>OZ012681.1:25078151-29878151 GCA_963942445.1 Argyra leucocephala
AAATTGCAGTCTTCCTTGGATTGTATCTAATATGTATGCTTTATAATTTTTTTATTGTATGTAGTATGCAATGAAACTTAGATTTATTGCTTTGATTAATTGGGTTATGTCGATTTATAGGGCAATAATAATATAGCATACAATCAGTAGACAAGATTGACGGTTAAAAGTTACGATAAAGTTGATCGTTGAGAATATACGTTCAAACGGTTCATAACGTTCTTATATTATCAAAGTATATATTCTAATCCTTTTGGTCGGCGATGGAGTCTGCTGAGATGCAAAACGAAATGGGTGAGCGTGAATACAACGCACCGTTAGGCCTAATTGTGTAGGATATAAGCCAACTGGGATCACGGTTCTTTATCCGCTCTATTAACCAAAAAACATACATTCTAATTTACTTATTTAAATTCCAACAGGTCATTATTGATAAATTTATTTAATTAACTTTGATAATTTTTTTATAGATTAAATCTTAATGTTCTTTTGCTTTTTCTAACTTCTTCAATTCAAATTTCGATTTTGCCTTAAACTGAAAATTATTATTTTTTTTTTTTTTAATAAAATATAATAAAAATATTTGCAATTTTCTACATTATAATTTATTAATTTATATAATTTAATTTCTATCATCTGACAGAAAGTAATCCAAAATTATTTATTAATATTTTAATCGAAAGAAAAAGTTGTCTGACCATTGAAACATTTTCCATATTAACCTTCGCGTGCTTAAATGGGTAAATTTATTGGCGTTTAGATCAAACTAAACTACTGTTTATCTCTATCTATATCTCTACTTTAGATTAGTGATTGATTTTGTATCATAAAAATTGGTATTCCAATAAAAAAGTCGACTCATCGATATTTCAACATTTTAAAATATGTTAATTAGAATCCCACCAAATAAAATTCCATCTCTGTTGTAAAGTCCGGAAATCCCAGTTTTTACTATAGCTTTTTTATTTTAAATATTTGACCTTTTCCAGTTGTTTTAACCAGAGTTTAACTGACGAAATTTTCAAGTCTCGGGATTTCGATAAGCTGGCATTTTTTTAATGGATTACCACTGGTTGCCCAGTTTTTATAATCGTTAGATTTAATCTGTAAATTAAAAAACAAAGTACAGGACAAATATCTGAACTATTTCACGACCGATTATTTTTCTTTGAAATAATAGATATTTAAAAGGAGACGTGGTGCGGCGAATTCAAATATTTTTACACTCCATGTAGAAATCATTTTAATATACAAAAATTTTGATTTATCAAATTGCCGCAATACCCCCTACGCGACAACCACAGTGTAAATATAATTTTTATGATATAAAATAAAATTATTACGTATGAGGTTGTTGTTTAAGATACATCAATAAAAGCACAGTGTCCAAAATATATTTAAATGATGGAAAATAAATCATAACGAAATATTGAGTTTCATAACGAATTCATAACGAAAATCGGAGCCGGCGAATATTAGTATAAAATTAATCCTTAATCTAATTATAAGTCTGTTGTATTTATATTCTTATCCACACTATGCTCAGTAAAGCGGTTGCATCTATGCACCCACAAAAAAGCTATGTAAATTGAAACAAAAAATTGCAATATTATATAACTACAGCACGTTAAAACTACAAAAAAGCATTTACAGTCAACACAATGGTTAATAAAATGATTAATACTGACCCAAATATAGACAACTCTATATAATTCATTTCAAACCCAATCAACATAAGCATCAAAGTTAATATAAAATTTTATAGAATCACTGCAATTTCAAATTCATTCCCGTTACATTACTGAAAAACAAATCTCATCGTATATTTTTGTTTTTTTATTTTTTTTTATACCATAAAAAGAAAGCAATACGACCCAAAAGTCTTTGAATTTTCTGACTACATTCATATGCTTGTTAATACTAATAAAAATTACATTTTTTCCCGTCAGAAATTTTCTTTACATTACAAATTAGAAAGAGAAATAAAACTTTTTAGTTATAAGTACCTACAAGATCTAAATTTCATATAAATTCAATTTAAATTACAAAATTTACAAAAAATACAATAAAGAAAAAAATGTTTTCCTTTCTCAAATGTAATTTTTATTCTAAAATAATATACATATACATAATATTATATATTTTTTTAATATTACTTGGCCATTTTTACCTTATTTTTAACTTACCTCTCTATCATTTACTTTCTTTACTAAATTGTTCTTCTCTCCTCCTTCACTTATTTCTTACTTTATCATGTTGCAGTATAATCTTTAATATTTCTTAAGATTAAAAAATTTTACAATCAAATTTAAAAAAAAAAAACAATTGTAAATCAATTTACAACTTGACATTTCGTTTATGAGGCCTTTTTTTTCCCCTCTACGGAAGTGGCCCTAATATGTCAGAGCCGGCATGTAGGCTTTTTAGCCCTTTATGCCGTCCTCCACCCCTCAACTTAGTCGACCCTTTTGATAAAGGCCAATAGGTTTGGGGGATCTATTCTGCAGAAGTTTTCTGAGGTTATGCAGTGCGTTTCCAGCAGCACTGGATTTATGAGGCCTTAATATAATCGACAAACTTGTAAAATTAAAATATTAAAATTAAAAAATTAGTGTAATCAATTTTATTGTCAACTTTAAAGACGGTGGTTACAACTAAGCGTGTTAAAGCCTGTAGCGTGTAAGCATGTTTTTATAGTTAATTTTTGAATGTGATTATATAAAGTTATATTTTTCGGTGATCATTGATTCAAAATAATAAAAATGGTCTTTGAATTACAAGTTCAATTCACATTTATATGCCCGAATGAGAAATGTTGAGGCTAGTTTTCATGACGGGTATTATCGAATAACTTCTGAAACCTTTGACTACATCTTAAACGGAATACAAGAAAAGTTGGAAAAAAAAACATATAAACTGTTGCTCCTAACTGAAAAACTCCACATTTAAATCGATTTGAAATACATGCGACACGCTCTTACTTGCTCACAATCAGGCAAGCAAAAATTTGCTACTTTTCTTAACCAAAATTACATATATCGATTTAACTAAACACTTAACGGATGTAGGACTCTATACTCAAAGAAAAAGAACAAAAAACTATGCCAGAGAATATAAACTTAACTCTGGTAATTTAATTATTTCATTTCATCGGACGCTGTATTTCAGCCTAGACATTTTCAAGGTTTTCAACATGCGAATTCTTAAGAATGTTTAGCTATTCTGGTTATGCTAGAGCTATGAAGTACACTCAGGTGTGTTTTACAGGAGCTGAAGATAGATTTGTGATGGTTGTAACAAGTGAAAAATTAAAAGTAAACAATTTGCAAAACAAAGTCACTCTCCTAAGCGAATTTTACATTATTTCGTCGTGTTCTTTAAATGGCAAAAATTAAGATTCGCAGAAATTTTCTTTAAAATTTTTTTTGCGAAAGATCAAAAGATCCTGCTCGAACTAGAGAGAAGAGCCAAATTTCGCACTTCAGGTGAGGCTTTCCCTAAAAATATGAGAATTATAACGGGAAGTAAAATTGTTGATCTGTTGATTTTTCTGTCGAAATCACAAATTAATATTTATTATGGAAGCTTTTTCAAAAAATTACCTCAATAATTAATCTTTTGGGACGCTGTAGCTCGAAAAAGATACAAACACTTCCAGGGATACAAATCGCCTGATTCTGACCTTGACATCAAGGCAATAATAGCTTTCATCAAGGACATAGACCTGCAATTCTGAAATGGACGAGGAAGTACAATAGATCTTAAGAGGTCACGGCTACTTAGAACTCCCCAATTATAAAAAAAAAAAAAAAAAAAAAATCTTTTGGGATAGTATTTTTTTAGTTTCAGTAGAATCGACAAACTAGCATATACACAATAAATGACAGCAAAAAAATACCAATGTAATTTTCAGTATTCCACAGAATTATTCAAAACTGTCGCCATCATCTATTTAAGAATATACATCGGAAGGGGAAGGCTTATAAAGCAATTACAAGATTATAGGAAATTGCAGACGGTTTATATAAACAATTCCGGATCGACAAAATATCAGCAAAATAAAAAATACATTTCATATATTCGCCCTATGCCCCACGGATGGGCTTGCAGTACAATGATGATATCAAGACCGTCATTTATAAATGTGAAAACTGTCAAGTTATTCAGTAACCATTTTATGGTTAGAAGGATGCATAAAATTAAAATATTTCATCTAGAGGGTAGATAGTTTAATTGGGGTATTTTTACTAAACCATTGTTAATATTAAGGGCTTATCAAAAGTTTTATCACATCTAATAAATATTGCTTTTAGATCTGAATCTTTTGTTATTGAAAATAATTCTTAGATCTGAATAAAAATAATGCTTAGACATTTATCAACCACTAGTTTTATTGGTTGAAATTTTTATTGATATTATTTTAACCCTTGATTAAATAAAAACTAACAATCCAATGCTCTAGGCTGCTCTAAGCATTGGTATTCACTTTAAAGAAAAAATAAATACGATGACCTAATCACGCTACAACCCATCAATCTTATCGAATATTTCCATTGTGTTACCCTATTGTACACAATCTTACTATGCCTTTTTTGATCTTGCTGCTTTCTTTATACTGTCCAGTATTTTGTTCTTTCATTATTTTAATGTGTAATACAATAAAAGAAAATTATCCTCAATATCAAAAATTCCATTAAGTGCAAAAAATTTTCCACTTTATTTGAAAATTCCCATATGAACATTTTTTGTGTTATTTTTTTTTTTTTTTCTCAAACATATTATACAACAGACTATATCAAGTCCTTGATATTATTATTATTATTATTATATTATCCTTTTGATTCTACAATATCCTTCTACTTACAAAAATATTTTTTTTTCTCCTTTAATCTGGTGTACTTTAATAAATGGAAATAACCAAAGTAAAGGTGCAAACCAAGACCAAATATTAATTCTATGCAATTTTTGGTTTTACAAAATTTTCCAAAATAATTCATTCCACTCAACCTCTCTCAATGAGCATATTATTATCATTTTGGAAGTCATGAAATTGAAATTTTTATACAGAATGAAAAAAATTACCAAACCAAAGATTAAATCTAGATATTATCTTATAAGAAGCGTTATTATTTTGCGGATGGGGAAATATTTTAAAAAAAAAAAACCGAAAATTCTATACAATATTTCAAATTTCATTCCTGTTTTTTACATTTTGTAGGTCTTATGGGTTAACTGCAGAACTATTGTAAATACCGGAATTAAATTTTTGCAAAAATATTCCATAAGAAAAAAGTGAAATCAAAATACCAAACTAACTGGATTTGTTATATGGTTTGTGTTTTAAATTTAATTTTTTTTCTTTTCTTAATTTATTTTGTAATAAGTTAGAACATGTGTAAAGACGTTTATATTAGATGGTGCAGAAATATATAAATCATATGGTTAGAAAATATCTGTTTTTTTTTTTTAGATGGAGATTTAAGAATACGTTGATTGTTTATAAATAAATTAAAAAAATACGGTAGTCGATCTAGTCCCTAGGATTATAATTGTGTAAAAAGAATTTAAAAAAAACTAAAGACATACTGAGACTTAGATTTAGGAAAACCAATCACAATATAGATCATAGACCGTAACAGTAGAATAATAAAAATAGTTTAAGAATAGCCTGTATTCATGCAGAAATTACGGAAATGCAGTTAAGTTATGTCATAGAGGATTACTATGGTTCCAAATACGACGGTTAACGTTGTGGCTAGCGTTGTGATAGTGATAGCAGCTGTGGCTCTCAAACTAGTGAACTAACTTCTGTATTTAAAGTAATACAATTTCAATAATAAATTGTAGTTTTTAAAAGTGTTGTAGATGAACTAAATTAAAAAAAATAAAACCATGAAGAAATAAATGTGAAAAATGTCTACTTTAAGATAAAATACAGAGTTCAATTCAAGCTTCAATTTGATTCAGCCTTTTAACATCCACGGATTATATTATTTTTATTACTGCAACAAAAGTATTTCTAAAAGGAATCCGTTACTATCTAGAGCAAATAAAACCGCTTAATTAATAGCCTTCCTTTTCGAATTACAACACAATTTGTTTATTATAAAATCCCTAATCCCTTTCCTAGTTCAAAAACAAAGCAGAGATGTTGAATAAAATGTATATACTTACCAAAATTGTTTATTTTGATATATTTTACTTATCAAAATAGTTTTTTTTTTATAATGTTATTCATGTTCTTGACATTAGCTTACGTAAAATTACCTTTTCGTCCTTAATTAATTCCGTACAGTACTGCAAGTTTTTACTACATATTTTACTACAATATTTTTCTAATATTTATTTATCAAATTACTGGCTTATCAACTCCATAAATGTTGAAAACTACTACTATTTTCAGGAACTAAGCGTCTTCTTGAATAGCGTAGATCCATTTTATTTAAGTTGTTACCAAATAATTTGTTGTCACTTATTTTACAACAAAGGGTACTGGACCAGGTCGAAAAATCCATAAAGCATTTTTTTGCTTCATCGGGAATCGAATCTGAGACCTTTCGTTTGAAAGGGAGTCGTTCGACTTACTGCTCCACCCAGCATGTGGTGGTTGTAACTCTTTTTATTCGAACTTTATAAATCTGATTATGAGAGAAAACTATTTACAAATCTTGAAGAGTTAATGCAGAATATAGGTCGTCAGTTCTCTGTACATAAATTTAGAAATGTAAAAAAAGAAATTCATTAACTAAAAAATTACTATAGTTATTTGGTTTGAGACTTATTGTTGAGTTGAGAGGAAGTTGCAAATGTTACTACCAAATAAGTGGGCTTATAGTACTAAGTCTGTGGATATATTATAGAAGAATAGTAAGTTAGCAAACATTACGCTTTTTAACCGGCTAAGTTTATTTCTCAGTACCTCTGGACTTTTGTTTCCTAATAAAAATAAAATGTATTTAATGGCAGCCATCTTATAAAAGATTTTTGAATCAACAATTATTAGAAATACACTTTCAGCTTTATTAGAAATACACACTCCCTTAAATTATTTAAACAAAAAAAAGACCAAACAGAAAGTCAATTGGAAGAAAACTGATTTAAAGTTTTGTTTACCATCAAAGTGGAGTAATGTTGATAAATCTTCTACGATTTTAACGCAATATAAGACCTAACATGGAAAACGGAACCGCGAAAGAATCTACAAATGTCATAAATTGATATCACTAAAAAGCTCTTCAAACACTAAAATACACAAAAAACTAAAAATATATAATATCTATGCAGACAAAGCATTAACAGATAATTACTGAAACGTTTCGAACATAAACATATTAGCACGTTTTCAACGAAGCCACGTTTTCAACGAAAATAAATAATAAATAAGGAGCATTTATTATAGTTCACAATTCATTTTACCACGATAAACCGATATACCCGGCAACCCCTACAGTGGTGCAAAGATACTTGACGTATACATCAAATACGACTGGGACTACTTCGCTTCAGCGTCAATTGTCTATAATTCCTATTTCATTCGGAACTCGCCAGCTTAAGGAACTTTAAATAATTTTTGGATCATGTATCAAAATAATAGCTTTCCCCCTGTCCTTAGATCTTCTCTCGCATTGCATTTTTAATCTTAAAAATTGCTATTTTATTTTCACTTCAGTGCTTCGCCGATGTTGAATCATCTTTAGAACGATGTAAGACCAAAAAGTGTTTTATTTAGTTTTTCCTCTCTTTTCATATTTTCACTTTGAACTCCTTTTTTTCGATTACTCCTTCTTAATAATCACAAAATATGTAAAAAAAAAAAAATTTGAATTTGCTTACTATTTTGTTTGCTATAATTTCCAAAAATAAATTACATCCTAACCTTTTACCAAACAAAAAAAAAAAAAAACAAAAACAATAAATAAAAATAAAAAAACGTATGGAAATATAGCAACGTCAACAAAGAGAATAATCAGGTACAAAGGTAAAGTAAATAAACCTGAAAATCAAATAAAAAAAGAATTTAAGAGTCTTTGACTTAAGACACAAACGTTTGTAATGCAAAAGAGTGTATATTTGATGTTTTTGTTGATTCAAATCAGCTTTTGAGGTTAAGCTAAATTAAATTGAATGTCGGTCCAAGAAAGGAAATTATTTTATTATTATTTTTTTAATCTAAGCAGATATGCATAAGGAAAAATTTGTATATGAAGAGATTTTTGATTCATTTTGTAATAGTGTTGACTTCGAATTTTGTTATAGATTTATTGAAAAAGGGCTATAATGGCTACGAGATATTGATCAGGCAAATGGAATCAGCCCAATCAATTTTATAATTCAGATTACAAAAATGACGTTGAGGTTTCGTCTTTTCATCAAACTACGTTTCGAATGCTACCATTTCACTTAGAAGAAATAATAATAGAATATCGCAAAATTTAAAATACAGTTTTTATTTAAATTACCTTCTGATATCTTTACAGTATACATACAAATATTATACCTTCCACTTATACTCAACAATTTTACTTCATATCTGTTAGGTTAAGATCCTAAAAAAATAACTTTGAAGTAATAAAACAGTAAGGAAGTAGTACAATTTTTTCGAACACATTTGTTTATCAAATTTAGTAGTAGTAAACTAAGGCTTAAAACAGGCTATAACACTAATAATAATAATGATGAGGACAGAACATCAACATAATATTCAAAATGAGTAACGTATTGGAAGAAGAAACTAAAACATTTGAAATTAAATTTATGATTACATACCTTTCATTATCATCACCATCATCAGAAAAACAGTTCAATTACCAACCGACCGCTTCTAATTTTCTTGGTTAAAAAATACAGCATAATTCAATTGGAAAATTTTAATATCAAACTTGGTTTGGTGAGCAAATCCACAAGCCAAATCCATAAAATTGTGCTAAATTAATACAAAACAAAAGTATATCTTGTTGAAATATTGTTAATGGGAATTTGGAAACGCTTTGTGATGTTCTTTTAATATTCGTGATTTTTTTCAAGCGACAAATATTAAAAGTGTCCATTAACAATATTCCAGCAAGATTCATTATATACTTTTGTGTTTTATCTTATAGTAGTTCTAGATGCTCAACATCCACCACTAGTTTTATTTTCTACTTTTTAGGGGGCTAGCTAGTTTGGTTTCGATAAAAGTATATTTTAAAAATTTTTATTTTTATATTATTATTTTATTTTATACTTTTTAGTTTTAAGTGAAACCTATAGGTATTATAATTTCAGAAAGAGTATATAAGTGAAAACTCTTCTGTCTATAACACAATTGGTTATTGAAATATGCTTGAGACGTGCTAGGCGTTGTTCGGCAGCAACCCGAAACAGTCCAAATTTTTTAAATCGGTAACAGTCGAATTTCTTTATTTGTGAAAAAGTATCTAAGTGTAAATTTTCATGCCTGTAATACAATTGGTTTTCAAATATGCCTGAGACGTGCTAAGAGTTGTTCGGCAGCAACCCAAACCTGTCATTTGATAGCTTTGTAAAGTACCGTGTCCGGTTGCTTTTTTCATTATGAGGAACTGTGCAAAATTTCAGAGCTCTATCTTTAAATTTTTTAAACAAAATTATTCTTTTTCTTTTTGCGTTTGGTTTGAATATTAACAAACAAATTCCAACCTACCTACCAAACATATATACATATATATAAACAGACACTGGCAAGTTAATATAAAAGTATATAAAATGAGATATCCTCGCTGTATCCAACAGCGGTTATGCATAAAAATAATTTATATAAATATTCTGTAAAAGGCGTAGAACTTTGATTGTGAATGCAATCCAACTCTACAATTTCTCTTAACTCAGAGGTTCGCATAAAGTGCCGTACACAATAAAGTGAAATGTAGCAATTTCGATTTTTATTGTAGCAAAAGCCATTATGGATTTGGTTTTTTGTGGATTTAGGGACTAACCCTTAAACTTATTACATCGTTACATCTTACAAAATTCCATTTCACACAATTCACCGTAAAACCAATTAAATATTTGAATATATATGTTTTTACTTAAAACCAGCGTAATGCACTATAGCAAGTATTGAATACAACATTATTAGAAACTCTCATAGAATTTGAAATCGGGTTAGTGAGCAAATCCGCAAACAGAAATCCAAAAATAGAAATCCACAAAAAAAAATACACAAACTAAAATCCATAAAATTGTAGCTAAAAAGATAAATCCTGCAAAAAAAAGAGATATTCACTTTTTTGTATTCAACAGCGGCTACGCATAAAACTGGTTTTAGGTTAATATTCTTTAAAAATGAAATGAATACCTAAATATTTACATTTTATCTAAAGCATTTAAAATAACGAAATCCTGTTCGGATTTTGATTGGTGGAACTTTGATACGCTTCCGTTGATAAACTAGAAATTTGATAAAATAAATTACTCAAAAATAAACATTGTATAGCAAAAATATATTGTAAAAACTTGCAGTGCCGCAGATAATATAAATAAAATCAATCAATATTTTTTGTGGATTTTTTTTTTTTTTTTTTGTACCAAAAGTCCTTATGGATTGTGTTTTTTTGTGAACAAATTTAGGAACTAACAATTTGAAATCACTACGAAATCTATAATTATAATTGACAAGCATTTAAGGACCTGCGCAGTTCATTTTTTTTTCGCTTCTTCTTAATGAACTCTTAACATGTAAATAAGTTGTATATACGACCGAAATGTTCATAGGGGTCAAAAAAATTTCTATATGGTATTATAATATTCAAATTTTTAAATAAAATATAGCCATTTTTCATCATTCAACATCTTATTATTTTTATACATAATTAAAGGAAATATATTCATTCTATTAATTTTTTTAAGTAACTGTCTCAAATTATTGTTTTCTATATTTTGGTCGTTTGTATTAATCATATAGTTTTCGTTAAAAATATGTATATGATGTATATATACCTCTTTAATTACAAAAATATTTTATTTTTAGTGATTTTATCCATTAATTGCCATTTAGTATATGAATATGTCGAAACGAAACAGTATATGAGGGAGCAGTATTTATGTTTCCTAAATAAAACTTACTAACCTTTAAATTTTTATCAAAACATGAGTGGTTTCTACTATAACGTGAGGAGTGTACATATGTCAGTACGTAAATTGCTGTTCTGTTAAAAACTTTAAATTTGGCTTCAGCTTAAATTATAGTTACTCAGCAGGGGCCCCTAGTTAGTTTATAATTGTTTAATTTATTTTTTCTTTTTTATATTTAAATTCAAAATTATGTTTGTTGTTTTAATATTAATTTTTATTGTAATTTTAAGAAATATTTTTTGTAATATGCTTGTGTTAAGTATAATAAAATGAAAAATAAAATAAAATAATATGATTAAATTATGTATAATAAAACAAACTAATTCAACAGCCAAAATTAGGAAAGTACGAAATGATCTCACAAATACATTCAATACCAGGGGTATAAAATAAGAATATTTCATAGCGCTTAATAATTTTATTTAATTTACCAATCAGAAAACTTACAGGTTACTCATACAATATAATACAACATTTATAACTCAAATAGGAAAAATTGAGTCCCAATTTTGAAAACAAGATTTAAAAATTGAAAATTTCATTACAGTAAATAATAATATGCCCTAATACAATTTGATTAGCAGATGATGATAGTGTTGTGAAGACAAAATTCAAATTGCAATATCTTTAGACAAATCTTACAAAATTCTAATGAAATCAGATCAATATTTCTCCCAACAATCAAATGCAAAGCGATTCAAAACAAGAAAAAGAAAACATACAGGTCATAGTTGATTAAAAATAACCTGGAAAACTATGTATGGCAGGGTTAAGGACTTTATTTCCAATCTAAATCCAGCTGATGTAACTTGAAAACTTAGCCTGTTTTTGTATTATTATCGAGGCATATTTTTCGCCATATCTTCGGGTTATGCTTGTTGGTTGAAAATTGTGTTAATAGAAAGCTAATAAAACTTTACAGTTTCCGTCTTTTGCACAGTTATTTCACCCCAAGCTGATTCCTATACACTCTGTATAAGACAAAGTTATAAACTAACATTGGAAATATTGTCATATTTTTATGTAAATTTCATTTCACATTATTAAACTGCATAGCGAGCATATTTTAGCTATAAAATTGAAAAAAATCATTCTTTTGAAAATTGTTTACCTATATAGATGAGTACCTAAATCTCGTAAGCTAAATTGAAATAATTTTTAGATTAACAAAATTTTAGCCAATATCAAAAATATACCCAGCCAAAAATATTCCAGCATACAATACAATCATATACAAGAAAGTTATATACAAGGTAAAAATTTGATTTTTAATGCGACTTGATGCATTTCATGCACCAGCAAGTCTTATCTTCATCTTCTGTATACCAAGTAATGATTTTTAGTTGTAGAAGAAGAGGTATATTATATTTACTGTGGAAATTGTAATCATGTAAATGTTTTCTTGAATATTTTATTAGATGCACTTTAAATATTATATTTATTTAATTTTTAAAAAAGAATTTCTAGAGAAAAACTATTTCGGAAACGAAATGAAATAAAATTTAAAAATAAATTTTGTATTTTTAAATTTTTTTAAGTTTTTGTTTTTGAAGTTTTTTCATTTTTAATTTTGTTCATTTTAATTTTTTGAGATTTATTCCTCTTTTATAACTTTAATTTATTTAATAGTAAAAATATTGGCTCAGTTTTTTCAATTCCCTTCAATTTCCGAATTAAAAAAAATGTTTACATACAATTAGAAAAATTGAGGATACCTAATTCAGTTTAAAACAGAGATGTTTAAATTATGTATTTTATAAATTGTAATTTTGAGTACCACAATTTGAGAAATAAAAAAAATAAAACAATTTCGGATCACAATTCTAAAAATCACAATTTTAATTATAATTTAATCTAAGATTACTCAATTAATTACAGATGGGTTTGTTTTGTATGTATGAACACATTCATTAAGAATACATACAACAGTATGAATAAATACATCATAATAATATATCAATCATCTACTGTATTGTATAACTTTAACTGGACCAATATTCTAGTACTATGCAGTCAAACATATAGTGCAAATAAAAATCGAATATGAAAGGAACATAATAACTGATGGACCCCACTATTAGCACATTTTGCATATTAGTACTAAAACACTACGTAACCAGTAATGTTTACTTGTTATATTGAATTGTGTGTTATCTTAGATGAATTATATATATTTGACTTTCTGCACATCCTGTAATGCCTTATATATTTTTTTTAATGCTATACAATAAAGTATTTTCAACCAATATTGGTATTTTTATATATTCTGTTTATGAAATTCATATTGCATATAGCTATTTAATTAAAATAAAACTAGGGGCCCCTGTTGAGTAATTATAATTCAAGTTAAAGCCAAATTTCAAGTTTTTAAAAGAACAGGGATTTGGATGGACTGATATAGACTTCTCATTACAAAGCAGAAAACACTCATGTTTTAATGAAAAGCTTTGAAATCAGTATGTTTTCGTTACAAAACATAAATACCTTATTTCTCATTTTCTGTTTCGTTTCTTCCTATTTCTTAATATATATGGTGAATAATATAACCATATGATTAAAAAATTTCAACTGTGTGCGCATTATTGTTTTATTTACAACTTACTTATTATATATTAAGAGTTCATTATGGAGAAGAGAGATAAAATGAAAAGGTGTCTACTGCGCAGGTCCTTAAATGATTGTCAATTATAATTATAGATGATACTTTTACTCATAACCACCACAAAGACAAACTTTAAATATAATTACCTATGCCTACATATATGTAGATATCATATTTTCATATAAATGCATTTAAATATGTTACTTATCTATTCTATTATATAAAGATGATTAACATATAGTACAATAAAAATTGGCGGTTAGTTATGAATGTTATGTATTCAAACAAAAATAATAAAATATTGCCTGGTACCTATATACATATTATGTACATAAAAATAAAAAAATTTTTTTAAAAGTTTAAATCAAAAATTTTCAATTTACATTTATTATTGTACATCTAATAAATGCTGTTTATTCTACTGCAAAATGTACATATACTAAATACTATGTATTTATATATGAGTGAAGTAGATTTATGTAGATACGTAATTTCATAAAAGTAAAAAAAAATAATTTCGGTCAAAATTGTAGGTATATAAATATGTATGGATCATGTATGAATGTAATTCTGAAACAAATTAAGCTCACAATTCTGCAAGAGAATTAATAAAATTTGGGTCTATATTTTCATTAACCAAAACCGTGTTTATTTATAAATTAAGAATATTTTTGGTAAATTGAAAAAATAATATAAAGTTAAAATGCTTGTCAATTATAATTATAGATAGCTACTTTGACTCTATTATGTGAAGATAATAGAAGAAGATACGGGCAATTTCCGTCATATGAATTTTTTTTGTTTTTGTATTTTTTTTTGTTTTTGTTTTTTTATATTTTTGTTTGTTTTTGTTTTTTATTTTAATAAGAACTCACGAATAATGTATTTGGTGAATAATAAAACCATATTATTAAAAAAATATCAACTGTGTGAGCATTATTCTTTTATATACAACTATTATATTAGAAGTTCAATAAGGATAATTATATATACTCTAACTCTACTATATAAAAATAAATTTGGTAATCATATGAACAATTCAACTGATTTTTTTTGTTTTTGCTTTTTTATATTTTTTATTTGAGATGAATTTATTTCTTTGTTTTTATTTGGCATATGTAAATAGATTCATTTGCAAGTACATAATGTAAATTATAATAACTGATTTATTTGCTTTTGTTTATTACTTTCATAAGATCTCACTTATGCATGTATTTGCTGAATAATAAAATCATATGGTTACAAAATTTTAAACTGTGTGCGCATTTTTGTTTTATATACAATCTTATATATTATATATATTAGAAGTTCATTAAGGAGTAGGAGAATCGAAATAAAATAAAAAGGTGTCTACTGCGCAGGACCTTAAATGCTTGTCAATTATAATTATAGATAGAACATAATCTTGTGAAAAATCTGACTTCATTATGACAAAATGAAATTTTTTTTTTTTTTTTTTTTTAGTTTATTTATTTAACTTTACAATCTAAGATAGATTTTTTTTCTAATAATAGTATGTTACTATTGTGACGATATTAAGTAATTTGTTTTGGCTTCTTTTATGTAACAGGTGGTGAGTGAGCCCATTGGATTATCTCCGAAGTTTTATATTTCTGGTCAAGCTAGTGGGGATTTCTGGTTTGACTATTTATACATCTGCTGCTTAGATCTATCGGATGAAACCTTTTCAGCCTTCGTACATGTTGGTCTGTACACTGTAGTTGTGATGCGAGATCGTTGAGATGTATTTCCAATCTCGCAAAGTATTTTTAGCTTCTTGTTGCTTCTTTAACCGATTCGACTTTTAAGTCCTTTCTAATTTCCTCATTTCTCACGAACCATAGTGCATTTACTATTGATCGGAGTACCTTGCAGTGAAACCTTTTCAGTATTTCAACGTTGGAATTACTTGTGGTTCCCCAGAGTCCTATACCATAGTACCAGATGGGTTTCAAGACGGCCTTGTATAGTAGGATCTTGCACTCCATTGATAACTGCGAATAACCAGTTCTATTAACCAGTATAAGCTGTTAAACAATAATCTAAGTTGTTTATTTTTGTTGACAATTAGCTCTGTCCAATTTAAACGCCTATCCAGATGCATAACTTTGCAGAGTTTGCATGTATTAATGCCACATTATTTACTGTTACAGCCGGGCAATTTTTTGCTTCTGGTGGTGAAAGTAACATGCACTGATTTGTTTACATTCGTCTTGATTCTCCATATTCTTAGCAAATCTTCAATTTTTAATAAATGTTCTTGCAATTGGTTGGAGACAGCAGTTGGGCATGTGTTTGTTGCTAGTATTACTGTGTCATCAGCAAACGTTGCAGTAACTGTGTTTTCTGTTGTTGGCAAATCTCCAGTATATATTAAGTATAAGATAGGTCCTAGTACACCACCCTGAGGGACTCCTGATTTTATTTTGTTTTTTGATGTGTGTTCTTGTTGTTGTTTAATTACAAATTTACGACTGTCTAGGTATGACCTTATGAGTAGATATAATTCATGAGGTAGCCTTTGCTTCAATTTGTATAGAAGTCCTTCATGCCACACCTTGTCGAACGCCTGTGCAATATTTAGGAACGCTGCCGAGCAGTATTTTTTTCTTTTTCCAAAGTGTCGTTTATTACATCTACTACTCCGTGGACTTGTTGAATCGTTGAGTGATTTTACCTAAACCCAAATTGGTGGCTTGGTATTAGGTTTTCTGTTATCAATATTGACTTTAGTCGCGTCATCAACAATTTTTCAAATACCTTTGACAGTATAGGTAATAAACTTATCGGCCTGTATGAAGCCACTGTACTTGGATCCTTACCCGGTTTTGATAACATGATAATTTGGGCTTTTTTTCATTGATCCGGAAAACAGCTTAACTTTAGGATAGCATTGAATAGGTATGTCATATATCTTATACCTATTTCTGGAAGTTCTTTTATCATTTTACCATTTATTTTATCATATCCTGGTGCTTTTTTTGGGTTTAAAGTTTGAAAATTTAGATTTATCGAATTTATTTCATTTTTAAGAAATCAAACTTATTTAATTTCGTATTTGATTCCTAATATATCGAACTTATTACATAATGAAATAACTTCGATAAATTATAAATGAAATAACATCGATAAAAAAAATTAAATTCTATAGAAGTTATTAATTCACTTTTAAATAATCGAAGTTATTTCAATTGAAATTATTTCGCAGCATCGTTATTTTGTCATTCAAATTTGAAGTATCAGTTTTATAAATTATTTTCCTCATCATATATAATGAAACATATCTAAAACCTAGGAAATTAGTGAAGATGCAGCCTAGTATGATTTAACAACATCACTGATCCTAATAAATTTACGACGATTAGTAACACTACAATCGATCTGATATTGTGTACTGTATAACACAATGTAAAGCTACTTCAGTTTTTTATATTTAAAAAAAATACGACTTTGTTTTTCAATATTCGTGTATCTTTTCATTTTTTACCTTTCTCTTGTTTATTCGGTGTTAAAAAATGTTGGTGGTAATTAGTTACGGTCAGTTGAGTTTTGAGGTAGAAAGTAATTGTTACCTATAATAGTACGATTTCTTTCCCTATATAATTTTCATATCATATAACAAAATACAGTAGATATTAAAGATATTTTCAAATTGGCATTTAAATCTATATCCTCTTTTACCTTTGATTTGTGTACCTACCTCTTGAAGATTTAAAATACGTAATTAAAACAAAAGAATTGTTTTTTTTTACACTTTCTATCAATTCTTAATTTTAATGAGCTTTTGAATTTTCTTTGTTTTTTTTTGTAAACTACTTGAAATATTTTTTTAATGCATTTCAAAAAATCAGTATTGCATTTTTTTTTTGTTGTTTTGGTTTTTCCTTAAAAAATTTTTGTAATAAATTTTGAAGAAAAATTCTAACAAAAAAAAAATTACTCATTTTGTATGTAAATTTTTTAATTCGGTTCCATTTTCATTAGTTATTTTGTTTTTTTTTTTTTTTTTTGTTCTTTTTACTTTATGGACATTCAATGGAAAATAAATTATCTGGATGGGTGTGAATTGTTTCTAATGAATTATTAATGCAATTATCTTCATTTTTGTTTTCATTTTAAAATCTTCAAGAATACTAAGGATATAATTTTTTTTTTTTTTTTTTTTTTTTTTTATTTTATTTTTTTATATATTTTATTTTTGTGTTTTTTAATTTTCAAAATTACCATATTTTATTTGTAGTCATATTGAAAAAGTAAAGAAAATGAAAAAAAAATGGACTTAGATGACTGTAAAATTTTATGGAAATGAATATTTCTTAAAACTATTTAACAAACTTAAAATACGATATACTTTTAAACTGACTTGAAATACTTCAATTTATACACTATAACTTTTTTTGAATATGTAGTCATTTTGGTAGTCAAGTTAATTTGTATAGTTTTATTTTTAGCAACAGTTGCTAGAACCAATGAATTTCAAAAGTTTATGAATTTTTATTTTTGTTTCAAATAAAATGAATGAATTGAATTTTCAGAATAATTGTTCATGTTCCATATTTTATGATTTTAATTTAATTATAATACTATTAAAATATTTTATATATATATAAAATATAAATGTATATTTTAGGCAGATAAATTTTCAAATATGATAATCAAAAAGGAGAAAATTATAATAATGAGATATAATGAATATGAGATACTGAAATTATTGTTTAAATTACTTTAAAATTCGTTTTCAAAGTAGTAAAAAAAATCACATTAGCAGGAAGAGCTAAAAAATGTAAATAAGGAGAAAACTTTCAGTGAAATTAAAAAACAAAAAATAAATCTAAAATCTTTAAATTAATGACAGAACTTCGTTAATTAAATTTTTGGATTAAAAATTTTAATATTCTGACAGTCCAAAAGTAGTTCTACACAAAAATTTCTTAGTAAACAGCACCAAACACAAAAACATATCTTGATTAATAATTAATCCATGTGTTTTAGGATAATAATGATGCCCAAAAAATACAATTTCGTTGTCAGATTGAGACTAGTACGTTCCAGTTCCTGGGAAAGAGCTATTCGAAAAATCGAACATTGGCTGCTAGGATATTAGGAGTGTAGGATATGACGGGATTTTCAAATATAGGAAAATATCAAGCATATCCTTAGTTCAAAAATATCAAGCATATACACTGAAAAAATTTTTACTGTTAAATTAATAAAATCGTTATTAAATTAACAAAAATTGTATTAAAATACGTACAATAACAAATCGTTATCAAATTAATCACCCGTGTAGTTAAAGTAATAACCATTTAGAGAAAAAAAGAGAGAGAATAAATTAATATGAATTTAACAACAAAATTGTTGTTTTAACAACCTGAGTTTTTAATTTAACAGTAGAAGTTGTTAATATAACCATTGATTAATAATACTATAAAGATAGACATTTTCATACAACAGAAAATGTTCAGCTCACTTTTTCCATTATATATATTATCTGGAAGATAATCAATGTGTTGGTGCATTTTCTATATTCAATTTGAATTTTTAAATTTTTGAGCGTTTTATACGACTTTATTCTCTAAATAATTTGTATGTGTTTAGTTTCTCTATACTGTTCTTGAATATTATTGTTTTTAACTTTTTGTTATTTGAATTTGTATAGGTAATTTGAATTTTTTTTTAATTGATAGGTACAAAAATTTCAAATTGGATAGCATTTTTATCGAGTAGTCTTTTAAGAAAAATTTTTTTTTTAAATTTCTCTCAATATACATTGTAATAAAAGGATTTTTATAATTGTTGATATTGTGCATGTATATTATTTGTAATAATAAATTATAAAATTATAATATAATTTTATAATGTTTAGGAAACGAAAATATTTTTCTTGTTTTAATTGAATAATTTTCAAAAATAAAACAATTTCAAAAAATTCAAATAATAGTGAACATTCATTCACGTTATGATTTCTAATATATATTCATACATACATATACATATATGTATAAATTTACAAGTAGAATCAAATTTTTGTTAAAGTTGTTTTAAATACAATTCTAAATTTTAAATTCAATGCAAATCAGGTTTTTAGGTACATACGTACTTATATACCTACGTTCAATTATTTCATCTCTAATATTTCATTATGAATAGCTATTTAAATTTCGTTTTCAAATTTTGTATTAATTTTTTAAAAATAGTATAATCCACATGTATGGCAGTTTGACACTTTTTATGTGCAAAATCCAGCAAAATATCTAATTGCTAATTCTTCAAAATTACTAAATGATTTACTATGTGATTGAACTGTATTTGAAGTTGAAGCTAAAACATTTTCATTTCTTCAGGACAATTTTCAATAATAAAATCTTCATGTGCCAAATCATTGGCATCAATGTTAATTGTTGTGATCTGTTTCACAATTTGAGGATGTATTTTCGTCAAAAATATTCCCAATTTGTTGTTCAGATGGATTTCTGCAATAATCACCAGCAGATCTTATATGAGAAACCATATTTTCTAACGGATCTTGGTTCAGTCTGCGCGTCATCAAGAAATTAATATTCTATCAATTTGATCTTTTGATAAAGATAATACAGCAGTTATTGTTTGGGCAATTCCATTAATGGAAACATTTTTTTTGGTACTTTTATAATAATCAATTAACTAGTTAACTCTTAAAACAAAATCAACAGTCAGATTGGCTTTATTACTCAATAAATTAAAAAAAATTCGATCAGTGTTATTTATTGCTTTTATGGCTGCATATTTACTATGACTAAATAATTGAAAAGCTGATTTTACTGACATTTTTTCAAATGTGTTAGAATTAATATGGGTGCTACGAACTTTAGGTAAAATTGTTGAAAGGTAATAATATCATTATTCCAGTTTTCAAAATCGGGTTTTATAAAAGAATTTCTGACAGATTTTATAAGATGCCATATCAAACTAAGCATAAATTTTATTTCCATTCCAATCATAAAAAAAGAGTCTACCTTATTGACACCAAGTAATTCATAAGTATTTCGATTTGTACTGCATTAGTCACAAGCAGGTGCAACAGTTTTAGAACCAATCTTTGTTAGCTCCTTAAGATATTTTAGTAGTAAATTGATAAAAAATGAAAGGTTTTAAAGTTACTCTTTTCAAATTATTTTTGGATAAATTGTAACCCTATGCGTACTTATAACTTTCATGTAAACTTTGAGTCATAAAGAAATGTGCTTCTGTTGCTAGCTTTTGTTTTCTATCCCCATCTAAATCTTCCACACCATCTATACAATCCCTTTTTATACTGTAAGATGTTTCTTTTCCTTTATAAATTCATTTATATAAAAAATGATTTTGGTAACTGGTACATTTTATGAAATTATTAACTGAGATATAATTAAGAAAATTGTTTCCAAAGAGAAAAGCGCTCATCAAAAATATTGCCCAAAACTGGAAATACTCATATCAGTCCCAGTACTTTGCAAAAAATCTTAGCTGTTTTAGCTTTTCAATTATTTACATATGCAAATATGCAGCTACGAAAACAAAATAATTATAATTTTAATTTTTCCATATAATAATGAGTAATAAAGTAAACTTGCTGTTGTGAGTAATATGTACACTGCTGGTCTTTCTTTAAATTCTTCAAATATTTATACTAAAAATACGTACAAACAACTATTAAAAATTGTCCATATTTGTTCGTAGAGAAAATGTTAGATTATCTTAAAAAATTAAAAGCTCTAAACAAATCCACCTGCACAATAAGTTGTAAATAATTTTACAAATATATTACGAATTTGATTAATTTCATTTACAACAACAATATATTTTCAAAGCTGGAGTAAATCATGACAAGCCTTTGGATATTGATATTTAATGCTCTTGTTATGAAAATAATGACAAAGTAGAAAATTCTGAATTTGAAAAATACCATTGTAAAATTGTGCGTTGCAAGCTTTAATTATCTTGAAAATAAATTGTGTGCTTACTGCAACAAAAAAGCATATTAAATATACTTTTCAATTTACTCTACCGTTAAGATTTTTTATAAATTTTACAAAAATTAATGATGAGTTTTTCAAATATTTTTAAATTCTGTTATAATTTTAAAATCCATGCGTACATACATATCCACATATTGAAAAAATCAAAAAGAAAGCCTTTTAAAAATAAAAATTTGATTCTATTTGTAAATTTATACATATATGTATATGTATGTATGAATATATATTAGAAATCATAACGTGAATGAATGTTCACTATTATTTGAATTTTTTGAAATTGTTTTATTTTTGAAAATTATTCAATTAAAACAAGAAAAATATTTTCGTTTCCTAAACATTATAAAATTATATTATAATTTTATAATTTATTATTACAAATAATATACATGCACAATATCAACAATTATAAAAATCCTTTTATTACAATTTATATTGAGAGAAAAATAAAAAAAAAATATTCTTAAAAGACTACTCGATAAAAATGCTATCCAATTTGAAATTTTTGTACCTATCAATTAAAAAAAAATTCAAATTACCTATACAAATTCAAATAACAAAAAGTTAAAAACAATAATATTCAAGAACAGTATAGAGAAACTAAACACATACAAATTATTTAGAGAATAAAGTCGTATAAAACGCTCAAAAATTTAAAAATTCAAATTGAATATAGAAAATGCACCAACACATTGATTATCTTCCAGATAATATATATAATGGAAAAAGTGAGCTGAACATTTTCTGTTGTATGAAAATGTCTATCTTTATAGTATTATTAATCAATGATATAACAAAAAGCATTATCTCTTTAATAACTAAGACTGTGAATTTAATAATCATTACTGTAAATATAAAAACAAAATTGTTATTTTAATAGGCGAAAGTTTTTAATTTAACAGTAGAAGTTGTTAATATAACAAAAAGGGTTATCTATTTAATAGCTAAAATTGTGGAAATTGTGGATTTAACAAACAATTTTGTAAATGTAATAATGAATCTGTTGGCTTAGCAACTTGAGCTGTTATTTTAATAGCAATGACAATATTCTGCTATTAATTTTACAAACTGCATTATTATTTTTACAATACAAGCAAGTTGTTATTTTAAAAATAAGTTGTCCTAAAAAAAACACAATATCCAATCAACTCTGATTCATAAACGGACCTAATCTTCTACATCAACAAAGAAAATTGAATAATAATTATTAAACTTATAGTTTTTTTATAACAGTTTTTTTTTTTTGGGATGTCTTAAATGAAACATAATGCATTATATTTAATTAAAAATATTTTTTTTTTATTTGCTAATAATTTTTAAATACATAAAGCACTTCTTTTTAAATACATTTCTTTATGGCCATCTACAGTTCCTTCTAGAAGTAGTAACGGTTGAGCTGGCAGATTTTCTTTAATTCGTTTCTCTAATAATTCTTTTAGATGCTGAACTGTGTTACCAACTCCCGTTTCTATTTTAAATTCACGGGTTATTTGGTTTTGTATTATAATTTTAGCTTTTGATTCATGCATTATCATTATGATGAGGTTTGATAATTTCTGAGGTATTCCCAAATGTCTTAGAGCTGTTACAATTATGTTTCTATTTATGCTGTCAAATGCTTGCTTGAAATCTATAAAAAGCATGTGAAGATCTATGTCGTGTTCATAACATTTCTTCATGCTTTGTTTCATGACGAATATCTGGTCAATCGTTGATCTTTGGCTTCGGAATCCGCATTGGTACTCTCCCAGTATTTCTTCAGCAAAGTAAGCTAATCTGGAGTATATGACATTGGATAATATTTTGTAAGCACAGCTTAATAATGTTATCCCCCTGTAGTTGCTGCATTTCATTTTGTCTTCTTTTTTGTGAATTGGACAGATTAGCCCCACCTTCCACTTCTCCGGAATATTTTCTTGCACCCATATTGTACATATTAAGCTATGTATCTTTTTATGCAGAAATTCTCCACCTTTCACCCTTCCTTTAGTATGCAGAAATTCTCCACCTTTAGTTTTTCTTTATTTGCCACAATAAGAACAATTCTTGCTGTGGGTACTAGCATGTGGTGCAATAAGTAAAACGCTGTTTAATAATTTCCGTCTGTATCTGTTATTAAATAAAAAGAAATACGAGTAAATTTATTTTATATTATACAAAACAAAAAGATTAATTTTAACAGATGTACCTATTATTATATTTATATAAATTATATATTTTATGAAATCAATCTTACTTTGTTAAACACTTTTATATTCATAAAAAAAAACTTACTATGTGTTACTTTATCAGCTGCAATAAAATCAATTATGGATTTAACGAAAGATTCTTTAATTTTGTCTTTATACCTATTTTGATGAATGAAGATTATAAGTCAATTAATCTAAAACAAAAAAAAATTCGTTAAGTTAATTTCTCAGCGTATATATAATTAATGTAATAACAAAAAATACTTTGATCAAGTTTAAGTCGGTTTGCCATTGAAATACAAACTATATTTTTTCTTCTGCACAATATACATGTGATTCCCATAACTATTTCTCAAAAAACGAACATACAATATAATTTAAATATTAATCATTGAACTATTTCACCAAATTAATCTTATATTTAAAGAAGGATGTTTGTATGCATGTATGTATGTATGTATGTATGTTTGTGTCAGAACTCCTCCGAGACGCATGGACCAATTTCAACAAAATTTTACAGGATGGTTTTTTACTACTTGGAATCGAACCCGTGATATGTTGTTTTCCAAAATTCTGAGTGGTTCGGGTACCTGTCATACAACTCCGAGCACCTGACAAAAATATTTCAAAAACCAAAGGCGCTACAGAGTTGAAAATTTGCACACAGTTACTATCTCAAAAATAAATAAATATGACTTTCACATTTTTTCGACATTTTGACTGGTTCGGGTACCTACCATACAACTCCCAGCTCCCGCAAAAAATATTTCAAAAACCTAAGGTGCTAGAGAGCTGAAAATTTGCACACGGGTACCCTTCTGAAAATAAACAAATATGACTTTCACATTTTTTCGAAATTTTAACTGGTTCGGGTAGCTACCATACAACTCCCAGTACCCGACAAAAATATTTCAAAAACCAAAGGTCCTAGATAGATGAAAATTTGCACACAGGTACCCTTCAAAAATAAACAAATATGACTTTCACATTTTTTTGAAATTTTGACTAATTCGGGTAGCTGTCATATAACTCCGAGCAGGTCCGCAGATCCCTCAAATTTTCTAATAAGAAAAATAGTTTTCATTGGAACTCAACTTACATATGTGTATTAAATTGGAACCAAGTCGGTCCAGTTTCTGAGATATGAATTTTCGTTCAAAAGAGCTCTGGCGGAAAGCAGGTTCCACAAATTTGGCAGAAACTGCCGTAATCGGGATCCAAGGTAAAATGTCAAGTCCCTAACTTAACAGGAAGTGGGTCTGAATTTCATATGCAGACCATATATAATTTTCTAATGAAGCTTGAATTTAGCTTATTTATTTGACCCTTTTTAGTGCAGTTAATATTGGTACGAATTATTGGTGATAGTCATTCAAAAAACAAGTCTTTAAATTTTTTTTTATTTTATTATTTTTAGAGAGGAAGAGAAAAAGGGGTGAAGAAAACAGCAAAACAAAATTCTCATTTTTATTTATTTCTATCTTTCAATGAAATAAAATAAAGAAAAATTTTTTTTTTTAGAAATATTTGCCTTGAATGAACTTTAGTACGCTTAACTAAAACTACAAAAGAACACTTTAGAATCGCAGCTTGATATAAGGTTTTCAAAGTAATACACAAGAAAAGTCGGACAGGCCGTCCCCGGATATAATGTTGTCAAGAGTGACGCCTTGAGTCGAGTATATACTGTTCTGCCAAAGTCCGGCGCGAAAATCCGATGTTAGCAATCACGTTTGGCCCAGACATATTCAACAACGCATTAATTATTCTTGAAGATAAATGTGTGGCTATGATCGGTAAAACATTACTGCAACTCGGCCTATCTTCACCAGTATGAAACCAACAAAATGAACTTTATACAGATTACATACGAGAAAAGAACTGCAACGTCAAAGAGCTGAAAGCGTAATATCGCGGAAAAAATACCACTTCTAAATCAAGATCAGAAAAAAGCATACAAAATCATGGATCGGGTAGAGAACCAACAAGGTGGTACTATTTTTCTTGATGCTTCGGGGGGCACAGATAAAACATTTTTAATCAATCTAATTCTAGCCGAAATCAGAGCTCGAGGAGCTCTTGCCATTGCATCTTCAGGAATCACTTCAGCATTAATGGAAGGAGGATTCTGCACTTAAGTTGCCACTAATCTCCAGACAGGAAAATCCTACCTGCAACATTAGTAAAGCAAGTGGTTGAGCGAAAGTGCTCAAGACTTGCAAAATTATCGTATGGGATGAATGTACCATGGCTCACAAGAAAGCCCTTGACGTGACTGTAAGAGATCAGAGAGGAAATAACAACCTTATGGGAGGAGTTCTGGTACTTCTATGTGGAGACTTCCGTCAAACTTTACCCGTCATCCCAAAGTCAACACCAGCCGATGAAATTTATCCATGTTTAAAACACTCATCTTTGTGGAGACATGTACGAAAGATAAGTTTGAAACAAAACATCTGGGGGATGACAGTGCTCACATTTTTGCCAACAAGCTACTTGAGATCGGAGAAGGTAGATTTGCAGTTGAGCCATTTGGAAAAATAAAATTGCCATCCGATTTTTGTAATTTGGTGTCGTCCGTCGCAGAACTAATAGATGCAGTCTATCCGGATATTCAGCAAAACTATCATAATTTGAATTGGTTTCGAGAGAGGGCAATTCTTTCTGCTAAAAATGCTGATGTCAGCGAAATGAATAATCAAATACTTTCCATATTACCGGGCGTAGTAAATGCTGAAGAGGTAGTCAATTTTCCAACAGAATTCCTAAATTCTCTTGATCCGGCTGGATTACCGCCACATCGTCTTTTACTGAATCTGAGATCACCAATTATTTTATTAAGGAACCTCGACCCACCAAAACTTTGCAACGGTACAAGACTTTGTGTTAAAAAATTGTTGCCAAATGTAATTGAAGCGACTATTTTAACAGGGAAGGGACAGAGTGAAGTCGTTTTCATCCCAAGGATACCACTTATTCCAAATGATCTCCATTTTAACTTTAAGAGGTTGCAATTTCCAGTTAAATTTGCGTTCTCGATTACGATAAACAAGGCAAAGGGACAGCCTATTAAGTACTGCGGTGTGGATTTAAGTGTGAAGGCGAAACTAAAAACGTTGTTTATAATCAAGTTTTATCTTGAGAAAATTATTTAATCACCCGTCAATTTAATTAGTTTATTATTTTGTATTTTTTCGTTTTTCCTTTTTTCTGTTCTTTTGGTTTTTCCTAATTGTCTTTGTCTTTTTTGGATTTCTAAATTTGGTTTTGTTTTCTTTATAACATTTTGTACTTTTCTTTTTTGAACAATGAAAAAAACTGCTATATGGATAAGAATTGATTAATTAAATTTAGAGTAACAAAAATTAAAATGTGAACTACTAACATCTAGCATAAGTTTATGTAGCATTAGTTTTATACTAACATATAGAAATAAGTACTTAATGTTTGAATATTATAAAAATGAAAATGTTTATTATTAATATCTAAAAAAAGATTTATGCTAACATAAACAACGGACCATAATTTAGTTTTCAAAAAATGCTTCTAATTAAAATCCTAAAATTCTAATTGAAATTTATAAACAACGCCTAAGACTTATGTTTGTATTTTATTTTAAGTTGTACCTATAATAATTTTTAAAATTTTCATGAATTACCTTTTTATCAAATTTTTAAAAACTTGCAGTGGTTTTAGTGAGGATGGATCCCACACTATTACAAAGCACGAGCGTGTATTCTTTGTATTGGTTTTCAAACTTTCCACAAAAAAAAAAAATAATTACATATAAAAACATTTAACAGATAGTTTACTAACAGACAAACATAACATAATACTTCCTCTTTTCAAACTAAAAACGCAGAAAAAATTCTAGGAACTTTAAATTTTCTCGGGCAACGCCGGGTAACTCCGCTATATAAAATAAAACTTACCTCTACAAATTTTCTTAAATTTATTCCAATTATGTGTTAATTCAATAATTATTAAGAAATTCATATGTATGTAATATATATTAAATAAGTATTTTTTATTCAATATTTATTTATTCTTTTTTACACATTTTTATTCACTTATAAATTAACTTTAGCAAAACGTTCTTTATATCCGGCGATTAATTTTGAACTGAGTAAGAATTTTTAAATTTGAAAACATTTTATCTCATTTTAAGAAATGTTTGTTAAATTAAAGGTAAAAGTTATTAAAAACACAAGTTACTATTATTTTAATAATAAGTCTTGTTTTTTTAATAATTTCGACTGTCAAAATACAATTTGTTATTATTTTAATGATTTTGATTATTGAATTAATAAAACAAAAGTTTTCTTTTTAATTGCAAATTTTAACAATTTCTGTTATTATATTAACAACGATTACGTAACAACAAAAATTGTTAAATTCACAATTATGTTATAATTTTAATAACCAAAACTGTTATTTGAACAATTTTTGTAATTAATATTATTGTAGGTACAATTTTTATTGTTTTTTTGTGTTAAAAAATCATTTTTGTTATCATTTTAATAAAAAATACTATTAATTTAACAAATTTTGTTATTGGCATTTTTTACAACCGATTCAATAACCGATTTATTGAAAAAACAGTAAAACTTTTTCCAGTGTACTGGGCATATTGACCGGGTTTAATGAGAATAGGAGAATATTAGCAAACTGCCTGGTGCTTGGTAAAAATAAACTTCATAGTTGTAGACATTTTTCTGATGACTTAGAAAATATCATAGTTTTTAGAGATATAGTTTGGAGACATGAACAAATTTGCCTCCAGTTGACATACTTTAACAATAAGTTTTTTTAACATACGCATATTAACAAATATGGAGTAGGTACTTACATTTTCAAAATAACAATTTTTTTTTAAATAACAAAACAAAAACTTAAAAAATCAAAACAACAACAAAAAACTACTTCTATTATGCATATTAAAAATTTATTCTGTCAAGTTGACACCCAGTAGACTTCCAGTTTGCATATATGTATGAAAAGCATTCAGAAAATCTGACAAGTGTTTTCATAAATTGACTTCAGGTTCCAATATCTATAATTTCATTACGGGAATAAAATCCTGGCAATATGTAAACGATGCGGTTGTATTGCAGGGAATCACGATTATACCATTTATATGATTCCAAACGGATGTAATTTACACCGATTTTAGTAAAGCATTTGATGTTTTACCCCATACTATTATTTTACTAAAACTCAAAACACTAGGATTTCCTGCAAAATTTGTACAATGTGTCAAGTCATATCTTACTAATAGGAGCTATACTGTTTTATTCCGCTTTTCATTTTCATCACCATTCATATCAAATTCTGGAGTTCCACAGGGAAGTCATTTAGGACCACTGTTATTCATTATTGCTATCAATGATGTGGCTTCTATAATTTGTAATAGCGATTTGAAAATTTACGCTGAGGATATGAAAAATATCGTCGATGCAAGACGTTTAAAATATGCTTCAAGATGACCTAGATAAATTTTATACTTGGCGCATTAATAACAATCTTTTATTAAACATTAGTAAATGTGCACTCATGTGTTACACACGTCGAATCCAACCATTTAGCTTTAGATATACTCTAAACAACGAAACCTTAGAAAAGGTTAATTCAATTAAGGACCTAGGAGTTTATTTCGACTATCATTCAAACTCCACTACGAGAATATCGTTAATAAAGCTAGTTCAATGTTGGGCTTCATAAAACGTTGGTCAAAGGAGTTTAACGATCTTTACATTTTTAAATCATTGTATACATGCCTCGTTAGACCCCATCTTGAATATGCATGTCAGGTCTGGTCTCCATTTTATAATTCACATATACAAAGAACAGAAGCTATTAAAAAAAAAATTTTTAAGGTTTGCACTACGTAGTTTGCCTTGGGATGATCATACAAGACACCCTCCATATGAGCATAGGCTAAGCCTTCTCCATCTTAAGTCTCTGGGGAAAAGGCGGGAAGTAGTTGATGTTTTATTTATTTTCGAAATTATTAAAGGCGGTATTATTTCCCCTTCAACTTTAAATAAAATTATCATTAACACAAATACTCGTTTACGTCACTCAAATCTCTTTTCATTAACATTACACAGAACAAATTATGGTAAATATGAACCTTTTAATAGAATGTTAATAATTTGTAATAAATATAAGAATAATATAAATTTTTCAGTATCTAAAGATACTACTTTAAGACGAAAATTATATGAAATTAATTGAATATTTTGTTAACTTGACCTTTTTAATTTATATTAAAAAAAATAATATTACTATTTTTGTATTTTGAATTTTGTTAGTTTTGAATGTATACCAAGTAAATTTAATTGTATTTTTAATTAATATATGAAATGTAATACTAAATTGTAAACTGTTTGAGCTAAATAGTATAAATAAATAAATAAATAAATAACACAAAGCAAACTAACTAATCTTCTAACCTCCAATTATTTGTACCAGATCAAATTGCTTTAATTAATAAAGATTATGTATTCATATACAGATATACACAATATATGTATGTAAAACAATTTGAAATAAATCGAAAAACAAATTCAAAAGTTTAGATAACTAAAGTAATTATTGTTAGCCCATCCCATCAGTCGCTATTATACAATTCGAGAAAATAAAAAAAAAAAAACAAAACCAAAAAAATCAATATATATATATATTCCAATTGAAATTAGTTTTAGTCCAAATTAATATTCATTCCAACTTTCTGATCTTTAGCTTTTTGCTCATTTCGGAATTTAGTAAAAAAAAAAATGCCTTTTTTGTTTTATTTTTCATTTTCATTTCACTTCACTTGAATTCTCTTGACAATTAAAACTACTTAAACATTACCTGACACAAGACACGAATCAAATTGTCAAAGAAATTTTACTAAATTTTTAATTCAAGAAAAAAGTAAAATTCTAATATTTAAAATTGCATTCACCCTCCCACATTCAAATGTCATGTTAAATTTTCTCAAAATATGTAAAAAAAAATTTATTTTTTATCAATTCTTAAAGTTGAAAATAGTGCAATTTTCTTTTTCTTTAGAATTTTCTTTTAAAATATGGTAAATATGGATTTGTTTTGTTTTTATGCATTTTCTGGATTAAATTACAAATTCAATTTGATGTCTTTAAACTTTTCTAAGAATAAGAAAAAAATAAATATAACAATACATTCGATTTGCGATCGAATAACCTGATGTAATACAATGCATACGTGGTCGTATAATAGAAATCACTTTATCTAATTGTTAATAATACTCAAGTAGATTTTTGATGAGTGTGGGTCGCTATGAATCTATGTACTTCCAGTCAAATATTATTACAGGCGGATATCCGATCAAAAAAATGGCCATGGCTGTCAACCTCTTTTAATATTTGAAGTACTACTACTAGGTTAAACTTTATTGTAAGCAAATTTATAGATTAAATCTGTATATAATAATACTATTATGATATATACAGTTATAAGAAATTGAGAGTGAATTAACTATCAAAATTCTATAATAACACAACTATGCAATGTTTTCGCATTGTATTTAAGTTTGGATCAAAAAAAATTATTCGCATTATACTTAATCATAGTTAAGTTTGACGTTTTGTTTTTACTTCGCTTTCGCTGTGATAAAAAAAAAAAAAAACATATTAAATCTAAAAATTGAGCTCACTGTTTCTGTCTGATTACATATTCCCAATTCTGTAATCTTTTTGGACCAGGTATTTTTCGGACAATTTTTCTTTCAAATATGCGCAAGCTATTCTCCTCAGCCAGTTTCACATTCCATACTTCGCACTCATACGTCACTATGTGGCGTATGAGAGTTTTATATATCTTGAATACAGCACTGCATACTATTACCACTTCTTATTGTTGTTCATATAAGTATATAAAGCTTGTAACTCTTTCAAAGTTGTACTCTCCGATTGTTGTCTTCTGATTACTTCTTATTTGTTCATTTCTTGACATTATTAAATATTTTGTTTTGTCTTCGTTGATTTTGAAGCCTACTTTTTTATCTTGGTTTGTAGTTGTACAAATACTAATATATCTGTAATTTTTTGCCATGATTACTATGTCATCCGCATAAGCTACTATTTGGGTTGTCATATTGAATATACTGCCTTTCTTTTCTAATTTTTCTGTGGCGTAATGTAGTATTGAGTTGAATAATGAAACGGATAAGGCATATTCGTGTTCGTGTCGATAAGGCATGACTCCCGTTTCTATTTGAAATTCACGGGTTATTTGGTTTTGTATTACAATTTTAGCTTTTGATTCATGCATTGTCATTATGACTAGGTTTGATAATTTCTACGTATTAGCAAATTTATAAGAACTGTTAAAATTATGTCTTTGTTTATGCTGTCAAATACGTGTCAAATACTATGTCGTGTTAATAACATTTCTTTATGCGTTGTTTCATGACAAATATCTGGTCAATTGTTGATCTTTGGCCTCGGAATCCGCATTGGTATACTCTACTAGTATTTCTTCAGCTAAGTATAGGCTAATCTGAAGTATATGAATTTGGATAATATTTTGTAAGCACTGTTTAGTAACGCTATCCCCCTATAGTTGCTGCATGTTAGCTTGTCGCCTTTTTTGTGAATTGAACAGATTAGCCCAAACTTCCACTTCTCCGGAATATATTCTTGCACCCATATTGTACATAGCTATATATCTTTCTATGCAGAAATTCATCACCTTTTTTAAGAAGCTCAGCTCTTGGATTATCTTCTCCAAGAGCTCTTCCATTCTTTAATTTATATATAGCTTGTATTACTTCTTCTTATGAAGGTGTAATAATTAATGGATCTATACTGTATGTATTGTAATGTGCTCCTGTTGTTTCCCGTGTCTTATGTTTAATTATTCATTGAACATTCATCTATTCATAATGTCGTCCTTTTCTGAGAGCGTATTATCTTGTCTATCATTGTATGCATTTATTCTTGGTTGGAAGTCTGATGTCTGTTTTTTAATACTATTGTAGAATTTTTTCATGTCACCTTGATAATGTTCGTTTTGTATTTGTTCTATTCTTCTTTTTAGCATTTGTTTTTTCTTGTATGTTCTTGTATCTCTTTGTAGCATTTTTAGTCTAGCATTGTTTTTAATATTTATCGCTGTTTCGCATTCGCAGTCAAAGCATTCTATATTTCTTTGCTGAGGTATGACAACTACAGTACAGTTGTGGCCGCTGAACTTATAGCTTCTTCAATTTTTTCGCATTCGCTTTTCGCTATTCACATTATATGATTGTTCTTCGTTATATTCTTGTACTGATTAAAGTTTTCTTTGTATGAGTTCAGTGTTGAGTTTGTTTGTGTCCCATCTTATACTAGGGAAATCTCTACTTTTTTCTGCGTTTAATAGTTTTTATCTAATACCTATTCATTGTTATTAGAATGTGATCACAATCGAGATTTGCTCCTCTGCAGGTTTTCACATTTGTTATTATTGATGATCTTCTGGTTGATATTAGTTTTTTTTTTTTTTTTTTTATGCATAGCCAAAACACTAGGTGGGGAGGACCTTTTATACTGATTGGTACGTTTGGCTAGGGTGGGAAAGGAAAATTTGGAAAGGAGGATGGTAAAAGGGAAGGAGGAATAGTAAATAATCTATTTGATTGGTGATGTTATTACCAGTAGCTTTCCACGTAGCTCTATTTATATAGAAATATGTAGATTGCATTTGTTACAATATGGAATCACGGGAGCAATAACTTGATTAATATTGATCCTAGAGATTCGATTTTTCCACATGAATAAAATGAAAGTTTTAGAGTATTTTTTCATATTTTAAATTTGAAAATTTGTAACGACCTCTCAAACAAATACGTATTCAATTTTTTCAAAATGGTTTTATTTTGTTGTTATCTTTTAGCATACTCAGTAAACAAAGTAAAACAGTTGAAAAACATTGAATCGGTCCATTTTTGTTTTTTCTTATTGAATAAAATAAAAAATTGTGTTGGAAAAGAAATTAAAAAAAAACAAAGTTTAGTACAAATTAAAAAGGAGATAAATCGTAGTGCAAATAAAAAGGAGATAAATCGGAGGAGCGCTTTACTTTTGGTATTTATTATTTTAAATCTCAAAAATCAAAAAATTTTTTTGTTTTATTTATATTATGTTAATTTTCCATTATTATTTGCGAATAAGACTAACATTATAATAAAACTATACTTTTAATACAAAGGTTAAGTATGGTAGAAGTGGTTAAAAAAAGAGACCAAAATAATTTTCATATGTATTGCAATTTGAGGGTTCCGTCTAATTTACAAATATATTATAACAGAAATTATTGTATTATGATTACTTTGTGAATATAGAGACATTTATTAGAAAAAAAAGAGATCGAAATATTGTACTCAAGTTTCACCAAGTTTGACCATTTGACGTCATTCAAAACTTAACGTCTTCACATCAGCAATATTTTTGATTTGTAAAAAGATTGTGTGTAATTTTTGTAATAGGTATTATTAATTTTAATTGTTACTAATATAATAATTTTTAATAAAAATAATAATATATTTTTTGTTATATTAATTTTTCTTCCATTTTTAATAATTTACCATTTTTCTACTGATAACTCAAATAACAAATTTAATTTGGAAAAAATATTGTAAAACTTGTTTAAATCATCAATTGCATCAATTAATCTTATATATAAAGAAGGATGTTTGTATGTATGTATGTATGTATGTATGTATGTTTGTGCCAGAACTCCTCCGAGACGCATGGACCAGTTTCAACAAAATTTTACAGGATGGTTTTTTACTACTTGAAATCGAACCCGTGATATGTTGTTTTCCAAAATTCTGACTGGTTCGGGTACCTGTCATACAACTCCGAGCACCTGACAAAAATATTTCAAAAACCAAAGGTCCTACAGAGTTGAAAATTTGCACACAGTTACTATCTCAAAAATAAATAAATATGACTTTCACATTTTTCGAAATTTTGACTGGTTCGGGTACCTGTCATACAACTCCGAGCACCTGACAAAAATATTTCAAAAACCAAAGGTGCTACAGAGTTGAAAATTTGCACACAGTTACTATCTCAAAAATAAATAAATATGACTTTCACATTTTTTCGAAATTTTGACTGGTTCGGGTAGCTGTCGTACAACTCCCAGCACCCGCAAAAAATATTTCAAAAACCAAAGGTGCTAGAGAGCTGAAAATTTGCACACGGGTGCCCTTCCAAAAATAAACAAATATGATTTTTACATTTTTTCGAAATTTTGACTGGTTCGGGTAGCTGTCATACAATTCCCAGCACCCGACAAAAAGATTTCAAAAACCAAAGGTGCTAGAGAGCGGAAAATTTGCACACAGGTACTATTCCAAAAAATAAACAAATATGACTTTACATTTTTTCGAAATTTTGACTAATTCGGGTAGCTGTCATATAACTCCGAGCAGGTCCGCAGATCCCCCAAATTTTCTAATAAGAAAAATAGTATAAAAATAGTATTAAATTGGAACCAAATCGGTCCAGTTTCTGAGATATGAATTTTCGTTCAAAAGAGCTCTGGCGGAAAGCAGGTTCAACAAATTTGGCAGAAACTGCCGTAATTGGGATCCAAGGTAAAATGTCAAGTCCCTAACTTAACAGGAAGTGGATCTAAAATGCCTGAATTTCATATGTTATGCAGACCATATATAATTTTCTAATGGAGCTTGAATTTAGCTTATTTATGTGACCCTTTTTAGTACAGTTAATATTGGTACAAAATATTGGTGATAGTCATTCAAAAAGCAAGTTTTTAAATTTTTTTTTTCCGAAAATCCGATGTTACCAATCACGTTTGGTCCGTACATATTCAACAACGCATTAATTATTCTTGAAGATGAATGTGTGGATGATCGGTAAAACATTACTGCACCTCGGTCTATCTTCACCAGTATGAAACCCAAGTTGAAATTTCCAGTTAAACTTGCGTTCTCCCAAATCCCAAAATTCTAATTGAAATTTTGTAAACAACGCCTAAGACTTATGTTTGCATTTTATTTGAAGTTGTAAGTACTATTTTTGTTCAAAACTGAAACCCATTTTAATTTTCGTTCACTTTTGATTTTTTTTTTTAATTTCATTTAAGTAGATAAGTACCTATAATAATTTTTAAAATTTTCATGAATTAGCTTTTTATTAAATTTTTAAAAACTTGCAGTGGTTTTAGTGGGGGTGGATCTCACTCTATTACAAAGCACGGGCGTATTATTCTTTGTATTGGTTTGCAAACTTTCCACAAAAAACAAAAAACAATTATATATAAAAACATTTAACAGATAGTTTACTAACAGACAAACATCACATAATACTTCCCTTTTCAAACTAAAAACGCAGAAAAAATTCTAGGAACTTTAAATTTTCTCGGGCAACGCCGGCTAACTCCGCTAGTCTTATATATAATAAAAGAAAGCTGTATGTTTGTAACCATTTTCCGGAAGAACTACTGCACCAATTTTGCCAAAAATTTAGATATAAGCTTTATGGATTATGAGAATGGTTTATGTGAAGTTTGAATCCGCAAATAGCCCTAGAACCAGAGTTCAATTTATATGCCTAATTTTATATTAGAAGAAATTCATTCATTACTCAAATAACAATGAAAATATTTCTTCTTAAAATATTGCCTAAGTTTAGGCGGAAATTTTAATTCTCAAAGTTAACAACCTAAAAAATGTAAATGTAGTAAAATCCAAAAGGAACTTATTCTAATTGGATAACTACATTAAACCCAATATACTTTGATAATTTATTATAAAGTTAATTAATTTATGCTAAATTTAATGTTTATGTGCCTATTACAGGTATCCCTTTTTTTGTCGGATCCGAGTAATTTCAGGTGACAGCACTAATTACTATTGCAAATGTCACGCGCCGACTGAAAAATGCGACTCAATTGTCACTTGCAATTTATATGTGACAGGATTCCGTTTGCCTGTAATTTTGTAATTTTTTGTGTCTATATAAATTTAAATAATGGATTCTGAAAAGAAAGGGTATGTAAATATTTACAAATTTATTGAAATAATTTATATATGTAATATATATTTGAATTTGAATTTATATTATATAATATATATTTGAATATATTAATTCAAAAATTGGATGATAAACATTTTTGTTTATTTTAGTTTAAAAAAAACAACAAAAACACAATTTCAAAAAATGGTTGAATTATTGGCAAATAATCCAGAAATTGCAAAATGTTTTAAAGCTGGGGGAACAAAGTATGAGTTTGACCAAAAGTGGAAAGAAATTTCAGAGGAATTAAATTTGTATGTGGGGGTCCATACGTTCGTACTGAAAAAGAGTGGAGAAAAGTAATTATTTTTAAATATATTAGCTTACGAATATTTATTTAAATTTTTAGGTATGGGATGACATGAAAATAAAGGTTAAAGACAAATTGGAAAAAAATAAAAAAGAAATTAAATCTACAGGCGGAGGTCCCAATAATTTTTCCATTTTAACACCATTGGAGCAGGAAATTGATAAAATTTTGTCATTGTCGGTAGCGGTTGCATCAGCTGGATGTTGTTTTGGGGAGTCGATTTATAATGATAACAATAATGATAACAATAATGATAATAATAATGATAATTTCAATAATAATAATGTGAATACCACTAATAACAATAATACTTTTGATGATATAATAATATATGATAGTAATAGTAGTAGATATATACAGTTATAATAGTAATAATCCAAATGATAATAATAATAACACAAATATTAATATCACAAATAACAATAATAATACAAGAAGATCACGAAGCAGCAGAAACGATCAAAGATTGAGGCTCCTGGAAAAGAGACAAAATTCTCAAGAAGAATTTATAAATGAAATAACAGAAATAAAACACGGCCTAAAAGAAATAGTAGACGAATTGCGGGAAATTAGAAAAATTAAAGAAATATTTTGAAGCATACAAAATTGAAGCCAAAAGAAAAATTAAAATTGAAATTGAGCTGTTAGAAATAAAAAAAAATAGATTTAGAAGAAAAAAAATTTCAATTAGAACAGTTCAAAACTGAACTATACTGAGTACAAAGTGAAAAATAAGACTGAATATGATAAATTTTGCTGTGAAATAATATTCTTTTAAAGGGTATTTATGAATTAATCTTTTATGTTTTTTAATATTTTCTTTTTAGTTTTGTTATTTTTGAAACTTAAATTGTCTTACTTTAAATAGAAAGTTAAGGATTTATGAAATAAAAACAAATTTTAATTTATTTTTTTAAATGTTTTTTTTTTATTCCAAACTTGATATTATTCGATTTCTTATTGTTTCACTTGTATGAGAATGTAACCCAATAGAAATTTCTTCAAAATTGTTTTGAATTATATTTTCCAGTTCATTTTCTGGAACTTTATATGATATGCAGATATTATGAAGTGCACATACTGCATTTATTACTTGGGCGCATTCTTCTGGACTGTAATGTAATTGCCTGGCACTTAAAATGTATCGAAATCGACTTTTCAAACACCCAATTGTCCGCTCAATTATATTCCTAGCTTTTGAATGAATTTTATTATAATTTTCTTCAAGACGGTTACTTTGAGGTGTACGACATGGCCTCATTAGAAAAGGTAATAATGGGTAATCAGAATCTCCTAAAAAAAAAAAAATCAATAAATTTTTAAACTTAAAATTTCCTTTGAAGAAATTAGAAATATCTTTTTTATTTACTTACCTAGCAGCCAAAAGTTTTCTTTCCCGGAATCAAATTCCCTTTGAAAAATATTACTGAAGGTACTATGAGTCCATGCAAATGAATCATGATTTGCACCAGGATTTGTAGCATCAATAAAACGAATTCTCATTAGATGATCACACATCTAAAATATACATGAATATTTATTTAAAATTAAAATTAAAAAATACTTCAATTAAGTATATATTTACAATCATTGCATTTATACTGAAAAATCCTTTCCTGTTATAGTATAAATGCATAATTTCTTTTTTTGGGGCAACTATGTGTATATGTGTACATCCTACTACTCCCGGGAAACGGTATTTAGTGTAAAAAAAATTCTTACACTCTATTTCTTCTTCAGCATTCATTTTAGAAATCCATTTTTTGCAAATATGAATTTCCATTAAATTTAAAAAATCAGTAAGAATTACTGAAACTGTTGGCTGAGCTAGAAGTACATTGTAATTGTTTCCAACACTTTTTTGATAGCTGCCATCAGCTACAAAACGTAAACATGCTGCCAATTTTATAATATCGGGAATAGATTAATTCAATTTTGAATTTTTAAATTTTCCCTTCAAATCCTCAAGCAAAGCAATAAAATAGTCTTTGTTTAATCGGAAATATTTAACGAAGCTAAAAACAAATCGTTTTGTTATATTTCACATATTTCTACATTAATTATTTTACAAATTGTTTTACTTACTTTTCATTATCAATTTCCAACGGATTTGAACAATTTCTAAGAATATTTCTCTATATAATAAATTCAAACGTCAAATGAGTTTTTCAGTCAAAGTACATAAAAAATACGTTCAGAAATTTTTTGCTGTCAGATGAGACTTGTAATACGAAAATAAATTTCATTCGGGTGACTGGGAAAAATGACTGGAAAAGTGGTGTGACACCTGTAATAGGCACATTAGTCAAATGAAGTTATAGATTAATTTAAACCAGTTTTTAAACTAAAATTTCGCATAAATACATCTACACAATAATTATTACTTTTTATTATTTTATATTCATATGCATAAATCATAATATTTTTTTTGATATTGTTCATGTGTTTTACTTCAAAAATAGAAAATGATAATTAATTAACTTCAAGCTGTTTTAAAAAATTCTTTGTGTCATAACATCTAACCTCAGGCAGAATAAAAGAATGATAGCTAAAAATTTTGTACGAAAAAGAAATTAAATGAACTTGCTAATATGATTATTTTTCATAATCAGATTTGTTTTTAGTGATATAAAAGTCGAGTTTCCTTTCACTGATCATTTATATTTATTTTGAAAATATCGATATTTCGGAAGCATATTTTACTTCTTTCATCAATGCTTACGACTAATTTTTCGATTAATTGTTATTTGATTTTGTGTATGTAATAATCACAAAAAAAATAATTTATAAAATTTATAAATAAAATAGGTTCTATTGAATCCACTAACAAATACAGTCATTAATTTAATAATAGTGTTTTAAGCATAATTTTATTTTAACTTTTGCACGTAAAATAAACACAATTTACTATCAGATTATTAATATTAATAAATTTATTAAACAGGTAAAACAAGTAAGATTCGTTGAATTAAAAGGAAAATGTTCGATTATTATACAAAAATTTTACTCTAACGCTAGAAAACAAATTTTTATAAAAACTAGGTAAAATAATTAATTTTATTAATAATAAATGAATATGTAACGTACAAAACCAATACTAATTATATCGATCCTTTCATTTAATTATAAAATAATATATTAACTCCATTATTTTTAAGACATAACATTTTTAATACGCATTTCAATAACTCTTTTTTATTTTAATTTATGGACGAGTAATCTTTAAATCTCTTTTATGACAGCAAAGCCTGAAAAATATTAATAAAAGACAATTCATTGAACATTTATTTGTACCTGAGAGGTTATTGTAATAGAAAAAAGTAATTTTAGAAATTCGCATTCTGTAATTTTTTACCTATATTTCGATATAGTTAGAACTTTTTCAAGTTGGCTTTATTCTATGACATATTCATAGATGACATAGATTGAAAATTAATTTTAAAATTAGTAAATATTTATATGAATGATTTCGGTTGCAAAATCTAAGCATTCATAATATTTTTATTTTATAACCTATAATAAATAGCTTATTCTTATAATAAAAAATTATATCGACCTATCCAAAGTAAAGTATGACAACTCAACTTATCTGCAAATTGAGTTATGGTATACATCTGATTGCCCATATTCCAATCTATAACCTATCAAAATTTCAGAGCGATCGCCCTAAAGTTAAGGAAGTTATGCTCATAAACATATTTTAAGTCCAATTGTATTAATTCTCGTTAAATTCAACATAAAAAACAATCAGACAAGGCGAAATGTAATACTTTAAGGTAAATTTTTTTTTTTTTAGTAATACATTTCGATTTGTCATACTTTTATTTATAACATATGTTTCAATTCATCTATTATATTTACCGTTTGTATTTTTTTTACTGATTGTGGATAAAGTTTTTTTTACGTCAAATTCGGGTTGTCTCTTTCTTACATGGATATTTTGGTGCGAATTGCTACTTGTCATAAACAATTCTCATAAGTAAATAAAGCTTTTCCAGATCAATAAGAAGGAAATAAGTCTAGAAAAGCGTTAAATTTTGGTTTTGAATATGAAGGAACTGAAGGAAAAATTGGAGCTGCTCGACTGTTAAAGGATAGCTGTTCTTGCCAATTGAAGTGTTATAAAAAATTTGAATTGGATGAATGTCTTAAGATTTTAATAGTTTTTGAAAATTAGGTAGTAAGATGATGCCGTGGCAATTTATTTTAGAGCGTACAAAAACATTGGACAAAATGTTCAATTGTGTGCGCATTTTTGTTTTATATATAATCTTATATATTATATATATTAGAAGTTCATTAAGGAGTAGGAGAATCGAAATAAAATAAAAAGGTGTCTACTGCGCAGGACCTTAAATGCTTGTCAATTATAATTATAGATTTATTTTTCTTAAAATGTACCTAAACTTTTTTATACTGACTTAAAAATAACACTACAATTTAAAACTTTTATATATTATTTTATAGCATTTTGTTGAATTATTAATGTAAAACCAGGTAGCTAGCACTATTATATTAAGAGATGTAATAAAAATCTTGTATAATTATCCATGTAACTGTACTACTTTGAGAAATATAACATAGTACGAAATTATTTTTTCCAGCAAGACTATGACATCTATCCTTTATCGAACTTTTGTTTTCCAATTATTCCATGTTAAAGTATTACATCTCAAGATGTTATTATGTTAATAAGAAACAAGGGTAAAAATAGAACTAGTACAATTCAAATATCTCGAACTTAACTAATTTTGAAATTAAACCTAGTGCAAAAATTAATAATATACCTTAAAATAATATGCTGACAAAAATTTGGATCACATTACGCATCAGTTAATGCTTTTAAAATAAATTCGAAATATGACAAAAGTTTAAATTGCTCCTCCTGTAAAATTGACTTTTCTGAGTTGTCATACTTTACTTTGGATAGGTCGATATACATGTCAACCGATTGCGTTATGGTTCTTGATGAAGTTGTGAATTACCCAATTGAATTCTTAAATTTATTCGATTTAACAGGAACTCCACCCAATATTCTGCATTTAAAAATTGGTATACTCATAATTATATTACGCAATTTAAATCAACCACTGTTATGCCACAAGATAAATAGTGAAAAAATTAATGAATAATATCATCGCAACATCTATATTAACTGCCAAATACCAATCATTACATCAGATATGCCATTTCAATTTAAACGTATTCAATTTCTAGTTCGTTTAGTATTTGCAGTGACAGTAAATAAATCGCAAGGGAAATCACTACAAGTGTATGGGTTAAATCTTAAAAATGAGTGTTTGTCACATGGGCAATTTTACGTAGGATGTTCACGTGTTGGTGAACCTTTGGCATTATTTATATTTGCACACGAAGGAAAAGCAAAAAGTATTGTTTACCAAAGAGCATTGCAATAGAATAGTAACATATTTTAAGATTTCAAACTTTGTCATCATTTAAAATTCAAAATAAAAAGTTATTATTATTATTTGTTTCAATAAAGAACATTAGAATTAATTTACACAGATTTATGATTTCACAAATAAATTTTATTTTCAACAGGTATCATTGTGCTGCATGTAATACGAACATTTTTTGGGTGTAGCAGAGCGCACCGGGTCCGCTAGTAATAAATAAAATATATAGTTTGAAAACAATTCTGTGGTTTTACAACGAAAGATGATAGCTGCATTTTTAGCATTTCTTGTAAATCGCAATTGAATAAAATTTTGTATTGCTATACTTTTTTAGTTATTTTTGATTTTTAAAAAATATTTTTAATCAAAATCTTTTGAAAATCTTTAAAAAGATATGATCTTTGAAATCATTTCAATAATTTTTTAATTTTCGTAAAATTTTTACCTTTTTTTTTAATTTTTAAATAAGTTATTCATTTTTGTTACATAAAAGTTATTGCTGAAGAACATGATAGCTTCAGTTATTCAGTTTATACAAAAAAAAATGCATAATACGCAGTAAAATTTTTCAAGATACATGGAAATATCTTAACACTAGCTTTGTAACCCGTCATAAATGACGGAAGCAAAATAAATCCTAGTTTCTTTTTTTCTTTCATTAGATTCTTTATTCCGAAATTACAGTACTTATGTTTATATCACTTTTTATTTATTTTTATTTATGTTTATATTGGCCTAACACTAATCTTTTTTTTTTTTTATATAACAGAAAAAGAAATACCATACCAACAAATTTGTATAAAATGTTTGTATTTTTGTATGGTATACTCGTGCTCACTCCCATTTAGTAATAATTCGTTAGTTGGGTTCCATTTAGTATAAATTATACCGTATTAGCGTTATTGTGGCCTCTGGGAGAGCAAATTTAAAAATGGGATCTTATTTTCATATAAATTTTGTCTTTTGTATAATGTATAGGGATCTTATTTTGCTATATGAATAAACTGTTATAATGGTATTGTGTTATTTTTAAAAAAATATTCAAAATTTTGTATCTAAATTGGTAAAATTTACAAAAAATACAAAAACATTTTCATCAATAATTTTCAATTTAAAAAAAAAACAATGTTTTATTATCCGACGTAGAAGTAGAGTTTATTATCCTACTCTACTTCTATCAAGTTCTATTGATTGAACAGTGAACCTGAACAGTGAAGTAAACAGCGAACACTTAACACTGAAAATAAAATAATATTTTTGGAATGGAGCATGCAGAACATACAGAATACAGATTCAGCAAATAATAAAAAAAAACAAAAAAAAAAAACAAAAATAATTTTTTTTGAGTGAAGTGAGTTACGCACACAATAATGACAAAAATAAAAGGTATAAGCAATAAAGTAGTATAATGTATAATATTATACAATACAAATATGCTGATACACATGTACATTATTGTGTATAATTTTAAGTAATTAAAATAACCTTTGAGTGAATTATGTTTTTTTTTGTGTTAAATGCTGTTTGCCTTTTGGTTATTATACCATATTAAACTATTGATTAAATTTCTATTAGTCCTTATTATTATAAATCAAAAAAATTGTTTGTTTTATTTATGTTATTATTATTATTTTTTATTTTTTCCTTATTATTTGCGAAGAAGACTAACATTAAATTAAAAAAATATAGTTCATGCAATCAATTTTTCCTGCAAAGGTTCAGCATGGTAGACAGGGGTTAAAAAAAAGCACCAAAGCAATTTGTATATATATGCATTTGTATAAATATGCAATTTGTATATGTGTTGGAGCGTTCCGTCGAACTTACAAACATCCAGATAAATGCAGAATAATATATATATCTTAACATATCATTTTTTTTTGTTTTGTATTTTTCGGTAAGTGCTGCCTCCATAACTGCTAGTTATACAGTTTTGAATTCATAAATTACTTAATATTATTAAATTTTTTTTTTTATTTGAAAGAGCTTAAAGTTTTATATAATATGGCATTCATAACTAAAATTCGACAAAATTGCAGTTATCATCTTTCGTTGTAAAACCACAGAATTACATTTTTTTTTAATTATCATTAATTTTCGTAGTCTTATTTTTGCATTTCGCATATTACTATACACATATTTATATTCACAATATCACATATTTATCCTCTATACTTCTAATTACAAGCTTCAGATTATTATTTTTTGTTGTTTTACTATAATTCACCACTTTATTTATTTTGTTCTGTTCCTGATTGATTACAGTAAATGCGGTACGGTACTTAACGAAAAACATTTGTTTTGAGATTTTACTATTATTCACCACTTCATTTATTTCATGGAAATTTATATTTACTGGGGTGAAAAGTTTTTATTATATACTTTTTTGTTTCGTGTTACTTGCCTTTATTCACCGAGGTGGAAAGTTTTACGGACATTATTAGCTTATTAATATATTACATTTGTGTTTGGTGGAAAATCGGCAGCAGGGAAATGAAAAAAGTTAATTAATATGGAGCAGCAATTTAACGAAACATTTATTTTGTCTTTCAACTGAAAGGCAAATTACCAATTATTGTAATGAAAGGAAAAGTCATATAAAGTAAATGGCTACAAAATATACTCATGAGAATTGTAAAGCAAACATGTTATCATCATAAGACGATTACCCCACTAACAAACTACAGCGACTCAAAACAAATAATAATTATAACTTTAAAATTTTTTTTTTTCACCACCAACACATTTGAATATTTTTTAAATCCCGCAGCTTCCCGTTATTGTCTCATTCTGTACAATAAAAATATTAATAAATTTATTTTCAAAAACATGAATCTTAAGATATAGCTAAGTTTCTATTCAAAACTGAAGAGTATTACAAAACAAAAAACTTCAAAATCCTTGAAAACATCCATAACTAAAAAATAAATAAACTTTTCAAGAACATCCTTCCATCCACTACTCTAAAAAAAAAAAAAAAAGAAAAAAACAATTACTCTAGTGGAATGCAACAGTGGTGACACAAACACGAATAAAATTTATAAAAGAAGACAACATAAGGATAAGATATTTATGGTATTAGTCTCTGAAATTTGTAAACAGTGAACCATCATTTTAGTAAAAACTCTGTGGAACTAGAAGACGATGACTACGGGGGGATTTGGGTTACTAAGAATGTTTCTCGTTTTAAATACGATAGAATAATACAACAATTCATAATTTATTTATTTCTTATTTTTCTTTGTTTTTTTTTTTTTTTTGTTATCAGAAAACAATACCTGTAAATATTGGTTAACTAAACATATTAGACACCATTTGATGGTAAAGAAAAGAAAGAGCAAAAAAAAAGAAAAAGATTGAGAATCAAAGAGAAGATTGTTTTCTTATCGGTTTGTGTATACAGAGTGTTTCATAAATAATCTGTTAAAAGATATAAAATTGGGAAGGTATAGTAACAAAAAAAAACAAAATTTATAACGATGAGACGGTTCTGTTGTTTACAATGTTTTCTAGTTATAATGCTTCGAATGAATTTTTTTAATTTATCTAATTTTAACAAAGCGGAATCCCTCAAAATATGATAAAATAACAAATGCTCTTTTTTTAAACTGATGGTTTAGCTTGTTTTATTCCCAGTAGCTTGACCGGAATTTGCACACTATCTTAGGTAGGTAGTTGGTAGTAGTGGCTGCCTATAGTACGCCGATACACTTAAACCAGTAAGGTCTATTGTACTACGGAAACTTTCCTCGTATAAGACTCTAATCATTAAACCAATTTGAGGTTTTTACAAAGCGGCCGAGATCTTTGATTTTTGTGCCTTCAAGATCATCAGCGAGTCCAGAAAGAAGGCTCCTAGATGAGTTTTCTAGAAGTAGATATTGAACATAGTTTCATCTTCCTCCTCCACTCTACACGTTTAGCAAAAGTCGTTTGAGGGGAATTGACTGGCATGCTTACCAATAAGAAAATTAATGACTCATAATGACCCCTATCATAGTGATAATGTCACATTTTCAAAGGTAGTAGGTTAACGAAGCCCTTCAGGTTCAGCATACGCCAAATTTGCTTGGTGATGTTGCAGTCTGGTCTATTTGACCATCTGAAGTTTGAAGATTTTATTGCATCTTTGCGAAGCAATAGATTACAGGTAGCTAGGGGTGCACTCAGATTGCTTCTTTCCGGAAGAACTGCACACTAACTTTGTTACAGAAAAATTAATTAAGTATACAGTAAAACAAAAGCAGCAACTGCAAATATATGTGAAATTGGAAACGAAGTTTGTGATTTAAAAAAAAGAGCATGCTTGGCGACTACAAAGAACTAAACTGCATAATTAACTTTTCTTTATAGAAAATATACAGCCGAAATCCCTGCACGGCTATTATTATGTTGATAGCATTCGCAGACGATCGTAAGACGATCTAATTTGTAAATTGACTAAAACAAATAAAGGTAGGTGACATTCTTAATAACATCCGGGAATTACTACCAGTCTTTGGAAAAATAATATATCAATATATTTCCTGTTAGTTTAAGACTCCGATAGATTTATAATGCCCCATAAGCTATAACTTTTCTTTCCCTCGTCTTCTGCTCCCTTGGGATTCCATTCTAAGGCCATTCTGGTTATATTATTTGATGATCTTCTAAGAGTGTGCCCTATCCATCTCCATTTTCTACGCTTAATTTGATGCATTATCGGTTCTTCATCTATTAGCTGCCATAAGTCGTAGTGGTGTTCGGGCAGAAAATTCAGCATATTCTTCTTTGGCACTTGTTTGCAAATACTTGAAGTTTTTGACTGATGTTATTTTCATCATCCAAAAGTTTCACTGCCATACATAAGTGTTGACATTACACATGCTTTGAATATTCTAATCTCTGTTTTTCTAGTTAGATGGGCATTTTTCCAAACTGGATTTAACTCACTGAACGCAGCTCTGGCATTACGAAGTTTGTTGCTGAAATCTGCTTTTGCACCTCCGTTTGAGGTAAAACTGTTTGACTTTCTATTGTTATGGTTTTAGTATTGGTGTTATTTATCCTCAAGGCCTTGGTTTTATCTATATTAATTTCTGAAGTAGATCGGCTTTGTTTTGGATGTCGCAGGATTTAGGCGCTAGGAGTTATATATAATTCGCAGATTATAATATAATCAATATAATATTATAAATCCAAGTTCTCAAGAGTACTTGAGAGATCCCACTTTATACCTCTTCCGAAAGAACTCGTGTTTTTCATTAGTTCATCTATTATAAGAGTGAATGAAAGTGGTGAGAGAGAATATCCTTGTCTTTCTCCAAAATTTGTACGTGTCGCTTATTTGTCCGCAGTGCGGAACGGCTAATTCTGCATCTTCATACAAAACTTCTGTTATCAGGCCGTTTTTCCAGGATTTTGGTAGTCTTTCTTCCACCCAGGCTTCGCGATCTAATAATTCAGTGTCTAATTCCGGATCTGCCTGTAGCAATTCTGATGGAAGTTTATCTGTACCTGCAACCCTATTCCGTTTTAACGTTATTATGCCGTCTTTAATCTCTTGTAAGCGTGATGGTTTAGTGTGGATGTTCAGTTCTTGACTCTCCGGACTACTTCGAAGTTTTTTTTTGTGATATTGTTGATGTTGCTTGTTTCCTGAAAGTATTTCCGCCTTTGTTGCGAGTTTCTCTAACTATAGTAAATTAACATTATTCTATGTAATACTTTAAAACAAATCGAATTGAGAAATTTGTTGACTCACGTTCTGTACAAGTATCCTCTGTTTAACTGCTATAGATATTTTTTGTTTTTTTCTTGTAATACCTAGATAGAGTCAACACAACATACAGCTCTGAAAATCTTTATTGACTTAATATTTATTTGAAAATATTTCAAAATAATTTTTATGCTCTGAATATTAAAAACAAAAATAAAAAAATGATAGAGCGAGAAAGTAAATAAACTGGAAAGAAGATGTACTGAAATATAAAATGAAATATTGTTAGATTCAAGTCCAGCAAAGAATGTTTGATTATTATTTTTCTTTAGCTTCCCTTAATTTTATCAAATATTTCTGTTTTTTTTTTATATATATATATTTGCAGCTGATCCCGAGGATACACAATCATGTAAACCCATGTAAAAATAATATTCTTCCATTTTTCTAAAATATTACAAATAATAGAAGATAGAAAATGTTCAATGCTTTTTCATAAAGATTATTTCTATTTTTGTATTTAAAGTAATAAATTATCTACATTTTTATTTATGCACAAACAGTTTATAAAATAGATATTATCTGAATTGATTTGTGGTATTATTTTTAGAATATTATAAAAAATTATCTTCGCAGTTGAAAAAATACCTATAGAGGAATTAATTAAACTAAACATTATTAGGTATAAAAGAAAAATTTTAAATTTTTAAGAATTTCACTCAACCATATTTCTCTTACAATTAAAATTAAATAATAATATTGTTTCAAAATGAGTCACGCAACTTGGAGCTAATATTGTCAATCGGGAAGTAAATTTAATATTCATTTCAACAAACCTACTTAACCAAATCTATCCAACATATTGTTATTGTGGTGTGAGTTTATGCCAGCTTAAGTTATTGTTACTGTAGGACACTAATAGCTTTAAACTGCGGTGCCACTTCATAGAGTCGAATCTATTAAACTCCATCTACATTTTCCTGTTATTACCAATTTTCAATATGTCGATAATAAATTTTATGTTTCTTCGAAATATTCGATTGCGTGAGTTGAAAATAATTATTATAATAGTTTACCATCAATGGTATCAGCATAATAATTTATGTTGGGAAAACTTATCGCTGTGATATTGGGCCTCTTATTGTGGTAAACGTACGGTGAACGGGGCGCGTGAATCTTTCTATTCACTTCACTTCGAATTGGTATTGTAAAAGAAAAATCTATTTTCGAAATGTTGAATAACAAAAATGTCAAATGCATTTATTTTGAACATATGTTATGTGAAAGTTAAAGTTTGAATTATTTCTAAGGGTGATTAACAAAAAAAATTATTATTTTTAAATTTATTAAAAAAATATTAAAAATTGATAGCGTAGCGGTATATTTTGTTGGGCAAATGAATAGGAGAAGATTTGGTAAGCAAAATTTAAGGAATACTAATAAGCAAAATTTTTTGAAATGGACCATAAGAGGTTAACATTTTAAGTATTATATGTATATATTATTCTGCATTTATCTGGATGTTTGTAAGTTCGACGGAACGCTCCAACACATATACAAATTACATATGTATACAAATGCATATATATACAAATTGCTTTGGTGCTTTTTTTTAACCCCTGTCTACCATGCTGAACCTTTGCAGGAAAAATTGGTTGCATGAACTATATTTTTTTAATTTAATGTTAGTCTTCTTCGCAAATAATAAGGAAAAAATAAAAAATAATAATAATATAAATAAAACAAACAATTTTTTTGATTTATAATAATAAGGACTAAAAGAAATTTAATCAATAGTTTAATATGGTATAATAACCAAAAGGCAAACAGCATTTAACACAAAAAAAAACATAATTCACTCAAAGGTTATTTTAATTACTTAAAATTATACACAATAATGTACATGTGTATCAGCATATTTGTATTGTATAATATTATACATTATACTACTTTATTGCTTCTACCTTTTATTTTTGTCATTATTGTGTGCGTAACTCACTTCAATCAAAAAAAAATTATTTTTGTTTTTTTTTATTATTTGCTGTATCTGTATTCTGTGTGTTCTGTATGCTAAATTCCAAAAATATTATTTTATTTTCAGTGTTAAGTGTTCGCTGTTTACTTCACTGTTCAGGTTCACTGTTCAATCAATAGAACTTGATAGAAGTAGAGTAGGATAATAAACTCTACTTCTACGTCGGATAATAAAACATTGTTTTTTTTAAATTGAAAATTATTGATGAAAATATTTTTGTATTTTTTGTAAATTTTACCAATTTAGATACAAAATTTTGAATATTTTTTTAAAAATAACACAATACCATTATAACAGTTTATTCATATAGCAAAATAAGATCCCTATACATTATACAAAAGACAAAATTCATATGAAAATAAGATCCCATTTTTAAATTTGTTCTCCCAGAGGCCACAATAACGCTAATACTGTATAATTTATACTAAATGGAACCCAACTAACGAATTATAACTAAATGGAAGTGAGTACGAGTATACCATACAAAAATACAAACATTTTATCCAAATTTGTTGGTATGGTACTTCTTTTTCTGTTACATAAAAAAAAAAAAGATTAGTGTTAGGCCAATATAAACATAAATAAAAATAAATAAAAAGCGATATAAACATAAGTACTGTAATTTCGGAATAAAGAATCTAATGAAAGAAAAAAAGAATCTAGGATTTATTTTGCTTCCGTCATTTATGACGGGTTACAAAGCTAGTTTTTATATACTTATATACATATTTTATATACATACATACGTACTTATACTTTTACGAAAAACTTTCGTCTGAATAAATCTGCTTTTGACACATTTGACTTGAGCAAACTGCGCATCATATAATTTGTTGATGCTAGTAAACAATTGATTATAGTAAACAATTGTATAATTGATGAATAGTAAACAATTGTTATAAACAGTTGTTTGACATTTCAAATTTAATTGTGAATTAATTGTTTCATAAAATAAATTTATGTGATTATAAATTTTTTAAATGTGAAATATTAAAATTTCCATGTCATTTTACTTTTGATAAAAAGAACAAGTTCGATTTATTAATTAATATTGATACATAGACATTTTATTTATGTCACCATTGTATCTATAAATATTATTATTATTATTTGTGTTAACAAACAAAATATTTTTGGAAAATTGTTTCGTTCATCACAACACTATTAGAACTCATAAGTAGCTATTTTTAGTGTTAGACTACCTATACAACTCCTATTTTCATTTTGATTTATTTTATAACTTATTAGAAGATGTCAATATTACATCTGTGAGTTATAAAAAACGATCAAAATTTCAATGTAAAATGCTATTTTATATACTTTTATATTAACTTGCCAGTGTCTGTTTATCAAATAAATTTATGGGATTATTTATTTTTTAAAATGTGAAATATTTTAAATGTGAAATATAATTGTTTCACTTGATTGAAATGCATTATATGTGAAATTGGTATTTATTTTAAAATAATTTTTTGTTTTAGGTATATGCTACCTAATTTTGTTTTCATTAATTTTATAACAAAAGTACGATTTCTTTTTTTTTCTTTTTTAATAAATTTTTATATTGTTTTACTTTTTGATTGAAATACTTACTGTATATCATCATATTTCGATTATTTCATAATTTTCCAAAAATACGTTCAAAGCGATATTAAATAATATTTTTTTGATTTTAATTCAATTTTCATTGTCAAATTCTGATGGTTTTAAAATGTTTGAGTATGTTTTTAAAATGTAAAAGTATCATTGCCGAATTACATCATGAATTTTTTACTGATAGTGATACCGCATAATGATTGGAAATTTTGCATTTCTGAATTTGCCTATCTTCTTCAACACTTAAATTAAAGCTTGCTGCTTTTTTAAGACTTTACTCAAGGTAGATTTCATATCAACATAGCTCAACCGACCTTCTTACAAATGTCATCAATACTGGATATACTACACTAAAGTTAACATTATCTTCATTATAGATAAAATTATTTATGAATTACATTTTTTAACTCAAATGAGCTATATATATTTTACCTACATTTTTTCTAAATTTTTTAAACGCAAACTAATATTCACGTTTCAACAATACAAAGAAAACTGTCGCCTTACGTTTTGACAATACCAAAAATATATTATAATGTTTCATTTTTCTCTTCACGTTTGCCGCACGCTTACCACAATACCAATTCACCGGTTTTCGCATTTCGATTTGACTACGAGTGCGTTATTAATGATATTTTGTCAAATATTATATTTTCAAAAGACTGGTATATGAATTAATAACCGATTATATATACGTGTTCATACCTCATGATAAAAATACTATTTTTAAACTGAAAAAAAGTAATATTAAACTTTTTTCTCCTTTTAACTTTTTTTTACATTCTTGTGTTAGTTGGATTCACTTTGTATGTACGCGTTCAAAGAAGCTGAAAATTAAAACTTTCATATTATATTTTACTCTTAACTCTCGACAACAACTTGATTACGTTATTGTATATAAGAATCTGAATGATAAATTTCTTCTACTATTTCGTAAAACTAAAATAAATTTTATAATTGTGTTGCTTAATGGAAAATAGAAAGAGAGAGAAAAAAAGAAAAATTTCATATAATTTTTCCGCTTTTTTTTCATTTACTTTTTCCGCTTGTTGTTTTATTTCTTTTGTATAAAGTGCAACCATTAGCTGTTTTCGCACTTATTTCATTTGAAAAGTTTCATGTGTTTTATATATATTATGTTGTTTCAAGTTTTTCTCAAATGTTCGAGATGTTTTTTGTTTTTTTTTTTTGTTTATATGGAAAACTTTTTATAACAAGCAATTTTTTCTGCAATTTGTCATAAAACTTTTGTTCTGATTTAATACTTTATGTTGCTATACACACCCATTTAAAACTAAAATAAATTAAATAATATATATAGAGAATAATGTGATCTCTACAGGACTCAAGCCATAATAATAAAATCAACTAACGTCATCAGAGTAGTATAAAAGAAAGTTTTCTTATATTTGTTGTATTCTTGTACACATTTCTAGAAATTCATACACTCAATTTGATGAGCGACAGTCATTTTATTCTTTTCTTTTTTTATCTTTAGAATTTCACTTGTATTATTTAATTTTCCTTACTTTTTATAATTTTACATTTTTTTTTTTAGTTTTTAAATTTTGTATGACACCTAAACATAAAATATCTCCGGGTAATTCTGGCACAATTCGTGATATTAATATCATTTCAAAATAAACTTGAAATACCTACCCATATGTTTTTGTGATATTTTTAGACATGGCAAAGATAAAAACATATGTACATAAAAATGTTAATAAAACATGTCTAGAACCCATATAGCATTCAAAAAATTTATATTCAACTTGAAAACTAAAATAACTGTTCATCATCATCATTGCATTGTCCTGTAACACTATCCGTGGGGTATAGGGTGGAAATAAAATCTTTCCATCGGCTCCTATCTACGGCTAACCTATTCAATTGATTTTTGCTGGGTACTTGATTCGGCTAAAACGCGACCTGCAAAGGATTGGATGTGTGTTTTTTCATGAAGGATCGGATGTTGTGATGTGCGACTTTAGCGCATAATTTTTGTTTTAGCTGAATTGGCTTTTTCCTGTGTCATACAGGTTTTGGCATTTATCATTTAAGCTACTATTCGTATGGGACCCACATCGTTCGCGTAATTTTAGTGGCTGATATGTTCGCAACGACGCCACTGGATACTGTTGCTCTCATTTACATCCACTGTAGTAGGCATTATGTCATACATTACTACTAAAAACAATATGAGTGATAAAATACCTGACACACCTCGAAGCAATTTTTCAGCTAGCCTCAATGTAAGACGATGTTGTGTATGACTATAATTATGTCTATATTTTTTTCTGGAATGCTACTAAGCGGTTCCTAAATATTCTCGCTTTAACCAAAACGAAGAAGAATAATGCAACCTCCTCTGAATAACTTTATATTTTTTTATGAATTTAGTTATAATTGATTAATATCTCTTCATACCTTGTACACGGTTTTGATGAAATTATTTACTCAGATTATCAGTTATTAGTCCGCGTTTCGCTTTGATGTGTAAATAGCAACGGAAATGAATTCAAGAAAAGATATCTTATAGGACAAATAGTGAAAAAATAAGCAGAATTCGATAAAACAGAGTGTGACGAGTGCTTGAGACCTAACCAAAACGTCGTGTTAAAATGGAAGACGTCATGCTAACTGCATTGAAAAAATTAATATACTAAAAAATGCTGAACACAAACATTAAAACCCAAAATACTTACAATCGAAACAGACACTCTAAAGAAATAATAATTTACAACTATAGGAATACGGCACGGCGATTCTTAAGCCTCTTTGTGTAAAAGAAGCTAGTCATAATCATAAAACATATAGAGGAGAAAAAAAAATCATTTGTTTTGCAAATGATGATGCGATTATAATTTTGAAGAGTGAAAGCATCTTATATTACTAAATAAATTTTGTGTAACAACAACATAATACTACATGGTAACATCTGTGTTAAAACCCAAAACTATTATTTGCGGCTTAGAGCCCATAACATACAAACTAGATGTGAATGACAAGATCATCAATGTCCAAAGTAACCAAATCCGTGGGGTATAGGACAGAAATTAAATCTTTCCATCGGCTTCTATCTGCGGCTAACCTATGCAATTGTGGTCAAGTTGTTTGCTGGGTACTTGCTTCGGCTAAGACAGTAAGTTGATATTCAAGTTTTTCTTGGCCTTTCGACGCCACGTGTGACCTAAGGATTCCATTCGAAACATTGGTTTGCGATGTTGTTGTCAGGTTTCCTCATAGTATGCCCGATCCAACGCCATTTCCTCTGTAGGATTTCTACGTCTTTTTCTTTTTGGTTTTTTGTCACAGCGTTCTGTTAGAAATGGTTTGTGACCTACAAATGTTTAGGATGCACCGAAAGCATTTTTTGATGTACTTTTAGAGTTTCCTGGTTATTTTACCGAAACATTCCTGGAATGACAAGATAGTATAGAATAAATGATAACATTTAAATTAATTTAGAGCAGAAATATTTTTAGATTTTTAATTCATTTATTCATTAGAATATGTGATGAATGAAACTGCAAGCAAAAATACAAGCATTAAAAATATAAAATATTGTTGGGTACATACATAGTAAAGTAGAAAATTAAAGCTAAATATGAAAAAACTAAAATATCTTAAAATTAAAATTATATAATGAAAAAAATAAAATTTAAAATAAAATTTCATAAAATTTAAAGCAAAATTTAAATAATAAACGAGAGTAAGCAGAATTAAATACAAAATTATAACAAGAATAAAAAGTAAATTAATAACTAGAAGACTGAAAGAAAATTAAAAAAATTATAGTTAGAAAAAAAACTAAATTAAAGTTAAAACTAAATAGTATTAAAAACAGATTCAATTTGAAGGTGATCCAGTTCAAAAAGCCAAAATCGAAGATTTTTGCAAAATGAAACAGGTGATCTGTCCGATCTTAAAGAATAAGGTAACATATTAAAAAATTTTGGAGCTATATAATCATAAAAGTGGCAAAAATGAGAGGTACGGGCTCTTGGAACATTTACAAGGTATAAATTATTAATTCTAAGATGATATCTAGTAACAAATCGGTGAGCGAGATAGCCCGACCTATTGAAAAAAATTTTCAATGTTTTAAACAGATATAAATTTCTAAGTGGTAGAATATCCAACTTTTTAAATAAAGGAAAACTAGGCAATAGTCTATTTTTTTTTAAAATTATCCTTATACAGTGTTTTTGAGCGATGAGAAGAGGTTGAATTTTATTAAAATAAGAACCACCCCAGCAACTAATTCCATATTGCAGCTTAGAACTGAATAGAGCAAAATACACCATTAGCATAACTTTTAAAGAACAATACAGATTTAAGTGGTAAATGTTTCGCAAAACATTCTTAAAATAATTATTTAAATAGGAAGTATGTGCAGACCAATTCAGTTTATTATCAAGTAAAACACCCAAGTACCTAAACGTATCTACACTTTCAATGTTAAAACAAGAAATACTACAAGGCGAAGAGAAGACAAAAGAGTTTAGAGACTGTATAGGAAATAAAGGAAATTTAGGACAATCAGGAGAATGATACCAAATACTAAGATTCTCGAGGAGACAATTATTAAGCCTAAATTGCATAATTTTAGTTTTATTACTTATAACTAATTTATGAACATAAAACCATTTTCGAATTAGATCCAAGTCAAAATTTAAATCGCAAAATAAGTCAAGTAGATTATTATTGTTGTATGAAAAAGCAGTGTCATCCGCAAAAGCTGTAGGTATACCCTTGAACTGTTGTTGCAATAATGAATTAATAAAAATAAGAAACAGAACAGGACCTAATACTGAACCTTGGGGTACACCAACCTTGATACTAAGAAGGTCACTGAACTTTCCATTCAATTTGACTCGTTGCTTCCTATTATTAAGATATGACTCGAACCAATTAAAAATAAAACCTCTAAACCCCGCATTATAAATTTTAGTTAATAGTAAATCATGACTTACTGTATCAAACGCTTTAGTGATATCTATAAATAAACCACTACAGAAATTACCCTTGTTAATACCACCATAAATTTCACTGCAGAACTTTATAAGTGCATCCTCGGTACTTCGTTTTTTCCTAAAACCAAATTGTGCGTCACTAAAAAATTTACTTTTATCAAGAAACTGTAATATTCTGGACTTAATAGCTTTCTCAAAAATTTTTGAAATAGCAGGCAGTATAGAAATAGGTCTGTAGTTATTAGATTCCAATACATTTCCTTTTTTAAAAAGGGGAATTACTTCAGCTACTTTTAACTCATCAGGAAAGATTCCTTGATAAACGCTGAGATTAAAAACATAACTTAAAACATCAACAATAAGTAGCGAAATCTTCTTCAAAAAATTATTGGAAAAAGAATCGTTAGGTGCAGAATTAGATATTTTAAGACTCATAATGAGTCTATGAATTTCCAAAGACGTTATAGGTTCAAAAAAGAAGCTATGTCTCTGAAAAGGTTCCTCACATAAATTAGATACAAAATTCTCAGATTGTGCGTTCAAAGAAATTACATTATTTACTAGTTGTTCAGAAGTATTCACAAAAAAATTATTAAAGTGATTAGCTAAGATTGATGGATCAGATACTATTTGAGAATTAATTACCAAAGAGGAAACAGATGTAGAACAATTCTTATTTAAAATTGAGTTTATAATTTTCCACTCAGCTTTACTTTTCCCTCTATTTTCACCAAACTGTCTGGAATAATAATTGTCTTTGCACTGACGTATTTTAACTTTAACTTCTTTACAGAGTTTCTTATAATATAACATTAAGTTAGTGTTACTTGGATGTTTTTTAACAGATAGGCATATTTTATTTCTTTTACGAATAAGTTTCAAAAGAACATTAGACATCCAAGGTTTTATCTTGTGCGTATTATTAGTAAAAGTACGAGTAGATATACAAGATTTAACATGCTTACTAAGCGTTTTAGAGAAAATAGAATAGGCTGCTGAGGGGTCATCAGAGTTATAAACATCTTCCCAAAGCTCAAAAACTAAAATATTATTTAATTTGGAATAATCAATATTATAGGAGAAATTAATAGAAGAAGAATAATGTGAATCAAGTACAGGAGAAGAATTTAAAAATTTTAGGAACAACATACAGTGATCGGATAAGCCAAGATCATAGACATCACTACCAAATAGTTGTTGATTATTTTTATGTAACCTAATAAAGATATGATCAAGGCAAGTACCAGAAACGAGCCGTGTTGGTTCAGAAACCAAGGAGGTGAACCCAAAAGAAGAAAGAAGTAATAAATAATCTATTGAACTTTGTTTCTGAGAAAGTATATCAATGTTGAAGTCACCTATCAAAATTATGTTTTTAGAATTTTCCTCAGATAAAAAGCTTGATAATTCACTTAAAAATTCACCAATAGAACATCTATGCAATCTATAAATACAGATAAGACAATAATCTACACCCGAAATATTAAAAAATAATTTAGTAACTATATATACATAAACCAATATCGCAAACTATGAAAGACAACATTATGCCAACAAAGAGTCCAACATTCCACCGACCGCCGAAACGTTGGATGAACAATTGAAATCTTACATTCTATAAAGCCTATAATAAAAGAAGGAAGAAGAAGTAGAATAAGATGAAAATAATATTCCTGTAGGCTTGATAGCCAAGTGGTTAAAACTTTCACTAAGAGATAATGCATAAAACATGGTAGTACAGTTACGAATATAACATGATTATATTTTTTAATGCTATAAATTTACTGAAAAGAAAAAAGAACTCACTTTGTATTTGTTGTTTGTTTTGAGCTTATGATTTCGGAATAGATAGAAAATATTTTTGCGGTCTAAATATTCTAATGAGTTATATTATACCACTGATTGGTCTACACTACTCGATTGTGATTGATTTCATTTAAACTTGAACTATAGATAAATTGTATAGTTTCCACACTTATGGTATACGCTATACATGGCTATATGGTATACGCTTCTGGTTTATATAATAGGTCTTATTTTGAGAAGGGAATTTCGCGAGAAATTTGTTATGTAGTGATTTTGGTATTCCTTCGAAGCAAAATAGAGCAGCTTATCAGTATTTGTGCAACGTTTCGATTTTGATGTTATCGCAAGAAGCGATTTTAATATTTTAACTGTCATAAAATATGATAAATATGACAAAAAAAATTTTTGTGAAAGATAATAAATGGGAAAAAATTAGTTTAATATTAGTTTAATAAAATTAATATTAAATTTTTACATATTTTTTATTTAATATTGAATATTATTTTATATTTTTAATTGGAGAAAAGTTACAACTGTAATCGTGTACGTTCACTTCCATGCATCTTAATGTACTGCCTTATACACCAACTTATACATATATAATTTATTGTTGCTTACGCCATCACTTTTATATTGTATTGGGCGAGCTAGCAACATTTTATACATGTGGCATTAACATGCAACTAATATAAACCCTACAGCTCGTTCATCCTGACTCAAATTTTTATTTTATTCTTTCTTTCTTTTAACATAAATTTTCAAAATACATAAGCATATTCTTTCTTTAAACTTTCTTGGTAACTTACATTTTTTGTTACGTACATACATATCTTTCTTTAAACATTCTTCGTAACTTAAATTGTAAAATTATATAAACAAACATATTTCTTTAAACATTCTTCGTAACTTACATTTTAAAATTATATAAACAAACATATTTCTTGTAAACACTGATTTTCTCGAATCAAAGTAAAAATTTGATCTTCCAATTCTTGAACTTTTTGTAATTCAGCACGATAAGCTTTCTTTGTTGAATCCAATTCACGTATAATCTCTTCATTTTCTTCTGATGTAATATGACTTAAATTAAGAGATTCCAATGCATCACTATTTGATTTATTACTAATATCAGTTGAATTCCTATCTTGATGTCCAGGTGATTGAAATGCAAAACTACAATGTTCTGGTTGCGTTGTATTTGGATTAAATCCGTCAACTTCATCATCATCATTATATTCTGATGATGATGTAAATACATTTGGCCGTAATTTAACTTGATTATCGTCATTTTTTTTCATTTTTTTCTTCTATTAATTTTTCAACACGTTTACGTTCTGAATGTAATGATTTTCTTAAGTCTTCAATATTTTTGAGCGATTCATCACGTTCTCTTTCTAAGTTTTCATGTGCCTCTGTGAGTGTTTTTTGCTTATTTTGTAATTTAATATTTTCCTTATTTAACTTGTCATTTTTTCTTTCCAAGTCTTGTATTGAGATATCTAATGTCTCATAACAATGCAGTCTAGCATCATTTACTTCCCTCAACGCATTATTCTGCTTCTGAAGATGCTCATTTTCTTGAACTCTATCGTCAATAACACCCTCTAAATATCTAACCCTAGTTTCTAATTCTTTATTCCGTTCTAAAAGTGTTTTACCAAGTTCAGCCGCTAGTTGTAAATCTAACTTTTGATCTTTCACATACAGCCCTACTGATGTTGTGTATTCGGCATTTTGAATTTCATATATATTATTTGTTGTACTTGTTGTTGTACTTATCTTCAAAGGACAATTTTTTATTTGGTGATTTGATTGTCCACATCTATAACACGAACCTTTTTCCCTTTTTGATTCACTACAACTGGTTGCAACATGGCCTTTTTTACCACAATTGTAACAGCTGATGTCATTCCTTTTGTTGAAGTTCAATGGTGTTGATGGTGGTACATATTTTTTATTTAAAAAGTTTTGCTGATTGTGATTTTGATAAGTTCCACTAACATCTTTCATTGTTAATTTGGAACAAACTTGTAAGAGTTGCTGCGGTGACTCAAAATTTTGCATTCTTGCTTGATTTCTTAAATTAAAATTTATGATACCATCAATTATTATATCTACTATCTCATCTCCTGGAACATTCAAACGATTAATTAAACAGATTTTATCTTGATAATAAGACGAAAAAGTTTCTCCAGCTTTCCATATTCTGCTTTCCATTTCCTTCCGAAGTATTAATTTGTTGGGCCTACTATCAAATACAAGCTTAAGTTCGGCCATAAGTTCTTCAAAAGTAAAATTAATATGACTTGCTTTTGAATGAAACCACTTTATTGCTCCTCCTTTCAATTTCGAAACAATAATTAATTTTATTTCTTCATGTTTTAAATTTTGATAAATTTTTTTAACATTATACACTTGACTGTACCACACCATAAAATTTTCATCTCCTTTAAAATCAGAAAGAAATTCACTAATTTCTTTCAGGTTATAACTCGAATGTTCTTTCTTAACGGACTTTTGCTTACTTTCGAATTCGTTTAATGTTTTCTCTTTCTTCATTAGTTCTAACTCTTTCTTTAATAATTCAATTTCTTTTAACTGCAGGTTTCTTTCTACGGCGGCTGATTCTACGGCTTGCGACTGGCTTACTATTGACGTGCTTGTTTCAACATGTTTTTTGTTTAAACTTCCATTTACAAGAATTTCATAACTTTCTTCTTCCGAACCTGACAAATTCTTCTGTTGATCAACCTCCTTCAACCGTTTATAAAGCTCTTTACGCGTACCAACACAACTGATGCCTTTTTCCACACATAACTCCATCAACTCTTGCTTTTTATAACTTTTAATGGCGGACATTTTTTATTTTAATAATTTTTTGGATTTGTATCCCACTTCTGATTTTGTAATCGTGTACGTTCACTTCCATGCATCTTAATGTACTGCCTTATACACCAACTTATACATATATAATTTATTGTTGCTTACGCCATCACTTTTATATTGTATTGGGCGAGCTAGCAACATTTTATACATGTTGCATAAACATGCAACTAATATAAACCCTACACAACATAATTTTTGTTTGTTTTTTGCAGATGAATTTATTTTTTCCTCATCTGAAAATTAAATCGTAAAATAAATTGTGGTCTGATTATATGCTACAAAAACTGTATAGCAGAATAACAGCAAAATATCAAAATTAAAGTTTTTGACAGCTTCAATATAAATTTAAAGGGTTCAACGTACAAAATGCTGCCAATTTAATAAAATATCACAAAATTAGCTTCTCAGAACACCAAATTCTATGTGATGTGATACATTGTGAATCACAATTTGTGATTCTCTATCGATACGATTTTCCGCTTCGTATCGATTTGATTTTGCGCTTCGTGTCGATTTGATTTTGGGCTTGGCATTGTAATTCGCTTCTCAGAATAATAATTTCCAATGTTTGACTAATTTCTTCCAACTTCTTTTGTTTTGTTTTTTTTATGTTCTTGACAGTAACATAGGTAGAATCACATTTTCGTGCTTAATTAAGTACGGTACTGCAAGTTTATACTACAATATTTACAATGTCTTTCGAGCATTTATATATCAAATTACTGGCTTATTAACTCATTACAATGTGGAAAACTACTACTATTGCCAGGAACTGACCCTTCTTAAATAGAATAGCTTTATTTTATTTAAGTGGTTACCAAATTATACTCCGAATATTATCCTTTTAATCTATTCTATATTATGTACAAAAAAAAAAAAATACAAAATCTTAAAACTATGGAAGTTCAAAATTTAAATTATGAAATAATTTTAAAAATATGTAAATAATATTTTTATTTTAAAAGTTATAACATCAGTTGGGGGGTTCGTCTTTTAAATATACTAACAGAATAATTTATAATATACTTAACTAAAATTTATTTCATGTATTTAAATTCAAAAACTTTGAATTCCGGATCGAAATATTTTATGCAAAAAATAAATAAAAATTTACACCCATGAATTATGTTAAAATCAAAAATAATAAACAAAATACAGTTATTTTTGTCGAACATCCTGCAAAAAACATTTAAAAAAAATTTGTTAATATTATTTTTCATTCCTATTTTATTTTTGACCATATTTTTTATGACACAATTAATTTTTCCCGTAATTTTCTTCCTTCCTCTCTAAAAAACAAAAAAAAAAAAAATAAATAAACACAAAAACACAAAAAACTGACTCCGCAATTTGTTTCCCATAATTTTTTTTGTTTTATTCTTTTTTTTTTCAAAATGTTTGCGGTTAACATGTGATTTTCCATTTAGAAATGTTTAGTTCGCACTTTGTTTAAACAAAAAAAAAAAATGGAAGTTCTGCTTTACCACACATTTTGCAAATGGAATCTTCACTTCTTTTGTTTTCATATTTTTCATTTCTTTTCTCTTTTTGGTTAAGTTAAAAAAAAAAAGAAAAACTTTTTACCCTAGAGAAAATTTTATTTTCTTTTAAGTTATTTTAAAATCTAATGCTTTTTGATGTTGAGGTCACACAGAATATCTTTTTTTAGAAATTAAAGTTCAACAAAAAAAAAAAAAAGATAAAAAAATGTTTTTGAAATTATTTTCAAAAGTTGAAAAATTTTCATTCTTAAAAAGTGATATTTAAATTGTGTTTAAAATATACGAGTGTAAATAAATAATTTATTTAGTCTTAGAGATCTATATTGTTCTCAAGAAGAACGAACACTTTTAAAGAAAAAACAAAAAATCAAAACAATAATTTAAATTAATTGAATGAATACAAAAAATTAAATGCTGGAAAATTACAAATTAATTATTTTTAAATTTCAAAATGTATCAAAGAAAATGCTTCTTCTTGCCACATTAAATTTTTTCAAATATAAATCTTAGTTAGAACAGTCATATCATTATACTCTGGTCTAATGTTTCAGATCCCTTCACTGCTAAATCGGATGTCCCACAAGGTAGCCACTTAGGCCCTCTGATCTTTGTCTTAACCACAAACGATGTACATAATATTATGAAAAATTCTCACATTCTAGTGTACGCTAACGATATGAAAATATTTAAACAAATCTCATCTCCGCGTGAATCTCATGTCTTCTTCAGGGACATTAATAACTTCGCTATTTGGTGTTGTAAGAATAACCTAGCACTTAACGCTAGCAAATGCCAAAGCATCACTTCTTCCCGTAAAACGGCAATATCAGCGCGTTATTATAGTATTAACGGCGTTATTATCTCTAATGTGACATCCACTAAAGACTTAGGTATTCTAATAGACACCGAACTAAATTTCAAATCTCATGTAGATAATATTGTCAGTAGAGCTAATTCAGCTCTTGGGATTATCAAAAGATGTTCAAAAGAATTTTCCGACCCATATGTCACCAGAGTTTTATATTTGACTATGGTAAGACCATTACTTGAATACGCGTCTAAGGTATTGTCACCTTTTCAACAAGTTCACATAGACAGAATTGAATCTGTTGAGCGTAGATTCGTTCGCTTCACTCTTCGTGGTCTTTCATGGACAGACCCATAAAACTTACCCCCTTACAGAGACCGCCTTAAACTTCTAGTGTCTGCAAAGTCTCTTTAATCGTCGTGAAGTGGCTGATATTATATTTGTACACCGAATTCTGTCAGGTGCAGTTGACTCGGTTGGTATTTTAGAACATATAAACTTCAATATCAACTTTCGTTCTCTTAGGCATTCTGCCCTCTTTCGTTTAAAGTTTCATCGCACGGATTACGGAAAGAATGAGCCAATTACAAGAATGCTGCGTAACGTAAACAATAACTCTAATGTCATCGATTTTCACATTTGTAAGTTCAAACTAAAGAATCTGCTTTATTCAAACAGGTCATAAGTTTTTGAATCAGTAGTATTTCATACTTTTAACATGTATACATAAGTGCATATAAATTATGTTAATTTTTATTATTATTATTTTTATTTTTGTGTCTTTGATTAATTGCGTTTTGCATGTGTTGTATTTTTATGTAAGTTGGGACATATATTTTAATTATATTTTTTTTCTTGATTTTTTCTTCCTTTTTTTAATTTCTTTACTTTATACCTAAATAAATTGACTAATGCTTGTAAAACTGCCAAATTTTGATTTAGCCTATCTTGACATATTGGAAGATAGTCTAAATCTATGATATAATTTTTTAATTGATTGAAGATTTTAAATTGCTTCAACTTTTGACTTGTGAGCATATTGCTTCTTTGATTTTCCTTGACATGTTGGAAGGCAAATCAAAGTTACTAGATTTTTAACAGATTTTTCCGTTTATGGATTTTATTTTTGTTTCTGTTTTTAATATTCTTTCAATTTATTAATAATTACTAATTTCCTTAATCGTGTTTACTAATTCACCTTTTTTTTGTTTTGTTTTACATGCTTGTTTTAAGCATTTCCTGACCCAATTCTCTCCTTACTAACACATTCTTCATTAAGGGCTAACACGTGCTTGTATTCTTTATTGAATAAAATTAAAATATAATAATAAATATTAAAGTTTAATTAATGAAAGTTCATTGAGTGTATGCTCGTCACAGTACTACATACTGAATACTTTAATTTATTAAAATCTTTTTATACTTTTAATAAGAAGAGATTTATTCTTCCAAGCACTGTGATGACCTTGTATACGACACTCCTAGTCATATGCTAAATAATAATAATAATGAGAATGATGACTCCTTGCGTGCGCGGTACGGGAGGGGTAATTGGTCGTTGGGACATTATTATTATTATATACTGTGTCACGATAATGCTTACCAATATAGGTTAGTAACGAGTCTCTGGAAACATAATTAAATCTCAATTTGTATTTTATGAATAAAACTGTGTCCCTATGAATATCCTATAGTAGATATCTCAAATACATTTATTAGAATAAACTATCCTTAAAGCTCCTCAACCATCTAAGACTATCTCCCACGGTTCCGGACTAGCAAAAATAATAATTGACTAGTATAATACCACTGCTAATTTCCAGAAGGAGGTTATTATACTATTATACAATAAAACAAAGAGTTACATCCTTCAATCTAACTTTCATTTTTCCTCACCTCTTAATTATGTAATAAATGTCTCAGATATTACAAATTTAATTATTAACTTAAAACACCAACAACAATGTAAAGTAAATAATGTATCATTTCTCATTATAATTCAATAATATTTCTCACTACATTCTACCTAGACCTCTACTCCATAATACAATAAATCGAAATTGGTTTATTCTCTTAATTCTCATTCTTTCATTCATAATGAACTGTTTTTTTCATTATTATTTTTGTTATTATAAAAGGCTTCAGACAAAAACAAAATTAACAACTGTTTACTACTGTAACACTGTTTACTGCAAAAAAAGAATATTAACATAAAAAACGTTTGTGGCTTTACAGTACAGATAGTTGTCGGATATTTGATGGTTTTTATGTCATATATATATATAAGACATATCTTCCTCTATACATAAATACCATAAAATATCCGATAACCTACATGTACTGTAAAGTCACAAATGTTAATATTTTTTTTGCAGTAAACAGTTACAGTACTGAACAGTGAAACAGAAACAGTTTCATATTCTATTGATTTACATCTTGGAGATAACCTGAAATGTCTGCAGCTTTTCCTGCTTAAGTTCTTCTTCCTGTTTTACCGTGTGGCGAGAGCTACCTACATAATATTTAGGTGCCTATTCTGTATTTCGACAACGATTACGATTTGATCGAACGAAATGTCAAAATGCAAAATTGCCATTATGTATTTCGATATCGTTCAGAAATTGTCGACGAAATCGATAAAGTTTATCGATGTAAAATTTTACCACGAAAGAGACATCGAAAGAGAGATTTTGTACAAATTATTCCAATTTTGAATTGAAAGGATAAAATAAAAGAGATACAAATATATTTTATTTATATTGCACATTATATTATTTTATTTATATTGGACACTTGGTGTTTTGTTTTATATTTATGATATTTTTTGAAATAAAAATAAATTTAAAAGTTGAAATGAGAGTAGGCATTTTACTTTATTCTTCATAATAATTTTTGATTGAAATATAAACTAATTACAATAAAGTATAAACTTATCAGAATTGCATTAATGATAAAAAATAATAGTAGAAAGCTATAACATAAATGTTGTACGTTTTGCTTCGGTGATTTAATTTGAATAAGCTTTCCATCTACTGCTCCAATTATTTCAGTAATTTTGCTTTAATCATAAAAATAATGTTTGCCTGACTTTTTTCTTCTAGTGCGTAATGGAATTCGATCCATTTTGCACATAATTATAAATTGCAAATACATATAAAACTTATTTAAGAACAAAAAAAAATTAGCTGTGCTAGTCCGACATGAAAATCATTTCCTACGTTGAAAATCATTTGCTTGATACAAACCGCACATAATCTTAATACACCGGCCAATTTAATTATATTTGGAATCGACGTGTTACTTATTGACTATTTCAATTTTTGCCCTTATTTAATATTTTTAATAATGTAAATAACATTGTTTTTTAATTCTGGAATTTGATATCGTTTTTCAGCACTAACAGGAATTAAAAAATCTAACTCTGCTCAAATCATTTTATTTAAAAAACTTATAATTTTATAATTTCTATTTTATTTAAATACTTCTAGCTTATTTTCAATTTAAAAACTTCAAATATAACACTATTGTTTTGTTTTTTTTTCGTACAATAATTTGAATTTGACAGTCAAAGAATCAAACATTATGTCATTTTCATCGTATATTTGAATTTTACAATGGCAGCATTTTAAAACACAATATATAAAATTTTCATCGAAATACATAATGGCACTAACGATTACAATCGAATAACTCTAACGATAACGATGAACGATTCGATGAAAGTCGATCGAAATACATAATAGGCACCTTAAGCTTGAGCGTTTGTTCGATAATTTTATTGTTAATGGATATTTAGGTTTTCAATGGCTATTTCAATTTAAGATCTCAAAATATATTACATATTTGGATTTTCATCTTCTTTTATTTTATTTTAGTCAAATTATTATTTAATAATAAATTATTATTAATTTAATATTTCCATATTATGCATAAAAAAATCAATTACAATTTGATATCCTAATAAAGAGTTTTAAAGTTTTGAGAATACAAATTTGCTTTTTTTCAGAACCAATAATTGAAGTAGTCATTTTCATCTAACATTTTTTTGATCTTGAACTTTACCTACCCACCAAACTTATACAATAATTGTATACAGAAAATAAATGTTTGTCATTACCTTGTCAATGGACAATAGTACAATAGTGTACTGCAGTGTGTGTACGTGATATGTGTCAAAATCACCTCGAAACTGCTTTATTAATTCTCATACATATATACTCCATTAGTTGTATTAATTTTTGGTTCTAAAAGTAAAGTGACCTCAACCTAACCAAAACTTTTTCAATTTCTATACATTATACACAATATATATATATATATATATATATATATATATATATATATGTACACATTATCTCTATATCTTTGTGTTTATGGATATGTAAACATGTATCCTTGGAAATTTGTATAAAAGAGTTGAAGTTACTTCCTTTATTACTACATATAAGAATTTCAATTTCATATTAAGAAGACTTGTTGCGTCCTTTGAAAAAATATATTAGCAAAAATAAAATATACTTTTTATTTTTAAATTCATTTCAATGTTTTTGTAAATATTTAAACAACAACAATAATAAAAGAAAAAAAAATTCTTTGGTAACCCCTTTACATTCCGGGAATTTTCATTTAAAACTTAAATAAAATTATAAATACATATGGAATTGAAATATTGGATTTACTCCAAAAAAATTTTGGAACTATTTTATTTTTGGTTGAATAACAGTTATATATTTTACACAATGTTACAGTATTATTTATTCCCTATGTCTTTTTGATACTTAAAAAATATCCTTTTTAAAAGTTAGAAGTAAATGTTGTGCAAGCAAATACATAGAATGTGGGGGGGGGGGGGGTTATTTATTTAAACTTTTTATTCTCATTTCACATTTTTTCAAGTTTACTGCTTTCAATTCCAAAAGGAATTTTATTTCATAGTATCTCAAATAGTTTTCTTTCAAGTATTTATTTTGCCATTAATTCTTTTTCATATACATAATGTACTCGTATTATGAGTAAATCAATGAGACCCGGAAATTCTTCAATATTATAAAATATTTTTTTTATTTTTAGACACAAAAGTACTAAGAATGAAAATCAATTTGTACATGTTAAGATACAAAGCCAAAAAAATTTTAAAGTCCCAAACACTGTTTAGCTTGATTTAATATTAATCAAGCTGAATTAGATTAGATTTAAAATGTGAGGATGAATGAAATTGTCACATAAATAGATATCATACCTAGCTTGGAGAAATCCAACTGATTTTGTGCATTTTATTTTTTTTTTCAATAGATTAACATTTGACTATTTTAGATTTAGATCTGATGTCTTTAGATTAGATTTAACACTGATTTAGATTTAGATTTAGATCAATGAAAATGGACGAACTTCCCCATGGTTGAAGAACTAATTCACGCAGCGCAGGATAGAGAGAGCTTCAGAAATGTATGCAGCTGAAGAATAACACTATTAATACTTGATAAAACTCAACGAAACGTGACATGAAAAATAAAAAATATAAAAAAATGTTTACAAACGAGAAGTTCGGCCGGATGTCAAACGACAGTATAAAGGCAGAGAACGAAATAACAAAACTAAAATAACAATCGAACTGTCGTTAAACATAATATTTTCATAAATTTATTGTCGTTTTTTTTTTTACCACCAATTCGTATTCAGTTAATTGTAATTTAACAATTTTTAGGTGTTTAATTTCTACAAAACAATCAATTTTATTTACCGAATCAGTTTAGAAAACCACACCATACCAAATGATATAAATAGTTTTACAAGTTACCAGTTACTATTTACTATCCATTTCAGGTCCATATAATTTAAAGAAAAATTTTAAAAAAGACCACAAAAAAAAACAAAAAAAAAAAAAATGCATTTGATACTTTGGCAGCAATCCAACACTCGATTACATTAAAATAAAAATAAAAAAAAAAAAAAAAATTTTTTTTTTTTTAAATTTCATGAATTTCTTTTAAATTTCCTTTTTATTTTTTGGCTATTTTATTGGGTTTTTAGATGGTCGCTAATGTTGATTCATGAAATTTTAAGATATTTCAATATTTTAATTTTTTTTAAATAAAAATCGATTCGCGCGAAGTATAATAAACATCCCCATAGGTTATTGACTTTGACAAAACGACTTCACAAAAGATTTACAATCTTTGTTTTGTAAATATTCTGTTGAATGTAATGCACTAAATAGATTTAGATAAGAAGAAATATGTATATTTTTAATGGAATCAATATAGTAAGTCTTACTAAGCTCTGAATAGAAGGAAGGAGACTTAAAAACTTCTTTCTACTTACTTACTTTACTTTCAACCAATCCACAGCTTTGCTGACGCAATCACTCTAATATCCTGCTGCGATTTTTATAAAAAATTTGAAGCTACATCTATCGCTGTGCGAAGAGAGACATCATACCCAGTTCCCTGAGTCATGATTTTATCCCAACATCTAATTGAGGCTTAAAAAACAATCCTGTTCTTTTGTTTCAGGGACATAAACTTCAGCAGGCTGAAATCTCTAGCATATTAGGTATGCACTGAAATCGAAAAATGATTGGAATGAGACAAACGTTTATGTTTTCTTAGCCACTGTAAGGCTTATTTCTCCTTCTGTGTCCTCTTAAAAATCTATTAAGCTTTCATACGACCAAAATTTGAAAACAATTCTCACATATAGGCTAGGGTTCCTAGTAAAGCGTTAAAATATTCTGATAAAGTCCAAAAGTCCGAGCTATTCGTCTTAGCAATTACTCAAATTTTATGGCTTATCTTGCTTCTCTTAGACATCATCGTATAGTCGGAACTATCTCCCTTTTTTTATAGATATCTAATTGGCAAGGGAAGATTCTCAGTGGAAATAAAATCTGTATTACCTGTACTTAATCGAATCCCTCGTAAAACCCGAAGGTCAGCATTTGCTCATCCGTACATCGTAGAAATCCCTAGATGGCAAGAAAACAAAATTATGAAAATTCATTTATAACCTCAACATTGCGAATGTGGGACCAAATTCTATCTTATGTGTTCCCCAAACATGATAAATTCTAGATTTATGACCAATAAAAAATCAATGGCATATTAACTTTCTTCATCAGTGCTTGCGACTAATTTAATTAATCGCAGTAAATTGCTTCTAAAATATTTATATTTGAAAAATAAATATAAATGATTAGCGAAAGGAAACTCGACTGTTATTCCATAAATTAACAACTTTTTTCGTAATTCTCCTCCTTCCCTTATACTATCCTGCTTTCTAAATTTTTTTTCCCGTCCTAGTCAAACGTCAAAGGTCCCACCTAATGTTTTGGCTATGTATAAAAAAAATGGTTGCTTAAAATTTCACAAAAGTCCTGAAACTGCTGCAATATTGTCTTCCACTGACACGGATTACGAACAGAATATCTGCATTCGAAAAATTTTAGCAGAAAATTTGCAGCATTTTCATATCTGCGGTATTTTCTCAAAGAAAGGTGCAAATTTTTTCGGAGATGCCTTTTCCAGCATTTCGATTTGAAAATCTTGTTGGATGGTGTATAACTGAAAAAATCAAAAAACATAATTCACCAGCGAAATTAATTCATCAAAAAAAGTAAAATAAGTATGATATAGCAATAAAATTATTTATCTATTTTGTAATATGGTTAGTTTGATAAGGTTTCTAAAGCTGGATTTTCATTGACCAATATTTAAAATTTCAAAAATTTTATCGACTCGAAAAAGGGAGATAACATGAAATGATATTATTTTATATGAGAGCTCAATGCGTACCACAAGAACAGAAAATATCCATTATCGGGGATATTTTCACAAAAATTGGGGATATTTTCAAAAAATTTGGGATATTATACTTTGATAAAGTATATTTTTAAAATATCGGGGATAATTTCTTTATCCCGGCAATACTTTTTTTAACCATTTTTTGAGTAAATGTATATAAAAAAAATATTTTTTTTCAACAGATAGTTTTGACGGTTGAATTGTTGTTTTTTTGTGGATAAAATAAATATTCCAAATATTAAATTTAGAGAATTCTTTGCAACGGTCTATTTTTTTCTTACATAAAAATTCAATAAGCTATCTCCCTTTTTAGAGCCAATAAAATTTTTAAGATTTTAAATATAGCTCAATGAAAACCCACCTTAAGCTGAATAGCTAGATAGAATTTAAACAATGCGCTAATGCTGTGAAAATTACAATTATGGTGCTTCTGCTAAATACATAAAAACATTTAACAATAATTAAAGCTATCATAATCAAGTCTGTAGATTATGGTATGTTTATGATATAGCTTATAATAAAATTAAATAAACGTCTAATTTGTTCTGTTGTCCGAGCAATAAGATGATACTATTACATTACTACTTTTACCTACTTAACTTAAAACTAATTTAGTATGGCCAACTTTATGTAGATACATTAAGCAACTACAATCTTTGAAATATATTTTAAAATATTAATTTAGCAAGCAAAGCATCATTTTACAAATTAAAATATTTTTATTATTATTTTTATCGTTTTTTAATTTCAATTTCAATTAAAAACAATATTCAAAATAAACATTTACTTTTTTATTCAGAAGCGACAACAACAACAAAGAAAAACGAAGATGGACTAATGCATTGAACATTCTCTCATGAGTACCCTAAACTGAATTTTCATCTTCAATTTAACTATTATCTTTAGATTTTTGGAAAATAATTTTTTTTTATTCTTTGAAATCTTAATATTGCAATTTAATAGCCTTTGAATCCTGTTAAATAATCCGGAGGCAATGCAATATGAAAACAAAAGAAAATACATTGCAAATACATTTTTTTTTTGTTTTTGCTTCTGCTTTTTATTATTTCAACTTATAGCATATTATTTTCAACTTGTTGGATTTTCCTATTAAGTTGTCCCAAAATTATACTTTACTATTACTACACGGCTATAAAATATTTGGTCTATTTAATTGAGAGATGCTTGTTTAGATTAGAAAATTGAAAAATAACTAAAAAGCATTGGTGAACGAACGCATAAAGATGGAAAGCAGCTTGGGAAAACTTTATCTGTTCCTGTAAATGTTATTTAAATAAATGGAATAGTCATTAAAATACTCTGCTTTACAGAATAGTATAACGGGATAGTATTGTTGTAGTAGAAATTGCTTCCCACATCAGTTCTTTCATAATAAGGATTGTTTCGTAAATACTGAGGATATCAAAACTTCCAATCGCAGATGTTTTAATAGATTTTGTTAAAGTTTGTCATATTTACGTCACATTAAATAAAATAGCCAATCACATTTTGTGAAATATTTAGAAAAAAAAATACAAACCAGTAACATATTCCACTTTTAAATATTTCTGCTATTGATTGAGTAAAAATTTAAATGTTGATAAAAAAAATACGTTATAAGAATGACTAGAGAGGCACATGTTTCAGAACTGTTGCTCGACATTATTATATGGCGCTAAATTCTAATATGGAATTGAAATTCATTTGAAGATAAATAAATGAATCGTTAAATTATCTTGGATAAAACACATTTCGAATGAAAAAGCTTTACGAAGACCCGAAGCCATTTTTCGTGGTTTTAGTGTTAACAGAAACTGTAGTAAATCTTCTGTTAACATTAAAATCTCGACAAAACGGCGTATAACTATTACTTGTTGAAATTAATTATAAAATACAAGAAGATAAAGAATTGGACGGAAATGTGTTCAAAAAGCGTATTGGTTAACGTCGTTTCCAATAACGTATGTTATGTAGCTATCAGAAGCAGCATTGCATATGGCAAACCTATTATAAATGTTGTAAAACAAGCTTAAGAGACTGAAACAATAAATATTCGAAATTGAAACATCGGTCTTCAAAATAAATAAACCACAAAAGAATAATGACAATGTGATAACACACCTAATAAATTTATTCTTATTCTGTTTTAGTTCTCTCGGGTTGGTCCATACTATAAAATTCTAACACGTCAATGATTTAAATCAGAACACATTTACATGTTTTTTTTTTAAAACAGCCAAAGCGTTAGGAAAATACGTACCGTTTTGTTGGGACAGGATAGTACGGGATAAATAGGAAGAAAAAAGTGAGAACGAATTTTCATAGCTTATTTTATACCATCTTGGGATTTCCGCAGTCTAGGGGTCTTGCAGGTCCTCTTGTTTCGCATTCGAATTGTTTAAGAGCAGAAAAGAGTGTTTTGATTTCTGCTGAGCATTATCTTCATACCTACAAGGTATCCATAAAACAAAGTGCTCCTACTACACATCAATGTCTAAGAGAAGCTCCTACACACCCTAATTAGACCAATACCGTGATTTTGAACGCGATCAAGGTAGCCTAAGGTTGTATGGGAAGCGCTAGTCCAAATGTGTGTATTATATTCCATCTTGGGACGTATAAATTATTTATAGATATTAAGTAGGAGTTCCAAAGTTGAAAGGAGAGGATATCAAAAATCTGGTATTTGCAAATAACATTTTCATTCACGAAAATATTTAGACTATCTGTGTTTTGTAAATTAACATCTTGGAACGATAAATTAGGTTCAACTTAAGGAAGTTTGCGTGAAATAAGACAGTTTTGAGTTTTGGACAAGTTAAGTTCAACTCTGTTTTGTTTTGCCCTAGTCAACAAGTTTAGTCAGATCATGGCTAATCTAGTTAACCATTATTTGTCTTCTATTGCCAACTTCGGTAGTTGTGACATTAGATTTACGTCATCAGTAAAACTGTGGATTAGATTGAAGGTTATTTGGAATAAATCGTTGATGAAAATTAAAAAGATTGTGGGTGAAGGAACAGATCCTTGCGGAACACCAGCTTTTATATTAAGTTTTTCAGATGTGAAGCAGTCTAACACGCGAATCGAACCATTCAAAAGAAAGCCTTTGATCTATTTAGAACATTAAGACCCTAAACCCATTAGCTTGGCATTTGACTATTAAAATACTCGATCGAAAGCTTTCGAAATATCTAAAGCAAAAATATCACTACAATCATGTAAGGTGATATTGAGCTTTTCGCGAAGAAAAGTCATCATGTCACACGGCTAGACCGGTGCTATCTAAATATAGTTGGTGCGAGCTAAATATGGCCTATCTTACATTATGCTTTTGCTCTCAAGATATTTCGAAAGTTTCTCATTAATTATACTTTTCATAACTGTGGTGAGAATCGAAACAATAATCTAAAGGTCTAAAGTTCATAGTATCTTAGCTTTTTTCACCTTTTTGTGGCATTGAATAAAACAACTGCTCATTCAACCAAAACTCTAATTTTTAAATTATCCCAAATATTTTGTTGTAGACTCGATATGAAACAGTGAGTTCCAGTCAGTTAAATTTCGTGATTGCTATTAGAAGTCATGTTGTTTGTTTCCGGATTATGTTTTGGTGATTTGCTTGTATAATGTTTTTTTTTTGTTTGATTGGTTGTTGTTCTTCAATTTTTTATATTTAAAACTTTAAAAGCATCCTAATATATAGTATATATATATATATATATATATATATACAGAAAAGCTAGTGACGAACAATCCTTAAGATAAATTATATGAGGTGAATATGGGGAATAAAAACTTTGATTTTCCTTAAAGGAAATCTATGAAACTAACTAAAAAAAAAAACAACCTAAATAAGGAAACTATATATACACTATTGAAGAGAATAATATTTTTATTTTGAGACACCATTAGAACGGATGTGCCCAGCAGAGTAAATATGAACATAATATATACATATTCCAAAACTTTATAAGACCATCAGTAGGTACATATTTTTTTTTTATTCGTATATTGTATTTTTGGATGAAAAGTTTCATCTTGAGAATTGCACTATTTTGGTAGGGAATATTTGAAAACGTGTCCCGAATAATAAAAATTCAAAAAGTAAATAATAATAATAATAAAAAAAAATAATATGAATATAATGAAAAAATTTCTTTCTGGAATATTCGTCTGGAAAATTTTTATCAAAAGTTTTTCATTTATTTGAGATAGTAGAGTATTTGAGAATATATATGTAGTAATTATTATGTTATTATGAGGAAAGTGAACAGAAAAAGTTTTTTGGATTAGGTAATGATGATTGTAAATCTACACAGCTTACATGTGTTTCGATAAATTTTTACAAAAAACAAAAACATAAAATTTATCAACTTTTTAGTTGACTATAAGGTGAAATTTATTCCTTATGTTCCAGTCTTTTAAGAAGTTTTTACAATATGTATTTGTCATTTCTTTAATGAAAGAGATTACAAATATAACTGTTAATCTTTCAATGTCTTATAACCCAAAAAAAAAAAAAAAATATTAAAATATTATTATTGCTATTCAAGGAATGTATGCAGCAGCATATAATGATAATGATAATATATCTAGACTAGATTAATTGGTCGCAAATATGTCAAATTTGGACACAAGAAAGATGGATTCAGGAAGAAGTTACAAAAAGCGTAATAAATGGTTAGTAAAGCTTTAACAAATAAAAAAAAGTATATCAGACAGATGGATTGGGTACGAAATCACCATTCCAAAAACACCATATATATATATATATATAACAAATAGTGTATTGTGACAATCTAATTGGCTCAGTTTCTTTACGTATTATTTAACATCAAATAAAAATGGTTATAGATAAATTGATGAAGCACTGATGAAGCATAGATAGAATGAACTCATCTACCTATCTATCTATCTCTACATCTTAAACTGGGTTCACATCGGTTATCATATCAATAAACAAAAGTTCTTCCCAAATATTACCTCATACCAGGTTAAAGAGAGCTTTCATTATGCCATTTTAAGCAAATTGTGAACATACGAAATAGGATCAAATTTTTGCTTCATATAATGAATTTTTGTGTAAAATACTGAGCTACTAAATGAATGTCTCTCTCTCTCTCTCTATCTAAATGATGCGAGAGACAGCTCTGTTAGAACTTTTAGACTAATTTAAATTTCATCTCTACTTAGTACCTACATCATATACCTTGTTGATATTAGTTCTAACTTTATCGATCTACCTTGCTCGTGATATTCTCACTTGAGACTTACGACCTTGTTGCTGTTCACATGAAAAGTGTTAAGCATTGACCTTTAACTGAGCGATAACCCTATATCATAAAATCAAAATGGCAAAATTCATAATCCCAAAATCGAAGTCCCAAAAACAAAAAAAAATCCTAATGTACCAAAATCCAAAACATAAAACAGTGTGAATTTTCTTAAATTTTTTTTTTTTTTTTTTGTATTCATTCATTTAGGTTCCTATTTTAATTTTTCATTTTTAATGATAACAATGATAACATTCAGAAAAAGCAGATATTTCCTATTTTTTATCTAATAGCGGCTCCCCAAAAGAAAAGTTTTTTGCCCCAACTTTGGAACAAGCACTTTTCATTTTCGTTTTGCAAACAATAAACACAAATAAAACAATTTAAAAAAATATATATCCTACCAAAAGTCGGATAATCATTGAGTTAAAGGTCTGCGCTTAACACTTTTAATGCGAACAGCAACAAGGTGGTAAGCGTTGAGTGGGAAAATCACGATAAAACTTGTACTAACAACACATAAAAGTCATTTGAGACATTCAAATTTTACGTATAAATACATCCAAGAAAATTATGTGTGTATCGTTGTACATGTCAACCAGTCGCGTGCGGTCATAGAGTGCAAGGTGTGCACTGCACACCCTATAAATAATCAATTCATACTGTAAATAAACATATTTTATTAATAATAATAAAAAAAAATCAAACCATAACTTAAAATCATCTTCCTAACTGAAAATTATTAGATTGAAATTTGAAATGTTTTCTACACCACTTTTTTGTGCATATATTCAGGTGGAAGAAAAGGTGAATTCTAATATGACAACGTGCAGTATATTTTGTGCACTTTAATTCATATATTTAGATATCAATCTGTCTCTATTATTTTATACTTAAATTTCAGGTTAAGTTAAAAAATTTATACTACTCGGGTGTGCAGGCTTTAAATTGCACGTGGTGAAATAGAATTAGCTAATGATATACAAAACAAAAACAAAAAATAAATGTGACAATGACAAGTGAATAAATAAGTAAGACGAGAAAATAAAGTTATAAAGAATAATAAATTAATATTCTAAAATTCTTGTTACACATTAATTTGTTTTCGCTTAAAAACAAGTGCCTATTAATTTTCAAGTTAGATATTTTGATTAATATTAACAGTTTATGGTAAGTTTATTTTTTATATTCTGGCTTTTGACATTTTGTTGATACATAACATCTAAAAAAGCAAAGACTACATGTATATTTGCATACATAAGTAGTTTCATTTTATATTTAACAAACTGTTTTATATATTTTATTAAAAAAAAGAAATGGAAGCAAAATCTATTATTCAAGATTTATTGAAAAATCCTTTTTCGAACCGGGATATTGAATTTAAAAAGAAAATAATGCAATCAAGACCTATACCTGATTTAAATATAACGCAAGCTATAAAAATAAAAGACAAACAATGTGAACGACATTTTCAGAAATCAATTTATGAAAAATTCAAGTGGATATGTAGTTGTTGTGAAGAAAATAGATTATATTGTTGGCCGTGTCTGCTGTTTAGGAAAGACAAAAATTTATGGACTGTACAAGAATATTTTGATTTAAATCATTTGCATGGAGCTGGAAAAAAACATGAGAAAACACAATCTCATATATTTTCAGTTGTGTCCTCAAAAACCTTCGGCACGGTGAGAATAGACTTAATGTTAGATCAACAAAAATCTTTAAATATTGTGAAACATAACGAAAAAGTAACTAGAAATCGAAATATTCTGAAAAGATTAATTGATGTTGTTTGTTATTTGGGAAAACAAGAAAATGCATTTCGTGGCCATAATGAGAATTCTACTTCTTTGAACCGTGGACACTACATAGAATTATTAAATTTAATCAGCAAATATAATGATCTTTTGTCAACCCACCTTAATGATTTAACTGTTTTTGCAGGAACTAGCAATAGAATACAAAACGATATTATTGAATCTATATCAAATATTATGTTATTAGCAATTAAAAAAGAAGTCGTTAACACTCCATTTGTTGCCATCATTTTAGATGAAACTTCAGATATTTCACATAAATCACAATTATCAGTTGTTTTAAGATACTTTAATTTTGCTGGAGTACCTGTAGAGCGCTTTTTATATTTTAGGGATGTAAGGGATGTAAAGGATACAGTGATCACCTTGAAATGTGAAAATAAATTAATTGCACAAACTTATGACGGAGCAACAGTTATGGCAGGTGAAATGAATGGAACACAGAAAAAAGTGAAAGATGCTTATCCAACAGCTCTTTTCGTTCATTGTTGCGCGCATGTGCTTAATTTAGTGTTGTCACAGTCTGTATCATATATACAAAAATGTAAGTTATTTTTCGCAACAGTTTCTACAATTTCATCATTTTTCTCCGTATCAACAAAAAGGAACTACATATTACATGAAACTATTAAAAAAAAATTTCCAAAGTTGGCTACACCTAGATGGAATTATTCTTCTCGATTGATAAATACAATCAGTTCCGAAAAAGAACTCTTAGTTCAATTTTTTGAAAACATTCTTGATGATCCTAACTATTGGGACAATGAAACTATCAATATGGCCAAAGGTTTCTGTATTTTTTTTGAACAATTTGAAAATCAATTTCTTCTGGCTATATTTAGTAAAATATTTAGCTATACTGACGTTTTGTTTGATATATTGCAAAAATCCAGTTTAGATATTACTTATTCTTTAGAAAAAGTTAATGAAACGAAAGCTGTCATTCATAATATCAGAAATACTAATAATTTTGAAAATATATATCAAGATATTGTGTCTTCTGTAGGACCACCAATTAAAAAAAGACGTGACATAGTAACCAATGATCCAAAATTAATATATAAGCAATTGTACAATGAAATAATAGACACAATTTACAACCAAATGGACATGCGGTTTGAAAAACTTAATGCCTTAACATTTTTTGAACTATTAAATTCAAAAATTTTTTATAAATATCAAAAATAATTTCCGGTTGAAGCTCATTGAAGTAAAATTATGAAAAATATTTTGATTTTGTACGTCTTAATAATGAATTTTGCGTGATATACCAGTCACAATCTATAAATAACATGACTGTAACTCAAATAATTCAGTACATTAAAGATCATGAGCTGACTGAAGCATTGAGTGAAGTCAATAAATTGGCTCATTTAATTGTTACAATTCCTTTTTCAACAGCATCGGTTGAAAGATCTTTTTCAGCTTTGAAAAGAATAAAATCGTATTCTCGTAATACAATGGCGCAAAATAGATTAAGTAATTTATCTTTGATTGCGATTGAAAAAGAACTGCTAATTTATTTGCAGTCAAAGGTAGATTTTTATGAAAATGTAATTGATGGTTTTGTTATTAAGATAGATAGACGAATGGACTTTATTTATAAGTAACTAAGTATATTTAATTATGTTATTAAATTATAGTATATAAGCTTTTTATGTTTTTATTTAGGTTTTAGTTTTCAAGCTAATGTTTTTCTCGATTACATATGTGAATTAAATTATATGTAGATTTGTTTTCCGAATACATGTCTTTTAGTTTTGTTGCACACCTTATGACAAAACCCACCGCACGCTACTGAATTGTCAACAGATGCTACGCAAAGCAAAGATAGGTAGGTAGGTAGATAGAAATGACAATTTCAGTTGCTTCTGGAAAATGCAATGATCCTTTTATTATTCCTTTTTGATACCACGACAACTAGAGTGACATATTTGTTGATGTTGGTTAAGTTAGGACATCACTCTCCCATTATCACTCCACCTTTTATCAAACAAGGAAGTTAAAGCCACCCTGTGCGGTTGAGATGGTTGATCAGATCGCCAATTTTGCTTTCCGCACTAATACCAACATTGATAAGGGGAAGTTTGTTACCTAAAGACCGGATTATGACTTTACTTAATATATGTAAAATAGACAACTTTTAGGGCTTAGGATATAGAAATGGAAAAAATAATTTTTAAAAAAATTAGTCACAAACACTGATGAAGGAAGTATGTTACTTTCGAAATATATTTGTATTAAATATTAAAAAGTATTGGTGAACGCAAAACTAGAAACAATTAAATTATTTAACCTTAGTTAATGCTGTGGAACGGCAGAGGAAGTGTTCAAGGGTTTCTGTCTGATTTTAATTTTTGTAGCTGTAGCAAATTAATGTTGGGATGGAATATACCAAGGAAAGTTTGACAACATTTTTTTTTGAGATTTTGTGTTTAACGAATTTGTCCCGAAGATTTTTTTTTTGAGGGATTTTGTCCGTCTCCTCCGGCAATATCTAAAACATATGAACATCTAATCAGTATACACACCACCCACATGTAATCTTGGATGTATAATATGCAAATATCACTTAAGTAATATTTTTCTATTCTGCTAAGGGCAGACGTGACAGTTTGTGCCATTGACATAATGGCAAAAAAACATCCCGAAAGTACTACCAAAATAGTAAAATTTCCTATCACCCATGTTACAATCATGTTTTTCATCATTATGTTACTTTCATTCTTTCATTTATTTCAACACTATAATGATTGTAAGGGGGTGACAATTGAGTCCCAATATTAGAAATTGAACACGAAATTACAATTATAGCTTCCCCTAATACGTATAAGTAGGTATGCTAAATTTATTTCACATTTGAAGGCATGCGATATGTGAGTTTTAAATGTCATTGCGATCAGCACACAAATTGAATAAAAATTTAAACTATTTCAAAACTGTCATATTTAATTTAATAAAAATAAAAAAAATATTTTTTTTTGTTTTGTAAAAATGACATAAGAATCCTTTTAAGCAAAATTTAAAGTTTTCCTCTTAACTAAAATAGAAATAATATCCAATAGACAGACATCAACACATACTTACACATATTATATTCAATTCAATTTTCAAGTTATAACTTTAAACTTCTTTTCAAATTGAAGAATAATAGAAATTTTTTCCAACATTGTTTCTTGGCTCTAATCAATTTTAACACCTGAGCTACAAAAAAAAAAACAAAAAAAAGACTTATATTTTTTTGTTTTGTTCCTAGCAAAAAACTTTATTTCTTTATTTTGGTGTTATTGAATTTAGAAAACAAAAAACACAAAAAGACAAAAACAAAAATAACAAACAAATAAAAAAAAAAGTTTTGAGCTTTTTCAAGTGAAAATTATTTCACTAAAATAAAAATGACACACTTAACAATATAAAAGGTGTCAAAATAAAAACTGATAGAAACTTTTCCATATTTCACTTCAAGAGACTTGCCATGTAAGACAATATGTAGAACAAGGAATTAAACTTAAAAAAGAAATTGTTAAGAGAATTGCTTCCAATGAATGATTTTCAACAAAATCCAAAACAATAATAATAATAAAAAAAAACATTTAAAAATGAACAAAAGTTTGAATGAGGTTTTATCGTTTCTCTATGGAATTTTATCCTAAAAAATCATTTTTCGAAATTAAATTTGTACAATCCGTCAACTCTGAGAATGTTCGAAGAATGCAAAATGCTAAATCAGGAATACTAATAGGCCACTGTTTAATAAAGAAGCATCTTTATAAAATTGGACTAACCGAAAATAACTTATTTAGAATATGTGAAATAGATGATGTTATCTGCTTTGTAGATGCGAAGGGCTCACTCACCCGACCAATGGAAGGTATCCAGGATACCATTCAAGAATATCCTGAGTGTGATCACAAAATCAGGTATTTAAAAAACACAAGTAATCACAATAAGATTTGCATTTGCGGTGATTTAGGGGACAGCTCCTCTCCCGAAATTACATAATCTTTATCTAATCTAATCTAATCTAATCTATTGTCAAGAAATCATATTATCACCATGAACTAGATATACAGATAATATAACCAGCTATGATACTATATTATAGAAATTGGATGTAGACTATTTTCCAAATTTCTATAACACTATCAAATTGAAAATATTAAAGGTAGTTAAATTTAATAATCAATTCAAAACAAATAAAGTGCAATTCATTTAGTCGTACAAAATATATATAAAAAAACATATTGTCACGACCAATATATTGGTCTAACTAATTTTTGAGATCGATTACGGCTAATTAAACAAGACTACTAGAATCAAATATATAAAAAAACTATTTTACAGATTGGGCACAATACAAATTTCTTCTACAGAAGAACAATAGCCCCTATAATTATTGTTGGCAGAATATTCATTGAACTAAATATCAATACATTAAGCTCGCTTTAGTACTGTATTATATAACCATTGCAAAGTATCTTCTTCCGATTACATCCTGTTCAGGTCACCACGATCATGTTACGGAATTTATATCCAGAGCTTTTCAACATGTTTTTACCATCAGATATATTTATGTTTTGTTATATATCTATGTTAAATATGCTGTCATTTTGACTGCTAGAACCAGCACTTGATGTCTCCAACGGGTTAGTGAGCAAACACAAGCCGAAATCCACAAAAAAAAATCTTGTAATCTGTGTTAATCTTGGAAAAAAGGAGATATCCCCGCTATATGCAACAGCAGCTATGTATAAAAATAATTTATATAAATATTCTGTAAAACGGGTAGAACTTTGATTTTGAGTTCAACTCTAAAAACTCTTCTAACTCAGAATTTCGCACAAGTGTCGTACATAATAATGTGAAACGCATGAAAGTAATAACATGCTCGGTTTTAGTGAATTTTTTGTCGTGCAAAAACAATATTATGGATTTTGTTTTTTATGGATTTAGGGGCTCACCCATCTCCAACATGTAAAGTATGCACTCTTGTTCTTTTTCCATTAGTTATGTTATTGTAGGCACCACCCTGTATTCATAATGTTAGGATTTCTCCCGTGAAATAAAGATTATCTCGTTTTATTTAATATACCCAACAGTTATGTATTAAGTTAACAATATTTTTAGAAAATATCAACATAATTTATTATTTTCACTCCTCTTGGGAAGTATCAAAGCCCTGCTTGACATACCCCAGATATTGTAACTCTGACAGTATGCTACAGTTTCCTTTGATCATTATTTTCTGAAAGTCATTCATTGATTATTTTACTGTTCTACTTGTTGTCGTTAACAGTTTGTATTTTCTTTTTACCTTGTTCTTCTTGGCAGAATAGGGTTGTCACTTGACGTTTCCATCATACTCGATTGCTAGCTGCTGTTTTCACTTTTTCCCACGGTACGTTTGTTTTTTATATTTTTTGTTTTATGATCCTCCGCAAGGTGTTCTTTGGACAAACGGGTATTCATTCCGTGGATTTCATGCAAATCTCACTCGCGCGATGTTGTTTGACGACTTTCTATCCATCTCCATTTCATTCTTCTGATTTGTTTCGATATGAGTCATTTGTTCGTTGCTGATTTTGTTTGGCCAGAATATTCGGCAATTTATCCTCAGACATTTTATTAATGAAGATTTGTAATTTTTGGTTGAAGATTTTTGATGTTAACGAAGTTTCACTGCCGTGTATGACAGGATTGATTTTACCATGACCGGAGTATTGTTTAATTGATCTTCATATTTGTTTGGTCCTTCATATCGATTGCAATCTTCCAAATACCTCTCTTTTTTTTTTCTTTTTTTTTTCATATTATAGCCAAAACTTAGGTTTTGAACCTTTTAGCACTTGCGTACCGTTGACCATTTGAAAAAGGAAAGGATAGTTAAAGGAAAGGAAAGAAAAAGGAAGAAGAAAAGTTTTGTGGGAAAGAGCGAACAATGTTGTTAATATTCGTCTTAAATCTCTGTAAATCATAAATAAAAAATCCTTCTCTCATTGGGAATGCTGCGATTGGGACGCGATTTCACAATCGAGATGTTCTTACTATAAAAGAATTTCCATAGCCGGACTTAAACCATCTCGGAATTTCCACTGTGAAAGGGTGTGCACTTGATGCCTCTCGTGTTATGCGACAGAATTGCTTGAGAGGAGGAAGAAGTGACTTTAATTCCTCGGAACAAGTGCCAACACCAAGTAGATATCTATCAAATAGAGAAAGTGCTCCAACAACACGACGATGACCAAGTGGTATAAGGAATGAGGTTACATTTATGTCGCCTATAAGACGAATGGCGCGGTTTTGAACTTTGTCCAAAAAATTTAAAGCAGTTTTTGGTGCACCTGCCCATAAATGTGAGTTATACTCGAGCTTGGGTCGAATATATGCTTTATAGATTTTTAAGAGGTCTCGAGATGAAAAATAAGCTTTGCAGCGACTTAAAAAGCCCAAACATTTGGCGGCCCTTTTCGCAATATCGAAAATATTCTCATTCCCGTGCATATTTTAATTCACTCGCATCCCGAGAATGTTCAAGTCTTTGAGTCGCTGAATAACTTCATTTTGAAGCCGGAGAATTGGTTCGAATATTGTTAGCTTGTTACTAACAAGACAGCTTTGAGTTTTTGAAGTGTTAAACTCGACTCTGTTTGCTCTACCCCAGTCGACAATTTTGACTAGGTCGTGATTGAGTGCACCAGCCATCATTGTTCTTTTGGAGTTGACTGCTGAAGCTGTAGCATTATTTGTTTTAAGAAAATCTACTAGAGTGCTGTCATCAGCAAAACTATGGATTGGATTGAAAGTTAATTTGAGAAGGTCATTAATGAAAATGAGAAATAGGGTGGGTGAAAGGACGGCGCCTTGTGGAACACCAGCATTGATTTAAAGTTGGTCGGAAAAACTACCGTCAACTAAAACTATGATAGATCGATTTAAGAGAAAGCTTTCAATCCATTTAGAAAAGGTTGGACCGAGGCCTACAGCATTGCATTTTGCTATAAGAGCAGAATGCCAGACTCGATCAAAAGCCTTAGATATATCCAGAGCTACAACAGCAGCTTCACCAGATTGATGAAGACTGGTGTTAAACTTTTCTACTATCAAGATATTTCTTCAACTTGTGATTGATTAAGATTTCCATCGTTTTGGAAATAATGGAAGTAATAGCTATGGGCCTATAGTTCGAAGGATTGCTTTTGCCGTCCTTTTTAGGAATAGGATAAACTTGGGCAACTTTCCAATAGGACGGGTAAGTTCCTGAAGAAAAGGACAAATAGAATAAGTTGCGCAGAGGTTTAGAAATGGCGAAGGCAATGTGTCGCAGCACAATCGCAGGTATACCATCGGGACCGGTAGATTTTTTTATATCAAGATTCTTCAAGACTTTTACTACAGCTCTTGTTCTGAAGTATATCCTTCCAAGCGAAGAATTAACAACAGGGATTGTTGGCGGATTTTGGACTGTATTAGGGAGTGTGGAATTGGCTGCAAATAATTTTCTTGCCGTTTTTAATCTGTTTTCTACGTCTTCTTGAGCCCCACCACTAGTTGCTATGATACTTCCCAAATAGTAAACGTTGTTCACAAATTCTATTTATTCTCATAGCTTTGGTTTTTTTCCAGGTTTCTAGGCTGCAGACATGCTTGGCAAGTTGTCCCAGTTGTTCTGATTTGCTGAACATGTCGCTGAATTTGTGCGACAGAAAACAGATATCATCTACGTAGTCAAGGTATTCAAGTTGTTGTGTGTACACTCCAAATTATTCCTCTCTTTTTTGAGCAAGCTGTTTCTAGTATATTCAATGAGATACATAGTCTTATGCATAGTCCGCTGTCACATTGTTCGTTACAAACAAATACTAAAAACGTTAAATCTTAATCATATCAATTTTTATAGTTTCAGTTGAGAAAACCATCAGCATTATATTAGGATTGACCTGAGCTGTTTAATAAAACAAAGAACAAAAAAAACAAAAAACAAAAAAAATTATTTAGCAGCTTTTAGGTAAATTGTATTTTAAGTCGTTTTGGTTATTTGCAATTTTTATTTTTAATTTTTGTTTTTTTTTTTTTTGTTAAATTGGAAAAGGACATCGCAACAATACAAAATTTATATTATTAAAGTTTTTTTTTTTTTAAATAAAGAAAAATTTTATATGAAATGGCACTTTGAAAATAATAGAAAAACATTTTAAAACTTGTCAGGAATTTTTGTTTTTAAATTATTTTAAGTATTTAAGTTTAGAAAAGATTTTAACTTTGTTGCTAAAATTATTCTTAAGAATATCATAATAACTTTTTTTCTTCGTTTGCAATTTTATAAAATTAATTTTAAGTCAAAAAAAAAAAATTATAAAAATTTATATTTAAAATTATTAATTTTTATAATAAATTTTTAAATGAAATTATTAAGAATTTACAATTTATAACGAGTAGAAAGTTGAAAGTTTTTGTTAAAAAAAAATGTTGTGGAACAGAAATTCTAAATTCTAAATTAATGAATACAGTCAGATCACAGACTATCTTAAATGCATGTATGGTTCATAAACCTATTTAAAGTATTTTAAATTGTAATAAATTAAGTGTTTAAATCTGTGGAATATAAAGTACCACTAACACTATAATGTAACATTATAATATAATGTAGAGGTGGAATGCAGACTAACACTATATATATATCATATTGTAATTATAATAACAGATCAGTCAGTATAATTAAGTCTATCAAACAATATACTACAAGGCGTAGTGAAAACCTGTGCAGGCATAACCCATGGAATTTCCATGTGCATACATAACAAAAAAATTTTTTTTAGAATGTATTGCACTATTATGCTTAGTCAAATCACATATCTATGTCAAATATTAAATAATAAGTAAATAAAAAAAATTAATGCAGACCTAAAGTACTGCTAACAAAAATACAAATCAAAGATTACAAAAAAAAAATATTATTTAATAATGTATTACTTTATCATAATTAAAATAAAAGCATATTATTATTAAAAAAAAAAAAAGGAGATATGCAATATAAAGTATCACTAACACTATAATGTAATTCTACTATAATGTGGAATGTAGACTAATACTATTTAGCATATTGTAATTATAATATAACAGATCAGTCAGTATAATAAAGTCTATCAAACAATATACTACAAAATCAAGATATCGATAAATCTAGAAGATACATTCAAGACATATATCTACAAGATACACATAAAAACTTTAATGTCAATAAAATCAAACCTTGCTCATTTCGATTTTTCTGGAAAAAACTCTTTTGATGCAATAATTTATTTATATATTTATCAGTCGACCTGCAATTAAATCTGCAGATTAGCTTCAGCTCATTTTCACTTTCGAGATATAGGCCTTAGGATTCAAAAATGTTGTTTAAATACTTTTCAATATATTGTAACAATATACAAATATGTATTGTGTTGTCTTAGCTTTTAAAAAACCATCCTATTCCTGTTAGTTTGTTAATTCCAAATATATACTTTATTCCAAAACTTATTAAGTTTTATTAATTCTGTATTAGAGCTGATATCAATCAGATTACTTAAAACATACATTTTATAACAACAATAATATTTTTATCTTCCACGAATATATAGTGGTTAATTATAGTAGACGATAATAAGCATTTTTGCTTTTAATTGTCACAATTTTAAATTAATGTTTCTGACCTCTTTATGGCTCACAGCTTCAAATATTCGAAATATTTTCTGAGATTAAATGTCTCTTATTTTTTACCGTTATTCAAAATTAAAAAAAAAAAATAATAATATTAATCAAAATAATGGAACGTATCGATATATTGTTTTACGTCATTTCAACTTGAATTTTAGATCAAATTATATATAATTCAAAAGTCGTAATCAGTAAATGTCGTACAATGATAGGCTTTTTTTACTTGCTTTTCTTTAGCTTGCATTGTTACTTATTTAATTTATTGAGCGATGTAGGGGTCAAAATAAATTTTTATTTTATATCTGTATTTTGGGAAAATAATTTTAAGCGGTTGTTAGCTCAGTTGGTTAAAGCGTTATGTTAATATCACAAGGCTTGCGAGTTCGATTCTCCTTTGAGTCAAATTATTATTTTATATACTTTTATATTAACTTGCCAGTGTCTGTTTGTGTATATATTGTGTCTGTTTGTGTATCCATTAACAATATTTCAGCAAGATTCATTATATACTTTTGTGTTTTATCTTATAGTAGTTCTAGATGCTCAACATCCACCACTAGTTTTATTTTCTACTTTTAAGGGGGCTAGTTTGGTTTCGATAAAAGTATATTTTCAAAATTTTTATTTTCTACATTATTATTTTATTTTAAAAAATATTGTTTTTTGTTATTAATTAATTTTTATAATATAATTTAATTAAAAAAAAAAATATTATTATTTAACTAAAAAAAAGTAATTTTTAATTATTATTCTCTTTTTATTTATTGCAACACACACGATAACTTTAGTTTAGAATAAATCTAAGCAACTCTTCTAAGCATATACAAATTATGTATATTTTATACTTATTACTTATACATGTATTGACAGTTGACAGTGCAGTTGACACGATATAATATTGATGTATCATGTAGATGTATATATATATATTGTCGTCGTGCTTTATAAAATGTTGGCTGATATTAAATTAATGTAAGAGATTTTGTGTGAGTTCGATACGATTCTCTTTTGAGCCAAATTTTTTGTTTGGTAATATTTATGGATTATTACATTTGATTTTTTGGAGTTTTAGTACGTTTTTAGTAGTTTACCTTGCTTTTATGCATGTAAAGTTCATATATTTGCTTTGTTCGTACAAACATTTTATCTAACATTATTTTTTCCTGCCTGAAGTCAAATATTAGAATTAAACACATAGCATTTTTTAACAGACCTTGAACTACCTAATTTATTTTCTCCTTTTTAGTACATTTAAAGTTGTTATCAAAACTGCGTAACCCTTGGAAAAAGCAAGTTTTTAAAAAGTTTTTTTTTTAACTTGTGACATTTGCCTTTTAAGTACAAACCTAAAACTAATTTAGCCTAGAAAAAGTTTAAGAAAAACAGCTTTAATATACCATTACTACTTATACTATTAACATTTAAACTAATTTTAATTTTTATGTTAATTTTATGAAACGAAATTAAATCACTTTTTTTGCCATCTAGCTATGTTTTTCCAAATTTATTTTCTCTTTAAATTCAATTCCAACTCGATATAATTTTAATTTGTTAACACGTAACAAATTTTAAAATTTATAATGTTGTAATATTAATTAAATTTGAACATTCAGAAAAGGATTTTTCCTTAAAGTTTACATACAAAAATAATATTTAAAATTTTCGATTATCTTTAAATATCTTTTAATATTCATTTAAGAAACCAAAATCCCATCATCTGAAACCATCATCCAAATTTATTTTATTCACTTCTTTTTATTATTATTATTATTATTATTATCTATTTCATTATTGTTTTTTTTTCTTATTATCTATCTATAACACATATTATTATGTTCGTTTCATTGTTATCCATTTTTATATATTCTAATCTTAGCTTTTCTCATCATTTTATCCAAAGTAGTTAAAATAGAGAAATTTTTCTTTTCTTCATTTATCTGGACGAAATGAAAATAGAATAAAAATAATAAAAAGAAAAAAAAAATAATTCAATTCTGGTATGTAGTTGTGGTCAATAAATTGTGGTAAGAGAATTTTCTATAGACAAAAAAATATTAAATTCATTAAAATGAAATAAAACATTGTTCGGTTCTCTCTAACAATCATTATTATTATTATTATAAAGAAGCACAATATTATAGAACTGGGAAGGTCGAAAGAGTTCAGAAGTAAAATCTTGATTTTATTATCACTTATTGTATTATCACTTGTAATATAATCGACCCCATATAATCGAGTCTTATAAAAAAAAAAAATTATTTAAATTATTTTCAAACTATCTTTTGATTTTTGTATCCACATTCCACTGTATTCTATTAATTTACAGAATATTATATTTTTTATTCAAAACCCCCAAATATTTGGGTAGAAAAACTAGCTTTCGCAAAACAATTAAATCTTCTACTCAATTCCCGTGTTGATGTATTAAGTTGGATATCAATTAGTACACTGATAACTGGTTATTGAAACGGCAACAAAAACAGCTAGGCATTCTTTGAACTGCCATTATCGCGGGGTAGAACGATATAGACTAGAAAGAACAATATATTGTGCACTTCTTTTTTTACCTTTCAAAGTTAAAAGTATAACCTTTGCAAATTATATATTGACTTTTTTGACCGGTTTTGAACTATCTCCTAATCCTCCAAAACAACAAATAACTAAAATGCTTACTCGAGTAGAGGTATAAAAAAAATACACCTTAACGCTGACTAATTTTCCAAAAGTACCTGAAATAGTTACTTCCACCTACGTATTCAGTTCAAAATTGACAATTGAAAATATACCATTCACGCTTATTTTCAAGTTAGAAAATTTCCAACGACAGGAAAACATCAATTCGGCATTGCTAATAGACAGGAAAAAATTTTTGTGAAAGACAAGAAATAGAAGAAGAAAAAATAGATGAGAAGCTTTTCATTTATTCATAACTCATATCTAAAAAAATTTAATAGTTTTTAGTTAATTAAAGCATAAAAGCATAGCCAAAGACTAAGATGACTCATGGTGCATACAATAGGAGTGCCAAAAAACCGAGACCATCTTAAAATATTTTCAACAAATCGCATTTTTCCACATTTATATTCGACTTCGTGATATCAAAAAGGCACAATTAAGTGCTAATTGGTTTTCCAGAAGTAACTGGAATGGCCACTTCTACCTACCTACCTACCTACCTTGTATATGCAATTGCACAAATTCTTTTCATTATTCATATTTGTATTAAAATACTAGAAGGAACGTTCGAAACTATTATAAACTATATGTTTACATGACTCTTATATTATTCACTATTCTGAAATCATAATATATTTTTTTTAAACTAACTTATTTTAGATAAAAAAAAATATCCATTTACTTTCCTTCCAATTGCACAAAAAACTAAATGTCAATTTTGCCTCAGATATTTTTAACCATTATGGCATTGGGAATATTGTTAGTACAGGCATCAAAATATCAAATCTAATAAAAATTATTACCCCTTTCCTATACAAATATCACAAAATAAAAAAAAATCATATAGATTTAATAAGTGGATTTAGTTTTCAATGCTAATGCTAAATTGGTCGCAAGCACTAAGGAAATTCGCGTTTTAATTACTAAATTTGCTGGATTTAGTTTTTATAATGAAAATTTCTTCTTCTTTAATTAAGAATTTAATGCCTGTTTTTTCACATACATACATATTCCCACTTCGATTTTGGGATTACTACGTCCAGCATCGACCTAGCAGACGTTTGATATTGATTTGACCATTCATTACTACCTTCGTCAGTTGATTTTCTCGCCATTCTATATTTACATGGTTCCTCCATGTTTTTTTTCGTCTATTTCGACTTCAACGGAGAATACCTTACGTGTTAGACGCTGGGTTGAGCAGTAGGAGTACTTAATAAATTTTAACCTTAACGAAAAGGTTATACAAAATCTTCAATGTCGCATGCGTCCTTGATTTCGTTGCTACGTTTTCTATCTTTTTATGTGTGTTCACATATTTGTCTTCTAGTTCGCATTTTGTGTTTTGATTTAGATGTGCTCGGAGTTGTCTCAATAGCATACGTTCGTATGGGCTTAATACAACTTTTGTATATTTATATTTTATTTTCTATTAACATGTATTTTTCTTTCTTCAAATAACATCTCATAGATAATCTGAAATGTAGGCGGCTTTTTCTACTTGGATTCTTAGAGCTGGTAATACTTACGCTCAGATATTTAAAATAGAGAACTTTTGTTCGAAAAATTTATTACTAATGGATATTTCACATCTAACGGATTTTTTTTTTTCTAAATAGCCTATATATTTTTGTTATGTTATACAATTTGACAGTTTCGCTAAATCTGAATAATAATCATCTTCATTCTCTGCGAGTAGAACAGTGTCATCTGCGTAACATATGATGTTAACATTCTTATCGTCAATTCGACATCCCCAACAGGTGTGAACTATATTTGTGATTATTTTAGCCATTATTAAGTGAAAATTTAAATATATGAAATATTAAATATTAAATGATAGGAATGAAGTTATATGCACCAGTATGTAAAATTATAAAAATACTCTCATATTTTCTCACCACAATATTTATTTACAACTGTATATACGAATAACTGTATTTATTTATAACTGTGATCGCATTCCAATTTTTCGAATGATTTATTTTCCAAACAGCTATACTGTCTTTAATAACAACACTGCTTTATCGTGATTAATTTTCATTTCTTTATTACTGATTTCGAACCTTACTCTTTTGGTTTGGATCTTTTAATTTTTATTAGCATAATACCCAAAACATTTCAAGTCAAAATTTTCATAATATTTCAAAATAAAATATAATGTTTGTGTTTTTTTTTTGTTTTAAATTTTAGTTTTTCAAAATAACCACAAATAATTTTCTATTTTCCATTCAAAACAATAATAATTCTTTTCTGAGGTCTTTTAGTCCTTGGATATTATTAACTCTAACAAAATTTTACACAATAACATACATTGCATACATATACATGATACATAACAAATACAATAGTGACTTAAATTTCGATCTTTTGATCCCCATTTTTTTTCTTTTGTTCTTCTTCTTTCTCTCTCTTTTCTACATTTTAATATCTTTACATATGCTTTTTGATTTTAACCTCGAAACAAAAAGTAAAATAGAAAAAAATACTAAAATTTCCAGAAAATCCTTAAAATCCTATTTGTTTCAGCTTAACGAACTGGAAGAAAAAATATTTCTGTAAATTTATTACACTACAATATACTCGTACAATTCGAATTCCCCTTGCAAAAAGAAAACAGTACATAGATTATTGTCATACTTGTGTACTGATTGTATATATAGTATGTATAAATATACATACTAGAAGGAGTATAATAGTAGGAGTTTTAGTCGTGGCAATATAGCTGTAATAAAAGTTCCGTATTTAAGAATAAAAAAGAGAGATTTAAAAATAAAACAAAAAAAACAAAAATCTAGAAAAATATCAGGTCATCTAAAGCTTCTTTTTGTTGTTATTTTTGTTTTTGTTTTATTTTATTTTTGCTTTATTATTGTTTGTAAAAGATCTATGACCACTAGTTTTAAATATTTTATAAGGATATGAAGGACCATATAATGAAGCATATAACAACACAAAACAATAACAGTTTTTTTTTTTTTTCAATTTTAAACAATGGAACAAGTTAGAGATGAACATTATAATATTTCTATCATTAAAAATAGGCTTAATGAAATATCATCCCAATAGCTGGAAATAATACAATAATTATTAAAGAATTAAAATTGAAAAAGTAAAACAATATTTATTTTTGGATATTATTTTGTATACTTTAGATTGTTATTTCAATTTTTGTGCAGGACATTATTTCGAAATCAATGGTTTTGAAATAAAATTTCATATCGATATCAAAATGAAATAATTCCCAACAACCTTAATTAATCAAATACAAAAATTATTGAATAGAAACAATGATTGGAAAAACTACATTTAATACAAGATGTAAATTTAAAAGTCTACGTTGTGATTTATAGGGTAAATTACAACAACATTATGTTTTACAAAGACCTATTTGATTACCTGATTACCTATTTGATTACCTGATTACCTATTTGATTACCTGTTGTAGTAAAACTAAACAGACCTATTTGATTTTTTTTACAAAAGTTTTTATAAATCATTTAGGAGGGTAAAAATTTCGATGCCCGGAACCTATTCGGAAGAAAACGTTTTATGAAAAGGAGAAAAATTCGACTGAAAACGGTACAGGATTTTCAAAATTCAGACAAAAATTCAGATTTCTCGAAAAATTAAAATCTGAATCTTTTCTAAATTTTTGCTTGAATTTTTATAATGTTTCTAAAAATTTTATTTATTTTTAAACATTGCGTACAATGATTACTCAGTGATACAGTTTAGTTTTAGGGGAAGTTTAGTTTTATTGTTATTAAGTTGCAAAATTTAAATATTAATCCATTTCTTTTGTTTTTGTAGGTGCAACCGTCCCAAACCCCCCGCTCCATATTATTGAAATCCTGATTTTGCTGACGGTAGAAAGATGTTGATGGTAGGAAAAAAACATAATTTTAATATTATTAAATTTTTTTGTTATTGTCGGTGTCTACCGCTCTCTAAGCCCCGCTCCATATTATTGAAACCTGAATTTAGCTGAAGACAGAAAAAAAATTGTTATTAAACTATGTTCTAAAACCCAGACTATCTAATTTTATTTCATATACATACTTAAAATAAGGTTATATACAATAAGTATACATAATTTGTATGCTTGGATTTATTCTAAACGATTTCGTGTTTTGTTCAAATAATTGAGAAGAGAATAATAATTAAAAATTACTTTTCTTTATTAAAAAAATATTGTTTGTTTATAAAAATTAATATTATAAATTTTATAATATTATAATAACAAAAAAAAAATATTTTTTTAATAAAGAAAAAGAAATCTGACTCAACAGAGAATCGAACTTACACTAAATTTGCGATATTAATAAATTTGCTTTAACCAACTGAACTAATAATTAATTACAATTATTTCATCAAAATGCAAACATAAAATAATATTTTGATCCACACAAAATTCAATAAAATAAAATGTATACCGAAATGGGTTGTGTACAATACAAACGCACACAATCAGAGTACTCGTAAAAATAAGAAAATTGTATATACAATATGTGTTTTGTAAACTAATACATGCAGGCTTTTTGAAAGCAATTTATATAAATGGTATTAGATATTAGATAATTTAAATTATTTTCAAACTGTATTTTTGATTTTTTGAAATATGACTGTCCAAAATTCTACTAATTTACATATTATTCTATTTTTGATTCAAAACTCTCGAAAATTGACTTGTGTAGTCTTTAGAAAACTGGCTCTTGCAAAACAATTCAATTTTATAACCAGTATTGATATATCAAGTTTGATAGCAATTAACAGTAACTGAGTATTAAAAGGCCAATCAAAATAACTAGTTATTCCTTTGAACTACCATTATAGTTGTTACAACGATATATTTACAACATATTATGTTGTATATAATACAATACTTATTTCTCTGTTGTTCTTTCAAACTTGAAACTAACCTTTGCAAACTATATGGGAATTACTTTTTGTAGCAAAAATGAAAAAAGCGTTAAATCAGACTGAAAACACGCTGAAGATGGAAAGCAATGAAATTGATAGAAAATATTTCAATGGAATGCTCAGGAAATTCATTATGTAGACGAAAAAAAAAATTTAAAATAACAATCATACAGTCGCAGTGAAAAAATATGGGTCACAAACGAAAACCGAATTAAAGCTTCCAGTCATACACTTTGAAGAATTACCCTAACTGGGTTGAAATCTCCTATCCCAAAATACTAAGGCACAATTATACAAAACGCTCATCCTTCCGGTGCTGCTATGTGGTTATGAATAGTGGACATTACCAAAAGCAAGCGAGTACGCACTTGGTATTTTTGAGAGAAAAATTCTTCGTCGTATTTACGGTCCTGTGTCTGATGAAAGGGTTTGGAGAAGAAGATACAATGCCAAACTGTACCAGCTGTTCAACGACATGGACCTAGCCAAAAGAGTCAGAAAAGGACGTCTTCATTGGCTAGAACATGTAGAGTGTATGGATGAAAATGCTTCGGCTAGGAAACTCTTCGAATCCAAGCCCAAGTAGTAAAAATAACTTAACAATTTAGAGTATTGATGTATGAGCTAAACGAATAAATAAAATAAATGATTAAAATAGTATTATAATGTTGTTTCTCTCTTTCTCATCCAATTAAGTACCATACTTTCACTTATACTTCACTTATACTAAATAATTTAACTGTTGTCAGGTTTCCGTTCACTAATAATTATTTTAATATTTAATTGCAAATATCGATATTACAAAAGCTATATGCTTTCTTCATCACTGCTTGTGACAAAGTCTTTACTTTGTTGACAAACAAGCTATGTAGGTCCTGAATCTGACTCATCAACGCCATCCATTTCTGCAGGCAACGGATGACGGCTCTCTACTTCTATATATGCATTGTTATCAAAACTTTGATTCTTCAACTATGATTGGATATTTCCGCGTCTTATACTTCAAGACTTGTATTGAAATATCCTCTTGGTTGAGGCTTTTCCATTCATTCGCTGTTGATGTTTAAACCACTGTAGTGTTTTGGCTTTACTTTTCGGGACTACTACATCCAATTCAATATATTGTGACAGGAAAAAACAGAACTTAAAAAAAAAAAGAAAATGAGATTTGAAAAAAACAGAAAAAAAACAGAATATACAATTGTTGGAACATTATTGTTATTCATAAATTCCTAGGTGTCAAAGTTTAGCTAAAAATCAAAGTTTGATCGTTATTGCGATGATCCTGGAAAAATGTTGGCAATTGAAAATAAAGACCTGGTTGAAGAATTAAATAAAAATATTATTTTTGGAGATGAACCAAACTTGATAAGATTTTTGGATTTGATATAGCTAGCACCAGACCTTTTTTATCAACTTTATACTTAAACATGGCACGCTATGGTTGGAAATTCATTTCCATACCAAAAATTTTTTTTTTTAAAACATTCTGTTTTTCATAGTTCGGTTTTTTTATGGTTCTGTTTTTTCATAGTTCTGTTTTTTCATATTCTGTTTATTTCCAATTCCATTTTTTGATGGAATTCAATATATAGCTCATTGAGCTTAGCTTTATATTATCTTCTTTATACCCCATCATCGTTTTCAGGACGGATATATGGTCTAATTACAGAATAATTTTTTACATATTTTGTTCTTCATTTTCAAATCGCATTTAAAACTCTCAAATGAAATACGAGCTTACATGATTAAGACTCAGAATTTATTTTAATTCCATCATTTGACTTAAATATTTAGTTTTGTAACATTCCCAAAACAAGAGCTTGCAACATGATTTTTTCACATGACTTTTTTTACAATTCATGGCTTTAAAGTTTTAAAGATTCGTAAACTTTTATAAAAATAGCAAAATTTCGAAAAATTAAGAAACAAATACTAAACATTGTTCACCAATCCTTTTACAATTTAGAATTGTGAAATTTATTTTCAAAAGTCCACGTTAACAATAACAATAACAATAATAATAATTAATATTGACTGGAATGAATCAAAGTTCAGTGAAAATATGTAGTGGGTACTAAAAACATGATAGATAAAAGAAATAATAAATAAAATAAAAAAAAAATGTTTTTTTATTATATTATTATCCTTTTAATATCCTTTTTCTTGTAGTATAGGATTATAAAGAATAATATCTATTGTAGTTTTTTTTTATCATTATTTTTACAGTTACAAAGTAAAATAATGAATTTATAGCTTTTTATTAATGTGTTTAATTGCTTGGCACAGTGATAAAAAAATACATTTTTCATACATGAAATAACTTTTGTATTATAGAGCATAATAATATTATTGTTCGAAAAGTTTTTATTAAAACCTACACATTGTATAAGGTAATTAATTTCATCTAGGAAGCTGTCCAATAGTATGCTACTGTTCTAAATAGTTTTTTTGACATGGTATACCGCTCTGATATCAGAAATTTTTAATATTTCGAGGGAAAAAAATGTTCTAGTGTTGATATGCGTGAATTGCATCCTGTATCATTGCATACTCTATAGTACAAATGTGATATTAATCGTGACAGCTGAACTAACTGTTATTGCAACTTTACATCTTACTTAAACAATCTTGAAATTACTTTAAAAATATAACACAAATTCAAGCATAAAATTCTACTACTACTATTTTTTTATAATTTCAAATCTATGGGATGATCACCTAAACTGCTTTTATACACGAAGATTTAGCATATACATAAATACGTACTATTCGTACGTGGATAACTATATCTATTGTAGAGTAGCTTCGGTTTCATAGTACAGTTCTATTTTGTGTTTAGTGATAACTAAAACTATTAAGCTACTCTCAAATATTTTTAATCTTTTATTTTATCCCATTGAAAAAGGTTACTGGAAAAGGTTGAAGAATCCATAAATCATTTGTTTTCCTTCGTCGGTAATTTAACCTGGGACCCTTTGGTTGAAAGAAAGGTGCTCTACCTACTGCGGCACCCATCGTGTGTAACTATGTTAGTAAAGCACCTTACTATAAAAAAAATCCGGTTTGTATGGTAATTAAAAGCGTTCTAATAAAAAATAAAGGTATGATAAATTAGTATGCAAATACGCATTTTTCTTAAATTTGAAATGAAAACTCTAATGAAGGAAAGAAATGCTAGAATTTATTTTGCTTTCGTCATTTATGGCGGCTAGTATGTATATATATAAATATATGTACATATACGGATTTACCACTTTTTCCTATTTTCAAAAAGGCAATTGCGACAAAATCCCAACTTTTTTAAAAATCCCAAATCGACAAAATCGAAACTGAAATGTATGAAAAGTATGAAATTCAAATTTTTAAAATCCTAATTAAAATCCAAATGTCAATTTTTTACATTAAAAAGAATAAACACCACAAGCGGCAGCTCTAATTTAAAGAAAACATTTAATTTTTTCCCTTTTAATATGTACAAAAATTAATGCTTGATATCAGAGCTAAAACGTTCAGTTAACATGAAAAAATCGGAGTGAAGATATCACTATTGTCTCACTTTGAGTAATGTAGTACTTTTTAAGTAATAACTTAATATGGGGGCGGTAGGCCCCGACTTTAAAAATAACTTTTTTTTTACATGTTTTACTAGAAGTTTGCGGTCTACATCTACCTATCATCTGCGAAAACATATATACAATAAATAAGTAGCGAGGGTTTGAGGGCCGCAGCCCCCTACTTTAAAAATAAATTAGCATTAATAGCAGTGAATATTGAAAATCCAAACATATATAATAGAATACTATTAATGGCGCCGTCTGCATTTACCTGCCATCTGCGAAAACAGGGTTTCAATAAATAAGTAGCGGGGGCTTGCGGTGATTTTAAAAATAAATTGGCATTATTAGCCGGGGATATTGAAAATTCAAGCATAAAAAAATATTCAAAAATATTCTACTATGAACGGCGCCGTTATTAGTAGAATATTTTTTTATGTTTGGATTTTATCGGCTTGGATTGGTTTGTGATTTTGAAAATTTGGCTTTTCTGCGCTTGGTATTATTTTTAAGTTTGGCTTTTGTCGATATGAATTTTGTGATTTGGATTTTCAAAAAAGGAATTTCGCTATAGATCCAAAAAATATTCCACTATTAACGGCGTCGTTAATAGTAGAATACTTTTTATGTTTGGATTTTAGCGATTTGGGATTTGGGATTTAGCGGTTTTGGATTTTAGCGGTTTGGGATTGATGGGACAAAATTTGGCTTTTGTCGATATGGGTTTTGTGATTTCGATTTTTAAATTAGGGATTTCGTTATAAATCCATTATATACTCGCATGTCTGTATAATATTTATCATATCCAGTATCCATCATTATATCCATCAGTGAAATAGGATCCAATTAAATAAAATACAAACAAATTGAAAAAAATACAGGCATATGACACACTCCCTATGAGACTCAATCTACAATAATTCCTACAAAAAAAATTATAATTACCAATTATATTAATCAAAATTATACTCGAATCGAAAATTGTACTGATATCGATTATATTTCGTTTGTGATTTTACTGTTACATATTTTATAATGAAAATAATTATAACGCAACGGAAATTATTTCAGTTAGTTGAAAAAAGCAATGGTATACTTAATTCTTTTTGTAGCATTATTGCTTGGACGACTTTATTTGAATACTAATTATTATTATCTTCATTAAATAATCAATTTTAATGGAAAAATAATTCCAATACAAATTCTTGAGAGTTACTCCTTTCGGAAAATTTAAATTGAATTTTATAAAAAATAAATAATTTATCCCATAAGAGAAGAATCAACCCTCCCATCTATCTTTCAAAAGAAAATCTAATAAATTTTTTTTTTATATTTATAAATTTTCAACAACTTTGTTTAAGTGTCATTAAAACAAACAATAAAATAACCAAAAAGTAAAATTAATTTGCAATACAGAAACAGTTTCTTTAAACAGAAAGCAGAAAAAAATAAATTACCTACTTTAAACTTGCAAAATAAAATAGGAGGAACACATTATAATAAAACAAACACAAAAAAAAAACCAACCTTCATCACCTCCCTCTACCAAAAACAAAAAAAAAAAATACCTCCTTTTAAGTTTAGTAATTTTAAGAATTAACTCAAGTGTTCGAGCACTAACTAAAACAAAAAGAACAATTTTCTTTACTAGAAAATAATATTCTTAAAACAAAAAATGGCTCCCGTTGTTTTTTTTTTTTTGCTTTTATTTCCTTTATCTCCCCCAAAACTAAATTTAAATATCTTTTACTGAAAAGAAGCTTCATTTCTATAGTTTAGACTTTGGAGAAAAAGAATAAAATTTAATAATCGCTAGACAACACTACTGAGAACCAGCATCAACAAAAATAACTATATTTAAAAAAGAAAGCACTACAAAAATGAGCAAGAAAAAAAACAGAAACAAATTAAAATTTCAAATTGTGTTGAAAAGACCTACACCAAAAATGTTCTGACCCTGTTGGTTAAAAGTTAATAAAAAAAAAAAAAAATAGATTGTAAAAGAACAAAAAAAAGTAGAAATAAAGGATAAAAGTGTTTTATCTTTACAAAGTCAGAGTTGAAGAAGTGAATGTACTGGATACACTAGGATATACTGGAATATTGCTGCATATTGGACCCAAATCTATTTTTCAACAATATATTAACATATTTTTGTGTTTCTTTATCCAAAATATAGTATTGAAAACGAATTAAAAAATAGTAGAATTTGAAGTCTCAGAAGATTAAGTACTTAGTCTAACATCGTATACCTTATATAAACGTGATATACCCGGTGATATGATATACTACAGTACAGCTAGACACCTGTATCTGTGTTTCATCTAGATCTGTGTTTCATCTAGCTCTTCATCCACACCTATCTCTGTGTTTTATCTATAAATGCAAAAACCGAAAACTCGAATGCTCGGAGAAACGGGTAGAAAGCTTCAAAAGTACTTCTGTGAAGAAAATCAAAAGAAATGGAAAATTAAGCTTATAAACTTCACAAAATGTTAAAACCAAACAAATTCTATAGCCAAACTTTAAAGCCGGATTTACAACAATTGAATGGCAACAATCGTTCATAGTAAAATATTTTGACTTATTAATGGAAAAATTCAAAAAACCGAGTCGAGTTTAAGACTATTCAAAACTCTAAGCTGTTTTATCTCCAGAAAAATTTAATCTTGATCTTGTTGCTTCAGGAAGATAAGCTTTAGCCGTTTGAAAGCTTAAGTATATTAGGTATGCAATTAAGTCGGAAAATGATCTGGAATGAGACCTAATTCTCGTCCATTGACCTTTCAAAATTCTATAAAGCTTGTATACGAACCAAAAATGTTGTTTAATTCTCACATTAGGAAGTATTGGCTCTAGTACTTCATTAAAAAATTAGGATAAGATCCAAAAACGGTATTATCAATAACCCAAATGTGTATTTGAAACTCTCTTCATTTTTTATAAATATCTCGCAGGCGTATACGCACATGCTCAAATTAAATCTGTATTATCTTTAGATTAAGCGCTTTTGTCGTGAAAAACAAAGGAAAACATGCTACATCGTAGAAATAAATGCCCTAGATGGCGGAATCAAAGTTATGGAAACTCGCTTATAACTTCAACATCCCGAATGCGAACCAAATTCCAACTTACGTGTTCCCCAAACATAATCAATTCTATATTTATGGTTATTTACGAACATTAACACCTTAGTTCATAACTGTCCTTCTTCCCTTTTACCTTTCTCATTCCCCTAATTTTCCTTGCCTTCCCTAGTCAAACATACTATTAATCGACATAAACGGACTCCATCAATAGTTTTGGCAATGTATAAGAAACAAAATTTTTAAAATATCATGGCCAACATCTCGACAAGCCTTATTCATCAAACCAATTTTTTTTTTTTTTTTTTTGAGAAAATGATCAAAAAAGAAGCAAAGACTGGGCTGGATACTATTACTCAATTCACGATTAATCAAATATGACTAACCGTTTAACTTTTCTATAACTGTAATTTTTATAAAATATCTAATCTTTAATTCAACAAGCATCTACATATAATAGATTTTTTGTTTTAAATTTAGCCAAAATAATTTCGTTCATTTTAGGCGTCTGAAAAAGTTTATATTATCATTTAAATGTAAAGATTCAATATTGACATGTTGAGATAGACTATATATATCTTATGCGGAATAGCACATTGTTTCGGATTTGATCTGTTATGTAAGATTTTTATTAATATCAGTATCGCAACTATATTTTAAAATGTTTGGAGATATTTTGTGTATGGAGTAGTTAAGTACAATCCTTTAATTAAATATCGTACAATTAGACTGGTTTCGATGTTTGATTATGTATCAACATTTTGTTGTAGTTCAATTAATTCGATTTCCGATCGATCAGCCAATGAACCTTTCTGTATTTCTGATCAATTTCCTTTATTTGTTTTGACATCTAATGTCATTCACAGGTGTTTTTTCATGCATTTATATGGTGCATTAACTTCATTTGTTTCATTAACTGCAGAGGTGCCTCTATTTTTCTGTTGGTGAAATTTACATAATTTTAGCATTAGCATCTTATATTTTTTAACTATACACCATAATTAAAGTGTGATTTGCAAATGTTGCTCTTGTGACGGTTTCTACTTGTGGTATATCCGTATATCTCTTGCGTACATTAAATTGGGCCTATATATATTACCTTGCGTAAAAAACAAAACATATCTCTGTGTGAGAGTGAATTTAATTGATTGCACAACCCTATTTCAAATTATTTCAATTAATTATATTGACACTAGATTCATAATTTCAGAAAATTTCATATTAACTTTCCAACCCTGAAAATATAAACTAAATAAGAAACCAAAAAAAGAGCAACCAACCAATCAAGTTATAATATTCATTGCAAGCTCAAGTAGTTACTATAAAGATATTTCTTAAGAATCCTAGTTAAATTTTTTTTATTTTTTGTTTTCTTTCTTTTATTTTGGGTTTTTAAATTCTTTATAAAACTTTTCAATTTCATTCTAATATCACGTTCTCTTTTACGAATTTTTAATATCCGCATTAAGATACTAAATATTATAAGTAAGTACCTTATATACCTATCCATATATGTATATGGATACAATTTATGATACACGAAGAATATTTTAAAGATTTTCTTATTTTAATATCATGCTAAAAAGGATATTATGTCGTATTCTTAAAAGAAAATTTTTAAAGAAAAGATTGTTGCATTTACTTGAATATAAAAATTTTGTTAATACATATACAACATATATGTATATACAAAACATAATGTAAATTATTATATTTATATTATAGTATACAATATAATATAATAGAAACTATTATATAACTATTACAGTAAATTATACTGAAATAGAATCTTAAGTGTTTTTATAATAGGATTTTCATGAAAATTATCACGCCTAAAAATATGTAATATACAAAATATAAATAAATTTTAATATGTACTAGAATTTATTTAACGGTATTAAATTGATGAAGATTACATTATTTTGTATATATATAGGGTGAATTGTATAATGCGATGCATCGAAAGTGGCACAAAGTGATTTTCATTTTGGAAATTAAAAATTTTAATATTTAGAGTAAATTTAAGACTAGGAAATCTTCTCTTCTCTTTTCTTCGCTTCACGAAATTCGAAAAAGTTTGATAAAAAAAAAATCAATTTAATTATTATTAATTGTTTTGCATCATTTCAATTTATACTTGGCACTGTATTTTATTTTTATTTAATTTATCTTAGACAACAACCGCAAAATATCGCACAAAAATACAAAATGAAATTCTGGTGTGGAAAAGCAGAAAATCGGAGTTGGTATTGAAATCCATAAAAGCAAAATCTGTAAAAATCAAAACAAAATCTGTAAAAATTAAAATTCATACGTACGAAATCCCTAAAAAATCCGTCAAAAATCCGTAAAAAATCTATAAAAACTGCTAATGTTTCTTCTAAACTTTCAAGAACAGTGAGAATAATATTATAAGGTTTTCAAAACTTCAGGAAAATTTTTTATTAGCACCTTATATTCCCAAAAACAGCTTGTAGGTGAAATAGCTACGAAATTCCCAATGTGAAAAGATAAATGGACTAAATCCAAATCAATAAAATCCAAACCATTTTTCAAAATTCAAATACGACAATATCCACATACGACAAAATCAATATAGAAGTAAACCAGCAAGGTTAGTAAAAACTAACTAACTTCAAAAAATAAATGAACTAAATCCAAATAAATAAAATATAAATACGACAAAATACCATTTTTCAAAATCCAAATGCGACAAAATCAAAATAAAAGCAAAGCAACAAGGTTAGTAAAAACTTAAAAAAAATATTTATTTTTAAAAGCAGGAGCCAAACCCCTACTACTTATTTATTGAAACCCTGTTTTCGCAAACGTCAAGTTTTTAGTAAATAATATTCCTAAAACATCAAATTTATTTTTAATGTTTTATGGGGCTGCTGCCCCCAAACCCCCGCTACCTATTTATTGAAACCTTGTTTTCGCATACGACAAGCTTTTAGTAAAAAATATAAAAAAATAAGCAAAATGCCACCAACCCCTCAAATCTACTACCTCCTATATTTTTCCAAGTAAAACTTCTTTATAACTTAACTTTAACTATAAGTTAAAACACTATTTTTCGTTTTCCAATAATATAAATGACACATATTGTTGCCTTTAAAAACGCAAAAATCCCGAAATATGTCAGGAACAGGCATAACAATATACAAATTATGTAAAAATTTAATATTAAATATTTACTGCCATCTGTTGTATTATTTTACGGCATTTGTGATTTACGGATTTTGATATTCTGGATTTTGATTTTTACGTATTTTGTTATTACGGATTTAAATATTTATGGATTTTTAAATTTTTATGAATTTTTGCGTATTACGGACTTAATGTTTTTGGATTTTGGTGGGCTCCCAGAAAATCGCTGTATGCAAAATGCCAGTAAGTTTCGGCAAATAGATATATTCAGAATTTTTCTATGTAAAATGTTTGTGTATACTTATATGTGTACTTATAAGTATGTATATATACTGAAGTGAAATTTTAAATGAAAATTGAAAATTAAAAAATATTTTATAAAATATTTGGTTTCGCTACGTCTCTTTTTAAATATATTTCATTTAAAAGAATAATCGGTTGTGATATGGTTTAGATATTTGTACCATAATTTTTACATTAATTCAATCATATGATCAATCAGCAACAGTAATAGTATATTAATTTGTTAATAGTAATGGTATTTTCGGTAATGCAACATATACTGCAAAATTTAATGTAGAACTAAAACAAAAGAACAACAATTTGTGTAGTAGATGTGTGTGTGAATCATATTTGCTTAAATACTTTTTTCTTTGTATTGTAATAGTATGCCTTTTTCCGGGTTACAGTATTTATCATCTTATAGATTATTAAAAATAAAAATATATCAAAAATTAAAATATTGAAAAACATAAATAGTTTCAAAATTTACATAAACAAATCTTCAAAATCAGACATTTTTACTTCTTTAATCCAGATTATTACAAATAAAATGATTACGCCTATATATAATTCATGGCTCGTGACGCCAGCGTTATATATGTTTTTCGTTAGATTTACAATTACATTAAACCTCATTAAGCTAAATTATATTATTGATAATACTGAAATCAAAATACAACTCTTACAACATAGTCAAAAATAGCTTCAAAAGCGAATAGCTTAAAGCACATCCTAGCCAACAACATAATGTCAGATATTGATGAAATTCTAATTTAAGGAGGAATTAAACAAGGCGATTTGCTAAGTTGATTTTTTTTTTAATTGCAATTTTGTTGCAAACCTTTTTCATTTCTTTATATATTAGAATTAACTTTAAATTTATAAAACTGATACTCTGTACGAGGTGATGATGCTCTTCTTGAGAAAAACAAAAATAAATAAATAAATAAAAAATAATTTAATAATGCAACATTAATTCAATAATATCCAGAGTAAAAAATGCATCAAGATGCGAATGTAGAACTCATAAAGTAGAAAATAAAGTTTTAGTGATTATGTCCGAAAACAAATACAAGCTTAAAAAATTATTGCACTGGCTTTACTTAAAATTAAAAATCTGAAAGATCATAAAGTGCAAATGGTCCCTCAGCATCTCTAAATTTTTTAACTGTGTATAATATGGAAAAATAAATATATGGGTAAAGAGAGAAAGCCAAAAACATGCAACACATGTGTTCGCACTATGCATTCGCACTATGGCGTAAATAGTCGAAACGAAAGCAGAAATAAGTTAAATAAAAACCGCTTGATATTCAGCCGAATAAGTTTCCATTTATGTTGAAGACTCTGCGTAACATATTAAAAATAATGCATACATTAAGCAATCGAATTATAGCAATAAGAAGAGTTTGTGACGTTCAAGTCGTACGCAATAAGACAGACTGAGACAGATTTTAATCATTTGCGTTGCAATAATTTTATGAGACATCAGTCCATACAGCAGCAGACATACAAGCAGACCACGAAAAATATTAAAACAGACCAAGGCTACTTAAAAAAATAAAAAGGTCATAGATACTGGTGTTGATATCCAGTACGAATACTGTTGAGAACAATTACGAACCTATGTTATGATAATAAAACTGAGAAGCACTAATATACGTGGCGATATATTGTATAGGAGGCATTGTCATATTTTATTCAAATATATACAAAAATTATTATTATAAACATAATATTACTGATGTGATTAACTAGTTAACTATATCAAACAGAAAAGTAATTTAAATACGGAAAACGTTTTCATTTCCTTTCAGAAAAAAAAGATGTTTGCAAAACATTATTGCTTTCAAATAAACAATCCAGGCAACAAAAAATATCATTTTTTAATACTCTCAGGAAATCATTTCTATCCCTACAATCATTTTACTTTGAATTGTTTAATTTTAAAGCAAAAAGATTTTAATATTTAACATGTCAATGAATAAAAACAAAAAAAAAATATATTAGTTTTACATATATTTTACATTTATGTGTAAAAAAAAACCGTTATTCGATAGAATAAAAATGTTTTTATTTTTTTTTGTAATTTTAATTTTTTTTATGACATCTTTTTTTTTTTTTTTAACATCCTTTCACTATTTCAATAATAATCCTTTTAAAAATATCCTGTAGTTAAATAATGATTACGCTCTTGCCATATCTATATACAACATAATATACATATTGCATATTTTATACACAACATTGTTGTATTTGTATATTTTGCTGTCATTGTATTGTATAATTTGTGCAATTCTTTTTTTTTTTGTAAATATACCGTGTAATCTTTACTATAATAACATTAATGGGTTTTATTGCTTTTTAAATATTTACAATTTAGTTAGTAGTTATTTGTAGTGTGTACAAGCAATAGTAAAACACAACAAAACCTAAAAGAAGGAAAACATAAAAAAAAAAAAAAACAATCAAAAATAAATATTTACCAACATTGATAATTCACTTATGTATGAATTTAAATTTTACCACCTTACCACAATTTTGAGGTATACAAAAAAAATTTCCTTATACAAAGTATATTTTCCATGAATTTAAAATCACTAATAATTGAATCCACCATCATACATCCATCAGAAATGTGTTGAAGTTTTGAAAGGCTATTGAAATATAAAACTATGGTAATATCAAGATGAAGGTTAAGATTTGTATAACACATTAAGTTATGTTTTTTTCCTGCTTCATGCTCTTTGAGATCATAGGGCTTCAACAAAGCTCTTCCATCTGACTCTGTTCCGCGCTAGGTGTTTAATTTCACTCCGTGTTCTATTGTTATTCTCTATTTCTTTATTGACTGATCTGCGCTATGTTTCCCGCGGTCTACCTTTTTCTTTTTTATCCTGCGGATTTCAATTCAATGCCTGTTTTGCTATATTGTTTGTACGCAGGGGTTCACAGGATGTAGCCTATACATCTCCATTTGCTTTATTCTGCTATATTTATGCTTTACTTTATTTGCTTGCTTATTGATTCTTGTTTGGCCATTTCTCAGAGTTCATTGTTTCTAGTGGATCTAGGTCAGAATATTTTCTTTTTTTTTTATATATAATTCTAAGTCTATGTGATGAGCAGCTTTTACACAGAGATTTTGGAATACACAATTACATACAATAGCTTTTTTTCTTTTAGAATTTTTGTGGTGTATCTACTATTTCAAATGTGGAAACTACATTTAATGTTGAGTAAGTTCGCCTTCATAATAGCATAGTTCACACATTTTATTTTTAGTGATAACCGAAACTCTCAACTATTTTTTTTTTTATTTTATTTTAATCCAATGACAAAGGATACTGGACCAAGTCGAAAAATACAATAAGCATTTTCTTTTTATGCCTTCTTCGGGAATCAAACGTGGGACCTTTCGATTGATATGCTTTCTGCGCCACCCAGCCTTGTTAGTGAAGACTTACATTTTCCTTGTATAGTTCTGGTTTATCAGCCATGTCACGCTACCATACAATAGAGTTGATTTCACGCAGGCATCATATTACATTCTAAATGCCCTGGCGACAGCCCCACAGTCTTCCGAAACTTTTTCTGGCTAATTTTAATCGATTTTCCATATCTTCTTTAGTGCTTCCACTTGTAATAATTATACTATCATGATGGTAACAGAATCTGGTGACATTGTACTGATGACTGGGGAGGCACTATTTATTTTATTAGATTAAGTTCTATGGGGATTATCAATTATTTAAATTGATTAACTTTTGTATTACGTGATATTAGACTAATATAATACATAAATGAGTATGCTACCTTTTGAATTCACAACGATGAACAGTTCTTGGACTATTACTTTAACGTTTTTTATTAATTAAACTATAGTTAGACCATCACTTTTCTCTTTCTATAGAAAACAAAATACTCCCTTATAAAGCGATTCTAAAACCCATCTGGATTAATGTTATTCAACTATGAAGTCAGTGATTCAATTATGGAATATCAGCTGCAATTTGTTTTTGATTTCTATTTTTATCCAACCAAGAATTTTTCTATACAGTATTTTTACTTATGTTGAAGCCTGCTAGCACAGCTCTATTTGTTTTGATATATTTTATTTCTTACCCCAACCAAAATGATTTGACTCTTTTTAACTCTTTTTAATCAGATTGCTTTACTCCAACAGATATATGTGAGCTGAAGTGTGCACTCATGCGCATCTTTTAACCCCTTCCTTAACTGTGCGCATGCTTAAGTCTATGTATAGAGATTGGGGTCATAAGCCTTTTACAGGCTTATACTCTTTATTTTCAAATTTTTTAATTATTTTTTTATTACTTTTGTTTGTGTGGAGCTGTACGTTTCCATTTGCATCCCATATCCATATTGGTTTGATTATTTCTTTATAATATCAATACTTTTTTTTCCAGTTAATACTTCTGATTTCTTATTCAACACAAAAAGTTCCACATATTTTATTTCCATTTGTGCCATTTGTTTTCACTTTCTACTTCCATTTTAATTTAATGTCATTGAGTAATGCTTAGACATTCAACGGAATTTCGATTGTACATTAATTTGTTTATTAAACTGATAGGGGATCTGACCCTACTATTATCGCAGCCACAAATGAGTTTATTATAGCTCAAACGCTAAATTTTCTTGTATGTAAAATTAACATTCTCAATCTCATTTATTTTCATGCACCATTTCTTTCTCCATAAATTCCATTTATTGCTTCGTTAACATTGCTTGATGATTCATCTGTAGTGCCAACAATTTGAATATTGCCTTTGTCAATAATGCAATGAAAGAGTCTACCTTGCAAATAAAGTCAATTAGGAAAGAAATTAAAAACTGCAATAATTACATTCGATAACCAATGCTTACGGGTGTATAACGTCATACTAACTACTGAATATCTCATTTCATGAAATTTTAAAAAACAATGATAACAGATTATTCAGACCAACATATTTGTTGGTAACAGAATAGTATAGCATGATTTGCGAATGGCACTAATTAAGTAGAAAATTATAAACTCCATCGATTGCATTTAGTAGGTAGTGCGTAGCATGCTACAAAATCATACCAACTACTGAATATCCGATTTCAGGAAACATTGCATAGTTTAAGTGAAATTTATAAAATATTGAGATATAATTATTGTTCTTTTATATTTTCCAATTATTTCACTTATGCGGTATTTTTTTCCGGTTCGGATATTTTAGGGCTGGCATGGACCCTTTTAGCCATTTATACCCTCCTTCACCCATCAACTTAGTCGACCTATTTGATAAAGGACAATATTTTTGAGGGTCTTATCCTCAAGTTTTCTAAGGTGATGTAGTGCGTTTCCAATAGCCTGAGTTTCAGCCTTTCCGCCCTGTACCCCACAGATGGGGTTACAGGACATTGATGATGAGTCTTAGCCTTAAAAGAACTAGGTATTCTTCTACAACATGACTTGCGGAGGTTTCTTCCAGACAGTGCGTCTACAGGTTGGGTCGTTGCTAAGTGCTAGTCTATAAGACACTTTGCGCTATTAAGCGTTGGCAGAAAGTAGGTTATTTTGAGGTTTTATCTAGGTGCATATATTTTGGTCATAAAAAACTACATTTAAGTTGTATTATAAACTAAATTTAAAATTATAAATTATCCTTTCAATTTACATCATTATTAAAGGATAATTAGTTTCGTGATTTAAAAACCAATTTAATTTTGAAGAAAAAAATTCAGTTTTATTTTTTTCGTTGCTGCACTTGAACACGAACTTTTTAAAGTAAGAAAGAAAAAGTAAAAAATAGAAAAAAAAAAACAAGATAAAAAAAACGGTCACCACATTTTTGGTTTAACTTTGTAGTAATGTAAATAAACATGACTGACTGTTAAAACAAAAATAGCAAAAAATAAAAATTGGTTCACGTTACTAGAATGATGTTATCGTTATGATAAAAAATTTAGTATAATTTAATTTTTCTTTTTTTTACTCGAATTACTGTTCTTTCAGTACCACTTGTGTGCACTTGTGTACAATTTACTTTAGTAAAATAAATGTTAATTTTTAGTTAGTATAAACTATAATGCTGTTACTAATCAGCTCATAACCTTTTAACGACATTTTTGAAATGTAAACGATAAGGTTTAGTTTGTTTAGTTTTTTTTGTTTTGTTTTGTAAATTTTTTTGTGAAATGTTAATTACTATTTAATGTCATCATTATAATATTAATAGTCAATATTTGAAATAGACTGGGTGTTCACAAGTAATATTTTAAATATAGTCGATTATGTACAACATTTACAAGGTTAGGAGATCTTAAAGATACGGAGAGAAGCCGCCTGCGACCGACAAAAATGGAGGACATTGATGAGTCAGGCCCAGTACCTACATGGTGTTGGCCACGTAATTATATTTTTTTTTAGGCTTAATTTGATTTTATTGAATCTTTCCAAGGTAAAAATAACAATCATTTTACTTGAATTTTCTTTATGCAATTTTAAAAATTGCAAGAAGTGTTAACATCCTATAAATAATTTTACTTAAAATTGAGTCTGCCACAGTGGACTGGCTTTTTTTTTTTTTTTACCTAAATTGAGTAATTTTTGTTTTTTAGTCTACTATATATTTTTTTTATTTGGTTAATTTATTTGGCTTGAAGCAGAGACTGGTTGTAGTCATTTGATTTCTACCATGATGGTAGACTTGTCAAATTGCTTGCTACCAGGTTGAGGTGGGCTATTATTATTTTGGCGTTATTTCTTATTTCTGTTCTAATAACTTCTTCTGCCATAGGCAAGGTTAGGTTCTCATGAAGGTTGAAATTTTCAATGTACCAAAGCGCATTTTTAATCATTTTCATTGTTTTCGACTCGAATCTTTGGATTATCTCCAGATTACTTTTGGATATGTTTTTTTCCAGATTTGGCATCCGTAAGACCATATTTGCTTTATATAGTCACTTTGCAGATTATGATTTAAAATTCCAGGCTCAACAATGATTTACTTCCAATTAACCAGTGTAAAAAGATCATTTTGGAGCATTCTAATGCGCCAGCTTTAATTTGATGTTCTTTATAGTTATGAAGTTATGATTGCTCTATGTTTGACCTTAAATTACCTATGAGACAGATAAATTTCTAATAATTTGTGTGCTTCACGATGTAGTTAACTTTTAACTGTATATATATTAGGCCATGATGCCAAACTCTGTCGAAAGCCTGAGTGACGATGTCTAAGAATATGGCTGAGCAGTATTTATTTTACTCATACGCTTGACTGATTTCCACTGTTATTCTATGTACCTGTTCGATGGTGCTATGTTTTACCTGGAACCCAAGCTGGTGAACCGGTATTATCATTTTGTTTTTAATCTTAGGTGTTAATTTTTTAATGCAAATTTGTTCAAAGACTTTAGAAATTATAAGTAATAGGCTGGTCTATATTAATCAATTTTATTACAGGTACTAGTTTAAAAATAGGAAATATCCTGAAAATATACAATCTAAATTCAGTTTTCTATAATAACAACACAATTAAGCATAAACTAGTCAATTATAACAATATGAGTAAATCGGGTGTTTGCCAAATAAAATGTAATGGATTGTGATTAAATATAAATTAGACAAACTGGAAGAAGTTTTCAAACCAGATTTAAGGAACATTTAAGACCTGCATTTAACGGAAAAAATTATTCAAACGTAGTGAAACATCTCTTAGAAAATAATTACGAGTGTTCAATGAATAATTTGGAAATTTTATATTTTGCAGAAAAGGGTAGGAGGTTAACATACCTGGAAGCATGAGAAATTTTATCAGCTCAAAAGCAACACAAAAATTTTATGGACAACCGAAGTAGACCTAATAAAATCAAATCTTTTAAAATTCATTTTCAACCTGTGTAACTGTTATAAATAAATAATATTACAGGTATTATGTAAGCATTTCAAAATTACTATAAATGTTAAAATATGATTGTGTAATTACTTTATCAGTCTTCTGATGATGGTGTAATAACCGACATCGATTAAGATATTTACTAAAATTGTGAAATACAATAGAAATATAATATTTATTTAATTTGAATAATGTTTCACCTAGAGCCTACAGCATATTCTCTGTAAATTATATTCTAAAAAAAATGTTTACCTTCTAAATATTAATTTTATAGCGACCGTAGCATAAGCTGCCTGGTCTTATAAGTTTCATTTTAATATTTTCTTCTAAATTTAAAATTACTTAATTCATTCCAAAAATTTGTAATCCAATTTTTTGTGTTTTTTTTTTTGTTTTTTTTTTTTCTTTATTTAAAATATGAGAATTTAACTACATTATATTGAATTAGCAGTTCTCTTTATTTTTCTTTTAAATACAACAATATACAACCGTTGGCAGTTCATTGTATACCTTTAAACAATTATAGAGGCAATTATTGTTTTGATTTCCGGTTCTGAATAATCTATTCAAAATGAAATTGTACTTGATCAAATTGTTGATAATTTTATAGGCCGATACATACAGCTCTTTTTTACTAATGTTCGATAAACTTAGATACTTGCCAGAGTAGAACAAACTTGTTGGGTGTAATCTTCGATAGAAATTAATGTATTTAATTGATTTCTTGTGAATGATTTCAGGTCTATATTAATACAAATTTGTGCAGCCCAAGTCCAAATGGGGTTAAAATATCGTATCGATAAAATAAATGAAAAGTATATGGCAAATAAGGCATTTTGTTTAGATAATTTCGAAGTCTTAAGAAGAAAAAAATATACGGCGTAATTTTTTTTTAATATGAATTCTATATGGTTATTCCATGTAAGTTTGCTATCAATAAACCTAGATAATTAAAATTTTTAACTACCTCAATTGAAGCCCCATTTATATAATAAAGTTAGTATTAGATAGAAATTTATTATCAAAGAATAACGGTTGGGTTTTTTTTTCACATTTAAGGAGACTTTATGCTTTTTCAGCCATTTTTGAAGAATCTGAGCGTCACATTCAATTGCACTTTTTAAGTCCAACTACGAGTTTTCAGCATATTTTAATACTACATCATCTGCTGGTAACAGTTGGATGGACCCTTTTTCTATTAAATTTGAACATATCATCTATATTATATTTTGAAGAGGTATGGTCCTAAAATTGAAACTTGAAAATTTTTTTACTATCATATTATTATCATTAATCCGACCTCTGAAAACACTCTGTATAATAGTTTTCATTTTCTTTTTCGTCGAAATTTATGTATACAAATAATTTAAAATTGTATATTAGGATTAATTTAAATTTAAATTTTATTTGATTAGTAATTAACATTTTTATTAAATATGAAAAAAAAAAAAATAAAAATCTATATAAGGATTTTAATTGTATTAGCTTGATGTAATTGTAATCAGATAATTATTGTATTTATAATAAGTACAATGAAAAATTATCACTCGTTATTTGTAATTTCTTGAATAAGGACACAAAAATTATAGGATTAAAAAAAAATAAAATAAAAATATGTAAATTAGTGTAAATCAGAGGCGGGTGCACTGAAAATTGTATATTTTCAAGAAAAATTAAAAATGTTATGTAAATTTAAATTTAAAAACTAAAGTGATGTAATTGTAATAGTGCGTTAGAAATATTAGATCAACAAATATGTTACAAAACTAAAAAAAAAAAACATGTAATTAAAATAAAGCAACTGATAAATCCCTAATAAATACTTTTTCAAAATTGAATTTTTATTTTTGAAAAAATAAAAATTCCAAATTTCGTAAATAATAGAAATAAAGAATCTTGTTGTGTAATTAAATAATGTAATTTTACTTATTTATTTTTCAATTTGTTGTTAATTAATAAATTGTATTAAAAATTTATTGAACTTAAAACTACTTATATACCTATACATAATTACAATTCAGACTGTGTGTTATAAAATTTAAATAAAATAATAATGAATTATGCTTTAACTGTTAGTTATAAAAATACAATAATCTTAATAGAATCTATGATAAGATAATATAAAAAATGTCTTACTAATAAATATTATTTTACGGTTAAGAATAATTGTTTTAATATTTATAACTTGTGACCAAAAAGCAAAATTTGGCTGGGAAAGAAATTTCATTGACATTATTATAATAATAATATTTCGAAAAAATACATATTTAACCAATTTTTAAATAAAAGAGAAAATATATTTTTAAATTGCATCTTTCAAATGTTAAATAATGTACTTTAATTAATGCATAACGTCGAATTTGATATTTATATAATTATTCTTTTAAGTAAAAGTGATACTTTTGCGAAACTAATGCAAAATAAAGTTCTTCAGACTTTTTTTATTTAACAAAAAAAATTTTCTTTACCATGTTTGTAGAAAATAATGCCCGTCGCAAAATATTTATTCTATATACTTATTCAAAAAGCTACAGTAATTTTATTAGTAACATTATAGGAAAACAATTCAAATAGTAACACTACTACTCATATTCCAGCAATTCTATTCTTATAACAACACTTTAACTCTTAATATAGGATTACGCACTTTTAGACTTATAACAACATTGCTGTAACACTTGATGAAAATCCCATTATAACAAGTCCCACAATTTTTGTAAGAATATCCTTATAGCAATATTAATCACATTATTCCCATAAAAGCATGTCTAGTGCTTATCGGGAGTCATATAGGAGTCTTATAGCAGTAGTTTTGTTTTTATAACAATAAAATGTTACGTGGGTAAATTAGTCTTCACAAAAAAATAATATTCGATTTTTATTTTAATATTTTTTTTATTTTTTTGACGTATAATGATAAGTAATGGATTCATACACATCTTTAATACTTGTTTGTCGTATATGCAGCGCAGCGACCCTTTATTATTTTTGCGAATATAATACAAAATTTAAAAAAATTTAACTACAAAACTATTTATAAATTATATTATATTATTTAATTATATAATTATATTAAAATATATAAAAAAAATTATATAATTATATTAAAATATATTATCCTATGCAAACTAGGAAGCCCCACCATAATGTAACGAAAAGTTTCCGTGAACACTCACTCACCTTTAAACGGTGTGTGTTCCGGAAACACACAAAATATTGCTATTATTGACGCTACATTACGTATTTTAACTTTAGACTTAATTTGCCAAGAATGACAAATTTGCGTATACAACACTCAAGTACTAGGGTGACGATATCGTTTTAATTTTCATTCCGCCAAAATTTGAATTAAACTTAAAATAAAGTTTGAAAAAAACGATAAAAGTAAACAAAAATATTTTTAGACCTACCAAATTATCAATTTAATTTTTTTTTTATATATTCAAAGTTATGATAATGAATTAAAATGAAAATTTTAAATAAATATTTACTTTAAACAATAATGATGACAATCAAAATAAAAACTTTAAATTTCAAAACAAAAAAAAAAACAAGTAATAATTAAAAAAGTTATAAAAACACTAATATAAAATCAATCGTTATTAATTGTTGACTGTAATTTACAAGTTTTTTAACCTTAAATTAGTGCAAAATTAATAAATAATTTGTAAAAAAAAAAATGTTTCAAGTCAAATCTAAATACTTCGTAATATCAATTCTACTATTAACATGCTATCAATATCAAATAACAAAATCATTACAAAATTTTAATAATATTTATGAAATTTTATTGCAACAACAAAACTATTCATTTTATAGCAATTTAATAATATTTTATTCAAAATCATTTTCAATGAAATATGAACATTTTTTCCAAAATATTCTAAATACCTCATTTCAACCTGTAATCTTAATTGAAACAAATGATTATATGGAAAAAAATTCTGAATTTTGTTTACAAAAAATTTTCAATTCAAATTTATTATCTTTAATATTTTTAGAATCACTTTATATTGATAATGATGATTATGATGATGATAGCAATAATAATAATGATAACAATAATAATAATTATAAAAATTTATTAAATGTATTAAATTCTACTCTTATTGGAATGCATTCATCAAATATATTAATTATACTATTAAAACCTACAACACCATCATTGTTATTAGAAAATGAAGAAAATAATCAAAAATTATATAAATTCTTTGAATGGTGTTGGTATGAAAGATTTTTAAATCTTGCAATTTATTATGAAATTTATGAAGTGAAAAATTCAATCAATACGTCAACAGCTGTAACAATTTCTCATATAATAAATTATACACCATTTCCGGAAATAAAATTTAAAGATATTACAATAATTATTGATATGAATATATCAAATATAATATTTTCTAATAAAATGCAAAATATTAATGGATATGTATTAAGATCACCAGTCAAACAGGATGTACCCAGATCATTCAAATATACAAATCAAAGGGGTCAAAAAGTTGTAGGTATGAAATTGATGATATAATTTTAATGACATAATATTATAATACTCTAACAATTTAATTTTGTTTAAATTTTAATTAAATGATGTAGTATACCAGATTAATATTACTTTAAAGTACAAATTTAAATTAAAAAATTTAAAAATAATAATTTTAAGGCTAAAAAATTAAACTTATCATGTACATTTAACAAAATTTTTAATTAAAATATTTATTTGCGCAACGTTGAATCTTTGGACAAATTTCAATATATTTCTATAACGAAAAAACCAACTAGAGTATTTTCTCATAGTATAAATTTTTATAAAATTTAGTTGTATTTTTGCATAACATTGCATAATTATATCATTATAATATTTAATCTGTAAATTGTGAAAAGTACGGTACACATATTATCTGATAATGCAGTAATTGCCAATTTATTCAATAACTATACTCTAGTTCAATAACACTGTGAACACTATTCCAGGTAAACCATCTATTCTTGCTGAAATAGTCTTAATCTTGTTAATCACTTTTATCGTACATACAAATATAGTTAATATTTTGGTTCGATATCAAATTCTGAATTGATTAATATGATTTTTCAATTGGGTGTAGCAAAGCGCACCGGGTCTGCTAGTAGTAAATATTAACAGAACAACAGAAGCATTAATAGACGCTATTAATAGAAGCTATTAATAGAAGCAATGCCTGAAGAAGTTTTTTAAATAATTTCGAGAAGTGGAGTTACCACAAAACTATACTAAAATTGATAAAAACAGAATGAATATAAGCTTTCAAAAACTTTTGTAGTTCTAATCACTGTTTTTGAATTTTTCTGTTTTTAAAGTGGCTCTAAACAAATGTCACAAAAATTTATCCTTTTAAGAGTATGAATATGGTTTCGGGTCTTCGGAATTCCCAAAAACAAAATCCCCAAATCAAAATCGCCAACACACAAAATTCCTAAACACAAAATCCCCAAAAAAAAATCCCCAACACACAAAATTCCCAAAAAAAATTCCCCAAACATAAAATTCCAAAAAAAAAATCCCAAAAAAAAAACCCCAAAAAAATCACCAAATGAAATTTTTAAAAATTTCCAATTTTATTTTTAAAGTTGTTAAGCTTCCGCTACTCATTAGTTGGAACCCTGTTTTTGCCGACGGCACAATAAATACAGTTTTAGTAAAAAATATAAAAACAAAGTTATTTTATTTGTAATTTTACCGATATATATTAAAACATTGTTTTTAGAGATTTTGATTTTGGAGATTTCGTGTTTGAGGATTACGTGTTTGGGGATTTTTTTTTTGGGGATTTCGTGTTTGGGAATTTCGTGTTTGGGAATTTCGTGTTTGGGCATTTTGGTTTTGAGGCTCTTTAAAAGTCTGGAGATTTTGTGTCTTGAGGATTTTCATTTTGGGGATTTCGTGTGACTCCATATAAATATAGATTAAAGTAAATAAAATTAACGGTATTTTTCTCTTGAACATTTTGATAGTCAATAATATTGGCTACAAAATATATTAAACAATCAACCTGTAAAACAAAAACTATATTATATGAAACATTTTGTCATAAAACACAAAAACACGCCAAAGAAAATGTGGTTTTAAATATCTGCCGTGGACTGTATATGTATTGTGACCGGAATAATAAAAACAAAATAGCTATGTAAATAATAAAATATACATAAACTAGTTTTGTAACCCGTCATAAATGACGGAAGCAAAATAAATCCTAGTTTCTTTTTTTCTTTCATTAGATTATTTATTCCGAAATTACAGTACTTATGTTTATATTATCTTTTTATTTATTTTTATTTATGTTTATATTGGCCTAACACTAATCTTTTTTTTTTATATAACAGAAAAAGAAGTACCATACCAACAAATTTGTATAAAATGTTTGTATTTTTGTATGGTATACTCGTACTCACTTCCATTTAGTTATAATTCGTTAGTTGGGCCCCATTTAGTATAAATTATACCGTATTAGTGTTATTGTGGCCTCTGGGAGAACAAATTTAAAAATGGGATCTTATTTTCATATAAATTTTGTCTTTTATATAATGTATAGGGGTCTTATTTTGCTATATGAATAAACTGTTATTATGGTATTGTGTTATTTTTAAAAAAATATTCAAAATTTTGTATCTAAATTGGTAAAATTTACAAAAAATACAAAAACATTTTCATCAATAATTTTCAATTTAAAAAAAACAATGTTTTATTATCCGGCGTAGAAGTAGAGTTAATTATCCTACTTTACTTCTATCAAGTTCTATTGATTGAACAATGAACCTGAACAGTGAAGTGAAAAGTGAACACTTAACACTGAAAATAAAATAATATTTTTAGAATGGAGCATATAGAACATACAGAATACAGATACAGCAAATAATAAAAAAAAAAACAAAAAAAAACAAAAAAAAAACAAAAATAATTTTTTTTGAGTGAAGTGAGTTACGCACACAATAATGACAAAAATAAAAGGTAGAAGCAATAAAATAGTATAATGTATAATATTATACAATACAAATATGCTGATACACATGTGTATTATTATGTATAATTTTAAGTAATAAGAATAACCTTTGAGTGAATTATGTTTTTTTTTTGTGTTAAATGCTGTTTGCCTTTTGGTTATTATACCATATTAAACTATTGATTAAATTTCTATTAGTCCTTATTATTATAAATCAAAAAAATTGTTTGTTTTATTTATATTATTATTATTATTTATTATTATTCCTTATTATTTGCGAAGAAGACTAACATTAAATTAAAAAAATATAGTTCATGCAATCAACTGTTCCTGCAAAGGTTCAGCATGGTAGACAGGGGTTAAAAAAAAGCACCAAAGCAATTTCTATATATATGCATTTGTATACATATGCAATTTGTATAATTATGTGTTGGAGCGTTTCGTCGAACTTACAAACATCCAGATAAATGCAGAATAATATATATATATAATTGCTTAAATTAAACCGTTATGTTAAAAGACATTATACTAGTTTTGTAGTCTACTTAAAATCATATTATACAGAGTTATGCAAAACAGTTATGTAATACAATTATGCAATGCAAGAATGCTCTACTTAACTATTTCATATAAAAGGTTACGGAAGGCCTAATAATGAACTATAGGAAAAAAGAGAAGGAAGATAAAATAATTATATTTATTTATTAAAAACAAAATATCTATATTTATTTTTGAATGATACAATAACAAAAAAAAAAATATCTTAAAACAACATAAAATTAATATTTATTCAATAAAGAATTTAAATAAAATAAAAAAAAAACATTTTAATTGAAATTTGTGAAATTTTTCAAATATATTTTAATTGCATAAATTTTGATTTAATTTTTGAATTTTATATTTGCAATTCATTTTCAAAATAAAATTTAATTAAACATACTGCAGTGATTTTTCAAAATATAAAACAAAAATGCTTCTTTGTTTTTTTTTTTTTTGGTTTTTATACAAATTAAATGTAATTAAACAAAAAATTAAATTATTATTCTAAAAACAAAAAAAAAAAAAACAAAAAAAACAAAAAAAAACCTTTTAAAAACTTAATTGTATATTATGAAAAATAAAATTATATTTATTATATTTAAATTTAATTTCCCATATCGATTTACTTATGATTTCTATAATTAATATTTATGAATAATATTCAAATAATTTTTAAATTGGTTAAATTAAATATGTATGTGTGGTTAAAAATGAAAAATTGTTGCATTTATTACAGAGATTCAAAATCCTTTTTTTTTCCTGTTTTATTTTTACTCATTTGAAATGAAAAATTTAATTTATTAGAAAATGAAAATTTGATTATATATTTTTTATATGAATTAAATTTGTAATTTTTGCAGTGTATACTAACCGAGGAGCTTCCAGTTTAATTCATTAAATATGAAATGACCCTCCTTTTGAGTTATAATTCGGTTTGCATCGACAGTTATATTACAAATCCTAGTGTAATTGAAAAAATTATGGTTTAAATAATATTATAATTTTTTTTCGCATGCATAAAGCGAACCAAAACATAATATCAATATAAAAGATGGGTCTTTAACTGTCCTAATATTTTTATCATGTTCTTATATATTTATTTAACGAAACATATGATGGGAATGAAGTTATAAGTAAAATCTATTTGGTGGGTGTTTGGATATAATTCTATTATTATGTCACTAGACCATCAAATTACGAACTTATAAAGGTATTCTAAAGTCGATGAAAATTATTCATGTGCAAAAATTTTTTTTTTTCCTTACTCCTCTTGGGAGCATAATACAGATGTTATTATGCACATTAAAAATTAGTAAGATCCAATTTTCTATCTAGAAAAACAAAATACCCAAAATATACTTAACATTGATTCGCCCGGTAGTCACATATGGATATGAAATTTGAACATTAACAATGATGAGAATATTTCACATTTGAATGACGAGAATATTTTAATGAGATTCGAATGAAAATACTCCGACAAAAATCTATGATCCTATTAGATTAGAAAATGGACAATATAGAAGAAGATATAATGACGAATTCTATGATCTGATAAAATTATTGATAAGCCACAGACTAAAATGGGCCGGGTATATAATAAGAATAACCGGGTGAATGAAAATGGGCCGGGTATATAATAATAAGAATGCCAGAAAATCGAGATCAGTTAAGAATATTGTCGACAAATCTCATGAGGACAAGAGGTATAAACAGATCGAGAAATAGATGAGAAGACAATATTGAAACAAACACCAGAAATCTGGAAATAGTAAATTGGAAGAAGACTGCAAGAGAAAGAGATATTTGTAGAAAAATTGTGAAGACGACTAGAACCCACCATTGTAATGCTATTTGATAATGATTCTAAAGTTGATATCTACCGAATCTAGCGGGAAAATTGTCAGTTTAGGGAATTAAAATATTCAATGAGTTCATTAGTCAAGAATGTTAAAGTTAATAGAAAGCGCATCCACATATAATTTATAAATAGTGATATTTTTCATCAAAATTACGTAATAGCTGAAAACCATAAAAGTTTATCACAGCAGCTAATACTAATTAAAATTCACAACAGGCTTTTTGATTTCAAAATGATATTAGTTGTCTCTAACGTAAAAGCATTTACCCTAAAATTATACCCAACAGACATTAGTAACAACTTGACTGACAACTTCAGTAACACAAAAATGGAATACAATCAAATCGGAATTAATGACTAACTAATGGGTTCTTTTATCCGTTGGCTATTATATGTTATTTAACTGTAAAAATAAAAATATAAAACAATTCAAATATACCGAATATGAAATGTCAATTTTCAGCGAATACAAAATACTACAACAGTACTACTAACAAAATAATACATTGTAGTGCTATTATTAAAGTATTTTACTTTGCTCATATAATGAGAAATCCTGATGGATACCCGAATAGGATGCTGATAAGATTCTGATAGTTCAAATTCTGCTTTTTTTTCGTTTTCTTTATCTGTTGTGGGCGTTAGCTACCATAATAAAAGCAATTTTGAATTTTTCGGTTGTAGCTCCCAATAAATATTTTATTTTTTTATTGAACCACTAACGTAAATTTTTCAGCCACAATATCCTTCCTCTTCACAGGCTTTGGTTTCCTTCAATTTTACTTATTTCAAGATTTTTCAAATATTTACGATTATTTTGTTTTTCTTCAGCAGCTATACTTCTTCATTAGTTACTGTATCTTTCCATCCAATTGATCTTACCCATCCAATTGATTTTCAGTACACAATACATTTCGAAGACGGCTTCTAATTTTTTCAGGGAAGTGGATACAAACCATTTTTTTTTTTTTAATTTTTATGAGCACCCGCTATATTCTTTTTAATCTAAACTGTGAAATATTTCATTGTTAATTTAATTGACATCCTAAGTATACAGGGGTTTCTCCGGTTTAGAGCAAAAATATATTTCAGGGCTGATTTATTGGAGTATTTTAGGAAAAAATTGTTCTAGACGAGCGGTCTAGGAATTTAACCTGAGCTACAGAGGGTTAAAGAAAATCGGATTCGAAAACTTATGTCTAAACTATATCCAGTACAGCTCCGAAGAAATTCAAACTAGAGCAACATCTTATTTATAACTTTTACATAAATTAATACACCTAATTAACGGTATATGTTGGATAAGTATCAGACTTATCTAACGACCCTCTGTAGCCCAGGTTAAATTCAAAGATAGACCCCTCGTCTAGAACAATTTTTTTTTCCTAAAATACTCCATACTCAAATCACCCCTCAAAATATTTTTGCTCTAAACCAGACCACCCTGTATGTTATTCTCTTAACTCTTTCCAGGCTTATTCCGTCTATGATCGAAACTATATATTATATTCTGTGTCTTGCTTACAACCATTATTTAGTTTTTTTTAGCATAGGTATATCTTCAGTCCGTAATTATCTATTTAGCCATCACACAATTCAACAGTGTAGTTGTTGTAGTTCTTCTTCTGTGTTTGCTATTAGAATTATATCATCAGTAATGATGATCATCTCAATAATGTAATGGCAAAATTTGTGGGAACATCACATGTTTTCATCAATATTTTATTCAACAACATATTTTGATCAATCTAGTGCTGATGGACTATTGAACCGAAAAGAATAAAATGTAAAATTCTGCTAGTTCCGTTATTATATGACCGTAAATAGCAATACCCAGGAAACTTTACAAAATTGTAATTATAAATTCGTGTTAAATTAGTGGAAAATATTTATATTTGCTTAAATATAATTCTTTCATGCAATCTACATTCAAAATAAATTTTGACTTTTGTTCAATTTGCATCAATTATTACAGTTTGTAGCTTTCATTTGTGGTGATCTTTTTCATACAAATTGCATTTATACAATTTACCAAAATTAATTGTGTACTACATTATGTCCACCCTATATATCCAAGATTACATGACATTTTGAATTTTTTTTGTTTTTTGATTCATAAATAAATACACAATCTCCTACAAGGCATTTTTTTTTCATTTATTTGTGCAACAAATAAAATTTTGGTGTATGTGTGTACCTTAATTATTTAAGAAATCACATAATGAAGAAAAATAAAAAAAATAAAACAAAAAATAAGAATAATAATGAGGTTTTGTTTTTTATAATAATTCAAAAGGAAATATAACATTTTAATTTTATTTCATTTCATTTCATTTTAATAAAACGGATGTTGCATTCATTTTAAACAGGAAAAGAGGATACAGTTTTTATAATAATGAAAAATAAATATGTGTTGTTTTACACTATACAAATGTAAACATCTCCTTGTTTGTATGTTGATTTTATAAATTTAAAACTTTTTGAAAATTTACAACCCAAAATGAATTTAAGATTTTATTCATTAATTATTGTGTATTACTTTTAACCCTTTATAGGTTTTTATAATATATTTCATTATGATGCTTTATTAAATACTAGCCAGCCCGGTACACTTCGTCCTGCCAAAATACTGACTCGAAGATTCTAATTTAGTGTAAAACTGAAATAGAATTATTTTTATAATTTTAAAATATTTATTTTTCTTATCTTAATGCTAAAACATTATCAATATTGTTGGTGACACCATCATGTGCATGAACGAAAAAATGTGAAGGTTTTGAAACTCGTGAACCTGCTACATAAAATTGGTCATGAGAAAAAAACGGATTTTCTAAATCCAATCCGAATATGTTCATTGTTTGTCCTTGCGATTTATTAATGGTTATCGCAAATAGCAAAACATATGGTAAGCTGTAACTGTTTGTACCGAAAAGGTACATCAAACATTTTCTCCTTGAAATTTTACACTCAATATTGTAGCTTGAATGAGACTTCCATTAATTTGTTTAATAACTAATTTCGTTCTATTGCAAAGTCTTGGTGCATTTAGATGCCGAAGCAAAATAATTGATGAACCAATTTCCAGCCACAAATTATGTTGTGGAAATCCTGGTAAATCGAGTTATTTCAATTCAATTCATCTTTACGACTTGATCTTCTACTGCCACTGTGTCAATTGATTTAAACGAAATTAATTCCTGTATTTTAAAATTGATCTCATTAATATGAACATTTTTAGCAGCCAAAATCGTTCATTCGCTGAGCCATTATTGATGGTTAAAATAATTGGCGCTTATATTGGGAAATACGCTTTCCATCAATGTATTTCACGAATTAACAATGCTGCAGAAATTTGCTGACAATTTTAGCAATTGTGTATTTCCTTGGAAAGGAATTTTTCCATTCTCAATATCCAGCAATATTGTTTTGAAAATACTTCAATCGATAAAACATTTTGGAGTGTAACACCATAGAGTAATCATATAAGTAGAGTATTCACGTAGAACAATATTTGTTAATCATTTTCTTCTAAAAATGCCGTCCCATTTTTACTCAAAACACGAAAATGCCGTCCTATTTTCACTCAATACCCCAAAACACTCAAATATAATTTTCGAAACTCAATTATTTTTACTCAAAAATTTTTATTTATTGAGGAGAATATTTCATACAATGCCTCTATATATCTAGCCTATTCACAGAATGATTTTTTGCGGAATTTTATCGAATTACGATTTCGTTTTAAGTTTTGTTTTAGTTTTGTGTATAAAGTTTTGCTCTCCCAGTGACTAGGCTAGGAGTATAGAGGCATTGTTTGATAATTTGAATGTATGTACTTTGAAAGTATGTACTTTTGATTTATATATGAAGAATGTATATCGTATATGTGTTCCACATATATTTACATATCTAATTCAATATAAAATATTTATAGAAAAATGTAAACAAAAAAACACAATTAATCGCAAAGATAATGAATGAAATTGTATCCATACAATAATAGGTCAATGATAGAATCACATAGTTCAGAAATTTTTTTTAAAAATAATAAAAGAATAAAATTTATTAGTTATGCATTACAAATCGTAAACTTTGTACGGAATACCGTTTTCTTTTCTCAGAACTTGGTTAAAAATCGTATTTCTATTTCAGGTGAAATAATTTTTGAAGAAATAAGAACAGCCAACAATCCATATAAAGAATAAAATAAGGAAAAAAAAAATTTTTTTTTTGAAATATTTGCCTTCAATTTAAGCGTACTAAAACTACAAAAATAAACTTTAGAATCGCAGCTTGATATAATGTTTTCATAGCAAGTTATGATTGTAATTACGGAAAAAGCAAATTAGCTGAAATTCTAGGAAGTCTTGAGATGAGATTAAGAGATTTGGTAAAAAGTTCGGCTAATTTGCTTTTTCCGTAATTACAATCATAACTTGCTTTGAAAACCTTATATCAAGCTGCGATTCTAAAGTTTATTTTTGTAGTTTTAGTACGCTTAAACTGAAGGCAAATATTTCTAAAAAAAAATTTTTTTTCCTTATTTTATTTTCGACTTTTTAGTGAAAATATTTTTTTAATGAAAAATAATATATTTTCAAAGAACAACACATATAATCAAATGGCACTAAAATTCACTCTAACGCAATTTGGTTATTATTGCTCATACTTCAAATGTATAATTATATTTTATATTACTGTAACAAATTTTATAAAAATATGTGTATTTTTAAAAAAGTTTTGGAGAGTTTTGATTAGATACCTTTGAATTTTTTAATTTACGTATTAAAAAGTTTTCACCAATAAAAAATTACGCACTTTATAAAAAGAAACCCTGTTAAATACAAAAAATCATTGACTTAAAATCGTAGATTAAACCTGAGAAAAAGTCTGAAATGTAAACACTCATCCGACTTTATCTACGATAAAATTCGATTTTGTCCGACGTGTAAACGCTGCCTAAGCATAAATTGGCATATAAAAGTATAATATATACATGCATAATTCGAAATTGAACTTTTCAATTTCATAAATCGAAATTGAACATGCGAGAAGAGTAATTTGTAACTGAGTGATAGATAACTGATACTTGATTGGTTCAAATTTTGTTTTCTTCCATAAATAATGTTTGCATTTTATTTTCAATTAAACTAAGCCATATGATTATGTATGTAACAAATGCAAGCCCTATATGACACATGTACGTACATTTGCATATACTTAGTCAGAGAAAGAGAAATAATAAAAGAAAGAGATTAATAAAAGAAACCAAATTAAAAACACAAAAAAATATAATGAAAATATAATTGAATAGTAATAGAAAATGATTGAAATATAATGATAATGATTTGTATTGCACACATTTATTTTGTATTCCTTTTTTGTTTTCTGTTTTTTTGCTTCTTTACACCATAGAAATGTCAATAAATATAGTGAATTTAAAGAGAAACCAAATTTTAACTTTATCAAATATCCATATTCCATTATTAGTACACACACATATGTAAATTTCACCTTAGTTGAATGCAAAGAATATCTATAATCTATATTAACAAGAATACGCACTCCCATTTTACGACAACCTATTTTTTAAGAAATATCAAACCGAGCAAAATATCATTAGTTAAAAGAGGTAAAATTTACATTTACTTATCGTATACCAAATTTATTATGAGAGAGAAAAGGTACAAAACAGATGTTTGCCTTTTGCTTTATACTGTAAAATAATTTTGCGTTCTCATTATTCTCCTTTGGATTTGCTTACGTTTCCTCCCATTATTTATATGAGGCAGGGTGGCAAGAATGTTAGTTCTAATTTAGTTTGTTCCCTTATACGATGATTAATTCTGATCTTTTATAATTTTAATATTTTCATTTTAAACATTATTATTTTCGTATATACCTATTAAAAATATTAAATTATAATTGCATTACAATAATATAAAATATTATTAATATTTTTGTCAGTAATAATTTGGAGTTACAAACATTATTATTTTTTATTAATTATATTAGTAAACCTAAATATTTATTATATTGGTATACGATTATAAAATAATACTGAGGACAACATCTATTTACAAATCACAGAATTTAAAGAATATGGTAACGCTGTTTTAGTTAGGTCTCCTAAAAATCTTATGCATAGTTGATACAATTTAGAAAATAATATTGTTAAATATTTCAACGAAAATTTTTGTCGAAAATATTTTTCAAAATTATAAACTTTATTTATTTAATTTCAGCCAACTTTTTTTGTTACTCTCTTTTGTTTACTATATTTTTTCTTTTTCTTACACGTAAAATTCTTATTATCGTCTATTTCTGACAATGTTTATCAAATTTGCATATGAAATTTGTGTGCAAACAAATGAATACATACATGAGTTCATACTCTTTTTATGGATATACTTTGGTTTAATGGTTATTGAAATGGGTATTTTGTTGAATTGAAGCAAATTGAAACAAACATATAAAGTCCAAGGCAAGTTAATTAAGGCAAATATAATAAAATGTCCTGTTTTACTTTTTTTACTGAATTTTTTAAATTTTGATAGATTGTTTTTTTGTATTCATAATTATATTATGTATTCATATATATACTATTCATATTATTATCTACGGTAACAAACAGACAAAATTAACAAAACCAAAATTGCTGAAAATTTAAAAATACATGTCGGTACCTACTTTTCAGTATACTTTTCAATAGAAATCAATTTGAATTATTTTTAATTTTACAAAACCAATATTAATTTTTTTGTCCCTTTCTTCTATAAAGTTTGAAATCACAAATTTCATAAATCACATTGACCAAGTCCCAATAAAAATATTAATTCTCCAAATTTTAGAAATAAAGCAAAATAACAACAAATACAGCAATAATCTTGAATTCTTTCAATTTCTAAAAAAAATTCAATACTTTTATTTGTAATATTATTTGTGGTCTATTGAAAGAACTTTAAATGCATGTATAGTTTTTTGTATGGGAGATTGCGCAACTTGTCATATTAAAATATTGCAAATTGCGCAAAATAAACTTTTGAAACTCGTATTCAATTTTCCCAGATGGTATTCAACCAAAAAGCTGCATGATAAAGCCAGCATGAATACAATTTTAGAAAAAATAAGTTATTTAATTGTAAAGTTCCACTCGGAACTATTCATGTCAGAAAATTCTCTGATCAGAAATTTAAATTAAAAAAAAAATTAGGCTAGTTTAGTTCGTAGGTAGGTTTTCTGTTAGCGTTAAGTTTTACAAAACAAAAATTTAAAAATGTTTTTCATCTCCAATTTTCCTTTAAATTTACACTAGTAAACTCGAAAATTTCTAAATAATAATAAAAAAATACAAATCAACTGTAGTAAAAATAATAACTTATGGAGCATAATCATAAATAAAAAATAAAAAAAAATAAATTGAAAGGACTTTAAATGCATGTATAGTTTTTTATACACACATTGTGTAATTTTTAATTTTATCACATAAGTAAAGTAGAAATGCGAGCAGCAAAATAAAGAAGAATGTGTATACAAGTAGCATGCACATTCGCATATATAAATTTTTGAGTACCTATACATACAACTTTTATATCGTTGACACTGTTGGCAGCATAATTATAAGTAAATATGTTCATAGGTAGTAGGTACACAATTTTTTTTTATTTATGAGTACAAAATACATTGCCCTCAACTTATAAGCAGTTAAAAATTGAGTAATATTATTTTGAGTGAACACAGAATTTTGATATTTGAAAAAGTGACTAGCAAATTTTGTTCTACGTGAATACTCTACTTATATGATTACTCTATGGTAACACGCTAATTTGTATTAACGTGCGTTGATTTCATCCGCATACATTGAACGCTGAATAACTGGCAACGTTTGCCTGAAATCACCAGATAATAAGATTAGAGTACCACCAAAAAGTCTGTCGTTGTCATTTAAATCTTTTAGGCTTCGATTTAATGCTTCTAGTGGCAAAGTAGTATGAATCATAAGTTAACCATAGCGTTAACACTCTTCGTGGAATATACCACATTGAGGGTTAATACAATTTTTTTTTTGTTTCCTACATTTATTTAATTATTATGAATTATACAATTTACTAAAGTCATGTTGACACATATACATCACAATATATCTACAAAAAATAAAATCATAAATTTTGACTGAAAATATATTTTCTTGTTATGTACTCGTACATACATGTATTGTGTATATGCATTATGTAGATAGACGGAATGTGAAAATTTTTCGCGTGACTTATAATTCTGTTAATTGAAATTCATTCACGAAAAAACGAAAATACAAATAAAACTATTTTCGCTTCCGGATTTGTTTATAGTTTCTCAGCTACAAGTTAATATTTAATATAATTGCGGAGAAAAACGAAAAATAGGATATAAGAGTAAATTTTTTTAAATTAAAATTTATTTTAATTTAATAACAATAATTTTCAGAATAATTTTAATGGTATTTCAAGTCATGTCTTTATCTTATATTTTGAAATAGTTTATAAAGTACGTAATTTATTATATCACATAATCTCGATTTTAATATTGAATCGTGTGAAAGTGAATGATAATTGATAGTTGGTGTAAAACTGAAAAAAAAAAATGTGTACAAAGCGTAGAGGGCGGTATTATTTGCAGTCGTTTAAAAGCAATTATTTAAATAATACAAATTTTTATTAAATTCAAAATATGGATAAGCTTCCATAGTTTAAAGATATGTTAAATTTTAAAATGAGTTTATTTAGTGAACAGCATGACAAACATAACTGAATAATGCAGTTACCCACAAACACTGATGAAGGAAGTATATTGCTTACACATATTATTAGTTAATGGAAGCCTGGCAACAATTAAATTATTTAATTTAGTTACATTTTATTTTATTTTGTTAAACTTTTATTTTTATTATTAAACTTTATTATGCTTATAAATAATGAAAACCATATAATTGATAGTTTAAAAATATGTAAAAGTAAATACTTTCTATTTCAAACCACTTCAAACTCATTATACATCATATTATTATTTTATGTCTCTTTAATCGAAATATATTCGATATGACATAAAGTCAAATATATTATTAAATTTTTTACCAACAAAATAACATTTAAAGCACATTTAATTACAAAAATAACGGTATATAATAATATGAATATTATTTTTAGTTTTGATTACTCCTGTTTTTTTAACTTAATTTTGGGTTTAATATTGTTCTTTATTATTCTTTATTTATCACACACCAAAAACAATTACATGTCTATTATTTTATTTATTTTTTATTATTTATTTATTTATTTATGCATTAATTCATTTATTTCAATTTTCAGCGACTGACCGGCTATTAAAGCTATTAAATAGTCATTCTCTTATAAAATCTGACATGCTATCAGAAATAATATATTAGTATAGTACATTTCTGATATTATTTAGGTATATATATTCATAATAAATTATTGTTCTAGAATATTCTAACTGTATAGTATTTGCCAATTGCAATGCATTTTCGTTATATGAAAGTACCTAACATTACATTTAACATAACAGATTATCTATTAGTATCTGATACTATTTATTTATATAAATAATTATTTTTCTAGAAAAATATATATTAAACAATAATCTACACTCTAGAATATTCTAACTGTATTAGTATTTATCAATAATTGTAATATACATTTTTCTTATATAAAAATAACATTGCATTTAACATAACAGATAGCATTATATTTTTATAACATTTATGTAAACTAATATTTTTAATTAAATTAGTTAGTGAATTTAGTTAAATTAATTACTGAATAACAGTTAAATTATTAGTGACAATAATAACAATAGCAACATTTATATAAACTAACATTTTTTATATAACAGTTTAATTATTTATGAATTATAACAATAGTAGTTGTTTTATTTACAGATTTGATTTGAATTTAGATTTGAATTTAAAACAGAATTTATTAATGGAGTTTCAAATTTCAAATTAAAAATTAATATAATTATTGAGAGCTAAAAATTGATATAAAATAAGAAAACTGATATAATTTGAGAGAACTGTTATACTGTTGTTAAAAAGTACTCTATAATCAAAAATAATTAGTTTTTAAGGTATTTTCAAATCAAATTTAAATCCAAAAAAATGTGAATTTAGGGTTTTTTTGGTGTATTTACATATAACTATTCTAAATTCAAATATAAGTTCGATTTACATTTATAAAAAATGTTAATAACGAACAACTATTTTACCTACGAAAGATCTCGAATATAGTGTGATATTCGTAAAATCTTTGTTTTTCAAAAATTATAGAATTTTTAAAACCTCATATTTATTTTTGCCCTATCTTATATGTAGTTGCTATCTTATGTAGTTGTGGTATCTCCCTATGCCCTACGGATGAGCTGACAGGACAATGACAATGATTTTATGTGGCTGCCTTTTTGTAAGGAAAAAATATTATATAAAATTATTTTGAATTTTAAAATAAGTCTGCATAACGACTGAAAATAATCACCTCCACCTTTTCTTTCAATTTGATTTGAATCCTACTAATATCCAGGGCACGATTTACTTTTATACCTGTATACATCCTGTATACATTAAATCATTTCAAACTTTAACTAGTCATAAAATAACAATATAAATTGCATTTTTTAGTAAATCATGTTATTTTTTGAATTTGTCGATTTTTAATATTAAATAACAGAATTATTTTTTATAAATTTGAAAATTGAATTCAAGGTTAAAAATTATTTTAAAATCTGTTTTAAATATTTTTTAATTGTTTTTTTTTTTTTTTTTTTTGACATTGAAAACCAATTAAATTAATATCAATTTTCTTCATTTATTTAAGGTGGAATAACATCAAAAATTTTCAGTACATTTATTGAATATATTAATGGAACATTTGAGGAAATAAAATTACCTAATTCATCTGAATCAATAAAAATCGATGAAGTTGTAAATTTAATACAAAATAATGAAGTTGAAATAAGTTATCATGCAACAAGTGGATCAATTTTTAGTCGTGTTAGTTATTCATATCCATATGGTAAATCATTATGGTGTATAATGATACCATATAGTGATGAGATACCACGTTCATTATATTTTTTATTACCATTTCAAATTGAAGTATGGTTTACAATACTTGGCCTATGGATATATCAGATAATAACTGAAGTAATTACAAATTTAATTATAAAATCTAAATTAGATTTTGGTCGTGCTCTATTAAATGGTTTAACAAAATTATTATTTATTGGATCACCTAATTATATTGAAACAAAACCAAGAATATTTGATTTTTTTATTAAAGGATTAGAAACTTTAATGGGTTTTATAATATCAAATTTTTATTTAGCATTTTTATCAAGTTTTCTATCAGTTACAATATTTTTACCACAAATAACAAATTGGGATCAATTAGAGAAATCATCAATAAAAATTCAAATTGTTGATACTGAAATGATACAATACTATTCAACAAAACCAGATATACCAGCATTTTTAGAGAATAAATTTGAAAAAGTTGAAAAAGATATATTTTCAAAGAATCGTAATGATTTAAATAAATCTTATGGATATACAACAAGTACACAAGCAGCTAAATTTATATTAGCACAACAGAAATTCTCACATCGTCCAATTTTTCGTAAACCAGATTTTTGTTTAAGTGATGATCTTTTAGCATTTCCTATACGAGATGATACACCATTTTATGATATATTTAAATTATATACAATGAAAATTCAAGAAAATGGTTTACAACAATTTTGGGAATTAAGCAGTTATGATGAAGCATTTGAAGCGAATATATTAAAAAAAATTGATTATGAAACTTTACATCGTCGTAAATTACAATTTGAACATTTTATATCAGCATGGATTTGTCTATTAATTGGATATATTGCAAGTGGACTATCTTTTATTTTGGAATATTTTATAATACAAAAAAAAAATTAAATTTTAATATTTATGTCTTAAAACAATCAAATGTAATCACTTTTTACCTCAATATTTCATTATTAAAAATTTTAAATAATATTTTTTTTATTTACTTATATTAAAAATCATATAAATTTTTCTATTTTTTACATATGCTCACTAATTTTAAATATATATTACCTAATGCATTACGTATTTAATAAAAATCATATAAATTTTATAATTTCTAAGTTTTTTTTTCTATTAATTTCTGGATGCCATCTCAATGTTCTAATCGTGACCTATTTTTTTTTTTTTTTAAATGTTCTCTTTATTTTTGCTTTTATTATAATTTCTCTTCCAAAAGAAGATCTATAATTTCAGTTTAATTTTTCAATTTTGGATTTTAAATCATACATAAATAAATTTTTTCAACAGTTATTCATGTTGATCTTTATATACGTGCACTCGTGTGTGTTTCTAAATAAGAACAACCATAGCAGAAAAAGTGAAAGATTGATAAGAATAGCCAGATTGTTGCCAGATTGTTTTAATTTAAATCAGCGTTGCCAGATTGTTTTAATTTAAAACTTTAATTAATTAATTAAAATTTTAAGATAAATAATAAAAATAGTAACAACAACAAATAAAATTAAAATTAATAATTTAAAATTGAAAATTTAATATTACAAATTTTAATAATTATAATTTAATAATAGATTAAGATTATGGGTTATTGAAAAATATTCAGTTTTTGATGTATCCCTAAAACTAATTGCTAAATTACTACCTCTTATACATTAACATATAACTGATCTACTTGATATTAAAATATATTAAACTATAATCTTCAATTCACTAAATAAAATGGATAAACAAATGAAGCTTCGCTCGATATCATCAGTTAAATCAAGCTCTCCATCATTTGCTAAAAATGCAAGCACTGACCATCTCACTGAATTAATAACTAGTTTGACTAAACGCTTCGATTCCTTTGAAGCTTCCATCAAGGAAATGTTGAATGACAAAATTCTTGATATGGAGCATCGCCTGGAATTAAAAATTCAAGACTCAATCGCCAACTTTAATAAAAACTCTGAAGCTTTAGGAAATAAAATGGATAAATTAGAAATTGAAGTACATAATAAAATCGTCACTGAGTCCAAAGCCAATTATGAGAAAATTTTGGGTGAAGTGTCTGAACGGATGCATTCATATGATACAAGCGCTATTATCGAAGAAGTCAATTTGCGCATCTTTGAGCTGGAGAGAGCATTGCACTCCAATGACTTGATCGTTAATGGTATTGCTGGAACTCAGCATGAAAATTTTGGTGAAATCTTTAACAGGATAGCTAAAGTTATTGGTTTCACTGGAAACTTTGATTGTGTTGGGTCTATGTTTCGCATCAAGAGTAATACATTGATTATAAAATTCTTATCTAATTCTTCAAAAGTGTCATTTTTTATTAAGTATCTGCGTTTTAAACACCTGAGAGCCTCTCATATTGGTTTTGGTGGAGCTACTCGTATCTACATTAATGAAAGCGTTCCATCACATACTCTATTTCTTCTTCGCATTGCGAACAAAATGAGAAGTGATGGTTGGATAGTGAAAACTTTTACGAAGAAAGGCCTCTTATATATTGTCAAGACCGAAGGTGGAGAAGCGGTTAAAATCACGTCAAAAGACCAATTGCTCAAAAGCAGTGATCATAATGTATCTAAATTTGTTGATGTTTAACTTTTTCTCATTAGGGAATCGTCAAATACTCTTTTCTGAATTTTACAAATTTTAACTTTAATTTATACATACTTTAAATTTTTATTTTCTCCTTCTTGCTGTCTTTTGGTTGTTTTGGATGTTTAGTTTTAAGTAACAAGCATGGTTCTATATATGTTAATTCGCTGTTTAATGGCACTTTTATTCTTGTATACCCGTTTTCTTTTGGCTCTATTGTTAACTTTTATAAAAATTTCATTCAAATTTATTTTAATATTTAATGATTGTGGCTAATAATGGAAATAACTCACTTTCTGATACTACTTCTGCATTTATTCCCAATATTATACTAAAAGCTGCCCTGAATAACCTTCAGCTCCTTAATATCATTCACATCAATATTATGAGTCTAGCACCTAAAATTGATATATTAAGATCCTGTATTTCCAATACCAATGTTCAAATTCTTATGGTTACTGAAACTTGGTTAAATCACAACATAACCTCTGATATGGTTAGAATTCCAGGTTTTAAGCTTTTTAGATGTGATCGGAATAAACTGGATAGTTCTGGTATTAGAACTCGGGGAGGTGGTGTAGCAATCTATGTTAAATGTGGTCTATTTGTTAAAGTTTTAACTCACTCTGTGGAAAATGATGATATTGAATTCATTTTCGTTGAATTAAAATGTAAAAACAATGCTATTCTGTTAGGAACCGTATATTTTCCTCATCCCTCAGCATATAAATTTGAACCTTTTAAAAAAGCTTTAGATAATTTTGCTAGCAACTATGAATCTATCATCGTTGGGGGGGATTTTAATGTTAATATACTTGACAATAATCATGTGTTAAGAAATGTTTTCTTTCGAACTATTGAGAACTATTCATTGAACATAATTAATAATTCGGTACCAACTCGATTCGGTGAATCTTGTTCCTCTCTATTGGATTTATTTTTGACATCTACTGAAAACCATGAGCTAGTAGAAAAGTTTGGACAAGTTTCTCTCCCGGGGGTGTCTGATCATGATATGATATACCTGTCATATAAAATTCCTATTGAGATACCGAAAGTGAAAATTACCTATCGTGATTACAAGAATTGCAATATATCCTTACTATTCCATTCTGCAACTAGATTACCGTGGCGTTCCATCTACACAATTAATAACATAAACGATAAAATTGCGTTCTTTAATAATCTAGTTCTCAAGCTTTTCGACCAGCATGTTCCCCTTCGTTCTTTTACTCCACGTGCTGATTTTGTTCCGTATTTCTGTCCAGATATTGTAAAAATGGCGAATGATAGAGACATGGCTTATGAAATTTGGAAGAGAACAAGAAATTCGAATGACAGAAATTCATTTAAGAGGCTTAGGAACGTGGTAAACTTGAAGATTAGACAAGCTAAAAAACATTACTATTCTAAGATACTCGATCCTCGGCTGCCTTCAAAATCTTTCTGGTCTAATATCGCTAAGCTTGGAATCAGTAAAGAAAACAAAATGGATAATATGGATAGCTTTGATGTAAACGAATTAAACAATAAATTTATAACTCCATCTTTTAACTTTACTTCATTACTATCCAATATTGAAAATGTTGATTCGTCTTGTACTTTCTCTTTTAGAAATGTCTCAAATGATGAAGTCTATGATGCTATTTTTAAGGTTAAATCCAATGCTGTAGGACCAGATTTAATTCCTTTGAGATTTATTAAACTGATTATCCCTTCTGTGCTACCTTATATTACTCACATATTTAATTTCATCTTGACTACTGGTCAATACCCTCTAATTTGGAAATGTGCCAAAGTTGTTCCCGTTCCTAAAAAAAATAATCCAACGATTGATGACCTTAGACCCATTAGCGTACTGTCCGGTATTTCGAAATCTTTTGAACGGTTATTGCATGCACAAGTGAGTCAGTACGTAAGTGATAATAATCTCTTATACGAATTCCAATCAGGTTTCAGAAAGCAGCACAGCACTACCTCAGCACTCCTAGAATTAACAGATAACATTTACTGTGAAATCGATAAGAAACATGCTGTATTATTGCTTCTTCTTGATTTCACTAAAGCTTTTGATTGTGTTAATCATAACTTATTATGTTTAAAACTTAGCGCAGCTTTTAATTTTGAATCTTCTGCTACTACTCTCATTCAAAGTTACTTAGATAATAGAAGTCAATTTGTGTTTCTAAATGGTATTAAGTCTAATTATCTACCTGTTGAATGTGGGGTACCCCAAGGATCCATATTGGGTCCCTTACTCTTTAGTCTATTTATTAATGACTTACCCCGTTGTTTGTCTGAATCTCATTGCCGGTTGTATGCAGACGATGCTCAACTCTACATCAGTGGTCCTATAGCTGATATTAACCGCTCTATTGCTAAATTGAATGATGATCTTGATGCTGTTGCTTTCTGGGCTCTAAACAATGGTCTTCGATTAAATCCGTCAAAATCCCAGGTTATGTTAATTTATGTTCGTAATATTGATACAACTAATCTCCCTAATATCAAATTAAATAATTCTGTGGTAAAATTTGTAAGTAAAGCTAAAAACTTGGGTGTTGTATTCAATAAGACTCTAACCTGGAATGATCACATTAACTTTATTTCTAGAAATGTTTTTTGTAAGTTACGAAAACTCTGGAAGTTCTCTTTCAATATTAACGAGTGGGTAAAAAAGAAATTAGTTATATCTTTAATCTTTCCACATTTCACTTATTGTGAAGTAGTTTATGCTGGGATGAGTTTGGGCGAGTTTTCCAGGCTCAAGGTTATTTTCAATGCTTGCACTCGATTTGTAACTAACCGTCGTAGATTCGATAGCATCAGTGATGTTTCTAAAGTTTTGCTTGACTGTACTTTCGAAAACTATCTAAATTATAAGTACATCTGTTTTATGAAAAAAATCCTATCTAAAAATACGCCGGTATATCTTCTTAAGAAAATAACCCCTGGACGATCATTAAGAAGTGCAAATTTAACTATTCCTAGACACTCTGGTAGATTAAGACATCTATCCTTTTTTGTAAGGACTGTCGGATTGTGGAATTCTTTGCCGAGCGTAGTCAGGTGTGAGTTCTCTATTTCTAAATTCCTTGAGCTTTGTTGGGTATATTTTAAGGAAAAAGTGTAGTCATTAATTAAGAAGAATAAAAATTTTGTAGAATAATGCTTGTTAGGTGTGAGACGTCTGAAAGATAGTTTTGTTTGGAGGAGAGATTTTCTTTCTTTCTTTTTTTAAATTTTCTTTTTAAATTTTCTTTTATTAATTTCTTTTCTTTATAAATTATTTTCATTATTGTTAATTTCTTTAGGTTAAGGTTTAATTTAATTTAATTTAATTTAAATTAATTTAAGAATTATGAATTTGCTACACATTATACTTTATATACTCCTATAGAGACTTACCGTCTCATGTATATGTACGAAATAAAATGAATAAAAAAAATTTCTTAATTCTAAACAAAACAAAACGAAATTCATCTTATAATTATTACAATGTACATGACTAGTTTAAATACCAGTTCTCCCATTTAAATTTAATAATGATTTGTTAATATTACATTATCTATTTTAATTATTTTTTTTAGTTTAAACTTAAATTATTCTATGTAATTTTACTTTAATAATTGATTTACAGTATTGGAAAAAAATTGCGGCTAAAAATCAATTTTTTTATTTTTACATTTTATAATTAACTTACACTAATCTTAACCTAAATATTACAAACTAGACTTAAACTAACTACTCTATTCTATTCTAGCTTAACCTACTCATTTCCAAAAATAAGGATTTTTGTTTATTAATTGTGCAGAATTAGGAATAAATTTATCAAATACGAATATTTCACAATTGTTTAAATTAGCAGTGTTTAAGTCTAGTGGAAGCTTTTTATTTGATGCGTGCCTTTTATAGTGATAAATAATAGGTACATAGGTACTATTTTCAATGTAATTATGTTTGTCTAGAAACACAAATGCCTCTGGTGGAATGAATCCCGAATCGAGTGTACTTAATATGTATTGATCTGATTCATACCATGGGTGACTTATTATTGGATTTTCTATTGATGTAATACTTCTTTGAATGTGATTACGTATGAGACGAATGATAAAATTATCGATTCTTATTATTTTTGCATTTTCGTAAATTGTTTTGTTGAAGAAATAATGCGTGTAGTTAGATGTTGGTTTTCTATTCAGGTTTGTGCATGTGCGTATGCACTTCCGTTCAAATAGCCTTAGGTTTTCCATAGTAGAAGCACTTATGTTAAACCATATAGGACAACCATATGTTAATATTGGCCTAATTAAGGACTTGTAGCAAAGTAACTTGACTTTGCTACACAGGATTTTAGAGAAAAATAACCTTTTCAGAGCCATTAAGACATTTTTTGCTTTTGATATTTGGTCTTTAACATGCTCGTTGAATTTGAATAAATTGGTGTATGAAACTCCTAAGTACTTAAATCTGTTGGAATTCGGTATTTTAGTTCCATCTGGGGCTTTCAAGTAGAACTTTTTCCAGTTTCCTTTTATTGTGCTATTTGACTTATTTATTGTGTTTCTAAATAAGACAGTTTCGCATTTTTTATAGTTAATTTTTAGATTCCAGCGTGTACTATATGCAACTATTTTATTGAATGTCTGCTGTAGGTTATACTGGGCAACTTTCAAATTGAAATTTGCTGTATAAATTGTTAAATCGTCCGCAAATGCAATGCTGTGATTATGCTCTGAGCGTTTGCTTAGAGAATCAAGCAAGTCACTTACATATATATTGAATAGTATTGGCGAGTTAACTGTACCTTGCTGCAGGCCATTAGTCAATTGGAATTCTTTAGATATATTCTTATTGAGGAAGGATACTCTAAAAGATTTGTTGCGTAACATATTGTTGATTAAGTATACTAGATGTGGAGGATATTCATATTTGAGTAGTTTGTATATAATATCATCAAGCCAAATAGTATCGAATGCCTTTTCAAAATCTATAAAACAAGTTGCTACACATTGACCATTGTTTATATGCCAACATATATCTGACGATAATTTGGTCATAGCATTTATAGTACTGTGTTTGTGGCGAAATCCGAATTGGTTGTCTGGTATGATATTTTTTTTTATTGTTTCTGTTATTAAAGATTTATTAATTAATATTTCATAAATCTTAATGATATTCGGTAATAGACTGATAAGTCTGTAACTACAGGGATCGGTGGGGCTAATCGTGACCTAAAACAAAGCCATGTAAAATTCTAATTTTCATTTTGAAATTTCATTTGAAAGTTTATTTAAAATAAAATTTAAGTTTTTCTCTGGTTTTAAATAAAAAATAAAAATTTTGATTTTAAGTCTTTCAAAGAGTGGGGGGTAGAAGAGTTTTTTGAAAACCCTGTGAATCAAACTTTAACCCATTAACACCAGAACTAATTTCTGTTCATAATATTGTAGATAACTTGTGAAAAAGATACTTAAAAGCAGTTTTCGATACATCTTAGACTATTGGTAGATCTGGTAATATGAGGTAGGTATAAGCATCGATAGAATTTTAGTTATAAAGTTAAAATAGTTCGCTTTATAAATTAAAATTTTTAAAATAGAATTTTTTTTTTAGATTATAAATACAAAAAAATGCATGTTTATAAAGGTAAAAAAAATGAATGAAATTCAGGGAAAATAATAGAAAAATAAAAGTAGATAGAACAATAACAATTTCTAACTCATTCATATTGTACATATTATATATATCAATCAAATAATAACCACAATTACTCAAAATAAATATTGTTCAATTTTTTATGTGCAATATTTAAAGCTAATCGTATATGATAAGCCAACCAACTTATTTTTTATATTCCGATCGATTCGCAAAACTTCCTAGAGCAACAGCGCTTGGAACCAATATGAATTATTAAATTGTTCAAGCGACCAAAATTAATTTTCAATCGAGAATCAAATCGTCTAATCGAATCAAAAAAGTGTTGTACTTATCTCACGTCTAAATTCTATTTGTGGTATTTCCAATACGGCAATTTTATTGCAACATACCCGTATTTTGAATTGTCACATAATATGCTTAATTCCACGAATATTCTACTCTTATCTACAAAAACACAAAATGTGTTTGTTAGCGAATACTCGTACAAACAAGCCCAATAGCAAATAAAACATTTTATTTCTTCTTTAGCTACATATAATAATCTGGATCAGTAAAATTTCTGAAGACAAACTTATTTTATAGATGTATTTTTATTATATCCACCACTATATATATATCTTATTGTTCTATTTCTTTTTCAAAATCTTCAGTAGCGTATAGACAACTGATTCAAATTGTTTTATTCAAATTGTTTATCAAACATTTCTATTTCCATAACCAGACTCTTTGTCAGCGTCAATTCCTATATATATCAAGTGTTTCTATATAAATTTACACATGTCTTCAAAATTTAGGTCTGTAGTAGATATCAACCAAGCCAATTAAGCTACGTGATATAAACTATATTGTGTAACTGGTACAACTAACCTTGTTATATATTCGCTTCAGATAAGCTATACGAACTAATTAATTTAAAAAATATGATTAAAAAGCAAAAATAAAAACAAATTGAATAATAGGTGTATAACTAACTTAGTTTACTTAGCTTAATAAAGAGCTATACATAGTTCACATAGCTTAGCTCAGTTGTGTAATATTATATTTAAATGCTTTATTTATAAAACTGCGATATAACTTAGTTCATATAGTTTAGCTCATCTGACTTAACTAACTTAGTTTAAATTTATAGCTAATTTTAGCTCCTTCAAAACATTAAGAATTGTTTTAAAATGTTAAGCAACTACAGTATGAAGTTAAAAGTATGCAGAATAGAACATCTAGTGAAAAATTGTCTATGTTACACACCTAGTGTAAGCAGTGGTTGTCACTTATTATGCCAAAACGGGGATCGTAACAAAATCCCCTGTTTCAAAATCCCCTGTTTTTAAAATCTCTCAGTTTTCAAAAATCCACCGTATCAAAATCCCTCGTTTCATAATCCATCGTATTAAAATTCATTGTTTTGTAATACGCTTTTTAAAAATCCCATGTTTTAATGGGATCGTAACAAAATCCCCTGCTTTCGAAATCTCCCGCTTTTGAAAAATTTTACACCCGAACGAGTTTTGGCCATCCTAGTTTTAACAACAACATGATCTTGTGTTAATTCAGAAATGAGCTTGTATACATCCACATGTGATTTGCCCACAATGGTTTTCAAGCGTCTGTGCCAAGCTTCTGCATTATTTTGTGTTCTGGGGGAAATGAAAATTTTCCGCATCAGCAATAGACCAAAAATTTGGATGATATCTTGGTTTGGATGGATTTTTAGATTTTCCTGTATTACCTGTTATATAATTTATTTTAAACCAATTTGCAATTTTTCTGGCGTCATTATTAAGAGTTTTAAATAAATCTAAATTTTTTCTGCCGGGACAAATGCCAAACTCTTGATCATTCGAATCTGTAGTCTTAATTTTTCATCATTTCCATATTTAGAGACCAGCCCTTCAGATTGCAATTTTCGCCAAATAATTTGTCCAAAGTGAAATAGACATCCCTTATATATAGCTGATGGAAAAAAATCGTTTGCGGCAGCTACACTAGCTTTTTCGAAATCTGAAATAATTCGTATAGGATTCAAGTTTATATTCCATTGACAAGCTGTGTAACAGAGTTCATAAAAAGTATTTGATCGTTGTATATCATAATATCGTTGTAGATCGTTGTAGATATTTCAAAGTATTTGATCGTTGTCTTGAAATTTTTTGTTTCTACGCTGAATTAGAAGGTAAATATATTCTACATTCTTCATTACATTCTACTATACTACTTCTAATAATTTGTGAAGGCTTTGAAGTAGATGTTTTAGGAATACTTTTTACTTTCGTATTAATTTGGCAAATGGTTCTTTTAAAAGCCTGCGGATCATGTGAATGAGCAGATGGCTCCTTCTTGACTAAATGTTTTCCATCTACCAAAACTGTTAGAACTCGACCTGAGCACAATAAGGACTTGCGTTGCGCACACGACCACCTAAAAGCCTTGCTAGTTTTACTACTTAAGTGGTAATCGTACCCATCTACAAATAATTTGTCATTCCCCTTATTTGATTTCACTGTTTCAACCTTCATTTTTTTAATTACATATGCAATTTTGATTATCTTAATTATTTATAATTTTTAATTATTTAAGTTATATGTATGTCATATTTTTAATTATAATGAATGACAATTGCCAATATTAAATTCATTTTATTTTTATTAGCGTCTTTCATAAAAACTACACTCTAATTAAATTCTTAATAATATAAAAATACTACATGTATGTTTCATTTAACTTTTTAAATTATTTTTTTTTTAAATTCCTCATTCTTAAGAACGAGGGATTTTGATACGGGGGATTTTAAAAAAGGGGATTTTGATACGGAGGATTTTAAAAACAGGATTTTAAAACAGGGGATTTTGATACGGGGTATTTTAAAAAAAGGATTTTCAAAAACGAGATTTCGTATCCAATCCGCCAAAACGATGAAATAACTTTTAAAACAATATCTTTAATATCTTATTATTTTTTTTTATATCAATTCTATATTACTGGAACATTACTAACAGTTTTACACCAAAATAATGTTTATTAAAAAACTATTGAAAATTGCAGAAATTATTAAAGTGTATATTATTTCTTTTTGAAATTAACATTTCAATTTTGTAATTTTTTCTCTTAATAACATGTTATACAAAATATTCGAAATTATAATACAATTCACAATGCGATGCAATGCACAATGCAATAAATTCTGTGCGTTTACAACACAGAAATAAAAACAATAGCTTTGTAACGTGTTAAAAATATAATATAACCGTATAAGTGTTGTCATACAACACTAGGTGTATTACAGTAGAACAGTTTACAATTATTACTGAATAATTTCAAATTCAAGATTTTAATTATTAACATATTTTTTTTAGCAATTAAAAGCGGAATTTCCTTCAACTAATAGATTAATTTTTTATTTTGCAAATATTGATATTTTGGAATTTTTCTTCATCAGTGCTTCCGCCTAACTTTCGAATTAATATAAATAGAATAACATAGCATAACATAATATAACATAACATAACATAACATAACATAACATAACATAACATAACATAACATAACATAACCTAACATAACATAACATAACATAACATAACATAACATAACATAACATAACATAACATAACATAACATAACATAACATAACATAACATAACATAACATAACATAACATAACATAACATAACATAACATAACATAGCATAACATAACATAACATAACATAACATAACATAACATAACATAGCATAACATAACATAACATAACATAACATAACATAACATAACATAACATTGTATTGCGGATAACACTTGTTATCCGCAGATTTTCGTTATATTTTAAATTATTATTAACAGTAACACTCGTTGTTAATAAAAGCACAGAAGCAAAGTTAATATATGCCACAATTAATTTTATAAATAGATCTATGTACATAGATATTCTTTATCTATTTTATATTTTATTTATTTTATTTTATTTTAATCGGTAATACAGATGGTGAATATGCTGGATGTAAATTTCAACATTCCTTAAAAAATAAAATAAAATCAATCTAAAAACAAAAACAAAAACCAATTTTTTAAGTTTTACACGCGAAATGATTTTGAGCGGAAACCATTCAAGCAAATTTTTATCTAACATAATATTATTAAAGTCTACATCTGTTTATCATTAGACAATAAACAACTTAGGTATATGTATTTAAAATTGTCAGTAATAAAGATATTTTCCTGAAAATGTATAACAAAGATATAAAACTTTATTACTGATATGTTATAAAATGAGAAATAAAACTGAAATTAAATTGTAATAAAAAGTAAAGTTTAGATACACGGCTGGGTATTCAATAAGATTTTATTGTACAACATCAGTTTTTATCAAGTTATATTTTACATTCAATAATAATATACATTGCGTAAACACATTAAAAAAGGATTAAGAAATTCAATACCAGTCCGTCAGTATACCATCAATAATCACTTTTCATCATTATGAACCATTTTCAACATTTTGATAGAAAAGTAATTGAAGCATTCAAATAAAGTGTTAGGATAAATAAATGTAATTTTATAGCTAAGAAGTATTATTATAATAATATTGAAATGTATACATAATGTATACACAAAAATAATTTCTACATCATTAATGATCTATCTGATTACAAAAAGTCAATCAAAATGTTAAAAGGTTTTTTGTAACTATATATTATAATAATTGTGTATGTAGTTTTAGTATTCAACAAAAGGATGCTAATTACACATACAATATATAGAATGAATTCAAACAGTCCAACTAGAAGTTTTGATTACTTTTTTGTTTCTTCTTTGTTTACTTAAATCTTATCTTGTATAAAAATATTATTTTTTGCTTCAAATTAGATAACTTTTAGATATTTAATTTTTTTAATTTGATGTTTTAGAATAGAGTCAGCTCAATTGATTTACCTCATGAAAAAAATCGAATTTTAGATCGAATATTTTCATTGAATTCGAAATCGAATTGAGTAATTTTGAGATTTGGTATTAATTAAACAGTCCTCTATATAAAAATTTTATGTACCTACATAATAATATCATTATTTTATCACACCCTCGGTTATTACTGAAATAGAACCCCTTTTTTGTAGATAATAAAACTTAAGGATAATGGATAAATATTTATATTTCTTTAAAATATATATATGATAAATTACAACAGTGTTAGCATATTATTGCAAAAAGATAAATGTAAATACTTTAAAGATGATTCTATAGAGTTGGGATGAAAATAAAGAATGAATCTAAAATAAAAAATAATAATGTAAAAATAAAATTTTTTAAAATATACTTTTATCAAAACCAAACTAGCCCCCTAAAAAGTAGAAAATAAAACTAGTGATGGATGTTGAGGAGCATCTAGAACTACTCTAAGATCAAACACAAAAGTATATAATGAATCTTGCTGGAATATTGTTAATGGAAATTTTGAATATTTGCCGCTTGCAAAAAATTACGAATATTAAAAGAACATCACAAAGCGTTTCCGAATTCCCATTAACGAATAGGTATTATAATTTCAGAAAGAATATACAGTGCCGTTCCTGTGTTGCTGGCCGCTCAGGTGCAAAAACAAAATTGCCGCCCATATTAATTTTTTTTTTAATAAAAATTTGCGGATCACTTGTAAAAATTAACCCTTATGTTATTGAATACAGAATATAAAAACGAAATAAAAATGAGTGAAGAAAAAGTTTTTATTTATTTACGACAACATGCTATAATAAAAAGAGAAAGTTTTTTTTATATTTTTTATTATAAAATGAAACTAAAATTTGTAAATCAACAAAAATGGTTTGTTATTTTATTTCAATAAATACAAAAGAAATTATTAGTTTCATTTAAAACAAATTATTAAGTTTAAGAACCAAAAAAAATATTTCACAATTTTATTCTTCTTGCCTTTGCAGAAGCAAAACCATCAATTACTTGAGATAAGTTATATGAATCCTCACAAATATCTTTTTCTATCGATAACAAAGCAAGATTGGTTAGCCTTTCTTGCGACATCGACGACCTGAGGTAATTTTTAATTAATTTTAATTTAGAAAAACTTCTTTCTCCAGATGCTACCGTTACAGGCAGTGTTAAAAAAATACTTCTTAATGCTATAGAAAAATTAGGAAATGAGGATATTAAGTCGTTTTGTATGATGTAATTTAAAGTCATTATAGGCTTTGCCGCAGTGGGAAATATTTCCCTAAAACTTAATATTTCGTTAAATAATTCAAAACCATTCAGGTCTTTTTCTATAACATCGTTAACATTAATTTGGAGAAAAACTTCCAAATCCAAGCAACATTTTTTTAAAATATCTGAATCTATTGAATAGAAAGAATACAAAAAACCATAGATATTATTACATTGATCTAATAACGTAAATCTTTCCTCTACAGAATTATTCGCTCTATCTATAATGCGAAAATAAAAATTAATTTTAAAGTTTTGTTTAGGATTTTCTACAAACTCATCACTTGATTCATATAAAATTGACGAGGTCTTTTTCTTATGCGGGTTTGTGGAAATTCATTTTCTACATCAATAGCTTGTGCAAGGTTTGTAGCTTGACTTATATATTCATTAAAACTGGCATCGTTTCTTTTATCATTTAAAAATCTTTTTAAATTACCCAACGCTTTACTACATTCATTAATATCAATGGTGGAATTTTGTAGCATTTTGCTAACTACGTCAATTTTTGAGAGTATATCATGCCAGATAATTAACGAACATAAAAATTTAAATGATTTTAATTTTTCAGATAACGAATTTGCCATATTTCTTGTGCTTATATCTCTACTTTGATCATCTCTTAAATTAATTAAACTTTCAGAAATTTCTTTAATATTTTGTTGCAAGGGTCTTATAGCGTTAATACGACTTGACCATCTAGTACCACTTAAAGGTTTTAAAGTTAAATTTTTAATTTTGATTTTTAACATATTCCATCTATATGGAGAGGCAGAAAAAAAATTAAATAATTCCTGAACTATATCGAAAAATCCAACGGTTTCGTTATTAATGTTAACAGCATCATTAAGGACTAAATTTAGGTTATGTGCTGCACATGGTACAAAGTTGCTCTGGGGTTAATATTCAAAAATCTTTTTTGAAGTCCTATATGCTTACCTCTCATGTTGGATCCATTATCATAGCCTTGACCACGAACATTTTGTACATCCAAGCTAAATTTAGGCAACAATTCGTTAGTAAGGAAGTTAAATAAACCTTCACCAGTCGTATCAACTATTGGAGCAAAACCAAGAAAATATTCTTCGACTGTTGCTTTATTTTGCGTCAAATTCACACACCGAACAACAAACGTGATTTGTTCGACGTGGCTTAAATCTGACGTACAATCAAGTATAATAGAAAAATATTTTGAATTTTTTATAATGGTTGTTAATTTCTTTGTTACAGAGGCTGCTAATAATTCAATGATTTCGTTTTGAAAATGGATTCCCAAATAATGTGGCATATGACTTTTTTTTTGTTTTGATTTTTGTACGTTTCTTACATGTTCTGTTATTATCGGATCAAATTTAGCTAACATTTCTACAGCTTTCATGAAATTTCCGTTGCTGGGATGGTATAACTCTGTCGACGTGCCGCGAAATGCTAAACACTGGCCAGATAAAAATTGAACAATAGCTATCATTCTTTCAATAATACCACGCCATCGTTTTGTTTCCATTTCATAATATGTTTGAAGCTCTTTATCTATTGTGCAGTTCTTTTGCATCCGCAATTTTAATTCGCACCACTTTTTTGAACATTCGATATGTTGTGCCCTGTTTTCATGTTGAACAAAATACGGTGTTGCATGTCGCCAATCAGAATATCCACCACTGGTCAGCTTAAAAATATTTTTGCTGAATAACTTGCAGCAAAAACAAAATACCATATTCAATTTAGTAGAATAAACTATCCAGTTTCTGGAAACTGTTTCACCATTTTCTAAAGTTCTAAAAAAATATGTTGCAGAAAATCTTCTGTTTGTCTCATCTGATGGAAAATGAAAATTATCCCGAAGTTGCACTGGTCCTTTCTTCACTAAAATTTCTAAGACTTCTTTAGTTATCGATTCAGGCCATGTTCCTGGATCTTCCAGCACTAAAAACGAACTTACTGATTCTGTTTTATTAGAAAACTCTTCTTCGGGATTTTCTGACTCTGATGTTGATGATGAGTCATCTTGTGGCTGTTCTGGCCTTTTTGTAGGACTTGGAGACGAATCTAGCACATCCAGAAATGTATCAGGTTCTTCAGTATAAATTTCTTTAGTTGACATTCCTGACGTACTTGCCACAGGTGATTTTTGTGAGGGTTCCAAAAACTGTGTTAAAGATCCACTTAGTTTCTCTATTTCTTTTAGTTTTAATTCTTTTTTTTTTCTATAATAAGCACCAGATTGCCTTTTAGTTTTTCTTTCTGACATCTAAGAAGGTGTGATATTTTCTTATTCATAATAAAATTTCTAAATAGTAAAACTTACCTTTATTAATTATACTTTATACTTAATTTGTTAGATCAACACCTATAATAATTGATATGAAGTAACTAATAGCAAAAATGTATTACACAACTATCACTTGTAAATAATTCTATTTCACTAATGTTAATGTTAATATATACATGTAACATGTAACATTTAACATATAAGTCTACATAGTCATGGCAATGTTAAAAAGTCATGGCATACTTACAAATTTTTAATAGCAAAATTTAAAGTTTTGTCCGTTAAAAAAAATAAGTAAATTGGAAAATACATAAAAAAAATAGATGTTTTTATAAAAAGTTGTTTCTACTTAATTACACTAATTTAATTTTTTTTTACAGTTTAGTACTCCAAATTAAAATCATTTTTTTTTTTACATTTTTTTTTAAACATAATAAAAGTTGGTCGGCGGCCGCCCTTCGACTTGGCCGCTCACGTGCGGGGGCACCTTTTGCACCCCCGCCAGGAACGGGCCTGAGAATATATAAGTGTAAACTCTTCTGTCTATAACACAATTAGTTTTTGAAATATCCATGAGACATGCTAGGCGTTGTTCGGCAGCAACCCGAACCAGTCCAAATTTTTTAAATCGGTATGAGTCGTATTTCTTTATTTGTGAAAAAGTATCTAAGTGTAAATTTCCATGCTTGTAATACAATTGGTTTTCAAATATGCCTGAGACGTGCTAGCAGTTGTTCGGCAGCAACCCGACCCAGTCCACATTTTCGATATAGTTAACAGTCGTATTTCTTTATTTGTAAAAAAGTATCTAATTGTAAATTTTCAAGCCTGTAATACAATTGGTTTTCAAATATGCCTGAGACGTGCTAGGAGTTGTTCGGCAACAACCCGACCCAGTCCACATTTTCGATATAGTTAACAGTCGTATTTCTTTATTTGCGAAAAAGTATCTAAGTGTAAATTTCCATGCTTGTAATACAATTGGTTTTCAAATATGCCAGAGACGTGCTAGGAGTTGTTCGGCAGCAACCCAAACCTGTCATTTGATAGCTTTGTAAAGTACCGTGTCCGGTTGCTTTTTTCATCGTGAGTAACTGTGCAAAATTTCAGAGCTCTATCTTTAAATTTTTTAAACAAAATTATTTTTTTTCTTTTTGCATTTGGTTTGAATATTAACAAAAAAATTCCAACCTACCTACCAAACATATATACATATATATAAACCGACACTGGCAAGTTATTATAAAAGTGTATAATAATTTAAAACAATTATGGGGTACAAAAGTGAAAAAGAAACTGTTAAATGAAATCAAAATTGCCACAAAGCTCTATAAAAGACTTTAGATATTTTGAATCGATGTAGAATATTAAAAATGCGTAAATATTGCTATCAAAACACATAATTAGTGACCAAAAAATTTGCTCATAATTAAATGTTTTTAAAAGAAAATATATACATCGAATCTACTCTTTAGAAAAATTCTGAATCTGAAAATGTTTTGGAAATTGGGAATTGTATTTTCGATATACTTTGATGTTTATTTAGTTCAAAACAAAATGCTTTGAATATCTAACTTTAAAAATTTGTTTTGATGCCAATTTAATTTACGCTGCAGCGCGTTGTATTCAATTAAAATTGTTAAATTTTTTTAAATATGAAAGCAATCCTTTTTACATTTAGAAAAAAAAAATACTTTGCAATGAAATTTTTTTATTAAATAATTTAATTATTGCCAGGCTTCCATTCACTAATAATTTTTTATTAATATTTGATTGCAAATATCGATATTTCGGAAGCAACATACTTTCTTCATAAGTGTGCTTATGACTAACTATATCTCTTATATCTCTATATCCGTACCAGCTACCTATTTTACCTGTACTTTTGCTAATTTTTACCTGTACTTTTTGTTAATTTAAACTGCGGTGAGTATATCCATTCCCTAAATCAACCCTTCAATCTGTTCTGTTCTGTTCCTAAATCAATCCTTCAATCTACCTCTGTTTCCGCGAAATTGTTAAACTTTCGTATGTGTCTAGTTTGCTTATTTTTGTGCCTCCGTCATGTGTTTATTAATTGCCGGCCTGAAATTGATAATACTTCTTATTCTTGCTAATTCGGCATCCCTTAAATTTTCTTGGAATCGCACCGTATAATTAGCCGTTTTGATTGTCTTATATATACTTTTGAACAGTTGTTGAACAGCAGTTGCATGATATTTTATATATACCGTTTAACTTCTTCCATAACCTTTTTATCCTTTGCTGATCCAAGTATACTGCTCAATTCTTGACTTATGCTAGTTGTTACTAATATAGTTTCAAATTGTGTTTTATAAACATTTTTTTAAATTTCTCAGTGAATGTTGAGTGCGCAAATCATTCTAGGTTTCATATTATTGCGTTAGATACTTCTATTCCTTATCATTCGGTTTATGATTTCTTCATTGTAACCATTTTTCCTTGCCGTATCTTTCATGTAGCATCTTTCTTTTTCAAAGTTAGTCTTTGATAATGGATAACAATCTGTTGAACGTATGATGGTATGCTACCATTTTGAGTCCATGTGCGTGACTTGAATCAATGGGGATGGTTCATTGGGTAGTAGACGTATCTTTTCTGTAGATATCAAATTTTATGTTTCCATCTTCATGTATTATTTTGGTCAAGAAACGGTATTTTGTTGTGTTTTTCCTCTCCATAGTGAATGTTATGTTTTCATATGTATTTTGTTGAGTTTATCTAATATGCTGTTTATTTGATCCGTTGATAATACTGTGATGATATCATTTATGTACCTCATCCAAATTCTCGGCATAAGTTTTCAATTCTGTCTTCAATATGACTCGCATGAATGTTTTTTGAATTTAAATGTATCCAAAGTTATCTGAATTAAGAACAGAAAACTGTGTGCGGAATGTGATAGAATAAAAAGGAATACGAATAACATCGATTTAGATTTCGGTGTTATTCAGGGGAGTTCACTAGGACCAGTACTGTTTTCATGTTACATAAGCAGTTTCTCAGGATTAAAATTAAATGGAAAATAGATTATATACGCGGATGATATTATGGAGAGTTTACTCTGAAACAAATCTACTCGATCTGAGCTCAAAAATGGATGGTGATATATGCACACTATAACTGGATGAAACTGTATAAAGAAAACAAAGTTCATTAAAAAATCATTGTTTTTATAAAATAATAAAATTATTTTAATAAATAAAATAAAACACTTGTTAATATTTCACTGATTAAGAAAATATATACAGATTTTCTTATATATTTTATTTTAATTTAATATTTTAATAAAAATAAAAAATAAAAATATGAGCCGACATGTTTCGTCCTTTTAAGACATTATGAAGACTAAGTAAATAACATAAAATTTAAATTTAAAAGATGAAAAATTAACATGTAGTGCAAGTATACCAGTATACCAGTACATAAAATAGTAACTGGTAAATTACTAGTAAAAATTATACATTTATTAAAAAACACACATATGATTTTAATATTAGCTAAGATTGACATGTTGTAAGCGACAAAGTTTACAAAATACAGAATTTGATTTACAAATTAAAAAAAATTACTATTAAGTAGCGGGCTCTCATTAGTTAGGTCTAACTGATTGTTTAATAAGTTGACTTTTTTTATTTTTAGTTTATTAATATGAAAAATTTCATATTTATCCAAAACTCTGCTACCTGCTACTTCCTCTACCAATTCCAATTTGTCAATTTTAAATGATGCGCTAAGCCTGATGACGGATAGGAAGAAGCTACCGATTTTATGTGTTCGGTAAATCTAGTTTGGTGGGTTCGTTTTGTTTTACCAACATATACTCCATCACATCCTCCACACTGAATTTTATAAACTCCACTTTTTGTTAAAATATTATCTGGCTTCGGTTGTCTTATTTTAATATTAACAAAAATATTTTTTAAAGTGTAGTTATTAAAAAATACCGGTTGTATATTAGCCGCCCTAAGTGGTTTTGTTAAATATTCAGAAATGTTTTTGATATACGGTATTTTTCTATAATTAATTATTTCCTTATCAACGTCAATTTTTGGAGATATCAAATTACAAATATATTTTCTAGATTTAGATTTTAAAATTTTGTAAACCAAGTCTTTTTTATATCCATTATTTCTTGCAATGTCAATTATAATACTAAGCTCCTTTTTAAATTTATCGTCAGTTAATGGTATGCTAATTAATCGGAATATTAAATTATGGAACGATGACATTTTAGTTGACCAAGGATGATTTGATGACAACTGCATCGGAAAAAGTTTCTTTTCGATAAATGTCAAAAAACAAATTGTTGTTAGAAATATTTATGGTCAAATCCAGGAAATTAATTTTTTCCCCTCCATATTCCACAGCAAATTTAATATTTTTATCCAATTTGTTCAGACATTTTTCAACAAAAACATGTAATTCTCTTTCCGTGCCTGTCCATAGACATAACACATCATCTACATATCTTATCTAAAATATAATATTTTTCATCAAGTAATATTGTTGATTAAATAAAGTAGTTTCAAAATCGTCCATAAAAATTTCAGCTCCTAGTGGTGAAAAACTCGAACCCATGGCTAAACCATCAGTTTGGCTATAAAATTTGTTGTCAAATTCAAAATAATTTTGGTCAATACATAAATTAATCAAGTCCATTAATTGTAAACCTATGTCTCTATCTGAAATATTATTTATAATTTTTGAGTACAATACATATATCCTTCAATTTATTAATAGAATAGGAATAGAAGGAAATAGACTTGATACATCAAAAGACACTAATTTCACATTTTTGGGCAATATTTTTATTGCCTTAAGCTTGTTAATTGATTCAATAGAGTTTTTAACGGAATACTTAGGTTTAAAATTAATAAGATCAGGCACCATTGAACACAATTTCTTAGCTAATTTTTGAGCTGGAGCCTTAATAGCAGCAGCTACTTGACGTAGTTTAGAAAAGATTTAGATTAGTGATTTAGATTAGATTAGACTAAATTAGAAAAGTGATGTCAATAATCTAAACACAAAAACCAAACGAATAGTTTGTGTTTTGATAAAAATTGGTAAAAGAGTACCTGGAAAAATAAAACTATCAATATACTACAGCGGACTGAAATGATAAATGAAATCATAGTCTGCATGCTACTTTAGTCTTCAGTACCTTCAAGTTAATGCATAATTTTTTATTGAAATTTATTCATGCGCAATGAAATTGTTTTCTCTGGCTGTTAACTGTTATTAGCTTAAGAAATTTCGATTTACGTCTCTGAGACGTACAACAATGCATACTAAAGTTTTTTGATCGAATGAATTCGAATATCTATGGCAAATACAAATAAACACTCAATGTGCTTAAAATGTTGCAATTTTATATGTGAAAATTGTACAATTTGATCCGATGTCAAAATTTAAAAATAATAATTTCTAAATTGTTTTTGATTTTCTTTTAATTAATCGTAGTTTTCAGAAAGTGTCTATATGAAGAGAAAGATTGATTTTTGCTACTCTTTATTTTATTTATGGAAATATTTTTGATCATTGTTAATTTTTTGCCAAATTTTTTGTATTATTTAATTTAGGAGTTAAATGTGATAATTTTTTGAAAAAATGAAAAATAAAATATAAAAAATGAATTAATTTTGCATAAACACTTTTAAATTTCGAAGTCTAAAGTATGGGAGGGCTCACAGTCGTATAACAATATTCATAAAAAATTTTTTTTTGCAGCAACGATTAAGGGTTCAAACTGGCGAAAGTGAATTACCCGTTGCAGTTCCTCTTGTAGTTTTGTAATATTCGCCTCTAAAAAATATTTTTATTAATTTAACCATATTTAACTTAGTCGGATTGCTACCAAATTTAAAAAAAATAACAATTTAAAAATTATTTAAAAGTTGAACAATTTTAATTAATAAAATAAAACAACGACCAACGTTAATTAAATTAACAAAAAAAAAATGTATAATTAATAATTATACTTAATTATAATAATTAATATGTAGATTATGTTTTAAAAAAAAAATCTTAGGAGCAATGCAAGGGAATAAGAAGCAAATAGTTGCACAATTTTATTAACCCACCTATCAATAATTAAGTCTATTAAAATTATGCAATTTTATTAATTAATTTTTTTATTACAATCCTTTGATATAAATGCACATTTTTTTAAAATTTTTTTATTTTCATAAATTTAAAAATGTTTTTTAATTAAAAATTATACAATAATAAGTAATTTATAAAATCAAATTATTATTATAAAGAGAAAAACTTGCAAATTTTTTTTGAAAATTAAAATTAATAAAAAAAATAGTATGGCATAATTATTAAATTAAAATTTGTATATACCAACAAATTCCCAAAATGTCATATAGTTTTTATGTTAAAAAATAAATATGTAACCTACATTTTAATATTATTTATAATCTAATAATATATTTCAATTTATAAAAATAATTTATGATAATTTGAATTAACAATATAAATTATTACAATTATTATTTAAGCTAAAATTACAATTATTGAAATTCGATATACATATCCGGCACAAAATGAAAAACTATATGAAACAGAAACCTCCGGTTATTTATTTCTAATCAGTCAATTATGTCCATACAAGTTACACAAATTTAAATAATTATAAAAATAAATATATATATAAAAATAATTAAATATATAAAAGTATATTAAATTGTTAAAAATTAAAAAAAATTAGAATTTTTTGCTACAATTTAATTATCTAATAATGAAATTACAGTTACGTTGTGAGTACTGAAAATGATAGAAATAGTTTTGTCAATTTTTATATTAGACAATTTATTTTTGAAATAGCACTTTTTGTAATCCTTCATGTCCAGTAGTGTACACAAGCGGTTTCATCAGCTAGTTTTAGTTTTTCTAACAACTATATAGGAGCTTTGATTTAAAAATTGAAGAAACCCAGGGCTTCCAAATCCATTTGACTGTATGAAATTATGTAAATATATGTATTTTAATGCAATGTAATGCCAATTTCTCGGTTACATAGGTTTCTGTTTCAAAAACAATTGGACTAAGCACTAAAATTGAACATTGATTCAATCCAAATACCAGCACCGGCTTTATCATCGATGTTTGAGCGATGATTAATATACCATACGGAAGGTATAAGGTTCGTATTAATTCTTCGATTTCCTGTCTTTAAGATACTACTTTAATATATGTATTTTAATGCATTATAACGCCAATTTCTCGGTTACCTAGGTTTCTGTTTCAAAAACAATTGGACTAAGCGCTAAAATTGAACATTGATTCAATCCAAATACCAGCACCGGCTTTATCATCGATGTTTGAGCGATGATTAATATACCATACCGAAGGTATAAGGTTCGTATTAATTCTTCGATTTCCTGTATTTCAGATATTACCTAATACAGTAAAATCGGAAATCGATTGCTTTTGTCATATTGTATATGAAATTTGATATCACAATTGATTCTTTTTCTACTTTTTGTTTGTGTAGCATTCTGCATTCTGATCTATAATATACGGGGGTGTTCTAGAGCATGCGTATCAGTTTTTTAAGATGAGAAAGAGCCGTTATTTTTAAATTACAAAAAAAAATGTTTACTAAATCGAGGGTGCTCTATCGATTGGTGATATTTTAAACTTCCGGGAACCGAAAAAGGTTTTTTGAGCTCAAAATTCGCCGAAATTGGCCGAAATCGAGATTTTCATATGGGAAGAGGTACTTTTTTTAGGCAAATTCGAATTCTACAATAAAAAAAGAGAAACTTATGTTAAATGTTTTTTTCTCTCATTATTTTCCTTTCCTTCTTTTTAAATTACAACAACTGTTTTAGAAGACGAAACAAGCACTCGGAAAAGAACACGTGGCCACAATTGAAGAGGTTAGCCGCAGATAGAAGCCGATGGAAAGAATTTATTTCCGCCCTATCTTCACGGATGGGGTTGCAGGACATTGATGATAAATAAATTTGTTTTTCATATTAGCATATTTTTTTATCTCAGTTTTGGGTACCTACAAAGTTTAAAATAAAACAAATAAAAAATTTACTTAACAAAACTTTCTTATTTTTTGACTTAGAATCCGAATTTGCATAAAACAGTACCCCTTCCCATTTGAAAATTTCAATTTCGGCCAATTTCGGCGATTTTTGGTGTTAAAAAACCGATTTTCGTCCTTCTCGGAAGTTGAAATTATGAACAATAGCTAGCACTCTCGATTTAGTTAATAATTTTTTTTTTAATTTTATTTAAATGCACATGCTCTGGTTCACCCGGTACAATCTCTTGTGTTTGAGGTTATCTGTGTACGGCAAACTAGTTAAAATGAAACCGATATGGGAGTTCCAAACATTTTTTCAGAGCCAGAGTAGGTCATATTTTAAATATTCCATTTGTTCCAAGATAGGCCAGTTTTTGTACATATAAGTACATAAGTTTGGCGTTTGTTTTCACCTGTTCTATACTTGGTCACTATATTATATAAAGGTCATATATACGATATTATACGTCTTATTATAGACTTCTAAATCTATACAGTTATTTGATGATATAATCCCCATGTTTAACTAAATATATGGGTGCCATTCAAAAAATGTTGTTTGTGTAATTTTATTTACTAGATGTTTTGTTTCTTTTACTATTTCAATAGCAACTCTATACAGTGCAACAGGTTGTTGATAGCTGTTTACTTTTCTTCGATTGGTAAAGAGGATATTATTAATTTTATGAGATCCACGTTTTCGCATTCTTTATGCATACACCTTGTTTATAACAAGCTACATTCGTTTCACAATTTATTATGTCTTTATATTTTCAACTCACTTATATAGTAGTAAACTAATCACACCTCCTTGGAGACATTCTCTTGCAGCTGCTATGCTTAGGTAGTTGTTATTTAGCTTCATCGAACAGGAGAGAAGTCAAATTTTCTAGCTTGTTTGATTATATTGTAGTATCAAACCATATACAGGACAGGACAGCACATGTTTTTTTCAAAGCGTATTACGTAGATGAGCTCATGAATCTGCTAAGTTTTCTGCTTGGTATACATGCTGATGACTTTAATACTTAAAGGATAAAATATTTTAGTTAGCCTGAAATTTTATGAAAGTAATAAATAAATAATCTTGGTGGAGGCTACTTACAAACATACATACAATATGATCATTGAGCTTTTTTAAAAAAAAATGTTAATAATTACTTTGTGGTATTGGTGTCCTTATTTTAAATAGAGCTGCGTGTTGTGGTTGGTTATTGTGGTTTTCTCTTTTTTCCAATTTTTTTTTTTCATGTTTTCCCTCATTCAAAGTGTCTATTACAACAAAACAGAGTACATAATAGGAAATTATGTAGTAAGCAACAATATAAAAATTCTTTTTGAATATTGAATAAAATTAAATAATAACAAAAAAAAAAAACAGAATAACAAAAATAACATTTTTTTGTATATTAGAAGGAAAAATATTTCATTTTATTTCATTACAGAAACAAAAGAGCACGGAAGTTATATTTTCTAATCAACAGGAAAGTAGGAAACAGATTTCTACTAATAAATAATGGAACACATTTTATTGTACAAAGTATTAAATACAAAATTAGCATTTATATATGTGATTATATTATTTAAATAAGTAATGGAAGTTTTTATTATGTGTTGGTTTCGCATTTAATTTCATACTTGAATTTAAATGTATTTTTGTCGGTTTATTTCATTTATGTTAATACTAAACGAATGTTGACATTATCTAAATAATTTTTTAGAAAGAAAAAAAAGCCATGCACTTGGAAAAAAATTGTAAGTATATTCGCTATCATCTTGGTCTTTGAGAATGCTTAAACATACTATACGCTATAGAGTGTATACTCAGTGCATTTCTGAAGCTAAGCTAAGGGCAAACCCCAAAAATGTATTGAATACTTTGAAGCACAGCCTATCAACTTTCCCCGAAATACTCTGAATTTTATATTAGAATAAAATTTAGGATTTCTTTTTAACATATCGAAATTTCAAGCCTAAACTCGAAATTTTAGTGCAATATTTAATAAAATTATTTTCAAGTGTTTTCTGTTCAAATTTACCGCGTTCATTTTGACAATTGAAAAACAGAAAGAGAATTGAAATGTTTTCAAATTAAGTACTTGAGCTTTCAAAATTTATTAGAAAATGTGCCTTAAATATGGTGAGTAATTTTAAGTTTAAACCTAGTTTTTGTGTGTTAAATTGAATTTAAAAAATATAAATTTTATACTAAAATAATATTTAAAAAATTTTCTTTGTGCTTAAAAAAAAATCTACATGAAAATATTATTCTTTATAGTGATTTTGTGCAATTAAACAAATTAAGGGATCACATTCAAATAAGTAATTTTTGTGTTTTTTAATACAGTGAATACCAAAAAAAAAAATCAATTTTTAAGAAACGTGATATTTTTTTTATTGAATTATAATAGAGTTGATTTTTTTTTTTTTATATTCTTTAAAATAATCATTAAATAATAAGTAATAATAATAAAGTAAAAAGTAAATAACTCTTGTATTTTTTTTTTTAATTTATAACTTTTTATATTGCTTTTATCAAATAAAAAAATCATATTTAAGTAATATATAATGGTTCGAAAATGTACGGTTCCTGGATGTACATCCAATTATGATACTGAAATGATGACTGTTCCAACTTTTAAGTTTCCCAATAAAAATCTTTTGAGAAAATTATGCATAGACGCTGTATCAAGATCGGATTGGCAACCGACTAAGTACAGTTCCATATGCTTTTTATATTTTCCAGCATCATGTTTTCGTTCACAAAATTCTAAAAGACCACGTTTGTTGCCTAATGCAATTCCAAGTATTTTCGTGGGGAAACCACGTAAAAAAAAACGCGCTCTATTCCCTACCTCAATGGTGGTGCGGAAAGGGGAATAATACTTATTTAATATAAATTATTTTTATGGAATTATTAGTATCTATTATAAAAAATAATTATGTGATTTATTTTATATAATTTAATATCATTTAATTTATATACACATTAACATAATTTTTTTAATCTACTATATTGAATCAAAAATGTGAAGCAAGAATTGTTGTGTTACTTTTTTTTTGCTTTACTGTAGCATTTCCGCATTTTTATAAAAAAGCTTTTAGGTAGCTTTTTATAATAAAAAAGTAGATGGAAGACCTTTTTTTAAATGCATATTTCTGTATTAAAAAATTTAATTTTTTAATTTTTTTTTAAACTGAAAGATGTAGAATCGATGCAACTTTAGGGCATCCTTAGAACAAAATATGAATTAATCAGTACTTTTCGAGCTATTCCAAAATTAGTGTTCAGCCTACTATTTTTTCCCGTAAGAGTACGTGTATTTAAGCCTACTATTTAGCTTTTTCTTATTTTGTGTCTCGGCTTTTAATTATTGTAGGTTATGCTTTGAAGAGTTGATTTTCAAACAGGTTATCCTCCATTGATTTATGCCAGACATTATATACATATATACAGTTACAGATGAAATATATATAGTTAGTTTATGCTTGTGCTTCAATCGTGAATGTCCTATCCTCCATTTTGTATTTATACATCCGCTTACTTGCGATTAATTGTCTTATTAGATTTAACTTATTAAAATTGTTGTTCTATCTAGCTTTATATGTGGCGTGCCATTTTCTTTTAATTTGCTGTTAGTTATGGCGTTTAATACTGCATTTAAATTAGTGGTTTCTTAAGTCCTTAAGTCCAAAAAAGAATTAATTTTCTAGAATTTAAAATCACATCAACATTATTTATAATCGTTATTTGAAGAAAGTAGTATGTAATACATTCGTGTACATCTGCCCGTTATAGTGTCTGTTTAACAAATTGTTTTTAAATTCTTTCTAAATTAAATTGATTCTTAATTTTTGTGGTGGCGGATGTTCACCGAAAGAGTAAATGTCAAACGTCGTTTTTTTTTTTTAATCTATAATGGGTACATATTTACTATTTATGCCCAATTTTGGTGTTACAATTATTAATATATTCTATAAAAAATAATTCGGAAATGATTGTTCTGACTTTTTCATAAAAGTGTGTTCCAACCGAAAATTTTTATGTGAAGAGATGTTACCCTATAAATTTTTAGTAACTTAGTAACCCTGTTATTTATAGTTGGCCGTAAAATAACATAAATCAAATATGTGGCATTATTACCAAACCTATTTTAATAATTTTGTATAAAATATATTGCAGTAAAATAAAAATTAATGAAACCTTATGAATGTTATTGGTAAGTCTGCTCATTCTCCTTGGAAATTTCAATCTTGCTTTTTTCCTATTATTTAAATTACCCTATTTATTAAAAAAAAGAAATATTGAATTCAAGTGAGTGATTAAAAATTTAATTGGAGCAGATAATTGTCAGTAGTCCAAACATTTGCATGATTATTTAACCCTATAAGCCAGATTCTTTAATTACATCCGAAGAAGAAATATATTAATTTTATGTACATACATATAAATATTTATATGAAAATAATACCTACACCCTACATATCTATTTAACGAAGACTTTAGGGGACCTTTTAGAAATGAATATTTTAATTTTTTTTTTTATTTTATTTTATTTACTTGTTTTTTCTAAAAATAAAAAAAAATAAAAAAAAATTAATCTAAATTCAAATACATAATATGAAGATATAAAAATAAAATATTATTTACAATAAAATAGTACGTATAAATTTTTTCAGCTTAGGTAATTAATTATTTTTACAACACCAGTTGTAAGCATTATCAAACATTTTCTGCCATGGACTTATTTTTGGTTCAAATCCAGGAGATTTATATGGCCATTGATACATTAATGTACATCTTTCTGGGTGTGGCATCAATGCTAAATGTCTTCCATCTTTTGAAGCAATTCCAGCTATACCTTCAGGACTACCATTCGGATTCATTGGATATATTTCAGTTGGATTGGCATTATCATCAACATAATGCATAGTAATGCATTTGTTGGTTTTCAAATCATTTAAGATATTTGAATTTTTGAAAGAGAATTTACCTTCACCATGTGCAACCCAACAACCTAAAACAGATCCTTCCATATTTTCCAACATAATTGAATTATTTTTTGGAATTTTTACAGTTGACCAACGACATTCAAATCGTTCAGAATTGTTATGAAGTAATGCTATATTTGGTACATTGATTACTTCATTTGAATCTTTAACATTTTCATATTCGTTACCAATCCATCCAATTAAGCTCATAAGTTGGCAACCGTTACAGATACCAAGTGAAAACGAATTTTTATTCTTTTTAAAATGATTAAATTGTGGAACTAAAATATCACTGTACATAATATTTGCAGCCCATCCTTTGGCTGAAGCCAAAGTATCAGCATAACTAAAACCACCAGGAAAAATTACACCACGATATTTGTCAAGAGATGTTTTTCTTGACAGTAAATCATACATGCAAACATCATGAACTTCAAAATTCGAATTTATTAAAGTTGCAATCATTTCACGATCACTATTCACTCCTTCTTCACGCAACACTGCAACTTTAATAGTTTGATTTTTCAGCAACAGTTTTTCATCAATATCTGGATTAAATGTGGAAACGTAAGTTGGCCCAACTCTATAATCTAAAGTATTGAATTCTTCAACAGCACAGTTTGTATTTGCTTGAATTTTTTCAATTTCAAAACTTGTTTGCTCCCATTGTTTAAATATGGTACGAACATCTGTTTTCAAAATTGTTTTTCGGTTACTTACAAATTCAATTGAGGAATCTAAACCTTTCCCAGAAGATTGTCCTATATGAAATACAGAAATTTGATTATTTTGGAATGTTTTCATAACGTCTTTAAAGTTTTCTTTAGAAACTTCAATAACCCATCCGCACTCTTCTGCTAAAAGTAAAACTATTTCTAAATAATCAGATGGCAGAGCTTCCAAAAATATATTTTTACTATCAATAGCATCTATTGTATCTTTTAAATCGATTTTCAAACCACACAAACCACCTATTGCCATTTCACAAAGGCAAACTAAAAGACCTCCATCACTAATATCATGTCCTGATAAAATTTTCCCACTTTTTAATAAGTCCTGGGTAACATTGAAAGCAGTTTTAAGCTTATCTGTATTTTCCAAATTCGGATAATCTTTTCCTTGTTGTCCGAATGCCTGAACAAAAGCAGAACCCCCTAGTCTAAATTTTCCTTCTATATTTACCCATATCAGTTCTCCATCATTATTCTTGAAATTCGGTGCCTTCAGATCTGGTGTAACTTTAACATTTACATTCGGGCAAGGAGCATATGTGGAAATAACTAAAGTACCAGGAGATTTTACAGTTCTGTTATCAATTCTCGCTGCCATAGACAAAGAATCTTTTCCACCATCTATAGCTATATTCAAATCTTTCATTATATCACACATTTCTTGACATGCTTCAAACATTTTAGCACCTTCTCCGGGAAGTTTTGCTGCCCACATCCAATTTCCAGAACATTTTACATCTGCCAGTTCAGTTATGCCAGCAAATACCAAATTGGAAACAGCTTCTGCAACTGACATTCGAGCACCAGATTTAGCAGACAACAGACCTTTTATTGGTTGGGTTCCAATTGAAGTGGCAATACCATGTTCACTGAAATGTGAAATAGCAACGATTGCATAATCAGCAAGAGGAGTATGTAAAGGACCAACACATTGTTGTTGAGCTACTAATCCAGTAACACATCTATCAACTTTATTTGTCAAAAATCGTTTACTACCTACTGACATTACGCTCAATACTCTTTTCACGATCTCATCGAATTTAATTGTTTTTTCTAAATGAAATTCAGTCAATTTTATATTTTCTTTTTGAAGATTATATTCTCTTTTTGGCATATCACCAAGAACATGTTTCAATTCTAAATCAAATGGAATATTTTTAAGCTCAGAACGTAGTGTTCTATCCAAGAATTTTTCATTTTCAAAATCAGCTTTTTCTTCTACTAAAGTTACATGGCCATTACCATTTACTATACCCACAAAACTGATTGGGCAACGTTCTCTATCACAAATATCCTGTAACAATTTTTTGTTCTCCTTTTTACACAATAATGCATTATTTTCTTGGTATTCAGCACCCCATAATTCCAAAGCTGTAATTGTTGGATCACCAAGCTGAAATTCTTTTGAAAATATTGTTGCTCCAGCAAATCCTGGCTCAACTAATTCCTTTAAAACATTTCCATTTCCTCCCGCTCCTTGATCATGAATAGCTAATATTGGATTATTTTCTCCCATTTCAATACAAGCTCGAACAGCTCGATTTAATTTATTTTCCATTTCGGGATCACCTCGTTGTACAGCATTAAAATCTAAATCTGAACTATTATCACCTTGAACTTCTACAGAACTTGCTGCTCCACCACCAACACCAATACGATAAACTGGGCCACCAATTTTTGCTAAAAGCATACCTAAAATAATATCCCAATTAAATTAGTTTTATTATTCGAAACATTCATTTTTTTTTTCTTTAACATTTACCTTTGGATGGATCAATTTTTTTTCTCATAGATACATCCATTACACCTAAACCACCACTAAACATTATTGGTTTAACGTATTCGTCACGTTCACCCATAGTATTTTGTAATCCATATGATATGGCAAAACCAGATATAACAGGTTCTCCAAATTTATTACCATAATCTGAAGCACCGTTACTAGCTTCAATTATAACATTCAAGGGATGAGCAAATGATGGAGGATATTTGTAATTTTTATCTTCATAAGGTAAGTTATATCCTTAAGAATTGATAATGATAAGATATGAATTTAATAAGTAATTTTATGTTATATTTTACCTGGTATATTTAATATCCCTACACAATAACCTGCTGTTCCTGCAATACAAATACCACCACGACCAATTGCTTGAACATCTCTAATACGACCACCAGTACCAGTTGTAGCTCCACTAAATGGTGATACAGCAGTTGGCATATTATGTGTTTCAGCTGTAAATATTAAATCTGATTCTATATTATGCAAACTCATTGCACCTGGTCCAGTGAAAGTTGAAGGTCTTAGTGATTTATAAGTAAAACCTTTTATTGCACTACTATTGTCGCTAAATTTTATTGTATTATTAGGATTTGTAGTTTTTTGTGTATTCATTATCATTTTTATAAGTGATTCAGGTCGCAATTCACCATCAATAATCATATTACCACGGAAAAACCAATGTCTTGAATGTTCACTATTTGATTGAGCACAATCAAATAACTCAACTGACGTTGGATCACGCTTTAAAACATTTTTAAACATATTTGTATAAAATTCTAAATCCCATTCTCCAAAAGCTAAACCTAAAAGTTTTTAAATTTTAATATTTATATTAAAAATTATTTATATTTTAGTAAATAATACTCACCTAACTTGGAATTGATTTCCTCTAAAGCTTTTCTTCCATTCTTCAAAATTGGAACAACATACCAAGATTCTTGAGTTTTTGGTAAACGTTCATTAAAACTTTCTTTTGGAATATTTTCATTCGTGTATCGACATTCAGTCATACGATCACTTAAATGATCAATTAGTATATCAATAACTTCCGAGTTTGGAATTGTTTCAAATTCTATTAAATATCTAATTGACATTTCAAGTCTTTTGATTTCATGAAGACCAATATTTTCGCAGATATTGACACAATTTGTTGAAAATGGTGTAGAAAAATTAAATCTAGGACCAATTTCAATTAATACGTTTTGATCATTTATTTGATTTAATTGACTATTTCTAGTTAATTTATCATCTGCCTGAATTGGTTTTAAAAGCCATCTTAATATAACTTCAGTTTTTTCATTCAATTTATCATCGCTAATTTCAACATGATAACATTTTTCGATTTTTAAATTTTTTATTGTTTTCTCAATGCGATGTAATTTTCTTAAAAACTCATCCGTTTTTTTATTATTATATTCATTCAAGGAATAAAATCTATGTATTCCCATTTTGATGTTAAACAGTCAACTAAAATGAATTATAAAAAAATACATTTAATTATTAATTTTAATCTGTTGCAATTAAAAAAAATAGCTTATCAAAAATTATTAAATTCATAATACAAAAACAAACCACACTGGGTGAAATAAATATTTTGTAATTTATTTTAAAACAATATTAGACCTTGAGGTTATCATTATTATTATTAATAAATTTAAGTCAATTACAATAAAAAAGCATCATATTTCCTAAACACGTCATAATGGTGCAAACAAGACAAATTTAAATAACATAATGATGAAAAACAACTAAATTAATTCATACACGCAATAATTATGAATTATTTCATATTTTATTATATATGAATCTATATATATTACACTTTATGAAACTTAATCCGAAATATTTTATTAAGAAATATGAAAAATCAACAGGTTTTACTTACATTATTATGTTGATGCTCCTGCTGCTTGTTTTAATTTAATCCAAATCCACCGGTTTTTTTTTAGTTAAATGATCTTCTACAAAACTCAATTGATTTAATCAGTGGAATGAGAATGGAATGTTGAAAGTTTAATACTCCCAAATAGAATTTTTCAAAAGCTTTTCTATATTATTAAATTAAATAAATTCAATTTATTAAAATTAATAAATTTAATTTGAAATTTATATAAGTAATTTGAATTTATTTTAAAACAAATTTAAGTTGATAACTATTATTGACAACACAACATAAATAATCATCAACTAAAAAATAAACTCACAATTCATAATCCACAATCCGCATACGATACGAAACGAATTTACCTCGTCCCACATTGACTAAATCATGTATTCTGTTTTTCTAAATATTTTAGTTTTTATTTTACAACAAAAAAGTCTTCGATCCACGTGTTTTTTTGTTTATGTGATGTATTTTGTGCTTATGACATGTGGTTTTAGTGTCATTTGACAGTTTAAAAAATATTTTCATAAAAAGCTTTAAAATACTGAACCTGAGTTAAAGCTTTTTTTTTTTTGTTTTAAAAAAGATAAATATCAATTTTTTGTAATTATATTATTCTTTTAATAATTTTAATTAAAAATAAATAATATTTATGTATGTAAATTAGTTTTTATTAATATTTTCAAAAATAAATTATTACAAGTTATAAAAGACAAATTGGAAATAGAAATAAAGATTTAAGATAGGCTTTTAAAAATTACCTATAGATGTCGGTTTAAGTATTAAAAATATTTTAATTTAATTATTTCACGCACTTCTTCAATCCTTGCTTGATCTGATTAGAGAAATGTTTTTTCCGTTTAGTTTATTTTGTTTAGCGGATATGTTTTTATGTGTGTACGTATTTCAAAATAAATATCACAAATAATTAAATAAACTCTGGTATAAATTTAATTACAATAATATATGAAGTTTAAAGCCGAATATAATTAAATTTAAGGTATAAAAAAATACTATACCATATCTTCCAATAATTTTGAACTTTATTTTATTTTTTTAAATTATTTACAATCAATAACAAATAAATAAAATCACATTTGCTATATTATTATATGTACATAACATATTAAATATTAATTTTATTTAATATAATTAATTTAATTTCGAAAATTAGAAAATACTAGAAAATTATATTTTACCATATTATACAATTATTATACATAATAATAATATTTAAAAGCAATAAACAAACAACTATACATACCTACTATGTATATATTATAATTTTATATAATTTTATATTCTAAATAAATTATAATTTACTTTGAAAATACCCTTTATAAAATCCTTTCAAAATAAATGTTGTTTTACAATTGTAAAATCCACTTAAAAAAATTTACCGAATACAAATAACGGTAAGTAATAAAATTATGATTACAACTTTGATATTTCCTAACTGAATACATATTATATTGTTTTGTTTACATTTTATCTGTAGCTCTGTTCTGTTTTGTATATTGTTGTAGTATATAGGTATTATTGCGTTTTAAAAGTAACCGGTTTATTATAGCAGAAATATAGACAATACAAAATAAAATAAAAATAATTCGGTAAATTCTGTTTTTGAAAAGGATATTTTCAAGGAATGCTAAAAATGTTCTCTTTTATCTACCTTTAGTTTGAATTGATTGAATGAAATAACTACCCAGTGAAATAACTTACAAAAAATAATTAGGTACCTTATATTTACCTTAAACATTGTGTGTAAAAGTGATATAATTCAATCTTAACAACGGTTATCCTATACGCATTGATTAGAATTATTTAGATTTAACACGTTTAAATAGACACATAGATAATGCAGATATAGATAAATGACGTTAGTTAGTGACGGCTAGGAGAATAGTGAACAAAGTATATCTCTTAGTCGGTTGAATACATACCAATGGTAGAATTAACAGACCAGTAAAACTAAAGAGGAAAACACGGCGGAAAATGACGCTTTAATTAGTGCTCCGCACCTTGAAATAAAATGTCAACGATGGGGAATCTCAAGTAGATTATTAATGAACGCTTAGTCGATAGACCTCGGACTATAGCAAAATATATAAAATAAAAGTGTTTTAAACTTTTTATTTTTATTATTTGGAGATAATTCTGAAATAATTTCGATTAAAATTTGCATAAGAAACATTGGCGATTTAATCTATTCATTGAAACATATTAAATTCTGCGAAGGCAGTTAGGGTGCTTATCCCATTATTTTGGCCTAATATATATATAGAAAAAAAAAAACATCTATCAGGATATCTTTCCCAATATCATATGACCACTGACTTCCAATTATGGATAGACAATAAAAGAAGAAGAAAATTTACAAAATAAAAAATATAATTCTCAATAATTTTATTAAATAAAATTTTGAATCACAATTAGTCTAGTACAAAACACTGAAGAAGTTTGCAAGTACTAGATGATATACGTGTAACTGAACTGTATGACATTGACAAATACTTTTAGTAAAATTCGAAGAGAATAATATTCGACTACTTTCCATAATTCAGATAGTAATGTCCAAAGCTTTGCTGCGTCGCTGGCTTATCTATAAAGTTTAAATTCAATTAAGTAGGAGCAAGCTTTGGTTTTACAAAAATATTTAAAAATAAATTGTTTCTATCAATTGTTTCCATACTACTGAAGCAGAAATATTAAACACAAAAATATTTGAAATATTGAACACACCATCACTCAAGATACACGAGTGCCGTTGTCTTTTAAAAAGAAAACTTTTAAGGCAAATTAGGTAAGCGGTTTTAAAAAAAAACCCATTCGCTGATGATATTTTAATTTACTCTGCCAACGATACTGTGTGTGGACAGCATTCAGTACAAAGTCCAAAAAATGTTCAACATTTTATTAGATTATTGTAAAGTATGGATTTTAAAACTAAATTTCAATAACTAAGCGAAACTATTCTGTTTCTAAAACTATTCTGTGGATAAAACAAGTTCTGACATTAGGGATAATTGGAAACAATTTAGTATTAAGTTGCCATTTTCAACACTCGAGAACAAAAAAAAGTTATAAAATATCTTGGGATTCATTTACACCGAAACTTAATAAGTAATAAATTTTTTATGGCTGCAAAAAACCTCTTATACAATAAACATATACTAGGGGCCCCTGTTTTGTAATTATAATTTAAGTTGAAGCCAAATTTAAATTTTTTAACAGAACATAATAATAACATTATACAGAATAGTATAAAAATAATAAGATATTGACACAAAATGGCTCTATTTTACTTAAAAGTTTGAATATTATAAAACTAAATAGAAATTTGTTTAACCCGTATGCGCATTTCGGCCATATATACAACTTATTTACATATTAAGAGTTCATGAAGAAGAAGCGAGATAAAATGAGAAGGTGTTTACTGCGCATGTCCTTAAATGCATGACTATTATAATTATACACTAGGGGCCCCTGTTGAGTAATTATATTTCAAGTTAAAGTCAAATTTAAAGTTTTTAAAAAAACAATAATTTACGTACTGACATAGACTTCGCACGATATAGCAGAAATCACTCGTGTTTAATAAAAAGATTTGTGGTTAGTAAGTTTTATTTAGGACACATAAATACACGTCTCTCATATACTGCTTCGTTTCCGATATATTCCCTATAGTAAGTGGCATTTAGTGTATAAAATTACTAAAAATAAAAAATTTTGTCATTAAAGAGGTATGTATATATATACCTACATAATACATAATTTTAATAAAAACTATATTATTACTACAAATAACCAAAATTTAGAAACAGTTACTTAAAAAGATAAAAATGAAGAATTCAAGTGATTTGTTTTTTTGTTGTTTTTATATTTTTTATTTTAGATGAATTTGTTTTTTTGTTTTTTTTTGGAATATGTACATAGTGCATAATGTAAATTATAATAACTGATTTGTTTGCTTTTGTTTATTATTTTCATAAGATCTCACTTATGCATAATGTATTTGCTGAATAATAAAATCATATGAGTATAAAATTTTCAATTGTGTGCGCATTTTTGTTTTATATACATCTCATTTATTATATCAGAAGTTCATTAAGTAGTAGGAGAATCGAAATAAAATGAAAAGGTGTCTACTGCGCAGGTCCCTAAATGCTTCTCAATTATAATTATAGATATTAGTAAAAGAATTAAAATAACAATATACAACCAAACACTAATAAGGCCGACGCTTGTCTATATGCTGTACCTCTATCTGGTATAGCATTCATTGGCCCGAGTTCGAATGAATCGAAAGAAAGTGCATTAGGGCTTGCATTAATAAGCATAGAAAGCCTGAGTCTTTTCTAATAAATATTTGTATAAAGAAACAAAAATTAAAATATCTGTGCAAACATTTTTTAGCACAGGTGTTTATACTATTCGCATTTTAAATGGCGAAATTTCAATTAACGGTATTTTTATAAGATGTATTTTTTCATGACATAATTATAATTTTCTGAATTCGATAATAGTCTTCTCTCATATGTCCCAATGGCTGGCAGATGTTAGAAGGCAAATAATACTGAACATTTTAAAATTTTTTTTGGCCGTTATTTCATTTTTTATATTTTGATATATTATTTTTCATTCAGTCTAATTGATATCTATACAATATATTAAATTTTCCATAAAATATATAAAAACAAGAATAATAAATATATGTAACCGATATAATAATGTTGTTCAATTTATTCTGAAAATCCTTTTTTGTTTTTGTTTTTTTTTGTTGGTGTTTTTGTTTACCTAATTTTCCTGTACACTACTTTTTTTCCGGTGGAAGAAATAGGTATACCAAACTATATTGGCAACCGGTAGTTCTTTTGTTACAATAATATTATCTACATTATTCTGTACCTAACATTTTGTCCAATTCTCCAATAAATGTTGTTAGACCATTGTGACCCATTTTTTTTTTGTTTTTTTTTGTTATTTCGTTTTCTTTGTTTTAAAAATATCTAGAGAGAATTTTTACATGAATTTATGTAATCGGATGTTAAATCTTGAATTTTTATAGTGTTTAAAGAAATAAAGGATACCTACCCCAACTCTTGTCATAAAATTATTGCTTACGTAATGGATTATCTTTTGGTATATATATGCTTGAAAATACATACATTGGACATTTCAATTAGATTTCTTTATTGTATTATCAATTTTTTACCGTAACAGATTTTACCGTATACCGAAAGGAAAACTTTTTTTTTTGTTTTTTTTTTAATAGAATATTTGAAAAACTAATTAATTATTTTTTAAAAGTTTGTTAAATTTTCAAGTCATTAAATAATTTAGTGTAAATATCAGGGGGTGTGGGGATATAGCTTAATATTAAATTATGTAATAAGGAAAAATCACATAAATAAATATTTTAATTGAATTAAAGTTGTTGTAGTTGTGGAATAATTTAATCCAGATTAAAAGAATTTACATCAACAAATAAAATAAAAATAAAATTGGTAGGACAAATCATTCACCCACTTTGATATGGTGTATATTTCATTAGTGATTCCAAAAACTATAGAACAAAAACCAAAATCTATAGTGTTAAATAAAATAGTATAAGAGTTATAAAAAACTGTAGTTCTATGTAATATTTATAATAAACATATGTACAAACAAACAAACGAAAGAAGTCAAATCGAAGATAAAAGGGAAGAGAAATAAATGGCTTTGTAATAAACAAAAGAAGTGAATTTGAAGATGAAAATGAAGAAAACCAAATGCCCTATAAACAAACCAAACAACGCATTCCTTACTCATGATAGCAAATATCAAATCGAATATGATGTGTTCAAGTAATAAGTAAGTTATTGGATAGCCAGTGGAGGATTCAAACATCGTATCATAACCCCCCAACAAATATCTACAAAGCTCCAGGACAGCTATTAAAATATTATATTATAATTATTCAACTTACACTTCTTCCACTCCACTTAGTCCGGAATGATTCAAAATTCAAATGTTTTCAATCAAATGTTTTATATGGTAATAACCTTGTCTAATCGACATAATTAACTTTAATAAAATGCAAAAATTTATTAATAGACATTTAAAAATACTTATTGTTGAAAAACAATAACAAATTTATAGAACTTTGATTATTTTGTAAGACAGTGGGCCGTAAATAATACCATTAAAAAACGATGGTGTATATTTATTCAGCCAGACATTATAATAAAAATAATACAGACACGGGACTGGAACCCACAAGGCAACCCACACAAACATCTATAATATAAATGTACATGTCATGATGGTCAAACTGATTGTCTAAAATAGGTAAGTCTACAACACATGTTATAGATTCCAATGGATGTGGAAGTTATAATTTACAAAAATATAAACGAAATAAAATACGTAATTCACATAGAATTTGTAAGTACTTCTAGAAGTATTTTTGATAACATGTATCTACATTGTAAATTTGATTAAAATTTTTTCTAGGTAGGTTCTGTACCAATTTTTTTCTGTACTTGTGCAAATTATTTTATTAATTTAAATAGCATTGCGTATCTATTCTCTAAATCATTTTTCAATATGAAAAAAAAACAACAAAATACCGTTTCTTGACCTAAAAATAATATATAAAGTAGGAACCATAAAATTTACAGAAAATATACAATACTACCCAAAGAACCATCCCCACTGATCCGACATTCTTAAGGCTTTCTTCGAAAAGTTAATGTGGATTTTCATTGAGCAATATTTAAAACCTTATAAATTTTATTGGCTCTAAAAAGCTTATTGAATTTTTATATAAGAAAAAAATAGACCGTTGCAAAGAATTTCTATTTGGGAAATTTATTTTATACACAAAAAAACAACAAATCAACCGTTAAAACCATCTCTTGAAAAAATCAATTTTTTTTATATACATTTACTCAAAAAATTATCAAAAAAGTATTAAGCCGGTATTAAGAAACTATCCCCGATATTTTAAAAATATACTTTATTAAAGTACTATATCAGTAAGTAATTTATTAAAGAAACTTGATCACTTGGTCGAGCAAATACAATCAATAAAGAGTGAAGTATTGAAAGTTTCTTCTGCTAAATTAGATTTGTCGGAATTACCGGATAGTTTACCAATTTTAAACCCTAGAGTAATTCCTAGTTTCAAGCAAGATGCTTCAATTAAAGATAAAATGATTATTAAACATAATCCAATTAAATCAACAGTTATATTACCATCATTTAATACTAATACGGTTACTGAGTCTAACAATCAAACAGAACTCTTGTCTTCAGTTATTAGTGATCCCGAACTTGTTGTCGTTCAACGACAGAAATGGATACATATATCAAGATTTGGAATAAACACTTCACATGATGCTATCGAACAATATGTTTCACGTAAGCTAAATATTGATCGATCTCTAATTAAATGCTTTAGACTTATTAAAAGAAATGCAGACATCAGTAAGTTAAGAAGCATTTCTTTCAAAATAAATGTTCCACCAGAGTATCATAAAAAATTAAAACTTGTGAATTTCTGGCCAGCTGGTGTAGAGGTGAAAGATTTTCTACTTCAAAAAAACTCACCCATAGTTCACCTGAACTCGATGGATTAATTAACGCACCGCAATCTGACGCTCTAAACGTTAATTCTTCATGTGTTTCTTCTTCAATACATTTATTATTTTTTTCACCACATCCCTCTGAAAGATCAGCCTCATTATCAACATCATCACTTTCATCATTGCACTCTTTTGACACAGCATTATCTTCTTTTTCTGAAGGAAATATATTTTCAACATATTATCAAAATACAAGAGGCTTACGCACTAAAACGCATGAGTTTTATCGCGCTGTTTCAGATAATTCATGATAGCATGTACAGAAACATCACTACACGATTCCATCTATTCATCTGAATTATTTGACGAGTCTGCTTACTGTGTTTTCCGTAACGACAGAGATTTAATTGCTACAAACAAACATCTTGGTGGTGGAATTCTAATAGCTGTCAAATCATCATTTATTAGTCATCCTATCCCGCTTTTTCATAATAATGGTAATATAGAACAATTGTGTATAAAAGTAAATATTAATAATTCTAGTAATGTTTTTACAAAGAAAAATATATTTTTTATATTAAGTTATATTCCTCCAAGAAGTTCATTTGAAATTTATAGTAAGCATGTTGAAAACATTGAATCAATATTTGAAGCTCACAATAATGATGAGAATATTTTTTGTGTTTTGGGCGATTTTAACTTACCTAGCATATCGTGGAAATATCCAAATGATAATAGAAATAAATTTTTAGTTCCATTTAATCTTAATATAAATGAATCCTTTATAATAGATACATTATTTTCCCTCGACTTAGTTCAAGTCAATAATCTGTTTAATGTTTCAGATCGATTATTAGATCTAGTGTTTGTATCAAAAGATATATCAACTTATATTTGTGAATGTGAACTTCCATTTGTTAAAAAAGATTTGTATCACCCAGCACTACTATTAAATTTTAAATTTATTGCTGATTTAACAGGAAAAATCATTGACATTCCTCAATTTAATTTTAAAAATGGTGATTTTTCTCTTTTAAACGATTATTTGCTAAATATCAATTGGAATGAAGTATTAAGTGCTGAAATTAGTCTTGATTGTTGTTATAAGAAATTTATAGATTTGTTATTTGGCGGTTTTACTACATCTATTCCTCTGAAAGAACCCACTTCAACTCATCATCCACCGTGGTACAATAAAAGGCTTCTCTCTTTGAAAAATGCGAGAAATAAAGCACATACAAAGTATATAATTAGCTTTTCTTTGGCAGACAAAATTGTATTTCAGAGACTACGCAAGGAATTTGATTTTTTGAGCAAATATCTTTATAATAATTTCATTCTTACCTATGAGTCTAATATAAAATCAAATTCCAAAAACTTCTGGAAATTTATAAATATCCGAAGAAAATCCTGTGGATTTCCTCAAGGCATTTCCTATAAAAATGAAACAGCTACAGATTCAGTCTCAACTTGCAATTTATTCGCTAAGTATTTTGAATCAGTTTTTATAAGACCACAATCAAGAATAAATTTGCAAAGTCACCTACAATCTTTTGTTGATTTAGGACACATGCAATTATCATATTGTGATATTTTCAATAAAATTAATACCTTAGATATTAATCTGAGTTCTGGTCCAGATGCTATCCCTAATTTAGTTTTAAAGAACTGCATTTACAGTTTGACTTATCCTCTTTACTTAATTTTTAACAGATCACTAAATGAAGGAATTTTCTTAGATGACTGGAAATTCTCAAACATTATTCCTATTTTCAAATCAGGGTCTAAAACTGTCGTTGAAAATTATAGACCTATCGCTAAATTATCTTCTATTCCTAAACTTTTCGAAGCTATTGTCACAGATAAAATGTATTTCTTGGTTAAAGAACACATATCTCCAAATCAGCATGGCTTTATGGATGGAAGATCTACATCCACTAACCTAGCAGTTTTTCTTCACACAGTTTTCAATGCAATTGAAAAAGGCTATCAAGTAGATACGATATTCACGGATATTTCTAAAGCTTTTGACAAAGTAGACCACTCTTTACTACTCTCTAAACTTCAGGCTCTTGGTATTCATGGTACCTTCCTGCTATGGGTTCAATCTTATTTGATTGGTCGTAAACTCTGCGTTAAAATACAAAATTGCACGTCATATAACTTCGAGGCTACGTCTGGTTTTCCACAAGGAACTCATATGGGGCCACTATTATTTTTATTGTTTATGAACGATATCGACTACGATATTAAGTCTTTGATCTTATCATTTGCTGACGATACCAAACTTTTTGCGGTTATTAAGTCGGACGAAGATTGCCATCTCCTGCAGCAGGATCTTGACAAATTCTACTCTTGGTGTAACATTAATGGTCTTACCATTAATATTAATAAGTGCAGTTACATGTTATTTTCCAGGAAGCAAACTCTAATTGAATCTTACTATAATATCAACGGTTCTATTATTGAACATGTCCGTGAAACAAAAGACTTGGGTATCATTCTCGATAATAAATTAACTTTTAATGCTCACATAGATCGAATTATTTCTAAAGCTTTTTCCATGTTAGGTTTCATTAAGCGTAATTCACAGCAATTTTCTGATCCTTATACATTCAAAAATTTATATACTGCACTTGTTCGTCCTCACCTCGAATATGCTTGTCCGATCTGGATGCCTTATTATGATAAACATATTAAGAGAATAGAGTCCGTTCAAAAGAATATGATTAGGTTTTGCCTTCGTAAATTCAACTGGCAACCGTATATTACTGGATATTTAGCTAAATGTCAACTTATTAAGCTTTCTACTCTTGAGGCTAGGCGAAATGCTGCATCCGTGATGTTATCCTATGATATTTTATCTGGCAGAATAAAATGTCCATCTATTCTTCGCTTTTATAATATCTACGCTCCAGTGCGCGATTTCAAAAGCCAAAGATTTTTATATCTTCAAAATCATAGAACGAACTATGGTTTTTCCGAACCTATTGCAAACTCTCAGCGCTTATTTAATAACAGTTTTTTAGTAATTGACTTCAACTACAGTAGATTCGTTTTTAGGAGAAAAATCATCACATTTTTTGAAACATTACAATAATTCTTCTAATTTTAATTAATTATAATTTTATTCTACAAATTTATTAAAATTATTCTCTATTATCATTTGAATGTACTGCCTACCTTTATAATTACTATTGCTATTACTATTAATATTTATTTATTACTTAAGTCTGAATTTTTCTTTTTTTTTAACTTCTTTTCTTGAATTAATGTTATTTTTAACTTGAAATTGTTAATGCATCTTATTATTAATGTTATTTTATATCTGAAATTATTTTTATATTTACAATTTTTGTTTTCTATTTCTAGCTTTATTTTATTTTAGTTTTAAATATTTTATAAGCAAAATCTGTAATGGACTACCCAGTAGATTGAAATAAATAAATAAATAATATCCCAATTTTTGTGAAAAAATATCCCCGGTAATGATATTTTCTGTTCTTGTTGTACGCATTGAGCTCTCATATAAAATAACGTCATTTCATGTTATCTGGCTTTTTAGAGCCGATAAAATTTTTAAGATCTTAAATATTGGTCAATTAAAATCCAGCTTTAAGTTCTGCATAAATTTATAATCCAAAGATTTAAGCATGAAACTTCAGTTTCGTGTGGAAATTATTCTCTCGTCAGTATCATTATGTGGTTTAAAATTGTACTGGAATCAAGTCAATTGCAATTGCAAAATATATTACATTGTATGAAACTAAAATAATTGGTAACGGTAAAAAAATATTTATGAGAGCAAAATAAACAAATTTTTTGTTGTTTTAATTTTATACTGTAATACAGCAGTTAGTTACAGTATAAAATATTATAGAAAAGAGTCTGTTATAATTTGTATAATTTGTCGCCCGAGTATTATTTTATTCCATACGCCATTCGCGTCATTTCGAGAAAATCGAATTTAAAAGTTTGTTCAAATTTATTTTGAAAACTAGCCGAAAAACTTCTCTAAAAAAATATATTTTTGTAATATTAACAAATTAATTTTAAGTAATTTTTTTTTTTGGTTTCGAGCAAATAAAGCGATATTTAAAAAAGTTATGACAATTTTTGCAGAAGCTTTCCCAATGTTGATTTTATTCCACGTCATACATTTAGAAACAAAAGAATTCGCAATGTATGACATGGTCTAAGTTTTTTTGGATATGTCATAAAATAAAAATGTTTAAATTAATTAAGGATAATGCATGTAAAATAAATGACATGGAATAAAATGTAAAATATATTATATAGCAAGACAAACTAAATTCAATTTTTAATTTATTTATTTTTTTTTTATGTTTTCCCAGCTTCTTCAATTCACAGCTTGATTTCAATAAAAAATATAACAAAAAATCTTATTCTAAATTGCAAAGTTGCTAACTTTTGTAACATAAAAAATAAAGTTATTTTTAAATTTAAATTCACAAATTTTTAAATTATAAGTATAATATCAGTAAGTTTTATAAAAAATAAAACCTTAATCATTTCGATATGCTGAAATCATATAATTTTCTTCTATAACATTAAGAATTCAGTATAAAAAATCTTAAACATTGTAAATCATTAAACTTATTTATTATAAAAATTACTATTATTATTAGTCATAGTTTTTTATTAGTTTTCTATTTATTTCGCAAAATAGTTTGAAAATATCCCTGGTCAATTACAGCGATAAAGGGTAAAAGATCCTTTATATCTTGTATTTTTGAAGAGGAAATTTTATTGCTTCTCTTTAAAGTTGTCACCTTATTGAAAATGTCTTTCGGAGTTGCCCAAGTTTTTTTAGTCGCTTTTTTATTCAAAGTAACGCTGTTCAAATTTACCTTCTTTAATGATGTTTTATATTTAATTGAGACATGATTATTTTGTTCATACATTAAAACTTTTATTTTTGAGAAAGGGGACGGCTTGATAGTGCAGTTTATCTGCAACAGCGGAAATTTTTTTAAAATCATCTGGTATCATTTGAAGTATTTCTTAGTTTAATTTTGTCGGACGACATTCTAATTAAGAGTTTCACTAAATGTAAGGGACTGTGTATTTACATATTTTTTAGGTGTCTGTCAATCACAAAGTGTACACAGTTCACTTCTTGGATGAGTGAATGTCCAGGAATCGAATACTTATGTATAATTATGGAAATATAAGGATTTGCTTTTAGGAATATTTTAATGGCAGTGGTGTTTACTCTATTTTTGTTCTGCGGTACACATGAGTCGCTCCAAAATGTTATTTGTTTTATATTCGGAAAATCTTTTACCAGTTCGTTTAAAATTTTTACCAAAGCGCTACTTATGTCATTACCGGACCTTCCACTGTGCATTTCTGTCCATATGGCACAGTATGTAATCTTTTTTGTTTTATCTGGAAAAATGGCAGTGGCAGTTAAGTTAAATGTTATAAGTTTCCGCTTGTAATAAAATGAAGAAGCGTTTCCCCTGGGTAAAGGAAATACGCTTTGCATATCATAGCACAGGATGCAATGGTTTTCATTAATGTTATTCCGATCAACATCTCTTTCAGCTTTGGTCATGTTTTTTTCTCTTTTATGACATTCAAATTGTAAAACTTTTTCTCTTTTGGGGTTTTTTAAATTTTTGTATGATACACACTTATCACACTGCTCTTTTTTTGGGTTAAAAAAAGAATAATTGAACTCAGTGTTAAAAATATTTCTGTATATGTTTATTTTTAATGGATTCGCACATTTTTGCTTGTATAAAGTGTACAATTTGGTAACACTCAAACCATTCTCTAGATATTTCAGCTGGGTGTTTGACCGACATTAATGAGAGTCTGCTACCGTAAAGCTGGAAATATGTTCTCGAATTTCATTTAGCTTTTCTGGTGGGGTGAGCAGTTTTATATGTTTACCTCTTTTCATAGGAAGTGGTACTCTAGAAAAATTTCTCAATGAAATTTTCGAAGCAATAGTAAACTCTCATTTTTGATACGCATATCGTATTCAGAAAAAAAGTGCGACATACTTGATTAATTCTCTCTCCCATCTTGAAGGTAAAATCTATACGAAAATTTTTTTATATGTGAAGATTTTTGATGACGCGTTTTAATTTTTTCTCTCTTAACAAATTTCAAATATAGAATTTAACTTTATCATTATCTGATAAGTTCCGAAAATTCTTAAAAATCTCTTGATCATATTCCAAAAAATTTTTAGTGCATGAAAAAAAAACAAGTTTGTTTGCACGGATGCTTAATTTTTTTTGGAGAAACCTAATTTTTTTTTGGAATTAATATAACATTTCCACTTTCTCTTAATAGTTTATTTTGGTTAAGTTTCCACAAATCTGGGTTTCTTTTTCTTTTTCTAGTAGGAGTTGGTGTTCCAGCTAAAATATTAATACAATTAAACAAAATGTAAGGGTAGCGCTTTCGAATAGTTTTACCTGAAGAGGTATAATCTGAAGGTAGAGTTCTTAACAGAGGTACAGAATCCTCTTCTCTCATACTTTTTGGGGTTTCAATTGTATATCCTTCTTCTGTGCTCATCAGACCTTCCATTTTCGTTACCTTGTTGTTGCAAACACATATTTAAACAATAAAAATTTTTGGAATAAAATTATAATTTTTAAATTTACCCATTTCACTATTTTTCATTTCATGTTCCTTTTTTGACATAACTATAGTTTTTTTACAACACGATACTTATATACTGCTTGCAAATTTTGTATGAACATGGAATAAAATAATACGCTATTTTCATATTTTTATTTTATACCACGCCCATATAAACTATATGATAATGTGTGTACATGGAATAAAATAAAACTAACAAATTTAAAATTTTATTTTGAGACATCAGCACGTGGACTAAAATAATCCTAAAATAATTTTTTTGTTAATTTCGACGGATATGGCCTAAATATGATTCGAAATTGGCGTATGGAATAAAACTTTGAAACAAACCAGTAAAAATGGTGGATATGGAATAAAGTCGACACTCTATATCTCGAGACTGAAATAAGATAGGACCAAACGGGTTGAAGATTTGGAAAGCTCATGTCTTAAAACCCCAGAATCTACTCTCAGGTAAAAAAGTAGCAAAGTGGCGTATGGCATAAAATAATACTCAGGCGACGAATTGTCGAAAATATTTTTACCGTTCAAATTTTATAACTAACCGTTAAGAAAAAATAAACAAACGTGTATAACAATTTGATGAAATTGAAGAAAAGTGTATAACAATTTGATAACGATTTGATAAAATTTCTGGTTTATCAATTCATTAAATTTGGAAAACGACTATTCTTATCTAAGCCTTCTTAATTAGCGTAGTTTCATTTTTGTTAACAAAATTATACTCTCCATTATGTTTTATCAATTATTTTATTTCAATGAGAAGAGGTCTACTGGACCAGGTCGAAAAATCCATAAAGCATTTGTTTTTTTTTTTGCTTCATCGGACATCGAATCTGGGACCTTTTGGTCCGCTACCTACTGCGCCACCTAGTGTATAAATGTATTTTTTTTTATTTTATACTGTAATACAGCATTAAGTTACAAAAATATAAAAAAAAATAAAAATAGTTGAATAAAAATTGAAAAGTTAAAATTAAAAAGCACTGTTATAATTTACCGTTAATAAAAGATAAACAAACATATATTAGGCATTTCCGTTTTTAAGTTCAGAGCAGAGCACGAACTGTCAAAAAAAGATTCGTATTTTGTTTTTTTGCTTAGAGCGTTCAGCAGAGCTAGAAATCCATATTTTTTACTGCGTTCAAAGCGGACTCAGAGCGTACTCTCTATGTGCTCGATTAAAATTGACAAAGTATGAATAGTCAAAAAGTGATTTTTATTTTAAAATAAAATAGATGACTCTACTGTGCGATCGTAAAAATAAAAATAAATATTTTTGAAATTAAACCATTTTAAAATAAATATCAACAAAGTAATTTTTAAGAATTTAAGAAATAATGGACGACGATATTATAAACTGTGATGGCAAATAATTAATATTTAATTAAAAATAAATATTTTTTGATTATTAAATTTTAATGTTTAAATGGAGTGTCAACTCAACGCTCCTGTTAATAGATTTGATAAAGAAATATTTTTTCGAAAATTAAAGAATTTCGAAAACCCCGGTATTTATTCTAAAGTGCGATTTAAAAGTTTTATTGGAAAACCTTGGCACAATATTTTCGGCATAATCCTGATTTTTTATTATTTACACATCACCATTACTTTCAATATCATTTTCTAAGTAACTTTCATTGAAAAGCAAATCAAGGGCTTCTCTAATTAATGTTACAAACTGAAACATTTTTTTTGTAAATCTTAGGCGGCGTTTACACTTCAATTTATATTGGCAGTAATTTATTGATGAAAGAGAATATTGAATAAATAAATACTGATGTGGAAACACAGATTGATATCAATATTAATTGAAGAAAAAAATGATTTATTCTATTTTCTTCAATATTTTTTGAGAGAAACAAAATTAAATATGGCGAATAATGAAATGCTCAACAACATTCATATGTGTTTTTTTTTTTATTATATTTTTGACATTTGCTTTATATTCTCAGGGTTCTTCATTAAAAAAGTTTTTTTGTTTATAATTAATTTTGGTGAATACGTGAAATAAATAAAACAAAAAAGGTGACAAATAGTTTGTTTGTAGTGAAATGCCTTAAACTTTTGTAAATTTCAAAATTTAATATTTAAATTCGTTTATTGAATTAACAATAAAATAAAAATGACAGCCTACTCAAATCGTGGTTTTATATTAAATTTGAGCTCACGGAGCTTATCTGTACATGATTTGCTCAGAGCGTGCTCATTTGAGTCAGAGCGTGATCTATGCTCTGATTTCAAAAACGAAAACGCCTATTATAACACAATTTGATATTCCCTATAAAGGTGTTATTCGACATTTAATTTGCATTTTAAAAATTTTTCAAACATTTTTCATTTCACTAAAATATACAAAAAATAAACTAAAATTTTTAAGTCATGTGTGATAAAACCTGTTTTCACACTATTAAATAATACACGTTCTCGAAAAGTGTTAATTAAAGTTTTGAAACTCTACAAAAAAAAACATTATGAGTAACTCTTGACACACATAAACATAATATTATGTTAGATTTCGGCAATTCTATATAATTTCAAAAAAAAAAAGTTAGAAATTCACAAGTATTGTCAGTGTATGTACATATGGGTATCATAATACCTTCAAGCATTTATATTACACTTTTCCACTTGAAACATTCTACACAAACGTAATTTAAAAAAAAAAAATTAAAAAAAAAAAACAAAAAAAAAGTATCACAAAATTTATGTAAAAAGTTTTTCTTATCAATTGTTGCATTTTCATACACCTGCAGAATGAACAGAGAGCACAACTTACACCTAATATTACATATTTAAATCTTAAAACTGAATGAACATTGAAAAAAGTCTGCAGAAAATTATGCACGACATGGATATTAGTTTTGAAATCATTTTTGAAATTAGAAAAGTTAAAAAAAAAAAAAAATTTCATGACATGACATATCAGTTGACATTTAAACAAATATTTAATTTAGTTTTTATTATTTATAAAATTAAAATAAGAAGGATTTGAATATATGTATGTATGTTTAAAATATCCTTTAAAAAATGTTATAAAATAGATATGAAAATCTAATTAAAATTTTTACAATATTTCAAAACTTACGAACAAAAATTTATATTTAGGTGCAAAATTTAAATTTAAAGTTTTGTTTTTATACAATTTTCATGACGTGTCTATAATGTTAGGCAATTATTACAAGAAAGCAAATTTGTGCAAATAATATGAACTATTAAATGAAAATGAAAATAAGAACTAATAAATATTAAAAAAAATTATATGCTAAAAAAATATTTTAATATGAAATAGGCAATATTGATGAAAAGTATAATTTGCAATTTTGACTCTCCAAATCAATTCAATGCCAATCCAAATTTACTAAAAACTAATAGGTTTGTATGTTTACTTTTATTTGCAAAAATTTGCAAATGAGAAATTTTGCGAGAATAGTTAAAATGTTCTCTTTTGCAAACAAAAGTAGACATACGCAAAATTTGCATAAATTTATCCAAATTTTTTCCTAATAAAGAATAATTTTAGGTTATGAGATTATTTAAAATTTTAATTAATTTAATAATTTTCTGAAAATTTTTGTAAAATTATTGAATGCTTTTGTTGAAAAAAATATTAAATTAAATAATTTTTCGTTGTTTTGGTCTTTTTGTCGGTAAAAAATTATACAAATAAGTTTTCAGGTTAGTATACAACTATTTATTTATTTTAGGTATACTACTTTTTATATGAAAAATATTCTATTGACATTTAAAACAACAACAAAAAATTGACAGTAAATTTTTACAAATTTTTGCAAATAGAAATTTCATTTGCAAAAATTTATTTAAGAGCGAGCTCTGACGTGACGTTTTAAACACAAAATTCTCTTAAATTTCTCAAAAACTTGTAAAGAGCGTGCAAATAAAAAAGTAAACATACAGGAATTTGGATAAATTTATATAAATTTGCGAGTTAACATACAGATTAAATTTATCTGGGATTGGAAGTGTGACTAATAAAATGGTAATTCTAATTCTAAAACCCTAAACAGAAAATGGAGTACTCTTTGTAAATTGGCAATAAACAATACAAAATTTGAAATTATCAATTAAAAATATGTAAATGAATTTGTATTAAAAATATATAAATTAATTTAAAAAATGTATGTGTACTAGCTATTTCCCGACGTAACATTCCCCGGCCCAGCATTCTAAAAATAATTCTATCACCTTCATTTAAATATTTTACTTAAAAGGAATTAATCTCTATTTCCGATTCCAATTTAAGTATAAAATTTTTATTATATAGGGTATTTTATCTTTCTATAATCTCCTTGTTGTTTTGTTACCTCTGTGATGAGTAAACTCAGATTAATAATAATAATTTTTACAAATAATTTTATTTTTCATCATCATCCCCGATGTACAACTGTCCATTATGATTTAAAAAAAATTCTTTTGCATACAACGCAGAGATACCATGTCGAGATGAAGAAAATGATAATTTTGTAATTTCAACACCAATTGAAGAAATTAATTAATATTGCCACTCTCTATAATATCTTGCTTCTGATGTTTTTCCTATAAGAAGGATTTTTAGGCAATCTAGTGAATTTTTAAATGTAATAAAGCAAGAGTTACTACCATTGCAATAGTAGGAATATTTTTTTCTTGCTTTACAAAATAAATATTCATTTGAAATTGTAGATCTATTCGTTTGCATGTGTCAATTAGAAACATTTCGTGGTGGATTATTCAAAGACACAAACCATCAGGGTTTCTTGCCAACCATCTTATTTTTGTGCAATTGGAATTGTTTTGATAGCTTTAAAAAATACTTCTAATTTTAAAAAATTTCATATTTTATTAATTTTATAATGATTTATTGTTTGGTTCTTGTATTAAATATATATTTTTCTTATATGGGTTTAGAACTTGGATATGTTTTTCTATAAATGATTTATTTGAAAGATGGACATGTGAAATTCGTAATATGTGAATCGGTAATTTTTTGCGATAATATTTTGAAAAAGCATCACATTTAGATATTTGTGTTATATAGCGGTTGTGTCAGAGCATGCGTATCAGATTTTTAAGAGGGGAACAAACCGTTATTTTAAAATTAAGAAAAAAACTTTATTTACTAAATTGAGTGTACGATTTGTATAGTATTTTAAATTTCCGGGAAGGAGCGTAAATGAGTTTTTTAAGCCCGAAAATAGCCGAAATTGGCCGAAATCCAGATTTTCAAATAAGAAGAGGTATTTTTTTAATGTAAATTCGGATTCTACGATACAAAATAAGAAACTTATGTTAATAATTTTTTTTTTGTTTTCTCAGTAGTTCTCTTCAAAATTAATAAAAATAAAACAAACATTCTCCAAATCTTCCTTTGGTAAACTCAGATTAATAATAATAATTTTTACAAATAATTTTATTTTTCATATTATCATATTTTTTATCTCAGTTTTGGGTACCAAAATTTCAACTAAAACCAACAAAAAAAAAAATTACTTCACAAAAGTTTCTTATTTTTTTGACGAAGAAACCGAATTTACATAAAAAAATATATCTTTCCATTTGAAAACCTCGACTTCGACCAATTTTAAGCTTAAAAAACCCTTTTCTGTTCCTTCCCGGAAGTTGAAAATACTCCCAAACGATAGAACACCCTCGATTTAATTAAAAAACAAATTTAATTTTAAAATAACGGCTCCTTTCCCTCCTAAAAAGCTGATAAGCATGCTCTGGCACACCCGGTATATTCGTGTCAGTAATTTTTGCTTTAATTCACCGAGATGGAAACTTTTACAGACATTATTAGCGTATGTATTTGCAGTATAGATAAGGTTATCCTTGATTTACATGTTTTCAATTAGACTTGAGCTGTCATGAATTAGAAATATTTCGAGTTGACCAAAATCTAGACAAAAGCCAGGCCATTTTTAAAATTAGTCAATTCAAATTCTAATCACAACTCATATCATTACGATGGACACACTCAAAGTTACTTCAAAACTGAATGATAGTTCAACAAAAGATTTGACAGATATCTTCTGTGAAGCTCAACTCTAATATGTTTTCCTAAACAAACTTTAGCCTTCATTTGAAAAATAACCTTTCTTTACCCCTTTTAAATACTCAATATGATTTGTTATCTCTTTTTATCATGCTAACTATAGCCTGTTGAATCTGACATAATATTTTGAACGAATTGCCAGACGGTCGGAAATAATAGAGAAAAATTAAAAGAAGAACAAGGCGAATATCCTTTACACGATGTTGTAATTCTAGCGAGAAATATCGCAGCAGAGTCATCAAACACACAAAATAAAGATCAACCTAGAAGCAGCACGTAAATATAACAGACAAATAAGTTTACAGCCTAATAATTCTAGTTAAAATTTGCAGAATTTTTATATTATTCCAAATCATATAATCAATTCACTCAATGTATTTATCATTGTCAATATTACCTATACCCACATAGATGATTAATAAATAAAATTGCATAATATATCAAATATTGTGCAATAACTATTGAGTGCCGGTAGGAAGTACGAACAAAATGAAATTAAAATATATTTCGATATTCATAACACATATTTTTATTTTTTAAAGTTAAATTTTAAAATGATAAGTACGTACCTATACCCCTATATACCTATATTTTATTATCAGTGTATCACGTTATAATTCTAATAAAATTTTATTATTAAAATCTAAATATGTCATTTCATTTTGTATACCGACATCTTCCCATTTGATACAACATTACGAACAATATTTGTGATGACATCTGTTAGTTATCATTGTTATTGTTATTATATATATATAGCGTGGTATTATAACTGTAAGAGAAAGATTATTAAAAAGGAAGAACAAATATACCAACCTGTAAGAACGTACAAATCAGAAATGTTGTTACTTGTATTGATTGTATCTATAACAATAAAAAAATATAATAATAACACCTATTGAAAATAAATGAGAATTAGTTTTCCTTAATAGCGAGATGAATCAAAGTTATTACGTTCACAACAGAATTTATTTAATTTCAACAACTTGTACAGATAAAACGAGAGATATCAAAATTAAGTCCTGAGGTTATATCCAAAGAAATTAAATTTAAAATAGAAAATTAATAATTCTTAGAAATAAAATAATAAAAATCAGTAATAGTTTTAATAATAGTGTTGTTTTTACAGTTGTGGGAATTGCTAAATGAGCAGTTTTGAGCAGAAAATAAGTGAAATGTTGAAAATTAAATCATGAGCAAATTTAATTTTGCACCTACTAATTTATACTTACAAATGCAAGACGGCTTGCGTGAATTTAAATGAAAACAAAAATAATGGTACATTGTATACAAACCGGTTCAGGTCCAGTTTTCAATTGTCAACCCAAAGTAAGCCATTTTGATTAATTATAAGGTTCAAGATTTTTTTAGATTAGAAATAACAATATTGAATATTATGCCTACAAAAGTCTCAAATATTTAAGATAGGACTAAAAATGTATGGATTTTTTAAGTTTATTTTTAAAATAAGTGACAAATTCTCTGGTATCGATTATCATATACATATTATAATGTAGGTCTAGGTATAGTTGTCAACAATTCACCTCAAAATAATACAATAAAAATTTTATTCACCAAAAATAAAGGAAAATAAAAAAATAAAACACCACGTGCATACTTTTTACAATTATCAAGCAAGTGCATATGAGGTACATTTAATGTAGGCAGATAAGGTAGGTAAAGATAAATATTAAATTTTCTTAAAACTATCTTGGATCGTTGTAAAAAATTTATTTTGCATAGTGTACCATATCTTGATTTGTAGAATCGGGTTTAAAATAACTTATATTTAGGAATATGAATAAAAAACAAATAAAACAGACTAGCACGATAAATTCTACATTGCCTTAACAAAACAACTTATTGAAACTCAAATTTTGACATAGAGATCTGTTCAGCCCCAGTTATTCATTCATTCAATTTAACATGCGATTTTCTGATAAAAAAAAAACCTGTAGGTACACAATTTTTACACAAAAGCTAATGCTTTAACTTGAATTATAATTACTCAACAGGGGCCCCTAGTTGTAATATCCAATGAAAACGACACGACATTCTCGTTCTAGATTGTCAACATAGAATGTCGCACTGCAAGTCAAATGAATGCGACATTTTCATTTTTAAACAACAATTCAAAAACAACAAGAAAAACATTTTTAATTTAATTGTTTAGAACTGTCCAAATTAAATGTCGTAGTGCAACATTTTAAATTTTGATAAAATTTTTATCGCCGACTTTATCGTGCCGTACTATTTGCTATGATTCCATTTAAACACATTTGTTCAAAACAAAATGCGACATAATTAGTCGACATACATACAATATATTTTCTTAAACTTCAGGTTCAACTTATGTAGAATTATTTTTTCGTACATTAAGTACGGAACTGTAACTTTTACTACATTCTTCTACATTCCAAAAACCATAGAAGTTGATGTAACACAACATTTTTTTTTATAACACAAAACCGCCTTTAAATTCAAACTCCCACACTATGCTCCACTCATGGGGATGCAACTACCTAACTGCGTATTGCTGCATTTACAAAATTATTTCCACAGCCTAACATTTCGTTCCTTTTATTGTGAAATTAGCGTCGATGTAATCCGAAAATTAGTTAAAAACTATATGTTAATGCATTTTTGTACTATACATATTACAGTTTGTTCGGCTTTGTGCCGTTACGCGGTACAGATACATTTCATATTCGGATATTCTATTCGTATTTGAATTTTTTGCGCGGTTAGACCCCAGGGGCCCCATTTTTAATTAACGGGGCATTTAAATGACATTTTGTTTATAAAAATTAATTAAATTAGGTTTTAGGGCCTAGTAGCTTTCGGTTGAAGAAACCTAGATTAATGATGATAATAAAATAAGGAGTTTTTCAATAGGGATGATATGATTTTGAAGTGACGTTTCGGCCATTTGTAATATGTCATGATCTGTAATGTTTTTTCATTGAATTCAGTAATGTTTACAATTTCATTACAAACGTCGTGAATTTGCTGATTTTGTCTTGGAACAACTTGAAAACGATACCGATTTTTTAAAGAAAATCATCTTCTTCGATAAGGTTCACTTTCATCTGAGTGGTGCGGTAAATAAACAAAACTGTCGATTCTGGTGCGAAGAAAATCAACAAATTATTCATGAAAAACCATTAGATTCACTTAAATTGACAGTTTGGTGTGGTTTTTGGTCTGGTGGAATTGTCGGTCCGTACTTCTTTCGAAATGAAGGTGGTAGAAAACCGTTACTATCAATGAAGAGCGGTATAGATCGATGATAATCAACTTTTTATGGCCGAAATTGGAAGAAGTTGATCTTTACAACAATTGGTTCCAACAAGACGGGGCTACGTGTCACACAACAAGTGCAACAATTGAACTATTGCGAGAAAATTTTGGAGACTCGATTATTTCAAGAAATTGTGATATTGAATGGCTTCCAAGAAGTTGTGATTTAACACCACTAGACTATTTCTTGATGGGTTATTTGAAGCCATTGGTCTTTAGCAATAAACCAGACTCTCTTCAAGCTGGTACAAGTCAATATTGAACGTGCTATTCATGACATACGACTGGATTTAGTTGGAAAAGTGCTCGAAAATTGGGTTCATCGAAATCGTTCCTGCAGAAGAAGTCGTGGATGCCATTTGAATGACGTTTTATTCAGAACTTAATTGTATCGATTGTACTTCACATTAAATAAAAAACATTTGAATTTCATTAACAGTTAGTGTGTTTTTTTTAAAAAGAAATCACATCACTCTTATTGGAAAACCCTGCATAAAACCGATTAGAGCGATTTGAAAATATTTAAAAAAACATTTAAGAAGTCATATAACTCTTAAAATAGTGAACACGAGCCCCTTTCTGTGCGATATGTTTTTCACATTGGCTTCAGTTATCACCCAGTGCACGATTGACCATTTAGAAGAAGACAGTCAACCTCAACATCAAAAAATTATAATATTTTTAAATTTTATTTTATTCACCATATTTAATTTTTTGAATTTGGAAAACTTACTTAAAAATATTTTTTATTTCTAAGAAAATGACAACCAAACGAATGTTCAATCAAAATTGACATGTTTAAGTTATAACCATCTATTTTCCACTGCACCATCTAAGCGAATACGTTTCCTATAATTCTGCATTTATATATTGAATTTAGACTTGTTATCAGTTTTGACTACTCTTCAACAGTTTTCACAGCTAAATGGAACGTTTACAAAGTATGATTAAGTAACACGAAAACTGTAATTTATATCGCAAGTAGCAAATAATGGTGAAATAACAAAACATTTCATTAAATATTAAAAAAGGCAATAAAATATTATTTTTTTTTTCTTTTCACGAACAAGAAAATTATTAAATAAACTTAATAAAATTTTTAATTTTTAATATAAAAAAAAAAAAAGAAGTTATATGAATGTAAAATAATTTTACTTTTCATATTTCCCTCCAGCAGTTTAATTTCAAAATTTATTTTTGTAAAAATAATGAAATTTTAGTAAGCATTTTAAAATCTTCAGATCTTTTTGATTATTTATTAGATAAAACTAAAAGAACATAGATATAACTTAAATTAAATAAAAAATGTATTTATTTTAAGTAAAAATAAAATTAACTGTATAAGATATACAGGCAAAGATGTGTTTTGAAGGATGTTGTAAAATAAAAATGATGTAAAATATTACATCGTATTTCAACTGAAATAAAAAATTGAGGTATATTTGTAAGTAAAAATTATGTAGCGATTTCAATAGATTTATGAAGTGAAATACAATAACAATGAAAATATAGAGTAATGCTGACCTTGATTTCAATTGAAGCATTGAAACGATTGAACATGCATTTGAACGGCATTCGAACGGCATTTGAATCATGGTTCAGCAATTTTACTCTTTATTAAACAAAAACGGTCAAAGACATCAGTTTAGAAAAAATAATACTTTTAAATCAGAACAAGTGTTCGAACAATAACAGAGCAGAGTAAACTCTAATCTACAAAAATAACAAGTTAGAGAAGCATTAAAATAACATAAATGTGAACCTAATCGTTAATTATAAACATTTCTTGTATATAATTTATTAAAAAAATAGTCTTTAAGAAAAACCAAAAATAATTCATAATAAAACTTCGTTCGCGAAGATACAGGAATTTAGTACGACAATAATATTCTGTCAAAACACAACCGAAACAAGAGTAAAAAAAATGATTTTTCGATCTGGCACTGTATAGATTTCGTTAGAATAGATTAAAAATACTTGGGTTCAGTTCAGTGAGTAGTTCGATGTCATCCAACAATGAGACCAGATGCGATTGACCGTATTAACATGCAGTTGTCTCAAAAATTATTTGTGCAAAGAACAATTTCTTAATTAACACAAACAAAGTTGGCTGTAACTCATTAAATAATAAAAAATAATTAACGCATTTTTTAGAATTTATTGAAATTGAACAAACCTCAAAATTTTTCAAAAAAAAAAATGATTCGTTCAGGGAACTCCCAAAAAAAGCAAAAACAAAATCTCTTAAATTATTTGTACATTAAATTATTGCTCAAAAATTAGTTGTGCACCTATTAGTTATGCATAAACAATAATTGAAAACAATGCCTTCTTGACAAATATTCAAGCCTTTGAAATTATATGGGATCTATTTTTTGATACCTAATAAGAAACATTTCCTCCTTTCGCTTCTATAACCTAGTAGACCCGACCAGGCATCTCAATTGCTTAAATTTTTCAAAATTTGAAACTTTTACTGATTCCCAAGAATGTTCAATGACATTCCTAGTCTTGTGGTGTTTTATTTTGCATATTATACCAAAGGTTTTCCATTTGCATAAAAATCAGGACCCTAAGGTGGCCAATCTAAAACACTTTGCCCAATAAACTTCAAATACGATATAATAATAGCAGCCTTGTGTGTCGTTGCATTATCTTGTTGTAGCACAAAATTTAGGTTTAATCAAATAGTCATCAAGAAATAACATTCTATAATGATAAAGATCAAGGTATAAGTACTTGATGTGACTTTGTTCGGTAGTTCAAGCAAGGGGTATTTTGCCTAATAAAGAAATACCTCCCCAAACCATTATATTCCCACCACTAATGTGTCTTGGCCAATCTTATAATATTCTTTTTTTCTTTTCAATGTTGGTGGAATGATAAAATTTTCTGCCGAACGTACCGTCTAGTGAAAATAAACATTCATCCGTCTACAGAGTGTTTTGCTAAAATACAGCAGGCTTATCTATCTATATGTTCTTTAGGAAATTTTAATTTAAAACGTTTATTTTTTTCAGAAATATATGGCTTTACGCTTTTTAGCCATTTTGTGATGACTTTCGCACTTAACAAGACACAGTTGAACATTTAATCTATTTTGTCTATGTAATCTTCAATTTTTGTTGTATTTACTATCTAATCTTCAAATAGATTATCTTTAAAAAATAATGCATTGCTTCCTTAGATGGTTAAATAAACACGTTTACAAATAAGTTATGAGATTTTGTTTTTACCTTTTTTGGTTGTTACCTAACCGAATATTTTTTTTTTTTTATATACTACGAACAATGAAAAAGATATAAAATGTGTATGAAATTACATTCCGCCGTTCTGTTCGAAATTTTAAATGTTTGTTTTTTATTCTTGTTTTTGTTTAGGTTGTGTTCATATTTATTTACTTCGATTAGATTAGATTATGCTATCTCGAGAGGGGATATGTGCTTAATTGATGTGATTACCCGTGTTAGTTATAGTGCTATTAATCATCTAAGTCCTTAAAGGATACCTGATTTTGAAATCACACTCAGGATATTCTGCAATGGTTAAAATTATTTGATGTAAATTAAAATTAAATGTTTTATGTCTGTTTGTTATTAATTGACTCGATCGATTACAACTAAATTTGTATTGTATTTTAATTAAATAGAGGGGTAAATCATAAATAATGTTATTTGTAATGTTACCTGTTTCCGGTAGTTTTTCTGTCTTACAAATCTTAGCAAACGCGAGGGTGAGGTTGATGTGTTACAAACCTCAAAATTTTTGTCCAGGTACTATTTCAAAAATTAGAAAATACATATTGAACTTAAAAATAAATAATTCGATAAAAATTTTAATAATTTCTAATTTATATTTATAATTACATAAATTTAATCGATAGTTTTAATAGATTTTATGTTAAAGTTTTGGTCGGTTCTTATAGCTCACAGATTGTATTAATCACATATTTTAATAAGTTACAAAATCAATTAAAATAAAAATCAGGAGTTGTATATAGGTAGTTTAGGGCTATATCAAAACCTACTGATGAGTTCAAATAGTATTATGATGTGCGAAGAAGCAAATCTTTAAAATAATTTGTTAACATATTTAACGGTTTCTTAAATGTTGTGTGGCTCAGAGGTAAGTGTCACACAACTTTCAGCACACTTTAGGAATATTTTAAAAATCAAAAGCGTTGTAGACCTGAAGATTGGTACTCTCTCTATCATTAATAAATATATCTATCTAATACCGTTTCTCGAAATTTGGACTGGTTTGGAAAGCTGTCTTACAACCCCTAGCATCCATTAACAATATTTTAAAAATGCTAGAGATCACAAAATGTGTACTTTAATAAACTATTAAAAATAAATAAATACAGCTGGTACCGTTTTTCGAATTTTTGACTGAGCTAGCGAAACGGTCCGACCAGTACAGCTTGTTCTAGTATAAAAATTAAAGTCCCTTATGACTAAAAAGTAAAAAATAAAATAAAGCTTTTTGGGGATGGCTATTCCAAATATTTCGTAGCACAAAAGGTAGAAAATAAATAAACTAATTGAAGCACTGCTAGAAAATTCTTTATAGTCATAATATGTAACCTTATACAACAAGAAAAAATGGAACGTATAATATGTATATACGGAGAAAGAAAATAAATGAATTTGCTAAGACTAAAAGCTAGCATCTGATTTTCTGAAAATTATTCTGATATAGATCTATTCAATTTTTTGAAATTAGTTGACAGCATTTTGCTTATGTGTATTTTAAACCAACAATTTATATTTACGAAGTTGCTTAACATTTCGCATTTCAAATAGCTATCTACTACTGTTTTAATCTATCCTTTGTCATTCTACTCTTATATTATGACACAAGGAAGTTATTATTACATCAGTATTTAATTTTGTAATTTTTGATAGGTTGGAAATTATGTAAATATACACCGTGAAGTTGTTAAACATGATCCTAGTACCTTATAACCCCTATCATCAATTAAGTAAATAAGTAAAGTGAAAACGTCACGAATCATATTATACAACGGGGATATCAAATTTAAATGTATAGATTATTTTCATGATACCCTAATTGTTTTGCGGTAATGAAAAATAACATTTTTAAAAAACCAAGAAATAAATCTTTACTTAATCTCCTCTCTTTTGTTTTTTTTTTTTAATTAACATTTTATAAAAATAAATTAAAAACAAAAAACGGAAGCATAATAAAAATAAATATTCAAGTCCCAAACCATTTTTTTTATTTTTCTTTTAATTTCATGTTTCCCTATAACAAAAAAAAAAAAAACAAATTATTTTTACAAAATCCATTTAACAGATTATAACGGTAACAGTAAAATATTATTTTGGGTGATTTTTTTTATTTTTAATTCTTGTATCCTACCTGTGATCATTCATTCATTCATGAGCAGATAGATAAATATGCATACAGGATCTTTGAGATTTATTTTGTATGTCATTAAATATTTTGAACTAAATAATAATTGAAAAAGGAGTGGGACAATGGGAGGTCCTTCTTATACTACAATATACATTATTTGAATATGTACACATTCTTAATAATTATTTAAAAAAATGTTAATATTGATTACATTATGTTAAAAGTGTGATTTTTAGCACATATAAATTATGTTTCAATTCAATTTGGCTTTTTATCTAACCTTTTACGTTATACGAAGCCATTATAACTATTCGAAATAATTATTAAGTTTTGGTATGTTGTAAATTTTCTTAATTATTTCAAAAACCTATGGTTTCGTAGGAAATAAAGGGTTTCGATATTGCAATACAGATTTTTATGTTGATAGTTTAATCCGCTTTCCTAAGGTCGGTATTAGTCCACCCACTCTATCAGCTACTTCATATCGCTGTATGACAGAGTGCCCACGAACCAAAAAAATTTTTACTTTATATATCCTATTCTGGAAATATATTCTATTTTTCCAGAAGTATAGTCCATTCAGGAAGTATATTCCATTCAGACAGAATATTGTGGCCCAACACCATCAGCAATAAGGACTTATAGCAGCTAACCGGTGAAGAATCAATAATGTATCAAATTCAAAGAGTAGAAAATGGAGATGGATAGATCACACTCTAAGAAAACAATTAAATAATATGACCAAAATGGAGTAGGGCCAAGATGCAGACAGGTAGGATCAAGTTGCAACAGAAAGCGTCAAGATCAGGGTCAAGAATAAGGTCAAGTTGCAACAGAAGGCGATGAAGACCCAACAACACATGACGTCGAACTACGCACTTCTGAACTAACGAGATATAGATGAACTTGGGATGAAATAAAGATTACTCCGGACAACAGAGAACCGTGGAAGAGGCAAGTTGATGTCCTATGCTAACACGAGGAGTAGCAGAAACAAAAAAAAAATCAATTCAGAGGTTTTTCAGTAGAATCCAAATGTTAGAATGACTTACTATAAAATAGTAGATGTTTACTTATGTAGATACTGGACCAGGACTGATTCATTAGCGTCCTTTATTTTTACCGTTCATAGGTGTATTCTCTCCAGTTGACAAATTGCTTGTATAAAATGATTGTATAGTGCCTGTTACCATAGTTCGTAATCCCCGTAGGTGGGATTGTTGTATTTGTATTAAAAATGTATATAATACTCTTTGAACGGATGATGCAGTTAAGAAATCTGTTAGTTCGAGTGAATTTTTTTTTTTGCTGCAATAACACCAATGTTCTGGGATAGACATTTATTTTCTTCATTAATTTAAGTAATTAACTTTTCTAACTTATTTGCTTGGCATTGTCATTTTATCATAGTTTTGGACATCTCTTTCGGTTACAATGCTTAACAACAGTTTCTTTTGCTTTATTACACATGTAATCTACATAAAAATTTGAAATAATCGAAAAACTTATTACGCAAAGTTACACAAGTAAAACATGAACTTTAATTTTAAAGAAATAAATAATTTTCTTTTCAGATATATGAAAATCATCAAAAGAGTCTGCTACTTCTGTTCTTGTATCGGGGAAGAACGAAGTCAAGGACTGTGCCGACTTTAACGCCAACCTTTTGTTAAAATTAATTAAAACTAGTCTTTAAGACTAATAAGTAAAAAAAAAATTAATAAAAAAATAAAATTGAAATGCTAGAAAAAGTTTCCCCTCCCTCTGTTAAATTTATTTTTAACGATTTGACTGAATATAATTTCAAATTTTGCAAATTATTGCAAATTACAGCTCTATTAATAATCTTCTTGTCTTCTTCTTTGAAATGAGGTGAAGAAAATATAGTAAATTTCATTTCAGTAAAAATATAAAACTTTGGAGTGATCTACAGGTAATAGAATTCCCGTATGTGCTCTATACATTACTTATATTAGCCTCGGTATAAAAGTATGGTACTGCATGAGATAAATATCGTGAAACCTCTGGTATGCGGATTATTTTACAGAACTGTAAGATATTTAATTATCATGACTGTATTTGTAATTTTATATGTATGTATTTATCAACAATATATTATATTAACAATATTATGTGAATGTACGGTACTTGGTAATAGAATTAGATCAATGAAGTCAGTAATAACAGGAACCAATTTATTTTATTGAATTTTAACATTTAAACTGAACTCCGATGAGCAGATTCTCCAACGTGCGGACGTGAACAATAAAATTCTCCCTTAAGTGATTTAAATTGTCCGATAAACGGTTGCATAACTTTGCTAAACACAGTCCTATATAAAAATAACACTAAACATTTTTCGTTTAAGTTTTTTAATCGAATGTTCTTTTAAATCTAAGTTTGGTAATTCCCCGCTTCATGTTTTTTTGGATTAAAAATGTTGATTTAAAAATTTTGCGTGTAATTGTCTCAGTATTTTTTCGATATTTGAATGTGCTCCTAAATAAATTAAGTAAATTTAAAAACCAAGGTGAAAACTAAAATGCGAATGTAAATATTAAAAGAATGATAAAATGTTAGGAAAAGATAAGTTTTAGGTTTCGCTTCGCACTCAAACTTGCAATAGGAAAAACAGAAGATCTAAAACTATCAAAAAAGAAGGATAGATCGGAATAGCAAAGTGGAAGAAATTTAAATAAGCAAAAATTTTTTTTGAAAATTGAAGGTCTGAATATTGATTGGAATAGCTTTAAAATGGTTTAAAAAATCAAGGATTGGTAAAAGTGAAAGCAAAAAAAATGTGGCTATAATAATTTCAGCGCAACTGGCAAATGGCTTCAAAAGTGGCATAATAGACATAATATTAGTTTTAAATCTATAATGAGGTAAAATTGCTGATGTCAATGAACAAAATGTTAAATGGTTTTTGAAGAATATCTCTTCTATGGTTGCTTTGTTACCAGACGGAAACATGTGCATGCCCTTAATGCAAAGCGAATAATTAACATTTAGGTTTAAGAAACAGAACGGTAAATTTATTTAATTTTTTTTTTTATATAGGGGTCAATCGCGGAGTAGATCACCGCAACAGATTATCGCAATATACTTCCACAGTATACAATCCTATAATGTGTGGAATTGGCACTATTAAACGTGTTAAATTTACAAAAAAAAAAATAGATGAATCTGGAGATGAATTAAAGACATTAAAAATTTCTTATAAGCAGACATCTCTTTGAAGTGGACAAAAATCTTTATTCTCCTGTTATTCAAGCTTTCACTGTCTGTCTTTTATTATGTCTGAAAACCTCCTTGATGTGAGTGAGTGAACTCATTTTTGAATTAAATTGTTTGCATCCCTCCCCAACATTGCAAATATATTCACATAAATAAATTTTAACATTTGTTTTGAATTGATTTTATTTTTTTATTATTTGTGAATTCGAATTCAGGTATTATAAAAGTGCATCCAACTTGCATATAGTTTTTTTTTTTTTTTAAATTTGATTGGTCAAAGAAGAAGAATGAGGAAAAATGTAAGAGTTAAGGTTTAGAATATCAGATTTTCTTTTTTATTTACTTTTACTATTTTCTTCATATAGGTAAACTCTTTCAGCTGACCGTATAATCATCATTATCATCATCCCCATAATCAATATCATTTGAATTGCTTTAATTTATTGAATGGTAAAATGAATAATTAATGAGACAATTTAAGAATAAATGATGAGACCACGGTACAGGTACTTTCATGATCTATTTATACAAGTATAATATGTTTATGGGAATGAATCTCTATATATATATATATATATGTTAGATGAGTTTAAACAAAAAAAAAAAAAAACCTCTGATTTCTATACATTCCATGATAATAGCAAGAATAAATGGTTATATATACGATTATCTCTGATGAACTGAAATGTGAACCATATTGAATATTTCAAGACATTTACAGAAATGTTGAAACAATAAGTTCGACTCAATATCAAACTTATATATGTACAGCACGTGTATATAAATTATCATATGAATAAATGAATGAATGTATGAATGAATTTTATAACCAACTTAAAGTTGAATTATTTGCAAATTTGGTATTTTAAATGATGTCCTTTTCATATTTTTTTATATTGAATTGAGTGTAATATAGGTGGGTGGGTATGGTAGAGGCATGTACTGAAAAGTAATGAATGGTAAAAGTAATAGTAAAGCAACATTAAATACCTACGAATATTATTCTAGGCACCTATACATATAAATAAATTGTTAAAAAAAAAACAAATTGAGAATGGTTGGAATTGGAAATGAAACCATTTTTATTTTTTGTGTTATTTTGTTTGTTTTTTCTTTACTGAAAGTAATTTATTATTTGATAGGTAGGCTAAAAGTTTTTAATGGCTTGCTGTAAAGTCAAATGCATTAAAGTCAAAATGATTTTATTTTCTTTTTGAAAAAGAAATAAGGTTTGAAATCATGAAATTTTAAATATTGTCTTTAATAAGTTTTTGAAAAATGAAATGGGACTAAAGAAAGCTTGTATCTAAAATTCAACTAGAAATTGATAAAAATGAAAGTGTTACAGTATTGTGTTAATTAAAAAAAATTGGTTAAGAATTTCAAATGAATTTTGGATTGCTGAAAAGTCACATCTTATCTGATTTAAATCTTACTTGTCAATCAGAACTTAATATGAAGAATATGAAGGTGTTAAACTGATTTATAGAATAATCCAAAGCATTTCATTTAGGACTCACATTGTTCTGCTGTTACATTAGTGGTCAACTAAATATTGAATTAAGTATATCTTTTATTATATGTATATGCAAATTATTAAGCAAAATAGTTTAGGCTGAAAATATGTATTATGTTATATATAATCAAGATAATGTTAATAATGGATGAATAGTCAATCACCCATATTCTCTTAGACATAAGACATATCGTATAGAAATATAACTTGAGTAATATTTTGATATTCTGTTAAGCATAGACATGACAGTCTTAAATTGACATGATGACAAAAAACAAATTTTCAGTACTATCAAAATAGTAAAATTTGCTATCACCCATCTTCCAGGATCTTGCGAAAATACATATTCAGCTAGACTGACTCTTCATCGCGTGAGTGATGTGTACAGAACAGACTTGATACAGACTTATTATTAATTCTAATTTAAAAAAAAAAACCAAATGCATGATGTTTAACATAAGACAAACAAATGCACTAGATTTTGTTTTGTTTTTTATTTGTATATAAATTCAATATTTTCCACTATTTTGACATTCTTACATTAGTCTAGGCTAGAAAAATTTACAAAAACAGCTACTTATTTCTAATTTTATTATCATCTAAGCAATTTTTTCGTTTTTATGTTAATTTTTAAATGCACTAGATATACACATATCAGTGATGGGGCGTGAAATTTTCAACTGGGGAAGCTCTATAAAAGGAAGCAGCAGTTTGCTTTGGCTTTTCTTTTTCTATGGAAATTTTTGCTAATTTCGACAGCCAAAATTATTCACATCTACTTCTCAAAGTAGTTTCAATTCTGTTTAGGCAGAAAAACGATCGATCAACTGAAGTAGCTGTTATAGGAAGTGTTATTATCAATTCACAAAGTTCGGAATATTCATTAAAATAATTTTTTAATTCTGTTTCAATTAAAAATTTTAATATTTCGCAAATACTGTTTTTGTTATTGAAATTTTCATCAGAAAATATAAATTTAATTTAAGCTCTGACTTTAAGAAGAAAACAATGTAAAAAAGTATGAATTTTCTATATTAATGTTCGAAAATACCTCGTATACGAACTAAAAGATTTACTGAAAAATGCTGATTACATTGTTTTATTGTTTTTGTTGTTGTTATTAGTAGAGCAAGCACTGGTTTACCATCTTCAACAATTAATAATTTTTCCTCAAAATTTCTAACCGAAAAAGATTTTTTCTTAAGCTTTCAAACTCAATTACAATTATCTATTTTAATTATTTATAAATAATAAAAAAAAAAAAACATTTTAAATTTTTACATTTGTTAACAAATTGTTTCAAAACTGCATAAAACAAAATTAAGGCTGAAAATAAACAATGTAGCATTCAATAACAAAAAACTACAGAATTAATTAACACAAATCAATACTACTCTCTCTAAAAAAACTCAAAACTAAATACATTATTTATATAAATATTTTATTTATTTATTTATTTATTTATTATGCTCCATATATTGTACAATTAATTCTTTTAAAACTATTTACTTAGATACAGATATATAATTATCTTTACTACAGTTGATTTGTATTTTTTTATTTTTATTTAGAAGTTTTCGAGTTTAATACTATAAATTTAAAGGAAAATTGGAGATGAAAAACCTTTTTGAATTTTTGTTTTGTAAAACTTAACGCTAACTTAAACAGTAAAACCTATCTATAGTAAAATCTATACGTACGAACTAAACCAGCCTAATTTTTTTTTAACTTAATTTAAATTTCTGATCAGAGGATTTTCTGACATGAACAGTTCCGAGTGGAACTTTACAGTTAAATAACTTATTTTTTCTAAAATTGTATTCATGCTGGCTTTATCATGCAGCTTTTTGGTTGAATACCATCTGGGAAGATTGAATACAAGTTTCAAAAGTTTATTTTGCGCAATTTGCAATTTTTTGGTATGACTAGCTGCACAATCTCCCCAGACTGGTGCCGCATATAACATTATTGGTTGAAAAATTACCTTAATAAGTATCAATTTGTTTTCTGTGGATAAGATTGATTTTCGGTTAATAAGGGGATACAACATGCGAGTACATTTGTTAATTTTATCAATAGTGTTAGAAGTTTGCTTTTGAAAGGTTAGCCTTTTATCTAAGGTAATGCCTAGGTATTTAATAGTATCGGCCCAGTTAATTTCGTCATTTTGCAGTTTTAATGGTATAGAAGGTAAAAGAGAGGCTTTCCTTTTTTTCGTAAAATAAATTGATACTGTTTTGGAAGCATTAATTTTTACTCTCCATTTTGCATAATAACTAGAGAGCTTATTGAGTGAATTTTGTAGGTTTGTTAATATGTGATTGGGATTAGTGCCAGCAGAGTAAATTGCAGTGTCATCAGCAAATACTGATATTTTTGTAAACTCTAGCCTAGGGATATCTGCAGTGTAAGTGTTGTACAAAATTGGGCCAAGTACCGAGCCTTGTGGAACTCCTGCTTTAATTTCATACAAATTGGAGCATGTATTATTCAATATCACACGAAATACTCTTTGATGAAGAAAGTTTTGTATGATTTTAATTAAATATATAGGAAATTTATACACTTCTAATTTATGAAGCAAGCCAGAGTGCCACACAGTGTCAAAGGCGGAATTTATGTCAAGCGCTACTAGACCAATAGATTTGCGTTCTTCTAAGTTGGATTTAATGTAATTTTTGACACGTAGAAGAGGGTGAATGGTACTATGCTTTACCCTAAATCCAAACTGTTCGTTTGGAAGAATTTTTTTAGCTGAAATAAACTTTTCCAGTCTAATTTTTATGAGTTTTTCAAATATTTTTGAGAAACTGCATAGTAAGCTGATAGGCCGAAAACTACTTAATTCCTCCATCGGTTTTCCAGGCTTAAGAATCGGAATAATATGAGCTTCTTTCCATATATTCGGGAAATAACCTAGTTTTAAACAAGAATTGTAAATCAAAATTAGATATCTTTTTGCGTTTAATGGTAATTTTTTGATACATAGATTAGATATGTGATCTGAACCTGCAGATTTTTTAGTCTTTAATTGGGCAAATATTTCATTGACAGATTTCAGTTCAATTTGTTCAAAGGATTCTATTTCAGCTTGATCAATTTTGCTTACAGATTCCTCCACCATAAGATTTGTATCATGGTCGCTTGTGTTGTTGTTCACGGCGTGTTTGTTATAAAAATTTTTAGCTAATGCATTTGCTTTATCAATATTCGTGTAAAATGTGTTACTGTCATCCTTTAGAGTACCTATAAATTTATTTTTATTTTTTAAAACTTTTGAAATTTTCCAAAAAGGCTTTGACGATTTTTTCAAGTGCTTAAGAGTATTAGACCATTTCATATTTCGAAACTCACTTATTTTATGTTTTAAAAAGTTGTTGAAGTGTTGTAATTGAGCATAAAAAATTACATTACGACTACGCATCCACTTTCTCCTAACAGTGTTTCTATGCCTGATTATATTTATTATATAGTCAGGTAATTTTTCGGTGTATTGCTTGACTATTTTCATGGGTACAGCCAATTCAGTTGCTCTTTTAATTTTGTTGTTTAAATTAGATATCATATTGTCTATTTGGAAACAATAGTCAACAGAATCATTATTATTGGTATTTAGTTCCATTTTAAGAAACTTCTGATACAGATACCAATTTGCATTGTTAAAATCCAAATAAGTACGATCATGTGATATAGTTTGTTTGCTAACGTTTAAAGTAACCGGCAAGTGGTCAGATGACAGATCATTAATTGTAATAGGTTGGGAGCAATATTCTGGTATGTTAGTTAAAAATATATCTAGTGTAGAAGGTAGTGAATTACTATTATAAGGAATATAGGTATGGTCAAAAGGATATAATAATGTGAACCTATCACTTAGTAATAACTGATATAAAATATTTCCCCAACTATTAGCCCGGGCACATCTCCACATTCTGTGCCTGCAATTTATATCGCCTCCTATAATGAAGTCACCTGTAGTTCTTGAAATTTTTAGTAGATCTTTTTTGAAGTCATTTTTATTTAGATTTCTTACGTTCAGGCTACTTATGTAATTTTTAGTGCCGGAAAAATAGACAGAAAAAAGTTTAATTTTCTTGTTATCATTTAATGTTACCTCTATACCAATATTTTCTATTAAATCCAACTTTAAAGGTTCAATTAGTTTATGCTTAATATCTTTTCTAATAATTATTGCTACACCCCCACCACTTGTTGTAAGACGATCTTTCCTATATATATTAAAGTTCGAGTTTTTTAGGATAATATTATTGTTAAGCCATGTTTCACATATCAAGCCAACATGAATACCATTTTGTAACATAAAATTGAACAATTCATGGTTTTTGTTCTGAATAGATCTAGCATTCCATGTTAAAATATTTAGTTTATTACTAACATTCATTTTGAATATAAGTATTTAACCGAAAGTTCAGTTATAACCGAAAATTGTTCAGCCTTATTTTTGCAATTACTTAATTTATTTAATAATTCATTAGTTAAATTTAAAATTTCATCAACAGAAAAAAGATCTGAATTATTTCTTATATTATTACTACTATTACTATTGAAATTATTATTACTATTACTACTAATACTACCTGCTGGAATTTTATTGTTATGACAGCTTATACTTGCAGCAGTGTTACTATTGTCGTTCTCCCAAAAAGAGTTTGATCTACATACAACATTGTAAGGTAATGAATATGTGCTTCTATTATTGTTGTTGTTGTTGTTACTATTGCTGTTACTATTGCTGTTTGTCTTGTAGTAAAGAGTGTTTGGAAAAAGTACATTGTAATTACTTTTACTCATAGTTGCATTGTTGTTGTTGTTTGACACTGAGGTATTTTGTCTTACTTTATTGTTGCGACCCAAAAGAGAGATATATGTTTTCTTATTATCACAAATACTATCAGTGGAATGATGTTCACCGTGACAATTAGCACATTTTTTAATTTCTTTGTTTGTACAGTCAGTAGTTGAATGACTGCCGGCGCAGAAAGCACATTTTGTATTTACGCTACAGTTACGTGATCCGTGGCCAAACATCTGGCAATTGTAACATTGTGTGATTTTTTTATTGGTGGATTTACGTTCCCATCTAACCTTAGTGTTGAATATATAAGTAAACTTATTACGTAATTCGTTTAACTTAATTGAATTTTTTTCTAAATATACAATATATAGTTGTAAATCATTATATAAATTAGTGTTTTTATTTATTGATTTGATATCCAAACATTTTAAACCTTTTTCCAATAAGTTATTCTTCAAATCAGTGCAATTGTAGTTGTCCAATCCAGATAATACAAATTTTAGTGGCTTAGTGCTTTTCGATTCATATGTAAAAAACTCTAGATTGTTTATTTTTAGTTCGTCGAGTGCTTTTGTGTAAGATTCATTTGTGTTACAATACAGTTTTATACCAATTGAAATGGATCTGACATAATAATCATTTACACCAATTTTTTTCATAAATTCGTGAATTGTTGAAATTTTTTGTTTTATTATAGTTATTGGTGGTGGACCATTTTTCTTAGAATCAGTGTTTTCAAAATTATTTTCGCATGCGTCCTCCATACACGTGCTTTCATTGTCATCATCAATAGTTTGTAGAGGTAAGTAGTAATTACTCTCAGAAGTTTTCTTTTTTTTTTGTGAATTGTCAAAATCACTGTTATTATTTATTTTAAAACTTTTCGCCATGTTTGTGTCTTTTTGCAAAAAAGCCACATTAATTTCATTTGAAATTCTTTTCCTTTTTCGAATAATTTTGAGATTTGGAATTCAAATAATTAATTTTAATGTTGTAAATTACAATTATTTTTCTTTAATATGTTGTATGAACAAAATAATTTCTTTTAATAACTTTAGAAGTTTTCTCGATGCAAGCAAAGGGAATACTGATATAAATATTAAATCTCATTTAAGTCAACAACCACAATAATACACAAAATTAATTCATTCCTTGCTACTTTTTTTATTTGTAAATTAATTTTGTGTCATCCGATATTTTGTTGTTGTTTCCTCTCTAGATAGTCTATTTTCTAATTATATCAGGTAGATTTGGAATGAATATCAGCGATACAATCAAATTTTTTTTCTTCTAAGATTTTATTTTATTGTCGCTTCATTTATTATTTTGTTGTTGTTGCTAGGATACTAAATAGAGATAAAGACAGTGTGTTTGAGTGTATATATATTGTAAATGAGAAGAGAACTGATATCATTATATTTAAATTGTCATTATATTTTTATGCAATGTATTATGTATAATTATTATAGGTATAGCATCTTGGTAAGAGAATAATGATTTTTAATAGGCATTATTTTAAAATATTTTAAATTTGTGGTTGTTGAATATCTCTTGTTGGCTTGTATGATTGAAAGAATAATGATGATTTTTTTTTCATTCGATTTGAATTTTTGTAGTTAAGTAATTTTTATATTAAATTAAATATAAATTTTATATTAAGCTGTAAAAAATAATAAATAATATTTCATTTGGGGAAGCAATCATTCAACTCAATATATGGACGCTTCGTGCCTGACACATATATATATATTTTTATTTTATTTATTTATATTTAACTCAAAATAGCTATAGCAATACTTGTACAGACTTTATACGATGTTAGTAACCGCAGTATTGAGATGGTGCAACATGGTGCAACATGGTGCAACATTATAAATATCTAGATTCTGATTTCTAGATATAATTGTAGATAACAATCTATATATAATCTGTAATGCACTGATTAATGAATACTATAAAGAAGCATAAATTATTGATTTTATTTTCATCACTACCTTTTAAAATATTCATTAAAACATGTAAAAAATCTGAAAACAAAATTCAAAATCGGTAAAAAAAAGTGATTTTTTAAATATTTTTATATTTTTTAATATTTTAAATTTTTAACGATGCTAACGATAAAAAAAAATAATTGTATTTAATAATTGTATTAATAATGTATAATACTTACTTTACAAGCTACAGATCTTGAAGGTCTTGAAGCCTGACGCAAAATTGTCCTTAACTGACTTCAGTCACGAGTGATCAATTATTATAATGTAAAATAATTGTATTAATAATTAGATTAATAATTGTATTTCCATACCTTACTGGATTCAACACTTCTATTTGCTTATATCTTTCCAAACTCTGATATTGCATGTATACAATGATTTTTTATTTATTTTTTGTTTGAGTCAATGAAAACGAAACAGAGAATGCGCTTGGCCTAGGTTTGTAGCCTCTAGCATACAACACAAAACTATCAATCAATTCACAATTAAAATTAATCAAATACAATTAACCATTATTTTTTCTATAACGGCTATTTTTATATGAAGTTAATCATTAATTTAACAAAAATCTATTATAAGAGGTTTTTTGACGGATTAACGGTATTATCCTATCATATAGTTCAAACAGTTTCGTCCGTCCGATTGAATTGTCTAAAAAAATTTTGATTTTCAACTAAATGATAAAGCTTCAACATATAGGCATGTTGAGATAGACGAATTTTATGCCGGTTGTCGCATCATTTGATTCCGTCTGTTATGTAAGAAATTTTAAAATTCCAATGAATATAAGTATTTTGAGTATATCAGGGGGGGCATTAGATTACATTTTGAAATGTTTGAACACTTTGAGTATGATTGAAGTTGCTCATAGCTTGTTATGCAATATAAAATAGTTTTTCTACATATTTTCTATTCCACATCCACCCACTGTTTCAATTTGATGAATTAATGTTAGGTATATTAAAACAAAAATGTAAACATCAATAATTGCAGTTAAATTGAATTAATTATTCCCTCTTTCTATGAGACCATATTGTTTTTTTTTTTTGTTGTTTTTTTATAACCTAAATTTTGTTTTTAGTTTTATTTTTTCAACCTTGATATTGCGTAATTTTAACCTTGATAATAATATAACCTATACTATTACCATATATGTAAGTATCAAATTGACTCCTTTTCTTTCTTAATTTGAATTTTTACCTCACAAACTTAACAAGAACATAAATAAATCGTTATATTTACATAAAATTCAATTTATTAGAAAACTCTCTTCGGCAAAAACAAAAGCGTAATGAAAATAATTTTTCTGAATTATTAATATAAAAATAATAAAAATTATTATTATTATTATTTTATTTATTTATTTATTTAACGTAGTTAAATAACATTGAATTAGTATTTACATGTTGCATACGACACTTTATACTTTTTAGTTTTATAATAATAACAGTCTTATAAGAGTTTTTGGACTTATTCGTTAAGTATTTTTTATACAAATTGTAATATATTTTAGTTATTGAGAGATGTATTTTTGTTAATTTTGTGATCTAATAAAGTTCAGTGAGGTAAAATTCAAATCAAGATAGCCAGACATTGCAGTTCGTTTAATAACATCAAAAATTGACTTTTTTAATATACTTATTTACCTACGTAGCTAACCAACAGACCATCATGTAGGTTCTGTGTGGGACTAAAAATTTTTTATACAAATAATAAATTTAAAAATGCACTTAATATAATTTACTACATTAAAATAAATTGTATAGTTTTTGGCGTATAGAACAAAGTAACATTGAGGTGACAATAATTGTGAAGAAGTTATTTTAGACCATTAATTTGCCCTTTCCGAGATATGAGATAGTTTTATTTTATTTTAATTATTTTTATTTTTTTATTAAAATTTATTTTCTATTTTACCGTTATAACATTGTTTTACATCAGTTATCAAAGAAATATGAATTGGTTAATATTGTTATTAATTTACGCAAGTAATTTTTTTATTTTAATAAAAAATAATGAAATAAATTTCAAAGTGAATGATAATAATAAAATTTATCAATTTTATGTAAAAAATCAAATAAATGATATTGAAAAATTTAATGAATTTCTTAAAATAATTAAAATACAAAAAGAAATTTATAATTTAACAACAATTGTTGTATTTTTTGATAAAGAATTTTTAAATAAAAATGAATTAGATTTTAATTATTTAATTAGAGAAATTAAAAAATTTATAATAATACCAATTGTATTAATAAAAAATAATAATGATAATATTAATAATAATAATAATATTACTATTAATAATAATATTAATAATAATAATAACATTAATAACAATAATAATAGTAATATTAATATTATTAATAATAGTACAGAAATATTAGTAAAAAATTTAAAAAGAAAATTATATTTAAATTTAAATAAAAATATATTTACAATAATATTATTAAATAAAATTTTTCAAAATGATGATATTCAAATGAATAATACAAAATTATATTTAAGTAATTTACCATTATCAAAAATATTAATTGGTATATTTCCAACAAATATTACATTAATTAATAATGATAATAATAATTATATAAATAATATAACTAAAATAAAATTTTTAAATGATTTTTTTCGTTATAATTGGCGTGCATTAAGAAGAATAAATATAGCAATAACAATAACAATAAATAATTCAATTGAAATATATAAATATACACCATTTCCAAAATATAAATTAATTAATTTTACATCATTAGAATATAAAAAATTATATTTACGTCATACACGTAATTTAAATGGATATATAATTAAATCACCAATTATTCAAGATTATCCACGTGTATTTAGTTATATAGTAAATGATAAAATAAAATATGCTGGTAGAGCATGGAATGTATTTATTAATTTTATGAAATATATAAATGCAACATTTATAACAATGCCTACACCAAAAGATGATAAAGGTGATGTTTTAAAATTAAAAAATGTAAATATATATGAAATATTTTATAGTAATAAATTAGAAATTGGTTTATTAACAACTGGTAAACCAAATTTTAATACAAAATATAAAATTGAATTTACATATCCATATTCAATACCAAAATGGTGTTTAATGATACCATATAGTTCTGAAATTGAATTATCAAATTATTTATTATTACCATTTCAATATAATGTATGGTTATTAATTATATTAACAATATTATATTTAACAATAATAGAAAAAATTATATTTAAATTAATGAATATAAATAAACAATTTAGTTTAGCAATATTAGATAGTATACGTAAATTATTATTATTACCAATTGATTCAATTACAAAAAAATTAAAAACAAATCATTTTATAATATTAATTATATATACATTAGAATTTATAATTGGTTTTATAATATCAAATTATTATTTAACATTTTTATCATCATTTTTGGCAACAACTGTATTTCATCCACAAATAAATACATGGTATGATTTAAAAAAATCCCAAATAAAAATTATGTTAATTGATTATCAAATGGAAAAATTTTTTAATGATAATTTTAATTTTACAAAACAATTAAAAAATCAAGTAATAACAATGGATCGTGATAATGTATTAGAGCATCGTTTAAAATTGAATACATCATATGCATATACAATTGATGAAATGAAATCAAAATTTATATTGGCACAACAATGGAATTCAACACGTCCCTTATTCATATTAAGTCGTTTATGTTTATCAAGTAATTTTTTATCATTTCCAGTACGTAAAAATTCACCATTAAAAGGTGCATTTCAAATGTATACAACAATAATAAGATCAAGTGGTTTAATTAATTATTGGTTAGATAGAAGTTTTATGCATGCTAAAAAAGCTGGTTTATTACAACCAATTAATCGTGAAATGAAACATAAAAATTTAATGGAATTAGAACATTTTCGTTATGCAATTTATATATTAGGTTTAGGTTGGATATTTGGTATGATATTATTTTTAATTGAAATTAAATATTTTAATATATTATGTAATAGTAATTAATGTATTTAATTATAATTGTAAATTATAATGTATAAATATTAGAGTACCATATTATGATCAATAATATAATATTTGTTTTTTATTAATTAATTTGTGCATATTATATATGAGACGATAAGCCTCTACAATTATTGTAATATACAAAGAATATGTAATAAAAAAAAAATAATTTAATTTAATTTCTTAAGTTTGTTTAAATTTCCAATTTATATTGATTTTTAAAAGTTTGATAATAATTTAGTTGTTGTTTCATATTGAAAACCTGCAACATGGGAAACCTCTATATCGCGAAACAATTATTTAGTTGTTAGTAAAATAAGTGTGTCACTAGAGAAGGCTGAAACCAACATAGAGAACAATCATTTTTGTCGAAGTAAGCATTCAAAAATTAACATGAATACAACTAGATGTTAGTCGCAGATAGAAGATGATGGGATTTATTTCCGCTTTGTGCTTCTGCTTCACTAATCTTATGGCGTTGCAATACAATGTTGATAACGAATGTTATACACACTAAAAAACGACAATTATCTGGCAACAGTTTCTACATACATGTTAAGCATTGTAATGGGTTCAGGCCAACGAGAAAATGGATCTATTACAGTAAAAATACATTCAAATCTGTTGTATACTGAAATAAACGCTTCAAGATAAAAGGCCGAAAACAAAAATTTTTGTCGAAGCAAGCATAGAAGAGTTTATGCGCAGATAGAAAATGATGGAATAACTTCATTTCCACCTTGTGATCCACTAATAGGGTTGCAAGACAATATTGATAATGAATAACAACATGCACCCAAAGACAACAATTATTTGGTAACATTTTCTGCATACATGTTAGGCATTGTAATATGGATTCAGGCCTACGAGAAAATCGATTTATTGCATTAAAAATATTTATTTTAAAATAAATTGAATTCAGAATTTGTTCAAAAAGTTATTCTGCGATTATTTTTATCAGTCTTAAATGAAACAAAAACAAAAAAAAAAATTAAAATTTTCTTTCAATATAATTAATTATACTTCCCTTTAAAAAAAAAAAAATTATGCAAAATTTTAAAATAATAAAGGAATTATGAATTTATTTGCAGTACAACAATCTCAACTACGATTTCAATAATGTCAATGCAGTTTTAAATTAATTTATCTGCATAAATTAAAAATAAAAAATTATAAAGATTTAATTAAAAAATATAAAACAGAAAAAAAAGATAATGAAGATAATTAAAATTTCTTTGATTATATAAAATGTGTATGGAACGATAAACTTTTTTTTAAGTTTTTAAACTATTTTTGACCAGATTTTCTTAACTTACACAACACATTTTTTGTTGTAGTTATTTTAATATTTTATTTTTTTTTGTTATTAAAAAAATATTAAAAGAATAAAAGGATTTTTATATAATTAATCAGTTCTCTCTGAGTTTATAATAAACTTTTTGAAGAGCTGTGATGAAATTAAAGATATTTAAAAGTTTTTAATAAACACTGATTTATGGTATTTACCACAAAAATTATTTATAGTTTGAGAACAGAACAAAAACAGAAATTACTACAATGAAGAAAGTGATATATTTAAAATATATAACATTGGGATTTCATCATTGTCTTGTAACCGCATCCCTGGGTTATAGGTCGGAACACAAATTGGGATTAACCAAGGTAATTCTATAAAATTCTTCTACGAAATAATTTACGACAAATACTACATGACTTGTATACATAGATAGGCTCGAGTATGCGATGGTAATTATACTGTCCGATTAATGCTTAGAACAAGCATCCAATTACGAACGTCGTCACAACTGAAGCTTAGCCGTAGATAGAAAACAATGGATGGGATGGACTTTATATCCGCCTTGATATAAAGTGATGGGATTGCAAAACTATGATGATGATTAATCACGAGATATAAGCCAAAAATATGAAAATTATCTGTGGGCAGTTTCTGCATGCATGTTAGGCATTGAAATAGTTTTGGGGCAACAAGAAAATCAATCTATTACAGTAGGAATGCACTGAAACCCGTTACATAGTTTATTTTAAATTATCCTACGGAATAGTTTACTAGAAATCCTACTTTTATAATAGATGGTTTCAAAAATATGCAAATTAATGCTTAGAGGAATATTATATGCCTCCTATTACTAGACAAAATCTATTGCTACAAATCATCATCTAGTAAGAATAGTAAAACATTGCAACCGTTAATGAGAAAAATGTTAATAAAATAAACTAAACCAATAAAAGGCCAACATTTTTAAAGGAAAAAGGACCTGTAGTTGGACTGCAGATGCATCTTATTCACTGTTATAAATAAATAAATAAATAAACTAAACCAGATGCTGTTAGTAAAGAAATAAAAATCATGAGAAAACGCGTGTGTTCATAGTTGCAGAAAAAAAAATGCGTCAGCATTGCGCATATATTTCTACCTGACATCTATGTACAAAAAACTTGCGCAGACGAGTAGAAATTTGGTTGCAGTAATTTTTGTTCATAGAAACAGTAAATGCAAAATTTGTTTTGTAAGTTTTTATTCAGTTTGAAAGTTTAATGAAATTAGAAGTCTTCAAGTGAATAAAAGTTGGATACTCAATTTCAAGACAACAATGAATTCAGGTTTGCAAATTTTATTACAGCATCCCACCAGCTATCTATATTCATTTCTCTAAAATATAAATTTTATTTGCTTCATACATAAAATTATTTTATAAAAATATTTATATTGTAAAATAAATATATATTTTTTTTATTTCAATTCAATTGAAGCCAAATGGTCAAGGCAAGCGGGCCTTAATATTAACGACAAGATTTATTCCATAAATTTAAATTAAATTCAATTTACTTTAAACTGTAACTGTAATTTTCTTACATGTTTTTTAAAGCCGTTTTCTATTTCGAAAGAAGTGTACTATATAATAACTATTAATGCAGGTGCAGTACATGCTTAATATGCACGACAGTGATGCAACACCGACATACTATAAGCACTACCGCTTGTTTTGTAACTGCGCAAATTTTTTGACAATATGCAATTTTGAACAAAAAATTTTTTTTGTTGTGCAGGTGCGAACTACACACGAACACACTGTGCACACGCCTAATATATTTGTAAGTAATTATATTTGAATGAAAAAACTAGGCAAAAATATAGTAAGTAACAAAGAAATGTATACTAAAGCTCTACAGGTAAGTGTTCTTGGTTAAATAATTTCCCTTCTTATCTCTTAAATTGAAAACACATTTATGACTGTACCGTTAGCAGATAACTGTAACAAGAACGGATTACAACTATGGCATATAAAACTTAACGAAACCAAATTTAACGCAAATTAATTTTACATACAAGAAGATTTTCACCATTTTTATTTTAATAAAAAAAAATATAATTTATCAACACAATCGTACAGAATTTGGGAATGATGCTAAACTAGGTTGGAACGAAGACATAAAAAAAACAAAATAGAGCTCTATGGTCCACCAAAATAATACAATTTAAAGCCATTGAATTGTTTTTTATGGGATTACATTAAGGCTTGTGAATATGTAAATAAACTTGAAACATTGGAGTACCTAAAAAACAACGCCAGCTTGTTGTAAAAAATTAGTAGGTAAAAAATGGATACACAAAACATTGAAACATAATTTAAAATCGAGAATATAACCCTGATTAATATTAGTTCAAAGAATAGTAATAATTTTAACATAGTATAAATTACACATATATTAAAATTACCATTCCCAAGGAAGTTTAGAATGACTAAGGAAGCTAAAAGAAATTAGAAAAACATTATTTTTTAAATCTCACAATCTTGAGTGCTGGAAACTGCATTTCATGTATAGGATTAAATTGTTAAAGGTATACATTTTGTTTTGTCAACATTTTCATATTATTACATCTCATCGTTACTATTATTTTATTCTATTACATTAATTTAAAATCATTCGACCTTTAAATCAAAATTTTCTCTCAGTTTTAAATACAGGAGGTTTCACCAGAATAGTATTATATGTCCCAAAGGAATGTAGCTTGGATCGAATTGAAAAATAAAAAATTATACTATATGGCGTTAAGATTTTAAAGATGAGATTTTTTGTTATTCGTAGTCATTTTAAAGGCATATATATATAGTGCTATACTGCTATTTCATAAAATCGTTAGATATTCACAAAGAAGATACTATAACTGTTCTACTCTGGATATTCTATCATCGTTCGACTAGTATTAGATTATATTTAATTCAGGGTTAGAGCTGTTTTTTACTCTGATTTCACTACAATCCTTTTAACTTATTGTGATTATCCGTTGCATTGAAATCTTGCATCTGAATCACAAAAGATGTCTGAGTAATTGATTAGGACATTGTTTAGCAACTTAAATTATTCAGAAAATTCTATATTCATTTATTTTATTTAATTTGTATAAAATGTACATAAGACGATTAGTCTTTTTACTATACATTTACAAGAGATGGAACTCTTCCACGTAATTTTCAGTTTCCCAAATCGTTGAATTTTTTTCTGCACCATAAATGATTTACTGATATAATGAGATATTGTTATTAGTATAAATTCTTTGCAATATAGTTGTATTATTTATTTTTAAATTGCTATTGTCTTGAAATTTTTGAATTAGATTATATTAGTTTTTAGTTAGAGTGAAGTTCTGGCATTATTTCATCGCAGAATTTCATAGTCGCATGATTTCATCGCAGCCGCAAATGTACTAATTGTGATTATCCGTCGCATTGAAATCTTGCATGGAAATCACAAGGGATGGCTGATTTATTGACTAGGGAATTTTTTTGATGGTATGTTTAGCAAGTTTAATTATTCAGAAAATGATGTTCTAGTAGAAGAGATAAATTTTCATCTCCCACATGATTTTTATTTAAGCTTGCCATATTGTTGAATTCTTTTCTGCGCTCTAAACTAAACGATTTACCGCTGTAACGAGATATTTGCAAATTAGTTGTATATTTTATTTTAAAATGTTTATTGTTTTTAACCTGTTAAATTCGAATACATTCAATTTTAGTTGGGGTTGAGTTTTGGCACAATGTCACCGCAGCCGCAAATGGACTTATTGTGATTTCCCGTAGCAACGGGATTATGCATTTGAATATCTCAGGACATCTTTATTTATCAATAAAGCTCAGAATACTCTTAAATGGTTTGTTAAGTAGCTTTTATCGTTTGGAAAATACTGTTCAATAGATTTCACCTCTACATCACATATTGTTTAGAGGCTGTTTTACTCCAATGCAATTCCATGAGGTGTAATGGCGGTAGTGGGCAATTATTCTTTCTTTCATGATTCCTACCTAGTTTATGTTGAAACCTAAAAGTACTTTGTTTTTTTTTGTGCAGCGGGCTTGTTTGCATAAACCTTGTTTTCTTATCGATATCAGTATATTAGCCAGGTATATTAGATGCACAGTTTTTTGATAAAGCCAAATATTATTCTACACTTTTTCTTCGCTTGGAGTGTCCGACAGAAAAGGCTTGAGCCTCAGAGAACAACAGCCAATGCTTGTCTCCATAGCTAATTTACAAGATAGTTTCCTGCGATGCGATTACCCGCGAGAATAACATCATTTAATTTGTTTTCCTCACAAGGTTTTTAATACCTCTACGACTCCCATACAAAGTTGAACTTGTTCCATTTAGTATTAACATTACTATTATAATGAAAAATTACAATCGCACGTGAAAAATAATCGGACAGAAAGCGGTTCGGTTTTCTCAGTATGACCCAACTGAGAAAACTTTGGATCATAGAACAAAATGGGTATAGATAAAATTAATATCTTCCGGATAAAACACTCTGTATATGTATTTTCAAATATAAAAATTAACCTACACCGCAATTCGCTATAAAATCGAATAATTTAGAAACTTCTAATGGAACAAGGAATAACATTAAGTTGGATTCTCATATGTACCTTACAATAGAATCAAATTAAAATTAAATAGAAAAAAATAAAAATAATATAATATTAAAATTCATTATAGAAATAATATTAAAATATTTTTTATGGTTTTGCAATTTCGCAAAAAAACTAACATACAAAAACAACACCAAACTATTGTACAAGTTTTCGAATTTTTATTTTTTGTTTTTGTATTAAACTCACAGTGCAAGAAATCGGATTGAGAATTGTAAAATAAATGCAAGAAATAACAAATGGAAAAAATTAAGCAAAAAAAAAATAATTTAAAAAATATCACAGAACAGCAAATTTTATTCACCGGAAGTGTATTTTTAGTTGTTGTATACGCGTCACTATATACAAAAAAAATGTTTTAGTCCTTTTTAAATATTTGAAATGAGAACTTTTCAATTGTATTATAAATATGAAGCACCGTTGATGATTTTTGTAGAATAGACCTAGTAAAAAACTGATATAAATTGCGAGTTTTATAGATCAATAAATTGTGCTATGAACCGAAAGTGGTTAGGGTTAGAAGCAGACATTCAATTTTTTGTTTTTGCAACTGTTTGATTGCACATTTGTGCTCCATTAGCTTATATGAAAGCGTGCGCACTTACAACTGTTGTAACTGTTTCAATGTGTGCCCGCTATCATATAAACTAAGTGTGCACAAATGCGCAATCAAACTGTTGCAAAATTAAAAATTGCATGACTGCGCCTAGCCTAAGTCGTAATTTAATTTTTTTAAAAGTTATTCTACCAGAAATCTTACAAATTCAAATTCCACATTACAATTGCGTAATTGCGGTATTCTGTGAATGTTCAAAGTTATTTTCAAAGAAATTTTAATCTATCTAGGTGTAATTGGGTCTTTCTACTTTTTCAGTTTTACTCTGATTAATACCATTTTCGTAGTCAATATGGGAATAATTATCAGTGAACAAATTCTGAGAATAAACCCAAAATTAAGAAACAAATTTAATTCGATGTGAGATTTAAATGTGGCAAGTAGAAGTATAATATATTTTGCTACACCAGAATAATATTTTTGCTACTGTGCTATTGTGCATATCTGTATAATATTAACAGGGTTTTAAATTAAACCAAAATACGCCGTCTAAAGTCCTATAAATAAAAATTAAAGTTATCGTTACAATTTTTAAATTTAATTGAATTTGATACTAAAATTCAATTTAAATCGAAGCTAGTTCCAACTACCATTTTTCAGTTTCCTGGATGCAATCCTGGGTGTAATGCAATAAATGATTTTTCTTGGCTTCATCATATACCAGAGAGCCGATTATCTTCGGAAATGATTTTGTGTATGCAATTCGATATTTGATTTCCACAATAAAGATACAACTACCCTCAACTGCAATGAATTGCCGTAGTATTTTATTTGATTTGTTTAAACATTTTATTTGATTGGCAGATTGGCAGTTACTGGAAATTATCCAATTTTAGTAACCGTGTTAAAAATTTCGACGTAAGTTGAACAAAAATTTTTTTTTCAAATTGATGGCCAGGTAATTTGGCATTTCCGTTAGCCTCACTCTTACTCAACGATTGACGTGTTTAATGAAAACTTCTCAATTTCACTAATAGAATTTGGCATTGTAACTTCTTTTCCAAATCCCCAAACTTTTTTATATTTCATAAGTATCAGGTGATTAGCAATGACAACACTCCTCGGAGATGCGTATTTAATATGTTTCTAGCCTCGGCTTCGGCATCTGCTTGTATCATAACAGTTTTATAAATGATACATTAAAATACCCGAAAACCGTATTGATGAAAAGGTAATTAAAATCTGGAATCTCTTCAAAGTTCAAACAGCTAAACACTCTTCTTTCGCTAAATGATTTTGGCATTTTGGATTTGGTACTCTCTAACACGAAATTGCCTTATTGGTAAACATGCCGAACGTGTAGAGAGGAGGATGAAGATGAAACTGTTCAACACCTACTCTGTCCTGGTCTTTATCATAGAAGGAAAACCTATCTAGGAGTCTTCGTCCTGAGCTCGCTGGGTGACTTTCAAGGCACCAGAATCAAAGACCACCAACGCTTTGTAAAAAGCTGGAAATAGTTCAACGAGTAAATTCTTATCCGGATAAAATGGTGAAATTTTTCGTGGTATCACAACTGATCTACGGTCTACCTACTTAACACGAAAATAATCAGAAATAATGCAAATATCATCTGATAACAATATTTACGGTTTTTTCGTACCGCATATGGTTCCTACAGTGTTATTTTTTACATATTTCATTATTCATTTTCGCATCCCATTTAAAATCCGTAAAATGAAAATGATTTCTTATGCGATTAGATCCCAAATTTTATCCATAGATTTATAACAAATTGAAGCGAGTTTTTGTTTTTGCCATATCATTCTCTTCCCTCCACCCACCATTTCTATTAAAATTGTTTCAAAATCGTGTTTTTATTTTTTTTTTTTAATATTCTCTTTTCAAATGCACCAGTGCGTTAACAATGCATAAAAAATAGAAAAAAAGCAAAATTAAATTGAAAATAAAAAATTAAAATTGTAAAAGAAAAAAAATAAAATTAAAAAATTTATCTAAAAAAACAAAATTATATATAAAAAATAATTATTTTATTCTCAAAGATTAGTTTAACATTATAAAAAAAAGAAAAACAATAATAAAATAAAACAAAAGAAAAAAAAAGCCATAAAGGATTAGAAAAAATGTTATGAAATAATTTTTTAAATGCAAATTGTTAAAGTCAAATTATAGCGAGTAGGTGGTGTTTTGACAGTATTGCGTTAACATATTTTAATTGAAAAATTTGATTGAATTAAAAATGTATTGTTTTTTTTTTTTTGTTTTTTTTATTTTTCTAAATCTTTTTCCAATATGGTGCGGTATTTTTGTGATTAGATGAAGAAAAAAAAAATTCGGATATGCACGATGATAGAAATTTTTTGAAACAAGACCAGAAAATTATGGTATTTTGTGAATATACAGTTTTTAAAAAAACAAATGTAGCTGTAAATAATGTTTTTGATCTGCAATGGATAAAATGGCAACTGCTAATTGATGGCAAAGCTATAGTGGTCTTCTTTTCATAAATTTTAGAAAAAATTCAAAATCAAAATGTTGTTTGACCACATTAAAGCAATAAAGGAGGTCCGAAACAGGATCAATAGGGTAGACACTGATTAGTTATAAGCCTGTAGTATTGTAATTACTGTTGTTTTAACTACTAAATAGCTACCCAAGTGTTTATATTATTTTCACGTGCTTAGCAATCCCAGCTAGCAATTAATAAGACTAATTGGTTTTTAAAACACTTAAAGTCTTATAAAGATCTTATAAAAGCTGTATTAGATTTAAATTTTTGAACAAGCTTTATTATATACTTATAAAAGTGCTATATATAAGTCTTATTGATATTCTTATAAAACTTTTTTTTTTTTTTTTTTTTTAATAGTTTTATTTATATTTCTAATATATAATTAATAATTCCAAAACAAAACTTAAAAATAGAATTTCTTATGTATAACTTAAAGTATTCATATGGCTAACTTATATTTAGCTCTCTTACTTACATTTAATATTAATTATTATGTACATATTTACATTTGAATTATATAATTTGGTTATGTTAAATATTATTTTTTTTTAAATAACTAATGGACTAATTTTGGTACTGAAAAAGATTTATTCAGAAAAAAAAAACCAGTTTTTGAAAAATAATTTTTTTGTAAAACTTAAATACTACACTACACTAACTAACAACTAAAACTTAACTAATAATTATAACCTACCCTAATCCTAATTGTTTCCAAAATAAAGGTTTGGAATTTTTTAATTTGTGTTGATTAGGAACATATTTATCAAATGAAAATATATCTGCATCATTCACATCACTTACATTTATACCTAATGGTACTTTTTTATTCCAACTATTTTTTTTATAGTGATATATAATAGGAATATATTCACTATTTTCGATGTAATTATTTTTATCTAGGAATACAAATCCCTCTGGCGGAATAAATCCCGTGTCTAATGACCTTTTAATATACAGGTCGTTTTCGTACCAAGGATGGCTTATTAAGGAATTTTCTAGCACTTCGCTGCTCCGTTGGATATGATTTCGTATGAGACGAATAATAAAATTATCGATTCTGATAATGTTGGCCTTTGAATAAACTGCCTTATTAGAATAATAGTGCAGATAGTTTGATGTAGGTTTTCTGTTCAAATTTGTACATGCTCTTAGGCATTTTCGTTCAAATATTCTGACTTTTTCCATCAAAGAAGAATTGATGTTAAACCAGATTGGACAACCATAAGTTAATATTGGCCTTATCAGGTTCTTGTAGCAAAGTAGTTTGACTTTACTACACAGAATTTTCGAATAAAAAAGTTTACGTAATGTTAGAAAGGCATTCGTTGCTTTTCTTATTTGATTTTTTATATGGTCTTTGAAGTTATAGTTATGATAGTATAAAATGCCTAAATATTTGAATTTACTCGAGTTGCTGATTTTTGTATTGTCTGGAGCATTTATATGGAATTCTCTCCAGTGTTTTTTAATATTATAATTGACCAAGTTGACAGTGTTACGGAAAAGAACACTCTCGCATTTTTGGTAATTAATTTTAAGTTTCCAGCTGACACTATACTCAACCACTTTATTAAATAGTTTCTGTAAATGGTATTGAGCCTTTTGGATGTTGTGATTCGCTGTATATATGGTTAGATCATCAGCGAAAGCTATGCTGTGACTAAGCCCTAAGCTTTTGCTTAGAGAGTCCAGCAGCTCACTAATATATATATTGAATAATACAGGCGAGTTCACAGTACCTTGTTGAAGACCGTTGTTTAGCGAAAACTCTTTAGAGAACTTTTTGTTACCAGAAGTTACTCTAAAAGTTTTGTCCCTTATCATGCTCTCAATCAAGAATACTAAGTGTGGCGGATACTTGTATTTTAGCAGCTTGTATATAATACCATCAAGCCAGACTGTGTCAAATGCTTTTTCAAAATCAATGAAGCAAGTTGCTACACATTTCTTATCATTTATATGTCTGCAGATATCAGAAGATAGTTTTGTCATTGCATGTATTGTACTATGTTTATAACGAAAACCAAATTGATTTGCTGGTATTATTCCTTTTTTAACGGTATTCTTATAAGACTCTTATGATAGCTTTATAAACATTTTGTACTAGGCTTCTTAGAGCTGCATAATGCATTTACAAAAACTTAAAAAAGCATTAAAAGTGTTTATAAAACCTTTACACAACATATCTAAACTCCAATCATTTTGTCCAAAATAAACCTGTAATATAGTTAAAGCGGTTCTGCAGCTAGAAGCTATTAAAGTAAAATTATAAGTCTTCAGGAATTATAAAAGAATCTTTAACCGCTTATTAGATCTAAATTGCTGAGTGGACTGCCAACCACTGATTAGTTAATTAGGTAAGTATGCCAGAAGACCTGAACTCCCATCAAATGACTTGGAAAAATGAAGAAAATGATGGAATTGTTTTGCACTTTTCTCTGCATCTGATCATAAAATGAAAACCCATCTAGGAAAAGTCTTTCCCGATTGAATTGGTTTAATCTTGACTCTTTTGTATCTTTTATGTACTAAAATTCAAAATCTCTACTACTTTGTTAAAAGCTTTACCTAATTAACAGGTTAACGAGCAAATTTATGTGCTTTTGATTCATGCTATCACACATTGATCCTCTTTGGTGTGTCAGTCTATGGCGGACGACACTGCAATCTACCCAAACGACCAACTAATGTAACAAACACTTTAACAAGTATATGCTACTTTACGAAGAGCTATATAGGTACTTCAACGCAATTAGATCCCACAAAATAGGTTTATGTTTTTTGAATTTTGAAAATATTCAATAATTTACGTATGGACATCATAAGCAGATGTACAACTATTTTAGAGTACATATATTCTTATAATTATACCTTCTTATTATAGTGTTTTTTTTTCTCTTGGTCGTTAATAATTTTTCTCTTCTTAAACCGATTTATATTAGCTTTCTGCTGTTATACAGCCTCATTTTACATATAAGTATATATTAAGTAATAATCAAGTCATTTTCCCAATTTCAAAATTAATTTTAAATATAAATTGAAAAAATCTTTTTATGACATTCATGTCCTGACCGAGAATTGAACTGGGATGTTTCTGATTAGTAAGTAATCAAATGAAAAAACCGCTGACACACAAATCGGGGATCGATACTCATTAATTTATTATAGTATCAACATTTTAGACTTGAAGGAATATCAATCGAAAAAAAATTTTGTATTAAAGTTACTACCATCCCTAATTTTCCTATTTCAAATACTAAGTCCGTTACTTTTTCTATATTATTTCAAAAATATGTAATAAAGAAATCTGTTATTTATCAAGTGCACAAACCTTTTCATTCTAATCATGCCTAATTACAATAACATTATTGGCATTATTATACTTGGTTAAATTACAAATAAATAATTGGCATTGATGGAAACGCCTATTAACACCTAAAATAAACAAAACGGTTGTGATCTTTGATAAGCTTACATTGCATTGTTCAACCATAAGCCAAAGAATAGAAAATTATCGTTTCATTTTCAATTCAAGAAAATGGATATTATATTATTGTATACTACAATTTGTATATTCGTTTATCATGGCTGGGAACCAAATATATATTTCGATGTTAATTCTGTATTAATAAGCTTTTAAATAACATAGCATTTTTTGTTTATTATTAAATATCGTTTTTCCATTTTCATATATTTTTATACAACTTCATACATTTATTTAAAACTGACACACATATAAATATTACGATAAAAATTAAATAAAATAATGAAAATAAAAATTCAAATACGATATACATTTTCATCCCGATAAATGTGGATAAATTTAATTGTAAATGAACATGTCAGTCACATATCAGACATAACATACATTCAAATAATAATAACGTAATTACGATATTAGAAAATTATTTTATTTATTGTTTGTTATTATGGGGGTGTAAATAATACCGAAATTTAAACAAAAAATTAGTTTTGTTCTTGCTTTATTGCAATAGTAACGTATTCACGTATAAGAGTGACAAAGTTTTGATTTTATAATAAATGAAAAATTATTAATACATTTTATTAAATAAAATAATTTAATAACATTTTGGTGAAATGAAAAAGGATTTGCAGTAAAAAAAATTTTTTTTCACTGCATTAAAAATCCTTTTTTGTTGTTCTTTAATTTGTGAATTTGATTTTGCATTTAAAATCCGGATATTTTATATACATAGGACCTACGTAGCTATATTATAAGAACAAAAAATAAATAAAAATAAAATTTACTAAATTTTTTGATACGAGTACAGTATTTTTTACTATCGCATTTTTTATATCGTAAATATTTATGTTTAAAATATTGCAAATTTACGTGAAAAATTTTGCAAAACAAAAAACCATTTCAAATTTAAATTCTACAGGTATGTTTACAAGAAATTTACATCATAATAATTATTTTGTATATATATATATATAATTTGAATGTATGGATATAAAAAAAATAATAACCTAGTTTTTTAACAGTTATTATAATATGATAAGTAGCAATTTGTGCAAATAATTAACTTATTTTATAAAAACTAAGGTAGATGATACAAAAAATGTAGCCACACTTTGCAAAAATTGCTTAGATTGTAATTTAATTTAAAATTTAAATAATAAATTAAGGTGATATAAATTTTTGCATAATAATTGTAATTAGATAAATGAACCAGTTGTTCATTTGTTTTTCTAGATAAATAATTACAATTCTATTTAGTTTGATGTTAAAATGTATTAACGTCATTGTTGTTGTTGACAAAGATAAAAAAAAATAAAATTTTTAATAATGTAAACAAAAATTACGGGAATATTAGAATATACACAAAATATGAACAAAGTAAAAATAAACAAATAACAACAACATTTTTTCATAAGAAAAAACAAAAAATAAAAAGTTCCACGTGCGAATGTAATTTAATTAAATAACGTCACCTTTGGCATTGATTATAATTATTATTAAGACTGCCAGCTGCAAATTATATTATTCGAGTTGAGAAAATTTTGTACAAAGCTTTTAAGAGCTTTATTTGTGGTTAATAACATTTATTTTTTGGCAACACTACTAGATGTCAAATATTTTTACATTATTATCATATATGAATTTTTGACCTTAACCCAACCTGCGTATAAAAATTTGCATCATCTTTCATTTGAACTATTTAGATACTATGTAAATAAAAATCATGAACAAAGTACCTACCGACTTACATAAGTATTTAAAAATATTACATGCAAGTAGCAATATGCAATACCTATAAAAATTACGTAAAGATGGCATTAATAAAATTAACATTTATGACAGCTGTCAGATAATACTAATTGCATTAAATCTTGCATAAATTCTGATTAGAGAGTACAAAATTTTAAGATGTTAAAAAAGTTTACCAAAAGTAGAAATAAGCTAAGGTTAGGTTCAGCCCTTATTGCTAACCTTATTTTCAGATCAGTTCATATTCGGAAATTAATTTTACCTAATTAAAGTATAATGTATGTCAAAATTATGGAACAAAATTATATCATACAAGTCCGTACAACACAAAATAATATACCCGACATGAATATACAAAATGTAACGAAATTATCTCATTTTTACTTTTAATTTTAAAATATGAAAATAAGTGTTAATCAATCAGTGCAAAAATCATTTAGTCAGGTTTCCAACAATATTTTTGTTACTATGTGAAAACAACAAAAAATTGTATTAAGCTGGCAACTCTTACTTACAAAAAGTATATAACCAAAAAAAAAAAAACAAAATACAAAAATTATGCTGTGAATTAAACCCTTATGAAATTAGACATTATTAAGGTGGATTTTAGCTGACCAACCAATTTTAAGATTTGAAATATTTGGTTAGGTCGAAAAAGGGATTTTCATGTAAGAAAAAAATAGATCGCTGCAAAGAATTTCCTAAATAATTCCTATTTGGGAAATTTATTTTATACAGAAAGAAACATTTTTAAACCGTCAAAATAATTTGTTGAAAAAAAAAATTTTATATTTATATGCATTCACTCAAAATTTTTTTAAAAAAGTGTTGTCGGTATAAAGACCCGAAACTGTACCCGATATTTTAATAATATACTTTATCACAGAATAATATCCCCAATTTTTTGAACATATCCCCAGATATTTACTGTTCTTGTCATACGCAATGAATTCTCATATAAAATAATGTCATTACATATTATCACCCTATTTAGAGCCAACAAAATTTTAAAATTTTAAAATATTGGCCCCACTAACCACACCTTTTGCTTATTTACGTTATGATATACATATTCATCTTAACTTAAACTTGGGAATAAAATATTTTTACCAAATTACCTAATTACTGATATAAAATAGAGTTTGTGTAATCTGAATACTAATCAAAATATCCTAAGTGCGATTTCGGCTTAACTGACAATTATTCTTTTTGAAATTACTTAGAAATAAAATTTTGGTTATCATTTAAGGTAAAATGTATGTCCTAAAATCGAAAGATGATATGGTAACGTATTATAGTATGAAAGACCAAAAGTTCGATCCTAAGCATATCCACCAGTATCACAGTGGACCTGACTAGCTTAAGTGTGTCGGTGTACTGTTGGTAGCTACTACTTTCTACGATATTCTGATAAAAAAAAATTGCTTATGAAAATTTAAAAATCTTATTATATTTCAAAATCCGATAATTCGTAAATCCCGATAAAATTCGATTTATATCTAAAATATTTAACCAATCATTTCTTGAAATTTGGTTTTAATCATTGAAAGCTCTGTAAGTCTACAAAAATAATTGTGGCTATATTTTTTTTAACAATTGTATTAGTTACACTTTGCTGCCGTCAAGAAAAGTTCCAATAAGTTAGTGGGTAACGGTTTGGTAGCCTTCGACAAAAAAAAAGTGTTTGTAATTTTTAAGCTTCTTTTTTGCACTCTTTAGTTTACTATTGGATTTCTATAAATTGTGTTTTGTTATTCTACAGTATACCGCCCGTAACCGTATCACATCAAATAGAAGAAAAGACAAAAAGTAAAAACTGAATTATAATTAGCCGGATGTTGAAAGCCGGAATTTAGCAATGTCCAGGTTTTGAATAAACCGGGTGTTTTAATCAGGATACCATAACTTGCTACTGAGATGGCAAAGTTACTCTACAACGGATGTAATTTTCCACATTCAAAATTGTTATAAAAAAATTCACAAATAATTCAATGTATGCGAGCTTTTTGTACTGCCAACTCGCTATGTAAAAACAGTTAAAGTGTTGATCCTATAGTTTTGGTAAACAAAAAAAATGTTAATTTATTAATTAATAAAAAATGACAAAATTAAATAAAGTATAAATTTTAGGTATGTTTCACTAATTTTATTAAATATCTTAATCGATTTCGGTTATTACACCATCATCAGAAAACAGAAAAATGACATGTCTAATATCTCCTTATTGTTTTTAACCAATTATTAGGCATATACAATTTTTTGGCCTACTCTCTTAATGTGGCAAACTAAAGAGAAGATGAAACACATGAAAATAAATTTAGATGAATTTTGATTAAGCGAAATTTCATACCGGTCTAAATGAGACATAAATATGTTTAGTTATATTAATTATTGAGTTCTAATAATCTAATAACATGTTGTTTATAACAGTGGGCAAAGATCTACTACATACCAATATTTAACTTCAAATAAAATTTTCATTCAATGTTGACGGTAACAAATTGAATTTTATTTTAAATTTACGTTAGACAAAACACAAAAAACCAGTTGCAGGTGTGCGCGTTTTCATATGTACTAATGAAACACAAATGTGCAATCAAACAGTTGCAAAACTAAAAATTGCATGTCTGCCTTACAGCCCTACAAACATCTACGAATGTTCTACTCATGCCGTTTATATTTCATTTCATACATTTTTCTGTCCATAATATAACAAACTGACATGATTGCTAGTGTTACGGTTGTTTCACACGGCCACTGAATTATTATTTTAGTATGCGACTGAATACAATATACCTTGTTAGTTAGTCGCCGTTTTAAATCCACATTGATTAAAATTATGACCTGAAAGATTTTAGTTATATTTAATTCAAATATAAATTATTTTTATAGTATCTATTATGTCCTATGGCTTTATGTCACGACACCAAAAACAAAAAAAAAATACAATTATTCATAAAAAATTCATGTTAATTAAATATCGTTACGATAAAAAACATTTTCATTTTGAACACTTTCCGATGTCATGGCGAAAAAAAAAGAAAAAGAAAATCAAAATACAATATTTTGTGATAGTAGAAGAAAAACGGTATTAAATAATTAATATGGTTAAAAATTTCAATGTGTGATTGTAGTGGTTATAAAATATATTTTTGTGTATTATTTTTGTATATTGCGAATTTTATAAATATAACAACGTCACTGACATAAAGTTTTAATATCGTAAATTTTATTTTGATTCGATTAATTTCTTTTTTAAAAAAATAAATACAGACTGTAGTGTAAACGTTATCATCTGATTCATTCATTGATATTTCTTTAGGAGAATATTTATTATAGAAAAATATGAACAGAAATTGGTGAATATGTATGCGGTGTATATATGTTTGGTATATTATATCCATAGGTGTATACAAAATGTTTTAAAATGATAATGATGATGATTCAATTTTTTTGCGACAGAGCGGTGTATGGTGTAAATAAATAAAATACTTTTATTTACATACACCAGTGTTTTTACTTTTATTTATTTACACTATACGTAATGTTTTTATAAAAAAATAAAAAAAAAAACAAAATAAAATCAAAACTAATGTAGGTACCTGCGTGTTTAAATAATATTTAAATTCAGATCTTTATTAAAAACAAAAAAAAAAATGTTTACACATGCAGTAATTTGTACTAGAATGTAAATATTTATATATAGTATACGTCAACATTTATATATAAATATAATATACATATATACATAAATATATATATAGTATACGTCAACAATATTTGTATATACGTTATTGTAGAATTTTAACCACCAACAAAAATTCAATTAGTTACCTATAGTTAAATTTATGATGTTATTTTTGAGACTTGTTTTGTCAATTGTAAGTAATGACAACACTGTCGAATATGCGAGGGTTTTGACACTTCGAAAGACATCAAGCATATTCTGTGCGAATGCCCAGGTCTAATGAAAGCTAAACTAAGCTGATTCGGGCGGTTCATATGCTTGACAACAGATATGCCTGACACAGATTTATCATAACTACGGGTCTGCTTTGAGAATACATGTAGGTACGCACAGTTCTTATTAGTATGTGGTGAAGAAGATCGACTAGGCTTATTATCGACCTGTGCTATGGCCGTGGTAGTAACTTCCACTCCCTTTTAAACTAATTAACTATTTTGAATGATGTAAAGTGTGAACCAAAAATAAAATCAAAGTGTAAGCAAAATATACTATAGCTAATACAGTGGTTTAACGTACAGTATAATTTTGCTCGATTGATAGATATTTTTGTACATCCTAATCCTATTGTCAGCAACTTAATTCAATATTTTGTCATATACATTTCCTAATTTCTATTTTTGAAAAAAAATAGTGCAATTAGTGCACCTTTGCACCTTTTTTCTTATTTTTTTTCTATCAAATTAGATTATTAGAAAACTAATAATATTGGGAAGCATCTATGTGTAAATTTAACATTGATTCAATATTATTAGAGAAGTGTTTCGTCCATTTAACGTCTCATGTGGAACGCAGAAGTAATAGTAACAATATTTAGACCTCTTAAAAATCTATAAAGCATATATACGACCCAAGCTCGAGTATAACTCACATTTTTGGGCAGGTACGTCAAAACCTGCTTTAAAGTTTTTGAATAAAGTTCAAAACCGCGCCATTCGTCTTATTAGGCGTTATATCACTTGATCATGGTATTGTTAGAGCACTTTACTCACATTTTGTATAGATGATATGTACTTGGTATAGCACTTGTTTCTAGGAATTAAAATCACTTCTTCCTCATCTCAAGCAATTCCATCGCATAACACGAGATGCATCGAGTGGAAATTTCTAGATGGTTTAAGTCCTGTTACGGAAATTCTTTTATAGTTAGAACATCTTGATTGTAGAATCGCGTTTTAATCGAAGCATTGCCAATGAGAGAAGGATTTTTATTTATGATTTATATACAGAGGCTTAAGACGAATATTAACAACATTATTCGTTTTTTCCCACAAAATTTATCTTCTTACTTTTTCTTTTTTTTTTCCTTTAAGTATCCTTTCCAGTTTCAAATAGCCAACGTTACGTAAGTACTCAAAGGTTCACAACCTAATTTTTGGCTATAATATAAAAAAAAAAATGTATATAATCATAATAATAAATATTGTAGTGTTAAACAAGCTGAACAACTCATGGTTTGGAACTTTGATAATTTATTATATGTATGTATTATAAAACCATATGTGAGTTATAAAAACTAATAAAAAATTGATGCTCATGTGTCATGATATGATAAAATTATAAGAATTTAGTTAGGCTGATTTAGGTCTTTAAATTCACAACAAAAAAATAACTGTAAAATATAAATCCAACAATATTTTTATAAATATATTAATACAAAAAAAGTAACCCTGTCATCTTTTGGGTCGTTGACGTTTACAAAATAAAAAATTGCAAATGACACTGCTATACAATCACAGTTTCTAAATTTAAATTATACAAATAAGTTTTACGATATTAAAATAATTTTTAATACATACGTAATATTTATATATATATATATATAAAATATATATGTGTAACAAGTACAAGTATTATAATTGCAATTAGAAATTTACACTTTTACTTTAATGTAGTTGTACAAGGCGAGCCCCTTTTTACCAATACAGTGACAAAATAAAAAGAATGCATATTTTTATTTATTATAATGAAAAAAAACAAAAAAACAAAATAAGAAAAACCAGTTTTTCTTTATTTGAACTTTAAAAGACATTCTTTTGGTGTTGAAACGTGATGTTGGAATAAATTATCATTGATTTGGTATTGTTGTTGTCGTTGTTGTTTTTGCAAGCACATTCTAGTAATTCAATATTCTTTGGAATTGTAATAAAATAATAAATATTATTAAATAAATATGATTAGTTTGTGTCATGCCCGTATAATTAAATAAATAAATAAATAAAAATATAAAAACTTTAGAATCAATGAATATTGAAATATAAACTGGTGTAGTGGAGCGGATATTGGACAAAGAAACATTGTAAAAAAAAACGAGCTTTTGTTGAGATACGACCATGTTTTAAATAAATGAAACTTTTTAAATTATACATATTAGAAGTTTATTTCATTAACTTTGACCTGCTTGGTGTGGTGATTGATTTGATAAAATTATTTTTGTTTTGAATTTAAAGGGAAAGAACAATTTGCTTTTTTATTTCCGGGATGCAAAATAATAGGGAATGATATTTTTTACCAAATTCATATTATGTCAATGTTTTTGAAGAATTGCTAAAACGATTTTCATCAAATTTAATTAAAAATAACTTAATTTGGTATTAAGACTCTGCTCAAAGTAGCGTAGCATTGTTCAATTATTTTGACAATTATTGTATAGAAAGCAGTTGAAAATGCCCTGTTGTGGGTATTAAATATAAATATGTCCTAAACTATTAAAATTAAAAAATTTAAGCTTAGAAGAGAATGTGTTGTTGTCGCTGTTATCTCTTGTTGAGTTTTTCGCCAATGATGTTGTCATTATCGTTGCTGAAACAATATGTCCTGATGATCTTCCCATTTAATACATTTCAATTTTACCTTTTTTGTAGTTAGTTGATTTAAAATTATATATTAAATTTTTTTTTTAACATCTTCAATTATTTTTTCTTCAATTGCAGACATTTTGTTTCAACTATACATATCAGAAAAAGTCATTGTACATTTTTCAAAATGTACTTATATGTATATGGCTTAATTTATATATCAAAATTTAGTAGGCTCATTGTATCAAATTTCTAGATTCAAGATCAGTTTATGATATAATTTATTTTAAGCATCACAAATTTATTGACTTCGATTGTTTTTTTCTCTACTGTTCTCTGGGGAGTATATGTCTTAAATTGTTTTTTAATTGTTTTCAGTTATCACAAAGAATAATATGACTATTCTACCAATATAGTATAAAATTTTCTTGAATCATAAAACAAATAATCATTCTACTACTGCTATTCTACTAGTGTCGTTTGTGGCACATATTGTTAGTAGAAGAAAAAAATGGTTTTATTACCATTTAAACTCAAGCTTGCCATGTCATCTTTAAATTGTGGTTTCTTTTCTGCCCTCTTACCTATTAGATTATAGGAATGAGATTATAATATTGTACAAATTGAATTTATTTCATTAACCAATCTCATACAATGTTGGGCATAAATTTTGGACATTGAAACATTAGTAAATAGACATAACATTGATTATATTATGTTCGTATTTGTTGTATTGTCAAGTCGTATTACTTGTCTTGAACTATTGGAATGTACCACAATGATCATTACATGTAATAAATATGCCTTGAGCTCCATATCATCGTACTAATAATGCTAGAAATGAGCAATTACGAAATATATCATTACTTAGTTTAGGTACTTTATTTTTTTTATTTATTCAAACATATCTCAAAAAGACCTAGGTAGCTCGTACAAAGTTTAATTCAATTCAAATAATGTTTGATTATCACATAACGAGAACTGTATTTAGAAATTGAATAATATCTCACTTTAATTTTCCAAATAACAACTGAGTATATTTTTTTCTTATTTCTATTTATATTTACATTATATATAAGTATTTTTTTTTTTTAATATGTTATGACATTTTTTTATATTTGAATTATTACCGTTTATTTGCCGTTATTAACTTAGTAATTATTAAAATACTTAATACTGTTTAATTTTATCTATAAATTAATTTCGTACTCTTGTCTTCGAATATACTTATATATGTCTGTAAAATATTTTTTCGTAGACGAAATAAAATAAAAGGTGGAAGTAGTAATAACCTTGATAATTATCGTCCTATTGCCATTCTTCCAGCTTTTTCTAAAATTTTTGAAATTCTTATTAAGCACCGTCTAAATAGCTTTCTGATATCAAATCAAATACTAAACAAGGAACAATACGGTTTTGGAAAAAAATTCAATACCTCTGCAGCTTGCTTGAGCCTGACAGATCATATAACTAAGAATATGGACCAAAAAAAAATCTATTCTTAGATCTTCAAAAAGCATTTGACTGTGTAGATCACGATATACTTCTTTATAAGCTTTCAAAATTTAACTTTAGTAGTACACAGTTAACTTTCTTCTCTTCGTTCTCAAAAAAACGCATGCAAAAAGTACGTTGTAATGATAAATATAGTTCTTCTAAAATTTGTAAAAAGGGAGTTCCACAAGGTTCTTTCTTAGAACCAGATCTATTCAAAATATACATTGATGATATCTTCCAAGTCAATACTAAAGTATCAATCCAATCATACGCTGACGACGCCGTTTTAAAATATGCTGAAAATTCAGAGTTGAAACTAAGAAATGCCATCGAATCTGACATCCACGTTCTGCTAGAATTGCTAAGTGAGCATACACTTTTATTGAACGTGAAAAAAAACAAAATTATTGTTCTTTGATAATAAAGTGTTGTCAGACACCATTTCAATCGATTTAGTGAAACAATTTAATTATTTAGGCTTAAACATCGACAGTAAACTTAAATGAAACCTCCATATAGAATTTATTATAAAAAAAATAACGCCGTATATATTTTTAATAATAAGACTTTGAAATTATCTGGACAAAAATGCCCTATTCGCTATTTACTCATCCTGTATACTATCCAACTTACGATATCTTAATCCAATTTGGAGTCGTGCATCACAAACTTACATTAATAAACTTGAAATTTTAAACAAAAAATCAATTAAATATATCAATTACTATCCAAGGTTTATTATACTCGAATTCTACCCAACGAGTTTATTATACTCCAGAAAGTATTTAAGTTTTTCTAACATTTGCAAACACGAGCTTTATATGAGGGCTTTTAAAATTGTTAACAACCTAATAAAACATAATTTTATTTTAAATAGAAGAATTGATTTCCATAGGCACAATACTAGAAACAGGTCTAACTTCTATTTAAGTTTACTTAGAACCGAGCATCAGAACAATAATTGCCTGTATAATTGCCTGTATAATTGCCTCATTTATATTAATTTTAAAGGGAAACGGCTCAATTATTTGTCAAGCATCTGTTTTGGAATTATTTCTTTATGCCAAACGATTAGTTGACAAATAACCAATTATGCCAAATAGAAAACTGTAAATGTTTATTTTAGCAAAGAACATTTGAGGAAATGGTGTTTTTCAATTTGAAATTCGATTAACTGTACTGTACCTCATTTCCAAGGAATTTTCTCTATTTATTTATTTATCGTATGTGTTGTCTATTCATATTCAAATACTATAGTTTGGACAAAAATGCAGAAAAATGAAAGAACAATTAAATGTGAATTGATTGTAGCAAATACAGGGGATTCTGAATTGAATAATTTTGGCTTTTCATTGTGTTTCATTGCACTTTCGTACTTACTCAAAGAAAATGTATCATTAGAAGCTTGTTGAAGAAGTCTTTGCACCCCAAGTAAATTTTTATTTAAAAGAATTCAATATCATTCTCAATATCAGAATGAACATGGCAATAATTGTTGGCAATGCTTTTTAAACATAATACGATCTTAAGTGGTGTTGTAAGTGTACTTATTGAACATATAATTTTTTCCAGGTTTGTTTTTACAATAAAAAATAAATAAAAACAATTAAAATAATTTTAAAATTTTGTTGTTTTGTTTTGTGTTTTGTTCATAATTTTGAATTTATTTGGCACGTACAAAATTTTGTTTATTCCAATTGTAAAAATATAGTTTAACTTAATTTAAATGGTTTTGTTTTTAAATTTTTAAACATAAATTTTTCTGATTAAAAAAAAAAATATTGAAATATTCATTATAATTATCTCTTTCCGCCGCAGTGCTGTACTTTTTGATTTAAAACTTTAGAAAATAAAGTCTTCAGTGAATGTTATTTGATAGTGTTATTTCCAGTGAATGTAAGTATTTTTGTTTTGGTTTGTTCTTGTTTACTTAAACGTTCTTATAAATCAGAATAATTAGTTTCATTTAAAGTTCTCTGTTAAATCAAGTTGAATTCATTATGAAATTGAATCTAATTTAATTTAAGTGCACACTTCTCTCACACTTACATGAAAATTAAATTTGAGCCTTAAATTATTATTATTGTTGTTTTTTTGTTTTAAATAAATTATCAAATAAATGTAAATTGAATGTTTTAACTTGTGAAGAAAAGTGATGACATCTTCATTTTTAATTAAGATAATTAGAAATGAGGTACAGAAATGACAAGAATAATAAATATAAATTTTAAATGATGAAATTTAACTTACAGTACTAACCTAGCCGTGTAGCTCATGATCTTTAAAAATTGGGAATTAAAATTTTAATATTTCAAATTAAGGAGACATAATGGACGTTCATAGTTAGATGCCAAAAATGCAGTAATCAAGTTTAAGGTATTCGTACATCACCATGACATCTTTTTGATATCCCAGAAACATATTTTGATATCTCGTGACTTCATCAATTGATCTCATTACATTTTTTTAATATTATTTATGATAATATAATGACACCGATGGTTGGAGGCTTTGCTAGTATTTGGTCAATAGCTTAATAACTTTATATTTTCATATACTAGATTATAATTTGCATGCAGTATCAAACTCTTTTCAATTTAAAATCATAACGTATAGCTGCAGAACTAACTTAATACTACATTACGCCATAGGAAAATTAGAAAAGAAAGGCAGTATATTCAATATGACAACACAAATAGTGGCATATGCGGATGACATAGTAATCATGGCAAAAAATTACAGATATATGGCAGAAGTATTTGTACAACTAGAAGCGGAGACACAAAAAGTAGGCTTAAAAATCAACGAAGACAAGACAAAATATCTAAAAATGTCAAGAAATGAACAAATAAGAAATACTCAGAATATAACAATTGGAGAGTACAACTTTGAAGGAGTTACAACCTTTACATACCTCGGAGCAACAATAAGAAGTGATAATAGTATGCAATGCTGTATTCATAATAGAATTCAGGCCGGAAATAGATGCTACTATGCAAACAGAAAGTTGCTTCAATCAAAATTAATATCAAGAAAGGCCAAAATGACAATATATAAAACTCTCATACGACCCATAGTGACGTATGGATGTGAGGTATGGACTATGAACGTAGCCGAGGAGAATAGCCTGCGCATATTTGAAAGAAAAATTCTCCGAAAAATACTCGGCCCAAATATATTGCAGAATGGAGAATATGTAATCAGAAGCAACAGCGAGCTCAATAATATGATTGATAGTGAGGATATTGTACGGTTTGCAAAGGCCCAAAGACTAAGGTGGGCTGGCCACGTAAGTCGAATGAGCGAAAGCCGAAAGCAAGCAGTGGTACTGAATAGAAAGCCCGATAGCAGCCGTGGTAGAGGAAGACCAAGAAGCAGATGGGCAGACAACGTGAAAAACGATGCTCAAATCCTACAAATCCCAAATTGGAGACAAGCGGCACAAGATCGACCTTTTTGGAGGAGCATAGTGATGAAGGCCAAAGCTCACCCAGAGCTGTAGCGCTATAAGATGATGATGATGATAGCTGCAGAGTGAGCAGTGAATTTTTTTAAATTCTGCTAAATTTTAACCATTTAGCAGGAAATTTTCAATTCGAATTCTGTCAAAAATACTGCCAACATTTTTTAGAAATTATTTCCTGCTAAAAACAGGTGTTCCAGAACATGCGCATCAGCTTTTGAAGAGGAGAAGGAGCTGTTATTTTACAATTAAATAAAAATTTGATTGACTAAGTCGAGGGTGCTCTATCGATTGGTAATATTTTCAACTTCCAGAAAGGGCCGGAAAAGTGTTTTTTAAGACCAAAAATTGCCGAAATTGACCTAAATCGAGATTTTCAAATGGGAATTGGTATTTTTTTATGCAAATTCCGATTCTACGACAAAAAATAAGAAACTTTTGTAAGGTACATTTTTTTACTTTTTTTTTTATTTTTTTTTTTTTTATTATTTTTTTTTCAAATTTAGACTTTGTAGGTAACTAAAACTGAGATAAAAAATATGATAATATGAAAAACCAATTTATTTATAAAAATGATCATTATTAATTTTGGTTTCGAAAATATGGTGGATTTTGGTTTTATTTTCATTAATTAAAAAAAAAAATAATGAGAAAACAAAAAAAAAATCATTTAACATAAATTTCTTATTTTTTGTCGTAGAATCCAACTTTGCATAAAAATGTACCTCTCCCCGTTTAAAAATCTCGATTTCGGCCAATTCCGGCGATTTTTGGTCTTAAAAAACCTTTTTCGGGTCCTTCCCAGAAATTGAAAATATCCCCAATCGACAGGGCATCCTCCATTTAGTTAAAAAAAATTTTTTCAAATTTTAAAATAACAGCTCCTTCCCCTCCTTAAAAGCTGATACGCATGCTCTCGTATATTCATCCATTCCATGATATCCATTGTATCATTTGCGGTGCTTAACGCTTCAGTTTGAAAAATTGAAAAGTAGATTCAGAGATGGAATATAGATAAAACAGTTATATAGCTACTAGCATGACTAGATGTTCGAATTAAAAACATTTTCTAATTTGCAGTGCTACCGTGTACTGCTTTTTTAAGTGTTTTTTGTTTGTGAAAAATTATATTGTTCCAATTGTCAGCTTTTTAATTAAATTATTTAATATACATATTATTTGTTTTCCCACTTATCATTTTAATTTTCTATAAATTTAAAGAATTTATTTTTATGTATTATGTATTTTGGCTTTTGGTTTTGTTTTGTTGGATTTCGGTTTGTGGATTTAGTCACAAACCCATAACCCTTGCATTAGCTTGATTTAATATGTATTATCCTGCATTATTATAGTTTAACTTTATTCATATAATTTACTTTAGGTAAACGTAGTAGTTAGCATAGCTAACTTAATAGGCCTAATACTTCTATTATGATTTCAGTATTTCATTTTGATAGTATATTAGTATAATATACCAACTATAATATAGGTACAATACTATAGTTGGTTTGGTACATACGAAACAAGCTTACGTGAATAATAATTTGTATATAAGCATTGTATTAAGTTTAATTATTGTAGAGATTGGAAAATTTAATATGTAAACCTTAGACGTGAAATTGTCAAAATATCCCAACGCTCTTTATCTCTCGCCAACCTTCTGCCCTTCTATTATTTGCGTAGTCTTTCCAATTTTTGTTTTATTTTTATTTCAATATAAAAATATGATAACAAAACGTCTACGTTTATCTGTTTCCGATTATAACGATATAAGTTGTCATTAAGTAATTATAATAATTACAATTTTATTATTAGTTAAGACACAAACCCTAATAATAATTTAAGATTGATAAATAATATAATACCGGTAATTTATATATGGTAACAGAAATTAATTGTTTCAAATATTTAACTCAGTCGAATGACACTGTAGCTTGTAATTATTACACTCTATATAGTTAGTATTCTTATTTAATATTATCGACACAAACCATGATGTCTATATTTTAGTCGAACTATTTAACAAAATTACTTCTAATTAATAAAGTAATTTTTTTAAATACATATCGTCGGCTGCATTCCTTCATAGCTAATCTAGCAAAAGCAAAATATTTGTAAAAATTGTTTTTTAGAGTTTGACGGAAATTTTGACTGGAAAAATTTAAAAATAATCAAATAAAATTTGCATTTTATAAAATGTTAAGCAATTTTTTAACATCTAATATAAATAGTTTAATAATTTTAATATTTTAAAATATCAAAATAATATATTTAAAAAAAAAATAGAAATTTACTGTATAGTGTTAAGCTTCATATGTGTTTGGACATTTGGGAATAAAAATGGTCTAGTAGACACTTAGGAATTCCTTATCATATACGTAATTCTGGTAATGCTTTTAAAATTTCAGTAATGACTTCTCAGCACAAAAACTGTAGTTTGAATAAATAGGCACAACTTGAATAAAAATGAAGGCGTAAAAAGCACCAACATATAAGTTGTTTGAATAAATCAGAAAAAAATATTTCGAAAACTATAAGAGATACGTTTATTTTGATTGCAAATTCGGATAGAGCATAGTTGGGAATGGTATAGTAAAATTAAAAAGTTAATTTCGCCAAAAATGGTCTGTTGAGTACATAGAAATGAATTTTAGTTTAATAAAGGCAGACACACAACAAAATACAATAATTTTTGAATCAGATTAATAAATTCTAAAATTTTATGAATTCTTTTTTAAATTTTTTTTAGTTCGGACACAAACCAATTTTAAATATAAAATATCGAATTAAATGAATTCTTGATTTAATAAAGAAAACTTAATATATATAAATTACAATTAATTTAATTTTTTAAGAATTATTAGCAACCACCAGAAGATATAAATCTTCTCTCACTTCTCAGATTAGTACATATAAAAGATGTATATAGTAAGTCCAACAGTACAGTTTAATCATGAAGTAATTTATAAGTTGCAATTATCTTGTTCAAAATCATTTCGAAAACAATAATCCATCATTAAAAACAATATTTCAAATGAAATGCAAAAATTTAGTAAGCGAAAATAAAATATAACATAAAATATAAAATATTCATAATAACTGATTCAATTGTGTTACAAAAAATTGGGTCTTGCTCTTTTTGTTTTTTTTTTTTTTGCTAAATTTTTTATTTAAACTTAATTTCACCATATTCAGAGGTTATTGTACCATGGTTGAGATTTTGTTAAAATTTTGTTTTTGCAAAAATACAAATTGAATTTCCTTATTGTTAACAATAATAATGTTTGCGGTTGCGATTGATTAATTCGTTTTGATGAGAATAATATTTTTGGCATAGACATGTTAAATAGGAAATAATAAATTAATAAAAAATTGTGATTTTTTGTTTTTGTTAATGCAAGTGTCTGCTTTGTTTATGGGGTATCATATTTGAGGTTTGAAGAGGTAAATTTTTCACTTAAAAAATTAATAAAATTAGATCATTAACTGTATTCTGTCGATGACATTTTTAATCATTTCTCTATAGTTAGTCATTTATAGTGTTGATAGCCATAAATCTATTATCACGATTGTTATTTTCATATGAATTTTAAAATATTTTTACAATTTGAACTTTGAAACTTTGATTTAATATTTCTTCAATACAATAAATTCTATACATATCTACACTTTAATCGGTAATTAATAGAAAAATATAATAAAAATGCCTATATCTATTAGATATGTAGTATGTATTTATATATAAAGAAAAAAAAGAACAAACATGTCGTCAGAAGCAAAAGTTAACTTTAATTTATTAATATCGTCGTGGAAACATAGTAGGTACAGTCATCACATCACACTAAACATACCTGTGAAAAGCTTTACGATAAATTTTTATTTTTTTTATTTTATGCATTTTTGCAAATACACAAAAATTTTACGATATTACAAAATGCATTTTGCAACTGTGTTCTTTACAGAAAGTTCTCGGTAAATAAAACTCATTAAGTTAAATGACGTAAATCGAAATTACAGAATTTGAATTTTATACAAATAACTGTATGTAACTTTTTTTAATCAAATAATTGTATGGGGTTTTAAGACTGAAACAGTTGTTAGTAGTTCGGTATTTAACGTAGAACATACAATTTTTTTTCTTTATTAGTAGTTAGTATACACGTGTTTCAGCTCATCTTTGATAGTAACATAACTATTTATAAACCTTCAATAAAGCAACACATATGAAAATCAATTGTATGATATAATATGATGAAGGTATATGATAAATAATATGAAGTTTAAATGTATCCGAAAAATTAAATAATTCAATGAGGGAATGTCGAAGACGATGACTGGGGTAAATTTATTCTCTTTTTATCATCATTTTTCATGGTAAATACCTAGTAAAAATAAAAAAAATAAAAAAATATTAAAATAGATTTATGTAATACAATAATATAAGTAAATAACTAAATAAATAATTGTCTTATGAAGTCTTAGTATATTTTGATTGGGAAAAATTTAATACCACAAAATTTGTTGATCGAAAACTTATAATATAATTTTTATTAGAAAATCATAATAATAATTAAAAAATAATTGTCTGCTTAGTATTCATGTGATTTCCAAAAATTATTACTAATTTTGTAATATTTTTTTTAATCATACTGTCTGAATTAAATACAAAAGCTATTTCATATTTGCACATCCAATTAAAGGTGCAGCTTCTCAAGATAGTGTCCCAGGTCAACTGCTATACTTATTGTATACGTCAGATATGCTTAACAACAATAAATAATAAAATTATACCACAACACAATGATGGCAAATACGTGGGAATGCATTTGGACCGAAGACTTACATATGGGGGAAACACATTGAAACAAAAAGAAACCGAAATTAAACTAAAACCAACAAAATGATTTGGCTCTTGAATAGAAAGTCTAAACTAAAATTAGAATACAAAGTACTTCTATATATAAAAGCATAATCAGGCCAATTTGGACTTATGGATTACAACTATGGGAAACACCAGTGCTCTGTAATATCGAAAAAATAAAAAGAGCTCAATCGAAAAATATTAAAGACCACAACGGTTGCACCATGGTATGTAAAAAATGCTAACATATACGCAAAGATTTAAATATCCCTACGACCGAAGAAGGGATTGATAGAATTGGCAGAAAATACACATCAAAGCTGAAAAACTATTACAGCTCACTAGAAAGAAATCAATTATGTATTTGTCATATAGTACACCACTGATTAAAGAGAAAAAATGTGCTAAACAATCAAATAAGACCTTAACACTTTATTTCTTTATTATAAACTAATGATCTAGCAATGGCAGGAATTTCATTAATTAAAGTTAGATTATAAGACTTAAAAAGAAATTGTTAGATTCTATATTGAAAGTAAAATACAATAAATAAAGTAAACAAAGGAAAAATGAAAAATAAAAATATTGTCTGTAACAAAGTATGTGTACATTAATTTGTACAGTAATGGTTAAGAAAGTGAATGTTTTCTATGGTTAGTAAATCTTCTAAGGCTTCTTTCAGTACTGCTATCTTGCGTAAGTGTGAAATACGGCATTATATTGTATTTCAGAATTAAATATTTTACTTTATTATTTCATTTTCATATTTTTGAGGTATTGAAGTTGAAAAATAAATTTATATAAATATCATTTTACTTTTAATAAAAAGAACAAATTCGATATAAAAAATTTTTAAAAAATTTATATTAATAGTGTTATGATGAACGAAACAATTTCCTAAACATATTTTGTTTGTATTGAAGTTGAACGATCACCGACTTTGACTTTATATAACTTGCATAGATATAATTAAATAATTCTTGCTTGATCTCACCGACATTTCTTTTATAAGAGACAATTATTCTTAAAAGAATTTACTTTTTTTTAATATAATTTTGGTTAAGAAAGAACAAAAATATAATTATAGAAAAGTCTAATTCCAGAAGTTCTAAGTAGGAATGAATACCTAGAACTAGTTTTCAAGTATTTCGGTATTGACATTTTCAGTCTCTCGCTTTAAAATACGGGTTTTTATTTGTTATTTTATTTGTTTTATTTGTGAGCAAATGCCAACCTCTGTAAAGCTTGTTTTAAGCACTTTAACAACATAATTTACAAATACAAAACGTATATCGAGGCAACTTATACCAAATCTATTATTTTATGTTATAGAAAATGCATTTTAAACAATTTTAACACCGTACGTTTAAAATATCGTAAAAGCACTGACGTTAAATCGTAATTTTTTTTTTTTTTTTTAATTTATTTAAAATTTTTGTGATATAAAAACTAGAAATAATAAAATTTTGTCGACAGTTTATTGTAATACGGTATTTTATACGGTATTTGGATTAAAACCAATCAAAACAAAAAAAAACTAAATAAATAAAAATAAAAGAATAAAATTCTCTTCAGATTCAAAATATAAAAAAAAAAGTAACAGCAAACAAGAAAAAAAAAAATTACGAAAATTTATACGTGAAAATTTTTTAATGTAAGAGTGTAAATTTTTGAATAATAACAATTTAAATTTTTTTTCTTTTATAAATTTTATAATTTAAAATATTTTTTTTTATTTGTTTTTAAAATTTTGTTGAAAAAGAACACAAAAAAAAAAATTTAAATTAAATTTAAAATAATTTTATAATTTGCACCATTTTTTCACCTGTTGAATTAATTCGAAATAAAAATTTGACACTGAGGTGAAGTGATTAATTTCAATTTAAATTGAGTATGGGCAGTTTATTATATAAATAAAAGTTATTAAGTTAATTAATATTGTAACATTATTATTAAATTACAAAAAATAAAAAATAAAAATTGTGAATGGAATTTAAATTATTCAACAAAAAAAAAAAAATAAATAATAAAAAAACATATTTGATATTAATTAATATTTTAATTATTAATTCTCGATTTTTATTTAAAGTTAATTCCTGTTGCATATCAACTACAACAACAACAACAACTGATCTTAAAATGAGTTTTGGGTGAGTTTTTTGTTTTTTAAATTAATTTAAATTTGGCTTCGTAGTTACACAAAAATTATTATGTAAATTTGAAGATTTTTGTAGAAGAAAACGCGCATTCAATTTTTTTTTATTATTATTCTTTTGATATTTAAAGAAAATTTGGATATAATTATTTAAAGTCAACAGTGTCAATAAAAAATTTGACATCTAATTTTAGTACGACAATAAAATTAAAAATAAAAATAATTTTGTTTTAAGTTTAAATTTAAATAATAATAGGTCTGTATGTTTAGTCGAAATTTATGTAAATTCCTGTATGTTTACATTTAATTTGTATGCTTTTTACAAATTATTCAAACAAAGTTCAAGAAAATTTGGAGTTAAAAAAAACGTGAAGTCAGAGGCTTCTATTAAATAAGATTTAACAAGTGAAACTTTGATCTTGGAAACATTTGTTTTCAAATTTTTTGTTTTTGTTTTATAAGTGATTTTAATGAAGCCGCTTATCATTAAAATTTTTTTTACCGTGTTCACTCACGAATGATACACAAATTTTAATTACGTATAGTAACTCTTCCGCCCTATGCCTCACGGATGGGGTTGCAGGACAATGATGATGATGATAGTAACTCTAAATTAAGTGATATTATATTCTTGCATCTTTACCAACTAATTTGTTTTAAAAGGCATAACCATGACTTGACCGTGAGTAAAATATATGTGTAGGCGTACAAATGACTTGAACTTTAGTTTTCGATTTCAAAATTTAACTATTTAAGATTTTGTTTTAATATTTGAATAGGTATATTTAATTAGTTTTTGTGTTATTAATATTTATATTATTATTATTACTATTATTATTATTATTATTATTGTTATTCTTATTATTATTATTTTTATTATTATTATTATTATTATTATTATTATTATTATTATTATTATTATTATTATTATTATTATTATTACTATTATTATTATTATTATTATTATTTATATTATTATTATTATTTTTATTATAATATCACATTAAAATTGAATTTTAGTTTCTAATACTTAAATAAATTTAATAATTTTATACATTAAACGGAAACAAACAATATAATATATGGCCAGATTAAATAATAAAAATTTGTATTGATTTTAAAACAATATGTAATTAAAAAGCTTCAATGTTTATAATTTGAAAATTATTAAATTATTAAACAATGAAATTTAGGAATCATCAATAATATTGAATACATTTTTTTTAAAAATTGATTAGTTAGACATTAAAAAATGTAGAGATTTTAAAGAAGTGATTGATTAAATTACTGCGTAAGCACTCAAATTTTTCGAAAAAATTCTTAATTTATAAAACAGTCGAGTTTGATAGCAATTCACTTACTAATAGATGACATTTATAGATGATGCAATAAAAGGCATGAGTTTTAGACTTACTAAATAAATTTTCTAAATTTGTTTCTGCCTTGGGCTAACATTTAACCTGCTCTTAGCAATATTGTTGCTCATAGCCCAAAGTGTTACAACAAAGAATACATAGAGAATACACGAATACAAAAATTAAAGAGAGTAATTATAATTTAAAAAAAAAAAAAACAAAAAAAAAAAAATACAACAGTTTCTATTCAGAGTTTCTATTAGAATATTTTTTCAAATCAAAGGTTCAAAATAAAAAATACAGAAAAATTTAAACACATGCGATCTTCCATGAATTTTATGCACTTGCATTATTTTTTTATATGGATTTTTATTTGTATTGAAAAGGATAGGAAAAAATTATATTTTTAATTTTTCAAAAAGAAATTTTTTGTTTTATTTAATTTTTCTATCAATTTAAATGTTGTTATTTATCAATCATGTATGTATTTATATTATGTATACATATATATTTTTATATCTATTTACAAAGAAAAAGAACAAACAAACAATTTATCAAAAACGGATTGTTGACTGTTTTATTTCTTCAAAAAATAAAAATAACAAAATTAAAATGGAAATATGATTTTCAATCAAGTTCTGACAAAATAAACAAAACGGTATTCCGTAAACAGTTCACGATTTGTAATTTATAACTAATAAATTTTACTCTTTTATTACTATTATTTTTAGAATTTTTTCTAGAATCGGCTATTCTATTATTGACTCTATTATTGCATATATAACTACATTCTTTATTTCAATACATGCAATAGTATGCAAATGGGGCAGTATGTAAAAAAAAGTACTTACATTGATATTCTGATATTTTATTATTATTTAGGAAAGTAGCTTTATATATTAATATCATATATTCGTAAAAATATAATTCGTATACGATTTGAAGAGCAAATTTATTGTTTTAAAGAGAAAATTGTTTTGAAGATAAATTAAGAGAGCGGGTTGTAATGTGGCGACCCACTATACATCTTTTTATTATATGTTCTTTGGTTGTAGTTATAATCACATCGAAGTATTTCTTCCATAATCTTGTAATATGTCTAAACAAGGCCAGTTATTGTCAATTTGTTAATTTTAAATTTACGTTGGTTGATAAGTATTTAAAAGAAGATTCAGGAATTTCTGTGAAATTAGATTTGTATAAGATTAGTGAATCAAATTAAATTTATTAAATTTTTAGCGCTTATTCAAATTACTTAAAATAAATTGTTTCTGTTAAGTTTACTTATCTAAATAGTTGTTCCTCCTTGAAGTATTATAACCTGTATTGAGCTTAAGATTATGTTGTATTTAATGCTCTTCCTTGAATTTAAATGTGGTTTTTCACCAAAATGATTTTTTTTTTACTAAAATACAAAATAACAATGTTAATGTCATAGCTATGTTCCAATGTGAAAAGTATAATTTAACTGTAAACTTAAAACAATAATTTATATTAATTGATAGTTGTATTCTTAATTAATTTAAATTTGTTACATCAATGATGATCAGATAATAGAGTCCTACAAAGTCAATATTTTATTAAATTCAGGCACATTTTCAGCAAAACAATTACATTTTTGTTACAGTCTTCTCTATTCGCTTACTATTTTCTTTGATAGTAAATCATAATTTCGTCACTAAAGACAAACTTTTTTTTTCATCATTAAGTCAAAATTTAACTTGAAATGAGTTAAATTATGACTTAAGTCACTTAAGTAACATTTTCACCACTTTAAGTGATATGGTGAAAAATGAATGCATATGTAAATAATAGTGTTGTGGTGCCCTTGATTATTTAAATTGAATTGAATTGAATTGACTCATGTCTAACCGATTTCAATAATGGTCAAAATATTTTTTTGGTTCATAACTATCAATTTTGCATTCATTTTTTCGATATTTATTTATAAGCATTTCAATTTCAGTTAAAAAATTATAAAGAAAATGTAAAAAAAATTTAAAAAGAGAAAATATTTAATATGACAAAAATAATAATAAAATGCAAAATAAAACAGACTATATTTTGTTAAGTTTTGTAATACATAAATTAGATAGTGGGACTGAAAAGACTAAAATATTTTGATTCTTTATAAATTTTAATATTATTATTTTTGTAGTTCTAATTGTTAAAATGAAATAATAATAAAAAAAATAATGTTTGTTGAAGTTTAATACATAAGTTAGATAATAAGCTAAAATGAAATAATTTGTTGTTTTTTGTTAAATAGGCCCATATTCCGAAAGGAAAAAGAGTCTGAAGTTGAACTTCAGATTTGTCTGCAGACCAACTAAATAAATAAATAAATTAATAAGAGCACGTGTAAGAGCACTCTGTGAACTACAACAAAGACAGTAATGTGACATTTCATACTGCACAATTATACAAATTTAGTAAGACTATCTCGTTTGTTTGCTAGGTTAAATATTTTTAAAAATTTAATAATAATTTTTCGATGTACCCTGTTATTATCTTTTAATTTGATTATTTCAAATTTTATATATGAATGCAATTTTTTCTTTTTTTTTTTTGTAAATTTTTGTTTTTAACTATACGTAAATAAAAATATTTTTTTTTTAATTTTTAATTTTTCTTTAAATTTATTATCTAATTTAACACATTGTAATATACATAATATTATGTTTTTGCAAATATATATGAAACATTTCAAAAATATAATTTTCTTATTTTAAATCAAGAGACACGAAAAATCTAAGAATAATTAAAACTTAATTTGTTAACCTATGAATTTTTTAAAAATGTTTTGTTAATTATAAATTAATAAAAGTGAAAGTTTATATGATTATTGTTTTAGTACATATTTTTAAATGTAAAATTTATTAAATACGTAATAAAATATATATTAAAATCTACATATATATTATATTATATAGTCAAAATTTAAATTAATTAAAATGTATACAAAATAACGGTTTTGTCACGCAATGTAATTTATTTAATTTCAAGGTTATGTTTTTTAACGTTTGTTTTTTTTAAATATAATATTTTTTTGTTACAATAAAATTATTAAAAAAAAGTTAAATTAATATTTAATAGGTTGGTTACGTCATCATCATAAGTATAGCTTTAGAGAAGTAAAGAAATTACTGAGTAGTTAAACTACTATGTATAAGAGAATTCAAGAATTATTTACTTATTTTTATTAGAACCGGTTAATAATGATTTTTTTTTTAAATGGCGGAAACAACAAAAAACAAATGCATTTTTAATAAATTAATATTTTTCAATTTAAACAAGGCAAACATGATTTTAATTTTTAAATTATTGGAACTTTATTATAACTTTGATTGACTTCTTTAGCAGATATTATGAAATCAAGCTTTGCTTTGGAAAACTTATTAAATTGTTTAAGCTTTAAATATTAAAAAAAAATAAAAAAAAAAAATTGTTAAGTACAGTTTAAAAAATTATTTATTTTAATCAATTTCAATTTTAAGTAGGTTCAAACTATATTTTTATATATTCACAGTCATAGAACCTATGGTTTTTCTGAACCTATAGCAAATTTTTGGTTTATTTAACAACCGTTTTTCATTAATTTACTTCAACTATAGCAGGTAGGATTTCAGTAGAAAAATAATTACGAATTTGGATTTAAATATTAAAATTGCGTATTCAATGAATTTTTCAACAATTTCCATTTGAAAATTTTTTATTCTATCCAAAAGTCGCCCAAACAAAATTAAACTGATCAACAAGTTTAGAATTTGTCTTAGAATTAATGTAGAGCTAAAATATATTTTAGAATGAGCAAAAACAGAAACTTTTAAAGAACAAAGAACTTGTTAAGTTAAGTAAAATGGAAATGGTTTGTTAGACTCTGAAATCCATTCTAAAAATTATTTAAAGGCTTAGGAACAAATTGTTTGCTTAAAACAGAGCTGAATAAGTGATATGTGATATTGATATCTAAAGCGATTCTAGATCGTAAATATAACAAAACCGTTATTATTTACGAGAAGTTACGTAAATAAGATTAGTTGAAGATGAGATAAGCAATTTCGGCTTGAAATAGTGAAATGGTGTAATAATTCAATGGCGTAGTAAATTATGAAACGATACAAATAGTCCAGTGGTTATATGATGCAATAATAATTCAATGGTGCAATGATGTAATGGTGTATTGAATTATATAATGATGAAATGATGCAAATATTCCAATGGCTACTAATTCAATAATAATTCAATGATGCAATGATATAGTGGTTTAATGAATTATGAAATGACGATATGAGGCTAATAGTGAAATGGTTATAGGATGCAATAATAACTCAATATGGTGTAATGATATAATCGTGTAATGAATTATGAAATGATGCAAATTATGTAAATAGTCTAATGGTTATACATAATGCAATAATAATATAATTCAATGGTGCAATGATGTAATGGTGCAATGAATTATGAAATGATGCAAATGAAGCAAATCGTCCAAGTGGTTATATAGTACAATAGTTCATTGGGGACATTGAGGCATTGGTGCAATAATTTATTGATGCAATAATTGAAATGGTACAAGGTTCTAATGGTGAAGTCGGGTTTTGCATTTCGGTGCATCATACAGCATTTAATCAATTTATTAATTTATTTTTTAAGTATTTTGAAATAATTCACTCTATAAGAGCTATTACCCTCCATTTGATAATTGAATAAACTTTAACATATTCAATCCTAAAGTAAATTTATATTTGGTGCAACTTCGTCGCCACACTAAACTATAAAATAGGCTCAACATTTTCATTAAAAAAAAAATGACACATTAGTATATTCTTATTTTTTTGAGTTTAAATATAAAATAGTTACATACTTTTAAGAAATTTAAATCGTGAGCAATTTTAATATTTCCAAAAAATATTAACAATCTGCTCTATAAGGTGTTGTCGATTGAAGTAGTTGATATTAAAGAAATATCTAAAATATTTCACTAATTTCAAAAATTAAAAAAAAAAACATACAAAATTTAAGTTTTTAAGAAACATTTTTGAATTCTTAAAATAACTACTGTAAATTTATTTAAATTTTTATTATTTTTTTTTTGTTTTCTAATGACCTTAGTTGGATTTAAGTTGTTGTTTTGGTTTTTTTTTTTTGCTCATTCTAAAAAAACTAATTTGTATATTCTTGGATTATATTCAAAATTCACCATCTGGTGAAACTATTTACATCATTCATTCGAAATTTCGATTACATTAAGTCTGTTTTTGTTTTTAGTTTGCTATTTAAAAAAAAAAATCCAAATTCTAAAATTAGAATCATGTTGATGACAACAATTAGTACCTAACTCAATCTACTTAAGCCAAAATATATAAAATACAAAAATAAATTTGCAATGTTTTGATGTTTGAATTTGTTTTGTGAGAAACGTGATTATTTTCATTTCAAATTTGACTATACAAATTGAATTTTCTCACGAGAAAATTTATTGGAGGTCACCCTTGAAATGAGAAAATAAATATTGACAAAAACAAAAAAAAAAAAAAAAAAGAAACAAAATAAATAAAAATGAAATTTATTGAAACAAATAAGTCTAATTTAAAATAAATTATAAATAAATAATTTTAAATGTTTATAAAAAATTTTAATTTATATTTTTGAAGTTTTAAGTTCATTAACTTTGAAATTTTAAATTTGAATATACATACATATAAGTACGTATGATACGATGATATATATATCGTTAATATATATATACATATATGTTTAAATTAATTTTATTTTGATTTTTATTTTGTTAGTTGATTCATTTTAGTTTGTTACAATTAGAATATTACTAAACTATTTAGATCTTTGTAATATTCTAATTGTAACAAACTAACTTGTAGTTTTATTTGCAGCACGATTATTTTTGCTATCTTTATTATCCTAACAGAACCTTATGTAGACTACGAAACAAGTTGCTTAAATCGTCTTCTTAATTTGTTCTTAACGAATTTCTTTGACTTACTAAATTTGACTTTATTTATTTATTTTATTTATTTATTTATTTATTCATGATTTCATAAAAGCTATAGAGCTTGTGTTGAGTATTTAATACAATTTATTATAAGTACATAAAAAAAATAATATAAGTGTGATACGATTATAATATTGAAAATATTATTTATATAGCTACTCATATATATATTTGTATATTATTATATGTTTAAATTAATTTTGAATTTTTTCTGCTTACGAACTCGAACCTATTCAACCGAAATGCATATTTCTAGAACTTTCTCCAACTAATTAGATACTGATGTAGATTATTATGACATTTTATTTTATTCATAGAAAGCATAATTAACTTTTTGATTTGTTTTTGGCTTCTATAACAATTTTCTACAAAAATAATGTTTGACTGGTTAAAAAATAATTTATGAAAATGTTATTCCTACAACTACAAATATGGTAAATATCGTAACATATTTTGTATACAATTGTGAAGCATTAGCTAATAATAGATAAGGAGAAATATCCTTGGATATACTACAATAAACTACTTCTCCTATATTAAATTTTACAATCAAATATCATATTATTTTATAGATAAGTAACCATCATCAATCCTGTTGCTCTTCATAGGTGGTGCATATTAAACAAACTTCCTTCACCAAAATCTATATGGTTATGAACGCGTATATGAAAATAAAAATTTTTAATTTTTAACAGAAAATATTTTCCATTATTTCTAATTGTTTACATTTCAAAATACAATGAAATAATTCAATTTCTACTCTAATTTCAATTAAACGGAAATTTTGTATTAAATTTCAAATTTTTTCATTATACAATTTAGCTTTTAAAAAATAAAAAAAATATTGAAAAGTTTTAAATGATAAAAAACAAGAAATAAAATTGATATACGAAAATATATTTATTATTTTCCTAAATGTATGCAATGTTTTTAATTTTTTTAATTTTTCAATTGAATTTGATAACATTTGCTTCGCCAAAATTTATGCAAAATTGTTTATTAATAAAAATGTATATAAAAAATATGAATTTTCATAATAATTTTGTATGAAAAATAAATTTATTAAATTCTTATGTCATTGTTGATTATATTATTATTAGTTATTCATTCATTATTTATCTTAAAATGAACAGGAAATTAAATTCTAAATCGAAAAGAAGAATATAGTGTTAATGATTCATGACTGAATCGTTTAATTTTCTTTAGAATGGTATTGTAAAAGGTATTAAAGGTAGTGTGTAGGGCTTTGGACCGTTATTTTTCGAAATAATGTTTTGATTAGTCATTTTTTCATCGAACCAAAATTTAAATATTAACTACATAAACTAGTCGATATTTTTTTTATATAATATTTTTATCAGCAAGATAACTCTCTGAGATTTATATTTGAAAGATGAAAAACTGGAATCTGAAATCTCATGGTATGTACTTAATTCAAAAATTTTAAAATGATGTATATGGCAAGTAATTATTCGGACGATGAATTGTACTTCTTCTTTGTTTCCCTTTTTCATTGGCCAGTAAAAATTTCAATGTGATTGAAAACATTTAGTTTGCAATAATAAAAGTTTATTACCTGTATTTGGTAATAAATATTATAATTTGTCAATCATTACACATTTGCGATACATTTCCGATTACATTTCAATACTGTGAGCTGATAGTTAATCTACACAATATAAGCTATGATCTAGCTCAAATTATGAGTTAACTTGAGCATGAACTAATTCGTAGGGTACAGAATTTGAGCTAGTTTAACCCATGAGCTAATTCAAATTTTGAGTTGAGCTTGAAGCTGAGTCAAGATTTAAGCTTTTTGCACCCCCAAATATTAAACTGTATTCAATAATAATAATAATAATAATTTATAATTAATTTTAAATGCAAATTAAAATACTAATGTTCATATATATGTTATTTCGAACAAATAAAAGTCGGACTTGCTAAAAATGAATTCATATCTTTAAATTACATTGATTCAAATTATTTTTGAATGACAGCATCTGAGTCAGTATCAAAATGTTGGACATCATATTATATGCGATTTTCGGGACTTTCAGAAAACTAATTTCAATTAGTTGGGACGAGTATATTGGCTTACTCATAAACGCAGTATACATGGCTGACTTAAAATCATATAATTTTGGTTTATGACGGTCAGATTACAGTAATTTATTGACGTCTATGAACACGCATTTTAAAATTGGTTTTAATTTTTTTTTACAATTTCAAATTAATTTTTTTGCAAATTTAATAAATAAATAAATAATAACTATAATAAAAATGGAACAATTTATTTTGATAATACTGCACCCTCAGCCATTTTAAAAATTTAAACAAATTTATCTGTTAAAAACAAAATTGGCAAGAGAAAATTTTGTGCAGTATTAAATTTCATAATGAGTTACTAATAAATTTTGTGTCATTTAATTATTGCAATGAACTCTAAACAAATGTATAAATGATTTATGAAAACATACCTCTTGGATATTTATTTAAGACTTACTATATGAATGCTGATTTAGTTATGTCAGTTAATTTTGTGCTGAATAAAATAGCTTTACATATTGTAATACTATTTATAGCGTTGTAAAAAATGCTGATAGAAGGGACTGTTATTATCTCTAAAAGTAAACCAAACTAAGTTACCTACACATGAATAAAGAAAAAAATTTATTATTTATAAATGTCTTCCTCTTCTTATTTTCCTGTAATTAATTTTATTGTATATATATCTTATTCATTGAATTTAGGTATTGTGCTTGAATCGTGTTGCTAAACATTGTTTTTAAATTGCTTTGACGAAATATTTTTTAAGATTTATAATAGTTAATTTTGTAATTCCTTTTAACTGTTATCCATACTATGTATAAAACATGAATTATAATCATAGAAAATAATTATCTCACCACTAAATTGTTTTTTTCACCATAATTTCAATATTTTTTTAACCTTGATTAACTCATGAAACTGTTAAAGTGTACTCATTCTCAACTAAAAAGTAGAAATTATAAATTAAAATTCTTTTCTAAGCTTAACTTTAAAACTTGACTTTTTAATTAAAATATTGTGAAAATTATTTAAACAAAAAAAAAAAATAATAATAAACAAATTACAAAACAAAGCAGAAACAACGGAAACTAAAAAGCTTTATTCTTGATTTCTGATTGGATAAAAATGGCGGTGTGTCTGTCGTTTTACATACATTGTACTGTTCGTTTCTATTATTTAGTTTTGACTTTTTTTTTAAATTTTTGTTTTTATTTTTGTTTTTTTTTTTAATTAAATGGAAATATAATAATTGGTTTAATTATTTTTAATTTTATATTATATATATATATAATATGTATATGTATGAAAAATAGTCGCAATTAATGTGGTGGTTACGAGATAATCTCCAGTCTGTTAAATTTTATATCAATACACAATGATCGCTCAGCACTATTTTTTTTTAACTTTACCATATTACACAGTGTAAAGATTTATTTTAACAGGTTTTTGATTACTTACACCGAGAAAATAAATATTTGTATATTATTATTAAATAAATTATCAGTATTTATTATATAATTAGTTAATTTTTAAATTAAACTGAATAAAATTAATTAAAATAAGTTTGGTGAAAATTATTGTGATTATTTTCGATGAGTTGAATTCAATTCAAATTAATTTTTAATATTGAATAGGTGAGAATAGGGAAATTATGACAGTGAAAAAAATCTTTCGGCCTGAGATAGCCGTACTTAAGTCTTTCACTTTACCATCTCCAGTTTACCTACATAATAATGTATACAATAAAATATTGGAAATATTTACGCTGTACGCGCTTAGTGATACCATTATGGTATTAGGCTGTATTATCCAAAAATACCGCTATTTTTTCCAAAAGTGGCTTAACTCAATGTCGTTGACATTGCTGAACATGTTTTATGCAAAAAAATGGGTTAATTAGGTTAAAAATGTTTAAATAATTAGAAACTTAATACTTTTCGTTAAACTTATATTAATGATTTAAAGCTACTTAAGGTTAACTACCCAACTTAAGTTACGTTTGGCAAAACTTAATTTGATTAGAACAAAATTCGAGTGATAACATTAACATAGATAACCGTTTCTTTTATTTATATTGATTTTTATACAAAAATCGAATGTCATTTCATTCAAACGTCATTTTAATTAAGCATATAGATAACATAACGAAATGGTTCGTACCAGTTTTAGTTGAACGAAAAGTAAATTTTTTAACGAAACTGAAACTTAAGTTAACTTAAGTACGACTAGTTTGATTATATACAAACCTATAAGAGTGTATGGCAAGATATGAGGATATGAGTTCGGCATTTACTTAATTTAACTTAAGTACGGCTAGTTAGGCCTATTGATAGAAAGTTGAATGTCATCTCTTCTTTACATAATTTTATTCATTATTCATATACGATTAAAAAACACTGGGTTTCGTTGTTATATTTTATGATGTTTATAATAACAGTACTGAACAGTACAAAAAAATTACCAAACAACTTAAGTATATTTTTTAACTGAATGCTATATTCTTCTACTTGACAATTTCCCATTAAAATTTCAAATAGTATTCATTATTAGTCAGGTCCAGAAAAAAGTTGTTCAGTCGAAAACAACTCAATTTGAATAATTATTTTGATCACTAAAATTTTTTCATCACTTGGAAGTTAAATAAAAAATTTGATATTATTCAATTCCTACTAAATTCTGTTTTTATACTCAAGCAAATATGTTTTCACAATGCAAAAATATATTCACTTTAACCTTCAAGATCTCAAGAGAAATATTAAAAAATTCATTCAAAATGTTCCTACTGATCATATAAATTTTATTATCATATTCCTATTAATTCCTATTATTTCCTACTGATGGTAGGAATTGGTAGGAATGTGTATAAAATATAAATAATATAAATTATTTCAATAGCTTATAGCAACAATAGTTCATATTTGATTAGAAAAGGTTTTAGAAAGCAAATTAAATATAAACAGTTATATTTCAAAGCTCCTGGTGAAGATTAATAGTTAACAGCTGAATTATTTGCGATATTGCAAAATTATAATACAATTATGTATGTCAATTAAATATGTTAATTTCATGTTGTGCCTTTTATTATTCAAACACGATTAAACAATTTTAATTGCGTGCAAACACTATAACCACCCTTTGGTTCAAATGTATCATTTTTCCGATTATGGACAGTCCTACTAGCATGATAATATTTGTTGAATTCTCTCTTTCTTCACTACAAACTTATCGTTAAATAATTTTTTTTTTTGTTTTAAAATTTCATTAAACCCTTGTGTAATTACATATTTATTCAACTCGGTGATTACAGAATCAAAAAAACACAAACACCACAAATCAGAGCCAATTCTTAAAGTTTTAAATTTTCTTTACGATTATATCGTGATGCTGATCATTTTTTTTTTTTCAGTATATTAATTTTCAAGTTTAATCCATAAAACCACAATAAGACCATGAATATTTATAATGCGCTTAAATCCAATTAAATCGGATCATCTAATCTAAGATTATTTAAGTAATTACATGCAACACTATTAAATTAACCACTAAAAAGGTGTTGTGGCATTTTATTTTTGTAATATACACTCATAATACCACCATATTTTACAATATTACTACGTTCTAATAAAAATTTAATTTTAATTATTATTGTTCTCAGCTTTCAGATTACTGTCAAATCAATAATTGCATTTAAAATTACAATATTGATATCCAATGTGACACGATCAATTTTGTATGAGTTTAGTGAATATTGATTGCTTAAAATGCTGTCCATCAAGTGGAAAGTGTTTAAATTGATGTGAAATGAAAGTTGACTTGATTCGTTTTTTTTTACTTTACAGTTACAATAATTTGATGGGTTGGGAGGTATATAATTGTTAGGAACAACATAAATTCATTTAGACAACGTGGAAATGTAGTAGTCGCTAGCCATCCTTGTTTATATATTCAGTTATAAGCCTAATAAAGGCAGCTAATAAGGCTAGCTATTATGGTTTATAAGTTTTCAAGAGTTAAGTATGTGGTGCAGTAGGTAGAGCGCTTGCCTTTAAACCGAAAAGTAAAAAAAATACTTTATTGGTGTTTTGACCTGGTCCAGTACTATTTATCATTGGGATAAAATAAATGACAAAAAATAATTGAGAGTATAATTTGGTAGGCACTTAAATAATAAAATGGAGGAATTCTATTTAAGAAGTTTTTCTTCCTGATTTGTAACAATGCAATGAAAATCTTTAATTTTAGTACCTACAAATAATATAAAGCCTGTATTGTACCATCTAGCGATTGAAAGTTTTAATTTCTGTTTTATAAAGCAACAGATTGCATTTAGTTAAAAGTATATCCAGATTACCCCTTTGCCCTGGAAGAATTTCTAAAGCTGTTACATATATAAGCAACACCTTGTAAAACTCCTGAAATTTTATTATGCACCGTCGCTCAACAAAGACGAGCGTTCAACCGATCCTTTATCTTGTTTCAAAAAATGCGGCAACTCATCACTGCGTTCGACTTGACGGTTACGGATTCCAGTCTTTTTATATATATATATATATAATTTTTGACAGATATCACGTTATAATACATTTCAAACAATCTAACATTTTCTTTATGAAACTTGTTGCGGTGTCCAGAAATGCTGAAAAAACAAAGCGCGGCTTAGATTTTAATATCATATTTCATCACACTGTCTTCTATTTTTTGCACTATTGGTGTAGAGGGGTACAAACACTACCTCGATAGTACTGTATTATTCTGTAAACCAACTCTAGATGGAATACTTTTCTAGTATAGGACTTTTCGAAGAAGTAAAGAAGAACATAGATATATTAAATATATTAGAACTGAGCGGCGCTAGCAATTATAATGTTTTCACACATAGTTTGTTTTTATTTTATTTATTTCATTAGGTTCAATATACATGAGACTTCCAGAGTGCCTTGGAATAATTAAGCTTGGACTTCTTAATGACCCACCATAGCTTATTTCCTCATAGAGATATTCTGGCGTATTTTTAGATATAATTTTTCTGATAAAGCATGTGTATTTATATTTCAGATAGTTTTCAAAGGTGCAATCAAGTATGATTTTGGAAACATTTCTAATATTGTTAAATCTACGCCAGTACAAACAAAACGTGTACAAGTATTGAAATTGATTACATTTAATCTGAAAAATTCACCTGCACTTGTTCCAGAATAAACTACATCACCTCGCCCCCTTTTTAAAGTTTATTATAGAATTATTAAGTTTTACATTCGGAAGATTTGCTGTGTCGATATTTCGAACATAAATAACCAAACTTGAGATTTGGATGGACTTAATCGTAGCCCCTTATTTAGAGCTCAGAAAGCTACGGTGTCGAAATCGTCATTCATTTTGAAACTGAACCATTTATGTAAATTTGGGCATGAATCTACAATTTGGTACACACAAACAGCTGAAGAAATCAATTAATGAAAATAATAAAAAGCAATAGACCCAGTATTGATTCTTGAGGTATACCACATAGAACGGGTACGTTATTAGATTTATTTGGATTTGCTCCAGTAATTATGGTTTATAATTAATTTAAAAAAAAAACATGATAAAAATCTGTCAACAAACATTGATATTGTCAAGGTGGCCCAATGATTTTTCAAAATAAATAAAAAAAATAATAAACAACTAGTTAAAAACTGAAGAAAATGAATTTTGTGGTGAATTGAAAATGTTACTCAACATTTTATAATAATTGTTTCTAAACAGAATTTTAATTTGTATGTCATTATTTTGTATTTATTTATTATTGTGTTGTATATTTATGTATGTCATCATAGCAATGACGTATTTTGGAAAATTTAAAACTTTGCACAATCATTTTTTTTTTTGTTGTTTCAAGTCAATAATCTTTTTATGTTGTTGACGTTGTTTTTAAGCATCACAATTTCTTATATAATGAGAAATTAATCAGAAATCTCGCGAATCCAAATATAAAAGAGGTAAATTTAATTTTTTTTTGTATTATTGTTGTTACTGGTTTTTGCAAATTTTGTTTTTTTTTTTTATAATTTTTGAATACAAGCCTTCCAGATGAGAGTATTTTCAAGTATTACAAGAATAAAGCACGTGTTTGAAATTTTTGGCCAATTTTGATTGCTCGTGTTCTTAAACAGACCAGATATATTTTAAATAACACGTTTAAGCACACTTCACATTACTTGTTTTTGTTGTTTTTATTTTATTTTTTTTTTTGAATTGTCAATGATAAAATTTAGTACAAGGGTATTTTGGGAAATACTCATAAATTTAATTGGTTGGTTTTTTTTTCTCTCTTAGAGCTTATAACTTGTAGAGAGTTTCTGTTTTAAAATAAAATTGTTAATAAATTTTAAGAAACAAAAAACAAAAACAAAATTTTTGCACCATAGAAAAATCGAAAATGATAAAAAAAGAGAGAAATATCGTAAATTGAAATTTAATAAGAAAATATTCATATTAATTTTCTTGTACATATGGAAAAACCCAACTTTTATAATTATGTATTTAAATTAACTTGTTTTATATTTAATTTTTCAATAATCTCGAGATTTTATAAAAAAAAAATTGTATTGATTAAAAGCAAAAAAAAAAAACAAAATGAATCACGTTTTTCTTTCGTTTGTCGCGATTTAAGTTCTTGCTTTTTTTTTATTGGTTGTTTTTTTTTGTTTTTAATAAGCTTAGAAGTTGCTTTAAAATGTCAATTTTTAAATTGTATAGGTATTATAATTATTATTTAGTTTTTGATATAATTGTAATTAAGGTTATTGTATAAAAATAATTTAGGCGAGCAGAATGTATGACTGTGAATTAAAAAGCATTGGGACGTGCTAGTGAAAAGATAAATGGTGGTGGTTTGAATTGTGAATACATAATATAATAATTTTGTTTAATTGTTCTAAATTTGATTAGAACTAATATGGTATGGATTGAAGATTTTGTTATTTATATAAATAATGATAATCTGGTATATTAATGTGTAATCGGAAATGTCAAACTAAAATCAAGTGCAAAACTATTTGACGATCAAGCAACAAAAGTTTGACACTGATGTTGACGAAAATGCTTTTGTTTCAATTGCATTGCAAGTGATTTTTATAGTTTGACTTTTGACATTTGATATTTGTCGCATTTTTTTTTTACAGAAATTGCTATTAAAAAAATTAAAACGCTTACATCTGTTTGCCAAGAAATTTTTACTAATGGAATACATTTCTACTGGTGCGAATTACGATCTAAATGTTATAAATAGTTTTGTCATACTTTGACTCCATGAATGTTCCTCTTCTAAGTCGATTTCACTAGAGATTGCAAAATAAATTTGCAAATTGTTGGTTTTTTTTAATTAAATATAAATTTAAGCTAAAGTTCACATAATTTAAAGCATTAAAAACACTCATTTTCCAATTTTAACAAAAAATTAAATTAATTTTAACAAATATATAAATTTAAATGTTTGTTGTTATTCAAAAAAAATTTATATAAAAAAAAGTGGTCGCAAACAAAAACATAAATATGAATGACAAATATTATATGAAATTACAGTTATGAAATTTTTTTGTATGACAGTGGCAAAGAATTTGTTTAAATTTGACAAATAATGTCCCAATCTCTGTGAAAAAGACCTTATAAATGTCAAAAATTTGTTTATTTTATTTTATGTGTTTGTGATTATTTTTTTACCGCTATTATATTACAAAATGCTTCAATCTTCAAAACTGTACAAGAACATCGAACCTAAAAATAATGCAAACCTTCAAAAATAAATTGTTACACAAAATTAGTATCGGTTCGTAGTGTAAACTTATTATTATCGCTATCGTTTGGGCATATTAATCTGCAATTAACTTCTGCGGGTAAAGGCAGGAAAAAAAAAATCGCCTACAAATGTGTGAAAATATTAATATGACATTATTGTTCTTAATATCGACGGTAATGAATATGCGTAGGCTATAAAAAACCAAAATATCAACATTAAAAAATTTTAGTAGACGTTTTAAATAAATAAAATAAAAAAAAAATTTAAACTCAAAATTAAAAGAAAAAAATTTCAATTTAGTTGAAAGGAAATTAAATTTTTTTTTGTCGAATTTTCAACTCGAATGGTATGAAACTAGATACTGATTGTAAATATATCAGTCCCAATAGATGTTAAAGTAATTCAATGATTATTGGGGGCGATAACCTATTTTGTATTCATGTATACAGAACTTGTCATACAAATTTCTGCCTTTGAGAAATTTGTTAAAGAAAATGCAATTTTCATATACTCTTTCCCCTCAACTCTATAGAATGTGCAAAAATCTAAAGTTAGATTTGTTAGTTTTTGAAATTATAAAAGTGGTTTTCATAAGCAAGCAATTAATATTGATAAGTATTTTGTTCATAAACAAAATGTTGCAAATTTAATATGTTGATAAACATTTTTAACTTATAGTAGATAGCGCATAAAAATCAGTTATGCTGCTGTTTATATTTATAATACAAAAGTGCAGATGTAGAAAATTCAAATTGTAAAAAGTCTGTCAAAACATATTGTATTTTTTTTTCATTATTTTGTTTTTGCAGTATGTGTTTATAAAAAGCCATAAAGTCTTCTTTCAAAAAAAACTATTGTCCGTTGATTCTACACCAGAACTTCTTGCATGATTAATTAAATATAATTCACAATTTATTCTATAATTAGCTTTAATACTAAAATACACTTTATTATATTATGTGACAGACATTATTACAACTAAATTTACATTGAAATATTTTACTTAAATTTTATAACTCACAGATCTTATTTACAGGATGCTGATAAAAGTTATCAGAAATTAATCAGTACTCAAAATCAGGGGCTGCATAGATAGTTCAACCCTACAGTATCTACTGATGAGTTCCAACAGTGTCAGATGAACGAGACACTCCCCTAATAATTAGATTATTTTAAATTAATCATACCAACATTTTTTCGTCTTTTATTTTTGTTTTTGTAATTTCCATCATTTTATGTAACAGTAATAATGTTATCAAATTCCGTCCATTGGATTTTGGTTTTTTTTTTTTGCTTTTTTGTAATCTCATTGTCAGTGAATTATGGTAGAATTAGTTTTACGTACATTAAGTACGGTGCTGAAATATAACTAAGTAAAGTGGGACGAGTCAAAGGAACTACATTATTGTAAGAATAGCGGTTTATGATAATGTATCATTTTAGGAATTGTAGTTTTTTTTTTAATCAAAAAGAAGTTCTGTAGTGAACAGTAAAAATCTCAACTGCTACACAAGCTAAACAATACAGAACAACAATTCATTCAAATTTTTCAATTCATTCATAATTCTTGGTTTGTGGGTGACTGATACAGATCACAAATTATGATAAAACAATTGTTTTCCAAACTAAAATTAAAGTTATTCTGTACGATTAATAAAGTACCTTTCTGCAAGGTGAAATGCAAAAAATTCCATGTTAAGTCTCTCGCAAATGTAATATATACTTCAAGATTATTACAGAGAGTGCCATTCTGGTTATACTTTTTGGTGGTTTTCGCAGAGTATAATCTATTCATTTCAAAATTTTATGCGCTTAATTTAATTCATTGCAGGTTGTTAGCTATCATAAGTCCTTATTACTGATGGTATTGTGCCAAGCCTATTTTCCAAATTCTTATTTGGCAATTGTTATGGAGTACTTAAAGTTTTTAATTTGTCGTACTTGTTGTCATCCAAGTATCACTGCCATACGGAAGTAAGGACATTACACAAGCTTCAAATATTCTACTCTTGATTTTTCTGGTTATTTTGTCATTCTTCCATATTGAACTTAGTTCCCTAAATGCAGCTCTGATCTTACATAGTCTGCTGTTGACATTCTGCTTCTCTTCCTCCATTTATTGTTAATATGCTATACAGAACATTAATATGCAATTTTTTTGTATTTCATATAAATAAAATTATTATACTATAGCAGTATAGGAACACCATTGTACCACTAACTTATAATTGTCTTTCTTTAATTGACTCAATTATCCAAGACACTAATATGTCAATTTTTTTTTTTTTTTTAACAATCGTGAATCTCTGCACAAATTTTAATCTCATTTCATTGGACTAATTCAAATGATACAATCGTATAAATTATAATTCTAAATAGCTATTATTTGAAAAGCTTTGTCATAAAATTTGCATACTCCTGCTTTTCAAAAGTATTTTAATAAGATTTTTTGTATTATTAAAAACAAATCAAGAAAAAAGAAAAAAACCTGCAAACGACAAATTTCGTGCAGGAAAAAGTCACGATTATTTTTTTTTTAACACTATGACAAAGCTATTTTTATTTGTTTTATAATGTTGCATTGCAACACGGTTTTATGACGTTTTATCATATTTTTATTCCTGTTTGCACCTCTATTTTAAAAATTTCAGATTAAATTGTTTATGATTGGCTGAGTGAGTAATGACGTATAATTTAAATTGGTATAGTTTGCAGATACAAAGTTAAAATTATTATTGGGTTAATCTTTACAGTATATTTATATTGATTTGTAATCAGCGTATGTAGCTTGCAAAATTGGAAGCTGTTAACTATATTTTATTTTGCCAATATTATAGGTTTATATATGGACAGTCATGGACAGTCTTTAATACTAATTTTCAATGTGGAAAACTATTTCTGTTTTAAATTAAAATAAAAATAATCACAATCAGGGCATTTGCGGCTACGGTGATAAAGGGGACAGACAATTACCTAATCTAAAATTAAATTTGTCTTCATCATAGCATTTACTATTTTATTTTTAATATGATATCCAAATTGCAATTAATTCCAAAGAATAATGAAGAAACGAAAATGCGTACAACATCTTTGCCCTGAACGGGAATTTTATGCTCTGAATCCCGAATTTTTTGATTAGCAATAAGATAATATAATCACTACACCGAATGCTAAAGATTGGTCTATATTCTAAGTAATGAGACATTAAATTTATTAATTTTTATGACTTACTTAAAATAATTATTTTTTAATTTTATATTATTTGGTTGTTACTTTATCTCTGATTCCATTTAGATTATATTAAATAATTTTTGGGCAATGTGTCCATAATCTTCTGAGCCATGGGTAATCAATCTCAGCACTGTGGTAGATCATTAACGAGAATTATAAATTTTAGGATTATTACGCATAACCCGCAAGATAAATTTTAGGAATATATCCTACCACTGGTAGATTACAACACCACATAAAATATTAAAGGTTTTTGACTCATTTTTTTGTACAGGTGAATCACAATACCAAAAAAAATCCACTTAATCATAATATACAATAATGTTGTTACTATTAAATAAAAATAACTACAAGTGGATTGGGTATAGTTTATCAAAAGACGATGTTCGAAAAATATTTTTTAATATCTATCTATTTATTTATAAGACGTGTAGTAAAAATAGTAAGCATTGTACACCTAATAATATCTACTGACGGCAGAAAAATGTTGATAGGTCTTAAAAAAATATTAAATAGTTAAGTTCTTTTTTTAAATAAAAATATTTCAAAATATTTAATTCCAGTTAAATGGGGATCATAACACTAGCCAATAACAATCGTCGGTATACTGCAAAACATCTAATGTTAAAGTTTTGCAATTCAGAGTTATCAATACAGAACAATTCAAAAATTACTCTTTACAGTCTGTAAAAAATAAGTCTGTAAAACACAAATTTATAATACAGAGTGTTTTTAATGTTTCATTATGTTCAAAATACCCAACATAAGCGTGTAAAACACTGTATTATAGTCAAGAAGAAATACAAAACGGTACTTGACCTTTTTGCGCTATAATTATTATACTTGATATGTTTTTGTAGTATACCGATGAAAAATATTATTGGATTTCATGATTCATAGATATTCTAACCTACCACCCGTCGCACGTATTCTGATTCCCCTAATTTATTATGAGTATTATGTCTTAATTGTATAGTCCAACCAGTGAAATAAAGTGTCTATGACATCATAGCTCTGTTGCCAATTTAATTTCCCTCGAAATTTTGGTTTTAAATAATTTTAGCTTTTGTCGTTAAGTAACCAGAATTAATTTCATACAGATTTTTATTGCCTAGTACAGCCTCTTTACTAATTCTAACTACTTATGTGCTTGACCATTACTACAGAACATTCGTATTTCTTCAGTCTGATTTTGTATTATCGCCTATTACTATACTGATCTTAGTTGGTTTCTCTCCATTCGGAAATGGGGAAATAATTCAAATTTTATTGAAAGTTAAGACGTTGGATGTGGAAGTAGGTAGAGTCAGTATAGTCCTTCAACGGGAGCGTGTCATTTGCCTGTATTTTTTTTGACTGGATATGCTGGATACTGAACATGATAGATATTATACATATATATATATATATAATGAATATATGTGCGAGATTCTGAGTTAGGAAAGGTTTTAGAGTTGGAAACATTCAATGAATTAAAGTTCGAAAACATTCAATGAATTAAATTCTGATTTTGTAAATTAGAAATTTTGGTATTTCGAGACTTTGAATTTTAGAATTTTGAGGTTTTGTATTTGAAATTTATGATATTGTGGTCAACGCATAAATTGTACACATAAATACAGACTAATGAAACACAGGCAAATGAAATGCAATCAAAGGAAACTCAGTCAAATGAAATACAGGTATTTGATAGTAACCCTCTTTCAACCAAAAGGACCTAAGTTCAATGAACCTAAAAAAAATTTTTATGGGGTTTTATATAAATGACAAAAAAAATAATTGAATGTATAATTTGGTTAGCGACAACTTATCTAAATTGCAGCTATTCTATTTAAGAAGGCTTAGTTCCTGACAGCAGTAGTAGTTTTAATGAGCTAATAGGCCAGAAATTTAATATAATAAATGCTCAAAGAACATTGTAGATATTGTAATATAAACTTGCAGTACCGTACTTAATTAAGCACGAAAAGGTGATCGACCTAAGTTACTGTCAAGGGCATAAAAATAAATTTTTATTCAAAATTCATGGTAAAACATTCAGATTGAATTGCGTAATGTAACTGGCTTCACTCCTTTGTAACATAATTACTCACGTGCTTGATCGGAACATCAGAACATGACGTATAGCTCCGCAGTCTGATTTCATATCACTTTCCATTACTACTGATTTCAGTTGGCTTCTCTCCAGGAGCTATCAGGCAGGAAATAAGTACAGTTAGAAATCAGGAAATGTAATAACACTAATAATTACATTAAAATTCTGTACTATTCTCACATTCTAATATTCTGTGAATCCAAACTTATATAAGCTTCCTTATTTAATTCTCTGTACAAAAAACAAAAAAAATAAAAATTCTAAAAATTTCATACACATGAAAATTACAATTTTTAAAAAGAAAGCAAATAAGCAAACACAAAAAAAAAGCTTTTAGGCCCGTCAAGACTTTATTTACTTTTTTTTATTCTTTTTGCTTGCAATTTTCCACAAGAAAATCTCATTTCTTAACACACTCACATATCACCATGCATGTGTGTGTATAAAATATTTATTATGAATGATAATAATTGAAATGATTTTAATTGAAAAAAAAATTATTTGAAAAGCAATTTTTTTAATATAAAGCTCTGAAAAACTCAACAGATGAATTCAGTTTTAAAAAATACTTAGCACATTAAACAACCCAAACCACTAGTTACATTAATAATTCAAGAATAAATAAATAGCGGGAAATAAAATTAAAAAAAAAAAATTATTTATTCGCGATTAATAATAATTTTGTTTTTATGTTTTCGCGGTAAATTTGAAATTAGCGCGGTAGCATAATACAAATCAATTAGGAAAAACAAACAAACAAACAAACTAAAGAGAAAAAAAAAAATATATAAAAGAAGTTTTTCGGTATAAAAAATGTTGAATTAAAATTAAAAAAAACAAAAGAATTTTTTAATTATTTAATTTTAGTGTGAAAAACTAGCTATAATAGAGTGTGTAAATAATTTGTGTAAAATAATATTAAAAAAAAAAAAAAATTATACTTAAGAATTAATTTTTTTATTAGTGGCGCTGCTACTGTTTTTTGTTATTTTTTTTTTTATAATTATGAAAATTAAAATAATTTTTGTTGTTGTTTCATTTTAATTTCAAATTGAATTGAAAAATATATAAAAAAAAATAAATTAATTGTTCTAAAAAAATTCTTTAAATTTATTGCGGTTATTGTTTTTAATAGTAGTTAGTTATAAAAGTTGTAACAAAAACCAGAAAAAAAAGTTACTGGAATTGCATTTTTTTTTTTTTTGTTATTATTTTGTTAAATTAATAACCTTAGCTTTTGAACGCATTTGTGTTTTTTATTAAAATAATAATTATTAGTATTAAAAAACAAAAATTAAAAATGATAAATAACCAAATTTTAATAAATTTGGTAAGTCTGTCAGTTTGTTTTTAATCAACGCATAGATAATCAAATTATCAACGATTTAAATTTTGAAAGATAGTAATGTGAAATGCATGTTCGATAATTTTATAACGCGTATAGAGATTCACACTCTGAGCGCATTCTGATTCGCATTCATTAACATAATTTTTACGCTATGAGTGTTCCGAGCTAAAAAATGAATACAATTTTTTTTTTGTCAGATAATTGTCTGCTCCGATTTACTTAATGATAACGCCCATTATAAAATTAAATATCATAATGATTCTATTAGAATATCGAAAAAATTTATTCCATATTGTTTTTCATATCTTTTCATAAAGCTTTATTAATTGTGGGAAAATGTTTTTTACACTATCCAAAGAGTTGAAAAGTTTTTATGAAAACTTGTTTTCTAGCGTTAAAGTAACATTTTTGTAAGTAATTGTCGAAAATATTTTTATAATAATTGTATAAATGTTGGAAATTATTTGTGTATACGAAATTATTGTAAGTTTAGATATGGAGAAAAATTAGATTAGAACTTAAATGGTTTATTAACATCAAATTTAACGATTCCAATATACTGATGTCCATTTAAGAGTCTTGGCAGCCTAAGTCAAGCTTAAAATGGGATGACTGTCATAGTAAATTGTCCTGTCATATTAGGTCACGACTGGACCAATATCTATGAAAAGACTGTGATAGCTGGGACAAAGATTTTAATATACCTACTGCAAAATAACATTTGAGATTATTGTTTGATTTAAAAATTAGTTAACTATAGTTAAGAAGTTATATTCTATTTTGCAATAAATTTTGAAACAAAGTTTCGAAAATCACAGATGAGGGGGGAAATATTTTAGATAATTTTTTGTTTTTTTATAAAAATAGTTATTTTGAAAATAATATCTATTAATTAAAATTTTATAATAAAAATTTGTTCTGGACTGGAAAATTTATGGTGATAAGTTCTTGAAGAGATCAAGAAGACAGATCTATGCCGAGCAAATTATTTATGAAAAATTATTAAATTATTATATTAAATCAATTGATATGGTTTGGTGGTTATGTTATCCAATACTATGTTAACCCTAATTGATGGATCCTAAGATTCGACTCCTGCATATGGCATAGCTTTTTTAATTATTTTTTTGAAATACAATTTGGTGATCACTTAACCGAAATACTATCTTTGTGTGAAAAAATTTAATTTTTTATTACTTTTGAAATAGTTGTGAAAAAATTAATTAAAGCCATTATAAATTTTTGTTGATTACATTATTTTTTGCAATAATAATTTTTTTATTTATTATTTTACTCATATTTTGAAGTTTTTGTGAAAAAGAAAAAAAATAACATTTCATACAAATTTATATCGAACTATTATGTAACAGTTTTCATATAAAAACGAAAAAAATAGACAGAAATGGTATAATAGTTTTTATACAAAAAATAGAAATACAGAAATATTATACAAAAAATAGAATACAGAAATGTTAAAACAGTTATCATACAAAAATATAGAAATATTGAAATATTATAAAAATTTTCATACAAAAATATAGAAATACAGAAATAGTATAACAGTTTTCATACAAAAATATAGAAATATTGAAATATTATAAAAATTTTCATACAAAAATATAGAAATACAGAAATAGTATAACAGTTTTCATACAAAAATGTAGAAATACAGAAGTATTATAAAAATTTTAATACAAAAAATAGAATACAGAAATTTTATAGCAGTTTTCATATAAAAATATAGAAACACAGAAATGTTATTCATACAAAAATATAGAAATGCAGAAAATATATAATAATAGTTTTATACAAAAAAATAGAATACAGAAATGTTATAACAGTTTGCATACAAAAATATAGAAATATTGAAATATTATAAAAATTGTAATACAAAAATATAAATATACAGAAATTTTATAACAGTTTTCATACAAAAATATAGAAATACTGAAGTACTTATTATAAAAATTTTAATACAAAAAATAGAATACCGAAATGTTATAACAGTTTTCATACAAAAATATAGATATACAGAAAAATTATAACAGTTTTCATACAAAAATATAGAAATACAGAAACAGTATAACAGTTTTCATACAAAAATATAGAAACATTACAAAAACTTTAATGCAAAAATATAAAAATACAGAAATTTTATAACAGTTTTCATACAAAAATATAGAAATACAGAAGTTATAAAAATTTTAATACAAAAAATAGAATACAGAAATTCTATAGCAGTTTTCATATAAAAATATAGAAATACAGAAATTTATGATAGTTTTTATACTAAAAATTGAAATACAGAAATATTATAATAGTTTTTATACAAAAAAATAGAAATACAGAAATATATTATAACAGTTTTCATACAAAAATATAGAAATGCAGAAATATTATAACAGTTTTCATACACTGTAAAAGTTTTCAAAAACTAAACAAAATAATGTTTGGAATTTTCTACCTAAGTATAACTAAAATAAATGATACATTAGTAACCTCGCTTATACTTTCTTTCTTTATAACGGATATAAATAATGAATAGTGTTAGCATAAAGACTTGTAAATAAAAAAAAATATTTACTAAAACTTACATTCAGTAATAATTTTTACTCACACAGCATTTTCTTATAATTCACAAAACCAAAATAAATGCGTTATAAACAATTTATACAACGTTATAATTTTTATTTATGCAATGTGTTCGCATGGTAAATGAAAAAATTGTTTTATAACTATAGTAGCTACTATTTTGTATATTATGGTGTTTTAAAGTGATTCGTTTAAGAAAAGAAGAAAAACGATAAAACTTTTAAACAATTAAAGAAAAATGCATTTTTTTATTCAAATGAAAAAAAAATGATCACCTTTAAAACAAATAGTTTTGTTTTATCAAGGCTAGAAAATTATTTTATGTTAAATTAACAATAAATTAATATTTTATTCTTAACTAACATTTGCATATACATTTAACATATATGTATATGATTTATATTATTCCATACATTATTATTAAATTTAACTGTCAAAGATAAACAATCATAAATAAATAGAATATCTTTTTTTTTAGTTAAAATTTATTATCTATAGTTTTTAATTGAGAGGATTTTCAATTAAAACAGTGGTTTATGTCTTTGATATTTTGATGAATTTTCCAAAGTTAGGAAGTTTATCTAATGTGCCTAATGAGTAAACTAAATGTTATTGGGGGCTATTTTCATATAACTTAATAATTGAATTTGAATTGACTAATTTGAAATTTCTCTGGTTTGTGTCTTCGAAATAGCCAATTTAAATTGTGCGAAATTGATGACAGCTCAATTATTGTACAAATGAAATATAATAATTGAAACCATATAAATTAAAGATAAAATATATTTATGTATATACATATATATATATATATATATATATATATATTGATTAAAATGTTTTTAACTTATAATATAAAATTTTTTATGGTTTTTTGCCAATTTAAATTGTCAAAGAAATATTCAATTGATGTCTAGGGAATTAATTAATGTTTGTAGGCTTAGACCGTTCGAAGATATTAAACCCAGATAATAAGAGTTTAATAAGAAATAAATTGTGTTACATTTATTAACTGTTGCACAAGTTGTAAATTTATTAAGTATATACTGATTATTTCATCAAATTACTAACCCTACCAGAAGAATTTCTCTAATTGACTGAGAACGGTTTGCAAATTGCGACATTGAACGTTTAGGGAAGACATATAGACTAGATCCATTGAGGGATTTTTTTATTTAATTCATTTTATTCTACAAAATACTTTTACAGATTAATTTCATTTAATATAAAAAAAGATAAAACAACAGAGATTAAATTATATCAACAAACAAACATTTCAATTATTTTTTTTTAAATTTGATGCACCGAAATCGAAATATATATGTACGTAGATATTTTTTTGTATAGTTCGTCATTGGCTCACCGTATTTTTCACCGTTACTGGCTCAATAATTCAAGTAGGGATAAATGTTTAAGATCCGTAATTAATTCCTCGTCCTACATAAAAAAAAATGGACGCTCGATTAGCATGTAATGTACGTAATAATCAGCCATAATTTACGTCTCGACAGATATGGGTTACTCTATTAAAAGATAAATTAATATTGCAGTGCTAAAAATAAACCCGTTAGGGTTTGAATAATTAGGCATAAGTCTAGAAGTAAACTTAAGTTACATCATGCTAAAATATTGGCAGGTGCAGATAAGTCATCGTGCCATTCTGGTACTGTGAGCCAATTACTCACCATTATTGGCACAGTACCAAAATGGCACAATTAAATAATTATTCAAATATTTTTATACTATGTGTGTCATTCTTTTTCATCTATTATGTATGGCTTTTCTTAACTCATATTTAAATTTCAAGTTTAAAATTGCACCCCTTACCATATTTAGGTAATATCAAGAAAATATTGGAAAATTTGTAATTATTAATATTAAAAATAAAATATTTTAATTGTTATTGAAAACAAAATTTTATTTAAATTTCCCAGAATTCATTAAAAATTTCTGGAATTTCCTAAATTATTGAATTACGTTTAAATATCTTAAATTTACATTATTTACAGGTAAGAAAAATCCTAATTCTATTTTGTTGGCATTCGAAATAACACTTTATTTACAAAAAATAATAATTCAATCTTACTATAGGGTTTATTTTTATATTTCTGAACTATTATAGTATATCAAAAATATTTTGGGATCAACTATAGATTAGTAAAATACTTATTTACAAATCTTCATCCTAACACGAAGATGTTCAAAATTTTGCAAACCAAAGTTTGATGTATTACGGCCCCAGCCAGCATGTGCTTTAGTGAGTTCTGATATCACATTGTTTTATGGTGATATTAGTTTAAATTTTGCAAACTAAAATTTGATGTCCTACGGCCCCTCCAGCATGCGCTTTGGTGACTTTTATATCACCTTTTAAAATCACAAAATGGTTTATTTTAATAATTGTTGGATAAAATGTGTATAATAGACGTTTGTTAGTAAATGAAAGCTTGCTACATCTCTTTAAATTGTATACGTATATACTTTTAGCAGGATTGGTAAAAAATATGACAAGTATCGTTAGAAATTATGTTGTATTTACATGAAACATAATGAAATAATTATCGTAAATTACTGTTATTTTTGGCTTAAATCAAATAAAAATTTGCACTTGTCTGTTACACATCAATGCCCAATACTGATCAATTATTTGACAATTGATTGATGTTAGTCATTTCAGTCTGATCTCATCAATTTTTTCATCAATCCAGTTTCAAAATCAGCTGAGTTAAAAAATTTTTTCACTTGCCTGTTACACATCAATTCTCAATACTGATCAATTATTTGACAATTAATTGATGATAGTCATTTCAGTCTGATCTCATCAATTTTTTCATCAATCCAGTTTCAAAATCAGCTGAGTTAAATAAAACGGCTTCGTTTTTTTTAAATTTTTGTAACTCTTCAGATAATTTTCTGAAGTTTATTATCATGTGAAAAAAAAATTAAGTTGGCAAAATAAATATAAATAAATACAAATAAATATAGAAGAGCTTAAAAAAGTATGTGGTAAAAAAATTAAATGGTTACGAAATTGATAGTTCAATATAGATGGGCAAAAGTTTAGTCAATTTAAATTGTGCAGAAAATATTGACAATCAAAATGATTAAAATATTCATGTGTACTAGGCTTGTTAAAACCCCCCAAAATACGAAATTTCATTCAATACTCCAGAACAGTAAATCCTGCTTAAAATAGATTTTCCATTCAATGTGGTCAATTTGGCATTTACATAATATGCAATTTCGAAATCGCATTCAATGATAAGAAATATTCTGATTCATTTAAAACCAAAAAATTCCAATCTACTTTTTATGAGATTAATGTGGAAAAATATTGTCACAAATAGAATTTAATTAATTTAAAAATAAATTTAAATTAGTTATATTTAATTGTTCTTTTATTTTTTGCATAAATATCAGTGGAATAAAATTAAAATATTTAATAAAATATAGGTTTAAAAATAAGTTTTATCTAAAAGTTTAACGATAATAATTTTTGTAATGATAATGGAAAATTTTAAATTCATTAATTTTAGAAATAAATTAAAAATTTAAATAACTAAAAATATTTAATCAAGTTTGTACGCTACTTGAAATAATCATTTGGAATATTTTAAATTAATTATTCTATTGAATAAAATTTAATTAACTACGTTTTAAGACTATCGACTTACTGTTTTATTTAAATTATTCTTCTTCTTTATTGTCGTATACTCATGTAAATTAAGAAGTTTTAGTTTTTATACTTTTTTTTGGCTACCAAAGTTTGCTACCTACTCTTAAGAATTATCTCAATTGAAATATTATTTCAGGATGTTGCCACAAGGACGAAATGTATGTGTTTACCTACCCTAAAAAATTTCAATCAAAATTTTAGTTCACGATATTGACACAAGAATGAAATATAGGTGTCAATCTACCCTAAAGAATCTTAATCGAAATATTAATTCGAAATGTTGTTGCCAGGTTCCGACAGATCATTTTTAATCTACTTTATTAATGTCATTAATGTAATTTTCTTTGCCATGTAGCAACGTCTATTATCGTCTGGTTCGTTTACCATAATACTCTGTTTGAAATTACTTATGGTCAAATAAGTCTTATAATTTCCCGGAAATATTTGAAAATCATGATTATTTTAAACCTGATAAGTGCTCGCAAATTTAAAATATTTTTTTCTTTTTTTGCTACGATAATTTTACATGAATTTTACATGGAAGGATACAAGAGAATTAATTTCACAGTTTACTTAAACAGTTTTATTTTAATGCGTATTAGAGAACAATTATTATGTTGTGGAACTGCCATATTTTTTATAGGTTTCTGAAACATTTTCATTTTTGGAAATAATAATACCCGAACAATTAAACTGCTTCACCTGCTCAATTTCTGGCGTTTCAAAATGAATTGAACGTTCTGTGGTGTGCTTCTTGATAGTGGTGTTCGAGTTCTATGTATGGTTTTAGTCTTAGCTATATTATTTTTCAAACATGCAAATTTATGCAAGTATATACTCAGACTCGTACATTTTTGCATACCCAATCACTATTTGTATGTCCTAATAAACATTTTACATCATCAAAGTATAATCTAAATGACTAGTATATGACCAAATATCGTTGTCTTCATTGATATCCAAAATAGTAACCATTAAATTTTTCTTTGTTCCTAAACAAAATGTGGTTGAAAGAATGAATTTGTGGAACCTTGCGGTGGTGCTAGATTAATGATAAACTGACAAATCAATTGTGTACTATGCAGATTATGTAAATCCAAATTGAAAATAGTATTAGTCTGGTGCACCTAATAAACAAAATTTGGGATTTTTGCACTGAATGAGTTGTTACATTTTAATCAAAGTAGTCTATTTTCATTAAAAATATCTTTGTATTGAACTTTATAGGTTAATGGTTGTTATTTCACTTTTTTATTTTTATTATTAATTTTTATTTATTTTGTTCTATTTATAATTACAATTCCAAACAAAACTAAACAATATAGTTATACTAAACATAATAGTTATCTAAAGTAATCATGGCAAGCATACATGTATAGCTCTCTTACCAATATGAATATTTAACTTAACACAGATTTAGTAACCCACTCTTGATTTAATCACAAATTAATAATATTATTATTTTGTGATTTAATCTAATCAGTTAAAATTAGAATATTTCAATTTACATTTTTTTTTTTTTTGAAGCCAGATGTCGGTTATTTACTCTAATCTTACTTATTTAAATTCAATTCTCTATTTTTAGAATTTTTTTTATAAAAACTAGTAATTTTTTTTCAATAATTTTCTGAATTTTAATTAAATTAAAATTTATTTAAATTTAAAGTAATAAAAAACAGAAAAAAAAAATTAAAATCGTGTCCAGTAAATCATAAATACACTTATTATATTATATAAATATTCATAATTAAATTTTCCGAATTAAATTACAATAAAGATATGATAATAAGAGGAACTGGTTGAATAAATTTTCACTGTGTCTAGAATATTTAATTATTTTTTCTTCGTTAATATTTCATATTACAAAGAAATAATTGTCTATACTATATATTTAATTAATTTATTAATTAATTAATGAATTTTTATAATTTTTTTTTTTTATCTATATTTATTTACATTATAATCAGTATATTTCAATCAATATATCGAAATGAATGAACTAATAACAAGGTTAATTTATCGCCGTTTTACAAAAAAAACAGCTTATTAATATTGTATTTGTGTTCTGAATTATTTTTTTTTTTAATTTTAATTTTATTACATTAAAAGCAAAAAAATTAAAAAATTCTTATTCTAAAAAAAAAGTATTTGTAATCTTATGTCGCATCGGCACGTTTAGAAAATAATAATAATAACGAGTTTCCTGATTGTTAGTTTTTCTAAATTTAAAATACTTCGAAATTTTTTAATTTCCTCCTTATTAAGAATTCAATACGCACTTAACTTTACTTATTAGTAAAAAATTTAGAAATTCTCTGATTAATATTATTTCTAATTAATTAAAACAAATATATATATGTATAAAATATTAATAATTTTTTATGTGAAATTGATCTCATATAGAAATTTATGATTGTTGTTATTATAAATAACAACAATTAAATTTGAAATTAGGAAATGTTTATCGTATTTGTTTACATTCTATTGATAACAAAAAAAACAAAATTGTTTTGTGAAATAAATGTCATAAATTAAATTATTATATTAATTATAATTAGAATTGATACAGTTGCAGTTTATAAAAAAATAAAACATGTTTAAAATTGATTTGTTTTGATAGAATTAATTCATTCTATCAATATCGTTTAAATTATTTATTTATTTATTTATTTATGCTTAATTCAAACATATTACAATATTTTAATCTAATAAAAACCTATGAAAAAAAAACAAAAAAATTAAAATTCAGAAAATACAATTAAAGTTAAAATACATATTATTAAAAGTACATTATAGTATTATATATTATATAACATTATATTATGGTAGATATAAGTACAATTATATTTTTTAAATTGAATTTATTTAAACAAAAATCAATAGAATTTTTGTACTCATTAGCCATAAACATTCTATTAACTGGTTCTTATTTTCCATAGTTAGTTCGGTGAAATACGAAGTTGAAGAAATTCTTCGAACGGAAACGAGTACTTGTATTTAAATGGATATCGATCAATTGTCAATTGTCAATATCGATCATCCTGTGAATCAATTTCCCCATATACAGTTACAAATAAAATATCAAAAATCAATTCAAAAATAAATTTTCCTATTGAAAATACAATATCAAAAACAGTCATTCGGGACTCTAATGTATTAATGTATTTAATGTATTTAATTGTAGTAGTTTTAACCAGCCTGTATAAAAAGTCAGACCACGGTAAGCTATGTAGAGCAAAACGAAGAATTTTTTTCTGGATTGCTTCAAGTCTATCGATATGATTACGATAAAATAGCCACCAAGCTGGACTTGCATATTCCAGATTTGAACGGACAATGCAACTATAAAAGGTTTTAATGATATATGGATCATCAAATTCTTTGGACCATCTTTTTATGAAACCTAGTAAAGAACTAGTATTACTGATAACATTATAATGGTGTTTACATGCTAATTTTTAATCAGAAATAGCCCTAAGTGGAGTGGTAGTAGTAGCACCTGATTTTTATATAAAACCGAAATAAAAACACAAAATTAATATCAATCACAGGTAAATTGTATGTGTTTTTAAATGTGTTATACAGTTAGGATTCGGTAAGCTAGACCTAAATGTTGTACATTGAATTTTATAAAAATAGGGCAATAAATTGGCATTTTAAGTTATATTCAAATGGAACAACAAGTCCTACAAATTCAATTAAAAACATGTAATCCAGTGAATATATATTGGTTTATGTAGCTCACATTTAAACTGCCGAGGTGTTATTTTTTACCGATTATACTAAGGTTTTTGAAGATTCTGGGCTGGATAGTTACGTTAACCTGTTTTTGTAATTTGATTTTTTTTTTAAATTTATACTGTATTGAGGGATTACTTCTACAATACTGTAAACTCCGCTGATCCTGCTCAAAATTGAAGGTACGTTTATGATACAGATTGGTCTGTAGGATGAAAGTGGCTTTTCCAGTTGATTCTGGATTGGGTTCAGTTGATTAATACTGTTGTGCATACATGTTGATACCAGAGTCGTAAAGTACAGTTTTATGTTGTTGCTGTTTAATAATATTTTTGAAATATTATTAATTAAAGTTCGATTTAAGGGTAGATCTATTCTGTTGATAATAAAAATGCTAGTTTGATCTATTGTTTATACCTGTTTTTAATTTTTTCGTGTATACATGACTCGTCTGTTCATAGTTGACGCAGAAAAAAATGCGTCAGCGTCGGGCATATATTTTTATCTGACAACTATGAATAAAAGACTTGGGCCAGCGAGTAGGAGTTTTTCTGCAGTAATTTTTGTGCATAGAAGCAATCATGCAAAATGTGTTTCGAAACAAGCGTACTATTAATGGAGGCGCAGTAAAAAATGGTTGCTCAGCACAACACTGATAACTATGAACACTAGTGCCTACTTTTTGACTGTGTAGATTTTTGTAGAACATACAACTATGAACAAAACAACTTTTTGGTTGCGCAGGCGTGACCATCACTATGAACACGGGTTACTTTATAATCTATCCTAACTATATACTTGCAAATAAGCTTACAAAAGTCAGATTTTTAGGCCCATAAATTCTTTTTATTCTTCCGTCATCGAGTTCATTTTCGACTAGTGTTGGTGAGAGAAAGAGGGACATCTGGTTTGATTCCATTCTTTAGATAAGATGATTCAGTTTATGTATAACTCTTCTTTTTGTGTTCGTGTGTACATTCCTTATGAGATGATCTGCCTAATTTCCTACTGCTCTTGTTCTTGTACTTGAGACAGTTATAGAAAATAAATAAATAATTAACTCTTGTTTCAAAATAAAATAATTGAAATAAATAAAAAAAAAAATATGTCACAATAAACTGAAAATTGTGATTTGTGATAGTTGATAATGATCGATTCTGATTTACTTTGTTATACAAAAATAACAGCTTTTCTATTACGGAATTAATAAAATTCAAATTAAAATAAATTAATATAAAAAAAGAAATTATTTCTTTTGACTTTTGATTTGTAGTTAACATTTTAAATTTATTATTTTTATCTCACCTGCTGTAACAACTATTCATCATTAATAACACTAATATATACAGTTAATTAATTACATATTATATATTTAATACTAAATTTACTATCAGCCAATTACTGTGTCATAAAAAATAATTCAAATAACAGGTTAAAAAAATATTTATTGAATGTAAATATTGAAATTTTCAATTCAATATTTTAATTTCCTATTATTTCAGTTCAAATTATGTTTCTAAATTCAATATTTACAAACAAGCAAACATTAATTTTTTTTAATTTGCAATAACAGTAAAAGTAATTAACATAATACTTAATGGGTATGATACACTTGACAACTGGACATTTGACAATGGACATTTCGTAAAGGAAACACTTAACAAAAAAGCATTCAACAAAATGAACAGTTAGCAAAATGACATTTAACAACGGGACACCTACATAAATAAAAGTTGTCAATAATGTTCAAATGTTATGGGAATTATAAATAATTATAATTTTTTTTTTCATAAATAATATTTTAAACCAAAGAAATCTTTCTTCAAAAATGAAATTTAAATCTGAGAGATAATGAAATTATATTGTTGACTGCAAAAAAAAAACTGCAAAATGTTCCTTTGTAAAAGTTGTCAGTTTTTAAATGTCCTTTTCTAGTTCTAACTTTCTAGCGCTAAGTGTCCATTTTGCTTGTCCATTTGAGAATGTCTGTTTGTTGAGTGTCTCTTTTGCGAAATGTATTTTGCTAACTTTCCAGTAGTCAAATGAAAGTTGCCAATTTATCGGTTTCCATACATAATATTTTAATATTATTTGTGCGTTAAAGATTTCAGATGTCAAATATCAATGGTATTTGGGCTTTTGTTTTTCGTATGTTTATCAAGAAACCTGCTGCCAATTTTTAAAAATGTATTCGAATATTTTCCCACAATAACTGCTTCATTTAAATATACTTTTATTATAACTTTTCAGTGTCTATTTATTTATTTATTTATTTTTTTGAGCAAGAAATAATTAATTATTTTAACTACATTTTGTGATAGTCGGAGATTTAGAAATATATTTTTGTTTCTTCAATAAATTTTTTATTTCGTATTGGTTCATGATGCCTCATATTATCGTATTAATGGTAATAAAACCTTTGGTATTCAAAAATATTTGTTGTTTGTTTACAAAAAAACTTTCTGAAATTTTATTCAAATTTTTGTAGTATGTTAAAAATTTGTTGTTAATGTTTTTAAATGAATGAATATGTCAATATTTCACTTAGTTTTTGTTGGTAAATTTCATATTCCTTCCCAGTTCTTTATATTATTTCAATAATGTAAATAAAATATTGGTATTAAAAATTAGTTTGTTTGCGTACAAAAAATTTCATAAAATTTTATAAAATTTCATGAAATTTTCGTTGTAAAATTTCGTGTTGGTTCTCACCTCATATTATGCTATGATAACAAACTCTTGGTATTTATGGAAAATTAATTTGTTCCTGTACAAAAATATTCATAAAATTTTATAAAATTTCATGAATTTTTCGTTGGTTAGTTGTTAAAAATTTTTGCGAAAATTTCATAAAAATTTATCAAATTTTTTTAAAAATTTCATTTTTTGTTTATTTGGTTTGATTAAATCAAACTTTGTTATTAGTTTGTGGTAATGCAAACATTTTTTTTATATATTTCATTAATTTTTATGAAGATTTTCTGTATGCGAACAATATAATTAAATAAAATATGTTCGTTGAACCGATTATCAACGATTATATATTTTATACTTTTGATTTTTTATTGATCGAATATTACAAATATTGTTTATATACCACATCTTATTATCTATAATTATAATTGACAAGCATTTAAGGACCTGCGCAGTAGACACCTTTTCATTTTATTTCTCTTCTTCATAGAGAACTCTTAATAAATAATAAGTAAGTTGTAAATAAAACAATAATGCGCACAATGTTGAAATTTTTTTTAATCATATGGTTATATTATTCACCAAATACAATAAGAAATCGGTAGAAACGAAACAGAAAATGAGAAGTAAGGTATTTATGTTTTTTAACGAAAACATACTAATTTCAAAGCTTTTCATTGAAACATTAGTGTTTTCTGCTTTGTAACGAGAAGTCTATATCAGTTCATGCAAATCCCTGTTCTTTTAAAAACTTTAAATTTGGCTTTAAATTGAATTATAATTACTCAACAGGGGCCCCTAGTTTTTATTATATATTTATATTGATATTATTATTAAATATCAATGATTTGCAAAATACTGACATTATGAATTTTCTCACCATTTTCATTATTATTTATTATTATTTTACTAATTTTTACTGAAGACAAACATTGTGATTCAAAATAATTCAAACAACGACGAGAGGATTTAATTTAATTTAATTTATATTTATTTGCTCATCAAATTAATGTAGTAACAAATTATATGACCCTGTTCTGTTAAGAATGTTAACCAATTTGAAGAGAAAATGATAGAAGAGAAGTACAAAGAAGAACAAATAGTTGAAATCTATGTATTTCACCACAGCGATTATAATTTATTAAAAAACCGATTCGATTTATTTATTTTTTTTTACAATCTATAAATTTTGTCCAGTTAATCAAAATAAATTTATAATTAAATCATCACTAATGATAGAATATATTATGTATAGCTATTCATATATAATATTTATATACATATATATTTCAATTAAAACATAATAAATAATATATCATTAATTATTATGCAATAACAAAGAACACGCTGAAATATAAAAATAAATTAATTTTTTTGTGATTTTGTTCTTAACTGTTTTTTTTTTTGTATTAAGAATTTCTCAGCTAATTTAAAAATTGACGAGACATATAATATCATAGATATGTCATCTGATGACAATTAGCTGACATTTGAGATCAAACAAAAATATTTATGTATAGTAATATAGAATATTGCTTTTAAAGAAATAAGAGAATTTATTATTTGAATTGAGTTTTGGAATGCGATCTGTGATGATAGTGTGATATAAATGGTAGTTTTTAATTTATTGGTAATTATATTATTGTAATAGTTTAATATTAGCATGAGAAATAACAGATGGCAAAAAATGTTTCATTTATGAATTTTGATAAGTAGATAGACAGGTGGAAGTGATTATGTACCTTTTGATGGCATAAATCACGCATTAAGGCCTAACCATAATGGCATAAGCTAATGTCAAAACTAAATGGAAAGCCTTTTGAAGTTTTGTAATTGGGTTTGACATTAATGAATTGTAAATGTATAAATAAAAATACGTAAATATAAACAACAGTTGTGTTAAATATAAATTAGCTATATATTGTTTGTTATTTTAATTTTATTTTTAATTTTTATTTTTATTATTATTTGAATTTGGTTTTTATTGTTATTTTAGTTATATTTTCATTAATGTTTACTTATTTTTTCTCATTTTATTATTATTAGATATAATTGATAAGTATATAAATAATAAGATTATTTTATTATAGCTATCATACCCTACATATATCACATATATTTTTAATAAGTAATAATAGCCTCTAAGTAAAATGTCAATATTTCCGTACAGAATGAACGAATGAAATCGTATTTTTTTTAATCCAACTAAAGTTAACGAAAACTTGACGAAACTCTCTACTATTCGTATTATGGGCTTGCAATACAATTTATATGTAATCGCACATTTCATTAAATTGACTTAAGTCAGCTTAATGTCATTATGGTTAGAACTTTATTGTTGTTGGATCATAAAGTAATCATGATTACTCTATGGTTGGATTATATTCTAGATGATTTTAAATAGATTTGTTTTTTATTTTGTTGTTCAAAACTATTACAAGTATGATAATATTTTACATTAGATAATTTTGATTCTGAAAGTTTTTAAAAATGTTTAATGTTTTTTCTAAATATCTATCTTATAACCCGCATTGATTAAACCTATTCCGCTACCCTTTCAGTTGAAATTTCCAAACTGATTTTTTAATTTTCTGTCTTTAATTTGACATTTAAGATTTAAAATAATTCATAATTATATTTCAAATTTTTTTTATACATATGTAGATTGTCACTATATAAACATTGAAATTTGTTCATATTTATTTTTTGTTTTGACACTAAACTATGTTGATATTAATACCCCAATATGTGTAGTAGAGACAGTTAAGAAATATATTTTTAACAATTTATATGTGTACTTAACATCACATGAAGCTACTAGGTTACATTATACTCGTCACAAATAAATTTGTTCACGTCATAACTGCTTATTTATTTTAACAGGTGTTAATTTACAATATCTAAAAATGTGGTGAGTTTCCAAATTACATTTGTATTTCATGATGATAATTTCTAAAATACTAATAATTTCTACAATAATAATACCGGCGCCTGCCTTTCTGAGCATTATTATTATTTCAATAGAAATCCAATAGAAATTGCAGCTACACCATCAGAAAAGAACAATGGATACTGCAAAAAAGCAAACTCATCACATCTGTATACATTTTATTTAAAGAAATTCCATAAAAATAAATAAATATCTCTGACGTAAGTCGATTTGCTGTTAGTCTGTATATATATTATAAGAATACCCCAATAAATTTAACATTAAATAAATATTGATTTTTTTGTTTACATATTTCTTTTTTGTATATTTTTATCTCATGCTGTTATGAATTTTAATTGAAAATAATTAAAATAGTTAATAAATTGTTTTACTTTTTAATTCAAATATTTAAAATTTAAATACGTGTGTGTACTCACATTAATAAAGAAAAAAAGGTTAACAATCTTTTTGTTTTGACCATGATTTCATATGCCTATTACATATAACATTTACTGATGTTATGTTATGTTATATGTTATGTAATATGAAATGTAATATTATTTTTTTTTACTAAATAATTATTAACAATTAAATTGAAATTAAATTCTTTAAAAATAAATAATAAAAAAAAAATGTTATAATTTTTCTTACATAATAACAATGGAAAATAATTAAATAATTTTCTTTCAATACGAATACAGAGTGGTGAAAAATTGATTATATATTTTTGAATTTAATTAAAATTTTTATTGGTTATCGAAAAATATTTATATTTATTTTGCATTACACTTATAAGAAAATGAAGCATCGTCTCAGAATTAGATTATTTGAAGCGTTGTACTCACACACATCGAATGAAAATGATAAATAATTATGATTGTTTGAACTGTTTACGAATAAAAAATATATGGTGGAAATTTTAGCTTACAAATAAAGGAAAAAGATTAATGATGAAAATAAAAAAATTAATATTAATTTTTTTGAGTTATGAGACAATGTGTTTTCGTGATGTGAAAAATTTAAAAATATCGATTACAACTTATTTTTGCACTACCGTGTACTATTGTTTTTGTATTTACTATTCAATCTGTTATTATTTAACATTTTTGTTCTGTTAATTTTCATAATACGTTTGTTTTGTTTTTTTTTTTTTTAGTATTAATGTAATAGTTTTTAATTAAAAAACAAAAAACAAAAACAAAAAATTTAATGAGAGCTTATTTAATTTAAAAAAAATTATATTTTCATCACGTATACAACATATTAATTTTAAATAAAGATAAAATTATAATTTTGCGATGTACAATAATTGTAAATTTATTAAGCAAAAAAGATAAATAGATCGTATTAATTAAATCGAATCTTATAGTCATGTATTTTAATTGGAAAAATTTGAATGTGAAATTAGAAATGAATTCTAATGTACCTGTCTGGACTAGACTTCAAGAATCCATCATGATATATTTATGATCCCTTATATTCTCTTAGAAACATCACTGACGCGATGACAAATCTGTTAAGCGGAATATGTATTTTCGTAAGATCCTGTAAGGTAAGGTGATATGAGATTTTACTCTTTTGGTAGTATTAGGAAGCGTTTTGCCATCATATCAATATAAAATTGTCACATCTGCGATTAACAGAATAGAAATATATTATTTAAGTGTTATTATCATACGATATACATCTAAGAGAATATGGGTGTATGTTTCATACCTCCATACCATGAAACTAAGTTTTAGGGAGATGTAAATTTCGTGAACTTTGAACAAAATTTTTGTAGTTACTATTCTGTAGTGGCATGGGCTAATACATAGTAACATTTTTTTTTTTTAAAAACCGCTTAAGAATATATTGAAGGTTTCGATAAATATTAAAGATTTTCTAAAAAATTTTATAAAATTTATCAAAATCTTTTCTGTTAAAAGTTTTTCAACATTTAAAATTTTTATAGCAAAACCATTCAGTAAAATTAGAACCATAGTTTTATTTCATTTCATTTAATTATTTATCTGCAATGTATACATTGAGACGATAAGTGTTTATAATAGTTGTGTTCAGTAGATTTAGAACAGAATCGGACAGAACAGTTTTGGACAATGACAGTTAACTGTCAAACACTTTAGAACCACTTAGAACACAAAAATCTACTGAACACCTTTTTTAATCTTTTTCGAACTTTTTTGTCCTAATTTTTTTCTATTCTCAAATTTCTTTGTTTAACTGTCAAAATTTAAAGAAAAAACAAACAAAAAAAGTTGTCCAAAACAGTTCAAAGAAATTCAGAACAAAAAAAATCAATTTAGAACAATCTAATGAACACAGAACAGAACAGTTTCGGACAAAAAAGAACAAATAACGGAAACTAATGAGCACAAAAACGTGTTCTTTTTTACTCCAGAACGTTTTAGAACGTCTTAGAACACTTTACTGAGCACAACAAATATGTTCATAGCATACATATACAGCGATTGAGTCAAAATGACAGTTAACAATATTTTGCATATACATTTGTTGTTACTTAATCTTACTGTCATTACTTAACGTAATTTTTGTTACTTAATCTTACTTACTGTTACCCAATCTTTGTTATTTCCAATTTCTGTAAATTAAAGACGAATTAAAGACGTACAATTATTTTGCATTAAATTTTTTGACATTTATGTTGTAATATTCATTTGAGGTACAAAGAAATAAAGAAAACGTTAAAAAAATGGAATTACAAATTTAACGTCAACAATATGTCAGAAATTTTTTTTTTTACAACTTTTTTGACATTTTGAAAGTTTTTTTAATTTGTTTTGACATTTCGTATTTTTATATTTTCATTATTAGATATATTTACATATTATTTATATTATTATGTGTATTGATTATATGATAAAATAGATATGCAAATGTATATTAAATGTCAAATTTCGATATTTGTCAAAAACATCTATATTATAATACACAGGAGCACGATTAGTGAAGGCACACTTTTCGTGGTTTTTCGTGTGCGTCGTTTTTGTTTTTCATTCAATCAATTGGCGATGATGCAGGCTGTGGCGATCAAAATCAATTTTTATTTTAACTATATTATAATACACAGGAGCACGATTAGTGAAGGCACACTTTTCGTGGTTTTTCGTGTGTGTCGTTTTTTCTTTCCATTCAATCAATCGGCGATGATGCAGGCCGTGGCGATCAAAATCAATTTTTATTTTATGTGTATATTTTGGGTAAACAATTTTTATAAGATATTAGATGAGTTGGTTAAAGCATTATTTAATATCAGAAATTTTTGTCGATTCTCTTTTGAGTCAAATTCTTTTTATTTATTTTTTTTTATCGCATTTAAGATGATTGTTAGTTAATATGAGATCATAAATTTGTTGACGTTTTAAAAGATCAAAAAGATTTAACGTGTGGGACATAAATATTAACTTTGATTATTTTCAAATCAAAATATTAAGATATCATTTTTTAAGTCAATTGATTTCGTTCCAAGTAGTTTATTCACTTCGTTTTATATTCAGTATTTTGACATTTCGAATGCTTATTGATTAGATTAGCATATTGGATACATATTACTAAGACTATTTATTGTTCTATTTTTTATTGTTTATAATATATTTTTGTGTTATAAATTCAAACCAAATAATATCAAAATTAATACAAAACTGCTACTCATAATACACACTTTGATTTAATTCAACTGTTTAGCTAATTGATTCGCGTGGCAGCACCTTTAATATATTTTCTTCAAAACTAAATTTACCAAATATTTTAGTACGAAAAAAAATAAACAATTTAAAAATATCCACAATACTAATTCAGATTCTGACAATGAAATCTGTAAATGCAATTTAATTCGAAATTTACTATAATTTAAATTTAAAAATGTAAAAATACAAAAAAAAAGAAAACAAAAATCATTACAAAGCACAAATGTCATTTAACTGTTTATATGCGTAGAAATTGAATTAAATGACATATCTTAAAAATATGAGAAATCTGAATACAAATTAAATAATAATAGATAAAGTGGTAATAAAAATATAACAAATTGAATTAAATAATAAAAATATATATATATATTTAAACAATATATCGTACACGTGATGGGATTCAATTGAAATTGAGAACAGAATAAAAAAAGATGAAAATAAAAATTGTGCGTCAGTTTTTTTTTTTGCTTCTTCTATAAATAATTGATTTGATATACTTGTAATATGTAAAAAGTACGACTTTATTTTAGAAATACCGTGATGATAGATGGAGTTAAATTGTTATTTTTTTTTTTCATTTTTATTGAATTTATATTTAGAGCATTAATATGCGATTTAAGAATTTGGTTAGAGAAGGTTGAAAAGTTCATTTAGGTTAAAAAACAGACATAATTTGAAACTAACAAACTTTTTAACTATAAATAAAGTGTTTTATCGAATCTGATAGACGCAATTCGATTGTGTGAAATAACTTTGGTGTCGCTTCAGATTTTACTATATTTGGTAATCGCCGAATGTCCACAGTTTTTATCCAAGAATTCTGGCGACTTAAAATTGTAGCAAAGTTAAAATAAAAACGTCCGTTTTGATGAACAGTGAATAAAGAAAGAGACAAAATTAAATTTCTTTATTTGACAGTTAAACATATGTCAAAAAAATGTATGGCAAAAATTGGGTGCATTTAGAAATGTTAACTTACATTTACTTTTCAATTTTCAACAAAAAATGTTGGAGAGCAAAAACTTAATTAAATTTCAAATTAAAGATAGTTCCATTTCCTATGTTTGTACGAGGCAGAAATGTGACGCAGATCTGTCGCAGAAAACTACCTTAATTAGCCATTTTTACTGTTTTTGAAATATCACGATGGCCGAAAATGAAATCATTGGCAAAGAAATAAATTTTTATTAATTATTATTCTAATGTCAATTCAACAATTTTTTTATTGTGCTATAAGTAATTTATATTTTTTTTATTAATATTCGATTCGAAAATTACGTTGTCAACAACAATTTTCGTGTACTTCTGTTATAAAAAATAGTATAAATCTTTTGACACTGACATATTTCCAGAAAAAAAAATTCAAATGTCAAAATTGTACCAGAAATTTTAAATTTTGGTAGATTTGCTTAACCGTTACCCCATAAGTTTTGATAGATTTCTTCCAGTTTTTTACCAGACCCGTGTGAACATGCATTTTTACAGTAAATTGTTGTTACGTTTAGAAATTTCTATGTTTTATTATTTTCGGAAATGAAATCGATATCGATATTGAAATGGAAATTTGTGAAAATATGTGTTAGTGTCTAACTTCTATTTTTAATGATTTTCGCTTCGTATTTTGGTTAGCCATTTTGAAATTTATATTTACAATTTTCTAAAAACTAATTTTGAAACTCTTATCAACACAAAAATTTTAATTTATTTTTAGAAATAGTTTTTTTTTTGGAAAAATACCAAAAAAATTAAAAACGTATTTAAATTAAGGTTATGCGATGCTGATTAAAATATTAGAAAATGGGTTGAATTTTTATTTTTTTTTTGGGTAGAGTGATAATTTTTCAGAGTCAAGTTCAATAAGGAAATTAAAATATTGCGAATAAGGCAGCTTATTAAATGATAAGAACTTATTTTTAGACACAAAACAAAATATAAATAAAATGTAAGAAAATTTGATATTAAAGTGACCATATGATGGGTATTGAAAGTAAAATTTTTATTATTTATTTTTTCTTACTACAAGGAATTTACATAATTTTGCGATAGCAGCTGATAAAAAGCTGACAGATAGTTGATTAGTATCGAATATTACGTACGAGTTAAATAAACTTGAGAATAAGGATTAATTAATATATGTAGATAGGTTATAATAAAATTTAATTGGGGCTAATAATTATAAAAACCGGCTCTACGTCAAATCTCCTAAATGTCAAATGTCCCAATGTCAAAACCCTAAGAGTTTATTTTTATGTTAGGAATATTGTCAATGACAAAAAGAACTAATTTTAAAAAAAAAACTCTAACAAAAATGACTCCTAACATTAATATAATTTATATATATTATGACAAATATCATAAAAGTTAAATAAAAAAAAGGATATACTCGGCCGAAAATTTTTGTTATATTATGCATACGTTTATGTAATATATTCTAGATAAAGCGTATAACATTAATTTTGTATATACAAATTTGATTAGGTATATACATATTTAATATAGTAAAAAATTGCACCTCACTGCGAAACTTGTTTTTGAAAAAATTGCGCAACACTGCGCCCAGTTGCATTGGTTACATTATGCACCCGATGTTGCGTTATAAAATCACATGCAACGCATATTTTTTAATATTACACTTTCAAAATATTCCACATTAAATTATTAAGAGTTGATTAAAGCATCCAGTTGGGACAACTTTGAAATCAGAAACAGTTTAACCATATCAAAGTCATTCACAATAGTTTATATGCATGTTTATACGGGTAGAAAAGTGGTAGAGTGGTAGAAATCTACCAATATTTATTGGTGAGGGGACATTTCGGTAAGAGGTAAGCAAATCTACCAAAATTTAAAATTTCTGGTAGATTTTTGACGTTTAATTTTTTTTTCTGGAGATATGTCAGTGTCAAAATATTTTTATTATTTTTTATTCACAAAAAATAAGAAAATTGTTGTTTCAACGTAATTTTCGAATCGAATATTAATCAAATAAAAAATATAAATTTTACAAATAATAGTAATGTTGAATTGACACTATATTATAATAAAAATTAATAATAATAATAAAAATTTATTTATTTAATTCTTTGCCAATAATTTCAATTGCGGCAATCTTGATATTTTAATAATCTGACAGCGACAATGGCAGAAATTTACCGGTTTTTTTTACTTATGCATATGATGGTAGATTTCTGCGGCAGATTTAGGCTATAAGATCAAAAAAGTTTTTACATTTTTTTAAAATGACAAAACGTTTAAAATAAAAAATGATAAAACTAGTAACATTTGGCAATGATGACACAATTTTATGATTCATGAATTCCAGGATTTTCCAGGACTATTGACATTTTTTTTTTTTAAGATAATTGACATTTAGGAGATTTTACGCAAAGCCATAAAAAGCGTTTACTGGGATACATTCCATAGAAGTTCATTATATTATCAATACTTTCTTTATGTAAAATTAGTTGTAGACAATTTAGTTTTTCGGTACTATAAACAAATTTCGAATATTTGATTTGAAAATAAATACTTTTTCTTCGAAAAACGAGTTTACGGAAATGTTTAGTCTACGCCTTCGTATGACATATTTAAATTCATTGAATTATGCTTTAAAATATTCTACAAAAATCTTCTAATTTAATTAATAATTTTTGATAACATTAAAAATATATTAATTTTTATTTTTTCTTTTTCAATTTTTAATTATTTTTTTTTGTTTTTATTTTCATATAAATTTAAATATTAAAGACAAAATAATGAACCAAATAATTAGTAAGTAAAAAAAAATTGTTGATTTTATAGCTTTCAATAAATAAATAAATAAATATCATTTTAACATCTGTCATTTGTCATGTGTCACCTGGTTAATATAGGTATGTATCTAATTTACGTAGCTGTAAGGGGTTATTGCAGTACTTTTGAAATTACAATTAGCCCTTTGATGTTACAACTCCACATCTCCGGAAAATCAAGCTTACACAAAATAAATATATAACATTTTGACATCTGACATCTGTCACCTACTTAAAATATATATTTAATTTATGTAGGTGTAAGTGATTATTACAGTTACTTGTGGAAAGACAATTCGTTCTAAGCTCATTTTTTTTTATTCAAAATTAACATCTCCAAAATCAACCACATCCCGAATTTTGTTTTCTTATATCTCTAACTTAAAAAATAAAGTGACCTAGCAGACCTAACGATATTAAGTTTTGTTTTGAAACCTGAAGTATTCTATCATACAACTAACCTTTGGGAAAATTAGGAAAAAATAAGTTGAATGGAAATAAATTAAAATATGTACTGCAATAATTTGACTTCAATAATTAACATAATATTAATTGTATAAAACAAAAATATGTCGCATAAATTATAAAGACAATTTGTATGCAATTTTTAGACAAAGGAGCAAAAATTCCGATTTGTTGTTTTTCATCATTATTTTATGAGTCTTTGCTTCCTTAAAATGTCATATGTTGTTAGACCGCATTTTTAAATTCCTCAGATTAATTTTTTTAATAATTTTTTTTTTAAACTCCTTCCAAACACCTATTAAACATCTTCTGCAACGTCATCACTGTTTGTAATATTCCAAATTTTATTAATCATTCTTATGCTGACTTTGGATTTATATATTGAAAATTTATTTAAAGATAAAAACTACATTTCCTCCATTACCATAAAAATGAAGTTCATAATAAATATATTACATATCGTGACATGTATAATAAATATTACATGACGTATGTATAATAAATATATTACAGAGTAATAATCTACGTTGTACTGTTGTGTATTTTCGGTTATCATAAAAATTAGAAAATTAATAAAAATCATATGTAGATACTGATTAATTACGATTTCCTGTTATAAATTTAAAAATAGTTTTAAATAATTATGTAAAATTTTAATTGAATTATTTAAATCTGATTAAAAATTTAAATACGAAGCTTTTTGTTGTACACACAAATCAATTGAGTAATCAGTACAGGTTATCGGTTAACGAATTTGTTTGTAAATATTGTTTTATATTAGAAGCTTTTATATTATTTTGTTCACTAAAAATATACATACGAGTACGTGTTGACCATTTAAGTTCATTAATATAGATTAGAGACCTACACACACACACATTTTTGTTTAGAAAATATTAGTGTTATTAGAAACACAAAAACTAAATTCTTCTAATTTAACATTTTTTCAACTCTTTAATATGAAGACGAAATGTGAAAGTTAGTGTAAATATTTCTTAACGCATACAAATTTTTTTCAACTGAATTTCTACAGTGAATTTTCTGCTTTAACATTATTCAAAAATACAGAACTTAGATATTAAACTGTATTTTTTTGTTTTTTTGTTTTTTATGCTCTTGTTCGTCCTATTGAAAGTTTTATTGATCGTATTATTAGAAGTTAGAGTGCTATTAAGATTCACAACACCTGCACAAAACAAATATTGCTGCAACACAACACAAGCAAATCTTTCCATTGCGAATTACAGCTTTAAGGAGTTGTAAACATGTTGTATATCATAGCAGTATTGCCATTCACGGTGACAATTTGAATCCAAAAACAAGTACTTATACTACATAAATATATATAAACACAACTCAAACAAAACTGATTTTAACCAGTTGTAAAAATTTGGTTGTCTCATACAACATAAACGTAAGCTGACACAACAGTGTTATTAATCGCAATAGCTATATTTGCATACAACACAACTTAAAAATTATGTTTTGTGGTTTTGACAGGTAATTAGGTTGTGTTGTAAATCACAATAGATAATGACAAAAATGTTGTCAATTACAACTGCATTTTAGGTTGTGTTGTGAATCGCAATAGCGTAAATAAAAATAAATATTCGATTGGTTGTAGAATTGTTCAATATAATCAAATTCAATTCACACTCTTGTTTTCATTTAATTTTTTTACCTTATTTTAATTACTTTTTTTGACAACATAATATGACCATTCTCTTTTTTCATATATCATTTTTCAAATCATTTTTCAAAAATCGTTTTATTTTAGAATTTTTTTGGGTAATTGTCTCTGCTAATTGCTTGATCGTAATGGATATTATAAAAATAAAAAACCAAAAAAAAATGTACTGGTTAAAATTATAAAACAAAAATTTAATTTTTCAATTCAATTTAATTTTTTAATTCAATATAATTCAATATAATTTTATTCTGTAGATAAATTAAAAATAATAATTAATTGACAATTAATATAAAAATTAAAATAAAAACTAAAAAAAAAAAATAAATTAAAATAATACAAAATGTTGAATAATAATTTAACTATAAGACTGTTATTTATGTTTAATATTTATACAAATTTCCGATTAATTTCATCGTTTACATTAAAAAATCATATATCGCTAGAGAATAATCATACTTTAGTATCACAATTACCACCAGCATGTTATAGGTAAGTTATTTTATTTAAAAATAAAATATAATGAATATATCGAAATTATTATTTCAATTAATTTGCTGTTCTCTGAAACATAAAGTTTGTATAATTTACGTAAGCTAATGTATACATAAATGGATAATTTTAGTTTAAGTGTACCATTTTTAACCTACTCAAACCATATAGTAAAGGTTTGGTCTGAATGTTAAGTCGAAAATTTATCCAAACTCCTGTGACTTTCAAAACGTTAAAAAATACGATTGTTAAATTTTTATTACCACAATGTCAAAATCATGTATTTAAATTGTAATTTCTATTCAATGCATCATTTGATGTTAATAAACACTTCTTGCAATTTTACGAACATCAATATTATTAGAAAAGGTATAAATAATAATATAGCAAACATATTAATCAATATTATTATATTTGATGATTGTTTTGAACTTAAAAAAAAAATTTAAACCTGCATTCCCTTAAAATTTTTTTAAAGAGGACAAACAGCAGCGAGCCTTGATTCTATCAAACAAAAGGGAAAAAAAATTCTTTCGGGTATCCATTTCTTTTTTTATATTAAAAAATTTCAGTAAATTACGATAACAAAGTTTATTTTTATAGACATAAATAAAAAAAAACCTTAACAATTAATTATTTTCTACCATATTTAAAATTTTCCAAATTACTATGAACATCAAAAAATTGTCTTTCAGAAATTTTTCGATACCTTCTTTGCATATATCGGCGTCGTGGATACATAATTTAACCGTTTCGAAACACGACACATAGCTTTACAACTTTAATTTAGACGAATTTAAACATAAGACTTTGTTTTCAACTTTTTTTGGACCTTTCGAAAGTCAAGGGTTCTATATTTTTAGTTTTTTTTTTTTGTTTTTAAGACATTCAAGAGAATTTAGCATTTAAAACGTGATGTCAGAGCTCTCTTTTAAATAAATTTTTGTAATTGAAATTTCTGTTGTAAAAATTTGCTGTCAAATTTTTGCTGTAAATGTCAAGCCAATAATTTTCATTTAAATACAAGTCTATCTAACCTTAAATATTTTTATTTTTTTTTACTGACGAAAAGACCAAAAATGGAGAAAAAATATTTAATTTGATATTTTTAAAAAATAACAGACACCATTTATGATCCATGATTATGACCGAAAGGTCGAAACACGTATCGGAATAAAACAAATTTGTTAAATTAGCAAATCTTCTATTTTTTAAAAATTTTTCTAAAATTTCACCAAGAGTGTACATTGTACAAGTGAAAGCATAAAAGTTATATTTAATTTAAGACTTTGCAACAGAAATATTAAAAATTTTAGATTATAATTGTTACAAAAAATTTCAGAAAATTACCAATCAATTCTAAATTAATTTCTCACAGAATTTTATGACCACGTGATTTTCCTCTCATTTCCAAATTTTTGTTTACAAAAGTAAACAAACACACCTATTATTTATCAATTTTATTGTATATGTATGTACAATGCTTGCAAAAACTGTCAAATTGTCAAACAAGTGATAATTGTGTATATTCGCAACCGAAAACTTCAAACACAATAGGTATGCAATAATATTAGCTTTTTGCAGCGTAATTGCAGAATACACAATATTTAAGGCATTAATAAAAACAATAATATCTAAACCCTTTCGGACCCAAGAAAAGAATTTCACTGCGATTGGTTTTACACAACTGAAATTCAATACGTGACCAATTAATACTTTTTTTAAACTAAGCAAGAGCTCACGAGCAAAAGAGTGACTTTTAAATCGTAATATCAACTATTATGTAATCCAGATGTATTCTATCAAAGGTGGGTCTGAAAGAGTATACACATCAGTAGAATATATCCGCCGCATATATCTAATTTCTATAATTACACTCTAAACACTTTTTAAAATATATAATTTGAGATGTCAAATATTAATTTTGCAAAAATAAAAAAATATTGTAATATAAATAAATTATAAATTTGGCAAATAATATAATTTTACCAATTGCAATTTTCTTTAAAACATTTATTTGAAATGTTTCGTTTATCATGACGTAATAAATGTTTTACAAATTTACACATTAAATCTTCTTACATGTTAAATTTATATTATTAAATTTTTTCTATTGTGTCATTTTGATTTTTTTTTTTTGTTTATCTTTAAGTGTCAAGTAAAATCATGATTATTGACCACATAAATCTTGAAATTACTTTTTTTATATCTTGATAATGACATTTACCTAGATTACATTTTGATTTAGTTGACTAACTTTGATTATTGCATTCGCATTGTTTATTTAGTTTTTTTTTTTTTTTCTTCTTGCAATTAAAACTACTTTTTTATTTTTTTTTTTTTATTTTATTTAAATATTAAAATTTAACGAAACTGTTTTATAACATTCAATTATATTAATCAGATACACAACAGATTAACATTAATTAAAAATGATATACAAAAATGTCATTAGGTAAAAGAATAAAAAAAACAGAAACAAAAAATGTAAACACGAAACAAAGCAATTATCAAGTAATTCAAGTAGAACAAAATTGAATGTTTTAATTAATAGCTAAGCATAAGGTGTTGGTTTCTGAGACATATAGAAAAAGAACTCAACAAAAATAGTGTGGATAAAAAGAAATAACAGAAATTAACCATAATTAACATAATTTGTGTGAATGTTTATTTCACTGTTTTTCTTTTTGTAATTTCAACACCAGAGGTTGATTTTGAAAATTGCTACTTCCATGTGTAGTGAATTAAAAAGTGGTCCATCGAATTATTTTTAATTTTAATTTTATACGTAAATTATTTTTTCGAACTAATTTGGCAGCGAAAAATTAATTTAAATAAGCAAGGGTTAATGTTTGATAGAAGATTACAAACGAATTTCTTAACCTTTGTTTTGCATTAGATGCGATGCAGAGGGTGATCAAATGCGAATTTACGAACTTTTTACTAGTATAAACTTCTTCTGTTGTTTCTTTTTATGGTCTGCGGTAATTATACTGATCAAGGTGTAAGCCTGAAAATCCGCCTTAAAATAGAGTTATAAATTCCAAAACAGAAAAAAAAATAAATTGGGGCAAATCTTCGGTTTTTTTATCAATCGAAAATGCTTTGTATTTTAATAATTACCCTATGACAAATAATGTTGATTAAATGATCGCCACTGTATCTTCTACAACAGTTTTTATGTAGACACAATGCTAAGCATAACCCTATAAAAACAAATCAAACAATATTAAATTGCATGATCTTGATGGTACCCCGATGGCAGTCTTTACTGAAATTTCTTTTTTCATACCCATTATTTGTTCATTGACGTACCTCTTGACTTCCGTTCGGAGAGGGACTCGAAGGTAGTCAATTTTAATATAAAAATTTCAATTAACCAACGAAATAAATTTTTGAAATGAGCACGAAAATAATCAACCGTTATGATTTAAAAGATGATGTGATATGCTTGTAAAGCTGGCTTTTTGAGCTTGTTGTGATTACTTTTCGAGCTGTTAAGGGTAGGTCGTGATTATCATTGGTATTTTCTTCACCGCCTAATATCAGGAAATTTTTGTTTTCTTACACAGACAGGTGAAAATTTTGCTTCATCAGAAAAGATCTTTAAAAAATCAATATAAATTAATCTAATCTGCGTAAGTTCTTTACTATTTCTTTTTATGGCCTACGGTATTATATAGGTATAAGGCTTGACTCAAAATTCGTCTTAACAAAGATAGTTATAAGATACAAAAGTTGCGAACGCAGAAGAATCGAAAATTCTGGTTCTTTGCCAACTCCTTGACGTATAGTAGCAACATTTTCAGTTAAACGGACGTCATGATGTTGCACAGGATTGGCAATTTTTGTCACTATATTACATATTATTCGCTCAACGTGCTTATTGACAACTCTTTGACTTACAGTCCTGATATAAGATACTCAAATCGGAGAACTATATTATACTACGCCAAAGAGATAAGTCAAAAAAATGATATGCATTTTTAGAGTAAATTCAGTGTAATTGTAAATATAATTGGGGGATTAAGTCTAGCAGTTTTTTTTTTATAGCTGCTCCTCTTTTGCATTTTTTTTGCATTTGCTTAGTTACAGGAATCACATAATGTATAAAATTCCTCTAAATCAATACCTCTAAGCTTTTTATGATCTCGTTGGTTTATTTTATTGTTCAACACTGATGTAATGAATAATATAAGTAGTTGAACAGAAAATGCTCAAAAGAAAAAGAACAGTATAGAATGCCACAATTGACTTGATTTGGCATTATTACAACAACGTTGATTTGTATATTTCTTGAACCATAAATTGAGGATCGAATTTTTGGTAAAGAGTGGAATGTAAAAAAAATTATAGGGTTATTTAATTATAAAATAAAACCAAGTTGGGATAGCTGGGATGAAGATAGCTGGGATATCGATAAAAAGGGATTTCGTTTTCGAACAATATAAAATTTTCGAACGGAATTAAAACAATGTGCAAATTTGTTCATAGTGTCTAGAACCGATTTGCCAACATTTGACAATGTGATCGCTTGCGTTCAGAAGTTAATCGGGAGAAGAAGAAATAGAACAACAATAATTTTTAGCAATTTCAGAAATCATTTATTTTTCATTATCCGTTTATTGTTCGCTCTATATGCAATGGGTGGGATTACAGGACAATAATAAAGCCATTCTTCCAAAGACATAAATGACAAGTAATGAACCATTTATTGTGACATATTTTCATTGCCTTATTTAAAAATATTTCTTCTCCAATCATTGAATAAAGCCGTTGAATTGGTTTGTTTAAATTTAAAACTAAACCTAACGGCCGCCTTAATATCGAAGTTTTAAAATTGAACATTTTTTTTTTTCAATTAATTTTAAACTAACTAACATAACTGTTTTTATATTTCTTTTTTTGCAGCAAAATCTATTGTCATGGCAGATTACTGGAAACAATTCAAATGGCAAAACTGTATCCGGATTCAAAAACATTTGTTGATATGAAATTAAAATATGAACCGGAGCAAACATTGAAAAAATTTGATGAAATAATGGAAAAACATTCAGATAATCCAACAAATGATGTTTTATATGATTTCATTAAGGTAATGTCTATAAACTATCTAATATCTCTAATATCATCCTATCCTATATAACAAATTTTTAATAATTTAAATTTTCTAAAAATAATTTTATATTCAATATATAGACACATTTTGCTGAGCCTGGTGCTGAATTTGAAAATTGGGATCCAATGGATTGGACTGAAAGACCACGTTTTTTGGATACTATTCGTGATCCAGATCTTCGTCAATGGGCTAGCGATTTGAATGGTTTATGGAAAGTACTTGGTCGTAAAATGATATCTGATGTTGCTAAAAATTCTGATCAATATTCAATAATACCAGTTGATCATCCAGTTATTATACCTGGTGGACGTTTTAGAGAATTCTATTATTGGGATTCATATTGGATTATTCGTGGTCTATTATATTCTGAAATGTTAGATACTGCTAAAGGTATGCTAAAAAATTTCTTAACAATTGTTCAACGTTATGGATTCGTACCGAATGGTGGTCGTATTTATTATTCAAAAAGATCACAACCACCATTATTGGCAGCAATGATCAAATCATATGTTGATTATACTGGTGATGATAAATTTGCAATTGAATCTGTAAAAACATTAGAATATGAATTTGAATTTTGGATGAATAATCATTCACATATTATTGATGGTCATTGTTTATTAGCATATGGTGATAAATCAAGTGGACCTAGACCAGAATCATATAGAGAAGATGTTGAAACTGCATCACATTTAGAAACCGATGAAGAAAAACATGAATTATATGCTGAATTGAAAGCAGCTGCTGAATCAGGTATGGATTTTAGTAGCCGTTGGTTTATATCATCAAATGGTACAAATGATGGTTCATTAAAAGATTTAAAAACAAGATCAATAATACCAGTTGAATTGAATGCAATTATGTATTGGAATGCAAAAATAATTGCTGAATTTTATGCAAAATCTGGTGATGTTAAAAAATGTGCTGAATATGAGGCGAAAGCACATGATATAAAAATGGTTTGTATTATTATTCTAGATTTTTGTATAGAATTTATTTAATGGAAATAATAATTTTATATTTTTTTATTTTTGTTCAGGCTATTGAAGCAATTTTATGGCATGATGATATTGGTACATGGCTTGATTATGATTTAATAAATAATAAAAGACGAAATTATTTTGTACCAACAAATTTATCACCATTATGGATGAAATGTTTTGATATATCAAAATCAGAATATATATCAGAGCGTGTATTAAAATATATTGAAAAAGTTAATATTGATAAGTATCCGGGTGGTGTGCCTAATACATTATTGAATACAGGAGAACAATGGGATTTTCCAAATATATGGCCACCAATGCAATATATTTTAATTGTAGGTTTAGATAATTTAGGAACAATTGAATCAAAAAATTTAGCACAAAAATGGGCTATACGATGGGTACAATCAAATTTTGAAGCTTATAAACCATCTCAGCATATGTATGAAAAGGTATATAATTAATTTTTTTAATTAATTTCTATTTATTTAATATTGAATTATTATTAAAAAAATTTCAGTATAATGCAGAATTATTCGGCAGTTATGGTGGGGGTGGTGAATATGAAATTCAACTTGGTTTTGGTTGGACAAATGGTATTATAATTGAATTACTTGCACGTTATGGTCATATTTTGAAACAAGCATCAATCGGTAACATATAATAATTAAAAAATCGAATAAATTTAAACAATAAAAAAAAAAAAAACAAAAGAAAACGAAAAGACATATATTGTGACAATCAACAATCGTCATCTTAGTGCTGTGTTTAGACAAAAAACAATAATCTAATAATTAGAATAAATAATAATAATAATAATAATAGTAGTATTAATAACGTTGGTAGAAAAATAAAACTGAAAAATTGCACAAAATTTTACAATTACAAAACAATTAGTTTTGTTTTTTTTTTTTTTTTTTTTTAAGTAACGAATGAAACAAATCAACCTCGCTATAGTAGATAAATTTTATTTTAAATGTATTAATAAATCAAATACGCACATAATTCAATATTCGAATTAAACATCAATTCACAAAGTTAAAAAAAAAACATAATTAATATAAAACATAATGTATCAAAACAACAAAAAAAAACATAATATCTGTCAAATTTCAAATTGACATTTAAAACTATATCACAAATACAAACACAAACTAATTTATTATTTAATTTATTAAATGAAAAAAACAAGTATTAGCTATTTATAAAAAAAAAATTAACTAAGGTTTGGTACAATAAACAATCATTTTTTGTTTGTCAAAATTTTTATTCTAATATCCAATATAAATGTCAATATTGTTTTAAATATGCTTTACATGTCAATAATAATAATACCAATGTAATTGTCAAAATATAAATATGTAATTTTTGAAACTATCATTAATCATTCCGGAAAAATGTCATGAATTTCATCAACACTGTTATTAAGTGAAAAAAACAAAATAGTAAGTTTGTAAATTATAATATTAGTAACGTAAATTAGTAATAATATAAATAATTCATAAATACAAAATAATACTTGACTTATATATATTTAGGAAAAACGGCAACACTGTTAAATTAATTTTATGATAATTCAATTTTTTTCTATAACGGTGTGTTGTTTTTTTTCTCTTAAGGTTGTTAAATTCTCTTTAACTGTCAAATTTTAACGAATCAGAACTTCAAATTTATATTCATACTTGGCTGTAATTTTTTTTATTTTGACCTGACTGCAGTTAAATAGATAAAAATTTTATAGTTCAATTAATTTCCGCTTTGACCAAAAGAATGTTTGTTCACCAATTGGAACTCATCAATAATAGTAGTTTTGGATTACCTCGAGAACACTGATAGTTTTAATTTGATATTACATTTATAGTATGAAAGTAGCTTATGTATATATTTGTAATAAATTCATATGTGATTTATTAAAAAAAAAACTAAACAAAATTCCTAATTGGTAAAACCTGAAATTATATATTATTATGTACTAGTACTAGTATAATGTCATTGTTAATCTAGTAAATTTTGGGTGCAGTTTAAAAAAGTATGAGCATTACAAGTCAAAAAAACATACAACAATATAAAGTAAATATGTATATATATGTATCATCTCTCATCATAATGAATTTATATTATTTTTCACAACATTTTACTTATACCTACACTACCTACCTTTACTACACTTATTTCCATAACACAAATTAAAAAAAAATTAACTTATTCTCTCAATTCTCATTTTTTCGTCCATAATGAACAGTTTTTTTTTCATTATTATTGTTGTTGTTATGAAAGGCTTCAGACAAACATAAAATTACAACAAGACAAGACAAACTTTCACTTACTGTACGATCCCAATTCTTAAAATTGAATTATTCATTAATTATTAAATTTATTGAAATTTAGTGTTGCCGTTATTAAAATTAATTATTTATAAATTTATATTTTAAATTACTTATGCAAATATTTTTTGATTTTTAATTTTTTTTTTTTTTTTTTTTTTTATAGTGAAAAGTTCTGGTAACATATTCAGTTATACAAGTAAATTAATTGGTAGTATGCTAGTAGCAACATTAGTATTGCCAACTATACGAAAATATATTTGGTGAGGTAAGTTTTATAATTTATATATTTTAATTTTTAACATTCTAAATGACTTAATTTTATTAATTATTTATTTTTCTATTTTCAGGATCTGAAAATAATTCTAAAATATTGGAAAATAAAAGCTTCAAATGTCATTGTAAATTAGTGTTGTCATTTTTGATCTCCCAATTGAAATAAAAATAATATTATGACATTGCATGCATAACCTAATTGTTAATATGTTTTAAGTAAAAATAATTAAAATTGAATAAAAATGATAATGGTTGTAAAATACCTGCATTCATATTACAAAATTTTTTTAAAAAATAAAATAAAAAATGAACAAAATATCAAAGAGGCTGCATTTTTATAGGCTATATAAAATCATTTCTTTTGTTTATAAAATGTGAATGTTTGTTTGTATTTGAATTTTAAATTCACTTTATATGATTGTATACTAATTTTGTAAAATAATTAAAATTTTATTCATTTTTTAAAAATTCAATTGATATAGTTTAGTTGAATATGATTCATTTAATTAATTATAATAATTTATTTTAAATTTATTAATTAATTATTAATGTATTTAATTTAATTAAAAATGTTTAGAAGAGTTTCCTAAATGAAAATTAGAAGTATTTAAACAATAAAAAATATGATATTTTTAATTGAAACATATTTAAATTAATTTGTTAAATTTAAAACAAAAATAAAACATTTTGTTTTAATTAAGATTTTTGAAAAAATGACAGAAAGTTATTTAATAGATATTGTATTGAAAAAATTTGATACTATATTGAAATGTCAAAAAAAAATTAAAACTGAAGTTGGATTTACACATGAATCGATTTACTGTCACTGTCATTTCTGACGGACAAATAACCAATCAAAATAAACCGTCTCAACGGTTCTTATCGAGCCGAAGATTAATTAACATTTTCTTTTTTGTGATGTATGTAGGCCACACATACTAAGTTATTTAACAGATGACAGGTAGTAAATAAATTAATATGTCAAAATGTTTTTTTAGCAAACATTTATTTTACTGTCAGATGTTTCAAAAGTATACGTGGCTGAAAACATTTGCACGTAGAAATCGTTTTCAAGAAACTGTTACAAATGTGAAAATCCACTTTGATTTTTAATATTTCCAACAAGATAGCATTGTACTTAAGTATTATTTAAAAAAAAAAAACACGTAATTTACAGTAGTTCAATATTAATGCTACGAATTTTTAATTGTTTCTCAATTTAATTAAAATGATTTTATAGTATTTTTCATTACTACTCATTTCATCAGATTAATCTGATCAATTTGAGTACTTACATTTTTTTTATTCTTTTTAATTTAATTTATTTTTTCATATTACTAAACTTTATTTCCTTTGTACATAAATATTATGTAACTTCATTTAGTTTTATTTACTTTTTTTATATCAACTATTTTTATTTTGACATTTGACATTTTAACCTAGTTACTAACGAATTATGATTCAATATGTGTGTATTAAAGAGCTTTGCATTGGATTTACAAGAACTTATCATTCCATCATAATTGGCCTGTGATGATTCAATGATGATTCATAATCCCTTATGATGGTGCATAAGAACGTTGGTAGTGAAAGAGTTAAATGCGTTTGCTTAATAAAATAGTATTTTCCAATTTTTCTTTAAGTATTCTGAAATCAGAATTTACTGAATATGAGTTTAAATAAAAAACATAACATAATCAAACTAGCATCCATAATTTGAATATGTCAAAATTTTTAAAACATTTTAAGTTTGTTTCTCTGAAAATTAATTACTTCAAATCATTTTAGTCACATCATTCACGAATGGAGTTTTTTTTAAAAACGTATTCAGTAGATGTAAATAGAATACTCGTCATTAAATTAGCAAAATTATTCTATTTCCATCTGTTGATGTTGGTAATGTGTTGTTAAAATATTAGTTTAAAAATAAATTACTTGAATATAATTACAAATTATTAAATGTAATATTTTGACATTTTATGATAGAATTTTCATTAAACCTTTGTTTAGAAGACAAAAATTTATATTTACTTATTAACTAAAACTGTCAAGTGTCAAATTCGACCATTTCATTATAAAGTTTTCGTTACTACCAAAACAAAAAAATTATAAATTTTAACAAAAAAATTATAAATTTTATATAACAAATTTTGACATTTCATAATTTTATATACGCTTTATTTCAAAAAAGTTATTAACAAATTTTAAATGTCAAATTTTGACATTTTTTTATATAATTTAAAATTCGTTAAATTTTTATTTAAAAAAAATAGAAGTGATGGAAGAAAATTACAGTAAAAAAAGATAATTCAATTCGTAATGGAAATTGGTCTTTAGGAGTTAGTACAATTAGGACAAACAATGCTAAAATAAATATTTAAGTAAATGACAAAATTTAAATGTCAAATTTTGAACAAAATTATTTATTCAAATTAGAAATCTCAAATGTCAAAAATTGACATTTAATAACACATTTCGTTTTACACGATATATTTTTATAGTATAAAAAATTATTTATTAAAATTAAAAATCTCAAATGTCAAATTTTGACATTTAACATTACTTTTCGTTTTTAATAATATATTTTTTTAGTTTAATACAAAATTAACTAACTTTATTTTATATAAAATTTTAGCCAAAATTATTATATATTTACAAAATTATATACATAAAAATAAAATATTATAGTATTTAGTAGACAATGTTCAAAAATATCGAAATATTAAAAATAATATTAGAAAAAAATCATCTAAATTAAAATAATTATTAAGAAAGCAACACCAAATTAAATTTTTAATACTGTTGTATTTTTTGTTTGTTTTTTTTTTTGTAGAATTTTAGAATTTAGTTTATAGTTTTAAATATTTATAGTTGAATTAATTAAATTAGTAATTTAGTAAATTAGAAACAAAATATAATATGAAATATAGAAAAGCAAATAAATTTATTTTAAATAAAAAAAAATTGTCCATTGTGTTAATCACATTGACTGTGTTTGTTCAGTTTTCACAGATTTTCCAAATGTTTTTAAATACTAAAATCACATATGAGTTTTGAAATTGATTTGAATAAGGAAGTAATATTAGACTGTTTAGTCAATTTACGTACATGTTATTATAGAATTGTCAAATACCATATGTAGAGGTGGAAAAAAAAAATTATAGTTATAACTCTACTTATACGTTTATGTAAATGGTTTAAATTACTTAATGACAAGTCATAACCAATTCATTTTAAATACCATTATCACTAATTCTACATAAATATTCGAGTGTGATATTTTTTGAGTGCTTTAATTTTTTGGAAAAATCGAATATACATATATAATTATATACTATTTTATATTTTCTTACTTTTAGGGATGAATTATTTGTTCCGGTGGCAAAAACAATTAAAGAAATATCACCTTTAATTCTTATATCACATGTTGATTAGAAGATTTGATGAATGAGAAATATTTAATAGTTAAAACAAATTATATAATAATTATTATGAGTTTATGAATAGAACTTTTTTATTAATTAGTGAAATAATTTTATTATTAAATATTTATTAATTAAAATTTTTTATATTATTTAATTGTGAATATTTTGTATGTAGTTGTTATTTTCAAATTTTAATAAAAAAAATAATATTTAATTTTATTTACTTATATTATTTGTTGAGTGCTGTAGACCAAAAATGTAGGTACTGCGTTTTAATTTGACATTCATTATTTTATACTTTTACCCATATAAAACTGCTTTAAGGTGGATTTTCATTTAGCAATATTTAAAATCTTAAAAAATTTATTGGCTCTAAAAAATAGCTTATTTTTAATTTGTATTTAAGAAAAAACTAGACCGTTGCAAAGAATTCTCTAAATTTCTATTTGGGAAATTTATTTTATACCCAAAAAACAACAATGCAACGGTCAAAACCATCTGTTGAAAAAAAATATTTTTTTTATATACATTTACTGAAAAAAGTGTTGACGGTATAATGAAACTATCCCCGATAATTTAAAAATATACCTACTTTATCAAAGTATAATATCCCAAATTTTTTTGAAAATATCCCCAATTTTTGTGAAAATATCCCCGGCAAATAATATTTTCTCTTCTTGTCGTACGCATTGAGCTCTCATATAAAATAATGTCATTTTATGTTATCTACCTTTGTAGAGCCGATAAAATTTTAAAGATTTTAAATATTGGTCAATAGAAATCCAGCTTTACTCTTCAAATATAATTTTGTCTACAGAATTTTAATTTTTCTTTATACACTTAACGAGTTCCAGTCAATGTAGCTTCTAAAATTTAATTATGATGAATTTGTATATCATTGTGCAGTTCTTTAAGTCCTGTATTAGGTATATATTTGTCTTATATGCTTCTCGAAAGTCTATAATTAGTTTTAGTTTTTGAAAAATTATTTTCCCGAAAATACAACTTTTTATTTTGACTCAGTAGTGTCATGTAGTGTCTTTTTTTTTATTTGCATTTCCTTAAGTGGTTCGAGATTAAATTACCAACCGAAATATTGAAACACTAACAATTTATGAGAATTGTTCACCATTAAACTTTCGCATTGATGTCGTATATGAAACTAACACTGTAACCTAATAAACCACTTCGGCAGTACATGTGCCATATTATTTAAAACAATGTTATGTTACAAAGTCTTTTTATTTATCAATATCATTAATTTTTCAATATTTAACAATATCATTTACTTTAAGACACACAGACCAGTCTACATCTTTTTTAATATGAGCAAAGAGTTTGAAGAATCCGTTTGCGATTTGGCCCACAATATGAATATTGAAGATATAATCTAGTACCTAGTTGAATAGATTTTAAAAATATGATGCAGCCGTATGAAGCATCGTAGTTAGTATAAGTAATAGCTTAAAGCAAACAATAAATTATTGGGACATTTGGGGTTTCTATATATATTTAGCAAACCGTCACTATGTTACACTTTCTACTGCTGTTACACTCTTTACCTGTACTATACTGCTAACCACATTTTTCGTTTATTTTAACTTACCAAATTACCATGGACCGTTGCTTTGTTGCTATGTTTATATAAATACGTCATTCAATAAAACGGAAAATGATCAGAATAACAAATTTCATCTATTGAGAAGAAAATATTAATAAACCAAAAGTTATGGCAGAATTTAATTAAAAAAAAAATAAGGATTCGTGACTAAATCCACAAACTAAAATCCAAAAAAAAAAAAAAATCCACAAAAAAAATATTATTTAACTAAGACAGGATTACCAAACTGTATTAAAAGAAATATATTGCCCTTTTTCGGAAATAAATAAAAAAATTTAAATAAATTGATTCCGTTATTATTTATTAATAGTCTGGAAAAGGGCAATATTATTTTTTATCAGACTGGTAACCTTCTTCTCCTTATTTCAGCGATTTGTGTGTTTTTCGATCGTTCTTTGTGGCACAAGTTATTATGGATTTTGTTTTTTTTTTGGATTTACTCACCAACCCAAATTTATTTGACACTTTGGTGAATTCTAACCCCTTTAACAATCCCTGGATTTTGAAGCTTTTTTTGAACCAACTGAACATCAAATTGAGCATTAAAATTCACAATCAAATTGTAAATCTGAAAATTGTTTTGTATCTATGAATCCTATTTTACACTATTTTTATATTACCCATGCTTTTTTTATCGAAAGCTATAAAAAAAAGTATCAAAAAATAACAAAATTAATTAAATTCATAAAATATAATAAATTCTGAATGTTCAGATTCTACATCTGTTTAAATACATCTGTTTTTACAAAAATAACGGCACATAGATACATATTAAAATAATTTATATTAAATGTTCAGACTATACAGAGTAAAAATAATATACAAGAGATAAAAATTAAAAATATAATTTTTTTCTTAATTATCATTCACTCACATTCATTCATTTAATTAGATATGAATAAAAAAAAATAAAAAACAATTAACAAATTAGAAGTTTTTACTTTCACATTATTATTAAAAAAAAAAAACAAAAACATTAAAACATATTTTTTAATTATAATAAAATCAGTGCACGAAAGATTATTAAAACAAAGTTAAAACAAATAACAAATTAAAAAGAGTAGTTTTATTTTGGTGACAAAATGACAATAAGTTAATTAATTAATTTTATTTTGCATGAAAATAATATTAGAGATGAAATAATTAAAAACATATTAGATTATTTAGTGCCGCACTAAAATCATCTGCTTTTCTATTGTGTTATTCTTATTATAATTTACTATACTGTACTGGGTACTATTTTTTTGTTAAACTTTATTTACAACTACCCTAAAGTTCATCCATAGACAGAAGTTGATGGAAGGTGGTTTTCTTCGTCCTATATCTAACTGAAGAGGTTACAAAATAATGACGGAAAAGTCTTGAAAATAGTATTTGCAAAAGGAATTTTAAATTAGATTGAAAACTATTGTAATTTCATAGTTAAATCAGATTAAAAACTATTGATATTACTAATAATCGAAAAGATTTGCACTGCAAAATTTTACACACTATATAAATTGCCCAAAAAAGTATATTCTTCACTCAAGCATGGCCTCAAAAATATTGCCCGCATGGAAAATATTATTCATACAGAAAAATGCTCAAAATTATAATATTGCTCACCCAAAAATATGATCGCACTTTTCCGTGCAAGCAATATTATTTTGCATTGGTAATTTTCAGTATGGGTTATTTTTTATGTGAGATATTTTGGAATGTGGCGAATATTCAAATGGGTATCAATCAACCATATGTAATAACATTATTTAGTAGTAAGACGAAACGAGTCGGCTTTAAATAATACATAATAAAAATATAATTTTGAGCAAACAATTGTAAAATATAATAGATAATAAATTGCAAGCTTGCTATCATTACTCAAATGTTTATTTAGATTTAATAATATCTCTATATATCAGTCATACCAACTTCATCAAAAATTTATATGTATATTCTTTAATTTATGAGAATGGAATGTATACTTTGGAAATTCGCCTGATAGACGCTTCGGGTAGCTCCCATATAAATTCAGGCACTCATCAGGAGTATTTGAAAAATTAAAATGGTTATACACCTGAAAATTAACACGCAGGTACTCTCTTAAAAATGAGCAAACATTTCTTTGATCATTTTCCTAACATTTGAGTGGCTAACCACGCTAAAATACGATATTGTACTACTTCTACAAATTAAAAAGGTCACTCATTTCAAGTTTGTGGTCTAAATTTGGAAAATGCGCAATGCTATTCACACGGTCACAGTCACATGTTGGATGCTCACGTGTAATCATTATTATGTGTAAAAATGTTGTATACCAAAAAACATTGGAATAAATCGTTATTATCTATAATAAAAATCCTAATCAATAAACTTTTATGTAATTAAAATATTTTTAATATAATTTTTAATTATAATTTTAATTCATAAAGGCATGTGTTGTTCGAATGGAAATGTTAAGATAATGACACTCAAACTTATAAATTTGAAGAAAAAATTTATAATCACAAGCCTTGAATAATAATAAATTTATTAAATTATAAATTATTAACTGGACTGTACATGAATACCTACAATATGACAGCAGAATTCTAAGTATAGACACGTTTAAGGATAGAATCGCAAAGTTATGGACATGATGCGGCAGTTTTAAAGCCTTCTCTATCTATAAAAACTAATAAGAATATCGACTTAGAAGTTTTGGACATCTATTTAAAAGATTCGAAAATACAATTTTTCAAAAACACCACTTTAAAGAAGCCCGGGTTAACTAACAAAGACCGGGAATCACAAAATATAACGTGAGTTAGAAACATATAATAGAATATACAACGGAAGATGCAGTTTCAATTAGAAATGAGAAAACGCGATCACAAGAATACGACAAAGACATAGATCGAGCAGTAGAAAAGAAATATTAATGAGACAACATTGTGAAAATAGAATACTACGAAGTTCGTAACAACAATGTTGGAACGCATTCCTAAAAAGAAAACAAACATTGGCACCAATATACCGAATACATACAGAATTTCCACCTATATACCGTTACAATTAATAAAATAAATAATAATGACGGAAATAATGTTTCTTAATTCATACAGCTGTGATTAGAATTGGCAAAATAGGAAAAGTAAATAAACTAAAAAAGAAAACAAACAAAAAACAACAACATATATACATATACATTAACATTCTAATGAATTACACACCCCTAAAAGCATTTAAAACAAATATGAATTGATCATTCTTTTCCTCTCCTTCCTTTTTATTTAATTTTTTTTATTCCTAATAAAGAATTTGAATTGAGTTGTAGAACCAACTCTAGGGTAGGTAGGTAGGTATTGAAAAAATTATATGTTATAAGTTATTAGTGCCAACATATGCGATGTATGAATTTATTAGAAGTAAGTACTTAAAAAAAGGATGGGCTGATTGAAGAGGCACTTGCTGGGTCGAACTTAATTGAATTTACTGATGATGAAATGCATTGTGTTGACCTACTGTAATTTATCCGGAATATGTAACGACCGGATAAGAGAAGAAAACAGTGGCAGATAAAATAGATGTTATAAAGTTGCAATACACTTCGTTTTGCAATTGATGCAATCAACCCAATTCTCGAAAATAGTTGAATAATTTCCCTTTAATTTTACTAAGTATGCTTATCATACAGCTAAGCGCGTATTCCGTCTGCTACTTGTAGACTTTTTAGTGTTTTTCACTTATACAAACATTTTGCTTTAACGCTAGAAAACAAAATTTTATAAAAACTAACCAATTTTCGTAAATCATCTTTTAGATTTAAAATGTTGGTCTTTTCGCGTTTAACGTACAAGTGCAAGCTGCATTACTTGTAGTTTTATAGGTTTTGTTTGAATTTCCAAATCTAAGGCATGTTTTAAACCTTTGCATGAAACTCTTTAAAAACATGTTTACATTATTAAGAACAAAACATACAAAACAAACATAGAGAGAATAGAGGGGAGGGGAAATTTTTAAAAAGTGCTAAGCACCAAGTGAAAGCTGATGGGCATATTTCTTATTTTTTTTAGAAATAAATATAAAGTTAGAATTGTATTAAAAATTAATTGAAATATAAATATTCGCTTTCGGGGCGCGTCCATATTTATAAGCAATAGATTACCATTAAATTTTGTAGACAATAATTATGCCTCGTCTAAGTCGTTACTTGTTCTGTTATGTTTAAAGTCATAGGTCCTTAACAAATATTTTCAATATAACACGATTTTCGCTAAGAACTCTTTACTGGATTCTTCCAACTTCGATTCCAGGGTTTTTTTTTAAAGCAAACAAAGGTTCTTTGACCTGCGGATTTAAAGCTTGCAACTATACGCTTATTTGCGCAACAACCGTTTGCTTCCAGGTGTCTTTTTTAAGCAAACAAAGGTTCTTTGACCTGCGGATTGCAATTTACCTTCATTTCAATTTTCTGCATTTTATGATGACGTTCGAAGTGTTAAAGGGTGAACGCTTTTTCGATCTTTCGGGATTCAATCTAGCCCCATCTCAATTTTCTGGGCTTACGATGACATCCATATTTGACATTTATACTTGTTTTCTTAATGATTTATTATAAATTTTGTTGGGCCAGAAAATTTGTACGCGGAAAAAAATATTTTCCATAACTTTCAACATTTCACACACATACAAAAAGTCAAATTTAAATTAAAAAAATCAGATATCTTAACCTCGGATAATTCGTCTCGATATTCAAAACATTAAATTAAATTTAAAATACCTTACCTAAATTTATTAGTATTTACATGACTAAATTATGTTTATTTAAGAGTATCGGATGAGCTGTAAAAAGCTTTCTTCGATCTTGAACTTCAAAATAATTACAGTTTAAAAAAAAAAAACAAATTAAACATTTCTCTCATTAACACTCTGTTGTTCTCTTCTAGATGTATAGTTAATAAATCACTCATTTTTAATCAAATCATTTCAACTCAACAATTAAAATGATAAAGACCAATGTGTAGCTAATGTAGTAGATCAAATCAATGACAACGTGATGGTCGACTAAACACTTAGAAATTAAAATTTATCAGTTATTTTTTTTTTTTTTTATATTTAGATTTCAGTTGCATTTGAACACTGACTGCATAAGTTTAAATTGTAATAATAGAATAAAAAGAAGGGGTTGTAAATTTAAAAGGCCGACGGACTGGGCCAGTTAATAAAATAATAATAACTATAATAAAAAAAAATTATTGTAATTCATTATCTTATTTTATTATTTTTAGATTTTTTTTTTTTATATATATTTTTTTATTAATTACAATAAAACTAGTGATAATAGATAGTGAAGTGAAACAAAAAAACAAAAACAAAATAATAATAATAACTGTAAATGAAAGTTTTTATAGTTTTTTTCAAATTTTTAAGTGGTTTTTAAGTTTTGTATTGTTTACATAATATGTATTTAAAACTAACGGGAAATATTATTTGGAAGAAAGCATTTGTTGTGCGGCCGAAAAGGCCACACCACATTTTCGTTGAATATTTTTTTGTATAAAAAAAGAACGGTATAATCAATAAAGAAAGAATATGATTGAATACGAGGCTTACGAAGCCACATTTTATTTAGGTGCAGCTGTTTTAAGCTACTAGAGTATTCTTTTAAGTGATAGCAATGAAATTTATGTAAATCAAATTGTGGGAATTTTTTAATAACTGACGTCAAATGTTTTTTTGGAATAAATAACGATATCAAATTGGTGTCAAATTTATTTGTTCGATATATTTACCTCCCGTGCGCTTGTTAATAGCTTTGTATTTCTTTTAAAAAATGTCAAGCGTTACGGTTCTATCTATAGACAAGTTTTTTTTTTTATCTCATTGAGATTTTTATGTGGTGCACGGTTGTGAATTTGTAATCTGATTTGGTATATTTAGTTTTAGTTGACTGATTTCCCACTATCATATATACTGCACTGCTGTTTAAAGTGTAAACAATATTTAAATTGTTAATTAATTTTAAATAAATGTAATAAAAATAGAATATAATTAATTACCTCCACTGTGCTTGTTCTCAATTAAATAAATTAACTGTCACTGATTAATGAGTTATCATTATCATTTTCGCAATAATTAATTTAATCAAAGTAAAACAGTGTTGAGATACGGTTATATTATATATTAGTATTAAACGGTTTGTAATATAATTAATTTCATTGTAATTAGCTAATTACAAATTAATATAATTACAGGGAACACCTGCTATTATGAATAACGTTTTTATGCAGTTATTGTGACAGTTCAGTTATTGTTGCAATATAACTGTTGTTATAATAATTGTGCTGGGTTAATTATTATCAAATATTAACTGCAAAATATTTGATAATAATTATTATTATAATTATTTATGTACAATATGGACTAAACTTTATTTAGGACTAATGTGAACTGTTCACTCCAATGACAAAAAATAATAATATTATTTTATTTATTTATTTATTTTTTTTTTTTAATATAAACTTTTATTATTTGCCTTTGAAATAAACATAAAACTATCTTAGCCTAGAAAAAGTTTAAGAAAAACGGCTTTACTATAACTAATTACTATTAACATTTAAACTTATTTTAAATTTTTATGTTAATTTTATTTTCTTACTATTTATTTTGGTTCGCTCGTAATTATTACTGTATGTTATCATGTTTATTCTTACATTATATATGGTAAAAATAAAGCTTAAAAATCAATATTAAGTCTTTTTTTTTGTTAAATAAAACTATAGACTAAACTAACCTAACTTAACCTAATTATTAAGCCTACTTAATCTAACTTAACCTAATTGTTAAACCTAATATGTATTTAGTACCTAATTCTGGTTGAATGTGTTTTCTAACCACCAATATTCTCTTTTAATTTTTTTGTCTCTATCTGGTATATATTATCTCCATTTATGTGGCCCGGATTGTAATCAATGATATTACATATAACTCTACTATAGTGATAGGGACATGATTGTGATCTTGAATATAACCATTTTGATCAAGGAATATAAAATGTTCGGGTGCAATAAATCTCGTGAGCATTGTTATTTTATGTACTCCTCATTGTGGTAAAATATATGTGATATTAAACCATTTTCTGGAGTGTTTAGTGCTCTATCATAATGTTTTCGAATCAGTTTTATTAGAAAATTGTCGATTCTGATTATGTTTGCTTCCTTATACAAATATTTATTGGAGTAATAATATTTGTAGTCGGATACGGGCTTTCTGGATATATTAGTACAAACTCTTATGCATTTTCTTTCAAACTTACGCAATTTTGCCATTAGACTTGCATTGATATTTTATCATATGGGCACACCATATGCAAGTGTTGGCTTAATTATTTTATTAATTTATTTGATCAGTTTTAATTGGGTATATATTTAAATGTAGTTAGTTTAATTCTATTCTGCTGGTATGTGAGCATGGTGTAAATATATTTATGTTCGCATGCTAGGAAAAAAACCTTTATTGGTACATATTACTTGGCTTGAATTGGTCAAAATAAAAGTAAAAATAGAAGGTATTTTATAATTTAAATGTGAGTTGTGGGTCTGGGCTATGAACAAATTTCAGAACTCTATTTTGCACCATTATGGATTTTATACGATATAGGATGGGGATTTACCGTGCTGCTTGTTTCACGTTAGAGCTCCTAATGTTAATAAAAGAGCATTTTTTTGGTTTTTAATAAGCCTATGAGCATAACCATGAATTCATTTTATTTACGATATTTTCCCAATCTCCACCATACTTGAGTATTTTTTTTCTGCGGTACTCAACTTAAGTAAACTTTATTTTCAAATTAACACTTTGTAGTTTTGTACAGAATGCTAAAAACTCTTGCAACGAAATATTAACAAAAAAATATAATTTTTCGGATAACAGAGTTATTTAGATGTTATGATGGTTTGTTTGGGGCACTATAATAGGTTTACATATAATTACGACAATGTATAAACATTGAATTGTAGAAAAAACTAACCATTTATTAGTGAAAGGATATACATTAATTTTTTGATTAGGCATCATAACTAAGAGAAAAATTCATTAGAAAATTATTTTTCATCATCTTCTGTCGATCCATTTCTGAATATTTGGGATATATTATTAAATATTTGCAATCATGGTGGCAAATTCTTCTTCCCGGGTTTCCTGGGTTGTGTGGCGCAATTTTTTATGGCTTGAGTTTATTACAACGTTACACATATTTTTTTTAAATATTACAAATTATCATGATATTTTCTTACAATCTGCTTGAATACTGTCGTGCTATGCAATTAACGGTAAATATAGTTAAACTGCAGAACATTACTCGTAATTGAATATTGCTGGAAAATTTAAATTTCTTGACTAAGACAGTAAGAATTAAATTAATAAAATTTTATCGGGTTTTTTTGTGTCATGATCATGATATTACAAAAATTAATGTTCAGTAGGTTTTTCCGAATCCCTTCTGTGGCCTAATCGGTTGGAGCACAGAAATGTGTTTCAATTACGATGTGGTGGGTTGAATTCCCGTGGGGGTATAAAATATCTAAAAAAAAAAAAATAGCAAAATATTATATATAAAATTTATAATTAATAAAAATAATTAATATAATTAATACTTTATATAACTAAAAATATTACCTATATATCAATATCTATATCAATACTCATATTATCTCATACAACACAATAACCAAATAACATAATAAATAATATTGGACAAACACTAATAATAATTACACAATTGCCAACAAGTGACAAAAGTATGTGACATGACGTACCCAGTAAACATAGTAACGTCAGGCATCTTAACGTCAAAGATGGACAAAATCGCAGCGGCAACTTGCAGAAAAATATGACGTCGTCTTACCACGTAGACGCAGATAGAGTTATCAAAGTGGTCTTCTAATTTATAATTTTTAAATTTATTTTTAAAGTAATTTTTTGATCAGGTGATAGGTATTAATTATTTCAACATATTGCAACTCTTTTACTTTCATCGCTAACATTTGGTAACACTTAACTATCAAATATATTTTGCAGCAAATTATTTTTATAAAACGTTTTCAGATTATCTCGTTTGGGATCATTGTTTTTTTCGAAACATATATGGTAAACCCAGAAGGACATCAGGGGCACCAGCCGCGTATGTCTCATGATAGTAGGGGAATCGAACCCACTAAAGCCAACCTATATTTATTCCGTTATAACCAATCTACATTAGATTGTTTGTTTAGTTCCAAATTCAGTAAAGGTTGTAGAACAAAATTTTATTTTTAAATTTATTGTTGTGTAAAATTGCAGTACCGTACTTAATTAAGCACGAAAAGATAATTCATAAGTTACTGTCAGAAGTGTAAAAAAAAAAAAAAAAAAAAATTAATCGGGTTTTTTTTATTTTTAGTGATAATTTAAATTAAATAATTTAATTGTTGCCAGGTTTTCGTTCACTAATAATTTTTAATATTTTATTGCAAATATCGATATTTCGGAAGCAACACACTTCTTTCATCAATGCTTGTGACTAACTTTATTTTATTAATTTTATTATGCATAGCTGATCTTGTTTCCCTTATACATTTTATCCCATACAATTTTCATATTGTAGTTTGTTTATAAATATGTAACAAGTACATGTACCAATTTATGAACACTTTGATTTGACTAAAGTATTTGCAGTATTCGTTTTCTAAGAGGCTGCGAAAGCTATTCTGTGATTAAAGAATAAACAAAATGAATGGAAATGCTGTGTATATCATATACAAACATGAATGAATGCATTTTTTGTAGACTTTAATTTAATCTTAACTTCTCGGTTCAAGAATTTATTGTTTCAAAATGAAACCATTGTAAAATGCATTTTATTGACCTGATTTTATTTTTCTTATTTGCAATTTTGGTTTTTTAGTTCAGAAGTATGTTTTTTTTTGTATACGTAGGTTGGTGGGAATCTTCAGAAGACACAATGAACCCCATATAGCTCGACATTGCATGTGGGATTCTACTAAACCATACCCCTTCCTATACTATGTTCTAGTCCGAAATTTTTTTCTTGACTTAATTTTAATTTTGAGTGTAGACTACATCCAGCGATGGCTATCTAACTTTTCCGTTAACATATTATTATTGTTGTACTAACTGAAAAGGTTTTACTCTTTTGAGTTGTCTGGCTATGTTTCTATTGTGCAGGAGTAGTGAGTTACATTATTTGTTTTACTTTTTTTGTACTAACAGCTGGTTTGAATTTTATGTATTTGTTGGTTATGACAACAATTTTCTTTCTGGCACGAATATCACTATGTTGTATTTTGCCCAATTTGACATTTTTATTATATGATATATAATCAGATTGAATTGTACAGGGCTTATCGATTCGTCTTTCCTTTGTATTGTGGTAGAAAATCTTATTTCTCTAGAAAACGAAATTTTCCTTTGGTTAGGTAGTTATTATCAAACTTATTATTAACTGTTAATTACTAGAATTAATCATTGTCCTGCAAATCCGTGCGTAGGACACAGGGCGAAGATTATTATATTAGTTATGTACAATTCAGGCTGAATCATTTCTACCGCTACCGTTCGCCGAAATCTCGCCCATAAGAAAAAAAAATTATTTTGAAGTACAATAATTCCATTGCACTGATTTGTGTTTTGAACTGATTCGTGTTTTGAACCAAAAAAAAATATGATAAGCGATTTTTCCGAATATATTCATCCTTTCCTATATTTTGTATTATGACATTAAATATATATAAAAACATAAAAATCACACCAGCCATTTTTTACATTATTATTAGAGTTTATATTTAAATAGTAGTTTTTTTATAAACATCAAAAATATATTTATTTAAAATTTTTTTTAAATTCATTAAAATTTATATTTTAATAGCCTTTTAAAAAGATAACAAATTAATTTTACAAAATGAAAAATTTTCAAATTGGAATAATTATTTTAATTAGTTTTTTTGTGAAAAAAAGTTTAAATTATGCAATTGAAAAAAATTATACGACTAGTAATAGCAGTGGCTATGCTAATTATATAGATGTTAATTATATAGATGAATCAGGTGAAAGACAATCTTGTAGTAGGTGAGTATTCAAAATTTTTTATTTTTTGTAATTAAAATTTTATATCGCAATAAAAAAAAATACTACTTTTAAATTAGAAAAAGAGTGGATGGGATGAAGAGGTGTGATTAAAATTCTTATTTTAATACCCTAAGAAGTCTTCATTTTTAATATAATAAAGTTTACACTTTCGATAATACTATTGATTGTAAATGTCTAAAATGTACTTTCTTTATCAGCGTTTAGCAAATACAAAATTTTTATTGTGTTAAAATCGGTCGGTGTAATAAGAAATAATTTAAAAATCAATTAGTTTTTTTAATCACTTTCTGGTTTTATTTAGTCACTTTACTCATATTATAATTTTTTTTTACTTACTTTACAAATTATACTTATACATTTACATTAATTACTCATATTAAAAATACTTACTCACAATTCGTACAAACGTGGAAATTCCTCAATTATATTAAAATTATATATTTAAAAATGATAACAATCAATAAAGTGATGTTGGATATGTGAAGCTTTTTCATGTCGATATTCATCTCTTCAATGAATTATGAACTCACCACACTTGAATTATGTAAACATTTGTTATTTATTAAAAAAAATTAGATTAAGTAGATGACAAATATTTAAAATAACATTTCAAAAAGCATTAATCGATTCAATTTTACTTCAATCTATCTTAAAAGTGAATGTTGTAATCGCGAAAAGTAATCTAGTATCATATATGTATGTTGTCGAATTGACGAGTTCTTGTACCCACCCATTTATTTACTTTTAGAAATAATTCTCACAAAAGTGGTGATTAAAATTTTATATAACAATTGTATTGTTTTATACTACATACTTAAAATTGTAACGCATGCTTTGTATTTGTGCAGTTGTGATAAGGTTGTATAGTTACACAAAAATTCACCACACTAAACATATTATAATATAAATAGACTAGAGACCGCTATTTATTAATTATAATTCAAATTAAAGCCAAATTTAACGTTTTTAACAGAACAGGGACTTAAATAAACTGATATTTTTCACTATCAATGAATAGGCATAAAAAAAAACGATGACTAACGATGATTAACGATGAAAATAAAACTCATATGCTACCTATGCTATGTACTCTCTTGAAATTTGTATAAAAAGGATGGTGTATTCTGTACTGGTGTAGAAGTGATCGTGGTGTGATGATTTATTTTCTCTCGTTTTTGGTGAATAAATTCAATAATTTTGAGGTGAAATGTTGACAACTAACTGTATTATATATATTATATTATTACATATATTATATATATGATACTCTGAGGTATATTTTTTTAAAAATATAAATTTTATTTATTTTTCTTACAAACTGCTCTGAATTTCTTATGAATAATTTACTCAGCATAAATAAAGCACTATCGAGCACCAAATTTAGTAATTTTATCAACCAGCTTAAATTTGATATCATTTAAATAATTCCAATGACGCATGTTGGTATTTTACATGAAAAAATATTCACGTAAGATACATTCAGATTTAACCTATTTTTTGAATACACCGTACAACACCATTGGCAATGTCATTGACTACAAGAAATTATCACTAATAATTGACTAAAATGCAACTTTTAATATTTTATATGCAATTGCTCTAGTGACGTAATCAACCCTAATTTTGGTTAGTTAAACCAGACAAATCCATATGCTATAAGTAGGTACTAAAATTATTTTTATTTTTGTACATAGCAAAAACTGGCTTTGTCGTAACTATAATTTCATATGAATTTTATTTAATATTTTATTAGTGAAAAAATAATATATAATTTAAATTTAGAATTTATGTCATACGTCATAATAAAATAATAAAAAAAAAAAAAAAAAAAAATTGTGTTTTTAAACGTTCACCTGAATAATATTCAGTTATTATTATTTAGTTAACAAAAATATAGTTATAATAAAAATTTATGATACAATATTGACAAGTCATTTTAACCGGCTTATAAACCTACAAAATAAACTAATTTCAAAACAAAAATAAAATGTTTTTTTTTTTTTTAACTATATCCATTAAAATGTCACTTTCGAATTATTTAAAAACAAAAAAGATAGTAATTTTAATAATTTTCAATACCATCTTTAGTACAATTAGTGTTTAAGCATGTAGGAATACAGTGGTGTTAATCAAAATATTTTAAAAACGGTACGCTTAAAATGTTATTTTAAATTAAATTAAAACTGTTATGTTAAACTAAAACATAACAGTTTTTGTTTTGCTGAATTCAATTAAATCTGTTAATTATAATGTATTTATAATTTATTATTTTTGTTTTTGTCATTCCGATTGAATTTATGCATCCAAATGAGTTTGATTGATCCCATGCATCATGCCATTTTGTTTGGTTAAAGTTTTGTATGGCTTTTGTATGTATGTCCATATGTTTGTGGTGTTGTCGTTAGTAATGATCTTTTAGTTGCTTATTTTGCTTCCTTGTCAGGTAGTTCATTACCCTGTATCTCTGCGTGTCCGGGTATCCATATAATTTTAATTTTGCCTTTTTTTAATAATTATGTATCTTATAGTAGTTATGATATGTTCTGTGTAAACTATGTTTTTAGTTGTTCGTATCGTGATCAGGTTTTTTGTGTATATAATCGGTGTTTGTTTTTCTTGTCACCAAAATTATATAAGTCCACCAAATTCCATCACCAAGATATCACAAAATTTATATAATGTAAACTAAAAATTGTCTTGTTACATAAATGGCATGCGTTGAAATTTCAGGACATCATTTACATAATACCTGATCTTTTGTTATTTATTCAAGGGGCGAGATCAATTATTTCAAGCAATAGCTCATATTGAAACTTCCAATACTATTTAAAAAAAAAAATAAAACATAAAAACCTTTCATATTGCAACGTTTTTTTTTAAACGAAAATAACAATGAAACTTCCTACATAATTTATAACCGGAGCACTTAGTTTTTATTTGAGTCGAAATCATAATATAATTTAGAGTTATGGAAATACTGACTGGCGTTATAATAATAATGCGTCTCGAAAAAATAACCAATAATTACCAAAAAACCATGTCCGGCTAAATAAATAAAAATATAATAAAAAATGTAAATATACTAACGCTGCATTCATTATAATATCGTGCCTATCAAATATAGCTAATAATCATATAATAACAGTATCCGGCTTAATAACGGTACTATATAAAAACTAAAATGATTTTATTCAGAAATATAACATCTGGACTGAAATTATAGACTAAATAACAATATTATATCAATTCGTACCGTTTCAATACGTCACCACTGTATATATTATTTACATAAATTTAAGTATGTGATTAAGCAAATTATGAGTGAATTTCTATTGTTCCTGAAAATTAATTTAATTTTATCCCCCATAATTTTTGTTTTTTTTTTTTTATTTCTTATTTGGTTGTGCTTATGCTAGCCTCATGTACAGTAACTAGAAATTGACATTGAAAATAAAAATTATATTTTTTATTACATTTTTTTTTTAAACAATGTCATATATATAGTCAGGTTAAATTTTGAATAAGGGTGGTGTTTTGATGAAAAATAAAAATAATTGTTTTTCATTACCAAAAAAACGTTTAACTGTCTATTTTACTGTCATATAATGCACTTAGTTTAAATGAATTTTCATTAGGTGTTGTAAATGCATATACAAAACGTTTTATATTAATTCGTTCAGTACATGAAAATCTCTGGAAATCCCTGGAAAGCAAACGATTGATTGAAAATTGTTGATAAGCAGATTTTCGAGAACATATTATGGTGAACTTGGATTACGTTCATAACAATGTGTTGTTAACTAATTTGAAATGAACATTACAACGTTCGGCATCATTAATATTAGCCAGTCTTTTCATTATATTTCTGTTCTACTTTTTCTTCCCACTATCCCATCTTACAATAAAGAACTGGTATAAAAAATCACCACCTGATGTTTCGATTGATAATATAACATTCCTGTATACTTTAGCAGATTTTCAGAAATTGGAAATGAAGTTTGTTTCTGATGGTAGTTAGTAATAAGAAATGTATAGGATGAAATTTACGTATCATAGATTCGATGCTCTAGGAAACACAATTTAAATGTTCTTCTTCACTGTTCCGGCTTTAAATATTTTGTTATACATTAAAACTGATGTTGGAGGAATTGCAACAAAAAATATATTCGTCAAAAAAGATAGTGACAACTTCTACGCATCGGCGATGAATTTTTAATGATCTTTTTTAATGTTATAACTACTTGATGAATTACAAGGCTGATTTTTTTGTTTTATTTATGTATTCCTTTGAATTCGTGGGATATATTCTGTATATCCGCACATATCATAAGCTGCAATTGAATCACTATACGATGGGTTACCGTTAACTCAAATACAATACTGGACTACCACAGTTCTCGACGAGAAAATGAATCGGTTGAATATTCGCGTTGGATGTCAGGTAACGGTGACATTTAGCAAAACAAATAAACTAAATAGAGAGAGTATATAAATACTTCCAAGAAGAAAGTAGTATATGGGTACTCCTCTAAATCTATTTCTTCACAAAGAAGCAAATAAAGCTTCTAATAACACGTGATCGAATAGACCGGACTTCAACGTAGACAAACATCTAGCCTATGTTCAAATAGAAGCGTTATCTTAACCTACTATTTTTAAATAAAGGCTTGACATTAGTTCAATGCAGGACTTATAATGGGACTTTCTTTATTTGTAAATATGTCAGAAAGCTTTTATTTAGATAGCATATTAGGAACAGAAATAAGATTAAATTATCCTGAATATTCTGCATTCATTCTGCACTGTTTTCGGAAATAAAATTCTGAGCTTTTACCGCTTTACAGAAAGATTTCAGTAAGTAGGTTTAAGTGCGGAAATTTTTTTTTTTTCGCTCAATATTGATAAACTTTTAATATGATTCAATATTAAGAAATGTAACTTGTATTTCTACGTTGGGCAATATTTTCCTTTCAATTTTTGATTTTTTTACAACACAAAATTAATTGGGTTAATTTATACTTTTACTACAGAGTACTGTAGTCTGTAATAGTAGATAGCTATATTTAGAATTATTAGTTATTGTATAGTAGTGGGATACTGTAGTAGAATGTAAATTCTAATTGTATCTGAAAAGGTCTGTTTACAGACTAAATATATAAGTTAATGTTCACGAAAAGAAATTTATTATTAATAAAATTTATGTTAAAATTGCTCGTTTGTAATTATCGTGCACTGCAAAATTTAATGTTTTTTTTGCACCTTACATTACGCGGAAGGTTTTGACGTACGTAAAATCTTACACAATAATTTTTTTTTTCGAATTTTTTATACCAATCTGTTGCAGAATAACTTCGCCTTCATCAAAGCATAGCTCCGTTTTATTTTTGATGTTAATTTGGTGTAGCTAAATTTTATGTCCATTTAATTTTAAAGCATAATAATGGCAACAAAACGTTTTTGAAAATCTATTTAAACAAGGAGAAGAAACTTATTAAAGAGCAAAGACGATTTTCAATCTGAATTTTCTGAAAATTTGTAGTTAAGGCAATTTTTCAAACATAAAAAATATATTTTTTATAACTTTCCCAACAAAACTGGTTTGGGTTGCTGCTATACAACTCCTAGCACCCATTAGGAATGTTTAAAAAACAATTGTGTTGCAGACATGAAAATTTATATACAGTTACTTTAAAAAAAATAAACAAACACGTATTTTTCAGTTTGTCAAAATTTGGGGATGGTTCGGGACTCTGTCATACAATTCCTAGCTCTGCCATACAATTTCTAGTAATTGTTATTTGAAAGTAACAGTCACAGTTTCTATTATTGAAAAATAACGTTGCATTTCTAGTGAGCATATTAAAATCCGCATGCTTTTCACCTCCACGATTTCTTTCAATTTTGGATATTTCAATTTTTATATCAACCTTGTCAAGTATCTTATACAATTTTTTGTATTACCAGTGTAGTAAGTACCTACTTGGCACGATTTTATTTGCCATTAAAATTATTAATTTAATTTTTCAATGTTAATTAAAAGATAAAAAAAAAAAATTAATTGACTTTCTTTGCTTTCCGCAAAGAAATTTCTTTTTCTTTTTTTCTTGTAAAGCGTCATTTTAGCAAACCTTGACATAATAAAATATTTAAGTGCAGTTACAGATAATTAATATATGAATGAAAATTCCAGGTATAGATGACATCAAAATTGAATATAATCAATTCAATTTCAATTATTAATAATGTTGATATTAAATGGTGGATAACAAAATATATTTAGTCATTGAATTGGAAAATAACATCGTAATAATAACAAATCATTTTACAAATATTGATTTTGTTTTTTTTTTAAAATTAATTTTAATTTAATGATAACAGGGTAATGTTTTATCATGAAATTTTGACCGTATATTTAAAATGAGAATATTTAACAAAATTAACAATACGTTGGAAAAACAAGTACCTTATTTAGTGTATATTATAGGCATATCGTATACATTTTATACAAGCCAAAACAAATATTAAACATTGGTGGGCATAAATTGTTTAACTCAAAAATATTATTAATTTTTTAGTTCTTGGTCTACATACCACATGGTGCAGGGCCCTTAGAATTAAATTTTTATATTTATATGTAATAATTAAATAAATACAACAAACCAATTATTTTTTAGTTCAACTCTTTCTAATTTTAATTTCTACTCACTTTCTAATATCTTCCCATCTTTATTTTACTTAAAGGAAACCAATTCTTCTTCTTGTAACTTTGTCACTATGGTACTTTAATAATTTTTGTCATTAAATCAATTATTTTTTATGTAAATAACCACTTCTGTGAAATTGCACCGGTGGTACCTGGTATCAAATTTGTACCCTTGTATTGTATTAATTAGAAATAAAAATGATACTATTGAAGTGGCAGAGATTGAATATTTTCTTATTTGTATTACTGTTATCTATTTATAATAATAAAAAAATATAATTTGTACCCTCTTGACAAAATACGTACTTCTCAATTCTATAGTATTTATTCTATATCTTACAATTTAGTTTTTTAAAATATGTATTGATCAATTATATACTCACTTATCATAACTACTTAAATTTATTATCAATTTACTTTTAAACTTAAAAAAATTATAATTAAAATTATATTTAAATTAATAAATAAAAAGAATTGTCAATAAAATACAAAATCAATTTGTCATTTTTTTATTTATAATTTTTTTTATCTTTTTGTGTAATTTTCTAAAAGTTGATTATACAAGTGCTGTTGCATCACAACTACTTATCTCTTACAATTATTTTTTTCTAAATATTTATTTTTTTAACTTGACTTCTTTTTTTTCTGCTTGTTTTGCAACTATTATATCTGTTATATTTTACACACTTTCTCATTTTATAGTTTGTATTATTTTATTTTACACTATCTCTTTATTGTTGAAATGGGATTGGATTAATATAAGGCTTAGGAACTTAGATTATATTAATTGTTTCAGTGATCATATTAGCTATAAATGAATTTTCAGAAGCCCTTACTTACTGATAAAGGCTTGTTTAAGTCACCTTGCACTTTTCTTTAAAAACAAACGAAACCTAATTGGGCATTAGAAGTTAAAAAAAGTTACAAAGGCCTCAGCATCAATTTTCTTTTAAATAGGCTACAAAATAAGCCTTTTACCTTTTTTATAATTGAAAAGTTATTTTATTGACAAAAATAGTTTCCAAAACGCCTTTAGTACCGCAAACAGAATGAATACAACCTGCACCACGCAGAAATACTACCAGAAATAAGTTAATAAAACACGCAGAATTTCAACTTTGACAGTTAAAAACAATTCTATCATTTCTCAAAAAAATGTTGGTTTATTTTTAATTTTCTGAATGGTGAAGTTGTACCCAATTTAAACGTGGCACTCATTTTAATTTTTATACTCGAAATGATTTTAACTTTTGGACTCGTACTTGTGGAATTAATATTCACCTTCAAATATGCCGAAATTTAAATATTTTTTATATCACATACAAAATACACTTAAATACAGACTGAACATACATAATACTGTCATAAATGAAAATTTTGAATATATTTTTCTTCAAATGTCACTTAACGTTTTCAACATATTTTCACTGTGATCAATGAAGTTTGATCAGAGTAAATTCAAATATCATGTAGCCACCCAACGTGCGTTTTTGCTGCGTTTTTGACATGCTGTAGCTATGTGACTGTGCCATGATTGCATCAATTCTGATCTAGCGGTAAGTCCAACCGTTGCAGAAGTTGTATCGGTTCACCATACACAAATTTTACTTACAAATGAAGATCTAAAGAATGGCATATCCATATAGCAAAGCAATGGACTTATTAAATTAGATATCTGTATGTTTTTCTATTTTTCTATATCAGTATTTTCCCTTCATTCTATATGACTATTTGGAAAATAATAATGTTAATTTTTATCGTCTCTACATTGACAGTACAAGAAGACATTATTAAAGTTTTTTTTTAAAACTGTGTCTGTATTAATTAATTAAATTTGATATTTTTGACAGTACATAATTCAAATTTGAAAACACCGTTAAACTAACTGTTATTTTTGAAAATTCAAATTACAGAGCTAAAATTTAGCTGTCAAATAATAGAAGAAAATACATAAAAAACATTGTACATATTAAATAAATTTATACATACCGATTAGGGCGACATCTTTTTAAAAGTAGATCCGTAATATTTTTTTCTTTATTTTTTCGTATTAAGCTTTTTTTTTAACTTAATTTTATTTTTTAAATTTTCAGTCAAATATTTTGCTATGGAAAGCTTTTACATACGGTATCATTGGCAAAAATATTTCCGGATTCAAAAACATTTGTTGATATGAGTTTGAAGTGGCCACCCATTCAAATTTTAGCAAATTTTGATGCATTTATTTTGAAAACCAAAGATAGACCATCTACATATGAAGTTAGCGAATTTGTTAAGGTAATTTAATATAATTTATCTAAATATAAATGTTAAAAGAACATCATACAGTGATGACATGTACTTCAAAAACAAATAAACTTTATAAATTTATTGAAGCAATCATTACTAATTTTTCTAAATTATTTTGTCAGGAAAATTTTAACGATAAAGGTTCTGAATTAATAGCTTGGACACCAGATGATTGGAAAGAAAATCCAAAATTTTTAAATAATATAAAAAATTCCAAACTCAAACAATGGGGTAAAGAATTAAATGATATTTGGAAAATATTGGGACGTAAAATGATACCAGCTGTTGAACAAAATCCAGATCATTATTCTATAATACCAGTTAAACATCCAGTTATTGTACCTGGTGGAAGATTTTTAGAATTTTATTATTGGGATTCATATTGGGTTATTAAAGGACTATTATATTCTGAAATGTATTCAACTGTAAAAGGAATTTTAGAAAATTTTCTATCATTAATTGAACGCTATGGTTTCATTCCGAATGGTGGTCGTGTTTATTATTTAAATAGATCACAACCACCACTTTTATCACCAATGATTCAAGCATATGTTGATTTTACAAATGATTATGAATTTGCAAAATCTAGTGCACCAATATTAGAACGTGAATTTAATTATTTTTGGTCAAATTATTCACATGATATTAATGGACATGTATTATGTTCATATTATGCTAAATCAATAGGACCAAGACCCGAATCCTATAGAGAAGATTATGAATTGGCAAAAAATTTGAAAACAGAAAAAGAAAAAAATGAATTATATACAAATATAAAAGCAGCTGCTGAATCTGGTATGGATTTTAGTGGTCGTTGGTTTATAACAAAGAGTGGTACAAATGAAGGAAATTTACAAGATACAAAAGCTCGTGATATTATAGCAGTTGATTTAAATGCTTATTTATATCAGAATGCAAAAATTATAGCAGATTTTTATAAATTGGCTGATAATAATGAAAAATCACAATATTTTTCAAATAAAGCTACAGAAATTGCTAATTCAATTGATTCAGTTTTATGGAATGATGAAGTTGGTATTTGGTTAGATTATGATATGATAAATGGAAAACAAAGAAATTATTTTACACCAACAAATTTATCACCATTATGGGTAAAATCATTTAATATATTGGATTCGGAAAATATTTCGAAAAAAGTTTTAAATTATTTAAATAAAATTGATGTTGATAAATATCCGGGTGGTGTACCAAATACAATACGAAATACTGGTGAACAATGGGATTTACCAAATGTATGGCCACCAATGCAATATTTACTTATTATGGCATTAAATAATTTGAATACACCTGAATCGAAAGCATTAGGTGAAAAATGGGCAACAAGATGGGTACAATCAAATTATGCTGCATATTTAGATAGTAAACATATGTATGAGAAGGTAAATTCGTTTTTTTTTATAAAAATTTGTAAATTGAAATTATAACAACCCTTATCCGTGGTCAGTTTAACAATTTCAAAAAAAAATTCTATACTAAAAATTGAAAAAGGGGTATCACAGCAATAAAAAAATATTTGATGATAAATAACGAATAAGCAAAAATGGTCTATGGAGTCTGCGAAACACCTCGGCCATGTTTACGTGGACGATATTTCTTTACCCTATCACAGACTAAGCAAATTATTTCATCTAACACTAAGTTTAATAATTACTAATAAAAATTTGATCAATTTTTTAATTAGTTTCTGTAATTTTTAAAGTTGGAAAGCTCAATATTATTTATATAAACTCAAAGCTCAAAAACAATTTTTATTCAGTTTCAATTGGATATCTTCTTAGATTATGAATTTTACAGTTAGAATTTTATGATTTACGATATCCCCACGACAATAAAAAAATAGTATGCTATTTTAAAACCAGTCTTTGCTTGATTTGCTAAAATTTCAAATTTTTACTCTATCTCGTCTATATATACCTACTTTTTCGAAAAAAGGATATGATTTTGATTAGCGTGATTTGTATAGGCCAAAACTTTGACTGGCAGATTTATTTTTCTTTTGAGGTATCGTTATGTAAAGCCTTTAAAAATCTTGAAATCATCCTTCTTCTTCTACTGTTAGTACTACTTCAGGAAGTTAAGTCAAAAATTGGACTTTGTTAAATATGTCATCGAAATTTTTCTCAAAATTGCTCATGACAACTGGCTGCGTTTGCTAATTGTTCTTAGTTCTGTACAATTTCTAAAATTTTGTAAGCCATGATATCTACCGTATGTCTTGTCTATATACCATTTCTGCTGTTTTAAATTTTTTATTCAATAATTATTTATTTAAGGAGGTCATACTTGTGATTACTCATTATATAATCGACTTAGCCTATAGCATTTCATTCTTTGAAGTATGTCTATATCATTTTCCATCATGCAATAGTAACCTAAATTATTTAAATTCTTGCCTACATGATATACTCTCAGTAAGCCTTGGTATTGGTTGGTGGATAAAATAACCGCTACACACTTAAGCCTTATGACCCGTTGTACACCCATTCAGAAATTTCGGCCATGCCTCTCAGCAGATCCTATCGCCGAGCCAACTATAATACACCTTTAATGAACCTAATGATTTCCGCCGGTTTTTTTCTTTTTCCTAGTAATAATCTTAAAATGTTTGTCTTATAGTTTTTTGCGGTGGGCAAACCCAAACTACAAGAAGCACTGTTTCCATATTTTTTCAAAAGACCCATTTTTGCAGCGTATTCCGTGAGCATGAGGTGCCCTGTGTATATGCCTACATATACCCTTACGTCGGCTCTATTCAGCGATAGAATGACTTTCGTCTTTTTCGGACCTGGTACTCTCCAGAAGTTTATGGTCTGCATCGCTCCTTCCGACTTTCTACAACAGAATACTTGTAAATGTGGGTTAACTTTCCCATTCATCGTATTTATTTTTATGGCTTGAATTGTTAGTCCTACCACTATTCATTTTCTTCTTTAGTGGTCTTTTAATTTATTCCATTTTTGTTTTAAATTAACTTCAGAATTAAGTTGCATTGTTCATAACAAAAAAAAAAAACCTTATACTATCACAGCGAATCGGGATTTAATCTAAATTTCAATTGTCAATTATTTTTTAAATGTTACATTAAATTAAATATATAATTTCAAATAATACCTACAATGCAATTTCTAATAATTTTGTTTTTGTAAAATTTTTAGTATGATGCAAATACATTTGGTGGTCATGGTGGTGGTGGTGAATATGAAACTCAAACTGGATTTGGTTGGTCAAATGGTGTTATTATTGAATTATTAGCAAAATATGGTGATAAATTAAAACCAGTGAATAGCGGTAAACTAAATTTAAATAAAACTACAGATTATTATCTATCATTATGGAAATCATTAACCCAAACATCATTATCGTCATCCAGTAAATCAATGGAAACATCATATACATATACATAAACATTAATAATTTAATTGTAAACAAACACAAAAACAAAACCTAAAGCCAAAAATTCAAATATTTTAAATTTTTTATATACTTTTATTCATTTTTTTAATTTACTGTATATAAAATATCATAATTATTAGACATTAATGTAAATAATTTTTATATGCACACAAAACAAAAACAAAAAAAAACAAATTTTAAGGAGTAAATCTAATTTTAATTTACATAATACTTGAGAAACACTGGTGTATGGAACAAACAAAACAAACATAATAAAAACAAAATTATTTTATTTTTAATTCAACTTCAAATACACAAAAACTATTTGATCTCAAAAATTTCTCTCATACTCAAAATGTTGTCTCTTCGCTTTTTACACAAAGAAATGTCATATTTTTTTTATTAAAAATTTTGTTTATTTTATTTTTTGTTTTTTTTTTTATAGGAAATTTATTATATAAAGGTGCCTCAACAAGCTTAATTGCATTACTATTAGCTGTTTTTACTAGATTTATTTAAATTGAATTAAAAATTTTCTAAATGTATTATTTTATTGTAATCGGATAAAAAAAAATATATATAAATTTAAAAAAATATATTTTTAATTATATTTAAAAAAAAAAATGTTTTTTTTTTGTTTTTATTTTTGTCCTTTTTAAAGGGTAAGCGAGAATTGTTTAAGCAATTTTTTTTTATAATTGTAAGTTTACAGCTTCTGTATAATTATAGATGGGAAGGGGGGGGGTCCCTTCTTATAAAGTCATATTTGGAGCTTTTAAAAGAATATAACGGATTACAATGGACTAATATAAACTTCGAAGCTGATGACTATAACAATTATTCAGAAATATTCGTGTTTTAATCGATAACTTTAAAATTAATGGAATTGGCAAAAAAATACAAATATTCTTTAAATATATATTTTTTTACCCTAATTTATTCTCTAAATTTATCCAAATACATTCAGTTTTTTAAACCGTTTTTTTTACACTGTGAGAGCAAATATCATACTTAATTAATTAGACCTAGATAACTAGAAACCCCACACTCCATTTTGAATTAAATTTTTTGACATTTTAAGACGTCAATCTTGCCACATTTAAATATTTGACGTTGAACTTTTGACAGTTATCGAATTTTGACAGATATCGAATTTTCCATATAATTTTTCTAATAGAAATTTAGGAAATTATTCGAACCATATATTTTTTTGTTAGATATAAATTCAATATGTATTTATATATATATACCTCTTAGGAGTAAAAATGTTACGGTATTATCAGTATTACCTTGGTAAGTTACCATATATGTTTTATTTATTTATTTATTTACTTATTTCGAGCAAATCAAGCAAATCACAACACAAAACATATTTATTTATTACAATTTACGTTAAAATTTTATACGAAATTATAAGTTAAGAAAATAGAATAATCAACGAATTAGAATTAAATGGAAGTGAGTATTCCATACAAAAATACAAACATTTTGTCCATATTTTTTTAGTACTTCTCTTTCTGTTTGGTTTGTTTGGGTTTCTTTATGTCAAAAAAAAAATTTTTTTAGTGTTAGGCCAATATAGTTTTTTTTAATAGAAAATTAGTAAAATCTTTGAGTATGAATAAAATAAAAGGTATCAAAATATAATCTTAATAAAAATAACAATGTTTTTTCAATTTAAACTTTCTTTTATTTTATTCACGTATTCTATTATTACACAGAAAAGTATTGCTGTTAAATTATTTGAAAAAAAAAAAATCATTCATGTTTCTGAAATATTGAAAATGTAGCAGTAGTGTGTAATATATGGATATATGAAATTTTCAAAAAGTACGAACACTAGCAATGAAGTAGGAAAAAATAAAATTTTTTATTGTCAAATAAATATTAAAAAAAGTCAATAAAATTTTAAATTGTTAAAAAATTACAAATTTTAAGGAAAAATGGAACGTAAAAAGAAGATTTGTATCATTCCAGGCTGTAAGTTTCATTTGGAAAAAGAAAATTACGTGTCTTTACATATGTAAGTATTATATTTTACATCTTTTGAATTTTTAAAAACTTCTAAACAAAACAGTGTAGTATTAGGATAATTTAAATATCCGGACAAAGAAATTTTTTTTTTTTGAATATCATTTTAAATATTTATTTTGAATATATTGGACTATATATATATTTGAATATATTGGATATAATTTTAAAAAATGTATATATATGTTTGTAGTTTCCCAAAAGACGATGGTTTGAAACAACGATGGATTGAAGGAATTCAAACTGCAAAACGGATACCAAATTTAAAAAAGCATAGTAAAATATGCATAATGAAAGAAACACTGTAAGAAATAAATTAACAAAATTAATCCATTTCAAAGGGCACTAATCTATATTTTCTAAAAGAAACTTTAAAAGTGTAAAAAATGATTGCACATAGTCCAAAGAAAAAAGAAAATGTTTTGATACAAATATATTAATAACATATTATTTACATATTTATAAATACAGGATAGACAATCGGCAATAATAAGTTTATATAATTTTATATAATAAATATCAAATATGTAAAAAATTTTATAATCAATCTATTGAAAAAACTTATAGAAAAGAATTTAAAATCTAAAAAAAAGAATAAATATTTTAAAATACAAAACTAGAAAGCGCTGTATTTCTCATATTTTTTTCATATATGTATTAATAATTAATTTTGATTAATTTATCCATTATTGTTAGATATTTTTACTCATCATATTTAAAAAAAAAATTTAAGTCAAAATACATACAAATTGAGGCATATTAAATTCTGAGCACTATCCTGTTTATTTATCAAAATAATTTCCATTAAAAAGAGAGAAAATATATTGAACGCAAGAACGAATACATTCGTCTATTTCTGTTTTTTGACAATAAAAAATACCAAAGAAAGAGAGGAATATACCCAAAACATTGGACATTTTTTTGTATGGATAGCCACTTCCATTTAATTCTAATTCGTTGAGAATAATAAAAAAAAACTTCAAAAGATTTATATAAATTATAAGTTAAGAAAATAGAATAATAAAAAAAAACTTCAAAAGAAAAAACAACAATATAGAAAAAGTGAAACTAAAAACTTATTCTAATTGAAAAAAAAAACAAAAATAAAATTAATATAATGATACAATGATAATGATAGAAATGATATGAACACATGTAGTTAAATTTTATTTATTTATTAATTTTTATTTATTTATACATAATATAGTTTTTGGTCGTAATACATATGGGTTTAGGTACAAAAGAAAAGACGCACTAACATCTTGGTCTTTGACTTGTTAATTATTTAGATTTGCAGCTTTTAATTGTATTGCAATTTTAGCTTAGTTTATTACAATATTATGATTTTTAAGTTAAATTTTAAAAATCGACAATATTTAATTCAAAATTCAAAAATCAATCTATAAAATTATAATCTATAATTCTGCATAGTCAATAGCAAAATTATGGTTGACTTGAAATTGCCAACCCAGTTGACTTATAACAACCCAATTGACTTTCGTAAAAATTGACTTTTTTCTAAAAAGCTTGCCATGATAGGCCTACATTTTTTAAAGACTTATTTTTTAAAGCATATAACTAAAACTAATTATGTTTGAAACTAATAGTACGTTTTCAAGCTCATGTTTATGGATAAACAACTAGCTCATAAACCAGTCAAATGTCAAGTGTTCACAAGGTTTTTTGGAAAACCACCAGCTGCTTATTTTTTATATAAAATTTTTTTTTGTATTATCTTTGTGTAGAACTTAAGCTATTATAATTGGACTTGCTATTATAAAAAAAATATGGAGGATTTAAAAAAAATGATAATATCAGAGAAACAAATAAAATAATTCACATTTTAGTTTATTACCATACCCACTTTACTCACTTCATTATTTAGTTCTGAGAATCTTTCAAAAACGAAATACAAAAATATTCAATTTACAATTATATAAAAAAAATAATCATCATTTTAATTTATTATCTCTTTTTCCATTTGAATTTTTTACTTATATATAAAGCCTTATTATTTATACATTTTTAATATATAAAACTGATATTTAATAAAAGTGAATTAAAAATAAAAATGCATCTTTTACAATATCCTTTGTTTTAATTCTTCTGTTAACTTTCCATGTAAGTCTTGTAATTTCTCAATCATTTCTGTAACTCCATATAATTTTTTTTCACTTTTTTCTATTAAAGTTATACAAGATTGTCCAATTAATCGTGCTGATGATAATTGAGAATTTATACTTGATTTTTCGTTTTTTTGATGATCATTAATTGAAGCTAAACTAATTTCACACAAATTCACATAATTTCATCTATTCTTGGTATTTTGATTTCTTTTTCTTTTTCTTTTTTTTTTGACAAATGACAAAATGAATTTATGACAAAAAAATCAAGGGTCATGCAAAAAAAAATTTAAAATCGACAAAAAATCGAAATTTCATGGTTGGGTTACATGTTTTTGAAGTGGTTTATGATATAAACACCTCGCTACTTGTTTATGATTTTCAGCAAATTTGTATGGGAAAACCACTACGTAATAGTACGTTTTCAAGCTCATGTTTATGGATAAACAACTAGCTCATAAACCAGTCAAATGTCAAGTGTTCACAAGGTTTTTTGGAAAACCACCAGCTGTTTATTGTTTATATAAAACTATACTACTGTTTATATAAAATTTTTTTTTGTATTATCTTTGAGTAGAACTTAAGCTATTATAATTGGTCATACGATAAATGAATAAAATAAAAAAAAATATGGAGGATTTAAAAAAAATGATAATATCAGAGAAACAAATAAAATAATTCACATTTTAGTTTATTACCATACCCACTTTACTCACTTCAACATTTAGTTCTGAGAATCTTTCAAAAACGAAATACAAAAATATTCAATTTACAATTATATAAAAAAAATAATCATCATTTTAATTTATTATCTCTTTTTCCATTTCAATTTTTTAACTTATAATATAAAGCCTTATTATTTATACATTTTTAATATATAAAGCTGATTAAATTAAGTTAATTAAAAATAAAAATGCATCTTTTACAATATCCTTTGTTTTACATCTTCTGTTAACTTTCCATGTAAGTCTTGTAATTTCTCAATCATTTCTATAACTCTATAGAATTTTTCTTCACTTTTTTCTATTAAAGTTATACAAGATTGTCCAATTAATCGTGCTGATGATAATTGAGAATTTATACTTGATTTTGCGTTTTTTTGATGATCATTAATTGAAGCTAAACTAATTTCACACAAATTCACATAATTTCATCTATTCTTGGTGTTTTGATTTCTTTTTGTTTTTTTTGACAAATGACAAAATGAATTTATGACAACAAAATCAAGGGTCATGCAAAAAAAAATTTAAAATCGACAAAAAATCGAAATTTCATGGTTGGGTTACTTGTTTTTGAAGTGGTTTATGAGATAAACACCTCGCTACTTGTTTATGATTTTCAGCAAATTTGTATGGGAAAACCACTACGTAAACAACCAGTTTATCATAAACAACATGTTTACCCATAAACATGAGCTTGAAAACGTACTATAAACAACCAGTTTATCATAAACAACATGTTTATCCATAAACATGAGCTTGAAAACGTACTATAACAAAACTAATCAATTAAAAAAAAAGGGAAAAAAAAAACAAAGTAAATAACGAAAGAAAAATGTAAATATAAAGTGGTTATACTATAACTAGATTAAATTGCTAAATTAATAAAAACAAAACTAAAACATTAATAATTAACAAAAATAAAACATATAGAGATACAAAAATAAAATAATAATGAATGCTATATACAAAAATTTACCAGGTAACTTAATAGGTGAAGTTCACTAGTAGACAAACCCGTCGAAACGGTATCACACTATATATGAAATCATTAATCAATAAAATTAAGACGAGCTTACGTTTTAACCATCCAGTTAGAACATAAGCAAATTACGACAAAATGTTTTTAAAATACAGTAGATATTTTTGGATATTCTATCAATATGGTCATCCCACGTTAAAGTGCTATTAAAAATCACTTCTAAATTTTTAGCTTTAGTGACATATTGAATAGTTATTTATTCATTTTAATTTGGGGTAATATAGATGTAACAACTTCCCTAGAATAAGCAATCATTACTTGCAATATAGATGCAATTCAACTTTATTCTATTATTTTTAGTCCAAAATAATATACATATAGTATGTATCAAATAAAAACCTATAGTGGTACTCGTTTCATATTATCGAAAAAACATGTCTCTGAAATATTTTTTTTTTGGGAATTCAATAAAAAACGATTTTATTATTTTTAAAAGAAGATATAATAATATTTATTTATCATTTTCAGTTTTGGTATCTGTTTGGTTTTTTTTTTGTTAATTTTTTTTATTTTCTTATTTTTTTTTTTTAATTTTTTTTTTTATTTGTCTTATACAATTTTTAATTTTTAAATAAAAAGTATGCCCTTTTTTTCATTTTTATTAATACTTTTTTCTCTGACAATTTCTATTTTTATTCTTTTTTTTGTTTTAACTTCGGCATTTTGTTTGCTTTCTAACGTAAAGTTTTCTCTTCTATTTAGTTTTAATAATATATTATATTATATAAATGTTTTTTTTTTTATTAATTATTTTCTTTCATAAAATATTTTTTTTTTATTCTGTTTTTAATTTTAAAATTTAGAAAAATTATTATTTTTTTATTTTTGATTTTTAATAATGAGAATTATAATAATAAATATATATATATATTAAAAAACATTTATTAATTTTGTTAAAAAAGATAAAAAAAAATTTAAAATAAACAAAAATATGAAATTTTTTTAAAAATTATTTTTAGGTTAAGGTTCGAAATATGATTTTTGATATTGGATTGGTTATATAAGTAATTATTAAAAGAGTGTTATTTAATATTAATAAAAATTAAAACTTCAAATATACCTGTTCATCATATTTCACCTATACCTGAAATAATTTTTACAAATTTTATATATATAAATATTTTGTTTTTAATTTCTAGAAATGTCATATTACAATTTTTTTTTTTATATTATTTAAATTTTAATTTACATATATATTTTTTATTAATTTTTTTGATTACTAAAAAAATTGGTACAATTTGTATACTTTAATACAAATGCATTTTTGTTTTTTTTTTTTTTTACAAGAATCGATTATTATTTAATCAGTTTTTAATAATCGAATTTTTAAATAATTTTGTTTTTATTTTGTTTTATTCTATTACAATATAAACCCAGTTTCGTCCAAATTTATGGTTTTTGATTTAAACATTTTACATAAAAAATTATTAAATATTTTGAAAATATATCAATTTTATATGAACAAATTATCAAAATTATGCTGTTAAAGCAAGTCCAATTTAGAAGATGAACCATCAAGACTAAATAATTAAAAGAAAAAAAGGGCCTGTAGTTGGTTTGCAGATTAATCTGTAGGTCCACTGTTAAATAAATAAATGAATAGAAAAAAAGTAAAATCAAAATTGTACTAAATTTGTAATTTTGATATTTAACATAAGAAATTAAAGTCATTCAACAATGTGGCTTTTAATTAACGTTCGACGTTTTTAACTTCGGAAGTGAAAAGTCTTTAATTTACTAAATTAATATAACTTACAATATTCATAATAATGCATGAATATATATATATAAGATGGTACTGTATAAATATAATCAAGTGGAATACACTCAATGTAGACTATTACCTTTATTCCCATATATTAGATATAATTTAACGTCAAACTTAAACGCCGACGTCTACACTATAGAATGATCTTTAAATAAAATGTTTGAAAACCTTACAGTTATGAATTTTAATATATTTAACCATTTTCTGGCTCTAAAACATTTTTGTAAATAACTTTATTGATTATAATTTAAAATTAATTAAAAAAAAAATAATGAAATAATATAAAAACAAAAAATCTTATATTCTTACAGTAATATGAAATATATGTATGTATGTATATTTCAAAGCTTTTTTCTTTCTCCTTAATTTATTATTTTATTATAGAAAATTATTTAAATTAATCAACATTTAAATTTTTAATAATAAATATTTTTTTTTTTTAATTATATTACCCGAATAATTATTATTTAAATAGTGATTATTTTCATTGCAAAAAATCAAAATAATAGCAGAAGATAAATAGACGATTTATTAGCATATAATAAAAAAAAAAAAACTAAAATTTAAGAAACATATCGTCAAGAGAGATTGATCGTTGAACAGATCATAATATCCGATGATATGAAAACAGATTTCGAATCTGACTGAAGAAAACCGATCGTAGTCATATTGCGATAGGCGTAGAACTTTCAAAGCCTGTGCAGACTATATGAATATAATAAATAAATAAGTAAAATATTATGTACATCAAAATTGCTTTTTATATATTATATAATATGTAGATATTATATACATATTTATACATATATTTAAATATTTCTTATAAATTCTATTTATATGTATTTAATATAAAGGCGACATTTATATAGATTTTAAAAATTTTCTAATAATTTCTTAATTTAATTATGCTCAATATGAAAATAGGAGATATAGGTACTATATTATTTTTTATTATATAATTCATAATATATAAAATCAGGGTGATTATTTTAATTATTATTTTGTTGTATATTGCAAAATATATGTATTTTAAATGTTTTTGTTTTAAAAAATTTAAAAAAAAAAAACAAAAATTTAATAATTTTTGTTTGTTTTAAGTATAGTTAGGTTATATAATTATTATGTATATATTTTGTTTTTCTTGCAATATAATGTAAATAGATTTATAAATTCAAATTGCGACATTGAAAAAGTGTGTATATAATTATAATAAAGTATGTATTTAGGTGGTTTTGGAATTGCTTTGGAATACCTTGAACATTTTTTTATTTCGTTTGATTTGGATTAATTTACTGTGAAAAAAATGTACCCGACCCGTCCCACATGTTCGATATTTTCATTAGGTATATTTTTTGATATTTTTGATGGTATCTGATATTATATTATTAAAAAAAAAAGATATAAAGAAAATGTGAAGCCTGAAAATTTGCATACAACTTTTTTGACATTTAAATTTGTTATTAAATATTTTTGACGTTTCAGTTTTGACGTGTCATTCTATATTTTACAATATTGTTTTATTTATTAGGCTTTTGATGGTATAATATAGATATAAAATGTAAATAAAAGCTAATCCTATATAATTTTAAAATTATCTATATTATGAGGACTAAATGGTGAAAAGAGGGTCTGCTATTACTATATTAATAAGGTTATATCTGTCAAAATTGACAACAAAATTTAATGGTGCTATTGCGATTCACAACAATTTTAAGTTGAATTGTATAATAAACTATACCCATTCAATGATAACATAATCATATTTAATTATTACATATTAATTAATACTTAGTGTAGTTATTAAGACTGAAGTTCAATGAAAATTTAATGACATTTCTATATTGTCGATATAGAATGTCGCATAGCCTGCCCAATGAATATAGAACTTCAAAAATAACACCAGAAACATTTTTAATTTAACGATTTAGAACTGTCAAAATGAAATGTTGCAGTTCACTAAACCATAATACTATGATGCCATTTAAATATATTTGTTCAAAACATAATTTGACATATTTTGTTGGCATACAATGTCGTGTTGCTGAACTTTAGGCTTTAATTGGTTGTCTGTCAAACCAGTGGCTGCTTTTACCAAAAAATTTACTTTGAAGTGTCAAATTTTGTCAAAATATTCAAAAATTTATTCTAACTTCCAGATATTGATAGCTTTAAGTTGTCTTGCACAATTTCAATATAGAATACTGTCAATAATAATATAGCAACATTATATCCAAGCATTACAAGTGAAACAATGGTAGCGTTCAGTGAAATTAACCATTGGATCTGAAATCCACAGATCCATGGATCTGTTTACTGAACGGTGTGGTAAATGTACCGGTTAATGTATCGCGGTTAATGAAAATGGATCTGAAAGAATTCTAGATACATTTCATGGATCTGACTTTTTATATGTAAAATACATATACAACAATTTTTATGTTGAGTGTTGTGACATCTACCGTAAGAAAAATTAAATGTTTATATTTTTTATGAAAGTTTTTAAATTTAAATCGCCATTATTTTTTGAATTAGCGTGAAAATTTAAATTCTTAAGGGAGATTTATGTAAATAAAACTTAAATTAAGAGTTATAAAAAATAAATTATATGTATGATAATAAATATTATTCTATTCAAATTTAATTTATTTTTAAAAGTTATCATTATATTTTCCGGTGATGGCGCTAGTATTGCGGTAAATTTTTGTGGTGAATTGCGTTCAGTGGCCAGATATATTGTACATGATGTATGTACAGATATATTGTCCAAAATGGATTCCAGATCTAACGGTTAATGCTACTGAACGAACCCAATGTGTTGTGTATTTTGACAGATAATAAGCTTGTGTAGTCAATCATACAATTATTCCGCTGTATACCCCACGGATGGGGATACAAAATCATGATGAGTCAATCATAATAGAGATTTTACAACTTTATTTTGGGTTGTATTGTAAATCATAATAACACCCTCCATAAGATATTTGGGTATAGGTAACAAACGTTTGGAGCTTTATATCTAAATTTTGCGTTATTCAAAACGAAAAATGTAGGTACGTGCCCTAATTTTGGTATATTATGAAATTTTTGGAAATTTCGGAATAGGTTTACATTCAAATTCATTATCTTTTATCTATATTCAAATTTGAATACAGATATCTTTTCTACACCTATAATAGCATATGCATTTTCAGCTTTAAACAAATTCTAAATTTTGTGAATTATTTGTAATAACTTCAGATTTTCAAAACATTCAAATTGTAAAGTTAATAAAATAAAACCTCCAAACAAAATTAAAAAATGCTTAGGTATTCCATTTAAATGCTTAATATGATCAAGTCTATAGGTTTAGGATTTTATTGAATTTAATTTAAAAAAAAAATTAATTTTTTTCATTCTTGTTATGATATTAGAATATTCAGTCATGTTGAACGTTTTTGTATTATAAATTTTAAGAACTTATTCTATTTGAATTATTATGTATTTGTAGAATAATATCGAAAAATAAATCACCCTGTTTTAATTTAATATTTTTTAAAGAATTTAAAAATTTTGTTTTTTTTTTTTTTTGCTTTTATAAATACAATTTTTTTAGTTTTTTGTTTATCAATAGTTAATTAAATTTTCTAAAAACTATCCTACATAATGTTCTTCTTTTTTCATTTAAATTTAATAATATTATTATGTTAAGTATATGTATATTAAAATATGTATACATATATTTATATATATATATTTTAATTTAAATTTTCACTTGTTTTTTTAATATATTTAGAAACAATGTTTTTTTTTTGTTATTTTTTAATAATTTAAAATTCACATAATATATTTTGCATTTGTATATACACACCGTTATATTTGATGAAATTCATATAATGGTACAAAACAGTAAAATAACAGTTAATTTCGATTTTTTTTTATTTCCAAGCAAAGATAAGTTTTTGCAGCAATCTAAAAAAACGATTGAGCTAAATATATTGCCAGTGATTTAACCAGCGATAACCAAATCAGTTATTTGACAAAAGAAGTCGATTAAAAAAATAGAGCAGTTTATCTATCTAAATTGTATACTTAATTCAAATGGATAAGCTGGATTGCATGTTAAAACAACAATCTATTATAGTAAACCACCAGTTATTTTTTGTAAGTTATCATTAGTACAGCTCATTATCACAAATGGGCTCAGAGTCAAAACATTGGGATAATCGTCCTTAATTGGAATTCACTAGTCAATTACATTAGGAGAAGACTACGCAACATTTGGAAAATAGTTATCCTAAAAGAATACGAGTTGATAAGATAATTTGAATCCAAGTTAAAGCAATCGCTTTGATGCATAATAGATGAGTAATTCATCGTTTATGTTCCCCAGTGGAATGTTTTAAACCAATGTAAAATCAATTTTATTATATGGCCATGAAACTTGAAAATCCACTACTAGCAGCACACAAAAACTATACAGTCGTATATTAACAATTACCTTTTGCATTTTAAAATTGCATTTGCCACGTACATTCTGCAATTGGTTTTAGTGGCACCGAACATATCAAAATTTCGTATGATTCGTAATGACATTTCAAAGCAATCATTTTGAGTGTAGTTTTCGGGTAGGAAAGTCAAGAGAAAAGTGGAAATATAATTTTAATTAAAGAGAAGTCCTAAAACGTTTTGACTTAGATCGTATACGTTAGAAGGAGCTTATTTCCGCCTCATATTATTTAAACCCCTGCTAAATGAATTAAAAAATTAGAAGTAGCCTATAAGTGGTTATAAATTCCACTTTAAGATAGTTAGAATCACATTGATGTAAATTATAATTAAATTTTGTACCTACCTAATTGAAATTGAAATATTTTTGAAAATTAAAATCGTTCATTTGAACATTATGCTAAATAATAGAATGTACTGCTTCCTCCTCTTAAACAATACGAGTGTGGAATAAAAGAAGCCGCAATTACCCACCCGTATACTATGGAAATTTCAAGATGGATAATCCACCCGTATACTGTGGGAATTCCAAGATGGCATAAAAAAGGTTATGGAAATTTGTTAAACTTTTCTTATGTGTTTCCATGTTCTAAATACAAGTTGCAGAAATTTAAGGGGATTAACTAATCTATCCTATATCTATTTTCTTACCGTATCCTATGCTATCCCAACCCTGCGGTACGTAAGTGCTAAATTGAAAGCCTTGGCTGTTTATAAAAAAGAAAATATAATAAACAGGGTCGTGTAAACGACAGAGACTATTTGAGGGGCATTAAGATGAGCACTTAAAAGCATTGGAAGCCATTGCTATACTTCTGGAGTAATTAAAAAAATAAATCAAATCATAGGTGAAAATATCTTTCTGCTAAAATTTCGTAAATACTTGCTATAATCAAACAGAATTATTTAAAAATAATTATTTATTAAAAAAAAAAGTATATATTTTGAATTTTGTAATTTTTTTTTTTATTTATATTAAATTTCATCAAATCTAACAGAGTGTATAACAGTTAAAATCAGATTTCATTTATTTATTTATTCATTTTTGTTTTTTTTTATTACTACATAATTTATTATTATTAATTTATTATAATATTTTCCATATAGATAATATAGGTTTGTAGTTTTGAAAGCACTGGTGTTATAGAAGAAATATTCCAATTGTGAAAATTAATATTAATTGAATTAATATTAATATATTATAATATATTGTTTTGTATTTCCTGTTTTTATTTAATTTTTCTTTTGATTTAAATTTAAATTTTCATTTTCATAATATTTTTTTATACATATACTATATTCATATATGTATATTGTATTGATATATATATATATATATTGTTTTTTAATTAATTCTAATATTTTATTATTTTTGGAATGTATTTAAATTAATTTTGACAATAATTATTTTATATATTTTAATAATTAATATTATTAATTCAAAATTAATATAGTTTTGTATCACGACGAAATAATTTCAAAAATTTTTTTTTTATTCAGTTATTTAATGTAAATTAATTATTATGGTTTTTTTTTGCATTTAAAAAATAATTAAAGACTATCTATTTATATATAACATATAATATATTTGTTAATAAATATTCATTATTATATTTTTTATTTTTTGTTAGGTAAATTTCATTTTTTTTTTTTGTTATTATTTATATATTAAATATATATATTTCGAAAATAAAGAGTTTTCCATTTTGTTTTGTTCTTTTTAAAATTATAATAGAAAAAAAAAATAATTAATATTGAAATAAATCATTTTCTATAGATTGTCATATTAATTTTATTTAATTTAATTTTCTATTCTCTTTTATTTAATATTTTTACTAATAATAACTTTCATTAAGTTAAGTAAATTATGACTTGAATTTTGCTGTTTCTCCATTTTTAAATTTATGTTTTTTTTTTTATGTTGTTTTATAAATTTTTCACTTATTATGTACAATTTTTAATTAAAAGATTTCTTTTTTATATATATTTTTTATTTGATTTTATAAATTTTTTATGTACATATATATACAATAAGTTATAGTGAAAAAAGCACATTACAAATTGTAGAACAAATTAACTGCAATATGATTAGTTTTGTATACAAATAATTATTATTAGTTTTACTTAATTATTTTTTTATAGTTTTACTATATTTGCCGCCCTATGCGCCACAGATGGGGTAGCAGGACAATGATGTTGATATTTAATATAAAGTAGGTGCAATAAACTGAGCCAATTCTTATTACGTATAATCATTATTGGGTACAACAGAGGAAGATGTATGACATTCTGTCAAAGATCTCAACATTTCTGAACACTCAGAGCTTGTTTATTTATTGTTTTTTTTTTTATTAAAGCAAAACATGCTTAAGTCGTATGCGCACAGAATAAATATGTGTAGTACAATTTTAAAAATTTAAAATCATTTGTTGACATTTTTAAACGTCACTGAAATGTAAATGGCGGTTTATTTCGTATTTTTGTATTAAATCTGAGTAATCAGAACAAATTCTGTGCATGCTCTGCTCTGAGCGTCCTATTTTAATCAGAGTGAGTTCAGATATCTGATTCAAAGAACCAAACGCGTACTGTCAACTGTTTTAATATTCAAAAAAATATTAAAAGTTATATTATATGAAGTCATTAAATAAACATGTTTTAACAGTTGGATAAGATTTAAAAAGAGATACAATTAATTTTTTCATTAAAATAACAGTAATATTTCTCTTATAGAGAAGAAAATTTTTAATGCGGCGTATTTTATCAGTACATATTATAGCGAATTAGATGTTAATGTTGTTTTTCAAAATGTATAATTATTGCATCTATTATGTTTTGCAAATAGAAAGCACCGTTAAATAATTATTTTTTTATTTGTTTTATAGTAAATACATTTTTAATAATAAACAAATGTTTTTTGGCTAATTATTTGCAACTAAAATTACCATATTCTAGTTTATTTGTATATTGTAATTAAAATGAATTATTTTCACTATGACTAGCTGTATAAATATCCAAAACATATTTATATTTGTTTTAAATATGTATATAATAATGAATAAATTATCTAAAGTTTTCATTTATTTTATATTCTAGTGGTACATCGAGACTCTGTTTTGTTGTTTTGTTTTAGATTAATTTTTTTTTCTTTTTGTATTATGTATTTAATAAATTTTTTTTTTTATAATAATGATATAATTTTATTACTTAAATTTAATAAAAAAAAAAAAAAATTTAATTTTATAATAATTAGAGATAAATTTAAAAAAAGAAAAATTTTTTTTTATATTATTAATCTAATTTTTTTTATTCTTGTTTTTTTTTTTTTTATATTGATTTCATAAATACTGGGGCTAGTGTATTATTTATAATCAATCGATATAAATTTTTTTTTAAAAACATATACATATATATTTTTTTATATTGTTGTTAATATATATGTATATATTATATATAGTTTTTCTACTTAGATAGTATATTGTATTTTGTTTTATTTTTTTTAGTGTAATTTTTAGTATATACGAGTAAATTTATGTTGGTAATATGTTAAATTATGTTATTTCATCATTTTTTTTTTTTTTTTGTTTGAGTAAATTACTTTAATAATGGGGTTATTATGGTGTTTTATGTTGTTCCGAAAGAGAAAAAAAAAAATAAGTAAAAATTGAATTGAAAGAAAGTATATTATGATAAGTAAAAAATATTGAAATCACAGATGAAAATTGTATAGTTTTGAAAAGTTAATTTAAATAGTACTCAAAATGAGTAAATTTTTTGAATTTTAGTTACAATAAAATTTTTAAATTTTCTGATTTTATATATTAGCATATATATATATAATTTTAATATATTTAGTTAAAATAAATCAATTTAATGATATTATTTAATGATAACTAGCTTAACTATTTAACTTTTATGTGAGTAACAAAGTACCCGAATACAATTTTTATGTTTGAAAGTAAAAAAATTTTGTAGTTTCAAAAGGAGTAAGAAATTTACTGTTATTTCAAAAATTTAGTGATACTTAACAATAACACAATTTTTCCACGTTATGCTGAAATTTTTCCACGTTACCCAAATTATTTTAACTCTTCATATTGACTATACTACTACCAGGTATCTGTAGGTGTGCTTTCATATAATTTTTTATAAAGAAAAACCTATTTTGAATAAAAATATTTATGCAAAAAGTGATTATTAACATTATTAACAATTTTTATGATTTCAATGAAATACAATTCATTTTCAGCCTCATAAATAATGCAACATTTTTCGATTTATTTGTATTTATTCACAAATTTATGTAAATAAGGTAATTTTCAATAATATTTTATTCAGTTGTATTTTGTATGTACTCTTCCGAAACTGAATGTTCAATTTGAACGCACAAATAGTCAAACAAAATATTTAAAATTGTGATTTATTTGATGCATCTGAAAAACGTGTTCGAATTTCCACATTGTTCTTAGAACATGTTCTAAAATAATTTAATTAATAATTAAGATGACTTAAGACGGTTAAACATGTAGAACATGTAAAAAGTTGATTGTTTTTATGTTCCGTTCAGAAACAATTGCAGAGAAAGTAAGTAAATTCATAAGTGGACTATTTTAAAATAGATTAAATTTGTTTGAAAGTATAGGAAACATTATTTTGAATAAAACCCAATCAACTGGTGTTAAATGTTGTTCTATACTAAATTGTGTTACAATTTGTTTTACATTATATGTTCAATTTATTTAACTTTTATTAATCATAATTGGTTGTGCAATAACGTTAAATTGATGTCCCATGTTAATTAATTTTTTTTTGGCAATGTTCTGATTTACAGTTATTGTTGCTTTCTTATTATACTGCTTTATACCAACAACAAAGTATAAACGCTTTTTCAGAAACGCTATAGAACATGACTATTACATTATAAATGGCTGACCACACTACAATAATTTATTGACGTTTATGGATACATTTCAGAATTTTAAAATTTAGTTTTAATTTTGTTTCTAATAATACCGGTAAAAAATAGAATAAATTATTTTTAAAATATGATTTTTGTAGTATAGTTTAAAAACTTTAAGCAAATGTATGAAACATTTATAAACACATGACGTGATCAATGTATTGCATTATGCGTTTTTGAAAAAGCGTTAAGCTTGACGTAAAACATTGTCATAAATTCAGGTGCCTGTTATGTATTTCGATAGACTTTCATCGAATCGTTCATCGTTATCGTTAGAGTTATTCGATTGTAATCGTTAGTGCCATTATGTATTTCGATGAAAATTTGATCGAAAGTGTTTTAAAATGCTGCCATTGTAAAATTCAAATCTACGATGAAAATGACATATGTTTAATTCTTTAACTGTCAAATTCAAATTATTATACGAAAAAAAAACAAAACAATAATGTTATTTGAAGTTTTTAAGTTAAAAGTGTTTAAATAAATTATTAAATTAAAAGTTTGTATAAATAAAATGATTTGAGTAGAGTTCAATTTTTCAATTTCTGATAGTGCTGAAAAACGCTATTAAATTGCAGAATTAAAAAACAAGCCAACATATAGTCGGGATTATTTCAATCCACTGGATTTGGAAGATTATACGTATATAATTATATGTACATGAAATTGATGAGTTATTATCTACAAAACTTAATTTTATTTTGATCAGAACAGAAGAAGATTGATGAGAACAGTTTTGATAAAAATTTCCTGTTAAATAACATTGCTTTTATGGATTTATTAGAAAAATTAGGGTAAAAATTAAAATAGCCAATAAGTAACATGTCGATTTCAAATATAATTAAATTGGCCAGCATATTAAGATTCTGTGCGTTTATACCAAGGAAATAATTTTCATGTCGGACTAGCCGAGCTAATTTCTTCTGTTGGGCTTAAGAAAGTTTCATATGAAATTTGCAGTTTATACTTATGTCCAAAATGGATCAAATTCCATTACGCACTAGAAAAAAAACTCAGACATACAATTATTTTTATGATTAAAGTAGAATTACTGAAATAATTTATATACATTAACTTTCATATTGCAGTTTATTTGTAACTGGCATTTCATTCCTATTAAAATTTATTTCAATACAAAATAATTATGAAGAATAAAGTAAAATACCTACTAACATCTCAACTTTTAAATTTATTTTTATTCCAAAAAATATCGCAAATATAAAACAAACACCATTATGTGTAAGCGTCACTCTTTTATTTTATCTTTTCAATTCACAATTGAAATAATTTGTACAAAATCTCTCTTTCGATGTCTCTTTCGTGATAAAATTTTATATCGATAAACTTTATCGATTTCGTCGACAATTTCTGAACGATATCGAAATACATAATGGCAATTTTGTATTTTGACATTTCGTTCGATCAAATCGTAATCGTTTACGAAATACATAATAGGCACCTCAAACTCAGTATATCCAACAGTTTTTTTTTGTAAAACCTATGTTATTGTAAATATTCAACTAAATTATTCAAATTCTATAGAAAATGTATTAGAAGTAATTGTGTATTTTAATCAGATAAATATTAAAATATTTATATGAGGTAAGTTAATGAATAATATATCATATAAATGTAATGTACATCTTGAAAGGAGTTATGAAATTTAGCAAAAGTTTGATATTATTTTGAATTTAATAAAATTGAAATATATAATCATAGATTAAAAACCTCTATTAGATGATTAGAATCAAAGTTAGGACTGTCTAACAATAATTTTATCAGATATATAACTGCGAAGTAGTAAAGTGAATTGTAATAAAAAATATGTTAAAAAGTACTTTAGCTGTGGAAAATAAATTGAAATAATTTATTTTCGATAAATTTGATTTTCACAAGTATACCTTCACATTAAGGACAATACTAAAGCATTATAGCAAAATGCCTTCTGCTTATATATTATGTATAACGGTATAGTCAGTGGTTAGAATCATATATCTTCATTTTTAGAATCATATAGCGGTACAGCCCGAGATATTAGATCTTCATTTTTAGAATCGTTTAGAGTAAATTACAAACGTAATTTGTTATAGGAAAATAATAACGTTGTATAAACTAAATTGATAGAATTTGAAATTCTGTATTTACCTATATACCTATGAATAATAATTGGTATTAGGTACATTTTAATTTCTGCAATTTTTTAATAAATTTTTATTTTCCTCAAAAACCTCATTATTCCATTTATTTTTTTTCACGTTTTAAATATTAAATTCAAAATAAAATTCTACCGAATCTCCAAATCCGAAAGTAGATTTAAAAAGGAGTTTCACAAAATTTATTAATACAAGTATTTATGTATATACATCTAAGGGTTTTATAATTCCAAATTACTTTGATTATTATTTTTTAAAATTTTATTTTTAGTTTTTTATTTTCCCGCTTAAAACGTTCAATAAAATTTTTTTCATCTGTAAAGTTTTTAATTCAATTTAAAAAATTTTTTTTTGTTTTCAAAATTCTGTTTTGTTCTGTTTTTTGTAGTTTTTTTTAATATTTTTGTTTTTTATTTTTTTGTTTTTCATAAATTTTCATAGCGATTTATGTTTTCCCCCCAAACATAAGATTAAGTTATTGGTTTTTTTTTTGTGTTTTTATAATGATTTTAGTTATTTTTGTTTCTTAAATTTAAAAAAAAATTTTTTTAATAATAATAATTTTAATATTAATTTAAAATAAAATGTTTTTATATTGTAGTTATAAATTCTGGATTTAAATATGAGAATCCAATGAATTCATTTTGATCCAAATTCATCATAAATAGCTTATCAGTTGGTGTTAAATCAGTTTTTTCTGATGTAAATTGTTTATCAAAGTTTGAAACGTCCTTACGATGTTTCTGTATTTGTAATTAAAAAAAAAAAAATAAAAACAAAAACAAAAAATTAATTATTTAAATTGAAAAAAAAAATTATACTTACAATTTTTGGTTTAAATGGTGGTTGAACATCACGATTTTCAATTTTTTCCCAATCAATTCGCCTAAAGAATGCATGTCCTCTGACATCATCTTCACCAACATCACCACAACCTAAACGTTTTGGTGGTTGTTTAGTTAAAAACTGTGTAGAAAAAAATAAATAGAATTAAAAAAAAATATTTTGGTAAATTAAAGCATTCAATTGGAAAACGGATATTCATTATTCATGTAGCCCAATTAACAAATTTGCCTTTTTATTTATTTAAATTTTTTTGAAAGAATTGAGAGGAAGAGAATACAAAAGACTAAACGTTAACGAAATATATATGAGCTGATTTGTAATTGTGTGTAATTTCGGAATGAATCTACCCCCTATATCACCGCAGCCGCAAATGAGCTTATTGTAACATATGGACCATATGAGCTGATAAATGGTCATATAATGTAAAAAAAGTTAAAAAATCAAAGATTCTAGATAGGGTCGGGTATAAAAATAACAGTAAACACTATTTCAAAATATTTTCAGCAGGTTTCAGCAAACAAGAGGTAGACAAAAATAGAAACAGATAAATAATATTAAATATTTGCGAAATTTCTGGAAATAGTAAGAAGCAAGACGGGTACAAGAGTAAGAAATATTTGACGGATACAAGATAAAGAAATATTCGAATCAAAAATTTTAGAATGCATAGGTAGAAATAACACAAAAAGAAAATTAAAATAATGTTGAATTACTGAGAAATCTATGAGTCATATGAAACCCACTGAAAAGACATGAGAGTTACGGAAATATTAAATTGGAAAACGGTTACAAGAGAAAGAGACAATAATTGAATTACGAATATCTTACAGAAAGTTAAAATACATGAAAGGTTATAATGTTATACATGATTACATTAACTTACTAAATTTATTTCGATTAGGTAATAATCAAATAACGGCACGCATCACATAAGACAGAAATTACTAGAAAATGAATCAATCTTGAAAATCGTTGCGATTTTGATTTAAACAACTAAGTTAAAAATTTAAGTATGAAGTATGATTATCAAAATGAAACCGTATGAATTCACTATGGTTCCAATATATAGCTCTGAATTGTATCGAAAATAATCGAACCACATAATATTATGATTTTTTGGGGAAATCCTTTTGCACTGAATTTATGATTGTGTATCAGATGTACGTGATTGGAAGGTGAAGATAAAATCGGCAAAAATTCGCTTATATCTGAAATTGATATTTCAAGTAAAATATTTTTTAAAGTGTAAATAAAAGTTAACCCATACGGGACTGATGTATCAGTTTTTGGCTTTTTAAAATCGCGAAAGAATAAACCATTTTTAAAAATTATAAGACCAGACAGCCTATGCTACGGTCATACACTTTAAACAAAATTTATAACATAAATTTAAATACATTTATAGAATTAAGTATTGCATTAATACTCTGATTTGTATATCAACTTTAAAATTACAAATAAAGAAAAAAAAAAAAAAACTTTATTTTGCAAAAAAAGATTACGTTGAAAATAAAATCAGCCATTTAAATACTCAATCAATACATTTGAAAATTTGAAAATGATATTTTAAATTTGTACTTAGCAGTTTAATAAGTTTTTATGGCTAGTTTTAGGAATAAATCTAAAACTAGGCACCCCTATTGACTGATTATAATTCAAATTAAAGCCAAATTTAACGTTTTTAACAGAACATAGATTGATTGATAGACTGATATAGACTTTTTTCTATCAACCAGTAAACACTCATGTTTTAATAAAAAGCATTGAAATTGATGTGGTTTGAAAAAACATAAATACTTCTGAATTACCATGCCTTTTTACCGTTTCCCTACAATACAACTATAATAATATAATGTAAATATTTTAAGCAAAATAAGCCATCATGACCAAAACATTTTAAGGTCTGTTTTGACAAAAGCGATAACAAAAATGCAAAAATGGGACTTATGGTTGCCAGAATCAAACTAATTTTTGAGAGGAAATACTTTCGAAAATTCTAAATATATAAAGGTTGTTTTATCTCGATTTTTTCTTATGTTGAATAAGCAGTTACGATTTGTTGGCACAGAAATATCGTTGGTATACACTAATATTTCCAAATGTAAACCAATGTTATTTACATTAAAAATCATATACTAAAGCAAAGAACATATAATAAAAAGGAGTCTCATTTAATACAATTTTTTAAAATATTATTTTTATATAGCGGGTCGTTATATTACACCCTGTTCTCTCATTTTATCTTCAAAACAATTTGATCTTTTAAACAAAACGCTCTTCAATATATTATGTTATACGAATTATCTACTTGCGATTTACGAATATGATATGAATATACATTTTATAGCTATACTTAAAAATCATATACTAAAGTCATATATATCTAATAGATCAACAGATATAACGGTTTATATAGAACAACATCAAAACAACAAGGATACTTTCAAATGTCCTTTCGTCATTAAAGATATATATTTTTGGAAAACTAGGAGCATCAGGTATTCTTTGGATATTCATTAAGTCCTACGTGGATACAAAATTTAGAAATGTCTCAGAAGAGCCGAAAATTTAAAAATGTCTACTGTTCAGAATACTTTTCAATAGAAATAAAAATTCATATAAAGAAATAATGCACTTGCATAAAATTCATTTGAGATCGACATGTGTTTAAATTTTTTTATATTTCTTATTTTGAACCTTTGATTTGAAAAAATATTGAAATATATTTATATGCATAGACTGAATGAATACTGTTGTAATTTTTTTTTTTTTTTTTTTTTTTAACACCATTATAATTACACTTATGTGGTCTCTTCAATTTTTATTTTTGTTCCATTCAATTACCTTACATAAGATGCGTACTCTCTAAGTTGAAAAAAATAGAAAAATATCCAGGAAAGACTTCTTGTTATTATATGTTCTTAATACTAAAGTCAATTTATAGGCTATGTTAAAGAAAAAAATAGTCTAAGAAAATTTTCGAATCAGTAGTAGAGTTCCCTACGGGGGCGATTTGAACAGCAAAAATTATAGTTAAAAAAATGCAAACTATTTCAAGCAACTTAACGAATTGATTTTTTGGCTAAACTGAGAAATAAAATGCTTCAGGTAAAAATACTTTCGAATTTGAACTGTAAATTACAACTAGTAAATATAATAAATGAGGAAAAAATAGTTGAAAATAGATAATGTTCCCCAAGAAGGGAAATATATTCCATATATTGCGTCGATATTTTTTAGTTATTATGCTGAGTTTGTCTTGCGATGCCAAAATACATAAATTCACATTTATATCACAAATTCAATTTTAAAAATATTTAATTACTCAAATATTGAGAAATTATTAAATATTTTCATTTATGAATAAAATCGCGTGGTACCTATTAACTGTTCAACTCTTGATAGCAGTTTTTGGTAATTTTCTTTGTTATTTTTTTGTTTCTTTATAAAATAATTGTTTACTTCCTTCTTTCCATTTTCCATTCATGTTCATACCATTCATTTCCACATTTTTTTTCCCACAATGCTTAACCAAAATAATGTACCACAAATTGTTAATTGGGTGACAATAATTATTATTAAAATAGATATTTCTATTGGTAAATTGCTATGATTAAATTGAATATAACCAAACCGCAAACCTAAATTTCTGAAAACCAACAAAAAAAAAAAACAAAAAAAATCAATACTCACTCCTTTGCACACTTCTTTCGCTTCTTTGCTCAAACTCTTCGGATATGAAACATTATGATCAGTAATTGCAGCAAATAATTCTTCTTCATCTTCACCATCGAATGGTGGTTGACCAACTAACATTTCATATAAAAGTACACCGTATGCCCACCAATCAACTGATTTGTTATATGGTTGATAAAGTATTATCTGTAATTATTGATGAAGAAGAAAAAAATAACAAATAAATAAAATAAAATCTTTAATAAAAACAGAATATCCTTGAAAAAGAAATAAATGCTAGAATATTCACAACTTTTTGTTTAAATTTAAAAACAGATTCATTGATTATAATGGATTTTATTTCATATATTTAAGAGGATATATTTTTAAATTTTTATCAATTCTAATTTATCTATCTATTGTTCTATAAATAAAAAAAATACATTTTTTTTTACCTCAGGTGCAATATAATCAGGTGTTCCACAAAATGTTTTTGTTGTTGAATCATTTTTAATGCCTTCTTTGCACATACCAAAATCAGCGATTTTAACATGACCATCACGATCCAATAAAACATTATCCAATTTTAAATCACGATAAATTACACCACGATTATGCAAATAAAATAAACCAACTGCAATTTCAGCTGCATAAAAACTGTAAAATTTATAAAAAATAAAATAAATTAACGGTAAATAAAATAATGATAGCGGTGGTTTATTAAAACATTGTTTCTATTTTTTTTTTAATATGGCGGTGTGGGTACGATTATTTTATGTTTTGTTGCCTCCTCATTCAAAGTAAACTTTGTTTATTTCTTCGTAATCGAAGTAAAAATAAACAAAAATCGGAATGGAATTTAAAATTAAATTTAAATAAAAAAATATTAAATAAAAATTAATTAATATGAATTTTTAATAATATAAATATTAACAGAGAGAGAGTGAGATATATGATTTTTAGTAATGAAGTATAGTAGTATGGTAAGTTTATTAGTGAAAATTCAGTATTAACAAAAAATAAATATTGAAAAATACAAAATATAAAATGAAATTAAATGTAAATAATTTGCAAAAATCAATTAAATTCAATTCAATACTTTTGTATTATAATAACAATATTTAATTGAACGGCAAAAATGTTTGAGGTAAAGTGGTCCCTCTGGTATACAAACAACTTACAAGTCCGTAGCATAAAATGTGTTTACATAGATAAATTTGATATGTGAGGGAGAGAATAAAAAAATCTTGCATTTCAGAACTTCGCAGCCATAAAATCTAGAAATCACAAAATTTTGAAAAAACAAAATCTCATAATATAAAAATCTAATTAAAATCCTTTTAATCTTGCATTTCAAAATCTACCTATCAGAAAATCATCGTTTTTTTAAAATCCGGTGCATTTAAATGTTAACACTTTTTTTTTTAAATTTTATCGCTTCCTTTTCATTTCTGACCTTAAAAAATTTTGTTTTAGGTATATTTTGTGGTCTTCATTTACCTAGTGACAAGAAAGCAGGGTATAGATAAAATGTAAATATAAGCATGCAGTTGGGGTAAACACTTTTTTTTATTATTTTGTTATACTTTTTTCAGTTCTTTTTATTTAAATTTTCTCGCTGTCGTCGTGAAGCAGGTTTTCAATAAGTTCGAGGACGGCAGTATCAACAAAAACAGATTGCTTTTTATACATTGACATATTTATAAGTCTTACCACATAAGTTTACTATTATTAGACAAATCAGAGTTTAAAAAAATTGAAGCTAGATTTGAAGTGGGGTATGTCAAATTCACACATTGTAAAATCTCAAAGTTTCAAAATCCCAAAAATTTTAAAAATTTCAAAATCATAATCCCAAATTACCAAAATCCCAAAATTAAAAATTTTCAGTGTAAAAGCTTCAAGATTTTTTTTGTTCGTCACTATATCAGCGCCTTGCGTCGAAACTGAATTTTGTTCAAATAATTTTAAAATGAATTTATTCTTATTTGGTTTAACTTTGAACGAAACTATTTTAACAGTACTTTATAAAATGACATCAATAATTGCTATATCTGCTTTAACTGGTTGAAATGAGCTAAAACAAAGCTTTACAATTCATTTAATTTTTGTTAAGTTTTATGTCTATAAAACGGTAACTATAACTGTATGCAAAAAAAAATTTGTAACCATAACTCTATGTCTGTTTGACTGGAAGTTACACATTGTAAGCTTTTTAAAGGCCCAAAGACTAAGATGGGCTCGCCATGTAATTAAGTGCATGAAACTCTAAAACAGGCAGTGGCGTTAAATAAAAATCCGAGAATAATAGTAGTAGGGAAAGACTAAGGAGAAGATATGAAGACAATGTTCAATATGATGCCCAAGCCCTACAATATTCTGGAGACAAGCGACAAAATGAATTTATTCTAATTTTGCTTAAAATTTATTAATAATCTCAAATTGGAGACAAACGGCATACATTTTTTAACGATCTTTTTTATAGGGTCGGGGACGTCAAAATTTTCAAAATTTAAATAATTTGAAAATCCTCTAAAACCTCATTTTTTGACCAATTAAAAATTTTTTTTAAATTTTTTGCTTGTTTTACTGAATGTTCAAAAATTAACAAACAAAATCAGATCAATTTCAAAAATTAGAAAATTTCAAATTTTTTAACCACTTTTTTTATAGGTTCGGGGTCGTCAAAATTTTCCACATTTAAAAAATATCAAAATCCTGTAAAAACTTCATTTTTTGACCAATTATAAAGATTTTTTATATTTTTTGCTTATTTTACTGAATGTTCTAAAAATAAGCAACAAAATCAGATCAAATTCAAAATTTTGAAAATTTCAAATTTTTTAACTATTTTTTTATAGGGTCGGGGTCGTCAAAATTTTAAAAATTTTAAAAATTACAAAATACTCTAAAAACCTCATTTTTTGACCAATTATAAAGATTTTTTATATTTTTTGCTTGTTTTACTGAATGTTCTAAAAATAAGCAACAAAATCAGATCAATTTCAACAATTTGAAAATTTCAAATTTTTTAACTATTTTTTTACAGGGTCGGGGACGGCAAAGCTTTCAAAATTTAAATAATTTGAAAATCCTCTAAAAACCTCATTTTTTGACCAATTAAAAATTTTTTTAAAATTTTTTGCTTGTTTTACTGAATGTTCAAAAATTAACAAACAAAATCAGATCAATTTCAAAAATTAGAAAATTTCAAATTTTTTAACCACTTTTTTTATAGGTTCGGGGTCGTCAAAATTTTCCACATTTACAAAATATCAAAATCCTGTAAAAACTTCATTTTTTGACCAATTATAAAGATTTTTTATATTTTTTGCTTATTTTACTGAATGTTCTAAAAATAAGCAACAAAATCAGATCAAATTCAAAATTTTGAAAATTTCAAATTTTTTAACTATTTTTTTATAGGGTCGGGGTCGTCAAAATTTTAAAAATTTTAAAAATTACAAAATACTCTAAAAACCTCATTTTTTGACCAATTATAAAGATTTTTTATATTTTTTGCTTGTTTTACTGAATGTTCTAAAAATAAGCAACAAAATCAGATCAATTTCAACAATTTGAAAATTTCAAATTTTTTAACTATTTTTTTATAGGGTCGGGGTCGTCAAAATTTTAAAAATTTTAAAAATTACAAAATACTCTAAAAACCTCATTTTTCGACCAATTATAAAGATTTTTTATATTTTTTGCTTGTTTTACTGAATGTTCTAAAAATAAGCAACAAAATCAGATCAATTTCAACAATTTGAAAATTTCAAATTTTTTAACTATTTTTTTATAGGGTCGGGGTCGTCAAAATTTTAAAAATTTTAAAAATTACAAAATCCTCTAAAAACTTCATTTTTTGACCAATTATAAAGATTTTTTATATTTTTTGCTTGTTTTACTGAATGTTCTAAAAATAAGCAACAAAATCAGATCGATTTCAACAATTTGAAAATTTCAAATTTTTTAACTATTTTTTTTATATGGTCGGGGTCGTCAAAATTTTAAAAATTTTAAATATTACAAAATCCTCTAAAAACCTCATTTTTTGACCAATTATAAAATTTTTCATATTTTTTGGTTGTTTTACTGAATGTTCTAAAAATAAGCAACAAAATCAGATCAATTTCAACAATTTGAAAATTTCAAATTTTTTAACTATTTTTTTTATATGGTCGGGGTCGTCAAAATTTTAAAAATTTTAAATATTACAAAATCCTCTAAAAACCTCATTTTTTGACCAATTATAAAGATTTTTTATATTTTTTGCTTGTTTTACTGAATGTTCTAAAAATAAGCAACAAAATCAGATCAATTTCAACAATTTGAAAATTTCAAATTTTTTAACTATTTTTTTATAGGGTCGGGGTCGTCAAAATTTTAAAAATTTTAAATATTACAAAATCCTCTAAAAACCTCATTTTTTGACCAATTATAAAGATTTTTTATATTTATTGCTTGTTTTACTGAATGTTCTAAAAATGAGCAATAAAATCAGATCAAATTCAAAATTTTGAAAATTTCAAAATTTTTAACTATTTTTTTTATAGGGTCGGGGTCGTCAAAATTTTAAAAATTTTAAATATTACAAAATCCTCTAAAAACCTCATTTTTTGACCAATTATAAAATTTTTCATATTTTTTGGTTGTTTTACTGAATGTTCTAAAAATAAGCAACAAAATCAGATCAATTTCAACAATTTGAAAATTTCAAATTTTTTAACTATTTTTTTTATATGGTCGGGGTCGTCAAAATTTTAAAAATTTTAAATATTACAAAATCCTCTAAAAACCTCATTTTTTGACCAATTATAAAGATTTTTTATATTTTTTGCTTGTTTTACTGAATGTTCTAAAAATAAGCAACAAAATCAGATCGATTTCAACAATTTGAAAATTTCAAATTTTTTAACTATTTTTTTTATATGGTCGGGGTCGTCAAAATTTTAAAAATTTTAAATATTACAAAATCCTCTAAAAACCTCATTTTTTGACCAATTATAAAGATTTTTTATATTTTTTGCTTGTTTTACTGAATGTTCTAAAAATGAGCAACAAAATCAGATCGATTTCAACAATTTGAAAATTTCAAATTTTTTAACTATTTTTTATTATATGGTCGGGGTCGTCAAAATTTTAAAAATTTTAAATATTACAAAATCCTCTAAAAACCTCATTTTTTGACCAATTATAAAGATTTTTTATATTTTTTGCTTGTTTTACTGAATGTTCTAAAAATAAGCAACAAAATCAGATCGATTTCAACAATTTGAAAATTTCAAATTTTTTAACTATTTTTTTTATATGGTCGGGGTCGTCAAAATTTTAAAAATTTTAAATATTACAAAATCCTCTAAAAACCTCATTTTTTGACCAATTATAAAATTTTTCATATTTTTTGGTTGTTTTACTGAATGTTCTAAAAATAAGCAACAAAATCAGATCAATTTCAACAATTTGAAAATTTCAAATTTTTTAACTATTTTTTATTATATGGTCGGGGTCGTCAAAATTTTAAAAATTTTAAATATTACAAAATCCTCTAAAAACCTCATTTTTTGACCAATTATAAAGATTTTTTATATTTTTTGCTTGTTTTACTGAATGTTCTAAAAATAAGCAACAAAATCAGATCGATTTCAACAATTTGAAAATTTCAAATTTTTTAACTATTTTTTTTATATGGTCGGGGTCGTCAAAATTTTAAAAATTTTAAATATTACAAAATCCTCTAAAAACCTCATTTTTTGACCAATTATAAAGATTTTTTATATTTTTTGCTTGTTTTACTGAATGTTCTAAAAATAAGCAACAAAATCAGATCAATTTCAACAATTTGAAAATTTCAAATTTTTTAACTATTTTTTTTTATATGGTCGGGGTCGTCAAAATTTTAAAAATTTTAAATATTACAAAATCCTCTAAAAACCTCATTTTTTGACCAATTATAAAGATTTTTTATATTTATTGCTTGTTTTACTGAATGTTCTAAAAATGAGCAACAAAATCAGATCAAATTCAAAATTTTGAAAATTTCAAAATTTTTAACTATTTTTTTTATAGGGTCGGGGTCGTCAAAATTTTAAAAATTTTAAAAATTACAAAATCCTCTAAAAACCTCATTTTTTGACCAATTATAAAATTTTTCATATTTTTTGGTTGTTTTACTGAATGTTCTAAAAATAAGCAACAAAATCAGATCAATTTCAACAATTTGAAAATTTCAAATTTTTTAACTATTTTTTTTATATGGTCGGGGTCGTCAAAATTTTAAAAATTTTAAATATTACAAAATCCTCTAAAAACCTCATTTTTTGACCAGTTATAAAATTTTTCATATTTTTTGGTTGTTTTACTGAATGTTCTAAAAATAAGCAACAAAATCAGATCGATTTCAACAATTTGAAAATTTCAAATTTTTTAACTATTTTTTTATATGGTCGGGGTCGTCAAAATTTTAAAAATTTTAAATATTACAAAATCCTCTAAAAACCTCAATTTTTGACCAATTATAAAGATTTTTTATATTTTTTGCTTGTTTTACTGAATGTTCTAAAAATAAGCAACAAAATCAGATCGATTTCAACAATTTGAAAATTTCAAATTTTTTAACTATTTTTTTTATATGGTCGGGGTCGTCAAAATTTTAAAAATTTTAAATATTACAAAATCCTCTAAAAACCTCATTTTTTGACCAATTATAAAGATTTTTTATATTTATTGCTTGTTTTACTGAATGTTCTAAAAATGAGCAATAAAATCAGATCAAATTCAAAATTTTGAAAATTTCAAAATTTTTAACTATTTTTTTTATAGGGTCGGGGTCGTCAAAATTTTAAAAATTTTAAATATTACAAAATCCTCTAAAAACCTCATTTTTTGACCAATTATAAAATTTTTCATATTTTTTGGTTGTTTTACTGAATGTTCTAAAAATAAGCAACAAAATCAGATCAATTTCAACAATTTGAAAATTTCAAATTTTTTAACTATTTTTTTACAGGGTCGGGGACGGCAAAACTTTCAAAATTTAAATAATTTGAAAATCCTCTAAAAACCTCATTTTTTGACCAATTAAAAATTTTTTTAAAATTTTTTGCTTGTTTTACTGAATGTTCAAAAATTAACAAACAAAATCAGATCAATTTCAAAAATTAGAAAATTTCAAATTTTTTAACCACTTTTTTTATAGGTTCGGGGTCGTCAAAATTTTCCACATTTACAAAATATCAAAATCCTGTAAAAACTTCATTTTTTGACCAATTATAAAGATTTTTTATATTTTTTGCTTATTTTACTGAATGTTCTAAAAATAAGCAACAAAATCAGATCAAATTCAAAATTTTGAAAATTTCAAATTTTTTAACTATTTTTTTATAGGGTCGGGGTCGTCAAAATTTTAAAAATTTTAAAAATTACAAAATACTCTAAAAACCTCATTTTTTGACCAATTATAAAGATTTTTTATATTTTTTGCTTGTTTTACTGAATGTTCTAAAAATAAGCAACAAAATCAGATCAATTTCAACAATTTGAAAATTTCAAATTTTTTAACTATTTTTTTATAGGGTCGGGGTCGTCAAAATTTTAAAAATTTTAAAAATTACAAAATACTCTAAAAACCTCATTTTTCGACCAATTATAAAGATTTTTTATATTTTTTGCTTGTTTTACTGAATGTTCTAAAAATAAGCAACAAAATCAGATCAATTTCAACAATTTGAAAATTTCAAATTTTTTAACTATTTTTTTATAGGGTCGGGGTCGTCAAAATTTTAAAAATTTTAAAAATTACAAAATCCTCTAAAAACCTCATTTTTTGACCAATTATAAAGATTTTTTATATTTTTTGCTTGTTTTACTGAATGTTCTAAAAATAAGCAACAAAATCAGATCGATTTCAACAATTTGAAAATTTCAAATTTTTTAACTATTTTTTTTATATGGTCGGGGTCGTCAAAATTTTAAAAATTTTAAATATTACAAAATCCTCTAAAAACCTCATTTTTTGACCAATTATAAAATTTTTCATATTTTTTGGTTGTTTTACTGAATGTTCTAAAAATAAGCAACAAAATCAGATCAATTTCAACAATTTGAAAATTTCAAATTTTTTAACTATTTTTTTTATATGGTCGGGGTCGTCAAAATTTTAAAAATTTTAAATATTACAAAATCCTCTAAAAACCTCATTTTTTGACCAATTATAAAGATTTTTTATATTTTTTGCTTGTTTTACTGAATGTTCTAAAAATAAGCAACAAAATCAGATCAATTTCAACAATTTGAAAATTTCAAATTTTTTAACTATTTTTTTATAGGGTCGGGGTCGTCAAAATTTTAAAAATTTTAAATATTACAAAATCCTCTAAAAACCTCATTTTTTGACCAATTATAAAGATTTTTTATATTTATTGCTTGTTTTACTGAATGTTCTAAAAATGAGCAATAAAATCAGATCAAATTCAAAATTTTGAAAATTTCAAAATTTTTAACTATTTTTTTTATAGGGTCGGGGTCGTCAAAATTTTAAAAATTTTAAATATTACAAAATCCTCTAAAAACCTCATTTTTTGACCAATTATAAAATTTTTCATATTTTTTGGTTGTTTTACTGAATGTTCTAAAAATAAGCAACAAAATCAGATCAATTTCAACAATTTGAAAATTTCAAATTTTTTAACTATTTTTTTTATATGGTCGGGGTCGTCAAAATTTTAAAAATTTTAAATATTACAAAATCCTCTAAAAACCTCATTTTTTGACCAATTATAAAGATTTTTTATATTTTTTGCTTGTTTTACTGAATGTTCTAAAAATAAGCAACAAAATCAGATCGATTTCAACAATTTGAAAATTTCAAATTTTTTAACTATTTTTTTTATATGGTCGGGGTCGTCAAAATTTTAAAAATTTTAAATATTACAAAATCCTCTAAAAACCTCATTTTTTGACCAATTATAAAGATTTTTTATATTTTTTGCTTGTTTTACTGAATGTTCTAAAAATAAGCAACAAAATCAGATCAATTTCAACAATTTGAAAATTTCAAATTTTTTAACTATTTTTTTTATATGGTCGGGGTCGTCAAAATTTTAAAAATTTTAAATATTACAAAATCCTCTAAAAACCTCATTTTTTGACCAATTATAAAGATTTTTTATATTTTTTGCTTGTTTTACTGAATGTTCTAAAAATAAGCAACAAAATCAGATCAATTTCAACAATTTGAAAATTTCAAATTTTTTAACTATTTTTTTTTATATGGTCGGGGTCGTCAAAATTTTAAAAATTTTAAATATTACAAAATCCTCTAAAAACCTCATTTTTTGACCAATTATAAAATTTTTCATATTTTTTGGTTGTTTTACTGAATGTTCTAAAAATGAGCAACAAAATCAGATCAAATTCAAAATTTTGAAAATTTCAAAATTTTTAACTATTTTTTTTATAGGGTCGGGGTCGTCAAAATTTTAAAAATTTTAAAAATTACAAAATCCTCTAAAAACCTCATTTTTTGACCAATTATAAAATTTTTCATATTTTTTGGTTATTTTACTGAATGTTCTAAAAATAAGCAACAAAATCAGATCAATTTCAACAATTTGAAAATTTCAAATTTTTTAACTATTTTTTTTATATGGTCGGGGTCGTCAAAATTTTAAAAATTTTAAATATTACAAAATCCTCTAAAAACCTCAATTTTTGACCAATTATAAAGATTTTTTATATTTTTTGCTTGTTTTACTGAATGTTCTAAAAATGAGCAACAAAATCAGATCGATTTCAACAATTTGAAAATTTAAAATTTTTTAACTATTTTTTTATAGGGTCGGGGTCGTCAAAATTTTAAAAATTTTAAATATTACAAAATCCTCTAAAAACCTCATTTTTTGACCAATTATAAAGATTTTTTATATTTATTGCTTGTTTTACTGAATGTTCTAAAAATGAGCAATAAAATCAGATCAAATTCAAAATTTTGAAAATTTCAAAATTTTTAACTATTTTTTTTATAGGGTCGGGGTCGTCAAAATTTTAAAAATTTTAAATATTACAAAATCCTCTAAAAACCTCATTTTTTGACCAATTATAAAATTTTTCATATTTTTTGGTTGTTTTACTGAATGTTCTAAAAATAAGCAACAAAATCAGATCAATTTCAACAATTTGAAAATTTCAAATTTTTTAACTATTTTTTTTATATGGTCGGGGTCGTCAAAATTTTAAAAATTTTAAATATTACAAAATCCTCTAAAAACCTCATTTTTTGACCAATTATAAAGATTTTTTATATTTTTTGCTTGTTTTACTGAATGTTCTAAAAATAAGCAACAAAATCAGATCGATTTCAACAATTTGAAAATTTCAAATTTTTTAACTATTTTTTTTATATGGTCGGGGTCGTCAAAATTTTAAAAATTTTAAATATTACAAAATCCTCTAAAAACCTCATTTTTTGACCAATTATAAAATTTTTCATATTTTTTGGTTGTTTTACTGAATGTTCTAAAAATAAGCAACAAAATCAGATCAATTTCAACAATTTGAAAATTTCAAATTTTTTAACTATTTTTTATTATATGGTCGGGGTCGTCAAAATTTTAAAAATTTTAAATATTACAAAATCCTCTAAAAACCTCATTTTTTGACCAATTATAAAGATTTTTTATATTTTTTGCTTGTTTTACTGAATGTTCTAAAAATAAGCAACAAAATCAGATCGATTTCAACAATTTGAAAATTTCAAATTTTTTAACTATTTTTTTTATATGGTCGGGGTCGTCAAAATTTTAAAAATTTTAAATATTACAAAATCCTCTAAAAACCTCATTTTTTGACCAATTATAAAGATTTTTTATATTTTTTGCTTGTTTTACTGAATGTTCTAAAAATAAGCAACAAAATCAGATCAATTTCAACAATTTGAAAATTTCAAATTTTTTAACTATTTTTTTTTATATGGTCGGGGTCGTCAAAATTTTAAAAATTTTAAATATTACAAAATCCTCTTAAAACCTCATTTTTTGACCAATTATAAAATTTTTTATATTTTTTGCTTGTTTTACTGAATATTCTAAAAATGAGCAACAAAATCAGATCAAATTCAAAAATTTGAAAATTTCAAATTTTTTAACCATTTTTTTTATAGGGTTGGGTCGTCAAAATTTTCAAAATTTAAAAAATTTCAAAATCCTTTAAAAATTTCATTTTTTGACCAACTATAAAATTTTTTACATTTTTTGCTTGTTTTAGTGAATGTTCTAAAATAAAGCTACAAAATCAGATAAATTTCAAAAATTTGAAAATTTTAAATATTGTAAACATTTTTTTTATAGGGTTGGGGTCTTCAAAATTTTCAAGACTTAAAAAATTTCAAAAACCTCTAAAAACCTCATTTTTTGACCAATTATAAAATTTTTCATATTTTTTGGTTGTTTTACTGAATGTTCTAAAAATAAGCAACAAAATCAGATCAATTTCAAAAATTTGAAAATTTAAAATTTTTTAACCATTTTTTTTATAGGGTCGGGGTCGTCAAAATTTTAAAAAATTTCAAAAATTTCAAAATGCTCTGAAAATCTAATTTTTTGACCAATTATAAACATTTTTTACATTTTTTGCTTATATAGAAAGCAAAGAGATTGAACTTTTTGAAGGAGCAATGTGATCAAAACCAAAACTCACACACAGCTGTAGCGTTATAAGATGGTGACGAGGGTTTAAAATAACATAGATTATTATTTTTTGCAAACAAAATATAATTTAGAGTTCCTTCATTAAAATACTAATGGTACTAATATAAAGATTTTTGGTATAATACCATTTTTGTAGCCCACAAATTATAGAAGTTATATCACCACAAATTTGAATGTGGGATGTTTTGATAAATAAATTTTATAAAAAATATTTTGTAATGCGAGATTTTATAAAAAAAAATTTTTGAAAAGTAGATTTTGTATTGCAAGATTATGGCTCCATAGAACTATGTGAGTCTTAAAATTCTTTAAGCAATAAATAATCAATTAACTTTTAATTACATGTGTTGGAGCAACAGATATTTGCAGTTTGGTGAAATTATAATGGATATCTGAAAATAGTCGGCAAACGAAGGTAGTAGAAAATTACAAATAGGAAAAAGGGTTCAGATTTTCAGTTCAGGGTTCAGTTACCTCACATTTTTGTTAGTTTAAAATATAATTTTTATTTTTGGATCAATTATGATGTAGAATTCTGGAAGCTGTAGTTGAAACCTGGAAATAATTTGGATATTGAAAAATGTATAGAACTTAGATATTAAATTTTTAGTTTCGTTATAAACAAAATAAACCAAAGAACAAGCTTTTAACATTTTTTTTTATTTTCGTTGCATATAGTAAAATTTAAAAATATTTTTTTTTTTGTATTATTTTGTAATTCGGTAGTGAATAGGTTAAAAAAATGTCTATTAAAAACAAATCGAAATAGCTACCAATTGAAAAAATGGGATCTTTAATGAATTTTATTTGAAATAAAAAAGAAAAAGTTAACAAATTAGAATGGAACCCCTTAATTATATTTAATACACAATCTTACACACTTTTATTTAAAATTTATGGCTTAAATTCTTTTATAATTTCAATACAAAAACTTACATTAGAGAAATTTATTTTCCATTAAACACAAAAAGAAAAAAAAACTTACCATGCAATTGGCTCTTTAAATCTACCACATTGTTGAATTTGAAACATTAAATCACCGCCGTTTACATATTCCATTACGAAGAAAAGACGATCCTGTAATGGGATGAAATTGTAAAAACTTGAAATTTAATTTTGACATTTTGATTATTATGAAATACTAAAAATCTATTTTTCTTAACGTTTTCTAAAAAATATAAAATTTAATTTTTTTTAAACGATCAAAAATTTATGAATTTATGCAAAGAATTAATATAAATTACTTCAGTTGACGAATTATGAGTTTTGTTGAGCATTTAAGTATAAACAATAAATTAAGTAGTATACATTCACTGACACAAAATGTCTAATGAACGCAGCTGTTGAAGCAGACATATCAGTTAACATAATACAAAAGTCAGATTTTACTACTGGGGATGCAACTTCGCAAACTTTGAAAACTGCAACGCTTAGCTTAGTACATTGAAACAATCAATATGAGCTTACTAAATATTATTAGAGGAGTATTTCATCAATCTAACTCAATTAGACCTAAACAACTCAAATTTTTGAACTTTAATTGATTCTATATAACTTATATCGAGATGTTAAAAAAACTATCTGTGAGTTATGAAAACCAATCAAAATACAATTTTTTTTACGTTGTTGTAAATCTTGTTTACTAAGTAAAACTGTTAGTATAACAGGCAAAACTTGTGAACTCTTAACTATACTAACATCATCAGCATTTTAAGTATCAAGTGCATTGTTGAATATAAACGTTAAACTGAGAGTAATGTATACTAATCCTGTAAGAGTGATATTTAACTCCCATATAAATGCTTCGCACCTATGTATATACAATTCGTATATTGATGTTTAGTATCTATATAGAAGTAGTTTGGTATATTTCATGTTTAGAAGTAGGCTTTTAGGATTCTTCATTGTAGTGCTATAACAAATTTATGACGTTTCGTTACAATTGCGGAGTAATTTAAACTAATACTCCTGTAAGAGTGTTTACAATAGTGTTATAAGAGTCTTATAGCAATAAAATTGTTACGTGGGATATTCACTTATGCCAACCTCAAACATTCTTCGTTTGTATTAGAAAGCAAATGTAGTGATGACTAAATAAGGTTTGAGTCAGCAAATAGTTTGGATGACAGATTGAACCTAGCAATTTCATTAAAATACTAGGCTAAGAAATCCGAATTAATTTGCTATATTATTTTGTAAATTTAGTATGTAAGTTAACTTAAGTTGTTAATTAAATAAAGAATTATTATTATTATTATTATTATAGTTATCTAATAGTCAATTTCCATAAGACCGTTCCAGGTGTAAATCTATCCCGCTATTTGTAACCCATAGCTTAATAGAATTATAACCGAACCGAGGTGGTGCGCTGACTTTATACAAAGATTATCCAAAAATTAATATGTCCAATCAATCAAGGACTTTCAAATAGTTCCACTATCATTAAAACAATTGACACATTCACATTATTTATTCTGAAATTACAATAGTGACGTTCAGGCAGGAAGGTCAAAAATATCTTCCACATTTCATATTTTAATTTCCTATTTGACTATTAAATTTATTATTAAAACCCAATGTCAATTACGTCCATGATCAACATCAAAATAAACAACCGAAACAGAAATAGAGTAGCAGAGTAACAGAACAAAACACAATCTTTTAATAAACTGTACATCAGCAACCAAATATAGAAGCTAAATATTATTCTCACTAAGGAATTAGCGAGAAAGAAACAAAAAAAAGTTGTAATAATAGCAACCAACCAATAACAGTTTAAAGCTTAATCCATCATCATACTCCGTTGGGAAATGGAGACAAACGAAAAAAAAATTAAATGAATTAAAAGCCAACAATAAAGACGGTTGGGATTTTAAAAGTCAAAAATAAAATTTTGTTAATTCAAAAATTAAATAAAAAAAAAAAACACAAATTTATAAGGAAATAATATGGAATTTTAACTATAATTTAAAACAGTAAACCTTACAATAATAATAATAAAATAAAAATGTCCCATTGGTATATACCTATAGTTATAATGTTAATTCATAATTTTTTTATTTTTTGATATCACATTGTGTTGTCATTGCTAGTACAATGAGCGCCACTTGACATTATGTTACAGGGTTACCATTTGACGCGAATTAAGAACAATTTTGTTCAATAATTTTTTTTTACCGTTATTCGTTATTTTACAACTAATTTTTTCAAATTAAATTTTTTTATTACCCACTAGTTTCTTGTTTTTTTTTTTTTTATTATTAGCCAAAACTTAGGTTAGATAAACCTTTACACTTTCGTATCGTTGGCTTTTGGAAAAGAAAAGGGATAGTCAGAAAGAAGAAAAAGAGAAAATTGTTGGAAAAAGGTTCGGCGGTGAGTCACTTTGAATTTTTATAAATTAAACAAATAAAAACTACCCCTTCTGGTGAATGCTTGTAGTGGAATGCAATTCCACATTCTAGAAGTTCTGATTATAAACGAATTTCCATAGTCAGCCTTAAACCATCTTGATATTTCCACGCTGTAAGGGTGGGCATTTGCACTCTCTCGCATTCCTGAACGGAATTTCTTCTGAGGCGGAAGTAGTGATTTTAGTTCTTCCGAGCATGTGCCTATTGTCACGAGATATCTATAAAATAGAATTAGTGCTCCAACAATACGACGATGACCAAGTAGAGCAAATGTTGATGAAATATTTACATTTTTATATTCTGTTAAAAAGGCTTGAATCTGTCTTTGATGCGCCCGCCATTAAATGCGAAATATAATCCATCTTGATGGGTCGTATGTATACTTTATAGATATTAATCAGATATTTAGGTGAAAAATTTCCTCTACACAGACTTAAAAAGATAAAAAATTTTGCGGCGGTTTCCGCAATATCGAAAATATGGTAATTCCAAAGCATATTTCGATTTACTCGTATTCCGAGGATATTTAAGTTTCTTAGTCGCTGAAGTTTTAGAATAGGTTCGATTGGCGTTAGTTTTTGCGTAACTAAACATTTGAGAGTTTTGGAGGTGTTAAACTCAATTCTGTTTGCTTTACCCCAGTCGGAACATTTTGACTAAGTCAAGATGTACGATGATGCTCATTATTATTCTTTTGGCGTAAACTGAAGTAGCTTTGTCATTAGATTTTTTATATTTTATAATTTGCTCAATGTTGAAAATATTAAGTGATAAATGAGTTGAATTGCTATTAATGAAGTTTTTATATTTGTTAGTAATGAGTCAATATAGAAATTATTACTATCGAATCAAAGTTTAATTAAAAATCAGTAGTAGTTCTAGTACAGTCTATCTTTTTCAATTTATCACATTTTAGAACATATTTACCAAAGAGTGAATAATTTCTAAAGAGGGAAAAGTTAAATATGTTCCCAGGTGTAATAATGTTAAGAAAAATATATTGTACTCAAATATGATATTTATTTTCAGTACAATATTAGCACACAGAATAAGATTGAAGCATTTGAAATGTGGGTGTACCGTATAATAGTAATATTCTAAGTAGAATAGGTAGAAATCGTGATTATTAACAATCAAACACAAAAAAACAAGTTATCTGGGTCATATGATTCGAAATGACAGATATCAAATTTTATAACTGATTCTGCTGAGTCAAGTTGAAGGCAGAAGACGTGTCGGCAGAAAACAAATGTCATGGCTAAGAAACATCAGGCAATGGACGGTGCTCCAAATGCTGGGAGAACTGACACACGCAGCGCAGATTAGAAAAAACGTCGGAAATGTGATCGAAGATATTCAGTAGCGGAAATGCAGCTAAAGAAGAAGATTAGCCCACAATCAAATGACACTATAATAATACCGCTGCTTATATATTCAAATGAATTGTGAAATCATAAAAATCAAAATCCAATCGATTTGTCCGATGGTGAAAGACAGAATAATCGTTCAAATACTGAAACTTTTGCAAAACTAAATCTTTAATAGTATAGTAATGCTACTGTCATATTCATTTTAAATATTAAACTCAGAACGTAACAATCACAATCCCGGAACTAAATCTCTAATAGTATAGTAGTGCTGCTGTCATATTCATTTCATAAAAATTATATTCTATTGTCCTATTACCTATGGAAAAAACGTTCAAATCCTGAAACGTTTGCAAAACGGAATTTTTTGAGATTGATGTAGCGTTTGCATTATATTTTATTATTTATAGCGATTTGCAAGCGTTGATAGTTCAGAATGACATTCACCGATCCAGTCACAGATATCGTGCATGTGGTAATCCCATTATAAAAACGAGGTCATTTATTATGAATAGTATATGTAAAAGATTAAAAAAAACTACTCCAGCAGATTGACGATAATATTTATTGTACTTTAGGAATTATTTTTTTAATGGATTTTAATTTCACATTATGTCACTCATCAAGGTATTCGTCAAATATATTGTCTTACATACATTGAATAAGAAAAACAAGCATAATAGCAAAATAAAAAAGTCAAGACTACAAGAATAAAAACTCGTAAGTTGTATTTTGAAATGTAGTTTAACTCATTTTTAGCATTTAAAGTATTTTTTTAAAATATATTAATTTAATACATTTTTTTGTATTTCAAGTAGGCACCCATTCTACTTCAATTATATTAATTACTGTGAATGTAATAACAACACCGTCAACAGGGATGTGTCAAGCCAATAATATAAAAACTAATTAATCTTGCCATAGAAATCCAGATAACCAGAAAAAATTCTACCAAACGAATTGAAAATTGATACCAAATTCATTGAACATGACAATTAAAGTTCTATCTTAAATTTGAATCTACATATATCGTAATGCTCAAAGGGATAATAAAACACATTTAAAATACACGAAAGTTGACAACCCGGATACCACATAATTTTTGTACTATGTAGATAGAATTAAAATAATAACAACAATATTTTATAAATTATGATGAATTCACTATCCCTTCAGATAGAGAATAATAAAAATAACATTATAACGGCATATTGTATTAAATAAATAAATGTATATAATAAGTAGTGAATACAAACGTATGTATAGATAATATATACAAGGATTATACAAACCATAGTTTGGAAGCACGAGTGTAATTGAACCAAAAATGGTGGTTTCTCCGATAACGCTAAAACTCTCTTTTCAATCATTGTACATTCAACATCATCATCCTGTATAATAACGTCCTTTTTAAGAATTTTTATTGCATACAGTTCATCAGTTCCTTTACGCTCAGCAAGCATGACCTATTAAAAAAAAAAAAAAAATAATAATTTTATTTTAGTGATTTTTTTTTTTCTGTTTTTTTTTTCGTTTTTGCACCACCAGTGAATAAAAGAAAGACAATATGTATTGTGGAAAAAAAAGAACAAAAAAAAAAAATTATAATGGATGTTAAATAATAATAATAATCATAATAATAAAAATTACAGTATTAACTGTATAACAGTTATACAGCAATAATTCTAATATAGAGTAAAAAAAAAAATGAAATTTACACTACCATGACATTTTGATGTATTAGAAAACGGTACAAAGTTAGAACAAGTTAAGCCTGAAGTTCAATGAAAACGATACGACATTGTATGTATACAAAATATGTCAAATTATGTTTTGAACAAATGGCACAATGGCTCTAGTAAATGTGTCGTTCTGTTTTAGTTCCATTTCAGACACTGTCAGCCACACAATTTTCATTCGAACAATCACATTCAAACAATATCAGCCACAAAATCATTTTGATCAACATTGAAGATTGATCGTTATTGCACTGCGACATTTCATTTTGATAGCTCCAAACCCTTAAATTAAAAATGTTTTTTTTGTTGTTTTTGAATTGTTGTTTGCAAATTAGAAAATGAAAATTTCGCATTTATTGAACTTGCTATGCAATATTCTATGTCTCTAGGACGACAATGTCGGGTCGTTTTTATTATACTTCACGATTTAATTCAAATTAAATAGAGAATAAATATTTAAATTATTTAAAAATAAATTTTATTAAAATGTTCAGTTATTGTGATTTTAACTTTTGATTAATTGTTGGATATCTTTATTTTGTATCTTTATTAAGTTTTATCTCTAACAAACTGCTAACATTTTTAGATAGTTGAACAAATTCGAAGTATCAACATAAACTTTAAATATTTTGTCTTTTCTATAAACTAGTCCTATATATTTTTCATGAGTGGAAATTCCTAAAGGTTATGCTACGACTTGGGGGTCTGGTTTGGGATCGACAGGGAAACATTTGATCGGTCGCTGACCCAGATGCGCAACTGTCGAGTTCCTATTCAAGTGCTTACACTACCTCCACGTGGTGACCCCTGGGAACTGTTTACATAGCATCCGCTAGTAAGCAGGCCAAAATTGTAAGTGCGCCAAAATCCTCAAATTTTGAGGTTGGCGTAAGGCTGACTCCCTTACCCGTAAAAATTTCATAGTTTTGAGAGACGCAATTGAAGCCTCGGATACGATCGAAATTATTGGAAACAGACCCGGCAAACGTTTAAAGGACTCCGATTTAAGAATTTGCAGTTGGAATGTAAGAACACTCTATCATCCAGCTGCATCTAACAAAATTGAAAATATTCTCTCGCGGTATAAATCAGACATTACTGCGATACAGGAAATCCGATGGAAAGGATCTGGCATGTTAAAAAAGCGAACATGCGATATATATTACAGCTGCCACGAAAAACATCACATATTTGGATGCGGATTCGTAGTGGGAAAACGGCTTAGAGGAAACGTCATTGATTTTACGCCGGTTAATGAACGTCTAGCCGTCATCCGTATCAAAGGCAAATTCTTCAACATCAGCTTAATATGTGTGAACGCACCAACCGACGAAGCGGAGGACTCAATGAAGGATGAATTCTACGACATCTTAGATAAAACATATGGGTCCTGTCCTGAGTACGATGCGAAAATCGTGCTTGGAGACTTCAATGCTAAAATCGGTAAGGAAGGAATTTTCGGCAAAACTGTTGGTAACCATAGTCTTCACCCCACCACCACAGATAATGGATACCGAACAATCGATTTTGCAGCAGCTCGTAATATGGTTATAAGTAGCACAAATTTCCCCCATAAAAATATCCACAAAGCTACCTGGCTATCTCCGGATGGACGTACAGCGAATCAAATTGACCACATTATGATTGACGCCCGACATGCTACCAGTGTGTCGGATGTACGTACCTATCGAGGAGCTAACATCGACTCTGACCACTTCCTAGTTGTCGCCCAGTTCAGAGCACGAATTTCCAATGTTAAAAAAGGACGCACCAGCCAAAATAGGAAGTTTAACATTGGAAGACTCCAAACACCTGAGATAGCCTTAGCATACAAGGAGCGATTAAGTAATATACTCAATACCACACCTCTACAACATAATCTCTCCGTCAACGGAAAATGGAAACAATGCGCAAACATCATCACGATGGCTGCTACACATACCGTGGGTTTTGAAACACCTCGCGTGAGAAACCCATGGTACGACGATGAATGTTTAGCAAAGACGGTAGAGAAAAATGAGGCCTACAGGAAAGCGCTGCAACGTAAAACAAGAGCAGCTCAAGAAGAGTATAGAGTGAAAAGAAGAGACGAGAAGAAAATTTTAAGGCGCAAAAAACGTTTATTCGAAAAGTCTCAACTTTTGGATATAGAATCAAACCGAGACAGAGGCGAAGTACGGAGCTTTTATAAAAAAGCCAAGCAGCTTGCAGCTGGTTTCAAGCCCCGTACACACGCGCTGAGGGATGATTCGGGAAATTTGGTAACCGATACGCAAGGGATATTAGAGACATGGAAACAGCATTTTAAGAACCTGCTGAATGGCGCAAACATAGAAAACACAGATACGCCTCGCCCTAACCCAGTCAACTCCGAAGATACAGATACACCCAGTCCTGCAGAAGTGGAAGCAGCCATCCGAAAATTAAAGAACAACAAAGCTGCTGGACAAGATAACCTGCCAGCTGAACTTTTTAAGGCAGGAGGTGAAGTGATGATTGAATTCATGCACCAAATCATCAAACAAATCTGGATCGAGGAGAGCATGCCTGATGACTGGAATTTAAGTTCAATATCTCCTATATTCAAAAAGGGCGATTCCATGTCCTGCGCCAACTATAGAGGAATATCCCTATTAAACGTTGCGTATAAGATCCTTTCCAATATTCTGTGCGAACGTTTGAAGCCCCATTGTAACGCTGTGATAGGAAACTATCAGTGCGGCTTCCGTCCTGGTAAATCAACCACCGACCAGGTGTTCGCATTAAGGCAGATCCTGGAGAAGGCCCTCGAATTTCAAATCGATACGCACCATCTTTTTATCGATTTTAAATCTGCCTATGACAGCATACATCGATCAGTGCTTTACGAATCAATGTCGGAATTTGGTTTCCCAGCCAAGCTTATCCGTTTGTCAAAAACGACCCTGGAAAACACCCGGTGTGCTGTGGTGATTGGGAGGCACATTTCTGATTCATTTCGAACGTGCTCCGGATTTCGACAAGGCGACGCGCTGTCATGTAATTTCTTTAATCTGGTGTTGGAGCATATAGTGCGACGTTCCGGTGTGAACACGCAGGGCACTATATTTTACAAATCGGTGCAGCTCCTGGGTTTCGCTGATGACGTCGATATTATCGGAACATCACGACGAGCAGTCATCGAAGCCTTTACACAGATTGAAGAGGAAGCACGTAAAGCGGGTCTTCTCATAAATGAGAACAAAACAAAATATATGCTGTCGACAAATAAAATGTCCTCACAACATCATATAGGACACAACATCACTGTCGGCTCATATAATTTTGAGGTAGTTCAGGAGTTTATCTACCTTGGAACCAACATCAACTCCATCAATAACATCGATGTTGAAGTAAGGCGAAGAATTACCCTTGCAAACCGTTGCTACTTCGGTTTGTCGAAACAACTGGGTTCAAAGCTCTTATCCCAAAATACCAAGGCACAATTATACAAAACGCTCATCCTTCCGGTGCTGCTATATGGTTCTGAATCGTGGACATTACCAAAAGCAAGCGAGCATGCACTTGGTATCTTTGAGAGAAAAATTCTTCGTCGCATTTATGGTCCTGTGTCTGACGAAGGGGTTTGGAGAAGAAGATACAATGCCGAACTATACCAGCTGTACAACGACATGGACCTAGCTAAAAAAGTCAGAATAAGACGGCTTCATTGGCTAGGCCATGTAGAGCGTATGGATGAAAATGCTCCGGCTAGGAAACTCTTCGAATCCAAACCCCAGGGAACGCGTCGTCGAGGGAGGCCACACCTTCGTTGGAGAGATGAAGTATCGGCAGATGTGAAAAAACTACAAATCACCAACTGGAGAGATTCCGCTCGTGACCGAAATCAGTGGAGGACAATTTTGCGCCAGGCCCAGGACCTTCAAGGTCTGTAGCGCCCAACAAGTAAGTAAGTATGCTACGACTTATGGAAGTTGTTTTAAAATTAAAAGCTGTCGAAACCTTCATTTCAACAATTTAATCTTTGTAACATCAACCTATTTATCCAGTTATTTCAAAAATTTCCAATTCTTGCTTTTTTGAGCTTTAAAAAAGGGAGATGGAAAAATATACCCTCAAGGTGTGATATTATGTCAAAAACGTCTAGTTTGGTCTGAATCAAATAAATCTTAATTGATTAAACAGATTATATTTATACAACGGAAAAAATATGGGAAATGATGGATGATAGATGAGAAATATAAGACAAACAATAAACCAAAAATGACACATGTCAAATGAAAGATGACAGATAAGTAATGATATACAACGATAGGTAGGTGACAGAATGACAGATGACTGTTAAAACAGTAAACTAAATATGACAGAATAACATACGACAGTTAAAAAATTAAATATATTATAAATGCGGTAATAAAAAAATTAAATATACTATAAATAAATATAAAAAAAATACATTTCAAATCACAGATAATTTATAACAGTTGATATTTATAACAAAATAAATAATACATTATGTCAGATGAAAGATGACAAATGAGATAATACATAATTATGATGGTTGATAAATAAAAAATAACAGATGAATGATGTCATATGTGTTGCCAGAAAACAAATATCATGGCTAAGAAACAGCCGGCAATGAACAGGTTTCCAAACGGGGATATAACTACCTAATCCACGTAGCGCAGGATAGAAAGAGCTACAGAAATATGATCAGAGACATCCAGTAGTGGATATGCAGCTGAAGAAGAAGAAGAAAATGTCATATGATAGTAGATAGAAGACAGATGAGAGGTAAAAACTATGTATTCATAGAACTATGCGAGATTAATAAAAATAATCTTAATTGTAAGAAAAAGTAAAAAGGTTCACTAAAAAGGTTAAAAAGCCAATGTTTAGGTTATCAGTATTTTTTTGAAATCAATCAATCATTTTTGTGAAATTTTTTAATATTTTTGATAAATTACTTTTTTACCTATATTCTTCTTCCCTTCAGTGAAATTTACAAAATGACGTATAAAATAACAATAAAAAAAATTAACAAGTTTATGAAAATTAACTTAAGCGATTTGACATCAGTTTTTAAATAGAATGCAAATAATCAATTTCGGGAGTTAATATACAAACCTAATACATTAAACAGATAACAAATAAGATAATACATTGTTGGGCATTTTCATAAAGTAAACCGGAGCATACGCTCCGAGCACTGGCAGAGTGTGCAGAGTGTAATCCGATCAGAGCATACTCAGAACACTCTAATTTAATAAATGACAGATCTAAGTTGTCACAAGCTTAAGTTGTCACACCTGTCATATGTTTAAGTCATTCATATATTTATTATGTTATTTACCTTCACATCAGCCATCATAAAACAAATTAATATTAACAAAAAACAAAATATTTGTTTTTAAATTGTCAAAGGCCAATAATTCAACAAATTTTTATTAAATTTTAACTATACCTAAATTTTGACAAAAAAAAAAACAATATTTTTCACAATATTTATTTGATATACATGCTTAGAAATTTTATAACGAGCACAGAGTTCACCACGCTCTGACCGCACTGCGATCGAAAATCTGAATTGAACATAATTTGTATGCTCTGAGTGCTCCGAGCTACAAATTGATTAAACATATTATAAGTGTCATACATCGAGCTTTAATCCGATTTACTTTATGAAAACGTCCAATATGATATATAATTCAAATGACAGATAATGACAGTTAAAATAATAGATCTCTATGTCTATTTTATCTGCTATATGAATTACGTCATCTGTGATCTGTCACAAGCATTATTCCATAATATTTGCCATATACTGACATGATATACAAAGATGTCAAATAACAAAAGAATAAACCAGATTATATCATATTATTTGAAATAATTACAAATTGCAGGTGATGATCGTAAATCTTCCACCACAAAAGAAATATGTTTACACAAATATCATGTATTTAATACCGCCACAATATTGATTATTAATACAAATTTAATCCGCTTAGTTTAAAATAAATATGGTAAAACACTGTACATTTTCCACTCAACTGGAAAAACCATTACTTAGCTAAACTTAAAAATTGGATTAGATTCTTGTTTCCTTTTTCCTTTTTCATTTTTGTTTTTTTTTTTAAATAAATAAAAATAAATTTTCCTTAGCCACGTTTCATTTACTTTCCTAAATTCATTCGCATCATCACGTCATACTAAAATGAAGTAAAAAAAAAAAAAATCAAACAAAAAAAACGCGCTAAAATCATTGAACAAAAAAAAAATATTATTCTGAAAAAAGAAAATAGAATTTAAGTAAAGGCACGTCATTGAAATACAAAAAAAAAAGAAAAAAAAAAACAGGAAAAAGAAAACTAAACTCAATTATCTTTCTATCTCTTTTTTTTTTGTTTTGCATTCTTTTTTTTCTCTAAGAATAGAATTTTGTATTTTTAAAGGATTTTCTTTTCATGCTTACATTTTTTTTTTTTTTTTTTTTTTTACAATTAATGGAAAGTATTTACTAAAATTCCAACTTTTTCAAATGTGAAAATAAAAATAATGAATTGATATTTCCACTTAACCAAATTTATTAATTCTCTCTAAGGACATATACCTACGTAGCTATATAATAAAAAATATAAAAATTGATAATAATTCAATTTATAAATAATTTTTTACCCTAAAAAAAAAGAATTAAACTTTCGACTAACTGAATTTTCCTAATCTTGTTATATTATAATTTTTTGGGAAATAAAAAAAAAATATAAACCATGAAAAACTTGAATGAAAATAATAGAAAAAATAATAAAAAGAGAAAGAATAAAAATTGGTCCCAAGAAATCGAAAATATGTTAATAATATAATAATAACTTACTTTACCAAAGGATCCTTTACCAAGTACTTTAATGAATACGAAATCAGATTGACGGATCATATCCAATTTGGTGACATTATGTGGGGTATCCCTTGATGATCTTGGTATTGGTTTACGTTGAGATGATTTCTATAAATTCGATAATATGGATTAATATTTTGATTATTTTAAAGGGGATGTATGGCTTCTTATTGGAAAAAAAATTTCGAATGTAAAAATGTTCAATACCAAAATGTTGAAAAAAAAATGTCGAATAACGAAAAATATAAGTACTCGTGTGTTAATTTTTATAATTAATAAAAAAATATAAGTTGGACATTGCAAATTTTCAAAATATTTCATAAAAGTTTCAGAAATTATACGAAACTACTTTCCGTTATTACTGGCAGAAATTATGAAATTTCTAGGTCTGTGTGAAGAGTCAAATTTTAAAATCTAATTATTTTTATTATAATCAAATATCACTCTAATTATTTTTATTACATATACACAAAAAAGCACTTAACAGGGGGTTTTAATCTCAAACCCCCGCTAAACATTACTTTTGAATTTCTTTTATTGTTTATGTACATATTTCGTTAATAATATAAGCTTATTTATGTAACTTGCTCTAGAATATACTACTTTAAAAAAAATGTCGAAAATTTATATATATATATATATATATATATATAGTTTTTCCTGGACCGGGTTTTCAACATTATTTTTTTCAACATTTTTTCCTATTCGACATTTGTTTTCAACATTTTTTTTTTGACATTTTGGTTCTCGATAAAATGACCGTCTCCCTTTGTAAGGATATATTAATTTATTTTATTTGTGTATACAAAATTCAAAATTCATACCTTCATTTGGCTTCTCAATTTAGCCAAATCAGTATTTTCATCTGTACAAGGTACATTATAGTATTGACCTTCCTCTTCTGTTAGCAATTTAAACCATCCTTCAACTGGTTCCTATAAATGAAATAAATAAAATTTTTTAAAAATATGTTCTTAAAAATAGAATGAAGTTAAAGTTGTTCAAATAGTTGGCCTGCATAGAGAAATCAGGTTTATAAGTTTAATTGTTATCGATTTGGTATTAAAAACCTTCTTCGTGAAAAATCGTAATTCATAACACAAAAAACCAAATAGAAACTAATACAAATTGACCATAACCTTAACTGTAGTTTGATCTAATTTGAAACTGTTACAAATGCAACATTTGTGATGGATGATATTGTATTGTAGGGGAATGCATTATAGTGGATGTAACAAATTGCAGCAGGTAAAAATATAGAATATGCTATAATTTATCTGTATAGCGGTTCGTATAGCGATTAAATGTAAAATAAAGTTAAATTTACTTATATAAATTTGATCAATGGAAAAATAAAGACACCTTTCTTGGTCAAAGTAAATTAAATCATCATACTTGGGTATGCCACTAGACGTAAAATAGTTGGGTGTGGCACTAGATGCCAAAATCCGATGGAAATGACATTAATGTCAAGCATAAACAAAAATAAATTGAACATAAATACAGAAATGTGCACTAGACACAAAATTATTGGGTATGCATGACACTAGATACCAAAATGCCTTAGAAAAGAACATTTATATCAAGAAAAAGAAACAGTGACTTAAACATAAATAAAAGAGAAGAGATGCCTTATATAATCGCAGGGTGAACTATCAACAGTTTAATATACTTAATTATATAACAAAACTTTGTTAAGTTTTGTTATATAATTAAGTATATTAAACTATTAGACTTAGTTATGAAACTGCTTCATATAAAAAGTATCACAACGTTTTAAAGTAATTTATTGAGATAGTTAACCCCTCTTGGCTAATCCCTCCATTTCCGCTCTTTCTGTCTGAATATCTAAACAATATATGACCAAGAAAAGGCGTAACGGAGAACGTAACAATCCCAACCGCAGAGACATGAAATCGGTTCGTTGTACAAATTGTGAAATAAATTAATTTTAAAAATTTTCGAGCTACAATATTAAGTAATAAATATGTCCAAGTATAAAATAAAAAAAAAATATTATGATCTTAATGGACAGTAGTATAGAAAGGCGATATCAAAGATGTGGTGCCGTTTTGAAACAAAAATTTTGTTAAATCCATTTTAATCTCTGACTTACGCTTAGTGAGCAAATTCACAAGAAGCACTTTAAATGTGTGGGTTTTAATGATCAAATTGATATCTAAGCACAGGTTTATACTTCGTAATTTTAATTTAGTAGGATTTAAATAAACTTGATATTTTTTAATAACTAACAATCCTAAATTATTGTCCATTCCTTAGCATCAATAAATAAAATATTCGTAAATTTTTCAATTCTGCAATTTTTCTTTTTTCGGAGCCTCGATTTTAATTTTGCTTTTGAGAATAATGTTAACATTTCTCTGGATGCCGATTGTTCGAAATTCAAATACAATTTTTCGTGGCTTTATAATGTTTACAATTAATTTATTTTTCATTATCCGCAATCATACTTCTTTATTAGTTAAGGTTTCCGTTCAACTGTTTTTTATCAGCCTCCACGTTTTGAAGGGCCAAATTTTTTTTAAGGAGGTTTCTGATACTGTTCAGGCTTCAGCTCCATATAGAAGTGTTGGGTCTTCCTAAATAAAGTAGAATTCTATAAATCATTTTATTGTGACCGTTCTATCTAAGTTAAGCTAAATTTTTTAATTATCTATAGTATAGATATAATATCGAGGAGTATATAGAGACTTCGACGTATAGTCTTCAAAATTTTGAAATTTTATATAATCAAGTAATAAGACCCGAGCAACAAAATAAAAATTCAATCTTTGTAATTGTTACGCCTGTCTTTAATTTTTCTGAATCTTCACAATCAGACCCGAACACGCAATATGATAGGTAATACAAATCTTTATTGCAATGTTGTTGTTGTAATATAACATCTAAATTCAACTATTGACAATACCAAATTTTCTTATTTTTTGCCGTAGAATCCGAATTTGCATAAAAAAATATCTTTTCCCATTTGAAAATTTCAATTTTGGCGAATTTTTGGTTTAAAAAACCTATTTCAGGTCCTTTCCGGAACTTGAACACATTACCAATCGATAGCGCAAATAAATGTTTAAATAACGGCTCCTACTCCTCTTAAAAAAACGGATCGGCATGCTCTGACACACCCGGTATAACAATATATAAAAATACTTCTGTAGCAAAGTTTTTAGTGTAATAAATTTCAACATCGTAATCAAACCCCAACTAGACTAAATTGTGTTACACACCTTATTTGTATGGCCCATGTTGTATGTGTTGCTCAAATATTCGTTTTTTATGTTGTCGACAAGACGTCGATGCTTCTAATAGTCTCTTTCAGTATCGTTTTCTTTTGGGAACAAGAAAATCGTTGACGGAATATAATACGTTCCAAGTGGAGTTGTTGATTACACAATAAACTGGTTATCAATCAGAACTATAGCTATTACAATACTATTCCAATTTTATTGAACAAAATCAAGGAATTTAAATTTATTGAAATATAATTAAATTTATAACAAAAAAAAAAAAATTTCCGAAAGTCATAAAGCACTTCCTCTTGTCTTTCCTAATTAAAAATTTTCTTTAGACTGTGTTTCCAACATCCTTATAATTAATTTACTGTTTTTACTGTAATTTTATTTCTATAATTTTCTGTTTAATTTAAGCTTTTTAATTCTTACTCATTTCTCGTACTGAAAAAAATTATGCAATTTATGCACTAATAATTAAAAAAAAAATATTCGCTATCAGCAACCATTATGCTTCTCCTTATAAAATTTCACCATTAAACCATTGCCTTAAATGATTTCCTATTACCTTTCTTCTTATCTTTCCTTTTTTCTGAATTTTCTTCTGTTGCATAATTATTTTCCATATAATTACAAACGGTTTTACGAAACCGTTATTTTGTTAAAATAAAAAAAAAAAATATAAGCAAAAATTAACAACACCATAAAATTGCTGATTCAACAGTTAAGAAGAAAACATGATCATAGAAAAAAAATTAAAACCTTAAAAGTATTAAGAAGACATGACAATACCATTACTGGTTTAAATACAATTAACTGTATTTTGATAAATATAAAAAAGAGAGAAAAATAACTGCAATTTTTCTTGTGTTCACACCGTTAATTATTAGCAACATCAACATAAATTTGTATTCACATTTTTCCACTTGAATTTATTGTAATTCTTTTTTGATAATTAACTCTCTCAGGAGTTAATTAGTAGTCAATTATATGCTTTACAGGTTCTACGGTGTTGATTTTTGGACACTGAAACTTTATTAAGATTAATTATAAGGCATTTGAAATATGACTCTTTTGGGATGATCAAACGTGGTACACAAAAGTTTTATGAAGTATGATAATATAAAAACAACATGTCTCGCTTTAAGCGTGTAATGCCAGAACCAAAATGCGATCTACTGTAGTTAATACTGACGAAGCTCTGTACCAGTCATAATTGAGTTCATTTGTGATGAAAATAAAATAAAATAATATTGGTAGAAAGCAGATTCTGGAATGCTAGACATTAATTATTTAACAGTATACAATAAACATCAAGATGCAAACTATTAGTAACAAAAAAAAACCGAGAGAGATTTTTTCTTCAAGAAAGAAATTTTACATCTATTAATAAAAAAGAGTTTTTGTAATTCAATTGCTGTGGGTAAGTCATTCCAACCAAAACCGATAATTATTCTGAGACAAAATAATATATACGCACAAGTGAACGATCGTTTGAAACGTTCAAAACCAACAACATTAAGCATGAAAAATGTTTATAAGTATAAATATGCATGCATGTAACTTAGGCTAAATCAGCGCCAAAGTTAAAGAAAAACTATATAAGCTACTAAAACAAGTCAAATGTCTTATTTTTTCATGTCAAAACTGGTTGCGATACTGACTAAACTGAAAAGCTCACATGTATGATTTCAGATAAAATCAAAGAAGAAGGGTTTTTAAAAATCGCAATTTTTTATGGAACGCGGTTTTTACAGAAAGCAGAATGTATTCTCACTAATTCCTACCATTTCCTACTATGTTAGAAATTAGTAGGAATCAGTAGGAAATCATGGAAAACATCTGATATTTACATATTAATTATCAAAATATATTACCTTAATAATTTCAGATACACCAAACGATAATGAACCCATAAAATCATTACGTGAAGTTCTGTCCCAATCCCATACTTCAACGAGAACTCTTTTATCTTTATCCTCTGGTTTTAAATTGCTAAGAACAAAAAATAATAAAATATAAAAATTAAATTTAATTATAATAAGGATGCTAATGTATATACATATACCTACATTTTTAAAGTAATAAATTATATACATATACATACATACACATTTAAATTTAAAATAAGTTATTATTACAGTGACATTGTAATAATTAGTATAATATTGAATAGGGTAAGTGAATTTTTCTACTAACGTTCTATTTAATAATTAGACCATTACAAAAAAAATTTTATATAATAATAAACGGTAAATTATTACGGTTCTATTCATTATTATTATTATTATTATTATTATATAAACGTATATGTATGTATATTTCTGTATAACTACAGTATATTGTACTTACAATGTAAATGTTTCATTATAAACAGGATTTAATGTTCCTTTAATTGTTTTTGTCTTCTGTTTTGTTTTATCTGCTTCATCTGGAATCAATTTTATTTTAACATAAGGATCACTCAAACCATTTGGATCCATTGGAATTAAATTGGCGCCTTCCTTAACTATTTAAAATAAATAAATAAAATAAAAATATATCAAATAAAATTGAAAAGTTAAGATGGAGAGAGGGAGAAAGGGTGGTGAAAAATTGAATCAATTTTAAACCAAAGTAAACTAATTTATTTTTAAATATTATCCTTAAATATTTTAATTAAGGATTTTATAAAATAATAATTGTATTTTTATTAATGTATATGTGTAGTAAAATAGAATTAATTAATAATATTGTATATTAAGCAAAATTTATTTAATAGTAAATTGTTATGGGTTAACACACGAGTAATTTTTGAATTGTAAAAATTGCGATTATCATTATTGTAGGAAGAATGTATTTTTTTTTTGTTGTTGTAAAAATTAATTAAATTTTGTAAACTAGGATGTGATTAACAATTGAAATAATTGTTGCTTCCGTTTCGGTATGCTAAATGAGAGTGTACATGCAATTTCCTATATATTATAAGTATATTTAGTATAATTATTAGTAAGCGATTTTATTTAAGTATACTTTGGGGCTTGTCTTATCTTTAGAAACGACGTTTATTTAATTGTCCGAACCGTCCAATCACTCGATTCTGCTGGGAGATATTGTTTATAGAGCTTGCGAAAGAACTAACACAAAATAAAATATTAAATTTGTGCTAACTTTAATTTAGAAGATACATATGACATCTTCTTTCAATCGTGCTACTCTTTAGCTCAAGATTTTGCCTCGTTTATGCGTCTTTTTCTAACTAAGGTTCACTAAGCCCGGCAACTACTTTGAAAATTACCTAATATCAGATGTTGAGCAGTGAAGAAGCATAAGCTGTGTATTGCTGTGCACCAAGCTCAGTATGGGTCATCCAGCTAGTTTCTATTTCCCTAAAGTATATTTAGGTAAGCAAATCTAACTCGATATTCAAGCTTTTGTTTTTGTTTTTTCTGTTTTTGCTTGATCTAATTTTCATTACCGTAGTTTACTACTGGGCTGGTAAGCATTTATACAATTTGAATTTGAATCTGCTATGCATACTTCTTGACCTGCTTTATTTGCTTGTAAAGCTTGTTAACTTCTGTACCTTCCCCTACTAGCGCCCAAGTATTTGCCTTTTTTTGGACACAGTAAAACGTACACAATTTTTTACATAGAGATTTTAATTTGTATCATTCAAATGCGCTGAAACTTCCATATTTGAAAAGATTTCGCATAATGCTTCCCATTTTACAGTAGTACTAAAAAATATTTATTTTGGTTAACGAATCTTAGGTACATAATTCTGTTAAACTCTCTTGCTTTCTCTATAACTTGTCGTACATTCAAAATTTATTCTCTGATGTCTTTTCCTGGGACGGTCTCATTATGATCATCCACTATTTGTGTTAAAACGTTTTTTAATTTCTCGTGTTGTTGAATACAGTACTCACTTGTAAAATAAGCCATAAAATGTAATATACCCAATTTAGAGTAAAATTTAATGTATCCAATCTTTTGACCAAGTTGTTGTACTTCAAATTGTACTGCATAGTGTTAAGAAATTATTGCTTCAGTAGTAACTTACACTACATCATCCTCGTGATGTCCCACACGTAATAAGATTACAAGCTTTAATAACCGACGATTCAAAAATACACAACTCTAGTTCAACATCAGCGCTTTTATTAGATACAATGGACATGTCTCCAAACAAAAGATTATTTGGTGTATGCAATTGACAACGTGAACATGTAAGCATGTATTTGTAGAGATTCAGGTATTGAAGTAAAGCAATTTTAAAGAGAAAAATAATACAATTCATTGCCAGTTGCCACACAGTTTTTATTTATTTTTTAATATAAAATTTTCTTACAATATTGACCAATACTCCCATGATACCCTCTTATATTATACCGTTATTATTAAAACAATCTTTAGAATAAAAAATAATAGAAAAAAAATTATTATTTCAAAGAATAAAGAAATAAAATTTTAAAAAAACTGACGTTGCAGTAAAGTTGAGTTGTAAATCAGATGCTTCTTTTCTATTTTTCTGAGGAAACATTATGAGAAAAAAAAACCAATCATAACAAAAAAGAAAAAAACAGTTATAAATGGTGGAATAAATAATGTTGCAAGATTGATTCAAACGGTATAGAAAAAATTTGTAGTTTTAAAGTAGAATAAAAAGAAAAACGTGATTTCAATTGTTTATGGTTATTTTTGCATTATTTTTGCACTATTATAGAAAATGAACAACTGCAAGGATGAAAATGTAGGTCAACTTTTTGTGCAAGTGAAATTTTGAGTCTTCAGAATTTAAATTAGTTTACTGAATAGTTGGTTATAAGTGATGTCTCTTTTGTAATAAACATTTGCCTTTTCAAGCGAGTTTTTGTTCATATCATCAATTCCGAGAAGCGGCTTTGGGTGGTGGACATATTTTGTATTGCTTGTTAGTAAAAAATCAAATATGTATCAAATAAAATGTAGTCTTCGTTGATAAATTCCGAACCATGTTTATGGGGGATAATAAAACAATTAACCTTCGCTTGGGCGGCAAATGAAATATACGTAAGCGGGCAAGATTAAAATATGTTAATATTTTTGGTTTTTCCATATATTTTGTATGGAGAATTTTTTGATCAAAATAAGTTATTTTTATGTTTTTATGATTATTTTTATATGTGCATTACTGTTACTTTTATGTTTGCTTTTATCTATACCAGCGAATATCTATCCTCTAAGATAGTTTTTTGGACATACCGGTATTTTAAAAAAACGAAGTGCTACTGGAGACAGAGTTACAGAGTTAGTAGTTCCGACAACAACAGTGTGTCTATTTCAGCGAAATAAAAAAAAAATTAAATAAAATATATATATTTTGAAAAGATTATTTATTGAATTTTCAATATTTGCAATAATATGGCGGAGTTTAAAATTTGATGTGCCGTTCAGCTAGGCAGGTAAGTAAATTTTGTAATTTTTAGTAAAAGTGCAAAAAACACAAAAAATGAGTGTTTTTCTTCAAAAAACCCATTTATTAAATTTCCTATATTTTGGCGTAAATATTAATAAATTTCTTCGAAATCAAGCAAAACTATTAAAAATATATGAAGTTTAAAAAAAAATCCCGCTACAGGTATATGGCACTCATTTTTATTGAGTTTTACTATGAGAAACACAAAAAATCAAACAAAAAAAAAAATGGACACAAAAGATACAAAAAACTTATTTTAACCGGTTATCGTTTGAGGAAGAACAAGCACACTTCTCTAGATTGGTGGAACATGTGCTAGATGATGAACGTGCTGATGTAGGACTACCGGAAGAAATAGTATTTGAACCAATTGCCGGTCCCTGAAGAATCGAAAGTGATGATAATGATGACAAAGATGAAAATGAAGATTATCGTATTTCGAAAAATGAAAATGCAGAATCAGATGCTTAAAAAATCCATCTTAGACGTAAGTGATGGTCATGATTCTGAGGTTGAGTCACTAGATGATGAATCAAAAGTACCTACAAGAAGAAAATAATCACATTGTTGATTCAAATCAATATTTTATTGGAAAGAATGGCACAAAGTGGAATAAAATTCCATCAACATATCAAAGGGCTCTTTTTTTTTTTTTTTTTTTTTATATTATAGCCAAAACTTAGGTTTTGAACCTTTTAGCACTTGCGTACCGTTGACCATTTGAAAAAGGAAAGGATAGTTAAAGGAAAGGACAGAAAAAGGAAGAAGAAAAGTTTTGTGGGAAAGAGCGAACAATGTTGTTAATATTCGTCTTAAATCTCTGTAAATCATAAATAAAAAATCCTTCTCTCATTGGGAATGCTGCGATTGGGACGCGATTCCACAATCGAGATGTTCTTACTGTAAAAGAATTTCCATAGCCGGACTTAAACCATCTCGGAATTTCCACTGTGAAAGGGTGGGCACTTGATGCCTCTCGTGTTATGCGACAGAATTGTTTGAGAGGAGGAAGAAGTGACTTTAATTCCTCGGAACAAGTGCCAACACCAAGTAGATATCTATAAAATAGAGAAAGTGCTCCAATAATACGACGATGACCAAGTGGTATTAGGGATGACGTCACATTTATGTCGCCTATAAGACGAATGGCGCGGTTTTGAACTTTGTCCAAAAAATTTAAAGCAGTTTTTGGTGCACCTGCCCATAAATGTGAGTTATACTCGAGCTTGGGTCGTATATATGCTTTATAGATTTTTAGAGGTCTCGAGATGAAAAATAAGTTTTGCAGCGACTTAAAAAGCCCAAACATTTGGCGGCGCTTTTCGCAATATCGAAAATATGCTCATTCCAGTGCATATTTTGATTCACTCACATCCCGAGAATGTTCAAGTCTTTGAGTCGCTGAATAACTTCATTTTGAAGCCGGAGAATTGGTTCGAATGTTGTTAGCTTGTTACTAACAAGAGAGCTTTGAGTTTTTGAAGTGTTAAACTCGACTCTGTTTGCTCTACCCCAGTCGACAATTTTGGCTAGGTCGTGATTGAGTGCACCAGCCATCATTGTTCTTTTGGAGTTGACTGCTGAAGCTGTAGCATTATTTGTTTTGAGAAAATCATATGATGCTACTAGAGTGCTGTCATCGGCAAAACTATGGATTGGATTGAAAGTTAATTTGAGAAGGTCATTAATGAAAATGAGAAATAGGGTGGGTGAAAGGACGGAGCCTTGTGGAACACCAGCATTGATTTGAAGTTGGTCGGAAAAACTACCGTCAACTGAAACTATGATAGATCGATTTAAGAGAAAGCTTTCAATCCATTTAGAAAAGGTTGGACCGATGTCTACAGCATTGCATTTTGCTATAAGAGCAGAATGCCAGACTCGATCAAAAGCCTTAGATATATCCAGAGCTACAACAGCAGCTTCACCAGATTGATGAAGACTGGTGTTGAGCTTTTCGCAGAGGCATGTCATGAGATCACCGGTGGAACGCTGAGCTCGTATTGACTATCATGAATTATACCTCTACTATCAAGATATTTCTTCAACTTTTGATTGATTAAGATTTCCATCGTTTTGGAAATAATGGAAGTAATAGCTATGGGCCTATAGTTCGAAGGATTGCTTTTGTCACCTTTTTTAGGAATAGGATAAACTTGGGCAACTTTCCAATAGGACGGGTAAGTTCCTGAAGAAAAGAACAAATAGAATAGAATAAGTTGCGCAGAGGTTTAGAAATGGCGAAGGCAATGTGTCGCAGCACAATCGCAGGTATACCATCGGGACCGGTAGATTTTTTTATATCAAGATTCTTCAAGACTTTTACTACAGCTCTTGTTCTGAAGTATCTCCTTCCAAGCGAAGAATTAACAACAGGGATTGTTGGCAGATTTTGGGCTGTATTAGGGAGTGTGGAATTGGCTGCAAATAATTTTGCAAAAAGGTTAGCTTTTCCAATAGAATCTGATATAATTGTACTATTATCAATCATAGGTGGAAATGAAGATTTGCAAAAATTTTGCCCAACGCTTTCAGCAAACGTCCAGAAGGACCTGCTGTTGTTAGGGAGATTAAAGATTTCTCGTCTCAACCTTTGGTTGTGCAGGAATTTTAGCTGATTGATAGTTTTTTTACATTTATTCCTAACCACTTTATAACTATCATATGTGTTGACAGTTTTATTATTCTTGTATTTTTTATAAGCTTCTTCTTTGGATTTCAGCTCTAGCCAAAATATTTTCCGACAAAAATCGATAGGTCCAATATCCATTAACAAAACGTTTAACTGATTGTGAAACATTCGCCACAATTTTCAATACATCAATGGTTGACATAAATTTTTAATTTAACTTCGTAAGAGAATTTTTCTTTTTTATAACAATCATACTAAAAATAAAATTCAAAACAAAATTTTTTTTCAAAAAACCTTTAGTGCTTTATTTACTTTATGTTTTAAAATATATTAATTTTAGTATATTTCCATTTCAATTTAAAATATTTCAGAGCCTTTTATCTTATTTTTCAATTTTTATCGAAATAACTACAAAAAATTTATAGAATGCCATACATTTTGTATAAATAAAAAAAATATTAACATATGTTAACCTTGCCCAACAACGAAGAAAAAAAATTAAATTGCCGAAAAATTGGGCTTAGACACGTTTTTGCGAATTTTTTTATATATATATTCAATATCTACTCAAAAAATTAGGCACTGATTTCTGATTTCATTAAGATAGGCCAAATAATGAAATTTTTATGCAAAAGTAAAAAAGTAAATATTAACATACGTTAGTCCTGCCCAAGTGAAGGTTAATTAGAGAAATTGTACAAGCTCAAGAAAAATATAAAATTAGATAATAGTCGCAGTCTCAATCTCAGTCTCAAAAACAATTTTATGAAAGGTAAGGAAATAAATAGCTAGTAAGCCATTTAAGTAAGTTGAGTGTAAAGTCTTGCGATTGGTTGTTCTTTCAAACCGTTCAATACAAGTTCTTTTGAATGGTCTTATATACCCAAAAATTCAGTGTTTGTATACCTCAAGCATCAGACTAACATAATTTTTAATATTTATAAATTATTTTTTATTAACAAATGCAACCCATTTCAGTAGATTTGCTGATAATGGTACTACGTCTACTCTTGAGTACTTGTATTTTTTTTAAAAAATCTACAACAGGTACACAAATTTCAGCTCTTATAGAGAACGAAATAACATCATTCATAGTTCCATAAACAGCTTATTTCAAAAAATTCAAAACTAGAGATATAAATACAGAAGTGTAAGTAAGAGTAAAATTTAATGCTTTAAAACCCCAAATCTGTGATATAACAACAAAAGAAAATTCATTAATACAAAATATTTTATTATAGAAAATGTAAATATTGAAAACATCGATACTTTAAGTACTCTTGAAATCGAAATAGACGATAAATATTTGTGGTGCGATCACATTTTTTTTGTTGCGAAATTGTACTGCGGATTGTTTAATATTTTTGAGCGGGATTAGAAAATACGTTACATTTGTCAAGTTCCTATTAATATAGATGGCATATATTCGACCGCGACTTGAATACAACTCATATATTTGGAATGGTGTATTTAGCAGTACTCTCCAGCACAAAAGTGAACCGTCGTCGTATCTAAATAAGTCACAGAACCAAGCTATATTGAAAATATCAATAATGTAAATAATGTAGGTTGTTTGTTTGCCACACAACCCTTTACATCAGTAAAGCATCACCGTAATGTTGGAGTGGATACCTTGTTTTATAAATATCAGTTTGGTTATTGCTATGATAAAATCAAGATTGTTTTGCCTAATATGCAACTTTTCCAGGGAAGTCCTTCATTCCATAATACTCATAGAGCACCCCTTTTCCACAAAGTCCGAGTATCACTTTTGTAGTCCGAGTATCTAGGGGCCAAACTGTGTATAAATATAAATTTAATAATAATAAATATTATTTTTTTTCAACTTTTAATTTTTTAACAACTAAACTACGGAACATTCTGCCATCTTATGAGTTCCTACAAGCATACAGCTTAGAAGTCCGTTAGGAATTTCTATTTTTGTCTTTCCCAGTTTTCTTTCATTTCTATAAGCATGTTAAAATTCTGTCGAAACCTGTCAGGATAATTATTATCCCATTATTTTGTTTAAAAAAAAAAAATCTAACTCTCAAGTAGCAATAAAGAACGAGTGTATGTAAATATACCCTGGCAATTTTAAGAAACTGTACAAATTCAAGAAAAACATTAAATGATGAGATGTCTAACTTTCAGTGGTTCTAAAATTGCTTATGTCTTTTTCTTCTTTTGTTGCCTATCCATAATTAGATGTCAGCGGTCATATGATATTGACAATGACATTCTGATAGATGTTTCAATCCGTTGCCGAATGAATTAAATCACAAATATTTCTGATGCCTGTCCAGTTTCCTAATGTTGCGTAACCATGTTAATTGTTTTCTTCCTATACCTCTTTTTGCTTGAATTTTTACTTGATATATTAACTGAATTTTTCATATTTATTTCCACGGTAAATATACCCAAATTAGGAGGCTTTTTGTTTCTTTAGCCTTAGAAGTAGATCTCTTTCTGTGTTTGTTCTGCGTAGAACTTCTTCGTTTGTAATGTGATTAGAATTTTTTGGTAGTTCCGCATTTCGAAAGCTTCGAGCCTGTTAAGTTTTCTAACATTTAAGTTATATTTTAAGGCCCATGATTCTACACAATATAGGAATATAGACCAAACAAAGGATTTAACGATTCGCAAGCGAAGGTCTAAGTTCATTTCAAGACATCAAAAAACTTTTTTGTGTTTAAGAAATGCATTTCTTGCTGTTTCAATTCAGCATCTAATTTCCTTTTCGCAGCTCCTCGTGTAACCAGTATCCGAGATATTTGTATGGTTAGGTTATTTATATTTTAATTGCTGCTCTAGTTTAATGTGTTCTATTTCTACTTCCGATTACTAATTTAGTTTTTGAAATATTTATTTATAAGTTGAACAATTCGTTACGATGCTTGACTTTATCGACTATATGTTGTAAGTCCCTTAGGTTGTCTGTAATAAGTACTGTAACATCTACATATCTGATGTTATTCATAAATGTGCCAATTACTTTTATATCAACATCTAAATCGTTCAATGGCTTCTTGAAAAATGCCCTCAGCATAGATGTTAAACAGTAAACGGGAGAGAATACAGCCTTGTTGAACTGTTTTTTGAAAATCAATTCTTTGTGTCAGCACACTATTTATTTCTACACGAGCTGTTTGTTGCCAATATAAGCTATTTATATACACTTGCGAATTCTATTTAAGACCTCTGTACGTTTTTGATGGTTGATCTTATCAAACGCGTTTTCGTAATCCACAAAAGATAAGAAAACATTTTTATGAATATTACGATAATTTTGTACTTAATACTTGAATATTAAAAAGGGTTTCTATTGCGCTTCCGATTCCTTGTTCGAATCCAAATTGCGTTCTGCCCATTTACAACTCATAATTTGTGTATATATATACGATAATGTAGTACTTTCAGGAACATTTTGATTGCATAACTCATTAAACTTATTTAGTTTTAAGTTATCACATTTGACTTTTTTCGCTAGCATGACTAATGTTGACTTTAGCCAATCTTATGCAAAATTCCGGTACTATAACTATTGTTGAAAATTTTTTCGAACACAATGAGGTTTTCGGCATTGATCAGTTTAATTATAAGCCGTATAATACAGACATAGCCTAATTTTTGATTTCATTTTCGGTTATAAGTGTTTCGGATGGTTCTGTAGACGATTAGAACCCCAAATCATTTTTTAAATATATTCTTCCCAGGTCATAGTTTTTTCATTAACTCCAGTGATTATTTGACTGTTTTGATTAAAAATTGTAGAAGTATATAATTTTTTGTACATCCCTGATGTCTTAGGTCTTTAAATATATTTTAAAATCCGGATTAGTTAAATTTTTAAATCAATCCGTTATTTTTTTTCATATTAAACAGTTACACAAACTATAAATTTCCGTTCTCTTAACTATTTATAGTATGCATACTAATGATGCTCTAAATATGTCAGAGTCCTTAAAAATGTTAATACCTCTACTATAAATATAACATTAGACTTAAATCTAAAAAACTCTCATGTAATCTTGTAAGTCAAAATAAAATTTCATGTACTTAAGACAGAATACCATTTAAATATTCATAGAAAATATGAAAATATTTGACAAAAAAATATATATATATATATATATTTTAAGTAAAATAGAAAAAAAAATTGTAAAATATTTTCGTTATAGCTCCGTTCCATATTATTTTTTAAAAATCATTCAAAAACAAATTTGTGTTATGTTTTCTTCCAAAGTTATGCAAATTTTTACACGTTAAAAGAAAATTCTAAAAAAAAAAAACTTTTTCTCATTTTTTTTTGTGCTTTTTATAAAAAATAAATTTTGTTTTGTTTTCGAAGAATTTTACATTTTACTAAAGAAAATGGAAAATTAATTTGAATAATTTTCAAAAATTTCCATTTTGTTGTTGTTTTTTTTTATTATTTTTTTTTTGAAAACTCTTAATAATGAATGATATGCTGACGAAAGGAACCGTATTTTTTTTTGTAGGTTGTCTAAAATTTAAGAAAATATACGAAACGATTTTTATCACAATTTATTCTTCTTTCAGTCTTCCATTTTTTGTTTTTCTATTCTTGTTATTATTTTTTGAGTATTAAAAATTAATTAGGTCTATAGCAATTTGAAAATTAGTTGGGACAATAAGGATATCAACAATTATTACAAGAGTATGTTATTTTTGCTTCTGTTCTACAATGAACATTTAGGTCTACAGGTGTACCCCCCCCCTCCCCTCTTCCAAACCTTTCGTTTTATTAAAACTACTCAATAATATGAGGAAAACCTTTTAAAATTTAAATAATTGTTTTGGAAAAAATTTTCCAAGGTAAGTAAGTCTACTTTAATATTTTATGTTTTTGTAGATGAGTGAAGTACGTCGTGGAAGGGGAGACGAAAAAGCGAAGACTTATAATAATTTATGAAATATTAAAAATTCCATGATACTGAGAATCATTATGGCTACTTTAATTTATGTTTGATTGCGATCTGAACTGGGAAGTGGGAGGGGAGTGTGGAAGCAAAAGCGAAAACTTAAAATATTGTGTAAAATATTAAATTCGAATAATTCTTATACTTTAAGAATTTTATGTTTCATTTCAACCCAATTGAACCCAAAGAATAGAAAACTTACAATAATGTTCTAAAACATTAAAATTGGCCTTAATGCATTTAAAAACAATTTCGGCAAAGAAAGTTTAGTTCTATATGAACGATCAAAATATGGAAATGGGATTGGAAAAATTCATCAGAGTTAAATTAAAAATGAAACTAGGTTTGGTTTCACAGTAGTCTGGATGTCACAACTAGAGCCATCAGACGTATTGCATTTTTAGGTCAATCTTCAGGAATATCAATCAGGCTTGCTCCCAAAGTATGCTACTGGGGCCATCAGTCCTATTACAATACATTTTAAGAGTTAACAACAATTAAAAAAACTTATTTGCTCATCGTATTTTGATATGCGCGTCTCCAGGTGCAATAAACAAATTTTGTTTTATATAGTTTAAATATTTTCCTTGATTTTACTTTTATTTATTTTGAAAACAACTTCATTTTCGTCATATAATTTTGTTTTATGTTTATTTAATAATTAAATTTGATAAATAAATGCTCGAAATATTGTAGATATTGTAGTATAAGCTTGCAGTACCGTACTTAACGAAAAGTATGAAAAGCACGTAAAGGTTATTCTATCTAAGTTTCTACAAAATCTCACAATGAAATCTACAAAAGAAAATGTTTCAGTTAATCATTGTATAAAGCAGATAAAATACCCCATAATCATCCTATGCCACATCTCTTGTATCCACTCTTCTATACCGCAATAGCCGATGTACTTCTGTTAAGTTCATTCGATAATAGATTTACTTCCTAAACCAGATTATAAATCTCTCCTATACCGGAATACCTATACCCAACCAGTTATATGGATATAGATAGATTGTTAATTACGCGAGGGAATCTATCGACTATTATATAACCGCAGCTATAGCCGCAGCTTATTGTGATAATCCCAACCACTTAAGGTTTATTAAATTCGTCTGGATTAACTCTTTCATAGTTCCCAGAACAATGGGAGCTACTTAGCAGATCATTGAAGAACATCCTGAGTGTTATTACAAAATTAGGTATTATTAATTACTCAAACACTAGTTACAATAACTAATAAAACCGGGTTATCACAATAAGCCCATTTGCGGCTGCGGTGATATAGGGGAGTGATCCCCTACCGGAAAAGTTTAATCTAATCTTATCTAACTCTTTCATACCAGATTAGCTTTCCTATATACAACGATACTGAATGTAATTTTATTTAGTTCATCGGAAATAAAATGTGTATCATTCGAATTATACTGAGAGTCATAATGCATACACACTTCAGGAATTTTATATTAGATTAAGATACAATACTGTGAATGAGCAGAATATTGTAGGTTATTGGGATATTGGGCAGAAGCGAATCTTACACAAATTTATAAAATACTGAATTTGGTTGTTGCTGATAGTTATAAATGCCTATTTCTAAAGAAATTTATATTTAATTTCGACAAATATTTTGAGTGATCGGAATATGTTGGACAGCATTATTGGGACCAATAGTAATAATTTAAACCAATTTATCATCATTGTTCTGTAATCCCATCCTTGGGACATATGATTGTAAATCAATTTGTAAAATTTTAAATTTGAATGAAGCTGAGAGTTGTAATGCCTATTCTTTAAGTATTTTATATTTGACTTCGACACGAATTGTGAATGTCCAAAATATGTTGGATTGGTGGGACGTGGAAAAGCAACAATTTAAAACAATTTGTAAAATATTTATACAAAATGAGAGTCCTGATACACTATTCTACTTTTAAAATTCTATTATTGATTTTGACACAATTTGTAAATGATCCACAGTGTGGTGGGTGGGCTGTTTTATAGCGAGAGAACCGAAAACTTACAACAATTTATACAATATTAAATATTTTATGATGCTCAGAATTAAAAATACCTACATTTTAAGAATTTTATATTTGAATGCGACTAGATTGGTGAGCGTATGGAACATAAAGGATGAAAAAGACGAAGGAACACAGAAATAAAGACTTACAACAATTTACAAAATATTAAATATTTTATGATGCTGCTCAGAAAACAAAAACAAAAAAAAAATAAATAAATTAATAAATAATGAAAAGGAATCATTAAAATAGAAAATTTATTATGATAAAGAAAATTATTTGTTTATGGTTGATTCAGAATTCCTGAAATTTTTGTTTTTTTTTTTTTTTCAGATAGAATAGAATAAAATGTACTGGTTTTGTTTTTGTTTTGTTAACATTATTTGTTTTGAAAAATAAATATTAAAAAAAAAAAAAAAATAAATTATTAAAAATACATTACAAACCTAAAGTAACATCTAATTATTTTTCTGTGTTATTATTAAGTTTACTCAAATAATAATTTACAATTCAAATTAATGGAAAATGATAATGTATAGAATAATAATATTTGGAAATAGAAATACTATTTTAAAAATTTTGTTATATTTTAATAAATTAAATAAAAATAATTAGATAATTTAAAATTCAATTGATTTATTAATAAATAATGAAAAAGGTTTGTTTATCAACTTTCATCTAAAATATACTCTATTAAATATTAACAAAGAAAGAAAGAAAAATATGAAGTTGTGTTAATTAATACACTTCATTATAGAATCCGTTAGATCCTAAGATCAATTGGATGGTATTACTTCACTTTGAAATTTATTGAATAAATATTTGCTAATAGATGTAATAAATCGTTATAAGCAATTTTAGTAACGTGTCGTTGTGCCTGAAAATGCCAGAATCGTGTACATTTAGTCAGAAAATGTTAAGACGCCAATACCTAAATATTTTTAGTAGTAGCCTATCTCCACCTAGTGAAACAAACTATTCTATGTGGAAAGCCACAAAAGACCTAAGAACGCTACATTAACAAGAAGGCTACCTCAAATCAAGTTAAGTAGTGAAGAGTCGTCGGAAAAAGATAGTGAAAAAGTAGAAGCCTTTGCAGTTCACCTGAAAAATGCCTTCACGCCACATAATATAACCACATCATGCGAATTACTGCCAGCTATAAATGAAAATATATCAGTAAGACCGACCATGATATAGAATTAATACGCATCTGTTTGAATCTACAATCAACAAAAAAATATATCTCAAAAAAGCAGCAGCAGCAGACTACGGTGGTATATCAAATAGAATACTGCAAAAGCTTCCAGAATATAGTTTTTAAGCATATAACACACATTTTCAATGCTATCCCCAGAATAAGTTATTTTTCATCATTGTGGAAGAAGTCTTTTAAGATCATTACTTAAAATCAGGTAAAAATCCAACAAAGGTCAACTTGCCATCAGTCCATTACCTTTGCTTTTAAAAGTATTTGGAAAAATGATAGTTAATAAAATGATCCCGCAAATAAAAAAACGATGGAGTGATTCCCCTGCACCAATTTGGTTTTCATACTGAACATAGCACGATCGAACAGGTACATAGAATAGCTTCCCCAAAAAAATATGGATTTGAAGAAAAAAAATTCTGTTCAGCAGTGTTGTCAGCCAGGCATTTGACAAAGAGTGACACGATGGATTAATTAATGAAATACAACAAAAGCTGTATTTATATTTGAATGCGACTAGATTCGTGAGCGTATGGAATATAAAAGTTGAGTCTCATTTACTACTATATTCTTATGTAACGCTTTAGAATTAGATTTAAAACCTTCGTTACAGAAGAACATGAAATCAATGCTGGCGTCCCACAAGGTAGTGTACTAGGACTACTTTTATATCTAAAATATACGTCTCATCTACCGAAAAACAGGAACACATTATCATACACCTTCGAAGACGGTAAATTGTAATCGGATAGTTTGATTTAGTTGATGATAATAGATTAAGAAACTAAAAAAAGAGATACAACAGTAAATAGAACCATGAACAATTAAATTCGGGAAGTTTGCAACACTTTTGATATATTTATGTTGAATAAAAAACGGTGAAGAACCTTGGGTGCTCATATATGTTGCTGATGGATGACAAAAGACTTTGTGACGGCAGAACCATCAAACCATTGTTTGGTGCATTGCCACATGATCATCTACATCTAAAAATGTGCAAAATAGCTACAAAGTACACTGAAGTGTAGCTACATACATAAATTTTAGTTTGTATGTAACAACATTGTATATCTCATACTAACAATAAAGTAAGAAAAATATGAAGTATGAGCACCTTACGAAAAATAATTATTTGTAGTTGATTGTTATTTGATTGGTATCAAATAGTCGCAGCTTTAGAAAAACAAAAAAATCAAGTACCTCGTTATTTTAAACTAACTAGCAGTTGTCTTTAGAACATTAAGAAGAGGCAAGTTGCATAGAATGGAAAATCTTTTGTTCAAGAGTATGGTTCCTTACAAAGAGATAAAAATATACCAATAACAGGGGAAATTTTAAGAGCCAAGGCAAAATATTTTCTTACCAAACTTGGAACACATGCTACTTTTTTTACCAGTCAAGTTTGGCTAAACCAATTTAAGAAACATTTTAGAATTCGACTGGGGAAACAGTGTGAGCAAAAAATATTACTACAAGTGGTTTGGCAGCTAGAACCATTTAAACAAAAGTTAAAGTAAGCCATTATTAATATATGCACTTATCAATGCTAATGAAACAGGCTTTTATTGGAAGCTCCTGCAGAATGAGAACAAAACAAAGCGATCCAAAATTGTTGATTTTTTTTAAAAATAAATAATCTTTCATATTTTGTTATAAATACACAATTTTAAATTGATATTAGTACAATAAATGTAGTTTTAGTACCCCTAAAATATAACGAACGGTCTCGGAATAACGTATGACCATGACATTATATTTGTTACGTTCGTTATATTGGGTGTGGTTTAGTCAGTAAAAATCTGGCACACAATGGAAGCTACGGGGCTCATTGTGTCTATGAAGATTCCCACCAATCCACGCAAAAAAAAAAAAAAAAAAAAAAAAATATTGGAATATCACTGTAATAAAATTTTTAAAAGGTTATGTGGATGAACATTACGAAAACAAAACACAAAAGAAACTATCGCCAAACTGTACTATGTTTCTGGAAAGGTGAAAAATAACACAAGTTTTAATAAGTTCCGAAAAAAACTTTTTGTTTTTCTTTATAGCTAAAACGTAGGCCGAATATGCTAAAGCATTAACCGAATATGCTTACCAAGAAACGATTTTGAGTAATCGTTCAAAAAAATTCTGCCAGGTCCAACTTAACTGACAACCGACAACCAAAAACATACTGTAAAAATGCTCACTCAAGAAAACTAAAGATTGTACCAGAAACCATAAATGGGCATTATAATAGCGATTATAACATGTCACCGCCAAGTCGAGAAGCATCTGCATGGAATCAGAAATAACTGGTACAGAATATGTGAAAACGTAGATCGCACACATAGTTGCCATTTGGGGCGAGCGTTCTCCGAACGATGTAAGTGCCCTATATACTCAGAGGAATAAAAGAAGCTCTTAGTGAAATCATTAATACAGATGTCCTTACGAACTCAAGTTCAGAATTGCATTGCTACGGATAATCATAATGAGTTCATTTGTTAAATTGCAGTAATATAAGGCCAAACTCAACTCGAAATATAACCTAATTATTAAAAATGTAATCTAATTTATAGACCGATATACAATCTAATTACTAAATATAAACACAATTAAACTAAATCTTAAATTGTATTCAATAACTCCAAGTTCATTATTATTATGTTAAATTAAATAGTAATTTCACAACGTGATTACTATTCTATTGAAATCAATCCAGTTATTACAACATTCTTTTATATGGCCAATGTAAAATTAAATGTAATAAATTTCAAGTTTGAGTCCAGAACATAAAAAAAGAAAAATTAAAATAAATAAAAAATAAATGTTATTAACCATATTTTTATAATATGACTTTAAAAAAAAAAAATGACACAATAATTGCTTCCATCAGTATGGTATCAATAACAGAATAACAATGAATTATTCATATAATTGTATCTGAAGAATTTATCTTAGAAAAAAAAATGTATCTATTTAAATATCTAATTGTGTTAATAATATGTTTGCATCATAGAACCAACCATATTCAAGAATATTATAATGTTGTTATATCAATAATATACAGGGTGGTTTGGTTTCACCTTAAAATCATTTAAGGGTTGATTTATTTTAGGAAAAAAATTTGTTGAGACATATGTGAGTGTATTTTTAAATTTAATCTGGGCTAGAAAGGGTTAAATAAAATTGGATTAGAAAAATAACGTTTAATAAATATCAATTAGGTACAAGGAGTAGTAGGAGCAAGATGTTCTTTTGAATTTGTTTTTTATAAATTACCTAATTAACGGTACTTTTTGGGTATGGGTAATAGAAAATTGCATCGTCAGTCCATGAATTACTTTTTTTTCAAAATTATGATCATTGGAGTGTCTTTCAAACCATCAGTTATAAAATCCGACTCTTGGGAATTGTTTTTGTAGTAATGATAGCTCCTGGATAGGAAAAAAACTGTTCAGGACATGTGGGAGTGTATTTTTAAATTTAATCGGGGCTAGTAAGGGTTAAATAAAATTGGATTAGAAAAATAACGTTAATTATATATCAAGTAAGTATAAGGAGTAGTAGGAGCAAGATGTTCTTTTGAATTTTTTTTTATAAATTACCTAATTAACGGTACTTTTTGGGTATGGGTAAAAGAAAATTGCATCGTCAGTCCATGGAATATTTTTTTTCAAAATTATAATCATTGGAGTGTCCTTCAAACCATCAGTTATAAAATTCTACTCTTGGGAGTTGATTTTGTAGTAATGACAGCTCCTGGATAGGAAAAAAACTGTTCAAGACATATGGGAGTGTATTTTTAAATTTAATCGGAGCTAGTAAGGGTTAAATAAAATTGGATTAGAAAAATAACGTTAATTATATATCAAGTAAGTACAAGGAGTAGTAGGAGCAAGATGTTCTTTTGAATTTTTTTTTATAAATTACCTAATTAACGGTACTTTTTGCGTATTGGTAATAGAAAATTGCATCGTCAGTCCATGAATTACTTTTTTCTCAAAATTATGAACATTGGAGTGTCTTTCAAACCATCAGTTATAAAATCCGACTCTTGGGAGTTGATTTTGTAGTAATGACAGCATATATATATATATATATATATATATATATATCCTACACCACCCTATATATATGTATACATATACATTTTATTTATTATTTTATAATAAAATATCCTTTCGTTTTAATATTATTCATATTAGAATATTTTCTTAGAAATTTATTTATGATATTTCTTTTTTTTTTTGATTAAAGGGACGAAAATTATTATCCTTGACATAATTTTTCAAGCATACAATATTTTTCTTTAAATATTGTATATATGCAGAAATTTTAAATAATTTTATCGTTACGAAGAGGTTTTTTGTTTTTTAAAGAAAATATTAAATTATTTTAAATAATATTTTGTTTTTGTTTTTTTTTAAAGAAAACTAAAAATATTTCTTTTTTTTTTTTTTGAAATTGAAAAAAAAAAAAAAAAAAAAAAACAAAAAAGTTTGTCGTGTTTACATTTTTTATTATTTCTTTATTTTAAATAAAAAATTCGAAATTCACAAAAATGCACCCGAGTGGGTCATTATCTCACTATTACGGGCGAAATTTACTTTGTATAAAAGAGTTGAGCATGTACAAATAAAAAAGTTGTTTGTTTGGTTTTTTTTTTTTGTACGAGACGAAAAATAATAAAATGAAAATTTTCTTTTTATGAAAAATTCCCCATGGAAAATTATTATGGAAAATAAATTTTTGTTTTTTTTTTCAGTATTGAAAAACATTATTGTAACGTAAAGACTATATAATGATAAAACTAAATGAAATTTCTGAAATACTTTTGCATTGATTGTATAAAGTACAGTACACATTTGCACGACTAGGGAAGTGTAAATAGGGTTAAATTTAAAGCTTTAAAAACCCAGAATTGCCTCATATCAACAAAGCAAAAGCCATCAATACCATATATTGAATTCGGATATGTAAATATCAAAAACTAAAAAAATTGTTGGAATGGAAATAAACAGGAAAACTTCGTGGCACGATCTCATTTTTTCTGTCGCGAAGAATGCTGCGAAATGATTTAGAATTCAATGTTCAGAATTCTTAAGTAGAAGTAGAAAATATTTGACATATTCCAACCTCCTGTTAATATATAAAGCATACATTCGTCCCCAACTTGAATACAACTAGCATATTAGGGCGGTGCATCTAGTACCAGTCTACAGTAACCAGATAAGGTACAAAGGCGAGCCATCAAAATTATAAATGATGGAGTGTTACACAACATCGCCGTAATGTAAGAGTGACCACTCTGTTTATAAATATCTGTTGGGTAAAATTGCTCCAACGAAATTAAAATTATTATGCCCAAAATACAACAATTTCTGCGTAATACCGCTGGGCAACAATCGTTCACAAATTTGTAGTAGAGTTTGAAGAGATCAGAACTGTTAAATATAAAAATGATTTCATCAACCGAACCTATACTATTGAGCACCTTACCAAGAGACGGGTAAATAAATATCTTTTAATCTGTACATGTTACATATTTGTACTAACTCTTCTATTCCATTCTATTTTTTTTTTATTACTCATAACTTCTTTTTATTTCCCTCTTCTTTATATGGCTAAAATTCATAAAATGGCAGTAATAATTGAAAGCAGTTAGGCTGCTTATACCATTATTTTGGCCTAATATATAAAAACAAACAAATCATTCATTATCAACCATAGAAAATTGTAAGCTGTGGACCATCAGTTTTTAATGTCTGATTGTCCAATTTTAATATTTTAAAAAATATATAATTTGGATTTTAAAACCAGTATGCAACTGTGAAACAAGTAAGTTAATTGTATTGATGTATTACAAAAGACATAATCGGAGCTTAGTCGGATAATAGTCAAGCTTTCAAGGTGAGCTATCCTGAACTTATTTATAAATTGAAGTAAAATTTTTCATTTGATTTCTATGAAATTTTGAAAACCTAGGTTGACAACAGAATGTTTAATGTTAAGCAAGTACAAGACTAGAGACTAAGATACAATCTGCCATACCTAAAGACAGCGTGTTAAGGTCTGTATTATGCCTGCTTTGTACAGTTGATATTTGAATATTATAACATTGCATAATTCATCAATGACACCGTTCTTATGATTTGCGATTTGGATAGCTTACTTAAACATAGAATGTTTCCTGTTAATAAAGTACAAGACTATTTGAAATACAATCTGCCATTCGTGAAGACAGTGTGTTAAGGTCTGTATTATATCTGCTTTCTACAGTTTCAATAGTACAGCATTGTATAATCCACCAATGACTTCACTCTTATCGTTCGAGATTAGGAATAAAATAAAATTGCTTCACTGAAATTGTAACAAGGTTTGAAAAATATTTAACTATGTCTATAAAGATATATAATGTTAAAGTTAATAACAGTATAGAATAATAACCAACTGTATAGAAAACCAACTATAGAATTTTATCAATCACACATAAGAGCAAATTTCAGAACAGGATATGGAACAAATAACCACTTACAATCTATGAAAACATAGATTACGAAATTTGTAGAATATACCGTCATATAGCCGTATTTGTCATTTTCAAACGTCATTTGACACTATTAAAGCTCTTGCTGAGTAATATCATATCTTCAATGATGTAGTGTAGACTATCGATATCTTTAAACCCAATTAAAATAGATATGTTAAGTAAAATAGTAAAAAAGTAAAATAGATGAATAAAGACAGTTGATATTATTGCATATTTATAACGGTATACTTCGAAAAATATTTATAACGGTCTTCAAATATATCGAAAAAATCGAATTGGAAATGAAGGTATCTACTAGCTTCGATTCGATGATTATACAACGTCCTAATAACAACTCCCAAAAAACCTGAAATATGCTTCAAGATCTCGAATTATGTAAAACAGAACGGAACAATAAAATTAAATATCAATTTTACAAATTTAATACCTAACGGATTATTACTATGCATCTTAAGAACAATAAGTTTACAATAAGTTTATAAATACAAATATTTGGTTAGCGAAAAAATGATTGTAGATTGGAGAGATAATAAAACATATAAAACTTATGGCAGAATAAACTACGGATACTCAGGTGTCAGTAATCTACAACATTTATTAAAGAAAAATAAACTATTTAGAGCTTAGTAAAAAACCAAGTTGATCTTTTTAAAGTAACATAACGAAATTACGTTATAAAACATAAGCCATAACGTTTTAATTTTAAATTTTTGTTCATTTTAACGAAATGGGGTTTATAACATTCCAATTGTTTTTTGCTTGTTTTCCATCACTGGTTTTTTAGTGTTATTTTTTTGTAAATAAAATAGTAAAACAGTCTGTTACAAAAATTAAAAAAAAAAAAAAAATATCCCAGCCAGTTAGTTTCACATTTTTAACAATTTCTGTCACAACACTAGGCAACAATTCATTCCACTGTGTAACACAACTGAAATTTCACATATATTGTAATCAAACTCATAATCGTAATAAAACCATCGAATCTGAAATATAAACAAATCAGGAATAACAAGCCATCATACAACATAAGACGCAGTAAGAAACTGAAATTAGATCTCTTGAATGTCGGAAAGACATTAGTGTGTGTCATATACTCCTGTGTATTAAAATTATCACAGATTCGAAAATTATCGATGCTGACATGGATATTTTTGTTGTGGAAACAGCACTTGCTGGTATACCCATCATTTTTTATCAAGCAGAAACAACTTCTTTCGCTTCGTGGTATCAAGTTAAATACACTGTTAATATGTTATTTAAAATTCAATTTCGAAAACTGCAATTTCAAGACGGTGGTATGGGGATCAAGTATCTTCTTTTTTTAATTTTCGTTTCATATGCGATCGGGTGTTCTAATTTACAAATGAGAAGTTTTTTATTTTCAATTTGTCGCTTTATCACTCTTATTCTTGACCCTGATATTATATTTAACACAATTTATCTTGAATATTTCTTTAAAATAATCACAATATCATTCTACGTGAATTTGTTCAATTCCGCTGAACGTTTATGTATTTTGATTATGTTTAGGTTATGTTTTATTAACTTTTAAGTAATATGGCTATACTATTCATATACTAATATGCAAAGAAAAGCGACAGTTAGAGAAAGGAAATGCAAAAGAAGTAGGGGAAAGAGGGTAATTGTAAACTATGTTATAAATGTTCACTTTGAATTTTTGTAAATCGAACGCATAAAAACAATCTCTTCTTGGGAATGCTTGTTTATTGTGGATTGCGATTTCATATTCTAGAAGTTGTGACTATAAACGAATTCATAACCATTTCTACTGTGTAGGTGGCATTTGTAGCCTCTCGCGTTCCACAACGGAATTGCTTAAGAGGCGGAAGTAATGATTTTAGTTCTTCCAAACATGTGCTCACTTGCACAATAAATCTATAATAATAATAGAGTTACTGCTCTAATTATACGACAATGACCAAGTCTAGCAAGTGTTAATGAGACATTGATATCATCTAAGAGGCTAGTGATGCGCTATTGTATTTTGTCAAGAAAGCTTAGAGCAGTCTTTAAGGCGCCAGCTCATAGATGTGATTATAGTTCACCTTGGGTTGAATGTGGGCTTTATAGATATTAAGAAGAACTTTAGGGTAAAAATATTTGCCTTATACCGACTTTGAGTTTATATGTTGTATAATATATCAAGAGATTGATCGCATTTATTGTTATACTTCATTGATTTTACTCACTTTCGCAATTTATTAATCATAATCTAACTTATTGAACAACTTTTATAATAGAAACTCAAAATTGGTTCAAATTTTTTTATGAGCTGATTTCTGATTTGAATTTGGTTTTCTGCATTCTATAATATAATTGACATTGATGCACCATTGTTTTGCAACCATTTAAACACAGCTTGATAAAGCATATTTTAAATTTGATTAGGGTGGTGGTGAAACATCCAATTTATATGATTTTTATAAAACAACCCTTGGACATGATCCAAAAATAAAAATGGTGCAAAATCTTGCACCATATATTTTGCATTTTTTTTTAGATAAATGTGAATGATAATATTTTCGAAATTTGTCTACAAAATTAGATGGATATTTATGGTTTGTTTAACCACAATGGTAAACAAATAATTTCAATACAGACTGTATTTTGAAAATTTATTTTTAAATTCGTTTTGCACTTTGAATAAATTTTGAATGATTTCAAATGCACTGAATATTTTCATTCTTTCTTCTTGTTTATTTTTCTTTTGTATTTGAATTGCGTTGACAAAATGATGACATTACTGTTTTCAACAGGATAAAGATGCAATTTGTAAATTTAATGTTATTGTTTTGTATAAGAAAAAAAAAATAAAATAAAAGTTTGTCTTAAAGGATAATCATGAAACACAAAATGAATATAAAATTAGTTATCTAATCTAAAAAGTAAAATAATATTTTTTTTTTTGGAATTTAGACAATCACGTTCTTTTATTTTAACTTTTTTTTTTGTTTTTGTTGTTTTGGAATTTAAAACAAATCTAGTATTTATGATCCTCAATTTATGAATATTAAATTATTTAATAAATAATATATCTTTGATATGATGAATTTAAGACTGAGAAAATGTTAGAGGTATTACTTCAAGAATGTAAATGGTATCTCGTATCTAATTTAAAGATAATTTGAGAATATGACATTGTTGAATCGATTATAAGTCCTTTGTAGGTTTCTTCTTTCTTCAAAATATTGAACCCACTGTTTATTTCTGTATATTGTTTTTATGACCTGTTGTTAATCACATTAAGCTAATTTGTGGCTAATTTGTGATATCACAGCCAGATCCCCTACAGAAATTACTTAATCTAATATTTGTGCTGTATTACAATCCATTTATTGCTCTGTGTGCTACTACTTCTTATACTCATTGGATTTATATTGGAAAGTAGTACGATTGATATTGATATTTTTTTCCTGATATTTTCATTACATCCCAGTATATAAATATAAATTTTGCTATAATAACTATTTCGTTGTTAATCAGGGAGACTAGATCCAATGTCAGAATGCTGATTTGATTTATCACAGGTCATGGCCCATTCAACAAGCATCTGTTCAAGAACATCTGCTTCGAAAATGTGGAATCATCCTCTCATATTCTATTTGTTTGCAACGCCATAGCTATAACAACAGTGATAAATATTTCCAGAAATACAAATTGCCTGATTCTGAAATTTACATCAGAGCAATAATAGCGTTTATCAAAGACGTAGACCTAGCTACAAAATTCTGAGATAAGCGGGGAAGTACAATTATAGATCTTAAGAAGTCGCGATTACATAGAATTTACCATTAAAAAAAAAAGTAGGTATATCACTTTTTATTTTTTGCGTTTTCTAATCTAACAGAACCGTCGAAGACTCATCAAGTATTTCAATGATAATATTCCAATCTGACGGCTGAATATTACTAACAAGCGATATAAATTCGATTTCGTAATTCTGAATTCGATGAATTCAAATCTGAAGCGATTCTGAAATATTATCAGGGCACTAATAGAAAACGTGTATGAATCCCATAACCCGGATCAAAGCCGAATTTTGTATTTGAATTATTAAACAAAGTTATGTAGGTATATCCGATGCACTTAGAATTACTATTATCTACCGTATAGATGCAGGGAAGATGACGTAGAATAGTCTTATCACCTTCCCATCCATCCACCGTCCTAATATATATGCTTTTGAATTGTATTTTTTTTAATTTGTTTAATTTTCGTTGCAGAATAATCAAAAATATGTTTTCATTCATTTTCTAAAAATAGAATAGAGAAAGTCAATTTTCATTTCTTTTTTGAATAAAGTTTATTTTCTTAATCCTTTGCTTCATTTAACATCAAATTAAATCTTTATTATCCTAATTTTGAACAAAATGTTCTGATTTTTTATTTTCTTAATTAAATTTTTTTCCAACATTTTTTCAAATTATACAATTTTTTTTTTGTTTTTTTTTTTTATTTTTGTGTAAAAAATATCCATTTTTGTAATTAGGAAGAAATTTTTTAGATAATTTTTTCAAGTTTCTTAGGTTACAATTTTATTAGGTTTAATAAAAAAAAAAATTCTTTTATTTTGGTTAATAGACCAATTTATATGTTATACAATCAGTTGGTATGTAATTTAAAATATACATTAACAAGTTAGTGTTGGCATAGTCCCACTAAATTTTTTTGGCCTTTCGTTTCAATCTTGTTTTTTATTATCCCTCTCTATTCTTACTTTTACATGAATTAATGGAATGCGCCAACTTAAAAATATGCCAAATATAAAATTTTTACAATAATAAAAAATAAAAACAAAAAATGTGACACAATAACAATTTTCAAGTACAATCAATAGCACAGAAATAGGAGCATTAAAATAATTTATTGTTTTTGAATCAAAATACGGCTTTAGTTGCACATTTGATTGGCATAATGTATTTTAAAAGTAAATAAAGCTAATTTTAGAAGCAAATGGCATATTTATATGAGTTAAGAGTATATCTCATATTGACTTTTTAGCGGATAAAATAGAAAGATTATTATTTTGTGTTTGCTTCAATGTTTTAAATAATAAATAAAGAAGTTGGGTCGTTTATGGTAGATTAAAATATGTAGTTGGACATGTGTTAGGTCCATTTTTACCTATGCGACAGAAGGCAACATAAATGCATAATCCATCAAACAAAAATTAAGAAAATTTTAAATGAGATATAAAACTAGTACGAAACAAGAATGTAAGTCAAGTCAGAAGGCATGATATAGGAAAAGTATATTATTATTATTTTATTTGCCTGGTAAATGTATTTTTATAATATATATGTTTAATTTCAACTCTATAATATTTTAAGAGCTTAGAAGTATTAAAATGTTTACAAATTTGATTTGTACTTATTTAGACTAACCTCACTTAGTTATTTAGAATAAATTTAATTTGTAAAGGAAAAATAGCAAGTCAAAATCTTTAATTAATTATTTTTATGCCTAATTTAAGGCTAGCCTAAAGCTTAACACGGATTCTGAGGGAGATTTTGTATCGGTGTAGGACCTAATTACCATATTCCAAGAATAGCTGAAATTGCTAGCTTTCCAAAAAGATTTATTTATGAGCGCATCCTATTCTTTAAGGACGAAAAGGACATTTGAAAGTATCCTTGTTGTTTTGATGTTTTGTATAAAAACCATTATATCTGTTGGTCTATTAAATATGTATATTATATATACTGTTATATATATTCTAGAAATATAACGGTGTGGAGCATATTTTAACATTTATTTGATGATGGTTGGTGCTGCCGTTATGGAGATATTATAGTTCAAAATAGAAATTTTTTGGAAAAAAAGATATCATACTAAGCATACTAAAATATTCGCGTACTAAGCAATAATTGTCAATACTGTTTATTCTGACACAAAGACAAAATATGTTCAAAATCTAAATCACCCTCATAGTGACATTTTTTTGTACACGATAATATTAACAACATATTTTTTTCATTATACGTTCTTATCCAAGTGCAACAAACTTTACATTTTTATAGTTTTATTCTAATACAACTCAACATTCTGATTTAACCAAAACTTTTTATAATCTTAATTCTGCTTGGTTTAGTTTCATAGTCTTCTCTACTCAATTACTTCAATTAAAAAAATCTTTTTCATAAAAATTTTTGTAAAAAAGGAAAAACCAAAATTAACACACACTACACTACACGTTTAAGAGAAATTTTAATTTTAAAGAAAATTAGCTTAAAGGATTTTTTTGACCTTTTTTGGATTTGTAAATTTTTACCACGTAATATTTTTTTACAATTTGGCATTTTTTTACAATTTGGTATTTTTTTCCGCATTACAATTATTAGTGTATTTGTGTTTGTGTCTTAATAAAGAAATAAAAAACGATTGTAATTGTAAGATGTAAATTTAATTAAGAAAATTTTCAACTTCCAGTAATTTAAACAATATTCAAACATCGAAGGCTTTTTATACGGTAATGCAGAGAAATTGTACTCAGTTTTAAAAAGAAATCTTCTTAGTCGAGTATTTGGGGATTTTCTGTTTAAGTTGTGCGTGGTTTTCTTCTCTTTTAAATAACGACACATTCGAGACCTTATTGTCGAATGTTTTTTAATTATTTTTAATTGACATTAAAGCGGACTCCCTATACCGAATAAAAATTAATGCCTACTTTATTTGTGTTCAAAAACTACTCTACATCATGGAATTCTAAGAATAACCTGCCGCAGGAGTGATTATCATAACAAACTAAATATTAGCTTTTTTTCTATCTTTAGTTTGTACTGTACAACAATCTTAGCCGTAAACAAAGATATTGTTTACAATATTATTGAAAGAAGTTGACATGGAAAAAGTCCTGCCAAAATTAAAATTTTGGTTATTTATGGAGACTTAAGTAAATCTGGTTTTTAAATACAATAGTTTGAAACATTTCAGTCTGCGCTCGCTTGATGCTTCATTATTAATATGAATATAAATTAAATATGAATTTGGGTGAAACTCTAGGCGATATAAATATTTTACAGCTTTCTTTTTTATTCTGTTATTAATAAATGAAATATTTGCACATAGCAGAGAGCATTGACGATGGATCTTAGTACCTTGAACTGAAAACACTCCATTATTTGGATATTGGAGCTACTAGAGGTTCCCAAAGCTCCACCCCATAACTTCAGACTAGCCAGATTTTAGCTTTATATGCTGCTGGTTTACACTTTAAAGATGTTTTGGAGTAGCGTCTTAAAAGCCAGTAAAGTTATTTGAACTTATTTCTTAACTGTTTGTTTTTGCTGATAATGTGAGTTCTCTAAGTGAATCTTCTATTCAGGTGCATATCTAAATACTTTACCGACTCACACTGTAACAGCTCTCTGCTGTTGAATTGAATGGGAGGACAATTTCTCTTATGGACAATCTCCTTTCGGAGTGTTTTGGATTCATTCGCTTTGATTCTACAAGTTTTTGCCAGTTTTGTATGTCTAGTAGGTTACTCTGATGTTTTTCGGAAGCCAAACGTGGATCGGAATGCGACGCCGAAACAGTTATCAACAAAAGTTACAGAACAATACCTTTTCTTATCAGATGAGTGTTCTCTATCTGTCTATTAACTACCCTATGAATTTGCTCGGTTGTCCCATGTTTGTGATGAAATAAATTAATGAAAATCTATTCTCAAACATTTATGAAGTATGTAGTAAAAATTTTTTTGATTTTTTCACCGTTAAAATACGTTAGTTTAATTGGTTACAAAATCGCAGCTAGATAGTAGAATATAAAAATATAGCTGTGTTTCAAGTTATAACAAAAATATTATATTTAAAAATAAATTGATATTTATAGTAAAAAATATTGATTATAAAGTCTAAAAAATGTCAAAACTAATTTGGAAATCCTGTTTTAACTGGCCAACTCAGCAAATTTGCAATTTGCAAATATCCATTTATCAAAAAAATAATGTTTCTTTGGCAAAGACTTAATCTTAGAAGTAAAAGTTACACATTTTTCATGGGTATGAACACATTAACTTACTTAAAAGAAAATTAATGTGTTCATACCCATGAAAATTTGTTCTTTATGTTATCAACAATAATAAAGTACCTTATTATAATATTTATACTTATGCGCAAAATAGACAAAAAACCGGGTTTCAATAAATGAGTAGCGATGGTTTAGGGTGACTGAAATAAGGTAATAATTCTTCTATCCAGATTTGGGAAAAAAATAAAAAGCTAAATAGCTGCTGTTGGATATAAAAAAAATATCTCCTTTATCCGCATATTTATGTATGGCAGATTCCAAATTTGGAGCAATTTTAGAATTGATTAGGAAATCAGAGTTCTACATATTATACAAAATTATTCATGTTAGTTGATGTTATTTTAAATTTTTTGCCCAGTGATTTTTGCCAATGTGATATTTGCAATGTAAGATTAGGTCAAATGCGCAATACCCTGTTTCTATAAATATATCAAAGGGGAGTGATGATTAGGATGAGTTACTTAGCTAGGCATTCATTTCAATTCCCATTGTCAACGAACTACAAGAAAGACACAACTCTTAAGAACTTATTTTGAAGGGACCCACATCCCAAAGTCTAGGTAAGACCGTCTCAAACAATATAGAGTTTATCGCGGGAAGAATATAACAAATTGTTTTCCGAAACCGTACAGGTTGGCTTTAGAAATTGAGTTATTAAAAAATTTAATTCCGTAGACATAAAAAACAATTTAATTTAATAACTATTAGATATAATTCAAATCTATTCAAGTACAGTATGATGTTATATATCATATGTCTACTAATCAGAATATCCAGAATAAAATATCGCTTAGAGCAAAAAAAGCGAATAAAATCGCTTTTGAAATTTTTCTTTCAAATTAACTGGATTTTAAAATATTAAAGTGCGCAGAAAATATATAAGTGCGCAATTAAATCATCCTAATCATAACCCCCTTTGATATATTTATAGAAAAAGGGTATGGCGCATTTGACCTAAAACGACATTGCAAACATCACATTGGCGAAAATCACTGGGCAAAAAATTTAAAATAACATCAACTAACATGAATAATTTTGTGCGCAATACAGTGTACTTTTGATGCTTGCGAAATCCGGTCTAGATATTTGAAAAATGAAACTTATTATATATCATGATTCTAGTATGCCAGGATTATGTGTAAAAAGAAATTAGAGCCTTCATCGCATAGTTTTGAAAGTAAAAAAAAAGGAAAATGTAAGTAAATATACTTGCTACTTTATTCTCTAAGCAAAAACGAAATTTCATATTCAAATAAATAATAAATTTATATACATATACATATATATATTATATTATGCAAATTATTATATACTTACCGAGAACAGTTAAAATACTTTTAGTAACAGACAAATCAACGCTTAAACGTCCACGACGTTCAGTATGATCAGAGCCGCATAAATTTGGTACACTTTCCTTGCATTTTGCATGTACATTCATATCACATGCTAGATGAATTGTTGTTGTTGTTATTGAAATTATAATAATGAAAAATATATATATAAAATATTAAATTAATTATTTTAAAAATTTATTTTATTAAAAATATATGTGTATAGCAGAAAAAATTAAATAAAGCAACATGCAATACTGTTTAATACCTACCTACTACAATTATTATTAAAACCAAAACACATGCAACTACAATACCCTTCTTATACTATTTTAATACTATAATATGTAGGTGTTTCTAAATTAAATAAAGGACTTTTTTAAAATATTGTTTTTTTTTTTTTAATAAATGTATCTACTTTAGTTTTATTTTTATTATTATTGTTATTAGTTTGTTTTAAAAGGATATTTTTTTTCGTGTTAGTGACATGACAGGCTAAAGCATATTTAAGTTCAGCTCTTGAAGTTTTTGCTTTTTCTATAATTAAAATTTTTTTGTTCAGCTTTAATAAGCAATTTACCCTCAGCGATTTTCTGATTTAATTTTTTGGATTAAAATATTTCGAATTAATATTTTGCTTTTTAAATAACACAACTATCCAAGATGAATTTTTCTCAGTTTTATGTTTAGAAGACTGTCACTGCGTTCTTTTGTACGACTTGATTGCTGTATTGAACTCAATATTAATTTGATAATAATAATCATTACTGTTCAAGTTCTTTGATTAAGACAAATAAAATATAAATACAGGATGGAAGTGAATTAGTATTGGTGAAGTCCAAAGCCATATGGCACTTCTACGGTATAAGTAGAGGAGGGTGAAATAGAATAGGGAGAAGTTCGTGGCTAACCAGTATAAGAATAAAAGCATTTAACACTCTTTAGTAAATCAACATGCTAGAGAAAAAACCGAATTTTGAGTCTACAATATAGTTATTGAACAATGTTTCACAATTGTTCTACAACTATTCTATTTGTACCTCATTGTTCTATAACTGTATTAATGCTTCAACATTGATATGATTGATTCAAAATCACATCAAAATATACTTTTTGTTCTAATCAGAAACAACATTTTAAATTGCTCTTTGTAATAATATGAAAAAAATAATTTGTAATAATATGTAATGCAATTCCCGACTTCTGCTCAGAATTGCATATTCTGGCGAACATGAACGACAAAACACATGAACATGAACGACAGACAATTTGAATTTAAACAATTCAATTTCCACAGATTTTACATTTGCAAAATGATTTTGTTTTCCCGCAACAACCTCTGATGCACTGTGGCTAATTAAGCGTGGCTACGTAAATGTATTAGTATATAAAACTTCAAAACCTAAAATATATCTTTGACATGTTGCCGCCACATAATATTTTGCTCATTTGAGCAATTTTATTGCAAGAAAGTTACTAACGAAATGAGAAATTAAAACTATATTAAAAGCAGAAATGAAATGTTAGTGCCTATAAAAATGGTTATATTTCATTATCCCGTCAATTTAAGGTCCGGACATTTCATAAACCCCTATGGCCTCTCTAATGAGGTTCTAGTTCAGTGGTAATAATCATTTCAAACTCACAACTTTTAAAATCCCGCCAATTTCTTCAAAAGCCGTTTTTTCCCCTTGTTTTTTTATTTGATTGGGCGAGTCATTAACATCCGCACCAATATATTGAAATTCAGTAGTAAAATGTAAACGTCATGATCCAAAACTAAAAACTAAAATATTACATTTTTTTTTTGTGTTGAGAACTGCTTCCCCTAGTTATTCGGGAGTTTATTCAATTTGTTGGAACTCTGTTTTGCCTGGCTGTAGTAAATGTAAACGGAAAAATTAAATATAAAAAATTTTAAAAGATTACGAATAAGTTTTTTGTTTTTATCTCGGTCAATTTTTTTTTTTATCAGAGCTCTGCGACAGTTTATTAGAATCTACATTTTCGTTACGGTAGAAAAATCTATATGGCTGTAAATTAAATATAACGAAAAATTTTAATTTTTTAGGCATTCAGCTTTCAATAAATAAAAAAAAAACATTTGGGTAATGGTAAAATATGTTAAGATTAAAATATAACGGTAAATTCTCAAACGGTAAAAAACGGTAAATTTTCAGCAAAGTCGGAATTTTAATTGGCGGGATTTTGAAACGTGGTGATATCATACGTCACCGTATATAGTCATAAACATAATAATAAAAATGTTTTTTTTTGATTGAAGATCCCAAAGTCTTTCTATTTATATTATCAAATTTTCCAAAGCCCCACTTACAATAAAAAGGGAAATAAATTTTTATTAAAAGAACTTAACTTGGCTCATTGTGGTATGACAGGATAATAATATAGGTTCGTTTCCAATTGAACCCATTTTTATGACAATTTCATTATTTAAAATTAATGTGCACTCAAATGCGTGTTCCACCTACTATCGCGATATGACCAATCGTTTAACCTTTTCTTTCATAACTACCACTTTAGTAGATATTACTTGAATGAATTTTCTAACATGTCAGGATTAAAAATAATATCACGTAATTTCACATTTATCTAATCTTTCAATGATACTATTATTTGCTGCCATACCACCCGCTCGCATTTAGAATTTTAAATATGCTTTTTCTATTCGTTTTGTATATGACAAGTTTTGTTTTTTTCATCTTATTATTATTATTTTGTTTAAGGATATTATTTATAATTTATAGAACTAAATATTGAAAATGTTCATATCTTGAATATACATATGAGTAAGGGAAAGGATTAAAAGGGTATCTACAAGTTTGTGTGTAAATCATGTTGGGTAAAAAAAAAACAAAAAAAAAAAAAATATTCTACTATAATTTAATTAGATCGGATTACATGAAATTGTGAGAGTTAATTAAATAATTTAATATTATGTACTTACCTCATTTAAGATTTATATATATATGACATAGAATATCTATTTTTGTATTAAAGCATAGTAATATGTGGGATGAAAAGATCCTTTAGAGAGCTTAAAGAGTTTGAAAGTGAGATTTTAAAAGAAATAATAATAATTTTCAATGAAGCATGATGGTTTTTTAAGTGGCTTTAAAAGTTTTCTTTAAATCGAAATTGTTTAAACATTTATGATTTGATAAAAATCATATGAAGAAAAGTGGAAATTTTAAAATTTAAAAGCTTTAAATAGTTTAAAAATTTAATTTTAAATAAAAATGGGTAAAAAAAATCAATATTGACTGTATAAAAAGGAGGTAGTGTTAGTTATTATTAAGATTATGACATCAACATACATCAGTCGTTATCATGAAACTAGGTCCCATGTGATCCATTGTAAGTCACTACAACACCAAATGGATCATTTTATTTAATCCATGATTAATTTAGTACATATCATTAATCATTGTTTTCCCTTAGGCTATCGAATATATATTACTCTAATCACTTTAGTCACATTATCACTCTAATCACATTATTCAGCTAGTTTCAGCAATTCCAGACTATCACAAAAAATATTCTGAATATATTAGATCTTCTGCAATTCCAAACTATCACAGAAAATATTCTGGATATATTATAAAAATCCTGAAAGATCCGACAAATTATTTATACTGATAAATTTCTAACGATTTGCATGTTTATTTAGCAAACAATAGCATTTCAGTATATTAGTTATTAATTTAAGCTTATTCTTATTAAGCAGAAGTGGTTTTCTTGTTTTTCTCCTATAAATTTCCAGTAAGTCAGATACGACCTTACTCTTTGCCAATCGGCATTTCAATATCTTTTGTTCACTCTATAAACATTATCAAAGGATATACAGATGCTTATGCAAATATCATTTAATTTAATTGTCCATATTTAAATGTTCAGGGGCAAGTAGTGGCAGATTTTGAAGCAGGTGTAAAATCAATATGTAATTTTTATTTTTAATAATATAAATAATGTATATTGTTGACTGTTTTGATGGTTATATTTGTATTATGAATTAGTATATAACTAATATACTGTGGTGTTAAATTTAACTCAGCTCAGAAATGGCTATTCAGTTACTTCTAGAAAAACAATTTATTATTGGCACTACAATTGGCCTTTTTAACATCACAACTGAATTGACTCATGTATTGTTTATTTATATTTTAAACGATTTTACCTTTAAATTCAATTCTAGAGTACATTTTTTCGGTTCGAGATTTCATCGGGATATTTCGGTTCGGATGATCAGTTTTCCTTTTTAAAATATCAACTATACTGTTTGAAGAGTTTTGAGAATAGAGTATTTCGTTTATAAATGTATCGTTTGAAACATAATATTTGGTTGGTGTTTTAAAAAAACCAAAAAAAAAAGTTCAGTGTAGACCTGTACCCAGAAATTTTTCAAGAATATCTCTCTCATTTACGGCTGAAACAATGGAAATTCAAAAGAACAACTAATTTAGCTGTGTGGATAAATAAATCGTTGTGATCATAATTATCCATGCTACGTCAACACAAAACCATTTCAGAAGTTGGATTATGCTGTTGATATTATGGGTTAGTGAGCAAATCCACAAACCGAAATCCACAAAAAAAAAAAACCATAAATACAAAATTCATAAAATTGTGGCAAGTTAATTCTGCAAAAAGCAGATATCCTCGTCGTATCCAACAGCGGGTATGTATAAAAAAAATTTATATAAATATTGTAAAAATTGTAGAACTTTGATTTTAAATCCAACTCTAAAATCTCTAAAATCTCTCCTAACTCAGATTTTCGCATAAACTGCGGTACATAATAAAATGAAACGCGTAAAAACAATAACATGATTGTTTTTTGTGGATTTGTTTTTTGTGGCAAAATCAATTATGGATTTTTTGTAGATTTAGGGACTATCCCGATATTATATGAGCTCCATTTTTTTCTATAGATTAAAAGGTAGTCATCAGTTTCCACCACTTTATGTTTGACGTCATTTTTGTTTATATATTGCGAATTAACTGAACAAACTTAGCATGAGCATTTCTGAGCAGAGAGAGAATAAATAGTACGCCCACATATTCAACCGAAATGAAATAAAATTGAACGAGTTAGTTTTGAAATCCAGAAATAAACGATTAAATCGAAATGCAGAAATTAAAATACACAAAAAAAAATTCATAAATTCAAAACCAATAAAATTGTGGCAAGATTAATCTTGGAAAAAGGAGATATTTTTTTTGTGTATCAAACAGCGGCTACGTATAAAAACAATTTAGGTAAATATTCCGTTAAAATATTTTACTTAAATGGATAATATAATACTGAAAGGAATATGTCAAAACGAAATAGTATATAAGAGAGGAGTATTTTTTTTCTAAGCAAAACATACTCAACTCAAAGCTTTTTATTGAAACATGAGTGATTTTTGCTTTATCGTGAGAAGTCTATGTCAAACTGTAAATGTCCTGTTCTTTAAAAATTTTAAATTTGATTTTAATTTGATTTATAATTATCCAACAGGGAACTCTAGTTTAAATTTAACCTAAAGCATTTAAAACCCCCGCTTGCGTTTTGATTGGCTAGATTTGGATATGCTCCCGTTGATAAGCTAGAAATTTGTGTAAAATAAATTACAATGAACAAAACATTGCAGTACTAAGTACTTAGTAAATATGTTGTAAATATATATGTAGTAAAAACTTGCAGTACCGGACATAATAAAATGAAATGAATAAAATCAATAGCAAGGAAAAAATATATTTTTTTTTTTGAAATTTCGTTTTTGGATTATTTTTTGGCAAAAATAATTATAGATTTTGTTTTTTGTGGATTTGGGGACTAACCCAATCCAACATTTGACCATTTATTAAAACTATTTTACCTCCTCCATCTACTATTGTCCACATTAAGATATGAAGAATAGTGAGCAAATTAACATGTCGAATTTGCTCATTTAAAAGCAACACTCTATCAATATTTTGATATTCAATTTCAATTCAAAATATTTTCAATATCATTATTAAAATTCTATTAAAACTACATATACACATTAAATCAAATTTATTCAATATTTCCCATTTGATTTAAACAAATAAGTAAAACCAAAAATTTATTTTAAAAGTATTTAACAAACAAAAATGTTAATTTAAATTCTCTAACACATTTTTAAGCTCTCCAAAAAACTACCAAAAAAATAAATATTTCAAAATTATATCATAAAAAAATCTTTCATTTTTATTTCCCATACGGACAGTTTATTATTATCAATGATAATATAACTGTATAATAGGAAATAATTTATGAAATTTATATGCAAATACAAATACATTTAAATAGGTTCATTTTTGGATCAAAAAACAACAACAAACAAAAGCACAAAAATTCCATTAAATTTATTACAAAGATAATTTTGCAAAAAACAAGAGATAATACAAAAAAAAAATTAAATATCCTAAAAACAAACGGAACATAAAATTTCCATTTGGCACTCTTTTCTTGCCATTTTTTTTTTCTGAATAAATTTTACCTTTTGACGTTAAGAAATCTTTTTCAATCTGATACACTTCAGAACAGAAAAGCCTATATAGAAATTCTTATAAATTGTAACCGTCGTAACATTTTTTTTTGCCGAAAAAATCGGATTATTCCCAAAGATGAAATGAAATTTGAAGAATGAAACAAAAAAGAATCAAATAAAAATCCATTATTTAAAAATTCCCTATTATTTTGTATATTTTTTTATTTTTTGTATTCGGATACAAATCATTTTATTATTCATATTTTACTGTTATTATTTAAGTTGAAATTTAATTTGATAAAGGCTACGAGTAATTTTGAATAAAAATAAAAAATATCTAAAAAAAAATTTCCCAAAAATAATTTTATAAATAAAATAAAATCGATTTGGGGCCAGTGATTGCAAGTAGTAATAATTTCTCAAATATTTAAACGGAAACTGAAAACTTTTTGAATCAAAATTGGAATTTTGAAGTGCTTTTCGAATACATAATAATTCAGTTTTTGTAATTTTGACTTCTCAATTTACGTTTGACAAAAATTTTTGATTTATTGATGAAATGCCCTCAACAACTTTATTCGAATTTGCTAATTTGGGAAATTTGCAAACTATGAGTTTGCAAAGTATGAAAATAACATAGGTGGTGATGTTTAACACTTAGAAAGAATATAATCAGATACCATAGTTTTCATAATCACAAGAGGCTGAATATCAAGACATTATGGCATAACCAAAAACAAAGTCATCGTTAAGAAAAATGGTATTTGTCAAATTCTGGCAAAATGAAAATTGTTATGAAATGAAAATAAAACTTGATATATTTCAATATTGCATAGCGGTTTGCTTGGATTGCAACTCACATATCTAATAAACAGTCATGATATTATTGGTAGGCTTGTGTCCTTATTTTGGCATTAAAGAGACAAAGCAATTGAGATGTTTTGGTACAATACAAATAAAGGTGAGAGCCTATTATGAGATGACTTATAGGCACGTTCGTAGAATATCATTTTAGTTGATATTGCAAAAACAACTTGAGAATTTCCACAAGAAATAAACGTTTGACATAAAACCGAAAGTAAAAATATGACAGCAAATATAAAAAAGGATTTAAAATATAGTTCACGTTTAAAGCTTAATAGAGACCCTATTTAAATGCACGGAAATTGTTTATACATCATTGAACCCCACAAATCCGTTGTCATTCGTTTCTGTTGTGTATCAATAAATTTTGAATACCTACTGATCCATGCTGGGAAATTTAAAATAAAAATCGAAAAAAATATCTTTCAAATACAAAATAAATAACAGATGGCTAAGAAATAAACATTGACAAATTTTCGTGAAAATTTAATTTTCTAAAATCTATCGAACCTGAAATTGATTTAAAAAAAAAAAACAAGTGACATGGTTATGGGATTTGGCAGTGAATGGACGAAATGCAAGAATTGGGGAGCTGCGAAGAGCAGCACAATGAAAATATCAAAAATATTTGTAACAATACCATTTAACAACAAGTAAGTTGGTAGCAATTCACTGAAATTGAATTCTACAGCAGAAGAAAATATAAAAAACATTCATAAAAATAAAGATACATCCGTTTGAGACGGAAGTCATAAATAGTAGTCTCGACAGACAAGCTCAACAGTCAGTCTTACCTAATTATGAATTTTATTTTCTTTTTTATGGGAGTTCTATGTAAACGCGATATCTTTAGATCTATTGTAGTTCTCCGTTTATTATCTTAGAATTGCAGGTCTATGTCCTTAATAAATTCTATTTATTGCTTTCAAAATCATTCGATTTGATCATTAGTTTGCATTAAAATTAAAATTTTCTAAATAATTGAATCTTTTGCATGAATTCAAATCTTTTGCAACATTTTTAAATTTTCTCAGAGAAAATGTACCTTGAAAATATACCTTGAAAACTAATTAATTACGTTATATCGGAAACAAGCTTAGTCAGGGTTGGAGGAAGATTATTATAAAATGCATTATTCCATTTATATCAATAATCATTTGTTTGTTGTAATAAAATGTTGTTTTTGAAATAAGGACGTGTTTTGTGACTTAAAGATCTTTTATAAATAATGATACATGAGAAAATTTCCCAAAAAATTTTAATTACAAATATAAAAATTTTGTTTTTAAAATACAAACTTTAGGATGTGTTTTGGTGACTTAAAGATCATGTAGAAATCATATATGAGAATATTTACCAAATAATTTTAATTATTGAGAAAATTTCCCAAAAAAATTTAATTACTGGGAAAATATAAGAATTTTGTTTTTAAAATACAAACTTTATGTTGTGTTGTGTTGTGACTTTAAGATCTTGTAGAAATGATATATGAGAATATTTACCAAATAATTTTAATTATTGAGAAAATTTCCCAAAAAAATTTAATTACTGGGAAAATATAAGAATTTTGTTTTTAATATACGAATTTCATGTTATGTTGTGTTGTAACTTAAAAACCTTTTAGAAATTATATATGAGAATATTTACCAAATAAATTTAATTATTGAGAAAATTTCCCAAAAAATTTTAATTACTAGGAAAAGATAAAAATTTTGTTTTTAAAATACGAACTTTATGTTGTTTTGTGTTGTGAGTTAGAAATTTTGTAGAAATGATATATGAGAATATTTACCAAATAATTTTAATTATTGAGAAAATTTCCCAAAAAATTTTAGAATTCAAAAGACTTATGTAATACTTTTAGAAATATATATTTCAATACACTATGCGTAATGTAGAATTTTGTTATTATGACTGATATTTTTACGATCTCTGCAGCCACGTAAGACATAATAGAGTAATCGAGGAAATGATATATGAGAGCATTGTATCATATGAATTATGATTTGAAACTTCATAGTTTGAACAGAGTGAGTTTAAATTGCTTGAAAGCGAAATTTTAATTTAAAATCAATAGTTATGAAAATAATATTTACTTTAGATTAGAATATTTCAGTATTTTAATTATGAATAATTACTTCAAGTGTATATGAGCTGGTAAAGTACAATTAATATAATCAATAAGAGACTAAATTAAATAATTTAATTGGTGCTTGCTCAAGTTAAATAACTTGAATTAAAGATTACATTTTTAACTTCAACTACTATATCTGTTAGACTTTGAACAGAGTAAATTTCAGCGATAAGAAAGACGATCACCATAAGATCATATACTCAGTAAAGAGAAAAAATATAAATTATGATAAGAAAGACAAGAGAGTTTGAACAGTAATTTGACAAACAATTTCATAGCTGGAAATGCTAAAGAAGCAATGCGCATTATCATTACAATGAACTTGACTATAGATTTAAAATTTCATTTTGCTATGATAAAAAAACAATTTTGTAATAACTTTCACATTATTAGATGAAATCTGGCTAATTTCTACTTCATTCACAAAATCCTTGGGATTTTTTGTTGTTGTTTTGTTATAATTCAAATTTTCTTCAAAATGTCAAATTTTTTTTTTATTTCATTCAGGTTACTGCTATCATTTCCTTTAATTTTTGTTATTTTTGACTGAACATCCCTTAGGCATTATTTAATTTATTCGTATTACATGAATTGGGATATATCTTCCATGAGTATATGGTGACCGGCAGTGTATTAAAATCAAATCAATAAAATTTACAAGCAAAGTAAATAAAGATTTTTGAAAAGAAAATATTAACAGTAATAAATTTGGATATGGCATAATGAAAAATGATTCTCCATCTGGCTTGTTTTACAGTTTTTATTATGTTTAATATTATTTATTTAAAGTGTCTTTATCCTTTTCTTCATGTTTTTTGTTTTTTTTTTCTAAAAAGATGGCAATTTAAAAATGTACTCTCTTTTATAAATAATTCATTTTAAAAGTTAAAAGAATTAAATAAACAGAATTAAAATTTATTATCACTTAATTGAAAAATGAAAAGGGTATAGCAACAAAAAAACATAATAATCAAAAAAAAAGGATATTATTCAATGATTATGAAGATTTGACTTAATTGTAAAGGTATCTGTTTTTTTTTTTTTTTTATCTTTAAAAAGACTATAAAATTTAAAAGAAAATTAAAATTTTATATTTAATTATTAAGAAAGTTTTAATCCCACTGATTTATAAATAATAAAAATCTTCAAAAGCGAGCTGGTAGATTATTGAGATACACATAAAAAATATGGGTCTTAATTAAAAATGCATGGGTTTGTTGTAATTCTCAAGAGATGGTATGACACTGTGTGCGACTTACATTATTGAAATTGTTGTTATGGCAGTTTAATTTAATATTAGTGTATTTTAAATTAAAAAAATTTATTTTATAGCTTCATAGTATAATATGATGTGTGATTAAATTAAGCCATTCTAAAAATTTAATTAAAAAATTATATTTTTATTTTTTCATTTAATTTTATTTTACAATTTTACAGTAGAAAATGTTATAACGGTCTATGCCAGATAGATAGAATGTTGAGAATTTGGTTGCCAAATATCCATCACGGACAGTGAGGCCATACAAGTTTATTGTGCTATTATGGAATCAATCTCGCAATCCCGCTTTTTCTGTTTATAATTAAATCTGTTTATTAATTAAATCATTTTTAAACGGTGTTAGGTTCTTAGCGGCGAGAAAAGAAAGCAAGAAGCCATTGCTGTTGCCGAAGCTAAAAAAAAGCGGTGTCAAATTTGATTGCGCTCATTTACAGTTTTAACTCGTGCGCAAGTTACATTAAATTTTATTTTAGAAAGAAGTAAACAAACTAATATTTCAATTCATAAAACCTGTAGATTGAATAATACGATTTTGGTGTATTGATGGACCGTAATTGGAAGAATTTCAAATGTTAGAGTTTTTAAAAATAACAATTGGTCGAATTTTACCATACTGGAATGATGTTATTATTCCTCATTTTAAAGAGGGCAAGAAAATTATTATTGCTGCTCGCATGGCAACAGCTTAAGAGGTATTGTTAAGCATTTATATTCAATATGTCTGATGATACTATTATGGGCTTAAATTTACCAACTGGTATTCCATTTATCTATTCATCTGATTTGAACCAGTCGTTTCTATGCAATTCTTTGGTGATGAAAAAACAGTTAAAAAAGCAATGGAAGCCGTAGCTGCCCAAAAGGCAAAGCGCTTTGTTTTGTTTTTCATGTTAAAAAATATGAAATTTTCCTACTGAAACCGAAGCCGATTATATTGATTATTATATCCGTTTAGCTTCTAGATTTAAATCACTGCCATCAATTAAAACTTAAGTTCAAAATTTAATGTTAAAAATAAATTATTGAAATAAAAAAAAAATGGCAGTCCATATTTCGTTGGATTTGGAAAAATAAACACTTTCATGAGCAAACATTTAACAAATGGGCACTATTGACAAATATCTATAAATGTATTTTTAACAATTTACTTTGGATATACATATATAATTTCAATGCATATATATATTTAGTCACTGGTAGTCTGTAATATCTAACAGAATTATACAATCTGAGAAACATAATTTTGAAAGAGGTACAAGCCTTATACAGCTTGGAGTAACTATAAGAAGCGATAAAAGTATGCTGCGTAATCAAAGCACAATACAGGCTGGCAATAAATGCTCTTATATGCAAACAGAAACTACAGTCAAAGTAAATATTAAGAAAAACTAAAATAATAATTTATGAAAATCTAATACGACCTATATAGGAGCTAGGTATATATAAATGTAGCTAAAGAAAACAGTCATATTAGTTATCTATAATTATAATTGACAAGCATTTAAGGTCTTGCGCAGAAGTAGACACCTTTTTATTTTATTTCGATTCTCCTACTCCTTATTGAACTTCAAATATATATAATATATAAGATTGTATATAAAACAAAAATGCGCACACAGTTGAACATTTTGTACACATACGATCTTATTATTCAGCAAATACATTATGCATAAGTGAGATCTTATGAAAATAATAAACAAAAGTAAACAAATCAGTTATTATATTTTATATTATGTACTTGCGAATGAATCTATGTACATATGCCAAAAAAAAAACAATGAAACAAATTCATCTAAAATAACAAATATAAAACAACAAAAAAACAAATCACTTGAATTCTTCCATTTTATCTTTTTAATTAACTGTCTCTAAATTTTGGATATTTGTAGTAATAATATAGTTTTTATTAAAATTATGTATTATGTAGGTATATATATACATACCTCTTTAATGACAAAATTTTTTATTTTTAGTAATTTTATACACTAAATGCCACTTACTATAGGGAATATATCGGAAACGAAGCAGTATATGAGAGACGTGTATTTATGTGTCCTAAATAAAAAATAAAACTTACTAATCACAAAACTTTTTATTAAACACGAGTGATTTCTGCTATATCGTGCGAAGTCTATGTCAGTACGTAAATTACTGTTTTTTTTTTAAAACTTTAAATTTGACTTCAACTTGAAATATAATTACTCAACAGGGGCCCCTAGTACTCATATATTAGACAGAAAAATTTTCCAAAAAACACTCGGAAGAAAATTAGATTAGAGAATGGAGAGTCAGTAATGTCACTAAGATTGAAGACATACTGTTTTGAAAACCCCAAAGTTAAAAATTACAATGTTACAAGCTACATGTTTAAAAACCCTACCAAAATGAAAAGAGCGGCGCATGATCGAACTATTTTGAGCATTGGCGCAAATAATAATGATGATAATTAAGTTACTCTTATGAATAGAAAAGAGACTGATAACGGTAAAAAACATGTTCAGAAGCTTCTCTATTTCTCCGTTTAAAGCAGTTCGGGTTAAAACTGCAATTATAAGTATTGAAAAATATTTTTTGCTTGACTTTTTACAGCTTCCTGAGGGTCTATAATCAATTTCGATTCCTGACATGTCAATACCGTCTTTGTTTAAAAGTTGATTTGTTCTATTTTGGTTGCATAAATAGTTAGTCGACATCAACTTACGTTTAGTTTTTGTAAATAATTCGACTTGGTGCAATCCCGCTGATAGCTAGTTAAAAATTTATTAGTTTGATTAATATCTTGAAGCTACACAGATATGCAGTCGGCATCGCACCCAGCCTTTTGTATTGTCAGATAATTAAAATTAATGCAATTCTAATACCTTCTAGTGGAAATTAATATCCGTCTAGGGTTATGACGAATACAATAAGTCGAGAATAAGTTGATATATTAAAGTACAATTGCCAGCTACTAAAAAAAATGATATGCTCAAGATCTCATTTGTTATAAATACAACAAAAATTATTTCCGTTATCAAAATCTATCAATCATCTCCTACATGAATGTTTTTGTGATAGGATAGGTATTTTATTTTTTTCAGGAAGGAAGAAAAGTGACACAAAATAAATAACATTGAAAATGCAAGTGAGAAAAGAAGAGTAATAATTTATGAAAAAAAAAAACTATATTTTTCAACATTTATTTACTATTCATATCATCAACATCAGCATTATGTACATATACATTACATAACTGTAACACTTGTTGATTTGTATGCATTTATCATCATTGCCAATGGATTATAACCGTACAATCACACTCTCCAACATAGTTATCATGTATATTTAATTTTGCTTTAAAAAAAAAAAGTATGTAATACGTTCGTGACCTGGCATAATTCCAAATTTTTAATTTTTAAACTAAAATTATACAATTTTATCCTTGGCATGAGGTCAAGAATTAAATATTAAATGTATGTACACTGTATGTATATGTGTGTACTTCTTAAGTATATTTTAAGGAAAAAGTCTACAAAAAAACACTGTCTATGTAATAAGTAAAAATATATAAGTATACACGATATACTCGTGTGTCGGGTTATTTATAGAAAAGTAAAAATAAAAAGATGTTCTTCAAAATACATAAAAAATATGTAAAGAAAGAGAAGAGGATTAACAAATATTGCATTGTGTAAATTGCATATTATTTTCATTTTTAGTCCTTGTTACTGAACAGTTTTTTTTTACGTAAGGAGTTAAAAAAAAAAAATTAGAGAAAAAAATTATTTTTGTTGTTGTTTATTCTTTAAATTTGTTGGACATTATCAAGGATAATTGGATTTTCTTTTTCTTTTCTAAGCTTTTATTCTATAGAAAAAGAATATTATTATATTGGGAGGATACTCTCTAAGATTATTTTAGTTTCTTCTACTATTATAATAATGTAATGTAGGTTGATATGATATGTAAAAAATGAAAAATGTTCTTCAACAAAATGTATACTAGCATTTTACAATAATCCTAAATTCATAGAACATACAAATATAAAAGATTTAATGAAATATCTAAGTAGCTAAAATTTAAATGCGGGTAGGGGTCGAAATCCCACGGGTATACAACTGTTTTTACTGACGGAGGAAATATCAAAAACTGTATGGTCTTAAAATTAGTCGGTAGGGGAGAGGGTATCTCTTACCTACCCATTTAAAAGCTAAATTTAGGTGGATGTCAAAATTTAAAGAAAAAATTACATAATAATTATGAAATAGTTTTTGGTTAAAATAAATTCTTTTTTTGGGAATTTTATGTTTTGGGAATTTTGTGTGTTTGCGAAATTTTTTTGTGTTGGGGATTTTGATTGTGATGTCTTTTTAAAAATCTGGGAATTTTGTGTGTCCAGGATTTTGATTTTGATTTTGTGTGAGTTCGTGTTTATCTAATAACTGTTGTACTATGCGATAAAATCGTTGTATAGAACAAAAAATGATATAGTGTGATCCCGTTTGATTTTCTTATACTGGCACGATCAATTAAACCGTTGTCAGTTCTTACGCATGTTTTAACAGCGTCAAATGGTTGGGTAATAAGAGGTGAGGAAAGCTCCCGTGGTATCACAATGGGCATTACCGGTCTAAGTGTGTCGGAGTACTGTCGGCAGCCAGTATTACCTACCTACCTACCAAGGTAATAAAATGATTTTTAAACCAGAAAAACTGGCAAATGAAGTCAAATCATACAGACCATCAATATTGTTATTACCAGTTATATAAAAAAATATTTGAAAATTTTCTACTTAAGAGATTTATAACAATAATAGATGGCAATTTGATTTTAGAGCAAAACATTCAACAATAGATCAGATGATACACCGTATCACAAACATTATAGAAAAAGTGGTAGAAGGCGATAAGGTCTGCTTAACCATCTACCTCGATGACTCTCAGCATCATCAAGAACTGATGGTACATCTATTAAAATCCCACATCTGAAGCAGTTATTTCACATAAAGTAAGAAGGAGAGTATCCGGAATTGACAGAAACAAGAGCAGGAGTCCCACAAGGTAGTGCGCTCTGGTCTCTGTACTGTATTTATTGTATATGCTTGATCTACTACCTAAATTACAGGCCGCATTAGTAGCTACATTTGAAGACAGAGCTGCAATCACAACTGTAGGAAAACATATAAACGAAATGTCAAATAATCTGCAAAGAGAAATCGATAGAGTCGTTAAATGGAGAAAGGGGTGGCGCATAAAGTTAAATGAAGAAAAATCAGTTCACATTAATTTTACTTACAAAAAGCTGAAAGATGAGCCAATTATCACCATTAATGATAAAGCTATAAAGATGAAGAACACAGCCAACTATGACTCTTTGACGTTAAAATTAAGTGGAAAGTTCGTGTAAAAATGAAAAAAGAGAAAATTAATTATGAAATATTATAAATTATATTAAATTATGGGAAAACGTATTCACGTTTGTCAATACAAAATAAAATATTGATTTATAGTCAAGTACTAAAACTGGTTTGGGTATATGGTATTCAAATATGGGGATGTGTGGCTACGAACGTAACATTTTATTGTTATAAAAACAAAATTAGTGCTATAAGACTCCTATATGACTCCCGATAAGCACAACAGCTGTTATAATGATGTTTTTATGGGAATAATGTGATTAATATTGCTATAAGATGATAAGCTTTGTTCACAATAATTATAAATATGAATACAATTATTTTTAACCGTAAAATATTATTTATTAGTAAGACATTTTTTATAATATAAAATCATTTACATACAAATAGCGAAATATCTACTTTTGATATCTATCTCACTTTTTCATGAATAAAATTTAAAATTAAATAAAATTAAAATAAAAAATAATTATCTTTCTCACTCTCGCATAACATAAATTATTTCAAATGAATTTCATTTCAAAATAAAAACGTATACACTTGAGCATAGGTATACTAATCACAATATTACCGTACTGGCTCCGGTGCCTTATAATGTATTTATAACGTTTCACATCAATTGCGGATCACTCAAATTAACACTAATATTGCTATAAGAGTATTTATAATAGTGTTATAAGAGTGCGAAAGAGTCTTATAGGAATAAAATTGTTACGTAGGAAATTTCATATTGAATCCATTCAAATATTCCAAAACAAGGTACTAAGGAATTATGGTAATAGGTAATGCAGAAATAGCGATATACACCGAGATCTACATACCGAACAGGTGTTTGTATAGTAATTAAAAAAAATGAAATAATCCATTTAGAAAGATTGCTTCAACACATCAATACCAAGGCGTTACAGGTCTTGGAGATTATTAACTTGACACGAAGGTTGAAGCGAATAACACCCTTCAAATTGGTGTCATAAAAAATGAATTATTATTGTAAATATTTTAAATATTTAATTAAAGTAGTAAATTTTTTAAACTTTGTTATTGTGTAATCGTTAATTCTTAAGGAAACCGCTGAGTGGTGACCTTAATCCAATTATTTTATATAAAAAAAAATAGTGTTAGTGAAATCTTTTTATTTTTTTTCTTTCTTTTCTTTTTATATAGTATTATGTAAGATAACATTTTTTGAATTAATTTTAGGACCTAAGTTAGCCAATAAGAATTTAGATATTAAGTAATTGAAATGCGACTTTAATTTTATTTTGTAGTACATAAGATAGCTCTTAAGTTTAACAATGAATTGTACCTAATTTTCCTATTTTTATTTTTATTAGTAAAGTTTTTTTTTCATAAGAAAGGCCCACATTCCGAAAGGGAAAAGGACCTGAAATAGACCTGCGGATTTATCTGCAGGTACACTGATAAATAAATAAATAAATAAATTAATGGTTTGTTTACAAGACAAGTTTGAATTTTGTAATATAGAAAAAAAAAGAATGGTTTGTTGAGACACCGGTGCAACACTGGTGCAACACAGTTGAAAAATTGTATCTTGAAGTGAATGTATGAATTTATCGATATTTATTAGCAGATTTTGGGATATTAAAATTTTTGGGATCATATATTCATCCATTGTATTGTTTAATGCAAATTCATTGGCCCGACATTTTTTTCGGTTAGGCTGATTCTATGAATGTGCTATCTTGAGACTAGGTCAATTTTAAATAATTTTCTCTAAGTTTTTAATACCTATCTATTTAGAAACTGTTTTACTGATTTGATTTGTTTGTTTTTTTTTACTGTTTATCATGTATAGGTTCCCAAACATAAGTCCCCTCAATTGATTTATTTCTCTATTAAACGTCAAAGGCGACTTCACTATAATGTTCAAGTCATTTTGTTAAATGTCCTCCAGTAAAATGTCATTTTCATATTTTCATTAAATCTCTTTTCAATTCCTGATGCTACTATTTCTGTGCTTGAAATTAAAAGGAATATAATTACAATTGGCTAATGTAATAATAACAATGAATTCCTTAGTGATAAAACCAAAAATAAATCTTCATGTTATGTAAGGTAGTGTTTTTTTTTTTTTGTATATGAATACAAAGGTCAAAATTTATTTACATGCCTGAAGAGCTCACATAAAATGAACAAACATTTAAAGTGTACATTGTTCTTTTTTCATCATTATTACAAAATTTGTTTAGTTCTTATGATTTCCCAAGTGAATATTCTTTTGTGCCAGGAAATGTAGAATACTTTCATAGAGTATATAGGTACCCGTACATATACATATTGCTTATTTGATTTGAATCTGGATCTGGATTTTAAATGTTTCATCTTTAGAATTATTAAATTTTTTTTTTAATTTAAGAATTCAATTATTGAAAAAAGGTTGAGGAAATCATGAAATTTTTAATATTGATAAAATCAATATGAATCGATCGATTAAAGTTTTTGGTTAAATGAATTTTTTTTTCAATATATAAAACAGAATAATAAGAAATCAATTGAATCAGACAATGTTGAAAATTAAGTTTAAATTTAATTATTAAGTATAAATTTTTAATTATGTCACATGATGACGAAGAATATGGCTGTATATCATTGAGGCTGTCGTACTATAGGTAAACGTCCCAATTATATTAATGCTATGCTTTTTTACGAAGATAGGGGGATGTAATTTCTGGAGCAAAACTGTTACTTAATATTTAAATTCTACATTGACTGAATTAAGTTACAATCAATTTTTTTTCGTACAGTCAAAGTCTCGATAACTAAGTATATTTGCTAAGCTGAGATATTCGATAACAAGATAGTAAGATGCAATTAGTTACTTCAAACCCAAAGAGCCTTTCGAAATAAAGAAGAAAGTGGTTTTGTTCACTTAATTAAATTTCTGGAAGCCAGATTTTCCAGTCCCGAAATATCCTAAAATAGGTATTGCTGTGTGAGTTATTATTAGGACACTAATATTGGGTTGGGAGACTGGGTGATCTAATGAAGTGGTGATGCATTTTGCCATCTTTGTTTTCACTTAGTCTTTTTCACTTTATTCTCACCTTCATACGGTAGGTAGGTATAGGTAGGTAGAGTTGCTTCTGGAAAACCGATTAGCACTTCATTGTGCTTTTTGATACTATTACTCGAGTGACGTTATTTGGGTTATGCATTCTTATATGAAATCATTCTCTCCTTCTTACTCTTCGCAGAGACTCAATATTAGAGCCACCTTGTGTGAGTGAAATCAGATATCCTATTTTGCTTTCCGCAATAAAATCCGCGATAATGAGAATTGAACGGAATACCTAGCTTGATCAGCGTGGCTTCCTATCGGCCAATTACCTGTACTGATGGCTACTGCTTATATGATAACTCATGTTAGGACCAGCAACCGTCACTTATTGATAAAAATCAACCAATTGATAGAACTCATGAAACATGACAACGAACGATCTATTCCTAAGATGTTATTGTCATAGAATAAGGGTGAATTCTCCTATATCTTCAATTGTGTTGAACCGAAAATCAGAACATTTTTTTTTTTTTTTTTTTTATAAACAGCCAAGGTAGGTATTAATATTTTCTTTAAACTTTTGCAAATTGTAAATTGGATGTGGAAACATGTTGGGAGGAACATGATTCCACATTCATTGCGGTATATTTCATGGGGTTGTATTGAACGGAAACCAAGATCGGAACCGGAATAAATTTTTCAAATGGTATCTTTGTTAAGCAGATCGCACTGTACGATCTATTAGATTACGGTGAATATCCCCCAACAGCTTTGGTTGTAGTAAAAATTTCATTAGCTCATCGAATTTGCGGGTGCGGTATATTTCATACGGTCATGTCAAGCATAACACCGAAGTAACTGAATCGGAAATAAATTTTCAAAATTGTTTCTTCGTTAAGCAGAAAGTACACTTCTACCCTATGCCTCACTGTAGCTCTCTAGCCTTATGAAGAATAACACTTCTAACTGTAGGTAACATCTTTACAAACAATATAAAAAAATAAATAAAGCAAAATTATTGATCTAATTGACTTTGTCAATCGCAGAAGTTTTTTTTAGAGTACTCCATCAAATTTTAGAAACCTCTAACAACTTAACTTCAACACGAAATACTATTTAAATAATAATTTAAGTTATTAAGTAATGAAAATCAGTTGCTAAAGATATATGCTGGTTGAAAGTGTGAAAATGAAGAAGACACATAATTGAAATAAGATCCAGCCAACTTCAAAAATTATATTATATTCATTACATATACAAGTTAGATTTTCAAACAAACTTATTTTATAAAAAAAAATTGGTGTGAGTATGAATATTAATGCTACAGTCAAGTTCATACAAGTTTGACACTAAATATATTTGAAAAAAAATTGGTTTGATTAAAGTAACTAAAATTCATATAAAATTAAATATATCTTTTAATAGATAACCTTATCATACAAGTTTGACATCAAACAAAACTGTTGTGAGTATGATTATTAATGTAAGAAAATTGTATATGAAATATTCTTTAAAATCATGTCAAACATGTTTGATATCATCCAATTTATATTTTATAATGCAACAAAAATAAATATAAAATAAAATATTTCTTTTAAGTTTAACCCATCATACAAGTTTGATATAAAAAAAAAAGTTTTTATAGCAAAAAAATTGGTTTGAGTATAAGTATTAAATGCAAGTAAAATAAATATAAAATAAAAGATTTTTTAAAATATTTTTTTGAAATTTATAAGACTAGGGGCAGATATGCAATATGTTTGATTGCACATTTGTGTTCCATTAGTTCATATGAAAGCCCGTTCACTTGCAACTGGTTTTATGTGTGCGCTATCTCACATAAACTAATGGATCACAATTAACAATTCACAAATGTGCAATCAAACATTTGCAAAACTAAAAAGTAAATGTCTACCGTCGAACCTAATCATATCATACAAACTTTGACATTAAAAAATAATATAAATAATATATAAAATGCTTTTTCACATTTTTTCATGGAATTTTTCTATTTTCTATTAAAAAGGTTTTTTATTTTTATTTACTAGAGTATTCCAGAAATAGAGTTTGGGCGAGAAATCCTCTAAAATAATCAACAGTCATAAACATGTCTCTCAATTATTGTTGGCATGTAGATGGTTCAATTTTACAGAATCAACTTGAATAACTCCTTACACCTACTGGATTTCAAAAAATAACTGTAGAAGGATAGCAAAAATGTATAAATTAATAGCAAATAGCAAGGACGAAGAAAAAAAATTCGAAAAATTCAAATTGAAAAAGAATTCAAGATTTTTTTTTGTAATAAAAATACCAATTTAAAAACTTTAAGACAAAAATGTTCAAAAAATAAATTCTTTTGAAATACAAAAAGGAAATTTAAGTATCCTTTAAAATTACGATCCTTTAATATTTTTCTTTATCATTTAATTTAATAATAAAATTAAAGGCACTTAAAAAAATTTAAAATTGTTTCAAATGTTAACAAAAATAGAATTCGATATGATTTATTTTCGAAATTGTTCCAATTGGAATTCTAGGACTTACTTTAAGTTTCTTTTAAATTTTCTTTTTATTTTTTTTTTGTGCTTATTTTGATTACTAAAATCTTCAAAATGTATTTTTGTTGTCTAGACATTTTTGTTGGAAATTTTCCAAAATTTTATAATAGAAAATGACAAATTATTAATTTATTTCTCTTTTTTAATCATTTTTATTGATATATGTATGTGTGTTTGTGTGTACTTACACGTCATTCACTTAAAAGATCTAAGGAACTTAAAACCATAAATATCTGCGATAAAATGATTTTTAAGTATCACAGCGCAATTCTGTGTTTCTCTCATCCCTCAACATTTCTTCTTATCATCCCAATCCTTACGCTGGCTATAGTACACACACATTCTTTGAATATTTACATTTTTCTGACATATGAACATATACATATGTAATGGCAGACATCAAAGAAGGATTAAGTGATGCTGATATAATTTTTAGAAACATTGTTTCAAAAGAATTTATTTTTAAGGAATACCAAGAATAGCAATAAAGGATTCAAGAACTTTAAATTTAATAGGATTTAAAAGTTTACTGAACTTATCTATTGCACTCTTCCACTTAAGTGGTGGTAATTACATTTAATTTAAGAAGTTGAAAATATCGTATCTTAATCGTTAAATTTATTTTTGTGTACAAATAGAAATATGATTTTTTTTTGCAAATTTAACCATCATCATCAGCATCGGTGTTCTGTAGAGTTATCAGTGGTGTATAGGGGGGAAATTAGTTTATTATGTTATCATCTGATGTGGCTAAGCACTTCAGTCGCGAATGTGTGTTCTATTTTCGGATTATGTTCATTGAGACCAGTTATGGGGCAACTTTTTATTGATGGGGCCACATTACAAAACCTATATTTATGTCTTTAAAAATTAGTCCGTTTAGACAAAACAATGATAGCTTATAGCGTATTCATAGCAGGTTTTCAAACGGATGTTATCTACACCGATTATAGTAAAGCCTTTGATGTTTTACGACATGCAATAATACTTCTAAAATTAAGGATAATTGGTTTCCCAGAATTCTTTTTGAAATGGGTTAAATCATATCTAACCGATAGATCTTATAGTATTTTATTTAGAAAAAATATTTCTAAGTATTTTTATGCTAATTCAGGAGTCCCACAAGGCAGTCATTTAGGACCGCTATTTTTTATAATCTCAGTTAATGGTGTCTGTTCAGTAATTCTTAATAGTGAACTGAAAATGTACGCGGATGACATGAAATTTTTTAAAAAATTACTCCTTTAGAAGACGCTTTACTCCTACAAGGCGATTTAGATAACTTCTTTGAATGGTGTACAGCTAATAGTTTTCTGTTAAATGTGAATAATTGTGCACTTATGTGTTACACACGTCTATATAATCCGGTTTGTTTTAATTATTCTTTAAATGGTATTAACATTTCCAAAACGAGCTCAATTAAAGACTTAGGGGCTTACTTTGACGACAAGCTTAACTTTAAATCACATTTTTGTAATATTATCAATAAAGCTAATTCTATGCTAGATTTTGTTAAGCGTTGGTCAAAGGAATTTAATGATCCCTATGTTCTAAAATGTTTGTATTCTAGTCTCGTTAGACCAAATTTGGAGTATGCTAGTCAAGTTTGGTCACCTTTCTATGATGTTCATATTAACAGGATTGAAGCAGTGCAAAAATTTTTTTTAAGATTTACTTTGCGTAATTTCCAATGGTCAAATCTATTAATTTTACCTTCATATGAGCATAGATTGAACTTAATTCATTTGAAAACATTGAAATTAAGACGAGAAGTGGCGGATGTTATTTTTCTTACTAGAATTGTTAAAGGAAACATTGCTTCTTTTCAGATTTTGAATAACATTAATTCAAATAATCGCCTACGAAATACAAACTTCTTTACATTAAGTTTCCATATGACCAATTATGTGCCAATATTATGAGCCAATTCATAGAATGTTACTAATTGGTAATAAACACATAAACTATATTGACTTCACACTTTCAAAACAGACTCAAAAACTTAAATTATGTAAGTAATCTGTAGTAATTAAAATATGTGTCCAATTTATTTCAATGTATTTAACTAGTTCTAAGTTAGATGTAAAAAAAAAAAAAAAAAAAAAAAAAATAATAATAATTGTAATGAAGTTTGAGCTAAACTAAATAAATAAATAAAATAAATAAAATAATCTCTATTTTTAAGTACAGTGGTAGGCAGAATTAATTAAACACTCGATAAATTTTTACATTTTTTTTTTTGTTTTTCTTTTCTAAGGACGGAATTAACAAATGTGTTAAAAAAACTTTGGGAATCAATTTCACAAAGTGTTTTTAATTTAAATTTAAATTTTCGGCTGAAAAAAAATTGCATATGACTCAGGTAGTAACAGGTTTCTTTTGCTATGTCATCCCGCAAAAGTAATTACACATTTGGTTTCATACGGCATAATTAATTACACATCAGGTAAAACTAAAGAACTATTGCTAATTTTTGAATAAAAAAGTTGTTTACAGTTAAATAGTTTTATTTTAGTATTTTTACATTATTAATGTTTAGTTATTCCACCTTGTGCATCAATAACAGCTTGCAATTACTTTCATATTGAAGTTCTTAAATTCTTAATTAATTCCGTAGGTATTTTTATTTAAATATTCAATATTTCTTCAATTCTTTCAGCTTTTTTCTGCTTTTATCGATTTATTACCCATAAATGGAGTTTGTTTCATTTAAGTAAGGGCTCTTCGATGGCCAAGTTAGAATGTTTAGTCCAACACCCTCAAGAAATCGTTTTACAACGCAACTTCAATGAAGCATTATCTTGCTGGAAACAGCAGTTATCATCAGGAAATATTCTGCCTACTTAAGTGAAAGCATGTTTATTTAATATTTTAATATATCCATATTGAAATAATGTTGGATCTGTTGGAAACAAAGCTCCACAGCCATAGTAGTAAATGCATCCGCAAGACATAACACTTCCATCGCCATGGGAATCAAATGATTAAACCACTTTATACTTTAACTCTTTTGGAAGATGAATGTATTTGTTTCCAAGAGCTTTCGTGAAATGTAAATTAACTTCCCTCTGTCCACAATACGTTACATCAGTACTCTAATGACTCATTAACATATTCTTGAGCAAAAGCCTCACGTTTTGAAAAATTTGCTGCAAAAATATTTACTACTTTACGCACCCCATAAGTTTGAATATTAGAATTATATATATATATATTATTCTGCATTTATCTGGATGTTTGTAAGTTCGGCGGAACGCTCCAACACATATACAAATTGCATATGTATACAAATGCATATATATACAAATTGCTTTGATGCTTTTTTTAACCTCTGTCTACCATGCTGAACCTTTGCAGAAAAAATTGATTGCATGAACTATATTTTTTTAATTTAATGTTAGTCTTCTTCGCAAATAATAAGGAAAAAATAAAAAATAATAATAATATGAATAAAACAAACAATTTTTTTGATTTATAATAATAAGGACTAATAGAAATTTAATCAATAGTTTAATATGGTATAATAACCAAAAGGCAAACAGCATTTAACACAAAAAAAACATAATTCACTCAAAGGCTATTCTTATTACTTAAAATTATACACAATAATATACATGTGTATCAGCATATTTGTATTGTATAATATTATACATTATACTACTTTATTGCTTATACCTTTTATTTTTGTTATTATTGTGTGCGTAACTCACTTCACTCAAAAAAAATTATTTTTGTTTTTTTTTTTTGTTTTTTTGTATTATTTGCTGTATCTGTATTCTGTATGTTCTGCATGCTCCATTCCAAAAATATTATTTTATTTCCAGTGTTAAGTGTTCACTTTTCACTTCACTGTTCAGGTTCACTGTTCAATCAATAGAACTTGATAGAAGTAGAGTAGGATAATTAACTCTACTTCTACGCCGGATAATAAAACATTGTTTTTTTTTAAATTGAAAATTATTGATGAAAATGTTTTTGTATTTTTTGTAAATTTTACCAATTTAGATACAAAATTTTGAATATTTTTTTAAAAATAACACAATACCATAATAACAGTTTATTCATATAGCAAAATAAGATCCCTATACAGTATACAAAAGACAAAAATTATATGAAAATAAGATCCCATTTTTAAATTTGTTCTCCCAGAGGCCACAATAACGCTAATACGGTATAATTTATACTAAATGGAACCCAACTAACGAATTATTACTAAATGGAAGTGAGCACGAGTATACCATACAAAAATACAAACATTTTATACAAATTTGTTGGTATGGTATTTCTTTTTCTGTTATATAAAAAAAAAAAAGATTGGTGTTAGGCCAATATAAACATAAATAAAAATAAATAAAAAGTGATATAAACATAAGTACTGTAATTTCGGAATAAAGAATCTAATGAAAGAAAAAAAGAAACTAGGATTTATTTTGCTTCCGTCATTTATGACGGGTTACAAAGCTAGTATTTACATATTCTTCGTACGGTTCGTTCACTCCCACTTTTTTTCTAATAATTTTTGCTGACCCAAAAGCAATTTTAACTGGGCTTATATCAGGATTTTCTTTTTAATTACTTAACAATTTGTAATAGCCTTCTTTCGGTCTCTTAGTAAAAACTTCATTCCTACTAGATCTTTCCCTGTTTTTCAAGCTACCGTATTCCTCTTTTTTCTTTACAAGGTTCTAAGCAGTTTTAAATGAAATTTCATAAATTTCTGCTAGCAATCGAACTAGTGTTAAGCAACAACTTCTGCGCGATTTTCAATATTTAATTCGTTTTTTTTACGTATTATGGATGAAAAATGAATCAGTAATTTTAATAGAATAAAATTATTTCAAACTCTATTAAATATTAGAATACAAATTCAAAAATAAAAATTAATTAAACGCTATCAAAAAATACACTTATTCACTTCAATAGATCAAAATGCAATAATGTGTAATTAATTATGCCGTATGAAACCAAATGTGTAATTACTTTTGCCGGATGACATAGCAAAAGAAACCTGTTACTACCTGAGTCATATGCAATTTTTTTTCAGCCGAAAATTTAAATTTAAATTAAGAACACTTTGTGAAATTGATTCCCAAAGTTTTTTTTAACACATTTGTAAATTCCGTCCTTAAAAAAGAAAAACAAAAAAAAATGTAAAAATTTATTGAGTGTGCAATTAATTTTGCCTACCACTGTATATGAGACATTAATTAAATTTAATTCAAATATTTTGTTATTAAATTGATTAAATAGATTGTACACTTAAAATATGTAAATATATTTTACAAAATATATTTGTAATGTAGAAAAAACACAAAATATTCTGGATTAGAACGTGGGTCAAATTGATAACAACTGTCGGTGGTCACTTTTGACGCACGGGAAATAGTTCCCCTATCACTGGATTTGACTGATATTGTAAAAGCTTTTCTTGGTTTATTAATGCGACATATACGTTGGGGATTCCATTTGAAATATTGTTTCACGGGTTTTTTTTTCAATTTCTCACAGATTTTATGCTTATTGTTCTTTGCAGTGAACTCCTAGTTTTATAGATTTTATCTGAATTTTAGTTCTAAGAATGCCGCAGAGTGCTGTATATAATAAGGAATTAATTAATTATTTCCGGACCTACAATCTTGATTAGTAAAATGAGGTGGATATTTTATTTTTCTTAATCCAAGGTTATGAGATACTCTAATAATATTGTTACACAGATATTTGTCTCAACGAATTTTATATCCGTCTATTTGAATGTATTTCAATGGCAGTTCCCTATAAACCTATAAAAAACACAAATTTGTCACCTCCTTGGTACGACAACAATATTCGTTCTTTACGAAATCAAAGGAATGCTGCATGGAGTAAATTTCTCAAATCCAAACTCCGTTCTGACTATCTCATTTATTCCCAATTGTTTGAAAAGTTTAAAGCCCTACTTGACAGAAATTATAAGTCTAATCTTATCAGAATGAAGTCATGTATTTTCTCTGATCCGAAAAAGTTTCATGAATTTATCAATACTAAACCTAAAACTGATGGATATCCTGCAACTTTAAATTATTTGGGAAGATCTTCTAATGATCCGACTACTATTGCGAATCTTTTTGCATCCTTTTTTTCCTCTACTTTTTCAAGAAATGAATTCACTCCTGATGAAACCTATTTTAGCAATCTGAATGACTTCTCTCAGAGTAATCAAGTTATTACATTTGAAATCAAAAACATTCTTATAACTGCAGAACTATTGTTGAAACATATTTCATTATTAAAAGACGATTTTTCTTCCGGCCCAGACGGTATTCCTCCGATCCTTCTTAAGGAATGCATGATTCATTTATTGCATCCCATTTCTTTTCTGTTTAATTTATCCCTTCAATCGGGCATTTTCCCCTGTTTATGGAAAAATTCTTTCATTATTCCAGTTCATAAAAAAGACTCCAGAAATGAATGCACCAATTATAGGCCCATCGCCAAACTCTCGTGTATTCCTAAACTTTTTGAGCGTATGATTATTGTAAACGTTTTATTTGTGTTGAACAACACGGTTTCCAAAGAGGTAGGTCAACAGCTAATATGGTTGACTTTGTCTCCCAGGCAATGACCTCAATGGAGAATTGTTTTCAAATTGACACTATTTTTACTGACATAAGTAAAGCATTTGACAAAATTCCTCATAGCATCATATTACTCAAGCACAAAATTATAGGTTTTTCACCACATAGCCTTAACTGGCTTGAGTCTTACCTCTTTTCTCGGGAATACTCAGTTTTGTTTAAAACTGCGATTTCTGATCAATATTCAGCGTCTTCTGGTGTTCCTCAAGGTAGTCATATAGGACCCCTTAGTTTTATAGTTTCAACAATTGATGCTCCTAAAGTTATAACTTTTTCTAAACTTCTTAGTTTTGCTGATGACTCAAAGCTTTTTAATCCTATATCTTCCTCATCGGATTGCTTAAAGTTACAAAACGATTTTAACAATTTCGCTTCTTGGTGTTCAAAAAATGGACTTGAATTGAACACTTCTAAATGCCAAGTCATTACCTTTTCTAGGAAAAATTCCATTCGGACAATTTGGTTCAGCTACCAACTAAATGGCTGTCAGCTTTCAAGAGCGAATTCTATTATAGACCTCGGGTTAACCCTTGACCCTAAACTGAGCTTTAAGCTACATTACGATAAGATAGTGAGCAAAGCAAATTCTTCTTTAGGTTTCATTAAACGTTGGTGTAAATAATTTTCTGATCCCTACCTCACGAAACATCTTTATGTTACATATGTAAGGCCTACGCTTGAATATGCCAGTCAAGTGTGGTCTCCACATTACTTGACTGACATTAATCGAATTGAATCGGTTCAATGAAAGTTTTTACGTTTCGCTTTGAGTAACTTTTCGTGGAATAATCCATTGCGGCTTCCACCTTATTACCACCGTCTTAAACTCATTGACTTACAGTCGTTGTCTGATCGTCGAATAATTGCAGATATCTCTTTTATTCACCAGATTCTTTCGGGTGTAACGCTAGCCCCTGAAATTTCAAATTATTTGGTTGCAAGATCCAATCGGAATAATCTCAGAACCGTTGAGTTGTTCTACATTCCCTTCCACCCTACTGAATATGGTAGATTCGAGCCAATCACTCAAATGCTCCGTGAAGTAAATTCTAACTGTAGATCTTTTGATCGTCAACTAAGAGTTTTAACTATTAAAAAACGATTACGTCTTAATGTACGTTCAACTGAGACTAACTAACAACTGTTGTTCTTTTTAGCTTTTATATTTTTTCGGCCTAACTTTTTGAAGTGTTTTTATTAAATGTATAGCTATTAACATAGGTATTAATTTATGACTTTTTACCCTTCTACTAACAGCATGTACCTGGTGTAGTTTATTTTTAAATATTTTAATCAAAGGTGGCGGTGATTTACTAACCCTACTGGATGATGAGTTATTGCACAATTAAATAAAGCAAGCCTTCGTCTAGTAATAGACGTCTGATGTGCTTGCTCTAAGCATAAATCTGACAGTATATTTGGTATTGCAAATAAATTTAAATGTAGGAAAATATATCTATTGTAGACGGTGGTTACAATTTAAACATGTTAGAGCATCTAGCGTGTAAGCGTGTACTTACGGTTATAATTTTAACGCGTACAAGCATGTAAATAAACATTAATCACATATTTATGCGATTGCTTTTATTTGTAGTTAATTTTTGAACGTCATCATGGTATAAAGTTATTTTTTTCTGTGGACATTGATTCAAAATAATAAAAATTACATTGTCTATTCCAAGTTATTTTTATTAGAAAAATAGCTAAGCCAAACTAATAGTAAAACTAAATCCCAAATCGACGTAAAAAAGGAAAATTTCATAAATTGCCCAAATGAAAAGTGATTAACATAGTTTGCATTGGTATTATCGAATGATTTCTGAAATATTTGAATACATCTTAAACGAAATTCAATTAACCCTTAAATGCATGATTTTTCCGTTTTTACTAAAAAAAATATTTTTATGTAGAAATTGTTGTTGTAAAAACAAAAATAAAAAAAAAATTGGATTTGGGTCCTTGGAGAGTTGTGAGGCCACTTTTATGGTTATGATGCAGACTGTAGCAGATATGCATCATACATAAAACTTGAAATAAATTTAATGTTTACAATCTTTCCTGAATATTTGTTTATTTTGTAGAAAAGATATAAATACCTACCCAAAAAAAAGTTCTTACCGTTATTTTTGTTTATTTTGTTTTATTTTCAATTAAAAATAAATGACAGTGTACAGGTATTGCGAACTGATCTTGTTAGACTGAGAAATATATTAAAACTACGTAACAATACATGATCTGAACATCATTACGCACCATAAATGTGAAGAGAATGAAAAAAAAAAACAAATAATATATAAATATTATCCTCTTAAAATTACAGAAAAGAGCAAATAAAGGGTATGATGCACATCTGCTACAGTATGCATTTAAGGGAGTTGGCAAATAGTTATTCTAGTAATTTATTAGAATATATAAACCTAACAATTATTAGAATATATAAACCTAACTCTTGCTGTAAACTTTATGTTTGTTTATCTCGACTTCTACACTCTTTCGATGAACCTTATTACTTATTACGAATTAAAATTTTGAAAAATGTCCAAAATAGACGATAAATATTTTAGCCATTTTTTAAAAATTTATTTTAATATAAAATTGATAAAAAAAAACAAAAACTCACTTTGAAATATGAATTTCTATTTAGAAACTAATTTCAGCAAGTGCGTTCAAATCGATTTGATGTACACGGAACACGCTCTACACTAACTTACTCACACTTACGTGAGCTAAAATTTGCTACTTTTAATCACAACTATATAATACCTAATAAGCACACGCGCGAGCAAAACGCTACACGCTAAAACGCAGCATGCTTAAATCGTAACTACCACCTAATTTCGTTTTCATAATAGTAGATAGTTTGATTTATTTTTAGCGAGAACCATAACTGTGAAATATTTTTTATCATTTATTTTATACCAATGCCGGAAAAGAGTATTGGACCAGGTCGAAAAACTAATAAAGCATTTTTTTGCCTCCGTCGGAATTTGAACCTGTAACTTTTCGATTGAAAGCCAGGTGTTTTACTTGTTTAACTCTAGGTACCCCACCTAATTTTATAATATTTAAATAATTTAAATATAAATTTGGCTTGCACAGCTACCACATTTGAATGATAATGAATTTGAAAAATTTATTAACACCTTAACTACCAATGCATCACCAACAACCTTGTTCATGTTCGTTCCCAGCTACTTGGATCACTATTGATACTGAAATTTTTCTTTTTCCAAGTACAAATTCTTATATTGTAAATATCACTGCTGATAACGGTACCTGAAATGCTCACTGATATTATATTTGTACCTGGAATCACTAGTGGTCATGATAGTCAATGCAAATTTAGAAATATTGGACGTTTACAAAATTATTTAAATTATCTAAAAAAACTGAAATCAATAATTTTATAATCCTAAATTTATTTTTAAATTATTAATCAAAATCGTTTGTTTCATATTTCTATAGACTTTTCTATACAATAGAAATTATATTATATCCTTTTTATTCTTTCTATTTTATATCTACCTAAGGTATATTTTATTCTATTGAAAATTCTACAAAATTTTACTTAATTAATTGCACACATTCTTTAAATAAATTCACAAATTCATTTATATATATACAAACAATAAACGTAATTATGTTAATTTTGTATTCAAATTTGAAAAACATATTTATTATTATGCACACATACATATTTAAATTATATTATGCATACATATTATTATAATGTATGACGTATGTAGTATATGGAATGTAAATAAGGATATGTGTGTTATATTGAAATTGAAATTGAAAGTAATAAAAACTAATTTTCCACTTCAAATATTACAAATGAGGATTAATTTTAAATGTATGCATGAATACAGGGTGTTTTAATTACTATTGTAAAATTATTGTTTCGGATTGAGATTAGTGTAAAAAATGTATTTAAAGTTAAATTTTATGTTGAAGTCATATTTATCGAATCGAGTATATAAAATTAAGCAGTTCTGAATCTGCTCTAATCAATATACACGCAAGGGTACCACTAGACTGTATCCTGGGTTCCATACTATATTTACTATACACTAGTAATATTGCAGGGACATGAGATGCGACGGTAGCTACTTTTTCAAATGATACGACTATACTAGCAGTTGGTAAAAATATAAATGAAGTTACAAATAAATTACAACAAGCCAATAACAAAATCTCCATTTCGTGGATAATTAAATTGAATTAGGCAAAATCCACCCCCGTTCACTTTGCGAATAAAACAAATAGAATCGTCCAATCCAGTCAGTATAAACAATGTGATCAAACCATATCAAAATTCTGCAACGTATCTTGGCATGAAGCTTGGCGCAAAGATGAAAAGAACACGTCAAGAAACAAACACTAGAACTGCATCTGAAATACAAACAGTTGTATTGGGTAATTGGGTGGATATTCACTCTTTCAACATATACCAAAGTTATCGTTCTGGGCATACTGTATTCAAATATGGTGTTGTGCTAAACAACTAGATATTTGCTAGCTATGCAAACGATGGATGTAGTACGCAGTAAAAGTGTTCTTTCTCAACATGTCAACCACAAATTTGCACGTTTAGCTGCCAATCGAATGGGATTTTCTTTCTTGATCAAAATTGTAGTAACGGTTAGTCTTAGAGAGTAATTTTAAATTTAACAAAATGATGGGAGTTGTTTATAGTGCATTAAAATCGACACAATGTTAAATCACACTGGACACCATGTTAAATCGTTGAGATCTCATAATTTTAATCCATAAAGTCTTTTACTTCTTTGTTCACCCACATAGAGAACAAAAGCTAAAGGTTCTTTTGATGAATTTATTCTATTTGAAAAAAAAAACTGTTGTTGACTTCATTGAAATTACATTCTTTTGTAGTTTCGAAATATTCCGGAGTTGACATATGGAATAATCACAATAGGCTACTTATCAAAAGTAAAACTTAAGATGTAGCCATACAAAAACTAAAAGTTGGAAGACTGAAAAAATATTAGAACCAACGGTGCACTATAGATAAATGGTCATTATTGTAAATAATAACAACGCCGATATTTCTTCACTCTGGCAACAGAAAAAACTCAACTGAAGTGATAAAGTTAACGAAAAACTAGAAAATTATGAAATAAAAAAAAACTAGGTATTACTAAATACAGTACCAAGAAATTTAAAGACTTATGATAATCTTAATCTGCACAACAACTTCAAACAACTGACAGATAACTGAAAACATCTGACCTACCTTACTAACAATCAAGTAAATAGATTGTCATAAATAAATAAAAACTAAAATTTGCTTGAGAAAAATATCTCTTAATATACCGTAAGGCCAGATATTAATAAGGCACCAATAGCGATATGATCACCGAGTCACCAATAATAAATGATGAAATATGCAAGACTGTTCAATCATCATAAATAATAATGTGGTGATGGTCAAGAGAGTTTTCAACAGAAATTATCAAATTAATTGACCCAAAAATTGAGCTATATTTGAGCAACTTTGTCAAACACATCTACAATATTGGAATTTTTCCAATATTGGAATTGCTTTAAATGAAATGCTCATTTCAAAATTCAAATTTCATAGCTCTTCCTAAAAAGATCTCCAAATAAATGCCATTAACATGTATGAATAATTACAGTTTAATGTGTCATAATCCTAATATATACTCTTAAAGATGCCGCACAATTATTTACACTTAATTCAACACACCCTATTAAAAATAATCCTGTACTAATGACCCTGTACTTACAAATACACTTATATATGCAAATAATAGCTTTAAAAAAAGGAAATTGGTAGAAAAAATAAAACATTATCAAAAAATTATTCAGTCCAAAAATAATCCTATACACATACCTTAAATAAAGGATGTATTTTTTTTTTTAAAGCTTGAACTCTCAATGATAACGTAAGTATTAGGGGATTTAATTCAAGGTCTGTCTTTGAAAATTAAATTTGTAAAATAGCAACAATAGAAAAAAAATCAAAAAAAAAACATAGAGAAACCAAAAAACTTAATTTCGATGACGGGCCTAATAATCGTTTTTATTAAGTAAGAATAAAAAAATTTTGTTCATGTCCTTGACTGTTTGAAAATGATAAAAAAAAGTAAAATAAAAGAATAAATAAAAAAATAAAATTTGTTTTAAAATATTTAAAACAGTTAAAAACAGTTTAAAGTTTATTAATTGCTCTTTTAAGGGTTAATGGAATTTAATCAAGTTTATGATATTTTATTTTAAGCTATGCTAACAATTTATGTTTTCAAATGAAACAAGAAGCGAAATTGTTGTCAGGAAACGATCGCATGCCCTACAATCAATAATGTAGCAAACTTGGCAACTCTTTAGATAGTTTTTTTTTTTTTTGATTGGGGAGTTATATCTAACCGCGACCTCTTAAGATCTATTGTACTTCCCCGTTTATCTCAGAATTGCAGGCTTATGTCCTTGATAAATGCTTTATTTAGTTTAGTTTGTTTGGAATAAATGGAAAAGGGACATCCTGGTTTTTGTAGATATTGAATTAGAGCATTTAAAATGTCTTGCAACGACTTATTGAACATGAAAATCCATTAATATCTAGGAATAGATAATAATATATTCGGGTAATAGTCTTTCGGTTATTCGGTTATTTTTCGGGTAGTTTTCTTGTCTTCGGTTTTAAATTTTTCGGCATAATTTAATTTAGGATAATTTAAGAGGGCAACAATCTGTTTCAGCCGCAACACTGGATACCATGTAAATTCATTGGGATCTCATAATTTTAATCCATTAATGTGACAAATTATTGTCTATGACCTGAAAAGGAATTTCTAGGATATCTGTCAGGTTATCACACAAGTACCCCACGAGTCAAATTTCTGTCAGTTTTATCCAATTATTTTGTGTCGTCACAAAGAACATGCTTAATATCTTGCTGTCTGTCAATATTGAGAAGTTATCAGTATTGTCAAATTTTAGTTCCATTTCGTTATCGGAAATTTCAAGATGGCATAAACCGTCCATCGAAGACTCGTTTGTAGTCCGCGCGACATTAAAATGGAATTATATTTATTCCGATATGTTCAACACACAATATGCAGTAGTAGCTCAAGATTAATTGCTCATTTTATTCATACTTCCCATAAACCTGTATAATGCTTTGCTTCTTTATTCTTCTTTCCTTCTTTCTTCTTCATTGTTAGCCCAGCAATAAATATATATACATAAACATTAAAGATTTCAATCACAAAAAAATACTAAAATTCACTTTTTTTTTTAAATAAAACTGAAAACTTTGTTTTTAATTATTTTTTTACATTTTAGTAGTAAAGTTTAAACACCTAGTGATTAATTTTTGCTATTATTTTGAAATAAAGCTATGATTCTATAATTTCCTTATTATTCTTATTTTGGTTAGGCTTTATTCCCCTTATGGTTACAGTGTAACCAATTGTAGTAAGCCTCTTTTATGCCTATCGGGATTGTTTCATCTGTTGAACTTTGATCGATTTCAGCCCCCTTTTAGCTATGCATCCGTCGTTATCTTTTTATTGTGTCTATGTTATTTAGAAGGCTCAGAAAGCCAGCAGAGTTTTACTCTATATATCCATAGAATTTTGAATTAGTCTCCCAATAGTTAATTGGTATAAAACGATTATAACTTATAATAGTGCATTTATTGTGTTTAGTTATCATTTGACTGTCGTTATAGAAATTTTCATAGTAGTAGCTTTCTATTTAATTTTTATAGTGTCCCACAATACAGATTAGTATATTGAAAGAAATGAAAGTAATAATTTCATGAAATACAAAATTTGAATTATAGAAAAGCATTCCTCATTATCTATACTAAATTTTTGTATTTATTTATCATTGTCATGTTTTATTGCACAGCCATTGCTTTGTATACTGTATCAGCCATTGCTTTGTATACTGTACCATATTAAATTTTTTTTCCGAACATTACATTTCGTATTATTTTCGTATAAAATTACAATAACAATTACGCGTTAACTTTTTTCCGATTTATTTTTTGTTCTTATATTTCTCATTTTATTTTTTGCTTGCTGTGTTCAAATAAGTTTAATGTGTATTATGCTTGTTTTGTCAAATTAAACTTACTGAACACAGCAAGCCTTGGTGTGTGAGACAGGGATGATATCTTTAGTACTATAGTACTAGATTTAGTACTTTCAGCTATAAAATAATACTATAGTACTTTCAAAACAAATCTAGTACCCATTCAGAAATTTTCCAATTTTTTAATAAAAAATACTTAATCATAAATTAGCTCTTCTTCAAAAATACTTTTCAAAACTGCGTGTGTAAATTAGTCCGTGTTCTAATGAAAATAAATTTTTGTTAGCGGGGTAATTTATTGTTAATTTTCAAAAATTTATTTGACGGTTGTAATCGTTGTAATTTAAATTTTTTTGAGATGTTGAATAAGTAAGTTTAAAATAGCATCAATATTATGTTATTGCACCTTAAAACAATATTTAAATTATTTTTACACTGATGGATTATACAACCTGAAAAATTCAGTCCCGTACCGTTCCCATAATTGAAAAAAATCAGCTATTAGTGAAAATGAAAATTCATTTTCGTAAGTATAATTGTTTGCAATAATGTACATCCTTAGATAATGAATATACATGTGTACATAAATAATTTTAATGACGATGAATCAAATGATGACAATTAGCCGAAAACTATAAATGCAAAATATTATCCCCAAAAGTTTCACGAATCTTGGAAAATGAAATATGCCTTTATTGATTGGCTTATTTCGGACAATTCGAAACAAGGTAAATAATGTGTTATTTGTAATATAGGTATTGTTGGCGGAAAATCTCACATTGAAAGACATGAATTGGGGCACAAACCAATATTAAGTGTGAAAAAACAAGAGAAACAATATTTGAAAAGGCGAATTTGAAATTGCGATAAGCTTGTTCATTGCAGAACAAAATCTACCTTTCAGTGCTTTGAATCATTTGAATTCTTGCCTTAAAACTCATTTAACCGACTCCGAGATTATTAAGAAGATAAATATAAATATAATGAAGGGACAAAATATTATAAAATCAATTACCGGTCCGAGCAATTTTCAAAATATTGCTAACATTAAGAAGAGGCATTAGATTAGTAATTTTGAATTAGTCATAAGATTTTTTTTAAAACTTATTTTAATTTAAAATAATAAAAATTTGAAATAAAAGTGAAAATAAAATTGAATTAATTTTGAACATAATTATGAATTATAGCTACATTTTCATTGAATTGCAATATTTCTTCTGTTTAACCTTTTTCCTGTATTTAGTACTTTTAGGAGCGTATCTAGTACTATTTTTTTATAATTTTAGTACGTTGAAAATTTTCAGAATATCATCACTGGTGTGAGATATTTTGAATTTTATGAAAACTAAAATCAAAATAAAGAGTTTTTTTTTTTAGTCTTCTGATAGAAGTTGAAGTGAAAGCCTGTATGTAGAATAATTTTGCTTATTAATTTCTTTAATTTGTAAAATTATGAATGAAAACATTAACATTTTTTAATGCGGCACTAGATATAAATAGTTTAAACATTCCCCTTCCATATTGGTAAATTAAATTTAGTCCAAACTTTGCCAGAAGTAATATCTTTTGAAAAGAAAAATGCCCATTTGATTTACACATAAGCTGGATATTATTTTTACTCAAATTTTTTAATCTACTGGCCTGTTAACAATATACAAGGCAATGGCACAGCTGTTACTGTTGCCCAAGGCATTGCACGTAGATGTTAGTTAAATTACCGTCGTTATTACTATAAATTATCTTCAATGGAAGCGGTATTCTATAAGATGTACAATTAATGAAAATGCATGATTCTGCAACTAAAACAATGTTCTCTATGTTTGGTAATCAAAGAGATGCGCTCTACGCAAAGATTATACAAACTAATGAATAGCTATTTAGTAGGTAATCAAAATTAAAGTTGAAACTTTAAAATAGTTGAAACATATTTAAAAAAAAGATTGAAATTTCCTTAAAAAATAAAAAATAAACCAAAATTTAATGTAAAGTCAATGTCAGCTACATGAAGAAATAAAATCGCTACCTCTAATTATTTCCTATAATATATATTTCTTCTATTTGCTCATAACTGTACATTTACAAAAATCCCATAATTTAATAAGGATTAAATTAAATCACTTCAAAAATAAAATACACAATCCTTTTCAGTTTTTAATAATCAAATCGCCTTACATTTTATATTCAAACACCCATGCATACCACCAACTTATGTAATATGGCTTGACACTTGCCATACTGATTCATTTCTAGAAATATTCTTAATGTCAAATTCAAATATCTTATCTTATATCTTATAAATTATCCTTTTAGGTAAAAAGAATATTTTTAGTTTTCAATTTATTTGTATTAACCTTTTCGAGAGAATTTCAAGAGAAAAGAATAATAACAACAAAAAACAACAACGATTTTGGATGTAGTTTTGGTAGAATTTTGGCAAAGTGGTTCTGGTGTTTGCAAAATAAAAGACATAAATAACCAAAAAGGAGTAAATTTTTTTGTGTGATAAATTTTATTCAATATGCCTTAACGCATTTTGATAAGTTCGAAAATTGTATTTAATTAAATTTTAGTTTTACTCTTTATGAAAAAAATAAGTTGTGAGCTTAATTTATAATATTAAAAAATTAGTCCCTCTAAAAAAAAAATTACTGAAATGAAGTCACCATCGTAAAAAAGAAGTCCTGAAATGCTACCAATATTGTTCAAATCATAAAAGTGTTGAATACAAACATTAAAATCGAAAACCAGTTGGAAACAGACTGTTTGAAGAAATAAGAATAAAACACCGGAATACGAAAGAGTTATCTTTTTAAGCTTTGGCAACCTGATTATGGACCAAATAATAATAACCTTTACAGAGTTTGATCATTATTTTAGAACAAATGAAATAGGTTTGTATTGCATATGATGCTAACACATACTATTACATCACAAATTTGCTTAACAGTAGTAGAAAACACCATGATGGTGGTATCCAAAAATGAAATCTATTGTAATAGTATGAAATAGTGATTCCAACACCAAACGAAAACATTAATATTTTCTTATTCGGATATCTCTTTTATAGCTTTTAGTTTTCCATCCCAACGGTATTCCGGACATCACTAAAAAACTTGGCTTTTACTTTTACCAACCAAAAGGCACGACAGTAGATTCTTTGCATTCTATAATATACTTTTAACTTATTTGCTTGTTAGCCCTATGCATTATTATAATATAATAAACAATATTATTAATGTAACAACAGGTAACAATAATATCGTTTATTATTGCATATTTATGGGCGTTTAGGTAACTTATTATGTAATTGGTTGGAACAACATTATTATTATATAAAAAATCAGCTCGCAGAATTATCTAAAGTTATATCAGTTAATCTACATCAAATAAAAAGTAAATTTGAGTTAATGCTCTCCCCACGTCTACACTAGTAGGTGGTCAACAAATAATCATGTACCCTCTGTAGATTCAGTTCTAATATTATTTCTACATCACAAAAACTATTTATTTTTTAATTGTTTGTTCGAGTCCTAAAGAACTTTTGTTTATAGATGGAACTGGTTTTTTAAATTTTTCATCGATTGCTGTCAATAATTTTTCTTTTAAGGATAATATCATTGACGGTAAATCCTCATTGTTATTATTTGCACCTGCGTCGAAATTGAAATTTCCAACAATTATATTTATTTATTTTTTTATTTATTATATATATATATATTATTTTGCAATTATCTGGATGTTTGTAAGTTCGACGGAACGCTCCAACACATATACAAATTGCATATGTATACAAATGCATATACATACAAATTGCTTTGGTGCTTTTTTTTAACCCCTGTCTACCATGCTGAACCTTTGCAGGAAAAATTGATTGCATGAACTATATTTTTTTAATTTAATTTTAGTCTTCTTCGCAAATAATAAGGGAAAATAAAAAATAATAATAATAATAATATAAATAAAACAAACAATTTTTTGAATTATAATAATAAGGATTAATAGAAATTTAATCAATAGTTTAATATGATATAATAACCAAAAGGCAAACAGCATTTAACACAAAAAAAAACATAATTCACTCAAAGGTTATTCTTATTACTTAAAATTATACACAATAATACACATGTATATCAGCATATTTGTATTGTATAATATTATACATTGTACTACTTTATTGCTTCTACCTTTTATTTTTGGCATTATTGTGTGCGTAACTCACTTCACTCAAAAAACATTATTTTTGTTTTTTTTGTTTTTTTTTAAATATTTGCTGTATCTGTATTCTGTATGTTCTGCGTGCTCCATTCCAAAAATATTATTTTATTTCCAGTGTTAAGTGTTCACTTTTCACTTCACTGTTCAGGTTCACTGTTCAATCAATAGAACTTGATAGAAGTAGAGTAGGATAATTAACTCTACTTCTACGCCGGATAATAAAACATTGTTTTTTTTTAAATTGAAAATTATTGATGAAAATGTTTTTGTATTTTTTGTAAATTTTACCAATTTAGATACAAAATTTTGAATATTTTTTTAAAAATAACACAATACCATAATAACAGTTTATTCTTATAGCAAAATAAGATCATACATTATACAAAAGACAAAATTTATATGAAAATAAAATCCCATTTTTAAATTTGCTCTCCCGGAGGCCTCAATAACGCTAATACGGTATAATTTATACTAAATGGAACCCAACTAACGAATTATAACTAAATGGAAGTGAGTACGAGTATACCATACAAAAATACAAACATTTTATACAAATTTGTTGGTATGGTACTTCTTTTTCTGTTATATAAAAAAAAAAAAGATTAGTGTTAGGCCAATATAAACATAAATAAAAATAAATAAAAAGTGATATAAACATAAGTACTGTAATTTCGGAATAAAGAATCTAATGAAAGAAAAAAAGAAACTAGGATTTATTTTGCTTCCGTCATTTATGACGGGTTACAAAGCTAGTATATATATATATCAGTTTACCTGCATATTAATATGCAGTCAAATTTTGAGGCTTTTACCATTTCACCACATGACTACATGAGTGTATTATTCTTGTGAAGTACTGGAGGAGCTAAAATAACCTATAGCGTATTTAGCTACTTTAATAATTTGTGAATTTCTAAATTGATACGTTAATAATTTGTGGGAATAAAGTCGTGGCGAGGACAGTATTATTTTGTGATTGTGATCCTCTATAAAAAAATTTAATAACTTGTGACAAAACTGTACGTCTTGTCTTTGAGATAAATTCTAGAATATGTCGTAATTGAATACTAAATCGATAAAAAATGGAATAAAATTATTAGCACGCTAAAATTGATTATATTTTTAGAAAAATTGATATTTTGCAAATACTGGTATTTTTTTCATATAACCCGATATCAAATATAAATGTAAAGAATACCGTTTTTTCAGCAACCGAGTTTCCGGTACTGCATTTCATACCCATGCAAGTTAGATGTGAGTTACAGGTTATTAAGACAAATAATTTCATTCAAAATTGATCAGAGTGGTAATTTCTGTAAAGTAAGTCAGTATTAGATCACCAAAGAAGCAAGTATGTGACAAGATAAATATTTGAGCATAATGCCAAATAATGACAAAATATGAAAGCAATATTTGAAAAATTTCATTTGGGAGAACAAATTTATAAAGTGGGAGGCTAAAATCACAATATGTAAAACATGCATTCGACCAGTTTTAATATACGCAGCATAAGCCGGATGAGATACCAATAAAACATAAAGTATTACTTATATTGTAGAAATTAATATTTTACGAAATATTTCAGGATACATTATTACAGATACCAAATCACCAAATTCGGCATGCGTGAAAAAATATTGATGATATTGATAGAGTGAATCAAAAATTGAGGAAGAAATTATAAAAAATATAATAAATGAACCTGTAGTAATATGTCCCGGATGGATGACCAAAGACTAGCTAAGGTAACAGGAAATGAATATCACAAAATAACCGTAAACCAGAAAGAAATTTACTTGTAAATGAATATCACAAAATACCCGGCAATCAGAAAAACCACTGAAACGTTAGACTAACAATTGAGCGTGTTCATCTCAAGACATATATTATGGTAACAAAACGAGATTAAATCTAATACAAGAAGAAAAGACAATAAGAAGAAAAGCTTTAATTATACCATCTTGCACTGAATCAACTTAAATACCCTGTCTTCATGATATCTACTATATTGACAGAATTGCTTTAAATAGCTTATGTTTTCATTGTTTTTCGGGTTTTGATAACTGATTAGGAAAAGGTAAAAATGTTTGTTTTTAAATTCCTTTGACTTCTTCTTTATCTTCAAGTTCCGCATATTTCTTCATTGTGGCATACAGCCGATATTTATTTGGTATAACGAGAGATTTATAGTTGTTATATCTAGTTTGCGTCACAAACCTTCTCTCATCTTATTTTCTTACTATCGCCTTCAAGTGGTGGCTATATTAGCTCTACTACTCTAACGAACGTTTTTAAATCAATCCTGGCGTCGTTATAAGAGTAGGAAATTGAAAAGAGAAGAAGCATGGATTATTTTGCTCTTTACATGAAAAAACAACTAAAGTTAATATTGTGCAACCCCGTTGTCGCAATAAGAAGAATAAAAGTGGTACACATTTAATAACGTATCACTTGAAGACTAAGGATTAATTCTTCGCTATATCTGTATGCCCCAACAAAATTATAATGAACATTTTTTTTAAATTTAACTGAACTAAACTTTATGTTTTAAATTTTATAGTTAATTTACTAGAAATTTTTGGAAGGTAGAAGTTAAAACTAATGCTTTATTAAGTCAAGAATAAATTATTACATGCGAAAATGTGGTGTTCTTTTGACTGTATTAAAACAATTTCTTCAGGCGACTCATATACAGTTTTCGTAGGTGATTAAGATGTAAATAGCAGTCAATTAAGAAAGGTGTAAAACTGATTAACATTTTTTTATTGAATGTCTGGCTAGAACAGGACCGCCGGAGGACATATATAGATAGATATTCCTAGCCAAACAGGACAAACAAATATTATAATATGATAATGACAGCTTGTTGTCTGTCATCATGTGATTACATATTTCAGAATAAAATTTTTACCAACTTTAATTTTAAATTTTTCTTTTTCCCATTAATTTTTAAAAATTTTTATTTGATTTTTTAAATTCAATAAAACATGTTCAATAAAACAAGTTTTCTATCCAAAATATATTCACAATATTTATTTTGTTCAATATTCATCCAGCAATACTATATTGAAATGATTACACGATATGCCATTAAATTTCAATTATCATGTATAAACTAGCAAATTTCAAACTACAATCTTGTAATCCTTCACATCTTCACAAATTCAATTCACTTTAGAAAAATATTTTACGAAATTTTGTTATCCTTGTTGCAGAGTTTCTATGATTAGAGCAAAAAAAAAAAGGATATAAATAACACTGTGTTGCTGTTTCTTTCAATTTAAAAATTTCACATAACATGATAATATAAAGAACTCAATCAACATGGTTCTCTGGCAAATGAAATTGAAAAAGAGATTAAATTTTTGGAAATCGAATGATGGAGTATTAAAATTTTCTCTAATATTAAAAATAAATTTTATTTATTATTATTTTTTTTTGTTTTTTTTTGTTTATTCTTATCCTAGAAAATCGAATTAAAAATGAAATTGAAAAATTGAAAAAAAAAGAAAAAAAAATTACAAAAACAATTATGTTAATTTGAAATTAATAATGTGGAAACTATTAAATTCCGTTTTTCAATAGAATCAAATTTAGATATTCGATAATAGTCAGTTGTTGATAAATCGATTATGTAATAAAAGGATATTAGATCAGAGTGAATGATAAAAGGATTTAATGAATTTTAATGAAGAAAAAATTAAATAAATAAATAAAAAATTTGAATTTGAATTTTGAAAAGTTAATTAAAAAATAATGTCGATTGCTATGGTTTGAGTAATTCATTACGAAACATAAAGAGTGTACAAAAAAAAAAATTAATTAGACAATCAAGAGTGATTATCTGCTGAAAAATTAATCAGTAGGCATGTAGAAAAAAATTTAATCTAACAAAGTGACAAAATCCAATTCCAATTAATATTTATTTATTTATTTATAGATCGGGGGATATCAAGCCAACGTCAAGCCTTTTCCCCTTCGAGATGTGGGCTTTTTTAACAAATATATATATACATATTTTCATTTAAACATAATCCAATTGACATAATATGTGAGATAAATTTTCTATTCTTTTACTAAACAGAAAATATGGGGTTTGGGGGGTGGGGGGGGGGTGTAATATGATATAATAATACTAATCTAATCAACTGATTTAGTTTATTTATTTATTCTTACTTAGTTCAAGAGTGTTTACAAATTACAATATTTAAATTTACAATAAAACCATTTTACAATAATAAAATATAAAACGAAGGCAATTAGTAATTTAAACATAAGTAAAAACATAATGGTTACAAGAAAGTAAATTAGAATTTCTGAAACAAAATAGATCCGAACTCTACCAAAATCATCTATTTCCAAAAGCAAAAGTGATATGACGTACAATAAAAATATAGTAAAGCAATAATGCAGTCAACAAAAATGACTATCCGCTGGAAAGCGCAGTACGTAGTCAATATGCTTTTCAACCGCAAGGTCCAAACTTCGATTCCCGGCGAAGACAAAAATGCTTTATGAAGTTTCAACCTTTTCCACGTAAAGAAGAAATTTATGCTTTATAAGCACTCCAACCCTTTGCCATTGGGATAAAATAAAAATGTTAGAAATAAGTTTGAAAATTTTGGTTATCACTAAAAATAAAGTGGAACAATGCTATTATGAAGATAAAGTACAATAGATATATTTTTCCACATTTAAATTAGTAGAGATATCATAAAAAATTCTAAAAATAAACTATTGTATGTAGTTGTGTATGCCAAATTTCTGTGTAAAAGCAATTGGGATAAGATGTTTACTCCTTTGAGTTATACAAAAAAAAGAAGAGTGACATCACAAACGACAGTAACAAAATTCTAACCAAATGTCGTGCAACAAAATCCAACTGATTCTAACAATGTTCCGTGCAACAAGCAACTTCTGGCCATTTCTCATATTGATATATAAAGCAAGATCCCGGTCTGTATGCGTTACAAACTAGATGTTCATTTCAATACTTATTCTTACAGCTGCAAAGATGTAGATAAGACAGAAGCACTTGAACACATTTACTTTACAGCAATCTTGATTTGCCAAGAACAACCCAAAGTAATAGGGCCTTCTAAAAAATGTAGAGATTACAAATAACGAACGATAGCCGTTACCTCACTTGAGTCGTGGCATCAAACAAACACAACTAAGTGCTAAATGGCTTTTCAGAATCAACTGGAACAGTGATTTCCACACACCTACCTACAACCGACTTAATAACATTTTTCTAATTATTCAGTTTATTCTAAAAAGATTATTGGGTTTTATGAAACTGCTCGTAGCAACACAGGCATATTTTTTTTTTTTAGATTTTAAAAATAGTTTGAATAAAGAAAATTGCTAAGAACGAGCAAAAAGTATGACTTGCAACCGAACACTATTTCTACTTTTGTCGAAAAATAGATGGGTAATCTAAGACAAGTAACAAATTTGCCCGCGTGTCTTTTGGTAATGCGATAATCGAAGCCACTTTACCTTTTCTGATTCAATCCACTTTCTTTATGGCTTTTTTTGATTTGGTGAACTGTATTCAACTTCATTATTTTTTTATTATACCTAATTTGACTCATGCTTTGGGAAATAAAAGCTTTTGATATAGTTTATTGAAATAATTACGTTTTTGCTAAGTCAATTGATTGGTTCATTTTAGCTCCATTTATTGTTAGAAGCTGTTTTTATTTGTCCAATTTGTTGGTGATCGTCCCCCTTGCCCTTTTTTCATTATTTTATTTTCGTCTACCAGTTTTTCCAGTTTTCCGGACAACTTGGCAATATAATTAAAATATATCAAATAGGGCCGGCTAATTTTTTTAGGATGTTTTAACGATCTGAATGTGGATCGTTTAAAAGTGAGATGTTCGTACTATGTTGGATACACAAAGCTCTTATTATTGTTTTATATACACAGATAAGAGATAACAGTAAATTGAACGAAAATCGTTCTCACAATAAATTGACAAAATCTATTTTAATTTGACCTCGTATTTAATGATGATAATCTTAATTTAATTTAATTTAGTAAAATTCATAATTTCAATTTAATTTTTTTAAATAAAATTTCATTATTGTTATTTTTTTTTTTGTAAATAACATCGGAAATTACAATCACGTATCATTTAATTAGAATTTATTCGAAAAATATTTTGAAAAACTAATTAAAATAAAATTTAATATCCTCCCTCCACCTTTTATCCTGTTGTTCTAAAACAATATTCTATAAAAAAATATTTATTTTCTACATTTTTACTATTTTTTTTTTTTTAGTTATTTGGTTTTACTCACGTTGATAGTAACTACCTACATCTATCATTTGCTTTCGTGATTAAATTGGTATTGAAATAATTTTAAAATTCAAAAATTCATTATTTTTTTGATAAATTGTTTTTTTCTTTAAAAAACGTGCTTTGAAATTTTTAATATTTTTTTAAAATTATAAAATTGTTTTTTTTTTTTTTTTTTTCTGGTTATAACATTTATCATGCGTATATTTTTCATAATTATTATTATTCATCAAAAACATGCAAAACTAAAATTAAACACAATGTTAAAAAAACACACACATAAATCAACACAAAAATTATAATTCATACCTCTGCATTTTAATCCTTGTCTAGTTATTCCTGGCAATAGTGAACCACATTGATCACAAAATGTTGGTGTAAAATATGTATTAACATGGAAGCAGTGTGGTTTTGCCGCTACCTAATCAAAAATACTATTAAAGAATCAAATTTTTCAATTAAAATAAAAAAAAAAATAATAAATTATAAATATAAATCAATATAAAATTAAAAATTGTAATTTAAAATCAGAAATTAAATAAGAAATTAAAGAAAGTGAAGAAAAAAGTAAAGACATGATTTTTTTCGTAATTAAACTGAGATCTAGTTTTGTTTAGAGAAGTTATAACAGTGCAGAAAATAAAATTGACCAACCAATGTAGTGTAGTGGTTAAGTCATGTAGCTAGTAAACAGAAAATCTATGGTGTGGATGGCACTCAACGCATGTATATGTTTTATATAATAAGTTGTTTCAATTATTCTTTGAAATAATTTACAATTCTATTTGATTTTCACTTCAAGCAAAAAATATAACTATGGTATTATGAAGTCGAAGTTGTTCTTCAATAGATCTAATATATAAGACCCAGAATTCAAAATTTATCACAGGTTTTGGGCTTTTCGTATGACGTTTCCGTTTGCGAACTTTGCGTCAAGAATTTTTATGCTATTCAGTTGACATAGAAAATACTAATTCAGTTGGTACAGAAAGTGAAGCGTATAGTCCATGTACAGAATATAATTTATGCAATTTGGATGTTAAAGTTGCAGAAAGTTAATGTTAATCTTTCAAAGATAGTGTAATTATATCTAAAATGTGTGACATACTAATATATTAATGCTAATAGATAGTTTGAGATTGTGTCGTTGGTTCATGAAACAAAATATTAACAAGAGAGCAGTAGAAAACAAACAAAGCAATTCACAAAATTGATAAAAATAATTTTTTACTACTATTTGTTATTTTGTTTTTAAATGCTAAAATATTTTTTTTTCACATAATTAAAGAAAATTTAATTTCCCCTCAAAAAAAAAATCCTCGAAAGGCTATACGGCGATCAGTGCTTCAGAGGTTATGAGCTATTTTGTCCCCATATCCTGTTTTTTTGCAGTAATTTTTTTTATTTTCATTAGTTTTTTTATAGACGAATTTTTATTTAATTCATAAAAAAAAAGTTTATTCACTAGGTAGGTAGGTACGCATTATATTATGTGTATGCTTTTTTTTGTATTTTACTTTTACTTTTGTACTTGATTTGTTGAATCGAATGAAAATGTAAAATCAAAACTGAATACTTTTCTATGTGCTAGAAGAATGAACTACAAATTTTTAAACTATGTATTTCAATTTGATCATAATCATATCAATATCGCCATAAAACGTTTTAACAGGTCAGTAAATTGTTTATGTTAGACACAAAATTATTCTCATATTGAAAATATAAGAAAAAGTATCAAATCGGCTGGCCCAAAATAATTAGGCTGGGAATAACTCAAAATCAGTAAAATCATTTGACATTTTGTAATTTATTAAATTTATAAGGTAAAATTATTTAATAATTGGAGGATAACTAAGCGATTTCAAATAAACCTAGAGGATTAAATAAAACAGTGAACAGTTTTTTCAAAAATTCACAAAATTATCACAATGTCCATATTAAATTTAAATGTGTAGCAATGATTTACGAAACAAAATATTTTTTTTTCTACACTTCATAATAAATTTTTTAAAATGTCAAAATAGAAAATATTTTTTGTTTTTGTATTTCTTTACATATATTTATTTTATTTTTGACATTCTAAGCCTCTGTGCGATCAAACCTTATTTTTACACACAGTCGAATTATATTAATGTGGAGTATTTGTGGTTTCAACCACAGTTGCCACATATCGGTTACAACGTTATTGAGCGTAAAAACTTTTTTAGATCGCGTTATTTTATGTTTTGGTAGTGTCAATTGGCTGTCAAGATTATACGATTTAACACTGTTGGGTTTTTTTTGTGGTGTTGCACTAAAAGTTAAATCTATACCATCACATTGGAAGTATTATAGTACGTAAAATTCAACTGCCAGGCAGGTTTGAACTGATCTTAAAATTACGAAAAAACAATAAAAGCTTGAAATAATGGCATGTCGTAGAAGCTTCAGATGCTGTCATTGATATTACTTTTTTCAAAAAAAACTGGGAATACAACATAGACTAAATACATTAGTTCATGAATAAGAGTTCTAACTACAGGATGCAATCCTCGAACCGAGAAGATTATTGGCATACAACAGTAATTTAACAGTGAACTGTTACAAAAATTAGTAACAAGAGGAAGTGAGTCAGATTAAATCATAAGCTGGAGTCTATTTTTTGTAGAGAGCGTTTTACTTAAAATTTGTTTAATTTTTTCAATAAAGTATGAGGGATATATTTAAAAAATAATGGAATTAAATTCCTGGAAGTAATAAAACCATTTTGTAGCATATTACCCGAAATTGTAAACCAGACAGAAAGTCGGGAAAAAGTACTATGGTATACCTACTTTAATTTTCCTTTTATGCTGTTAAATTAAACTTTTTGGTATTCAGAGTTCCGATTTTGCTGATCCATTTTGTTAGCTTCACGTTTTAATTGTTTCAAATCGTGGTATTATAATGGAATTAGGTAATTTATCAATTATAATATCTTGTTTAATAATGCAATTATTAGCTGGAGTAGATCCTGGAAAAGATCCGGAATTATTTAATGGTGAACAAAACCTTTTTAGTATGGTAATAACAATCGGTCAAGCAACTGTAAACGTTATGACTAGAATGTATGATGATCCAGCAGAAATTGGCGTCGGTATTCGTTTAATAATTATAATACTGCAGTTTAATTATACATATTAGGGAGTGTGTTATATGGCTGTATTTCATTTTCCAGTAGTATCATTTTCCTGTTTTCTTGCAATTTGCCTGTATTTTCGTTTGCCTGCTTTTCTTTTGACTGGATATATATTTATAATAAAAAATGCATGTAACAAGTTTTTATAAATCCAAGGGTATTAGAACTATATATCTTCTAGGTGGTGACTGCTGGAAAATATCAAGTTCAAGAAATTGAGCAGACTCCATCAAAAATAGGTCCGGGTCCCGTCACACAGAGCCCTAAAAAAAATCAGCTTTTTGTTCTAACTTGTTTTTACTACAATGGCTCCATAAGCATGATGCAAGCAAGATGCCCGGCGTCCAAAGTAGTGGGACCGAAGACTATGATTTTTTTTTTTTGCCAAATGTAGGCAAATGAAATGCAGGCAAATGAAAATTCAGAGAAATGAAAATTCAGGGAAATGAAAAAAACAGGCAAATGAAATGCAGTCAACTGAAATATAGACATGGCATAATAACCCTACATATTATTATTGAATGAATTATTACAAAAAGGCTATGGTTTATGATCTAGTATTTCATTGTTTATTACTACAAATATTTCTGAAACAATTGTATGTACTGCAATTTCATCAGTTACAGTATAAATACTGGCCGCGGCACAGAATTTGAAGATGCTGTTCAAAAAGACGTATTGCCTTATTCCATTTAATGGCAACGCGTAGGTATCAATAAAGTCCGTGCATTAAAAAAAGCTTTCTATAGACAAAATTTACCAAATTTAATAAATTTATTAGTATACAGTCTTATTATATGCTGTCGCTATTCCGATACTTCCGTATCGATTTGCCGGTCAATCAATTTGCCGGTGTACTTCCGTATCGATGCTTTCCGTATCGACTTAATTGGTCAATCAAGTCAGCTCGTTATCGTGCTCAATATAGTAGCCTCCCAGTAAAAACATTAAGGCATATTCGGTCACCTCAGCGGAAAAATATTACATTTTCATTTTAGAAATTCACTATTGGCTTACATGAAACAATTTCGAATTAATCAAATTTAATCCATTTAATTAAATTTTCAACAAAATTTTATTTTATTTACGTCATGTCATGATTGTAATTTGTTTTTTTTTTACATAATAAATATTTTTCAGTAAACATTTTCCAATTCGCCTAAACAGTCTTTAATCATTTAACAAAACTTTTTCATAAATATTTCAATTTTATTTTTTTTTTGTTGTATAAATTTACATTTTTTATTCTGTTTTTAATGGATGTTCTTAGAATTAAATAATAATAAAAAAAAAAAAAAATAATTCAGTTTTAGAAGAAAATTTTTTTCGAAATTTAAAAAGAAAATGCAATGAAAATATCCTTAAAAAAAAAATTTTTTTATACTTCTGCTCGCTATACAAATAATATTCAAAATGAAATTTTCTTTTAGAAAAAGTTTTTTTATTATCAAGTACCAACCAACCACCAGAACTAGATAAAAGTTTTTTTTTTGTTCCCATCTTATAATTCTCTTCTTAAGAATCCTCTTTACTTTAATGACAGCAAATAGAATAAAAAATAAAAAATGTATTCTCTTTTGAATATTGAAATTGAGTTTCAAATTGCACTTTTAAGGATATCATCATTCGGTATGCTTTAATTTTGTGCTTTCCACTAGTTAGTAAAATTTCAAAAAGCAACGAATACAAAATGTGTTATAAAAACTCAATTTAACAATTCAATTAAAAATAATAGTCGACTTGTAGAATATTATAGCAACAAATTTTGCAGAAGATAGCAAAGAGTTTTCAAATCATCAATGTTAGTTAGTTGAAAAAAAAAAATCGTTTTTAGAATTTTCAACAAATTGGTGAAATACTCGATTTAAAGTATCGATGCGATATTGACAAGAAAATAAATTAATTACTATTAACGATTTAAAAAGAAGTAAGTTATAGTATTGAATGCAACAATACAATATAATTCACTTGAATAGAAGTGGATTAGTTTGTCAATATATTATTCTATTTCTATGGGGTCAATCACAGAAGCCTATTGGTATTCAATCGAATTAACTTTACAAAAGTTTATCGAACATTTTTTTGGTATCGCGGATTGAAACTAATAAATTTGTTAAAATGGTTACTACATTATAGTTCAAAATATTTACTGTCCAAAATATGAATATTTTGAAAGTATAACAATAACTACTTGCCTTCGCCCATCTTATCGTATATAATATACCCACTGCTGTGAAAAAAACATGTAACAGTTGTAAATTTGCGTTCTACAAAAAAAAAATATTCAAAGATGAGAGTACAAGATCTAACCTACTTAAGAAACATAAACAATATTTTATTTTTATATTTCTAGCAGTGTAGTAAGGAGCGTTTTCTGGTTGAAAAATTAAGTCACTAGTGTCTCCAAAGAACATATGAACAGAAGGCTCCAATTCATTTTCCAAAAAGTTTATATATACACACTCATTCATTTTTAAGGAAACAAAGAATAATCTTCCTATTTCTTGATTGGAGAAACATTCCCATGCCATTACACTTTCAGATTTTGGTGGTAAGATTTGCATGCATTAATTGCTTAATAGTTTTCCTACTTTTTGCCGAATCATCAGTCTGCTATCACTGTCCTACCCTTTGAATTGGCTATCGTTTGAAAGTATTATCTGCTTCCACATATCGTCTATCCAAGAAACGTGTTCTTTTACCCGTGTAAGCCTTTTGTGCCCAAGAATTGGCTTCAACTTTGGGCTACAAATTCAACGATGTGCATTTAATCCTTCGTTCAATAGTTTATATCGTACCAAACTGGATGAAATGTGGTTCCGCTTGCCCTATACAGAGCGTTTCGATAATCTGTAAACGATTTGAAACAATTTCTCAAACTGTAGCTTTTAATGAAGTGGTTCTCCACTTGCGTTGTCTTACAAGGTGGTCCTAATACTTTAGTTCTATCAAAACCCCTAATTTTACGATATTTTTTAAGTATAAAACGTATTACGATATTTTTTAATTATTTTATAAATATAAGCCACTGTGTCTTTAGAGCAACACAATCTTTGAGCAATTTGCCTTGTTGACAAATTTACCCGTGATAGCACAATCGTATTGCTCCTTAACTCGTTACTTTTTTTCCCATTATTATTCTAATTAATATTATACTTCACACTTTATATTCACAACTAATCAATATTTGAAATTTTTGTCCTTTATATATCCAAAACAGGAAGATATTAGATAGATAAATGTACCTGTAGAACAAAAAAGTCAACCCATTTATAAATTTCGCAATAATTGCCTTCATTACATGAACTGCAGGCAGAAATTTAAACTATCCCATTTTTTTTTTCACAGCAGTGTATATAAAAATAAATTGTCATATCGCCGGGTGAGTTCTTAAGTGTCCAATATACCGAAGAATTAAATGGGAAAAAAACCCATTTAAAGTTTCAAAGCAATTTTTACGTATTTTTTTAAGGATATAGAAAATCAAACTTTTTGTGACATAATCTGTAATTTGTTAGCTTTGAAATACTATGTTTAGATTTCTTAGAAAAATTATATATTTCTGTTGATATTCGAAATTTGAAAAAATAGCCCAAATGGATATTGGACAAAAACGTATGGGTGACAAATATTTTGAAAAAAATATTTTTTTCAATGTCCAATATCTTATGGGGAATTAACACTGTTAATAAAACTTCATATGATATTGGACACTTAAGAACTTAAACTAAACATTTTTCTCAAGTTTTGGGAATTAACAAAGACTTTCAACATTTATTTAGGAATTTGTCTTACCAAACCTTTCTTTCGAGTATTTTGTTTAAATACTGGAACGGTAGTTTTTTCCATATTCTCCATAATCTTCTTGAAATTTTATATGAAAAATATTCCTATTGTAAATTATTTCTTTTGCAGAGTTATATTTAACAGCTGAAAAATATAGCCCCACACAAGCTGCATTATAGTTCCAAAAGTCTTCCGGAACACATTGTAAAACTCATAATTTCACCTTTAGATAATTCATTGAGGTCAGTTGTTTAAGTAACGCGAGTGGACTACAAACACTTATGTGTTTTAAATGGCGATCTATAACTGAGTGAACAGCATCTATTTCCTGGATTCTAAAGTGTCCAGGCTCAGAAAATTTTTTAACTACAATTTTTATTTCTTTATTTCTTTCAATAAATTTTAAAATTGCTAATGACATTATTCGGTTTTTATTCTGTGGAACACAAGCGTCTGACCATAAAATAAAGTTCTGAATATCAGGAATATCAAGAAGAATGACTTGTAAAATTTTAATTAACGTACTGGCCAGGTTATTTGCGCTGCGACCACTCTGTGTTTCGTACCAAATGGCACAGTACGTTTTATTGTTAATATTACAATGATCAAATAAATTATATGTGTTGAATTTTCTTTTATAATAGAAAATTTCCTGCTTTTCCTGTTGGTAGAATAAAAACTTTTCGAAGATCGTAGCAAATCGATCGATCGAACTATACAAAAACTTCATTTGAAATAAAACACTTAAGCACAAAATTTTAATTACTCACTCAAACGTAAAATATTTTTTGACATTTTTTGTCCAATATCATTTAATTGCAGATTGGACACTTAAGCACTATAAATGTAAAAAAAAAAATTCACTTTGTATGATATTGAACAAAAGCAAAATTAAATATCTCAAAAACTATTATAGATTGAACAAAACTGATTAAAAATTTAGAAAGAGCGCGTCAAGTTTAGTTTAGATCAATCAAAATATCAAAAAGTGCTTATTGTATGATATTGGACACTTAAGAACTCACCCGGCGATATGTTCGTCATTTTATAACCTGAAAACTACTCAACCGATTTATAAACCAATACATGCGCTGGAAAGGTCTACTTTCACTGATGGTTTGAAAAAAATCACCGAAGAATGTCTACGCATATGCACTTTACGCACACTTTTGTGATTTTGTGTTTTTCCAATATAAAATGTGTGAATTCATGTACATTTTTCTTATGAGAAATACATTTTTTATCGGTATGGGTATACAACACAAAGGCTCTGCTTGCGCCCATCATTTGACTTATTTAATATCTGTGTGTTTATTTGTCTTCATTTCAGTTTACATTGTGAGCATTGACATTTTTTAATAAATGACTTGTCAATAAAAATTAAATATAAAAAAAAAAATAAAGACAAATTCTCATGTATTTCGCTAATAGTATAACAATACTCAGAACGTGAGGAGATAAAAATATAAGTAGAAAATATTGAGTATGGTGTGATACAAGGAAAAGCTCGTTAGGACCAATTCAGTTTTCCTGTTATGTAAACAGCTTTAATAACATACAATTGCCAGCAAAGGCGTTTTTGTATGCAGATAATCTAGTTGTTTCAGAGAAAAACTATTTAAATCTCGAGCTAGAAATGAACCGAGACATACTGCCAAATACATGATTGGATGTCTTTTCCCAAGCTCACAGTGTGTGTGTCAAAGACAAAATATATAATGATCAAAGCCAAAAATTAGTAAATCAAGTAAGCCTACAATGGAATTAAAATAGATAATTACTATTAACTACAGATATTTTGGTGTTTGGTTCGATGATAAATTCGATAAAATTGGAATTGTCATGTAAATGAGCTGATAAAAAAGTCCAGAAGAATGGCAGGTGTATTAAAAAAAATTGGAAAACTACTACACCAGACAATGTTAAGCTATCCACATATTTTATAGTCTATTTCATAGTACGATAAACTATGGTATAGGAATTTGGGGAAGCACATATGAAAGAAACCTAAGCTATTTCCAAAGTATTAAAAATAAAGCAATTAAAAATGTGTCTGAGAACTGTCTGGCAGAATTTCAACCAATTATATACACTTCAAAAATTTTTAAAATAAAGGAAACTAGAAGTTTAATCCAATCACCACAGTTATACAATATTTCGAATAATTGGATAAAAAGAAACATCAAATTAGTTTTTAATATTTTTTTTGTTATTTCTGTTTTTTATAAAAATTTGTTTTCTCACGTTAGAGTAAAATGTTTGTATAATTAAAATACGCATATCTCTATGATAAGCATATCAGTAAAATTAAAGGGAAAATATTCGACCATTTTCACTATTGTTTTCATAATCAAATACATTGGCACTATACGAGACGAGCAAATCAATTACGATATAGTGTTGGGGCACACTTAAATGGACTGAATCTACCATGGATACAGGAATTGTGAATTTGAAAAACCTCGCGGCGAAATTCGCCTGGATATGTCTAGACAAAATGTCATGTAATAAACTAAACCAGGTACATGCTGTTAGTAGAAGAGTAAAAAGTCATAAATTAATACCTATGTTAATAGCTATACATTTAATAAAAACACTTCAAAAAGTTAGGCCGAAAGTATCAAAGCTAAAAAGAACAACAGTTGTTAGTTAGTCTCAGTTGAACGTACATTAAGACGTAATCGTTTTTTAATAGTTAAAACACTTAGTTGACGATCAAAAGAACTAGAGTTAGAATTTACTTCACGGAGCATTCTAGTGATTGGCTCGAATCTACCATATTCAGTAGGGTGGAAGGGAATGTAGAACAACTCAACGGTTCTGAGATTATTCCGATTGGATCTTGTAACCAAATAATTTGAAATTTCAGGGGCTAGCGTTACACCCGAAAGGATCTGGTGAATAAAAGAGATATCTGCAATTATTCGACGATCAGACAACGACTGTAAGTCAATGAGTTTAAGACGGTGGTAATAAGGTGGAAGCCGCAATGGATCATTCCACGAAAAGTTACTCAAAGCGAAACGTAAAAACTTTCGTTGAACCGATTCAATTCGATTAATGTCAGTCAAGTAATGTGGAGACCAACTATAAATTATATTGCTGACAAAAATATTAATGGTTGTGGATATCATAATAATATGGTTAAGAAGCTCATAATCCAGTAGTTGTAACAAACATATTTTGGTTAAAGAAATAATATTATAGTTGTTTTACAACTATTTGTAGTAATACTAATCATATTATGATCGAAGCAATCATGTTATAGTTGCCTTATGATTGAAGTAATCATCTCATATGTTTGAAATAATCATATAATGGTTGAAGTAATCATATTATGATTAAAGTAACTATAATATTATGGTTGAAATAATCATATTATAGTTGGCGTTAAAATAAAATGCTTCAAAAATAAAAAAAATACTTGAATATTCAGTATTCTGTTGTTGTTTGCCAAGTTAAAACGTGTTTTAAAATATAAGCGTACCTAATGTAAAAACTCTTAGCTGATGGATATAAATTGGTAAGTGTTTTCATACATTTCATCACAACATTTTATAAGCTAACCACTAATTTTTTATCTAGATGTTGATAGACAATGAAGTGTACTTTATGAAAAACTGGATAAAATGCTGTGAGAGGAAATATTTCAATATAAGTTGAAATAGTTATTTATTAAAATAATAACAAAACAGAATAAATAATCTAAGTTAAGACGAACTATTGAAAAACTAATAAAAGGAAACTATACAGATTAGTTAAATTATAATTATTTAATAATCTGTTCAATCAAACAGTTTCTTATTTTTATGGCAATATATTACGAAAGTTGAGGCTTTCTTTATTCTCTTGTCAGATTCTATAATATAAGTAGCTTTTAATTTTCAGGTAATCTTAATTACTATTAAAATATACTTTTATTTTTAATTTTTTACAGTCATCAACAGCTGAAGATAATAAATTTAAAAGTTATGTAGCTGATGTAGACAGCACCAATTTAACAAGATTTGATATTTATTGGACATTTATTTATTATAATTGACAGAAAAATATAATCCTCTCGAAATTAACTATACTGTGCTTTTATTTCAAATATAATATATTTACTTCAATCATATTTATATTTGTTTCAATTAAAACTAATGTTGCTGCAACCATAACTTAACTTTGTGAGATTAATATTATTATTGAACCTACTATAAATTATGTTTGGTGTAAACACAAAATTTTAAACATAATATATTAGTGAATCATATTTAAAACAACAAAATTATAGTTGAGAACAAAATATCGTCTTGTAGAAGGTAACTATAATATTATGTTTACTCCAAACATAATTATTTTTGTTTCAATTATAAATAATATTGCTGCAAACATAATTATGTTTGTGAAGATAATAATATTGTTGTGTGAACTATGAACTATTTTTGTTGCAACCATATTATATTTCATTAAACCATATAAAAAACTTTTTAGCTTTATATAAAACCCATAGTTATATGAAGTAATATGGTTAATAAAACTATATTTTCCAACCATTTGTTCTTTAATTTTATAGTTGAGCCAAGCATATTTTTTTGCTCAGTGTATAGATTTGAGCTAGTTTATTTAAAAGATTTTTTTTTTCCTTTAACAAGAATAAAAAAAAAACTCGAAATTCGGACTTTTCAAACCATCGGCAAACATGCTTTTTGTCACGATTCAAAAAAAAAAAAAGGTAAATTAGATATTTGTCTTAAATTAAATAATAAATTTTAGTTTGATTTAAAATACACACCGGGTGACCACCATACCGGGAAACGTCATATGTTTCGTTTTCGACACTCTGGGTTTATATGGGTTAACAAGCTTACGATGCTTTATACTGTTTTGTTTCTTTTCATTTTTATTTATAATTTTTTTTTTCACTAATACTCAAATATTTTCTTGTTCATTTTCATAGCTAATAACTAATTTATAAATTATCAGCTCTGTACGAGCTATTTACCTCTTTTTGAGATATGTTTGTAAATAAATAAAAAAAAAAAAATGTTCATAACAACAATGTTCCCTTTAATTTTTTTTTTAGCTGAGCAAAAGAAAAATAAATTGCGCTATGTTTAAAAAATTATATAAAAATTTGGTAAATTAGATATTTTATTAAAAAAGAAATTTTTATTTGAGTTTTTTAAGTTTTTTATTGTTTTTGAATTTTTTTTATTAATTACATATTACATTATTATTTTTTTTCTTTCCTGTCTTTCTTCTTCTTCCAGTAATGGTATACTTAATCCAGTTCAATAATATTTTCCGCCATTAAGTGTGCCCAAATGATTTACTTTCAACCTATTTCTAAATTTTGTTTTAATCAAATTCATCAGGGTAAATCCTGTTTCACTATCAGCAGTCGACGCTTCAAAGGTTCCACAAATATCAAACAAAATTTTAATATATATTGAAAACTATCTTCACGAAGAGCCAATTGAAGTAGGTCATTGAAATTACGACTATTGTTTTTGGATTTTTCCGTAAATTTAAATACCGTAATAACAATTATATATATATATTATTCTGCATTTATCTGGATGTTTGTAAGTTCGACGGAACGCTCCAACACATATACAAATTGCATATTTATACAAATGCATATATATACAAATTGCTTTGGTGCTTTTTTTTAACCCCTGTCTACCATGCTGAACCTTTGCAGGAAAAATTGATTGCATGAACTAAATTTTTTTAATTTAATGTTAGTCTTCTTCGCAAATAATAAGGAAAAATAATAAATAATAATAATAATATAAATAAAACAAACAATTTTTTTGATTTATAATAATAAGGACTAAGAGAAATTTAATCAATAGTTTAATATGGTATAATAACCAAAAAGCAAACAGCATTTAACACAAAAAAAAAACATAACTCACTCAAAGGTTATTCTTATTACTTAAAATTATACACAATAATATACATGTGTATCAGCATATTTGTATTGTATAATATTACTTTATTGCTTCTACCTTTTATTTTTGTCATTATTGTGGGCGTAACTCACTTCACTCAAAAAAAATTATTTTTGTTTTTTTTTATTATTTGCTGTATCTGTATTCTGTATGTTCTGCATGCTCCATTCCAAAAATATCTTAAATTTTATTTCCAGTGTTAAGTGTTCACTGTTCACTTCACTGTTCAGGTTCACTGTTCAATCAATAAAACTTGATAGAAGTAGAGTAGGATAATAAACTCTACTTCTACGTCGGATAATAAAACATTGTTTTTTTTAAATTGAAAATTATTGATGAAAATGTTTTTGTATTTTTTGTAAATTTCACCAATTTAGATACAAAATTTTGAATTATTTTTTAAAAATAACACAATACCATAATAACAGTTTATTCATATAGCAAAATAAGATCCCTATACATTATACAAAAGACAAAATTTATATGAAAATAAGATCCCATTTTTAAATTTGCTCTCCCAGAGGCCACAATAATGCTAATACGGTATAATTTATACTAAATGGAAGTAAGTACGAGTATACCATACAAAAATACAAACATTTTATACAAATTTGTTGGTATGGTACTTCTTTTTCTGTTATATAAAAAAAAAAAAGATTAGTGTTAGACCAATATAAACATAAATAAAAATAAATAAAAAGTGATATAAACATAAGTACTGTAATTTCGGAATAAAGAATCTAATGAAAGAAAAAAAGAAACTAGGATTTATTTTGCTTCCGTCATTTATGACGTGTTACAAAGCTAGTATTTTAATCTTTATACTCATCCATTATTATCTTATTATCCATGTCCATGATAACATTTCCATATTTAAAATTAATGCATTCCAAAGCACTCCAAAGGTCCATGTCAGCATCAGCAAATCTTTTATTCAAATGGTAGCAAAACAACTTTGTTTTCAACAAATAAAATTATCCCAGATGACATTTTCATTTTTCATCATTTAATGCAATCAATGTTATACGATTTACATTATTTTCTAAAGCTGTTAAGCAATATTTTGCGATTGGATCAACTGAATTAGAACTATCAATCTTTTCTTTAAAATATTCTATTAAGACATCATAATTCCGAATAAACGGAATAATTGCACAATTAAGAGAAAACCAGCGTATTTCATTAAGAGGCCTGAATATCTAAAATTCACAAACTATTAGACTTGTCATTTTTTCAAAATTATGATTTTTAACAGATGAACGATGGAACATCTTCCTGTTTTTACTTGGGAAATAAAAGTGATACCCTTCCAGGTATCATCGACTCCCAAATCCTCTCTATGTGCCACACAATACTGAGCTGTTAAGTGACAAATTGTGTTGTGTGCTGTAACTCCATTATAGGTTCCCAGCATTGCTGCACCTCCATCAGATGTTTACATTTACATCTTTTGCATATCCAGATTAATAGTTTTATAAAAACATTTTATGGACTCCACAATATATTTTGCGTCACATGCATTTAATTATAAAAAACCAGTAAAAACAGTTCTGTATTTACAATAAAAGCGTTATTTTATATGTGTAAATAGTTAACATTTTGTGAACGGAATACGCGTGAATAATACACTGCGAAATGACATAGCTGAAGCTGATCGCGAAAGATCAATTCGCTCAAACGATTCTGAAATTATAAAAACTTTAGGAATGGTTTGGGAACCAGCCACTGATGAATCGATTTGTTTATCCATTCGATGAGAACTATAATGCTATGTAAAATGACTTCAACTTCAAATCGAACTTTTTCTACTTCTTCACGCGTATTACCTGAAATATCAGTGCTCTTATCCACTATTAAGCAATGGAATTGTGCCATTCTTATTTCATTTAATATTTCTTGTTGGATAAGGTGGTTGATAGTATACACTCGACGAATTCAAAAGCATAATTTTTACTCCAATTCCAATTTTTTACATATTCCGCAAAATGATTGTTTATTTCTTGGACTGAGTTCATTGAAACATTCATTTTACTGGTAAGAATAACATTATCTATTCAAATTTTGATGTTATCTTTACCAGTTATTATTTCAACATATAAAAAGCCACTCCGATTTTAATTGCTTCACTTTTTTGCCCAATTTACCAGTAGCTTCATTTTTTTCTTTGTGACATTATTCTAGAGAATGTCTGTCTTAGATTTTTATTAAAACAAAAAATATATTAATATGTACTACAAAAATATATACTCCAAAATGATAAACCTTATAAAATTTGCCAATTAGAATTGGAACAACTAACTATAAGCACTATGACAAATAACAACTGAATAAATAAGTATTAAATATTAACAAGCTAATTTCTAATGCGCAATTGCGCACGTGCACAGATTAGAGGGAATGTTGTTCATAACCGAACTACAAATATGATGATCATGATTGTACAATAAAATACCCCTAATGACCTAGTACCATGTCATATCAAATGAACTTGCACTTTTACTAAAATTATTTAAATTAAATTTGTATTCTTTTCAATTGCATATTTAATTTTTTTAATATCCTAAGAGTCCTCTTCTTTCTTAAGAATTACAAGAGATACAAAAATATAAAACATCTGCCTTTACTTAATTTAAAAATTGTAATCTGAAACTAAGAACAAAGTAGCTACCTTTTTAATTTTATTTTTGTAATTCAACATCAACAACTTTATCCTCTTATAATTATTATTATTGTAACATAGTTTACAAATAGAAAATAAAAAAAAAAAAATTAAATTAAAATTTGTGAGAAAGAAAAACTTTTACCGCTCATTTTAATATTTTTCTCTACTCATTTACCTACTCATTTATCTATCTTATTTATATTCTCTATCTTATTATACATGCTGTTGAATGTATCGCAGTAAATTAATTAAAGTACATTTAATATGAAATAAATGAAATTCTATTTATGAATGAAAAGTTTTCTACAGCCTTTCGACCAGTCGCGTGCGGTCATAGAGTGCAAGGTGTGCACTGCACACCCTATAAATAATCAATTCATACTGTAAATAATCATATTTTATTAATAATAATTTAAAAAAATCAAACCATAACTTAAAATCATCTTCCTCACTGAAAATTATTATATTGAAATTTGAAATGTTTTCTACACCACTTTTTTTGCATATATTCAGGCAAACGCGAAAAAAAAATTAAAACTAAAAAATATGGTGGAATTAATGACTAGGTGCAGTTTATTCTTTTGCACGTTTATTCATTTTGTTTTATAACCACTTTTGTGCATATATTCAGGCGGAAGAAAAGGTGAATTCTAATATGCGTGCAGTATATTTTGTGCACGTTAATTCATATATTTAGATATCAATCTGTCTCTATTATTTTATACTTAAATTTCAGGTTAAGTTAAAAAATGTATACTACTCGGGTGTGCAGGCTTTAAATTGCACGTGGTGAAATAGAATTAGCTTATGATATACAAGACAAAAACAAAAAATAAATGTGACAATGAAAAGTGAATAAATAAGTAAGACGAGAAAATAAAGTTATAAAGAATAATAAATTAATATTCTAAAATTCTTGTTACACATTAATTTGTTTTCGCTTAAAAACAAGTGCCTATTAATTTTCAAGTAAGACATTTTGATTAATATTAACAGTTTATGGTAAATTTATTTTTTATATTTTTCGTTCATTGTTGCCCGCATGTGCTTAATTTAGTGTTGTCACAGTCTGTATCATATATACAAAAATGTAAGTTATTTTTCGCAACAGTTTCTACAATTTCATCATTTTCCTCCGGATTAACAAAAAGGAACTACATATTACATTAAAGTATTAAAAAAAAATTTTCAAAGTTGGCTACAACTAGATGAAATTATTCTTCTCGATTGATAAATACAATCAGTTCCGAAAAAGAACTCTTAGTTCAATTTTTTGAAAACATTCTTGATGATCCTAACTATTGGGACAATGAAACTATCAATATGGCCAAAGATTTCTGTATTTTTTTTTAACAATTTCAAAATCAATTTCTTCTGGCTATATATAGTAAAGTATTTAGCTATACTGACGTTTTGTTTGATATATTGCAAAAATCAAGTTTAGATATTACTTATTCTTTAGAAAAAGTTAATGAAACGAAAGCTGTCATTCATAATATCAGAAATACTAATAATTTTGAAAATATATATCAAGATATTGTGTCTTCTGCAAGACCAACAATTAAAAAAAGACGTGACATAGTAACCAATGATCCAAAATTAATATATAAGCAATTATACAATGAAATAATAGACACAATTTACAACCAAATCGACATGTGGTTTGAAAAACTTAATGCCTTAAAATTTTTTGAACTATTAAATTCAAATTTTTTTTATAAATATCAAAAAGAATTTCCGGTTGAAGCTCATTGAAGGAAAATTATGAAAAAAATTTTGATTTTGTACGTCTTAATAATGAATTTTGCGTGATATACCAGTCACAATCTATAAATAACATGACTGTAACTCAAATAATTCAGTACATTAAAGATCATGAGCTGACTGAAGCATTGAGTGAAGTCAATAAATTGGCTCATTTAATTGTTACAATTCCTTTTTCAACAGAATCTATTGAAAGATTTTTTTCAGCTTTGAAAAGAATAAAAACGTATTCTCGTAATACAATGGCGCAAAATAGATTAAGTAATTTATCTTTGATTGCAATTGAAAAAGAACTGCTAATTTATTTGCAGTCAAAGGTAGATATTTATGAAAATGTAATTGATGATTTTGTTATTAAGATAGATAGACGGAGGGATTTTATTTATAAGTAATTAAGTATATTTAATTATGTTATTTAATTATAGTATATAAGCTTTTCATGTTTTTATTTATGTTTTAGTTTTCAAGTTAATGTTTTTCTCGATTCCATATGTGAATTAAATTATATGTATATTTGTTTTCCGAATACATGTCTTTTAATTTTGTTGCACACCTTATGACAAAACCCACCGCACGCTACTGCTTCGACCTACAACTCTGTTCTGTTACACACTATGAAAATATTTTTGCTCAACTTTAATGTAAAAATTTAAAAAATTCAATTTTAAATAAAATTATTTTTTTTCATTCTCTCTACTCCAACGCAAAGTTTTACAATACAATTTATTTTCATATTTTCTTTATTATTTTAAATTTAAAAAAAAAAAAAAAAAACTTAAGCAGCTGTTTGTTATACCAACTACAGATTCAATTAAAAATTTGCTTTCTCAAAAATGTTCATAGGTCATTTTTTAATAAATATTTCATTTCACTACTCTAAATTTATTTAAATTTAAATTCCACAAGGTTTTTCTTAGTGAAATTTTTCATTTGCAACACAAAAAAAAAACAAAAAAAAAAAAGCAAAAATAGACAACCTAAAACATTGAAAAAATATTCTCTAAACATTCAAATTATTATTAAGAAATTCAAAAGGGCAAATAGAGAAAATCCAAAATAATAAATTTTCTTGGGCGTCCTTGACGTTCACGTACGTTAAAAAAAATTAAACCATATTTCATAAAAGTTTTGTAAATATGATTAAAATCCAAAATGAAAATTGTAGTAGAACTTTTAAAATAGGTATATACGTTATACTAGAAAAAAATAAAATTGCTACATCCTTGGTTACCAATGCCGATAGGAATTTAAAAGAAAAACAAAATATTTTCAGGAATTTAAAACAAAAACAATTTTTTTCAAGATAATCGACCTAAAATTTTTCTGATGCAAAAATATTTTAAGACAACACTTTTTACATTTCGCATGAAAAATATCATGCATCGGTTTTCAATTGAAATTTTCCGAACATTTACAAACATATAGAATATATATTTATCTACATGAGTATTAGAATAGGCATTTGCAGTTGTAATATGCAAATGAAAATGTATGTGAATTATTTCTAATTGAAAAAATTAAATTTTGATTTTCCATCGTTCCATTATTGCAAAATTGAAATAAATTATTTGACAGGTAACAGTAAATTTTGTTATGCGAAATTTTACTATATTTTTTGATTTCAAAATTCAAACAGTCTGTGAAATTTTAAAAAATTTATTAATTATTATTTATTTACAAATGATAAAAGCACTGATTACTCTCTTTGGAAGGCAGCTAAAAATCTGAAAAGACCTATTGAACAAATTCCTTCAATTAAGACATTGGACGGAAATTGGGCTAGAGATAATAAAGAAAAGGCTAAATTATTTGCGGAACACTTAGAAAACATATTTCAAACAAACGACGGTGAAGAAAGTGAAAATCTAAATATAGAATCAGTTCAGGAAGAAGAAAAAATCGCATTAACAACCCCAGCCGAAGTGAAAAAAGAAATAAACAATACTAATTCTAAAAAAGCTCCGGGATATGATTTGATAACGGGGCAGATTCTAAAGAAACTTCCAGAAAAGGCAATAATTAAGATAACGAATCTTATAAATGCTGCATTTAGACTGAAATATGTGCCGAAATTGTGGAAAGTCGCCGAAGTCATCATGATACCCAAAGCTGGAAAACCACCGAATGATGTATCATCCTATAGACCAATTTCACTGCTACCTATAATGTCAAAACTGTTCGAAAAAATGTATCTAAGAAGATTGAAACCTATTATTGAAAGAAAGAATATAATCCCGGATCACCAATTCGGTTTTAGAGAAAAACATGCTACAATAGACCAGGTACACAGAATTACAAACACTATTGAAAAAGCTCTAGAGGAGAAGAAGGTCTGTTCAGCAATCTTTTTGGATGTGGCTCAGGCATTCGATAAGGTGTGGCATAAGGCGTTGAATTGTAAAATGAAAACAATCCTTCCAAAAGAACATTCGGAAATCATAGCAAGCTACCTATCAGAGAGATACTTCTACATAAAACAGGAAGGAGCATATTCCGATCTTAAAGAAATTAATGCCGGGGTTCCTCAAGGAAGTGTACTTGGTCCGGTACTGTACCTGCTGTACACTTGTGATTTGCCTGCACTAGAAAATAATATTATTGCAACGTTTGCAGATGATACAGCGATTCTGGCTGTTGGGGAAAATAATAAAGAATCCATCGAAAAGCTGCAGAGAGCTATAAAAAAAATCCAAAATTACACAAAAAGATGGAGGCTAAAATTAAATGAAGCTAAGTCAGTACATGTGGATTTCACAAATAAAAAACTTTACCATAAACCAGTATATATAAATGGTCAAAAAAATACCCCATTCAAATACTGCCAAATATCTTGGTATGACGTTAGATGCGAAACTTTGCTGGAAAGCTCACATAAAAAACAAGAAATAAGAACTACAAATCCACTATAGAAAAATGAACTGGCTCATAGGTAAGAATTCTACCTTAACAATACAAAACAAACTTCTGCTCTATAAACAAATACTGAAACCAGTATGGTCATATGGCATCCAGCTATGGGGATGCAGCAAAAAAAGTAATAGAGATATTATTCAGAGGTTCCAGAATAAAGTCCTAAGAAACATTGTGAACGCGCCCTGGTTCATAAGAAACTATGACCTACATAGAGATTTGCAAATAGAATCTGTCGATAAGGAAATACAGAAATTTGCAAGAAGTCACGAAAAAAGGCTTCAGCACCATGTAAATGTGGAGGTAGTCGAGCTCCTGGATAATAGAAATATAGCCAGACGACTCAAAAGAGTAAAACCTTTTGAGTTAGTGCAGCAATAATCACCCACACTCTTGAGGACTCGTCGCGCTGGTGATCGGATGTTGACCCGCTCCCACGTTTAGATAGAGATGTTTTCACGGGATTGGTGAAAAATTTCGTTATATTGACTGCCAACGAAACGAGGTTTTTCATTAGTCTTACATAATTATAAATTCGTTCGGAGAGCTGGTTGGTTGGCTTTTCGTCACTGATGCGATGGGTCTTCAAGGTTATGGATGAATACGCCAAAGAAAAGTTATAATAATATAGTTTTTTTTAGAAACTATTTTTCTACAGTGAAGTCCACCTATTTTTTCGTCCACCATTTCAGCAAAGGAGATTATATAAGTTATCTGTGATTCAACGTAAAAAATAAAACTCATATGCAGTTGCATTGCACTCTCTTGATATTTGAATAGGATGGTTGTGGTTTATTTTTTTATTTTCTCTCAATTTTGGTGAATAGAATTTTTATTGTATAATTTTGAGGTGAATTGTTGACAGCTAACTCTATTATAATATATGATCTTAGTTCATTTGCTTCTGCTATCTAAAAAAAAATATATATACAATAAAATACGAACATAGTTATTCGCTAAATTTCCGTAATATTTCTGACTACCTATAACCGTTTTGTGACTATAGGCGTAGTAAAAAAAAAATTGCATCTTTATAAACAAAATAAAATTCAATAAAATATCTATACAATTTATATATTTTATTCATAAATAGCATTTCTGTTATGTAGTCACAAAATATAGATATTTGTAATAAAAACAGAAAAAGATTAATATAAGTAACTATACATCAGTTTTTTAATAAAATAATTCACTTTTGACTTATTTTTTTGTTTTATTGGAAAAATTGACGTTATATTTTAATGTGACTATAAACGACATATTAAATTGTATGAACTTTTGAAGTTTATTACTTTCTTTCAAACAAATTGTTGACTATTGATGTAACAGAATTGTGACTACAAACGTTTTTGACTATAAAAAAACTAAAATATGTCGATCTACTGTGTTGAGAGTAATGGGATTTTATTGTAATAAGTTATATTGAAATTAGTATTAATTTCGTCATAAAGTATTAGGTATCTTATATATTAATACGCTTAAGCGTCTGCTAAACTTTTAACAAAGCTTTTACAACACAAAGCTTTTTTCAACTAGATTAGACAACTTTATTAGAACTATTAAGAATTACGTGAAAAATTTTATTTAAAGACATAAACCACAAAACGGTAAAACCAAATAAAACCAAAAACAAATTAAAATTAACCTAAAAACAATTCAACTATTGAGCAATAGCATTGACTATATGATTATATGAATTAATTTAAAAAAAAAAAAAAACAAAGTAGCAAAGACAAAAACCGAATTATCAGAATATAATTATTATATCGATAAAATAGCTTTATTAAAATATTACGATATTACGATATTACGGCAAAAAAAACTTACCGGTAAAACAAATAGTTAATTTAGAAAATATATTTTTTACCTCACCCATGTTCAGAAATTCCAATAATTGAAATTTATTTATTTTATTAACAAATAATTCAAAAGTAAAAATTCAAATGCGCAGTAGCATTGGGTAAATATTATACTGTACATGGAGAATCATAAACCGAAATTTACGATCTGCTAAGAACAAGAAAAACAAAATATGTTATGACATTATTATCAAGTTCCAATTCAATACACCGCAAATTTAGTACACATAAAAATTAAAAAAACTTTAAAAAGAAAAATCACAGACTACCCTTACCTACATCAGAGACCCTAGCGGGATAACAATAAAAACTAAAGAATAAAAGAAAAAGCATAATTATTATTGGCTTTACCTCTAACTATAATAGTCATAAGGCGTCATATGATGTCATATGATACTTCGTTAAATGGTTTATATGATTCGATATGATTTAACAAAGTCGTAACCTATCATAACCTTTACTATAATGGTCATACCTAATCATACGAAAACGTCAAAACCAAAATTTAAAAGAAGTGAAATAAAAATATAAATTCTATAAATAAATGTTTTGTTTTTTTATTTTGAGTTTTGAAATAGTTAGGGCTATTATGATAATAAAAAAAATACACAAAAAACGTATCTATGGCTATTTTAATGTGTTTTTAATGTGGGTGTGGTATTTTTTTTTAAATGTATTTAATTTCATATCTATACTGCCAGCGACATCTCTCTCGACATCTCTTCGCCACATTTTGTTCAAATGTACGTCTTTATTAATAGTATTTGTAAGGGAGCGTTTAGACATCAAATTTTGTTTCATGAAGGTTTCATGTTTTACTTATTTTTATTACATTTACAAATTTTATTGCAATTACATCAAACTCTATTTCAAAAGTTTTAATTACATAAAGATAAACAAATATAGTTGCAAAGTATACTATATTTCTTCATGCAAAATCCACTTTCTAAACTTGCAAAATACGAAGATACGAATATGCGTTACGAGTACTAATAATAAATACTTTTAAACAAATATAAATATACTGTATAATTTCAGAACATTTATGAAATATAAATATTGAAATAGTAAATCAATTCATCTAAGTATTTGTATTGATAAATAATAATAATATTTAATACACATTTTTTGTATTTTTTAATGTATATCTTTCAATATATTGGCATAACACAATGAGAAGTTCATAAATACCTTTTCTCACAAAATCACTTTTTCAACTTGCGAAATACAAAAATTCGTGTCGAGTACTATTATTTAAAAAAAAAAAATTTATGATATTCTATAACAAAGTCGGATGTCAAAGTTTAATGAACATCATTTATATGTTATAAACACAATTCAAAAACGTATAAACGCTGCTTTATATAAAAGTTTTCTTCAAAACTATTAGCGGTCAATATTAATTTATAATAAATAAATAAATACCTAAATAAAAAATTTAAAAAAATAGTTATAGATAGATAAAACAATATTGCTAAATTACATTAGCATTATAAATGAAACAATTTATTTTATTTATTTATTTTCTTTATTTTCTTAAAAAATAATTATAGTTTTAAGTTTTTCAATTTAACTTATTGATTATGTAATAAAAAAATATGTAAAACATTGATTTTTTTTAAGAAAGTTATACTTTAATTTCATTGTAAAGTATACATATTCAAGAATCAAACGACAACATTTATATAGAAAACAACAACAATTATACTAAAACAAATATTTTTTTTTTATATAAAATTGTGTTTGAAAGAACTCTACTTCTGTGCAATTGCACAGGGGATTCCCTAGTAATAGTATGTAATTGTGTATGCCAAATCTCTGTGTATAAGCAGTTAAGGTGTTCATTCCAAAAATTTGGAATTTTATAAAAAAAAAATGTTTCAAACTGTGTTGTAACAGGTTAATACATTGAGACACGTTCATTTTGGTAGCCAGAGATTGCCCGAATTTCTATCTACCTCAAATATAATTAGACTTAAGAAATTATTTATTTTATTATTTATAATTTATTAATAGTTAAAAAATAATTAATATGAAAATAAAATTAAAAATATAATATTTAAGTTTCTGTAGTTACTGACAACATTTTTTAGTTTAAAAGTTTAAAAATTTTATTTTTTTTTTTTTCATTTTTTAACCTAATAGCTATCTTGACTTGCAAATTACTTGCTGAAAGTGTAAGTACATTCAAATTCAATTTTTTACTAACTCTTAATAAACTTTCAGTTCTACTAGCATGATTTCTTGTAAGTCAGTAAAATTGTAAGTAACTTGCAAGTTATTTAACATTTCGCATAAAATGAATGAAAATAAAAACAAAAAACAAAAGTTGAGTTTTAAATTTATTTCTTTTAGTTTTGTTTTTAGTTTTGATTTTTTTGAAAAATAAAATTTAATTTTAAAATGAATTTTGTTTTTATTGCAATTACTTTTCAAATTCTTTTAAAAAAATAAATTTTTAAATGTAATTAAATATTATTTTATATTTGTACGTCACTGTCTCAAAGATTGTTGCAAGTTATCATGCAAGTAAATAACCCATCTACGTCACATATAGTAGACGAAAAATATATTTTCGATAATATATATATTTTATAAGTGTACTGTACTTAAAATAAGTAACTTCCACGTCAAATCACTAGGTAAATAATGCTTAAAATTACTTAAATTTATACACTTCAAAACATATCTTTGTCATATACCAGGAAGTTTTACTATAAGTTATCGAATTAATTATCAAGTTAATAAAAGATGGTAATATAAAATTTTATATTATTATACAATACACATTATAATAACCCCTCTTCTCGTTCGTAGTATCAAAGCATCGAAATATGTCTGTCATCCGAATCAAATACACTTAAAAGAATTATTGTAGTTCAATTTAATGCTAACAAAATACCTCAACAAATCAATCAGAATTATATGTATGTATTTATTTCATTGAAATGTTATTAAACTATAATTTTCTATATATTTTTTTTTTTCTCCTATTACTCCGCGTGGTAGCATAGGGCTTCGATAGTGAACCTCCATTCCTCTCTGTTGAGTACTACTTCCTTAATATCGTCCCAGGTATAATTGTTGATTGTTAATTCTTGATCGATTGTGCGTCTCCATGTGTTGTATGGTCTGCCAGGTCTCCTTTGTCCTTGTGGATTCCACTCTAGAGCTCTTCTTGCTATATCACTTGCTGATTTCCTTAGTGTATGACCTATTAATTTCCATTTTTTCTTATTTATCTGTCTGTTGATAGGTTCTTCTCCAGTTATCATCCATAAATCCTCGTTGCTAATTCTTGCCGGTCAGAATATTCTGCATATAATTCTCAAGCACTTGTTGATGAATACTTGTAGCTTCTGTTTGATTCTGACCGAAGTGAGCCATGTTTCACTGCCATACATTAATGTTGACCTAACACATGCTCTGAATATTGTTAGCTTTGTTGTTCTCGATATTTGGTTGCTCCGCCATATCTTCATTAGGCTGCCAAATGTTCTTCTTGCCTTATTTATACGGCTGTTGATATCTTCTGTTGTACCTCCTCTTGATGTTATGATGCTCCCCAGGTAGTTGAATTCTTCTACGTATTCTATCTGTTGTTCACTCACTGTTATTGGCTCACTATCACTGTTGTTTGTCCTCATTGCCTTGGTTTTCTCGATATTTAATTCCAGTCCCGATTTCTTTGCTTCTTCCTGTAATCTGTTGACTTTGTTCTGTATGTCCCTTTGATTCCTTGATATGAGGCATACATCATCTGCGTAATCTAAGTCTTCTAAGTTGCCGAAGAGATCCCATTCTATTCCGTTTATTCCAGTGCAAACTTTTCTTAGAATGTCGTCTAGTATTGTGTTGAAGAGAAGTGGAGATAGTGGACATCCTTGTCTAACTCCTATATTGGTGTAGAATGGATCGCTGATGTTACCTCTGTGTTGAACTGTTGTCTCTGCATCTTTATACATCGCTTTGATGATGTTGATGATTTTTTTAGGAACTCCCTTCTTTGTAAGTGTTCTCCATATTGCGCATCTCTTGAATGTGTCGAATGCTTTCTTAAAATCTATGAATAGTAGATATAGTGGGGCATTCTATTCTGCTGATTGTTCAACTATGACCCGTAAAGTATTTGCCTGGTCAACACAGCTTCGGTTTGGTCTGAAATCTGCCTGCTCTTTTCGTAGTATTGGTTCTAGTACTTCTTCTAATCTTTTCTTTATAATAATTTCTATTATCTTATGAATAGTATTTAGAACCGTGATTCCTCTCCAGTTGCTGCAATTTGCCAAGTCTCCTTTCTTAGGTATCTTGACAATCATTCCTTTCTGCCATGATGGTGGTATATTCTCTTCTATCCATGCTTTTCTGATGTGTGGTTCAATTGTTTTTGCGAATAGGTCGGGGTCCAGTTTGACTATTTCTGCTGGAATGCCATCTTCACCTGTTGATTTGTTGTGCTTCAAGATATTGATTGTAGTTTTGATTTCTTCTATATTTGGAGCTTGAGTAGATATTGGCAGTTCCTCAGTTGGGTGGATATTTGCATTGTCTCTGTTTCTTATGTCTGCTTCATTATTTGTACGTTGCTCAGTTCTTGGAAATGTTCTCTCCATCTCTTTAATTGATCCTCTAAGTTTGTGATGAGCGCACCATTTTTATCTTTAATTGGTTTGTTTTGTTGTTCCGACTGGTTTGTTAAGTTCTTGACTATGCGATGCAATTCTCTCAGGTTATGTTGCTGTGCTGCTTTTTCTGCTTCTCCGGCTAAATTTTGTAAAAACTTCCTTTTATCTCTTCTTGCTGCTCTTTTCACTGTTTTCGCTATTTCTTCATATTCTCTTCTTGATTCCATCCTGTTGTTTATCATTTTCTTCAATTTTCTATATAGAGTTTCGTAATTAAAATGGTTCATATTTGAAAAAAAAAACGAAGCTTCTAGTAAAATTATTATGTTCTTATTTTTGCATTTATGGTGAATTTGTGTTTCGAAAAAAATTTTTACACTTTTTAATGTAAAATTTTTGCAGTTCTGCCTTCAAAACATAAAATTCGGCACCCTTTTCATTTCACAAACGAACAAAAAAAAAATCTATATTTTCTTTTTCATGTTTCCTATACTGATATTTAATTTTGTTTTTATTACTAAAAAGCTGTACAATAGATGGAGATGAAGAAGTATTCAAAAGCTGCGTTTTAATAAAATTTATCCCAGAAATTATTAATGTATTTTTTACATTTTTATTTAGGTCTTATTTGTCACTCAGTCACTGGTCTACTTGAAATATTAAGATTTGATATTTATTTTTTTTTTTTAATTTTTATTTTTTTAATGTGGTTAACATTGTTTTGAGAAATGAATTCACCATTTCTTGAAATAATATAATAAAACTAGCTTTGTAACCCGTCATAAATGACGGAAGCAAAATAAATCCTAGTTTCTTTTTTTCTTTCATTAGATTCTTTATTCCGAAATTACAGTACTTATGTTTATATCACTTTTTATTTATTTTTATTTATGTTTATATTGGCCTAACACTAATCTTTTTTTTTTTTATATAACAGAAAAAGAAGTACCATACCAACAAATTTGTATAAAATGTTTGTATTTTTGTATGGTATACTCGTGCTCACTTCCATTTAGTAATAATTCGTTAGTTGGGTTCCATTTAGTATAAATTATACCGTATTAGCGTTATTGTGGCCTCTGGGAGAACAAATTTAAAAATGGGATCTTATTTTCATATAAATTTTGTCTTTTGTATAATGTATAGGGATCTTATTTTGCTATATGAATAAACTGTTATTATGGTATTGTGTTATTTTTAAAAAAATATTCAAAATTTTGTATCTAAATTGGTAAAATTTACAAAAAATACAAAAACATTTTCATCAATAATTTTCAATTTAAAAAAAAACAATGTTTTATTATCCGGCGTAGAAGTAGAGTTAATTATCCTACTCTACTTCTATCAAGTTCTATTGATTGAACAGTGAACCTGAACAGTGAAGTGAAATGTGAACACTTAACACTGAAAATAAAATAATATTTTTGGAATGGAGCATATAGAACATACAGAATACAGATACAGCAAATAATAAAAAAAAAAACAAAAAAAACAAAAAAAAAACAAAAATAATTTTTTTTGAGTGAAGTGAGTTACGCACACAATAATGCCAAAAATAAAAGGTAGAAGCAATAAAGTAGTATAATGTATAATATTATACAATACAAATATGCTGATACACATGTGTATTATTATGTATAATTTTAAGTAATAAGAATAACCTTTGAGTGAATTATGTTTTTTTTTTGTGTTAAATGCTGTTTGCCTTTTGGTTATTATACCATATTAAACTATTGATTAAAATTCTATTAGTCCTTATTATTATAAATCAAAAAAATTGTTTGTTTTATTTATATTATTATTATTATTTATTATTTTTCCTTATTATTTGCGAAGAAGACTAACATTAAATTAAAAAAATATAGTTCATGCAATCAATTTTTCCTGTAAAAGTTCAGCATGGTAGACAGGGGTTAAAAAAAAGCACCAAAGCAATTTGTATATATATGCATTTGTATACATATGCAATTTGTATATGTGTTGGAGCGTTCCGTCGAACTTACAAACATCCAGATAAATGCAGAATAATATATATATAATAATTAATTTTCTTCAAATTTATTGTATAATTAATATTCTACTTGAAATATTGACAGTTTCGTATTTTTTCCAATAGACAGAACCAACTCATATATTTTGAAATTTTGACAGTTGTGTATACAAATTTGAAGAAAATAAATTTAAGAATTCCGTTTTATAGTATTTAATTAAAATTATTATCATTATATTCCGTCCTATAATCCACGGACGTGGTTGCTGGACGTTGATGATGAATTATCATTATTATCCAACTAAAGTCACAAATTTACTATACTTCATATTATACATCACATGTCTGATTGTAAGCTATAATGTAATGTATCTTTTTTTTTTCTTTTAAGATTAAATATATTTTATATATTATATATTTAATATATTATATATTTTATATATAAGATTTTATATATTTAAAGATTGTATGCGCAAAAATTGTAAACAAAAATCTGGTTTATTTAACTCGATAATGCAAGAACATAGATTGATCAGCATCAATAATATTATACTTTTGCATCTAATTTGCAAATGGAAATATTTTCAATTACAGACGTATTGGGTATACATATATCATAATCCATGTTTATACGAGGCAGAAATCTACCGCAGCAATTTACCTTCATGTTAAAGCGTAAAAAGAACTGGTAGATTTCTGTCATTGTTGCTGTCAGATTATTGAAATATCAAGATGATGGCCGAAATTAAATTATTATCAAAGGAAATAAATTTGTATTTTTATTCTATTGTTAATATAATATTAAAAACCAACTATATTATTTTATATAATCTACATATATTTTTTTTTATCAATATTCAATCCAAAAATTACGTTGTCAACAAAAATTTCTTGCATGTGTATAAAAATAATAATTCAAAACATTTTAACGCAGACATTTTATTTCCAGAAAATACATAGATTCAAACGTCAAAAATCTGCCATAAATTTTAAATTTTGGTGTATTTATTTACCCCTTACCGAAATCACCCTTCACCATCAAGTTTTTGGAGATTTCTACAATTTTTCTACCTGTATTATTATGTAGATGTCAAATTTACTATACAGAAGTTCAAATCGAAACTTCTACTAACACCATGTCCGACCGTTAATATTATAACAAAAATTATAAAAATATTTTTTCGCAATTTAAAAATAAAACTAGAGGCCCCTGTTGAGTAATTATAATTCAAAATGAAACCAAATTTAAAGTTTCATTGTATGTAACTAATAATAATAACTGATTTGTTTGTTTTTGTTTTTTATTTTAATTAGAACTCACATATATAATATGCATAATAATATTTGATGAATAATAAAACCATATGAGTAAAAATTTTCCAACTATGTGCGCATTATTGTTTTATATACAACTTATTTATATATTAGGAGTTCATTGAATAGAAGCGAAATAAAATGAAGAGGTGTCTACTGCGCAGGTCCTTAAATACTTGTCAATTATAATTATGGATAGGAATAAAACGAAAATTGATTTTTTTTTGTGAATAATCTAGACTTTTGATACTTTACACTATGTTATTGTCTTGAAAATTTTCCACTTCAACTTAAAATATAAAAAAAAAACTGTATCGAAATAATTATTTAATTTATGATAATGTACTAAGGTATGTTATATATTATAATATGGTATAATGAATAAATGAATTTTGAAAACTAATAACTAAAAAATTAAATAATATTGAATAAACGGTGGCAAAATCAGTTTATATGGAATTAACCAAGTATTCGATATTCTAAAATAAAACAAATTTTAATTTTGTTTTCTATCAAGGTATACAAAAATTTTAATGTCAGAGTTCTGTGGAAAATTATGTTTTAACATGGTGAAAAAACACACTGTATGTGAACATTCATATTTACTCTAAAATATGTCAGGTTGAATTTATCAAATATTTGATTGGTTGTGAATAAGCAATAAATGTTGAAATTTTATCTTATGAAAATTAATTTAATGAAACAATATAAAAATATAATCCTCCCAATAAATACATAATAATATGAGTTCTGTCAGATTAAAAAAAAAAAATTAAAAACCGTTTTGTCGTCGAACAAAACAATCCGTTAAAACAAAAAAATAATACCACATTTTCCTTGCTTCACTTAAACTTTAAATTAGCTTGGACATACTTAATGCACTTACTTTAATTTTGATACCTTTTAACTTCTTTTGAGGCATAAACACACAATACCGTTTGATACATACAATTTTAAAGTTAGTAAATATACCATCAGAAATAAGAATAAATAAACATCCACCATAATATTTTGGAAATCATATTTTTTGACAGAATCTATTCAACATTTTGTTTCTTTATACTACTTCACATTTTTTTATAAATGTATTAAAATTCAATACTCTTTTTGAAACACCATCAAATTAATTGTCCTTGAAAAAAAAAGAAAAAAGAAAATATTTTAAACCCTAGGTTATGGATCTTCTTAAAATTTTCTTCTAAGAAATATTTCACCACTTTTTGTTTGTTCTCTTTCCATTATTTTTTTCTATTTATATCAACGCACACCTCCTATATATTCCAATTTCTAAAGCGTTTTCATGTTATTTTTCTTTTATTTTTTCTATTTTTATTCATAACTTTCAGTCTCAAGTCTAACCTTACATAAGAACAACAACAACAAAATTTGAAATTTTTTGTTTGTTCTGTCAAAAAAAAAAACAAAAAAATAACAAAAAACACTCTAAAAACAGTTTAAATTTCACCTCACTAACCACTATATACACTTTATATTACATATAATTTATAAATAAAAAAAAAAAGCAAAAAAATGGTGTGAGCAGAAAGTTAAACCAGTAATGGAGGTGGTATCAAATAACGGTATGAATTTAAGTGAGTTTTTATATTTACTGAGCCATACGTATATAGTATGTCTATGTGTGTATATTATACAGTTGTTGACAAAAGTTAATCCATATAGTGGTGGGCTTAAAAATCAAGTGAATTGTTTTTGCAAAATTTTAATTTTAAAATTTTTAATCCTTTTAATATTCATCCAAAATACGATCTATAATTAAAAAGTTATGCTAGGTTCATTGAAATGATACTGTTTTAAATCGAAATAAGTATTTTTTAATTTATTAGTTTTTCGTTCGTTCCAGTCCAATTTTCGAAGAAAATAATTATTTTTTAATAAATATTTAATGACTATCTCAATTTTAAATTTTCTGTTCAATCATTAAGGAAACGATTTAAATTGACTCTAATGCGTTAACTATATTTAACTACATTATGTCATCATGACATATTATGTATGTGATATTCCGTATATGGAATGTAGGTACATGTAAATGCCCACAATCGACATATGCCGCAATTAAGTTGAATCTGACAATTCGTTAAATTTTCGTTAAACATAAAGTTTTTATGTTAAATTCCATCAAAACCGAATTCGACATAATATATAATTTCTTTTTGTTGTTGTTTTTCGACATACTATGCTTTGACAAATATCTATGTTAACTTCGTTAGGCAATTTGATATTTAAATAATATGTAGTTCTATGTCTTTATAGTTAGCGCATAAGAGTTGTAATCAATGTTAACGCTACCTACATGGCATTATTTTTATGGTACAAAAACTAAATGACATATTGCATTGATTAGATTAAGAGTGTAAGCCTAATGAGATAACTAATTCTAATTCTGACAGATAGATTTATAGATAGATATATTTAAATCTTTATTATTCAATCATATTATTATTCTTATGTAAATTAGAATTTAAATTAGAATTGATTAATTTGAAATTTCCCTGGTTTTTCTCTTTGAATTAGCCAACTCGAGATGTTTTCTATTTGATGAAAATTCAATTTTTCAATTACATATAAATCAAATTACCTATAAACCACAGATAAAAATTAGCAATTTAAATTTAAAAAAAAATTCCATTTGTGAAATTAGAATAAGATTTAATCTTTCATCAGTCACACACCCTAAGGGTATTTATTCTTAACACTGAAAATCATTATACTGCTCAACTCTAACAAATCTGCAATAGTACAGCTACAAAACAATGTAGTTTTCAATATTGTTACTAAACATTAATTTTAATATTTACTAGAAATTTATAAGAAAATAACATAATTATCTATGACACGTTGTATATTATATATTGTATAACAATATTGTATTAGTTTGCATTATGACATTGTCATAACAATTTTTGTTTAATATTACATAAACATTTTTAGCCTACTATTTTGACATTGACAATTTTTTTAAATTTATGATATTATGGTTGACATCGTAAGTGCCGTATTAAAATTTTAAAGACAATTTAGTATGTTCCATTACGTAATATATACAATGCATATAGTTTCAAAATCCTTACATCATACTGCCTTAACTAAGTAGCAGAATTTAAACATTTTAGAATTGATTATATTGTATAAAGCACGTTAATTAACTTCCTATATTGCAGTTAAAACTCTAATATTGCATTTTTAATGCCACAGTATATGATTGTTGATACAATGTATATATTTTATATTAATATTGTATCATTTTACATTGTGACATAACATATTTTTTATTATTAATCATACTTAACCTATTACTTTGACATTGACAGTTCTTAAAATTTTGAGAACTCATATTCATTTGGAAGCTACAAAATGCAAAGCACTGCATTACTATTTAATATACTGGCAATAGTATTCGGACGGCAACTCTCAATTTTGTAAACTAAAAAGTTATAAACGTAAACCTTTCATTTTATACGTTGTCATAATTGTAATGTAATTTCAAATAAACAAAATTTTTCAGAAAAATAAACTTTGAAATATGTAATCTATAAAATTTTATCAAACAAAAGTTTGGGTGCATTTTAAAAAGGCACATTACAACTGAAAACACTACACACCAATGCGAAGTAAATACGTATCATCTCTTATCATTATAATACATTAATATTATTTTCTCCCTACTTCTATGTACACCTAGACCTACTTCCATAATAAAAAAATTATTTTATTCTCTCAATTCTCATTATTTTATTCATATAATGAACTGTTATTTCATGATTATTATTGTTGTTATAAAAGGCTTCAGACAAAAACCAAATTAGTATATATAAGATATGTATAAAGTAAGGGACTATATCTTAGGACCTATAATATATTCTACAAAAGTCTTGTAGCTTTTTACAAGAATCAAACCTATTGTACTTTTAGTAGGGTATTTTAGTTGCCAATTGTACTTTTTGAGTTTGACATTTGTAACGTCAATATATAGGTATATTTGGAAAATGGCTAATATTAATACAGAGGTAATTTTTTAAATCAAAAATTTAAATTGAATTAAAATTTTAATTCAATTATTTTATGAATATGGTTACACACAAGTGAAAAAAAGAAAGTTGTTTCTCACTTAGTTTCATAATATTATAAATTAAATTTTCATATCTTGACTGCTGTCACACTTTTACATCTAGTACAACATCAAAAGAACACGTGTGCGTTCATAAAATGGTTTTACAAATCATTGTAGATTTGTACACCTACTACATTTTGCACCTAATCATAAATATCCTTATTATGTTTTTAAGGGAAAACAGTATAATAACTGGTATATAAATAATTTTAAAAACAACTGTAAATTATTATATTGTAAGTACCATAATGCCATAGAATTTTGAGACACCAACAAAAAAATTGTTAGTCGCCATTATAAAATTATTAAATTTAATAATAGAAAGCAACAAAAATAAATATATATATTTATTTATTTCTATTATATAATACCGTTAGAAATTTTTATAAATATTTTTTGTTTTTATTTAATTTTTTTTGAAAAAATTTCACTAAAAAAGTTAAATTATCCTCTTTAATCCGGCATAGCTAAAAACCTTAAAAAGAGTATTTTTTGATGAGTTTTATATTTTATTAGAAACCTAGAAATAACAAAAAAACAAAAAAAAAAAACAAAAATAATAATAATCCAACATTTGGTGAGAACATATACAACTGTTATGCTATATAAGTGTTGCTGATGGTGATCATTTAATGGTTGATGTGATTGTTAAAGGTTGAAATTATTAGAACATTGTATGTATGGATGGTAAATCAAAAGAAGAGTTAGGAACACGTAAATGAAATATAATAATAACATTAATAATAATAATAATAATAATAATAATAAAAATAATAAATTTAATTAAAACTTTTTTTTTTAATTTTTTTACAGAATCTGTTATAAATTTTTATTGAAAAGTTTATTAAGTTTTTAATGAAGTTGTTACTACACTTAGATTGGCGTGTATTGTTTTTTTTTTCTTTGTTTGAAAGCACACAACGCGGGTGGATACATGAAAAATATATTATCCGTATTTTTATATTGAAAATAATATTATTTTTTTTTTTTTACATTCTTTTGTTTTTTTAATTTTTGTTTTTTTTTTAAAAAGTTTTTTATGAAATTATATTACAAAATTAGATGATTATATGGAATAGATATAATGGACTTAGAAGCGATTTATATTATGAGAGCTGTGATGTGTTAAATTATTATTGAGAATTTTGTAATTTTCTAGTTGTATGAAGCTATTGTAAATGTGTAAAAAGGTGGAAGGCAAACATTTTATTAGACATATAGAGTAAATTTAGTTAGATATATATATATATAGAGTAAACTTTGAAAATACCTATTAAAAGAAAGTGTTTTTGTTTTGTTTGAATTTATATTTATGACAATAAAGTTTGTCTTTTATTAAATTCCTAACACCTACCTACAAAAAGTTTGAAAAATAGAAAATAAAATTCCATTGTAAAATATTTACAAAAATATTTTTTTATAAGATTTTAAATGTTTGTTTTTATTATATTTTCGAATAAATGAATTGGATTAATCTACTTAAATCTACTAGAAAATAAATCAATATATTGTTTAATTTTCAAATCAAATCAATTTTTAGCTGGTCATGTTGGCAATTTGTATCATGTTAAGTTTACATATATATCAATAAATTGTGTTGACTTCCAGGACGAAACTGACGTACATATATTAAATATGAAAATTTTCAAGCTCAATACTTAGTCCGTTTGAATGTATTTTATATTGAAGTATTGATAAAGCATTAATTTTCAAGCACAATACTTAGTTGGTTCAACCATTTCAATACTAAAAAAATTAAAAATTCTAAACGATGTGAAGATATGCGCCCAACCAATATGATGTCTCTACATGAGAAACTGTTGGAAAAGGTTGTCTATGAACTAAAGAAATATGTTGAAACAAACATTATTATCGCAATGTAGCAGTTAGGCTTTCGAAAAGGATATTCATGCGAAACTACATTAAACTGGGTGACTTTTGAATGGAAAAAAATGGCTGATGCAGAAGATTCCGTCATAGCAGTATTTTTAGACCTAAATCGTGCATTTGAGACACTAGGTACAAATATATTACTGTGAAAACTCAAACAATATGGGATCAAAAACAACGAGCTAAATTGGTTTAAAACATATTTAGTAGGAAGAAAGCAGGTTACCAAAGTTAACAATGTTTTATCTAGTCAGAGAGATATTAAATTAGGTGTTCCACAGGAATCAGTGTTAGGCATTATAATGTTCCTGTTATATATTAATGATATTGGGAATATTCTTAAATTTTGCCATATAGTTATATTTGCCCATGATTGTCTGGTATATATTAGTGGCAGAAATTTTGCAGACCTAGTTCGAAATCTAAACACAGACCTGCAAAATATACATAATTGGCTTTGTAGGAACAAGCTAAAGCTCATGGTCACAAAAACAAAGTGTATGCGTATCAATATTAGATCTGCAGCCGCTACTGTTGCTGCTGTTTATATTAATAATGAGATTATTGAACCTGTTACAAGTATTAAGTATTTAAGTGTTATAATAGATAATAAACTAAATTTTCGTGAACACGTGTTTAATGTGGAAAAATTAACAAAAAAAATGGCTTTCTACGTCGAATTCGAAGCAGTCTTTCTTTTGCAACAGTTGAAAATGGTGTATAATGCGATTATTTTACCTCATTTTGGTTATTGTACAACAGTTATGCTTTCCAGGTCATCAGAACACCTGAACAGGATGCAAAAGCTGCAAAACAAAGGGATGAGAATATTGCTAAAATGTAGTAATAAATCAAGAATTGAATCTATGCTTCAAACACTAAATTGGATGAGCATAAATCAAAGAATACATTTTAAGGTTTTAATTTTTGTTTTTAAGTTGAAGTAAAACTTACTCCCACAATATCTCACAAGGAAATTTACAGCTCGTAAGTGAATGCCAGCCGTATAATCTGAGAGAAGGAGAAAGATTTAGAGTCGCACGATTCAACAGAACAGCAGGTCAAAACCAATTACTGTATAAAGGATTGCCGTTGTTTAACTCATTGCCAAATGAGATAAAGTGTATCAGGAACATCAATCGATTCAAAAATACTATTTCAAAGTGTATGTTATAGTAAGTTTTTAGAATATTAGATGTTTTGTTTTTATTTTGCTGATAAAATTTAATTGGTATTATTTAATTATTAGATTTTTGATTTGCATTGAATTAATTGAATTAAATTTACTTAAATGAGTATTAAATTATTGTTAATGTTAACTATATTAAGTTTTATACTTTTATAGCAAAACTAATAAAAAAAAAATTCTTAGTCTGTTTGAATTTATTTGATATTAAAGTATTGATATGCATTGCTCAAACTCATATTGAACGGATTCAAAGGTTATAATAGAAATTACTAGGAAATATCATCATTGTTCGAAAATGTATTGTTAAAGCGATATATATAGCGGATTGAACAGCAGTTCAATGTCAGTCATGGTAATCGCAAGCTTGATTCCTTGATTGATCTGTGATCGCAAAAACGAAAAAGACGTGACGTGATCGTTAGCAATGCATCGCCGTCACAACTAATCGCATGCCAACTGTGAACCCACATAGTAATCCCTTGCAAATTAACACTAACATTAAGCAATATATATTAGTAAAAAAATAGTAGTTGTCGTATTTCTTGATGTACGACGAGCATTTGAAACAATGAATCGATCTCCAAATTTTATTACAAAAAATCTAAATTTATGGCATAAAGGGGAAACAAAAATAATTGGTTTCAATTATATTTGCTCATCAGATATCACTAAAGTCAAAAATCATCAGTTCTCAAACTATAAAGATTTTTTTAAGTTGGGTACCACAAGGGTTAGTGGAGTACCACGAGGATGTTTTACTACTAGACAAAAAATGCTTTCTAGATTTTTCGACCTGGTCCAGTACCCTTTGTCATTGGGATAAAATAAATGATAAATAAGTAAAGAGTTTTGGTTATCACTAAACATAAATTGGAACTATGCTATTATGAAGGCGCAGTTCACTAGTAGATATAGTTTTGCACATTTAAATTAAAATAATTTGTAGAACTGTATTAAAGATACTAAAGCTGTATAAAAGATATTGTATATGATTGTGTATTCCAAATTTCTGTGTAAAAGCAGTTACGGTTTTCATTCGTTAAACTTGGAATTATATTTAAAAATAGTTATATATAACAGATAGCCGCCGAGAATGTGCTTAATGTTGTTCTAAGTGGCAATTATCAGTACTGACAACTCTCAATCGAAAAAAAAATTGTTTTTTAGTTTAGCTACGAAATTTTATTTACCACCCGGTTTGTTATTTGATTTCATTAAAATATATTCAATCATTCCATTCAGTATTTTGTATTGTCGGTTTTGAAATTATTCTTTTCCATTATATTGAAAACACCTTTTTTAAGAGATTCTCTAAACTAATATTTACAAATAATTATACCATATGTCACAACTTATTTAAACTTCAAATTTCATACCTCAGTAATACCTACTCTGTATTAAAAACTAAATTTCATGTCATTAAATTTTTACATAAGAAAAAAACAAAAATAAAATAAATAAAATGAAAAAGTTAGAAGTCATCTTCTTGAAAATTAATAGGTAGAACACATTTATTTTGACATCAATAACACCTATTTATCCTAACACCATTTATCTTTTTCTATTCTTTCTATTTCTTATGTTTATTTTTTAAGAAATATTTTTTAACATAGTCTCATTATAACAACAACAATTTCCTGTAATCAAATCACCCTTTTTTTGTTATGAAACAAAAAAAAAAACGACATAAAAAAAACGTAGAAAAATATAAAAAAGCAACAAAAATTCTATTTTATATATTTTACTGTTTTGCATTTTCTTTATTCCTTTTAAAGTCTATTGGAAAAATAAAAGCAAAAAAAAAAAAATTAAGAAAAGAAAATATTCATCAATTCAATCAGGATATTAGAGTAGGATATCTTCTTATCCTCCTTATGAATATTTTGTGAACTTCGTTATTTCATTTTTTGTTAACCCTTTAATATTAAGATTGAATTTTTAATCGCATTTTTTAATGCCGTGAGTCTAATCAAACTTGTTGGGTAGAGTTGAAACTTATTAAATTTGTTTATTTGGCTTTGCAGTAATGGGTATTTGATTCATATCATTTGCACAGAGGACTATTTTATATTCTGTTTTGTATATTATTATGAAAGTAAAATAGTTATATTGAATTAAATGGAATTGAATTAATATTGATAGTTTAGGATAAATACCCAGTCATTGATAGGACGTTGAACCAGATTTGCAAATGTCTAATGCACAATGGCTTCCAACTGTCTGATACTATCATCTAACCTAATAGCGCGCATTTATTTCTTTAAAAAGCTGTTGAAGCGGCCCAAACTTCACTTCATAGAGAACGAAACAACATATCTTTTTCTTTATACAGCGACTTTCGAAATATATAAGTCTGGGGAAATTTAACCAGGGTAAAATTTAATACTCCAAAAACCTAGAGCTGCCTCATACAAAGCATATTTCATATTTTATTCCAAATATTCTATTTCAAAATATAAATATAGAAAACTTTGAAAATATGCAAGAATTTTTGGATTGGAAAGAAACAGTAAACTTTCGATGCACGATAACATTTTTTCTGTTCCGAAAGATACTGCTAAATGTTTAGGATTCTTAAGCAGAAGTAGGAAATACTTTATATCTTCCAATCTCCTATTAATATAAGTATATCTTGTAATTCGTCCACGACTTGAATACAGCTCGTATATTTAGGGTGATTCACCCAGTATCAGTACTGAGATAAAGCATAAAATCGAGCCAGCAAAAATATCAATGATAAAGATTTTACGCAACACCTAACATCATTAAGTCATCGCCGTAAGTATCTGTTTGGTAATTCTGCTTTAATGAAATAAAAAGTATTATACCCAAAATACAAACATTCCAGCTTAATACTCACAGGGCTCTTTTCGACAAATTTGTAGTGTAGCATTTTCGAACAAGAAGTGTGAAACTGAAATATGAAAATTCCGGACCGCTAAAGTGTATGTAAAAGAAAAATAAAATAAAAAATGTTAGCATAAAAGTGCTTTGGCCATCTTAATTTTTATGTTGAGACTCGCTCAACTAACCCTCCTGTAAAATGAATATTATTGTTAATCCGCCCCATGAACCACAGATAAATAATTTAATATATTGTGAAATAGATGCCATCGATAGAATGTCTTAAAAACTTATTTATTATACATCAAACCAAAACAAAACTTAGATTTTCTTTATGCTACCAGCATCGAAAGACTTCGGCTAGTTCTGAAGAAAACTAAAGTCAACCAAGGGTTGTACTGCCATAATTGGAATGATTATAATTACTGAAGACATTATTTATATTCGACGTAGTCTGTGATTTCTCATTTAAGCAAAATTGATAGATAGCAGTATAGCTATCAACAGGTACCTAAACACACACTTCAACTAAAAACGTTCATTATCAGAAAAATAAAATATTAAATTGAAAAATAATAACCTAATAAGTAAGATGTTATGTTTCTTAGATTCGATTTTGATTATGCGGTTGGAGTTTCATGAGTCACAATGTGAATGCGGTGGTTATACCTATTTTAACATTCGTTCGTAGTCATTCGTCTATAGTCATATACTGAATAGAATAGTTTATGCTGAACACACACATACAGGTGAACTCACCTACATTGAGGTGAATCCCAATGAATAAGTCAGTGTGTCCAACGAAAATTTATGTTTTCATTTGTCCACGTTTGACATTTTCACAAAATATGTTACGTTATTTTTTCTTCAACAACACCTACATTGAAAAAAAACTACACTGTTAGGATAGAAATCTTCAATAAAATTTGAAAGTACAGCTGGGATTGAAACGGAGATTTCAAACGAAGGTATTAAAGTTAATGTAATAGAAATAAGAGCATCTTGAATTTCTGTAGCTAGTATGTTGAATCACCATTTGAACATGGAAGCACGCAAAATGATTCCACATTTGTGATGTACTGACTGAGAATATAAACTGAAGATTTTTTGTCATTGGGATTTGCACAGAATATGGATCAGCATCCATCTATTTTAAGTCCCGATCGCAATCTTTTTTTTTGTATGGAACTTGTTCAAATCTACAAAATGTATGCACAACATGGTAATCGGTTCAACTAACCGACGATGTTCAAAGAAGTTAAGTACGAAGTTTTCTGTAAAACAGGAAAAGTAATCCAACTGCACAACGATGTTGTAAGTTCAAGACGAAGTTACATTTGGCTCTCAATTTAAGTGTATAGCGCAATTTTTAACATGGACTAGGCAATAAGAAAAACTTTCTCCCAAATTTTTGTTTTTTTTTTGTTTAAACCGGTTAAGTATTTATTGAATTAAGAAATTGATAATAATTAAGCATTTTGAATTATTCAAAAGTTGAAGATCTTATAATCCAGTTCACGTTAACCACACCTACGCTGCTATGGCGCTCCTGTTTAACTTTTAAAAGTATACATATAAAATATTCCGCGCTAGATAGTTAGGATCGTTTGTAAGTCTACCAGCATAGTTTCTTGTTGGGCTTTGGAAGTCACTTCAGACCATGAATATTTTCAGATCATTGTGTATTTTCAAATTTTTTACGTATCAAGCCACTTTAGTAATGATTCTTAATATTTTTGATTATAATCTTTGTATAATTTCCGCATTGCTTTTTTAGATTTACTTTTCCATAAGTGACAGCCATATAACAAGATTTTAAAATAGAATGCTATAAAAGTACTTTATATTAAATATCCAGAGCAAAGCTATACCAATTAGCCAGTATAATACTATTTATTTTTAGCTTCATTTGTTACCGTTTCGTTTCTATATGCCTTTTCCAAGTAAGCCTTCTATCGAGATGTACTCTGAGATACTTTACTTCTTTTGCCTATCGAATTGTGATTTAATTTATTTTAACTGGGAGATTTACGGTGACTTTATTTAGAGTGAGACAGACATGAACACTCTTATTTTCATTTATTTTTATTTTTCATTTACAGCCAATTTTCATATTGTAAGTCATATTGTAAGTGCAAATTTTCATATTATATAAGTTAAATATGGCCCGCCATATTTTTGAGTAGAAACTTGAACGTTTATATGTGAGCTCAAGATAGCTGTATTATCTACAAATGGGGATGTTAGTATTCGACTACTATCGTGTATATATTGAATATAAAGGTGGAACATAAGCTTTTTGTGTTCATAGAGCTTCTAAGAGATATTGGTTAAGTTGTACAAAGCTTAAAAACCAAAATAAACCACTATGTACTTAACAGGTTAAAAATTGAAAGAAAATTTAAATTTTCCTGCCTGCTTTCATTTTAAAATTGATATTATATGCTACCTTAGATATTATATGAAAATAAAAAAAATATAAAAATTGAAAAAATAATTTTCTTTATTATCCTTAAAAAGGCATATTCATATACATATATGTATATCCTATAAATATATAATATATAGGTATTGATTGATCCTTTTGATGAATAAATAAAGGATCAGAGAGAAGAAAAAAAGAATGCCTAAAGAGTAATCCATCACATTTTATTGTTATTGGTGGCGCAGTAAAGGTTAGAGTGTACTTGATGTTCTTTTTACTTTTGATGTGTGTACATATATATATATATAATAATTTATATAATATTATATAAATGTATCTGGTAATGCTAATGGTGTATATAATGGTAAAATAATAACAGTAAAAAAAATAGTCTTATATTTCGTGGATAAAATTTTATATTTCGAAGGGTCGAACAGATTTTCTTTTCGAAAGTAACTTTTATGTGCAGTTATGTACAGAGTGGTTGTGGGTTCAGGTGTTATATTTTAATATTTTATATAATATTAAATTTAGAGTAAAAGAAAAATATTTCCTTTTTATTCTGAGATTGAAATCAATCAAAAATTTAATTCCTCCCACTAAAAAAAATCAAAAAAAAAAAAAAAATCAAACCTTTGCTCAATTTTTAAAAACAAAATTTGGTTAAATTTCATGTTATGTTGCTAAAAACAAAATGTTAAAGTTATTCGAAATTAAAATTTCCACTCACTTGGTACACATTTTAATATACATAAATTATTAATATTAAAATGTATACCATGAAAATTTTTTTTTATATCAAAACGGAAATAACAAATCAGAATATTGGAGGCATCGTAATATGGTAGCAAAACCATTTGGTTTTAGGTTGAAAAATATGAAGTTAACTACGGTATAAAGACTATCAAGTTTAACATTTAAACACTTTCTACTCTGTTATAAAGCAACTAGGGGCCCCTGTTGAGTAATTATATTTAAAGTTGAAGTCGAATTTAAAGTTTAAGAAAAAAAACAGTAATTTACGTACTGACATAGACTTCGCACGATATAGCAGAAACTACTCGTGTTTAATAAAAAGTTTTGTGGTTAATAAGTTTTATTTAGGACACATAAATACACGTCCCTCATATACTGCTTCGTTTCCGATATATTCCCTATAGTAAATGGAATTTAGTGGATTAAATTACTAAAAATAAAAAATTTTATCATTAAAGAGGTATGTTTACCAACATTTACATAATTTTAATAAAAACTATATTATTACTACAAATAACCAAAATTTAGAAACAGTTACTTAAGAAGATAAAAAATGAAGAATTCAAGTGATTTGTTTTTTTTGTTGTTTTTATATTTTTTATTTTAGATGTATTTGTTTTTATTTGACCTATGTACAATGTACATTATATTCACTGCAAATAATTATAATAACTTATTTGTTTGTTTCTGTTTTTTTATATTAATAAGAACTCACTATACATAATGTATTTGCTGAATAATAAAATCATATGAGTAAAAAATTTTCAACTGTGTGCGCATTATTGTTTTATATACAACTTATTATACATATAATTTTCTGCATTTATCTGGATGTTTGTAAGTTCGACGGAATACTCCAACACATATACAAATTACAATATATATACAAATTGTAACATCATGTAATAGTCATAAACATAGTATGTGTTTTTTATTGCTTATATATGTCATGTGTCATCTATCATCTGTCATCTGTCATTTGTCCACTGTCATCTGTAATTTGTAATTTTTCATTTGTCAGCTGTCATCGTCTGTTATATGTGTCATCTGTCATCTGTCATTTGTCCACTGTCATTTGTCCACTATCATTTGTCCACTGTCATCTGTTATAGATGTGTCATTTGCCCATCATTTAATAATGATTGTCATGTCATTCAAGTGTTAAATTTAGATGGCGCCATAGAACTTTTTACTTTTATTATGTCTTAATTAATTTCATTTTACAATTTGAATTTTACAGCAGAACGCTGCTATGATTGTAAAAATATAAAATATAAAAGTTAGATTTTGTTTTCATTAAAAATATTATTTTAATTAAGTATTTCTATATTAATTTAAATTGAAATTATCTTTTTGATAAATAAGATCTATTATAACTTATATTATAATTAGTTGAATACAATAGAATGTCTAAAAATATTGATTGTTTAGAATTACTGAGGTCTTAGGATAATATATGTTTAAATTTCCAATGATGGCAAATAAAATGTTGTTAAAATCATCGAGTAAATAACCTTTAGGGAATTGAAAATTTTGCACCTTACTACAAATATTCTGTTTATATGGTAATTAAAAGTATTCTAATAATTATAATAAAGGTATGATATTGAGGAATTAGTAAGCAAATACATATTTTTCTTAAACTTGAAATGAAAACTCTAATGAAGGAAGAAATGCTAGAATTTATTTTGCTTCCGTAATTTATGGCGGGTTACAAAACTAGTTTATTATATTAGAAGTTCATTAAGGAGAATCGAAATAAAATGAAAAGGTGTCTACTGCGCAGGTCTTTAAATGCTTGTCAATTATAATTATAGATTATAAAGCAGTGTTTGAAAAATCTGTTAAGTGTAGGATGTTACACTATTTCGATAAAATAAATTTTTTTAGTCTTAAACAGTTTAGTTTCAAAAAAGGAATGAATATCTACGCAAGATGCTTTATTAAATTTTTGTTCAAATGCTTATTTTGAAATTTTGAAGGTCTAGGGACAACAAAAAATCATATGCAGGACTTTTTGTGGATATAACCAAAGTATTTGATACGGCAAATTATAATATAATTTTGAACAAATTGGATAATGTTTGGCTTAGAGATTTTACTGTGAAATGGTTTGAGTGATATCTGAGAAACAGGACGCAAAGGGTTAAATATGGGCGATAATATAAGTAATAGTTGTAGTATTAAACTTGGAGTATCTCAAGGACTTGTCTTGGGGCAAATTTTATTTTTAATACACGTTACAATTCCTTATTTTCCAGTTTTCTCAGATGACCTGAGCTATTCTTATGCTTCAGTCAATCCATTGAATATGATTACGGAAATAAATCAAGATATAAGTATGTTAAGAAAATGGTTTGCTGAACATAAGTTAGTTATTAGCAGTAAAACTAAAATTATGTATTTTAGCCTCGTCTCCCAAAATTTCCTCAAATCAATATTATGTTTCATGCCACCGAGTGCAACAAACGTAAATTGGGAAATAATCACTGCATTTCGCTAATTAACAAATGCTCCTATTGTTGTGATAATATCTGCAGCAATAATTTAAGCTTTAAAATTGAAATGGTTTAGCAGTTCAAGTACTTAGGTGTAACAATTAATAAAAAATTGAGTTATGTTGAGCCCACCTCGACATCCCTGAAGGTGTATTTAAGTTCAATCTTGCGTACTTTTTACCACTAGACCAAACTTTACTCTTTAATGGGTTTAAAAACGTTTTATTATGGTATTTTTCATTCCAAAGAATAACATGATATAAGCAGTTGGGGAGGGACATACCATAATAGAATTAATCCGCTACTTGTTTTTCAAAAGAGGGTTGTTAGGAAAATTTGCAATAAAAATTATTTATCTCATACTTTTGATTTGTTCAAGCAATTGAAAATATTACCAATTAAGTTGAAAATATTACAGGAGGTCGCCCTTAACGAAAAAAACTCCCCATTTATAACGAAAAAAAATAGTGAGATTGCCGTAGTCACAAAAATTAAAGTAAAAAAACTACAAATGTGTGTCCAATAACTAGAGCGAACGAATGGAAACACGCAATCAAGAGAATTTTCGAATACAAGACATCCGGACAGATATCAGCAGGCATGAAACAATTTCTTATTTTCAGTTATACAGAAATCTCCCATCGGTGGCAGAAATGAAGAATGTTGTTAAGCTAGGCCCGAGACTTGTATATGGCCTGTTGTCTGTCAACCAAGTAAGTAAATGGAAAGGAAAACTTATTAAATAAATAAATAAATATTTTTTTAACACTATGTTGTTAATAAAACAGCCTTAATAATTAATATAAATTCTTTGAAAACCCAGAAGAACCCAAATTCCAGGTAAATAACAAGTAATATTTCACTAAAAAAAAAGGCACACATATACACCTACATAAATACTTTTGAAGAATTCTGTTAGAGCGAAATTTTTCACTCTACATTATTTTGTTATGTACTTACTATCATGTATTCATGTACCTTTGAATTATTGAGGTTTTTGTTTTTGATTTTTTTTTCTGTTTGAAAACTTTTATTTAAGGTTTTTTTTTTTCAATCCTATATTGTCCTTCACATTTATTTTATTATTCATATGAAAGCTTCTAAAAAGGACATATACCCTTGAAAATGTTATTTTTTTTTTTTTAATTTTTTACCCGGTTTTTTAACAAAACCACTAAAATTTTATTATATAGAAGTGAAAGAGATAGAAATGAGAATATTCGTTTTTACTCGTGTTATTATCGGTTTGATCAAAAATAACAGTACTAAACTAAAAAAAAAAAAAAAAACAACCACAAAAAATTACAAAATGACACAAAAATGTATTTAAAAATGATATTCTTAAAAATTTTAACAAAATAAAGGATGTTAGTTTAAGAATTATTTTATGCTCAGAGAATATAATTGAATATGAAAAATTGCAAAGTTTAATTTTCGTTTTATGTGTGTGTGTAACAAAAGAGAGATAGTAAGAGAAGCAAAACTGACAAAAGATAAAAGAATTCAGTGAGTAAGTACAAATTTCATGTTATTTTCAGCTAGATTTACTTTGTTGCCTCAAGATGTGAATTAAAAAAAAAAAACAAAAAAAGTCTCCAAAAAGTCTTCACTTTTATTATGTTACTGTTATTTTGATTTTATTTTTTGTTTATTCTTAAAGTGAAGTGAATGGAAGAATTAATTTCACTACTGATTTTTCTTTCATTGTTTTTTTGGTCATTAAAATGACAAGAATTTCTTTTTTTTGAAAAGCGCAAAAAGCTGGAAGCGATATGATGACAGCAAATCATCTGAAGTGGAAATAAAAAAATAAAAATGAAAAATTTCATTTCAGTTCAACCACCAACTTGTAAATACATATTTATTTGTACAGTAGTATGACTGTTGTCACAACAGTTTGTTTAAGAAATCAAATTTAATTTTTATGAAAAATTTTTAAAAAGAAATAGAATTTGCCACCATTATAATATTACTGAATAATAATAGGCACATGTACAGGGTGTTTCATAAACGATTTAATAATAAATTTTAAACTTAAAATAGAATATCAAATCATCAACTTACTTAAATTTATATCAGCTTCCATCCTGCTCTATATTTTTTTTTATTTATTCCATTAATAATCATCTCAAAAGAGCACAGTCGCCCATACAGAGTAGAATATGTTGATATAATAATGAAGAAAAGTTAAGTTAAACGGTAAATTTTATTTTTTACCTAATTTATTAATCGGATTTTTTTTTCTTGGATCAACCACAAATTAAGAAAGATGGAAAATAAAATATTATGCCAAAATTGTTCGAAATTATATCAAGAGCAATCAAACAGACCAATTGCAGTGCAATTCCAAGAACATTTAAGCTTAATTCACTGCTTCCAAATATTTTGTTGCGAACAATTTTGTTAAAAGGGAATTCTTACGATTGCGATACATTGCTTCAGAACAGGACTTTCCGAACAAAAAATTTAAAAAGCTGAAATTGTCATTTAAATTATTTTTAAAAATCTTGTTTATTTCAATCTGGTTAATTAAAATCATTATTGTTCATAATAAAAATTATCTTATATAAATACAAAATTGTATAGAAGTCCTTTTATTAAAAATCAATTATTTAAGAATTAAAACAATAAAATTTATTTTTATGCCGCAATGTTTTTTTAAATGTGAGAAATGTCAAAAAAATTAAAATTTATAACAAAAAAAAAAATTGTTCCGAACACAAAAATTTAAGTTAAATAAACTTTTGTTCCGGAGAGTAAAAAATGTTCCGAACATTTTTGAAAATTGAGAGAATTCAAATTTTCATACAAAAAATATGCGCGCGCATATGGGTTAGGAACAAATGCTCTGAAGCAGTGAATCAGACATTAAGGGGAACCGAATTAGCAAAAATAAGAGGTACCAATAATTTTTGGTCGCCAATTGTCAATTGAAGAACATCGAAAAATTGATAAAACCAATTTATTATCAATAAAGGAGGTAGGAAAAATAAGCAAATTAGCCATATATGAAAATTTACCAATTTCGAGGAAGCAGGTAGTTAATAATGATTTGAATAATGGTTTAGGAAATGGACACTTACCGCTATTTAAATTCATATAAACTAATTTGCAAGAATATATATAAACTATGTATTTGTTAGAGATTATGACAAAAAAAGAGAAAAAAAAAACAATTAAAAAAATTAGGTACAATTAAATAGCACTGATAAGGAAGTATGCTGCTTCTGAAATATCGATATTTGCAATCAAATATTAAAATAGTTATTAATGAATGGAAATCTAACAACAATTAAATTATGTTAAAGTACATTTAAGATTTTTCGCCAATCTCAAAATATTAGTTTGTATTATTATCTATGCTATTTTGTTTGACATTAATTTTAAATATACCGTGTATTTATAAATGCTGTATACTGACGATCAGTCTGCCACCAGTTGCCGTAGTTTGCAATAAAGAACAAAAATTTCACTTATATTTTCTGACGTTTCTGCAAATAAACTTTTCTGCAAATTTTTCGTTTTTCCCTGACGTTTCTTATGCTCATTTAATACGAACAATTTTATACCTATTTGTGAAAACAATATTTTTTTTGAATGGATAAAAATTTAATATCAATAAATATTTTAAAAGCGGTAGTATAGACCAATATTACTAAAAAAAAATGGTACTAGTTCACAACGTACACCAACATCAAGTTTTAAGAAAACAAGAAACAAAATAATTCCAAAAATATTGAACACAAATAAAAATGTATCAAATGTAAAAAAAAAATGGAATAAAACTATTAGGACATTTCCAGATGAGGTATATTTCAAAGTCATTTTAGATTGAATGATAGTGTCTCTTACTTTTACAATAAAGTATTTGAATTTCTTTAATAATAAAATAAAGGTCAAAATGTGCTTGAAAAAATTACTTTCTATAAATTACTACACACTTTGCACATAAAAATTTTTTTTTATATAATTTACTTTAATTTACTTCTGAAATCATCTTCCATTGAAAGTTTCGTCAATATGAACAATTTCAAAAGTTTAGCTGACCAAAACAAATTTACGGTAACAAAAAAATCAATGCTTAGTTTTACTATTAAAATGTTTTAAAATTTATGATTGTCGCATCAGAAATGTTTATGAACTTTTGATTTTGATCCTCGTCATGTTTTTGAGGTTTAGGATATTTGAGCGACGTTAAAGAAGTAAATTTCAGAATCACTACTCCTATAAACAATAAATTTTTTATTTGCAGCTTTGTAATACTTACATTAGTATGCTAAGCCTTTATTTATAATTATTTGTACATTTTAAAAATAATTATTCAGAGCAACAGAAACCTGTAATCGATCTTAAGAACTATTTCACGATTTAAAAGAAATATTTTGAGATGACGAACCTCTAATTTTACTGTTATTGACGAAGTTAATGTTTTTTATTTGTTCAAAATAAATATTGGTTTCCATCACTATATTATAATTAATGTATATATTTTCCTTGTCTTTCCTTTAACTATCTACTAATTCGGTGTTTATTTCTATTTAGATTTAGAATTTGTCAACATGAAAAAGTAATGGAATATTTAGACAGGAGTGACACACACAATCTGCAAAAATGAATCCAAGTAAGATGAAATGGCTATATAGTTAAAATCTCCAAAAATGAAGTCTCCAAACCCCCAACTCGTAAAGAAATTTGGTTTTGCGTGGTTATTTTTGGATACAAAAAAAGGAAATATCTTCATTGAGAATTTTGTTTTTTTTTGCGATTTTGATTTTGAGTATTTTATTTTTGGAGATTTTGACTTCGGGATTTTAAGCCGAAATCTCAGAATGGGTATTTCGTACTCAACCCCTTGTGTAAATTAAAAATACAATTTTTTTTGGAATTTGGTATTTATTCTGAGCAATTAAGCAGCTATAACGGCTTTTCTCTGGCGCAAAAACTTGCTTCAGTTGTTTGCCTTATAAAATTCAACTAATCAATAATTTGGTAATTTTGCTGCAGCCAGAAATACAAAATAAAAGTATCTATCAATAGTAATTTAAAGCTCAGATCCGTTTGCATTGTGTTTTTAATCGTTGTTATGGGTATTTTTGATGAATTCATAAAGAAAAATATTATTTTTTAGAAAAACACAATCATTTAGAGTGATATTGACAAAAATATAATATTTTCTTAGGCTTATTTAAATGCAATTTTTTAAACCAAAAAGTGAAACAAAACTAGCTATTATGATAATGAAAAATTTATTAAGATTTTATAACTCCTAAATCGCTGGAAAGACATCCACTTCATCAATACAATTTTCCTAATTTCTAATTACAATCTCTAATCACTCATGATTGTCATAATGTCTAATCACCCATGAAGACATCCTGTATATTATGTCTACATATTGGATAATAACTAATTTAATGTTTGTTGTGGTCTGTAAAAGACTTTTATATTTATTTAGGCTTAATTTAATAACAAAAAAACAAAATTATTTTCTTTGATTGAAAATGACAACAAATGAATCTTAAAATTTCCATGACAACGGAAATCACTTTAAATATTATTTTTTTTTTTTTTAATCAAGGATACTTACTTTAATATAACAATTTTATTTGATTGTATCTTTGTTTTTGGCTCCAAAATTATGAAATCCATTAGTCAAATTTTGTAATTTAAATTTATTTCTCCAAACGAATTAATATTTTAATTTTTCTTAGCACATTATAAATTATTAATCACAAAATACATATAGAATTTAATAATAATTGTATTTTATAAAATTAGTTTAGCATTTTTTGAAACATTCTGTACTACAAATATTGCTTTAAAATAGAAAATCAATTTTTTTCTAAATTTTATGTTAAAATTTTCTAGCATTATTTTTTTACCAAAAATTTGAAAAATTAAATTGTAACTCTACGTAAACACCATGTAAACATTTAAGAACAATTACAAACATCGTTTTGTTGTGGAAGAGAGACGGAGAGAAGCAAATAATTTCTTCATAGAAAAATAATTTTAACTCTAGTAAAAAGTGATAAAAAGAACAAAACTTTACCTACCAACTCTTCTCTATCATCCTATTTCTCTCCTAATCCTTTGCCCCGTACGTATACCTACAATAATTTTGTATTATAAAATCCTTAGAGTTTGTGTAATGCGTATAAACATAAAAAAAGTACTTTCTCTAATCATCCTGCTGAAATATTTGGCCAACATTATTATAAGTCAGAATCGATACACGATAATATAGAACATAGAAAATATCCAATAATATTTTCATCATAGCTATATGAAGAAGATGAAAAATATTAATCCATGTAAAGCTGTAAGGCATTGATATTAATAATTACTGAAGTAGGTAGGTAGCTAGGTAGAAGTGGCCATTCCAGCTACTACTCGAAAACCAATTAGCACTTAATTGTGCTTTTTTGATACAACGACTCGAGTGATATATTTCGTGTTGTCGGTTGTTATATGTGGTCGTTCTCTCATCTTCACTCTCCCCACGGACTCAGTACTAGAGCTACCCTGTGAGATTAAAAAGGTTGATCAGATTTCCTATTTCCGGTTTCCGCGATAATACCTATATTGCTGGGGAAAGCTTCTCCTAAAGTCCGGAGTCTGACTCTAGCTAAGGCTGGGCAGCTGCAAAGGAAGTGTTGAACAGTTTTTGCCTCATTCTCATCCTGGAAAATGCGATAGTGGGGATTGAAAGGAATACCTAACATGGCAGCGAAGTTGATACTATTAAAAGAATAATTAAACAAATTGGAAATATTCAGAAGTATCGACTAAAGCTGACAATTAAAATCAAAAAATATAATTGAATAGATTCAGGACAAAAATCATCATCATCGTCATCATCTAACAGTGCTACAGCTCTGGAATTTTATTCCTCCAAAAGGAGCCGATCTTGCCCCGCTTGTCTACAATTTGAGATTTTTGGGGTTTGGGCATAATTTTGAACATTATCGCCATTCCTACTATGATTTACCTACTATGATTAAACTCGGCCTTTCTATTTAATACCGCTGCCTGTTTGCGATTTCAGAACAAAAATACTAAATTTACTTTTCGTAAAAAATATTTAAATAAGACTTTCCAGATTAGTTGTCATTGTCACTTTAGAAGCTTTGTTCGAAAATGTTTTTGTATAAATTGAAGTAACAATCATTTAAATTGAGCAATTTATCAAGATATATATACTAACACTACATGAACTAAAGGCAGATCAAGTCTACAAAGGCTTTAATAAAACACTTAAATTGTTATATGACCGTGAAATAGGCTTGATCTTGAATAGGTAAATTTTTTCAAAGTAATTTATTTCTCCGTGGGTTCTACATGGAATCAAATATTCTGTAAATCCCACGATAGGCTGTGCAAGCAAAACTAAAAAATCTATAAAAATGTGATCACCGATTCAAATCCGAAATTAAAGCAACAGTCTGAAAATCACCAAATTTGAACTTTACCAAATCCCTGTACTCCCAAAAAGGAGTGAAAATGATAAGTGATGAATTCATTTGTCAACAACTGTTTCATTTCTTACGTTTTGCCCCACATTGGCTGGTAGAATAGATACATTTATTTCCTACGCCATTTGAAACAATATGTTGTTAGATTTAGATTATATTTTTTCGCCATTTCACCGATTCTATAAGAAGTTGTTTTAATATTTTACATAGTAATACAATTTATTTTTCTAGCTATAATATTTACATTACGCATTACATTACAATTACATTACATTACGCATTTATTGGAATCATAATTCTTATTTTACCTCCACATTTATATCCTTGATTCGAAACACCATACAACATAGCACCGCAATGATCACAGAAATGCGGACCAGTGTAACTGAAAAGTTCCCATGAATGTTTAGATCTTTCAGCATCCTTAAAGATTTATTTTATATAAATTGATTAGAAATTATTCAAAAATTAGAATCACAAAAATTATAAGCAGTGACAATAATTTGTAGCATAAAGAGTGAAATGTGGTATGAATGAAAATCTAGCAATAATTACATAAATCGAAATATTAAATATATATTAATTTGAATTAGGATCGAATTTAATCCATGACTAACGTGTAGGTATATATTAAAGAAAATGAAATTATTGAGTTAACATTCAACCCCACCCTTAACTCAATTGTTTCGCACTCAACTTCACTGAAATTCGTCAATCACATGATGTGTTCGTGTATCTTTAATAAAAAGTTAATCTACTTTGACTTACAGTAGACATGGTGGTTATTTTCAATAACACCGTCAAGAAGAAAAGGTTGAGAGAGAGTGAATTTGAAAACTGTTAAAAAAATTAACAAAAATGGAACTGTATTTACTGGCGAAGAACAAATTGCGCCATAGAATTTTTTTTAATGATTATTAGTGAACAGATTAAGTATAGTAGATAATATTTTTACTTAGTATGGTAATATTAAGGGTTGATATAATAACAAAGAAGAGCAACCAACGGTTGCGATAGCAATGTATCTTCTGTTGAATCACATATTCAGCCTCCAGCATTTCAGTCCCTGCACCCAGTCATATTTTCCAAGGTTTCCAGTCCCTACACCCAGATTGTAATAGGGATTCGTGAAGACTATGGGGTAAATTTAAATTATATACTTAAAATACGAAAATTTTTTTTATGATGCAACCACAGTACTGTGCCGAAGAAGCTAATAAAATGCGGCTATAAAGTTTGGGTACGTGCGCAAACGAACTCGGCTATATTGATGAATTTCAAATATACACTGGAAAAATAGGAAAAAGAACAACTAGTTCCTAGGGTTGTAACTGATCTTACTCGATCCTTAGTAGGCGAAAATGTTATGGTGATATTTTGATAATTATTTTACCTAAACTGCACTTCTACGAAGATTAAAAATGGATAACAATTATGCATTTGGTACTATTAGAAAAGGAAGAAAATATATACCCACAGATTTCAAACCGGATAAAATGCTCAGACAAGCTGACTATGACTGCAGACCAACTGATAACGGATAGGTTTGTGTAAAATGGATGGATAAACGAATTGTCCTAATAGTTAGCAATTTTCACGCTCCTAATTCAGTACAGTTTGGGTTGTGCAAAAACAAAGATGGTATAAATGAAGAATGAATTATTGAAAGTGTATAACAATCACATGTAGACAAAGCCGATATGTATGTTAAAAACTGTATACGAAGTAAATAGGAAAAGTCTTAAATGGTGGCATAGAGTATTTTCGCATTTCACTGATGTTGCTGTTGTTAATATTTTTATTATATCTAACAAAAAAAACTGGACTAAAAAGACTTTCAGGCTCACCATAATTGCCGCCGGTCTAATAAGTGCTGGATTGAACATTCTTAAAAAAGGACGTCCTTCAATTGAGCAATCAGCTACTCACTACAAGCAATATGTTTCGTTCGATAAAAATATAGGATCGATCAGCGATGTGGGATTTGTAGTTCGTCTGTCGAACAACGTAGAACAAGTTGGTCATGTTCAGTATGCGGAGTTAGACTCTGTCTATTTAACAAAAGAAAATGTTTTTTAAAATACCATAAAAGAAATTAAATAAACCATTGTATGCTTCTACTTAGTGGTATCAAAGATTAACCAACTTAAAACTATACTTTTGAAATAAATTTTGTTTAAAAAAAAATGAATTTTACTCATTTAAAGGCTTTTAAGGTTCCCCAACAAGAAGAACAAGATTGAAAATGTTAAAAATGAAAATTTTGTCTTAAGCGGTATAAATTTCGTCACTAGAACATATCTATGATGTTCATAAAACTAGAACATATCTATTTTATAATGTTCATAAAACTAACCTATAAATCGGGGACGCAAGAAAATTACCATTTGACTTCATTTCTTAGATTTTAGACGAATTAGAACTGAAATATTTATAACAGTGGCAAAATGTTCTTCACTTCATACAGTTCTCTCTATGATAGTCATACTGCTCTATGTTGTAAAGAATAACTGCTCTATGTTGTAAAGAATAACTGCTTCCAAATCTGTTCACAATTCAATATAGACTAAATTTCGATAAAAAAATCACAGAGTGCTCCATAAATTTGCATAATTGAATATCAAATTTTTATAACAAATTTCTAACATATGAAAACGTCATTCCATAATGTATACCGTCCCATCATTAATTAGAATACTTTTTTTTACAGAACTGTCAAAATGTTATGTCAAAATGACAAGAAAATATGGCCGGATGTCTATTATCAAGCAACTTCGCACTTTATTGAAAAATCTTTGATTTTTTAATATTTATTTGTTATCTCGCTCATTTGGCTTTATTGTAAATGTAACACGTTTTCATACCGAATCGACATTAAAAATTCTAAACTTGTTTAATTATTCAAAGATCTCAAAATAATTATTTTTACATATCTCTTCAATTTACGTAAATATACCCTATGTACCTACAAACACATCATACCGAATTTTCAATTTTAAAACCTAGTACATTTTTCTTTTAAATTTCTTCAGTGATGGAAAACAAATCTGTTAAATTTTTTTTTATTTCATTTTGTTCAGAAAATAATTCAATTATCCATTTTTAGTTTTTCTCAGAAAAACTTTTTATTTTTAAAGAGTATCAGAACGTCTCGAAATTTAAGAAAAATCAAAGATATTTATAGATTTGTCATTTAATACGACGTCTCCTGACAATTACATTTTATATAATAAAAGATAGAAAAAAAGAGCTGAGAAAGGATATTTAACACTTCAGATACCAATTTTTGTTTTTTTTTTAACTGATTAGATGAGTCTACAAAAAAATTTATTTCATTTTCTTCGATTGAGTGTTTTTTTTTTTTTTTTTTTTTGGGGAAAATTACACAATCATTTCCTGAAAATATATTTCAAAAACGAAAGTTGTAAAATTCAACATCCTTTTTAGCAATTTATTTTGAAATTTTCAATATTTTTTTTTAAATTTTTTGTTTTGTTTTTGGGAAATGTGGTTGTCTTTGATTCAAAATGGTAAAAAATAACGTAATGCTATCATTACTAAGGGTCTACACTAGAAATATATTGTTCTAAGTTAAATTGCTGTTTCTAGATTGCGGTTTTTAATAGAAGCTCATCATGTACGTTATTGAATGTGTTTCGGGGGATGCAGGACAAACCTTAAATTTCATAAATCCTGAGAAAATGCAAATTTTTTTTCAAAAGCTAGACTGACAAAATCTATAGTAACAATGAAGGCCAGACAGGATACAATCTACGCGAGATAAAAATTGTCGAGGAATAATTCCAATAAACTGAAAAAATGTTTGGAGCGGCAAAAAAAAATTATTATCTATATTTTTTTTTTTATGTTGTCTTGTACATTCTACAGAAATAAATAAAATTGTTTTGTGCAAGTGCATTTATAGTTTAAACATCGTCCGGTTTCTGTAATTCATTACACTTGTTTTTGAAAATTGGTATTGATTTTCTTTTTTGCAATTCATTTTAGGCAAATAAAGAGGGTTTTCTTCTTCACGTCAAAAAGTCCGGGCAAATTAAATTTTACACTTAATCTATTTACAACTACATAAACATTTTATTTATGATTTCTTCTTAAAGCTAGGTGTGCTGTTCATGTAATTTGTTGTTGTACAAAAATGATAACAAAAATTTTACTTCAAATTTTTCTTTTTAGTACGCTGTTAGTATCCTGAGCAAAAAAAATGAGGTTCTTGTTTTGACCGCAGCTCTGCAAAATTTTGACATTAGAAAATTAACAACGTTTGGGGATCATGTCATATTGCTTAATAAAGTAAAACTTAAAAAGTATTAGCATTGGTTAATAATACTATAAAGATAGACATTTTCATACAACAGAAAATATTCAGCTCTCTTTTTCCAAATTCTCTTCATTATATATATTTTCCGGAAGATAATCAATGTGTTGGTGCATTTTCTATATTCAATTTTAATTTTTAAATTTTTGAGCGTTTTATACGACTTTATTCTCTAAATAATTTGTATGTGTTTAGTTTCTCTATACTGTTCTTGAATATTATTGTTTTTAACTTTTTTTTATTTGAATTTGTATAGGTAATTTGAATTTTTTTTTAATTGATAGGTACAAAAATTTCAAATTGGATAGCATTTTTATCGAGTAGTCTTTTAAGAATATTTTTTTTTTATTTTTCTCTCAATATACATTGTAATAAAAGGATTTTTATAATTGTTGATATTGTGCATGTATATTATTTGTAATAATAAATTATAAAATTATAATATAATTTTATAATGTTTAGGAAACGAAAATATTTTTCTTGTTTTAATTTAATAATTTTCAAAAATAAAACAATTTCAAAAAATTCAAATAATAGTGAACATTCATCCACGTTATGATTTCTAATATATATTCATACATACACATACATATATGTATAAATTTACAAGTAGAATTAAATTTTTATTTTTAAAAGGCTTTCTTTTTGATTTTTTCAATATGTGGATATGTATGTACGCATGGATTTTAAAATTATAACAGAATTTAAAAATATTTGAAAAACTCATCATTAATTTTTGTAAAATTTATAAAAAATCTTAACGGTAGAGTAAATTGAAAAGTATATTTAATATGTTTTTTTGTTGCAGTAAGCACACAATTTATTTTTAAGATAATTAAAGCTTGCAACGCACAATTTTACAATAGTATTTTTCAAATTCAGAATTTTCTACTTTGTCATTATTTTCAAAACAAGAGCATTAAATATCAATATCCAAAGGCTTGTCATGATTTACTCCAGCTTTGAAAATATATTGTTGTTGTAAATGAAATTAATCAAATTCGTAATATATTTGTAAAATTATTTACAACTTATTGTGCAGGTGGATTTGTTTAGAGCTTTTAATTTTTTAAGATAATCTAACATTTTCTCTACGAACAAATATGGACAATTTTTAATAGTTGTTTGTACGTATTTTTAGTATAAATATTTGAAGAATTTAAAGAAAGACCAGCAGTGTACATATTACTCACAACAGCAGGTTTACTTTATTACTCATTATTATATGGAAAAATTAAAATTATAATAATTTTGTTTTCGTAGCTGCATATTTGCATATGTAAATAATTGAAAAGCTAAAACAGCTAAGATTTTTTGCAAAGTACTGGGACTGATATGAGTATTTTCAGTTTTGGCAATATTTTTGATGAGCACTTTTCTCTTTGGAAACAATTTTCTTAATTATATCTCAGTTAATAATTTCATAAAATGTACCAGTTACCAAAATCATTTTTTATATAAATGAATTTCTAAACGAAATAATTTATAAAGAAAAGTCTTACAGTATAAAAAGGGATTGTATAGATGGTGTGGAAGATTTAGATGGGGATAGAAAACAAAAACTAGCAACAGAAGCACATTTCTTTATGACTCAAAGTTTACATGAAAGTTATAAGTACGCATAGGGTTACAATTTATCCAAAAATAATTTGAAAAGAGTAATTTTAAAACCTTTCATTGTTTTATCAATTTACTACTAAAATATCTTAAGGAGCTAACAAAGATTGGTTCTAAAACTGTTGCACCTGCTTGTGACTAATGCAGTACAAATCGAAATACTTATGAATTACATGGTGTCAATAAGGTAGACTCTTTTTTTATGATTGGAATGGAAATAAAATTTATGCTTAGTTTGATATGGCATCTTATAAAATCTGTCAGAAATTCTTTTATAAAACCCGATTTTGAAAACTGGAATAATGATATTATTAGCTTTCAACAATTTTACCTAAAGTTCGTAGCACCCATATTAATTCTAACACATTTGAAAAAATGTCAGTAAAATCAGCTTTTCAATTATTTAGTCATAGTAAATATGCAGCCATAAAAGCAATAAATAACACTGATCGAATTTTTTTTAATTTATTGAGTAATAAAGCCAATCTGACTGTTGATTTTGTTTTAAGAGTTAACTAGTTAATTGATTGCTCAAATTCTTCAAATTTTAACACAAAAAATTAAAAATTTTGAATTCACAACCGTTAAAAATTCTCCGTTTTTATTCTTAGAGGAAAGGCTAGAATATCTTAAAAAATCAAAAATTAAAAGTACCAAAAAAAATGTTTCCATTAAGGGAATGGCCCCAACAATAACTGCTGTATTATCTTTATCGAAAGATCAAATTGATAGAATATTAATTTCTTGATGACGCGCAGACTGAACCAAGATCCGTTAGAAAATATGTTTTCTCATATCAGATCTGCTGGTGATTATTGCAGCAATCCATCTGCACAACAAATTGGGAATATTTTTGCTAAGACGAGGCGAGTATTTATAACGAAAATACATCCTCAAATTGTGAAACAGATCACAACAATTATTTGGACATTGATGCCAATGATTTGGCACATGAAGATTTTATTATTGAAAATTGTCCTGAAGAAATGAGAAGGAAAATGTTTTAGTTTCAATTTTAAATACAGTTCAATCACATAGTAAATCAGTTAGTATTTTAAAGAATTAGCAATTAGATATTTTGCTGGATTTTGCACATAAAAAGTGTCAAACTGCCATACATGTGGATTATACTACTATTTTTAAAAAATTAACACAAAATTTTAAAACGAAATTTAAATAGCTATTCATAATGAAATATTAGAGATGAAATAATTGAACGTAGGTATATAAGTACGTATGTACCTAAAAACCGATTTGAATTGAATTTAAAATTTAGAATTGTATTTAAAACATTTTTAACAAAAATTTGATTCCATTTGTAAATTTATAGATATATGTATATGTATGTATGAATATATATTAAAAATCATAACGTAAATGAATGTTCACTATTATTTGAATTTTTTGAAATTGTTTTATTTTTGAAAATTATTCAATTAAAACAAGAAAAATATTTTCGTTTCCTAAACATTATAAAATTATATTATAATTTTATAATTTATTATTACAAATAATATACATGCACAATATCAACAATTATAAAAATCCTTTTATTACAATGTATATTGAGAGAAATTTAAAAAAAAAATTTTTCTTAAAAGACTACTCGATAAAAATGCTATCCAATTTGAAATTTTTGTACCTATCAATTCAAAAGAAATTCAAATTACCTATACAAATTCAAATAACAAAAAGTTAAAAACAATAATATACATTCAAGAACAGTATAGAGAAACTAAACCCATACAAATTATTTAGAGAATAAAGTCGTATAAAACGCTCAAAAATTTAAAAATTAAAATTGAATATAGAAAATGCACCAACACATTGATTATCTTCCGGAAAATATATATAATGAAGAGAATTTGGAAAAAGAGAGCTGAATATTTTCTGTTGTATGAAAATGTCTATCTTTATAGTATTATTAATCAATGGTATTAGTTAATAAAATAAAATAAAATAACCTAAAAAATAAAACATAAACTTAAAAATAAGAGATAACAATTAAATAAATATAAAATAATGAATTTGGTTTTTTATTTTTTTTTATTTCAAAAATTATAATACAATAATTCAATAGATAGTTTCTTAGCCTAAGTGGCATTGTAGAAACATACATACTATAAAAGAAGGCAACAAGCGCTTTTAGAATAAACTACATTAGTGTTAATAAAGCTATATAAAAAAAAATAAAAAAAAAATAAAAAATAGTTTTAGCCGTTCTGATTGCTGAAGTACAAACGAAATTTGGTGAAAAATTTTCTTCCATTTCTTCTTCGATGTATTCCCCAAAAGGGTTCCATTTTGATTATCATAGTTAGTTTAAATAGTTTAACAGTTTAGTTTTTTTAGTTTAAATAGTTAGATTTTATTTTCACGTTGTTGATTGTCAAATGATTGCCCCCTGTTATTGATTAAACGAATTTCAGATAAAATTTTGTACCGATTTTGAAGTAGTTTTTGCATTCATTTTTTGACAGACAAAAATTTTTAACAGCATACTTAGCTTAAAGCGCGAAGGACTTTGAACTGACATTTGATATTTTACATTAAAAAAAAAGTTATTTTTAATCCATTTTTAAAAAGTTTTAAACAAATATATTTTTAATAAAATTTTTTTTCAAAATTGATATTTATTTAAAAATTATTAAAAACCTTCAGTTTCTATTTTATTTTTATAATTTCAAAATTATAATTCAGTTTCTACGCAACTATTTTAACCCTGGAAATGTAATCTACGTAAATTTTACTCACATATTTTTTAGAGCCTTAGCCTACTACGAAACAAATATATTTTTTGAAATCATGTACCTATACTTTATTCTTTCATTGTATTTTTAAGAAAACCGAAAATAAATTTGTATTTTAATGTTGAGCGGTATTGACGTTACGTTCTAGTAAAAACTATCGGTGAGTAAATTGTACTAATTTTTACCTAAATAGAGAATAAATTTTACACACGTTTAACTAAATAATAGTTAAAATCAATTCAAATCTACTTTCGGTTCATCCCAAAAATTCTGTAGTAATTTTAATTACAGAAAAAGATGATATACACCACCATTTTTTGTTCTAATTGCAATATACCTATATGTTGGAAACACATAAACAATATCTTGTTTTTATTATTATATTTTTTATGTTATGAATTATTTTAATAAAAATTATTTTTCTGGATAGTTTTAGTTATTTTTCAATATATTTTTTTAATCATTTTTCAATTTCAGATATTTTTACACTTTTTCATACTATTTAGTAAAAGTGAGTAAGATTTACTCATGCTTACCCCTAAGCAATAGTCAAATATAATTACCTTTCCAGGATTAAATAATACACGATATGATATATTATTGAGATTTGTTTGTCCTTGCATTTGTAACAGAAGCATAAGCGAGATATTATGTATAATGTGTTATTTTCTATATAATCGTCCCCTCAATGGCAAACTCGCGAATGTGTAAATTTCACAATTTTCAGGAGGACAAAAACAAACTTTAACCTATCGTGTAAAATCAGGTTTTATACTTTTCGCTTTGATTTTTTTGGCATAGGCTTAATAGTTGTTTATTAATTTATTTTTGAAGTGTGAAAAATATTTGGGTAAAGCAAAGATTTACGAAAGACAGACAATTGCAGTTTCGTTAATTTGCTGTTGTTAGTTTTTCAAAGTTCCTCAAAATTTCGAGTTAAATTTTTTGCATGAAGTAGCGAATCTGCATATAATTTTTGAAAAACTTGAAATTAATATTTAAAAAATAAGCAAAAAGTATATAAGTAATAGAATGTAATAGAATTTATTTTGTATTGGAATAGAAAATACAAAATAAATTTTATTCCAAAACATTTTATATAAAAATAAATGAAAACAACAATTGAAATTTCTATCTATAATAACGAATAATAAACAAAACATAACAATTCATTTTATTAAGTATAAAAGTTAAATAAGTTTATTTATGAAAGGGCTTCAATCTTAAAGCTGTTCATAATCGGATTCTTCAGAAATATCTGTTATTGCAAAAGCATCTCTTACTGAATCAGAGGGCGTCAAATTCTCATAAAATACGTGATAGACTGGAATTTGCAATTCATCGCACAGTTCTTCTAAATCCCATTGATATTGAAAAATCCCATTGATATTGAAAATCTTATCGAATAGGCTCGTATTTGTAGTAAGTTCGAAGGGTAACCTCTCCTTTGCTTTAAACTGTATTGTATAAAAACTTGCTCACAATCAGTTTTTATATGCAATTTATCCGGGGGTGACCTTCGGATACTGAAACCAAACAAAAATTTTGAAAGGGAATGTGTTGTTTTCGTCTCCTATAAGAAAACTTTCTCTGACTTATACATAGTCTATAAAATCTGTGTGTGGTAGCGAAGAAACGCTATACGGAGATGGATTTTTCCGTGAATTTCTTATTTGCTGAACCCATTCTTCTGGAGTACACACTGGAAGTCATTTTCCGTCATAAATTTTTTTTGATTTCATTTTATGAAGCTTTTTCTTGATTCAAAATATATGTGATTTATTATTTTAACGTAACGTGTGTGTCTCTTAACTGACTCTAAACACATACACACAAATTTAGTATTTTTCTGTTGTATACTCCACAATTATCAGACATCATAAATACAGTTTCTACTTCAGGATACTGCATAATATATTGCATATATATGCTGGTAGAAATTTCAATGCTTCCACTTTTTCCTTCGGTCTCATCCCAGAAAAAGCATTCTACTGAAGCATCCCCCAAATTATATACTGTTAAAACATATACTGCTAGCTTTACGTAGAAAAATGGACTAGTAGCTCCCTTAGGGGTAATCAAAACGGCTTGTAAATCAAATTCAAACGCCAAAAGTGTATTATCTTTTTGAGTCTTTTCCTTTTGAATATTTTTTAAATTACGAGCAGCTTATTTTCTTTTTATGTGTATGTCAAGTTGGTATTTTTCTATAGCTGACAACTCACCTGTTTTTTGTTTTTCATTATATATGTTACATATCATTTATTATAACCTTACAGGGCTTTCGATTTTGAATTAATAATAATTTTTTCGTTACCTGAATTTGGTAAACCATATTCATCAATCAATTAATGATCCATCAATTAATGAATAAAAATTTCTAAAATTTTTAATCGGAATAAATTTCACTCAAACGTTTAAAATTTATAAATAAATAAATATTCATAAATTTTCACTTGACATTTAATTTTAACTCGATCACAATCGACCACAATTCAATTTTATAAACTGAATACCGTAAGAACACCCAAAACATCTATTTATAATGTTCATTATTCTTTGCAAATCACAATTTTTAACGTGACATTTTTCATGTTGTAACAAAATCTTTTCATTCTGGTTCTCTATTTAAAATGAACTAAACATTTTAAAATAATTTTTAAATACATAAATAAGATCAAAAAAATAATAACAGCTATTTATTATGCATAAATAGGGATTATTGTAGAAATATTATAATTATTGAAAGATTCATCACTTTACTGAGTGTAGATTAAGTAAATTTTAAGTTTAAATTAAAAATTCACAACGACAAAGACACTAATCTGACACTTTCGCTACTTTTTTAAAGTGAAAATTAGCATTTTAAAAAATAATGACAAAAGTAAATTAACCCAAAAGCACATTCGACAGTTTGTTGTAGTGATAAATGTTAGATATGTACTTTCGCCAAATTACAACAGGTAATTACATCGATTTAGAGACAAGATAGAGATTCGGGACTTTGTCACAGTAAAGAACTTAAAAAAACATGTAAAACTACGATGTCAGCACAAATTCGCTGATTTTGCAGATTCGATAGTTTGTCATTGCGGGGACGATATAGCTTTCCTTTTGTTTTACTTTAACCTTCCGCCAAAAGTTAATAAAATTTTAACTCAGATTTGGGATGAAGAAAACTATCCGAACAATAATTTCCTTTGTGTATGTAATAAAGTAAAAAGTTTACCGGATCTTCGGACCAAAAGAGGAAATTCACTTTTAGTAAACAAAAGTGAAACAGAAGAAATGGTGTAAAACAATGGATTGACATAAACAAATAATTGAACTTCGTTATATTTATATGAAAATTACAGAAAAAAATGTGCTTCTGTCTTTCATTCTAGTCTAATTTGACTCGATTTCAAATTATGTATATTCATAAAACACCGTGAAATTAATTTTATTGAATTTGTTTGTCTAACATTTTACGTTTTAGTCCAATAAACATTAAAAAAAAATTTATTTTATTTTATTTTACATTAGTTTACTACAATTAAAACTTCAACAAATTATGTTTTCGTTAAGGTCTAGCAAGTGGTTTCAACTACCATTTGGAGTAAAATCAGAGAGGTGTATGAGTAAAATCAAAACAAATGAGTTATAAAGCATGTACCGTTATTTCGATATTGTTTTAAAATCTTAAAATAAAAATAATTTCAATTTTTTTTCTTCTTAAACAACTTGTGACCTAACTTTTCACTAAATATCTAAACGTTTTTCAAAGGAAATCGGTTGATCTAGAAATGAAATCGCTATGCCTCTTTAAGTAAATTGCTTTCATATATTTGCAAAGACCTATTTGAAGTCTACCATGTTGTCATCATTAAATGTGACCCTATTGAAATTTCGTCATGTGATCTCTCAGAGTCTCAGTAAAGTTTGGAAAAGATTTGATAATGTACCTAAAATCAACGAAATCCGTACATTTCTTACACCAATGAGAATAGCTGGTGTAAGCTCTACGTTATTCTACACATTTTTTTCTTTGTAAAATCAAAATTTTCTCTTGTGATAAAAATTATCACTTATACTTCCATTTTTTAGAAAAACTTTTCACCGCACCACATTCAAAACAAAAGAAAATTAAGTTATCTAAAGTTATCATGATTTTTATTACTTTTTATATATTTTTTTTTTTTGTTTTAAATTTCTTTTCTATTTTATTTTTGAATTGATCTACAAATCATTATAATACATGTGAAAAAATCACCATTATGTTTTAAAATTGAATTGAATTTGAAGAAAAAGAAGTACAAAAACAAAATATAAAAAATTAAATAGAATAAAATCTTGTCTTCTCTTTCACAGTGCTCACTTACACAGAATACCTAACGGTATTATTTTACAAAATTGTTTTTTTTTAGAGAAAAAAAAAATCATGATATAAGTAGGCAAATCATTTGTAACAGTATATTGAAACAATATTGTGGTAATAAATAAATAGTGAACAGTATATGATAACGGTAGGTAGTTTGTAACAGTATAGCAGTAGAAATATTATTGGTTGTAAATTATAGTTATTATAGAACGGAAGGTACATATGTAGATGGCAGAAAATATCAAAAACTGGTTTTTAGTATTGCCAGATTATTAATTTAAATTTTTGTTAAATTTTAGTGATAAACGCAGGAAATCTGCGACACAAGCAAATGTTCAGGCGGAAATCTATATTTAGGTGTGATTAGAAATGTCAAACTATAAGAACAAATGCCAAAAACATTTAACGATCAATTAACAAGACTTTGGTAATGTTGATAAAAATGCTTTTGTTTTGCGCATTTCAAGTGATTGTTGTAGTTTGGCTTTTGACATTTGGATGTTTGTCGCAATTATTGTACCAAAATAATTAAAGACATTGATTTAAAAAAAAAATAAGTAAAACCCTTACATCTGCTTACCAAGAATAATATTTACAAAAAAATATACGAATAAAGAAAATTAGAAAACAATGAAAATACAGAAATTACATATGAAAACATTTTTCATATGTTTTGACAACCATACACTTTCCAACTAAATTAATGTGATTGGTGAGTTTGGTAAAAAAACATTTAACTCACTTTCGAATGAGTAAAGAAATATTCATGATGATTTATTTTATTACTTATTGTTATGCTTTTAAGTACTTCCTCTAATTAAAATATTTAACAAAAACGTAGTGAAATATGAAAGAGGCTAATCTATATCAGATTTGTAAAGCTCTCTTTACTCTTTCTGATTTGTAGGAATCTCTTTGTATGTTGTATTATAGTTATTTGACTGCAATGTTCTTCCTGCGAATCAATATATTCACTAAAAATTGCAAAGGTCTAATTAGTTTGAAAATTTAAAACAAAAAATTTATACAGCATCTGTTTTGTTCTGTTTTGTTTCACTCATTTCTATTTTAATTAACAATTAAACTTCTCGCGCATTTAAAAAAACTTTGTTGACTAAATTACAAGTTCGCAAGATGAAAATAATGCGCAAATTATGACACTTTCGATTAGATGGTTTTTGTCTCACAAATATTCGATTACACTGTCATCTTAATTACTCTTCTAAGATTGACATTGAAAATTGCATGACTTAAATCAAACTACTTTGTCGATTAGATTGCAAATAATGCATTTGGTCTTAGTGTAACATTTTTCACATTTCCATCGTACTCGATTTCTAGCTGCTATGCTATGGTATCTTCATTTCTATTTCCGAGGCAATGTATAATTTAATTTTTATTCTGTTTATACTGTCTGTTATGTGTGTAGGGGGTTGGCTTTCTTTGTCTAAGTAGGGGATTGACGTCATATTTTCTGCAAGCTGTGGCTGCGATTTTATCCATCTTTGACGTTAAGATGCCTGACGTTTCCATGTTTTACTGGGTACGTCATGTGACATACTTTTATCAGTTGTTGATAACTGCGTAATTTTTATCAGTGTTTGTCCAATATTTATTTATTGTGTTGTATGAAATATATTAGTATTGATGATATAGAAATTGATATAGGTAATATTTTTATTTATAAATTATTAATTATTAATTATTTTTTTATTGATTATAAATTTTATATAAAATATTTTACTATTTTTTTTAGTTATATTTTTTATATTTTTATATTTTTATATCTTTTTATATTTTAACCCACAGGAACCAAACGCGTTACTACCACATCGTAAATGAAACACATTTCTGTGCTTCAACCGATTAAGCCACGAAAGGCATTCACATTTTCGATTACACCTTTATTTTTCAAAGACTTAAAACATGTTTTTTTAATTTCACGTAAAATATCCAATTTCAAATCAACTGTAGCAGAATGCATCGCAATCGAGGAACATGACATCAACATAGATGACCTAGAGGTAATCAAAGAAATCAACGACACCAGAAAACTAAATGTTTGCGAAAGTCTGGAAATCATAAAACAACCGTCAGGCACACTCCTAAATAGTGATCACGGTAATGGGTATACACGTGGCTATTTAAATTAATAAGAAAATAAAAATATAAATCCTTTCATCCTTTTTTATCAGGTATAATTAAGTAAATTTAAAATTTAATTTAATTTTGTAATTTTTATTGCCCATAAAAAAAAAAAATAGAAGATAGCATTTCTGGAGCAAACCATATGCATAAAATAAGATGATTTTGAAATATTAAAAAAAATATATAATCATTTTGGTATTAATTTAATTCTGTAAGAATCGGAATCAGTAAATCCGCAATACTTGGCTTAAAAAGATTTAATGAAAAATAATATGCAAATCTACTGACGGAGATTGATGGCGGCTTCAATTTACGATAGTCGATCTTAGATAAAAGAGAAGTTTAGGAAAAGAAGACTAGTTAAAATATTGCATCAAAAATCACTGCTAAACTTAAATTTCGAAGAAATTTGTAAATGTAATATGTTTAAGGCTTGGACATACAATATATATCTATATATTTTTTTAATTATTTCAGTACTAATAACAAAAATTATTAATTAGTGGATATTAAAATATTCAAAAACTATACAAATTAAGATTTATGTCGTATATGAAACGGATCCTACTAAAGCAATTTTTTTTTCTTTCAAAATGCAAGTATGTTTTTTACATCTGGCAATACAAATTGAAGCTACATTACACGACAAAACTAATAAATTGAACTATTTAGAAATAATAACAAGAAAAAATTTAATAAAATAACAGAGAAAAAATCAATAATTTCTCAGTTATCATCACAGTTATTTGGTTGGAAAATGAAATAAAATTAAGTTAAAAAAAGAAAAACAAACCAAAACGAACAAAACCATAAAAAGTAAAATTGACAAGCACACGTAATAAGTAATGTATATACATAAGTGACAAGTAAATAAAGCTTTTTTTTTTGATTTGATATCAAAACAAATAAATAAACTGAAATAATAAAGTATAATGAAATAAAACTATATTATTTTTCTTTTTAATAAACTTAAATAAAAATATAAATTTAAATAATACAATGTTTATATATGTATATACATACATATATTATAGAAATTTAACTCACCGAATCAACTCCTGTGTCCTTTCCAGGACATTTGAAAGTGACATACTCATGACAACGTTTATGTACCACAAATTGGCATTCTGAAATTGACAATAAAAAATAAAATAAAATTAAATAAAATTGTATTTTACATAAATTTCTTTAGATTCACATAACTACACATGAATTAATACATATTATATTATTTTGATTGATAGTTGCAGATTTATGATTGACATTGAATTAAAATATATATTTTTGAATAAGAATAAAAAGTTAGAATAGGTAATTGATTCAATAAATTATAAACTTTAAGATAATATTAATTTACGTTACCGAGGAAACAGAGAAAGTTATAACGGTTCGTCTTGTAGGTATTTTCAATGTGTAGTAGATAGATAACCCACAAAAAAAGCACAATTTTTCTAGAAACCTAGTACTGGGAAATATTTTTCCAGAAATAAAATTTAAGAAAATCACCTCCAATTATCTAGAATAGATTGTGTAATTTTCCGGAGGGAATTAACGCAGCCGCAAATTGGCTTATTGTAATTCAATTATCTAAATTACATATGAGATAGTAAAATGCAATTTCCTATCACACATTACAACTATGCACATTACAAATAGTTGCATGAACAATAGAGTCTAATAAGTAACCGAATTCAGCTCGTTAAGACTGGTTATAATGAGTGGTATATAGCCTAAATGTGAAGGTTGACATATATGTATAAATATCGATAAAATTATTCAAACAACTAGTATTAATTTATTTTTTTAAATTTCAATTAATTGTTAATTAATTAATTTCTAAATATATCATTGAGTAAATTTCCAAAATTAACGAAAACAAAATATTTAACGAAACATTAATTTTCTTCTTAGATACTTTAATAATATAACAACTGAAAATGCAAACATTTATTAACATTTTAATTAATTAGACAATGTTTGAAAAATTGACAGGTTGAAATATTGTTAATATGTAAATAACTCGCCCAGAACTCGTCAATTTCATAGATATTTCCAACTTAGAGAACATTTTTACAAATTAGTTTTACGAATTTTCATGAAGAACTTTCAAATTATAATGATTTAAAAAATTGAAGAAAACTCTTGTATATTTTGAATAGTTTTATTACATTCAATTATATTTGAAGAACTTAACGAAGCCTTTATATACAAAATGTATATATCTACTTTTTGTATAAATATTAAGTTAATTATATTATTATTGTGTACCTATTTTAATATTATATGTATATATATATCAATATATATATGTATATATATATGTATATATATGTATATATATATATCAATAATTAAAACTTAACGAAACATTCATATTATTTTTGTTTAATCTTTACCACTTTAATAGTTAAAATAAAATTCAATGTCTGGTTAGTAAAAATATTTTATTTTAATAGAAAATATAACGAAAATATATATAAAAAAATTTAACGAAAAAAAATAATCGTTAGAAAATATTTTTATAAATCTATTAAATATTGATTCAATTATTAAACTATTTATGTATAAATTTATTTTTTAACAAATATGAATAGGTATTTTTTCTAGTGTGTTTTTTCAACATGACAAAACAATTATGAATTTATTGAAAAATTAACATACTTGTCGGAGCCTTTTTATCCTTAATTGAATTAATATTAATGAATATATTCATATTTATGCATATTAGAGAGCTTAACGAAACTTTAATATCAAAATATGGCTTTAAAGGTTCTTCACCTTTAAACTGAAAACCTAGTTAGCAAGTTTAATAACAAGCTTTCGACAGCAATTCAACAAGCTTATAAATATTACTTAAATTTTTATAATTTAACGAAACTTTAAAATTAATATGACACATACATTTTTGTAATTATTTATAAATGAAGTTAAAGTTGAAAACTGTATACAAATTTTATAAATTTACATTTTCTAGTACCTATCTTAAATTACAATATATATATATATATATATATAAAGGAATTCAAAAACTGATAATAAAAATTTATCGACTTTATTTTGAAAATATCCATTTAAAATTATTGTACATACAATACAATTTCCACAAATTGAGTTGCTGTTCTCTTAAATACTACAATCAATATACGTTATAGATATATAGATTTGAAAACGTTATATGTTTGAAAACATTTCCATAAATATGACACACTCTCTTTTTCTCTCTCTCTCTCTTTCTTTTTCCCGAACTCAAACACAATATATATTGGACATTAAATCGGTATATTTATTGTGCCAAAGAACTCAACAATAATTCTATAGTTTTCTATTCAGTTGTTCAGTATGGTTGGTTCTATATACTTTAAAAGAAAATATTACACAAAGAAAGATGAAACTACTGATCTGTTATGACATAAAATCAATATAATATATAAATTGTCATCACATATTGTGTAATATATGTATATTGTAGAAAAGAAAAAGGACAAAAATATTATGTTAGTGAATGTCCTTTTTACTGTTTAGAAATATATTACACATAATATATGTATATGTGTTAGTATTATTATGGACGTGACATTTGTAGCTGAAAAATACAGTGAAATAATATTATCGTATAAATGGAATTTATAAATGAAAATGAACATATGGTACACATGGATTTTTATGCTTGTTTTAACTATCAATATTGGTAGAGAGGGAATAAGTTTATAATATTGCATACAATAATACACTTTAATATAGCTTTTACTAAATATTAAATTAAGAAAAATGTGGTGTAACCATAGGATCTTGTATCAACTTGATGTTGGATGTGGACGTATTATGGTATGTCCCCACGCAATGATAAAATAAGAAAGCGTGCAAGCGGATGCAAAGATGAATGTTAATCGTAAATAATTTCAAACTTTACTAAACAATAGGTCCATAACGTCTATTGGTAGCATTGAATATTATTTTTATACTACAGTCTAATCCTAATCTACTCGTGAAATAAATAATGTTGACAAATAAAGATGCACATTAATGAATTTTCAATCATAAGATTTGGCAATAATGCTCTAAAAAAATCTTCATTTTCAAAAAGTAGAGCTTTTAAGCATACTCAACATTCGTTCATTTTTATAACTTAGGTCTGGATATATATTTAAGGCTTTCGATCGTGTCTGGTATTCTGCTCACAAAGCAAAATTCAACGCTTTAGGCCTTGGTTCAACCTAAATGGATTGAAAACTTCATTTTAGATCGATCTATCATAGTTTCAGTGGACTCTTCTTCTTCCGACCAACTTTAAATCAATGCTGATGTTTCACAATGCCCCGACCTATCACCCACTCTATTTCTCATTTTCATTAATGACCCTCTCAAATTTTCAACTTTCAATCCAACCCATAGTTTTGCTGATGACAGCACTCTAGTAGTATCGTATGATTTTCTTAATAAAACTAATGCTACAGTTTCCGCAGTCAACTTCAAAAGAACAATGATGGGTGGTGCGCTCAATCACGACCTAGTCAAAATTGTCGACTGGGATAAAGAAAACAGAATCGACTTTAACACAGTTGTCTTGTTAGTAACAAGCTAACATAATTCAAACCAACTATCCTATTCCAAAATGAAGATATTCAGAGCAAAGACTTGAACATTCTCAGAATGCGAGTGAATAAAAATAGGCATTGGGAATGAGCATATTTTCGATATTGCGGAAAGTGCCACCATATTTTTGCAGCCTTATTTTTTACCAAATTTTTTTCATCTCGACACTTCACCAAAATCTATAAAGCATATATCGAGTCCAAACTCGAGTATAACTCACATTTATGTGCGCCAAAAACTGCTTTAAATTTTTTGGACAAAAATCAAAACCATTTGCCTTGTAGGCAAGATAAATGTGACCTAATCCATTATATCACTTGGTCATCGTCCTATTGTTGGAACACTTACTCTACTTTATAGATAAATAGATTTCATACATCTAAAATGAAGCTGAAGAATTAGCTTAAAGAACAATCAAACTATCTTTTGCACACAAAATAAAGATATTAAGATACGAGCTAAAATTTTAGTCCTGCATACTCAAGTAAACTTTCTTCATAGTTAATAATGATTTGATCCATTACGAACTATCTTACAGGTCACTGTGATCTGCAGAGACTTGACAAATTATTTACCATTATATGCAAATTATTCACTGGTGTAGACGGAAACATTTTGTCTGAACATGAACACCTAGCAAAAGCTGTACGCCTTCTTCCTTCTTACACAAAAATTTATTTAATCAGAAATTTTCAACAAAAAAAGCAAAACGCAACTGAAAGTGATCATAAATATATTGTAATGCAAAATTACAGGTCCTGAAAAACGTTTTTTTTAATTCACTGGATCTGTTGGAAAACTAATTTTTTGTCAAATACATGAACTTCAGCTAGCACGACAGTATAATAGTCGAACTTAGATCCGCTTTATAAACCGTATATAAGCTAAAGAAACATTCAACGTTCTTGCAACATCACAGACACGCAATACGTCAGTTTAATCTATTTTAACCTATTGTAGATGATATCAACTGAATTATAGTGCATACATGACTAGGTATGTTTTACAGTAAATTGAAATAACAGTATATTAAACAAAATTTAATATAAAAACAAAATTAATTTTACTAAAGCATATAGGTATACTTCGTATAAAAATAGATTTAGAAAATAATAAAATATTTCACTCTCATAATGTTTATTTATGTTTAAAGAAATTGAATAAAAAACATTGAATAAAAAATCAAATATTGTCTGTATATTAATATTAAAACAGTTTAAGCAAAATATTATTTTTACATTTACGCGGGAAGTTGTGAATATTGTTGTTGGTATTCGTTGTAAATTGTTGTAAATCAAATACGTACAACATTATGAAACATATCAAAATACCCTCCTTGAAAATACCTGCACTACAATGCAATTCAGCTCTTGGAGGTGTGGTATTATACGTAAAACTCGACCTTTTCAGATCGACTGTACTTCTCCGTTTGATTGTTCAGAATCGCAGTTCTCTATGCTATAAACGAGAGCTATTGTTATGCTCTATTTTGTTTATTATTGTCCAAGCCCTATATCCGAGCGGTTACGTTAATTCCGAAGAAGTAAGAGATGTATAAACATGAAAATATTGATATCTTGCGCGTTTTATATATCATCGCATATAAATAGGAGGTCTGTGGATGATTGGGATGGCAGAATCATAATCTATATCTGTATTGAATTAGTACTTGAACAGTTATATATCTTTTAATCATAAACTAATCTTCATAACCAGTTTTGAACATATTCGACAATTTCCACAATGTACGGATGGGAATTTGCTACCTCTCGTATTTGTAAACGGAATTGTTCTTCAGGTGTAAATAGTGATTTTAATTCTTCCAAGCATATACAAGCCAGTATAAAATATCTATAAAATATAGTTAGTGCTTGTACAATAATACAGAGCAGAGCTAGTTTTAATATAACACTTAAATTATTTATGAGGCGGATAACTTATTCTTGTACTCGACCACATAATTTCAGGCAAAGGACTGAATTGTTAAAAACCAGTGAAATTTAGTTGATTTATATAACTAGAAAAACTAAAGACGAGTAGATAATCTTTTTTCACAATTAGAAATTCAATGTAACAGCAAATAAATTCAAAGTATAACTCTAATCATTGTAACTACAGCAACCGCGGATGAATATGAAGAAAAATTAGAATAAAATAAACTGTTGTTGATCTTAAGTTCAATAATAAGAATAACTGTTATTTCAGATGGCCCATTATTTATTCAATCAGTCAATATATTGCTTCTATATTCTAACAGGTCTAATATTTTTCAAGACTAACAGAATAAGAAGAAGAGCAAGACAAATTTTGTGAAAGTTAGTAAGAAATTCAGTTAACCTTAAAGTAAATTCTAAAAGCTCAAAATGTTATCCAAGTATTTAAAACAAAAAAAAAAAAAACTAATTTAATTAATTTGAATTTAAGTAAAATTTTGATTTTCTCTTCTGCATACATAACTCTTCAGAGAAGTGGGTTCTCTTACTATAAATTAAGATTAATTGAAGAGTTTTTGAAATTTGAAATTTCTTCTAATTTTCTTTATCCTTAAATGATATCCTTTAAAATATATTTTCATTTCATAATAATTTAAAAATTTTTTAATCAAAATTTTTGCATACACTCAAGACCAAAGTAATTGAATGCGAAAAGAAAAAACCCAAAAACAACAAAAAATCTGTTTTCGAAAAGTACTTATTTTTTTTTTTTTTAAGAATAACAATTTTGAAAATTTGATTTTTTAAAAGAGCATATTAAAAAAAATTTACAACTTGAATAGAAGAATCCTTAATTCAAGGATGTATACATACGTATATGTATTTAAAATGAATCTTGAAAATTTCGGATAATTTGTTATACTTCTGACTTCTGTAGATGAACTTAAAAACGAAGAACAGCATAAAAAAATTGTTTTAAATAAATTTGGGTTCATACTTTGGCATAGTAACAATAATCGATATCCTCTGCAAAACTTCTTCACTCCATCAAGATATATATTTCTATATAAGCTTAGCTATATTTCAAGTCATGTTGTGGGAAACGAAAAATACAATTTGCTTCAATTTATAGTTGGGGACAATATTGTGTAATTTCGGGAGGGAATCTGTCCCCTATATTATCGCAGCCGCAAATGAACATATAGTGATTTATTGAGAGGAATATTCAAGACGGCGTAATGGCATATATTGTGACTGGGTATCTTCAGAAACTGAACCGGAAGGTCGTAGTGGAATTGATTCACTTCAAACAGTCAGAAGCTGTAATTAATTTTTGAATATCAATCAGAATATCTGATGATAATATGGTAACATTCAAAAATGAATCGACAAAAGAAAAAGAACTGTTTCGCTAAGGGATGCATCTTATAAGAGAAGAAAGTTGGAATGAACCTTTTAGTATTTTATATAATGTTGTTCTCTATAGTGAGCGATTGGTTAGTTATTGATGAGTATTTCAAATACTGTAATTTTTTGATACCTTGAGTTATCCATTTGTTGTTATTAAGGCTAAACTGGCGTAAATTAGTCAAATTAATCAAATTTAGAAATATGTGCTGGCTAATGGGAAATAACACATAGTTATCATTATATATATAATTTTCTGCATTTATCTGGATGTTTGTAAGTTCGACGGAATACTCCAACATATATACAAATTGCAATATATATACAAATTGTAACACCATGTAATTGTCATAAACATAGTAACTGTTTTTTATTGCTTATATTATGTCATGTGTCATCTGTCATCTGTCATTTGTCATCTGCCATCTATTATCTGTGTCATTTGCCCATAATTGCATAATGATTGTCATGTCATTCAAGTGGTAAATTTAGATGGCGCCATAGAACTTTTTACTTTTTTATGTCTTAATTAATTTCATTTTACAATTTGAATTCTACAGTAGAGCTGATTGTAAAAATATAAAATTATTGTAAGTTTATATTATATAGTTAGATTTTGTTTTCATTAAAAATATTATTTTAATATAGTATTTCTATATTAATTTAAATTGAAATTACCTTTTTGACTAACTTATATTATAATTAATTGAATACAACAGAATGTCTAAGAATATTCATTATTTAGAATTATTGAGGTCTTAGGATAATATATGTTTAAATTTTCAATGATGGCAAATAAGATGTCGTTAAAATGATCGAGTAAATAACCCTTAGGGAATTGAAAATTTTGCACCTTACTACAAATATTCTGTTTATATGATAATTAAAAGCATTCTTATAATTCTAATAAAGGTATGATATTGATAAATTAGTAAGCAAATACGTATTTTTCTTAAACTTGAAATGAAAACTCTAATGAAGGAAGAAATGCTAGAATTTCAAAACTAGTTATTAAATAATATCTTAATTTATAACGTCATAATAAAACCTATTTGAATATATAGAATTCAGCTTTGGGGTTCCACAGTGAAAACTAAAGTTGTTACGATCACTCAGAAATGTCCCTTTGTTTGTGCCAAATAAAGGCATCGAATACGACTTAAACATTGAATCTGCCACCAGTGTAATGTTTAAATATAGCACCGGCTACAGACTCAAATTTCAAGCTCATCCAAATAATCTAATCCACAACCTAATGACAACTGGAGGTCAGAGAAGAATACTAAATCGAAACTCCATGTGATGGTTTATAAAGCATCAGAAAACAAAATAACAGACCAATGATCATCCAAGGGCAAGTTTTCAATAGAAAACGTTGCTACAAGTCAAAATAAATAATTTGCATCATAAATAATTGCTTATAGATTCTAGAAAAATTATTGTTTACCTTTTTTATCTCCGGGAATGATTCTCTATACTGTTTTGAAAGGATAGAATCCAATGTGTGACTATATCGAGCCTTTCATAACTTTTCTACCACACATGCACCCATTAGGAATATTTTAGACGCTAAAACAGTAACATATCTGAAACTTTGTATTTTGAAATTTCTTGAAAAATTAGCAAATACTTATTTTAAGGTTCGGGTAGTTGCCGCACAACTTCTAGCACACATTCGAATTACTTTAAAAAGCAAGGGCGCTACAAACCCGAAAAATTGTAAATGGGTAGGTTTTAAAAGTAAGCCAAAACGTCGTTTACCGTTTTACAAAATTCGAACTGATTTTAGTAACTGCTAAATAACTCTGAGTATTCATTTGGTATATTTTAGAAACTAAAGGGGTTACAGGCCTTTCCTATCTGTTTATCGTATACCTGACTTTCGGTAGTCAAATAAAATAAACAAACATGTGTTTTACCATATTGGGAAATTTGACTGGCTCAAAAAAAAGTGTAGCAAAACTACTTCTTATATACATTTTCCCGGAACTTGGTTTAGCCCGGAAATGGTAAAATTGAAATACTATCGATACAGTACAAAGAAAATTAAGATGCTAGCTTGCTGATTTGATAACGTTATTGACATTTTTCTTCTCAATCAAACCTACAACAGACTTTGAATTGGAACCATGTATGTATTTAATAATATCTGGAATGGAACGTTTAGAATATTTTTCATAAATTATTTTTTTATATTTTTTTTTCATAAATTAGATTTATTTTACACATTTTGTGTTGGACAAGAACAATATCGGATCCATATAACTTTGGTAGTATTTTATAAATAAACAAGACAAAAACAAGATCAAAGTCAAAATGGGGCTGATAACGTTGAATAAGAAATTCGAAATAGTTGCGCAAGTTTATAAAAATTTTGAAAATGTTCAAAATCCTAATGCAATTTCTTCCACTACAAAACAATAAAATCAATTTAGATTTATTAATTTAATTGTAAATCATTTAATTTTAAAACAAATAAAAAAGTATTAATATTATTTCCAAGTTTGATTCCTTGAGTTAAAAATATCTAAAATTGTTTAATAGATTTATGTTTCTTTAGAACGCACAATTGTTTAAAGCCGGGCGATTACAAACTCACATATAATACAATATAAAATACACATATAAAATTAAAAGTGATAGTAGGTCTATATGAAACCTTAATATTTACTGAAAACATGACAATATGAATCAATTAAAATAATTTAAAATATTAACTCAAATAGATACAAAATCGTTAAAATCATTAGAAATTTTTTGATCAACATTATAAGAACAACTCTGTTTCGATTACTAATACACGTTTTGCTCCAACTCACTTTTTTATTTTGTCAGCCGAAAAAGATTAATTTAAAATCTTTTCAAAAATTATCTTCTCAATCTAATCTCAAAATCTATTTTTTTTTTAGATATCTTAAAAAGTTTTAATTTTTTGTTATGGCACACACACCACCTTTAAAATTCCATAGTCATTAAAAATGAGTTAACAAAATTATAAAAAAAAAAAATATATTTTTTATCAATACAATTAGAAAATAAATTTAAAATACCTAATAAATAAAATGACAGGTTTATGATTAATAAATTTAGAATGACAAAATGAAAAATTATACAATTTTATATTTATTAAGTACCTTGACATTGAAATCCTTGTTTTCCAAAGCCCCTAAAAGTATACAAAAAAAAAAGATAGAGATAAAAATTAAATTCAAATCATTCAAAAAAAATTTTTTTTAAATTTTTGTTTAAATTTTAAAAAATAAATTTTTGCAAAACCATCAATCGTAAATTGTATATATATATGATTAATGGTTATGCAAGAAATTTCAACTAATATATTAATTATAATAAAAAGTTTTAAATCAAAATTTCGATTTATAACCAACATCCTGACTGTAAGATTATAAAAATTAAACAATTAAACATCTGGACATAAAAGTAATTAATAATTTTAATTATGTTTATTTCACAATAAATTTGTATCTTGAGTGGATTCCAAAATAATTATCGAAAATATTTGCACAGCTTCATTAGCGGTACAGATTGTATAAGAGACTTTCAAAACCACAAATAGCGGTTGCAATAGCACTTAATTTGGGATATATATTGTCTTCTATGTTACTACAGTTATAAAAATGAAATAAAAAAAATAATAACGTTCCAGATTCAAGTTTCGTTAAGTTAAATTATATTTCGTTCAGTTTCGGTCAACAGTGTTTTTCCATTTGAAATCAACTTAAAAAAAAATAAACAAGTGATAAAACATTTATTTAGTTACAAAATTTAAAGTAATTGAAATAAAAAATATAAATTTCGTTAAGTTGAATTTAATTTCGTTCAGTTTAGGTTAACACTTTTTCCATTTTCAGTCAATTTGGAAAAATATAATAGTGTACATACTATATAAATTCCCTTACTAACAGTTTATCTAGTAGGGAATAGGATATAAAATGGAAAAAAATTAACTAACATATTATAGTTAGTCACATCCACTGATGATGGAAGTATGTTGCTTCCGAAATATTGATATTTGCAATCAAATATTACAAATTTTAAGTGAACGAAAACCTGACAACAATTAAATTATCTAATTAAAATTATCACTAAAAATAAAAAAAATCAATTAATAAATTAAAAAAATAATTATTTAGTTGCAAAAAACAAATAAAATTTGATAGATTCGTTAAGTTTATAATAATAATAATTAAACAATTTATTTTGATATAATTTTTATATTGTGCTACAGTAGTTTGACTGCATATCATTATATACAATTTTTGTGTCTAGCTGATATGGATGATATGATTGGTATCACATACAGTCCGATCTATGTGGTGCTTATACAACATTTGTTGTGAAATGCGGTAATTTATATAGGCTGTTAAATAATTTAACAAAATAATGCTAAATATTGATCTTTCTGATCACTATGATATCTCGTGGTCCACCTATAAGAACATTTATTGAAATCCAGCAGAACAAGCTTAGCATCACAGAGTAATGGTTCAACAAATGATAAACGACAACATATTCTGACGAAAGGACCTTTCAACTTCCACTTGACATGTTCCTTGTTTTTATTTGCGTTCCCGGCTGTGTAGAACAAGATTTTAAGTTATGGAAGAATTGCAAATTCAATACCAATAGGCGGTTGTAGTATACCCCAAATATGACCACGGTTTGTTTCGAAAAACAATTCAATACTATGTCAGTGTTTATAATTTGTATCTCTATCCGAGTGGTATGGGTCATTTGATAAAATTACAATGGAAGCTCTAAATATAGTAATGAATTTTAATATTCACTAAAACTGTAAATTTTATCATTTTTATATTTGATATATTTAATATTAACTCTAATTATTACGGCATCTTTTAAAACATTTATTTTATCAGTACTTCTGAAGACCAAAGCGGAAATTCTAAATAGGTTTATTTCACTTAAACAATAATATAAACACCAACCATCATCTTATTTTGTAACTTAATTATTAGATACTTCTCCCAAAACAAAAAACCCGAATTAGACTTTACGAACAAACAAGACTTCGTCATTGTATACACATTGTCTGGTAAACATATAAACATGTTTAAAAAAAAAAATTTAATTAATAATTTAATTAAATAAAAATAAATAAAACAACTATAACAACTTCAATAACTATATATCCTTTTTCTGTCCTCGTTTTTTTAACGAAACCAGAATTTCATTAATTTGTTAAAAAAAGATTAGAAGGCAACTACAATTATAAAAATTATCCTTTATAATTTAAATTTGACATTCAAATATAGTTTTTCTGTTGTTTAGATTAATTTTTGTTTATGCAAAGATAAAAAAATAAAATTATATCCTTGGGTTAAAGGATATAATTTCCGTTTTTTTTTTTTTTTATTATTGTTTCAAAAGAGAAATATCAACCCAAAAATATCTTTTATTTAACATTTCAAAAACAGTTATTATCAAACAGACCAATTTTATTATTACTTTTCTTTCTGCTATACACTACAACCCCAGTCACATCATCCACCAGTATTAAAATTTACAAAATTGACACTTTAACTGTAAAAATTTACTGTTTGAAATTAATGTTTGCAAAGATAACTGAAAATCTTTTATTTTATCTCAAAAATAAAATCAATTACTCAGATTTATGCCCAACAGGTTAATATTTTCAGTATTAAAAACAAGTACAATATTACAAAAAACCAAACAAAAAAGGATATTCTGAAATTATCCTGTTTTATTTTCAACAACCCTTAATATTTAATTTTTTTCATCAATATAGAAAATAAGTTATTCATTTTCATAAGATGGTTATTTTTTAACTTCAGTTTACTAAGTCTTGAGAGGACTGTTACTAATTAATATTCATAAAATATTTTATTTTTTTTATATGTATATATATGTATAGTATGTAGTATATACTTTTCATCCCAAATTATTTTTTATGAAGATAATACAAATAATAATGAAAAAGAAGAAAAAAAAAGGACAACAGCAATTTTTATTACAACGCGCCCTCCCATTAATTTGATAAGCTTAATTGGTTGTGTAGGTTTGTGTAACAGAAGAAAAATTAATGATGTTAATTTCTTGAATAAATAATTTTGTATCATAATTATCCTGGTATCTTATTATTATCTTCTACACGGTGTTTTAATTTTAAATGGTTGATAAATAAATTTTGAAGAAACTAGAAGTTTAATTGATTATTCATTATTGAGATTTAATTTGAATCTAGAACTGAAACAAAGTGCATCTTTTTCTGGTCAACGGGTTCGAAAGTATAGCATCAGTTTCTGTAACCTAAATTTTTACTTTGTAACTAAAAAACAAATAATGAAAGTTAAAACGTTAAGGTTTGACTTGATATCGAAATTTTAACCACATTTATGTATAGATTTGTGCCCAATCAAATATTTTATGGTATACAAAAACTTGCTCTATTTGATTTATGTGCATGTTATGTTCATTCAGTTATTTAAATTCTAACTTCTAGTCCTCATCATCATTTTAGTGTTATAAATCATGAATTGGCTTTATCTTTATTAATATCATTTCCCGAACTGTTTCTGTGATTTGCGGTGACGTTAGAATTTATTATTTGATGCCGTGAATATTGGTTTATCTTTCTTAATATAATTTCTTCAAATGCCGCTGTGATATGCAGTCATATTAGAATTTATTATTTTAAGTCCTGATATGGCTTTAGCTTTCTGAATGTAATTTGCTCAACTGTTTTTGCGATTTGCAGTCACCTTCGAATTTATTTAAAGTCTGAAATGGCTTTAGTTTTCTTAATATCAATTCTTCAAATGTCACTGTGATTGGCAGTCATCTTAGAACTTATTATTTTAAGTCCTGAAATTGCTTAAGCTTTCTGAATGTAATTTCCTCAACTATTTTTGCGATTTGCAGTCACCTTCGAATTTATTTAAAGTCTGAAATGACTTTAGTTTTCTTAATATCATTCCGCAACCGTCTCTGTGGTTTACAGTTATCTTAGAATTTATTATTTTAAGTCCTGAAATTGCTTAAGCTTTCTGAATGTAATTTCCTCAACTATTTTTGCGATCTGCAGTCACCTTCGAATTTATTTAAAGTCTGAAATGGCTTTAGTTTTGTTAATATCAATTCTTCAAATGTCACTGTGATATGCAGTTATATTAGAATTTATTATTTTAAGTCCTGATATGGCTTTAGCTTTCTGAATGTAATTTGCTCAACTGTTTTTGCGATTTGCAGTCACCTTCGAATTTATTTAAAAACTGAAATGACTTTAGTTTTCTTAATATCATTCCGCAACCATCTCTGTAGTTTACAGTTATCTTAGAATTTATTATTTTAAGTCCTGAAATGGCTTTAGCTTTCTTAATATCAATTCTTCAAATGTCACTGTGATTGGCAGTCATCTTAGAACTTATTATTTTAAGTCCTGAAATTGCTTAAGCTTTCTGAATGTAATTTCCTCAACTATTTTTGCGATCTGCAGTCACCTTCGAATTTATTTAAAGTCTGAAATGGCTTTAGTTTTGTTAATATCATTCCGCAACCCTTTCTGTGATTCACGGTCATCTTAGAATTTATTATTTGAAGCCCTGAATATTGGTTTAGCTTTCTTAATAGCATTTCATCAATCGTCTCTGTGATTTGTAGTCACCCTCAAATTTATTATTTTATTGTAATAAAATATTGAAAAACCAATTGAAATAATTAATTCACAAACTCCAAAACACTCTGTACCATTGTTCATCTCGGGAGTACAAAAATATCCTTAAAAAAAATAATTTTTAGTCAAAAATTTTGATACAAAAATCTTGAATTTTATTATGAAAACTATTCATTTCAAGCTCAATAATTTTTTTTTGTTAATTGTTTTGCAAAAGACATAGCATATTTTTTAAGGAAGTGGGACGAATTAACGCTAATTTGGTAAGGTCAAAGAATTGTGATATTTTTTGTTGTAGGTCTAGTTGATTACATTTTTCTGCTTGTAGGGAAAAGGAAAAATCAATTACAAAGAAGTTACAACGGATTTAGCAACATTTAAGCACACACTATCACAATTAGAACAATTTACAGCATTACCCAGATTCCATTGAAGTTTTGAGAAGTCTCTTACAGTGTTAAATACCTGAAAATATTTTCAAGTCATCGGCAAACAACAAAACCCTACAATCCTTTACAATTTGTGGTAAATCATTTATCCGCAGAAGAAAAAGTATGGGGCCAAGATGACATTCTTGAGGTACTCCAGACGAAACTTGAAGCAATTTATATTTATATTCTATTTACATATTCCCATTTATTGTTTAAGTATGAATGAAGCCCTTTTAAAATAAATGAACGAAAATCTAATGGATTTAATTTATATCATAATAATTTCACATTAACTCTGTCGGATGCTTTGCTAAAGTCCAAATATACAGAGGTAACTCAAAACCATTTTCAATCGGATTGATGATATAATTAGAAAAATTAGCAAGATAAGTCGTTATAGATCTACCATTAGTAAATCCATGTTGGAATGGACTGATTGTATTTTTTTGATTCCAAAAATTTTGGTATTATATAGAATTTTACTATTCCTCTTTAAGTTTGACTGAGATGCTTCTGACCGGACTTAAAAATAATTATTTGCGGGTAAAGGACTACAAAACCCCAAATTAAGTGTATATTTTGTTAAAAAATCAAATTGGTTTCAACTAGTAGAGACCCATTCCACCAAACATTATCCCTTATACCACCATGAACCAATTTTTTGCAAATCTAAATAATCCCGTGCACTTGACTGCAACGGCTACTCTCCAAACCTACACCTACAGGAAAACAAATGAATACAAAATCAAAGTATTCCAGTACATCCTGTCTACAGTACTAGTTATAAAAAATCTCGTACTGTTGAAAGTTAAAAAAATTTTTGTTTTAATTTTTGGCTATCCAAGATTTTTGGTTTTTTGATAAGATTATGGGACCCGTATTTATCTCAAAGTAAATATTTTATACTTTGATATTCGTTTCAATAAATTCTAAAAATTGGACAAAACAAACTGAAATTTTTTTTAATATACTCAGTCTGACTATGATTTTTTTTGTACATTTTTTTTTTAAATATTTAAAAAAAAAAAAAAAATATTTTGTAGATAAAATAAAAATTTCAAAGGATAACAAATTTTGTTTGTCAGTGAACTTTTCATTTATTCTCATTCAAGGACATTTACATTCATTTTACATTTTTATAGCTAGACATACATAGCTTTCTACATTCTATTTCATAATATAAGAAAATATGATATTAATTTTTAGCAAAATTTATTAAAAATTTTGGATCTTTAAAAAGAAAGGAAAAAAAAAACAAAAAATACAAAAAGGGAAGAAAAAATACAATATCAAGACAGTTAAAATAATTTTTTGTCTTTTGTTTTCATTTACTTTTGACATTATCAAGGACATTTTTGGAAATTTAAATCATTCAAAGACTTAACAATTATTTTGTTTTTCGTCCTTGACATTTCTACGCAATATAACATTTTTTTGTTTTTCTTCTGTTTTTTTTTTCTTTTTTTTTTTGATAGTACGAAAAGAAAATCTGATTCAAAGAAAAAGGATATTGCGTTAAAAGGATAATCATTTTTTTTTTTTTAAAAGAAAAATAAGAAATGGGAAATAATTCAATTGTACAGAGTGAAATATTATTTTTTTTCGTTTATTGCTGTTGTTATATTGCTATTATTGTGGTAATGGTTATTAATTTCCAAATAACATAGTAAAATAATTCTTTTATACTATATTTTGAGCTCAAAAAATCAAAAAGGATGAATTTTGATTTTCATTTTTTTTTTATTGTGTTAATTTGTGTTTTGTGGTTTGATGAAGACATCAAACATTTTGTAAAAAGAAATTTATAATGTCAATTTATTGAAAAAAAAAATAACTATAGAAATTGTATTCTATTGTTGTATTATTTGAAATTATAATCAATGAATAACAGAAATTAAAATTAAATATTATATTCTAAAATTAATTATTATGAAATTTGATCAGGGGTGATGATAGTTTATGTGCTAAAATAAATGAAAAAGCGGAAAAGGATATAATCATTTACAGCTGGACATTTATGCACAGTCAAATAATATAAATAAATATATTAAATTTATAGTTTGCTTACTGAATATAATTTGTTATGCGAGAATCCATTTTTCTCTAAATGAATACGATTATGTAGTTTTTCATTGAAATATATTCATGCATGTTCTGTAATCCACTCGGAATGGATTCGGAATGAAATTTCATTTTCACTCGGAATGAAATGTGGTGTTCTGTATTTCATGTGATTTTGAAAATTTTCGAATTAAATTTGTGAAATGTCAAAAAATCTGATGTGTTTCAATTCAATTCAAAATACATATTTGAAAAGTAAACAAAAATGGATGCCATATTAATAGAAAACCAAAGAAAGAAAAGAATTAATAGAGAAAATATTAGAAGAAGAATTAAATTAAATTTTTAGAAGAAATAAAAACTATTTTATAAAAAAATCAATTCAGTTTTTTTATTAATTAAAATAAAGTTTTTTAAATTAAATATAATAAGTAGCATGTAATATGAGTAACGTTAAGAGAGGTGTAATATATCGAACTATCCAAAGTAAAGTATGACAACTCAGAAAAGTCAATTTTACAGGAGGAGCAATTTAAACTTTTGTCATATTTCGAATCTATTTTAAAAGCATTAACTGATGCTTAATGTGATCCAAATTTTTGTCAGCATATTATTTTAAGGTATATTATTAATTTTTGCACTAGGTTTAATTTCAAAATTAGTTAAGTTCGAGATATTTGAATTGTACTAGTTCTATTTTTACCCTTGTTTTTTATTCACATAATAACATCTTGAGAAGTAATACTTTAACATGGAATAATTGGAAAACAAAAGTTCGATAAAGCGTAGACGTCATAGTCTTGCTGGGAGATATAATTCCGTACTATGTTATATCTCTCAACGTAGTAAAGTTACATGGATAATTATACGGGATTTTTATTACATCTCTTAATATAATAGGTCTAGCTACCTGGTTTTACATTAATAAATCAACAAAATAGTATATAAAAATTTTAAATTGTAGTGTTATTTTTAAGTAATTGTAGTGTTATTTTTAAATAATATATAAAAGTTTAGGTACATTTTAAGAAAAATAAATTTTATTATATTAGCAAAAAAAATCAATAACATTGAATTAACAGAAATAGAGTTTGCATACTTTTTTACTAACTTTGATTTTGTTTATCACATGTGCTTCATTTTAATTTTGGTGACATATAGGTAGTTAATTTTAATTTTATGTTACATACAATAGATCACATTATTGACTAACTTTGATACAAAATTTAGTTTCATCAATTTAATTTTCACATTTTAATTTTCCTTTTCGGTTTCTGAATCATGTGTGTCCTCGAATTTAACTTTACCAATTGGTAAAACTGATGTATATAATTTTTTCATTACAAATATATTCTTTTTTTGGTTTGTTTTTTATTGTTTAAATTTATAGCGTTGTATTCATCTTTTAAATCATATTTGTTTACTTGGCTCCATAAAACTTTTTCTCAATTGATGTCCTTGTCTAAATGTAAACATTGAGCTAAAATTCTTAAAATTATAAATTTCGTCTTGGACCATTTCTATAACCATGTATGATTTTCCAATTTTTTTTTTTAATATTGTATTAACATAAACCATTGACTAGGTACATAATATATTTGCTTCCCTTTTTTTCTCTTTCTATATTGGCATGAAGACTATCAGCTTCGTTTTATGTATGGCCTTGCTCTAAAAAACGATGTGTTATATTTATATTATACGGTTTTGCAATCTCATTGGCCTCATTTACAGTTATTTTATGTCTTTCTCTTGAATCAGGTAATAAAATTCCAAGATGATTCTCAAGTTTCTTGAAAACTGTTGTTATCCACTGCTTATTAGTATTCAAAGTATTCATAAACATTAACTGGCAAACCCGAATCTCCTCTATGTTTTCACTGTTTCTCTTTTTTAAAAAATAGTTTCTTATAAATTTTCTATTTATTTTTGGATTTAGTGTGCAGGTCTTTTTGTCAATTGTTTTTGTGGGCTCTAAAATGAATTGCCACTGCATCTACTTACTACCTAATTTCCAAAAACTATCAAAAATCGTAAGACATTCATCAAATTCAAATTTTTTATAACACTTCAATTGGCAAGAACAGCTATCCTTTAAGAGTCGAGCAGATCTAATTTCCTTCAGTTCACTTATATTCTAAACCAAGTTTTAACGCTTTTTTAGACTTATTTTTTTCTCATTGATCTGGAAAAGTTTTATTTACTTATGAGAATTGTTTATGACAAGTAGCAATTCGCGCCGAAATATCCATGTAAGAAACAGACAACCCGAATTTGACGTAAAAAAAATTTCTCCACAATCAGTTAAAAAAATACAAACGGTAAATATAATAGATGAATTGAAACATATGTTATAAATAAAAGTATGACAAATCGAAATGTATTACTAAAAAAAAAAAAAAAAAATTACCTTAAAGTATTACATATTGCTTTGTCTGATTGTTTTTTATGTTGAATTTAACGAGCATTAATACAACTGAACTTAGATTACTTTTGCTCGGAAGATATTCCAGTTTTTACTTTTTGTTAAACTATGTTTATGAGCATAATTTCGTTAATTTTAGGGCGATCGCTGTAAAATTTTGACAGGTTACAGATTGGAATATGGACAATCAGATGTATGCCATAACTCAATTTTCAGATAAGTCGAGTTGTCATACTTTACTTTGGATAGGTCGATATTGACATATGTACTAATAAATTACATACTAATCAATTTTAAAATTAAACATTAAAACAAAAAATAATCAAATGGTAATTCAACAATTAAAAATGTAGATAAATAACTAAATTGAAAATTATTAAATTCATCACTTCAATCATTTCGCTATCACCATCAACCTAATATCACATGGGTAATTTAATGCAGCATGTTTAGTTTAAATTCTTCTATTTCTAATTTTTTTTTTATACAAATTTTTCTTACATGAGCTTTTCCATTTCCAATTGAGCATCACGTATTTCTTTTGCTACTACGATAGCTTCACTTATTTTGCTACAAATCTCTGTCATTGTTTTTTTTTTGTTCATCTAAATATGTTTCTACATTAACTTTTCTTCTTTTTCGGTTTTGATTATTTCTTATATCATCAGTGGTTATTGCATTTTGAAATCTCAATGTTTGTGAATCTGCTGACGTTTGTAATTCTTCGGTATTACTGATATATGCCAGTCAATATGGCAATAGTATCTTTGGTATCAGATATTGGCAGTGTGCTATTTGCTATTTGGTCCACCACCTGTTTTTGTGTTCTCTTTTTTATTATGTGATAGCTTTTTTTTAATATACACATATATAATATACGCTGACACATCTATTTGTGGCGGCCCTTCACTATTCAAATCTTTAGTAATTTCTTGCCACAAAACTTCTGTTATATGTTTTTCTTTTTTTGTATACTATACCCTCCTGCTATATCTCGATTTTTTTCCATAAAATTTTTAAAAAAATTTTCTTGTCTGTTGTTTTTCTTTTTCCCCCCATATACGATTATGATATTTCATATATATTTATAAATTTAAGAAAAAATTCTAAAAACTCTATATTAAATACCTACATTGTTTAATTTTTAAAATAAAAATTTCAAACGGGTTTAATTTCACAAAATTTTTGCAAAAAGACTACAAATTCACCTTTTCACTACGAAATCACAATTAGAAATACGAGTGAATTGAATCCGACAAAAATTGAACGAATTCGGATTGCAGAACACCAAATTTCACTTTCGAAATTTTATTTCACAAATTTCATTTCAATTCACTTCACTCGGATTGCAGAACATCAAATTTCACTTTCACCATTTCACTTCACAAAAAGTGGATTACAGAACACACACGATTATTTTAGAATAGCTTTGCCTTCATAATACCAACGTTATAATTTATTTAGTTATTACCAAGTTAAATACCGAACTAATTTATAAGAAAGCTAACAACAATATTTTTACAATTCAAATGTAATGAAATGTTACATAACAACATAACTACCTACTACTATATACTCTAATAACAATAATAATAATAACAACAATTTTACCCAAAAAAAATTCTAATCTGGACTCTCGAGGAGAAAATATAACACCCAATATTTAAGATTTATAATAAAGTCAACTTTTTAAGGCAGGAGATGACGTGATGATTGTATTAATGCACCAAATCATCAAACAAATATGGATCGAGGAGAGCATGTTTGATGATGACTGGAATTTAAGTTCAATATCTTCAATATTTAAAAAATGCGATTCCATGTCCTACGCCAACTGTAGAGGCAGGCATATCGGCAAGCCGCATTGTAACGCTGTAATAGGCAACTATCAGTGTGCTTCCGTCCTGGTAAATAAATCACCGACCAGGTGTTCGCATATTAAGGCAGATCATGGAGAAGGCCATCGAATTTTAAATCGATACGCACCATTTTTTTTATCAATTTTTAATCTGTCTATGACAGCATACATCGCTATGTGCCTTACGAAACAATGTCGGAATTTGATTTCCCGAGGCATGCTTATCCGTTTGTCAAAAATTACTTTGGAAAACACCAGGCGTGCCGTGGTGATTGGCAGGCACATTTCTGATTTATTTCGAACGTGCTCCATTTTTTTTATCTGGTGTTGGGGCATATAGTGCGACGACGTTCCTGTATGAGCACACAACTAGGGCAGTATATTTTACAAATCGGTGCTGCTCCTGGGTTTCGCTGATGACGTCGATATTATCGCAACATTACGACGAGTATTAATCGAATCCTTTACACAGGTTGAAGAGGGAGCAGATAAAATGGCACATTACATCAACCCCACCAATAACATCGATGCTTAAGGCGAATAATTATCATTGTAAACCGTTCCTACTTCAGTTTGTTCAAATAACTGGATTCAAAGCTCCTATACCAAAATACCAAGCCACCAAGGCACAATTATATAAAATGCTCATCCTTCCTGTACTGCTATATGGTTCTGAATGGTGGACATTACAAAAGTCAGAGAGTTTGCACTTGATATCTTTGAGAGAAAAATTCTTCATCACATGTATGGTCCTGTGTCTGACGAAGGGCATATTATAACAGCTGTTCAACGACATGGACCTAGCCAAACAATGTCAGAATAAGACACCGTCAGTCATGTAGAGCGTATGGATGAAAATAATTAAGCTAGGGAATTGTACGAATCCAAGCCCCCGCAAAGCTTGTGAAAACAAACGAAAATTCTCCCAGCAAGAGAATCTACGAATGCAGGCCCAAAATTGTAAAAATGAAAAACAATACCAGAATATGTCATCTATCGTAGCAAATATAATAATCTATTTGTAATCAAAAATAGATGATGTATCGCAGATGATAGAGCCTTCGGAAATATGCTGTCTACGATGCTGTTCGGTCTACTAAATTAGTATTTTATTATGAAAATAATTTCTAAATAAAAATAAATGTCATTCATAGTAGCATTTCGACTTTCCAGTCTGAACTTGTTACATTTTATTATATTTACATCGTATATTAACATTACATTAACTATTACACTGTCCTATATACCATTTTATATCGTACCTATACTTACTATTATGCTATTATATTAACAATACGATGTACAAACAGTGCAGTAAAATAGTCTTTTAATACCGAAATCGATAACGTTAAAATTAAATGAATTAAAGTCCTTGAACTTCGCCATTTAATGAATGAGGGAAATAAAATTGCGGTAGTTCAATATGAATACTTACTACTTCGACAGAAACAATTAAACTATAGTACATATAATCCTGAATGAAATCACAACCCCGGTTGGCAAATTAAAAAAAAATAATATTAAGCAATTGAGACAGATTTATTAAATTGTCAGATGAATGTTAGATCATTTTAGTCACGGACAAAACTATTAATTTTGTCTTTTTAATTTCATTATAATAATATCCTTTGATGATAAGTATTTAGAGAACACTTTTGATGAGAAGTATTGAGAGAATATATAAAAAAAAACAGAACAAGAAAGTGAGCATCATTAAATAATTAATAGTGTGTAATAAACCTTGAGAATTAAAATACATATATTAAGTATATATATATTGTATATGTATAGATTAAATTTTTTCTCTAAAACAATAATTATAATGTTGAAAATATCCTTTTAAATCTGACTACCATCAAAAATATTTTTACGCAATATTATTTTATTTAAAAAATATATAATAATAAAAACAACAAAATCAACTTGAAAAATTAATCCTTATAATATACATTTTTATAACATTTTTAATAAGAACATCTTACAACATTTAAACAAACTAATTACTTTTATATCCTTAATGTATCCTTTTAGATTTTGTTGTTGTTTTTTTTTTTTTTTATTTTGATTATCCTTAATTATATAATGAAAAATGTTGTTAAAAACATGTATATTATATATTATACATATATGTATATTTTATATATTTCAATATATATAGGTATATATGATACAATATACATATATATTCAAATTTAGAAAACTAAATTTATTGTCCTGATGAGAGAAACCTTTCTATGGAAGAATGAATGAAAAATGTTTTTTTTTTGTTTTAATTGGATGGAAATTAAGATGAAAAGATGAAAAATTGTTGTTGTACAAAGCTACTAAATCAGTAAGGCTTTTAATTTTTTTTTTTGTTTAATTTTGCTTACTTTTTGGATTTATAATTCAAATATTTTTCATATTTTACGCATCACAATATTAATCTAATAATCCTTTTTATAAAATGAAAAAAAAAAAAAAAATGTTTTTAACATTATTTTTGTAAATTAGTAGAGTGTGTAAAAAAAATTTAAATCTTGTCACTTAAATTGTATGTAAAAATAATATTTCGAATTGGTGTAGAAAATTTAAATTTAATTAATTGAAATCTACTCATGTAAATAACCCAAACAAATTAATAGAATCCAATTTGTCAAATATAAAACAGAACTGAACAATTTGTCAAACATATAAACAGAATTGAAAATTTGTATCAAAATACCCGATAAGGACTTTGTAATCAAAATTCAAATGGAAATAACAGATGGAAAATCTTAAGATGAGAATATGCGAGTTTGACAGAAAATTGTATTGGCTAAACTGACAAATATCAAACTTATTAACATACAACAAAGACACAGTTTTGATACAAAATCAAGTAATTTTTTTTGGCTATTGATAGTTAAAATTTTGCTAGATAGCAAAATTTAAGCCATCTTTTTTAATGTTAGATTTGTGGGAAACAAAAGTTTGACAAAAAAAAATATTGACTATCTGGACGGATATCAAACTTACCAACATGCAACAATAACAAAGTCTTGATACAAAACTAGCTATTGATGTCAGTATGTGCATATGTAATATGTGGAGTTGGTTCTATATACAACAATAACACATTTTTGATACAAAATTAAATATTGAAGCCAGTTTAGTGATTGTACTTAATTATAAGGGGTTGTAGTAATTATTCATATTATATTCAAAACTATCGGCCCCTATTGGTTAACGATATATAAATCGTTTTAATATCGAATTTAACGTTTTTAACAGGACCATCAGCAGGACTATCGGACCGGTAAGCAATTATATTTTAATTAAATCCTTTGCAATTGGCATGTTTTCAACAAACATAAATTATACTCAATTACTATTCTTTGTTTACCTATTCCCAATATTAAGTCAAAATAATTTAATTTTTTTAAACAAAAAAAAAACATTGGTTATATAAACGTTATTAATTGATTTTATCATACTAAAGTACACATAGACACATATTCACGTAGAACAAAATTTGTTAATTATTTTACTTCTAAAAATGGCGTCCCATTTTAACTCAATAACCCCAAAACACTATCAAATATAATTCACAAAACTCAATTATTTTTACTCAAATTTTTTTATTTATTGAGAAGAGTATTTTAAATTTTGAAGAGTATACACATATGTATGTATGTACTTTTGATTTATATGAAGAGTATATGTGTTCACCATTTATATACATATTTAATGCAATATAAAGTATTAGTATATACATAACTAGCTTTAAATGTGTTTATAAATTTAATATATACATATGACACATAAATAGAAATGCGAGCAAAAATAAGAAGTATAGCTTACTATGTATATACATTTAGAGTACTTACAAACAAGTACGTACTTATATGGTTGACAATTACAAATTAAATATATCCATAGGTAATAAGTACACACAATTTTTTTATTTATGATTACAAACTACATTACGCTCAACCATAAGCACTCAAAAATTGAGTAATATTCTTTTGAGTGAACACAGACTTTTGAAATTTGAAAAAGTGACTAATAAATTTTGTTCTACGTGAATGCTCTATATTTATGTTTACTCAATGGTTTTATTCTGAAAATCTGAAATCTTTGGTACTAATCTACATTATATTTTTTTTTTTTTTGTATGATCTTGGCAGTAACTTAGGTAGAACCACCTTTTCGTGCTTAATTAAGTACGGTACTGCAAGTTTACACTACAATATCTACAATAATTTGAGTATTTATTTTAACAAATTACTGGCTTATCTACTCATTAAATGTGGAAAACTACTATTATTGTCAGGAACTAAGCCTTCTTAAATATAATAGTTTCATATTATTTAATTTGTTACCAGATTATGTATACTCTCAATTATTTTTTGTCATTTATTATATCCCAATGACAAAGAGTACTAGACCAGCTCAAAAAACAAATGTAGCATTTTTTTTTTTGTTTTTTGCTTCATCCGAAATCGAACCCGGGACCTTTTGGTTGAAAGGCAGGCATTCTACCTACAGCGCCACCCAGCGTGTAGGTATTTCAGAAAAGGAGGCAACAAGAACAAGCGGAAATGATGGAATGCTAAATATTAAATTCAATATACATAGATATAGGTAAAATGTTAAAAAGTCACTGCCAATGATAATGGGGTATTTTTTTAATTGTTTTATTTTCTCTTTATTATGTTTCAAATAGTGGTAAATTGACGTAATTTTTGGCTTTGTGAATTACAATATAGATATAAACATATTCAATCATAAGGTGTGAAGTATAGTGTGTTGATGGTCCATAGTAGTTTAAAGCAGTTATATTTCTGTTTCGGCCCCATATGAACAAATGCAGGCGCAATGGATTTATTGTTACTCAAAAGCTCAATTTGTTTTTCATTCTCTTAAATTTCCCTCTCAAATTAAAAATTTAAAATAATTTGACATTTTTTATTTGTATTGGCATTTTCTTCGAAGAATTTCTACAATATCCCAATACTTGCATATAGCCTTCTTTTGAGGGTTTTACAATGTTATAAAAAACCATAATATACTGAAATTTTACAATATTCAAAAACTGACTCTAGTATAATATTAAGTGATATTTCGAAATTATATTTGAATATACTAATTCTATTTTTTGGCAGTTGATATATTTGTTTGACAATACTGATATTGATTATGATTTAAGGATAATTTTTTGTTCCCACAATTCGGTATTAAAATCCAGTTAATATGTTAAACATTTATTAAATATCATAGATCTAACACGTTTCAAATAATTAGGTTTTCATAAACTACTGCTACTTACTTATTATGCAAAAGTAAATTTAAAACAAAGTCAAGTCATTGATAAATTTGAAGGCAGTTATCAGTTACGACAGCATTAAAAAACTGGATCGGCATATCAAATATTGGAGAACTAACAAAATGATTTTCAAAATTTATTACCAATAATCGAATTGCCAGTCTAACATTATTTTAGAAGAATAAAAAAAAAAATATTAGAACTATACTCTATGAATGGGGTTGTATATGGAAACAGAAGAACAATATTACATCAAAATCTATCCATTCCGCCTATCAATTTCTGACTAAACTAAAGTCTATACTTAAATTTTATTGTCTTAATATTCTCGACCGATATGGTTTAGTATTTATGTTATGGTTTAGTATTTATGTATTTATGTTATCTGTTATCGCTCATAACATGGCAGTTGTTACAGTTTTATCAATTATTCTCTGAAATTAATATCGAATGGAATTTGGTGATCACTTCGAAATAAAATAGAACTTTGAACTATGTAAAATGAGCTGTATTATGAATTGTTATTATAAAATGTTCTTCATAAATGTATTCGGAATATATACTTTGATAATCCATATTTGATCTTGCTTATTTTTTTAAATAACCCTTTTATACTTACGAACAATAATACAATACAGAACTCTACTTTTTGGAGTACTTTGGTTAATCTATTCATGTCAAACTATTTCCAAATTTCATTATGAATTATGTTTCGTCATTTCAATTTATACTTGGTATATATTTTTTTATAAATTTATCTTAGACAACAACCACAAAAAAATAAATTAAATTTAAATTTAATTCTGGCAATATGTGATTTGTAGTAATTTGATAAATAAACATTTCTGTATGTTAAATTGACCTAGAATTATGGGCATTAACAATAAATGTTAAATTAACTATTTAATTGAAATTTTTTGAAAAAACATTTAATTTCGCTACGTTTCTATTTAAATATCTTTCATTTAAAAGAATAATAACGGAAATCGGTTATGAAATGGTTCAGATATTTGTACCACACTTTTTCAAATTTACAGATTAAATATGTGGCGTTTCATTAATGTTTGCATTGCATTTCAATTGTCCATTAATTGCATTTTTTTAGCATAGTAAGTTATAAATTTGAATCAAAATTTAAAACTCACAATACAAATGCATAGTAGCATACACATTTACCCATAAATATAATGAGTTAATTAGTGAAAGGAAATTCGAACTTTAATTTTGTTAAATCATATTTAAGTTAATTACATTACCTTTTCTACATCTAAATATCATTAATTATGATACACTCAGTCATTGAATAAATCGAAAGATATTTCTTGGTATGTTGTATTAAAATTATATTATAAATGTATAAAAATTAATCGGTTCGATGAATCCCTGCTTAAATGTAAAAAAAATATATGACGAAATAGAACTACTTTTTTTAGCATTTTTGGCATATTGTAGATATTGCAATATTGTAGTTATTGGCATATCGTAGTTATTGCCATATCTTAAATACCTACTCGCATCAATATTGACATATTTTTAAATAAAAATATTTCAGATATTTACATGATTTATAAATATGCAAATACGTCCAAATTCATTCCAAATATACTGTTCAACATTCTGGATTCTGGACGTATTGATACCATATATTATTAATATTTCCATTGTATTTATTTTATTTGAAGCAAAATTAATAACAAGCATAAATTTAAATTTTTAATTTAAATAAAAATTGTACAATATGATTGTACAGTGTATTGAGATGGAAAAGATTATTTTGCATGATTGCTCATCTATGATTAACTCGTGAATTTTTTGTATAATGTCATAGCAATTTCATTATTTTCAAAACATTCTGTATTTGAAACACAAAAAAAACAGCATTTCTACATCTACTTATCTACCTATAAACCAATTTTGTTGATGTTTTATTATGGTTGAACGACTTTAATTACAATATGAATACCCCTGGATTTGTTACGACAAAATCCTATACTTATAATAACAAAATCAATTATTAAATTGTCTAACAACAAGTATTAAAACACAATTACCACTCATCTCATCTTGTTACTATTATGATTTTTTTTTTTTGTTTTTGGTAATTTTGTGGTTTTGGAAAATTTTAAAATTACGCATAATTAATAAATATTTTGTTTTATTTTTTTGTGATTTGGTAACACCATAGTTTGTATTTTGTTTTTGTGATTTAATTAAAAAATAAAATTCTCTCGTGTAAATGTGTCATCTGGTGTGCGAATGTAAGGGTTTTATATTATAAATTATAATTGATAAATAATTTCATATGGAAAATATTTTAGGCCTATCACTGTAGTATCAGTTCCGTTGTATTCCAGACAGTAGAATTTATTAGAATAAAAATAAAATAGGTAATAGAATTTGTAAAATCAATTAAAATTTAATTTTAATATCATTAAATTGTCGTTACTTCTGATCTGTTTGTATTTTTGGTATTAATTTTTGGTATAAAAATTTTGTGATTTTATAAATAGATAATTAAACAGAATTAATTTAGGTAGGTATAGTCCGCAAATCATTTATATTAATTAGGGTACCATTTATATATGATTTATATGTAAATAAAATAAATTCCAAAGTCTCAGCGATATTTCTGGAGGAGGTATAAAGAAAGCAATAAATTAAAATAGAAATAAAAATAAAAAAAAATTTAAGAAAAAACCTAGTTTGAATTCAGTTGAAGATATTTAAGGACATTTTGCTTTTTCTAATCAGAGCAATGCTAAGAGGTTTTTAATTTAATGAGGACATAACATATATAATTAAGTAAAAAATTTGCTATTCCAATCAAATTATAAAATTACTAATTATCTTTTATGCTATAATTTGGTTAATGTTGCAACTTTGTTACTGTTGTAAAGCCCGCAGTCTATATTGCTATCGAAATTGTAAAGGAAACAGAAAACATAGGAATAATACATGGCAGTTTATTGTCATGGAATCCTCACACAGATACATGAACAAAAAAACTAACAGGGCATATCAAAATATATTTGGCAAACACGGAGATTATCTGCACAGGTAACTGTATGGCTCTACAAGTCTATAATAAGACTTATGATATCTTACGCAACATTTGTATGGTGGCCAAAAATAGAACAGGCGAAAGCATATGCCAAGCTTACTAAAATACAAAGAATAGTATGCGTTGGTGCTACTGGAGCACACAATACGAGGCCTACTCTAGCCCTAGAAATATTTTTGGTATTCCCAACGATTTATCTATACCTGATCAAGACACTAGAAATGACAGCAACAAGGATTCATCTAACAATTAACCCCAAACACAAAATATCATAATACAGGATGATTTTGCAGAAAATTGAACTAGGAACCGAAGCATTTCCAATATCAGACTATATGGCAAAAACAAAAGCAATTGATTACCGCAGGAACTTCACTGTATTAATTCCCTAAAATGTGAGAGGTCGAAGGTATATTAAGAGCTTTACCTACACGAGCTTCAGTACGGTATACTGATGGCTGAAAAATCTGGGGAAAATCGGTGTCAGTATATTTTGACCAAAGTTCAAATTTACGTGGCACTTGGCATGTATCCCATTGTTTTTCAAGCTGAAACCTATGAAAAAAATGGCACAAATGTGCCTACATATACATAATTTCCGATAACCAAGTTGCCTTAAAAGCTCGGGCTTCCTCAATTTTTAAATCAAAGCTTATCTATAGTTGTTACAGAATTTTAATAAAGTTAGCGGAAGAAAACAGAGTTACTCTTGTGTGAACTCCTAGGCATGAAAGAATTACAAGGCAAAGAGTAAATTGTTAGGACCAGAGCCAAGTATTGATCATTCAAACAACCCTACTTACAAATAACCGAAACAGAACAGAAACCCAAAACATACGGTTTTGTTTCCAAGCCTATGTATCCAAAGAGTGAATCAGGTAATCAGAGAGACTAGATCCAATGTCAATGGCTTATCACAGGTCATGGTCCATTTAAGAAGCATCTGTTCAAGATTAGTAGATCGAGCACATACAGATCCAGATTTTACTTAGAAAAAGAGGATATTAAGAGGAAGAATATTTTCTATTTATTTGCTACGCTATAGCTCGGAAAAGATATAAATATATCCAGGAATACAAATCGCCTGATTCTGAAATCAACCTCAAAGAAATAATAGCTTTTATTAAGGACATAGACCTACAATTCTGAGTTAAATGGAGAAATACTATAATAGATCTTGAGATCGCGCTAAAAAAAAAAGAAAAAAATAGCCTGAAGTCCAATGAAAACAACACGACATTGTTGTCCTACATTGTAGACATTGAATAACGCATAGCAAGTCTGCTGACTGCGACATTTTCATTTTCACTTTCAAACAACAATTCAAAAACAACAAGAAAAACATTTTTAATTTAATGGCTTAGAACTGTCGATTTTAAATGTGGCAGTGTGACAACAAAAAAATTTGATAAAATTTTTGTAGTCCACATTGTCTTGTCGTATTATTTACTATGATGCCATTTAAACATATTTGTTCAAAACATAATTTGATATATTTTGTTGACATACGATTTCTTTGTTGTTTTCATTGGCTTAACTTTGTTACTGTGTAACATATTTTGAGACCTTTTTTTTTTTACTAAGAGTATAGAATAATGAAGGATTAACAGTATAAATGTTAGCTTGATTTAGTAATATTTAAAAAAAAAAATTATTTAGTAATATAACGCAATACTAGGAGTAAATTATTATCGATTTTTAAATATTTAAGCAATCCGACTGTAAAAAGTTCATTATGTCAGTTTCGTACAGGTCGTTGCGCAATTATTTTTTGCTCTATACGCCACTTGACTTTAAAGTTATTCTATAGGCTTTGAAAAATTCTCTTTCTAATGCTGCTATCATAATTATAACAACAGCTTTACTTTTTGAGATATACAGTGTGTTGCATGAGCCATGAGCTTTTTTCATTTTTTAGTGTTCTTTGCTCCATAAACCAATTGTTCTCAATTTACGTTTGCTACATAAACACCATAGAAAACAATTCTGTAATCGATTTGTATACAAACTGTCCACTATGACTTTTATGATAAAATATCATATATCTCGAAAGTTATTTGAGTGACATCTGTCAAATTTAGCAAATAACTAGCTAAATAATATAATAAACTTTAACTTAAAATTTCGACTATAATTTTTCGGACCAATTTTTTGCATTTAACTTTTACTATTATCTCGGAATATACTTTTGTGCGTATGGAGCAAAATAGATTTAAGCGACAATGTGACAATGAATTCATATTTGATAGTTTTGGTGCTATGATTTATGAATGCAATCTATATAGCTTACAAAAGCTTATAAATATATATTCTAAAAATAAAATGAAACGATTTTTTTTTCATAAATATTTAAAACTTAATGCTAGCAGCTTAACCGATTAAAATATATACTTATCTTATTTTCAATTTTAGAATGTAAAAATAAATTCAGCAAAAAAGATTATTTAAATGACAAAAGACAGACAAAATACGATTAAACAGTAGATCTAAAGGCTTTGGGTCAACACGAAATATTTAAGCTCGAAATATTTAAGTTCAAAATATATTTTAATTCACCATAAACACTGTCATCATAATATTCATGCAATATAATATAGCATAATATAATATTCATAATGTGTGTGTGAAAATCTGCCGAAGGATAATGAATATTAACTAAAATATCGTAAAAAAAAAAGTTAAATAATTTATGTAGACACTCATGTATGGATTTAATTATAATCCCTTACAATCGTATAAAGTTTTTATATTCAGTTTTTTTTTTTTCATATATAAATGTACATATATTTTATATGTATATATATTTGTATAATAATCAAATTAAAGGACTTGTATAACACATTTTCCATTCAATTAAATATGTTCAAAATAATAAAATAAAATATTATTATGTAATATGCTTATATATTATGCATGGGATAGGCGACAAAATAATTTAAAGATTAAATATTTAGAAATGGAATTTTATTTGCAAATTTTTTGTTGTTGTTTTTTTTTTTTTTGTAATTATTTCCAAATAATAAAACTACATATAGGTTTTAAAATAATTAATATTATTATTTGTGGTATAAATTTGAGGTTTGAATAATATTTCTTTTAAATCACTCAATAATTTTTAAATTGTTTAGAATAATTTTGTGTTAGTTGGCTTGTAATTTATAATTTTTATATTACAATACCGATTTGCAAAATGATTCTATTATAAATATTTTTATTTAAAACAAGGCTAATTTGAACTCTTATTTGAATTATTACCAACTCATGATACACAAGGTAAATCCGGTCCTGTAATTTAATTACATTTATATAAGATGAAATTTTCATTAATATTTATCAGGAATACATTTTCCATCAATGTTTCAAAAAGGTATACAATTTCACAGTGTATGTGTTTTCTTCTAAAATATAATTTAGTATATAGTTCTATGTATTATATCAGTGTACTTGAATACATTCAACAAGTGGTTCTTATTTTAGAACTAATACCTCGAGATACGATTAAATTCGGACAAAGCAACAAGTCAATTTTGGTAATTAAAATAAAAATATTGTTGTTATTTCAATCTTATTAATTAAATTTAACATATTTTAATGTTAAATACTTTGAAATTGATAAATCACCTCACATATACTTTAACAGCATGCTAACAATGTCATAAATGTACTATAAACATGAAATAACCTGATGCAAAAATGTGGGATAGCACACATAGTATATATTATAAGTATATATAATACTATTGCTAATCTAGCAAAGTTTTGTGGGTGGAGTTTAAAAAAGTATGTACATTAAAACTAAAAACACCAATAACAACGTATAGTAAATATACAAAATATATATATATATTTTTTTTTTTTTTTTTTTTTTCTCCTATTACTCCGCGTGGTAGCATAGGGCTTCGATAGTGAACCTCCATTCCTCTCTGTTGAGTACTACTTCCTTAATATCGTCCCAGGTATAATTGTTGACTGTTAATTCTTGATCGATTGTGCGTCTCCATGTGTTGTATGGTCTGCCGGGTCTCCTTTGTCCTTGTGGATTCCACTCTAGAGCTCTTCTTGCTATATCACTTTCTGATTTCCTTAGTGTATGACCTATCCATTTCCATTTTTTCCTATTTATCTGTCTGTTGATAGGTTCTTCTCCAGTTATCATCCATAAATCCTCGTTGCTAATTCTTGCCGGCCAGAATATTCTGCATATAATTCTCAAGCACTTGTTGATGAATACTTGTAGCTTCTGTTTGATTCTGACCGAAGTGAGCCATGTTTCACTGCCATATATTAATGTTGACTTAACACATGCTCTGAATATTGTTAGCTTTGTTGTTCTCGATATTTGGTTGCTCCGCCATATCTTCATTAGGCTCCCAAATGTTCTTCTTGCCTTATTTATACGGCTGTTGACATCTTCTGTTGCACCTCCTCGTGATGTTATAATGCTCCCCAGGTAGTTGAATTCTTCTACGTATTCTATCTGTTGTCCACTCACTGTTATTGGCTCACTATAACTGTTGTTTGTCCTCATTGCCTTGGTTTTCTCGATATTTGATTCCAGTCCCGATTTCTTTGCTTCTTCCTGTAATCTGTTGACTTTGTTCTGTAGGTTCCTTTGATTTCTTGATATGAGGCATACATCATCTGCGTAATCTAGGTCTTCTAAGTTTCCGAAGAGATCCCATTCTATTCCGTTTATTCCAGTGCAAACTTCTCTTAGAATGTCGTCTAGTATTGTGTTGAAGAGAAGTGGAGATAGTGGACATCCTTGTCTAACTCTTATTTTGGTGTAGAATGGATCACTGATGTTACCTCTGTGTTGAACTGTTGTCTCTGCATCTTTATACATCGCTTTGATGATGTTGATGATTTTTTCAGGAACTCCCTTCTTTGTAAGTGTTCTCCATATTGCGCATCTCTTGAATGTGTCGAATGCTTTCTTAAAATCTATGAATAGTAAATATAGTGGGGCATTCCATTCTACTGATTGTTCAACTATGACCCGTAAAGTATTTGCCTGGTCAACACAGCTTCGGTTTGGTCTGAAACCTGCCTGCTCTTTCCGTAGTATTGGTTCTAGTACTTCTTCTAATCTTTTCTTTATAATAATTGCTATTATCTTATGAATAGCATTTAGAACCGTGATTCCTCTCCAGTTGCTGCAATTTGCCAAGTCTCCTTTCTTAGGTATCTTGACAATCATTCCTTTCTTCCATGATGGTGGTATATTCTCCTCTATCCATGCTTTTCTGATGTGGGGTTCAATTGTTTTTGCGAAAAAGTCAGTCATTATATATGTATATATCGAAAATGTATCCAAAAAATTTTAACCAACACAATGTACTTACAAATACAATACGTCAAATTTTCTGAACTGGCAACATTGTGTTGACAACATAATTTACTTTGTTTACAATTCCGATCCGACCACAATATTAAAATATTATACCCATTTGTGGATACCTATTTTGTGGATAAATTTTTAAAATATTTAAATTGAATATAATATTAATGAAATATTTTTGTGAAAGAAAAATTTATTATGGACAATTTCGTAAAATTTTATTTTTTTTGTTTTTCTGAACAAAAATCTTCTTCGCGCTGTAGCCTTATGGTTAATAAAAGCATATTTCTTCCATGAGTCCATTTCATATTAAAATTAATGTAAATTAAAAAAAAAACCATTTTTTAATTTATTTTTAAAACACGAATTAAAATTTATACTTATTTTTCTTCCTCCATTTATTTTATTCATTGCTTGCTTAATAAAAAACTCAATACAATTGCATCAAGCTATTCTGTGTATCACAAAATTTTCTGATACATAACTTAGCAACCCATGTCGTGAAAATGAGTCGCGAATGCACCGTCAAATTAATTATCAATAATGAGAAGTTTTTTTTGACATTTAAGATCATACGTCAATGATGTGTTAGCACCATTTTCAATACATTTACGACATCACGGTATGTATCATCTCTCATTATAATGAATTAATATTATTTTCTCACTAGATTCTACTCCTACCTATAACTATTACCTTTCATAATATATTTTAAAAAAAATGATTTATTCTCTCAATCTTTATTCTGTCATTCATAATGAACTGATTTTTCGTTATTATTGTTGTTGCTATAAAAGGCTTCAGACAAAAATAAAATTAGTATACATGTTACGGTTAATGTAATAAATCCGGTCATTATTAATAATTACCGGTAATTTAATTTAGTTTTGTGGTTTTTAGTGAAACATAAAATATTTCAAGTCTTTGGTCTCGACTTCCGAACCGTCGGACCTATCCAAAAAAAATTTAAAAATTAATTATTAATAACCATTTATTAAAAATTAATAAAAATAAATAATTTAATAAATATAATTTAAACACGTGATATAGAGTTTCGGCCATTTTCTTCATCGCATTTAAGAGCCATTGATGAGTACTGATGATAAAAAAATAAAAATTTTAAGTCTTTTAGGGCCTATCGAACCGTTTGACATCCAAAAAAAAATGAAAAATTATTTATAATACATATTTATTAGATTTACCTAAGATGGGTGGTAATTATTAATAATTACCGGCTTATGTTATAAATTAAATAAATTCTGTTCAAATTAATCACTTTAACCTTTCTATTTGGTAATTATTAATAATGACCGGTTATTATTAATAATTACCAATTTATTACTTTAACCGCAACATATATATATATGATATTGCAGTTGAATAGTAAGTATTGACTTAATGGAATACAGCAACAATATCACAAAATTAATTCAACTGAATAGTTTGATATACTTTATATCAAACTAAATAAAATTTATGGCATCGCAAATGAATCAGATCTAATCTTAAGCAATATAAAACTTCAACCTGTTACAATATGGTGTAAACAATAATTTCGAATAGTTGAAGAAAATTAAATACAACTATAATGTATCTACACTTATTGAATATGAATAATCTTGAAACATTCACCTTTGAATCAATTGAGTTCAGTTTTTCGAGTCGAATTAGCTAGGTGGACGTACGACATTCTGACTAAACAAAAACCCACTTATGAAAATAATCTTTACAAAAATTATTTTATAAACCCAACATTTCAAAATCCGCTGATTAAAATCCCATTTCTACCTAATTAAAATACAGACAATCAAACCATTAAACCATCTCTGCAGGAAATCTCAGAAATTCCGCTTTTTACCAAATTTTTTAAATATTTACAAAAGTGTTTAAGATTCCAATAAATTGACAAAGTGTAATTAAATTGGGACGAAACTTTGAATAGAACAAATTAAACAAAAAGATATAAATTTGATTTGACTGGATTTTTATTAGCAGGATTTCTAAAGTTTTTTTTTTCATATCGCAAAAGATCATCAAAAGAGCCTTCTGCTTTTGTTCTATGTACCGAGGAATAACGAAGTGAAGGACTATGCCGACTTTAACGCACTAAAAACTGCCATTCTTTTGTAAAAATTAAAACTAGCAACTTATACAATTTTGGCTCTATTACTTCACAAATCTTTGCTCAAACAAGACCCCATTATGATCTCTTGAGAGACAAAATATTTTAACCTAACATAGTTCAAACTGTTTCGTTTCGTTTAAGTCGTCTAACAAAGTTTTGATTGTCAACTAAAAACGGGAAACTTCGACATTGACATATTGAAAACGACGACTTTTATGGCCATTACAGCCATTTTTTTATTTCGTCTTTTATGAAAGCGATTCTGAACAATTGTGAACAAGTCAGGGGCATTAACAATGTTTGGATAGCTTGAATATGTACTTGTTTACGACAACCCTATATTTGAATACCGTATATGCCCATACTGGATTTAATATCTTATTGCAGATCAAAACTTTGTTATACGTTGAAACCGTAGATGTCAGTCCAATTAGCCAATACAAATGTTTCAGTTCTAGTTTTCACAAGATTCAGTTCTCGTATTTTTCTCTTAATGTGTTCTTCCAATTTAAGCTTTGCGTCTACCGTCATTTCAAGATATTTTGCAGAATTTTGATATTGTATGATGACATTTATTATGACAATATTTTTATTTGTAAAGTAAAATGCGTGGATTTTGCTTCATTCAGTTTAATTCTTCATCTTTTGCACCAAATGGAAATTTTGTTATTGGCTTGTTGCAATTTATTTGTAGCTTCACTTATATTTTTACCATCTGCTAATATAGCCGTATCATCTGCAAAAGTAGCTACCGTCGCATTATCTATCTCTGGAATATCACTAGAGTATAGTAAATATAGTATGGGGCCCAGTAAGCAGAGTAATGTTCTCCTTGTTTAATTTGAAATAATCGCTTTGATAAATGTGACGAGATCAGTTCGACATATGTTTCAGGGAGCAAGCGACGTAGCTTGTAGATAAGCCTATCATGCCATACTTTATCAAAGGCTTGCGCAACATCAAGAAACACTGAAAAACAGATCCATTTTCCTTCCAATGTTTTTTCGATGACGTCAATTATTTTATGGACATCAAACAGTTGAATGTTGTTTTCTAAATCCAAATTGATGATTTGGTATAATATTTCCGTTTTCAATCCGAAGTTTTGCATTTTTGTATGAAGTATAGTTTGTGAAACAACTTCGAGATTACTGATAACAATAATTTCGAAAGTTAGGATTATGAAATGTCCAGATTTTGAATTATTGTGATAAATGAGCTATATTTTGTCAGTATATCGTAACGCACTCTGTAACAGTTGAAGAAGTTATTGGCCGGCTTAAAAATCATAGCTTAATTTTTTTACCGTTATTTAGAAACTGTAAGGCAAAATAACTGAACCTGATCTTAAAAATTTACTTTGTTTTGACTATAAACAATTCTCATTTTATCAAAAGTATTATTTAAAGCAACAAAAATAATTTTTATTCCAATTACAATCTTTTTTTATCGATTGCACCATTGGAAAATATAATTTTTTTTTTCAATAATTGAATATATTTTTTTTTAATGTTTTCTCTTTTATACTTTAAGCCAAATTTCTTTTGATGTGACATTCAATCTTCATACCTTTTTCTTCATTTTAGTTATTGTAATTTTCTTTTGTATCTCAGTTTCCAAATTATTGAATAACAGTAACGTTTTTGAACAATCAATTTTCGCTATAGTATATAAGAGAGTATACTTTTTAAAGTGTATATATAGACGATATACCAATATCCTTTCAAAATTTAAATTAACAAATTTAATAAAATATTGAAAAATCAAAACGATACTCAAACCCATAATATTTTCGAATAACATAAAATGTGATAAAATAAAAGCAGAACAAAAAAAGCCAATCATTTTCTTTCAAAAAACCTCTTCGTCCTGAATAATTGAATTGCAGACGATTTTTCGGTAAATGTGTTTATTTTATATCACAATTATTGTAGAATATTAACAGAAGTTGAAATTTTCAAAGAAACCTAAAAACAATATTTTCTATACGGGTTATTAGTTTTAGTCATAAAATTTAAGCTTCAATATCGATAGTTTGTGATGATGAGGTAATTTTTGAAATATTTTCAACTCCTGTAACTCTTCTTTAAACTACTTTATGTAAACTATATATAATAATAATGGAGACATTTATTGCTTTCTTTTCTTTTTAACGTAATTTTAACTTCTTTGATTCTGATTTTAATAACAACAAAAATTCTTCAATCCATCAAGATAAATATTCTGTTGTATACTCAGTTGACAATGCATTGTACTGATGGCAAAAATTAAGCTTTGCGAAGCAGAAAATGATCGCTATTTCAAAGATATCATCTTGCGTATTATGAAGATATCTTTCCTCCAGAAAATATATAAATAATAATAAATAATAAAAAAAATCATTTTCAGTTCACAACGAGTGGTCAGCGATCTCTTTCCACAAATTAAAATTGTGAGAGAATATAAAAATTGATACATCGAAAAAAAAACAAGTTGTTCACAAATAAAAATGTTTCTAAACATCATGTTGGTGAAAACAACCCATATATTCGGTTGTTTTGAAATGAAACAGACATTTAAATATAGCTTAAAGCTTGGTTTGAAATATATCTATACTTATCTTGGAATTAGGATTAAAAGTAAGAAGTTGAATAATATTGATAAACCGTTATTCAAAATACGGCGATTCAAAATTGCTTCGAATCGAAGTTGTGAATCATTACTACTTCTAGTTCTAAGCTCCCATTTGGAATATTAAATTGCAAATCTACAAAACAGTCATAGTTTACAGATTGAAATAATGAAGAGTACAGAAGAACTGGGTTTTGTAAACAAACATGGCAGAGTAATGCGTACATTTCATGATTATTGTCCTGCAAACCCATCCGTGGGGCATAGGGCGGAAAAATCGGTACATTTCATTGACCGACACGATTTATAAGCGAAGAAAAGCCGAAAGACTTCAGTTTGTGCTTATAAAACTGGTAATAATTTAAATTGTCGTTAATTCAATAATAATAAATGAAGAGTTTTGAACAAAAATTTATTTCTAGATAAGTGAAGAAAAGAATGGCGATAAGTCTTGGATGCTACATACAACAAGTATTGTCAGTACAATCGATAAACCAACCAATAAAGCAATAACTTTGAAGTGAATCACCCACCAGGTTTGTTTAACATGTATACCCAGGGGTAAAATAAATCTTTAGTACTACATATCACAAGTCAGCTGGATATAATCGACAAAGAGATAAATATATAATGACCCAACACCCACTAAAATAATATATAACTATCTGCAAATGCAGTAAAATAAAAAAGTAGTGCAGAAGTTTTATATATGCCACCAAATTGAGTAATAGTACATTTAGAAAAGTGCAAGTGAATTTGCTGCTGTTAAGTAAATAAAACATTTCATCGAATACAATATAATCCTAAAAAGAACGCCGGGTCCGGAATGAGAAGCGGTATAACGTCATACATTGAGCGTCGCATAATGAAAATATATAGTAAATATATAGAAACGTTCTTTATTACTTCTTCTTATTTTGTTGTCTAATTGGATGTCAGCGGTCTTATTATATTGGCAATGCTGTTCTGATATATATTTCGATCAGTTGCTGAATGGATGAAATCGCCAATGTTTCTGATGTCTGTCCTGTTTCTAATATTGCGCAATCAATTAAATTATTGTTTTCTACCTATACCTCATTTTTCTTCAATTTTCCCTTGAAGTAGCTTGTACTTATTTCTTCGCATAATATGTCTAATGTACAAAAGTACAAAAACATCTAAATTCAGATCTTTGTCTGCAGTTTATGAAATGACATGATATATAATATAACTTGTACTCTTATGTCAAATGCAGTTTTTAGACCTTAAAATCAACCCATATGAATCGAAGCATTTAAATGATGTCGTAAAGCTGAAAAAATGCTGAAAATCATTGGTAGAAACTGGATAGGGGATATATCAAGTATCCCCGATTTAGTGTACGTATTAATTGGCCGAAATCAGTACAAAATAATTTAAACAAAAATATAACATTTAAGATATATGACTGCTAATATTAAGTACTGGCTTTGTAGTGAGAGAAAGAGAGAGAGTGATTGAAATTATCAAAATTAAAGCCAAGTATCTTCACTGTTTTTTTAATCAAAGGGATCTTTAAATATATAAGTTTGGATGCAGAAATTTTTTACCATAAGGATATACAAACTCTTTGAAATCGTATTTTGGAAGCCCAAACTTATGTATGATATGCAAAATATTATTAGACATAAGACGGTGTTGGTTCGACAGCTTGATAGAAGCCACCATAGACTGGAAATGATAGAAGATAATGTTTTCAGTTACATCCAAGACAAGCTTAATCTATCTATTGGCCCTGAACAAATAAGTTCGTAACTGAGTAAATAAAAATATTTGTAAATATTTGTAAATATTTGTAATAACAATAAACAATCTATAATTATAATTGACAAGCATTTAAGGACCTGCAAAGTAGATAAATTTTCATTTTATTTCGCTTCTCTTTAATGAACTCCTAATATATAAATAAGTTATATAAAAAACAATAATGCACACACAGTTGAAAAATTTTGACTCATATGGTTTTATTATTCAGCAAATAAATTATGCATATTATGTAGTGAAAACTTAATAAAATAATTAACAAAAAAAAACAAATCAGTTATTATAATTACATACTTGCAAATGAATCTATGTACAAATGTCAAATAAAAAATATAAAAACAACAAAAATATACGGGCATACGGGTTGAAAAAATTTCTATTTTGTTTTATTATATTCAAACTTTTAAATAAAATATATCGATTTTGTGTCATTCAACATCTTATTATTTGTATACATAATTAGAGGAAATTTATTCTATTAATTTTTTTAAGTAACTGTCTCAAATTATTGTTTTCTATATTTTGGGCATTTGTAGTAATCATATAGTTGTGGTTAAAAATATGTATGTATATTGCCTCTTTAACTACAAAAATATTTGATTTTTAGTAAATTTATCCATTAAATGCCACGGTATATATCGATAGGGAATATATCGAAAACTAATCAGTATATGAGGGAGATGCATTTATGTATCCAAAATAAAACTTACACTAACCACAAAACTTTTTGTTAAACACAAGATGGTTTCTGTTATATCATAAGTAGTCTGTGTCAGTACGTAAATTACTGTTTTTTTAAAAACTTTAAATTTGGCTTCAACTTGAATTATAACTACTCAACAGGAGCCCCTAGTAAATAAGTAATTGTCAAATAAAAATTTAACATATATAATGCATAATTTTCTAGTATACGTATATATTTTCCAATAATGTGTTGCCCAAAAGATCACTACGTTATTTATATACCTATACATCTATCTACTAGTTAATTTTTTTTTTCTTTCAAAACTCATTACCTAACAATTTGATAATCTTCAATTTAATTATACTATGCTAGTAACACAATTTTACCACTATTTATTTTCCATTTAATATTAGTATGTATCACGTCGTGTAAACTTACACATTATTTTACTAATTTATAATTTCATTTTACAATTTCATTTACAAATAAAAACATTGATCCTGAAATGAATTTAAATAAAATTTATAATTCGACCTACACCTACACACCTAATGGCCAAATCAAATTTGATATTTTTAAACGATTATCAGATATACATATTATTATATGGCATATGGCTACTAATTAATGGTCAAATTAACTTCAATCATACCATAACATTTTTTTGAATTTATTTTGTAATACAACCAACAACAACACATCTATACAAAATCTAATGATTTGCCATTATACAAATTAATAGTTGTATTGTGATCCTTGAATTTCAAAAATGATGGGATTCAAATTCTGTTTTAGAAATTTCATGAGAATATATTATTATCGTCCTTTTTTACTCTAACAACAATATATGTATTGGGTAGGTGTATGCGTGTATGTTCTTTTATTTTGGCAGTATTCTTAATTTCTGTTTTTTGCTTCTCATTTTGAGAAAACCCATTAATTTAAACCGGTAAAAGGAGGAAGAAAGAAAAATTTCGATTTATTTTTGTTTCAAATGTCATTAATATAAAATTGAATGGATTAAATGGAAAATTTTTATTCATACATACATACATAACAACAATGTATGTAGTGTACGTATGTACATGCCTACAATATGTGTTTTCATATTATCTGTATTAAATTAAAGGTTTTATTGTTTCAATTTTTTCAAAGGATATTATAGGATTAATTTGATTTTTCGTTTCGTTAAAAAAACAAAAAAAAATATTTTGCTTTAGTTTTTTTTGTTGTTGTGTTTGATGATTTTAAGGATAAAAATTGATTAATGGATTTTGTGGTAATGAAAAATGTTTATGTATACTGACTGAAGATTTGAATCATTGTTGCAGAATTAAATAAAAAATCAGAAAAATATTACAAGAGAGAAGAAATTCTAATAAATATTGAAAAATATATACGAAAAAAAAAATGTATTGTAAAAATATCTAGTTACCTAATTTGATGTTCATTGAATTCTCATAACGCATAATTTAAAAATTAATTTTTCATATTCATAACTAGATTAATCAATTTATATTTTGATTTATAATTTTTTATTGTGGGAAGAGATAAAAGTATTTCTTAAATGATTTCTGTTTAATAATAATAAAAAAAATAATAATAAATTTTCTTGTTGAATATATACCCAGAACCTAAGTCGTACTATAGTATTATAAATGCAAAAAATGAAAAAATAAAAACTTAACGAATATTGATTGCAGATCTTTAGAGTAATTCGAAAGCTGATGATACAAAAACATTTGTTTTAAATCATTATAAATTAATCATGTATGATCTTTCTTAGCTTTGCAAAGCACAGAATACTAGATCATGTAAATATAACTAAAGAGGGAAGTCCTTACAAAAGTATATACCTAATTAATATATGATACCCAAAACCTTATACCTAGCGGCCGTAGTGACATTGGTACCTAACTGACGGATCAAATCTTATTATCATAAGACTAACGACCACTGTGATATTAGATCTAACGGAACAACCCTAAGTTCTATGATTACTCTAAGTGCACAGTACAATAGTACACCGATTGGAGAATACACGTTTTAGACAATACCTACAAATACATACAATATTTTTTTCTACTGTCTTTTATACTTGTTTACTATTTTCCGTAGGTAGGACATCATCAACATTTCGTAGAAATCCAAGTAAAAATGTATGCATATAGATATATTGCTTCGGTTTCAGTTGTTCACTAATAATTGGTCTATTTGTGACAACTCATCAACTACTTTGGTATTTCGCGGGTAATAACACATAAATTCCAAATATATTAGTATGTATCTTGCCTCCATTATATCTTTTCTACAGCTTCTTGGGGTAGTAATATAATATGTTGTTTGATATTTAACGGGATGGCGTATACAAATCAACGTTGATTGTCCCTCTTACATATTTGCAATTATTATATGCAACCGCTTGATCTATAAAAATACCAAAATGTTTAACTTTAAATTCAGCGATTCCTCCGAAGAGACAGCGAAGAAGGGCAAACAGTAGGATGCGATAAACGCGATTTTGTTCCATTGCTTATAAAGCCTATTTAAGTCTTTTAAAGTCTGATAATCGCCTACTCAGTTCTTATTTAAGGGTTACAGTTCTATTTCACCGAAGCCTCTAATAAATGTATTTGTTTGCATTTTAGCCGTGCGTTACAATTATGGTAACTGAATTCCCAAAGGATGCCAACGTTCTTGAGTCGAAACATTCTTTACTGGTATATTGGATAATTCCTATTATTTGAAGAACGCTATTGGCAGGTAAAGGAGTCTATTACAATGGTTTCTATCGATTTCACAAAACAAATTTTCAGTACAATAATATGTTCTTCCTTTATTTGCTATATTCGGCCCAGATTATTTTGGTTCCACTTAATACTATGTATTCTTGACTGAGTTATGGCCAGTTGCTAATCCCTATTATATTGAGCTGATTTCTGTACCTTTATTTTCTTTTATAAAGATCATTTTGGCTTCAATTTTCTTGCTTGACAATTGCCGGGTTATTGACGTGTGTTATTGGACAGTGTTGATTTTTTAACCAGTTTATCCACCTCGGTTTTATATTCAGTTAACATTTTGATCTGGATTTTGGATGTGCATAAAGAAAGCCCCCAGAATGGATTTCGCCCTGTAAGATATGTTGCCCATATTTTTCTTTCTAAGCAGTTTGGAGCCTCATTACTTACATACCCCTTCCCCCCCTCTTAAATATATTCAATTACAATACTTATACTATATTTATTCATCAGTATAAACTTAAAGAGTTTAACATTCCATAACCATAATTTCTAGGTCAAATGGGTAATCAATAAAATTATAAACTTATGTGTGTGTGTGTATTATAATATCGATTTGTACACGATTCTTCAATTAAATTATTTAAGTACCGACATACCATATTCTGAACCAATTCGAATCGATATTTGAATTGGATTTGAAAACATTAAAAAAATAAAATAAAAAAATTGAAGTGAAAGAGGTGGAAGTTGTAAAAGTTAGTAGTTGCTCTTCATACTATATGGTCATGGTCATTTATGAAAAAAATATAGGAATGTTGTTTTCATGTTAAATTCATTTTTATTTTTTATTTTTATTATTTTTAATAACTATAAAAATTTTATGAAACAACATGTACAGATCATATTAAATCACAATATAATATAAAAGTGTAATAAACCTGTTAATAATGTTAAATAAAACTAACACGCAGATAATAATAAAGTATATTTATAGGATGGAATAAATTTTAGAGAAATAGGAATGTTAATATTTCAATTTTACTGATTTAAAAATCTGAATTACTACTCATAAAATTCTGCATTACAAATTATTATCAGAACTACGCTAGCAGGCTGAAGTCTTGATAGCGAATAGCCACTGCGTGATAGTGATTTTTTAAAAATCCCTTCGTTTCATAGAAGATATTTCTTTTAAGTATGTGATCAATGCCTCCTCCTATCTTGACCAGAATTACAGTCGATAAATTCAATGCCAAGTTAGGTAGCATTTAATTCGGTTTGATACAAGTAAACAATTTTTTGTTAATTTTAATTGAATGACCAGTAGAGTAGCATTTGTACTTATTTAATGTATCCTATTTATGTTGCAGGGAAATATATGATCTGTCGCTGATTCAGACGCATAACTAAAACAAACTTCTTCGTTATTACCCCTAATAATTGACTCATACCACATTTGCTAATTAATAGTCACAAAATGTTAGTAAAGCAAAGCCTTTCTCAATTATAGCTTGACATAAGGTTGACTACCGGTTACCATAAAATTCCGTGGCTTAGAGCGTTGCTATTGAATACTATATTGCGCATTTTAAAATCTGAAAATCCAATAAATACGCAATTCGGGAAACTTTACCACATCAATCTCCTTTCTATAGATACAGATTAACAATCCTACATTATTTTCCCTCGAAGTTGGCAACAATACAATACTAATAATTACTATTAATAATATAGGATTGTTAATCTGCTACATAGATATGATATTTCAAATATTTATTTAAGATATATTCCTTTGCATCAAAGCCATCACAAATCGGACAACTCTCAGAAGACATTTTGGATGTTTATTATTGATATAATGTTCATAATTACTAATTAACAACCAACATACTTAATTCATAACTAACATAATTAATATAGGGTGGTTTCATTCAGTATACCCCATGAATGTTTTAATCTGATCTTCTCTGTTAACACCCTTAACAAATTTTAAACTTCTTTGCGTTTGACTTTCTGTACTAAAATATTTAAATATCATGTTAGAAAGATATTTGTTCGGTGCAAATCTGATATTGCACTGAATGCAGATATCAATCGATTATAGCTATTTTTGGAATATACATCGGTATATTTGCCTAAGGTTTCCTTCCGAATAGCTTCCACCAATTTGCAAACTACATTAAAAATATTAGCCATTATTTCTGCTAAATAATGTTTTTTAAATTTTTTTTATATGTCTCATTTTTTTGGCTCATTTACAAACTTTTGCCATTCTGTGCTTTTTATATCAAATTAATAAATATCCAAATTTGTTTGTGAAATACTCAACGTCCTTCCAACAACTTGTATACGTCAGAATAGTGGTGTTTATTCTAACTCGGTCAAATCTCTTCATAGTGAACCTAAGAGAGATGTCAAATATTAGTGAATCGAATTGAAAGTTTTTTTTGACTGAAAATATATTTTGACATAATACACATTTACATCAGATTTTTGTGCAGACGATAGCAACAGCAGCAAACATAACCTCAGGTTTGAAACAGTTGAATTTTATATACTTTATTCAGATTTTTACTATGTCAAGGTACACTCAACATATGTTGATTCATATTCTTACAATATACTTCATACTTTAGAATGTATCAAAATTGTCCACACAGATATGGCTTGTTCAAAACGTTTTATTATCAAATTTCCACCTTCATGCAATTCTTACAAACATATTGAGATTACAAAATATCTTCACATTGAAAACAAATTTATTAAAAAAATCGAAATTCTGAAATTAAAAAATAAAATAATTGGTACTACTACATCCAAAATATTACTTACTAATTTTCAATCCCACATTATTACCCATCAATTATTCAATTTGACAGTTTATCAAAAGAAGAGATAGAGAAAATAAAATTACGTTAAGCAGTCAATTTCAATTCTCAGAGTTATCAATGTACAAATGTACAAATCAATTAAATTGAAAAGAAAAAGTTTTTGCTCTTCTTTGTTTTCTTTGATTGATGTGAGAATGGGTATTGAAAAGAGAAGAAGGATTTTGTTGCTGTTTATTATTTTAATCTCTTGTTAACGTAGTTTAAAATAAAAATTATAAATTTTATTTTTGTAGTATTTTGCGGAATTATTTAATGTGAGGAATTATGCCAATACCTGCTGAATTTAAAATAAATTTTCTTTTATTAATTAGATACGTAGGGCTAATAATGGATTAAAAACCAAGTTAAAGCCATATTTAATGTTTTTACAATTGGATTTAAATTAAAAACATTGAAATTAGTATAAAAAAACATAAAATACATTTTATATATCGTTTAGTACATATAGCAAGCGGTCGGACCCTTAGTTGGTTAGTGAAAAAAAAAATTAGAATATTGTAACGGTTAAAATTATAATAAATTTAGATCATACGCACTACATATTTAATCAATTCAATATCATTATCCTGAAATAATTATTTATTATTTTTTGATTTATCATCATCATTGCTCCATCAGTAGGGAATACGACGATCAATTTCAATTTACTGATCGAATTTAAGTTTTCCGGAGATTTGAGTTTATTGATTATATTCACAATTTGGCATATTTTAGAAGGGTATACAGCAAAACTGTTAATCACAATGTGTTAACCACATTGGAAATAATCGAATATTTTCCTTTCAATTTTACTAAATATGTTTTTTTCGCCCCACACCCGATGGATGGGGTTACAAAGATTATGATATATTACGCAATCCGTATGTTTTAAATTGTACAATAATATAAATTGTTAGAATTATTATTGCCAGAAAGAACGTATATGAAATTAAACTCCAGTAAGTTAGTTATTGGCGTTATACGCTGCAGCCTAGTATGTGTTATACCTCTTATCATCTATATACTTGGAACTTGCCATTATATTTTTGGTTGATTTTCTAGTTTGTCTCGATACTTCCTAATATAGTGCTGAATTACTTTTCGAACCATCTCCATTTTTAAATCTCTATGAATTGAATTATTTGTTACATACCAAGGCGCATCAACCATTGATCTTACTGCTTAATTCTGGAATTGCTGAATGATTTCAATGTTAGACTTTTTCGCAGTTCCCCAAAGTTCGATTCCATATGTCCAAACAGGCTTAAGTATGGCCTTATATATTAATATTTCGTTATCTATATCAATCTGGAATTTCCTGCCAATCAGCCAGTACATTTTCCTGAACAGCATATTTAAATTATTCTTTTTGTAAATACGTATTTTGCAGGTTAGGCGTCGATCAAGGTGCATACCAAGATATTCATCATTTTCATTCATCAGATTGGATTGTGACATGATGTTGCTGTTTAGAAAAGCATGAGGACAAGTCTCTCTTCTTAAGGGGAACGTTATGTGTTGCGACTTTGCTTCATTTATTTAGCCATCCCGATATTTCATCTTAGTTGTTTTTGCACTAAATTCGTCGCATTATTCTCATTGTTATGAGTTGCCAAAATTGCTATATAGTCCGCAAAAGTCACTAAAGTTGTATTTGAAGTTTGGGGTAAGTCAGTAATGTACAACAATTAAAGAATTGGCCCGAGAACATTTCCCCGAGGTACACCTGAGTTGATTTTATGAAGATTTGAGGTTAAACTTTGTTGCTTGACGGAGTAGTAACGATCATCAGTTTAGCTTTTGAGTTGAGCTGGAGTTGAGCGGTGTGATAGACATAGTTTTAAATTATAAAATAGACCTTTGTGCCACCCTTTTTTAAATGTCTGGATTATATACGATCAAAATCTTTTTTTATGGAAATCTTTTTTTATGCTTACAATCATATGCACTTGTTCAATTGCGGAATGTTTGTTCTTAAATCCAAACTAATGTGATAGGATAATCTGATTGACACTTCAATGACAAGAATTTTGATAGATCTGGAAGTATAATAATAAGAACATAGGATTTTACTTCTTCTGCAGCTTTACCTGATTTAAGAATCAATATAATTTTGAATGTTTTCCATTCTACCGTCTTCCATATTTGAAGTTTATAATTGCATTAAAAATTTGAGTTAAGATTTTAATACATTTAGGTGCGAATGAAGTATATGAAGTACATGACCAGTAATCAAGTCATACCCTGGTGCTTTTTTAGGATCAATATATTCTTTAATTACTTGTCGTACTTCATTTTCCTTAAATTTTTTAACTGGTATATTCATTTGATACGCCGCCGCTTCCATAAACTCATTTATTTCAGTTTCATCAGTTGAACTTATTGGGGTATAGGCTATGGTATACCGAATCAAGTGATCTTGAATTATGAAAATGAAATTTTGATGAAATGGTTATGATGATGATGAAATATACTTATCACATGAACTATACACATACGCTTATTTCGTCGACTAGTTGCAGATTCATTCAGTGTTTTGTACTGTTTTGTATTTATCTCGATAGTAAAACTATCCTAATGGTTTTGTCTGCCTTTCTTTGATAATCCTTGTTTCGGAATTTTGAATCACTTTTCAAAAATATTTTCTATTTATTTTAATACTCGTAATAAGGTTGTATTAAATTATAATGTCAATTATGGGATCTCTGATGAGGTGTAGATCCAAATAAAGAAGGAAAAAATTAAATATCGACTAATCTCTGTTCCGGTACAGCTATCCATCGATATCTATTCATTGAAAAAGCTCGGCGAAAATTTCAAATGCTACAATCTTCTTTTAAAGAAGTGAAATGTATTACTTACAAAACAGTTGTTAAGTCGTAAAACAAAATTGTTAACAAAAAAGCAGTTGATGGAAGATTGGCCCTATATTGGGATGTAGCAGCATTTCAGAAGCAGACAAATTCAATACGCATCTGTTTCTAAGAATATTACTTCTCTCGTTCAAAATTAAATTTAATTCGCTCTTCTAAATTCATAAAAAGCATCAATTTTAAAACTCATTAATCAAGAGAAGAAAAAAACAGAAAAAAGAGAAAAAAAAATTGTTCAAACTTTTCCTAAAATTTTATTTTCTAATCAAAATTTATTTTTCTTTAATCACAGGTAAAACAAAAAAAAAAATGAAAAATTCACCAAAAAAAAACATTTTTTTTTTTTTAGCTTTTTTTGAAAAATTAAATTTTAATTACATATTTTCATTTATTCACAACTCTATATCTATATAGATCTAGAGTGTTATCCTTGTAAATTAAATCGAATTTTTTAATTGAATTTCTATAGGTTAAAATTTTACTACCAATTAAAAAATAAAATTTGTTTTCTTTTTTTTACTTTTAGGAAATTTGAAACGTATTTACATTGAAAGTAAATAGGTATATAATATAGAGTAAAAGTTTTATTTTTTGTTATAGTTGTTTTTATTTTTTTTGTTTTTAAAAACTTTTTTATTAAGATTTTAATGATATCCTTGATAAAATTATCTTGATAATTTCAGTATAGATACTGAAGTTGTATTTAAAAACAGATTTTTTTTTACATATATATAAATTAAATAATTTAAAATAAAACTAGGTTACATGGTGGGCAATAAACTTGAACAAATCCCTTGGTGGCATAACGATATTATATTACAGTAATGCCAACATATACTGTAATTTTGTTTAATGATGTCATTCATTAGATTAGAGATTTTTGTTTAAATATCCTGCTTATGTGGCTGTAGAAAACAAATTTATTTAAATTTTTAATGATATAGGTATAAATAAATATGCCCTACATAATGAAGGAAATTTATTGAGAGTATTCTATCCTGCTCTGGTAAGAGCTGATCATAAGTATCTGGCTATTTTTGCCACCGCCTGCTATAATAAACTATCTAAAGCCTATTTAATACAGATTAATGTTTGTAAATTTTTCTTAACAGTGGTAAAACAATACACCAGACCATTAGGCCTTAGTACGTAATATAAAATAATCATATGCATTATAACTGTTACTCTACATTTGAATCAAAAATTTTAAAATTTAAATCTCATTACAAAGTATAGAATTAAAATTTTTTTATAATCTTATGTAGTTCAGTTCACTTTGTGCAGATGCCTTTGCCTACAATATAGCTAATTTTCATACTACACGTTTAGGTCTATGTATATTAAGAAGTTTAAGTACTATCATATAGCGAAGAATGCTAGAAAGCTTGGACTCCACTCAAATGATATCTTTCAAAGATAAAGAAGTGGATCAAACAATCCTACATCTTCTTTGCACCTGTCCCGCATTGTTTTACAAAAGATACATATACCCATCTAGTAGCCTATTTCCTAGACTTACTGGGTTCATCTGGCAGGTACCAAAATTAAATATCTTAAATACCTCACGGTGATGGACTAATATGAAACACTAAGTATTCTCATAACTGTTATATTTCCCGATTTTAATTTGAAACATCAGATCTCGATATTGATGAGACGAAAAAAACGAAAGACCTTTTTTGTCTTTCCTATAACTTTTTCTTAAATTAATTTTTTTTTTGTTTCATCTTCAATGAGAAAGAACATTTTTTAAAAAATTTTTTTTCTTTTCCAATGCCATGAAACTTCTTTCGGGTGGGTGAATAGGGTGAAAACAAACAACTTTTATTTTAATTGATAATAATTAACTTTGTCCTTTGTCTCTCATTTAAGATCTTTATTTTTTTTTTTAAATTTTCAATTCAAAATTTTTCTGCCTCCTAAATACAATTTAATTTTTACCAACATAAAATGTAAAAATTTTAAAAATCAACCTTCACAACTTTTACAAAAAAAAAAACAAAACGAAAAACGAAATAAAACAATATCTAATTATATCCTTTTTATACAACCACTTTGTTTTTTTTTTTAATTTTCTTCAATTTATAATTTCCCAGCCGTCTGTAATTATCACGTTCATTAGAAGAAGAACGTCAACACTTACAAAATATCTTTTTTTTTTCTTTCTCTTTTTACAAAGAAATAAAAAAAAATATTCTTACCCTGAAGATGTCCTTAAGATGTCAACTAATTTTTAAATCGATTAAAGAAGAGCAAAAATACTGTCATGGAAAAGGACAAAGAAATTTCAAATATTTTTTTGTTTGTATTCAAACATTTTTGTATCAAAAAATTTATTATTAATCCTACTTTAAGGATATTTCAAAAGATATCCTTATAAAATATTGTTTTTGTTTTGTCTTCTTTTATCTCATCATAACATAAAAATCAATATTATTATCGAAAAGTAACAGTCTGTACTTTATTTATATATCTATAAATTGTGAATTTATCAATATTCTCATATCTTATTTTTTAAATGTTTCTTATCGAAATTGTCAACGATAACATAAAAAAAGGACATTCTACAGCTATAACAAAAAATTAGAAAAACTTAATTCTGTTTTTTGTAAATTGTTTTTTATCGAAGTCTACGTCCTTTAATATACAAAACAATAACATTGAATGCGTGTGTTTTGTTAAAAGTAACTGTTAAATGGAAAGAAGCAGAAAAATAAAAACTTCTAGATAAATTTAGGTTAATTTAAGATATTTTGATGATGTTCGTTGTATTAAGAAAGAACAAAAAAAAAAAATTATTTTTGTTCAGAAATTGACAGCCATATGAGCCTAAAGTTACACTAAATTGTAAATAATAGAAAAAAAAACAAAGAATTAAAATTACTGACAATGTAAGTTGTATAACAAAAATTAAATGAAGATTGACTGATCCCCATTTAGGAGATTAATCTTAATACCAAGATTTTATATTTTCAACATTAAACATATTGAAAAAAGTTATCACAGAGGTCGATTTGCAATAAAATAGTGAATTGTTAAAGATTATTTTACCAATTTGAAATATATTTGACTGTAAGTTCTAAATTTCAAACATAAAAAATTGATTTTATTTATAGAAATATATATGTACCAATAACAATATAAAATTGATACCATTAGATAATAAAAGGACTATAAATAATACTCTATCTTCAATTAAAATAAATTTATATAGTTGTTGCACGTTTTTATTTAGTTTTTGGCTACACAGGAAACAAAATTTGTCAGAAAATTTAATAAAAGCATAAATAAACTTTCTGACAATTCGGATATGAATCATATTAATGAAAAGAAAATAAATGTACATAAAATTAAACATACAGAAGCATGCATAAGTAACTCTTAAACATACTGTATACGATAAGTTAAAAATGATTGAAACCAATTATTCATAACAACTCGATATTTCAATACTATTTTTATCAAACTTGCTCGAAGCGCGGACGAATACTAGATAATTAAAGTTATATTAAAATTTTGACTATTATCTTTTCTTAAATATAGTTTTTTATAGTACGCTAATTACGAGTAGATATATTTTGTTACTGAAACATCAAAACTATTTTCATAAATTTAATTAAATAATATTTTTATACAAAAATATAGTTTTAATTACACAATAGGATAATATAAAAAAAAACCAAACACCACTAAAATTTCAAACACGATAATAAAAATTCTTTTTGACCTGTCACTGAGAGGGTGAGATTTATACAAAAAAAAAATAATTTTAATTTTGATGAAAAATATTTTCACGAACATTTGGTTTTTTTTTTTTTTAATTTTTCGATTTTGACTTATTTTTATTTCAAAAACACGTACAAAATTCCACTCCAATTTTGTCAACTTTTTCTTTGTTTATTTTTTTTTTTTGTTTTTTTTTTCACTTTTATGTGACATATTTTTTAACTCGTTTTTAATGAATCGGACACGTGTGGTTGTTATTATGGGAATTTCTCTTTTATGTGGTATTAAAATATTTTTCAAAATAAATTCATTCATTTATTTTGGTGCTTCTTGAATTACAATAAAATTAGTTAGTGTTCACGCAGTATATATCCTTTTGAAGTTAAGTTATTTTTGTATTACGTTTATCAAGAATGTCCTTTATCATATTAATTACAATGACATTTTTCAAAAACAATAATAACAAAAACAGATTTTAATTAAAGTGGATTTATGAACATGGAGTAATGAACTTTGAAGAAAATTGCTAGGTCAGTATATTCGGTACATTGAAGAAAATTTAATAAAGATTGATGGTATTTGAAATGTGGAGTTTTGATTGACAATTTTTGATAATTTTAAAGTTTTACCAAGAAATTATATTTTTTAATTATTATTAGTTATTAGCAAAGTTAGCCGACGTTGTCCGGATCGACCACAAAATATATCGAATTTACTTCAATGAAGTTTAATTTATGAATCGAATTGAAAACAATTGGTTTATCATAAATATTCTACTATTTCTTTACACTACGATAACAAATTCAACAATACTACAATTTAAACTATACTTATATTAAAATTATTTCTTTGTAAACAATATTTCGGTCTTTTTCTGATAGAGTATAAGTAAACACGTTCCTTGCTATTGCGGTATTCTTGAAATAAAGATATGATCGCCTTTCCCACAGTCAATTTGAATTTGTGCTTAAATGAAATGAGAATACAAAGTTCTTATTCTTAATCTAGTACCATTGCTTTGGCTGCTTCACGTTTCATAGAATCAATATTGAAGCTACTACTTTTAATTCCAATTGATGAGGAGGAACAACTTCATTTTCATCGATAACTATATTTATCCACTCTGCAGTATTTTCTAATTAATAAAACGAATTTGTCACATTTTTGGGGCTAATTCACATACCCATTGCACAATGCCCAGGGATAATTTTTATGCTGATTCCTAAAATTCCAAAATAGTTTTTCAGGATACAATACATATTTGTTTATTTTTCATAGAGTACCTATGAAAAAATGCTTATGTTTGTTTTGGTTTTTGAAATAATCCTGAGACATGTTAGGTGTTGTATGGCAGCAACCCAAACCACTCCAAATTTTCGAAATTGGTAGCAGTCGTATTTCTTTATTTCCCAAAGAGTATCTAAGTGTAAATTTTCATGCCTGTGACACAATTTATTTTTGAAATAGTCCTGAGACATACTAAGAGTTGTATGGCAGCAACCCGAACCACTATAAATTTTCAAAATCAGTAAAAGTCATATTTCTTTATTTGCGAAAGAGTATCTAAGTGTAAGTTTTCATGCCTGTAACACAATTGGTTTTTGAAATATTCCTGAAACATGCTAGGAGTTGTATGGCAGCAACCAGAACCAGTCCAAATTTTTAAAATCAATAACAGTCATATTTCTTCATTTGCGAAATATTATCTAAATGTAAATTTTCATGCATGTAACACAATTGGTTTTTGAAATATTCCTGAAACATGCTAGGAGTTGTATGGCAGCAACCCGAACCAGTCCAAATTTTTAAAATCGATAGCTGTCATATTTCTTTATTTACGAAAGAATATCTAAATGTAAATTTTCTTGCCTTTAACACAATTGGTTTATGAAATATTCCTGAAACATGCTAGGAGTTGTATGGCAGCAACCAGAACCAGTCCAAATTTTTAAAATCGATAACAGTCATATTTCTTCATTTGCGAAAGGTTATCTAAATGTAAATTTTCTTGCTGTTAACATAATTGATTTTTGAAATATTCCTGAAACATGCTAGGAGTTGTATGGCAGCCAGCCCGAACCAGTCCAAATTTCGAACAAACAAACAAACTTCCCTTTTAAAAGTATAGATTATATAGTTTTTAAGTCTTTACTCTTGGTGGTTGAGTCGTTGGTGTGACCTAAAACATAATATCACTTTACCCTATTTGAGGGTATAGAATTTCAATATAGCTTTAAAATTTATTTTTATTTCATACAATGTCCTTAACAAAATCAAAATTTAAAATCATTAAATAATGAACAAATAAATATAGCAGTTCATACATGTAGGATATAAAATAGTATATAATAAGTATATTATTATGATAAATGTCAATGAAATTTCTTTCCTGGCCAAACCTTGCACTTTGGTCACAATAATTATTAATACTAATACAATAATTATTCTTAACCGCAAAATATTATTTATATTAGTAAGACATTTTTCATATTTTAAATCATTTTCATACAAATATAAAAATATGTTATTAATGTATGTCTCCCTTTCTCATGAAATAAATATAAACTACATAAAATTATTATTTTAAAATAAAAAATAATACCTTTCTCGCTCTCGCACAACATAAATTATTTCAAATGAATTTCATTTCAAAATAAAAACATAATATACACTAATAAATATGTATACTAATCCTATAACAATATTACAGCAATTGTTCCGGTGCCTTATATTATTCTCCTTTTTGTGCTATACCGTATTTATATCGCAACAATTACGGAGTACTCAAATTAACACTAATACTGCTATAACAATGTTTATAATAGTGTTATAAGAGTGCGCAAGAGTTTTATATCAATAAAACTGTTACGTGGGTACCTTTGGTAGATTGATATATAAGAATTGTCAGTATGTAAAAACGTCGTCTTCTTTCAATTGTTTACCCTTAATTATTTTCTTATTATTTTCTACCATACAAAAATAAACCAATCATTTTAATTACTTCTTTTCATTATTTCTTACCTGTATTCTATTAAATCTAATTACTTTCTTTTTAATTTACACTTGATCTAACCACTTCTATAACATTCAATTTGATTTTCAATGTTTTGCTACTTTGATTAATCTCGCATAAATAATATTCAAGCTTTCTGAAAACAAATCTCTTAGAAATTGAATAGTCTTAACTTTAAATGTCCTCTAATCTTAATCTGAAATTATTTTTTACTAAAAACAAAAAAATGTCCTTGGCATTAAATTTTTTAAAAAAAATATATCTTTATTTAGAACATACCTTTTCTATATTCATCTAAAAATAAAAAAATATTCTTCTTAGGTTAATGTAAATATTTTTGAAGAAAATTTTCCTATTATTAAGCAACTAATCATCTTTATAGTTTATCTCTAGACATCATTGAAGTTCTTTTTAACCACAAAACAAAAAAAAAAAAACACAATCTTTATGACAAGTTGTCAAATATAAGCAGCAATAAACAAAAATAAAATAAGAGCTATTTCAAGGATATCTTTACCACATATTTTAATACACCATTCTTGGTTTCAATTTTCTTAAAAAAAAAATTAAACAGAACAATAATAATAATAGAAAAAATCTCCCACCAAGCTTTGCCCAAAAAAAACACAACTATTATAATACAATAAACAAAATATATGCATATATATATATAACTATTTTACATGTATACTAGCACATTACATTATTAAAATTAAAAGGATATTTAATCCTTAAAGTTTTTGAAGCTCCTAAGATCCTATTGTGTAGTTTCTCAGAAAAATTACAAAAAAATAATACCATAAAAAAGGACTACATTTTTGTAAGGAAGTAGAGAAAATAATAATTTTTTGTTTTTTGTTCCAAAATTCTTATGATGTGATCCTATTTAAAAATTTAGTATGCACTCCACTCCTAAGATTCTTGAGTTTTATTTTTAAATTCATAAAATAAAATTAATTTGAACAATAACATTATATTAATATTTTAAAGATATGTTTTGTCTACAATTAGAATATATTTCAAATATTAAAATTAAAATTTTAAATAAACAGATAATGGACATTTAATAGACCATCCCGAATAGGGGTTAATTACAAAGTTGATAGAACTGCTGAAAATCATATTTCTGTCTAACGATAAGGTAATGGTAATATAAACAATAATATTTCTTTGTAATACTAGTCCGACTACTAATCCTGAAGGTAATAGTCAACAGACCGGAAATTGAAAAATTCATAAATAAAAACACTTGGCGAAATCGAATTTGCCGAAAAAATTTAAAGTTAAATATCAAATAAATTTTAAACTAAAAATTGGAAAGTTAGTTCTATCTAAATTTGTCATTTGGTGGTCTAAAAAATGTCTGTCCTTAAGCTTTTATATTCAACAGCAAAAGCTAAAAAACCCCGCAATAACACATTATTTCATGGCACCATAATAGTGCTAAATGTATTAAATTTGTTCTAGACTGACGACCACAAATATCTACTTCTCAAACCATCTATCTAATATGATACGGGGATTTCACTCATAGAGACATAAAATAAAAAATGTACTCAATATTTGATAACCCGCAAGCTTGAAATAAGCAGCGATTGGCAACGAGCTGCATAACTAATTCACAATTGAAGAAGACATGAAGAAATATCTCAATAATTTTATATCACTGAATAGCAAATTAACAGTGAAATAGGACTGGATTTATGACAGAAGTAATGTGTTCAATGAATTGTATCAAATTTATTTTCACTTATATCCTTGCGATTTCGTAAATGTCGACATTTCAAAACAAAAATACTTCCTTATTGTGAATAATCGAATTTTATTGTGAATAATCCAATTGCGCTGGTGATAGACAGATAAGTCAAATCGAGCACAGAAGCACAAATGTATCAGATTAAGGACTGACAAATTGAATTAGTCGCACCATGATGATGGATGGACATATCCCGCCCTGTGCCCCACCGAAGCGATTACATAACAATGATGATGGCTAGTGATGGAAAAATATTGCTTTCGAAATTTTGTTACCTAAATTTTACTTATCAAGAACAAATTCAAGAATATTTGGCAGCCATACATTAATGTATTCAAATTTGTCCGGCCCATACTGTATCATAACAAAAAAAATTTGAGCCTACTATCATTAACAAGATATTGAAATTAGTGTGATATGTTATTACGGGACAATACCTAAGAAGTAAGCATATCGGAAGTTTTGTACTACTTTGAAATTATTTTTGCACATTCTACAGATATAAAGCAGAAGATGAAACAATCCAGCATCTTCATTGCACCTATTTATCATTAATGCATAAAATATAGGACTTATCTACAAGCGTACTTTCTCACTGAATAACAAAAAGCTACTACTATCATCAGTATAATTTTTACCACCACCTATCTATCATCTATCTACCAACGGTTGTATAACGTCAAAAAATGAATAGGTTTGAAAACAAAGAATAATAGGTCAAAATTTTAATTATAACACTATTGTGTTGAAAAGATGTTAGTGACCTCACAAAATTGGTAGCAAAAAAGCAAAAAAAAAAAGAAAGAAAAAAATATGTTTACATACCAACCAAAAGAAAACCACAGAATATAATTTATAGAAATTTTCAAAAGACCAACATTTCATAAAAAAAAAAAAATAAGAAATTAATTCAAACTGAATTACAAAAGAAATACAAAATAAAAAGGAAAGTGTTTAACAAAAAACAATTTTTCATTCCTTTAATATCCGTTTTATTCTTCATATTTCTTTAATTTTTTTTTTAATCTCACTTTGTTTGCTTTTGACTTACATAGAAACCAAAAACATCATATATGATTGGTGTCAAGAGGGCTGTTTCAAGTTATTAACCTATTAAATTTATTATCAAATTACAATATTATTGTCCTTGCGACCGTTTTGCACATTTTTTGAAAATGATACAAGATGATTGAAGATGGTCAAAAATCATATTATAAGCGGTAGTTATGTGTCAAGGTCAAAGTTCAATGATCCTGCAAATTTAAATTTCTGATATTATTTATGAATACATTTAAAAATCACAATTAAGTCAAACTTCTTCTTCTCTTTTCAGTTATCCTATTGCGTAGTGCCAATAAATTTATTTTTGCCATTACGTCAGGCTTTTTATTTAAATGCTGTTTTCAGGTCTTGTGCCATATGTGTTGACACAGCGACATCCCTTTTCAATGTGTAGTACATCAGTTTTCAACTATAATTTTTTTAATTTTTCCAACCATCTAGAAATTTTACCAAAATACGTCAGATAGGACTTGTTAATTTTTTAGAAGTCTGCATTTTACAGTCTGTCACAGCTTAAATTATTAACTGAATACAATTTTAATATATATTTTGGTATTTTTATTAAAAGATGAATAATAGTTTTATGAAAGAGAGAAATTTAGTCGAAATAACGAAAACATACTCTCAGTTTAATAGAATTTAAAATTATTAAATTACAGCTTTGATGTAAACAAAACATTTTGTTGTACAAAACACACAGAAGCAAATTTATAGAAAAATATATATTAAAATTAGTTTAGCATAGAACAAGATGATTAACTGTTTCAAAGGTTTTATTATAAATTGGCAAAAATTTTATTTTAACCCATTTTCAACGGTTGTACTACATATAGATATGGTGACTAAGCTATTAAGGTGACTAAGTTATTTTTTTGGAAAAATTTGCGTTAAAATATAGTTAAAATTATACAAAATAAAGTTATGTGCAGCAATACTGGTCTAATTTCAGATAAATGTCATTTTTTTGACGTAGAAAAAGTGTGATTTTTAAAGTTTGTTTAAAGGTGTTATTTAAAAATAATAAAAAAAAATTAATTATAGCATTATTATTTTGCAAAATAAATTAAATTTGATACATAAAGATAAACAAAATCAATTTAAGAATAAAAAAAGTTTTTTACGTCAATGAAGTTGCGTGTATTGTAAAAAGTACAACCGTTAAAAATATATACAAAAAAAAAAAAATGTTGTTCTTTGTTTTCAGAATATGCCAAAGCATTTAAATGAAAACAAAAAAAAAATGTTATGGAACAAATCAGTTTAAAGGCCTTGAGGAAGCAATTGAAGCTCTTCTGCAAGAAGATAGTTATGAAAATAACGATTCTGAAAAAATTTTTGTAAATATTGTCCAACCAGATTAAGATTTTTAACGGATTATGAAGAAATAGATGAACAAAATATTTTTGAAAACAACATGCCACATTGGTACTGTTGAGTTAAATATTCAAGAAGAAAATAAAAACTATAAAAAAAGTTTATTTAATAGAGCTGGACCAAGTTCAATTCCGTGTACAAATGAAGCTAGAGCGCCTCTGCTTACGACCAATATCTGGCTGGTAATTTTTGTAACTGCTTATCAATTAAATGTTATTTACATTTGCAGATAATGTAAAAATTCATTTATCATCTGACAAAATGTGTAAAATAAGACCAGTGATAAATATGGTTAGAGATAGTTTTCTACTATTTGGATATTTTCTAAAAATACCACAGCCAAGACAACATAATGTTTTTTTTGATAATTTCTTTATGACACATGCCTTTATACTTAACCTGAGAAAGTTTTAAAGGAAATGAAATTTAATGCCACAGCTACTGTTCGAGAAAACCGACTTAAAGTTTGTTCTTTCAAAAAAAAAAAAAAAAAAAACTTTTAAAACCAAACTTCGTAGTAAATTTGGTTATAGGTAATAGTGATATTTATTCAATTTTTCAATCTTTATTCATCATTTAAATTGCAAATATGATTCAACGGAAATGATTTATTAGCTTTGCTTTGAAACCAATTTTGATCATATAAAACCAATCAATTATTTCAAGCGCTGCTCTAAACAAGCTACCATACTATAATCAAAGTATGGTACGAGGACTTATTTACAAGTTGAATCGTATTCTACCCAAAGTCTATATCGAAGAATTGCATCTTATTTATCAAAAAGAGTATTCTTAGAATATTAAGCAAGGGGAATTTTACTCTATGCAAAGCAATATACATCTAGTAGTACGTCAAGGAAGCATTCTAGTCCACACGCTGTATTAAATTAGTTAAATAAGAAATAGGCTTATTCTTGCTGCAGTGATAGTTAGGACTATATCTAAATTGAAACTGACATTGAAATCAAACTATTTGGTATTGATAGCTTAAATTAACAATAAAATTCAAATTCAAATTTAAATTTAAATTTAAATTGTACCTGAAGCTTAAGTTCAGTTTAAATTTGATTTCAATTGATATCAAAAATATAACCTCAAATTAGGTAAACCTTTAAGGGAAGAGAAACTTCAATTTCAACTAAAATTTGAAAATCTTAAACTTTAAAACAAACTGAACATTAATTTTAAGGTTAACTTGTATATAACGAGAATAAAACGTGAACCCATATCCTATGCCATCTTAGTTTGGTTGCACAACAATATAATCAGGATGATATGTTAACACAAATAAAGATGAATCAACAATTTATCATGATAAAATCAAGAGTCCCTTAGGGTAGTGTGCTACGACCTATTTTGTACTTAATATACACAAATGATTTGACAACAACAGAGAACACAATTACTGCAACATTTGCTGACGACGCAGTAGTATTAGCAACAAACACAAACCAAACCGTTGCCTAAAACCAATTGCAAAAACAATTATTAAAAATTGAAGACTTACTAAAAATATCAAGATTAAGGCTAATGTAAATAAATCAGTACATATTACTTTCACCACTAGAAGAGAAGATTGCCTAACGGTAGCACTAAATAATGTACCAATAACAGAGATTACTTCACTGTTAACAAATGCTCACTAGTTTAATCAGAATTATTGAATTTTGAAAAAATAAAGCCAAAACAATTTATTTAATGCAAAAATAAAGTACTTTGGTATACATTTGAATAGGCGTAATGGAGCATATTGTCAACAAAAATAAGCAGCTTAGATTGAAGTTTAACAATCTATACAATAGGACATTATTTGCAGCAATCAATAAAGTGCAAGATCCTACTATATAGGTGCATCTTCAAATTCATTTGGTATTATGGTATAGAAATGTGGGGTACCACAAGTAGCTCTGACATTGAAATAATTAATACACCAAAGATAGAGAGTACAATTGTAATAATATTGTTACCCGGCTGAAAATTTGAAAATAGAAACATCAGCGACAAAAAATCAGCCAGTTGAAAACAATAGCAAACATATAAATAAATAAATAAATTAACGTCGAGGCAAGTTAATAAAAGCTAATAAAATAAAACCAATACAAAATAATTTAATAATATCATCTAAGAGTGGCATACTATTATTATTGTTAAATAAGATAGATTGTAAAGTTAAATAAATTAAATTAAAAAATATAATAGTTAACATTATCTACTTCTTAATAACAATGGTAGCTTTCGACATTTAATTAGCTGATATACCACAAAACTCATAAATGCTATTGCACAACATTACTAGTGTTCCACTTTGTAGAATGTATGAAAAACAGATTCTACCAACAATATCAATAATTTGATCCCTTTAACCTGTAAAAGCGATGAGCAGTCTCAAAAACATAATGTTATCCCAAATTAATTATAAACCTTCTTCATTTATTAGCAACAACATTCTCAAACTCTACAATACGCTAATAAATCCCACTTTCCCTGAACATTAACTCATGAATATCATTATTATACTAAAAAAAAAACTCTCTTACACTAATTAAAATTGTTATGAAAGGAAAATATAAAAAATTATATTATCGAAACGTAAAGAATAACTTAAAACAGGAACAAATTAAAAGAAAGTAAATAAACAAAAACAACAACAAAATATATTAAAATACCATAAAACTTGATTAAAACTTATCTTTAATATAAAATTCAAAATAAAACAAATAAAAACAAATCAACTGTTAAAAAAATTTAAAATAACAGGAATAATTTACTGCTATTAAAATAATTTTCTTATTTAATGGGGGATCATTTTTATTATAACGGTGATTATATAAGAGTATTTAATTTTTTTTAGAATAACATGAGAACTATAAAATGAATCTGGTTCGAATCTCAGCTCGTTATTGCGTTACCATTCGTTGTTGTTGTTGTTGATGATTGATCACCCATCAAATAAGATAATCAGAATTGACAGAATAAAATTTTTATGAGATTTTTATCAGGTCATTTTTTTTTATTTTTTTTTTTTTTATTTTATTAATAATTTTTCTGATACATCAGATCAGACTCAAATATTGATTACGTTACTTTATGATGAGAAAAATAATACAAAAAAATGTTGTTGCTCTATAGATTAAAATTAAAGAGTTGAAGAGAAATTTTTTATTTATTTATTTTTTAGCAAAAAGAAAAGTTCAGATCATTTGCAAAAAGGTGATTTAATTTGTAAACACCTTTAAAAACATTTTTTTTTTTGGTACAAAATTTCCAAGGATGCTTTAATCATTAAAAAAAAATTTTTTTTTGCATATCCAGAAATGCGTTTTTCTATTTTAGTTTGCTACAGTGGTTCAAACATATATCTAAACATATAACAAGCACTTCGTGAAGAGTATTAACCATGGCTGAATCTTATATTTGAAATATATGAACAAAAATAAGCTTGAAATATCGGACATTTATTTCTATTTTTTTTTTATAATCAATTCAAGATGTTAGGATATTTCCTGTATTAAAATTACGTTAAAATCTGCGATTAATCATTCTGTCTATAACCAAAAAATATACGTTCCGTCAATAACCAGTATGCCCGGGTATGCAATGCATTACATTTTGTATGAAAAATGAATATAATTTTTTGTTGCCAAGTGTTTCACAACATTTTTTAAAAGAAATGCTGCCCTTTTGATTAAAATACTACTTAGGGAATTTACTTTCTTCAGGTTTTTCTATTTTAATACTTTTGACATGTAATTAAGCTTAATTTTGCTAAACAACTTGTCATCATAAAAGGTTATTGTCTTGAAGTATTCACAAGTTTGGTTTTTTAGTTCTCTGAAACTAGCTGAATTTTTGATGTCTTGGGATCTTACTTTAGCTGGTAGTCTCAGAAAAAATAAGCCTAATATCCCAAAAGACTTTCTAAGTTCTGCCAAAAGAGAAGTGTATATTCAAATATGTTTCCATATAAAAATGAGATTACATTGTGTTCGTTTGTCACCATTTTTAAGGACTATAGAGGAGTTATTGTCAGGCCCGGTAGGTTTGTTTGAATTCAGATCCTTTAGAACTTTTGCAGCAACTCGCGGACAGAAGTAAGCTCTTTTAAAGGAGCAAGTTTTAGGTTCATAGGCAGGTGAAGGGATTGTTGTTGCTGGTAATGTAGAATTTGCTGCGAACATTTTTGCAAGCAGGTCTGCCTTTAGTTCCAGATTTGTTATAACACCATTGTTATCAATCAGCGGAGGTGTTGGTTATGATGAAAAATTTTGTTTTACTATTTTTGCAAATTATCAGAAATTTTTGCCGCCTTTTGGGCATCGAATTATTCTTTGTCTTAAACGACTATTATGTAGAAATTTTTCTTGTCTCAGTACTCGTTTACAGCTGAAGTGAGCTGAATAATTCTATATATATCTACCTTCTGACATTGTTTCTGCTGAGTATTGAAGACAATTTTTGTTTTGGACATTGAAATCACATCATTGAATTGTGATTTCCGTTTGATGGTAGTCCTGAAGAATGCTATTAATAGAATCTGATAATTTATCAAAGTTTATTATAGTATCATTATTCGAAATATTTGAACTTCTATACAAAAAACTAGAGTATATCGTAATTGAGTTCTGTGTTTGAGCTATTATTATATTTGTCCAGAATTTGATAAGCCACATCATTGCGGGCATACAAGGCAATGCCTCTATGGGGACTGAAAAATGACTCAAGTTTGTAACAGGCTACACTAAATCTGTTAGCGTTTGCAAATACCTGAGTTTTATTTATAGCTAAACCAGCTGGATCTTTAAATAATAAACTTAGAAATAATCAAAGACAAGTATACAGAAAAAAAGACAAAAACAAAAAAAAAACAAAAAGACAAAAAACAACAAAGAAAAACAACAAAGAAAAAATAAATAGATTTTTTTTTTTTTTTTTTTTCTCCTATTACTCCGCGTGGTAGCATAGGGCTTCGATAGTGAACCTCCATTCCTCTCTCTTGAGTACTACTTCCTTAATATCGTCCCAGGTATAATTGTTGACTGTTAATTCTTGATCGATTGTGCGTCTCCATGTGTTGTATGGTCTGCCGGGTCTCCTTTGTCCTTGTGGATTCCACTCTAGAGCTCTTCTTGCTATATCACTTTCTGATTTCCTTAGTGTATGACCTATCCATTTCCATTTTTTCCTATTTATCTGTCTGTTGATAGGTTCTTCAGGTTAGTTCATAGGTTCATAGGTTTTTCCTATTTATCTGTCTGTTGATAAATCCTCGTTGCTAATTCTTGCCGGCCAGAATATTCTGCATATAATTCTCAAGCACTTGTTGATGAATACTTGTAGCTTCTGTTTGATTCTGACCGAAGTGAGCCATGTTTCACTGCCATATATTAATGTTGACTTAACAGATGCTCTGAATATTGTTAGCTTTGTTGTTCTCGATATTTGGTTGCTCCGCCATATCTTCATTAGGCTCCCAAATGTTCTTCTTGCCTTATTTATACGGCTGTTGACATCTTCTGTTGCACCTCCTCTTGATGTTATAATGCTCCCCAGGTAGTTGAATTCTTCTACGTATTCTATCTGTTGTCCACTCACTGTTATTGGCTCACTATAACTATTGTTTGTCCTCATTGCTTTGGTTTTCTCGATATTTAATTCCAGTCCCGATTTCTTTGCTTCTTCCTGTAATCTGTTGACTTTATTCTGTAGGTCCCTTTGATTTTTTGATATGAGGCATACATCATCTGCGTAATCTAAGTCTTCTAAGTTTCCGAAGAGATCCCATTCTATTCCGTTTATTCCAGTGCAAACTTCTCTTAGAATGTCGTCTAGTATTGTGTTGAAGAGAAGTGGAGATAGTGGACATCCTTGTCTAACTCCTATATTGGTGTAGAATGGATCACTGATCTTACCTCTGTGTTGAACTGTTGTCTCTGCATCTTCATACATCGCTTTGATGATGTTGATGATTTTTTCAGGAACTCCCTTCTTTGTAAGTGTTCTCCATATTGCGCATCTCTTGACTGTGTCGAATGCTTTCTTAAAATCTATGAATTGTAGATATATTGGGGCATTCCATTCTACTGATTGTTCAACTATGACCCGTAAAGTATTTGCCTGGTCTACACAGCTTCCATTTGGTCTGAAACCTGCCTGCTCTTTCCGTAGTATTGGTTCTAGTACTTCTTCTAATCTTTTCTTTATAATAATTGCTATTATCTTATGAATAGTATTTAGAACCGTGATTCCTCTCCAGTTGCTGCAATTTGCCAAGTCTCCTTTCTTAGGTATCTTGACAATCATTCCTTTCTTCCATGATGGTGGTATATTCTCCTCTATCCATGCTATCCTGATGTGGGGTTCAATTGTTTTTGCGAATAAGTCAGGGTCCAGTTTGGCTATTTCTGCTGGAATTCCATCTTCACCTGTTGCTTTGTTGTGCTTCAGGATATTGATTGTAGTTTTGATTTCTTCTATATTTGGAGCTTGAGTAGATATTGGCAGTTCCTCAGTTGGGTGGATATTTGCATTGTCTCTGTTTCTTATGTCTGCTTCATTATTTGTACTTTCTTCGTTGCTCAGTTCTTGGAAATGTTCTCTCCATCTCTTTAATTGATCCTCTAAGTTTGTGATGAGCGCACCATTTTTATCTTTAATTGGTTTGTTTTGTTGTTCCGACTGGTTTGTTAAGTTCTTGATTATGCGATGCAATTCTCTCAGGTTATGTTGCTGCGCTGCTTTTTCCGCTTCTCCGTCTAAATTTTGTAGAAATTTCCTTTTATCTCTTCTTGCTGCTCTTTTTACTGTTTTCTCTATTTCTTCATATTCTCTTCTTGATGCCATCCTGTTGTTTATCATTTTCTTCACTTCACCTCTTCTTTTAATCAAGGCCCATGTGTTATCGGTTATCCAGATTTTTCTTTGTGGTTGTGCAATTCCAAGATTTTGTTCGCTTGTTTGGTTGTAAATTTCCAGAATCCAGAATAAATAGATTAAATAAATTTAAATAATTTTAAATAAATAGTTAAGTTAAATAAAAAAATTAAATTAAGTGCATTAAATAATACACACGCAAATGATGATGATTGCAGTGAACGTGATTTGAGTTATATATGTGTATGTTCACGTACAATAGTATATTCACCTTAGTACGTAGGAACAACGAAAATAACATTCACTACAACCTTTCAGACGCGGAAATGTACAGTGTTACATTACAATAAAATTACATTTGTTACTCAAATTAAATAAGTATTAAAAATTAAAAGTAATGGAAAAGAAAGAAAAAAGAAAAACCAAATGAATTCAAATATTATTATGTTAGTTGTTACAGTTGTGTAATTGTGTTACTAAGTGTTGGTGCTTATCTTCATTTGATGACCTCTGTTAATTTAATAGCGTGTTTATTCGTATGCGGTATTATTTTGATCTTATTATTTTTATATACTAAAATTTGTTATTTATTAAATTTTAAATTTATTAAGTAAGTCATTATAATAAGCTAAAACTGTATTAAATTAGATTATACGGCAACATTGTAATCAGTTCTATTGAACCATTTGTGATTGTAAGCCCTAATTACTTTTTTGTAAAGAAAGTAATTAACTAATATTATTATATGCATTCTGCATATATTCCACACCCTGTTGTTGATATTTATATTCATATTGATATCAATATGAAGTAAGAAAAAAATATTCCGGTTTTTCCGCCATTTTAAATAATTTTCTCACCTTCATTTATTCATTCTTTTCGTTCTTGTTATTTTTTTTTTTTTTTACTTTTAACTGAAATTGTTGAATTTTACATCATGTGTATTTATAATAATGGTTAGCTTAAAATTATGTCAGCAACCTAAAATCACCGGATTTCATTTTTTCACCTATACATATGTATAGGTAGGTAGGTACTTTGGTAAAATAATTTCAATCGTTACGTGACAATATTAACAATATTATTAATGTCAAATAAATCTTTTACTAACTGAAAATGTTATATTTATTTTTTTATGTTATGTTACATTATACATATATTTGCATACACACGCACACCTCCAATTACACCGTTATAATATATTATTATGTATTCAAATAAATAAGTATTATATCCCATGGTATCAGACAAAGTATTCACTATGGTATGCAAATTTCCTTTTAAGAATGTTTTTTTAAGAAATATTATTATCAAAACAAAGCATAAAAAATGGCGACATTTACAAAAAAAAAAAAAAAAATCAACAATAAAAAATTGTTTTTAAAATTATTTATTTTGAAAAGCGGAAAATATCCCTTTTTTTGATAATTTATTTATTTATTTTATTGTTGTTGTAACAATTTTGATTCCACTTTATATCACATTTAGATCATTTGCATAATAATTTTTTTTTTTTTTAATATAATACACGTTTTTCAAATAAAACGAGAAAAACAAAAAAAATCAAATAAAAATCAAATAAATATAAAATAAATTTTTGTTGTTTGAGTTTTTATTTTTTTTTTTTGCTTATGTGGAAAATGTCAAATCCCAGATTTGTAATTGTCAAAATAATGATATTTATTGAAGAAAATTTTCATTACAGCAATATTTAACGGTAAAACTAAAGGAGATGTATAATTATTTTATTTTACTGATGAAAAGGTAATATTGAAATGATGTAGAGGTAGGCAAATCAATTTATAAAACAAAGTCTTCTACTTTTCGTTTAGTTTATCCTATTCAAAGCGTAGATAGTAAAAATAAATATGCATTCATGGTACACTAATTTCGAAATATTTTAACTAAAATCATTCTATTTCAATTCACTACATAAAAATACTGATACAGCGGAATTAACATATATTTAATTCATCAGTTTGTAAGTACCAGTGGGTGCCAATCCCGCGAACTTAAACCAGCGAGGTTTTTTATAATATCCCATATTCATATTTCTGCGAATAGATTTTATTCTTTGTCAGTGATTCCCCACTAATTTTTATACAGATTCAATATTTATCATTTGATCATATACCGAATTGTAAAACATGCAACTGTTGCAAAACATGCAACTGTCAAATTGTAAAACATATGTCAACGTACAACTGTTGCATAACCCGTCCAAATATAAAGGTTTTTGAGGAGTTCTACGTAGACGCGACCGCTTCAAATCTAATACACTTTCCTGTTTCTTATCTTAAAATTACAGGTCAATGTCCTTGATGAACGCTATTATTGCTTTGATGTCAATTTAAGAATTAAACGACATTCATGGAAATATTTATGTCTTTTTGTGAACTATGGCGTCACAAACAAATGGAATATAAGATAAAATTTCGTTTTCTTGTAAGCAGAATCAGCTGTCAGTGTTTGATTTACCCATCTTAGAGCATTATGTGTGATATAACATATCATTTTTCTAACATTGAATTTAGTCTTCTTGATTACCTGATTTAATCGGGGATTACTGAGTAAGTATAAAATTAAACAATAACAGAAATTTTGACGGAAATTATGACAGAAATGATAATATTTTATCGAAATCTGAAGTCGGTTTTTTAGAAATATTTTTTGGTTTGTTCAGCAAACTGATCTAAAACGATTTAGAGTAAAATATAACACTTTTTTATGCTCAGTAGTTTCCGTTAATTGAACTTTTTTGTTTAAAAGTGTTTTGATCGGTGTTCAGTAGATTGTCCAAAACAGTTCCAAATTGATATTTTTTGTTCTGAATATTTTTTTGTTGTTATTTCAGTTTTAGTATTCTGACAGTTAAACGAAAAAATTCGAGAGTATTGAGAGTTAACAAAAAATATTACAAATTTGTGCATTCGTAAGAAGTAGCAACAGGTGTGCCATTTGCCAACAATTTTGATGTTCATTGTACTTTTTCGTTCATTTGTTAATCTGTTTGCGAAGAGGTTACAATTTTTTTTAATGTACTGAAATTTAGTTTTAAGAATAAATCAAATTAGTTTTTAATAATAATTAATACCATAAAATTAATAAACATGTAGGTATACATATATACATATATCATTTATAAAATTTATGATAATTAAGGTTCTACGTTTAAACACACAAACTACTTTGACTATATTTGTTTCAATAAAAAAAATTTTATCGATAGCAGTCCAAATTGATATTGTAAATATGCATAAAAACTAATAATAATATTATATTTATGTACATATTTAACAATGTACTGTTTGTATATGAATTAGCATATTTCGTATTTGAAATTATGTTTTGCTTTATTTTATTTTAATTTATTATTAATTTTAAATTAAAATTTAATTTGAATTATTTACAAAGAAAAAAAAAATGTCTACATGTCAATTTTAAAATTTTTAGATAGAAACACAAAAATGTAAAATTAATTTACACATCACAAATCAAATGCGCACTTTTTGCGATGAGTTTTTGTTACATGGACATGGAGAATCAAAACCTGTTACATTATATATTTACAACTAATAAGGTAGACATAATTTCTTCGAATCTAAATCCTATGCATTAAAATATTTGATCGATCTCATGGCTGACTGACTCGAAAGTGATTATATTGACTCTTGAAATTTTTTTACATGCAAATAACAAAAATGTTAGTCAAAATTGTTGTCAATAGTAAATAAATATCCACAATAATGTTGAATACTTAATTTTAAATTAATTAAATTCGCCAAACTGCAAAAGTATTAAATATAAGATGATTTCAAATACTTTAGCAATGCATTATAGTTTGACATAGTGCGTTTTTTTGTTCTTAGTTCAGAGCAGACCATGAAGTGTCAAAAAAAGATTCGTATTTTATTGTCGCTCATACACATTCAAAGCTTGTACAAATTGTGGTGCCTATTATGTACTTCGATAACGATTACGATTTGATCGAACGAAATGTCAAAATGCAAAATTGCCATTATGTATTTCGATATCGTTCAGAAATTGTCGTCGAAATCGATAAAGTTTATCGATGTAAAATTTTACCACGAAAGAGACATCGAAAGAGAGATTTTGTACAAATAATTTCAATTTTGAATTGTTATCGTTTCAATTAAAAGAGTATCTCATCAAAGAGATACAAATATATTTTATTTATATTGCACATTATATTATTTTATTTATATTGGACACTTGGTGTTTTGTTTTATATTTATGATATTTTTTGAAATAAAAATAAATTTAAAAGTTGAAATGAGAGTAGGCATTTTACTTTATTCTTCATAATAATTTTTGATTGAAATAAATTTTAATAGGAATGAAAGGCCAGTAACAAATAAACTGCAATATGAAAAGTTAGTGTAAATAATGAGAAACCATTATAAATTTTCCAAAGGAGTACCAGGATATCTTGCACTCACAAAACTAATTACCTGATTATGATCACATATCTAAAAACAAAAACTGTTATAATAATATAAACTAATTACAATAAAGTATAAACTTATCAGAATTGCATTAATGATAAAAAAAAATAGTAGAAAGCTATAACATAAATGTTGTACGTTTTGCTTCGGTGATTTAATTTGAATAAGCTTTCCATCTACTGCTCCAATTATTTCAGTAATTCTGCTTTAATCATAAAAATAATGTTTGCATGACTTTTTTCTTCTAGTGCGTAATGGAATTTGATCCATTTTGGACATAATTATAAGCTGCAAACACATATAAAACTTCTTTAAGAACAAAAAAAAATTAGCTGTGCTAGTCCGACATGAAAATCATTTCGTACGTTGAAAATCATTTGCTTGGTACAAACCGCACAGAATCTCAATACACTAACCAATTTAATTATATTTGGAATCGACGTGTTACTAATTGGCTATCTCAATTTTTCCCCTAATTTAATAGTTTTAATAATGTACATAATAATTCAACAAATTAATGTTTAAATAACATACGTATAATCTTCCAAATCTAGTGGATTAGAATAATACCGAATATATGTTCGCTTGTTTTTTAATTCTGCAATTTGATAGCAGAAATTGAAAAATTTAACTCTGCTCAAATCATTTTATTTATAAAAACTTATAATTTTGTAATTATATTTTATTTAAATATTTTCAACTTATTTTCAATTTAAAAATTTCAAATAGTTAAAACACTATTGTTTTGTTTTTTTTTCGTATAATAATTTTAATTTGACAGTCAAAGAATCAAACATATGTCATTTTCATCGTATATTTGAATTTTACAATGGCAGCATTTTAAAACACTTTCGATCAAATTTTCATCGAAATACATAATGGCACTAACGATTACAATCGAATAACTCTAACGATAACGATGAACGATTCGATGAAAGTCGATCGAAATACATAATAGGCACCTGTATGTACATATTGATTTGCAATCAGAACGCGCTCAGATTGTAGAGCCTTCGATTTTTTTTTTCTCTTCCAAAAGCCAGCGGTACAAAAGTATAAAGGTTTTTCTGACCTAAGTTTTGGCTAATAATATAACAACAAAAAAAATATATATATAAATTAACAGCATAGCATTTGAATGTTAAATGTCAAAAAATAATTTTTATATTTAAAACAAAATGGATGAAGTATATTGTAGTAGAGAGAGAACAAAAATTAGAATAAAAAAGTCGAAAAAATATTTTAAAAAAAGAGTTCACTAGATTTTTCTGTTCTAAGTAATCCAAAAGTGTTTGACATTTCATTGTTATTATCCAAAACAGTTATGTTCGGTTCTGTTATAAATATAACTTTTATGACTTTTCAGAGAAGATATTGAACATGACCAAATCATACCATTTATTACAGTATAATTGCTATTATGACAGTGTGACAATTTGTAAACTTATCAATTTAACTGTCAAATTTAATTAGACTTCAAAATGCCTGTCAATTTTCTTTGCCTCAAATAAATAATCGGATATTTATAACAAAAATAATGAAAGATTGTAATTTAAAAAATAAATGTACAGTTGAGTAAAGCAACAACCTGTAAAACAAAATCAAAATTCATAGCACATGTCGTACACACAACTTTTTTGCCACAAATAACTGTATTTTATTGAAATATAACCAAAAAATAAATTTAACAAAAAAAATGTCCATTTAAGTAAAAAAATTTTAAAGCTAATTATTTATTTTTTTGTTTTATTTTTTCAAAAATTTGGGTAGAAATTTAAATCACATATTTTTATGAGTTCCAATTTCTGATCAAAATCAAAGAAATAGGAATGAAAATGTGATTAATTTGTTAAAAACCTTATAACGACTTCCTGATGGAAGGATTCATTTGACAAAAATATTTCCCAAAATTTTCTTTTAAATTTGAATTTTATAACTCTTTCCTATACCTTTGATGTTATCATGATGTCAATATAGATTTCAATTTTGAATTTAAGGTAGGTATAATTATTATATTTTGACATTTTTAACCATCTAAAATTGACAAGTATATAAAAATAACTAAAAAACAAAAACAAACTCTTCTATTCCATTACCTATCCTTTGAATCAAAATTTAATTTAAAAAAAAATTAATAAAAAAAAAACTCGTTAGGGTTAACTTTTTGAATGACATTATCACTCATTTAATAAAATTGAGAGAGGAAAAAAAAACTAATCCAATTTAACTTCAATTATTGAATTCTGACATTTCAACTTTTATTATTACTCTTTTTTTGAAAAGTATTCAAATTTTAATATGTCAATTTTTGACATTTTTTTCCCTTTTTTTTCAAAATATAGAATTTTTGACATATGAAAATTGAATATTAAAAAAAACCAAAAACAAGAAAAACAAAATTTAAATTTTCCATTTTCCATTTTCTGCAAAATGAATCCTCAAACAATTGAAAATTTTTCTCTCATTTTATTTTCTTGTTAAAACATCAAATTTCAAGATGATGTAAATTCTTCCTCTGCTCACTCACTCTCATCATCTTTTGTGAGACTCTGAAACTTATGAAATTCAAGTAGGTATGTATTATTCTTATTCTTAAGTGTCATTCATCATTTTGATACAATCATCATCAGCAATATAATCAACATCATCAATATCATCATCATTATCATCACCTTAAATGAAAATTTATGATAGATTATTTTAAAATTTACCAATTGTGATTGGTGTTGAAATATTTTCTATTTTAGAGAAAAATCATTCTATTTTTTATTTTTTTTATTATATTTATTTTGTTTTCGCCCCTATATCATCACAATTTCTCTTGAGGATATTGTGAAATTTGATATAATAGTATTTAAATATAAAAGTGGCATGCCAACTACTAATGAATTATAAAATGATTTATGGCTTCTAAAGAAATAACGTGGGGATAAAAATACTGTAGTAGAAAATAAATTTTTAAATAGCATTACTTATCCTGGATGGGATTAGATATTAGCCCATACCAAGGTAAACCGGTCTGAATTCTTTAACAGGTTATTCGTTGGAGCAATTTAGTAAAAACAAAAAATTATCAAATATGTAATTTTTTTTTCTTCCGGTTACTAATCGTGTGAACATAGAGGGCATCAACGTGTTCCCTCCATTGAACTCTGTTGTGCGTAGTAATCTTTATTTCCTCCCAAGTTCGTTCATATCTTGATAGTTCAGAAGTCGTAGTTCGACGCCAGGTGTTGTTGAGTCTTCCTCGCTTTCTGATACATTGGGGGTTCCATTCAAGAGCCATTCTGATTATATTATTTGTTTGTTTTCCTAGAGTTTGGCCTACCTATCTTCATTTGCTACGCTTAGTTTAATACACTATCTGTTCTTCACTTGTTAGCTGCCCATAAGTCCTAATTGCTGATGGTGTTGTGTCAGAATGTTCAGCATATTCTTCTTTGTTACTTGTTCGCGATACTTGACGTGTTTGGCTGATGTTGTTTGTCGTTATCCATGTTTCGCTGCAATACATAAGTGTTGATATTACACGTCATGCAATTCGAATATTCTAATCTTTGTTTTTCTAGTTATTTGAGCCCAACGAAGAAAAAGGTCTGGTCTTACGAAGTCGGCTGTTGTTAGAATGTTACGTAGGTAGCAGAAGCTTTCTACATATTCGACTGTTTGACCTTCTATTGTTATATTGTTTGTATTGGTCTTATATACGAAATTTTTTTTTAATATATTCTGGATTATAGGGGTTAATATTATTCTGGGCTATAGAATTCGATAAGAAAACTAATAAGTACAATTTTTCTGAATAAGTTTTAGAAAATAAGTTAAAAACAATCTTAAGAACACATTGCTGTATCTTTCATGTCTTCCGCACTTGATATTTTTAATTCATTATTTTTCTAAACTATTCTTCTTTAAACGGATAAATTAAAAAAACACCGTTGGTTATCTGTTTTGTTTATTTATTGAATTTTTTCTTCAAATACTCCTCTCAATTACCCCCTAAAAGAATTTAAAGTTGACAGCGCACCGCACCACCCTGATATATAGCTTATTTAAGTCCAGCTTGCAAAATATTTCAACCACCCACACATGGTTTGTGTTGTTGCAGCAACGGATTAACTAACTGGAAACTGACTAACTAACTAACATATGTTAAGACATCTATCAGCCAGGATACAGGACTCAAATCTGAGAAGGAGTATTACCGCAATTATTAATACAGTGATATTTCGGTTATAATTGTTTCTGCAAACAAAAATTGAAATAATAAATTTAAGATAACTGAAATCGATTAAGATAATTAATAAAATTGGTGAAACATTTTAATCTTTATTTTTTAAATTAATAGACTGTCACGAACAAAGAAAAACAAAAATAGAAATAAATTAATTTAATATCATAATAATGAATATCAAGCGAACTAGCACAACTGTCAACGTTTACATCCAGTTATCATAACAGAAACCAATAATAATAGAATTAGTGGTTAATAGTTATATTGCGGAATTCTGAAGGGTTAAAATATGTTTAGTCATATCTTAAATCTCTCGCTCTGTTCTTACTATCAGCATTAAGTAATTTTCTAATTTAATAGTATAGTGGCATTCTTTGGAAATATTTAAATTTAGCACTACAATCCATGTCGTTAAGTGACACTATTTAAAAAAAATTATTACAATCAATGGTAATTTCTGCAGATTCTTTATATTGGAAATTGAACTAGATTCTGTCAATAATTTTCCTTTTTGATTCGATTCCATATATGAAATATATTATTCTAAGATCACTAACCATTTCAGAGCAACGATCTTTTCAAGTATCTCAAACTGGAATAACAGACTCAAATAGTCCAACAGCACAATACAGGTTTCGCAATAGACCTCATGGGGTACTGATTTAAAACTATTTCCTAATATATTAATAATGAATTAATTCCTAGAATTTCGTATAAAAAATAGATTACATTTAACATGATCAAGTCAGCTTATATTTTGCTGTTAAATATCGACTGCTAAGAATTGGCATAATTACATGTATTTCTTATACTGATATCAGAGTAAGATATTTTAAATTGCGCTACAACAGGTTCTACATCATAATACATATTTGAGCTGTGATTGCTCACTATGTGATGCTATATTAAATCTATTTATTCCTTAATATTTAAATAAAACTCTCAGCCTGATTCATTTTCATATTAACCAAACCTCTTTAATATTTGACAATAGAATTGAAAAACGTGTACAATATTAAATTCAAACTTTTTTTTATTTTCAAAGTTATTGACTTGATTTTTATATTTGAAAAAAATAAATAAAAAAAAAAAATATAAAATAAAATATAAAAATCAGACACAATAACATCATGAACAGCAACTCAATATACGTGAATGAAATTTATTTTTTTACTGTACCCAAAAAAATTTATTTGCCCTGAAAACATGCCATAACAAATTTTATAAGCCATACGCGTATTTTTAAATTTATTTGCTTCCGATACCACATGAGACTTATATACTTATTATATAAATGTAGGTACATATATTTCAATTGAAATCAAGGATCTTAAAATGAAAATTATTGAACCATTATACAATATTACAGGTTCTTAAATAAAAGAAAAAAACAAGAACAAAAATAATAATGGAAAAAAGAAAACAATATGAAAAAATGTAAGAATATTTTGTATTTACAAAAGTGTATTTACCATATACCAAAATGAATTTATGACAATAGAAGATAGAAGCGTTCAGAAAATATCAAAATCTAAAATTCAATATTATGTACAGTTAAATCTCTTTGTAAGAGATTTATTTTTAGGTGACTATAGAGTTCCAAGAAACCGTAAGATTTGCAAGAAAATTTAATTTCAAAATAAAAAACATACAGATTTCAGATACTGATGGATGGGATTGTGTTTAAATGGCATGTGCATAAAATTAGAACTGTTCTTACCGATAGTCGCTGAAAATGTTTCTATTTTCTAATTTTTAACCGACTTAATATTATTGAAAAACCTTCATTGGTGTTAAAATTTATTTAATATAGGTCTATTTAGATTAGATTAGACAATCTATACTAACCCACAACTACCGATTATACTCAACTCAATTAATTTATTGTCTGATATAATTAAATTATATGAAAACTCTGGGCCTGATTAGTTTTAAATTAATTTATTTCAGTATGTTCTTTCATAGTATACTTGCTTGAAAAGTGGACAACACATTTTATACAGTTATGTTGTACTGTGGTGTCAGTAGCCTAGTTGTAAAATACTCGAATATAGTAATGTAATGGCCGGGGAGGTCTGTTTCGATCATCAAAAACCAATAAAAATAATAAAATATACAATATTTACAAAAATATACACCACAAAATTAATATAGAAAGATCTACAGAGACTTGCAGTACAAAGACTTGCAATCTTCTATGCAACAAAAGCTTGTCGAAGCACACCTACAGCGGTTATGCAAATACTTCTTAGGATCCCTCTCTTGCAAAGTGGGAGAATGAAGGTTCTTAAAGTTGCAAGAAGGTTGCAAACTCTAGGAAATACTACAAAATGTAAGAACAAACATCAGAGGCTATGGAAGTACTTAGAAGCGGAGCAGAAAGAGTTCTTCATGCCAACAGATGACATCACTACAAATGTATCCATAAAGATGAGATACGAAATAGAAATCTCGACTAGAGAGACCTGGCGTGGTTCAAAAGAGCAAGATAGGTTCTCAAACAACTAGGACATTTTCACTGACGGGCCCTTTACGGCTCGAGGCGCGAAACCTGGAGTGTTCTCTGAAAAAAAGCAACTTGAACTCCAGTTTTTTCTTGGCAAACCCTACACAGTCTTCTAGGCTGAAGTCTTAATAAACGCAGCAGTGAATATACTGAAAGAGCAAAAATGGTCTTACAGAGACATTAGAATATTTAATGACAGTTAGGCTGTTTTAAAAGCTCTTGAAAGTAACCAAATCAAATCTAGATTGGTGGGAGAATATTGGGAAGCTCTAAGTTTCACAGGGCACAGAAATAAGGTACAACCGGGTCATAGTGGCATGACTGGAAATGAGAAGGCTGAAAAACTTGGTGGGCTGCATTTATGGACCGGAACCGCCAGTTCATATAAAGGGATAAAAGCCTACATGCTGGACCTGACATTTTAGGGCCACTTCCATGGCAATAAAAAAAACCCACATCCCGAAAGGGAAATGAAGCTGTAACTTGGCCTGTAGATTTTTTTGGCGCTTCACTATTGTAAATAAATAACTATGCTTTTGATCTCTGATAGACGGATTAGAGGGAATGACAAATCAGCTGATTGTTAAAAATAATAAGTCAATTATGTTATCTGTACCACGTCTAACATGTGACTCTTCACTTAATAATTCTGTTATAAATCGATGAAATCAGTTTTTGCACTGCATCGCTTTCGACGTATAACAAATTTTTGATCTACAATCCAATATTGAAGTAAGTGTAGGCATACGGTATTGAAATATGGGGTTGTGCTAAATAACTGCATATTCAAACTATCCAAACGTTCAAAAACAAAGTTTTGTGAAACATTTTTAATGCCCCCTCCTGGTTTGTTCGCAATGCAAATATTAATAGGGTTGTCAATATCCCTTTCATAAAATACGAAACATAAGAAATGGCTATACACCATAAAAGTCATCTTTCTCAATATGTCAATTTCAAAGTTTAACGTTTAACTGACAATCAAAACTTTGTTAGACGACTTTAAGTGAAGGAAACCGTTAGAAACTATGTTAGATTAAAATTTTTTATTACTCAAAAATTCCAAATGGGCTCTTATTTGATCAAAAAAATCTGAAGTAATAGAGCCGAAATGGTATTAATGGTTACTCTTAATGACTAATTTCAATTTTACCAAAAGAATGGTATTGTTTAGTGCGTTAAAGTCGGCACAGTTCTTCACTTCGTTCTTTCCCGGCACATAGAATAGTAGCGCGAAGGTTTTTTTGATGATATTATTCTATCTAGAAACAAACAAAAAGCTTTTAGGTTGAAACCCATTTTGTACTATATGGATTCAGTAAATTTTTTTATGTAAATTCATTCACGCAAAGTTTTCGAAGAACGAATCGATCACTTAAAAAGAGGTTTAAATGTAAAAAAAAAATTTGTTTGCAAATTTTCTATTTTTGAAGTGGGAGTATAACAGTAATATTTTAAGGGACAACATTAATAATACGACTTTTTGTTTTATTTATCATTTTTATTTCTCTTGCATTAGAATCTAAATTGTGTATAGTACTCTTAAAGGATATGATATATATATATATATACCATGGTATGTGTATTGGGAAAATTATTATATGACATACTTGTTTTTTTATTATTTTTTCTTTTTTATTTCTAGAAGGACATTTCAATATTCAAACAAGTGGAAATATTCAATTATTTCACTTTAAGTGTGCAGTAGTAGTTGAAGAGAGGTTGAAAAGAGGTCTCTTAAATACATCATTATCATCAATAATAGGTATGAGGGCTTAAATATGAGATTAGAACTAATTTGTGATTTTAAATGTGATAACTATCTAAATTTGATAAAACTTGAAATATTTTTGTTTTTTAAACTATTATGAAAGATATATTTTATAAATGATATCAAATGTAGTCGTTAGAATACATTGGTTTGAAAAAATATTTTGTATGCCAACTCCAACGAACAATATTCAGTATGCCGCATGCGTTTCTGGTGTCGTTGTTGCTATGTTTCTTATCTCTTAATAATATGTATCCACATATTTGGCTCAGAGTTCGCATTTCTGTTGTTCGCATTTTCTGTTTTGATTTAGATGTGTTCACGGTTGTGTCAATAGCGTATGTTAGTATGGGCCGAATACAGCTTTTGTATATTCGTGTTTTGTTTTCTATGAGCATGCATTTGTTTCTCCATATAACATCTCGGAGATAACCTGAATGGCTTCGGTTTTTTTTGTTTGGGTTCTTGTTTCTGTTTTTGTGTTACGAGAGCTGCTGATATTTACGCCCAGATATTGATAAATTGAGTACTTGCTCGATTATTTGGTTGTTAATGGATAATTTAAATCCGATGGGGTCTTTCATCGAAATAGTCATGGATTTGGTTTTTATTTTATATTGATTTCATTGGAGGGGAAGAACATCAGCTTTTAAAAAAATGTTTCAATTATTATCATTCTATATATTTCGATTAAAGCAAATTTTGCTACTGTTATGTTTTTACTTATTATGTCAGACCTGTTGTGACTGCTGGTGTTTTCGTTGGTGGTTGAGGTAGCTGATGGTTGTAGCTGTCGTTGAATTTGAGTTTTAGAAGGAAAACCGGTATTCTGACTCTACTTAGATACCTCCATGTTGTACGATTTGGCAATTTCGCTAAATCTGAGCAATAATCTTTTTGCAGATCATCTTCATTCCCTTCGAGTAGAAGAGCGTCATTTGCTTAACATATGTTATTGTTTTTATCGCCAATTCGATATCCCCAAAAGCTGTTAACTATATTTCTGATTATTTTATCCATTATTAAGTTAAACAAAGTTGGACTGAGATCTTGTCCAATACCTGTTGATGTTGTGATATCTTCGAAGAAGCACGTAAGGATAGGTTTATTGAATTCGATTGATTTTTCAATGAGTTGCTGGAGTATAAATACGGCATCTATATTCTTCGTTCTTCAACAATGTGTGTTTGGGATAGCAATAGTAGTTTGTAGCGTATGAGCTGCACTTAATAGAGTTATTCCCCTGTAATATTTTGCATTCTTTCTTGAAAATAGGGATTGTGATGCTTGTTTTCCATTCTGAAGGAATAGTATGGTTTGTCATTATGTTCTTGAACAATTTGCTTATTTCATATTTGAGTTTTTTCCACTGGATTTTAAAAACTCGTTTATTATTCCATAAATTTAATAGATTAATGATATCCCTGGATTATTAGAAGCGCAAAGTAAAACATTCGAGTGTGCATGTAGTGACCCAAAATCTACTACTGACTTTTCAATTTAGAAATTAAGATCGTCGAAACAAATCGTTGCCAAATATAGTTGAAATAATTTTGAATGTATGTAATAAAGAAAAATAGGATGATTAAAGCTCGAAGCTTTAATTGAAGACCAAAATACTATTACGAATCATCAATCATCAATGTCATGTAACCCCATCCGTGGGACATATAGGACGAATGTTATACAATTATTTTATTGTATTATGCTTAGGGATCAGCAGCCAAGCTAGAACGCAGTCCCTTTAATTTCCATTATCACAAACGTAATGATATAGACAAGCCAAACACTGTTCAACACTTCCATTCGTTGAATACACTTTACACTATTATTTACTGGGTCATTCGTTCAATATTTTAATACAAAATTAATACAAAAATTTATTCAAATTTAAGAAATTTTAAAATAATTTTAGAAATTTTATTTTTACTTTTATTCTAAAAAATTATAATTTATAATTAAACACGTTTGATGTTCAGTATTCTGACATACTTTCTTTTCAATTTATTTTTTTTTCGTTCTTTTTTCGTCTTATGCTTTGCGTTGCTTTGCTCATTTGATATTAACGCAAAACCAAAAAAAAAAAAAAACAAATTTTTTTTCAACCTTTATTAAATTTTATTTTTGAAAATCCATCCTGCATCACAATTTTTTTTCACTGTTTTTTTTTTCAGATTTCCTAAAATATCCTTGTCTTATTCAGATATTTAGAATTTTTTTATATTGGATTGTAATTGAAAAAAAAACAATATCCTTTTTCAATTTAACATTGCAAATTTAAGATCCAAAAAAAAAAAACTGAAATAATTTTTTTAGTCTGAGGGCATTAAAATAAAACAAAATAATCAAACCAATCAATAAAAATGTTAGGATAATTAAAAAAAAAACACAACAAGAAAAAAAATAACAAATAAAAAAAACATAAAATATAGTCGCTGAATATGTGCCTGCACGTCATTTTTTGATTTGGTAGCGGCAGGCGGCAGACTAATTAACCAGCTATTTTTCTTCCAGTCGGAGTTGCTTAGTAAATCGGATAATAGACCATATTATTAATCAAATTAAGAAATGTCTTCATTTTCTCCATCCGATATCGGTCGTCGAAACCATGGACATATTTTAAGATTTTTCACGAGATACCTCGATTCTACGCACTTTTTTTCTCCAATTATTTACACCAACCTTCTGGATATCAACTTTTCCATAAACATTTAAGTCATATTTTGGTCATCCTACTTGAAGATAGCCATTTAAAATTGAAATAACACAAAGCGATTTTCCCAGCCGGACTGTCAACATGTCTCAGCGATCTGAGACGTTCAAATTTTACCTGCGATTCTATGGTTGTATCATCGTACTACATTTTACATTTACATTTTTTCATTGATGTGATACAGATTGTGTAGGTAACATCGGATTGCCTTATTGGACTAAATATTATCCTAACTATCTTCCGTTCGAATGCGCCCAGTTTATTTTAATCTGATTTTTTCCACGTTCACGTTTTACAACCACAGATTGTTACTGGTATTATTGTCGTTTTTTAAATTATAATATTTTAATATAGTAAAAACAAATATAAATAAATATTAATAATTTTTGGTACCTGCTCCCACTCTTTCTATCAGCTAATAAGCGGATTTGAAGTTTTGAAATTGGGTATACGAAACGCATCCGAATATACAAACACAAACACATTTACATATTTGTGGAAATGATGATGTTCTAAATTCGTTCTGTTGTACGAAACTAAAGCAACATACTTTATATCAAGTGCAATCAAATTATAACAGATCTTCATTGTATAACAGTTATGTCATCTAATTAATAACATAAGATCATTCGAATACCGCTTATGAAATGGATGTTGTCAACATTTTCTTTTGGTATTTACTCAAATTATGATTGCGAACAGAATTTGGCAATCACTCGTAAATTAAAACGATGCGATTGTGAAGCTACTCTCAAATAGGAGTAATATTTCCCACTTTATTTTTTTTTTTGTTTTTGCATAAGTTATTTTTTAAAGAGCTTATCACCGTATTGAGGTTTATCACCCAGCAAATTAGAACCTGTATACTTACGAAATTATTCGATAGAATTTCTTTTTTTTACGTTCATACCTACATATAGACGAATTAATCTGACATTTTTGTTTAACTTATTATATACTTATATACTTGTTGGACGCTACAGATCTTGAGGGTCTTGGGCCTGAAGCAAAATTGTTCTCAACTGACTTCGATCGCGAGCGAAATCTCTTAAATTGGTTATTCAAAGATTTTCATATCTACCGATACTTCATTTTTTCCACCGAAGGTATGGCCTACCTCGATAATGCGTTCCCCGGGGCTTGGATTCGAAGAGTTTCCTACCTCAAGCATTTTCATACATACGCTTTGCATAACCTAGCCAATGGAGACGTCTTATTCTGACTTTTTTTTGGCTAGGTCCATGTCGGTGAACAGCTGGTATAGTTCGGCATGGTATCTTCTTTTTCAAACCCTTTCGTCAGACACAGGACCATAAATGCGAAGAAGAATTTTTTCTCAAAGATACCAAGTACATGCTAGTTTGCTTTTGGTATTGTTCACGATTCAGAACCATATAGCTGCACCGAAAGGATCAGCGTTTTGTATAATTATGCCTTGGTATTTTGTGATATGAAATTTAAACCCAGTTGTTTGGAGAAACTGAAGTAGCAAACGGTTTGCAAAAGTAATTATTTCAACATCGATGTTGTTGGTGGAGTTGATGCTCGTTTCAAGTTAGATAAACTTCTGAGCTACCTCAAAATTATATGAGCCGACACTTTTTATATACATAATGGAATATAGATGTTTAGGGAAGAACGGTGCAGCTGAAGGAAGGAAATGGAAGAAAGAGGATGAAATTCAATTATTACACTGCTGATTAATCTTCTATATTATTATTATAATATTAATATTTAAAAAAAAACAAACATGTTCAGTTTTGCTTTTAATCTTTAGGGTATCTTTAGATTCCACATTTTATAAGTATTTTTCTACAGATCTATAATTAATTTTGTTTACATTTTTATTTTCATAACCAATCAAAATATACAAATTAATTTTAATTATAAATAAGGAAAGTATTTATTTTGTTTTTTTTTTTTCTTTTTTAATTCGAAAAGAATTTAAGAATAACAAAAATATTTTTATAAATATTCAACCAAGGTTACTTTAAAATAATTCTTATAATTTCTATACTTAGTATTTTTATTAAAAATATCTTGAGGCCGAAAGGATTATTAAATTAATAACAATTTGTTTATGTTTTTGATTTATTCTATAAAGATATAATTTTAAATAGAATAAATTTATATATATTATTTTTTTGTTCGTTTCCTTTTATCTAAAAAAATTATCAGTTTTTATTTATTTATTATTTTTATTTTTAATCAAAAAGAATAATCCATTCTCTGGCTTAGAGGCTTTTGTTAAAAAATATTTAAAGAAAAAATATTCAATACATTTTTGGAAATTTGAACTGAATTCACGTGAATATACTCTTAGAACACCTTTGAATAAATTCCATTCCAAAACGCATCAATAGTAAGCAGCAGTCTTCATAAGTCAGGTTTTGTAATGCAGTCTAATTTTTATAATCAATAATTTAATATAAATTTATCTTAAAAAAATAAAATAACAAAAATAGATAAATACTTTTATTTATTAAAAATATTAATTATATTTTTTTGATGTACCACAGATACAATAAAAATTAACTGGCGTCTCTTTATTTGTAACCATCAATGATATAAAATTTGATGAATATAAAAAGTGCATACCTGAAAAGAAAAAAAAAATATTTGAAATTAATTTTCTCATATTTAGAATTTATTTTAACAAAAAATAAATTATTTATAAAAATAACACATAAAGTTGAACTTTAGGTGGTAAACATTTGTATTGTGATACTATTTTGTTGGCTCTAAAGAGGGAAATAACATGATATGTCTTTATTTAATATGAGAACTCAATGTGTACGACAAGAATCTATAATTATAATTGACAAGCATTTAAGGTCCTGCGCAGTAGACACCTTTTTATTTTATTTCGATTCTCCTACTCCTTAATGAACTTCTAATATATATAATATATAAGATTGTATATAAAACAAAAATGCGCACACAGTTGAAAATTTTGTAACCATATGATTTTATTATTCAGCATATACATTATGCATAAGTGAAAACTTATTAAAATAATAAACAAAAGCAAACAAATCAGTTATTATAATTTACATATTATGTACTTGCAAATGAATCTATGTACATATGCCAAAAAAAAAAAACAAAAAAACAAATTCATCTAAAATAAAAAATATAAAAACAACAAAAAAACAAATCACTTGAATTCTTCATTTTTATCTTTTTAAGTAACTGTCTCTAAATTTTGGTTATTTGTAGTAATAATATAGTTTTTATTAAAATTATGTATTATGTAGGTATATATATACATACCTCTTTAATGACAAAATTTTTTATTTTTAGTAATTTTATACATTAAATGCCACTTACTATAGGGAATATATCGGAAACGAAGCAGTATATGAGAGACGTGTATTTATGTGTCCTAAATAAAAAATAAAACTTACTAACCACAAAACTTTTTATTAAACACGAGTGATTTCTGCTATATCGTGCGAAGTCTATGTCAGTACGTAAATTACTGTTTTTTTTTTTTAAGCTTTAAATTTGACTTCAACTTGAAATATAATTACTCAACAGGGGCCCCTAGTCATATATTATAACAGAGTTAACAGTTCACCTCAAAATTATCTATTCAACAAAAATGAGAGAAAATAAATCAGCACACCACGACCTCACCTACCCCATCCGATTTTCAAGAGAGTGCATAGCATATAGGTATAGCATAATGAGTTTTATTTTAATCGTTAAATGTAAGTAGATACTTAGGTATAGACAAGACAATGTAATGTGTGTCGTAGTAAGTTGTAAACAAAATTACTAATGTTTTTTTTTATATTCATGGTTTTTTGTGTTGCCAATGTGCGAATTAAATTCCAATAATTTTTCAATAAATTCCAAAAGTTTTTTATTTTGTTGCATTACGCAATTATTATTAATTAACCAAAAACACCGATTCATAATATATGAAATTTTGAAAAAATACATATTTAAGAATTTTAATCTTGATATTAGTAAAAAGAAACTTAATTAAAGAATTTTACTCTTGTTTTATGAAAACATAAATTTTCTTAATTTATGATTCGATTCTTAATTTAAGATTTATTTTGATTCATATTTTATGAAATTTTGTACTTGATTTTAATTACAGAATTTATAAAAATATACATGATTATGATTTAAGTAAAACATTATCTTGACTTTTGAAAGTTTTGCTTGAATCATAAAATTGAATAATACACAAATTATGACTTATTTTCTAAAAATAGGATTTTCTAAAAATGTTTGACTTTAAAAATAAGTTTAAGAAATATATGCAGAATTGCAGAATTGGTGAATTTCATAAACATAATCTTGAATTCTGAAAATTTAATTATTGATAGTTGACTCAAATTAAGTGTTTTTTTTCACAAATTTTATATTTAAGAAAATAATAATCAAGCTAAAAAAGAACGCCTGTGACTCCGTTAAGCTTAATAAACTGGAAATTTATTCAGTCTGAATAAAGCAATGGATTCAACAAGTTTGTTTTTATTTATGTGAAGTACTAATAATTTTCAGTGATAAAATAAAATATAATTTTCAAAATGGTAAGTCAATTTAGAGATAAAATTAAATGCATAATTTATTTTTACTATTTAAATTAAGTGTCATTTACTAGTATTTTTTTACTATTTAGTGAATTTAGCTGTGAATTTAGATCAAGAAAAAATTAATACTACAGAATAATAATATGAATATAAGCTCAGAAGAAATAATTACTTCTTTTAAAATATCAGATTTAGGAGTAGATTTCTATACTTTAAAATTAATGAAATAAAGTATAGCTATAAAGAAAAGACTGTGTTGGTCCTGACGAAAAATTTAAATCAAAGTAAATCCTTAAAAATTTTGCAAAATGAAGATAAAGTCGAAGAAGAAGATAAGGTCGTTTTTATTATTTTTGAATTGAAAATTTAAAAAAAATTAAATTGTGTGTATACATTGAATAACTATAAATTCAAAATAGAAAATAAGTTAATGCTTAAATATTTATTTTACTTTTTCGCTTAGAAGTTCGGTACTATTTTTTGCTTAGATTGCTTCGTTCAGCTTTGCCACCCAATAGACGAATCAGCAGAGACAACAAGGAGACGCGTGGATTTTAGAAACCATAGATTGAAGATTTTTTAAATTCTTTTTTCATAGAGGTAAACACAGAAAATGATTTACAGCCACAATTATATTTTTTAAAAATCAAAACAACGAATTTGCTGTAACAATGATGACTACAGATTGTTGTTTCAAAATATTTTGCACCTTAAATTTAAAGTTTCCAAAAATATTTTTATCAAAATGATTCTAATTTAAATTATACTGTAATTTCCGATTTAAATAATTAGTTTTATATCTTTTTAATAATATTTTTCAATACTTTCATATCAAAATATATATATGAATGCAACGCTGTTCTTTTATAATAAGTTAATAAAAAAAAAAAAAACCAACAGTGAAATCACTGAAATTTATATAGGTACCAATATTTTGTCATCTTTATATTTATTTATTATATTTGCCTTAATTAACTTGCCTTGGACTTTATATATTTGTTTCAATTTGCTTCAATTCAACAAAATACCCATTTCAATAACCATTTAACCAAAGTATATCCATAAAAAGAGTAAGAACTCATGTATGTATTCATTTGTTTGCACACAAATTCATATGCAAATTTGATAAACATTGTCAGAAATAGATATAATAAGAATTTTACGTGTAAGAAAAAGAAAAAATATAGTAAACAAAAGAGAGTAACAAAAAAAGTTGGCTGAAATTAAATAAATAAAGTTTATAATTTTGAAAAATATTTTCGACAAAAATTTTCGTTGAAATATTTAACAATATTATTTTCTAAATTGTATCAACTATGCATAAGATTTTTAGGAGACCTAACTAAAACAGCGTTATCATATTCCTTAAATTCTGTGATTTGTAAATAGATGTCCTCAGTATTATTTTATAATCGTATACCAATATAATAAATATTTAGGTTTACTAATATAATTAATAAAAAATAATGATGTTTGTAACTCCAAATTATTACTGACAAAAATGTTAATAATATTTTATATTATTGTAATGTAATTATAATTTAATATTTTTAATAGGTATATAAGAAAATAATAATGTTTAAAACGAAAATATTAAAATTATAAAAGATCAGAATTAATCATCGTATAAGGGAACAAACTAAATTAGAACTAACATTCTTGCCACCCTGCCTCATATAAATAATGGGAGGAAACGTAAGCAAATCCAAAGGAGAATAATGAGAACGCAAAATTATTTTACAGTATAAAGCAAAAGGCAAACATCTGTTTTGTACCTTTTCTCTCTCATAATAAATTTGGTATACGATAAGTAAATGTAAATTTTACCTCTTTTGACTAATGACATTTTGCTCGGTTTGGTATTTCTTAAAAATTAGGTTTACGTAAAATGGGAGTGTATATTCTTGTTAATATAGATTATAGATATTCTTTGCATTCAACTAAGGTCAAATTTACACATGTGTGTGTACTAATAATGGAATATGGATATTTGATAAAGTTAAAATTTGGTTTCTCTTTAAATTCATTATATTTATTGACATTTCTATGGTGTAAAGAAGCAAAAAAAAAAACAAAAAGGGAATACAAAATAAATGTGTGCAATACAAATCATTATCATTATATTTCAATCATTTTCTATTACTATTCAATTATATTTTCATTATATTTTTTTGTGTTTTTAATTTGGTTTCTTTTATTAATCTCTTTCTTTTATTATTTCTCTTTCTCTGACTAAGTATATGCAAATGTACGTACATGTGTCATATAGGGCTTGCATTTGTTACATACATAATCATATGGCTTAGTTTAATTGAAAATAAAATGCAAACATTATTTATGGAAGAAAACAAAATTTGAACCAATCAAGTATCAGTTATCTATCCCTCAGTTACAAATTACTCTTCTCGCATGTAAAAAAAGTTCAATTTCGATTTATGCATGTATATATTATACTTTTATATGGCAATTTATGCTTAGGCAGCGTATACACCTCGGACAAAATCGAATTTTATCGTAGATAAAGTCGGATGAGTATTTACATTTCAGACTTTTTCTCAGGTTTAATCTACGATTTTACGTCAAATATTTTTTGTATTTAACAGGGTTTCTTTTTATAAAGTGCGTAATTTTTCAATACGTAAATTAAAAAATTCAAAGGTATCAAATCAAAAATCTCCAAACATTTTTTAAAAATACACATATTTTTATAAAATTTGTTACAGTAATATAAAATATAATTATACATTTGAAGTATGAGCAATAACAACCAAATTGCGTTAGAGTGAATTTTAGTGCCATTTGATTATATGTGTTGTTCTTTGAAAATATATTATTTTTCATTAAAAAAATATTTTCACTAAAAAGTCGAAAATAAAATAAGGAAAAAAAAAATTTTTTTTTAGAAATATTTGCCTTTAATTTAAGCGTACTAAAACTACAAAAATAAACTTTAGAATCGCAGCTTGATATAATGTTTTCATAGCAAGTTATGATTGTAATTACGTAAAAAGCAAATTAGCCGAACTTTTTACCAAATCTCTTAATCTCATCTCAAGACTTCCTAGAATTTCGGCTAATTTGCTTTTTCCGTAAATACAATCATAACTTGCTATGAAAACATTATATCAAGCTGCGATTCTAAAGTTTATTTTTGTAGTTTTAGTACGCTTAAATTAAAGGCAAATATTTCTAAAAAAAAATTTTTTTTTTCCTTATTTTATTTACTATTTAATTCAAACAGTTTACAAAAAATAATATAATTTAATTATTAAAATTCTCAATTCTCAAATATACAAATAGTTTAATATTTAGGACTTTAACAGCTGCTTCTTTGTTTTCTTGAAATGGTGAACTTAAAAATAAGACCTGATTAGTAGGAGTTAGCGTGGGACTTCACAGTTGAAAAATAGTTTCTAAAAAAACTAAATTTTTTTGACTTAATATAGGGAAAGGTAGAAAAGGCATGGTAATTAAGAAATATTTTGTTTTTTCAAACCATACCAAACCATATCTTACTTTTTATTAAAACATGACTGTTACTGGTTGATAGTGAAGAATATCAGTATATTTAAATCCTTGTTCTGTTAAAAACGTTAAATTTGGCTTTAACTTGAATATTTATTAATAAATAAGGGTCTCTAATAGTAGATATTTATCCTTGACATTGGGATATATTTTCCATTATTTTGGAACATTATACTTATATTAAATATAATTTTAAAATATCAGGGATAGTTTCTTTATATCTGCAACATTTTTTAACAATTGAGTAAACGTATGTAATAATAATATAATTTTTTTCAACAGATGATTTTGACAGTTTCACAATAATTTTTGCGTATAAAATAAATTTCCCAAATAAAAATTTAGGAAATTCTTTGCAACGATCTATTTTTTTCTTTTATATAAAAATCCAATAAGCTTTGTAGAGCACAACCCCACGAAAGTTGAATAACTAAGCTTTATGAGAAAATAGCCCATGGCAGGTCATTCAGAAGTTCAAGCTTATGTACAGGACTAAATAATTAAATAGTCTATTCTGTTCGAGTGTTGAATTAAGAAGAAGTTTATTATTATTATTATTACAATTTACATTTGTATTAGTTATATTAAATTATTGAATCTACAGTTAAAATTATTGCATTTGACAAAGCATGATAAGCATTCATTTTCCATGGGCAATCCATTTTTAAGTATTTACCATGCTCTGTCAAATAGACACTACACTCAATTATTCAACAAAACACATATAAAAAATTAAAAAAACAATAGAAAACAGGAAAAGAGACCCCTCAATAGCCCAAAGCAGAGCAAAACGAAGTTACCGTACAGAATATTCAATCACAAGTAGTAGATGCCTGATTCATTAATATAAAAGCTGCAAGTGATTCTCCAAACCTTAATTATAATATTGTCAATTCCATTTACTTTAAAAACAAATTTTAATTACAATTGAAATTGATTTAATGTAATTAGTTTAAAAAAGTCAATTTAGCCACAGCAATCATTGTCAAACGTCACTAGGCTATGTGTTGACCCTTAGCGATTCCCTACACACATTCAACGAACTCATTGCAAATGGAAATAAGTACGAATATTTTTACAAAACAACTAGGTATGTAAAAAAAATATTAATAATTTTGTTTTCAAGCACATTAAAGTTAACTTATATCACAAAAAACTGAATAGACTATAGTTTTTAGAAAAACTTATTTCTTAGCGTTAGAGTAAAATTTGTATATTTATTGCTGAAAATAGTCGGATATTTTCCTTTTAATTTTACTAAATTTGCTTATCATACAGATTCATGTATTTCGTCTACTGTTTTCAAAATTCTTCAGCGTTTTGTACTCGATTTGTTATTTAGAGTCGTAATAAGTAGATTTTTGATACGGTTCACCGCAGTTCAAAATGGACTAATTATACGATGACACCTATTGAGCGTAAGGATCTATTCATTTGTTGACTAGACCCAGGACATTATTCAATTATTTTTTAATTACTTTATGTTCTCCTGTTTTCGGAGAAGTAGATAAAACCTCCCATTGTTCGGGAAATACTATTGTGCGTGGGCGAAGTTACTATTTCGTGAGCAAATATGTTATAGAATTAGAGCTTTTACCAAGTATTGAAATGTTACTAATCTCAAAATCGTAAGCTGTTTGCTCCAACCATATTTTCATCAACATTTCAGCTCTGTTTATGGATATATCAAAGCCTAATGCAGAGCAAGAAGAAATTACCGTACAGAAGCTTCAAGCAAAAATAGTATTCATATGATTGGTTAATATTAAAGCTGCAAGTGATTCACATATGGCACTCCAGGCCTACACTAATTAGTTTTCCAGAAGAGATGCAATGGTCAATTTCACCAACCTAGATATTTAATAAACAGACTTTATTTCATCAAAATTAAATGCTAACTAGCATAGACTTAAATTAAATATCTATAAAAACCAAAAATATAAAATATAGTAAATAAAAATTTAAAACTGTCAACTCATAGACCGTGTTTGACTTTGGGGTGTATGTCACCCAGGGGTCTGCCACGGACCGTATTTGAGCCTGTCACAAAAATCCAATGATTTCGCCAATAGGTAGACTTACAACATTTAATTAATCGAATCTTTGGGTCAATGAATTAATGTCAATAACTAATAAACACGGGTTATCACAATAAGCCCATTTGCGGTTGCGGCATTATAGGGGACACATTCCCTCCCGAAAATTTTTAAATCTAATCTAATCTAAGTCCGATTGATCCGTACCAGGATTTCGCCCAAGTTAATTTTTTGAAAATTCAAAATTATATACATATATATTTTCTTTACGAAATTTTAATTTTAAATGAAATGACATTTCTAGATTCTATGCCATTAATAATAAACAAAAAGTTGCATTGAAGTGACTTAATTAAAATCATTAATAAAGTATGGAAAATAAAAATTTAAATTATCTTATCAATTTTACATTACTTAAAATCAACCTTCAAAAATTGAATACAAAAAAAATACATATTGAGTTTTACAAATGAGATTTTCAAAAATTTAAAGTATTTTGATTGAAAAACTAATTACATTAATAAAAATTTCCTTTGAATTGAATAGTTTTCATTAGTACCAAAGTACTTACTAGAATACTTAAATTCAATAAATTGTATTGCACCCCATCTTCTACAATATGAATTCTTTACTCTATACCAGAACAGAAGAACATTAAGTTGAATATACTTTAAAAGTGCATACTTCAAAAGGTATCAAAAATAAACCAATTTTATTTTTCAGTTCTCTGCAAATTTTCATTCAAGAAATCAAAATTAAAAAAGAATTAAAAATAAATATTTAATTAATTTATTTGGAAAATTAAAACAAAAAAGTTTTGTAAATAGCACCAAAAAGCTTGCGGGGATGAAATTTTGGGAGATTTTTTTTTTAATAATCATAGTTTCAAAAGTTTTATTAATTTCAAAAATATTTCATTTATTCCAGTTTGAACTTGTATTTCTGCGAGCAATACACCCGCTGTTGATTTGATGATGTTAACTAAGAATGTCTCAATTATGTACGTTTATATTGTGCTACTCTTAGCTGCTCGTCGATGCTGATTTATTTACCTTAAAGGCAAAAAAATGTGCAACCATAAATGACATTCAAGTATTGTGCCAAAAGCTGTATGACCCTGGAAAAAGTGCGAGTTTAAAAGTCAATTCAGCTAAAACCAAAATCATACGCACAAGTCACACATCACAACTTTCGATTCTACATGAAGCACCCTGAATCAAAGAGGTGAGTACGTTTGGTTACCTGGGTAGTATCATGGATGCAGATGCCGATTGGAATATTGAAGCCCGCATCAGCAAATCCTGTACTGTTATGGGGATGCTCTCAAAAATATGGCAAGCAAGCAACATACTTCTACCCAAAAAAAATTAGATTAGTCAACGCAAGTGTAAAATCTGTTCGCTCGTACGGTTGCGAGACATGGAAAATTTCAGTAAATATTACTAGGAAACTCCAAGCGTATATCAATCGATTTATCCGGCATATTCTAAATATTTGTTGGCCACAAATGAATTCCAACAGAATGCTGTGGCAAAAAACGAAGCAAAGACAAACAGAGGTGGAAATCCTACAAAGGAAATGACGTTGGATCGGACATACTATGCCCTTGTTTCGAATGGAGGATTCTCGCGGTACACGTCGTGTCGGAAGGCCGTAGAAAAACATGCAGAACAACTGTCTTACATGAAGCAAGTACCCAGAAAAAGAACATGACAACCTACTGAAGAGGTTAGCAGCAGAAAAGAACCGATGGAAAGATTTTATTTCCGCCCTGTACCCAACGGATGGGCTTACCAGACATTGATGATGATGAAATACCAGAGAATTGATAAATACATACAAAAATACTTTTACTTACAGTACCACACTTAATATACGAAAAGATAAATTCTACCCAACTTATTGGCATGAAAAGCTATTTTAATTTATCTATGTTTATATTCAAACTAAGTGATTGATGCACTTATTGTTGTTGTTAATATTAAAGTTTACAGTGGTTCGAAATTGTCCATTTTTTTATGTTTGTGACAGTTACTTGATGGGTAATATTACCTATACGTGTTTAAGTGCGGTACTGCAAGTTTTTACTACAATATATTAAGAGCATTTTTCTTTATCAAATTTCTGGCTTATCAACTCAATTATGTCAAAAACTACTACTATTGTCAAGAACTGAGTCTTCTTAAATATCGTAGTTCCATTTTATTCAAGTTATTATCAGATTATCCACTTAATTATTTTTTGTTATTTATTTTATTCCAATGACAAAAGCAACTGGGTCAGGTCGAAAAGCTAATAAAGCATGTTTTTTCTTCATCGGGAATCGAATTCAATGGCAAGCGCTCTAATAACTGAGTCATCCAGTGTGTATAGTTAATAATTAACTATACATGTTATACGCGGGCTTTTAATATTGCCTATGTGTATACGAATTTACATAAATATATAGATTAAATTTTTCTCAAATGTGCTTATTGAAACATGTGCATATGTGTTGATTCTATTTTCTATGTAGTTTTTTTTGTTAAGCATTTTAAAAAGGAAATCGAAGCTTTTTGGAACTATTACCAAAAAATTATCAAAAATAAACCGTTGTGTTTCCCTTCAGCCGTTTTCTGTAACGTGAAAATTATATGCAAAGCATTGGTTTAACTTGCATACAAAATAGAATTGCTGGTGTATGGTTCAAAAATGAATTTCCAAGTAGTCAGTTAGTTCTTTGTCTTGTATCTCAAAAATATAAAATTTTCCTTTTTGACTTGCTTTTTTTATGATTTTCTTTTTGCTATTATTAAAATAAAGTAATTTCCATGATGAAAATATAATACAGGACACAAAGCAAGAAAGAGAAGAAAAAAATAATTTCAAGACTGTAATTATTAAAAAAAAAAAAAAAAAAAAAAAAAAACTATAAAAACTTTTTAAAATAAAAAGAAAAAATAGTTTTTTGACATCCTTTTAAAAAAAGCCATAATGAAAGTGGAGCGTGTAAACAAGAAGGATTATTTAATACTAAAACTTATAACAGATTTAAAAAAAAAATTAACATGAAGTGTAATATCACATAAATCAATAACGGTAAGCAATCTTTAACTATATTTTATAAAAAAATCGTAAAAATAATATGCAAAAAAAAAATATGTACATCTAAATATAATTTGAGACAAGAATAATTGCAAATTAAAAACATTAAACAAATTAAATTTAATCAATAAAATTTTCTTTAAATATTTCGAATAACAATAAACAAAAGATGTATAATAATTTATTTTAAATAAATAATTAGACAACCATTAACCGTTTTCAATAACTCTTATACTCTTCTTTTTCCCCATTCTGTTCTATTCCAGCCAAGCGATACGTAAATATTAAACGTTCTATCCTAGCCTGCGGCTTTTTGTAAAACAAACAGTTAAGCAAAACGGGTCCTAATATTGGCGGCAGGATTTATTTCTGTCGTGGAATAGCGTGAGTGACTTCTATTACGAGTTAATTTAAAAAAAACTTTTTATTGTTTTATTATGAAATGTTTTAAGAACTTGAAGAGGTTGTAAGCTTAAATAAGTTCAATAGGCTTTCCAGGCCTCTTACCCGGTCACCAGAAAACCGAAAAGATCAAAAACGGCTTCGTCCAATAATGATCTATAGAAGACCAAAAAACTTCTGAAGAGAGCATCAAAAAGTCATGAAGAAGGTGATTGCAAATCTTAGAGCGAATCTAGAAGAGAATACAAAAGATTGATCCAAAAATCAAATAAACAATCCTTTGAAGAGCTCTGCGATGGAATCGAAGATATTGCAAATGAAACGGGTTTGCTTAAGGCCCTGAAGAGAGATCCAGTAGCAAAGCTACACAATCTACAAACATCAGAAGGATTCTACACAGTATCGAAAGAAGAAACATATCAATTCGTCTTTGGAACATACTTTCCGGAAAGTAGATTCGAAGGCTTATCTCTAGAAGATACCATCCAGAAACTCATCATACCAAACTGTTCAGATTGGTCTACGGCAAGAACGACAATATCGCTTGAAGTCTTAGACCGGACTATCAACTCTTTCGAAACGTATAAAGCTCCTGGGTATGTTATGGATTATGGCTTCAAAAATGCAGGAACATCATAATCAAATGGCCCTCAAGAATTTTCACAGCCTTTGCATATATTCCAAAGATATGGAGATCAGTGAGGATCGTTTTCATCCATAAACCAGGGAAAACAAATTATGTAGTTCCTACTAGTTTCAGGCCTATTATAGTCTCTCTTTGTGCTTGTTGAAATGCTAAAATGTATGTTTGATCAGGGTACCCCTGAACAGTAAGCAACATGCTTATCACGCTACTAAATCAGTTCTTCAAGAAGTGGTCTCCAATATAATGTCATTGAAATTCTCTTTTTTACAAAGTCATTGAAATTCTCTTGCAAATAGCAAGTGCGATTATGCGTATTTATTTATAAATTTGTAGTTTTATCTTTTTTCCTAACACTGCAATCTGCTTACAAGTTTTTTATATTTTAGTTCTCACTTCTCTTTTTCTTTAAATTAGATTAAAAAAAAATTAAATAAAAGAAAGAGAAAAATTATATATCCATTCCTTTAATCATCCAGAGAACTTTATTTATGTCAAATAAAGTGTTGAGTATATTATGAAATATTATTAGCTTCTCTGTAGTTTAACAAGCAATTGTCGCATGTGTATGGCAAGCAAGAAAATAAAAAGTTGTCAAAATGATACAAACTACATTTATTTATTAAAGAAATTGGCATAATTTTTACAAAACTTACAGGATTTACTTAAAAACTTACAAGCAATGTCTCCATAGCTGTAGCAAGCTTTAAAGTACACGAATTTCTATCGTGCAGTTATTATTTTATAAGGTCGCAAAATTTTAAATTCAAATATCCTTAAGTTAACATTTGGTACATACGACTATATAATATTACTCATGTGACGATATGTAACCCAACCCCCAAAAACAAGCCGTTATCCCCGATGATTACTATAAAATTCATATTTTATATACAAGTGCGGGTCGAATAGTTATGAAAATAACGCCAACATTTTTTTAAACCCTTTGGCTTCATAATTAGCCCATGAGAGGATTAAATTGCATGAAATATGAAACTGCTGCATCTTTACTATAGCTTGGCATTACTCGGTTATGTCACAAAGTTTAATTCAACCTTTATCCAGCTGGAAAGGTACACCTGTACCTATAAGGCATTTTATATGATTTTTTGTGTTAAAATAAGAAAATATTATTTTTTATATCACAGAAATAATTTATTATAAGAAATTTTTTTTTTATATAGGTATACATTATTTTACATTTTTCATTTACATAAAGCTTATATAATAAATAACGGTACTTGGGTACCCAAAGGACAGTTCGTCATCAAAATTTGAAATGAGAATTGTTCGGTACTTAAAGATAATTTTTTTATAGAAATGAAATAACATTTTTCTGGTATATGAAAAACAAACATTTTTAACGGTACTTGGGTACCCAGAAGATGTATTATCATCAAGATATAAAATAAGAATAGGTCTGTTAATTTTGTTATAGAAATTAAATAAAATTTTTCTGAACCTGAAACGTACATTATCGTAAGTAGGTACATGAAAGTAATAATGATTCTAACGGTACTTAGCTACCCCAAAGATGTAGCTAATATAAAATAAGTAAATATAAAATAAGAATAATTCGGTACCTAATGCTGCATATTAAAATATTATAAAAAGGTACATTTTTTACCGTTTTTTCTCTAAACTTTTTTTTTATTTAATATTTCTTTTTCTTTTTATTTTTTTTTTTTTGATTTTTTTTTCGTAAATTTCCATGAAAAAAAAACAATTAATGAAAGAACCGGCACTTTTTTTGTAATTCAATGTATTTTTAACATTGACTTGTTAACAACGGCCAGATTTAAAATCCTATTTCCAGCAGAACCAACTTATATTCCTTTTAGCAACAGAAATAACCCATCAGTGCTGGATATATTTCTTACCAATAGGTCCAATATGATGGAAGTTCCTGAAACTATAACTGATCTACAATCTGATCACCAACCGGTTTTTCTCAGTTTGTCAGAAAAATTAATAACAAACGAACACACCCATTTAGATTATTCTAAGGCTAATTGGAATGTGTTCCAAAAATTCTTAACTAAAGAATTGAATAATCCTGGCAACTCTTTATCAATTAACTATAACTTAACAAAAAATGATATAGATAATATGATAGCATTGCTGAATAATAAAATTCATGAAGCAATAAATATTGCTGTTCCAAGAACATGTAAAAACTTTCATTCAACGAGGTTGCCAGATAACATAACTAGTCTAATTAAACAAAGAAATGTTATCAGAAGGAAATGGTTAAGAAATCGTTTACTTATCTACAAAGTTCAAATAAGTTTTTTAAATGAAAAAATTAATGAAGTGATTACTCTTTTTCGCAATAAAAAGTGGAATGGAAAACTAAAACAACTCAACAAATTTGAAGCTTTGGAAAATCCCTTTTTCACTTTTGGAAAATAATAAAAGTTATTAAAAATAAACATCAAGTGATGCCACCACTTAGTTTTAACAATGAAATGTACCTGACACATCTTGAAAAGGCTAATCTGATAAGCAAACAATTAGAAAAAAAACATCAACTCACTGATTTGTTCTCCGATAGTTATACAACCAATTTAATAGACTCGTATAGTAGACATATTGAAACTATTAACTACTCTTTAAAAAACTCAGAGCTAATCAAAAATTGCGAAGTTAAAAATATCATAAAAACATTAAAGAGGAACAAATCTCCAGGTTTGGATGAAATTTCAAACATTTGTATTAAAAAACTTCCTAGGAAAGTAATTGACTACTTAGTACAAATGCCTAGAAATTGGCCATTTCCCAGATGATTGGAAAATCGCGAAAATAATTCCAATATTAAAACCAAACAAACCACCTAATTATCCGGATAGTTATCGCCCGATAAGTTTATTAAAAACATTCTCAAAAATCTTCGAAAGAGTAATAAAAGATAAAATAGTTCACTTTCTTGACCGCAAAAACATTTTATCTAATATTCAGTTTGGCTTCAGGCGGAACATAGCACACTATATCCTCTTCTTAGAGTAAAAAACTTTATAAAAAATAACCTTAGTCAAGGCAAGTCAATTGGTATGGTAGTATGAGATATTGAGGATGCTTTCGACACAGTATGGCATAAGGGTCTAATACATAAGCTTAATGTAATCGGTCTTCCAATATTTTTAATCAAAATCATACAAAACTTCCTGAGCAATAGAAATTTCTTCGTTTCCATTAATAACATTACATCAGAACTAAGACCTATAGCAGCGGGTGTCCCACAAGGCTCTGTATTAAGTCCTGTTTTATATAATATTTATACTCACGACATTCTTTTAACAGAGAACAGCTCTATCTCAATTTACGCAGATGATACTGTTATATATACTTCGAACTCCTCCCCGAAAATCGTTATATCAAATTTGCAGATGTACCTAAATAACCTAAATGACTATTATTACAAATGGAAAATAAAATTAAATTCAGGAAGAACAAATGCTATATTTTTTACAAAAAAGAGAAAAGCCTCCTTGTTGCCACAATCCAATCTCTTTCTTAACAATACCGAAATAAAGTGGGTGGACACCGTAAGATACTTAGGCTTGCACCTAGATAAAAAGTTAACGTTTCAATATCATATATATAAAACAATTGACAAAATTAACATGACCATAAAAATACTATACCCATTTATAAATCGGAGGTCATTTCTATCTTTAGAAAATAAAATAATCATACTAAAAACCATTTTTTTTTTTGCCAATTTTAACATATGAAGCGCCAATCTGGGCCAGTTGTGCTAAAACACATAGAAATAAATTACAAATTTAACAAAACAAAATATTAAAAATAAATTTTGAACTTACCATTTTATTTTTCAACGAAAAAGTTGCACGATAAGACCAATGTGAATATGGTTGGCAAAAATATTTATAAAAGAGAAATTTAATAATAAATTGCAATATTCAAACAATATTATGATACAAAACTTGTATGTTAATTTGTAAATACATATAGATAATAAATTAAAATAAATATATATCTTAGTAGTAGTTAGGTTAGTTTTTTTTTTGTTTTTTTAGTTTTAAGTTTAATTAAATGTAAGTTTTATCTAAAAAAGAAAAAAAACAAAAAATTATTTGGATAAGGTTTTTACTATCCTGTTTTCCCTTAAAAATTTAATATTAATATGAGAATGTACCATTTATTTCAAATTTAAAATGTTTCAGCTGTAAAGAGAATATCTCTAAATTCTGTAAAAATCTGTGTTTTTTAAAAAAAAAATGTATATTTAAGGAAATAAATTAATTGAATTGAATTAAATACAATAAAATAATTTACAATAAAATATATAAAATTGAAAAATAGGTTTTTTGATGGAAAAAAACACATTTTTTGCGTGTTTTGTGTTTTAGCGACAAACCATATGATTGGCTTTCCTTGCTACCTGAGCGGCAGATAAAATTTCAAAGTTGTTCATCTGGTTACAGATCTTTATAGTATGATCAAATAACTTTCTAGAACAATGCTGCTTTTTTTTATAATATTTTTTGAATTAGATGCAGTTTTGCTATTTCAAGTCCGTACTTTAACCTTAATACTTCGTCACAAACAGAAATGTTTAATAGACCTTCGTTTTCCTAAAATAACGTTACCTCCAAAAAAAATATATAAGAGAATAGATTCGCACAAGTAATAAAACTAAATTTAAGAGTAAAAGTAAAACAAATTCAAAAATATAGCAAAAATAGTAAAAATCATAATAAAATCTATACAAATTGTTTGAAGGTACAGGTGTACCTTTCCAGCTGAAGGAAGGATTTTGAAATTCCAGCTGAATAAAGGTTAATATTACTCAATTATTTGATATTATTTTTGCCCCACGCCCTGTCCACACCCTTGGAGTTTTGATACCGTGCTTGAGTATACTTTGATCAATTTTATTTCATTTTCTGAGCTTCTACTAATATTGTTATTAAGGATTTTATTTTGGCAAACAAAAATTCAAAAAAAAAAAAATTAAACTAAACAATCACCGATATTATAACCTTCTGCATACAAATAAATATATTTAAATTAAATAATTATTTAAATAATTAACATTTAATCTGTGATATATTACAAAACATTACTTAAAATATTTTAAATTAATTATTTTGGGTCTACTACAATCCTAATATCTCCAACTTGATCGACTTTATTGTTATCAAATTTAAAATTAATTTTTCCCAGTTCATCAAAAAAATTTGTATTATTTAAAATTGTTTGTGGCATAAAAACGAAATTTGTCAAAATAATTTTCCGATCATTAATTATTATTCCTTAAGGATATAATAAAAACTAATCGATTTCGATTTCCTTTAAAACGAAACAAAAATGTATTTATTTTAATTTAATATAATTTATTACAATTCTGTAGATATACAATTAAACCTTAGGTCTTCTAAAATACCTGAATATAATTTTTAGGATGTATTTAAAGATAATTTCACTCACAATAATTATTATTATTATAGTATTAAAAGATCGAAGATATCGATTATATCGAAAATGTTAAAAGTAAAATATTTTTATATTTTTTTTTTTTCAATAAACCTTGATCATTTCGGTGATTGTATTGTGGCGGAGATAAGAAGAGGTAGTAAAATAGTTGGGAATAACAAAAAAAAAAAAAAAATTACAAAACTATTAAAGATAATCTTTGGATAGCATCTGTTCATTTATCAAATTAATTATTTAGTGATTAATACAAGCAATAAATTAGAAATCGGTTTTTCTTGAGAACACACAAAAAATTTATTGAAAAGCATTTCTGTTTTTTTTTTTTTTTTTTGGTTATTTTTAAAGATAGTTGGTTAAGTATAAAAGTATAATATAGAATTTCTAGAAGATTTTGAAATTATCTTATTGGCTTTTATAATGAATAGAAGGATTAATTATATTTTGCAGAAAAAAAAAAATTTCCACTTTAAAAATTTATCTTCCACTACAGCATCACTCCTAATCTCAGCACAAAGATTTTTTATTTATTGGTTGTAGTTGATTTATTGCTACCACTTATTTAAGTTATTTTTCAATATATTCTTGAAGGACAAGTGGTAATCCACGGAGGATTTCTTTTATTAATAATTTCAGTATAAAAATTATATGATTTTTTTTAGAATTACTATAACGCAATGAAATTGCTGGAAATCATTAAGTGAGCAGTTTATTTTTGATTTTAATTAAAAATTAAACTACATTTAATATGTTTTTATTGATTTAAAATTTCTTTATAAACGAAATTATATAGTTTTTTGCATTTATCTGGATGTTTGTTAGTTCGACAGAATACTCCGACACATATACAATTGCAATATATATACAAATTGTAACATCATGTAATTGTCATAAACATAGTATCTGTTTTTTATTACTTATATATGCAATGTGTCATCTGTTATCTGTCATCTGTCATCTGTAATTTGTAATTTTTCATTTGTCAGCTGTCATTTGTCATTTGTCAGCTATCATCTGTTATATGTGTCATCTGTCATCTGTCATTTGTCCACTGTCATCTGTAATTTGTAATTTTTCATTTGTCAGCTGTCATCTGTCATTTGTCATTTGTCAGCTATCATCTGTTATATGTGTCATCTGTCATCTGTCATTTGTCCACTGTCATTTGTCCACTATCATTTGTCCACTGTCATCTGTTATAGATGTGTCATTTGCCCATCATTTAATAATGATTGTCATGTCATTCAAGTGTTAAATTTAGATGGCGCCATAGAACTTTTTACTTTTATTATGTCTTAATTAATTTCATTTTACAATTTGAATTTTACACTAGAACGCTGCTATGATTGTAAAAATATAAAATTATTGTAAGTTTATATTATATAGTTAAATTTTGTTTTCATTAAAAATATTATTTTAATTAAGTATTTCTATATTAATTTAAATTGAAATTATCTTATATTATAATTAGTTGAATACAATAGAATGTCTAAGAATATTGATTATTTAGAACTATTGAGGTCTTACGATAATATATGTTTAAATTTCCAATGATGACAAATAAGATGTCGTTAAAATGATCGAGTAAATAACTCTTAGGGAATTGAAAATTTTGCACCTTACTACAAATATTCTGTTTAAGAATATAAAGGTATGATATTGAGGAAATAGTAAGCAAATACATATTTTTCTTAAACCTGAAATGAAAACTCTAATGAAGGAAGAAATGCCAGAATTTATTTTGCTTCCGTCATATATGGTGGGTTACAAAACTAGTTTTTTATAAAAACCCGGCTATTATCATTTTCTATAAAAAAAAAAAACCCATTGATCAAATGTACGAACTCTACTGGCCAACCACATATAAAGCGTTCTCGTTTTTTAGTTCAGAGCATAGCACGAGCTGAAAAAAACAGATTCCGGTTTTTTTTGCTCACAGCGTTCAGAGCTCGAAATAAGTTTTTTTATGCGTTCAGAGCGCGCTCAGAGCATACTCTATGTGCTCGATTTAAATTATTTACATATATATTTTCAAATATTTTTAAAAAATATTTTAATTTCACTGCCATCCCTATTAATAATATCACATTTTCCTATTATTATAAATATTACATTTTTTCCTACGATTCCTGTTCGGATGAAAATGAAAATCGGTTGAGAAATGGCTCTGGATATTGTACCGATTCTTTTCCATTATTAAAGAGTAAATATTATGATACTAGTGAATCCCCTGTGCAATTTAACAGATGCAGATCTTTCAAGAACAATTTTATATAAAAAGAAATGTTTGTCTAGGGATAATTGTAGTTGTTTTCTGAACCGCTTGATTCTTGAATATACTTTACAATAAACTTAAAGTATAATACCTAATACTTTATGACGAATTTATACTAATTTCAATATAACTTAACACAATAAAACCCCATTACTCGCAACGTAGTAAATCGATGTATTTTCATTCATTTAAAGTCAAAAACATTTATAGTCACAATTCTGTTATAGGCAACAATTTTTTTGAAAGAAAGTAATAAACTTAATAAAATCATACAATCGATGTCGTTTATAGTCACATTAAAATATAACCACAACTTTTTCCATAAAACAAAAAAATAAGTGAATTATTTTATTAAAAAACTGATATATAATCTTTTTCTATAACTCAAAGCATCATGACGTTGCATTACAAAGCAATGAGTTGAAATATCGGATCTATCGTATATAATTTCATTTCAGACACACCCTAATTTCAATCTACTTCAAAATAATTCTGTTTTTTTCATTCTAATATCTTAACTGAATGTTCATATACACTTTAAGGTAAAACCACAACACTATTGAATATGAATTTTTCAAATAACTAAAATCTAAGTATTATAGTTTTAAAACAATTAAAATCACATTTTTATACCCATATGCATATATATAAATTTTTCAAACACAGCACACATCCATTCAAAACACAATAGTGAAAACTTTTTAATCAATTAAATAAATTACTCGTATTATTTAAAAAGCACAAAAAAAAATAAAAAAATAAAAAAAAAGTTCTTCTATAACAATAATAATTGAAGAATATCGCATTAAATTGAAAATATTCCTTCATCTTAATTCTCCCTCAAAACTTTCTAAAACAATATACTCATTCAAAACTTATACTAAACGAACATTTTAAGTGATATATCAATGTATTTTGTGTGTTTTATATATATACAAAAAGTTTAATATACTTTTATAAAGTTTTTTCTTTATCGGATGAAAATTATTAGTAAATAAGAGTATGAAAAATAAAACTAAAAAATTTATGAGCAACTTGTGTATAAGAAATTGATGTTTTTCTTTTTTACACAATTTTTAAAATTTATAATTCAAAATTTAATAAATTTAATATAAAAAAAAAAAATATGTACATATTTCAAAAATTTGTTTGAACAAAATCTTATGTCGCTTCGTCACTGCTTGTTTTTTTATATAACAAAAAACAAAAAGAGACAGAAAATGTTTAAATACAAAAACAAAAACAAAAAATTAAATGAAAAAATAAATAACGTTTTTTTATAAAATTCTTTATTACTCAATTTATACCAGTACATATTTTAATATTCCATTCATAGGATTAGTGTAGTTAGCACCAGATCGGTAATAAGATTTATCAGTGGCGTATATGGCTTAATATGAAGAAGACTGTTATAAGGACTAAATTATTTGTATAGTTGGATATTTTATGCTTATGCAGTTAAATAAAGTTAAGTAAGCTTAATTAGATGTAGATGTACATGTAAATACTATCAAATAATAATTAAAGTCTACACTAGATGTCACATGAGTTTATTGTGATACATTTTGGTTTTGATAATTTATTTTACTCAGTTATATAATTTTAAGTCCTAAATAAAATTGTGATTAATTCGTTACATCAAAACTATTGCGATCTGAGTCTCTATTAGATATAGTGTTATATATGAGAGGTATTGGTATTGACGCTTACCGTGACGTAATTGTGTAGGCAATAAGTGTTTCTGTTGACTATCTGCTTAAATCTGATTAATTTCCAGAAACATTTATATTATGCTTAACAACAATCGTAAAAAATTATAATTTATAAATTTTTGTAAATGTCATGTTGTCTCTTTTTCATAAATAAATTGTAGTATTGTATAAATTTTTCACCATATTGTGAATTTTAATGTAAATTTTAATATGAAATTTTTAATACAGACAGCATTTGAATGAATAGCGTGACGTGTGGTCATTTTTGATTTAAACCCTCCTTGAAAAATCAAATATTGGACTGCAAAAACCCTTGCGGCCGTAAACAGCTGGTATGGTGTTGTACGAGATGTTAATAGTGAAATTTATTAACTTCTAAACTAAACAATAATCTGAGTCTTTTTTCATAGAATTTCATTAAAGTTCAAAAATAGTTCTATTAGTTTAATAATGTAAATAAGTTGAATAATCACAATAATTTATCATTGTTTATTCAAAAATCCGTCTCTGAAAATAACAATTATTCTTTTATACTTGGTATTAAAAAACACATTCTAACATCATTCAACATAACAAAACATCAAATATAAACTGTAATGGTGCCAATTAAATGGTTATAAAATTCAAAAATCTTTAAATTTTATTTCAAAGTTCAGTGTACCTTAACAATTGTATTTATCCACCTACAATACTCTTCATCTTTTGCCTCCCTTCCATATAACAACTGTCAACTCAAAACTCTTGAATCACTATACAATTATGTGTGTGTACTTTCATGCACTAAAAATAGAATCGAAAAAAAACAACAAATCGAAAAATAAAGAGTCAAGGACATTGGCATTCTAAGCTTTTAGAAGATGTGGGGAAGGTATTTCATTGTGCATATTAATAAAAGTACAAAAAAAAAAATGTCTGAAATCCTGTTATATTGTAAATAAAAAAAAATAAAATAAAATTGTTTTTGTTTTTATTTTTTTAATAATAAAACAATATAATAAAAAAAATAACAATAATAACGGAATTAGTGTTTTTAAAAACTTCCCCTCTTATACTATCTAAAAATTTATTCTTCTCTCTATTTGTCTCATTATCATTTTTTTTTTCTTTTATATTGTTGTTATTCTCTTTGAATGTACTAATTTTTTCCGTTTTTACTGCTCTTTAAAAAAGTTAACTGTGAATATGGAAATTTCGTTTGATATTCTACTAGTGTAATAATGTGAATTTAATGACAGTTATTCTTGTTTTGTTCATTGTTTTTTGTGATTTTTATATTTTAAGGAAATTTGCTTTTTATAGTTTTTGAGTATAAGGAGAGAAAACTGAGATTAGAAGGAGGAAATTATTTTTAACATTTTAATTTTATAAGAATATACTTTTTATGCGGTATGGTAATTTTAAGTATGGTTGTTTTTATTGTTGTTCTTCTTTAATAATTATATTCTAATTAAAAGTAAATAAATAATTTAAAACTAGCTGCTGTTTTAATGTTTTGGAAAATATTTATATTAAAATGAATTTCGAAAATTATTTTTAATAGAATTATATTTTAAAAATTCTTCAAATAAAAAAATACTCTGAACTGAAGGGTTGTATTGTAGCCGTAGAAAAACATGAAGAACAACACTGTCTTAGCTGAAGCAAGTATTCAGCAAAGAAAGTGACCATAATCGAAGAGACTAGCCACAAATAGGAGTAGATGGAAAGATTTTATTTCTGCCCCATGCCCCGCAGACAAGGCTACTGGATATTGATGATGAAATATTGACATTTCAGAAGCAATATACTTCCTTCATCAGTGTTTGTGACGACCAGTGTTGCTCGAATCTCGTATTAAAAATATCAAATAAAAATATATTTGAATAGAAAGTCAATTAAATTAGATACTGCAAATAAGAGATAAAATAGAAAACTGCATGAATTGTAGTACCTACTCATGTAGTAAAATCATCTACCAAACAATTTATTTCAAATTAATATCATCAAATCTGATCAAATATTTTCCAAATGAAATTTTAGGCACAAAATGACGAGCTTGTTCTAAAGATGCCATTGAATGAAGAAATTTTATTAAAAAAATTATGAAGATCAGGTCCAGAACATACCTAATATCAAAGCATAAGTACTTATGTTAATTAAATAATCTATCTATGAGATTCTGTTCTGAATGGATACGGAGTAGGCGAAATATTTTTAATTTATTCGTTCTTCTTTTTCTTGATTTTGGTATGTTTAGATACAGCATTCGTTTCATAATTTTGAAGATCTACCGAAAGATCTAGTGTGATTTGACCTGCGGTGTAATGTAGTTTTCGCAATTTGGATATTTTGAATTATATATATTTAGTGTTCGCTACCGCTTTCTGGCTTTGGTTCACTTTACCAAATCTTTGACGCCATAATTTTCTTTTATTTTGCCGCCATTTGAAGTTAGATGTCTTAATTTGTTGTTTTTAACTTTTATATGACTATTTATTAGCACTTTTATTTTGGTTTTATATTTAGTGCCTCCCTGTCGATACCAAACCTCGCTATCGATACCAAATCTTTGATGCCATAATCTTCTTTTATTTTGTCGCTTAAAGCCCGATCTCTTAACATGTTGTTTTTTACTTTTATTTGACTTTTTGTCACCACTTCGGTACTTTATTTCGGGTTTAAGTTGAGGGACATTTCTTTTAATTGTATTTGCTTTCATTTCGGCTGCGTACATTTAATAAGGGCTTTGCTGCATATTTCGTCACTTTATAGCTATATATTATCTCGAATCCATTGATTTACCGATTATGCAGGTGATTGGCCTACAGTAACCGGTCCTAGGAGATGGAATAACTATATAACGCTGCCTAGAAACAACGTGGCGCTACCTTATTAGGGGTTCGATCGATTTTTAATTAACAAAGTCCTTCTAATCGCTGTGCGAATACAAGTACACATACAGAAAATTAAATATTTATTTTTTTTTATTAATCGCCACCAAGCAAGTTCGAACCCGGGGACCCTCTGTCATGGATCCTGTTACATAACCACTGCGCCATCGAGGATGTTGCTATATAGCTAAATAATTGGTGAATATTTTCCGATTTTTGTATTACGTAATGGACATTTCTACTCCCAACTACCTAAACAATATAACTTGTACAATTATGTCATCATTTACAGCCCATTTCTAATTTATGGGACATTTTTTAACCACGGGAAATTTTATATTTCCCACCTAGATCACCATTTTAAATCTTTTTGAACAATTATTTCATCATATACAGACTATTTATAATTTATGGAATATTTTGCAATCACCTGTTGTCCACCTAAATCACCATTTTAAGTCTTCTTCCAAACCAATGCAATAATTTTTACTGCTCATATATTCGTTTTTGAATATTAGTACAGCATCAAAAGTGAAATATAGAATTATACACATATTCATTTCTCTTTCGTGAATTCGAAATCTATGTTCTACATTTTTAATTTCTGATTTGATTTATAAATAAATTTAAAAAAAAAACGAACCCAAGAAGTCTGGCCTGTCTTATTTCTGCTGAAATTGTAATATCATCCGACATTATGTTATTGAGTAATTATTTGGGTTGAGGTTTTCTTATTTAAAGCTTCATTTATTTTTATTTATTAAATTAAATAAATATAAATACTGAATACAAAATTGAAAAGCAAATTAAATTAATTAAGAAATTTTATTTTATTTCAGAAATATTAAATAAATTTTTGTTTTTTTATTGAATCGTAATTATTTCTGTCTACCAAAGTTCTTTTCTTTTTTAATTATGTCTTATTTTGAAATATTTAACACAACAAAAACAAGAAAAATAAAATTCAAACATCATAACATTTTAATGTTATGGGACTAAAATAAAAATGTCCTTTCTTATTCAGTATTTCATAATATATGAATTGAGTTATAAAAAAGGACTATTTTATGTTTAAAAATAAATTTGAATTGTTTTTACTGTAATATAGCTCTTAAATATGAATAAAATAAAATAAAAAAAATGTTTTATTAATAAAGTATAAATTACGCAATTGATTTACGATTAGCAAATTTGCACTGAAATACAGCATATATATTTGTAGAATTATAGTTATATGGTTAAGAGCTAAACATTTTCGATAAATTGTGCTGACATAGAATTAACAAATGTGTTGACATAGATGTTGATTCAACCAATCCAGTGTCGTCACATTTTAAACAATGGTTTAAACGAGGGCTTAAATCTCGATATGGACTGGTGTAACATCAAATATATATCATCAAATTATATTTCGTAAGAATGTACCATAGTTTATACCTTTAATATATTTTACAAGTATAAACTATGGGTACATTAGAAACTTTTCCTATACACAAAATATCTCCTCTTGTTCCTCTTGTGTTACGCTCAAGTCTGTTTGTAATCATATATCATGTCTTTGAGGCTATTTTATCGTGTCACGCTCTATTTCATCTTACCTTTGACCTTTTATCCGAGCCACAAAATCATTCGAGGCACTTTTTCTCATTCTAATTCGTCTCTTCATATGAAAATAATTACATGCTTGTCGGATTTTGTTTTTTGGCATTCAATCTTAAATGATCCTACCCAATCTTTTTGACAATCTTAAATGATCCTGCAACATTCCTAGTATTTTCATTTTTACATCACGAAGAATGGTTTTCATTTTATTGGTATCGGCTCTGGGTCGGTATCGATTGGTGACATTTTCAACTTCTAGGAGATATTGGAAAACGGTTTTTTTAAGCCCAAAAATCGCCGAAATTGGCCGAAATCGAGATTTTCAAATGGGAAGGGGTATTTTTTTTTTTGCAAATTCGGATATTTTTTTTCTACGACAAAAATTAAGAAACTTATGTTAAATGATTTTTTCTTTTGTTTTCTCAGTATTTCTCCTTAAAATTAATAAAAATAAAATAAAAATACACCATATTTTCCCTTGGTAAACTAAAATTATCATTATTTGTAAATTCATTTTTTTTTCATGTTATCATATTTTTAATCTCAGTTTTGGATTTCTTTAAACAAAATAAAAAAAAACAAAAAAAAATTTACTTTACAAAAGTTTCTTATTTTTTGACGTAGAATCCGAATTTGCATAAAACAGTACCCCTTCCTATTTGAAAATCTAGATTTCGGCCGATTTCGGCGATTTTTGGGGATTAAAAAACCCTTTTCCGTGCTTTCTCGGCTTTTCAAATAACGGCAAAAATAATGGCTCCTTCCCCTCTTAAAAAGCTGATACACATGTTCTGGAATACGACTACAATATAGTTTTTTTTTTTTTTGCTACTGATATCACTATGTTGTATCCTAGTATTGTCAAGTAAAACTGATGTAATTATCTTCGTTAGTTGTATTTATTTTCGAATTTTATAACCGAACCATCTGCACGATAAACGATTTTTATTTGTTCTGAAACCATGGCTCATCTCTTTAACGCTATAAGTTATTATTTGGTCCTTTGGTCCATAATCAGATTGAACAGTAAAAGGCTCAATAAGTCAACTTGGCATAATTCGGTGGAGACTTGTATTTTTTCAGATAGTTTGTTTGCAACAAGTATTCCGGTTTTAGAATTCGTGTTCATGCACTTTGTAACACAGTTACATTCTATAAAAAGTTGGTACAACATTTTTTCAATTTAAATTACAAATCATTCGAATCCCTTGACACATATTTAACAAAAAAATAAATGGCAAGAGCAACTGAAATGAAGATTTCCCGAACAAAAGCATACAATTGCATGAACCTCTACACAATGACATGTATCGGTGCACTGATTAGATTTCATATAAAATAACACAATATAACAAACAATAAATTAGTGAATACTATAACAGGATATAATTTCTAAACATTAATCAAATTACGAGAACCAATTTCCCTTTTTTTAATTAAATTTAAATTCTTTCTAAAATTTTTAACTAAATTAAATTAATGAAGATTAATTAGAAAATTTTTAGGTTTCAATTTTATTAAATTTATTATGATCCCCAAAAAATCCAATATGTATATATAATATTATATATTTAATAAATGGTTCTAAAATTGCAAAAATTTATTTTTTTGTAAATATACCCTTACAAATTAATCGTCATTCAATTAAAATTAATTTCTTAAAATTAATATTTATGGTTGAATTGAGAATTTGCCGGAAGGTGTTTGTAATTAATTTTCTTAAAATTGATTTTTGAAATTTTTATTCTCAATTTATATTGCCTACAATATTAAAATGATTTTCATAAAGTTATTGTAAGCAAGCAGTCTAAACAATATTTTAAGCAAGAAGCAAGCTTTATTTTAATTTTTGGTTACTTTATGGAAAAAAATCTAGTTAAATATGGCCCCCTCTGCGAAGTAATATTTTTAGCTCTATAAATGCTGTTGTGGTGCTCTATACCTTTACAATTTCAAATTGGGACACGACAACTTCAAATTGGGACTAGCAAACTTCAAATTGGGATTAAAAAATTTAAAATTGGGACTAAAAAAATTCAAATTGGGAGTAAATAATTTTAAATTGAGACTAAACAACTTCAAATTGGGACTAGACAATTTCAAATTGGGATTAAACAATTTGAAATTGGGACTAAACAACTTCAAATTGGGATTAAACAATTTCAAATTGGGACTAAACAACTTCAAATTGAGATTAAAGAAATCGGGACTAATCAACTTCAAATTGGGATTAAACAATTTCAAATTGGGACCAAACAACTTCAAATTGGGATTAAACAATTTCAAATTGGGACTAAACAATTTCAACTTGGGACTAGACAATTTCAAATTGGGATAAGACAATTTCAAATTCGGACTGAACAACTTCAAATTGGGATTAAACAATTTCACATTGGGACTAGATAACTTCAAATTTGGATTAAATAATTTCAAATTGGGATTAGTTAACTTCAAATTGGGACTAAACAACTTCAAATTGGGACTATATAACTTCAAATTGGGATTAAACAATTTCAAATTGGGACTAAACAACTTCAAATTGGGACTAAAGAACTTCCAATTGGGACTAGATAACTTCAAATTGGGACTAAGCTACTTCAAACTGGGATTAAGCAATTTCAAATTGGGACCAAACAACTTCAAATTGGGATTAAACAATTTCAAATTGGGACTAAACAATTTCAACTTGGGACTAGACAATTTCAAATTGGGATAAAACAATTTCAAATTCGGACTGAACAACTTCAAATTGGGATGAAACAATTTCACATTGGGACTAGATAACTTCAAATTTGGATTGAATAATTTCAAATTGGGATTAGTTAACTTCAAATTGGGACTAAACCACTTCAAATTGGGACTAGATAACTTCAAATTGGGATTAAAAAATTTCAAATTGGGATTAAACAATTTCAAATTGTACCTAGGCAACTTCAAATTGATAATAGATATTTTATTCAATAAATATTACAACAATGTTAAATTTAAGCAGGCTTTTGAAAAATAAAAGACAGCATTTTTTTATTAATAGTGTCATTCTTAATTAATTCATCCCTAAACATGTCTTACATCAAGAAAATTGAAGCAGATAATATAAGGAAACAAATATGTTCATTGTAAAATAAAAACTAGGATTGGAGAATAGTTGTAAAAACTTTAGGCGTAAAGAAATCAACTGCCTATTGATGGGTGAATAACCAACACACGCAAAGTAACGTGGTGGTAAGCGGAAAATAGAAATAACTAATGAGCACCGAGTATTTATTGAAAATCCTAGATTCACTTTAAAACAACTGAGAGATAAATTCCAAAATAAACATCAAATTATTTTTTCTACGGAATTTTTGAGAAAACACTTAGATGGATTACTATGTATATGTTGAAAGACATTCGAAGAGAACCAGAAAGAGCAAACATTGAAAGCAATAAAATAAAACGATGTGATTACGTTCACAAAATTTTAGAACATCAATCAAACTATACACCCATACTCTACACCTGGATGAAACTAATTTCAATTTATATATATCGAGAATCAAAGGTCGTCCCAAATAAGGTTTATCCGTTTTTTAGATGGAAATAACATGAATGACTTTAATTTTTATGAGAATTCAATGTGTATGACAAGAACAGTAAACATATTAAATCAGGTAGCAAATAGTTTTGTATCAATAAAAAATTTAAAATATTTGGGGTATTATTAAGAAAAAAGTCGGACAATGCAATCCAGAAGCTCTTAGACAGCAAATTTGGGTAGCTTAGGAGAGCATTATAGATGACTTAATTGAAAATTTTATTAACTCCATGTAAAATAGACGGGAAACGGTAACAAAAGCAAATGGCTGTCATACTAAATTCAAAATATATGAGGCTTAAATTATAATAAAGTAATTTCAAATTTCGATGTTTATAAAATTTTGGCATAAAATATAATGGTCGCAAATTTTTTTTTTTTTTTTTTTTTAACTTCATTATTTTATCTTCTGTAAAGCAATTATAATACTTAAGTTAAATTTGAACAAGATTACAATATTAACATAGAATAAAATAATAGTAGAAAACCATTCTGTTACTATAAGAGTAAGTGTCGAATGGTCCACAAAATTAAATTACCAACTATAAACTTAATAATATTTTTTTTGTTTTTGGGATATTAAAACAGTTTAACAGAACAAAACGTAGAATATCTACCAGATTTCTATTATTTATCCTTAAATTATCATACATAGTACCTCTAGTATCAAGGTACGCAGATCTAATAAAACAAACCTTTAAAGTTTTACAGAAATATAGATTTCTTACAGAAAGAATACCAAAATTAAAAAATAGATGATGAGTATTAATCATTCTACTACTATTACATATAACTCTGACAGCATATTTGTGAAGTAATAAGAGTACAAATTTTGTCATAATAGGCTTCACAATCCAACATGTTATACCATATTGGAGTTTGGAATGATACATAGTAAAATTTTAAACAAACTTTTGTCGAACTATACAAACTAACTTGGTATAATTGTCGTATGACATTATTAAAGTATTTTTTTAGGTAAGATGTGTGATCAAACCAAGACATTTTGGAGTCAATTATTAGACCTAAGTATTTAAATTTATCCACATTTTCTATTTTATAACAATTAGTATCACACTGTGAGTAAATGTCAGCACGTCCGGATAAATTGTGTTGTTAACAACATGGAGAGTTGTAATTAATATGTAAACTTAAAGAAGGTGAACTATAGATATTAAAAATTTATATACTTAGTCTTTGAACTAATTATAAGTTTATGCTTAGCGAACCATTTACTTAGTATATGTAAACCGTGGTTAATATTTACAGTTGCTTCATTATAATTAGAGGTGACATAAGTAAATGCTGTGTCATCTGCGAATGTAGTTCGTTTACCCTTAAATGTCTGTAAGAAAAGTGAATTTATATAAATTAGAAATAAAATGGGGCCAAGGACTGAGCCTTGAGGTACCCCACAATTTATGTACGCTAAAGTACTAACCGTATTTTTACTCTCTGTTTTCTACCCGTTAAGAATGAGCAAAACCAATCGTAAATGAAACCTCTAAAACCTATTTCAAATAATTTATTCAATAATATACTGTAAAAAATAAATAGGGGTGAGCTTGCTTTACCTGTATTTAAAGTATCGTATATCTCAGAAACAAAGTTTTAATAGAGCTCCTTCGGTGGACTTATTTTTTAAAAAAAACAAATTGACAATTACTAAAGAAATTAATATTATTTAGAAAGCAAAGCATTTTATGTTTTATAGCTTTTTCAAAAACTTTGGAGTATGTAGAGAGCAGAGATATAGGTCTATAGTTGTTCACTTAAAATGAGTCCCCTTTTCTGAACAAAGATATGACCTTTGCAATTTTCAAATTTTCAGGAAATATCCCAGTGTATATGCTTGAATTAAACAAATTTAAGAGTATATCCACTATATAAAACGAAATTTTTTTTACAATCATACTACTTATACCATCGAACCCATACGAGTTCGAATTTTTAAGATTAAATATAATTTTAATTAATTCAGAACCAGTAATTGGTTTAAAAAAGAAACTATTTACATGAAACGGTTCTGGTATAGTAAAATTATGTTCTTTAAACGAAAATAATGCAATTATTTTTAATTTTGTTCTTGCTTTTTACCTATTTCGAAAAATTCGTCTAAGTGAAGGGAAAATAATTATGCTAACTTCTATTTTGGATAAATATTGCAATAAATAATATAAAAAATATATATTTTATTATTAAAAATCTTTGGTAAAATAATTCACACTTTTTTTTCCTTACAAAGGTGGCCTTATATGTCAGAACCAGTATGTAGGCTTTTAGACCTTTATGCCCTCCTTCATTCCTAAACTTAGTCGACATCTCTCTTCACTCTTTCAAATCATTTATTTTAGCAAATTTAAGCTGTTCGAATTTTACTGCACACTACTGTATATAGCTTCTGTGGGAATTCTGAGGGAGATGTTATGTCGGCGTAGAACCTAATGATCATATCCCAAGGATAGCTGGAATTTATGGCTTTCCAAAAATATATATCTTTGGTGTGCATCTTATCCTTTAAGGACGAAAAGGATATTTGAAAGTATCCTTGTTGTTTTGATGTTTTTGTCTAAAAACCGTTAAATATGTTGGTCTATTAAATATATATATATATATTCTAAAAAAATTAACATTTATTTGATGATTATTGGTGCTGCCGTTGTGTTGATATTGTAGTTCAAAGTAGAAAACTTTAGAAAAAAAAAATAATCTTTATTTTCTTTCTTGAAAACCCAAATACTAGGAATGTGCATGTTCAATACTTTCCAGTATGCATTACTACTCGATACTTTCATCATCAATACTCGATACTTTCTACTCGATACTTTTTAGCCGATACTTCTAAATTCGTTAACTGAAAATTTTATTAAGGAAAAATGAAAAGCAATTTATTTGTATAGTGTATGCATTTTTTCAGTTTTTTTCGTTACTTCAGTTTATTTAATTTTTTGTTTGTATATTTTGGGTTTTTTTTTGTATGAATAAAACAGTTTTTATATTAAATAATGAATAAAAATATTAAATTATGAAAAAATAACATTAAATAAAACATTATTCATAATAATTATTTTAATTTAAAAAATTAATATCTTTGGTGTTATATTATATTTCAGTTTTTTTCTTTATCTCAGCTCAGTTTGTTAATTAACAAAAAAAAAAATCTTAACTTAAAAAACTGATATGTATTTAATTTTTCCTAACGAACTCGATATCTATCAATCTCGACTACCACTAAAGTATTGATCAACGAACACGGTATCGAGTATCCACTACACTATCAATTTCGATTACCTCTAATAGTACGTTTTCAAGCTCATGTTTATGGATAAACAACTAGCTCATAAACCAGTCAAATGTCAAGTGTTCACAAGGTTTTTTGGAAAACCACCAGCTGTTTATTGTTTATATAAAATTTTTTTTTGTATTATCTTTGTGTAGAACTTAAGCTATTATAATTGGTATACGATAAATGAATAAAATAAAAAAAAATATGGAGGATTTAAAAAAAATGATAATATCAGAGAAACAAATAAAATAATTCACATTTTAGTTTATTACCATACCCACTTTACTCACTTCAACATTAAGTTCTGAGAATCTTTCAAAAACGAAATACAAAAATATTCAATTTACAATTATATAAAAAAAATAATCATCATTTTAATTTATTATCTCTTTTTCCATTTGAATTTTTTACTTATGTATATATAAAGCCTTATTATTTATACATTTTTAATATATAAAACTGATATTTAATAAAAGTGAATTAAAAATAAAAATGCATCTTTTACAATATCCTTTGTTTTAATTCTTCTGTTAACTTTCCATGTAAGTCTTGTAATTTCTCAATCATTTCTATAACTCCATATAATTTTTTTTCACTTTTTTCTATTAAAGTTATACAAGATTGTCCAATTAATCGTGCTGATGATAATTGAGAATTTATACTTGATTTTTCGTTTTTTTGATGATCATTAATTGAAGCTAAACTAATTTCACACAAATTCACATAATCTCATCTATTCTTGGTATTTTGATTTCTTTTTGTTTTTGTTTTTTTTTGACAAATGACAAAATGAATTTATGACAAAAAAATCAAGGGTCATGCAAAAAAAAATTTAAAATCGACAAAAAATCGAAATTTCATGGTTGGGTTACATGTTTTTGAAGTGGTTTATGATATAAACACCTCGCTACTTGTTTATGATTTTCAGCAAATTTGTATGGGAAAACCACTACGTAAACAACCAGTTTATCATAAACAACATGTTTATCCATAAACATGAGCTTGAAAACGTACTATAATAAAGTATTGATCAACGAACACAATAAAAACATTAATACAATATTAACCATTTGTGTTTGTTTTGATATTCAGCAGCAGAGTATACATATTTTTATATCTTTATTTTTTAGTCTATTCTACATGTGGTATAGTAGTCACATTAACATGTATACATACACTATACCCATTTTTAGTTTTTCCATTCTGTTTTGTTCCCTATTCTCTTTTTTGAGAAATTTTTATTGTTAGTACTCTTATCGATACTTCGAGTTGAAACAATACCAATACTCAATAGTAACAGTAGAGATCTTTATTCTTGATCAATATTAAATACTCGATATTTTTACAGAAAAGTAAGTGAGACTTTTATTCTTGGTCAATACTAGATACTAAGTATCGAGTAGATACTTTTCGCACATTACTACCAAATACCTAAAGATTTTACTATAAAACCCCCCAATATTTATATACTGTTGGAAAGGTTTCTTGTTTTTCTATAACTATCTATAACTATCTATAACTATCTATAACTATTCTATAAATAACTTTTTCTATATCATACATATATATTTTACGACTACGTCAAATAGTTTACATGATATAAGCATTTATTAAAAAAAAATTGTGTTTTTCTACACTTTTTCTATATAAAACAAGGCAAAACTAGTGCCTTTTACGAAATAACAATCTTCTGAAGTAAAAATGTAAGCAGTTATCCTTGGAATATGGTCATACGCCGATACAACATCTCCCTCAGAGGAGTCGTTTCTGCCACTACAACTATCTTTCTACTATCTTACTATTTATAAAATAAATTATAAATCCAAAATACATTTGCCGAATTCATTAACAGAATATCTCTTTCTATTAATTCAACGATTTATTTTGCTACCGTCATTTATGACTGGGTACGGGGGACTAATGTATGATCATAATAATATTTATTTATTTTTATTTTGTTCAGCTCCCATTTTAATTGAAAAACTCCAACATTTAATTATTACATCGCATACCATTAGGTAAAATAGTTTTAAAATCTTAAAAATATTTTCCGCGGTAAAAAGTAATTTAAAACTTGCATGAATTTTAAAGTAAAAACAAGAAAAATAATAGACAAAATGCAGATATTTTTCTTTTATTATAGTCTTCTCCTCATCAGTTATTACGCAAAAAAAAAAAACTGTTTTACTGCTTCAAGTTTTTCTATTTTTTTTTATACAGTTTTAAAGAGTTTTTTTTTTGTAATACCTCTTGACATGCACCTTAAGTGGGAAATAGTTTTGTTCTTGTTTTCTTCCATTCTTTTTAATCATATTTAAATAATTTTAAAAAAATTACTAAAAAAAATACTTTACTTGTTTATTTTTACTCTTGTGTACTCTGTTTTTTTTTCTATTATGATGCTATTATAATACAGGATTTCGGGTTTTGAATTCTACTAAATTATTTCTTTAGTTACTTTACATTTACAGCAGAACTTTTGATTCACAGCAACATGAATCATCTTTTTGAAATAGATTTTTTGTATTATTGTTAACTCAAATTTACGAGTATAATAATTATTACTGTTTTAAAATTAAGGAATACATTTTTTTTTAACTTATTTTTATTTATGTACACCTGTTGAAATATGAATTCCGGAGATAAATATTTTTAAATGAATGCTTGAAATAAATGCAACAACATTCTTAAAAGATATTTTATCTAAAAGTTTTCACATTTCCTATTCATTCCACACGCCACCACACAACTATGAAGAGATATAAAATAAAAATAAATTGTATATATATATTTTTTGAAAAAATAAATTAAAGCACAGATATTTAAATATCAAGAACAAGCGTGTGTACTTATAAAATTAGATATGTAAAGCAAGTACGATACCAATTCAGGTGGATGGAATATTTATTTATTATCTATTTTTGTACTACTCCTGGGATTTCTACACAGTATTTTTTTTTCGAGTAATAAAATTTCGATAGAGTAAATGCTATTCTATATTGTTTCGTTCCTAAAATCTATCGTCTAGTAGAAGAGATGAATTTTATTTCGCACGATATTTGAACCCGGTGCTTGCCACATTGCCAAATTCCATTTTTCTGGCTTTAAAAAAATTAATATGGTATAGGACGTCTTTAAATTACATTTTTCTGGTTATAAAAAGTTTAATAGGATATAAAATATCGAACTAATATGATAGAAAAGTATACCGAACTTTAAATACTTCGGTATAGTATATTTAATACAACCGAAGGAATAATGGAATATAGATTAGTCTTATATTAACAAGAACGGCATTTGGCAGACTTTAGTCTATATTGATATCTACACACTTATTGAAGCAGACTAAAATGACAAATTTTAAGTTCAGCATAAAAGATAAAGCTATAAACAGTCTATTAAACCAAATGTAAGATTATCCGAGATATAAGTATGTGTATGGTTAACTGAACAAACAAAAAGAAAGAAAAGAACAATTCACAAAATAACTAACGATTAGTAATTTATAATCGCCCCCAAAGCCCCACTTAGGGCTTTACAGGAAAATTATAGTAATGATAATTAACTTATAAGAATAGAAACAAAATATTTAATATATAATTTTAGCATATTCAATAATAAACTAATATAACTAAATTTATTTATTCATAATTTTATTAAAATATTGTAAAATAACGGCAATTCCCCTCGCAATAGTTTAAATAGAATAAAGATCATAAAAGCTCTAATTTACATTATATTGTGATGAGGTCAGCTTAATCTTTTATCCTACAAAAAATTATTAAAATTAAACCGTTATTTCAGCTTGAACATATAAATTCTGATACATAACATTTAAAAAAAAAAACAAGTCAAATGTTCAAATTAAGAAAATACAAAAAAACATTAAATCCATCAACACAGAATGAATCCTTTTTGAAGTTTTCTCAGAAATTTAATTAAAAATTAATTAAACTAAAAAATATTTTTTAAATCCGACCCTGTTGGTATTTAATTATTTACATATAGATTTTCTTAAGAATTGCAACATAATTTTTAATATTTTATATAAAATAATATGTTATACAGGTTTACAATGAATGTTAAGTTAATTCTTAAAAAGGATCATTCTATCAAGACTCACGTCATTATTATTATTTACTTTAACATAATATACATATGTATGTAAAATGTGTGTATTCATACATTATATAATATACATATTATTATGTACTATTATGTAAATATTTTTATAAAATGTAATGAAAGAAACAAACCTCTAGGGAACAAATTTTCTCTCAAAAAACACCATTATTATGAATATGTTTATAGTGTATTATGTATGTATGTGTGTATGCTTTTGTACGAATATATTATTTTTAGATTTCATTTTTAGGTATATTTAAATTATTTTTCTGAAAATGAAATGAATTCACCCGTAAAAAATTTCAAGATTTTTAAAAAATTTCATCAGGAGTATAAGAACACAGCACAGCACAGAAAATCACATAGTAATATTTTGAACCCACAATTTTATTTTGTACTTTTTACTTTTTTCTATTTTTTTCTGTTTCTGTTTTTGTTTTGACATGACAAATTACTTCAATGATTTTGATTTATTATTGGAAGAAAATTTTCAAGTAATAAAATCATATAAAGTAAATAATTTTGATGTTTTGTAAATTGTAATTTAGGTGGGCGCGACAAAGTATCGTACTGATGTAGCAAATCAAATAAAAAATTTCAAAATTTAATAAATTCTATTGATTTACATAACAGATAAGTCATTTTTATATATACATAAGTACATATAATATATAGGCAGTTAGAATGTATAATGCGAAGTCAAGATGATGATATTAAAATGAATTTTATAAAGTAATTAAAGGATGAAACTAGAGAGGTCATAGAAATTTATATAAAATAAAAATGTAAATATGAAAAATATTGTAAAAATTAGCGATCGGAGGATGGAGTGTTATCATATAATATGGTTTGTGTAAACATTTTTTAAATGTGCTTTTTTAGTATTTGAAATTATTTAAAATAACCATATTATGGTATAAACAAAATAACAATACAAAATTCAAATCTCATTACCATAAAATATACAAAATGTCTCTATGATTATTCAATACACAAAAGTAAAAATTATTATTTTAGCAAAAATTACAAATATTGGAAAAATTCAATCTTTCGATACTTTCAAAATATTAATTATAAAGTTTTCAAATATAAATTAATAAAATAATTTAAAAAAATTTAAAACAATTATTGTCAAATTTACATTTAATCAATTCATTTTTATAAACTCAATAGCTTTTCGTTTTATCTTTATTTAATTTAATTAGATAGAAAAAAAAAATTTAAATTGTAGTTGATAAGATGATTTAGTCTAAGCTCTAAATTAATAAAAGTCGATAATGTCAGTATATGTAAACTATATTTTGGAATGAATAAAAAAAATTAAAATTAAATTAAAATTAAATTAATTAGATTAATCTTCAACTTTGATATGAATAGGAAGATTATTTAATAATTTAAGTCCGTTATATATTAACATTTTTTTGGTATTCTCTTTTCTAAAGAAGTTCAATCTGAAGCTAAAAATATTTCTCGAAAAAAAAATGGTTATGTATATCTTGTCTATAAACCAAACAATCACATAAATAACTAGGCAGTAAGTTGTATTTGATTTTAAAGGCAAATACATGTACATTAAATTTAAATCTTTGCCTAATATTAAGCAATTTTAAACTTTGTAACATACTATTAATAGAAGTGTAACGGCTATATTTTATTTATATATTCTTATTCCTCTCTGTTCTGTTTCATATTTGATATTTACAATCTTTTACTGTTTGATATTTGCAATCTATCTAATATGATATAAGAAAGCAAATATCCTTGAGAGAACAGATGTGAGGAGTAAATATATTAAGAAACAGAGCCTAGCATAAACTGGTTCGACCTATTGACAAAAGAAAACATTGTTCAACTGTTTAATAAGATCAAGTGAGTAATCATTAGGTTTCAAATTGAATGAATAAAGTCCATGAGTTCCTATTATCATAATGAATGCCTATATTATCTAATAGACAATAACAAATATGACATGCGGAAAGTACTTGCAATCCTGCAAGGTAAAATTTAAAAATACGTTTAAAGAAAGCTGATGTCATGACTAATAAACATGTGATTTGGAACAGGCCTACACAGACGGGGGGATATCTTTGGCATGAAATACTGCATGAATATAATCCAGTAAACAACCAGTAGTGATATAAAACTATAACATAAAGAAACGGGTGTAAAACGTGGATGATCACGGGATGAAAAAGCGTGAATGCATCACGGGTATATTTGGATTTACTAGAGAAAATGGAATGTATAAAAATCAAATAATAAAACCCGATCGATGTGTATGTACATGGGTTATGTGTTGTGTTTTTGTTTCCCCTACTATTTCTTTTTACATTATAAAAAATAACAAATCAAATCGAGCATTTTTCTACCGGTTGGTTTAGGATTAGGAATAGGAAGACAAAATAAAATTAGAGGATGATAGGACATTTCCGAAGGTTTTCGTTTTTATGCAGGTCATATATAAAGAATTTTTATGTTTGGGGAATACAAACGATGGAATTAAATTCTATATTTGTAATGTTCGGGTTATAATCGAATTTGTACAAGCTGTTTTTTATTACCATTTAGGGATTTCGACGTTGAAGAAACGTGCTTATTTCTCCGATCCTGTTTAACAAGAGAAGTTATTTAGTTGAGGTAAAACATATTTAAATTCCATACTGTATACAAAATAGTGAGACAGCTCCGACAATACAATAATGTTCAAGAAGAGTAAAGTGTGACAGTAATGTTTGAATAATTTGTAAAACGATTACCGCATTTTTAAATTTCATTTATATATTTTAACGCGTTACTAGAAGCAACAACTCATATATGGGAATTGTACTCCATATCAGATCATATGTAAATTTATAGAACTTCTGAAGATCACAGGACAAAATGAAGGATTTACAGCGACTTAGGAAACATAAAGATTTAAGATAACTTTCCGATTTATCTGTTTAATATATCAAGTTTGCTAAAGCATTTTAGCCTATCTATATTTTATTTATTTATTTATTTATTTCATTTCTCAAAAAGAGCTGTGTAGCTCGTATAGAGTATATATATATACATGTATGTGATTTAACATATCAAAAATAAAAGTATTCAAAAGTATTCAGTGCAACATAATTATAATTTAACAATTTAATATAATAAGAAAATATAAAAGATTTTTTTTTCTTTTTTTTTTTTTTTTTTTTTAACAATTCAAATATAATTCAATAAAAATTCTAATTTTAATCATTGGACAAATACATTATTTTACAAGTTTTTTTGAATTTCTTACTGGACATATTTTTTGCACTCAATGGCAAATTATTATATAACATTATTGCTGTATTCATTATAGGTTCTATACCATTCAAATTAGCACCTGCATTGTATCGTAAATTATTATTGCTTCTGGTGTAGTGTTCATGTACGTCATTATTTGACACCAGATTGGTGTTTGTTTTTATTAAGTTATTCCTCATATTATGTATTTGATTCATTTGTATTACTTCTTTATAGTGTATTAATTTTAGTATTTCATATTTTTTATGAATATAATCAGTTGAGGTTCTGTGGCGCAGTTGAAATAGGTTTTTTATTGCCTTATTTTGAATTTTTTGAAGGTTGTAGATATTTTTCATAAATGTGTTACCCCAAATTGCTATTCCATACGTAATAGTGCTATGGAATAGACTATAGTAGGTAGAAATTTTTATTCTTTCTGGAAGCCGTTTCCCAATTTTCCTAAATAGTCCAGCTAGTTGTCTGGTCTTCAGAATTAATTCATTAACCTGTTTATTCCAGTTTAAATCTGCATCAACCCAAATACCTAGATATTTATATTCACACACTCTATTTATGATAATATTGTTATAATATATGGACATGTCTTCATTCTTAGATTTAACCATCAGATATTTTGTTTTATTAACATTTACCGTGAGCTAGTGTAAGGACATCCATTTGTGTATGATTTGCATGTCTTGATTTATTCTTTCTTCCATTTCGTTAACATTATTTTCAGTGGACACAACAACTAAATCGTCAGCAAACAAGAACGGTTTTCCCACCAGATTCAGATTTGAAAATCCGCTTATATAGCATGAAAATAGTGCTGGACCTAAAGAGCTCCCTTGTATAACACCATAGTCAACATATTTATACTGACTTATCACTCTTTCACATTCTGTATACTGTTGTCTTTCATGGAAATAGCTTTCAAACCATTGATATTCTTTGCCTTTTATCCCGCATTCAAATAAGATTCTAAGCATAATCTTGGGATCCAATGAGTCAAAAGCTTTGGCCAGATCAAAGAATACGAGACATACTTTTTTAGATTTACTTACTGAATTCTGTATATACGATATAACATCAAATAAAGCAGCGTTGGTGTTAGAGTTTTTTGTAAATCCATATTGCACATTGCTGACGAAATTATTTTCTAGTAGATATTGTGTTATTTGATTATTAACAAAAGTTTCCATTATTTTACTGCTGAGCACAGTAGATATTGAGATCGGTCTAAAGTTGTTAAAATCATTCTTATCGCCAGATTTTTTATAAATTGGTATTACTTTGTTAATTTTTAGTAAATTTGGTACATGACTTTGTAGTAGAGATGCATTTATTAATGATGTTATTGGTTGTGCTAATACATTTTTACATTTTTTTATTACTGATGTTTTAATATAATCTACTCCTGAACTATTAGTGCTGGCAAGACTGTCTATGATACGCTGTATTTCCACTATATTGGTAAAGCTAAACTTAAATGTACTAGTTGTTCTAGGTACTGGCATATAAAATGAGTCGAAATTTTTCGCCATATTTCTTCCAACATTACTGTAAAACTCGTTGAATTCATTGATTTTAGTGCGTTTTTCATTTAGTGATTGACGTTCATTAAAGAACTCATAATTTCTATAGTTGCTTAGTCCATCTCTTGCTATTCCTTTGACGTAGTTTCATATTTTTTGTTGGTTATTTAGACATTTGTCAAATTTGTTAGTGTCGTATATTCTTTGTTTTCTCCTTTTTGTAGTAGTTACTTTATTTAGCCAGTAATGGTATTTTTCTTTTAAATGCATGTTGTTTACATCTAATAAATGTTTGCTATGCCAATAATTTTTTATCTTAATTAGTTGTATACATTCATCGTCTATCCACGGTTTGCTGTATTTTACATATTTTTTGTATTTTTTGTTTGTAGTTGACATAATTATACATTTTTGTACCGTGTTTACTAGATTATTGCAAATTATCTCGGCAACACTTGAAGATGTGTCGATATTGCAGTTTGACAATTTATTTATTACTTCATTGTCATTTGTTTTTGAAATGTTATATTGACAGAAGTTTTTATTTATAAAACTATTTTCTTCAGTTATTTCCAACAATAAAATATTATGGTCCGTATAGTCAGCACGTAAGTGTGTTATATTAATTTTGTTATTAATTTTATTTTTTAGGATATGATCGATACAAGTGTTTGTTGCTGCTCTGGTGGTTGTTGTATCACAAAAATAGAACCCATTAGATTCAACAAGAGATTTGTAATCATTAACATCTTTATCCAGCGTATTATTTATATTCATGTTGAAATCTCCAAGAACCATTGAATTTTCTTCATCGAGGCTATTTAAGTGTGCATCCAATAGATCGTAAAAGGAATTAATATTGTTTCTGGTGTTATTTGGTGCTATGTATATTAATGATAAATCAAGCTTGGTGTTTATTGTGAATATTTTAATTGAAATTAAATTATTGAGGTTATCATTAAACGTTTCTAGTGTTTTGTATTCTAGTGTATTATACATAAATACACCCACTCCTCCTCCTTTTCTATCTATACGACAAGAAAAAATTTTATTGTATTGATTTAAATTATAAAGATCTGCTTCCTTTTCAGTTATCCATGTTTCAGTAAGCATTATTAAGTGTACAGTATAATTCAAACTATCTAGTATATAAGAGACTTCATCCATTTTGTATTTCAGACTTCGAATATTTAAATATAGAATTTTTAATGAACTAGTGCGATCAAATTTCATTTCGTGTATTGTATTAATTGAGTTTACTTGGGTACATTGTTGTAAAGTATTTGTGTCAATTTCATTATTTACTATAGCATATCTGCACAGAATGAAGGATCAGAATCAAACATTAAAAAAACAAAACAAAATTAAAAATAGTAGTTTTACTCTTATAAACAAAGATATATAAATTGGTATAGCTGGAATATATTGTGATAGCGGAACTATGATAAAGTTTTTCAAAATTGTTGATTTCGTACAAAAAATGTATTAATATAATAATAGGGAAAATATGCTGACTGGTTGAAGAAGATGATTCAAGCTATCAGTACAAACATCTGAAGAGTATTTAAATTGGCATTCTAAGCCTTACTGTACTAAGTGATAAATATTTAGAATTTATAGATGAAATTGTTGTTATTTCAGCTCTCAATAACATTCAAATAACAAAAATTCTGCTACTTTTAAAACACAAATATGAAGGTAGATAAATTTTAATAGTATTTGCAGTTCATTGTATTAAATTTTAATAAAAGCATTTTTCAAGAATGTATTCGAAAGCCTTAATTCCGAATATTATAAAATCAAAATTAAATTTTACTTTACTCTTTTAGTATTTACGAAATTTTCAAAGTTATTGATAAAGCTAAAAAATTAATGAAAAAAAAAACAAATTTAAATTGATTCAATTTAAAAGTAAAATTTATTATCGATTATATTATTGAAAACGACACTCGATTCCAGCAATATAAAAGTATCATATTCAAGAAGTAAAATCAAATGACGCTATGCGGTAATAAATGTAAGCATAAAAAATATGTTAGGTAATAATAGGTGTTTTAGATAACATTTTTTTTTTTTATTTTATTAAACCTTGAATAAAATTATATTGACTATAAATTTCAATATAATTTATTTTCACTTTTTATTCTTCTAGGAATTTTTTTTTTATTTTTTTTTTTTGTTGCAGGATAACTTTTTAACCTCTACAACAACAATAAATGTATGTAACCAAAAAATTTTACATTATATTATTTATGTTTCCTAGAAAAATTTTACCGCAAAATTATCGAAAAGTGATACTCAAAAATAAAACAAAAAAATAAATGAAATGTTGATGGCGTCAAGAATATGTTATTATCCTCTCTCTTCTAAATTCACAAACACATCATACGCCCTCCAATACAAAAGAAACATAATAATAATATATACATGTAAAAGGAGGGTAATAAAATCCATTTTTGTTTTTATTATTTATTTTTTATTTATTTTTTTTTCTTTTTCATATTATTTATTCCACATTTAATCATAAATGCTCAGCATCACTGTCTAATATCAAATCGTCAATAAAATATTTTCGAAAATTCGAATATTCAATCAAAATAATACAAAAAAAAATTAAAATCTCAGAAATATAAAAACAAAAAAAGTAAATGTGGGTTGCAAGGACTTTTAAATTCGAATTTCGGTTGATGTATTTAAGTGGTATTTAAGGGATTATAATACTAGAGACATAAGTATTACAATTTTCAGAGATTAAAATGGATAAAGAATAATTTAAGAAAGAATCTATGAACTGAATTAATAATAATTTGGTTCGCATGGAAAGTACAGGGTGCGTTTTTGTATTTCAATTGAATAAATGCAGTCAATGGCAATCGTCAGGTCAACCAAAACTGATTTCAAAATCCAATCAACAGTTTTGCCAAAAACAACATCCTGCGATTTTCATAAAAAAAATTTAAGCTACGTGTATAATCAACCAAAAGAGATATCATGGCCGTCTCATCAACCATGATTTACTCACAATAACTAATTGGGGCTTAAGAAACAAAGTCTAGTTTATCATATTTCAAAAACGATTTCTGATCATTTCTGATCTTTCGTTGCAGGAAGATAAGCTTCAGCAGTTTGAAAGCTTAAGTATATTAGGTCTGCATTTAAATCCAAAAATTATCTGGCATGATCATATATTCGATGTTGCATAAAATGCAGCAAAATGTTTAGGTTTTCTTAACTTTCGCTTTCAGGCTAATGCGGGAAACACGAAGGGCAGCATGTGCTCATCCCTAGACCGTAGAAATTTTGTAGTTAGTAGAAAAAAAAGGAAATTCTTTTTGAACCTCAACATCACGAATATGGCATCAAATTCCAAATTATGTGTTCTCCAAACATGATCACTTTTATATTTATGACCTACATAGATTTTATACGTGCGTTAACATCTTCGTTCGTAATTGCCCTTCTTTCATTATACCCATTGCCTTTTCTAACTTTAATTACACACCCTTGTCGGTATAAAAGTTTTGGCTTTTTAAATTTTAAAAAAATAAGATTGTCAAGCATCATAATATTCCTGATTTCCTGTCAATGCACGACGGACTAAAAAACATTAATGGAAGATATTTGAAAAAATTTTAGAAGCAAAAATGATAGTGAGATAACACAAGCAGGATGGCGAGTTTTATTATATATTTTCTCTCCTGCTTCAGTCTTCAGCCAAAAGAGTTCAGCCATTGAAAAAAGGGTAGGTACCTTTCAAGATAAAATTAACCTCCAAAACCCAAATTAATATACTTGGGTTTTTTTTAAAATTAGTTTTTTTGCGAAGATACTGGAATAGGAAGGCTAACTAATACTGATGAGAGTATTTCAAATTTAAGAACAGACTGTAGACCTATTAGAATGATGACTAAATTGATTTTATGATTATTAAAATGTAAAACCCGAAAATGGTTTTCTTGACAGTAATTGAGGTAGAAGCACCTTTTCGTGTTTAATTAAACTTGTAGTACCGTATTTAATTAAATACCATACTTCAAGTTTATACTACAATATCTACATTGTTTTTCGAGCATTTATTTATCAAATTAATGGCTTCTCAACTCATTAAATGTGGAAAAGTACTGTTATTGTCAGAAATCGAGCCTTCTTTAATAGAATTGCTCCATTTTTTTTTTACTTTGTTCCCAGATTATACTCTGAATTATTTGTTGTCATTTATTTTATCCCAATGAGAAAGCGTATTGGACCAGGTCGAAAAACCCAGAAAATATTTTTTTTTGTTTCATCGGTAATCCAACCTGGAACCTTTCCGTAGAAAATTTTCTACCTACTGCGCCACCCAGCGTGTTACAGGACAATGTAGATGAAAACATCAAGAGATATCAAGAACATCACAGTTCTCGTTAAATTAACTAAAATTATGTTTTCCTGAACTAAATTCAATTAAGTGAATACAAAAAAAAAAAAATATGAATTTGAATGAATTTTTATTTTATAGCTAAACATGCAATGTGTAAGACTATTCTAATCTAGAACGACTAATACCTGAATTTCCGTTATATTCTAAGTATTTTGAGTTATATTTCTGTTATACCGGGTGGTCCAGAGCATGCGTTAGAAGGAGCTGTTATTTTAACTAAATCGAGGGTGCTCTATCGATTGGTAATATTTCCAACTTGCGGAAAGGACCGGAAATAAGTTTTCGAAACCGGTTCCTACTTTTATTTAGTTGAAAATATCACCCTCGATTTAGTTAATAAATTTTTTTTTAATTTTAAAATAACCGCTCCTTTTCGTCTTACAAAGCCGATACGCATGCTTTGGCACACCCGGTATAAATATAATGTAAAATTTCAATGAAAATTTAAACTCGCTAACTTCATATTGTTGTTAATTTTTATTGCTTCAATTTTCACAAATAATATTGATTACCCTGTTCCAATAAATCCAATTACCGTTACATTGATGTAATTAGTTGTACTTATTATTGTTTTAATTAATATCTGATTTTGAATTGGTTTTTTGTTTTTATTACCCTACCCTATTTTCAAGATTAATTTTTGTATTTTCTGCATCCTCCAAAGTGGTATTTGCGTAGAAATATTCAAGTGTGTAAGTAGGATTTATCTATACTTTATTAAAAATACCGTAAAATATTATATTAAAACAACCATCAGATTTTTTTTTGTTGTATTTATGTCTTTACTCATATTTTTACTGTATGTATATTATAATAAATAATAATTCAAGGACTCTATTTGTGTCTCTCCTTCGCTATTCACTGAATTATTATAATTTTTTTTTTAAATAAAATCTTTTTCTACAAAAATATGTTGCATAATTGAAATTCCAAATTATATTAATAGCGGTATACTCGTAGAATACCGTTAAATATGATATTTTTAATATGTGGTGAATTATTATTATATACAGTGTTGTATTTATTTAATCCACCTTGAATAATAATTTAAGATGAAGAAAAAACAAATCAAGTCAAAATGAAAAAAACATTTTTGATATTATTCATAATGAAGGTCATTAGTCAATATATGAAGTTATGAGCAGCCATGAGATGATCCATGAGATGATTTTATTGTATTGTCACCGTAATACAATTCAATTAATTGACATTTCAAATATGATAAATAAGCTTGTAAATACACTTGTTTTCTTGCAGTTGTTGAACTTAAGTTAGAATTAAACATCGAAAATCAGATGCTTAACTGGTTTTGAAATTGAGCTTGAATGATATAATATAAGAAGTTATAAAAAATTCAGTCCTTCGAGTAGTACCATCAAAAAGGTGAGTTAACATTTTATCAACAACCTAATTAAATTCACTTAATTATTTAAGCTACTTAAGACCATAAATATATAATTGAATATTTTAGAATTCCTACAGAAACCGGTTTTCGTACGTCTATTCGTCAAATAATTAAAATATAACCATAGAGTAATCATATAAGTAGAGTATTCACGTAGAACAAAATTTGGTAGTCACTTTTTCAAATATCAAAATTCTGTGTTCACTCAAAATAATATTACTCAATTTTTAAATGCTTATAAGTTGAGCGCAATGGATTTTGTACTCATAAATAAAAAAAATTTGTGTACCTACTACCTATGAACATATTTACTTGGAATTATGCTGCCAACAGTGTCAACGATATAAAAGTTGTATGTATAGGTACTCAAAATGTATTATATACGAATGTGCATGCTAGAGTATATATACATACTTCTTTATTTCGCTGTTCGCATTTCTACTTTACTTATGTGATAAAAATTAAAAATTCCACAATGTGTGTACAAAAAACTACACATTCATTTAAAGTCCTTTCAATAGACCACAAATAATATTACAAATCAAAATATTGAATTTTTTTTTGAAAGAATTCAATATTATTGCTGTATTTGTTGTTATTTTGCTTTAATTTTTAAAATTTGAAGAATTAATATTTTTATTTGGACTTGGACTTGGTCAATGTGATTTATGAAATTTGTGATTTCAAACTTTATAGAGGAAAGGGACAAAAAAATTAATGTTGGTTTTGTAAAATTAAAAATAATTCAAATTGATTTCTATTGAAAAGTATACTGAAAAGTAGGTACCTACATGTATTTTTAAATTTTCAGCAATTTGGTTTTGTTAATTTTGTCTGTTTCTTACCGTAGATAATAATATGAATAGTATATATATATGAATACATAATATAATTATGAATGCAAACAAACAAACAAGCTATCAAAATTTAAAAAATAAAGTAAAAAAAGTAAAACTGGACATTTTATTCTTTATATGGATTGTTAGCTGTTTTTATTTCTTCAAAAATTATTTCATCTGAAATAGAAATACGATTTTTAACCAAGTTCTGAGAAAAGAAAACAAAACGGTATTCCGTACAAAGTTCACGATTTGTAAAGCATAACTAATATTTTTTTTTTCTTTTATTACAATTATTTTTAAATCTTTTTTCTGGATTATGTGATTCTATCATTGACCTATTATTGTGACTATATCATTCATTATCTTTGCGATTAATTGTGTTTTTTTGTTTACATTTTTCTATATACATTTTGTATATTGAATTAGATATGTAAATATATGGTGAACACATATACGATATACACTCTTCATATAAATCAAAAATACATACGTATGTGAATACGTATATTCTTCAAATTATCAAAAAATACCTCTATACTCCTAGCCTAGTCACTGGGAGAGCAAAACTTTACACACAACACACACAACACTAAAACAAAACTAAAAACGAAATCGTAATTCAATAAAATTCTGGAAAAATCATTCTCTGAATAGGCTAGAAGTATACAGGCATTGTATGAAATATTCTCCTCAATAAATAAAAAATTTTGAGTAAAAAATTATATTTGAGTGTTTTGGGGTATTGAGTGAAAATAGGACGGCATTTTCGTGTTTTGAGTAAAAATAGGACGGGATTTTTAGAAGAAAATTATTAACAAATATTTTTCTACGTGAATACTCTACTTATATGATTACTCTATCATATAACACAAAAACAAGCAATTTTATTATTAGCTACAAACGAATTGTCATTAAATTCTAGTTCGATTTATATCTACCTATCTACCTACATTTTTGACACTTCAATCCTTTGTAACTATACGGTTGTGGTAATTGCTTCAATTCTGTTCATAGCATTAAATATCACAATTTTATTTCAACTAATTTAAATAAATTTTTATTTTTGAAATTGTTTTATTGATAGTAGGAAGAAATAAGAACAATTTCAATTTTAATTGAAAAAATGTTACTTTTGAACTTTAATTTCGAAAAAAAAATAAATAAATAAATTTAAATACGAATTTTGTCATGACGTATTGACACCCAGAAATGTTTTCAATGTTTCAATTTGTTCAAATGTTCAATTTTAAGATTAAAATTGATAAGAAATAATTTTTAATTGAACATTATTAGAGATTTAAACCAAATTCAACTTGTCAATAACGTCAACTTGTCAATAACGTCTACACAGATTAGAACTAATTTTAAAAAAATAACAATTTAAATTTTGTACAAGTTAACAAGAAAAAAAGGCTTTATTATTTTTTTTTTTTTTTTATATAATTTCAAAATCTATGGAATGAACACCCTAACTGCTTTAACACAGAGATTTGGAATCCACAATCACATGCAATTACTTTTTTACGGTTTTAATACAATTCTACAAATTGTCATGGTATATCTACATATACTGATTTAAATGTGAAAAATTATATCTACTCTATACTATATAGACTTATAGAGTACTAGACCTGGTGGAAAAATCCAGAAAGCAATTTTTTACCTTCGTCGGGATTCGAACCTGAGACCTTTCGGTTGAAATGCCGGTGCTCTATCTACTGCGCCATCCAGCGTGTAAATTATTGCAGAAAAATGGAAATAAACTTGACTGCTACTCCACAACACATTTTTAATTAACATTTTGAACATCTGGATGAGAATTTTTAGCTCCAAAGAATAGTAGACACATTTTTGTACAATACTATTCAACCGATATTGCGTAACTAATTATAAATTTCCGCGTTTAAAATTCCCCTTGCGGCTTGCATATTGTAAAAAAAAGTTTTTTACATTTCATTGTCAATCGAGCGTAGGCTAAAACGTTTCAGATCATTGGATTTAAAAAATCAGGTTTGTTTAAGCCCTTATAAATCCATAAATATCCAAAAAAAATTGAATTAAAAAATGGAATCATGCAGACGAAGTTTTTTCTACATTGAACGTAATTTTCAGCATTTTGTTAATATTAGTTAATATAATTTATCTAACATGCGCAAGACCACGTACAAATCTCTACGTCAGGGCATTAATTTCATAGTGCTGAAGTTATCATAAAAAAAAAACATTCGGAGGTAAGTTGGACAATTCTAGTTGCTTCTGAAAAACCAATTAGCAATTAATAGTGCCTTTTCGATACCATCACTCGATATATTTTTGCTGCTGGATGTTTTAGCGAATTACCCTAGCCAATGTTGGCCAAATACAAAGAAAGGCATTGTTCAAGAGTTTCTGTCTCATTTTCGGTTTTGCAGCATGGCTTCCTATCGAGCAGTGACCCATACTGATGGATACTATTCTTGGTATATCAATACAGAACATGTCTAAAAATTGTTTGATTTTGCTGATGTTATACGAGAAGCCATGTTCTCCAAGAGATTGTACAAACATTTAGTCTATGCCACCTGTAGTTTGTTCTGGCCAGATAGTGTGAATTAATGCCCCTCTCTAGGCCTCTACGACTTCAATTGGAGTGGGGCCTGTCAAGATTAGAACAACAAAAATAGTTAACTCGAAAGTAGTATACTGAGAAAGAAAAATTAAACGAATATGGTTAGATAAAACACGTCAAAGATTAAATTAATTAGTCAGCTAGCCTAAATAATAATTAAAAATAGTCAGAAGTGTAAATATAATAATATGAGCTCTAAAAAATTTAAAATTTGTAAAAAAAAATTATAAATATGTTTGATGGCATTAAATAAATAAATTAAAATAAGGTGATTGGCTTGTTTTATTGGTTTTTAATTTAACAATTCAATATCCTGTAGAGACTAGGAATAGTATACTAGTCTGCCATCTCTACACTACATTATGAAAGCAAAATCTACCTAGTATAGTTTAATTTATAATAGTTGAATCAAATAGTTGATGTTATTGGTATTAGTGTTACAGACCCATTAATCTTTATTAAAATCTTAAATCGGTTAAAAAATAGGATCTATATGCGAAGAAAGTGTTTAAACAGTGTTATCACAATGAACTTCTATTGTGTAGTCGTGTTAGGTTAGCAATCACTTCTGTCTAACTATTTAGATTAGAATATTTTAATTTGAATAAGAAATAATAAAAAGATGAATCTAATAACAACACTGTAGAATCCCAAATCCCAAAAGACAATTTCCTATACGATACAGAAAGATTACAAAAGTAAGAGACGAAGAATAATCTCATGTTATAGCACCGACAGATAATGATAGCGAATTACATTTTGTCATTGCTTTTTTTTTATTCTAAAATAATTTAAATTAAAATAAATTTCGAAAACTATTCTTATGATTAGCATAATTTTATATAATTTAAATATTTTATTTTAATTTAAAATTTTTAGATATTTCCATAGAAGAGTCCTTGTGAAACAGAAAAAAAATAATCACAAAAGTTTTTTGGCTTTTGATTGTATCTTTCGATTTATTTACTACAAAATTAAAATGGAGGAAAATGATATAGGATTTAATGTCACCAACATTGAAAAACTATATTCATCAAAACTATACTCATTCTAAATTTAAGTGTCTGTAAATTGATATTATGAACGAGAAAATTAAATCAAATTACAAACTTTTGATATAAAATTGAAACCTCAGAAACAAAAAAAAAAAATTTTCGAAAATTTTGTCAATTTCAAATTTTCAGACTTAAAATGGTAAAATATATACATACCAGGCACGAAGCGTCCATATATTGAGTTGAATGAGTGCTTCCCCAAATTAAATTATTTATTATTTTTTACAGTTTAATATAAAATTTATATTTAGTTTAATATAAAAATTACTTAACTACAAAAATTCAAAACAAATGAAAAAAAAATTTCAAGCAAAAATTATATGGATAGATATTAACTACATTACGTATGTTTAGAAAATAATGTCTATATAAACATCATTATTTTCTATTATTCTTTCAATCATACAAGCCAACAAGAGATATTCAACAACCACAAATTTATAATATTTGAAAATAATGCCTATTAAAAATCATTATTCTCTTACCAATATGCTATAATAATTATACATTGTAAAAAAATATAATGACAACTTAAATATCATTCTCCTCAGCTCTCTTCTAATTTAAAATATACATACACTCAAACACACTGTCTCTATTTAGTTTCCTAGCAACAACAACAAAATAACAAATGAAGCGACAATAAAATAAAATCTTAGAAGGAAAAAAAATTTAATTTGAATGAGTGGCTGATATTCATTCCAAACCTACCTGATATAATTAGAAAATATCTGATAGAAAATAGATTATCTAGGGAAACAACAACAAAATATCGCATGACACAAAATGAATTTACAAATAAAAAAAATAGCAGGGAATGAATTATTTGTATGCATTATTGTGGATGTTGACTTGAATGAGAATTAATATTTATATAAATAATGTATGTAGTTTTGGGTTTCTTTTAGAGAATAGTATTGATTTGTGTTAAGTAATTCTGTAGTTTTTTGTTACTGGATGCTACATTGTTTATTTTCAACCATAATTTTGTTTTGTGCAGTTTTGAAACAATTAATTTGCTAACAAATTTAAAAATTTAAAACATTTTGTTTTTTATTATTTATAAATAATTATAATAGAAAATTGTAATTGTGTTATTGAAATTTTAAGAAAAAATCATTTTCGGTTAGAAGTTTTGAGGAAAAATTATTAATTGTTAAGGATGGTAAACCAATGCTTGATCCACTAATAACAACAACAATAAAACGGTGTAATCAGCATTTTTCAGTAAAATCTTATAATTCGTATACGTTGTATTTTCCAACATAAATATAGAAAATTCATATTCACACTTTTTTTACATTGCTTTCGTAAAGTCAGAGCTTAAATTAAAGTTATATTTTCAGATGAAAATTTAAAAATAGCAAACACAGTATTTGCGAAATGTTAACATTTTTAATTGAAATAGAATTAAAGAATTCTTTTAATAAATATTCCCAACTTTGTAAATTTATAATAACACTTCATAATAACTACTTCAGTTGAGCGATTGTTTTTCCTAAACAGAATTAAAACTACTTTGAGAAGTAGATTTGAGCAACTTTGACTGTCGAAATTAGCAAAAATTTCAATAGAAAAAGAAAAGCCAAAGCAAACTGACGCTTTCTTTTATAGTGCTTCCCCAGTTGAAAATTCCACGCCCCGTCACTGATACATACATACAAGCACATGCATATTTAGTTTACACAACATTTTTATTACCATAAAAAAACTGAAAATTTTCTATATTGACTTGTTGAATATTTTTTAATTCGTTTTAAACACGGAAATGTTATTGCAAAATGCTCGGAACATTTCCTACAAGAATAATGATAGTTTTTTTGTCACGTTTGACTTCTCGAAATTAGTTTCATAATAAATCAATTCAAAAACAAACAAATTTTGAAGTGCAAAACTTTTTTTCAATTTTTATTTTTTTTTTTTGTTATTATAAAAAATTTTCTATTTAAAAGTTTTAACAACTCAAAGCCACATAAAAACTAAAGCAAAACCAAAAAAAAAAAATCTTTTTAAAATTCTTAGTCGTATTGGAAAATTTTGAAAAGAATTTAAAAAGATTTCTAAAACATTTCCAGAAGACTAACTCTTTAGATTTCCAGATTAAGTATTAAGTATGCGATAAAAATTGAACAAAAAAAAATTAAATTTATTTCAAAAATTTAAATAGTAATTAATGAATATGTGTAAAAGTTTAAAATTAATTAAAGGTAAAATAAAATATTTAAAATATCAAAACAAAATATTGAGGAAAACTATGCAAGAATAAGCTTAGGAGCTTCAATCGAAGACTAGCGTAGGTATACACGAGTACCAAAAAATTACCTGTGACAATAATATTTTTTTTTTTTATTTTTATTTATTTATTAGTTTTATCACTACTAATTTAAGTTAATTCAATTAATTTAATTCTATGTATTAAAAAAAAAAAAATAATTCAAAACAATTAACGAAAACTCTATTTACAAAATGAAAATCGTTAAAATAAAAACAAAATATTCAGGTATTATTAAATAGAAATAATATCAGCTATAACCTTAAAACTTATATTGTAAAACTGTTCTTCAATATATTTTGAAGCAGCCTTTTTAGTGTTCTGATGACCTTTAGGTGTTGTGTTGACCCTGGAAACATGCTTGTTTTTATTATTTATTTATTTATTTATTTCGAGCTTAATTCAAGCAAGTTACAATAAATCATACTTAAATTAAATTTATAAACTAAAAATTAAACATTCAAAAAATAATTAATAAAAAAAAAAAAAAAAAATAACAAAATTTTTATATTATAACAAAATTAAAAAAAAAAACATAATCTTATATTTAACAATAATTAAAAAATAAAAATGAAAAAACTTCAATTAAGAAGACAGGTCAAAGATTAATAAAAAAAAAATTAGTTACACAAATACAGATTATTTTTTAATGATTGTTTAGTTAGGGAAAAGTTAATATGGGGTTTGTATGCATTACAAAGAGACATCATCCTATTAATTGGTTCATATTTATCATAATTAGTCCGATGGTACTGCAAATTAAACATATTAGCAGTTCTTAGTCTAGAATGAGAACAATAATTAAGTTTAGCAAACAATTGGGTAGACGAAGTGTTGCCTTTACTTAACTCAATTAGAAATACAATGTCAGCAACTTTACGCCGTTTTTCAAGGGTATTAAGATGAATTAAATTTAGTCGATGTTCATAAGGAGGTAATCTTAAAGGATCTTCCCAAGGAAGAAGACGTAAAGCATATCTAAGGAATTTTCTTTGAACCGATTCAATTCTGTCTATGTGAACACCATAAAATGGACACCAAACCTGACTAGCATATTCTAAATTAGGTCTAACCAAGCAGGTATAGAGGGATTTTAATACATACGGATCTTCAAATTCTCTAGCCCAACGTTTAATAAAACCGAGCATAGAATTGTCTTTGTTTAAAATATCTGAATAATGAAGATGGAATGAAAGTTTAGTATCGAAGAGTATTCCTAGGTCTTTAATTGATGTAACCTTTGGAATACTTTGGCTATTAAAATAATATACATAAGAAATTGGGCATAATCGTCGTGTAAAAGTAATATAAGCACATTTATTGACATTAAGCTGCAGATTATTATACGAACACCAACTATAGAAACGATTGTTGCACATTAATCAAAGTTAGGCAATATAAGCGCATTACACCATTTTTACTATACCTCGAATGCTGCGTAGAAAGCCATTTTTTTTATTAATTTTTCCGCATAATGTAGTCTAAGTGTAACAGCATCAGACTTTCAATTTCAATCTATAGAAACCTCACTACTAATTTTAATGTATATCAAGGACTAAAATAATGTGATGAACTTATTGACATTGATTTTTAACCTAAGCGTAGAATAGTCTGTAGAGATTAGGAAGAAAATGAAATTATTCCATATCTTCAGAACTTTCTGTGTCAAAATCAATGACACTCACTCTTCAAAATTCCAGTTGCCAGCAGGCATGCCCCAAGGATCAATTCTAAGTCCTATCCTGTACAATATTTTTATATCTGATATTATTATCCCAGATTCATGTTACATTGGTTTGTTTGCCGATGATAACAGCCTGCATAGTACTGATGCAAATCCTGCAGTCATTATGCAAAATTTTGAAACCGGGTTCAATACTCTTCACCAATACTATTACAAATGGAAAATTAAGATGAACGCTTTTAAAACGGCCGCCTGCTTCTTCTCAAGGAAAAGAAAACCATGTAATTTACCAAGCAGAAACCTTAACCTAAATGGTACTGTTATCGAATGGAGTTCCAGAATTAAATATCTAGGAATTATCCTAGATCCAAAACTTACTTTCGGACCCCTCATTGAGGATAAAATAAAAAAAAACCTAATTTTAATTAAATCTCTCTATGGTTTAATAAACAGAAGATCTTCCCTATCTATACAAAATAAAACTTTGATTTTTAAATCAATATTCCAAAGTTTATATTTATATGGATCCCCAATATGGGGAGATTGTGCCAATTGCCACAAAAAAAAATTACAAATTACGCAAAACAAGCTTCTAAAAATGATCTTAAATCTTCCATGGTATCACAGCACGACGGATATACACTTGAAATCAAAAAGTCTGCCGATAGCTGATAAAATTACAAACAGGCAAACAAAATTCAACAACAAGTGCGAATACTCAAGTAATTACTTAGTTCGGAGTCTGGTTAATTATTGATGATTGACAGGCTGCGCTTGTCTAGTTTTACTGTTTGTACCGTTCGCTTTTAAGCTAAAGTCATAGTTATAGTTATAATTATAGTTATAGTTTCCTAAGTTTTTTTTTTAGTTTTAGTTCTAAGTTTGTTTTTAAATAAAAATAAAAATAATCGAAAAGGTTTTTTTTCTCCAATTTTCCTTTTGTCCAAGTAAAAGTATTTTGTAATCTATAATTAAGCAGGAAATGTAGTAATAATATGTAAAAAAATGTAAATTGTAATTGATAAGATGATTTAATCTAAGCTCTAAATTAATATAAGTCGATAATGTTAGTATATGTTAACTATATTTTGGAATGAATAAACAAAAATTAAATTAATTATTCCATATCTTATCTTTGTATTAAAATCTCAAATTATCTATTATAATACCTAAATATTTAATACTCGTTACACAGCTTCAATGGTCTCATTATTAGTATGAACATCAGGAATATTAGAAACTACAGATCTAATATTGATATGCATACATTTTTTTTTAGTAGCATTGAGCTCTAACTTGTTCATACAAAGCCAGTTATGTATATTTTGCAAGTCTATTTTATGAACTAAATTTTCAATATTACTGACACTAACATAAGCCAAACAATCATCAGCGAACATGACTATGCGGCAAAATTTAAGAATTTGCTCAATATTATTAGTGTGTAACAAGAACCATTATAATGCCCACAACTGATCCCTGCGGAACACCTAATTTAATATATTTGTGTTTAGGTAAAAAATTATAAACTTTTGTAATCTGCTTTCTTCCTACCAAATAAGTTTTAAACCAGTTCAGCTCATTGTTTCTGATATTTCCCATATCTTTCGAGTTTTGACAATAGTAAACTTTGTTTTAGGTCTAGAAATACTGCTATGACGTAATCTCAATATATTTCTCGAGTTGTTCATACACAACCTTTCCTAAAAATTTTTCAATTTCAAAAATTCAAATTCAATTTCAAATTCAAAAATTTCAGGGACATCATATTGATTGGGCGCATATCTTTACATCGTTTAGAATTTTTAATTTTTGGTACTGGGATAATAACGGATTCTTTCCAATTCTGCAGGAAAATACTACTCTTCAATGATTTATTAATAGTGTATATCAAAATGGGCCTAAATATATCGAATTATTCTTCCATTATTTTTTTATTGATCCTATGGAGTCTCGTTTGCTCATTAGGTTTTTAAGAATTCTGCTAATTTTAATATCGCAAAAGTAGCATCAAAGTGTTTAGGATACTTAAGTCGATGTAAGACCCTCTTTTCACCTTCGGAACTTCTTAATATCTATTTAAATCATTTATAAGACCCAATATGGAATACAATTCACATATTAAGGCTGGGTATTCACTTTCAGCTTCAAGCTAACTCGATACGGTTCAAAATTGTGTAATTCGTCTAATTGGCTACTCAGCTGTAATTTCGGCCTTAACTTAAGTTAAGTAAGAGCACTTTCTCTGTTTTATAAACACTTCGTAGGTGTCGGCATATAAATATCAAAGAACTAATCGATCCTTTTAAGCAGTTTCAAGGCGAAACAAAATGAGCCCTTTACAGTAAAAATACTTATATGGCAAAACAGAGGTTACGGAGACTCTTCTTTTTTCGGAACCGGTCCTATCCCAACCAAGCGGTACGTTAATACCAATGGTGACACCCTAACGCTTATATGTTTATAAAAAAAAATAAACTATTAGTCTTAAAACCTAGCATCAGTTTGGAAACGAGGAGTAGAAGAATTGCATAATGAGACCGAAGCGAAATGCATAAAAATATTATACTTAAACAACTAAGAGTATAAACTGAACTCAATAGAACTACAATTAACAACATCAGATTTCCAGATTCAATCCAAAGAAACCTCACTACTAATTTTAACGTATATAAAACCTAAAATAATCAAACAAAACATCAATTATAATGACGACAATATTTATGTAGCAAATAAAACACAAAAAAATTAATAATACCGCACTAATCTTCAGTAACGGAAAAATTAAAATTGTAGAAAAATTTACTTGAAATTTAGTTCTATGCTACGGCAGTGAATTATAGACGATATGTTTTAAAAGACAAAATATAATAGGGTAAATAAAAAATTATTGGTGGTATAACGACAAGTCCCATAGACCCATATAGTACGATTTAAAATAAAGTGAATAAGAAATTAATAAAAGTCTATAATAGAATAATTATGATCAAAAGATTTCTATACTATCGCATCCATAAAAACCTATACACACTGAACTTAAAGAAATTAAAAGAGTCATCCAAAAACAATAGTACTAACACCAGAAGTATACCTAAATAATATTAGATAAATTGGAAAGCCTGCCGACTAATCAATACGGCTAGATAAAGTGGAAGACCTGCCGAGTGGGACAGTGTTGCTAATGTTACTTCAAATGCAAAATTTTGCTCAAATGCAAAATTTTGTAGCCAGCAGATGGCAATCAAAACGAGTTGGATTTGATTATTAATAAAATTCAATACCCGATTGATGTAGCGAGTGGATCCAATCATTACTGGATCAAAATGAGTGCATCATTGAGTTGATCAAAACTAGTTGTTTTGTTCATTAATGAAAGTCAATGCCCGAAGCAACAGTTCAGAAAATTATTGGTTATATTTATCAAAATTAATACGTTATTTATATATCGGGTTGTTCTACTAATACCATATATTATTAGTTAATCTTTTTTTTCTACTCCGATCCGAATTCGAATGTTTGCAATCAGTTCATCTATTATTTTGTGATGCGTTTAACTCTGTCGTTGAATACTCCAACCTCGAATATCCAGCTTTCTACGAAATATTACGAAACTGCCAAACTTTTGCATAAAAGCGGTAAAGAGGATGAGTGTTTAGAATTATAAAAAAAAAAACAAAAAAATCACAATATTTATTTCCTACCGATATCTCAATCATTGCACCACACTAATTTAAGCTTTTCCTATTTATCATTTATCAATAAATATATACAACGGTAAATATGATTTATTTGTTTCTTAACTTCAAAGTTTTGTTTTTTGTTTTTAATATAACTCGCTTAACAAGTGCTGTTTTAATAAAACTTAAAACTATTTTAAACTATATCTATTTAAATTAATTTAAATTGAATTGATTTAAGTTTTCTAAATTTAAGTTTTCTAAATTTAAGTTTTCTTTTTACAGTATTTCAGTACCTAAGCATTTTGAACTGTTTTGATATTTTATTATCGTTATTATTTTTGTTTTGTCATTTTTTATTATAAAATATTTTAATTTTTAAATAAATTTCATTCCATTCCAACATTCATCTCAATAACCATAAAATACCTATAATCTGCAGTATAAAAAATATCGAAATATCTAAGAAATTAAATCCTGAAGATTAAAGAATAAAAAAGAACAAGAATCCTGCAACCACAATCACTTGAAATCTCTTTTATTTAAAAAGAATCGTTTTTTATAGGTAAATAACCAGAGGGAAGTGAGTAAATATCTACGTATATTTTATATATATATATATATATATATATATATATATATTGTACAAGACAAAAAGAGGTAAAAGACAACTTACCACAAAATCTCCAAACAAAATTTTTTAGGTTAAACTTTCTAACATTATACATTTTAAAGACAAATTTAGCAAAAAAAATATAAAAAATTTCATTGTCGTTGTTGTGAAATTTAAATTTGAAAAAATGAAGACTTTTTGGCTATTAAATGGCTGCGACTCTACTGACTAAATTTAAAAAGTTACGCATTGTTATTTAAGCAAAAGAGAATAAAACATATGGATATACTCGTAGGTGACATTTCACCTAAGCTTATGTATTTTCGTTTCGAAATTAGTTGAAATTCTATTTTCAACAATCTTCATAAAAATAAAATATCCATAAAATTCAATGATAACGCAAGACACATCCACTTATTACTAAAATTTCTACTAGTGCCTAAAACCTTTATAATTAAACGTATAGCTTAGACTGTCGGAGGATTGAAAGAAAGAAAATTTCCTAATCATAAGTAACAATAATTTGGACTTAGTTTCAATGTAAACAATCTTTGAAAATTGCATGTAGGTTTATTACTTGATATTCGTAATATGGTTCCAGAATTGGGAACATTTCTGATAGGAAGTTTTAATTAGTATGAATGAGTACTTGAAGCCGGTTTTGTTGGTCGACGGAACTGTTGGAGAGGTGGTATTTTCATTTGAAGTTCTTCAGAAAAAATGTCTACACCTACGAGATTTCTTTAAAATAAGGTAAGCGTATTCCAACAATACTACGATTTAACTTGTACATACAACGAATAGAAAACGTTTGAACCATATCAAAAAAAACTTAATTTTATCATATTTTAATTTATCATATCTGCGGGAGAAAAGTACCTTTGGCAATGGCTATGAAATTGTTTCATGTCTTCCGATATTTTATTTCTCCAACGAAGGTTTGGTGAGCTCTGACGTCTTGTACCTTCGCCTTTTTATTCAAATATTAACTGGGGCACTTTCATTGATCCGCTGTAGGTTTTCGGGCTACTGTGTATTAACTTTTATTTCGTGACTACATTCACTTTACTACACAGCTCATAGAGCTCGCCATTATATCTTCTCCTTCAGACTTCCGTGTCATCTTAAGGACTATATGATAGCAGACAACAACAAACATATTCATAGTCTGCTTGAAGAGAAAGAAGTTTTGGACAAACGTATTTCTTCATTGGAAAATAGAGTGAACTATTTCAACATTGGAACAAAATGCTAAAAGGAAATTTGCATACATGCGTTACAAAGTACGGGTAATAAGAAAAAAACAGGCAAACAAAAGAATGATTTTAGCAGAAGTATTTGGCGGAGAGTACAAAACTACAAAAAATTTTGTTAATAAGTCATTAACAGCACAAAGTAGGTATCTATACTTCGGAAGGTTAATCAAATTAAAAAGGAGAAAGGATATAAATTCGTATGGGTCATAAACTCCACGATCTTTATTAGGAAGCAAGAATTGATTTTGTTCTAAACTACAAAATTATTTAATAAACTGATATTATTACTCAGAAACCATCAACAATACATCAAATCAAATATTAATTATTTTATATGAAATCGTGTGCGAAAAAATAACAACTCTGCAATTGCACAGGGGATCCACTAGTTTTATTGAATACCTGTTCAAACTGCAGTTAAAAATGAAATTAAAATTCTTTGAATTTTATTTTATATATTTTTATTTTATAAAAGGATATTGTAAAATTTATAACTTATAAAAATGTAAGTTTTAAATATAAATGGAAATATAAAAAAATAAGAAAATGTATTTTGGGAAAAATTATTTTTTATGTTATTTTTAGGTAATAAATTTTTTATAATAAAATTTAAAAGAAAACCAATAAATAAATTGGTAAGTAGTGTATTTTTCCTTATTGAAAAAGTAAACAGATATTGAAGCAGGTTACAATTTAAATGAAAATTAAAATGGACCTCTTCAGTTTACTCAAGAGTCTTATCTTTTAAATTTCCAATGATGATAATGCGACCTGCCTTCCACTATCCTGTTCAATACATCATTTTGATAGTTTGGAGAAAATGAGATTTTATAATGGACTTTTAAATTGCTGAACCGCATTAAGCCAGCTCAGTCTGGGTCGTTTGGTAAACTTTGTAATAAACGGCATTTTGAGGCATGTGTTGCTGAGACATGCATTACAAATGGGCAACCCATCTTAGTCTATTAAGTTTTGTATACTTTGATAGTACTAATTTTGTGTATATTTGAATAAGTCGGACCCTCTATGCATCCTAAAATTTTCATTTGGAACCAGTTCAATTTGCCATCTGTTAAAATCCATTACTGCCTGACTTAGTGTCCAATTTTAAAATGGGTTGATGATGCGTTTTATGGTAATTGTATCCAGCTTATACCTTTTCGCCTGTCCCACCTTATTTTTCCTACTCTCACCATCACGTGGTGACTCCTGTTAACCCTCTAACCGCTTACGATCGATCGGGTTCCAATCGCGGTATAGAAGGATGAATAGGGAACAGAAAAAAGGGAAAGAATGGAGTGTATCGGACAATGGCAGAGATAACAACCAAAGTTGGAAGATCCATGCCCACAATTAAGTCGCTTTCACATTTTGAATTTAGGGGTGCTTTTCGTAACCATCATGTATGCAATGTTTGCATCTCCTCCTTGGAGCAGCTGCAACAGACGTTCGTACCCACAATGAGCGGCTTCTAAGAATATGAATCTGACTATCCAACGGGTTAACGTGCCTGTCAGATTTGAGCATATGGTTTTAATACCCAAATCTCGAAAAATACCAAAGTGTTAACCAAATGATAACATGACGAAAATGGTAGGTCCTCAAGTGGTAAACTCGCGATCAAATCACGGTGAATCCGCTTACAGCCTCAGTTGGAGTAAACGGCATCTCGGATTTGAGGGTGCTGCATATTTCATTTGTGGTGGTGTCGACCGGAACACTGAGATAACAGAATCGGGAATAAATTATCGAAATCATCTAGTACGCGCGGAAAATTCCGCTATATGCCCCATGGATGGGGTTACAGGACATTAATGATGATGATGATAACAGCTTATATATTTATTTTTTTATTTTAACAGTTGAACCTGTACAGATAAATCTGCAGGTCAACTTTATAAGTTCTTTCTCTTTCGAAATGTGGGGCCTTTTTAACAACAGCTTATTTTGGTCAGATAATTTTTAATCTAAAGTAAAACGTATTACAGTTAATTTTCCAATTAATCTTAAAGAAAAGTGTGATGGTATTGAAAAAAATCAAAAACTGCATAAATCTCAGAGCTACTAGTAACACAGTACATGCAGTACTCACAGAAAATAACAGAAAACAGTGCACAAATATAGTTTTCTGTTATTTATCTTTATATTACCAGTAACTTGAAACCGCTCTAACTTTTCGCTAGAATTAAATTAGGGATTTACAGAAGAAGAAAAAAGAAGTGATAGAAGAAGACCTTTCATTCCCTCAACATTATTATAAATTTTGTCAACATATTTCAATTTGAAAATAAAAAATATATTTCTGATTTTTAACTCCTTTTTAATTTTAATATACTTTCAGTTTTATTCATTGACGTCCTACTAAGCATTTAAAACATATTTTTAAAAAATTTCAAGTCTCAAGAATTGAAAACAAAAATTTTCTGCTTGAATTAACATTCTTACTTAACCCAAAATATAATATAGAACACAAGCATTCTACTCTTATTTAAACTAATTCACTTTCAGTTCCAAATAAGATCATCAAATCACTTTTTCTAACTTAAATTAATAAACAGAAATTTCAAGAAAAATATGCAGTAAACATGCACGACAGTAACACAAAAATTCCCTCTTGCATAAATTCAAAACATTTTTCTACTCTATAAAACCAAAATCCAAAAAAAAATTCATTTCATTCCATATGACCTAGTTCATTAATTTAAATAGTAACGAAAGACAAAATTATAATTTTAGTTACAAAATATGAAGCCATAAAATTTTAATTCTTGAAGAAAGTAGAAAAAATAAAATGTAAAGCCCATTAAATTAGTTACCTATAATTTTTATGATTTTCGTTTTTTCTTTTTCTTTCATTTTCAATTGTATTCTCATTACTAAAACTTATTTCGAATTTATGTGAAAATTTTCTATTTTGTAGGTTATGGTCTTAATATAACTAGTGGTTTACCTTAAATCGAATTAAAAATCAATAAAAACAAATTCATTAACTAGCTATTTAAAATTACTCTCTATAGCTCTTCTTCTCTTTCTCTACGTTGATTTTTGTTAAGTTAATTACTATACTATAGGATATTGTAATTAGTATAATGGGACTTACGCAGCTTAAAGCCTTTTCAAGCCCAATATTTTCCGATTTAATTAGGTAATTAAGAATACTAGATTCAATGTCAGAGTACTGACATGGATTATCACAGGAGATGGTCTATTTAATAAACATATGTTCAAGATGGTAGAAATCCTCTCCTCATATTATATTTGTCTGCGATGCCATAGCTCGCACAAGACATAACTTTTTTCAGAACTACAAATCGCCTAGTTCTGAAATTGACATCAAATCAATAATAGCATATTTATCAATAACATATCGCTGCAATTCTAAGATAATAAACGGAGAAGTATAATAGATCTGAAAAGGTCGTGTTTCTGAATTATGTAAAATTATATGAATTACTATAAATTTTGTGTATCTGAAATGGAAATACTTATCTTTAATACATTTTCCTTTTAAACCTATATTAATGTTATACTACTAATTAATTTTTTATCCTACTAAAAGTCCAGATGCAATAATCCAAAAATAATAAAGAGAATCGAATCGAACTAATACAAAATTTCTGATATTAATATCAAATATTTTACAAAGGACGACTCTGCTTTAATCAATTACACCAAAATACCAATAACATTTCAAAACCCAAAATACAGTAAATACACATTATAATTTATTGTACACTTTATGGGGCATATACATTTTACCGAAATAGGTAGGGTAAATCGTAATTGGAATATATATAATACTAGCTGTATCCGGTTTGCGTTGCTGGCCCAAAGTCCCTATAATATTTCTATTCTACCGAATTTAAAATGGCTGCTACCCGAACCACTCAGATTATTGGAAAACGGTAAAAGATATGTTTGCTCATTATATTTGTAATAGGTGTTGAGAGTTGTATGGCAGCTGCCCGAACCACTCAAAATTTTGAAAAACTTTAATAGACGTATTTATTTCTTTTTGAGGCAGTACCTGATGAGTACAAATTTTCAGCTCTGTAACACTTTTGGTTCTTTATATATTTGTAACAGCCATAAAAACAGACATAAAGCCAAACATAAAAAATTTCATTTTTATATATATAGATATATACATCTACATATGTATCATGTATATATGTAGTGTCAACTGCACTGTCAATTGTCAATACATGTATAAATAATAAGTATACATAATTTGTATGCTTCAAACATATTTAGCCAACCAGTTGGTGAGTACGTGTAATAATTCACAATTGATAAAATGTTATACCCTTATCATGATTCTCGAATCGAATATGAGTCTAAGCGAATATGCTAGTCGAACGTTCGCGTAAATGTGATCACGATTCGCGAATAAATTTATTCGCTGTGGAAAAATCGTTGCTAACCTAACACTTGAAAATTAAATATTTTGACAAGCATATTTAGATTAATAAAAAAACTTTCAGTTGAATAAAGATGCATTATTTTATATTTTAAATTGAGTGACACATAAATCGAAGCCTTAAATTAGAACAAATGGAATATATTACCAATAGTAACATTAGTCTGTGCAATACGATGAAGGAAATTATCAGTGGAAATAATTCAAAGTTTCGATTGTTTCGGATATATTTACTGCTATTTTTCATTTTAGGTTTCTTCAAGTGTATTTGAATTTGTAACAACACTTAGAACGGCTCTCTAGATTAATTTGGATTTTCTGGATTTTGTTCTTTGCTCAACAGAGCATCGACAGCTTGTTCCTACGCCTGTTGTTTTTATATATATTTTTTTGCAATACCTGTAATCATATTATTATCAACACGCAGTACATAGACGAATAAACAAATAAACAATGATTTATTCCACTCTTTGAATTCACGTTTTGAAGATCCTAATACATTTAATTCGGTTGCAAATCGATTCCAAAAGACTTTTAATGCACTTTTATTCAAATTTGCTGTTCCCACAAGCCTAATCATTATTCTCTCAATTGCACCAGCTTATCAATTTTTTTTTTATAGCTGCAAATAATATCATATTATTATATTATTCATAAATTTTGTGAATAATATTCTTAAATTTTTTTTTAAATTTTCCCTACCCTCCAATTTTACTCGAAAAACAACAAAATATTTTTTTTTTATTTTTTTTTACGGTTGTCACTTAAATTTTTCATTCGCCAAATTGTCGAACGTATTTCATTCGCTTCGCTAATCATAATCGCATGACGACGAATTCGCCTACTTATACGTTCGATTCGAGAATCATGATAAGGGTATTAATTATATTTCATTATAGGTTTCCATAATTTCCGATCAAAGAAAATAAATAAAAATGATTGACAATGCATTGAAGGGATATACTTAAATAGGCTTTTAATACCAGTACTTTTTTCTGCCCGATATCACTAAATAGATAACACTAAGACAATAGATCATAAAAATAACAGTAGATGATGAAATTTATTTTTTAATTTTAACATTCTCAATGCAAAAACTAACACAGGCATTATACAGTATGCATTAAAATGTTCATTAAGTAGAGCTACTGCCTGCTTTTCAACCCAAAAGTCGCAAGTTGAATTCCCAACGAAGTCAAAAAATGCTTTCTGGATTTTTTGACCTTGTCCAGTACCCTTTATCATTAGAACAAAATAAATTATAAATAGTTGAGAGTTTTGATAATGTTATCACTAAAAATAAGATGGAACTATGCTATTATGAAGGCGAAGTATATCTCTACAATAGATATAATTTGCCACATTTAAATTAATCTATACCAAAAACATTCCACAGAAAAAGCTATTATATGTGATTGTGTATTCCAAATTACTGTATAAAAGCAGTTGGGCTGTTCATCCCATAGACTTGGAATTATATAAGAACGAAAAAAAAATAATCAAGGCTATGATACCAGGTATGACACCAAGTTCACACTTTACTTTTGGTTTCAGTTAAACTAAATATTATACGTTAATGATATTTATGATATTTAATTTCCCAGCAATTATGTTTTTCTTCTCCATAGCATAAACTATCGGGTTTTGAAAAAAAAATGCATTATTTGAAATAAAAATAATACTAGAAAAATAGAAATCAAATACATTTTAAACTACATCCCTTCCGTGACCTAATCGGTTAAAACACAGAAATGTGTTTGAATTACGATGTGGTAGTCACGAGTTCGATTCCCGTGGGGGTATAAAATATAACTAAAAAAATAATAGCAAAATATTTTATATAAAATTAATAATCAATAAAAATAATTAATATTATACTTTATATAACTAAAAATATTACGTATATCAATATCTATATCAATACTCATATATATCATACAACACAATAACCAAATAACACAATAAATAATATTGGACAAACACTAATAATAATTACACAATTGTCAACAACTGACTAAAGTATGTGACATGATGTACCCAGTAAACATATTAACATCAGGCATCTTAACGTCAAAGATGGATAAAATGGCAGCGACAACTTGCAGAAAAATATGGCGTCGTCTTACCACGTAGGCGCAGATAAAGTTATCAAAGTGGTCTTCTACAGTAGGCCAATCCCCCACTTAGACAGTACAAAGAGATTAAAAATGAAATTGGACATTGCCTCGGAAATACAAGTAAAAGTAGCAGCTAGAAATCGAGTACGATGGAAATGTCAAGAATACCTATGCTCCCAAGAGGAGTACAGAGAAAAAAACAAAAAAAAAACACATTTTAAACTATTATATTTTCTCATTAATTTCCAGATTAAATTGTTCACAGATATACACTGGTACAGTATTATTTTGCGGCGCTTATATAGTTTATTGAGTATCAGTTAAAGTCATACATACAGAATGAATTACAAAATGTCCAACTGACAAATCAAATACTATCTACTTCTGTGAGGTTTTAACCATCCGAAATCCAAAAGAGGCACATGTTTTGAAATATAGAAAGTATATTAAATTACAGTAAAAAATCGATTAAGAACAAAGTAAAGAAAAACTAGTATTCGCCCCCTGTTCAAAATTCGAGGAAGTTTAACTGAATTTTTTTCAAATTTTACTCTAATAACAAAATAAATAAATTTGGTAGCCCTTAAAAAGGCTTTTGTGTTAATGTTTGATTTTATCTGAATTTATTTTTATTTAAAACTAAGGTAAGCAATTGTTTTTACTTTATTTAAAATAAAAATACATTTATAAATTGAAAATGTTTTGCAAAAATACAGTTATATTACTATTTTTTAACAAATAACTTTGATCTATATTTGCTTTTTAATTTAAAAACGATACCGTACTTTTTTCAATTTACAATTTACAGACTAAATATAATGATGATAATGATATCATAATATATGACTTAGATTATTTTGATATACGTTTTATAAAAATCCGTTTCATTATAAATTGTGTTCAATCATTTCAAATTATACTCGATAACTGTATTCTATTTTTTTTAATTGACTTAACTTGGACAACAACCGACGTGTACGCTTGTTGTATTAGATATTAATAATTTATTTAAAAAAAGAAATTAAATTTTTTATATGGGTTGAAATTTTAAATTGAAATTTCTAATTGAAAATTAAATACAAATGAAAAAATATTTAAATTCGCCACGTCATTTTTCTTCACGTCAATATTCTTCATTTAAAAGAATTATAATGAAAATCAGTTAAGAAATGGTTAAAATATTTGTACCGTACTTTTTCGTACTTTTCCGTACAAGAATCAATTCTGTAGGTACTCCTCTTATACCCCAAAAGGGTGCCGCCTTTCATTACAAAAAATCTTTGAAAATTCACAAACTAAATTTCAGAATCAGAAAAAATTAATTTATTTAATAATTATTTATTAATTAATTAAATAAAGTTTTAAAGTATAAACCTAAGCACACACAATTAAAAAAGTAAATAATATTCAATCACTCCTTTTAAAATGTTTTATTCTTCCATTTTTTTATTATTTTGTTTTTGATTGCAAACTAAATTAAAATTTTCCAAATAAAAGGAGATAAGAAAATTTTCATAAAAGTTTTCTATTTTTTTTTTCTATTTGTTCTGCAATAATTCAACAATAATTTTCATTTTTTTTTTTTAATCGATAAATAGAGAATTGCCTAAAATTATATGCTCGAGGTAAAATAAAATAATTCAATTTAAAATATTTGAAAATATTTTAGAATCGGGTCAATTTAGTTATCAATTATAATGACAGGCTGTATAAAAAATTAAAATAAAAAAAATAAATAAATTTTTTTGTTGACCTTTAAACAAATATAACAGATGTTTAATTCTCAGTCGATACCCTGAAAGTAAATGAAAATATTTTTTTTTATATATATATTTATTAGTTTTATTCCAAATACTAATAATAATAATGGATTGAATAGAAATAATTCAGTTTGCAATATATTTGAATAGGGATTAAAATGCTTAAAATAATTGTAAGGTTGTGAACGAATCATCAAAACCCTATTCAACAGATTTTATTTAATCTATCATTTTCACCTTAAATACTTTTTTAGATTTAGAAATTACTTTCAACGATTAAATATGCGAATATCATAAGCAATAGAAATGGGCAACGTGGTGGGTACCGCAAATAGATAGAAGTTGTTAGTTTAGTTAGAAATTGATTCAAAACTTTGAAAGGGAAATTAGTCTAAGCTTTTTAAGTCTAACCTTTTCTGTTATTCATCAGTTTTTAAGGTTAGAAGGTGAACATAGTCTGCCGAAGATTCAGACTTGGAAATGATTTAAAATTTTTGTATTGTGTTTATGTTACAAATAATAACTAAATATTATCGTACTAGATTATTGATCAATTGCGCGAACCACATTATATTATTAGATATATTATCGTTGGCCACGTAAGTTGAATAATATGTAGATCCTTATATTATTAGAAGTATCAAAAATACACACAAAACTACTACACAATTCGATTCATTTAATTTTAATTCAATTCGTTGTAATTCATTTAGATTCAAGTTAATTCAATCCATTTCACCAGAGTTTTATTTAGATACAATCCAATGCAATTTATTTCAACTGAATTTTCAATTTAGATTCAATTCAATTCAATTCATTTCAACTGAATTTGATTTCAATTCAATTTATATCAGCTGAGTTTGATTTAGATTCAATTAATTTTAACTAAATTTGATTTAGATTCAATTCAATTCATTTCAACAATCGAATTGGATTCAACTCTACTGAAATCAATTCAATACATTTTAAATTTGGATTTTATTCATTATAAAAATTAAAAACTTTAGATATATTTCACTAAGCTTAATTGATATCTTGATCAATTGCGTTTGTTACCTTAGTGTTGACAGTGTTAAGTGTTGACTGCCGAATGGATTGAAGACTAATTATTGTTTTCATAATTAAAGGCAAATGATAAGGATAAAGATATTATTTAAATTTAGTAAAACATACCTAGAGAACATACCATATTCTATAAAATATATCAATTTGATTCATTTTAACCCAATTCAATTCATTTCAACTCAGTTCAATTCAATTGAAGTCTCAAACCAATTGAATTCTATTTATATAAATTTACTTCAATTCGAATTAATTTAATTCAATTCGATTCATATCAATCCTGTTCAATCATTTGATTTCAATTCAATTAAATTTAATTCAAATTCCGAATCGAATCAGTTCAACTAATTTCACCTTTTTAAAATTCAGTTTGAAATCATTTTTCAAATTAAAGGATGGCAAATAATTAACTGTAAATTTAAAGTGTTTCTCATGATAGTTAACTATGAATTCAAAGTAGTGTTGATGAAAAAAACAACTCCTAAAAATAATTTGTTATTATAAAGATCTTACGATAATTAAGTATAAATTATAAATAAATGAATCGAACTTGTTCTTTTTATTTGTTTGAAGTAAAATCCGATTTAACTTTAATAAATTCTAATTAAATTTATAATTATATAAATTTATTAATACATGAAATATTAATTTGATATAGGCTATAGGCACAATAAATGAAATGAAATGAAATGTCTCTGCAATGTCCTTATTTGATGTGTGGCTTATATATTACTTTGCTTACTGTACTCTCGTCCCACTCAAACCTCTCACTTTCGCTTTTTAACTCTCATTTATTATCACAATGAACTTTATTGATCCTATTGTGTGTCTCTAAGTGTTTCACTGGTCTCTAAGTCTGTCAACGTTCTACCGACAGCCACTCTACCTACTTTCTAACTCTCATTTAACTTTTAATACACATATTTTTATTGAAATAATCTTATTCGAGTAGACATAAAACTAAAAATGTTCATAAATATCGAGGAGAAAAAAATAAAATGAAAAACTTTTTCAAATGAAAATTTTGTACCATGAGTTTTGCTAACGAATTTTTTATTCATTATTTTTTCACCGTTATTAATTGAATAAACAAAAAAAAAAAAAAACAATTTTAAAAAATTTTCCAATTAAATATTTCAATATTTTTACCTTGATTTTAATTTTGATTTCAAAAATTGAATATTCCATCTATGAACCCCCCTCCACCCCCCGCCTATTACAATCTTCCTTCTCGTCATTCTTTCAAAAGTCGAACGTGTTTTTGCTACCCGTATTGCTCATTAAAAGTTCCTCATTTCTAATTGGTGTTTGTTTTTGTTTTTTTTTTTTTCATTCATACAAAAATAAAACAAAATAATTTCTAACTGTTAAAAAGCCATTTTTCTTTGTTTTTATTAGACAGGTAATGGTAAAAATTTACAAAACTTTTTTGTTTTCAATTTAAATAACGGTAATTTTTATTTTATTAAAACGAAAATAGGAAACAAAAAACTCTTTCCGAAGAAAATTAATTATATTCTTGGATTTTTCAATTTAACTTTAGGTGTATTTCAATATCTTTATGATCATTATTGTGACTGATGGAGTAAAGGAATAATTAAATTCCAGAATTAAAAAATTGGATAATCTAATAGTAAAGAAAAATTTTTGATTAATTTGTATTCCGCCAGCTTTCAAAACATTGTTTTTATGCTAAGAAATCGTAAAAAATCTATCGAACTAGTTTAAAATAGAATATACAAAAGTGGGCCCACCCTATGATCAGAGTGACAATATCAAAAACCACTATTCAATTGATGAGATTTTATTTATTATAAAACAAATTAGAAATTGTAAATCCATTGGACGTAAAAAATTAATTAAGTAAAAACGATTGGGCTACAATAACATGGATAATAACAAATTTTTCAACATAGTTTTGTAAAACAAACGAGTTCGTCCAAAAAAAAATAAAACTGATATCTACATTGCATACTTATAATATTTGCACATAATATCCATACTTTTTTTGTTAATTTATACACTCTATACGAAAGACTGAGCTCATATGAGAAAAAGAAAATAAAAATAAAAAAAAAATATTCAAAAAGACCGACTCGAAGGAGGAATATTGTGTTTGCTAAATGTATTACATAAGCTTTTCACCAGAACACACTAAAAAATTTTAACAGCAAAAACAAATGATGGGATTGGATTTCTAACAATACCCAATTAAAGCTGTACTTATTTTAACCAAGTCGAAAAAATAATGGAACAGGTCAGCATTTCAATGTTTTATTAACCAAATCAAAGCATTCGACATAGTAAATCTAGCTGATTGAATAAATATTATGAATAAAGGATCGCACATCCTCAAGACGTGATAATTATTGTCAGAAAAAATTAAATACTAAAAATGTAACAAAATTAAAATAATAATTTAAAAAATGATATTCAAACAATAACACAATGGTATAGTCTGAGCCCCACTTTATTGAAGCTAATATTGGATAAGATCATTAGTAGTTTGTCTTGATTTAATTTAAGTGTTGATTACAATTAGGTATAGATTACAATGTTTTATCGAACTGAAGTTTAATTCAGCCTTACCACTGTCTACAAAATACTTTTAAATAAAATATCATCATAATATATTCGGGTCGGGTTCGGACTCTCGTCTTTCTAAAGGTCGTTTAAAAATTTTAGTTTTGAAAGTATCGGTTTTTCAAAATATCGTTTTTTCAAAATATTGTTTTTTCAAAATATTGTTTTTTCAAAATTTCTTTTTTTCGAAATATTGTTTTTTTAAAATTTCATTTTTTCAAAATATCGATTTTTCAAAATATCGTTTTTTCAAAATATCGTTTTTTCAAAATATCGTTTTTTCAATAATATCGTTTTTAAAAAAAACACCGTTTTTTTTAAATATCGTTTTTTCAAAATATTGTTCTTTCAAAATATCGTTTTTTCAAAATATCGTTTTTTCAATAATATCGTTTTTCAAAATACCGCTTTTTTTAAATATCGTTTTTTCAAAATATCGTTTTTTCAAAATATCGTTTTTTTTAATATCGTTTTTTCAACAAAATCGTTTTTCAAAATATCGTTTTTTTTTAAATATCGTTTTTCCAAAATATCGTTTTTTCAAAATACAATTTTTTTTAAATTTTACTTTTTTTTAAATCTTACTTATTTTTAATTGTATATAAAAATTCTGGAAAAAGTAGATTTACCCCACTCAAATCTGCAATATTCAACATCGACTATGCATAAAAACAATTAAGGGAAATATTTTGTAATTAAAACGATATTTTGAAATAGCGGGATTTAAGAAAAAGACATTTTGAAAAGCAAAATTTTGAAAAAACTATATTTTGAACAGTACGATTTTTATCAAACGACATTCAGAAAGGCGACAGTTCGAACCCGACCCGTATATATTATGAAAATATTTTATTTTAAAGTATGTTGAAGGCAGTGATAGGGCTGAATTGAATTTCGGTTCAAAATCGAACTTCAGAAATTTTAAGACCCAAGATTTTGTTCAGCTGCCATATAATCTTTAAAATGTACACAAAAAAGTTAAACCGTTAAAGTATATTTTGTTTTTGTTTTTTTTTTTTTTTTTGTTTTCAATGAATTTTCACTAACACCAGATTTACTTTGATATGACATGAATGATAACATGAAAAATTTCAAATTTATTTATTTAACCTAAAATTAGAATTTTTAATTTTTTATAACACTAAAACTATATCAAATTGTAAAGTCGAGTAAAGGACTATTTTATTTTGAATTATTAAACAAAAGAAACTTAAAATCAACAAAACATTGAGAAAATTAATTATGTACTCATCGTAGTGTTGTAAACTTTGGATTGCAAACAATAATGAAAATTTAAATGACTATACTTTTGAAACAAAAATAAAATATCCTATATAATATCTGGAATAACAATAATAGTGATAGCAATGGTGATGATGATGATGATAATAGAAATCAAATCAAAATGCACAAATATGGAGTGAGCCAACAAGAGAAATTAGGAAATTGCAAACAACATACATTATTTACTGGCAAATGTGTAGTATGTATGTAGCTACCTATCGATTTTTATTTTATCAAAATAAATTGAAAATTTAAAATGGAAAATGTATACAAGTTTATTATATTTTTATTGTTTTTATTTTTTTGTTTTTGATTTTCATTTCGATATTTTGGACATCAACATGATATTTTTTCATAGTTTTAATTAAGAGAATTCAAAAAGAATATATTAGTGTGTAGTAAAAGAAATAAATTATAAATTCTATTTTCTACTTATTTTTGATAATCTATTTTGTAGTTGATTTTTATCTAATGCTGTAGTATAATTGTCAATATTGTTTTTTTTTTTGGACATTTCTGAATCGGAAACTGTTTGTGCTAAATTTTAAAATTTTTTTTTTTATTTTAACAATTAACTTCGGAAGTATTTTTGTATAGATTGTATTAGATTAGCCTTAAAGAAGTCAGATTTCGATTAAAGCATATAATCATGGTTACAAAACTGTGACCCAAAAAAGGCAGGCTTTAATCAATTTCTTTTAATTTTTTGGATGTCATGAGATTGAATGAATTTTTTAGTTTAAATAGAAAACAATTTTGATTATCACCAACAATGTACACACGTACACTCAGTAACTCAAATACTTTGGAATTAATACAAAAACATTCAGAACAATCAAAACATATTTTGTAGTAATGTAATTAAATTAAACATACAAAAAGTAAAGAATTAAAAATTATCCAAAGTAGTTAAAATATATTTGAAGTAATTAAAATATAATTGAAGCAATCAAAATACATTTGAATTAATTCAAAAGTAATTAAAGTAATCAAAAATATTTTATAAATAACATTACTTTACTTGAGATTATACTTAAGTAATAAATAAATATTATATGGGATTAATTTAAAAACCATCAAAAAATATTCGAGATATATAAGTAATTTTGAAACAATCAGAATACAAATCGTTAGAGTAAAAAATAGATCTTAAGTAATCAAATTAAAGTGAAATAATTACATGGTAATTGAACACATTGTTATATTAAAAATACAAAAATAATTACCTGAAAAATTTCTAATCAAAATTTATTTTATTATTTGAAGTAATTTAATTTTTTTATTTTATTTATTTGAAGTAATTAAAAAGTAATTTGACGCAATCAAAATATATCTGAATCAATTATTCACAAGTAGTTAAAGTAATCAAAAAATATTTAAATTAATCAAAAGTAGTTAAAGTAATTATAAACTATATTGCGAGAATGGATTTGTTTTAAAATGATGTCGGGGTCAGCAATATAGCTACCCATATTAGCTATTAAATAAAAGTTAATAAATATATTAAAAACACAACCAAACCTATTTCAATCAGAAGATTAATTTTTTCAAAATTAAAAACTGTAAACATAAATTCAAACAAAAGTACAGTCTTGGTACAATAATGTCTCAGTACAAAAATGGTACGATAAATGACAAAAAAAAATTAATTTAATTTCAATAATAAAGGGCACCACAACTATTTGACAAATAGTATTACTGTACTTGAGACTATACTTAAGTAATAAATAAATATTATAATATTATGGATTCATTTAAAAGTAATTGAAGTGAACAGAAGAGTAGAGTAGTAAAAATAATCAAAAAATACTCGAGATAAAAATAATTGAAGAAATCAAAACACAAATCGATAGAGTAAAAAATAAAATATAAAATATAAAATACATCTTAATTAATCAAAAATATATGAAATAATTAAGGAGTAATTAAAGTAATCAATAATATTTAAAGTAACTAAAAAGTACATAAAGTAATCAAAATTTATTAACAATAACTAAAAAAGTAATTAAAGTAGTCAATATTTGGATTATTTAAAAAAATTGAACGTAAACGAACGTTAAAGTAATTGAACTAGTCTAAAAATATTTTAAATAATTAAAATTATTTATATAATTAAATATTTAACTAAATTAAGAATTATTAAATAAATATATGTAATTATAAATTTTTTTAAGTGTTAAATATTAAGTAATAACAAGTTCGTTTTATTAATTAATATTCAAATACATAGACATTTTATGTCACCATTGTATCTATAAATATTATTATTATTTGTGTTAACAAACAAAATTATTTTTAGGAATTGTTTCGTTCATCATAACAAACACTACTAGAACTCATCAGTAGGTATTTATAATTCCTATTTTCATTTTGATTGATTTTATAACTTATTAGAAGATGTCAATAGTACATCTGTGAGTTATAAGAATCGATCAAAATTTCAATGTAAAATGTTATTTTTATTAAACAAATTTATGTAATTTTAGTTTAATTTCTTACGTAATTTTCATTTTATATTGAATTAAAAAAAAAAAAATGAGTTCAGACTTAAAGAATAGGTCTTTCAGGGCCAAATATGGGTTATGGGTTATAAATTTTATTGGTCAAATTTTTATAAACAAACCATTGAAAAATAGCCCCAAACTGAATACGTACAATAGACTTAACAATACGTACAATTGAAACTAAAATAAGATAGAAGTAATTAGTTAAAAGAACAATCAAATAAGTAAACACTTCTATTTTTTGTCACAAAAAAATTATATTTGAACGTAGTGAATATGCCAATATAAACACTTTAAACACTCTCTTATAATAGATATACAATAAAAAAAATTTAAATTAAATCTCATTTTGAGTCATTAACTTTAAATTATTTTCATTAAATATTTTGAAATAAAATTGTTTTATTCAATTATACTCAAAAGTCAGTTGAATAGTTGAATACTCAAACTTTCACCAGCATATTCATAAAGTTTACAAGTCAAATAAAATTAGTTATTATTAAAAAAAAAATAACAAAATTAATTTTTATAAAAAAAAAAAACTGCATTATAAAACAAAACATCCAATTTTCATAGTCCAGTATTTCTATTTTATATTTTATTTATTTTTTTTTTCATTTTTCAGGAACTACAATCCCTATTTTAATTACATAAATTTCATTAAAAAGTAAATTTACTACATTTTAAATGACATGAAAATTAATTAAAAAAATTATATATTGTTTATATAAAAAAAAAAAAAAAATCATTCTACGATTTTATCAAATTAATTTTGTTTGATTATTTAATGTGATGCTGCAATTTGATTATGGTAGTGTTGCTGATTATAGTAATGATAGTGATATTAGAAATTCTGTTTATAAAAGTTTTTCATTAAAAATTCAATTATATTATGTCTAATAATATTTAAATTAATTGTTTAAAAAAAAAAAATATTTAAATTAATTTTTTATGCAATTTTTTATTTAATCTTTTATGTTGGACATTAAATTAATGTGATGTGCAATGAAGATAAAACAGATGACATTATTTTGTTTTATTATTCGTGTATATAGAAGAAGAGGACAAAAATTAAAAAAAAAAAGATAATATTAGATAATTGAATTTAAAATAGAAAATTTTTGTTTTAATACAATTGTAAATAATTTTAAAAATTGGCTTTAAACGTAATGTGACATACTCTAAGTCTGAAAGACATTCAATTGAATTGTGAACAAAATTTCAAACAGTTGAAATATCACAAAATTTATAAATAAATAATCTAAAAATATTTTTATTCGTTTCATTTTGTATAGTAAATTTAAATAGCAGTAGTTATAAATAAATAATCTAAAAATATTTTTATTCGTTTCATTTTGTATAGTAAATTTAAATAGCATTGGCATATATGATTGTAACAGTAGCATATACGATATAAAAAGTATGAAATAACTTAAAAATGCTAACAATACATTTTTACCGTATCTCATTGTTTTACCATTGGTTTGATATACAGATAAAAGTAATTTTTTCTACTTAACTAATTCCTAATTCCTACTTAATTCATGTATGACCATCTCTACAATTTTAATCAATGTATATATTACCTACTTACCTACAGCAGTGCATATACAATTTGAAATTATTAGTGAATACTTAGTCCAGAAGTAATACTAATGCTACATAGCAGCAATGATACATTCAAAACAAATAACCAAAAACAACAAATTACTGAAACAGGTCTACTTCTTAGTACTACGCCCAGACAATTACTTCTATTTATCAAACGGTCTACTTCTCTTACATTTAACAGGGATATTTATTTCATAATATTACACTAAGCTTTAATTTTATTTCTTTCCATAAAAAAAACACTCTATATTAAGTACAGTTAATTTACTATATATACCAATTTTATTTACAACAATAAAAACATTAATTCATAAAATAACACCTAAATAAACATTTCTAAACTATAAAAATATTTTCCTTAAATAAAAGAAAATAAAAAATAAATAAATTATTAGAACAAATAATCTTATAATAAATTCCATTCACATCTTAATAACTTTTTCCTTCAAAAATCACTCACCATTTTCTTTTTTCTTTTTGCTACCCCCACCGCCCCTTCAACTTATTTAGAAACCTATTTCTTTTGTACCTAAAGAATTCATCATCGTGTTCATATATATATATACAGATTAGAAAATAATTGTAATCTTCTTTTTTTTCATTTATTCTTTTTTTTTCTTTTTTTCTATTATTTTTCTTTACTCTAAAGTAGCTTTTTAATCTCTTCTTCTAAATTAAAATTTACTTATATTTCAACGGCAACACTTATATAAACATAGATATTTATCTAAGTATATTATAACACAAGTATTTACATTGTATATCATTGAAATTACTCATACATAATTTTACCTTAGCACAAATTGCTTTGATAGGAATATAACAGTAAATATAACAGTAAACGTGTATGTATATATAGATAAATGTCACTGTTTTTTTAATGTTTCGAAAAAAAAACATACAAGTACCTAACAGTAAAATAAAAATCATAGAAAAAGTAAAAAAAAAAAAATTAAAGCGACAACACACATGATAAAATTTTAAGTGTAACATTTTAACTACATAACTTCAGCTGAATGCTATTTTGATCAATACACCACTTTTACGTTTTTGGACTTAGAAATTGATTTTTAAGTTTTTGAGGCTGCTCATCTCGATTATCTTTCTCGATTTAAGAGATAAGTATATTATAACACAAGTATTTACATTGTATATCCTTGAAATTACTCATACATAATTTTACCTTAGCACAAATTGCTTTGATAGGAATATAACAGTAAATATAACAGTAAACGTATATGTCAGTTTGGTCTATATACTTTTTTTGCAATTTGGATTGCATTTTGATCCATATCCAAAACCGGTGGCGTATGGATCAAAATCGAAAGTATAGTTTTACGAAAATAAAATAATTATACTAATTTGATCAATAAACATTTTAATACGATATGAGTCATGATATAGAAAAATTATTTTAAATGTCCTTTGATACATAGAGATTTTTTAACAACATAATATATTTTTGTAATGGAGGTGCATAAATAATAATTTAGTTTTATGTAAGTACTGCTTTTGAACCCATACCAATTTATCGTATGCTCTGCAGTGTTAGTATACAGTACATATGGATCATTTTAAGCCATATTAATTCATACCCATATTAAATTACTCATAATTATAGTAAATAATATATCGAAATTATAAAATGTACGGAATTGGTCTGCCAAACGCATTAAGCTTTTATTATACGAAAACAAATTAAGCGATTACAATTTGACCGCCAGATTAATACTCGCTGATGAAACAAAAATCATCTACTATATGCAAATTGGTCAGAAACACATAGCGGTTGGTTTAGAAGCGATATTACAATTGTATACTGACTCGTATTTTGAGTGAACTAATTTTAAGATTATCCTGAATTGAATAAATTTATTTCGTGGAGTTATTTATGAGTACCACAAAATAAAAAGAAAATGAATTTAACCGAAATTATGAAAGTTCTGAAGGCAAAAGCAAATATTTTACAAATAACACAAAAGTTTTCATAAGCAAGACATTCGCATATCCATGAGTTGGATTGCGTTCACTCATGTATTGATAATACCTTGTTCAGCTACTACTAAATATGTCCTGTAAAAAAATTAAGTTTGGCAATGACATCCAACTGATTTGAAAATCTATTCTATTCTAGCTGAGAAAATACATTTTAGTAAAATTAAGGCTAAACTCAAATTGTATGAGATTTTGGAAACAAAATCTGTATACCTACCCACTAGCTACCTATCCTACATATCACACAGTTTGTAAAATAAATGCTCTTAAACTACATAAACTTGATTTTCTTCGTTTCGAATAAATGGCGTATAGATCCGAATAGTACTCTGCTAGTGATAAATACATAATATGAAGGTGAAAGAATATATCCCTATTATAAATTTACAATATGTTACGAAGTAAATTTACAAAACATTAAATTTTTACGATATTGTTTTCATCGTTTTAATGTCATTTCAAAATTGATACACGATTAAAATTGGATTTTTTTTCAATATATAGCTTTTGCATTTAAATTAATATTTGTAACACTATATAAAATGTCAGTCGAGATTTACAAATTTAGCTTGTGTAAACGGCATCTAGTTATTGAGTTGTACAAATTTGTGTTAATAAAATGTTACAACGAATTGTCAGTGCTCCATTGTAGTCTATACGAATACACACTACTCTACTACTTGAATATTATTAATTCTAGTTTGCTTTAAAACCGATGGAGTCGTTATTTTGAATAATTGTTGGAGCCAACAATCATAAATAAATTTCAGAAATATAAATTATTGCATGAGATAACCAAAACAACATTGACCCTCCAGATATTAAAAAAATTGATTTTGTTATAGAAAAAATATGCAGTGTTAACGGTATAGCATAATTGGCGGGACTTTTATGCGATTAAAAATTTGGGAGCAAGAAATAATACCAGAACAGTCAAGAAAAGGTATATAATACATGCTATACGTCAGAATTATAATAAAATAATATAACAATAAATAAGGACGTATTTCACTACTTCGTGGCAAAATTTTATAAAAAATAATAGATTAGGCTGAGCAGTTTCCTCAGGCAATTGTTTTGACAATATCAAGGCGGTTTCAAGAAAGATAACCGTTAGACAAATTCTTAAAAACTACTTGATATTTAACACTGATGTACACAACTAATTTGTAAACATTTTAATAAGCCATTTCTTATAAAGTTTACAAATATGGAATACTATATTTGATCAGCATATAACATTTTTATAGAATTTTAAATCTCTACGGGGTTAATTTATATGATTAAATATGGTTTGGTACACTCAACGGTGCAAATGAGAGTAGAAGGTGACCTCATTATCAAGACAAGACAATATAATGGCATATAATTTATTTTATTTAATCAAGCATTAGAACATGTAAGTAGAAAGCTTTTAATATACACAAAAGAAATAAACAGTAGGTATAAGAGGAACACTCAAGCACAAATTAACAATATTAGTAGCATGCGCAGACGACATTAATAATATAATAATCAAATCATATGCTGCAGTGTGTCATAATTTGGCAAATAATTCAACCACCTAATATTCCGATTGTACTAAAGTGCTAACTATAATGACATAGAACTACATATGTCGTGGTATATGTCATATTCCGTTTATGGACATATGCGGCAATTATGTTGAATTTGACATTTCATTAAGTTTTCGTTAAACATAGAATTCTTATGTTAAATTCCATCCAAACCGAATTCGACGTATTATATAATTTTTTGTTGTTGTTGTTTTTCTAAGAAATATTTTCTTATTTTACTATGTCATTATGGGTAGACATATGCTTTGACAAATACCTATCTCAGCTTCGTTAGGCAATTTGACATTTTCACATATAGTTCTATGTCACTATAGTTAGCGCATAGGACTGTGAACAAATCATTGAGATGTGAACCAAGTAATACAATTAATAACTAAATAATGATGATATACAATGTGCCTATAGAAAATATGTATACACAGTACGATTAATTGTGCAAATACAAATGAAAGTCGAGTGATATGAAATACGTCAAATTTTCCACGTCAAAAAATTCAGTGAAATTTTTTGAATTTGTAACAATATTTATTTACTAGCTTTGTAACCCGTCATAAATGACGGAAGGAAAATAAATCCTAGTTTCTTTTTTTATTTCATTAGATTCTTTATTCCGAAATTACAGTACTTATGTTTATATCACTTTTTATTTATTTTTATTTATGTTTATATTGGCCTAACACTAATCTTTTTTTTTTTATATAACAGAAAAAGAAATACCATACCAACAAATTTGTATAAAATGTTTGTATTTTTGTATGGTATACTCGTACTCGCTTCCATTTAGTTATAATTCGTTAGTTGGGTTCCATTTAGTATAAATTATACCGTATTAGCGTTATTGAGTCCTCCGGGAGAGCAAATTTAAAAATGGGATCTTATTTTCATATAAATTTTGTCTTTTGTATACTGTATAGGGATCTTATTTTGCTATATGAATAAGCTGTTATTATGGTATTGTGTAATTTTTAAAAAATATTCATAATTTATATATTCAAAATTTTGTATCTAAATTGGTAAAATTTACAAAAAATACAAAAACATTTTCATCAATAATTTTCAATTTAAAAAAAACATGGTTTTATTATCCGGCGTAGAAGTAGAGTTAATTATCCTACTCTACTTCTATCAAGTTCTATTGATTGAACAGTGAACCTGAACAGTGAAGTGAAAAGTGAACACTTAACACTGAAAATAAAATAATATTTTTGGAATGGAGCATATAGAACATACATAGAATACAGATACAGCAAATAATAAAAAAAAAACAAAAAAAAACAAAAATAATTTTTTTTGAGTGAAGTGAGTTACGCACACAATAATGACAAAAATAAAAGGTAGAAGCAATAAAGTAGTATAATGTATAATATTATACAATACAAATATGCTGATACACATGTATATTATTGTGTATAATTTTAAGTAATAAGAATAACCTTTGAGTGAATTATGTTTTTTTTTTGTGTTAAATGCTGTTTGCCTTTTGGTTATTATACCATATTAAACTATTGATTAAAATTCTATTAGTCCTTATTATTATAAATCAAAAAAATTGTTTGTTTTATTTATATTATTATTATTATTTATTATTTTTCCTTATTATTTGCGAAGAAGACTAACATTAAATTAAAAAAATATAGTTCATGCAATCAATTTTTCCTGCAAAGATTCATCATGGTAGACAGGGGTTAAAAAAAGCACCAAAGCAATTTGTATATATATATACATTTGTACACATATGCAATTTGTATATGTGTTGGAGCGTTCCGTCGAACTTACAAACATCCAGATAAATGCAGAATAATATATATATAATATTATTTTATAATAATGGGAGTACAACGGGCCGAGAGGCTTAATGTCAAGTGCAAAACTAGGCTTCCATCATACCAAACGATATTTATTTGGCTTATAATTATTTATTTTTTCATTTCTCTTTGTTGTCGTTTTAACCACCACCCAGTTGCTATTGGCACAACAGCTTTATTTCACTTTAATTGCAAATTTTTAAAAATTATACAACGCATTATTTGATCACAATTACATTTTTTTCAACATAAAAATGAATAATATGGTAAATTTTATTTTTAAATCTTATTTATAAACAATTAATTTTACGACGCCATTTTGTATTTTTCATCGTTTTCTTTTTTTTATCAAAAATAAGTCATATTTTCACAACATATGTATAAATCTTTTTCTTACTGTTATTGTTTTTAATATTTTTCTTTTTGTAGTCCTTAAAAATTAACACTTGACATTACTGTTTTCTAATTTGTTTCTGCTTGTTTTATTCTACATACGCTACCTATCAAGATTCATTTCCTCTTCAACATAGTCCGTTATATTTTATGTATAAATATAACGGGAAATTAAAAATATAAATTATATACCTATATATTTTGCTAATTAGCGATTCATTTTCTTGTGTTTGTTTCTTCCCACCCTCTTCTATCTGTTGTTCTACCTTCTTTCTTCATTACTTTCTGTTTTGTATTATTTATTTGTTTCTTGAAATAAAACAACATGTGACATTTTCTAAATATTTAAACACAGTCACAATTATTTAAAAAAAAAAAAAAATATTGAAATAAAAACAAAAACCCAACAAGTGAAAACAAATGTGAATAAAATATAATAGAATATGAAAAGTAGAACACGGATATGAATAGAAGAAGAAAAGAATAAAAAGGAATGTGATTGTGAACATAAAATGAAGGAGATAGATGGTGATGATGAAAAAAGTATAAATTTAGGTCTGAAAGTCAATGAAAGTATTAAAATAAATTTAAAAAACACGTGTAAGTGTAGTAGGTACTTTGTTTCTAGATAAAATGGGAATGTATTGTATGTTCTAATGAAGGAGATATAATAATTTGAAATAAAGATTTTATGAAAAAATAATAAAGGAAGTGGGGGAGGATTCTATTACAAAATAATTGTTAAAAGTTTATAAAATAGAATTTTTTAAGAATTTAGAAAAAAAATTTATATCTTTGTATCAGTTCATAGCTTCAAAATTTAGTAATATAAATAAATTATTAAATATTATTACATAAGGCAGAAACGAAAGCTGAGAAAAACAAAAAGTGAAAAGATATGGGATGGGGTTTCAATTTCGATCATAAATATGGAATTGTTCATGTTTGGTAGACGCATATAATTAGATTCCACATTCGCAATGTTCTGCGGATAAGCGATCAATTTCCATAGCTTTCTTCTAGAGATTTCGATGATTTAGGAACGATCAAATTTTACTTGTCGTTGCGTTACGTTAAACTATTCAGTCGTTGAGTAGAATTAATACAAATTTAATTTCCACAGACTATATACATATATGTCTATAAGGTATCTAATAGAATGACAGTTTCAACATATACGACGATGTTCTAGAAAAGCAAGATGAACAGTAACATTTAGGTAAGGCAAATAACAAATTTTTAAACTTTTTCCTATTTATCTTAATACGTTAATTCCCAGAAATGCCTTCTATTTAACAATTATACAGTAAAATTATTCAAAGTCAAAACAACTGAAATGGATGAAATTGATCTCAAGATTTAAATTAGTACATGGTTATTGTGCATTGGTTATGCCTTTTTATTGTAATTTGCGAGTGAGCGGAATTTCAAAGTAGAATCTAAAGCCAATACTTGCTACTACGGAAGTCAATAAGACTTAAATTTACATCGCGATCTAACCTTATACTGCTTTAAACTGCTTGAAAGTGTTTATAAAATAGAAAACTGACTTCAGCCCCAGTAAATATATTTTTTTTAATTTTAAGGTTTACAATATCAACATGAAACTAGATGATTCTACATCAAAGCCTACTTTAATTGGATGAAGAATACAAAAAAAATTGTGTACTCAACTTGCAAATGCAACAACAGTTGAGTGGAATGAAAATTTTTAAGATTAGCAATCTACTATAACGGCGTACCCGAGTAGATTGATGAAATAAATAAATAATTCCAAACATGTTTGTAAATAATTGGTTTAAAATATCTTGAGAGTAGGAAATATTTCTTTAACCGGGTTAAGACACGTTTATAAATCGTTGATATAGTGGAAGTAGTATTAGTGCTATCGTTTCCAAATCCATCTAAAAATCGGCTTACAGTTTTATAGAATAGTGGTAATTGGTTCGAACACAATAACCGTAATTTCTTTGCTGAAAACACAAGATGTAATGTGGTGATTGCTTGACCCTTTTGACTTCTTTCAAACGTGTACCGAATTTCGATAAGGAGGTATTCTATCATGCGACTTCTTCAATCTAGTACTGGAACGTATAGTGCGACGAGCGGAAATAAATACGCCTGGCTATATATTTTTCAGATCTGTGCAACTACTACGATATTGCGACAACATTGACATCATCGCCAGATCAAAATGGGCGTTCTTCAAAGCATTTACCCAAACTAAAGAAAATGGGAACGAATGGGTCTCAAAGTAAATGAGGCAAAAACTAAATATATGTTGTCGAAAAATAGAAAGATATGTTTTTTGTTTCACCTGTCGTATTGATCAAAACATCAAAAACATCAGTGTCTGCACATATAATTTCTAGGTAGTACAGGAGTGTATCTACCTTCGAAGCAGCGTTAATTCCACAAGCGACATTAATGTGGAGGTACCGCAAAGAATAACCCTTGAAAAGCGTTCCTGCTTCGCTTTGTTAAAACATCTCGGGACAAAGCTTCTTTCCCGAAGCACCAAATTACAAATCTACACAACGCTTATACTCCCGGTTTGGGTCTACGGATCAGAATAATGGACACTGCCGAAGGCAAGTCAGCATACACTTGGTGTTTTTGAGAAGAAAATTTTTCGCCGGATATATGATCCTGAAAAGGACCATGGGGTTCTGGAGGAGAAAATATAATGACGAACCCTATGAGCTGTATAATGAGGTAAACGTAGTCATGACAATTAAAGTCAAGAGACAACGTTGACTCGAAAATCTAGATTGGATTAACAAAAATGCTCCACAGCCAAGAGAAGCTTCAGATTCAGACCCAAAGGTGCAAGACATCGCGGTAGACAAAATCTTCGTTGGAGAGACGAAATATATGCTGACTAGCCTTCGGCTGTTTCCATGATTCTGATCTATAGAGTAAAACCGGCAGTATGACCATTGTGTAGATTTGTACTTTGGTCTTTCGCATATTTAAAACAATTTCGCATCTTCAAGTGAAGAGAATACACCCCTGACTGACAAAAATGGAGGATGTTGATGAGTCAAGCCCAGGTAATTATAATATAATTATAAGTAGGTAATTGCTTTAAATTGATTTAAAATTAATTTGTAAATCAGTTTCCAAAAAAAAAAACTTACCACTGAAGAGATGTGATTGATTTTAAAGAAGGGTTGCTTGATTCGAATTTCTGAGCACAGTTCATATCATAAAACTGCTTTAATTAATTAATTTCAAAATGAAATAAAAAACCAATATCTGCTCAAGCTCATAAGAAATTTAAAATGTTTTTAATATATTTTTAAAACTCACAGACAACTTTAATAGAATTTAAGATACAATCATATCTCTCAACTATCTAAAGCATTTCTGAATTAAAATTAAAATGAAAAAAAAATCAATATTCTAATAAAAATGCAAAAAAGTTCACACTTTCTTAACTCCTACAAAAATAAGTTCACACACAACTATACAAAATTGAAAAGATTCTACCATTAAATTTAATTATTGTGAAATTTTAAAGAAAACCACACCATTAAAACTACGTCAGCAAAATTATAAAAAAATAAAATAAAAACAAAAAAGAACAAAAACACTTGAAAGTGAGAGGAAATTATTTTTAAGTTAAGTTTTTTATTTTCACTCTTCAATTTCTCTTTCTCGTTTTTCCATTATAGTTATTTGACAGTTTTTCATTATTTTAGTTAGATGTCAGAAAATACAAAAATAAAATGGTGTCAATGTCAAAATTGAAATTAATTTCATTTTATTTTTCAAAATGGATAGGTAAAACAATTCTTGACAAGAGTATCGTAGTAAATGAGATTCTAAACTTTTTGTAAAATGAGTACAGTAAAAAATAATAATAATTAAATTTCAAAATTGAATTTAAATTTATCAAATCAAGATAAAAAGTTTGAAAAGTTTGAAATCAATGCATTTTGATGAATTAAATCTTATTTACACAAACAGAGTATAGTACGCTTTTCTGGTGATAAATATTAAAATATTACAATAATAAGTAATTTATCAGTATTTTGGGTCTAACAAAGATGGCATTAATGTAAAAATGTAATATTGTACATAGAATATTGTATCTATACAATCCTATACATTTCAATTTTTTTAAAATAAATATGTCATTCTATTAATCAATAATATATAACCATTAAATGTGTTATAATTTAAAAATTAATATAAAATTTAACCCTGACACGCGCAACAAGTGAAAAAAGCAATCTAAGACTTTTTTTTGTATATTAAATTTCATTATTCATTATTATAGCTTTTAAAAAACTAAACATTATTATAGCTCCTAAAAAAAAAAAAATTAAAACAAAAAACTAAGACCAAAACCAAAAAAAAAAAAATATTAGTCACAAGTTGAGTTAGAACGCATTGTATTGTATTGCTTTAGTCAGTATTATTTAATACTAACGCAAGCAACTGAATAACTGATACGAATGGAAAATACTGTAGCGTAGCAGGTTCCATTTGTACAGTTACAAGCTGCAAAATAAGGTATAACTATAAGCTGTATCAAAAAATGTACAAGAAACAAACATTTGTGAGATATACAAAATTTAGACACGCTAGGTGGAACACTAGGTAAAGTCGAACGGTCAGAGGCTCGCTTCCCGATAAAGGTAAAAAAAAAAGTTTTTTATTAGTTTTTCGATTTTGTCCAGTACGCTTTGTCATTGGAAAAAAATAAATGTCAAAAAAATAATCGAAATGTCAAAGGTTATCGGTTTTTCCATCTGATCCAGTACGCTCTGCTCTGTCTTTGAGAAAAAATAATTGACAAAAAGAATAATTGAGATTATAACTTGGTAACAACTTAAATTAAATGTCAAACAAATCAATATGCGGAAAAAAGGATCAAATTATTCAGTGTGATGTATAGAGTGTAGAAATTAGATTCACTACTCCTGCTCAGGCTTGGAAATAGAAGAATTCGACAGGTTTCAACGTAACCCGTTTTGTTCCATTTACAAAAATAGGCTGCAAAAACACAAATCTGTTAAACTAAAATCAATGAACAACACTTTAATTATTGCACGTAATACACCAAATATAGGTAATATAATCTGGAATACTGAAAAAATTGAACGAAATTATCTTAAAACAAGCTTCACAACATAAAAAGTTATCTAAAATATACAATTGGAAATTAGAAAATTCAAAGTTATATTAGACACGCTAATAGATGAAAACGTACAACTACACAACGAGAATAGAGAACTGAAACTACAAGTCGAAAAAATCATATTTAGATTGAACTAATAAGAACAGCAGAGACATAATACGTTCATCGAAATATCTGGAGTAGGTACTGTAGAAGATTTTGATCCTGTATGAACTGCGTTACAAAAATTATTGATGATCTGAGAATAAGTCTGGAAAATGAGGATGTAAAAGACGCTTTTTCACACCTTCAACTTTTTTTTTTTTTTTTTTTTTTTCTTTTTTTGTAAACAGCCAAAGCGCGAGGTATGCAAATACCTTTAGCACTTACGTGACGCTTGGTTGGGATAGGGTAGGATAGAATCCATTAGGAAGAAAAAAAAGGGGATAGATTAGTAATTGGAAGTTGAAGAATGAAGGTATTAATATTTTCTTTAAACTTTTGCAAATTGTAAACTACAAAACTTTCTGGTGAGCCCAAACAAATTATTGTTAAATTCAATAAACACATTAGCATTAAAAACAATGTGATGGAAGAAAGAAGGAATAAAAAATTAGAATTCAATAAAATATTTACAAATCCAACCCGACCTAACAATGGCTTGATATTGCTAAATGAACGATTATCATCGTATTTTAATCTTTTATACAAAAAATCAAGAGATCTTAAAAGACAGAAATTAATTAAATTTACATGGGTAAAAGCATATAAAGTTTTTGTGAGAGAAGATAAAAATACCAGAACAATACGATGTTTAGAAGAAAAGCATTTACAAAAAATTCAATGGTATAGTAATTAATTATGAAATATAGATAACAATACTTTATACCGTTTCACACCTATGTAAAAAAATATTTGTTACGGACAATAGTAGTAGTTCTTTTTACATTAAATGAGTTGATATAGCAGAAATAAGGTAAGTAAATCGTCACAAAACATTAGATATGTAAAATGATATGTAAAAAATTGATTTACAGTTACTGTATCAACAATCAACACCATATTATACTATCAGTTTGCACATGCATGTATATGTAAAATATGGGTGCTTTTAGTTTTCGAAAATTCGTAATGGAACAGCTAGGTAGCTGATATACACTATATATAGCAACCATCAGAAATATTTAAAAAACTAAAGCTGTTATCTATCTCAAAAATATTAAATTAGGCGTTGGTAATAAATTATGGATATAATTTTTGAAGCTGTATGAAAACTTACCATATGTGTGTTGAAAGTTAAAAGTGAGGAATATTCAAATAGAATATTAAAAATAGTGAATATGAAAATATAGTGCACACGCTTAGCTTAGACATTTTTGTATTGAACAAAAATAACATATCAAGCATGACTAAAATTGCATGATTAGTATATGGTAGTGAATTTAGGTATATGCGCAGTTTAAAATGAGCATGCATGCATGTGTAATATATCCTTTACAGCAATTTTATTTTAATTTTAAGAAAGTCTCTTATTAAACATTTTTAAGGCTAAAACACATTTCGTCGGTAAATTCTATTTTCAGACAAACGCCACTTTTGTGTTTTTTGACTTAGAACTTGGTTCTTAGGTTTTTCGGGATGCTCTTTAATTTTTTCTGACCCGTTCTTAATTATCTATTTTAGTTTTGTAGATATAGAGAGGCGAGATTCGGACATCTCCACTTTTCAAACGTTTTTGAATACAAAAGTCGGACATATACAATTTTTTGGTTGATGTCCGAAAATTTATATGAAGTTTTCGATAATTTTATTGTAATTCCTTAAATAAGACATCTTAATGATCCGAGGATATGGACTAAAAATTGTTAGGTTTTCCGTAAGTTTTTAATTGGTCCACTTACATTATGAAATTTTATTATAGTATTGATAATGTTATGGATATGTCCAAAAATAATAATAAAAATTATTTTAGAAATTTCGTAAATTTCCATATATTTTGTTTGGATAGTAGAAATTTTATGTGGATATGTCTGAAACCTACGACAAACAAATTGAGCTAGTTTTCAGCAATAAACATAAGTCGCGGAACATATATTTTGAAAAACTATATAAGGACAATATGCATTTTAATATTTTTTTTTTAGATTTGTTAAAGTTTTGAAAGTGTTAGTATTATATTTTTGTATATTGTTTAAAAAAAAATAATAATGGAAATGGAATCATCATCATCACCGGCGTTGTCACCAACTCTTTTAGGGTAACTATTTTTATTCTTGAAATTAATTCCTTGTAAAAATTTGTGTGTATGTTAAGTATGCAAGACGAAATTTTTAGCAGTTGAGAGGAAGATAATTCACACTCAAAAAAAGTCAGAAACACAGAAAGGTATTATTCAGCTGATCCAGATTTTTCTTGTATATGTATATGCTTGTATGATATTTTTTATTTTAATTACAATATGCAATTACTATTAATTTTTACAGCGGATGATAAATACAAATACCCAAATTTTCAACCTGATACAGAGACTCAAATTTTCAACCTTCAAGTTTATGGTAAATAAATATTACTTTAGAACCTTTTTATATTTAAAATGATTGATTCAATAAAAATATTTAGAATCTGCAAACAACACATAGCCTTCATTGATGAATTAATACAAAATAAGAAAACCTAAATTATGGAAAAGAATATTCAGAAGAAATTAAGAGAGGCTGTTTAATCTTATAAAAATTATAAAAATTAAGATACTTAACCGAAATATATGAAACCACCTTGTAAAAATATTTTAACTTTTTCTGTACAAAAATTTTTTTCAGAAAAAGAGGCAGAATATTTTTGAAGCTTTTTGGGAATTGTCGGATAATGAAAAGACCAAATTTTACTTGAAATTTCAATGTTAAACTTCGCCGTACATCCAATCGCAAACAGGTGAAATCGTTTCATTCAAATATTACTAAGCTTCATCGCATATTCACAGAGTATGCCGACTTATTTTTTACGAAAAAACAGCTGTGAAAAAAGCTGTTAATTTAAACATTAATTTAAAAATGAATAAACATTACTGTTGAATACCGTTTTTCTCTTATTTTATTCAGTTTTAACCTATTTTTTTATAGACTTATCTACTTTACACCACTTTAGTGAAAAAAAAAAATTGTGCTAGAATCGGACATATCCAAGCAAAATTCGGACACTTCATACAATGTTAACAAATTTCTTAACTCTCGATGGGATATAGCCAACAGCAAAAAAAGGTGGGTTCGGTTTTTCAGATCTATCTCCTCGAATCTTGGGCGTAAACAGTAATGATAGTTTTATTTTTATAGCTTGAAAATATACAAAGCTAATACCCAAATTTAAAATAAACTTTTATCGGGCAGTTTTTTTTTTATTAAACTTCAAACTTTTAGCTCGATTTACTCGAAACTAATCTAAAACGTTTGTCCGAAAATAGAAATAAACCGACGATTTGGCTTTTGAAATATTCGTAATGGGTACTGGAAATTGTATGACAGCTACCCCAATCTATGATTTGACAGCATTTAGAAGTACGCTTTCTGTTTTATTGAAAAAGATTAATTTAAAATTTCATAAATCTATATTCAAATATGTTCTACAAACTACCCAGATTAAATAACCCACCGGCAATCAACTATAGTTAAATGAAATATTTTTTTATATTGTCATTATTTTCTACAGAAATTAATTTACCTATATATATATATGATTCGAAAAATTTAATAAAATTGAAATGTTGTTGTATCATCAAGTAAAAATAAAACAAAAATTATATTGCAAAGTCACCAAGCTATCAACATAAAATTAGGTGCTCTCTTAAGTTAACCTTTTTAAGGTAGATCCTTAAATAATTTTGGGACAATATTAAAAATTTGTAAAAAAAAAACCAAAGAATGTGTTAAGGTCAAAGTTCATATTCGATTTTTTGTTTTGTGTTTTTTTTTTAGAAGATTTACTGCAATGTCATGATATGACCCTCCTTTGGTATTTAATTTACAAAAGAAAAATAAAATAAAAAAATAAAAGCAAATCACGTGGGCTTTAACAACTTTTATTATTTTATTTTTCTTTTAATTTTTTTTTGTTTTAAAATTTGGTATTCAACTAATTTTTGTCCTTCCTTGATAAATCAATCATTGTTTTTTATGTTTTGTTTTTTTTTGTTTGCTTTTAATTTTTTATTATAAAAATTTAATTTTTTAAGGCTCTTTAAAGTCCCTAAAGAGAGAAAACATCTTTAAAAAACAATAAGTAAAAAGTAAAAAAGACTGATGATATCTTTTATACATACTTTAAAATTCAAGAGAATATTTTTTTTTATTGTTTTAAGTAGGAGCAGCAGCCTACTTGTTAATAAAATATGCCTACATACCTACTTATAAGGATGAAATTTTACTTAAAACAAAAAAGAGAAAAAGAACAGAAATAAAATTAAAAACTTTTCGTTTCAAAATTTAATAAAAAGTTTTTTTTTTTATTTGTTTCTAAAGTTATAGAAATTTTTTAGATGGGTCATTCTTTTAAAATTTGGGTTATCGGATACTGACTATTTGAACTTAAAAAAATTATTTTTGTTTTTATTAATTTTAAATCTGAATATTTAACCTTTAATTTCAATGAATATGAATCTTAATTTAGGTTTGTTAGGTTTCAGTAACAAATCAATTAAATAAATGGTGTTGATTACAGTTATACATGGCTTAGCTATTGGTATTTGGATTAAGAAAATATAGATTGATCGATGTCAAAATTGTTTTATTCTTGATTAAGAGCTAAATTCAGAATGAGACACAATGGTTGGTTATACAGTTAATATCCGTTAATAAACTACAAGTCCTGCCTCATAACATTTTTCTGTAAAAAAATGCGCTGAAGTACGATAAACTAACTTGGCATGAAACTTCAAAAAAAGTCTAAGATATACACAAAAATAGGCCATCAGAATTCCGACCGTGGGGTATTATGATATAGAAAAAAATGTAGTTCTATTAATTTTATTGCCGTTCAACCTATAGAAAGCCTATCTAGAATGTTGCAGTGAATTTGAATGGTGACAAATCTGTATCTGCGTATAAAATTTTACAAAGCTCTTTCATTTTTGAACCTATTTTAGTTTTTTTACTTAACCTTTTGATTTCTATTTTATCTATTTGAATTTATCCTTGTGATATTTCCATCTAACGGTAGTCATATTTAACAAAAAAAAAAACGTTATAAATTATATTCCAGTTCAATTTTAATTTATGTCATGTTATGTCAATTTGTATTTAGAATCTATTTCGGTTTTCAATTTTGTAATTGTAAACGTTGAACAGAATAAAGCTCACCCGGCTTGCTCTTAATATAAAATATCGATATTTTATGTCTTAATTATATTATCATATTTAACCTATGAATTGAAAAACGGTACAAAAATATCTGAACCATTTCACAACAATTTTTCTTTTAAATAATAGATATGTTAAAGAAGACGTAGTGTAGCGAAATTAAATATTTTTTTAAAGTTTTTAGGAATTTCAAATTAAAATTACCCTCCATATATAAATATACATACATATATTATATACACTTGAACATAGAAAAATTTTAATTTATCAAATTGCCGCAATTTACACAGTTTTTGGTTACGTATGCGGTTGTTGTTGTCTAAGATAAACCAACAAATAAAATTGCTTTCCAGAAAATCTGGACTAACTTGCACAACTATACGATGACATAAATTTAGGTACAATAGATATGGAAAGTATTAAGGGCAGATCAATATTAACAGTAACCAATGAAATGACAACTCATTGGAAATAAATAATAAAGTATTGCAACGCTCTGATGGCACAGAAATAATTTTTGAAAGTTTCGATACAGTGGTCAGTGATGATTTGAATGATCAACTAGCATATCCAGAAGAAATTTTGAATAGCCTCACTCCAATTGAAATGCCTCCACATACATAATAATATATTGAAGTTAAAAATAGGAGCTGTTATGGTTCTCAAAAACCTTATGCCATTAAGAGGGCTATGTAATGGCACAAGACTATCCATTGCAAGTATTCAACAAGACTAAGCATTGCAAAAGTCAACATATCGAAGACAAGACTGTAAATAGTAATAACTCAGATACAGTTGTAATGACAAAATAAAATGTATACAAAATATCTAAAAATGTCAAGAAATAAACAAATAAGAAGTAATCAGAATATAACAATCTGAGAGTAAAACTTTGAAGGAGTTACAAGCTTTACATACCTCAGTGCAACAATAAGAAGTGATAATAGTAAGCAATGCTGTATTTATAATAGAATTCAAGGCGGAAATAGATGATACCATGCAAACATAAAGTTGCTTCAATTTAAACTAATATCAAGAAAAGCCAAAATGACGATATATAAAACTCTCATATGACCCATAGTGACGTATGGGTGCGAGCGATGGACTGTGAACGTGGCCGATGAGAAGATAGTCTGCGCATATTTGAAAGAAAAATAATCGGTCCAAAAAGATTACAGAATGGAGAATAGCAACAGCGAGCAGCTTAATAGTATGATCGATAGTGAGGACATTGTACGGTTTGCAAAAACCTAAAGACTAAGATGGGCTGGCCACGTAAATCGAATGCACGAAAGTCGAAAACAAGCGCAGGGGTGCTTAATAGAAAGTCCGATTGCCCGATTGTAGCCGTGGTAGAGGAAGACCAAGAAGCAGATGGGCAGACAACGTGAAAAATGATGCTCAAACAAATCCCAAATTCCAAATTGGAGACAAAATCGACCTTTTTGGAGGAGCATAGTGATGAAAGCCAAAGCTGACCTAGGGCGGTAGCGCTATAAGATGATGATGGTGATGATGATGATTCTTCTGATTCCGTACAATACGATTCTTCCCTTTATTTTCAGACGGAAACAATTTCCAATTCGACTAGCATATGAACTTTTGATAAAATACGTCTCTCTTTTCCTAAGCCAGTTTTTAATCATGGACAATTATATGTTACTTTGTCTAGAGTAAGATATTTTGATAGTCTTACTTTCGTCTAAAAAAAAAATAGAAATAGAAAACTGTGTTTTCAGTGAAATATGAAAAGTGGAAAACTATTTCTTTAATGCTAAACCGGCGAATGTTAGGCCGAAAATAGCCAGTTATTTGATTATTATTCATAATATTATTATTTCTTATATTGGTATTATTTAAAATAATATAATTTTATAACATTAGGGGTGGTTTTATTGACTCTATTACATATTACCAAAAATCTAAACAATAAAAGATATCAATTGGTGTTTATTTAGGAGTGAGTCAATCTCTTAGTTTTATAAATTTCGATACTTTCACCTGTAGTCTAGTTTCCTAGAATCGCTAATCTAATTTACCAATTACTATGCCTTCTTTCGAAGTACTGTGGTTATCTTGTGTTTTGATACTTTGGATCTGAAGTCGGTTAAATTCTTCTTTTTAGTTAGTTTTGCTTCTTTTAGGTGTTTTGCTTCTTTTAGGATTAAGTTGTATTTCTAGTTTGTCCTATATAAACTTTCTTGCTTCTAAAGGTATCTTATATATTCTAGATTTTTCCCATTTCATCAATTGGGTCTTTAATTGGTCATAGAACAGTCTTGAATTTATTGGCTCTGCTACAATAGCTCTATATCCTAATCCTACTCTTCTATTGTACTGTTGATCATTGAGTTCAGTTGCGGGAATTCAGTTGTAAAGTTTTTCTGCGCTTGCTGAGTATAAATTTGTGATAGGTTTTTGTGTATATCCATTTACTCTCGCAATCTGAAATATCTGTTTGTCTCTTTTACTAAACACCTTTCTTGGTTGCATCATGGGGTTGTTTGAAAGATGCCATCTTATGTTGTTATGTTGTTATGATTTTTTTATTTTTTTCTTTAATTCTGATTATGAATCAAACAAAGTGGTATAAATATCAGTTCAACATGATAACAATTTCCAAAATTATTTCGTTTTTATTTACAATTTTTTTTTTAATAATATCAATCTCTAAATAACACTGTGAAAGTGTGAAACTCCTCCAAAACTAAATAAAAACTAATTTAATAGAATATTTATATTCCAGACTCGATGTTGAAAACAAAGAAACAAACAGCAAATTATGTAATTAAACATACAAATACGTGACCAATGTTCATTATTATTAATAGAAAACTCAACACTCATTAGTATATAATATATTTTTTTTTTATTAATTTCTATTAACAGACTCATAATATACACAAACATTCACAATACAATTAACTTAGCAACACTATATTTTTTAAACTAGCAATTAAATTAAGTAGAAAACTTTAGTTTTTATTTATTTAGAATTAATTTAGTCATTTTGCTCCATCAATGGGACATAGGGTAGAAAATTGAACTAATTTACTAACTATAAAAGTTTTTAATTTTATTTTTGTAAATATCTTTAATTAATTAACGAAATATTATAATATATTGACATTAATATAACTTCCTAAATATACACTTTCATTTTATATAATATTTAGAAATTTATTTAGAAACAAAAAAAAATTTAAAATCAAATAAAAAAAAAATTATATTAAATAATTCTTGACTAACATTTTTCTAAATGACAATCATTTTATCACATTATAAATATCTATAGTTGGTATAGTGTATATACTGCTGTCAACCACAAATTTTTAATGTAAACTTCAAAATTTCCACTACTACCATACCAATATTCTTCTATCAAAATGGCACAAATATGTATATTATTTTTGTATATTAAATAAATGAAAATGTAAAAGTTTTCTTATTCTTAATTCAATTCATTATACTCTGTCTTTGTCATGTTTAAATAAAATAAATGAAAGATTAAGATGTTCGTAGAGTAAAAATTAGCTGAAGGCAACACCAAAATCACAAAATAAACGCCATCAAAATGAAATAACATTTAAATCCATATGGAGAGAATTTTAGTGAACATTTTTGGATAACGAAATTTCTAACAATTTAAAACTTTCAACTATATATGTATATATATATATATATATATATATATATATATACCAGTGACGGGGCGTGGAATTTTCAACTGGGGAAGCACTATAAAAGGAAGCATCAGTTTGCTTTGGCTTTTCTTTTTCTATTGAAATTTTTGCTAATTTCGACAGTCAAAGTTTTTACTCACATCTACTTCTCAAAGTAGTTTTAACTCTGTTTAGGCAGAAAAACGATCGCTCAACTGAAGCAGTTATTATGTTATTATAAATTTACAAAGTTGGGAATATTTATTAAAAGAACTGTTTAATCCAGTTTGAATTAAAAATGTTAATATTTGCATATACTGTTTTTGTTATTTAAATTTTCATCTGAAAATATAACTTTAATTTAAGCTCTGACTTTAAGAAAGGAATGTAAAAAAGTGTGAATACGAATTTTCTATATTTATGTTGGAAAATACCACGTATACGAATTAAAAGATTTTACTGAAAAATACTGATTACATCGTTTTATTGTTGTTGTTGTTATTAGTAGAGCAAGCACTGGTTTACCATCTTTAACAATTAATAATTTTTCCTCAAAACTTCTAACCGAAAATGATTTTTTCTTAAAATTTCAATAACACAATTACAATTATCTATTTTAATTATTTATAAATAATAAAAAAAAAACATTTTAAATTTTTACAATTGTTAACAAATTGTTTCAAAACTGCATAAAACAAAATTATGGCTGAAAATAAACAATGTAGGATTCAATAACAAAAAACTATAGAATTACTTAACACAAATCAATACTACTCTCTAAAAAACACCCAAAACTACATACATTATTTATATAAATATTAATTCTCATTTAAGTCAACAACCACAATAATGCACAAAATTAATTCATTCCTTGCTACTTTTTTTATTTGTAATTTCATTTTCTGTCATGCGATATTTTGTTGTTGTTTCCCTGGATAATCTATTTTCTATCAGATATTTTCTAATTATATCAGGTAGATTTGGAATGAATATCAGCGACTCAATCATTTTTTTTCCTTTTGATTTTTTTTATTGTCGCTTCTCTTATTATTTTGTTGCTGTTGCTAAATAGAGGCAGTGTGTGTTGAGTGTATGCATATTGTAAATGAGGAGAATAATATTTAATTTGTCATTACATTTTTATGCTATGTATAATTATTATTATAGCTATATTGATTGGTAAGAGAAGAATGATTTTTAATAGGCATTATTTTCAAATACTTTAAATTTGTGGTTGTTGAATATCTCTTGTTGTCTTGTATGATTGAAAGAATAATAGAAAATAATGATGTTTATATAGGCATTATTTTCTAAACATACATAATGTAATTAATATCAATGCATATAATTTTTGCTTGAAATTTTTTTTTCATTCGTTTTGAATTTTTTTATTTAAGTAATTTTTATATTAAATTAAATATAAATTTTATATTAAGCTGTAAGATATAATAAAAAATATTTCATTTGGGGAAGCACTCATTCAACTCAATATATGGACGCTTCGTGCCTGATATATACATATATTATATATTAGACTTAGTAAATATAAATATATATATATATACATTTTTTAACATTTTTACCATTTAATTGAAGTGAAGAAAATACCAAATTAATATTATCAAATGTCATATAAAATCAATTTGAATACAACCCAAACTTTGTAATTTGATTATAAATGCGGTAGAAAAAGACCAATGCAACACACATAATATCAATATAATATATTCACTTAGATGAAGAGCAATAATAAGATTAAGCCAATAATTTAGATAATTTTCTCAAAGTTTATGTTTTTAGTATCGTTTTATATACAGATATTAAATACATCAATGGCATAGAAAGAGAAAGAGAGGGAGAGAGACAATAAAATGTTGGTATTTTCTATTAGTTTCTATCAATTGTTTCTCATATCCGTAATTAAATTTCAGTATACTTTTTAGAAATTTAACGAATTTGAAATATGCTATACCTTAATTATTATGATAAATAGATTTTAAATTTGGTTTTTATTATGTTAATGTTTCCGGATTAGATTAGAGTATGTGATGAAACACATTGTCAAGGATATGTAAACAAGCTCATAAGTTTGAATTGGTAGGAATTTTGAAATGAATTATTATATATATATAATTTTTTGCATTTATCTGGATGTTTGTAAGTCCGACGGAATACTTCACAACATATACAAATTGCAATATGTATACAAATTGCTTTGGACCCTTTTTTTAACCTCTGTCTACCATGATGAACCTTTGCAAAAAAAAATACCATTGCATGAAATATATTTTTTTAATTTAATGTTAGTCTTCTTCGCAAATAATAAGGAAAAATAAAAAATAATATAAATAATATAAATAAAACAAAAACAATTTTTTTGATTTATAATAATAAGAACTAATAGAAATTTTATCAATAGTTTAATATGGTATAATAACCAAAAGACAAACAACATTTAACACAAAAAGAAAACATAATGCACTTAAAGGTTATTCTTATTACTTAAAATTATACACAATATGCATATGTGTCTACATATTTTTGTTTTTTTTGTTGATTCTTTTTGTTGTTATGATAATGATCATAGCATCATAGTTTTGCTACCGTATGCATAGCCTGTATAGTACTATATGACATATGTATATATATACTCTAGCCAGAAATGTGATGCGATAAAGAGTTAAAATTGCTATTTATTATTATTTTTTTTGTTATTGTTTTTTTTAATATATATATATATATATATAGCTATGTGATATATTAATTTACTAGTGGCCCCTGTTGAGTAATTATATTTCAAGTTGAAGTCAAATTTAAAGTTTTTAAAAAAACAATAATTTACGTACTGACATAGACTTCGCACGATATAGCAGAAACCACTCGTGTTTAATCAAAAGTTTTGTAGTTAGTAAGTTTTATTTAGGACACATAAATACACGTCCCTCATATACTGCTTCCTTTCCGATATATTCCCTATAGTAAGTGGCATTTAGTGGATAAAATTACTAAAAATAAAAACTTTTGTCATTAAATATGAAAAGGTGACCTTAAATGCTTGTCAATTATAATTATAGATAGGTACTCTAACTCTACTATATAAAATAAATTTGCTAGTCATATGAACAATTCAACTGATTTTTTTTGTTTTTGCTTTTTTATATTTTTTATTTGAGATCAATTTGTTTCTTTGTTTTTTTTTGGCATATGTACATAAATTCATTTGCAAGTACATAATATAAAATATAATAACTGATTTGTTTACTTTTGTTTATTATTTTCATAATATCTCACTTATGCATAATGTATTTGCTGAATAATAAAATCATATGAGTACAAAATGTTCAACTGTGTGCGCATTTTTGTTTTATATACAATCTTATATATTATGTATATTAGAAGTTCATTAGAGAGTAGGAGAATCGAAATAAAATGAAAAGGTGTCTACTGCGCAGGACCTTAAATGCTTGTCAATTATAATTATAGATGATCGTATATAATATTTAGGGGTTAGGTTTTTGTTCTGCTAATTTACACATAAAAACAATAACAACCTATACATTTTTAAAGAAATGAAATGAAATTTTGTACTATTATTTTTTATTTCTTATCTTTGTAAATTTATAATTTTTAGGTATATTTGTTTTCTTCAAGTGTGTAGAAATGTATGTTGTAGAGAGTGATGATTTTTTTTAAATACATGTAGTAGGTAGGTATATATAGGTATCGGTTAAACCATATTGATTGTTGCTTTTCTTTTTAATGTATGTTATAAACAATAATTATGTTTGAATTTTAACATGAACAGTTTGATAATAAATTTTTTGAAATGAAATGAAATTTTAAATTACCGATCAATGGTTCACAAGTTATGAACAGTTTTGCACCTAAAATATTATTTTTTTTTTATATTTACAATTTTATTTATTTTTTTTTTTTAAATTGTTTTCGTTCAAAGTTGTGGCTCATTATATTATATAATTATTTGTTCGCTATAAACTTTGACGCTAAACTTACGCAGCGAATATTATTGAATCTTAACAGGATTAACTTAATTCTGAATTATACTATAAATTTTCAATGTTGGCAAAAAGAATGTCGCTAAAATGATCGAGTAAATCACCCTTAGGGAATAGAAAATTTTGCACCTTACTACAAATATTCTGTTTATATGGTAATTAAAAGCGTTATTATTAAAATTAAAGGTAGGATAAATTAATAAGAAAATACGTATTTTTCTTAAACTTGAAATGAAAAGTCTAATGAAGGAAAAAACTGCTAGAATTTATTTTGCTTCCGTCATTTATGGCGAATTACAAAACTAGTTTCAAATAATTATCATTATTAGTAAAGTAAATATGAATTCAAATATAATGTAAAATAAACTACAAATAAACTAATATTAATGCAATCCCATCTCAGTATAATTATATATTAGACATACTACATTTCGTCACGTCTGATTAAAGTCAAAGAAAAAAAGGTGAACTAGTATTGTGAAATTTCATTTTTCTTATAACAGAAACTTCGCGAATAAAGATTTACGTCTGGAAGAAGTGCAGGTGACCAAAAATAATAAAAAATATCATTATGACTAAATTTATTTATAACTATACTTTTGTTTGCAACAATTTCTCCTTTTAGAATTGTTCTTTCCTAACTTTTCGTCAAACTTATAGCTCACCTGAATTACCAATTTTTCTCCATTACACTTTCGTTCATGGGAAAAACTCTAGACTTGACGATTTTTTAAAAAAATCAAATCTAAAAATGGAATAATCCGTTTGGGATACAAGGCAGTGGAGAGACCAATTTTGGTAGTGAATCGTTTTGTAAAAAAATATCAATCCTATATGTCAAATACTCGTAGTAAATCGCTTGATGTACTAAAAGCAGAGTGAAGGCACAATTAAAACAAAATATTAATATTGATGTTAGAATGCTTAAGTAAGATCAATTGGCGACACAAACAAATTAACATAACTAGCAATGTAAAATTATGTAAAACTTGCGTTGGTAACATAATTTCAGAATGTATACCAAAGCATACCAAAAACAAAAAGGAACTAAGATTTACAGAAACGAAAACGATATGGGAAATTGCTTGGAAAACTAAACAGAGATCATGTAAGGATTGAAAAAATTTAGCAATATATACAACCTCAAATACATAGTTGGTGGGACAAGAACTAGGTAATGAGAATGTCAAGATTAAATTTAGTAAAATTGGCTAAAGACAGACTTGCAAAATTGATTTCAAATTTCTCAGGATTAAAATAAACAACTAGCAACAAAATGGAAACAATGATGGAGATTGCAATTACAAGAAGTGGATTATAGTTCTCTTCCGATAGAAATTATGTTTTTTCAGGTCCGTCTCCAATTTGTCATTCATTTCTTCCCTAACAGTCTATTTCACACCGCCCCCCACCACCTCCTTGAAATTTCATCCCTCTTATCCAGGTCTACATAATAATTTTGTATAAATGGATTATTTCCTAGTGTTTTGGGTAGTGTTTAAAAACAACGTCAAAAATTAATGTCAAAATAGGACTAGGTTTTGCGTCAAAGAAGAAAAACATTAGTGTCAAATATTTTTTCTTTCAAACATGGTTTCATAAACCATTACTCTGTAAAACGACGTATGCTGTAAGTATCCTGTGCAAAAATTTAACATTACTTCATGTAATTTATTGTTGTAGAAAAATGATTGCAAAAATTTTGCTTCAAATATTTTGCTTTGTAGTACGCGGTTAGTATGCTGAGCAAAAAGAAAATTAAGTTCTTGTTTTGACCGCCCGGTATTAAGCTTCAAAATTTTTGCTCCTCATTTAGGTATATACCTGAGTATTTAAAAAAAATTTTTTGCTCGGCAAAATTTTGACATTAGACAATAAACAACGCTCGATCTAGCGTACTTCCGATTTATTTATTTTTAAATAGTTTATTTAACATAATAGATAGATTAATTAATACTAATAGGTTTATTTAAGATAAATAGTTAGATTTTATTTTCACACGTTGTTGATTGTCAAATGAACAAATAATGCCACCTGTTATTGATTAAACGAATTCCTGATAAAATTTTGCTACAGATTTTACAGTAGTTTTTGTATTCATTTTTTGGCAGCCAAAAATTTTTAACAGCCTACTTAACAGCCTACTTAAATTAAAAAAATATATACGGTACAAATACCTCTCAATCATTTCAAAAACCATTTTTATTATTATTTTTTTAAATGATAGAATATTGAAAAGGCTACGTGGCGAATTTAAATATTTTTTAAAATTTATACAATTTTCAATTAAAAATTTCAATACACGTATAAGTCATTTTAACATACATATAAAAATTTTAGTTTATTATTGCTGCAACAACTTACATTTAATTTTTTTTTGAGGTTTTTGTTTAAGATAAGTCAATAAAAAAATAGTGTCCACGATAAAATCGAATGATGGAAAATAATTCATAACGAAATATTGAGTATGATTTTTTTTACCAAAATTCCTCGAATTTCGAAAAGTGAGTGCATACTAGTCAAACTTTAACTTTTATTATATTATTTCAAATACTAAAATTAATATTTACGTTTTTTCAAGGCTAATTACTATATTAACTTAAATTATTCATTATCATCAATAATATTCTTATCAATTCTAAAAAAAAATCTCTACAATTAAATAAATATATGTATACAAATTAATTATCATCTAAAATATAAATTATTCTTACTATTGTCATTATGACTTAATTTAATTTAAAAAAAAAAAATTTAATGAAAAACAAAAAAATATTTTTTTTTTTTTATTTAAGTGACAAAGACAAATATTTAATATTTGAATATAAAATAATAATAATTATTATTATACGAAATAATAAATTCTTATTGAAACTTTGACATTATAACTAATAATTATTTCTAGGTATACCTACTTGAACTTCATTCAATTTGAATCAAATTAAAATCTACACTCTTGTGAATAATAAAGAATTTAATAATCATCAAATATTTAATTATAATATATACATACATACATATATATTTTTCTTTTTTCTATAATTAATTACAAAATTTCAATAAAAACAATAATTACAGTATTAACAGTAGTAGTAAGAGTAGTAGTAATAACAATAATAATAGAAGAAAATCTCTCAAAGGGATATTTTGAGAATTTTATTCAAAAGTGTCACGAGAATGTGTTATGTAAATTAATCATATTTAGGTAAACATATTTACATTATTAATCTATATCTATCTATCTACAATATACTCTAGTCTATATAATAAAATATTCCCTTTAGAGTAATCAATAATTTATTGGTTAAAGAAATATTTTGAGAATAAATACTACTATTTAGTATATATAAAATTATTATTTTAAGAACTTATTTCCGATTGATTGACACAAAATGTATAGAAAGCCATGCTGATATTTTCAATTAAGTATACAAAATATTTTCTATCAATATTGCAGAGTATAAAAAAAAATTAATATTAAAATACTTTTTGTTGCAAATGTAGGTAGGTATACATAATCAATAATAATTTATGAACTAAATTTAGTTAGACTTGTTCAACAAAATTACACTTAAGACAATTAAAAAAGATATGAATATTAAATGAAAAATAAATTTAAACAAAATTTAATATAAATCCGTAATAGTTCTACAAAAATAAATCAAAAAATCAAAATCGAAAATTTATTTACTGCTTTTATTTTCATCTCAACAAAATCTCGTAATGTCGAGAAATTTTTTAATATCTGTTTGACATCTAGTAGAGTATTCAAGTATTTAGAATTCATATTCAAAAATAATTCTAAATTTATCTAAATTCATATTATGTATGTGTCAATTCGTGAAATTCAATTTAGCAATAATTTAGCTTGCATCATAAACACGTTAACCATTCGTTCTGTATTATACAGGAGAAGCCCTATAAGTTCCCAAACACCAAATCCCCAATTACAAAATCCCAAAAATATCGAAAATCGCCAAGTACAAAATAATCAAACACAAAATCCCAAAATATAAAGATCCCCAAATAAAAAATTTCCAATTACAAAATCCCCAAAAAATTATTAAATCTTCGATTAAATTTAAAATTCAAAGTTGGCAAAATGTTTAATATAAACAAGGAAGCGCCACGAAATCGTAAAAAAAATCTCAAATTACACTCATAATTAACACATATAAAAAATTAAAATATATATACAAGTTGCTCTGGTATTTTTTTTTTAATATAACAAAATATATTTCAGGACCTTGAGTGTTAAATATTAAAAATAAGAACAACTAAAACAAAAAAATTTTTGCGGACTAAAAAAGTACCAACATCACAAAATAAAATTAACTATTTCAGACGATTGTGGGTATCTTATCTTAATGCAAATTAACCTTCTGGTTTGAGATTCTGTCGTTCGTTCATGAAATAAAACTAACTGGAGAGCAGTGGTAAACAAGCAAACCAATTCACAAAATTGAAAAAATAAGTTTTTACTACTATTTTTAATTTCTTTTTTTTTTGTTATATGCTCTTCGCAGTAACTTAGGTAGAATCACCTTTTCGTGCTTAATTAAGTACGGCACTGCAAGTTTACACTACATTATCTACAATGTTTTGCGAGTATTTATTTATCTAATCACTGGCTTATTAACTCATTAAATGCAGAAAACTACTGCTATTGTCAGAAACTAAGCCTTCCTAAATAGAATAACTCCATTTTATATCTAAGTTTATAATTTAATAGCGAAAGTCCGAACTAAGCCTTCTTAAATTGAATAACTCCATTTTATATCAAAATTTATAATTTAATAGCGAAATTAAATTAATTTTTTTTTCACATAAAAATTAATTCAAGTTCGCCCTAAAATAATTTTTTTTCCACATACTTAAAGAAAATTTAATTTCCTTCAAACAAAAATCACCGAAAGACTATACGGCGAGCAATGCTTCAGAAGTTGTGAACTACTTTGTCACCACACTTCCTGTTTTTTTTTTGCAGTAATTTTTTTTATTTTCATTTTTATTTTTAATACACGAACTTTTATTTTATTCATAAAAAAACCAATTTAATTTTGTAGGTATGTAGCAGGTACGCATCATATTGTGTATGGTTCTTTTATAATTTACTTTACTTTTGTGCTTGATTTGTTTTTGTTTATTTCGAATGAACCTGCAAAATTCAAACTGAACTCATTTTCTATGTTTTAGAAGGAACCACAAATTTTTAAACTACATATTTCAATTTGATCATTTTGATCTAATGCAAATAAATTATTGTTTCGTTGGTGTAACAAAAAGTAATGGGAGAGTAGTATAGTAAAACAAGCAAACTAATTCATAAAATCAGAAAAATATGAAAATAGAAATATTTCTACATAATGATATTCATATAATATCATATTTCATTTTTGTTTTAAATCTGTTTTTCTTAGGTTTTTGTTTTTGCCAGAGCAAGAAAAGTGATGCGTTGAAATCGAAATATTTTTTTTTTTATTTTTAATAAAGACAAAAAATATATAAGTTGATAAAAGCAAATTTAAAATGACACTAACTACATTTATATGCTGTCAATGTCATACAAACACAAAACAAAAAACAATTGATTCATATTAATAAGATATCGATTACGCAGCTATGTAATTGAAAAACTTGCCTCTTAATTAAACGATAAATTTTGAATGATGACAAATAAGATGTTGCCAAATTGATCGAGTAAATGACCCTTAGGGAATAGAAAATTTTGCACCTTGCTACAAAAATATTCTGTTTATATGGTAATCGTTCTAATAAAAAATTAAGTTATGATAAATTCGTAAGTAAATATACTTATTTTTCTTAAATTTGAAATGAAAAATCTAATGAAGAGAAGAAAAAGCTAGAATATATTTTGCTTTCGTCCTTTATGGTGAGTTACAAAGTTAGTTTTTAAATATTGGTATTACTTTATTAATTTTTAATTTGACTTGGTTTTTAATTGTACTGCAGCGCTTTAATCATTTTCAATTTTCAACAATTTAAAATCTATTTTTGTTCCCTTGAATTGAAATTGTAAATCGCGTAACAGAATTCATTTTTAGAATATTTTTTACCATTTCTATAACTTTATATTAAATTTTTGTATCTAACGATGCAGTAAAACTATAAACAAAACTGTATTTTAGGTATTGCTATAACCAAAGTGACAGGAAACAAAAATGCCAATTCAGAAATAATTAAGGAAATCTATATGCAGGCAATAAAATATTTGAATATATAATTAATTGTTATTATTATTATCATTACTATTATTATCATTACTATTATTATTATTATTATTGGCAGGAGAACTGGGAACTGGAGGAACGAGGGATATGGACGAGGCGGCTCATCGGGGAGTTGTACCGCGGTTCTCCCCGGACACAGTGGTGGGCCACATTTTACAGGGTAAGGGAGCGTGGGACAGTTTGTCACTCTTTGCGCAGAAAATACTGCGGAAAAAGAAGGTGGACCTAGATACCACAGAGGTCCAACCTACAGACTTTGGCTAGGCAGCAGCCTTCAAGGCGATGGCATTGGACCTAGCCCGAAGTAATGTGACAAACGGTTCCAGGCTAGTGTCCGTGGAGAGCGGAAGGTTTTTGAGTCGGTATGCCCAATATGGGAGACTCCGACATTGTTGGACGCACGTGCGCCCTTCATCCATAAAGGATTTTTCCTTCTGAAAAAAAAAAAAAAAAAAAAAAAAAAAAAAAAATTATTATTATTATTATTATTATTTCTTAATTTACTATAATTAAAGCTATAAGGGTCACTAACTATCAGCGTTATTGGCTTCATATGAAAATGAACTCCACAATTTCTTCTAAAATACACTCTAATGCTCTATTTTGAAATTCTAAATATAAATTAATTTTGTAAACATTTCCTTCCTTGTCCCTCTCTCAACCATTAGCCTTTAATTTGATTTTCATTTTGTGTTTCTGACGTTTATATTTAAATATTTTAGAAATTATTACTGTCAACTTTACGAGTTGAATTTAAATTAAAATTTTTAATCTTTACCGTATAAAAATTCTCTAGTGTATTTAAAAAAAAATGTTTGATGCTAAAACAAAACCACAGAACCTTCTTTTTTAATGAATGGTTTCGTTTTCCGGAAAATATTCACATAAGATAAAACTGATGGGAACTAAATCGAATGACATGTATTTTGTCATATATTTTTCTTTCAAAATAATGCAAAAAAAAAATATTTAAACTTTCATAGAACTTTTAAATACTTTTAAAAACATAAACTTTTTTACTCTTTTATTATCGTTTGAAATTGTTGGTTGATAATTTCATTAGCATATTCGTATATTTTTTATGTTGTTATATTTTTTTATACATTTTTTTTTTCAGTTCAAAAATCACGATGGTAATATTTAAAGTATGTACAGTAGTTAACACCTGATGGTAACATTCGTGCACAGAGAAAAATTTATAGCATAAAAACAACAAACACACAAACACATCTAAAAATTTGTTGTCTCCTTAGAATAAAAATTTAATACTCTTTAGATTTTTTTTGTTTTTTTTTTTCACAACAAAAATTTCCATGTTAATAAGGATGCAAACGAATATAAAGGAAAATAAGTAATTTAGAAAATATTTCTAATTAAGATAGCAAGCAACAAGCAACAGTAGCAAAACCATATAAATTATACACGTGTCAATTTTATCAAATTTTGTTTTTGTTTTGAAAGAAAAATTAAAATAGTTCAAATATTAAAAAAAATAAACTTAAGATAGATAATTAACATTAATTTAAATATCTTAATTAAATTTTGAAAACTTTGATGAAATTTTGGAAATTTTTGAATTGAAATTTTTTGCAATGAACAAAATTTGTGAAGGAATTTAATAACAGTAAATAAAAAATATGCATTTTAATTTATTTTTCGTTTCGTTTATACTGTACGTAGTTTTAAGAGAAAAAAAATTCAAGGACAAAATGACCATTCAATGGTATTAACAAAATATGATGAAGATAATTAAACTATATTTTGATCCATATGCTGTTCTGGCTTTAATTAAAATCTATTTGAATTTGACATTTTGTTTTGTGTTTTTTGTTGTTTATTTTTTTTTAATATAAGTCGTAAAATAATGAATATTCATTTTGTTCTTCACTATCTTCTTGAAAATGCTGCAATATAAGTATCGACATGCAAATTGTATGTACATTAGATAAGGTAAAAATGCGATCCATCAAAATGATTAATGATGGTGATTTACACAACACCTAACATCATTAAGTCATCGCCGTAAATATCTGTTGGGTAATTGCTCTGACGAAATTAAAAGTATTATGCCCAAAATACAACCATTCCAACGTAATAATCTTAGGGCAGCTCTAGCTCACAATATCATATATTATATTAGAGTTAGTTGTCAACATTTCATCTCAAAATTATTCAATCTATTCACCAAAAATGAGAGAAAATAAAAAGATTTAAAAAAAGATTTCTAAAAGTACAATGGAATTCAATTCACCACACAACATTTGCAAAACAAAAAACATTTTTCGTTTCCATTTTGCATTTATTTTATGTATTTTATATTCTTTCTCTCTCAATAATTTTGATTTACCAAATATCAAGTAAAATTTTAAACAAAAAACAATCAGACATCAGTTGCTTTTGCTTCTTATAATAATATATTTGATGCAAGTGTCGGTGGCGGGTGGCCAAATTTAGCGGTGTGGACTTCACAGTTGAAAAATAGTTTCTAAAAAAACTAAATTATTTTGATTTAATATAGGGAAAAGATAAAAAAAGCATGGTAATTAAGAAGTATTTTGTTTTTTCAAACCATACCAAACTATAGCTTCTTATTAAAACATGACTGGTTGATAGTGAAAAATATCAGTCTATTTAAATCCCTGTTCTGCTAAAAACGTTAAATTTGGCTTTAACTTGAATTATAATTAATAAATAGGGGTCTCTAGTTGTAGTAGAGCTTCTTCGAACCGAAACTGTGAAATATATAAATTTGTTCATCAAGTGCACCACTAAACTATGGAATACCTTAACATCTTTTGTGTTCCCTCAAACATATTACTTAGAAATTTTCAAGAGATGGATAAATAAATATCAACCTGTCCACAAATTTTTGTACATACTCTTCTATTTTATTCTAATTCTTTTATATTCTATTCTAATTTTATTTATTTTTCTTTACTATCCTTCTTTTCTTCATCATTAAATTGATTAAATTCTGCGAAAGCAGTTAGAATGCTTATCCCATTACTTTGGTCTAATATATACAAAAAAAAACATTACGTTATTTAGATTCATGCACATTAATTTCTTAATCTTCGTCGCACACACGCGTACCATACCAACCGCTATGAAAGGTCCTCTACTTAGTGTTTTGGCTAAAAAAACAAATCTACCAACTCTTGGATACAACAGAAATCTAGGGATTTAGTGTTTTGGCTATGTATAAAAAAAGACAAAACTTGATAAAATGTTGGTATTTTGTTCCAAAATCAATCTAGCCATCAGTACAAGAATAAAGAATATTACAGTAAGAATAAGTAATAGAAAACTAAGAGCATAATAAAATTGCAGGGGAAAGAACATAGAGATGAATCAAGGAGAGATGAATTATTCAGTGTACTGGACAACCAAAGGATCAACTTAAAGCAATACAAACATTTCCGAAAACGACCCATTTTCATACACTACATTAAAAAGTTGTTTCCCCAACTGTAAACGTATTTGTTCTCGTGCAGCGGCTACAAAAAACTTTTGTATATTTGAAATGAAAAAATAATTTGATTATGAAACGTTGAGGCTGGCAGATAATAATATCTGACCCTTGTTTACTAACCTATACCATAAAAAACAAAAAAAGTTGTTAGCTTACATGAAATATATACAACATGAAATATAGCATGAATGAAATATACTAAGCATTGAAATGTATTATATATATATAAGCATGAAATATATACAACAAACGAAAGAAAGAATCGATGAATCAGATTACAGTGAATCTTCATTCAACTTTCCAGGTTGTAAGTAAATAAAAGTAAGTTAAAGCCACGTCCACATATTATCACATTTGAGGCTGCAGAATATTTCATACTGTTGTTTCAAGTATATCGCATCGAATTAACAAGATTTGAATATTCACGATCTTATTTTTATAAACTTACAAACCTATTTTTTATAGAATACTAAGTTTAAATACATATTATTGAATTATGTGTATAGATTCAGGTGCTTTGGTATTTCATTTACGTAATTCAATTTTGATAGCATAAACGAAGTACGACCAAATATGCATGGTAACTTATAACTTCGAATGAAGTTGTATATCGCTTACTAATGCGACCTACTTCGCGGGAAGTATAATAAATTTAAAAAAAGCGACATGATTTCGCTTAGCATTTATTTGTTCGAAATTTCCGCTGATCTACGAATCGTATTTGCATATATATTTGCTTATTTCTGGTTCACTCATCTTGGTACTTTATGTGCTATAACATGAAATTTTCAATACCCCACATTCAATTTGAGATTTACTACAACCGGTTAAATGTCTATTAGAATTTTCCGTATGAAGTAGATTACCCAATTAGGGGGACGGGGGGACGTAAGTTTGTTTTAAATTTGTTTGGTTTTTTTTTTATTCAGTTTTACTGGCAAGTTAAAAATATTGATGCACATTGTTAGGAATTTATAATAATTAAGTTTAAGAATTTTTTTACGCTACTTGTGTGAATCGACAAATTTACTACAAATTTTCTTGAACGGATAGAAATTTCAGCCACAGACCCTGAAAAGAACTAAGTCTTTGGATTTGGTATAAGGTAACACTATAAAATCAAAAATAAATTGATTGTTAGTCTGTCATATACTAGTTTAAAGTATGAAACGATCGGTATTAGTTATAACACACTGAATTTCAAGCTACGGAATCAATTGTACCTTTTTTTTAAATGGACCAACACCAGATATTGTTTTTTTTTCCAAAATAAAAAGACAACAACTGCAAAATATTTATTCTTTTATTAATTCCAAATTGAAATTTCAGTTCAATTCGTCAGTAAATGTTTTCACTTGGTTCAAAGTCACCTCGACCTCAAAATATAATATTTGAGTAACTACAAAATTAAGTGTTGGGTAGTTATGTATCGGTGGAAGAGTGTGGTTATAATAATTCTTGCAAGTTATTAACATTATTACTAAATAAACTGAAAAAGTTGAAACTAATGGTGAGACAACTGATATTTTTTTTAAAATAAAAAATTCCTGGTTTGTGTCTTTGCTTAAATTACTAATAGAAATATTTAAATAAATTTACAGAATCAATATTATCACTAAATAAGCTGAAAAGCTGAAATCTAATGGTGAAATAACTAATTTTTTCAATGAATTTTTTTGGTTTGGGTCTTTGCTAAATTGATAATAAAGATATTTAAATAAATTTACTGAATCAATATTATCACTAAATAAACTGAAAAGGCTGAAATTTAATGGTGAGATAACTAATTTTTTTAAAAATTAAAACTGTTTGATTTGTGTCTTTGCTAAATTGATAATAAAAATACTTAAATAAATTTATTGAATCAATATTATCACTAAATAAACTGAAAAAGCTGAAATTTAATGGTGAGATAACTGATTTTTTAAAATATTAAGAATTCCTGGTTTGTGTCTTTGATAAATTGATAATAAATATTTAAAAAATTTACTGAAATTTCATTAATATATTCCTATAAATTAAAATATTTATTTAAATTACTATTTCGAAACTCACACTTCACCAAGTTATTCATAACTGCATAATACTGTAACACTCACCTGTAATGAAATAAAATTAAAAGAAAATTAATACATTTTTTTTTCACAAATTTAATTTAAAAAATCTTAAATTTTTTGTTTTTCAAATTTACTTTTAGAAAATTCAAGTTTTTGTTTATAAATTCTTTAAAAATTTAGGGAAATTTGTTTTAAATGTAAATAAATAATGTTTTTTTGTTTTATTGTCTACAGAAATATAAAACAAAAGCAAAAAATCCTAAATAAACGTATAAAATAAAAGGATACGCTTTCATTCAAAATAGAACAAAAATAATAATAATTTTTCAACTTTTAAAAATTTATTAAAAATTACAGAAAAAAAAACAAAACACAACATAGAGAGCGACAAAACACAAAAAGAGTTTTTTTTTTTCATTTTGAAACCTTAATAATTCGAAAGAAAAGAAGGAAAAATAACCTTTTTCGAAATTCAAAACAAAAAACGGCACCCTAGATATTAACAAGGTAAAGGACAATTCATTTTGTTTTATTTTTTTTTTTGTATTCTTTCAAAAATAATGTCCTTTTCATACCCAATTATTAAAAACAACAAATAATAAACAGAAATAAATTTATGCTTTACATTCAGGTAGAATTAGCATCCAAAGACTATCAATCCAAAATTAATTTCATTTTACTGTTTTTCCTTTGAATTTCGTTGAAGGTTATTTCATAGTTTTCAATTTTGTTTTTGTATGATGTTTTCCCGCTATACAATTGACTTTAATATTTTTAAAGCGTTGGTTCGGTCAGTCCCAGGTCATCGTTAAGTTAACTTTTGTTATAATTTAAATAAATTTAATTTGCTACTCTTCTCAGTCTTTTAACGATCGGCTTTTGCCATGTTGCCATCATTATGATATTATTCTTACTTTAACCCTTTTTCGGATATAGGATTGAAATGTTATTCCCTCATATACCAAATGCAATGAATATTGCGGTTGTGACTTTGTGAGTTTTCTGCCCCACATCCAATATGCAACTATCTATAGCTGTTCCAATTTTTGGGGGATTTCTTATGTGAAGTAGTTTAATCACGAGACTTTGCTTTGCTTTCTTGATTTTATGATATTTTTCTCAATCGACTTCAACTTAAGTATAGTTGCAATAATAAATATAATAAAGCTCTAAACACAATTCATTTTCATGGCTAGGCTTGTCTTCTATCAATCTTAATACACTAAGATTGTTTATCCAATCGGGAAAAGTTAACCGGGTCCACCATTTAAAGATTGGACCAAAAACACAGGACATTCATCGTCTTATAGCGGTACAGCTCTGGGTGAGTCTTAGCCTCTATCACAATACTCTTTCGAAATGGAAAATGTTGTATCGCTTGTCTCCGATTTGGGATTTATAGGACTTGGGTATCATCAAATACAGGGCATTGATTAATTGAAAAAGAAACATGTGTTAAAAAAAATAACTCAACACATTCTGCATCATCACTATTCTTTAATAGTTTAATATTCAAATTTTACTGTTTTACTCCATTTTAATTTGTTTCCGTTATATAACCGAACCGCTGCGCATATTTCTTTTTTTGTCAACGTGTATTAGTGTTAACAAAATTAGTTGTTTTTTGTTGCAATCTTACAACATTTTTTTCGTAATTTTTTTTGTTTATGTTAAAATTGATTTCTATGAGAAACGAAGAAGTTACAAAAGACAACTGTAACACAATTTGAATGTGCCTAATGATATACAATGAAAGTAGAACATCTGAACGGATACTGAAGCCTACTGAATGAATACTGAATTTTTTTTTTAACTCAGATGTACGCATGTAGGTAGGAACATGTGGTTGCCTAAATCGACACGCTTTGATCAAAAGCATTCATTGTGAAAGAATCCCGTTTCTCTGTGTAAAGCCTACTTGTTGTTAAAGCCAATTCTAACAATTTACAAACCGATGGAGATACTTAATTTTAGTGGCTGCTAAATCCACTTCGCTGGTGCCTAAAAACGCATTATATACAAATCTTAAATAAATTCAAATAACAATCACTATTTTTACTTTTTTCTCATTTAGTTGCATTTCAAAATAAAACCACCACAAACACCCAGTCTGTACATTTTTTATGTTCTTATTTTTAATGTTCAAATATACAGAAGAATAATTTCCTTCCGATTTGCTAACGAATTTCAATCGAAAAAAAAAAAAACAAAAACAAAACCAAAAAATTTTACTATTTTTAGAAATTGCCCAAAAATGACCTATATATATAAAGATATAGACTAATTTATTCTTAAGAACCAATGAAATAAATTTTTGGAAGAAACTTCCAATTCATTAATCTACAAAAGATTTCAACAACCAATCAGTTAATATTTTACCTTAAAATTGACGGTACAATACAAAACGATTTGAAAATTATTTTTATAGTATTGAGTGTGCACGATTGTTAGAATTTCACAACAAATAAAAATTAGATAGTAATAATAAAGACATGATTGAAATTTAAATTTATCTAACACTCAAACCAATTTTTCTCATATTTTGTTTTCTAATTTGGGTTAATTTTATGAATTGTTTAGAGGGCAAGTATTTTCGGGTTACTATGATGCTTAAATAATTTATATTTGTAATACACGAATGAAATGAAATTTAAATTTAGTAAAGACTCAAACCATTTTTTTTTTTTAAATAAACAGTTGTTAAAATGTGTTATCACGGAGGTTAATGTTATTTTGAGGTTAATGTTGTATGTAAGATTTTTTCACTGATTTATTTCCGATTATTTTTCTTAATATTATCCGCAATTTTACGTACCTGCCCACCATATATAATTCAAATTTGATATTTTGCTTCTAAATTTTATCGTTTTATGTTTTCTAGATATAAATAATAATAAAAGGAAGCTCAAAGGTGACTGGAATACTTGCTGTCTCTCTCTTTTCTATCCCCTACGACAACGTACCCTATAACTCTCATAAAGATAGATATAGACTAATTTATTCTTAAGAACCAATAAAATAAATTTTTAGGAAGAAACTTCCAATCTTCCACTTCAACAACCAATCAGTTAATATTTTACCTTAAAATTGACGGTACAATACAAAACGATTGGAAAATTATTTTTATAGTATTGAGTGTGCACAATTGTTAGAATTTCACAACAAATAAAAATTAGATAGTAATAATAAAGACATGATTGGAATTTAAATTTATCTAACACTCAAACCAATTTTTCTCAATTTGATATATTTTGTTTTCTAATTTGGCTTAATTTTATGAATTGTTTAGCGCAGTTATTTTCGAGTTACTATCATGCTTAAATAATTTATATTTGAAATATAAGATTGAAACGAAATTTAAATTTAGTAAAGACTTAAACCATTTGTTTTTTTTTTAAATAAGCAGTTGTTAAAATGTGTTATCACGGAGTTATTTTTGAGGTTAATGTTGTATGTAAGATTTTTTCACTGATTTATTTCCGATTATTTTTCTTAATATTATCCGCAATTTTACGTACCTGCCCACCATATATAATTCAAATTTGATATTTTGCTTCTAAATTTTATCGTTTTATGTTTTCTAGATATAAATAATAATAAAAGGAAGCTCAGAGGTGACTGGAATACTTGCTGTCTCTCTCTTTTCTATCCCCTACGACAACGTACCCTATAACTCTCATTACTTTTTTGTTTATTTATCTGTTTATTCCATCACAATTACTTACCTATAACCATTATTTATCATTACACCACGATTTGTTACCCATAACCATTGAAAGTGGTTCTTAGAGTTAATAGAATCCACCACCGAAAGTTAAGAGTACATAAATTCGATAGGAGAGGTTAAATTGTATTGTCTGTGAAAACAATAATGTGTTTGCATCACTATTTAACTTGATCCCTATATTCTGTCCTACGTCCCAACAGGAGCTTTAATATCTAAAATATATGTAAGTCGTATGTGAATGAATTAATTTTCGTAGTTTTCGAATATAATATCCAAGACGTGAACCAATGTTTACATATTTTATAATTTAATAATTTTGTGAGTTGTCACCTCTCACGTCAATACAGTATGTATAAATAATTTTGATATTGCCAATTACCAAACCTGAAGCTGGGCTTCCCTGAGGACAATCTGTTTGTTTAATTCATTAAATGAAAAGCAAGCAAAACAAAAATTGAATTTACTATAATTTTGATATGATATCATAATATAATCCCCGGATGAGGTTGCCCCATGGTTACAAGACAATGATTATGATGATAATCTTGAAGTAAAAAAAAATTATTTTATTGAATCTTTTTCTTGCAAATATATTAATTTTACAAAGTATAGGTACAATCCATACATAAATACAGAATTCATTTGTCGAAGAGGAATTCAGACGGCCTATTTCGATTAAAATTTTATTTTACTATCACCTAATATACTCGATTTTAATTAACAATTATGGGCTGTGACAAGCAAAATATTACATAACACCAGGCCGCTTAGAGGGAGAGAGGGAAACAACTAATAACAAGAAATAGGTTGACCGAGTCAGTGGTATCAAAAAGGCACAATTAAGTGCTAATAATTAGTTTTCTAGAAGCAATTGGAATGGCCACTTCTATTTACCTAACTATCGTTCATTATATACCTGATATCGACTATCTTATGATTCGAAATTAAGCAACATTAACACATTTTCAATTAAAGTAATGCAAGTTTTGGTACCGTTCTTGATATTTATGAGAAATAGGATTTTTTTCAATAGCTTCAATGAAATTAAAATGTTTACAGTAGTAGTAGAAATAAAGCTATGTATAGCGCTCTCTTCAATTACAATAAGCAAGCATGTTATCCATCGCACGTTTCCATCGCGTCGCATAATTGAATAAATATAAGTATACAATATGTACGACGATGACGCACAGTTATGATATATATATATATATATATATATGTATTATATGTACTATGACGCACATGGGTTCTTCATCGAACCATGAGCCAATGGATCCACCACTTAGAGTTTAATAAATTGTTATTATTCTGTGAATTATGGTTTTGTAAATTTATCTATTGAACTAATGAAATAAAGATGTTGGGAAGCATCAAAATTAGCCTGTGGTAGTATCACAAATTTTGGAAGCCACTGAGATTCGTTATAATTTTTTATTATGCATGATGGTGAATAAAAGAAACAATATATAAATTTATCAAAGACTTCAAAATTATTTAATTTCAAATTTAATTCTAGAGTAGGCATCATTAAATATGGTATTATTTTATATTTAGTAGCCCTAAATTATTTGCACAGCGCTCTGTATACATTATATACGATAGCAAAAATATAAAAATATCACACCCATAGTAATTAAGTTGACTTTAGTATAAAATTGTTAAAATAGTATTTAATAATATTGTAAAAATGTTTCTAGTGACCCAAAAAATTTTATAAATTTAAAAAAAAATATATATTTTCAGTAAAAATCATGTTCTAGGGATTAATTTTGGGTTTTAATTTTCAGCAAAATAAAAATAAACAAGGAAAAAGAATTACAAAACAACTCGTTTCTAATTTATTATTTTTGTTTTTTTTTTTTTTTTTTTCTTGTAATTAGTTATATTTATAATTAAAGGGATAGTTAAAGCCAACATTTGTTTTTTTTTTTTCAAAAGTCAGTTTTACTTGAAAATAATTTTTTATATTTTATAGAATTATTCTGAAATAAATACAGTCAAACTTTTGCATATTACAAGTCTCTAACCATTTTGAACCCATTATTGTATTTCTGGAGAACCACCTTCTCTACCTAACAATGCAGAACCGATTCTTTAAAGTAACAACTCATTTGAGAATTAACTCGTTTGATAAGGACTTATGTTGAAGTACATAAGAGACAGCAAGTAGCGGAATTCGGTACACTGCAGTTGCACACAACACACCTCTAGTACTTTTATTACTATTTTTATTATTAATTTTTTTGAAACGAGACTGACTTTAATAGAGCTAATTTAAATTATTAAGTTAAATCTTATTTTTCAATTACCAGCATAATTTAAGACAAATTATAGAAACTCGTTATTTATAGTCAGAACATCTGGGATAAAAAATCAAGTATTTTCGAAGAATATAAAAAAAATCAGTAACTTTCCGCCAAATATTTCTTCATCCTTTTTTAAACGTTTTTTTTTTTTTTAATTTTCCTATGAAATAATACAATTTGTCTCTGAAGGAGATATATTGAGTGGCTTGTATGTGATTTTGTTATATATACATAATATAACATATAATGGCTAGCGGATGAGAAAACCCAATCCATCCATGATGTCCACATTATACTCCGTTGTACTGCTGGACCTTTACCCCATTTCTGCTACTTATTATTGGGTAGCTGCATAATGATGTGGCGCTTAAAATGGCTCATATCACAAGCTGTTTTTCAATCTGTTTGGCTGTGAAACTATTCTTATTTAATATTTGGTGCTAAAGGTTTTATTTTCCTCCTTAAATGTTCTTTCATACCTGTAGATCACAATGTATAATATATCATTATCAATCGTAGTATTTTTGATTGGACTCGCTGCAATATTTCAATATTTGATTTATTGGCTAGTACTCGCCACAGTTGGATTCCGTATATCCATATCGGCTTAAAATAGCTTTACAAATCAGGAGCTTGTTGTCCAGCGACATTGGTTGGTCAAGTTACATCCCAATCGTAGTTTTTGATTTGTATATGGATTTTCCATGTAAATCTTCTATTCAAATGCATACACAGGTACTTTACGGTTTCGGTACGGTTGTGGGATTATTGCGTTGTGTAGAATCACCATCGGAAATTTTTTTTTCAGGGTAAATGTGAAATATGTTGATTTTGCTTCATTCACTCTGATTCTCCGCTGTCATTGCTAAATTTTATTTATATTGTGTTGCAATATGTGTGTAGCATGTACTGGGTTTTTATATGGTATCATCCGCGAAAGTGGCGGTTGTTGCCTTTTTTTTAATACAACTATACATTTTATATTTAGAAATTAACAATAGTTAAGTAACAGTGATTTCCGGCTCCGAAGTATTGATTATTCTTGTATTAAAAATAAAAAGGTTAACAAACTTTGGCAAAATTAAATTCGTTTTAGCTATATATACTCACAAAGCAGTTCCTATTGAATAATAGTAATACGAGTCTCATAACACATCTCGCACAGAGAATAATTTGTGAGTCAATAATAATATGTTGCGCCATTATGTTGCGAGACTGCGCAATGAAAGGTTTAATAGTTTGAACCGTTATGAATTATTTTAATTATTTGCTAATTTGCATGTTCTAGAGACAATTGAGAATATTTTTCAGACGGTCACATATATACATAATTATATACATAGAGCTACACATATATATATATATATATATATATATATATCTATAATTATAATTGACAAGCATTTAGGAACCTGCGCAGTAGACACCTTTTCATTTTATCTCGCTTCTCCTTAATGAACTCAACTCATATTAGAAGGGAAACTCTTCATTTACCTAAACCCAATGCAATTTTTTACATAAACCACAACAAAATATTTTCTGATTAGTTGAAACAAGTAAAAACTATCATACTATACCTACTTTAGCATTGCCGTGTAAATAAGAAACAAACGGAATACACCATATGCTTGCCTAAATCTTTATATACAAATTTTTATTGGGCTGACAAATGATTTGAAATAGCTTATGAAATTTTTATATGCGGGATAATTTATTAAGTACATAGTGAGAACAAAAGTTCGGACAATAATTAAAGATTTTATATTGAAATTTTAAACAAAGACAACAAAAAGTAAATTTTTTTTATGTTAAAATTTAACTTTTAATAGATACCACGATAAATAGTTTCATTTTAATACGAAAAAATTATTATTTACACACATTCTATTTGAATTTTATATTATTAATTTCGCTACGCCTTTTTGTTTCCTATATTTCATTTCATTCGTGAACATACAGTTCTTATTACCGTCTATTTTTAACAATTTTTTTTTTAAATGTTTGGGTTTGTTAGCAAAAATACATATCCGAGTTTGACTTCTTATTGTTTAGAAATTCTTTGCTTGCAATAAACCTATTTAAATAATACGTCAAATAAAAACAAAAAAACAAGTACATCTACAATAAAAAAAATATAAAAACAACAAAAACAAAAATAGAGTATCTATAATTATAATAGCCATGCATTTAAGGACATGCGCAGTAAGCACCTTCTCATTTTATCTCGCTTCTTCTTAATGAACTCTTAATATGTAAATAAGTTGTATATATGGCCGAAATGCGCATACGGGTTAAACAAATTTCTATTTGGTTTTATAATATTTAAAATTTTAAGTAAAATAGAGCCATTTTGTGTCATTCAACATCTTATTATTTTTATACTATTCTGTATAATGTTATTATTATGTTCTGTTAAAAATTTTAAATTTGGCTTCAACTTAAATTATAATTACAAAACAGGGGTCCCTAGTATATATATATTACATAATATTGTACATTTATGGACTCTTCACATAATATAATATATAATATATATATTGCATATTAAAAATATTCTACCAATTCAAAAATTCTCGAACATGAAGGAAGAACATATTTAAATTTATTGAAATTTCATTATACAGAGGTTCCACTGTATAATTGGATATTTCTATATATTTTTGGGAAGTTTGCTATGTAAACAAAATTCACATTCATCATTTCAGTATTATTAAAAGGACTTTTTAAATAATGGTATCAAAATTACACCTTAAATTACAAAAACGTGTTTTTTTTCCATCTTTTATTTTCACAAAAAAGAAAACCAAAAAAAATGTTTTTTTAAATTCTATTTCCTAAATTAATGAAGAATTCTTATTTGTAAAATTCAAAAAATTTAAAAGGTATTACAAAAAATGTAATATAATAACGGTAAAAATATTAACAAAAAATTTAACCGAGACCAGGTCATGCAGACGAATATTCAAATATTTGAAGTTGAAAGACACAAGCTAGCTCTGTTTAATTTTTAGCAATGACCAAAATCATACTTTAAAAATTGGAAAATAGTTAAATTAATATTATTTAATTTTAATTAAACTACACCCTTAGATTATAATTTATCAAAATCATTATCAGAATTTCATAAAAATAATTTTTATAGAATCTAAGGTGAAAATATTCAAAAAAGGGTTCAATTTCGAAGTAAGAAGCTTTTAAAGCTATGTAAAAACAGAATACAGTTCTAATAGTTCTAATATCCATTATTTTTAGTTACCCAAAATTATCCTATAGGTTACAAGATCAATTCAATTTTCCTATTCTTCTGTTAAATATTTGATAGTCATTTTTTTTTTCGATAAACAAAAATTTTCAGTCCTTTTTTTCGGAGTTCAAATAAGAGAAATAAACAAAAAAAAAATTTCTCACAACAAAAATAAAAAAATAAAAAAAAAACAAGAACTTCAATTTTATTTCTTGAATATCAAAATAGATTTCAAAAGTCACGTTCCGAATATAAATTACTTTTCAATTATACATACATACACCTACAACACATATACGTGTTATAATTCTTTTTTTGATTCGCATTATTAAAAAAAAAAAAACATTTCCAACAGTTCTCGTTTTGAACTCAATGCTGTTATGGAAACCCAAAAACACAAAAAAAACATCTATTCAAAATAAAGGAGTAAGGCTGATTTAGTTTTATTTATAAAAATTATTTGCATCACGAACTCTAATTTGGGTTAAGTTATTAGGATTTAAAACAAAATAAAAAAAAAAGAATTGTATTCAAATTAAATGTTAAAAACTTATTTCAAATTCTTTTAAACTCGATGTGTAGGATCGCATCCTGTTATTATGTACATTGTTATAGATTTATTAGAGTAGATTATTTCCTAACTAAAACTGAATTTTCTGCTAAGGGTTTGTTCTTTGCAGAACTCAAGGCTTTTTATATCATATTTTCGTCCATCATGAAACACTACTGCAATTCTATAGTAGGTATTGTAGGTACAAATTAAAATCATGTTTTCCATTGGGTATTCGATTTTTCGAAAGCTTCAAAGCTTTCTTCACTTGCCCTCTGTTGGATTAAATACTTAAAATTCTTGAAAATTTTGAATTTCAAAATTCTGAATTACGAACGCTGATTTAACCACAAATTCTAAATAAACAAAAAATTAAAAAAAAAAAATCAGAATATCGTAGCTTAGAATTTTCTGAACATAAAATATTTGTCTAAAGTTAGAATTTTGTAATACAGGTGCAATCTTGTTCTAGACTAATAAATGACTTTTGTCTCCTTGCTCTTTTCGATAATTATCAGTGCTCTGACATTGAATCTAATCTCCTTGATTACCTGATTCAATCGGTGAATACTGAGTTTGGGTTAAGAAACTTTTGACCGTGTAAATTCTTGGCAACAACTTTTTGTAGGTAGGCGTTTGAACGTGCAATGATTGAATCTATTTCTAAGAATTAATTCTTCGCGCCCCATTTTGCAAAGCCATCTGCTTCTTTATTACCTTGTACATAAAAGTGATTCTGATTCATTCTACTACCTTTATTAAGTGTTTGTAATAGCTATAGTTAAGCTTTGATTTAAAAATTGGGCAATCCATAACTTTTAAAGCACATTTGTGCCCTTTTTTACTGCATTGTAATATCGATACCTCGATGGCATAGGTTTTACCTTGAACAGTGGTATATGTACCAAGTGCCATCCTAAATTTGAGTCTTTGTCCAAATATACCGTAATTGTGTATGTCAAGTCCATTTGTAAAAAACAGTTAGGGTGTTTCATTCCATAGACTTGGAATTATATATAAAAAAAAAAACCAAATACTACATATAGACAAACGTCAACACTGTAAAATAATATGGAAAAATAAAAAATTTAAACAATAAAAAAAGTATATATTCATTTATTCGTGTATTTGTGATGCTTTTCTTATGAAAAACAAATAAATCAAAGAATCATCATGAACCATAACAGTGTGAGGATAAGACTAAAACGTAGACAAATTTAAAAAATAAATTCGAAACTAGTATGAATGAAAATGTAGTCTATATACTTGTGAGTTCATACTTAACAATTTCTACATTATATTCTTCTTCTTCATGTACATGTGCCGAATTTAGGGTCGGCTCTCTTTGATCTGACGCGTCAAGAACATCTGTCTTGGACTGTCGTAGCGTGCAATCCTGCTTTCTTTATATCTTTGTGGACTGTTCCAAGCCATGTTGCTGATGGTCCCCCTGGTCATCTCGTAGATATTGATATGTTAAGAGCTTTTTGAACAACATTTCTTCGTCTCTTCGCATAACGTATCCGTACCATCTCAGGCGTTTTTCTGCTAATTTGTTTCGTTACACCTGCGTACCAGCTTAACATTCTCATCTCAGCAACGTGCAGTTTTTGTTCATGTTGCTTATTTGCTGCCCAACACTCTGTTCCATACATTCTGTCGGAGATTTTTTCCTTCTGTTTAACTGAAAACTACTTCTCAGACATTGGACATCCGTAACCAATCTCTACTTCAGCCAACCAACATTTATACGACTTGTAACAGCATCATCATCTATTTTTGCGTTTCATGTTATAATTGAACCAAAATATTTGAAAGCATTCGTTATCGGTATTCGAACATTTTTTATTTTTGCTGTATTTATTGGGCCTATAAATTTTTCGTTCGAAAATGGTAAGTGGATGGTGGTACTTCGTTTTGGTTCGAATTATTTTTAAACGATTGTTTTCTTAAATGTTAACCCACTTGTTTATTTTTATTTGCAACTCTTCTAAAAATTCGGTTATGAGGAGAATATCATCAGTATATATAATATTGTGTACGTTATATTTGAATATTATAAAATTTATTAAGGTGCAAAGACTAAAATATGTAGGATTAAAGTGAGAATGAATTTTTTTTTTTTTTTTGTTTTTTTTTTTGTTTGCGTGGATTGGTGGGAATCTTCATAGACACAATGAGCCCCGTAGCTTCCATTGTGTGCCAGATTTTTACTGACTAAACCACACCCCTCCCATTAATACTAGTCCAACGGACTAACCATTAATTTATTGCTGTTTTGATTTTCTTAAAGCAAAAGTTTACGAAATTCTATCGTATTAAATCTAGTGGCTTAGTTCTTTTAAACCTTCTGACATCATTTTGATTATCTAGCAGTTGAGTGGCCTCAACGTTAACATGTCCCTCCAAACGAGCTATATGCTTTGTTGCATATCTTTTTATTTCATTTTCCATGCAAGGAATTTTTAGATCTCTGTGCAAATCACTGTTGCGAACATACCAGGGGGCATTTACCATGTTGCGCAAGACTTTATTTTGGAACTTTTGTATACAAAGTACATGTGTTTGTTTGGCACATCCCCATATTTGTATGCCGTACAACCATATCGGTTTGAGTATATGATTATATAACAAAATCTTGTTATGTATAGGTAATTTAGAATTACGACCTAAGAGCCAGTACATTTCTCTATACTTATTTTCAAGCTCAAATTTTTTCTTTTTAACGTGCTCTTTCCATCTAAGTTTGACATCTAATGTCATTCCTAGGTATTTAGCATTGTTTTCTTGGGGTATATTGACCCCATTCAGATTTACCAATGGTGGTTGATTTTCTAATTTTTTATTTGTAAAATTTACATGTACTGATTTTAACTCATTGAGTTTAATTTTCCATTTCTTTGTCCAGAGGTATAGCTTATCGCTTGCTCTTTGCAATTTAATTGTAGCCTCGGCAATATTTGATTCTACTGCCATCAACGCAGTATCGTCAGCGAATGTAGCTACAGTTATATTTTCGATTTCTGGTAAATCATTGGTGTAGAGCAAATACAGTATGGGACCCAGAATACTACCTTGAGGCACACCCGTTTTAATATCTCTGATAGTAGAATACTCTTCGTCTTGTTTTATTCTGAATAGTCTGTTTTCTAGATATGATGAGAGTATATCTACGTATTGTTTAGGTAACATATTGTTTAGTTTATTTATTAAGCCACGATGCCATACTTTATCAAAAGCTTGGGCTACATCTAGAAATATGGTAGAGCATACTTTCTTTTACTGTAAATCTTTTTCTATTATGTCTGTTATTCTATGAATTTGATCGATTGTCGAGTGTTTAGATCTAAAGCCAAATTGATAATTTGGAATCAGATTACTATTTTCTATGATCGGTCTCATTCGAATCAATAATAGTTTTTCAAATAATTTTGATACTATTGGTAGTAATGATATTGGTCTGTAGGATTTGACCTCATTTATGGGCTTACCTGGCTTTGGTATCATAATTATCTCTGCTATTTGCCAAATATTCGGCACATACCTTATTCTTATAGCAGCGTTTATAATGCGTGTTAGCATTGTTATAGCTTTTTTCGGAAGTTCTTTCAGGACTTCCGATGTAATTAGATCAAAACCTGGAGCTTTTTTTATCTCTGAGTTTTTTAATTTGTTCAACTATTTCACTCTCTGAAAATGGTGATATAACATTTTCTTGCCAATTATTATTTTCTTCAGTGAGATCATCCGAATCTGTCTCGTCTGAACAAAAAATTTCTTCAAGATGATCTGCGAATGAATGATCAAATGATGCTATATATATAATAGTAGATGAAGTACAATATCAAAGCAAGGTAGAATAATAAATCAAGATGGCTTTTTTATTCCCGAAACAATTTTGTCCGAAACAATCTATAGTAGCATATAATGAAATTTGACAAAATATAAAGTTGCTTATGTTCAGAAAAACTAGGATTAATCTAGTTTCCAAATTAGTCAAAATGTATTTGATGTAGATCACACCTAATGGCACATAATAGTACAATGATAAAACCATGTCAATTTTTAACTTCAGTATTTTTTATTTTCACATTCAACTGGATCAGACACAAAATAAATTTTTAGTTTTAATATATTTCAAAATGTATACGAAACAGTTTATTTTAAAATAAATAAAAAACGAGGATACAACATAATTATATCAATTTATCTTGACGTCTTGATGAATGAGAAAATGGCAAGAAGCAAGAAGAAAATGTCAGAATTAACTGTAGTTTTAATTATACTTCTAGACGTTTAATTGCTAATACAAGTTTTTAAATACTGAAAATTCGTTGTTTCAGAGTAGAAAGTCAAACATTTATAAATCATTCAATTATCTATACTTAATCTCTTTTCCTCATTATCACTTACTCTTTTTTACCATTTTTGGTACTCTGTTTTGTTTCTCTTTTTATTAGAATTAAAAAAAAAAAATTTTATTATTTTTTTTTACAATGTCATCCATCCAAATGCATTTTTATTCAAGGATATAACAATTCAATTTGACAGTATTACAATAAACACTATAAAAATATAGGAAACAAACATCAAACAAAGAAAAAAACATTAACTCTCACAACACTAACAATAATAAAAACCTAACAGGAAACTTACATTCCTCTCATCCAATTTTTTTATTTTTCCGTTTATACAATAATTGTATATGGAGAGCAAAAAATAAAAAAAAAATATAAAAATGAAAGGAAAATAAAAATAAAAAAAATAATAATTTTTGTTTTATTTTTTTTTTCAGTTAAAAAATCATTTTTAGAATATTTCCGGGAAGCTTTAAGCATAATTCAGAAAAAAAGTAAAATGTCCTTCTGTCTACTTAAAATCAAAATAATGAATACAATATTTAAGAAAATATTTTACAGCAAAAGAATATTATAATGAGAGACTGAGAAGGAAATAAAAATTATTTTAAAAATATCTAGGTGTATATATAAAATTTTAAACACTTATGTTTGTGACCGTGTAATTTTTGAAGCACTAGACGTATCGTAACCATTTTTATTAGGGTTTCCAGTACCGAAGAAATTCTTTAAAACCGGTATTTCGGTACTGTTGTCAATACCGAAACCGGGAATACCTAAATTACCGGGAAAACATGAATTGTAAAAAAATTATCAATCAGCAAAAATTCCTGCATAACCAAAGATTGAGACGAGAAATCTTTGATCTCCCCAACAACAGCAGGTCTTTCTGGACATTTGCTAAAAATGTTGGGCAAAATTTTTGCAAGTCTTCGTTTCCACCTATGATTGATAATAATAGTACTATTATATCAGATTCTGTTGGAAAGGCTAATCTCTTCGCAAAATTATTTGCAGCTAGTTTCACACTCCCTCCTACAGCCCAAAATCCTTCATCAATCCCTGTTCTAAATTATTCCTTCGGAAGGATCTACTTAAGAACAAGAGCTGTAGCAAAAGTCTTGAAGAATCTCGATATAAAAAAATCTACCGGTCCTGATGGTATACCTGCAATTGTGCTGCGACACATTGCTTTCGCTATTTCTAAACCTCTGCGCAACTTATTCCATTTGTCCTTTTCTTCAGGAACTTACCCGTCCTATTGGAAAGTTGCCCAAGTTTATCCTATTCCTAAAAAAGGTGACAAAAGCAATCCCTCAAACTATAGGCCCATAGCTATTACTTCCATTATTTCCAAAACGATGGAAATCTTAATCAATCAAAAGTTGAAGAAATATCTTGATAGTAGAGGTATAATTCATGATAGTCAATACGAGCTCAGCGTTCCACCGGTGATCTTATGACATGCCTCTGCGAGAAGCTCAACACCAGCCTGCATCAATCTGGTGAAGCTACTGTTGTAGCTCTGGATATATCTAAGGCTTTTGATCGAGTTTGGCATTCTGCTCTTATAGCAAAATGCAACGCTATAGGCCTTGGTTCAACCTTTTCTAAATGGATTGAAAGTTTTCTTTTAAATCGATCTATCATAGTTTCAGTTGACGGTTCTTTTTCCGACCAACTTCAAATCAATGCTGGTGTTCCACAAGGCTCTGTCCTTTCCCCCACCCTATTTCTCATTTTCATTAATGTCCTTCTCAAATTAACTTTAAATCCAATCCATAGTTTTGCTGATGACAGCACTCTAGTAGCATCATATGATTTTCTAAAACAAACTAATGCTACAGATTCCGCAGTCACCTCCAAAAGAACAATGATGGCTGGCGCGCTCAATCACGACCTTGCCAAAATTGTCGACTGGGGTAAAGCTAACAGAGTCGAGTTTAACACTTCAAAAATTCAAAGCTGTTTTGTTAGTAACAAGCTAACAACATTCGAACCAATTCTCCGGCTTCAAAATGAAGGTATCCACCGACTCAAAGATCTGAACATTCTCGGAATGCATGCGAGTGAATCAAAATATGCACTGGAATGAACATATTTTCGATATTGCGAAAAGCGCCGCAAAATGTTTAAAATTTTTGAGCCGCTGCAAAACTTATTTTTCATCTCGATACCTTTTAAAAATCTATAAAGCATATATACGACCCAAGCTCGAGTATAACTCACATTTATGGGCAGGTGCATCAAAAACTGCTTTAAATTTTTTGGACAAAGTTCAAAACCGCGCCATTCGTCTTGTAGGCGACATAAATGTGACCTCATCCCTTATACCACTTGGTCATCGTCGTATTGTTGGAGCACTTACTCTATTTTATAGATATCTGCTTGGTGTTGGCACTTGTTCCGAGGAATTAAAATCACTTCATCCTCCTCTTAAGCAATTCAATCGCACAACACGAGAGGCATCAAGTGCCCACCCTTTGACAGTGGAAATTCCGAGATGGTTTAAGTCCGGCTATGGAAATTCTTTTATAGTAAGAACATCCTGATTGTGGAACCGCGTCCCAATCGAAGCATTCCCAATGAGAGAAGTATTTTTTATTTATGACTTACAGAGGTTTAAGACGAATATTAACAACATTGTTCGCTCTTTCCCACAAAACTTTTCTTCTTCCATTTTCTTTCCTTTCCTCTAACTATCCTTTCCTTTTTCAAATAGTCAACGGTACGCAAGTACTTAAAGGTTCAAAACCTAAGTTTTGGCTATAATATAAAAAAAAAAAAAAAAAAAAAACATAATTTGAAAAAAAAAAAAAAAATTCTTTATTTCATTTTTCGAAAAATTAACTGAAATCATAAATTAAATAAAGTAAATTAGGAATAATAGAAGCCATTTAAATATTATTTTTGTTTTAAGAAATAGGCTTTTAAAAAGCATAAATTATTTATACTGTCATCTGAAAGCATCGACTTATAACGGTTAATAACAGCCCTGCTGCTTAAAAGGCTCTTTTGCTTCAACACTGATAGGTCGCACTGTTTTTAAATAACATTCAATTATACTTAGCCCTTGCAACCTTCCTCTTTGTAATATTTTAGAAGCTCTTGTTTTGATTTTATTTTTTGACTGACATTACTTTGCCTGCATTCCGACCTTTCCTTTAATTTTAGCTGAAGAACTTTCTTTTAATAACATCTGTTTTCTCTCTTTCTCGGCTATAATTTCTGAATTAGTGATCACTTAAACGTCGTCCTCATTTGATTCTTTTAAGTCTGGTGAAAGCGTGCACAATCTTTCCAATAGAAAAATAATTTGGGACTGCAACGTTGGTTTTGAAGTTAAATTAAATATGTCATAATCTTCTCGTTCATTGTTAATATTTTTAGGATCCTGCAGGAAACTGAAAAGATCTGCATATTTGAAGCGGCGTTCTATAATTCTACGTGTTAAGGGGATTTTAAGATCATTATTGAACGAATTTAGTTACTTAAAAAGTTCATCAAACTTCAATACAATGTCGGCTTTATACAAATCAGCATCTTGACAGCATAAATTATCTACAGCTAGCTTATTAGGAGTTAATGTTGTTAATTTACGAAAAATTAAGTCAAACTCTTCTTTTGAAACCTCGATGTCTATTTGTAAATCAATTAAAGCTTTTTGAATAGAACTTTTCAATTTATAGAATCGTTCAAGCATAAACAAAAGACTACTCCACCTGGTTCTACAATCTAAAATGAACTTCAATTCTTTTCCATAATCTTCTTTGACATGCTTTTGTAAATACAAGCTATTTTTTGTTGGAGATTGCCAAAATATTATTACAACTCTTCTTACTTTGGACAATTAAGGGTTCAATATGCTCGTTTAAAGTTAGGTCAACTTGTTCTTCACAAAAATCGTCTTCAATTTGAAAATATAATTGGTTATAATCATCATCAGAATCCGGGTTATCAATATCAACAGATTCATAATTATCTTCTACATATTCTAATAGCTTTTTTTTTTTTTAAATAATTATGAAAATATACAATGCTTTTGATTTGAAAAAATAGGTTGCTGCAATTTAAATTCAAAATATTTTGAATTTTGGTGCACAACAAAAGTAGAAAATTAAAATTTTTTTAATGAATGGTCTGGTGTAAAATTTCAAGAATTTTACAAATTTATTAGTCAATACCGAAATACCAGTTTTCTTGGTTCGGTAGTGTCGGTATTTCGGTTTTAATATTCTTCAGTAATACCGGAATCCCGGTTTCGGTAATACCGGTAATGGAAACCCTGATTTTTATATCAGAGGTTGGATTGATACTCCGCTTGGTTTATTTTTTGGACTGGTATTTTGAGTGATTTGTATAACTGCCATACAACTCCCAGCACTTATTAGGAATATTTCAAAAGCCAAAGGTGTTACAGACCTGCACCCACCAGAAATACTTAATTAAACCTTCTTGCTACCATTTAAATTTCAACTTAATAAAAACTTGCGTGTTTCACTGCAAAACGATTTATTTGCTAAAGTATTTTCAAAACAATTGCTGAATATTGGAAATGGAAAATGGAAAAGGAAATTTATAAAATTGCCAGTAAGTTTCTGCAACATTATTGATTCGAGAAATAAATTGATAGAAAGCGTATTTCCCAATACAAGCGCCAATTATCGTAAACATCAATGTCTCAGCGAACAAGTGATTTTGGCTGATAAAAATGTTAATGTTAATGAGATCAATTGTAAAATACAGGAAGTATTGCCTGGCGAATCGAAAATTTCATTTAAATCAATTAATTCTGTGGGATCAAGTCGTTAATTATACCACTGAATTCTTGAATTCACTCGATTTACCAGGATTTCTACCAAATAATTTACGATTGAAAATTGGTTCATCAATTATTTTACTTCGGAATATAAACGCACCAAGACTAAGCAAAGCTATTGTATGTGATTGTGTATTCCAAATCTCTGTGTAAAAGCAGTTAGGGTGTTCATCCCATAGACTTGGAATTATATATATATAAAAAAAAATAGAACGAGATTAGTCATTAAAAAATTATGGGAAATAACATTAAAGTTAAACAATTGGAAAATTCCAAGGAAAAAATATTTTATTGCCACATGGTCCAATGATACACAACGATTTGCCTTTTCACTTTCCCATACGTTTTTCATTTGCGATAACCAGCAATAAATCGCAAGGACAAACAATGATCATATGCGGATTGGATCTAGAATATATCCGTGTTTTTCGCATAGCCAATTGTATGTCAAGTCAAGCTGGAAATCCATCACATCGTTTCGGTCATGCACATGATGGTGTCACCAACAATATTGTTATGATTTAGCATTAAAATGAGAAAAATAAATATTTGAAAATATAAAAATAATTCTATTTCGTTGCTATTCAAGTGTTTTGCACTAAATCAGAATCTTCGAGTCAGTATATCAGAGCAGGAAGAAGTGTGCCAGGTTTAGGGTAGTTTATTATAAAATACAAGATGTTGCAAATGATACTGATGAAAATTTGTACAGCATAATTGGTCCGCCTTTTGATGGTATCTGCTATCATTTCAACCGTTTTTTTCAATGATACTATCAACATCAATTAATGAATAAAAATTATCTTAACCTTTACCAACAAATTATCTATTACCTGTCTCAACATTGTTAATAATGAAGTTTTACGCTTAGCTGACAGTCAAAACTGAAACGGGCAGGAATTAAGCTGGCGAAACCGTCCAAATCGTGTAATAATAAAATCTCTCAACAAATCCTAACAGCATTTTGTTTGATCAAAGATATCTTAAGTAATAGAGCCAAAATTGTATTAAGGACTAGTCTAAAAAACTATAGTTTTAATTTTTACCAAAGGGAAGTAGTTTTTAATGCGTCAAAATCGACACTGTCATTCACTTCGTGCTCTCCCGGAAAATAAATTAAGGCACTTTTGATGGTTTTCTTCTATATGCAAAATAAATAAAAAAAGTTATAAAATATTTGCTTCTCTAATTTATTTATATCCATTAAAAATCTTAGCTTTCTTAAGCCCTTTTTTGTTGTTCATGGTGTTGATACAACGAAAAATTATTCTATTCATTTCATTGTTAAAGCTACCATTTTTCGTCATTTCAGGCATTAATTTGACAAAATATCAATTTTTTTACCTGTTTTTATCCCAACAGCAAAATGTTCAAATTCTAAATTTAGAACTACTATTTCGACAAGTTTTATTAATAAATTTTTTTTTAAACAAAAATTACTGTATACAATTTTGACATATACCTACTCCTCTTGATATTTTCATTTGATATAAATAATTGTTGTTTTGACAGTTATTATATAACCGAAATTTCTAATATTCATTGTTTTAATTTCTTTTCACTGATCGGCCTTAGTTGGTTTGATAAAATATAATTATATAGTAAAAGGAAGAGATGATAAAAATAATGTACCTTACATTATCACAAAACTGTAAATCATTTTTTTTTTTTTTTCATTTTAATGTTTTTTTCTTTTTTATGTTATTTTACTATCTACCATGTAAGCATTAAAATATCAATCAGTTACTGGAAAATGAAAAGTAAAAATGTTAAAAATGATGAAAAACATTTTTCATGTTAAATACATCTCGAATATAGAAAAGAGATTACTCTCTTGGATATAGTTATTTACTTTTACAATATTTTTTTATTTTTATTCTTTATTCCGGAAATGCAGGGAAGCGGTATAATATAAATATGTAAGTGCACATGTAACACTGTGTTATTTTACAATGACTGACTATAAAACATGAATGTATCATAATAAAGAAATATAGTTGGTATATATAATTTATACACTATATATATATATATATATATAACTGTAAAATATCAGTAAATGAATTTCATTTGCCGTTATTTATAAAATACTGCAGACATATGTACACTTGCGATCATAAAACAAGGCGAAATAATGGCTTTGTTATAACATTTCAATTTTTTTTTGATAATTTAGCTTATATCGGAAAAAATCGGGATTTTAATTAATATGTTGGTGTATTTAAAGTGGTTGACACCAACAAAAAATAAAAAAATAGTATATTATTTTTAGTCTTGATTATGCCTACTTTAAATTCTATCAGCAAGAGCAGATTCCAACAAAGAGAGTTGATGAAGGACTTAGATCTGCAGCCCCAACAAAACAAAAAATTTTTATCATTTTTATTTTATGGTCTTATCGTCTATATTTTTCTATCACCAGAGATTTGTTAGCAAGTTATTAGGACCCAAACTAAAATAAAATTACAAAATATAATTTATACAATTTTGATTTAAAAAACTAACGGTATAAGCATACAAATAAGTGAATAAGTTAGTCCGCGGTATCGTCTCTAATATTTTCAGTACAAATTTTGTTTGTAGTCCAAAAATGTTCCAAAACAGTCTTAATACTTTTTGTGCAACATTTTTTAGTGAAATATTTTGAAATTGATTGTAAAAGACGTTACAATTTCAGATTTGGTAAAATAAAAGTGATTTTGAAATACAATACTATAACTTTTGACCCTTATTATAAAATGATATGAAAGTTATCGTATATAATCAATCTATGATGAAACAAACCTGCATCAAACTGAAACTTGTAAAATCATATTGCAATTTGTATAAATCAAAATATCAATGAAACTGAATATTAAGCGCAAAAAGATTGTGGTTTTAGGGGTTTTGCTTCACTTCAAGAAATTTTTTCTAACGGCAGAAAATCATACTTTTGGAATCGAGACTTCAACGAATTTCGAGATCACATATTAAACCTTTCTATCACAAACTCACATTTTTTACATCTTCTTTTCAATTAATATTGTTGTTATTTGTTCCACCTACTACCAAATTTTGCGACCAGAAATGTACTCACATATAGTAAAATATAATAAATGCATTTTATATGTTCCATAATAAAAAGAAAATGTGATTGCTGAATACGAGTACAGTGCAACAGTCGAATGTTATGATAAAAACCCAACTAAAAATTACATAATTTTACTACCATTCATATTCTAGTCATACACAGTTGTATCATTGTTGCCAATGTCTATTATTTAAAAATGAAAATTTAAATTTTTCCGTTTGATTTTGGTTATTTTTTTTTTTTTATAACAAAATGACGGAACATGTTAAATTGTAACTGTACATAATAAATGTTCATAGATCAAAAATATGAAATAAAGAATATGACATTTTACGAAAGGGAGATTTTGATTGCATAAAAAGTATATAAAAAGTATTAATTTAAAAGTTATAAAGTTTGGAGGTCAGACAATTCAGAATACGAAGGTAAAAAATATTATTTTAGGTTATAGGTACGTACATCATACATAGGTATATATGGATCAAATTGAAATATGAAATATTCATTAAGAAAAAAAAAATAAAAGCTTTTCAATAATTATGACATTGAAAATATTCTAAAAACTAAAATGAAAAAAGGTATTTAAATGAAATGGAATCAATAACAATAAAAACAACAACAACAAAAATTATGAAAAAATTATCAAAAATTGAAATTGAACAGGAATTGAAATTTTAAGTTAAAAACGTGTATATAGAGTTGTTTATCATTATAGCGATTATTAGCAATAAAATGGTATTTTATAGATAAATAATATTCTATACAAAAAATATTATAGGCTTTTTGAGTTTTTAAAACATTGCATTGCAGGAAATAAAGCAAATTTTAAAAAAAATTTCATAAGGATATTTTTGTATGTCTAATAACGGAAAATTGAAAAATTCCAATTCTCAAATATTAAAATTAAAATTTTGGTATTTCCAGTATTTCAAACTGTATAAAAAAGCATTTTAACTGTATATTTCGTACTATGTCTAATGATCACAGCATAGCCAAAATAGCAAACGAAGATGATAATTAAAAGCAATCATCAGCCAGACCGAACACCAAAACTTTTAATATATCTAGAAGTGAATCTCTACATCACAAAACCGTTAAGTATGAAGAGATAAACAGATTACAGATGACAAGAAGAGAAGATGAAGAACATATATTTTATAAATTTTTTGTTGTACCATCCAATACGATACTGACAATTTCACTAAACCCTCTTAGATTTGAGAAATTTTGTTTGTTCTTACTCAGAAGATTTACATGTGCATTTGAATTTGAATTCTTGTTCAGAAGAACAAAAAAAAAATCATTAAGACGGTTCCGTCAAATTTTTAATAACGTATTAGATAGTATGACTAAAAATTATTTAAAAATGTGACCGATAGTAGAAACAACCTCAACTTAAATCAAAAACTATAATGCGAATTATTTGAAACACACCCAAATCAATTCTTCTAAGAGTTATTCTCTTAAAGAGATTAATTAACTCCTTTCAAACCATTAAATTTTACCCAAAAATTTTGAAATAAACTAATTCAATTTGTATTTTGTAATGTATACGTCTTGTTCCCCAACTGATTTCCAATGTCTGTAAGACTTTCCACCTCGATGAATTAAAGCAGTGACAAGAACACAAAAATTTAAATTTCTCAAAATATTGAACAAAATGAAATTGGGGAGTTCTAAGTAGACGCGACCTCTTAAGATCTATTGTACTTAAATATTGAACAAGATTGAGAAATAAAAAAAAAATAAGAAGTACTAATTTTTGTGCCCGACTATCTATGAAATAAATCATTTAAATAGATAAAAATATCCAAGTTCTAAACCCATATAGAAAAAGTATATACACCCAACTCTTTTTTTACACGCTTTTTTTTACACTATTTTGAAATAACACGGTTCATAAAAAATTTTTTAGGCACGAAATATTCATTCTAACACGTTTTGTTTTACACATCATTTTAAGTTTTTTCTAAACATTTTTGACAGATAATGTCAGCAACATAGCATCATTTGCAAAATGTTGCTGATTATAACTTTAATAAGATGAAATTAGGGAAATACCCGATATTCAAATTTGTTTATGTATCTACGCATTTTTGAATTAATTAATCATTTTAAAGTAAACATAGTAGTGAATGGTAGTTAAAAAGCATTACATCAAATTAAAATATTTTTACGTTTTTATAGTAAATAAAGTGTATAAAGGTAAGATATTTGTAATAACATATCTCATTAAAAACTATAAAAAATTTATTTAATTTTTATTATAATCACCTAATAAGATGTCTAAATCAACGAAAAATATTTTGAAGAGACATGCAATCTCTTTAGAAACAAAAATTAAAATATTAGACAGCCTTCAGAAAGGTGCAGGTCCCACATCGGTTGGCAAAGCTTTCGGTTTAAATGAAGCAACTATAAGAACAATAAAAAAAAATGAAAATTCCATTCGACAATCAATAATATCTGGATCGAAACTCAGCTCCAAAACAACTTCTTATAGTCGAAATTCTATCTTAGAGAAAACGGAAAAACATATGGTGATTTGGATAGAAGATTTATTGAAAAAAAGAATACCTATTGATGGGAAAATTATAAAAAAGAAAGCACTTAGAATATATAACAGAATTCAAGAATTGGAGCCATCAACAAGTGTTTAGGGAACTAAGAAAATAGTATTTAATGCAAGTTAAGGATAGTTGACAGGTTTTTTAAAAAGACATGCATTTCACAATGTAAAAATAAAAGGAGAAGTAGCATCTGCAGACGAAAATGCTGCAAAAACCTTTAATTGGATAAATTGGCAAAAATAGTCGAACAGGACGGTTATACTCCAGATCAAGTATTTAATGCAGACGAGACGAGGGTTTGTTCTGGAAAAAAAATGCCTGGAAGAACGTACATAGCAAAGTCTGAAAAATCAGCCAGCGGTTTCAAGGAAGCTAAAGATCGGGTTACGTTCATGTTTTGCAGTAACGCATCAGGTGATAAAATTTTAAAGCCTCTGTTAATCAACAAATCCCTTGCGCCACGATCTTTAAGTGACAAGAACATTAAGAAACTTCCAGTTCATTTAATGGCCAACAAAAAAGAATGGATGACGGCTAGCCTATTCGAGGATTGGTTTAACAACTGCTTTATTCCTGAAGTTCAGAAATATATGGAACAAAAAGGTTTGGAATTCAAAATACTTTTGCTCGTTGATAATGCGCCCAGCCACTCAGTTCTGGATCATCCAAATATTCGATTGCTGTTTCTACCGCCAAATACCACTTCACTGATTCAGCCGCTGGATCAAGGTATAATAGCAACATTTAAAATGTACTACATAAAGCAGGCATTTAAATATATTTTGGATTCAGTGGAAGAAAAAAATTTGACTGTTGTGGAAGCATGGAAAAAGTTTACGATATTGGATTGTATTACACATGCATCTTTTGCCATCAAACAGTTGCGCCAATCGACTTTGAATGCTTGTTGGAGAAAAATTTGGCCATCATGCGTCAAAAGTGGAAGTTTTGTAGTAGAAAAATCAGCAGTATGCTCAGAAATTATAACTCTATCAAACGCAATTGGTGACGATGGCTTTAACGATATTGAAACAATTGATATTGATGAATTGATGCGAGAAAGTTCCTTGGACGATGACGATTTGATGGATGCTGTTGCAGGTGATGATAATAAAGAAGTTGATAATGACGAAGTTGAAGATGAAGATCATCTATTAACTGCTGATTTAATTCGTGAGGGTTTGAAATCTACCTACAGGTATGGAGCAACATTTTCTGACTCATGATCCTGACATGGAGCGCGCATTAAAATTTCAGTGTAATCTTCAGTTGTGTATAGCTGGATATCAAGAATTATACAAGCAACTTGAAAAACCAAAAAAAAAGCAGTTAATAACAGATTTTTTAATACAACAACCAACAACAGAAGCTGTTAATAACGCGCAAAATTCAGATGTGCTAGACTCGTCGGACATAATATCTTCTGATGAATGTAATTTTGGACCAGTCGGCAATAAACGTTCACGATTCTTATCAAGCAGTGAGGAATAGCTGCAAAATTAAGTTTAATTTCTAATTTTGATTTAAAATTTTATATGTATGTGATATATTGTTTTGCTTTCAAACTGGATTGACTTTAATTTTTGTTTTTTGTAATAAAAGTGATTTTTTTTTATGTTTTATACGTAACATTGAGTTTATTATTATTTTTTTTGCACGATTTTTCAGGAAAATATTTAGGATTTTTTCAACTTACACGATTTTTTTAGGTTGTCGAACATATCCTTAAATTTACTATGTATTACATGTATTTTTTTTACACGATTTTTTTTTTTGCACGGTTTTCTACGAACGTATCTACCGTGTAAAAAAAGAGTTGGGTGTATTTAATAAAAAAAACCCAAATAAGATCATCTGAATAATAGAAAAACATCGTAAAATCCATAAAATATAAAACTTTTTTCAAATTAGAAGTATTTTTACATATGGAAACAAAAAAAAAGCAACTTGCCATAAAGTTGACGTCTTTATATTGGACATCTTTATATGTTAAAAATATTAGTCAAATATATTTGTTTATTGTCCTACTTAGGACAAATTACAAATAAAAAATAATAATAAAAGAAAAAAATTATTTAGAAAAGAGTTTTGATTTATTTTGAAAATAGTATCATTTAATCGAAAAATGCTATATTATATGGTCTTACTATTTCAAAATATCAACAAATTCAAATTTGGAAAATCATATCTCGTTCAAATAACTTAACTCCCATAATTATATCCTCATCCAAAATTTAACAGAGTTTTTCAATTCATTACTACAATGCAGATTTTTTGATTATAGTTTATCTTATGTTCCTATTCAAAAAACCGAAAAGCTCAATTTACTTTTCAAGCCGTGATAAAACAAAAAGGCACATTTGTATCCTACTTGATCTTGCCTTTTCCAATGTTTAAAAATAATTTTTTTTTGATTTTATAATGTTACTAACAAACCCAGCATATTTCGTCCTGCCAAAATACTAACTCAAAGATTCTGAATTAATGTAAAATTTGAATAGCAACGAAATAGAATTATTTTTATATATTAAAATATTTATTTTTCTCATTTTAATGTTAAATCATTAACAATATTGTTGGTGACATCATCGTGTGCATGACCGAAACGATGTGATGGATTTCCAACTTGACTTGACATACAATTGGCTATGCGAAAAACACGGATATATTCTAGATCCAATCCGCTTATGATCATTGTTTGTCCTTGCGATTTATTGCTGGTTATCGCAAACGAAAAACGTATGGAAAAGTGAAAAGGCAAATCGTTGGGTATCATTGGACGATGTGGTAATCAAACATTTTTTCCTTGGAATATTCCGATTGTTTAACTTTAATGTTATTTCCCATCATTTTTTTAATGACTAATCTCGTTCTATTTTTTTTTATATATATATAATTCCAAGTCTATGGGATGAACACCCTAACTGCTTTTACACAGAGATTTGGAATACACAATCACATACAATAGCTTTGCTTAGTCTTGGTGCGTTTATATTCCGAAGTAAAATAATTGATGAACCAATTTCCAATCGTAAATTATTTGGTAGAAATCCTGGTAAATCGAGTGAATTCAAGAATTCAGTGGTATAATTAACGACTTGATCCCACAGAATTAATTGATTTAAACGAAATTTTCGATTCGCCAGGCAATGCTTCCTGTATTTTAAAATTGATCTCATTAACATTAACATTTTTATCAGCCAAAATCACTTGTTCGCTAAGACATTGATGTTTACGATAATTGGCGCTTGTATTGGGGAAATACGCTTTCTATCAATGTATTTCTCGAATCAATAATATTGTAGAAATTTACTGGCAATTTTATCAATATTGCGTATTTCCTTGCAAAAGAATTTTTCCATTTCCAATAATCAGCAGTTGTTTTGCAAATGCTTCAGAAGATAAATCGTTTAGCAGTTTAGCCCGCATGTGTATTTAAAGTTACAATTTAAAACGGTAACAGGAATGTTTAGTTAAGTATTTCTGATGGATGATGGGAGTTGCACGGCAACTACCTGAGAACCAATTTTCAGATCTGTATCTTTGGTTTTTGAAATATATCTGATAAGTGCTGAGAATTGTATGGCATCTATAAAATCACTCAAAATACCGGTCCAAAAAATAAACCAAGCGGAGCATCAATCCAACCTATGATGTAAATATAGTTACGATACGTCTAGAGTGGTTTAAAAGTTACACGGTCACAAACAAAAGTGCTTAGAAATTCTTCCAAATACTTAAAAAGGTTTGCGATATAAAAAGACGTCATCATCAGCTATAATTATATTATCATTTCATTCTGTTTTCTTAAATATACCCTTAAATACGTAAACGGAAGTATTCAAAAGAAAATTTTAACTTATTAAAATGACTAATAAGATAAAATAATTCTACAGTCTTCAAGATTATTTATTTAAAAATATCACCTTAAACTAAAACGAGAAAAAAATATTTTAAAATTAAAATTAAATAAAAAAAAATATTCTATACGTAACCAGAAACCATTTAAAAATCATATAAACACAATATAACCGCCTAAGTACATTAAATCAAAAAAAAAAAAAAATAATAATAATTCAACAAAAAAACAGTAAATTTAATAAAAAAAAATTTACATAAAAATAAACTGTATGTAATCCTCAACACACAAAAACACCTTTGAATTGAATTATACTTACATTTTAACTACAACAAAATAGAAACCATAGAAAGTGAGATTTGAGAAAAGAACAAACCTAAAAGACTTTCTCTATGTATGATTCTAGGCTATCGAACATTTTTTTTCTTTATTTTTTTTATATTTGCCATAAAATTTTGTTTTTAATGTACAGAACAATGCAGAATTTATTTATTTTATTGTGTCACTGCCACCATCACACCTACAATTTAAATAAAAAACGTGAATATTTTGTTCAAGTGGCCGAATGTTCATTTTGATATCAGTTTCTACATTATACTCGTATATTAATTTCAATGAAACCAAAAAAAAAAATCCATCATGGTCAAGAACGTGATGTAACCTAGTTCTTAATTTCTATTAAAACACTTTTATTTCAATAAAAAAATAAAGAAAAAAATTAGAAAGCATTTCAAGGTGTTGAAGAAATATCCAATCGATTTAAAGTTCTGAGGTTAATTTTTCTTATTTGATATATAAATAAAATCTGCATATATTTAAATACAAAATTTTAAATCCAATTATTATTTATAAAATTAAATAGGTATGTATATTAGCTGATCCATTGTGTGGGTTCACTTTATTTATCAATGTCATCAAAATTTAAACTTATTTCTATGTCTCAATGATTGGATAATGTTATTTTTGTGTCAAGTTTAATTAAAATGAATACATTTTGATGAAATATACGAAAAACAAAAGCAGCAGCCTAATTAAAATCCTTTCATATCAAAACCGCATCCCTCTCTAAAAATCCAGTCTCCGAAAATCCTAAAAATCCGGCTTTAATCCGGCTTCAATAGGTAGGTATATACACTTTTTCAAAAATAATAAAATAAAAAATGGGAAATGGGATTAGAATAGTCGGTGGAAAATTAATTATCGGTTGTATCCGATTCTCAACGATGGATTTTAATTACTGGATTTTTTTAGTCTAGATTCCAACCGACCAAATCAATCTAAATTACAATTATCTCTTACTTCAATTAGAATAATCTCATCACACGCTCAAGATATTATTATCTAATCAAATATCGGTTGCCGCACGAAGAAAACATGCTAAGCAAGATTTATATACGTTTAGTTAAATTACACAAACTTATTTGAATCAACCAAATTGCCCCAATAAATTTAAAAGTGAAATTAAAAATTGAAGCTTGCCCAAAATTTCAGTTTGAATTCATAAAATTGGTTTATGCGGAACTTTAATTAATGGATTTTTTTAGTCGAGACTCCGACCCATCAAATCCATCTAAATTATAATTATCTTACTTCAATTACAATAATCACATCACAACCATTGCTCATCAAATTAATTTCTAATCAAAAATCGGTTGCCGCACGAAGAAAAAAATGCTAATCAAGATTTATATACGTTTAGTTTAATTACCCAAACTTATTTCAATCAACCAAATTGTCAAGATAAGTTTATAAGTTCAAAGAAAAATTGAAGCTTGTTCAAAATTTGTGCAGTTGTAAGAATCAACCAAATTGCCACAATAAGTATAAAAGTGGAAATAAAAATTGAAGCTTGCGCAAAATGTGAGTTTCAGTTCAAAAAACAGTTTTATGCGGAATTTTAATTAATTGATTTTTTTAGTCGAGATTCCAACCCATCAAATCAATCTAAATCACAAGTATCTTGATTCAATTACAATAATCCCATCACACCATTGCTCAAGATATTATTATCTAAACAAATATCGGTTGCCGCACGAAGAAAAAAATGCTAAGAAAGATTTATATACGTTTTGTTAAATTACCCAAAATTATCAACCAAATTCCCAGGATAATTTTGAAAGTGGAAATAATAGTTGAAGCTTGTTCAAAATTTTTTTAGTTCAAAAAATATGTTTATGCAATTTCTATTCCACCTCTCAAATTCATTCATTATTGATTGTTGCAGGATATCGATGAATATTATAATGTAATTGATATTCAAACTTATCGTTCCAAATTTTTTTATGCTATCCGTAACAAATAATATAATTACCAAATTCTTTGTGTACCCCTTTAATTTAGGTACATTGTCAGATACTTTACAAACCTTGCTGAAAGATAATTTAAATCAAAATCTCAACATGTGAAATTAAAATGTGTTGAAACCATAATATTTCATATTATACTAGAAAATCTAGCATGCAAAGTATTTGGGCTATCTTTCGTCGACAGAGGTGACATTATACTCAAAATTTAGATAGTAAAATCATTTTTTGTTTATTTCTACCGTCCAATGCGTTCGATTTTCTTCCAATTTTAACAAACGAGTAGCTTCACGATATGAAATTAAGTTTAAGCAATCTACCGATGAGCCGATTATTAACATTAAAAAGTTTAATTTTTCTGCTACCTCAAATAACTGCTGCAATTTATTGACCCTCGCTGCAATTTTGTGTAACCCTACATTTTCTGACGGTAGGAAAATATAAACTAAATTGTTTTTGAACAAAAAAAAATATAATAAAAATCTATTTTGGAAAAAAAATTACGAAATTTTCTAATCAACAATTATTTTTATTATTTTTATGTTCTTGACAGTGACTTAAGCAGAATTACCTTTTCGTGTTTAAGTCAGTAAGTATAGTACTGCAAGCTTATATTGCAATATTTTAATGCAATGTTTTTCAAGCATTTATTTAACAATATCTGACCCTGTTTTTTTTACCATACTAGATCTTAATGTTTCAGTCATTTTAGGCCTAATTTGATGGAATTAAAGCCTAATCGTTTTTGAATTGCTGATACAATCTATTTATATGCTTATTATATAATTTTGTATTTTATTAAGTACTCATATTTTTAATTTTGAGATTTGTCTTCATTTATTGTAAAACTAGATGCATTTTTAATGGCTTTAACAATGTTATTGTTACAATGTTATAAAACTAATAATTTCATCGAACTTTTTCGAATAGTCTCAAAACTGATTAGCCATACATATCTCCATACTGGTTTAATAAATTTCTACTATGGAGTATGAACAGTATGAACCATTATACTCTTGTTAATTTCTACTATTGATTATAGGCTTAGTTTGGACATACACCATCAATATGCGTATACGACAATAGTTTTATCAATTTTTCCTGCTAATTTTACTCAATCAAACACTAATAGCGTATTGAAGACTTTGTTTTCATGACCCGAAAATTTACCCAATACTAAATTGTTAATTTTTCGTCCAGCTGTCTAACAATAGAATACTTTTTACTTTAAACTAAAGTTAACTAACTAGAAAATACAGAAGTTATAGTATTATAAATAATTGTATAATTTTATAATGCCTTTTGATATTTATTAATGATCTTCTCCAATCAACTTTAAATCCTATCCATAGTTTTGCGGACGGCAACACTCATGCTACAATAGCAGTTATTGATATTAAACGTAACATGATGACCAGAACGCTCAACCATGAGGTAGCCATTATTTTTGACTTGGGAAAAAATAATAGAGTTGAGTTTAAGACTTCCAAAGCTCAAAGCTGTCTAGTATCGCGCAAAACTACTCTTTAAAAAATTAATTCGGGCCCTTTTATTCGGTAGTGTACGTATTATGCGAATCGAACATTTAAATATCCTTGGCATGCAAGTCAACAGTAACATTATATGGAATGTCCATACTTTTGACATTACTAAAAAATCCGCGAGATGTTTGGGTTTTTTGAGTCGCGTTAAAACTTATTTTTCTCCACAGGACATCAAGTGCCCACCCCTACTCAGTGCAAATTTAACGGTGGCTCAAAATTGGCTATTGGAATCCGTTTGTAATCAAATTTTCTCGAATGTGGAACCATATTTCAACAAACGTCTTTCCACAATGTAAAAATATAACTACATACAATCTACAAAAGTCCAATAGTAATATTAATAAATTTATATTAATCGAAAGCACAATTTTTCTTTGTACAATCCTTATTAGTCCAAACTGCATATATGTGAATAAAGGTATCGTTTTAAACCTATAGTTTGGCTTAACTTAAAAACAAACAAAACAATACGATAATTATACCAGGTTATTGGTATTAACACCACAAGTACATTATAGCAATTTAAAACGATAAAAATTTTGAGAGGTCAAATAACTGAAAATTTATAACTATCATTGATCCTGTCGTTCCTCAAAGTCATTTACGTTTTCTAACTAAAAATTTATAACTCATATATCATGCATTTTAAGGTGAAGCTTGCTTTAAATACCAATTGTAAGTTTTTTTGAAATAAAAAATATATATTGACAGAACATTTACTCTCTGTCAATACAAAGCATAAATTTAATTCCAAAATAAAATAATGATTTTTGGTTTTTCTCTGCTTCTTATTTTTTTTTTTACAAAATGGTTTCTCATCTTGATGGTAGTTGACATAAATACTTTAATAAATAAAAAAAAAATGTATCTCTAATGCATTGAATTTAAAAAAAAAAAAAATGTTTTTTTAATTCTAATACAATATCAATTACATATGTATTCGTGTATGTGTAACATATAAAATCGTAATTCTCATGTGTACCGTTATTTTATATATAAGTACATTATATATATGTTATGTACTATATATAATTTTTCTTCTTTTATTTTAAAATTTCATTTTATTGTTTTGTATACACGTAGGTACCGTTAACATTACACTTCCACAAAATGAATTTTTTACGAATTTTCCCTATGGATGTAAACCTAATGTTTACAGTTAGATATTGAAAACAAAAACAAATAGTATAACAAAAACAACATTTTTTTAAATAGCGTATTATTCTCATTTAACGGTATATTATTTTCGAATAACTGTTGTTTACTTTTGTTTTTTAATTTTTTTTTTGTTTTTTTATTATTCGATGGGAATTTAGCTGTTGTTGAAATTTAAATTAAATAAAACGTAAATAGAAAAAAAGAAATTGAATGTTTTAAAAGCAGAGATAATGGACGGCGTATGAGAAAGAGAGAGATATATAATTTTATTGAAAGTTTTTGTTTCAATATAATTTAAATATATTTATTTTTTTATAAAAGTAAAATAAATTTATCTTTTTCTTTAATACGATTAGAATCTTTGTACGAATCGATACGAATCAGTTTTTTGGAAAATTTATGAACAATTTTAATTTATTGTTTATAAATGCCAAAAAATTTATATGAAGACTAAAATAGGGACATTCAAATCATTGGAATTTCATGTTCATCATGTTAAAATATATTTTATTAAATATTATCGAATTGTTTTTTTTTTTATATCCTTGTTTAAATTACACACTCTGTACGAGCTTTTTAATAGCTCTGTTTGAGAATGACAATGAAATAAATAAAAAAATAATTGCACCTATTGCAGAGATGTAAATCGTAATTGATGACATAATATTAAAATGTAAAAAATAAAAATAAAATATCTGAGTAACGATGTCAGTCCACTAAAATGTAAAATGTAAATTTGAATAATATGTAAAAATAATAATATGTAAAAATAATATTTTTAAAATATACAAAAATTATCGAATCAAAATTAATCTTTTAAAATGTTGAAAATAAAATTTGTAGTGGATCGTGAACATATAGAGCATGTCTATATCTATATCTGTTATAAGAAAAATGTCTATATCTATATCTGTTGTAAGAAAACTTATATTTACCGGAATATTGTTAATGATAATAGAAAATGTGGATATAGAAAATGTAGAAAATAATAATATAGAAAATGTGGAATATTTGCCGCTTAAAAAAACCATAAACATTAAAATAACTACGCTAAGCAGTTTATGTTGTTGCAAATGTTTAATGAAGTAGCGTAGTGTACGTATCAATAATTATTTTTATTTATAAAGTATTTTTATGCTCCTTTGATTTTAATTTTTAATCTCTTATTTGTTTTTAATATAAAAAAAAACAGAATGACAAATAAATCACCAAAAATTAATAGACACGAGCTAGTCAATGTCAGAGTGTGTGAAAACGTTCAAGATAACGGTATTGAAAATATTACAAAATTGGAAGTTTAAATCCCCTTTAAATCTCCTTTAAAAGCCTCAGAACAAAAATCCCTAGATTTTTAAAAATTTTCAAATCAAAAATCTCTAGATTTTGAAAAGACCTTAAAACATAGCTACCCAGATCTTTAAAAAGCCTCAAAATAATCTTTAAAAAACCTCATCTGTTCTCTTGTACGCTTGCGAAACATGAAAAGTTGCAGTAAACATCACCAAGAAACTACAAGCGTACATCAATAGATGTCTCCGGCGCATCCTAAACATTCGTTGACCACAAACCATTTCCAACAGAACGTTGTGGCAAAAAACGAAACAAACACAAATAGACGTGGAAATCCGACAGGGGAAATGGCGTTGGGTCGGACATATTTTAAGGACACCAGATAATAACATGGCGAAACAATGTTACGAATGGAATCCTCAGGGTAAACGTTGCGAGTCGAAGCAAGTACCCAGCAAAGAACATGGCCACAACTGAAGAGATTAGTCGCAGATAGGAGCCGATGGAAAGAGTTTATTTTCGCCCTATGCCTCAAGGATGGGGTTGCAGGATATTGATGATGATGATTGGCAAAAATACAACTTTCTAATGTAAATCGTGGAAATGCGGAAAATTGTATTATATTTAAATTTGTTTTTTTTTTGCTCTCAGAGAAATTGTGGTTTAATGGACATAAAGTAGATGTTAACTAGCCGGCTAGTTATCAAAATAAAATTTGGTTTTTTCTATATATTTTTACTAAGGCGTTGCCTTGCTTTTTGTCAACAAAAAAACGGGTTTCTATAAATAAGTAGCGGGGGTTTTGGGACCGCAGCCTTTAAAAATAATATTTCTATATATATTTTTTATCAAAACCTTTAAATAAAACTTATTTAATAATAATTGCGAGTAATAAAACAATTCAATACTCTTTTCAAGTGTCTGGTTATAGTCGCGGAGCGTGCTACTAAATAATGTAAGGTACTCTTTTGGTGTGTGCTGCTAAGTTATGTACTGGTTTGGTTAAAAGGACTCCCCACATTAATTTTAATTATGAATTCTTCAAATTATGTGTAAAATTTGTGAATCTTCTATTTGGAGGTTTTTTTAGGGATTTTGTATCCGGAGGATTTGTCAGTGTTGGCAAAGTAAATTACGTCTAGTTTTTTACACAGTTGTTTACATGTAAAGAACTTAGTAATTTACTAGGATGTTTTTGGTTTTAAGTGTGTAAATATTTCAAAACAGATAACTAAGCTGCAACATTTGTATATTTTAATAAATGAAAACTTACGAATATGAAATTAATATAGATTGGCAGCTTAGTATAGCTTTCTCTTTCTCTCTAATACATTATCTTTTTAACCAAAAATGAACATATGTTTTGCGAAATATGAAATCAGTATGTACATATTTTTTTGAAGTTGACGTTTTGTTAATTTTAATTGTATTGTTTTAAACCAGTTGCTCTTTTAAATCAATATTATTAATAAGCATTTAAATGAAATGCGTTTCGATGATGCAAATCAATATTCTGAATCAAAATTTAAGATTTGTAAAACTATTTATTATCTTTACGAATAATATAGGTAATTAATAAAAATGTTTATTAATTTGATGAATGCAGTTATTAATATGTACTATAAATATATATATTAATAAGCTATGAAAATAGTTCTTAAATACAATGAACATATTTAATAGTTTTAATGAATAGAATGATCAAACATTGATTATGGCTCATAAATTAATAAATTATTCTTATTTTTATAATAACATTAAAGGTTATCAGCTGCACCGTTGAGCCCCATTTTCTTTTTGTAATCCATTAGAACTTTCAATAATAGATTAGAACGAAATAATTTCAAAATTTTTGTGGAACTGTCAAAAACAAATAATTTTACAGTAATTTACAATTGTTTACGGTTGTTTACAGTTGTTTTACAAATGTTTACAGCTGTTTAAAGTTGTTTACAGCTGTTTACAGTTGTTTACAGTTATTTACAGTTGCTTATATGTATTTTATACATCTTTACATCAAATATGTAAAGAATCATAAACATTTACGCGTAAAATACCAACACTGGACTTTGTGTCCGGAGATTTTCATTTGGGGATTTCGTTGTTGGGTATTCAGACCTCAACCCTTAAAATTTATAATTCTTGGGTTTTTTTAACTACTCTAGTCAATATGGCTCTTAACAATCGAACTTTTCCCACTTTCTTCGAATACATTGTTTATAGGTCGCTATAGCAATTCGTATATGTATTCGCACGACTACATCAAAGCAGGTTCTCTACTGTAAAATATATGTGTTTTTTTTTCATCTTTCGATTACTAGTTAGAATACATTTCTATTAATTTTAATTCCAAATCCACTTCCCCTATAGTTGCCAATCATCAGAAGGTAAAGCAAGAATTTCAAAGATTATCAGAAAGAAGTCCTTCTTATGATTTGATTAAAATCAAAACTTATATTTCTTCTTCATTGTTCTGCAACTACTTCAATGCGCAAAGAAACTCAACTCACCAATGTGAAATGTGAAAATCAACAATTAAAGTGATTTTTCATTATATAAAGAAAGTAGGAAGGAGAAGAAAGGTTTAGATGGTTTGGCTATACTATAAAAGAAACATTTGAAACGAACAAGGGCAACTATTTCTTCATTAAAATGTAATTCAACAAAACTTTAAATATTTTTTATACAAAAATTTTATTTTACTTCATTTTCTACCATTCACTTATCACGTTGCGTTTCGCATCATTTCCGTTGCAGCATCGCTAATATTTATTTTCTCCTAAATTAATTGCCTAACTCTTAACCTTCACAATATATTATTTACTGTTATCCAACTATAATTTAATATCTTAAAGGTGATTTATGGTTTAATTCTGAAAACAGTTCCACACGATTCATTTTATAGAATGTTTAAAAATAATATACGAATAGTATACACTCTCTGATGGATGATGATGTGGACCTACAAGGAATATTTTATGCACACTTTTTTTCCAGAATTTATCGACACAATATATTCAAACATTGTCTATAGATTTACGAGAGTATAAATATTAACTTTAACAAAAGAAAAAAATAACTTCATTTTATTTACATTTAATTTTTTTTTGTTTTCTTCCTTCTCATTCTATTTTCATCTTTAATTTTTCCATTCCAATCAAATTTCAATTCATTTATCTCAACTCTCATTCAAAATTTTCAGGTTCATTAAGAGTAAATAAAGTGAAAACAAAATGGCGAATAAATAAAATGAAGTAAAAAAATACCTATTCTAAATAAGTGTAAAAGAGATAGAGATATGTAGTTATTGAAATGAGAAAAAAAATTTTGCAATTAATTTACCAAAAATAAAAACATGAAATGGAAAAATGAATAATTTTTTTTTTTTTTGAAATAAAGAAAACTTTTTTTTCTTTTTGTTTATTTTTTGAATTAATTCAAAGTTTAGAACTTTCTCAATCTTCAATGCATAAAACTCAGGGTAATTTTTTCATCATTACCAATTCAAAAAAAATAATTTTGTAACACTATGAAGTTTGATAATAAATCCTTGAAATGGAATTTGGATATAATTCGTTCAACAGAATAGGATCGAAAGGACCGAAAGGTCCCGGGTTCGATTCCCGATGAAGCAAAAAAAAAAAATGTTTCATTGGTTTTTCGAGCTGGTCTAGTACCCTTTGTCATTGGTAAATAATAATTGAGAGTATAATCAATTATTAAGTTTAATCTGGTAACAAATTAAATAAAATGAAACTACTCTATTTAAGAAGGCTTAGTTCCTGACAATAGTAGTAGTTTTCCACATTTAATGAGTTGATAAGCTAGTAATTTGATAAATAAATGCTCGAAAAACATTGTAGATATTGTAGTATAAACTTGCAGTACCGTACTTAATTAAGCACGAAAAGGTGATTCTACCTAAGTTACTGTCAAGATCATAAAAAAAAAAAAAAAAATTAGTAAAGTTGAATTGCAGTTAGTGGAGTTTTGAAGTTATATAAGTCGATAATCTGTAATAATTATTATTTGCTAATAACACACATAATACAGATTTATGGCATATAAATCAACCACAACCAAATCATACAATTATCAACTCACAGTTTGGGTTTTGTAACAAATATGTTATTAGGCATATATTTCTCTGTTTCAAAAATCAGTGGTTACAACTGAAGAAAACAGCCATAAATAGGATATAATAGAAGAAAAATTTATTTCCGCTTCCAAACCCTACAATTGATGAATTTACAAGACAATGAAGAAAGCAGATTGAAAAATGACTTCATTTTTTTCAGTTCAAATATCTCTTATTGCACTTTGTTACAGATCACAATGCATGTAACCAGTTTCTATTTCATCTGTTTTTGAATTGTAATTGCCGAATGATTTTGCGGCTCAGAAATCATGCATAAATGAAAGAAATTATCCTGCAATTCAATTTCAATTGCAACTACAACAACTGTGCCTTCATAATAGGATTGTTCAACTCTATTTTAGTGATTTTTTTTATAATATCTGCCCTATGCCCGACGGATGGGGTTGCAGGAAATTGATGATCATGATGATGATTTTAGTGATTACCAATTACTATTTTACCAATTAATTTTAAAGCGTAAAGCGAAAAAACAAACGTATTCAAACACTCACAATTTGAGTGGGATTTGAATTTTCTGTCTCCAATAGCCAGAGATTGGACAGAGTGATATGTTGCCACAAAAAAAAACCTTCGGCTCCCTTCAATGATCCACTTTCGCACAAAGAAACTGTAATAATATTAATGTTAAAATTTAAGGGTAGGTTCAAATGATATAATTTTTGTATAACAAGCTTTAAATTTTGTAAATATTGAACTTGACCTTTTTTTCTTTAGTCTGGTTAAAAATTTTAGCTTTGTTTATTTGATATTTCCAATCATTCGCTTATATTTCACGAAGAAGGCTAACGCCATAATTAACATTATGTTTCATACCCATTTGTCTACAATCTAATCCAATGTAGACCTCTACAATCCAATCCAATGTAGATCCCTTTGTCTACAGTTCAATGTGAAATCCCCTCCACCAAATTAGCTTGTTGGTAAAGAGGTATGAAGTTTATATCAACGGTGGCGTTTGCTCTCTTCTTGAAATATATGCCATTGTTCTTTCCGCATCAAATGAGGCAATTGAAGCATTAAATTTTCAAAGGAAAGCATACGATGTTATCATAGTCCTGTCATCCGCAAAACTATGAAGTAGATGAAAAGTTTTTTGAAACTATATAGTAACAATTACTTTATGGGGCACCAGCATTTATTTGTAGTTGATCAGATCCATCAAATTAAACTCGAATTTAACGGTGATTTGTAATAAAAATAAAAATAACAAATTTTGTGAATATTAAACCAAAAATCCAATAACAAAGAGCCCATTACTAAACCAGATCAAAAAATTTAAAATATCAAGTGCTACAGCAGCAACTTCGCCAGATTGATGCAATTTAATGTTAATATCTTTTCACCGAAGCACTGCCTGATTCGACTGTCAGACTATATCAAAAAGCCACCATTTTCAGCAAATATAATCTGACTGAAATTCAAATGCTAACAAATTATAACTAGCTACTTATGTTTCTCATTTGAATTATTTTTTAATTTCTCTTTTTTTTTTCATTTCACTTTTGTTTTTGTTTATGGTTTTCATTTGGTTTTCAAATTATATCAAATTCAAGCATAAAATTACTAACTTAATTAATTTGTTGTTCTGCTTACCTTTTCAAAATTCCTCACACAGTCCACATTTATGTACATTTGGCAGTATTACGAAATGATAACAACATTTTGTGACATGTTATAATTCACACTTTAAAGAATACACAGCAAATGTAAAGCAAGCAAAAAATATGTAAAACAAATATAAAATAACAGTTAAAATGAAAACCACTGTGCTAAATATCTTCAGGACATACACGTGTGATCATTAATATTTTCTCTTTATTTTCATGATGAAAAATATTTTTTTCATTCAAAGAGGAAATTTTAAAAGATAATAATCAGAAAAGAAAATTAAGGAAATATTTCCATTTAAAAGAAGTTTCATAACATTTCTGTTATTGTAATTTTGTTGTTGCTGGTTTTGGCATATTATTTAATAATTAAATTATATAAGATTCTTTGATTAACTTTAATTCGTAGTCATATGATTTGGAGGATTCTGAAAATAATTTTGTTTTTTCTATACACAAAAATGCCTTAATTATAATGTTTCGTATAAGCCACATTCGAATATTAAACTTCTGCTAAATTATTGAACTAACTTAGCATGAGAAGTCACATATTGGAATGCGTTCATCAAATGCCGCACATAAATAAAATGTAAGAACGAAAGCAAATGTCAAGGATTTCTGATAGTGCGGTAAATTACGGCAGCATTAGGGGATACAATAACGAACAAAATGAAAGCGTAAACTAAGTGTTTCGGTAAATTGCAGCTATCGTCTATTTCGCCGTACTGTGATGTTTACCAGAGTTGTTCAGACGATGGGTTAGTGTGTGCGAATATACTAAATTAGAAATGTATTTAACATACGCACATTTACCTTAATATTTTTTGATATTATTATATTAGTTTGAATAAACATTTGAGGCATTTTGAAGAAACATAAAACCAAAGTGGCAAAGTCATATAAAAGTCCGCTAAAGCACATAAGAAAATACATTTCTAAACTTTTGACTACCAGATGAGAAAACCTAATGGTTACCCTTCCATTGCTGACCACTGTCAATTTGTTGAATAGCTGCAGAATGTTAGTATGCTTAAGCCAATTAACACCATTTAAAACCAACAACTTGTTTGTCAAAGTATTTGTATAAAAAGCTTATCTTGATTGGTATTTGTAGCTTCCACCTCTGATTACTTTCTTTATGGTTTTCAACATGTTAGGTTATATTGTAAAATAATATTGTTATTGCTACTTAATGTATTCTACTGGAATTGTTGTAATATTTCAATAATAAAATTGTTGGCCATCCAGCAAATCGGGATTCTGTAGGTTGATATCAGTTTCAGTATATTGTATCCAATTAGCCAATAAAATATATTTAACTTCAATTCCAAATGCATGTGCAAGTACAACTTCTTTTTATTTTTTTCTAGGCACAGTTAAAACACTCGTTAGGGACCTTTTATACCGATTGGTACGTTTGTTAATTAGAAAACAAGGAGGGTAAAAAGGAAGGGGGATAATTTATAATGAAAATTAATATTCGCTCTGAATATTTGTAGGTCATAAATATAAAATTGATCGTGTTTGAGGAACACAGAAGATGAAATTTTGTTCCACATTCGGAATGTTGGGGTTATAAACTAATTTCTATACTTGTCTACTATCATCTAGGTGTTTGTATGGTGTAGAAATGGCACGCGGTGTAGGAACGGATTACTACGGAGTAGGAATAGATTCCTACGGTGTAGGAATGGATTTCTGCGGTGTAGGAATGGATTCCTACGGTGTAGGAATGGATTTCTACTGTGTGGAATGGATTTCTACCGTGTAGGAATGGATTTCTACCGTGTAGGAATGGATTTCTACCGTGTAGGAATGGATTTCTACCGTGTAGGAATGGATTTCTACGGTGTAGGAATACCACATGCTGCTCTTGGAATTTCATGATGCAGCCTTTTGTCTTTGTGCAAACTTCAGCTACTATTTAACACAATAATCGGATAAGATTTTCCCATCATTGTAAATATAATATCTAGTTCCACTCACTCTAATCCTCCACTTCTGTAGCCATTATTGAACTCTATTTATCCTGTACAGCTCAGTTGTTTAATTGGTTGCCGCTTATACGTCTATACTTTAAATGCAAATACAAAAATTGAGTACAAAAGTTTTCAAGAACTGAATCAAAGCAAAAATAAAGACTATCCTGAATCAATAAAAGTAATTAAATTTTTCGGTATATTAAAATTTATGAAGACTTTCTAATGAGAACATGACATTTAAGGAGTTTAAAAAAATAGGAGCCCTAAAATAAATAATTTTTTTAAGTAATTTACAGTTCATTGAATCCAATGACCACATTAACAATGACAATTTTGGATTCACACTTATACATAAAGTTGATTAGATTGAAGCCAATATTGCATTGAAGCATTGGTCCATCAATCTATATATATAATATCAGATAGTTAACTCAAACAATAAAATTATATAATTTGTAATTTCAAAATAGTTTTCTAAAATACAAACAAGAATTTTTCATATTATAAATCAAATAAATAAGAGTAAAATATCAAATGAATACAAATAGTATGCCACAAATTAAAATCCTTTAGGATAAATAAACAATTTGAATGCATATATACATATAAACAAATAACAATACTTTCTTTACTTTTTAAATCGATATCAAAATCGAAATATAGAATAATTTTTTTGTTTTTATTTTATAAATCGGATTAAATATAGATTGTGGGGGGTAGTGAAGAAGATGATGGTGGCTAGTGATGCTCTTCTATATTAATATGTTATATTAAACTCATAAAAGTAGATACAATAAGATGATGAAATTCAATCCAGTGTTATTGTTGTTGTTGGTGTTACTGTTCTTTGTTTGTATATATTGAAAGGATAATAATAGAAAATTAAATTTTTTGTTATAAATGAATTCGAAAATAAAATTCATTTTGTTTTTGTTTTGTTGAAGAGTTCAATGTTATTTGTTCTGATTTACTAATTCTATTCTCGTCCTTTACGGATAGAAACAAAAACAAGAATATTTCATTCAAGGAGTAAATAAATTTATTGAATTAAGGATTTAAAAATATGAACAAAAAAAAGGATAAATATTGAATTTTTTTTTTCAAGGAAATTAAAAAAGTTAATACCGCTATCAAGATCAAAACAGATCAACCCATTATCAATAGTATGTCATCCCGCCTATTGAAAAATTGTAAAAATATTTTAAAGTACCTGAATTCAATTTGAATTATAGTCATCCAATTTCATCCAAGTTTGATTATTTAATTATATGATACTGCTAGCTGACTTAATATTGGCTTCCTTAATCCGATTAATGCACTCAACGTAAGCCGTTGTAATAAAACGTAATTAAACCGGCAACAATCTTGACAAAGAAAATTTCATTAACAGAAATATAAAATATTGGTTTACTTCATTTCTTTAAAGAATTGACGCTTTTTAGCTTAGAAAGGGCTATATATTGGGTCTGGACAATCCTGGTAAATAATTGTTTTTTGGCAAAGTATTTTTAATAACTTTTTTTTTGTGAGCTATCAAATTATCCAATCTTATCGATAAATAATGTTGAACAGAAACAATTTTTGACTAAAATATCCATTCCCTTCCCGAGGCTAAGTTTAGAGCTAAATTATTTATTCTACACGAATTTACGATATTTGATCATAAAATTTCATATTTACCAATAATTGCATAAATTGTCTTCGTTGAGTTCATCCCTAACTGAATGCTACCAATGTGGAAGCTGCTTCTTATGAATTATCAGTTTCTATTTGGACCAATAAATTGTTTACATTGGCGAGGGATTTTTAGATATATTTTATACCAAAATAAAGGGATAAGCCATTTAACAATGTTTTTGCTAAGAAAGAACAAAAGACGGATAGTAAACCAAAATAATAAGCAAAACTAGAATAGAATATAGAAGAATTCAATAGATCAAGATCTGTTCTATCTGTTCCGTATTCGACCGCTCTCTTGAAAACTTCTAAGTTATGTGTTTGTCGGGACACATAATATGGTATGTAGTTCCATAGTTTAGAGATTCGGTTGATGAAAGATATTCATTTAAGCAAACATATTTTTCTCGCTTGAACTAATTTTAGGCTACTTTAATAATTGGGCTTCAATATTTATTCTTTAATTATTAACTGCTAAATTAAGTTTTGGATCATCGAGTGCTGAAAAGTCAACCGAGATCAACATTAATCAATCAAGCAAATAATTTACATGCTCTGTAGTTCTGAATAGATAAGTAGGTAAGTAACCTGTAAACGCCGCTCTGAATGATTTATTTCAAAATACAAAAAAGGACAGGTAGATTTGGAAGGGTTTCATATAAACAAGATCAATTATATATATATGGGAGAGTCAGTATTTTTCAAATGATAGTAGTTAAACGTTGTACTCGTTGTACTTCAAACATGAACAATTTCGTATTAGACAATTCAATAATAACTATTAATGACAGATATTTAATTGAACTGAGTTTATTTACCGCAAAATATCAACCAACACCTCAAAAACCGAGTACTGTAGTCAACTTTCATTCTAAAAACATGTTTTATTAATTTACTTTTACAACCGGTTTTCAGGGTAGAACTGAAGTTTATGTCGGTAAGATTTAATTTTTGGCGGGTGAAAATTTGTTTAATGGTTTATTATTTGCCTAGTTTTTGGAATCAAAAGTCAAATCAAAGGAATCAAAAAACTAAAATGAAATAGATGTACAACGGGCCGTGCGTAGAATATAATTCAACTGGAACTACGGTTCTTATATCCACCCTATCGACAAACCAACCAAAATGAAATTAAAATAAGATTTAAACAAAAATAAATTAAACTATATACGAGCAAAATGTCCAAACACCGTTATCAGCATACAATAATGTAACAACTTATGACACTAGATACATCCAGTAATATGGGTGGACAGGTAATGAAGAAGAAGAAATCTTTCAAAATCAAATCAATAACTTTGGAACAGATTAATTAGAATTATTTCCTGTAAAATTGCTCAGGTTTTTAAAACGAACATAAAATTGTATAAAGAGTGAATTTAATAATTTCAGTACATTTTAATTCATTTAAGCCATTAATGGATGCGTTTAAGAAAACTAATCATATGGCAACCTTAATATTAAACTGAAATTGAACTGAAAAGGTCTTAATAAATTATAATTTCTCATAATAAAAATAAATTTTTTATGCCATTTTACAACCAATAAAAATAATTTATGACCACAGATTGAAAATATTCAAACAAACTGAATGAATTTAAAAATAAATAATAATATAAGGATCAAAATATCCTTAATTTTTTTTTCTTTAGTCAAATTTTATTTTTGTTCATTTTTGTGTTGTGATTTTATTAAATTCTTCAGTAGTATTTTTAACTTATAATTCTTTTGGTTTCTCCTCATAATTTTCATGTTGTCACGAATTTTTGGAATTGTATTTTTTTCTTTGTTATTTTGCTTTTGGTTTTGCTTTTTTTCAATTAAGACCAACACAAAAGTTCTTTTTCAAGTGAAATTTTTCGAAGATAAAAATAATATTAAAGACACCTTTAAATTGTCACAAAAACAACCCACTTCGAAATTATTTTTAATGACAAATTGTTATTTTTTATAAGAATTTCATAAATATTTAAATAGCTGAAAACAAAGAAAGAGAGAGACAGAGAAAAAATATAAATATCTATACACGTTATATTATTGTTAACGTGTGTATTTAGATTGCATGCAAGTTTCGTTCCCTGTTTCAATATTTACTTTCTAAAGAAATTTTCAAATTCACTTACATCACGCTATTTACAACCTACCTACTTTAATTATTTTCAATAGTAGATTTTCAACAGGTAGGTAATTGGAATTCACATTGAATAAATTAGATAAATTTGGCAACAACAATATTAAGTCAATAATGAAGGAAATAAATCTTTATTATTTCATTTTATTATGTATTTAAATAAGGATTTATACAAATATGTTTTGAGTTATAGCTCAGTTGAAAGTGATATTGTAGGTAATTTTTGGAATTAATAACTCAATCAATGGAACAAATTATTTATAGTTTGAAATTAATAAATATTAAATCAAATTAACATCAAAATAAATATTTTAAGCCTTCAAATGTTATTAGCTATTAATAATGAAATAATATAATAAATCCAATTTGTTACTTGCTTCATTTTTGATTATATTAAATAGTGTTGCGGCATAGAACAGAAATGCGAATTGACGTTTATGAAACAAATATGTGTTTTTAGCACCAATATTCTAGCGTTTTCAAGTACCATTGAATATACTCTAATGTTTCACGTAACTAATATTTTTTTTTTGTTACACAAAGAAACATCACATATAAAAGCATGACTTTTTCAGGTTCATTATACTTCCCGTTGTCATATATTCCGTTGGAGTGCGCTATGTTTCATTGGAGTGCGTGGAGTGATATTATGGTAGTACTATGTGTTAACATCAATTTCCAGATCAAATGATCTTTATACCAGGATATATTTATTGTATTTTTGTAAATAATATTGTAAATAGTTGAAAATATATACATATACAAATATATAATTATAAATATTATTGTAAATAGTTGCAAAATTTGCATTTGCCTAAGTGTGGCTCATCAATCTTGAACAGATATTTGCAAATAAATGTTAAATTAAAAATAAACAAAATTAACATTACATTTAACCAACAAAAAACATTACTATATAAATCTATCAATATTGTTATATATTAAGTCTAAATGTATTAGAATTAATTTTACATATTATCCAAAGTTATCCAAAATATGTTAGTCAAAAACTGCATTTCTCAAATAATTTATCATGTTATCCTAAACTTATCCAAACAATGTTAATCAAAAACTACTTTTCTAAATTATCCAAAATATGGTGGTCTAAAACTACTTTTCTAAATTAATTTACCATGTTATCCTAAACATATCCAAAATATGTTAGTCTAACACTATTTTTCTAAATTTTATCCATACCATAAATATTTTTGATAACACAATTGGATAAAACTTAATGCAAAATTTTATCCAAAAATTATCCAAAATTTGTTAAAATCAAAAAAAAAATCGAGACAAAGTACAGACCCGATATGTGTTTATTTAGGGTCTTTCTATAATCAATTGTATTCCGTAAAAATATTATCCAAAATTTATTCAAAATATTTAAGAATGAAAAACTAAAATATTTCTATAATTAATGTTTGTTTATTTAAGGCATTTCTACAACATTGCATTCCATGCAAATTTTATCCAAGAAAGATTTAAAATGTATTTAAAATATCTTAGAATCAAGAACAAAGTGTGTACAGAACCAATGTGTGTTAATTTAGAGTTTTTCTATAACCTTATATTCCATAAAAAATATTATCCAAATGTTATCCAAAATATTTAAGAATCAAAAAATAAAATATCTACATAATCAATTGTTGTTTGTTAAAGGTCTTTCTAGAACATTGCATTTCATGCCAATTTTATCCAAAACATATCAAAAATATGTCAAAATCAAAGAAATAAACTATTTACAAAATAATTCGTGTTTGCTCAAAGTTTTACTAAACCTGATGCTTACAAAAAAAAAAAGTTTAGAATCATTGTGTAGAGATGGATTGTGACATGAACAAGTCCGTACATGGTTTACGTCAACCTCAAACCAACTTTAATTGAGTAATAGTCATTTCAACTGGCACTGACAAAACGAAATGTCAAAGAATCATACTTCGTACTTATAAAACATAATATCTAAACATTAAGTAGAGCACAATGCAAAAGTCGGTGTGATACTACAAAAGCATTTTCTTCCTATAGGGATATTAGGATCAGGATATAATATCATCAAAAATAACAAAACAAAAAACATCCTTTCTTCAATTAAAACCATTTCTATTACAACTACATACTTTCATTTCAATACAACAACTACTTGTTATCATAATTATTTCAATATGCTCAAGTTATAAAACAAAAAAAAAAAAATTTCATTAATATTAAATACATTTTAGTTAAGTATTAAAAATACTACGCATTTTGGGTGTTTCTAATTTTTTTGGTGTTTTTGTTTTCATTTCAAATTAAACTCACTTTTATTCAATATTTTATCCTACATTGAGTATAGTGCAATATCCTTTCCCACATATACACACTAAATCTAATAAAAACAAATAACGAAAGAAGAAAATTCGTCCTTGAAATGAAAAGACAACTAAAGCATAAATAAAATATTAAACTACTTTCTATATATTGTATAGAGAAGAATAATATTCAAGTCATGTCTTATTAAGTAATCGATTTTTTTTTTATTTTACTAGCTATAGAATATTGTAACTGTAACTTTTTATCCTTTTCATATTTTATTCTTCAGTTTTGTTTTTATTAGTGTTTTTTTTTTTTATTTTCTTTGCTTGTTTACTTTATTATGTTCTGAAACTAATATTATAACACATGTAAAACACATATACTTATTATATTATTTTTAAATGGAATATTCAAATATATTATCGTATATTAAAAATTACAGCAGTAATTTCTGGATTAACGGTTCTCCAAATAATAGTTCAGTTAACTGCAACGGAGTTTTTTTAATCTAGAGCGACATTAAAATGATCATGATTTTGCAAACCACCATTGCACAAACAAAATATTTTCAATTTAAGGTAAAAATTGTGGTATTTATATGAGTCTGGAGTCTATATCCCTCTCTATAGCGACTTTATCAAGAGAAGCGCATATACAACATTGCACTGGAAGGCAAATAATATTGGATATATTCTAGAAGTCGGCTGGGGCTAAAAATCGGACTGGGTAGAATAAATTTAATAATTTCAAGAAACTAAAGATACAATGGCTTTGAACTCGGCCAATAAATTTGAGCGATAATGTTAAATAGAATTAGATAAAATGAAATGTGAATTTAAAACGAGTTAAATTAAATTATAAATATGTATCCATCAAATTGGTGTTTATATCATTTGAATACCAGTTTATATGTAAATAAAGGAGGAAATTGTGTGAATATAAACGGCTGGTTACAATTAACCGCATATCAATATCCGACAAAAACCAAAAAGTAATTTTTCCACAAAGCAAATCTCTCATGTCTTTTATTATTAACAGATACATTCATAACGTATGGGTTTTAGGGAATTGGATTGCAAGAGTATATTATAAGTCGGTTTGGAGTTTTACCTTATTCCAATGATAGCTTGACCCCAAATCAACTTCAAAAAGCGTTTTTTCTATTTTACCATGATATCAAAATGACATTACGTTTTAAATTAATTTGATTTTAAAAAATGTGTATTGCTAAAATGTTTTTGATAAATGAATTTCTGTGTTATAAAATCCTTCAATTTATTTCTTAAATTTATTTGGAATTACATTTATATTTTTTTTACATACCTGTAAATATTAATTGCTTTGTTGTCTTTACATGTTTTAATGTAAAATAGCCGCTTTCATTGATATTATGTAATCGACATAACACATTATGTACACTTTTATGGCTACGATGAGCCCAACAAATGTAAATAATTTAAATAACAGATATTTGTTTCGAATTGATCCCGTTTACTTACATATTATTATGCAAAAAAAGTTCCCGTTATTTCACTTTCAGAATTTTGAACTTATTATTTTTGTTTTGTTATTTATTTCATCCCCTTATTGGGTAAAATGCTACATTAGAGATCTGGAATACAAAGTGTTGCTATACAAACAAAGCCGAATCTTGAAGCCAATTCAATCCTACGAATGTCAGTAATGGACAACTGCTTCTAATAGTAACATCGAAACATAATACAAACCCCTTGGTACCTTAGAATTATTAATTTACATAAAAATTTGAATATAGCCTTGGGTACAGAAGAACTGGAAATATTAAACAGATATTAAATAAGATTATGAATTACAGGAGGGAATGTGTTCGCTATATCACCGCAGCCGCAAACGGGCTTATTGTTATAACCCGTATTTGTTAGTTAGTCTCTGAGTCCTTGAAGATACATGATTTTGTAATCCGACTCAGGATATTCTTCAATTGTATGCTTCTCAAATAAATCTGAAACTAGACTGGTTCAACACCCTTACTCTTTGGCCAGAAGTGGTTTTTGTAAACCAGAATTGCTTTTGGTAACTAGCAGGCTAAAAAAATGTCGCCAGCAGTCATGTAAGACAGAACGAGCAAATGGGAAGTATCAAATCAATGGAATAGACCTTTCAACTTTTTGGATTCCAAGATTTGCACAAACCATGTGGTTCGCAATATTGTTATAAATTATTTTCATTTCCACTTAGAAAAATTCAATAAATACAGTTAAGTGGGAAAAAAATGTATTTTATCCTACCCACATATGCTGATGCAGATCGAAAAACCTTAAAATATTTTGCTTTCATTGAGAATCGAACTCAGGTCTTTTGATTGACTGTCTAATGCGTATTCAACATATTATATACACTTATATGTATACATAAAACGAAGTCGATATTACGAAACATCAAGTCGAGTAGTCATCGAAACCTTTACACTGATTGAAGAAGAAGCAGGTAAATATAGCGCTGTCAACAAATAAAATGTCCTCACAACATCATATAGGACAAAACATCACTGCCGGCTCATCAAATTTTGAGGTAGTTCAGAAGTTTATCTACCTTGGAATCAACATCCACTCCACCACTAACTTCGATGTTGAAATAAGGCGAAGAATTACCGTTGCAAACCGTTGTAAACTTCGGTTTATCCAAAACTATGTTCAAAGCTCGTATCCCAAAATACGAAGGCACAATTATACAAAACGCTCATCTTCTGCTATATGGTTCTGAATCGTTGCTACTACCAAAAGCAAGTGAGGATACATTTAGTATCTTTGAAAGAAAAATACTTCGTTGCATTTATGGTATTGTGCCTGAAGTTTGGAGAATAAGATACAATGCTGAACTATACCAGCTATTCAACGACATAGACCTAGCCAAAAAAAAGTCAGAATAGGTTGGCTAGGCCATGTAGAGCGTATGCAATACAAGCCCGGAGAAGCCCCATAGACCTTAGCCAAAAAATATTCAGAATGAGATTGGCTAGGCCATGTAGAGTGTATGAAATACGAAGCCCCGGGGAGACCACACCTTGGTTGGAAAGATGAAGTATTGGCAGATATGAAAATACTTCAAATCACCAACTGGAGAGATCCCGCTTGTGACCAAAATCAGTGGAGGACAATTTTGCGTCAGGCCCAGGACCATCCAGATCCGTAGCGCCCAACAGATGCAAAATATACGTACAACAGAAATATGCATCTTTTCTCGTTCCCCCAACTTTCTCAACAATACCCAAAATCCCATCTTTCTCTGAAAAAACAGAAAATCTTTATTTTTCTTCATTCTTCAACAGTTTCCTCGCGCCAATTTCAAAAACGAAGATAAAAATATTCTTTTATTAATTTTTAAACACTAATATTAATTAATTAAAGTTTGTTCAGTTATTCAAAAACCTTAAACCTAATCAAAAAATATTTTAATCTAGTAGAAAGAAACACTTTTACAAGTGGGTCAAATTTCATTATAAAAACAAAAATGACTACCACTATACAGGCAGGCAGCTACCTTAACCTCTTCAAATGCAATAATTATACCACAATAAAGAAATATACTACCATTATGATAATCTACTAAAAGCCAGGACATCATCGTATATATACATATACTGGCATATTATTATAATCTTCTTTGAAAACATAATTTACTTAAAAACATAAAACAAAAAGACAACTCAAACCCCTAAATATGATAAATAAATACAATAATTATTATATGTGGGTTGGTTGGTACTTTGCCCACTTATCTACATACAATTTTTCTAATTGGATTAGTTTAAGTTTGCTAAAAGATGATTAGTTTTCGTTTTTATTTCTTTTCTTATATTATTTTTATTATTATTATTATTATTACTATTATTGTTATTCTCATTATCATTTTATTCTAAAAATTGTATTTAATTTTGCTTTAATATAAACTGAATAGTAAAAATAATATAAAAAAAAAAAAAATAACAAAAAAATAACATAAATTTAACTTTTATTGTATACGTTACGTATTGTATTATATTATATAGCCTATAAAAATAATGAAATTATCCTTAAAGATTCGATTAAATGAAAAAGACATTTTGTGTGTTGTTCGTTAAACAATAATTAAACCTACCTATAATAATAATAATAATAATATAGAACTAATATAGGTAATATGCGAATTAATTCGTATTCAGAAGTATCGTATTTTTTCAAATAAAATTACCTACTCGCATTTCAGTTTTTTTTTTTAATCAGAGTCGAACTAATCACATATTTTTTCACTATATATATTTTGGCTTGTAAGGGTATACATTTCAACAAATATACTTATATATCTTCTGTGTTTTTGACTTCTTGTTGCTTCTAACCGTGTCCAATATCGTTTTGGTTTTAGCAGTTATTTCCTGTTTCACATATCCCACTTGTAAATTATATATGAGCCAACAATAACGTTGTCTCCAAAATGATGTTCCGAGTACTGTTTATTTGTCAGCAGCATATCATTAGTATTATTATTGTTGATAAGAAGACCTACCTTTTCCCCTTCTTCTTTCATTTACGCAATGGCTTCTGCTCATCTCTTAAATGCAGCATTTTGCTTCTGCTGCAAGACTTTAATGATATCGACCCCATCCAAAAAAAGCTAAAAGCTAAACAAATTTATAAAATATAGTACCTGGCGTTTTTACTTCAGATCGTTTCACTATATGTTCCAACGCAGACTAAAGAAGTTTTGAAAGCAGCGTATCGCGTTGTCGGATTTTGGAACACGTTCAAAATATATCAGAAATATGACTTTCATTTATTCCTGTATATCTTGTAGTTTATAATGTTACTTTTAACAATTGGATGAGTTTGGCTGGATACCCTAAATTCCGACATTGTTTCATAGAGTGTAGTACAATATATATGATATATCATAAGTTGATTTAAAATCAATGAATTCGTGTATTGATTTGAAATTCAACGATCATTCTCCAGTATCTGCCTTAGTATGAACACTTAGTATGATTGATTCGCCATGTTGGTTGATAAGCTTATCCCAGCTGTACAATTAGGCTTCTTTAGTCGTTCGCACATAATACAGGGAACAATCTTATACGTAACTTTAAGTAGGGCTATTCTTTAATAGTTGGCGTAGAACATAGTATCGTAATGTATGTTTTCTTCTATACAGGCTTGTTAAATTATTTATTCATTTATTATACATCAACACATATGACTAAATTTCGAACATTCCAAGGCACGTTGACGACTGCTTTAAGTATCTTTGTTCAATAACATGTTCAATATTTTCTTTGTTTGAACTGCTTGTCATACACTATAGCTCAATATCGTAAGTACATATTAGCTTCAGTATATTTTTTATAGACTATATAGACCTTGCTTTCTAGAGAGAGAGTTGTAAATTTCTGCCAATTAGCCAGTATAAGTTTGAAAATTTGAGACGTTGAGATTATTTACGTTTTGCTACAATATACGTCCTCTAGGTTAATTTTTGATCCATGTGAAGCCTCAAATATTTGACCTAATATGTTAATGTGTTTTAATTGATTTTAACTGGAGAACAGATTTCTTTTCTGATAGTGAAATAATATGGACAGTTGTTTCAACCAGTTATTTATGTCATCTAAGTTCCTCTGAAGCTTAATCGCAAACACATGGAACTAGAATTGCTTTATCGTCTGCAAACGTTGCAACCATGATATCTTGTCTTGCTGATGACCCAGCCTGGTTATTTTTTTTATTGAATAGAATTTGGCTATCATATAATTGTAATTCTATTGAGGTGGGAGCAAGTAAGATATTTCAGGACGGTTAGATCCAATGTCAGAATGCTGAAATGGTCTATCACAGGTCATGGTCTCATTCAACAAGCATCTATTCAAGATTGGTAGATCGACCACGCAAATAGCTCGCAAAAATATAAATATTTCCAGAAGTACACACTGCCTGATTCTGAAATTGACATCAGATATCATTTTAAAATAACCGTGGAAGTGTACAATAGATTTTCAGAGATCGCGGTTATATAGAACTCCCTATTAATAATAAAAAACAGCAGATATTTGGTTTGATCTGGTAGAGATTTTAGATTCAATCAATTAGATGGTAACCTTAACGTTTCTTCAAAAAAAATCCCACCAAATAAAAAGTTTTATCTGATAATTTCGATATGCATTTCAAAGTATACCTGCCTTCCAAAGTATTTCATAGTCAACAGGTTATTAACTAAATTTGTTTACTATTATAAAAAACGTTTTTTCTAGTTGTATCGGTACGGCAAATCCAAGTCGGTATCGACAATTGAACAAAACACTTTACTAACAAAACTACAGTAAGCAAACCACATCATAACATATTTAAACTGGTTGTCACTTATGAAAGTGATCTATAAACAAGCCACTAGTAACGAGGAAAGCTACCTAGCCAAATTTAACATTCTTTACAATGCTCCTTTTTTTATGTATTTCCAAATATCAGGTCGATATTTTGAAAAATAAGATTTTTACCAACCAATATTTTGAAAGGCGAGATTTCAAATCCTTTTGGTTGAAAAAAACACAAAAGACCCTCATTTTTACGAGCTCCAAATTAAATCACCTTCACATATCTAGATTTACCTTCATTTCAAACTTATTAAATATAACCAACCATATTTTACAATACAATTTTTATATTACATTATCTTTAATTGGGATATTGTTTACATACAAATTCCATTTTCCAACAGGATTTTAGTTTAATTGAGATTATGTTCAATTTAAAATTTTGTCTAAATCATTTAGGATTTAGAATACTATTTTGAATTTTATTATTCAGATTTTCAATAATATTAAGCATCAGTGTAGGTATACCTAACCTTTGATAATAACAACAATTTAGAAAAATTTAATGGCAAAAGTCATAGCCATATCATTTCATCACAATATAATATAAAACTCAATTTTTGTATATAAATTACAAAATCAAATATAATTATTTTGTTGTTATCCTTTACTACATTATGCCTTTCATGTTTGTATTATTATTAGACAAATAACGTAGGCTACTTTTTATTATCTTTTTTTATTATTTGCTCTTTTATTTTTATTTTTATAGAAATGAGAATAATTCTGTGATTTCATTTTAAACGCGTACATATTCATATACATATTATGTATGTATATGTATTTATTTTGATGTTTTCAGGATACACGTGATGATGATTATCAAAATGATGATGATTATGATGAAAATGATTAAATAAATATTCATATTAGTAGAGTATTTAGTAGAGACATCTTTTGAGCATACAGTGTATTACTAGAGGGATTAATTTGTTTTCATATCATACAAATAAATCGTGGTTATTGTGATTGGACAAATAAAAAAAAAAATAAAAAACAAAAAATAATTTAATTCGATTAATTGAACAAGAATAAGGATATTTCAATACAAAATTTTGTTTTTGTTGTTATTTTTATTGTATTTCTATATCAAATCATTTGATTGTGCTTCAAAATCATTGCCAAAGGATATAGTATATAGTACTAAACTTGTATTATTTTTCATATATCTACATATTTCGATTTACTCTTCTATTTTTATTTTTTTTTTTTTGTTTTTTTTTTTATTTTTCATGTCTTATTTTTATTTACGTCACGATTTTGATTTCAACACATACATACATGTTATCTAACATTTCCACATATATGAGTTATTTTAATGTTGAAAATAAAATATTCGTTGTTGAATTCTTTAAGGACACGTTTTATAAGAAAAATTATAAACATGTGCCGAGATTTTGGATAAAAAATTGATCCTTAAACTTGTGTGGTAACTGTAAATATATTCAATGCTTTTTAACCCCATTTTTAAATAGAAAATGAAATTAGTTAAGTATTGTTTTTTTTTTTTTTGTATATAATTAACCTTTTTCTAAAGATTATTAGTTAGATTTTATTGGTATGTATATAAAAAGTGGACTAGGAATAATGGGTCATAGATCCAACGGTATTTGAAATGTAAAAACAAATACAAAAAATTATATTGAAATAGATATATGATTCAACCCTGTTCAAGAAGACCTAAATACCTTCATATAACAGTTTATAGTTAACAATTTCTCACTGAATATTGATAGGATACCGCCGCATCTCATCTAATACTACTTACACCTTTGATAACAAAGTCATCAAACGTATAACTCAATTCAAGGAGCTGGGGGTAATTTTTGATGATAAACTATAATTAGTTCGTCAGTTAAAGCCTATTTTACAAAAGCAAATTCAATGTTAGGATTTATTAAGAATTTAACGATCAATATATTTTTAAATCTCTTTACAACTCCCTCGTAAGACCCGATTTGCAATATACTGGTCCTTTCTGATCTATATATTACGATCGATAATAGAATCGAAGCAGTTCAAAAGTGATTTCTACGTTTTCCTTTCCACCACTTACAATGGTCAAATCCACTAGTTTTAGCACCATACACCCATCGGCTTAAGCTCTTGCAATTACATACCTTAGTAACGAGAAGAACTGTGGCTGATATCCTATTTATTTTTCAAGTTTTCCATTGTCTAATAAATTTCAACACTCTTAAAACAATAGTTGACTTACACCTTAATTCCAGTACCCGAGACCGTTCAAATAATATTTTTAACCCTACCTTCCATAGAAACAATTACGCGAAATCAGATCCATTAACCAGAATGTTCGTTACCACCAATAAATTTCTTCAACGCCTTATTGATTTTTCTCTGACCGTTCCCCAGCTGAGAAATATTTTCTTATCACAGTTGCCATACTTTCTTTTTTGCTGATCGTTTTAATATTCTATTTTTATTATTTAGTGGTTTTGGTAGTTTTAGTTGATATTATTTTCATTCTTTTGTAAATTTGTTTTTTTTTTTTGTCTTCATATTTTTAATTGTTAATTTAATTTAAAATTATAAAAATAATGTAAAATCTTAAATGAAATTGGAATTTAGAATAAAAGCTTATTATAATGTGTTTGAGTTAAGCATAAATAAATATGCTCCATTCGTTTATTTTAATGGGTTTTAATGTATAAATGTAAATGTATATCTACAAAATCTGGGTCATATACGGTTATAGTAAGTATGAACATTCGTTCAAGTGTGAGAGTTGGTCATACAGTTCCTATGTCACTTCGGTCGTTAGATCTATTGTAATATTCTAATATGGATCTAGTTAATATTATTTAAGATCTGTCAGTAAATTTGCAACTCCATTCAACAAACTAAAACACTTTTTAGTGAGTTGGATGGAATCTGTTCTATCTGAATTCTATAGTGAACTAAATTCAAGAAAATATTATTTAAAAACGTACTCGTGTAAATATACAAGTAATAAATAACGGAATTAATATTTTGCTTTCCTACAATTGCGCAAATCACTATACCAAATTTTTATTTTTGTGTTTCATGATACTACAAAGTCTATTACTACAAAGTCTTCACCTTTTCCCCGGACCGATTTGAATCATCTAATCTAATGTATAGGTAACTCAATTATCTAATACATCAAATGTAGGCAACCTTATTTGTATCTTATTTGTTTCTTAAATTCAATAAAAATTGATTTTTGTAATGTGTTTTACAAATAAATCAATTCCGCTCATTCTCATATACTTTTTCTCTTTGGTCATTCAGTTCGTACATGTAGATTTCAAACCTCCTTCCTTGACCCTTTAGTGTTTTTAAAATTTCTTGTATATAGAAGTGATAGTTTTTTAAACTATTTGACCTATATAGGTTGGGTTAATAACACAAAAATAACTTCTGTCAAAATATCTTCTTCAGCATAAATAGAATCATATTAGCTTTTAGCTGCACCACACAAACTGAAATAATACTGTTCTATTCGCGAGTACTAATTTCATTCTCCATTTATTACCAATTACCTCAGTTTATTACCCTTTAAAAACTAATAAAATCAACTTATCAACATACAGTATCTGAATATAAATACTGAATGTAAAAATATGGTGAATAATAAAACTGTGGGGAGTTATAACATGTACTAAATATGAAAATTATATAATAAAAAAAAACTAGATTTGTTCTTAATTCAATTTTATATGTTAATCAATTTCAAAAATTACATCATCATGAGGCGACAGTTATGTCAGTTTTAAAATTATTCAATATACATACACATACATTTTATTCACCACACCACACTTCAATTAATCACCATATTTAAATTTCTCTACAATTTTAATCATTTTTGAAGTTCTCACATACATCAAATAAAACCAAGAGTGTAACTGGGAATTTAAGATAAAAAAATAACAAACAAAAATACTGTAACGATAAATTAAGACAAAATATAACGAAATTTCTAAGTGAATTATTTAAAATATTGATTTTCTCTTCATCATTTTATCATTCTGTTTTGTTGACAAAAAATAAATACATGTAACAAAAACTTAAGAATGTGACGAATTTATTTAGATTGTTTTTTTTTTTTTGTTTTGAATAAATTTTTATGCATGGCACCCATAGTATTTAATTACAAGATTCGACAGCTATTGGGTTATTGGTATAAATATGATTATAGATTTATACATAAATTGTAATTTCTTCGTTTATATATGACAACATCACCAAATAAGGATTTGAAATTTGATATTAAAGCAAAGTTATTTTAATATTCTATGAAAATATTTTTAAATTTACAATCAGAGTTGTTCAAATACCAGTTCGGTTTTTAAGTATTACCAGTACAAATTTTTTTAAGTATTAGAATCAGTATGATATACGGGTAAGTACGATTTCAATTAAACCTGACACAATCAATGTTAGTGGTCTTGGTCTTCACGAGTATTCTCTCAGTAAATCAGTACTTGTAAAACCAGTTAACCAATAAAAACTGAATTGAGATTTATAATTTCACCGATTTATCAATAAAGAATTAAACAGTAAGCATAACAGTGTACATATAACGAAATGATAAAGCTAACCATATGGACACACATCGTCTGACTTTGTGGAAAAAAATGTATACTTTATGTTTGAAAAACAATCAAAGATTTTAATTTTAAAAGATTATAACTAGACCAAAGTCATAAATTTTCCAATGTGATTCTGACAGTGATGTGATTTAAACAGTGATTTTGGTAATAATAATAACATACATAATAATAATAAAGATATTCCAATTTATATGAAACTACCTGTACCCAGCACGCGTTTTAAATTATCTGGTTTTCCAACTATTGAGAGTAAAACATATAATTGCCCATGTACAAAGCAAGCATTTCTCAAATTTAATTGAGCTGCACTCAATGATTGAACTTGTGATTTGTTTATTGTGATAGCAAAAGCCAGACTTAATGGAAATTTAACTCCAAATTTGAATTGAAATGTCATATCACTTGAAATTATTGGGATACGTGGAATAGAGAGAGTGCGAAAGAGTACCTGAATTCAAATTTACAGTTACATGGGGTGTTTCAGAGCATGCGTATTAGCTTTTTAAGAGAAGAAGGAGTCGAGAAAAATCGCCGAAATTGGCCGAAATCGAGATTTTTAAATAGGAAGGGGTATTTCTTTTTGCAAATTCGGCTTCTACGTCAAAAAATAAGAAACTTTTTTAAAGTATATTTTTTTTTTTTTGTAATTTAAACCTTGTAGGAAACCAAAACTGAGATAAAAAATATGACAACATGAAAAACAAATTTATTTATAAAAATTATTATTATTAATTTTAATTTATAAAAGGAAAATATGGTGGATTTCTTGTTTTTAATAATTTTTTAAAGAAAAATAATGAAACAAAAAAAATCAATTGACATAAGTGTCTTATTTTTTGTCGTAGAATCCGAATTTTCAAAAAGAAATACCCCTTCCTATTTAAAAATCTCGATTTCGGCCAATTTCGGCGATTTTTTTGCTTAAAAATCCTTTTTGAAAATATCACCAATCGATCACATTTTTTTTTAGTTTTAAAATAACAGCTTCGTCCCCTCGTAAAAAGCGCATACGAATGCTTTGGAATACCCGGTATAACATGTTTCGTTTTTATAATATTTCTGATGGGTATTTGGACCTGTGTGGCACCTACTCGAGCTATTCAGGTTATTGAAAAACGACAGAAGGTATGTTTGTTTATTTTCGAGAAAGTAATGAGTACCAATTTTCATTTCTGCAACACCTTGGGTTTTTGAAATATTTTTGGCGGATGCTAGAAATTGTATGACAGCTAACCGAACCAGTCAAAAATTTTGAAAAACCGTAATAGACATATTTATTTATTTTTAAAGTAATATTTTGAGTACAACATTTTCAGATCTATACCTTTGATTCTTGAAATATATATCATAGCTGCTGAGTATGTATGGCAGCTGCCCAAACCAGTTAGTAATGAAATAAACGTTTAGGCTTATAACCTTTTTCTCTATTCCGGCAATTCACACTAAAAAGTTTCATCCAAATCGAATAAGAGACAGACAGACATAAAAAATTGAATTTTATAAACATATATATAAACTCAAATCAAAAATACGTTCTGTTATATTCTCGTTTTCACTAGTTAATTGAAAAATATTGCCATCAACCAGTACCAGTATTTGTACCTGGCTTACTGAAAATTTAAAGCATACCAGTATATCATACTAGTCCCTCTTTTTCTTCCATTTGCCATATTCAAGGCGTAGTCAAAAACTACACTGATACCTACCACATACTTAACAAATAACCGTAAGTCCATTTCAATAACACTGAAAACAAATTTCCAGTAAAAACCATTGGTACTGATATTGTTTAGAAATACTGGAATATAAAAAATTTAGTCTACAATGAATAGTTTTCATAGAATTATTTCACAATAACCCCACATTAAACAATTATTTCTTTTCAAACTAAAAATTTAAAAAATTTAAAAAATCTCATTCAATTGGTTTTTCTATTTACTCATTGTACCGGAATTTAGTATTCCTTTTGTAGATCTCCACTTTTAATCCAATCCATTTTTTTTTTTTTATATGTTTTATAAAACTTTTTAATCCTTTTATTATTACAAGTTGTTATCTAAAGGGAATGCAATTTAATCTTTTTACAAGAAAATGAATCTTTTGAAATTATTTTCTATGACAGTAAAATTTCAAACTAAAATAAATTTTTATTCTCTGTATATTCACTGCACATAATCAAAAAATTTAAAAATAGAGTTCTTAAATTTTGTACAGTTATTTATATAAAAAAAGAGACAACACTTCACAATTAATGCTATCGAAGACAGTATTAGAGATGTGAAAATGAGTGCTTAAGTACTCGATCAAAAATAAATAAACCAAATTTATCACAATAAGCCCATTTGCGGCTGCTGTGATGTAGGGACTGGATCCTCCTCGGAATAAATTAAATCTAAATCTAAAATAAACCAATGATATTTACTTTTCCGAAATTCACACTGCTTCGCATACCTTCGAATACCTGTCATACAAACTCTAGAACCCACCACCAATATTTCGAAAACCAAAAGTGTTATAAACCTAAAAACTTACACTAATTACTACTTAACTTTTAATAATAATCAAATATGTATTTTAACCTTTACCAAAAACCTAACTGAACAAACATTTCCAGTTATATCTAGAGGAAAAATCACTAATAAAATGGAGCATGTCATCCTCTGTAGGGCACAACACTGACATTTTAAAGATTAAAACTAATATGCAAAGGCGAATTTGTAATTAAAGCAATTTTTATCTATAGACTCCGGACTACTTCAGCTTGGTCAAACAAGAATTCCTGCAGACTTAAAATAGCAACGATACAATCAGCCACCCTTGAAAATCAAGCAATTAACTATCCAACAAAACTTCTAAATTCATTGAATTTGACAGGGTTTTTTTTATAAATTCTTCCTCACCACCTAAAACCAAAAATATGAGCACCAATAATGCTTTTACGAAATTTCAAAAAGCCAAATTATATAATGGTACCAGATTAATAATAAAACCATCGCATGCTCATTACCTTATTGAAGTGCGAACTCAAAAATAAATTCAATCGTACTACAGAAATTCAACATCAATCATTCAATTCAAGTCGGCCTTGGTAGGCAATTGTAGAATGAATTATTAGAAATAATAAAATCATTGCAACCTCACATTATTAAAGCACAAATTCAAATAAATTCAATTCTACTATAGAAATCCTTTAATATCAATCATTTCAATCCAAGTCGGCCTTGGTATAGGCAATTGTAGTATGCTATTTGGAATCTCAGTACAATATACAGATTAAAGCTCTGTTGTGCTCACCTCAACATTCTAATACAGGCAAGGAAATATAAAGTAACGGATGGGACTCGGTTGTTTCAGAAGCAGTTGAAATCGATCTTACCTTAGTCGATTCAAACCTCCATATAGCTTTAAGAGCAGTTTATTGAAAACTTCATCTTCAGAGGGATTGTTTTTGTATTACTGAATTTATCTTCTTTTTGGGGCATGATCTCTGGCTGGCATAAGATTATATCTTGGAAATCTTCCATTATGGCCGCAAATTAACAAAAGAAAAACTATCAAATTTCTTCAACTCAAAAGTAAAAAGAGTACGACAATTAATTTTTCTTCCGATTGCTGTATTCAGAGCGCAATGATTACACTGGTACTAGTAGTTAACAAAAACTCCTGTATATAGAAAAAAAATGGTACTGGTAATTATTTACTGTTCCAAGTACGCAATGCTACTTGTTAATAATTACAACTATATTGAGCTTGCGATGCTTTTGATACTCAAGGGGACATCAACATTTTTTCAGTTAACGAAATTAATTGGGTACAACGAAAACCACATTCAACTGATTGAGATAGAATATATCTGACAACGTTACAGGTATATGAAAAGTTTCGTTTCAAGATATCCACAGATTTGTCACAACTACGGATTTGAATAAGTAATGGTCCAGTTGTGTTATTGTGATGTAATGAAAACGATCCTTCTTCACCCAAAGATGATCCACTATCGTGTTGGCGATAGATTGCTTTAGCTGTAACTTTTTTTTAAGATAATCTAAGCCACCACAGATTTTAAATTAGACCTATCATGTGTTCCAATATTTGTTATAAAACTGCTAGACTATTTTTCAGAAACCATTTTTTTTTCAAATTCTACTCTTAAATTCATTTTTACATATTTTTTGTTTTTAGACCCATAAAACCAAACGTTGTTAAGATATATATTTCGGAATAGTTCATTTTAAAACAAATAGGATGACCTAGAACCGCTAACGAAATTTTTAATACTTTTTACTTAAATATTAATAATTAAAAACAAAAAATTTCGTTTTCGTCAATTTTATTTAACGCTGCAAAATCTAATTCAGGTCTGAGACTGATACCCTTAGTAAGTTTTAGTATTTATAATATTTCGCAAATTTTTCTTCATATTGCAATAGGCTTTCAAATTATGATTGAGTTATTCATTTGTTGCTCCTAAATTCAAATTGATACTCTTCTATATTTTTTTTTTATATAGAGCTTAGTGTTGTAGCGGCAACGGATTATTATTCGATTACTACCGTGGCCTAATCACCCCCATGGTCTAACAAAACTTATTTACTATGGACAGAGCATTAAGCAACTCATGCAAATACTCAGGCCATTTATTTATTACATCTTCCTATTCCATATGATATTGTTATTTTTATCGTTCCATACATTAAGCCTTCACTGAAAACATTGAGTTTCTTTTCTTACGTGATTTCTACCGTTTTCTGTTTAAATTTTTTTTTTCTGTTATACTGTTTCTGTTATATGCGCTTTCTAGTTATATGTGCTTAATTAATTTACAATATGCTCCGTACGCTCTCCTGCTGCATAACATTAATTTATAACATTCTTTTTTTGCCCTTTCTTTTTCTTCTGCTGCGATAGCTCATTCCGAGTCGAAAAAGTCCACATTTATTTCTAATGGTATAAATACCATTGAATTATTTCTCTGACAGCTGTAATTAAACGGTCCCATCACACTATCTGCAATTGTTCATCAATAGATTGATTTTGCTTGGAAAATAAGTAATGGTCCAATTTGTATTGTGATGTAGTGAAGGCGGTCGCTGTTTACCCATAGGTCACCCACTGTCGTGATGGCGATAGATTGCTGTAGCTGTCACATAAGCTAAACAAATACATAACCTTTTAAACTAAACTAAAATATTACAGATTTTAAATTTTACCATAGTTTTAAAAAAAAAGCCATTTTGATCAATCGTGTGTGTTTGAATAGTAGACTATAGTTATAAACATTTTTTTTAATTCGATTAGTAAATTTAATTTTACACATTTTGTTTTGGACCCGTACAACCCAACGTTAATTATTTTAATACATATATTTCGAAATAAATCATTTTAAAGCAAACAGGGTTGCCTAGAATGCGTGTGCAGTATTACAAAAAAAGGTTGAAATAAGTAAATTCAACAAATTCAAAAAAAAAAATTAGTAAACATGTTTATCCTCCCTGCCTACACGATTAGCTATAAGGTAAATTAAAAGATACAACAATAAAAGTGAAATTTAATGAAGTTAAAATTAAGGTACGAATAGGTATGACGACTCGAAATATTCTGAAGGTAACCCTCATACAATATAAATATCACAAAAAAAAAAAAAACAAGGATATTAAGTCGCCGAATTTGTAAAGTTATTCAATTCAAAAGGTTTCGCATCTAATTTCAACTAAAATTTTTTTTTTTGTCTACATATCCTTTTTATTTTTAATATCCATGGAAAATTCACACAAAAATTGTTGAGGCGAAATATAAAAATTTTTTTGTTTTTGTTTTTTTTATTTTTATTCGGATTATGTAACCTGAAATGGAAAGTCTCTTTATTTTGTTTTTTTTTCAAATAATAATGATCAAATTGAAATACTCTTAATATACGATTTCTTAATAAATTGACTAGACAGCTGAAGGATATTTGAGAATATAAGAATGTAAAAAGAAAGAAAGAAAAAAAACATTTTGAAAATTATTTCTTTAAGTGTGTAAAAAGGGACATGGTCAACACTTAAACCTGTCATTCTATACTATTTCAAATGTGACCTTCTAATCTTATATTACACTCTGCTTACGAAAACTATAGTCTGAGATTTTAAGAATTGAATTGAATTTTTTTATTAATAAGAAATTATTTATTAATCTTTTAATTTCATCTCTTTTTGTACTTTTTTTTTTTGTCTTGTCGCATTATTACAATTCACTTCAATTCACTTGTCACATTCATTACAATTTCTTCTTCGTAATTGGTTCATTTATCTTTTTATAAATATATGGGTTTGCGCAATTATATTTTTTATCCTTTAATACTGTATAAAAATAAATGGTCAGTATTGACTAGCTTTAATGTTTCCCAAATGAGAAAGAACAGAAAAAAATGTTTTAATGAGGGTTATAGAGTTCTTCGATGTTGATTACAATTGATCTTTACTGGTCTGCTGCAAATAATTTTCAATTAACCTTTTTGGAAAAGAAAAATAAATCTTTTAATAAATTTTCAAGTAAATCTTAATTCATGAATTTCCAAACTAAATTGGTAATAATAGAATACTGCACGAAAACGTTATAGGTACTGCATTTAAATCATCAAAGCTCTGGATGAGTCTTGTTCTTGATCATAATACTACTCAAGAAGGAACGATCCTGCGCCGTTTGTCTCCAATTTGAAATTTGTAGAACTTGAGCATCATTTTTAACATATTCTCTTTCGGCTTCCCCTACCACGATTGCTCTGGGGCTTTCTATATAATACCACTGCCTGTTTTCGAGTCTTATGTATTATAATTACATGGTCATTCCACCTTAATTTTTATGAATTAAATGAAATTAGCCTCAAACTCTGTAGAGACAGGGTTGACTGAGAAAATTTCATTACAAAGTTACAAATCGTCACCTCGCAATTATCGTCGTTACTGTCGTACATCACAATATCGAAAAAAATTAGCTGAAAATGTCATCTTTACTAATTTTGGAAGTTATATCGATCTGTGTATTCAGCGTTGTATTTGTATCCTATGTAACATAGATGCAAGCATATTGCATTGTTACTTTGCCGTAAGCGATACCAAAATTGATGTTTTTATTCTTATTTTGACTTGAATGCAAACTTTCTGAATATGCAGCAAAACGCGGTGCGATGTAAATTAACATTTTCGAATTCATGCAATTATTTTGATGTGAGTTGACAAATAACAGATTGCTACTTGTTTTTAATTTTATTATTATGCCAGCTATACCAAAGCAACAACAATATTATTTTGTTATACGTGTTTCGGATTGTTGTTGTAATGTGTTAAATGTATTGGAAAAACATAATTTCTTTTAGAATTGTCCAAGTGGTTGGCAGTAGAATGGTTGACCGTTCAAGTGGTTATCCGTTCAAGAGTTAGGGGTTCGTTAAGGGAAAAAATGGTTTGTACATTATTTTGGAAAAGGTTTTAACATGATTTAATTTTGTAATTTTTTGTTTTTTTAAACACTTTGAATTTATCAGAAAAGCGTGTATATTTATAATTTTGAAAATATTCGTAATACAAAAACTGGAACTATTACAAAGAAGAAAACATATTAAGAAATTCACTTCCATAGAATCGATAGAGAAGATCAAAGATCATATACAGAGTTTCCCACCATATTTCACTTTTCAAACAAAAAAAAAACAATGTGACCGTTGTGTCGAATATAAACAGAAAGAAAATAAGAAAAATATTAATGGTCTAGAAAATGAAAAGTATGAAAAACATAAGAAGGAACATAATTTTTGAGCGCAAAAAAAACTGGATAGAAATAATATCGATAAAAGTATATTAATAATATGTTTTGATTAGCAAAGCATTTTTGCCTTGCCAAACGGATTTACCTCAAACTATAACAGGAAACTTAAAGTACTAAACGGTATTGCTTCTATTTGTTTTAAGTCAAAAACTACCTCCAGCATAATGACAAAGTAAATGACAAAGCCAGTTCTCTGACAAAGATATTGAACAGAATTTTAACAGATTTTCCTAATATAAAAAACCTCAAATTATGAAGTTATTCTTATATCCCTAGAACAAAAATAGAATTGCCACAGCATTGCAACATTTTATTTTCACCTATCTCCAAATAGAAGCTATTGTCCAAAAATTTTTCGACCTAGACCATTCCCAAGTATGGAAGATTAATGAAATATAAAGTCTTAAAATAATTTTATATTTTGCGCAATAAAACAAAGATTGAACTTCAAAACTATTTTGTTTTCTTATAAGTTTAGAATGTAAACCAGCTATACTACAGTATTAAAACAGTTATTTTGATGACGACGAAATGATAGCGGGGATTGAATTAAACAAAAAATCTATGAAAAGGACAACTATTCTCAACCTTTTAGGGGTAATACAATCTTACTGTTTTTGTCCAATACTTATTTTGACGCTAAACTAAAGACTAGCAATTGTAATTGAATATTTGCATACCTTATACGAAAAAAATGCTGCCATTTTCAATTAAATTGCTATTCAAGCAAAACAAAGTGATTAAAATCATTTCTGAGCAATCGATGTTTGTAGTGCTGATGATGTTATCATTTTGATGATAAAACAATTTACTCAATTAAGAGGCTCTATATTTTACACATACAATTTTGTCTATCATTTCTCTAAACTATCACTTCCAATCCACATTAAATTTTCACCTTTTGTACCTTTAATAGTGCGGTTTCAAATTTAATTTTAATATTTTACTTAAAAAAAAAATTAAAGAAGTTAGGTCTTTCTTTCTTTCTTTGATATTTAAATATTTAATAAATTGTTTTGTAATATAATATATTTTTTGTTAGCATACTGTGTGTGTGTGTATGTGCGCGCATAAATAAAATGAGAATGAAGGAGTTTGATTTATTCACAAAATTTATTCTTTTGATATATGATCTCGTTTGAATGATAATTCCAAAGTTACTGTAAATACAATATAACAAAAAGTCAACTAAAAAATCAATTCAATTTAAAGAATACAGGGTGTTCAAATAAAGAAAATGTTTTGTATCCGTTATGCTATGATCCTAAATAATTAATGTAGAACGTTGAATAACCGTACACTCAATACAAATGTTATCCAAGCACGCATTAAAATACCGAAGACAATATATTATATTGTCTCTTCTATTGGACATAATAGGTGTTGCGCGGATAACTACTCAGTTCTTACGCTAACGATTAAATTTTCTTTTCAAAAATTAAAACTTTACTAATATCAAGAAAACGAAGCAGAGCCTCTAGATAATAATCAATTTGTTATCTATTGCTCTACTATCTCAAAGTTAGTGACAAGTCAACCTTCACCCGTCTCTCAGGTATATTTCGACCCAAATTAAAATGTACTGTCAAATATTTCGTTAAATATAAAAGTTACAAATATATAACTGTCAATGACTTTATCTAATATATTGAAAACTGTAAATATTACACAAAATTTGAATAAATTATACGATTAATTGTTGTACCTTTTTTTTTTAATAAGTAATACTAAAACTTCTTGGATCTTAAATGACCTACAGTAATTCCTAGTACTAGATATGCATTTATTCATATCTAATAAATGCATATCTAGTACAATATCTAGTCATATCTAATTGGGGAAACCCCGAATTGTAATTTTCTTTTTCAATTCGTCGTACAATCGTAGTAAATATCCGTTTTCTGAATCATAAAATAGGAAAATATATATTTCAGTTGTAACGAAAAACTGATCAGTGTTTTTTGTGAAAGTTTTATGTAGTTATATTTAGAGTTCAGTAAATTATGGAGTATCGTTTATTATTTTTGAAAATTGTCTTACAAGAAATGTATATTTATAAAGTGGTTCAAAGTTATTCCAAGAGTCATAAGTTTTGATGAAATATGAAGGCTTTAATTCGGGATTTGTTGAATAAATGGGTGGAAATGTTGTCAAAACTATTCAACCCATGTAACATTTTATTGTTATATCAACAAAATTAGTGCTCCAAGAATCCTATATGACTCCCGACAACCACTAAAGCTGTTATAACGATGTATTTATGGAAATAATGTGATTAACATTGTTATAAGAATGTTCTTATAGCAATTTCGGGAGTTGTTATAATGGGATTTTCAGTAAGTGCTACAATAATGTTGTTTTAAGTCTAAAAGCGCGTAATCCTATAACACTTTCGCAAAACATAAATTATTTCAAAAGAATTTCATTTCAAAATAAAAACATATACAATAATACATATACGTATACTAATCCAATAACAATATTACAGCAATTTTTCCGATTCCTTATAGTGCTATAACGCCCTCCATTTTTGTGCTATAACGTATTTATAACGTTTCGCAACAATTGCAGAGCATCCAAATAAACACTAATACTTCTATAAAAGTGTTTGAAATAGTGTTATAACAGTGCGTAAGAGCCTTATAGCGATAAAATTGTTACATGGCAATCCAGGTGAAAATGTAACAGCTTACGAGCAATTGGGTGGATTTCAAGGCAGGGGTCCGTTTCGCCAATATATGCCGAATAAACCAGCAAAATATGGAATTAAATTTTGGATAATTTGCGATAGTACAAATACATACGTATGGAATATTCAAATGTACACAGGAAAGGCAGCTGGTTTATACTTTAGTACTTGATTAATTCCAAAACTAAATACCTGGCAGTAATGTGATATTTGATAATTTTTTCACATCGTATGAACTTGGACAAATGTTATTGAAACGTTAAAATGACTATGATTGGAACGGTAAGGAAAAATATTACATCAATTTTACCTGCGATTTTGGACGTGAAAAATAAGAATGTATTTTTGTCAACGTTTGCGTTTATCCGGCATATCACTACGGTGTCTTATATACAAAAAAAGCACAAGTGCGTTATTCTTCAAAGCACTTTACACAAAAAAGTACAATTTGAAACCGACACCCGAAGCAAAAACACAGATAATTTTAGACTATAATCGGACCACAGACCAAAGGCGGTGTCCACAGTAGATAAAATGATATAGATGTAATAGAGTAGATAGTAGATAAATTGATAGTTATACTTGTAATAGAAAAACAAATAGGTGGCCAGTTGCTATTAACATAATTAGATGTGTCAGTAAACAATGCATTTGCGCTTTTCATTAGCGTTCCCCCCACTTTGGAACAACAGAAAACATGATTGACACGAATCTTTATTGAGATACTCGGGGGATCTTTAATCAAAGAACATATATGGCTAAAAGAGCTCACCCCACGATCTTTAAACTATCAAAATTTGATAGCTAACCCCTAACGCAACAAACTATTCACCAACGACATCTACAAATGAGCAAAGTGAAAAGAAAAGAGGCCGTTGCTATTTTTGCCAAAAATTTGACAACAAGCACACATCAAAGCGCACCATTTGTAATCAATTTATTTGTAAAACTCATACCAATGTCGTGTGTCACCAGTATATGAAATGGGATATATTTATGTAGCAGAGCAAGCTTTTTTCTTCAATTTATGTAATCGGATTTACTTTATGTGGAATATTTTGTTTCTTTTATTTAAACTTATTAGCAATAAATTAACAAAAAAAAATCTAAAATAAATTGCTTTTTAGTATAAAACGATATATGGGTCTATTTTAACCCAAGGGATTTTAGCGTTAGTTTTTTCCAGGGACAGATGAAGATTAAAACCAAAAAATAATTAAAAAGTATTCTAAACACTTTAACTTATAGTGATATGTGCAAGATAAAATGCAAAATACAATTCTATACCAATTATCTATTCGCATGCTAGTGGATTTTCAAAATTAAAACTACACGGTAAAACAGTCTTGTATGCAGAATGCAGATAGCTTTGAAATGGTGTTTATGATGGAAAATGAATTTGGATATCCGACAAAATATTTGATAAATAACAAAAGTGCGAATATCTCTTTAATAATGTTAAATTTAATGATGCTAGAATTGATGAAGTTAAAAGTTATAAGTATCTTGGAGTAATCATAGGTGTCCAATTGCAATGACAAAAACAACAGAATATACACTTTCACTGTACTCACCACACATTAAATAAAAATCAAATGAAACTATTTAAACCAAAAATATTTGATTAAACCAAATAAAAAAATTGAAATTCATCTATCAAAAAAAAAAAATATTTAATTTTACAACACCCTGTAGAATCCTTTTAAACGACCAATTTAGTTATATTTATATGCTTTTAAGAAAAACTTTTGATTTTTAATTATTATTCGATAGAAATCGATTGAGTTTCACTATATTTACATAAATTTCATCAAAATTAAAATATTTTAAGAGTCAAGGACTTCGTAAAGGGATTCTATCAAAAAAAAATATTGTAAAGAATTTGAAAAAGTTTGAACATAATTCACAGTTATTCTAGGGCTAATATTTTTGGATAAATCTTTAGAAATTTATTATAAAATATTTATTAATTAAAATTTTGATATGTAGTAAATGGTGAAAATAAAATTACAGAAGTGGCATGAGAAGGTTAAAAGGTCAACAGGAACCGGAAATACAACTTTTACGAGCCTTGAAATGATATTAATGAGTTATAAAAGATGTAGTTCTGTTCGAATTTCTCAAGCTCCAATGTTTTATTCCAACACATATGGATAAAGATCCATGTTGATAAGCGTACAATCATTTCTGTTTTTTGTACAGATCTCTCCAAACAAATGAGCAGGAAACTGTTGTGTTACTGAATAACTTATCCAGTTAAGTTGATACGATCTTAAAAGAATATCCCCAATCTTAGATTGTACTGGCCGGAGACTTCAACATTCACAACAAGGACTGGCTCACTTTCTCCAGTCAAAACTCCCACGAAGTATATATCGTTTCTGTAAACTTCTGTAAACTCTTCCTTGGGTGGATCAGATCATTGTCTCGTTTCTAAGCTTCCAAAAAAGTTCCAAGCTTCCAAAGATCATGTTCCAAGATCATGTTCTCGTTTCTAAGCTTCCAAAAAAGCACATACACTACCCAAAATTCTGCTCCCAAAAACCTAGTTTGGCATTATTCCCAAGCTAACTGGAATGATCTCATGAACATTTGATATTGGTTCATGTGGTTTCAATCTCGAGACGTCTCGAGACGTTCGCCATTGATATTATTAGTAAAATAATCTCACTCGGAATGAAAACATTTATTCCACACTCGTATAAGAGTTCTAAAAAGAAGCCCACCCCGTGGTTTAATAATATCCGTATCGAAGCTATTAAGGACAAAGAAGAAGCTTTCAAAAAATTTAAATTGGATAGATCTGGACCCTCATGGAAGTGTTGCAATGTTGCAATCCTTCTGATCGTTTAGTAAAAATGTTCTGCACAATTTCCCGGAGTCTTTCTTTCCTCCACTGATTGACTATGATGGAATTGTTGGCAAAAGAAGACAGATTATTATGTTAACCATTACATAATTAGCCATGATCTGACTAAAATTACTAACTGGGGCAAAAACAAAAACAGAGCTGAACTTAACTCGCTTAAACTGAAAACTGTCTTATTTTACGCAAACTTCCAGGATTTCAACCTAATCTCTCCTTCCAAGGTGTTACTTTACAAAACACGGATAGTCTAAATATAAATGAATAGCTCAAGAATCCTGTTAACAGGTTGAAGTTTAGCTCTAGATAAAGTTAGGTAACTACAAAAGAAATGTTCAAAAGTTTGTTTCGCGCACTGCCATAGCTACGATAGTTTTAATTGGAAATAATGCTTAACTGAACTGTGGGTGGTTTTAATTAACCAAATATTCATGCTGTTTTGCTTTGCGTATTTTATACATGATGCTTTTCTAAAGACTATACCATTTACTTTGTCAACGGCACCTATCATTTGCTCTATAGATAATACTGAGGATTTTGTTCCTTGGCATGAGAAGTTGTGACGATTATGCTGGATAATATATTCCGAAAACCGATAAATTTCTTATCACTATAGAGTACATCTTCCATTAAATAAAGAATAAAAAACAAAAATCATCAAAATATTTATAGAAGTGGATTATTTTTTTTTTTTCTTTTCTTTTTGTAAATCCGGAAGTTATTAGAAAATAATAATGAAAATATTATAAAGAAAACTATAAGTAAACCAGTTATAATGGACTCATTGTAATTTCCTTTAAAAATTATTAATTTATAGTATCTACCTACCATCAATATTTTCAGTTTATTATATCCTGTATTCTCTACCACTTAATTTAGTAAATTATTCTGAAATGATGCTACATTTATACAAGGGTATACGATGTATCCATCGAATTTGTTATTACCCAATTTTAGCTTATAAAATTTGTTTATAAGATCAGTGTACCACAACATTTTTTTGTTTCACTTTCAAATATATTCATTTTAACTGTTATCAATATAATATCATCTTAATACTCTTAATATAATTTTTGTAATACAATTTAATAATACATATACCCGAAGTTAAGTGATGTTCCTTAAAACTGATATTGTTCGATGAATCTATGAAAGGAGAGTTTGTCATATCATTGGTGCTCTTTTATAATTTATTTTGTTGATAATGCTTCTCTACAGCTGATAGCTATTATACTGTTACTATTGGATGGGTATCGATACAAAAAACGACCGCTAATCAAAACTCCCATACTTTGAAAAATCCTGCAGTTTAAGATTGAATTTTTTTTTTTCGTTTTTATTTTGGGAAAATGGTATCTCGCTGTAAGACCAAGTGGGATTTTCGGAATTCTAGTAAAGAAGAATTTTATATAGCAAGATTTTGATATTGCGGAATTTTTATATGGATGGATTTTTTTAACGGGGCTTTTTCTTTGTCGGTCGGGATGTTGTCGATCATCTTTTACTATTCTAATTATTCAAAAACGGTATTTTTTTCGTACTTGTACACTTTATAGACCTTTTATTTTTTAGTCATTTATTTTATGCGGACCCCGCAGAATAATTCATAAAATATATTTTGCTTTTATCGGAAATTGAAACTAGAAGTTTTCGGTTGAAAGGCAGGTGTTACTGCGTCAAGTAGCGTATTAGAAAATACAAAAAAAAATAAATGAAACGAATACCGTTATTTTTTCAAGAAATCATTTACAGGCTTAAATAATAATTTGTTGACTAAAATATAATAATATTTGACTTTCTATAATAATAATTGATAATAAATTAGAAAAAAGTTACAATTAGCGTAAAGAAATATTACGTCTACTTTCATCTTACCGTTATCGAGATAAAACGGCCATGAATAAATTTTCCAGGCTTCGTAACTTTTCAGCATGTAATGATAGGATCTACCATATAATTTACCCACTATTTACCTAAATATACCATCTTCATATATTTTTTTTGTTTGTTTCAACCTGTCCAATTACAGCTGACTCTTTCATTAAAACCACCCGTAACCAACCACTATGATAATGTTTTAATTAATCGATAATTGACAATAATATTGAGTGATATATTGAGGAAGCTCAGATACATGTTTGTGAATAATAGCTTCATTAACATAAGTAAACAATCGTAGGGCATTTAGTGTTTGTGGAAGGTACGTGTTTATACTGGGTGTTTCAGAGCATGGTTATCAGCTTTTTAAGAGCGGAAGGAGCCCTTATTTTAAAATTAAGTAAAAATTGTATTAACTAAATCGAGCATGCTCTATCGATTGGTGATATTTTAAACTTCTTGAAAAGACCGGAAAAAGGTTTTTTAAGACCAAAAATCGCCGAAATTGGCCGAAATCGAGATTTTCAAATAAGAAATGGTACTTTTTTATGCAAGTCGAAAAATAAAAAACTTTTGTACATTAAATTTTTTTTTTTTTTTTTTTGTAATTTAAACTTTCTAAGTACCTAAAATTGAGATTTATTTATAAAAATGATCATTATTAATTTCTGGTTTACCAAAGGAAAATATGGAGGATTTTTGTTTTTGTTTTTTTTTTTTATTTATTTCATAAAATCTCATGAGAGCTTAAAGCTCATATAGAGTGTAACATATATAAATTAAAACTTAAATATAGTCAGAATAATTAAACAAAAACAATTATCAAGTTCAGTGCAAATATAAAAATATCTTCATTATACAAGCCAATCTATTCAAAATATAATATATATATATTATAGGAATCAAAGAAAAAAAAATGAAAAAAAAACAAATTACAAAAGATAGTTTAGTTTATAAATTCAAAGTAAAATAATGATTCAACAATAATTACATATTAAAATAATTATATTATTCTAAAATTAATTTGAAATGCTCAATATTGTTCTATGTATAGATTTTTTAGATTTATTTTTAATTTTGAAGTACACAGATGTTTCATAGAATCTGGTAATTTGTTGAAGGCAGAAAAAGCTGTATTAATTATAGGTTCTAGTATGTCTACATTTGTAACTAGTTTTTTATTCGATTTTATGTTGCTTGTTCTTATACTTTTAATGTGTAGAATCTGGATCATTTCCTTAAAGTCTTTTACTTTTAAGATCTTGTAATTCTTATGTATTGTGCCAGTTGGTGTTCTAGCATGAAGCATAAATAATTTTTTTATGGCTTTATTTTGAATTATTTGTAAAGCATTTAGTTTTTTTGCAAACGTATTGCCCCAGTTTTTTTGCAAACGTATTGCCCTATCCTTGCCGTTATCTTGTTATGGAAAAAACCGTCAAACATACATATTTTTGTATTTTCAGGAACTCTAAATCTAATTTTTTTAAAAACGCCAGCTATTCTACGTGTTTTGGTTATAATATCATTTATATGGTGATTGCAATTCAAGTTTTCATCTATTATGATACCAAGGTATTTGTATTTCGTTACTCGTTCTACAATTTCATTGTTGTATGTAACGGATTTTATTTTTATTAATTTAAAAAAAAAAAAATAATGGGAAAACAAAAAAAAAACCATTTAACATAAGTTTCTTATTTTTTGACATAGAATCCGAGTTTTCATAAAAAAGTACCCCTTCCCATTTGAAAATCTCGATTTCGGCCAATTTCGGCGATTTTTGGTGTTAAAAAACCCTTTTCCGGTTCATAACCAATCCATAGAGCACCTTCGATTTAGTTAATAAAATTTTTACTTAATTTTAAAATAACACGTCCTTCCCTTCTTAAAAAGCTGATACGCATGCTCTGGACCACCCAGTATATTTTTTACAAGTTCTTCGATAGTTTGTAAATAAAAACGTTAGTAAAATAAGTAACCGACGGCCAGGATCCAGTGCTTGTAAGTCCTTAAACTCTTATTTTTTCAATTAATTTGTAATTGTTTTGAAAATAAGCATAATTGCTTCTAAGCCTCTGACCAGGGTTTTGTGTCTGCAGACGGCCGGCCACAATTCTTCAGTCTATAAAAAAAACTTCATTCAAAACTTGTTTATTCTACTTTATAAAAACAACAAAATATATTTAACGCAGCACATCATCACAATTCCGACAGTATTATAGATTATAGATCCCTGTTCCAGACACCAAATATCCTTAATTTTTTTTTTTCTTATTACTGTTTAATTTCCTTGTATCCTTTTTTCATAAATGACTGAATTTTTAAATTAAACAATCCAAAATGAACTGTTTAATATTATATCCTATAATATCCCAGATTAAGATGAAATCTATATACATAATACATATTATATATATATAACACAGATCTGGAATCTTGAAATCAAGATCATCTTTCAGAAACAATTTTCTTTAGGTTTTTTTTTATTTTTTCTTTAAGGATACGATTCCAAAACCAAAAAAAAATTAAATAAAATAAAATTTAAAATAAATTAAACAGTTTATAATTTCCAAACAGTAAAAAAGGATACACTTCAAATTGTTGTGTACCCATAATTGTTTTGTTTGATTTTTTTTCCTCTTAAATTCCTTAAGACGATTTTCGCAAAAGCACAAAACGAAAACAAAATAAAAAAAGAAAAAAAAGGATTCAAAATGTATTGTTTTTTTTTTGTTATTTTCTTATTAGTAATTTTAAGTCCTTATTAAAATTTGTGATTATTTTGAAAATCGGATTAGAATGTTTCACTGATATTATTTATTCATTGAATAGTTTTATTATATATATAATATGTATATATGTATATATATATATATATATATATTATTTATATTTATACCTACAATGGCAGATCACTTGGGAATTGAATTTATTGTTCAAGTGGAAGAATTTTGAAAAAAAAAAAAACAAAAAGCAAATAAGCTTAATAAAAAGTATTTTTTTGTTGCTGAGAAGATTATAGGGACAATTCAGAAGTTTGAGATACACTTCCAGAAAATCTTTACATTTTATTTCACATTAAATTAAAATAAGAAAATATTTTCAATGAATTTTAAGTGTGTGGAAAGAGTCTATTTAATAAAATAGAAATGGCTTTTTAATTTCAATTTAATTTCGTTAAATTTCAATCAAATTTTCATTTTATCAAAATCATCTCTGCCATTTTTTTTTTTTGTTGCAATTTTTTAAATTATTTTTTAAATATTTTTTTGTTTGTTTTTTGAGGCAAAATTTATTTAAAAAAAAGTGTGCTATTTAAAAATTTTGATTGATTGTTCATTATGTACTTATTAATTTGGATTCATCTCAGGATCTCTTTTTTTTCTAATGAACAAATTTTTTTGTAGGGGCAACAAGAGGTTCATTAGAATCACATATTTATGCTTCGTTGACTACAGGAAAGCTTTCAATACTCTAAAACATAAATAAAAGGAAATATTGTAGAATATACTATTCCAGCATCGCCCATCGGTGGCATTAGTACGAATTTTCGGGGAAGAGTGATGCCCTACAATAACCACCACTAGCTAATAATTCACTTGGGTCGTCAAGAAGCCACTGGAATGATCAATTTCATTTCCTTTACCAGCCTGGTTGGGTTCCAGTGAATTTAGTTTAAATAATTTTTCAGATAGATTCATACAAGCTGCAACAACGCAAGTCTCCAAATCTGTTAAATTTTTCTGTAACATCATGACGCAAAATAATATTTAAAAAAAATTAATAATCTCAGATAGTTGTATTCAGTTAATCAACTATGATGTTATACAGATTAGTTCATTGGGTACAATGCTGTTTTCGTGCTTGATTAGTAGTTTTATGAATGTGGAAATCATTGGAAAGCCATATTTATTTGCAGATGACCTGGGAATTGTCTATAATAATAATATCACCATCACGATAGTTGAGAATGCCGTTAAGATTGATTTGTTATCAAATAATAAGTGGATAAGCATTCATAAAATGACACCCAAAATGGACTAAATTACATAGACACTATTTAAAATAACTATGCAGATGAGAGTATGAACATCAATTTTAATGGATATAAGAGAGAATAGATACAAATATTTGGGCGATTCAGAGAGAGAGGAAATATAATTTGGGCATTACGTCCAATGAGGGCTCAAATAGGGGGACAACTGAAAAAAGCAAGAAGAGCTTCGAGTATTTTCTGATTGATGCGTAAGAGAATACCATTTGTGTTTCTAAAATCCGTATACTTTAGCATGTTTAATAGCATCATAATAGATGCTGTATACTTGGAGCTAATACAGAAGCTACAAAATAAGGCAATTAAAAAATTTATTTGGGTATGATCAAAAAAGGCCAAGCACTTCTATCCATATGAAGCAAGGTATACTACTGTTTAACCACTGAATGAAATGCAGAACGCTTAAAGAAATTAACCAGTCCTTCTTTCGGGTAATATGTGCTAAACGGTGGGAAAAAATATAAACGCTAGTAGTTAGAACGAAAAAACAATGGAAGAAAATCAAAGTGTCGATATCTCTCACATTGAACTTTTTTTATTTAGGTTATATATAATTCCAGATCTATGTGATTAACACTCTAAATGCTTTTACACAGAGATTGGAATACACAATTACATACAATACAATACTTAGGATTTGTATGGTATATCTACGATTTTTAAATGTGGAAAACTATATCTATGGTATAGAGTAGAGTCAACATATATGGAACAAGATAGGTCAATCTGAAAATAGTAGTTGAAAACCCTAATATTATAGAAAAAAGCAATTTATTGTCACTACGCTATGGATAGGTGTCAATGGAAGGAGAATAAAAAAAGACTAATTGTTTCTGTTCAAGCAGTACATATGCCATTTATTTGATTGCATTTTGCTGCCATTCCACCGATTAACCTATGGACAAATTAACTTTCAATACAATAAAAATGTTTTAATATAATTTTATTAACAATTAAAGGAATCTTTTAAAAAAATCGAATAACATACTCCTAAAAGCTTTTGCGTCTATTTTTTCCCAATTTCATATACAAAAAAACCCTACGATATTTATGACCTACTGTGGACAATGTAATGCATGGTTTTATATACATTGATCTTCAATTGTTCACATAAAATGTAAAAAAGGGATTTCTTCATACCAAATTGTCTTACGCATTTCAGAAGTCAAAACTTCATTATATCCTCTATTAGTTAGTTAATTATATCCTCTATCTTCTTTTGCAATTTTTTTGTGTACAATACAATCATAATAGAATGTGAGCTTATTTCAAAACTACAACAAATTCTTTAATAAAAATGTATTTAAGAACATTTTTTTTTTTATATTATTTTAAGTACATTTTATCTACTCGTACATATTTTTTTAGTACAATTGTGTGGTCAACAATAAAACGTAAATTTTCATATCAAAAACATTTACACACAGTCAAATAAAACAAACAATAATAAGAAAATACAAAAAAAAAAAAAACAAAAATCTATCTGATTTGATAAATTAAATTAACACTGTCGAATCACAATGGCCCTCATATTTTTACAAATTTGTTTGTGAAATAAGTGAATAATAAAAGCAAAAAAAAAAAAATGTGACAAAAAATAATTGAAATTGAATACACTATGCTAATTGAAACGTGTAAACAATTTCACTGCACAAAAGAATAAAGTAAAATAATACCAAATGAGAAAAAGTGAAAAAAAAAAAATATTTTTATTTATTTTTTCTTTTTTATTTTATTATTTTTATTATTTTGATATACTTATAAGATAGAAACACCATCTAGTGGAAAATATTAAAAAAAAAAAAAAGTAAACAAAAAGATATAATTTTTTATTTTATTTTTATTTTTTTTTCAATTTGACAATACATATTAATGATAAAATTTGATCTTAACAATTTCAATTTCAACAACAATAATAATTTTTCAACAATGACATGAACAATAGTTGAATTGAATTAATATAATATTTACAATTATTTTATTTTTATTTTTAATAAATATCAAGCTGTTTAAAATCCATGTCAAAATTTCAAAGAATTACTTTAGATTAGGAGAGAGAGAGAAAAATAAAAATTTTCAAAGAAGAGAGTAAAATATGATAATGAATGTCAAAAAAATATGTCAAGATAATAATATCCGTATTTATAAGTAGGTGGAAATGTTTTGAATTAATTGGAGTATTTTAAAATGTTATTAAATTAATTTTTAACATTTTAATTAATTTATTTTTATCAGTTTGGTAATAAAATATTTTATATGAGAAAGTTGAAGAATTGTCATTTTGAATTGTACTGAATTAAATAATTAGGTAATATAATTAAACGAATTTAAAATAACATAAATATGAACATTAAATAAAAAAAATAATTAATTAATAATTCGAAAATTCGAAATTAATAAATGACGAAGGTAAATATCAAAAATAACAAATTAATTAATCAAAAATGACGAGCTGGCAATACTAATTAAAAATGATTATAAATTGCAGGATTCATTAATACATAAAAACTATAAGATGGCCATATATACCAAGGATGAAGATAAATTATCAAAGAATATCAAAAACAAACTAACTGCAGCACTATGCAATAAGAAAGAATGAGATAAATCATAAATACAGATCATGAAGCACATCAAGATAGTTGTAAAAAATATATGGAAACAAATAAATTTTATTTTGATAAATCGCAGCCAAAATTGCCACCCTGACGGCAAGATAAAAACCAATTTATATATAACACAATTTTTTTGATCAGGGATGTCGTCCCCAAACCAAACGACAGAAAAATTCAAACGACAAGACAAAAACAAATTTAAATATAGGGGTTAATCGCGGAAGTCTATTGGGAAGGCCTTAAGCCATAATCAGAAATGTCTATGTATGGCTTTTTTTTCTAAAATAGAAAACAGTCTATTCAGAAGGACATTTTTCTATCAGCAGAATTTTAAAGTCGCCAACATTTTATTGATAGACATTAACAGAAATAGTAGAAATTGAGAATAAGTTAGTTTTAATTTTATTTTAATTTTGTATGTTTTTTAATATTTGTATGTTTTTTATTTTAAGAAAAAGTTTTAGTAATAAAAGGCAAATGTATGCCTGTAAAAACCTCTTCATCAAAAAAATCGGTTGAAATAAATCCCATTTTTATAATTATTTATTCAAAATAATCCGCAATTCAAATAAAAACCCAAAATATTTAAAACTACAACTTACAACTTTAATAAAAAATATCAAAGTAAAATAAATTTACGAAAAATTTATATTTTTGACAGCAAATATTATGAGCTCGCTTTGTAACCCACCATAACTGACGGAAGCAAAATAAATTCTAGCATTTCTTTCCTTCATTAGAGTTTTCATTTCAAGTTTAAGAAAAATACGGATTTTCTTATTAATTTATCCTACCTTTATTTTTAATAATAACGCTTTTTATTACCATATAAACAGAATATTTGTAGTAAGGTGCAAAATTTTCTATTCCCTAAGGGTCATTTACTCGATCATTTTAGCGACATGCTTTTTGCCAACATTGAAAATTTATCTTATAATTCAGAACCAAGTTAATCCTGTTAACATTCAATAACATTAGGTGCGTAAGTTTAACGTCAAAGTATATAGCGAACAAATAATATTTTATAATGAGCCACGACTTTGAACGAAAACAATTTTAAAAACAAAAATAAATAAAATTGTAAATATAAAAAAAAAAACAATAATATTGTACGTATACATAATATTTATTTTGATGAATAACATAACAACTTGTGTTGGAGAAAAAATTAAAATAAAAAAATTTACTGCAAATAAATAGGTTTTTACAATACTGTTCATAACTTGTGAACCATTGATCGGTTATTTAAAATTTCATTTCATTTCAAAAAATTCATTATCGAACTTTTCATGTTAAAATTCAAACATAATTATTGTTTATAACATGCATTAAAAAAAGAACAACAATCAATGGTTTAAACGATACCTACTACATATATTAAAAAAAATTCTTCACTCTCTACAACATACATTTCTACACACTTGAAGAAAACAAATATACCTAAAAATTATAAATTTACAAAGATAAGAAATAAAAAATAATAGTACAAAATTTCATTTAATTTCTTTAAAAATGTATAGGTTGTTATTGTTTTTATGTGTAAATTAGCAGAACAAAAACCTAACCCCTAAATATTATATACGATCATAAATTAATATATCACATAGCTATATATATATATATATATTAAAAAAAACAATAAACAAAAAAAATAAAAATAAATAGCAATTTTAACTCTTCATCGCATCACATTTCTGGCTAGAGTATATATATATACCTATAGTACTATACAGGCTATGCATACGGTAGCAAAATTATGATGCTATGATCATTATCATAACAACAAAAAAAAAAATAACAAAAAAAATAAAAATATGTAGACACATATGCACATTGTGTATAATTTTAAGTAATAAGAATAACCTTTAAGTGCATTATGTTTTCTTTTTGTGTTAAATGTTGTTTGCCTTTTGGTTATTATACCATCTTAAACTATTGATAAAATTTCTATTAGTCCTTCTTATTATAAATCAAAAAAATTGTTTGTTTTATTTATATTATTATTATTTTTTATTATTTGCGAAGAAGACTAACATTAAATTAAAAAAATATATTTCATGCAATGGTATTTTTTCCTGCAAAGGTTCGGCATTAGGCTTGAAAAAAGAGTACCAAAGCAATTTGTATATGTGTTGGAGTATTCCGTCGGACTTACAAACATCCATATAAATGCAGAAAATTATATATTATGAATTACATCATGTAGCAACGTTTTTGAGAAGTCTATTAGTTTGAATAAGCATCCACTAGACCAAATTTTTTTTTGATAAACCAACCAACCACCTGATTTTAGTTTTCGCCTCACCTGATTAATATTTTTTCTATTGAATTTCAATATACATCCGCGATGGACACCATAATATAATTTTTCATATTCCCTCGATTTACTTTGTAAACTAATACTTTTGCGATATAAATTAAAACATTTTTTTTGCGGATTTTGTTTGGGGATATTGTGAAAAATAATAAGTCAAGAAAATTTTGCTAGGAACAAGGACAAGCAGTAAAATAAATCAAAACTTTTTATTCATATTTATCTCTGGTAACATGAAGAAGGGGAATTACCCTTGAAGTTAGAGCATTGCAAAGAAGAAGGGTTTTTCGAACCTAGATATTTTTGTTAACGTTTTTTAAAAATCTGGGGTTATTGGGATTTTGAGTATTTGGGATTTTGATTTTTGGGCTTTTCAGTTAATAACGATTACGATTCAATAAAAGTTGTAGTCACAACAATAAACACTGCTAAACTGATACTTGACAGCTCTAATTGATGACAGTAACATTGAGCTAAATATAATAGAAGACTGAGAAAACCATCATCAAAAGATGATGAATAATCGAAATCGATTAAAATATTTAATAAAATTGTGAAACATACCTAGAGTTTTATTATTTATTGAATTTTAATAATGTTTCACCTATAACCTACACCATATTCTATAAATTATATTAAAAATAATAAGTCAAGAAAATTTTGCTAGGAACAAGGATAAGCAGTAATACAAATCAAAACTTTCTATTCATATTTATCTCTGGTAACATGAAGAAGGGGAATTGCCCTTGAAGTTAGAGCATTGCAAAGAAGACTTGTAATGGATGTTGATAGACATTAAGATCAGAAATAGATATACGTAGTCTAATAATATAATTACTAATAAACTAGTTACAAGCTTACTAACATAATATCTCCTTTTACGGCTATGGTATTTAAGGTATGTTAAGATATGGTTAAGTTTAGGTACCTGAAAATTTTATATACTTAAAACAGAAATACCATTAGTAGGTAGATGCAACCTTAAAATAGATGCGACCGAACCTTCCGATGGTAAGAGCACTACGGAGACAGACAGAAAGAGTAAATATTGAAATCTGATTGACCAGTTTGCTCGCATTATTTTATCTATGATATCCAAACCACAAACACAAGATAAATGAAGCAAAAACTGGATAACATTACTTTTAAATTCACTTTTATATTGTAATATGTACTGTATTAATAGATAAATTTATTCAAAATTTTTAAACAATTTAAATAATTAGCTTCAACTGTTAAATATACAAGGTTTAGCACAGATAAACTAAGCTTGGCCGGGTTTTAAAATGAATAATATTATGTTAGGCGACCGCTAACTGTCCATTCTATATATGACTTTTTTTACCACTAATAATGCAAATATTGAAAACCACTGTTGACGCTACCTATTTGTACACAGTTAGCTTGAAAGATATACGATCATACACAGGCCCGATCCCCTTCAACACAACAGGTACACGAATCCGGAACATTATGCTTATTCTCCGGGTTGGCCAACACTGCGATCTGTACAGATCATGTAAAAGAAATTTCAGATAGTTCTGTCAGATTGTCAAAAATATATCCCTTCCAACCAACCACCTAATTCTAGTTTTCACCTGACCTATGGTTAGTCTGAGAGAATATATTTCTATCTTACCTATATATAGTAAAACGGTAAATCGTTAATTGTATTGAAATATCATATTTTTTTTCTAAATCTATTACAAACTCTTATAACATCCTATTAAAATGAACTTAGTTCAAAATTTATTATTTTTATTTTTTTTTTGCTCTTCATTTTTCATTAATCATTCAGCTTCACCTTCACAATTGTTCAATTCTTTAAACAATTAACCCAGTAACAACTTAATTTTCATTGTTATGCTTTATTCACTCTTTCACTCTGATTATTCCACCCACACAATTCAATAAGAAATAAAAAAAAAAAAAAATTTAGCAAATAAAAAAGGAAAAGGATTAAAATGAAGAAAAACTAAAAATAAAACAATGAAATCCTTTTGGAAAACTCACGTTCACTAATTTGATTCATTGATTGTCGAAATATTCAATTTAGTCACAATTGAAATACTACATCATCATCATCATTATAATCAATATTATCAGCAAATTGGTAAATTACCATGATGACAGCAGTATGTCATCAACAACATGTGGTTATTTCAGAGCGGACTGCCATGATTTGATTTTGATTTTTTTTTTTAGTGTTTTAGTGTTTTTCCTGTATACCGAAAAAAAAATAAATCTCCCCCATCATTTTTGCGCCTATGATGTGGTAAAACAATTTTATTTTTTTCCATCATTATTTTCAATTACGCACACCATCAGAGGGCCCATTATACGCACATACATTTATATTGATTATATTCAAAGTAAATTTTTATTTTTTATTATTGATTAAATTCAATTTGAGTATTGGGATAGTAAATTAAAGGCGCTGTTATATACAAGAAATAGATCATCAGGTAAAATGTAATAGAGAATCTAAAATTATTCATCTTTGATTCCAGAAATTCATGATGACAACATAAAACCATAAAAAAAGATATCAAATTTATATTAAATGGAAAAATCTAGTACTCTTCTATATGGAATCTAACTAGAATTAGAAATTTATGTTTTAGGTTTTACTGATTTTTAGAATGGGTTTTTTTGTTTTTATCACATCATTAAATTTACTTGCTGGAAAAATTTTATTATATTCACAGCGACACAGATCGATTTTCTTATTAATTTAATACATTACCCAACTTTGGGAATTAAAGTTGTACGATATGAAAATATTTTTTATAATGAACGTAACAGTATTTCCTTAAGCAAGGCATGCTGAAGTGTTATCGGTCAAAAATAATATGGGCAATAAATTTAAAAGATTGTTGGAGATCTATCGTGCATCACGTCAATGAATGCGCACGATAGACCTCTATATGTATGCAATACTATACAGAGTTAGGTGCTAGTCCTGATAAATAAAAAAAAAATAGATCTTTCAGTGATAGAATTTATAAAATCTATAAAATACTTTTAAACTTTAATAACATATGCAAGCTGGCTTGAGAGATATTTATATATCATCTTCTTTCTAATTGCAAAACAATTTAATCTAATATTTGTTGACTTTCTGTAATTTCTTCAGTATTTCAAAAGTTTTAGTTACTATGAATTAATAAATAAAATTTCAAAAATGTTAATAGCAGTTGTTGGCTTCGTTCTTTTCTCTCTTTTCACACTCTTTTAGGAATAAAAGTGCTTGCGCATAGTTCAAATAAACTGTGAAGCTGTACAACAATTTCTTCAAGTCTTTAAAAATTTTTACACAAACTATTGATTACTATACTGCTATTATTCGATTCAGTTTTGTACTCACCAATTATTGTTCAATAAAAACTGAGTTAAATTTTATCTCCCGCTGGATTTGAACCCGTGATTACTTTATCTATGTCCCTATCGCTGTACTTTGTATAGAGAATTAAAATTCAGCTATTTAATTTTCAATAGCTTAACGATGGCTTTAAATAACGAAGTAGTTCCACAAAAATAAACAGTAAAGTACCTGGGCACGCATTTGGATAGAAGACTTACATGGAAAAACCATATTTAAAGCAATAGAAAACAACTTGGATTTAAATTAAATAAAATCTATTGGTTCATAAGTCGCAACTCACCAATGTCGCTGGTAAACAAGCTTCTGATTTATAAAGCTTTTTTAAGGCTGATATGAACTTACTTGGGTTTAAATTAAATAAAATGTATTGGTCGCAACTCACCAATGTCACTGGAAAACATGCTTCTGATTTATAAAGCTTTTTTAAGGCTGATATGAACTTACTTGGGCTTAAATTAAATAAAATGTATTGGATCATTGGTCGCAACTCACCAATGTCGTTGGAAAGCTAGCTTCTGATTTATAAAACTTTTTTAAAGCTGATATGAACTTACAGAATCTAGGTGTGGTGAGTAGCCAGCAATTTTAATATTTAAATATTACAGCAATTCCAATCGAACGTCTTAAGACAAATAGAACGTGCAATATATGTCTTCTAAGTAACTATATTTTACATCAAAACCTACAGATAAAAACCATAAACCTTCTACAATTACCCAACATATGCTAGATTAATTGATATAACAAGATTGTCATGGATAACTTATCATTTCATCCGCATTATTATATGTTGCTTACATAAACAAATATCATAAAAACTATACTAAAGATCTCAATTAGAGACAGATTGTAAGGTTTATAAGGGTGATAGAAAAAAATATATTTAGACATTTACATAATTCTAACTGTTCTCTAAATGAGCCACATTTCAACAATTTGATAGTGAGCCCACCCAATGATACAATTTACTTTTTATAACCTACTATTTCAATTTACTAAATTCACAATTGCCTGAATAACGGTACACCTAAATTGTAATATTTTTGAATATATACGCTAAAATAAAAACCTTTTAATAATTTTCATTATTACATTATCATTAACCTTTAATAAATTTCATATTTTACTGTAATAAATTTACTGTTATACGAGTATAGAAATAATATTAATATTGTTTAGTTTACTACCAAGAATTCTACACAGCACTTTTTGTATACAAAATCACTTTATAAATACAATTTTTTTTTTTTTCACAATATGTACACGTAGTAACACATTTATAAATGTTTTTTATTACACACTTGAAAGATCGTAAATTAATATTCTACTAAAATATGTTTCGTACAAATATACCACATATTATACATTTTATGTGGATAAATATATATATTTAAAATATACATATACATTTATAATATGAATTTAGTTTATAACTTGTAAATTTTATCAAACCAAGTCATCAATTTAAATTTTAATCCTATTTTTTATGATTTTTTTGTTATTTTTGTTGTTGTTTTTGCTTTTATTATTTTTCGTAAATAATATCGTATGATTATAAATCGTATTGAAACCTTTCTATTTGGTGGAACTTAAAATATTAGCTATTTAACGGTATTATTTTTTATCCCCACATTCAAATCAGAGCGTGAGGATAATGTAGATAATAAATCACACATGTATTGCTAAAGTAACACAATTCAAAAAAGGAAGTTTTTCAGAAATAACGAAAAACTTCTTAAGAGCTTTACGAGCTTCTTTATTATCATCCTCGTTGTCCTGTAACCCCATCTGTGAGGCATAGGGTGGAATTTTTCTTATACCATACCAATAACTGAACACTTATTTCCATTGAGATTTTCGTCAAACTCATTTTTGTTAGAATGTAACATTTTATGTCAAATACATAACAATTGAATTTGAACTATTGGAAATAAAGTTAAGAGAGAACTTTTTTTTCACTTTAAAAAATACGTGTGTGATACATAAATGTGTATGCAATGCAGCCATAACGTAAATGCAATATGGCAGAACATGCGCAGAATTTTTGTGTACATAACGCACAAATATGAAATATCAATTCGCATAATATGCAATCAATCTGCTGAAGTTAAAAACCATGCGCTAGAGTTCATAATCATCAGTATTGCTGCGTCATCTTCTGTAAAATTTTGCACGCACCAAATTTTGCCTGCTTTTTATATGCACATATGTGGTTATTTTGTTAATGCACAATAATATAAGGAATAAAAAATGTAGGCGCAAAACCATTAGTGAGTTATTAAACATTAATTATAGCATTTTATTTATTATTATTATTTTACTTTATTTATTGTTTTAATGTATTTGTACAATATGTTATTTTTATATATTTTAGTTCTATATTTCAAGAACTTATATTACTAGAATATTTGCACCTTTGATTTGTAATTATTTAGACTGACCTGTCTTTAATATTTAGAATAAATTTAATTTGCAAAAGACAAAATGGCAAGTAAAAACCTTTAATTAATTATATTATGCTAATACAAAACTTAATGTAAACTTAACCTAAATCTCAACTAACGTCTATTAACAATAGTAGTTTATTTTCGGATTTTCAGAAAAGGTGCATTCCACGATTTAAGTAGATGAAAATTCTTTGGTGGAAAAAACAAACAAAACAGGATAAAATATTATATTTATATTATATAAAGAGTCCGAAGAAGAGCCCCATCACAACAAAACCTTAGTTTTATTAACCTTAATTTAAAATCGAAGAACATATATCAAATATGCTTTTACTTTACACGGTACAATGATGTATTTGATATATATATTATATTTTTAACATCAATAAATTTAAGTATTCTAATTTTCTTTTCAATCACCCAAAATATGTAAAAAAAAAAAAATAATTCAAAACATTACCTTTGACGCTACTTTCTCCATAGATTTTTTTTGCTCATCTGCAGATAATTTCGTTGTTGACGTCAGAGTAAATATCAGAGAAAAACATCTGTTTCACATCAACACATGTTTTAATCAACGCGTTTACAAAAACAATTCATAAACTAACTGTGTTGACAGAAACAGAAGCCAAATATTGTAAATTGGTTGAATTATTTGGTTGAAAGATCCAATCGGAATAATATCAGAACCGTTTAGTTGTTCCACATTCCCTTCCACTCTACTGAATATGGTAGATTCGAACCAATCACTAGAATGCTCCGTAAAGTAAATTCTCACTTTAGCTCTTTTGATCGACAACTAAGTGTTTTAACTGTTAAAAAGCGATTACATTTTAATGTACGTACAACTGAGACTAACTAACAACTGTTATTTTTTTTTAGCTTTGATGATTTCGGCCTAACTTTTTGAAGTATTTTTAATAAATGTTAAGCTATAATATACATAGGTATTAACTTATGACTGTTACCCTTTTACTTACAGAATGTATCTGGTTTAGTTTATTTTTAGATTTTTCTAATCAAAAGTGGTGGTGTTTTACTAACCCTAGTGGATGGTGACATATTGCACGATTAAATGAAGCAAGCCTTCGTTTAGTAGTAGGCGTCTGATGTGCTTGCTCTAAGCATAAATCTGACAATAATAAATATATTTCAGTACCGTAAAGTTATACCCCTCCCAATAAAGTACCCCGAATAAACTAATCGAAAAATTTTTCCATTTACAGAACCCCGGGTACAGTAATTAGATTTAATATTTTTCGAAAATTAATTTCAAACTATTTCGATATTGGATGTAATATAATACTAAAATCATTTTCATGTTATCTATTTCTAAACCAATTGTGTTAATTTATTTTTATTTCAATGCAGACTGAGTTTCTGTGCAGACTCTATCATATGTATGTGTATAGGTAACGATCATATCTATATGTTGATTTCCGAATAGTGTGCGCGGATGTAAAAATCCCATTAGAGTATCTGGGTATACCAATTGAATTTATTATTTTTTCAGAATATTGGCATTTTCCAATTAGAGTATCTGGGTATTATATTCAGAACTTTACGGTACATCTACAATAAATTTGATGGGGATTCTGAGTGAGATATTGTATCCGTGTACGACCTAATGACTACATCCCATTGATACTTGGCGTTCCTCGTTTCCCAAAAATATATATCTTTAATGGCGCATCTTATACTTCAAGGACGAAAAGGACATTTGAAAGTATCCTAGTTGTTTTGATGTTTTTATATATAAACCGTTATATCGTCGTCTTCAAACAAACGTTAAAATATTTGTCAGATTGCTGTCTTACTTATAGATAAAAGACCGAACACATATAATATATACTATATATCTACTAGATCAACAGGTACAAAAACCCTAAAACAACAAGCATGTTATTAAGATATATTTTTTGGGCATGTATGTGTAACATAGATAGAATTACCTTTTCGCCCTTATCGGTAACTGAAATTAGGTCAAAAATTTTTGAATATATTTATATATTAAATGTTGTGTCATATGAATGAGATGGGTACGAAAGCCCAAAGAAAAAATTTCATTTTCATAATTCCATTTACACAATTCCAAAAAAAAAATTCCAAAATTCAAATTTCAAAAAAAAAAAATTCCTAAACTTTTTTTTATCCAACAGCGGCTACGTATAAAAATAATTATGTAAATATTCTGTAAAAGGTGTACAGCTTTGATTTTGAATCCAACTCTAAAATTATTCATACATGTGTGAAATTTGTTATTTTGGAATTATTTTTTTTCAGTGTTTGGAATTTTGAAACTTGAATTTTTTTTGGAATTGTGACACCATTCCATATGAACCCATTAAAATGTGTAAATTTACTATAATATTGTCAAGAAGTAAGCTTTCATAAAAGTTGTTGCCAGGTTATTGGAAGTCGAACAATTCGTACTGTTTTTTTTTGTGTTTGTTTGCCTTCGTCGGAATTTGACTTTGAAACATTCAGTTAAAAGACAGACCCACTACCTATTCAGCTTGTAATTTTGTAATAAAAACATGAATTAAATATTTTGAATAAAAAAATTTAATGCTTACTAAATACTACATTTCTTACAACATATAAACTTTAAAACTATCAAAATTTGTCTCTTTTCCCAGTTTAACTCAATTATTTGTGTTAAAAGCTTTTGTCAATCGAATCCCATTTTAATGATATTTTTCTATTAAATTAAAATATTAAATTATTTTGTAAACTAATTTTATCTAATTAAATATTTACTATTAATAAAGTGACCATACGTCCCGGATTTAAATCGTATGTCCTCCAACATTGAAAATTGTCCCGGAAAGTGTCCCGTATTTTACATTTGGTAACCCCCCCAAATGTTCGCCCCGATTGAATATAAAGGATTCGAATCCATGACTATGGACAAATAAAAAAAAAAATTAAAAAAAATATAATATAATAAATATAATATAATAAAAAAATAAAATAATATTTATAATAATAAAATAATATTTAATCTATACTGAAAAACAGTTGTAACATAAATTTTAAATTAGCATAAAAGTTGCCACTGAGATAAATTCTCCTGAACATAAATAATTTAAGATGACTATCTATATTCTGCATTCCAACATCGCTACGATTTTAAAGACCTCCATGCTCGTTCTATATTATTAGTATATATAGATCTGTTATCAGGAACCACAAAATAATGTTTGTGTATCACTGTTAACAGACTACACTCCTGGGCTATTAGTGAGTATCCTCCCCATCCATCACCATAAACTATGGTTCCTAGTAAAGCATAATGTGCAAAGACATTATATAAAGTTCTAGCATCTCTACTATCAACGTACTATTAATTTTTTTGTACTTCGTTCTATTATTCCAAAAATCCATATTGATTCAAATGCTAATGTTCTTCCCCTGTGATATTTACTTTTAAATAGATGGCATTCATCTATCTCGACTTCTACTTGGTCTCCACCCAATTTTATACCTTCATGTTCAAATTTCTTAACACATAATTGTCAGAACATATCATAATATTTGTAAGCTGTTTTAGCATCATGTTTGCCTTCTTTGATTAAACTAGAGATCTTTTTATCATATTTACTAGTTTATTTCTTGTAATAAAAAATTAAAAGAATAAAAATTTTATTTTATTGTTATTTTTTTTTTATTAAATGAATAAAATGAAAAATCTATGATATTTGAATTCCGAACAATTAAATAAATTAAGAAAATGATGTCCTGAGGAATGCGTTAAGCTTTTTTTATATTTAATTGAACTGGTCCCGGATTTCGGCATAAAATATATGGTCACTTTAACTATTAAGAAATTTTTTACAAAAGATAATCCCATAGTATTTCAAAACATGCAAAAAAAAAATGAAAAAACAAAAATAATATTATGTCAAACTTTCACATAATAATCAAATTTCAGAATTCGGAGATGAAAAACAAAACAAAATGGCAAACCCTTTGTAACTTTATAAAAGAGTTACAAAAAAGGTTATGCTCAAAATTGAAAAAGCATGCTTTTTATAACAAACATTTATCTCTTTTTTTTTTTTTTGTACATATCCTTGAATATATCCTTTTTTTTACAATAATAAAAGAACAGTCTAAATAATATGCTAAAGGATGTTTCTTTTGAAAGTTTAAAAAAAAAAAATTAAAAAAAATAAAAAACACTTTTTTTCATATTTAAAAATATTTTTTTTAAGTTTTTATGTACAAAAAAAAAAACAAAAAGAAAATGTTCTTTTATTGTTATTTTTTTTTTGAATTTTTTTTATAATATTCCAAAATTTATTTTAAAAAAATAAAATAAAATATTAAAAAAAAAAAATACAATTCAATAAGACCTCTGTTACATCCAAATGTTTACCCAAAAACAAAAATCTAAATTAGAAGACAAAATTTAAGTATACTAAAAAGTTCAATTATTATCCTTGGAAATGTTATCTCAAAAATGAAATTGTTTTGTTAAAAAGATATTATAACAATAATGGTACATTGTAGATACAAAGCAATTGGCTTCAGGACATGAATTAATATTCCATTGGGTTGTTAGGAAATTACAAAAAAAAATATATATAATATTGAACAATCATCTCATTGATGGGCCGAGTAAGAGAGAATAAGGTAGATATTGACTGGTCACTTTAACAGTGCAGGTGAAGCCACTGTTTAATTCCTGATTATGTGCTTGTCAATCACCAATCAATAGAAATTATTTAAAAATTAAAATTCTCGTCCAAGAGGGTATATTCTGAAGTTTGGCGAAGCCTTGTGGCATCAAGTAAATAGTAAAAGTATAAGTCTAAGCAAAATAGATAAGAAAGAAAATTAGGTTCAAATTATTTTCAAGATAACAAAACGTTCAACAGTGCCATGATAAGAAATACAAAAAATTTAAATATTTATGGCATACTTCAGAATCATAAAGCAGAAATACAAGTTCGATACAACCTTTTACGAAGTTATACACTGCATTAATAAAACATTCCAAATATTTGATTAATTTTAATGTTATTCACTACAGCATTAGCATTACCTAAAACATTCTGAGTGTTATCAATTCAGTCAAATTCAATTACCAATTCGTAAATCAGTATAATATGAACAGTAAAGTTTTAAGCTCAGATCATAAAATTAATTTGTAAATGCTGTATTTAAAATTAGACGACGTTTTTCTTAATTGCATTTCCAGTTAGAAAATAGTCATTAAACATATACAATTCTTATTTAAGTATTTTAGGACATCACTAAAAAATAAACAAAAATCCTTTGAATCATTCATATTGATTCAACGGCAAAAACTGTTACCGTGGCCATTAAGAAGCCCATACGAAGCAAATTATAGCTTACAGTGACAATACAGTATAAGATACAAATGAAAATATTGAAACCGTGGCCATTACAAAACCCATAAGACGCAAGTTATAGCTGTCAATGTGACAACACAATCGAACAAATAATGACATAAAAAAAAACGATTCTTCATACTACCGAAATGAAAATGTTAAAAAGATACACCAAAAGAGCTAAATTAAATATGAAGAATGTTCAAATTCTTTAATAAAGAGTATGAAATTAAAATATGTCTTGGACGGATGATCTAAGATAGTACGAAACGACAGAGCAGAAAATAATCGTCAATTAGGCAGACCATTGTAATGTTGAAGAGATACTTGGGCTTTTACATCCATACTGCATTCATAACATTACAAAAAGCCTCAACTCTGCACCGTAGGTTCTTAAGGGTTCATACATTATTTCGGTGATACGAAGCTCTATTTTGGTTTTAAATATTAAAAATTATTGTATATAGTTGTAGTTATATACGATATGTTAAATAAAAATACTTTGGGCTGTTAAAATTGAATTTTGGACTGATCAAATTGACTTGGTTCATGGAGTTCATGGACTGCAGCCTCCAGTTAACAGTACTACAATACTATTATTGACAAGCACTTCGCAGTATACTGCTGATTTTGATCTTACTGATATTTCGGCACCTACGTGCTACAGTACCACAATCTAATAAAACTGATGATTATAATATACATTTATTTCTTAAACAATTCCGAATTATTTTTAATTTTTTTTTTTTAAATAAATATATTTAATTAAAATTGCAAATACCTTGTTTTCTAGACTAGTATTAAAAAAACTTTCTCCAAAGCAAAATTAAATTCAAAATAACTCACCTGTAAAAAGAAAGCAAAAAACAAAAATTAATGTAAAAGTAGATGGATACAAAATTAAAATTTTGTTTTTACAATGTAATTTTATTAAAATGTTTATTTTTAATTTTTTTTATATTATATAAAATAAAATCATATTTTAAAACAGCAAAAAATTTTTAATTAAAGCTTCAATTATATCCAAAACAAATATTTAGAAATTTTTTAGTAAATTTCCTTTAAGATAAACTTCAAAATTTTTATTCAAAATATGTATTATGAAACTCTTTGTTTCTGTTGTTGTTTCATTATTTTTTCTACTATTAGTTAATTTCATAAATTTCGAATAACAAAAAAAAAAAACAAAATAAAAATAATTGGTGTATGTAATTGAAAAAATAATTTTAGTTTTAATTATTTTTTTCATTTTTAATTATGATGCATTTCGGTATATCCATATTTATTTATATAGAAACAACACTGAATATATACCGAAATGTATTTAACTAAGAAAAACCATATTATAAAATAAATATTTACATAAAATTAATTTTTGTTTCTAATATTTTAATTTTTCAATTTTAAAGTAATATACATTGTTTTTTGTATTAATAATTATTTGTGGTATCCAGATAAGTTTTTCTACACCTTATAAATAACAACAATTAGCAAAACAATAGCTAAATTTCATTTTGTACAAATTAAGACAGGTAAAATATTTAATTTAATTCAATTTTATTGATTCAACAAGACATAAATGTACCGCCAAAAATTTTGTCGCTTTAACGGTTAATATGTGCGCTATGTCCCTATTACAAACCTTATTTTTACTTATTTATCAGGCTAAACATGTTATAATTGCATTTTTTTTTTTTTTTTTTATATAATTCCAAGTCTATGTGATGAACACCCTAACTGCTTTTAAACAGATATTTGGAATACACAATCACATACAATAGCTTTTTCTGTAGAATTTTTGTGGTATAGACTAATTTAAATGTGGAAAAGTATATCTATTGTAGAGTACTTCACCTTCATAATAGCATAGTTCCATTTTATTTTTAGTGATAACCAAAACTCTCAACTATTTAATCATTTATTTTATCCCAATGATAAAGGATACTGGACCAAGTCGAAAAATCCAGAAAGCATTTTTTGCCTCCGTCGGGAATCGAACCTGGAACCTTTCGGTTAAAAGGCAGGCGCTCTACCTACTGCGCCACCCAGCGTGTCAATTAGTATTAAATTCAGCTCAACTGTTAATTCAGAATTTGTTCTTATTTATACATAAATTGAAAATATTAATAATTTAGAACATCTATATTCTATTTATGAAGAAAAATTATCTTATTCAGCTGAGCTGAATTGAATAGAAATGGTTTTAATCATAATGTAATTATATACATAGAGTATTCACTCAGAACAAAAAATGTTAGTCAATTTTGTTGATTTAAAATCACCCCAAGATCGTATTTGGGGTCATTTTTTTGTTTACTTATAGATGCATATTCTTATTCCTGAACTTGCGCGCCATATATTTTTTGCTTTTGAGTTTGTATTTTGATCAATTTTATTTGTAAACGAGTATATATATATATTGCTCAAGTTAAGTGTATTATAAGATTGTAATATAAGATAAATAACTACACTCCTAACAATAATAAAATATCAGAATATCAATGTAATGCAATAAGAATATCAAAGTAAGTACTATATTGTGTGGATTGAAATAAGTATGTAGTTAAACATACAATAATATAGTCAATGATAAAATCACATAATCTGGAAAAAATTCTAAAAATAAAATTTAATGTTTATACATTACAAATCGTGAACTGTTTACGGAATACCGTTTTTCTTTTATTTCCTTAGAACTTTGTTTAAAATCATATTATTATTTCAATTTTGGTATTTATATTTTTTGAAGAAACAAACAGGCAACAACCCATTTTTGATAGATTATTTGTTTGTTCTTTTGTTCGTAAGTAAATATGTATATATACGTATATAAATACATATTTATACGTGATTGGTAAAATAAAAACAGACAAAATTAACAAAATAAAAAAAAATCTTATCTGAAAATATAAAAATTTACCTACTTCACAGTATATTCTTATTTTTTATTTTGAACCTTTGACTTGAAAAAAATATTAAAATATTAAATTTAATATACATGGATGGACTGAATGAATACTGGTGTATTTTTTTTTTGTTTTAACAAAATTATAATTATTCTTCTTTGCTCTAAGTAAGCAGTATCCATATAAGACTCCTTATTGAGACTCCTTCTTTGATTATATACAATAAAAACAAAAAAAACCAAATATTTTTTCTTGAAAAAATTGTGTACATATTATACATATGTATATACATCGATTGATATGCAAACAAACAAAAGAAAAACAAAAACCAGAATAAAAATAAAATAATATACGATCAACTCAAAACCTGTCTAATATTTTTGTTCTACGTTAATCATCTATGTATATATAATTTCTGCCTTAATAATTCAGGTAAATCACATTAATAAAAACAGAGTAAAATTAAATAATTCAACTAAGTTTAATCCAATATCATCACTTACAAAATATCCCTAAAAATATATATATTTACTTAATTATTATTTAAAAAAGAAAATTAGTACTAATATATAAATTTCAGTGATTGTCAAACTTAATGCATAATTATTATGTACCTGACCTACCTTAATAGCATGTTCACATTGTGTTTAAATTACGTTTGTAAACTATAGTTGAAAAAAAGTGTTCGCATTATACAAACTATAATTAAGTTTGACGTTTTGATTGTTTATCAATATAAAAAATAAATAAGGGAGCAAACAATATTTTTTAAAAATAAATTTTTTAGTTGATTTTGTAAGTAATGCAAAAGGCTAATTAAAAATAAAAAAAAAATATTAAAAATTAAAATTTTTAAAATTAAATTAAGTCAACATTATTATATTCATTTGTACAATTTAGAAGAAATATCCGGAAAAAAGTTTTTTGTTTAATAATTTTTTGTTTATGTCTAATTTTTAGTTAGGCAAATATATTATATGTATATATATTTCTTTCGTATATTTTAGTTTTTGGTGATTATTCTTTTTACAATTAATTTATTTTACTATTAATTGTCTGAAATATATCTTGTTGAATATGTGGGTCTAGGTATATTTTAATTTTTGTTTACATTTTAAATTGTTTCAAATTTCAAAAATATCATTGACAGGTTGCACAAAAATAAAAAAATACGATAAAAACTACGATATAACATAAAAGCTGGGTTGTGAACTTGAATTTAACATAATTTAAGTGTGATTTATTTTTAACTATAGTAACAAGTATAATTAGTTTTATATGAAAAAAGAAACAAATCGCACTTAAATTATGTTTATATACTATAGATAGGGACTCAACCATAGTTAATTCGGTAAATGCGAACATAGTATAAATAAATAAATGAATGAAAAATTTAAAAAAATAAAATTTATAGCTATACCATCTCTTATCTTCTTTGTAAATGGGATGTTGGTGTATTTTTTTAAGTTTTTTAATTTTCCCTTATTTTTGGTGATTAGAAGATTAAAAAGATTAAGATTTAAAATTCATTTATTTTCTTAAATAAAAAATTTTTTACAAACTTAAACATAAAGCTCTTAAATCTAATAAACTAATATAATAAATTCAATCAAATTAATAAAAGTAAAAAAAAACTATAGTTTATTAGAATAGTTAATAGGAACAAAAATAATAATATAAAATTCAATAAGAAATAATTTAGTAAAAATAACAAAACTTTATATATGTAAGAAAATAAGTAGGATCATTCGAATATATTCCAAAGAATACGTGTTGAATGAAACAAACATAAATGAAAAAAAAAATATAAATATGAATGTTTTAGCGGGGTACTAAAATCATAAGTAATTACAAATTAATATTTGACAAAATAATTGAAAAAAAATAGAATTAAAAATAAAATTAAAAATAGTGTAAACAATGTAACAAAAAATGTAAAGAAAAAAGAAATAACAAATAAAAAATGTACGAAAAGCTTAATATTGAAGTAAAAAATTTACAAGTATACTATAAGTTCAAGCAAAATTAAAGAATATAATATAATTGAAGTATGAAGAGAAAACCAAATTTAATTAAAATACATACACAAAACACTAATTTAATACAAGTTTCCACCATTAAATAGTAATTCAATTTGAGAGTGATCGAACTGAAATAACCAGATTTCAACTGTCTAAGAAATGAGTAGAAATTACGTTCACTTCTGATGTGAATTGGTAGTCTATTAAAAATTCGTGGTGCCATATTAACAAAGCAATGAATGCGTAAATTGTGTTGTTCTGGCCATTGGAACAGCAACAAAATTCAAATAATTAATACGTAGGTTGTAAGTTGGCGTTAATCTTTGATCGAGGTAACCAGATCTAATGAAAAAAATTTTCATAGTTTTGTAGATATAGAGATGTCTGAGTGGCAATATACCGACTCTTTTGAAAAGTGGGAAACTAGATGATAGACGATTAACATTAAGCATGATTCTTAAGTAATGTTTTTGGGCTAGGAGAAGTGGACGAATTCTGTTATTGTAAGAACCACCCCAGCAAGCTAAACCATAATTCAACTTGGAATTGAAAAAGGCGTAGTAAAATATATTTAAAATTTCCAACGTACTACATTTTCTCAAATGGTAGCCATAACGAACAATTTTATTTAAATATTTTTTTAAATTATGAGTATGTTCAGACCAATTTAATTTATTATCCAATATAATTCCTAGGTATTTGAAAGAGCTAACATTTTCAATATAAAAACAGCCATTATCGCAGAGGACAGAATCAAAGTATGACATGTTTGAGGTTGGAGAAACAAATAAAGGAAAACGTTTACAAACCGGCGAGTAATAAGATAAATCGCTAATTTCATTACTATTACAAGAAGTTTTGAAAAACATTAACTTAGTGTTAGGGCTTATAGTTAAATGATGAACAAAAAACCAGTTCCTAATAAGCTGCAAATCGTAGTTAATTTTAATTACAACATCCATCAAATTAGAGCCACTATAAGAAAAAGCAGTGTCATCTGCAAAAGCAGTCAGCAGCCCATTATAATTTTGATTTAAGAGAGAGTTAATATAAATAAGAAATAATATCGGCCCCAACACTGAACCTTGGGGAACACCTTTGTTAATGAAAATCATTTCACTAACTTTAGATTCAACTCTGACTTTTTGCTTTCTATCTCTTAGATACGACTCAAACCATTTGAGAATAAAGCCTCGGAAACCAGCATTATACATTTTCTTCAATAGTAAGTTGTGAGATACTGTATCAAATGCTTTTGTGATATCAATGAAAAGAGCAGCACAACTACTATTCTTATTCAGACTATTATAAATTTTATTAGTAAATTTTAGCAAGGCATCTTCTGTGCTCCTATTTTTCAAAAAGCCAAATTGACTAGTACTAAAAAAATTTGTTTTAAATAAAAAATTAACTAATCTAAATTTAACAGCCTTTTCGAAAATTTTTGAAAAAGGTGATAGAAGTGAAATGGGACGGTAATTGTTGAGTTCAAACGGACTACCTTTCTTAAAAGAATTTTATTATATAATTTTTTAAAGAATTGTTGATGAATAACTATAATATAATATAGATTGATAATATAAGTAAATTATATTCAAATTAAAACGCACATTTTTCTAAAAAATGCAAATAAGTAACTAATTCGATTACGTGGAGAGCAAATAATGTTAATATTCCCAACTCAAAAAAATGTAACGGTATAAAAGTATGACAAATTATACTTATATTCAAATGATGGCAATATTGAATTTAAGCATAAAGCGTATACGTGTATATAAAATAGTGAATTTAGACATAAGCCAGTAAGCGAAATAACCTTAGGTAATTAAACAAATAAAATCTATTACTTAACAAATTCAAACTTCTATATACCTTAGAAATCAAATAAAATTTTTACATTTATCAGAATTCATTAAATAATAATAAATGAAAAAATAAATTTAAGAGCAATAAAAAATAAATATATACCAATTAACTTAGTTTAGTTGAATATAGTTTAAAATCTAAGAAAATTTCAATTTTTAAATTAAATTTTTTTTTTTTTTTTTGAATAAACATTAGCTATACAGAGTGTTGTGAAAATATCTCAAACTGGTGGTGAAGTCAAAACAGAAACAATTCCCATTATTTTTGTTTTGTATATAGTTGGAACGAAATAAGGTAATTTATTTAAATTTAGAAAGCATTTCTTTATAAATTGGGCTTACCGAATCTAATATAAATGTCATGTTATTTACACTTATCACTTGCTAATGTTAAAAAAAAATTTTATTTTCATAAATAATCCGTCGCCGCCTATTTACTGCTATTATACGAAAAATCGCATTTTCTTTCAACGAATTTTTTTTTCTTCATTCTTTACCTTGGTTACAAAATTTATTTCTAATACACGCATAAAACACAAAAGAAAATAAAAAAAAAAAAAATTCCTTTAAATCCTTTAAAAGGTTTCTGTTAAAAAAAATGAAAAACAAAAGTAAAATTTTCAACTGTAAATATCTTTTAATAATAGTGAATAAACATAATATAAAAATGATAAAAATAAAAAAAAAAAAAAAAACAGAAACCTTAAAAACGACGAAAAAAATTTTTTTTTTTCTTTTTGTTTATGTCATTACATAAACAACAGAATAAAACGAATATCGGGAAGCTTTTAGGCTCATACAAAACACAGGTGAAATTCAACACAAAAACCAAGAAAAACATTTAAATGGCATCTATACAGATTATTTAATGTTGCTATAACAGTATTTAAAATCAAAAACGAAAAAAACGTTGTATAACGGTAAGAACGAACAGTATTTCGTTTCTTTTTCTTATTTATTTAATGAACAAAGCAAAATTAAACAATTTCACCTGTCACTTAAATTTTAAATACCGATGTACTAATTTAACAGCTTTTTTTCGAATATCGTTTAGCTACATTTTATTTAGCTGTATTGAAATATTATTGCAGTTAATTTTAGAAACCGAATGTTTGTTATAAAAAATTAAAGGTAGAAAATTTACAGCAAATAAAAAAATCTGCCTCATTAATAATTATTATAATAGTTCAATACACCACCACATATGAACTATAGAAGGAGATGCAACTATAACTTTACACCAAACAGAACGAAAAAGATTAAAAAAATAAACCTTTGATTTGTAATCAAATATACTAAAAATTTAATTACAATGAAATTTTATATAATCAATTTCGTTTGATTTTTATATTTCACAGATCATTTTTATGATCAAAGGTATAATGGTCGACACAAAAATTATTTAATTAGTGACTAAATTTGACATTAAATTTAAACATTTTTAAAGTAGATTTAATATCATATATTATAATAGAGTTAGTTGGCAACATTTCACCTCAAAATTATTCAATCTATTCACCAAAAATGAGAGAAAATAAATTACTACACCACGACCACATCTACACCATCACACCATCTTATTTATACAAATTTCAAGAGAGTGAATAGCATAGGAGGCATATGAGTTTTATATTCATCATTAAATGAAGGTAGGTACTTTGGTAAATAGACAATGTTATGTGTATCGTAGTAAGTTGTTAACAAAATTATTATTGTTTTTTTTTTATACCACTTCATTCCTAGTGAAAAATATCAGTATCATTGTTTTCATAAATGCAAATCTGCAGTCAATCTGCATATTCTGAATTTATGAACACACTTGTCAGATTTTCTGAATGCTGTTCATAAATGCAGACTCAAAGTCTACTGGACGTCAACTTAGCAGAATAAATTTTTAGTATGCATACATTTTTTTGAAGTACTTTTCTTTGTTGTTTTGAGTATTTTAGTTTTTGTTTTGTTATTTAAAAAAAAATATTATTTTCAAAATGTCAGTATTAATGAACAGAAACTTTGCAGAATTGTCAAGCAAAGGTAAAATATAGGTAGAATTTGTATTCATTATTGCAAAGTACGCCAACTGGTGGCAAACTTGTTGTCAGTTTGCAGCATTTATGAATACACCCTATATTTAAATCCCTGTTCTGTTAAAAACGTTAAATTTGGCTTTAACTTGAATTATAATTAATAAATAGGCATCTAATGTTACTATTCTACTTATGATATAACCCAAATTTTACGTCCTTTGGGATAAAAAAAAATTGGTTTTACCCAAGTAAAAGTAATTCAAAATTATGTTTTGTAAGAAACTTACATTTTTATTTTTTTACTATTTTAATAGTTAATGATATAGCTAAATGATACATGCCAGCCTATTATCATACATTACAAAAAGCAAAGAATAACAAATTTACAATTTAATTTTTAAAATAAATAATTGAAAAAAGAAATAAAACTATTTTTTGTTTTTTATTTATTTCCCTTAACATTACCCAAAAATGATGTCATAGTTTATTTATATTATACACGCATACCTTAAGTTCATTTACTAATTATTCTAAACATAATTTATATTTTATTTGTCATATTGATTTAATTGTATGTATTGTGTACATTAAATACTATACAACACACATACACATTAACAATTTTATAATAATTATAAAAATCATATATTAATAATAATTTTAATTAAAGTTGTTTGTACAGGATGTATCTCGAAAATTATTTTAATAGTATACAATTTTAAATTAAGTGGCACACTATTGACAAGCTAGTAATTATTAAAACAAACATCTCAGAAATCATCTGATGTATATTTTGATAAAGACATTTTGTACCACAAATATTTTAGTTTAAAAAGAACTGAAAGTCACAGCAATTTTGTTATTGATACTAGGATACCCTATCCTGCGTAGCTGTGACAAATCTATAGATATACTGAATACGAACTTTTGAGATCCATATCAGGTTGTCAAACATTGACAACCTGATGTAGCAATATGTAGCATATGTAGCATATGACCTATTATGTAGCAATATTGACAATGAAAATGTGTTTTGTTTCCTGTAAAACTAATATTCGCTCTCCTGCAGACATATGTAGTAATTGAGAATTTGTTTTCTATATTTCAGATTTATACTCCCTTGCAGATTCCAAAGTTATCATTATTGACAAACCCCAGTCGCATTGCATGCTTTATGCCAGGAATAAAAAAGGAATAGTTCTACAAGAATATATTTCACAGTTAGAATATTAGACATTATAACTTCATTTAAATTGCTGAATTAAGTAATTTCCTATCCGAACAAAAATATTATAGAAGATTCACTACATTTTTTTACACAGTCATTTTCAAATTGCTAATTCACTACAGTTAATACACATGTTTTAACTGTAGTGATAAAACAAATAACACATGTTTTTAAGCACCCTGTACACGTATAATTACGTATGAATTAAATACAAAATATATTATTATAATATAACGGCATTTGTATATAATAATAATAATAACAATGAAATTAAAAAAAAATAAAAAATTACCGTTTACAAATAAATACTACCTTTACCAACTAACGGTTTGTTTGTTTGGTTTTTTTTAACTAATTTTTTACAAAAAAAGGATATTTTCATATTCTAATAATAATTATTTCATTATATGAATATATATATATAAACATAAAGATTAATTGACCCAAGAAATTTAGAAATGTAATGAGAGTTGAACAAACAAAAAAAAAAAGTAAAAATTAATATGAAAGGAAATATATGAAAGCCTCTTAATCTTCTACTTCTGAAATTAATAATGAAGTCAGTTAAACTACCAACCCAACGAATTCAAATGGTAGAATCATATTCGATGTTGTTATGCTTTTTAAAATCGTTTTAAACCATATTTCAGAGATTAACAGTCACAATGAATCGCATTCATCATCCATTGAAATCCCACTGACTATTAGAAATTTTTTATGGATCTCCAAACGGAAAGTAAATAAAAAAAACACATCAAAAATTTAAAATTATGTTCAATTATCATTTCACCGGATAACACAGGGCATACCAGTGTTCATTCTACGGAGTTAGGTAATAATTATTATATAAATGTAATATCCTAATATTTTTTTAAAACATATATTTACATTTCCTCTATACTTTATTATTTTTTTAAAAATGTATAAGCTTGTATCCAGTATCTAAAACAGTCTTAATAATTTTAAATTATTTTTTTACAAAACAAGTAAAGTATAAACCTACTGGTATTAATTTTACAAAATGACCCCGGGTCAAATTTAAATATTCCTGACCGTATTAATATACCCGTAAATAACCCGTAATGACCGAAAATATATGATTAATGTTATCTATTAGATATTTCATTCAATTCAATAAAAACATCTATCTAGAGCACATACTAATCAATACACACACTAATCAAAATCATTTTTCTAATCCTAACCAATTTCTAAATATTAAAATTTATTATTGCAACCAGTCTAAATAATTTAATTCTTCCCGAATAATCTTTTCTGAATTCTCATAAAATTTTATTACGGCTTATATTACAATCCACAGTCGACAAATATTATAAAGCGATCCAAACCATATAATGAAATGTCATAACATACGTCTCATTAGTTTTAAGTCATTAAAATATCCAGTATTCACGTGTAGGTAAATACGCCGATTAAATAACTGAAAACGATTTAATGACAAAAAAAATGAATATCCATAATTACATTTTTTTCGTTGGAAAATGAAAAATTTAAATTTTTCTGTATTTGAACATAACAAAAAATAAATTTAATATGAAAACGAAAGAGGACAACCCTATTATGTAGCAATATTGACAATGAAAATGTGTTTTGTTTCCTGTAAAACAACAACAACAAAAAAAAACCAAGAAACAAATCTCACGTTGAAGGAAAGGTCAAAAGTTGGTACAATATGCACAGGTAGAAAGAGAATTTTACTATGATATTGCGAACGAATTAAACTACCGTTAGAATATTGGCAACACACAAAATAAAAGCAAAGAAAAAAATAAAACTGTTTTTTTTTTGTTGCCGTTCGACCACAAAGAGGGGGCAAAAAAAAATAAATAAAAATCTAATGTACAGTAATAATAGAATACCGGTAACTGAAAGAGAAAAAACAAAAAAAAACTTTGAAAGAAAGCAAAAAAGGAAATAAAATGACAAGAGAAATAAATACAAAAAATAACAGTATAATATTTTTCTCATCATTGTACATTTATATAATGTTTTTTTTTTTTTGTTCCATTCAAACTTACACTTAAACTAATTTTTTTTTTTGTTTAGATAAATTTTGTTGCTACTGTTCTTTATTTTGTTTTTCTACACTCTAAGAATTTAAGGATGAATTACATTAGCATTGCTATATAAATTTAAATAACATGCTCTTAAGTTATTTTCTTTAATTGGAAAATTCTGTTAACTTAAAATAATGCCTAAATTATTTAGCACATTGTTTAGTAATAGAAAAGACTACATAGTTGTACAGTGATGATTCGTGAGTTGCATGACTGATTTATTTTATATATATATTCCGGATTCCACAAAAGGATGCGCTGCTGCCTTCTGACTTCTTAAATATGATGCTGATATAGACAACACATCAATCTGGATTTGACACCCAACAAACGTTTATATAAAATCCTAGAGTTCATTTACAATTTTGATCAGAATGGTACATTTTGACTGATGAAATATGTTTTGTTCACTATCATTACCAAAAAGCAATCAATTATTTGCTACAGATTTTCGATAGAAAAATAATTTTTCTTCGCATTTATGGTGATGTGCAATACAAAGCCGTTTGAAGAAAATATATAATGTAAAGTTGTGGGAGCCGTACACAGACATAGATGTAGTCAAACAAGTCAAATTACGGTCACGTTGGTCAAATGAAATAATATGATCAAACAATAAAAAATTAAAAACGAAGAATACTGCACAATGATAGGTGCATGGGGTAAAGCCAATTGGTAATGAAGCCAAAATATGTCGTTTACGACGGGCGCAGATATAGATGTACTCAAACAATTTAAATCAAGACATTTTGACTATCAGAGGTACCTTGTTCGAATGAAAAAAAATTATCAAGCTAAAAAAGTTTTAAATGCACGCAAATGCACACGCTGGGTGGTGCAAGTGGGTAAAGCGCTTGCCTTTAAACCGAAAAATCCCAGGTTCGAGTCCCGATGAAGCAATTGGTTTTTCGACTTGGTCTAGTACCCTTTGTCATTGGTGGTATACCCTTCAAAAATCAAATTCCTATAGTAGTTTTCCACATTTAATGAGTTGATAAGCCAGTAATTTGATAAATAAAAGCTCGAAAAACATTGTAGATATTGTAGTATAAACTTGCAGTACCGTACTTAATTAAGCATAAAAAATTGATTCTACCTTAGTTACTGTCAAGAACATAAGAAAAAAAATCGAGGAATACTGGGAGCTAATTAACAGTTAGAATTGCTGTGCACAATGATAGTTGAACGGCGAAGCCAATTCGTAATGAAGCCAAAATATATCGTGAACGTTCCAATTTTAAATCTGCAGTGGCACTGTATAGGCACTAAAAAACAAGTTTCACATATGCAGAATATAGCATCATTTTTCATCTTAAGCAAAATTAAAACGATAATCGAGAGATCCCAGCAAAGCAATACAATACATATCAAGTCGTATTGTAATACATATACAAATTAAAACAGTTAAATGGAAGATCATCATCATGAACAGTGTCCTGCAACTCCAATAGCAAACAGGTGGGAATAAAGTTCATTCAGTTTTTCACTTCAAATGGGAATTAACTGAAGTCATTTTAAACTGATATGCTTCAATATACTTGTTGGAGTAAATAAATTATATTTTTTTAAATCAAATTGAAAGTAATGTGATGGTGATTCATGATTTTGTTATCAAAATTATGATTGGGGTACATTTTTACAGTAATCTATCACTACACAGGTAAATGGAAGGAGAAGAAGAAAGCAGTAAAATAAAGCGTCCCTAGATCCCCGAATTTAAAATCTCTCAATCTCTCAAAAAAATATATACTCTGTTTCCAGAAAAAAATTCGGTTTGCGTTTTGGTAAAATCTGTAAACACTCATTTTAATCGTAAAAATGTACAACTATATTATATAAATTTTAATTAGGATTGCCCAGCTTCTATCCTATCCCATTGAAATTTTACAAAATAAACAAAACTTTACATAATTTTATTTTTCGGTATATACCTACATTCCATTCAATTTCATTAAAAAAACAAATAAACACAACAAAAAAAAAGGTTAAAGTTCAACGGACATTACAAAAATGCGCCTACCTGTACTGTAATTTATTACTAAAAAGGTAAAAGAGATACATACTTGTGTGAATTCGAATTGTATAACATCCACATTAGTAATGAATGAACATTAGGATTCAATCTTTATAGCAGAATTGGTGGGTGTTTTTGTAACAGAAATAATGAATGGTTGTTGTTAAGGACTAAATATTAGAATTCAATGAATGTAATGGGGGTGATAGAAGTAGAGGTGATGTTTTTGTTAGGAAATAATTAAAGGTTACTCGATTGATAGGTTGGTAATTATTCCAAAGGCAACAAAATGACTTTTAAAAAAAAATATTATTGATGTTTTTCATAACTGTATTCTAATGTTCTTTTTATGTTTAAAATTTTTTAATGGTAAATTTTATATATAAAAATTTCAGAGTACATTTTATTTTTTACTTTTTTCTGCCTCAATGAAGTTCAAAATTTGAAATTTTTTCTTGTTTATTACTTTCTGCTTACTTTTTTCTGCTTTAAATTATTTCAAATATTTGAAAATATTTCAGGTTTTTGTTGGATTGAGGAAATTTGATTTTTTTTTTTTTTTTATTATTATAATATAAAAAATTTTAATAATTTTTTAATGAGAAAGTAAATATTTATTTCGTTTATTAAAACAACAATATGATTTGTTATTTTTAAGCTTCAACTCTGCTTCGGGTTTAAGTTAAAAACAATTTTTTTTATTCATACTAATACTTCGTTCCTCAGAAACCTTAAAAAGTTTACCAGCTCTTTTACTTCATTGATACAAAAAATAATCTCTTGAAATATGTTCCCGAACCATTTTTAAATTGTCTAATTATGCATATATTTTTTTCTTTTTATATGCATGTAGTTACATTCCGTTTAATCAAAATCCGCAAAGCTTGGAAGAAATTTAAAATGCGATCATTCAGCCGACTTCAAACAAGCCTTTGATAGCTTACAGCGTGATTTTATGTAGACCATTATTGCTAGCTATGGTCTGCCCATTCAAATAGTCAACATCATGAAAAGGCTTTACAGGAACGCTAAAATCAGTGTGTTGCATAGAAGAAAAGTGGGGATACTTTCAATGTCCACAACTGAGTAAAACAAGGCTGTACTTTATCCCACCAACTATTCATTTTAATTTTGGATTGGATGTTGAAGAAAACAAATCGTGGAGCAAAAGATCTCCAATCGTGGATCTTGAAAGCCGTATCCGAGGCACGCTCAGCAGATCTCCAAACATTTCACAAAGCCTGAAACTTCAGTTCTTCAACGTTCTCTCAGTTCTTTTATATGGATGCGAAACATGGAAAGCAACATAAAGAATCATCTCGCACATTCATATATTTGTTAACAAATGTCTGAAACGGATTCTCCGAATATATTGGCCCGACAAAATTTCCAACAAGGAACTGTGGGAACAAATAAGAATCGTCGGAAATGGAAATGGACCGGACACACACTTCGCTGACCTGCGGGAGACTTTGCAAAAGCAGATGAATAAAATCTGCAGGGTTAAAGAAAGGGTGGTCGTGCAGAAACATCGTGATGCCAAACAATAATGAATGAAGTAAGCACATGTGGAAAAACCGAGTTCGGTGAAGAAAGCTTGTTGATGCCAATAGACCCACCAGGAGCAACAGGATCAAAGATGATAACATTCCAGTTATTTGTACGTAATAACTAGTTGGACGTAATCCTGAATTATCAGTGCAGATAAAATTCTATTTTCAGTTTTCTTCTGTAGCAATAATCTGATTTTGTGTAAAAAAAAAAAATTGATCCAGATGATATTCTTTCAAATAAAATTTCAATTACCGTTTGCAGGCCTTGTCCCGTTTACTATGAAGAGACATGTGCGTTTGATTTTTTAACACTTAGACATTCTTCGATGATTACCCGATATTCTTGATACAAAAAAAAAACATTTCTACTTCTTCCAAATTTTTTTTGCTGAACAATCTCACAAGTCTGTCTTCACGCATTCTAACAATTGATCTCGTCATTAACTTTTTCTGTTACTTATAAATCGTAAAATGTGGTTTAATATTGTTCCTTCTTACATTATAATCGCAGAATTATTCCTTTCAGTACATCTTAATGCCGGTTTGGTGTGTAAAGTGCTTTTTCTACATTCTGCCTCATAAATCATGACGGGTTTTCTACCTTATCCATTGTTTTCATATATTTTTATTCTTCTAAAAATGACCTCGCATAAACATTTCAATGTTAATGAGGTTTTGTTTATTTGGACTTTACACTCCACCATGTAATCTTTATATCCATGCTTCGACTTCGACTCCTACTTCCTTGAAGCGTATTATTTGTTCGATAAATTTCATTCGAATGACTAATTGGACTAATTGTAATAAATAATTTAGCGTAAATATTTTAAATTAAATTGTATGAGTAACATATAACAATTCGGTCATATCTGATTATCTTTCAAAGATATTGTATATAATTATTAATATGACAGGACTCTGCGTAAAAATAGTTAAACTGTTCACCCCACTATTCTTGGCAATTGTGAAAGAAAAACATATTTATCGTTAAAGTAAAATAATAGTAGGTGGAAATAGTTATATCAGGACACTCCTGGAAAGCAAATTAACATTAGGTTTTATTCTTGTCAACTCAAGTGATATATTGATTTATAGGTATATATTAAGGTATTGCTAAGTTGAAGTTCGATTTTACTGTTACTAAAATCTTCTGGGCCATTTTTTCAAATTATCTCTTATCATCTCTGAGACATCCTACATATTACTATTAATATTTTCTTGATATAAATCTGATCTGGCCATAAAAGTCTTTCTCTCTTACCCATTTCAGAAATTATTATTAGTAATATCTGGCTCCGTAAGTTATAAAACAACTTTAAAAATAAATCTTTGTATGTGTATTTTTTTGCCATTTTTTAGTTTTGTTTTTCTTTAACATAAAAATTTACAATTTAGTTTTACGATCTATTCTAAAATACAGGGAAAAAAATTTTATTCCCAAAATTATTGATTTTAAAGATTTTTTTCTAATTCAAAATATTTGATAACATTTTGTATAAAGTCTAAAATCTGATAATATACAGAAAACAAAAAAAACAACAAAAACAATAAGTAAAAAAAACTTTTCTGAAACCAATTTGTTCTTTTACATGGCAGGATAATCTAAAAATATCATATCTGGTCTTTAAAATATATGAAAAAAAATTCATATTTTAACAATTTAAATTTTACATTTTTTGGAAATTTATATTTTCCCTTTAAGATTTAATGAAATTTTACACCCTCCCGGAAAAACTTTATTTCCTAAAAAGTAACTATTAAAATATTTTTTTTTTCTCCCTTAAATATACAGTGTGTCACAAAACTAATTTTAACGTTAATTTAATTCAAATTGAATAGACTTTATTTATTCGAATCATTCAATTTAAATTACACAATTTTATAACCACCCTGTAAAATTTTAAAATTTAAATAATAATTGTCTAGGATAAAAAGTTTTAACCCAAAGACCAACAAATATAAAATTTGTATATACATATTGACATTAAAAAATCAACAACAACAACTATACATAAAATAAAATATTTAAATTAAAATTTTCACAAAATATGCAAATTTATCAAAAATATTTGACAATGAAAAACAACCACACATGTATAACATATTAACAATATTAGTACCATAAACAATGTTATCTGGAATCAGATGAGGAATTTATCATAAATTATAGATCTATCATGAGTTTATAAATTGTATATTTTTTTATATAATCTACGTATACAAAAAAAAACTGGGTTGTTATAAAGTTGGTCAGACAAACTGATAGATTTTGTAAAAATGAATAATCTCTCATTTAAATAATACGTTGAATTTAACAAATTTTTATGAGTCAATCAATATATTGTCCTAAAGTATATTCTTATTAATATCGATTAATTGATTTTTACAAGCACTTTAAATATAAAAGTTGCATTAGTATTATTTTGTGCCATACACCAATTTTGGGTCAATTGACCAAACGATTAATCTAGAGGTTTTTAGGTTTTATCTTTCTGAATTTTTGGTCTGTTTGTTTCTATCTTATTCTTATTTAGTTTTTGGGTTAATGAGTATTGATATTGTACCATATCCAATCCACCTACTTTACGAGTATGTTACAAACTATTATCACATAACCTATAAAATGTAAAATTTATCCTATATGCCATGTTAAAAGCAAAATTGTACTATTATAGTATTATTTTCACCTACTTCCATTGCTCATTGATTTGAACTGAAATAATAACCAAAAATTTGTAACTATTATTTTGTCCCATACGTATTACACGGATATAGAACAAAATTATGTTGAATTTGCGTAAAACTATATTGTACCAATATCCACTGAACACTTAAGCTTAAAAAATATATTTCATAGAAAATTACCGTATGATCATTGATCAGTAACATGCTAACATGTGAACATTTAAATTGAAAAACATATTTTACGCATCGTGAAATTTAACTATGAAACGAAAATGGACTTATTAAATAAACAAAGGTCAATGCATGTAATTTTTGAGATAATGCGCATTTTGGATTATTCAGATACTTTAAATACTTATGTGCTTAGAATGGAACATGAAATTTTTGACTCTACCGATATTGATTTAAATATAGAAAAATATTTTAATTTTCCAGCTTCAAAAGTTAAACCAAATGTAGGCGAAACGGAAGCGAGCTCTGATACTAACTCTGAATAGAACTTTTCTTATATATATGGATATTTTTACCCTAAACACATTAAACTGCATGCATTTAAACGTGTTAACAAAAAAGTTATGTTTTTTGTGCCACATCAAAACAACCAGTTGAACAAAACCAGTCGTTTGTATTAATATGTGTACAGTTTAATTTGTATATTATTACTAGTAGACACCTGTGCAATTCCACAGTATTTTATGTATTTAAAAAATTCTGGATAAGAACATCATCTTTGATTCATATCAAATTTATACGAATCTTATTTATTTTTTTATTTCTGTAGGTAAATAGGAATCCTCGAAGGACACCAAGTGATTTAATTAACGCGCGCGCAAATTAACAACGGCAGTGAGGACCTTAAACCCACTAAAACCATTTCTTTTTTATCTTTCATACATCACAAATCCATGATACATCGACTAATGAATTGTTACTCTAAAAAAAAAAATATATATGTTTTTTACTACAATTTAAATTGTGGATGTTTCTGTATTATTAATTAAAAAAATTTTTTTTTAAAGTATTAAAGTAAATTTGAATTAAAATAATTAAAAGCTGTAAAAAGGTGATTTAAAAATGAAATAAAATATAAAAGTGCAAAAAATTACTGTATTTTTCTATTTTGAGTATTTTGTCATAGTATTGGAATTGCTTAACTTTTTTCTGCTATTGACATATCTTTCTATCTCTTTAATCTTAATATGTACCATAAAAAAGAAATCTTATCTCTATCAATTTGACATCAAAATTACAGTAAAAATCTGTTATAGTCACAACTGGTTATACGCACCATTCGCTTTTTACTGTCATCCAACAATTTTACTGTCATCCTCTTTTTTAATATATTTTTATGTATTTTAATTCGTTTATAGTCAAAAACGCAAGTCACCAATTCTGTTATATGCAACAATTTTTTTGAAAGAAAGTAAGTAATAAACTTCACAAGTTCATACAATCGATGTCGTTTATAGTCACACTAAAATATAATGCCAATTTTTTCAATAAAACAAAAAAATAAATTAAAATGTATTATTTTATTGAAAAACTTATTTATATATTATCTTTTTCTGTTATTTATTACAAATATGTATATTTTGTGATTTGATTACATAACAGAATTGCTATTTATGAATAAAATAAAGCTGAAAATTGTTATACGAAAGATATTTTATTGAATTTGGTTTATAAAGATGCAATTTTTTTTTACTACACCTATAGTCACAAAAAGTTTATAGTCACAAATATTATTGAAATTTTAGGGAATGTGTATAACCATGTTTTACTGTATATATTTTTTTTGAAAAAGCAGAAGCAAATAACCTAACATTTATTATATAATTTTTGATATTTTGATTTTTGTTGTTATGTTTTGTTTTCAATTTTCGTTTGTGTTTTCGTTTTTGTACTTTTTTCTATAAGTTTGTGTGTTTATTTAAAATGATAGAATTTTTATGAAGCCTTTTTGTTCAACTATTCTTGCTTTTTTACTCTTCACGTCGTTCATCTTGTATATTATAATATAAGATTACTTTTGAATAATAAAATTGTTTTGTTAATATTTTCTAATATGACTTATATAAATATTCGAATTTTGTACTGCCGGACAAAAATTCTGATGCTCTTGATGACGATTTTAGTAATAAATGCAGGTAAAAATAAATATAAAGTTTGATAGTTGTATGTGTAAACTTAGGATTAGACAGTAGAAAGTTTGCAATCTAGTTATGTCAGATCTTCAAATTATATTTCAAAGCAAATTAGTTACATTAAATCTAAGAATAATTGAATTGTACAAATTAGATGCATTACCAGTACGGTGTTTCGAAAACGTCAAAAAATCCTGATTCATAGAAAAAGTATGTCAAGGTGGACAAGCTTATTCCAACTATAAAAACAAATCTTTAAAGATAAACAAGAGAATATTAAAAGGAAAATATTCGACTACTTTCAACAATTATAAAAAATTTTACTCTAACAGTAGAATACAAATTTTTATAAAAACTACCCCAACTACCTTATTTTTTGACCGTTTGCAAACAACATAAAAACAAATTCATAAAAACAAGAAAAAACATTTTTTATGTATTATAAAAGTAAATTATTACAAAATAATATCAACCTATATATTTTTCTTAAAGTGGTTGTGAGTTGCGGCACCTACTAAACAGATATGACAATAATTTAATTAACTGAATTTTCACATTGAACTAGACTATAGAATTCTAGCTAGTTATTATAATTAATTAAATATACTTAAATAACCATTATAAATTGCTAATCAAAAACAGATTAAAATATTTAATTTGTAATACAATACAATATTTTCAAAAAGTGTTATAATCCGATTATGAACAACTAACTCCAATAAATAAAAAATGTTATTTATTATAATATAATGAAATACCTTTTCAAAATAAATTGACATTAATCTATATGGATTACACATACGAACAAACATACCAACAAACATACGAACATAAATTATGTAAAATGTCAAAAAAAAAACAAAAAAATCTTTTGTTTATCTTTTATAAACTCAACTATATTGAATCCCTCATACTATGCTAACAGTTTTTTAGAATATGATATAAAAACAATGGCCGAGTAATTTACATAAATTTTCAAAAAAATTTGTATATCTAAATTCAACTGAAAAAAATATCTGAATTAAACCTAATTTTTTTTTTGTAGAGTTTAAATATTTTGTATACTATTTTAAGAATTATGATAGAAAAAGGACAAATATTGGTTATATATAGTTAAATTTAAATTGAATTTGATTGATTTTGTTTTTAATTTACTAATTATACAATAGAGTTTCTTATTAATAATAATACTAAATTAATGTAGAATAATATAAACAAAAAAGTTTCCAAAAATTATTAGAATATTTTTCAGAAATAATTCTGTTGTATTAATTCTACAATTAGCATAAATATTTACTATAATATATAACAAGAAATTGTATTAATCAAAATATTTTGAAAACGTTGAAAACAATTCTGTGTATAATAATATAACAATTTTAAAAAATTATTAAAAGTCTACATAATTTATTTATAACAAAAATAACAATAAAAATGTTTTATGGTCCACTTCATTTTTTTTTTTTAAATATGCAATTTTGGGATTTGAAAACACAAGAGCTTCCAAATTTAACAATATAGGTTTTTTTTTTAAATAGAAACAAATTTACGTCATATTATATTGAAATTTTAAAATTTTGTAGACTTTTATTTCATCACATTTTATTATAAATTGTGAATGCTAAAACAAATTTGGTTGAGTATATTTCGTTATATATAATTAAACAGAATAAAGAGTAATACAAATTGAAAATAAATACAGAAATAAAAAAAAAATAATGAATCGAAAAAATAAAATTTTCTTTGGAGACTTTACTGAAATCCTAAAATGAATAAACACAAATAGTTAATTTTTCAAACAAATTTGTTCAAACTTAAGTTAAATAATAATGAAATAGAAAAAAACAAACATATATCTACAAAAATACAACAAAATCCATTTTAATTATATACACATTTAAAACTCTACAAAAAATTCTACAAAAAAAAATATGTCTTAAATTTTAAAATTATTGATTTAAATTTTGCGACATTCAAATTTAAAACATTATTTTTTATCTTCCGCATTTCTCTCCTTTGTTACATCATATATTTCAATCGTTAATTCTACTCTCATTTACTGCTCTATTAAACAAAATGTTAAATTCATATTTACTCTCCAAGTAATTAAAATCTTGTAGCAGATTATTGATATTTAAATTATTTATATTTCTTTAAGATATTGCACCTTGATCTCTTATACTCTTCCAATAATTCCAATAAACTAGATTTATGGCAATATTTTATGCTTAATTCTGAATAACAGAGGACTTGTGTTACAGTCTGACTTGAGTAGCTTTTTTCAAAAATTTAAAATAATATCAAATATCAATTTTTAAAATTCCAAAATAAAATAAAATTCTAAAGTATAATATAGCTAGTCTCTTTCTACCGCATTTAATCACCCATACAATTTACTCAATAAACCCTTTACTTTTTTCCAAATGGAAACATTTTAAAAATTATTTCATAAAATAAAATTAAAAATTTTATATAAATTCCTTAAAATTTAATTTTTGATGGTAATAAAATAATATTATATATTTTGTCAACCACGTACAGGATATAATATGTATGTATGTATCTACGAATGTATTTTGTAATACCATAATAGGAATTTTAATTTCATTAATGGAATGCTCATTTTTTATTAAAAAATAATTAAAATATTTTTTTTCCCATAATTTTTAATTAAATAATAATGTGTAAATAATTTTGTTAAAAAAATAATTATAATTTATAATTTTAAGTTGCATAAAATAATTTAAAAAAGATTAAAATTTTAATATGAAAAAAAAATAATTTGAATATAATGTGATGCACATAACTATATTATACATCAGATACATTTGAGCTTTTGCATACTCTTCAAAGTGTATACTATATCTAAATGACTATTCCATTCATTTATATATGAATTCATTAACATAAATTTAAATATAATAAGTACCATCATAATTCATTTTTTTTTTTATTAATTACTGAATTTATTTCAAAAATTATATTTCAATTTCATCAGTAATTAAATAATTAAAAATTATTAAACAGGAAATGAATATAATCTCAGATTAATGTAGAATTAATTAAGTGATGATAGAAATTTCATTTAATTTACTCTCATATTCAAAATGTTATCATTTAAAAGCCAGTATATATAGAAAGTATAATTAATTAAAAAAATTAATTAAATTTATAAATAAAACTTAAAATTTGATGAATTTAACAAAATCGCTTTGAGAGCGAACAATCCAGAAATTAACACTACTCTGATATCGGAGAAGCTAAGGTATTGAATACAAATTTGAGTGACCGAAAGGTTTACAGAATTCATAACCGTAGACATGAAATGTCATGCCTTAAATAACAATGTTCAATCTAGAACAATTAACTGAATCTGATTAATATGCTATGGATAAATTTTAAAAAACTAAAATTAATTAAATTTTTAATTCTTAAAACCAGTTGAAAATTTTCTAAACAAAATTTTAAATGAATAATAAATACAATAAAATCTCCAAAATTGATTGATTGTGTAGATTTATGGAGAACTAGCTGAATTAAGCTTAACTACAATTTTCTCATTAAAAATAGCTAATTAGTATTAAAAATCAATTAAATTTCCAAAATTGATGAATTTTGGAGACTCGTGGAGAATCAACTGTAGTAGGTTTAATTATGATTTTCTAATTGCAAATAATTAGATAATTAATATTAAAAATCAATTAAATTTCCAAAATTGATGAATTTTGGAGACTCGTGGAGAAACAACTGAAGTAGGTTTAATTATGATTTCTTCATTATAAATAATTAATGAATATTAAAAATTTAAAAATAAACTAAGTCTCCAGAATTGGAGAGTTAAGAAGAGCTGTGTAGACTTTTTAAAAAAAATAAACTAATTAAGTCAATTTATGTTTTTATTTCGTTTTATTATGATAAATTACCAAAACATATGATCTTAAAATGATTTCTATGCCTACCCCTAGGTTCATTAACATTTGATCACCTTTCCATTCAAACAAACAATTTATTGCTTTAATCTGCATATTTTTTTTTCTTTACACGTGTAATTCAAGATTAAAAAAAATATCCTATAGTTTCATATCTTATCAGAAGCAAATTTTATATGAATTAAAATGTCATTCACAAGTACTGATTAATTTTCTAATATTAATGATTACTCCTTTGAGTACAAAAAATTAAATAAAAACTAATTTATAATACATATAGGTAGGTATATAATATATTTTCAATTAAAAATCAAAATTAATTTTTGTAGTAATTACAAAATGTACAACAAAATATTAATTATAAAATTTTGAAAACAGATTGTTTGTTTTTGTTTTTACATTTTAATAAGTTTTGTTTAACAAAAAAAAAATAAACAAATATTAATTAATTTAAATATTCAATTAAAAACTTTAGGTTAATAAATTGCAAAAATAACAACAACAAAATTAAATGTTAAATAACAAATAACGTAAATTAGTACACAATTCATTAAGAATACATTCTAATTATAGAATATATTACTTATTTCTTGCGTCTCATTAATTGAAAGAAAAAATTTTGTTTTAAAATAATGAATCATTCCAAAGACAGATTCGTATATCGTCTGTTTACAAATTAATGAGATTTAAAAGTTAAATAATTCCCTCTGTTCAAATTTAAGACTTAATCAAACACACATTCAACATATTTTAATAAATTATTTGTAAACACAGTTTCTTTTTGAAGTATCCATTAATTTTTTACAAGTCTCCACGACTCTCCTCAACTCTCCAATTTTGGAGACTTAGTTTATTTTAAAATTTTTAATATTATATTGTGGTGGTTTATTTTTTCCATTTTTTATTTTCTCTCAATTTTGGTGAATAGAACTTTTAGTGTATAATTTTGAGATGAATTGTTGACAACTAACTCTACTATAATATATGAATTTTCTTAAATTCCGTATACAATGTATATTCAAGAGCAATGATTTATTTTGCTATTCTTCTAACATTTAACTACCTCTCTACCTCTTTTTGTTCTCTTTTTTGTAATCTAGTTTCAATTTCACACTTCATCTCCTTCCAATCGAATTTTTTAATTTATTACACATCTTTTACTATTTTTTATCATTCTCATAATCTAATTTCAATTTTACACACTGTTCATCTACTTAGTATATTTAATTTTATCTTTAAGAATCACTTTCAGTCTATCGTCAAAAAAAAAACTACTCATAATTTTACTTTAATTCAATAAAGCTATCTATATATATATATATATATATTCTGAAAATTCTGTTGACATTTCAAAAAAAAATTTATCATATTTACCTCACTTTAAATTTTTCACCCTCTTTTATTTTCTCACATTTTATATAGCTATCTATTTATAAATTTCCACTTCAATTATTTATTCTTTTTTAATTGTAATTATACAAATCACTGTACAACACACACATACACACATAAAATTCTTCTTATGACAGATTTTCCTGAACCTTTTAATATAGACACCAAGTGACGTCATATTATATATAATATGTATATATATAATATATATATATCTATAATAATTCACTATATATAGACCCTCTTTCAGAACAATAATTAAATTCATTATCTTGATTTTAAATAACTCGAAAAGAGTAACAAGAACAAAAATAACAGCAAGTAAAAAAAAACGAAGAATTTTATTTACAGAAAAAAAAAAAAAATAGAAAGAAAATTCAAAAAACAAAAGAAAATTCTTTAATTATAGCTATTATTATAACTACCACTCATTAAAGAATTTTCTTTTATTTCACTATAATTTAAAATGGTAATCCTAGTAAAAAGTTCCATTCTTAAGGTGGTCTCAGAAAGTTGTTATTGTGGTTGATAAAAAAAATAAACAAAAATTGAATTTCATAGAAAATGCCTTCTTATTTTTCTTATTATTGCTTTTTCTCATTTTCCAAGAAAATCAAAAATAAGTTTAATTTTATTTTTATTTTTTTTTAATTATTTAACAAAGCTTCTGAATAAATTAATTTTTAATAAGTTTTGTTTTTTTTTTCATCCTTTGTATTTTAACGTGTGTATTTAATGCTGGCAAAGGTACCAACTTCTTGCATTCAAATATTTTTAGAAAATTTATATACAAATAATGATAATGATGACGTTTATTAAATAGAATCAATTGAGATAAATTTTTTCTATTGTCAAGAGTCATATAATTTTGACAGTGTTTTTTACTTCTGATGCCTCTGTTTTTAACTTTATTTTATTCAATATATTTCTTATATTTTGTCGATCATCTCACGATATCCCTCTCTAATTTCCTTCAAGATCTTATTTAACTTGTATGATTTATCTAGTAAGTATCACATTAAAATTTATTGACACTATACTCTATGTTCATGTAATCATACTCAAAGCTCAGCGTATCGAAAATATTCCGCTTCAGCGAGTTTCCTGCTTACGGTAATACCGTAATGAATTAATCAACTGTCAATTAAACATATTATGCATACTTTTGATGTCGTGTCTTCGATATTAATTACTGACCATAAATTTTTGAATTGTGAATTAAGATTTATTTTATGTATTTTTGGTTTTTATTTAATTTTTTTTTAAATTAAATTTTTATAATTATATAACGTTGTTCCGTAATAGTAGAAATGAAATTTGTGAACGTATTATTGTAATTTAGATAAATAAGTTACCTAAGTCTCAAAAATTTATATTTTAAATTTCTAGCGAACCCAGCAAACATTTTTTTACCACTAGAATTTTTTTTAGACGTTCACTTTCAATGTTTGCATACATATGTCAACAATATACGGCATTTTAAAATATTGGAAATATTGGGGTCAATCATGAAAGTCTACTGTCATTACACTTTTTTCTAATAAAAAATTTCAAAAAAGTCCCGCAATCATGAAAGTCTACTGAAAAAAATTGACTTGACTATAAAAATATTGCCACTGATGCAAATTTTTTGGTGTCAAAAACATATGATTAGATTGAGTTAGGTATATTTTAATATTATAAATATGGTGATTAGATATTTTACTTATAATGGAAATAATTTTTCTTTCAATTTTAATATTATAAATTGTGTTTTAAATATACATACATACTTTTTTTTCAAAATTTTTGTTAAATTTTTTGTATTTAAATAATAAGTTTTGACTAATTTTTCCTAGCTGCCTTTTGTTGCTAAAAATTTTCCTACAAATATTTTATTAATAATTATCTGATTAAATAAAAATTTTATAAAATTAAAAAAATACATAATATATAACATTATAAATATATATAATTTTCTGCATTTATCTGGATGTTTGTAAGTCCGACGGAATACTCCAACACATATACAAATTGCTTTGGTGCTCTTTTTTTAACCCCTGCCTACCATGCTGAACCTTTGCAGGAAAAAATACCATTGCATGAAATATATTTTTTAATTTAATGTTAGTCTTCTTCGCAAATAATAAGGAAAAATAAAAAAAATAATAATAATATAAATAAAACAAACAATTTTTTTGATTTATAATAATAAGAACTAATAGAAATTTTATCAATAGTTTAATATGGTATAATAACCAAAAAGCAAACAGCATTTAACACAAAAAAAAACATAATGCACTTAAAGGTTGTTCTTATTACTTAAAATTATACACAATATGCATATGTGTCTACATATTTTTATGTTTTTTGTTTTTTTTTTTATTGTTATGATAATGATCATAGCATTATAGTTTTGCTACCGTATGCATAGCCTGTATAGTACTATAGGTATATATATATACTCTAGCCAGAAATGTGATGCGATGAAGAGTTAAAATTGATATTTATTATTATTTTTTTTGTTTATTGTTTTTTTTTTAATATATATATATATATAGCTATGTGATATATTAATTTATGATCGTATATAATATTTAGTGTGAGGTTAGGTTTTGGTTCTGCTGATTTACACATAAAACAATAACAACCTATACATTTTTAAAGAAATTAAATGAAATTTTGTACTATTATTTTTTTTTTTTTTTTTTTTTTTATATTTTTTTAATCGGCTTTTTATTTTTAGTGATAATTTAAATTAAATAATTAAATTGTTGTCAGGTTTCCGTTCACTAATAGTTTTTAATATTTGATTGCAAATATCGATATTTCGGAAGCAACATACTTCCTTCATCAGTGCTTGTGACTAAGTGTATTGTGAATACACTTAGTCACAAGCACTGATGAAGGAAGTATGTTGCTTCCGAAATATCGATATTTGCAATCAAATATTAAAAACTATTAGTGAACGGAAACCTGACAACAATTTAATTATTTAAATATTATTTTTTATTTCTCATCTTTGTAAATTTATAATTTTTAGGTATATTTGTTTTCTTCAAGTGTGTAGAAATGTATGTTGTAGAGAGTGATGAATTTTTTTTAATAAAGTAGGTAGGTATATATAGGTATCGGTTAAACCATATTGATTGTTGTTCTTCTTTTGAATGTGTGTTATAAATAATAATTATGTATGAGTTTTAATATGAACAGTTCGATAGTAAATTTTTTTAAATGAAATGAAATTTTAAATAACCGATCAATGGTTCACAAGTTATGAATAGTTTTGTAAATACCTTTTTTTTTTGCAGTAAATTTTTTTATTTTAATTTTTTCTCCAACAAGAGTTTTTATTTTAATCATCAAAACAAATATTATGTGTACAATATTATTGTTTTTTTTATATTTACAATTTTATTTATTTTTGTTTTTAAAATTTTTTTCGTTCAAAGTTGTGGCTCATTATAAAATATTATTTGTTCGCTATAAACTTTGACGTTAAACTTACGCAGCGAATGTAATTGAATGTTAACAGGATTAACTTGATTCTGAATTGTACGATAAATTTTCAATGTTGGCAAAAAGGATGTCGCTAAAATGATCGAGTAAATAACCCTTAGGGAATAGAAAATTTTGCACCTTACTACAAATATTCTGTTTATATGGTAATTAAAAGCGTTATAATACAAAAATAAAGGTATGATAAATTAGTAAGCAAATACCTACGTATTTTTCTTAAACTTGAAATGAAAACTCTAATAAAGGGAAGAAATGCTAGAATTTATTTTGCTTCCGTCATTTATGGCGGGTTACACTAGTATTAGCTAGTATTTTTAATTCTTCAAAGTTAACAGCAAAATTGTGTTTGACTTGAAATTGTCAACACAATTGATTTATAACAACCCAGTAGTTTTTCATGATAGTAAAAACTGATTCTTTTCTAAAATTTTATAAAATGGAAAAAAGTCAAAGCCCAGTAAAATTGAATAAAATTGAAAAAAGTGAAAACCGAATAGACTTTCATGATTGATCCTATTATTTTTTTCATTTGTTCTAATCATAAGACGCAATGCATAGCAATTCATTGCGCTGACATTATTTTTATTTTCAGCGCCTGTTGTTGGATTTTGTTGTTAGATATTTATTTGATATCCAACCTCCCACCTTCCCAAAATATAAGCGTATATTGCAATGCATCATATAAGCGGTGTAAATCATTTATTATTTCATAAACATTACTTCTACGTTGAATCTTAATTGATCTTCTTTCAAATACATCAACAACCATAACAATGCCATAACTCGATAATAGCATAATTGTCATCTTCTAATCTATTTGATACTCTTGTTTAAATAATTGAATGAGTAAATTTTGTATGTATGTTTGTAATATGTATGATGAACAATAGCTTGTTCTCTTGTTACTTCTATATGATTGTACTGATAATGAAGATTAACTTGATCTTCTTCAATCTACATAAAATAAATTTGTAAAAATTTTGGAAATTCGTCAGGCATTTCAAGTAAAGATCTAACTTTATTTTTAATTTGGCCTTGAATTTTAAATGTTGAATTCAAGTTATGCTCTCTAAAGCCTGTCATTTGAAAACATTGGTTAAATATTTTTATATTTTTTTTTTCAATAATTTTTATTCTGCTTTTCATTAATGTTTTTAAAGGTACTGGTGGTGGATTTAATTTTGATAAATCAACTTTTCTGGAGCAACAGCACGTTGTAGGTGTTTTATTTTTAAATTTTAATGGATGACAACACTCACATTCCTTGTCCATTTCTCCAATATTGATTTTTGAATGAGCAGCATAATGAAATTCAATACGATCAATAATGATGACATTAATGATATATTTATTGCTCTGTGCCCTGTGTTCTTCAATTTCTCTTGAATATAATTGTTGCATTCGTATTCTTCCTTCTTTCATTTATACTTCGCCGAGTACATTGTTTTTTTACCATTTTTCACAACACACTAACACAGAACAATAATGACCAACAACTAATGATAAAATTTTTTGCTGCTTTGTATGCATAATTTTGACTGCCATTTTACATAACCGAAAGCATAATGATCGTCAATTGTCGTCCTTAATTGCATAAACCAAGGCGTGTTGACAATTTATTTTTTTTACAGTTCCAGCTCAGATGAGATAACCGAAAGCAGAGTTTCATTATACGTTATTGAATTCAATATCACTTCCGCTAATGAATTATCTTTTCTAAAAGTTTTGTCAGCCCAAAAATGTTTACAATATCTTTTTGTCTAAAACATTCCTAATGAATTATTTTGTTCAAAATGTTACGGTTCGGTACTAGTGGTTGCAAAACACTCTAATCTAATATTTGCCTGAATTTAACTTCACATTTCAAATGATACGGTAGAAACCAAACAGTCAGCATACAAAAAGAAAACCTAAAAAATGTTATCCTTAACTAAACAAAAGATGTTGGCAACCCTAAAAAGCACTAAAATTGAAAATAGATGTATAGAAACAACAATGTTCGATGATTTTATGTTTTTTAATTTTAATATTTTCATTTTTATTTTTTTAATTTATAATTTAAAAACCCCAAAAATAGGTTTAATTTAAATAATATTAAAAATAATTACAAATTTATTGTTTTTGTTTTATAAATTTAAATGTTTCTCTATGAAATTTGGAGAAATAAAATCTTTAGATTGATTTTTAGTAGATAGTGATCCAGAAAATGTACGAATATTGCTACCAATTTGTGATATATCGCAATTGATACTTGACAACTCATTCGCAAATATCAGTACAGATATATCTACTACATGAAGAAAATAATTTCTAAAGCCACACCTATACTTATACAATAAGTTGACACAGTTGATTCACACAGGGGTGTGAATTTAATTGTTCCGCATCACAAATGCTGACTTAGACATATATCGTTCTTTGTAAGAGGTGCAATATTATGGAATGCACTGCCAAGTACTTTTAGTTGTGAATTATCTTTTAACAAGTTTAGTGAACTGTCTTGGGATTACTTTAAGCCTAAACCTTAGATAATAGTAAGTTATAGCAACAATATATTGTTTTATTTTTTATAGTTGAAGGAGGAAAGAATGTAAGGTCTAGGTCATTGTTTACTTGGGTATTATAAAAATTGTTTCTTTTTTATTTTTTTTCTTTCTCATGTTTTTACTTACATGTTTTTAATAAGTTAATTTGAAATGAATTTACTTTAATTGAATTAAATATTTTTATTGTTTTTCTTTTTCCTTTTTTTGTGTTCTTTTTAAGTTTGTTTAATTTAGTCTAATTGAATTAATTTGCTTTATCATATGTAAATTATTTGACTGGTTTAGTTGCAAGTTAAGTATATTAAGTATATTACCACCAGCAATAATCATTGAATTTATGAACAAAACATCACAGATTGCTGTGATGGCACAATATAAGATTCAGAAAAAAAATAAAATCTACATGCATGCTGGAATGATTCTTGGTAATAATAGTGAGCAACCAATTTTTATTAATGAATACCTTACAAATTATTATAGTTTTTTATATAAGAAAGCTAGGGACTTGAAAAGAGAAAACAAAATAATCTTTGCATGGGTTGACAATGGAAAAATTCTCATCCGAAAGGATGAAAAAAGTAAAGTTATCCATTTAAGAAATTTAAATAATTTAGATGAGTTTATTAACTGAGGATACTAACCTCTTTTTGTTTAACCCATGCAACAAAGTTTTCAACACAATTAAAGAAGTAAAGTTAAATACAAATAACAGTATACTAAAAATACTATATCTTAATGCACGAAGTATAAAAAATAAAATGGATGAAATTGAAATTATTTTAAGTCAATTAAAAGTATCCATTGATGTAATGTGTATCAATGAAACATGGATTAAAAATAATGAAATAAGTTTTTTTAATTTTCCTGAATTTTCCTCAGTATATTCTTGTCGTGGTGATAAAATTGGTGGTGGCTGTGGTATATTCATCAACAAAAAATATATTTACAATGAAATTTACTCTTATAGTGACAATCATGACAGCTTCATAAGTTTAAATATTATTAAAAATAACTTCTCATTTAATTTAATAAATGTATATAGATCACCATCACATATATCATCAAGATTCACAAATTTTCTAAATAATTTTGAAATATGTTTAAATAAGACAAATCTGACTAAGCACACTTATATAACCGGCGACTTCAATTTAAATTTACTTGAAAATTCTTATAAAGTAAATGTTTATAAAAATTATATGAATATGCACGCATTTTTTAATTGCAATGAACACATAATTACAAGAAATATTTCTAACACATGCATTGATCACTTGTTTACAAATAAATTATATGATAAAATTGTTTTATCACATGTAAATATGGATCTATTTGATCACAATGTTATTGTAATGGAAGTGTCAAAAAATGTTATGACAGAAAGAAATGAAACTAATAACAGTGATGGGGCAAAAATAAGAATGACAAACCTAGAATTTTTAAAACGATTATTCAAAGATGAATCGATTGTATTAAACTCAACAAAAAATAGTAATGAATTGTTTGATGAATTTATTTTTAAATTAAAAAGAAAAATAGATAAGGCTTCTTTTAACAAACCGATTATAAACAATAACAAAAATAAGAAACCATGGATTGATAAGGAATTGATATCAGTTGTGGATGTAAAAAATTTCTGGTATTCTAAATGGGCAAAAGATCGCAATAATTTTGATTTAGAGAGACAGTACAAATTTTACAGGAACAAGGTGACCAGCATACGAAAATTGAAAAAAAAAATTTATTACGAAGAGAAATTTGAAAAATGTACTGACAATATTTCTAAAACATGGGGCTGTATAAATGAAGTACTTTATTGTAACAACACCAAAAAAAAAAAAGTTGAATTGCTAAATGGAATGACCCAAAGACTAAAAAATTCAAAATCATTAGATACATATAACATGTCAGCACACATGCTAAAAGAATGTAAAGAATATATAAGTGAACCTCTTTCTATATTAGTTAACAGCTCACTTAAGGAAGGTTTGGTAAATGATAAATTAAAAATAGGTAGAATAGTTCCAATTTTTAAAAATGGGCAAAAAAGTGATTTGAATAATTACCGACCAATATGTCTAGCACCAATACTGGCTTGAAAATCCTTGAAAAAATTGTTCATAAACAATTAACTGAATTTTTAGAAAAAAACAAATTACTTGCGGAACGGCAATATGGTTTTAAAAAAAAATCTAATACTGAGACTGCACTTGTGGATATGGTAAACTGTGTACAGAAATTAATAGATCAGAAAAAATTTGTGTCGCTATTATTCATGGATCTAACAAAAGCATTTGATACAGTAGATCATAGCATATTATTGAAAAAAATACAAAACTTTGGGGTCAAAGGTATGCATCATGGCATACAAATGGTTTTCTTCATATTTAAGTTGCCGAACACAGTTTACTCAAATAGGGTCGATTGAAAGTGATAGTGAGCATGTCCGTTATGGTGTACCACAGAGTAGCATTTTAGGACCAATTTTATTCACGATTTATATTGATTCCATCCAGCAACTCGGGTTAAATGCAGAAATCTATTTATTTGCAGATGACATTTGTTTAATACTTCAAGCTGATAGTGAGAGCTTGAAATGCTTGAAATGAAAATGAACAAGGATATGGATATTATTAATGAATGGATGTTATGTCAGAAACTTACAATTAACACGAAAAAAACTAAATACATGCTAATTGGTTCAATGATACCTCAGTTAAAAGTTAAGATAATGAATGATAAGTTGGAACAAGTAAATGAATTTAAATACCTAGGTTTATGGTTAGATGCACAACTGGAGCGTACATACAAATTACCTAAGTAAGAAATTAAGTGCAGTAGCAGGAGTATTTAGCAAAGTATCAGATCTGTTGCCACTCAAAGTAAAAAAAAGTTTGTATTACGCGCTTTTTCATAGTCATCTTAGCTATGGTATCATATTATGGGGAACAACATCAAAAAATAATGTTGAAGACTTACAAGTAATACAAAACAAAGCACTTAAAAACTTATACCGATATGACTGGCGGGAAAGAACAAAGTATATACATAGTTTAAACAATTTACTTCTAGTTAAAGATTTAATTGAGATTATACTAATGTTGCATATACAACAACATCAATACAAAGACGGAAAGATACACATCAGATCAACACAAGAAATAAGAATTCGATTCATCTTGAAAGGAAAAAAACAACACACTTTGGCACAACGACAACAATACATCTGGCAATCCAATTATATAACAAACTTAATAACGGCTTAAAAACATTAAGCAATAATGAACTAAAAAAAGAATTAACTAGAAAATATATTGATCAATATTAAAATCACTATAATTACAATTTCTTAAACTGGTTTATGCACTTAAAACTGATAAGATTTTTTTTATGTTATTTGTATTTGATTTTAATTTTTTTTAAATTTTATTTTGTTTTTTTTTTTGTTTTTATGCATAATTTTTGAGAAATCACTCATAAACTAATTTAATTGTTCTTAACATATTATATAATCCAAATTTTCATTTACATTTTTTTATTTTTTTCTTGTAAAATTTTTTGTTATAATTGTCTCTATAATAATTACTTGTTTTTTTTTATTGTTACTTGCTATTGAATTTTTGAATTTTTGAACTTTATTTTTGTAATTTTGTAAAAAGCCTTAAAATGAGAGAAGTCTCTTTAGGCATCATAATGGTTGAACAAATAAATAAATAAATAAATAAGTATAACATCTTTGAAGTAGACCCACTTAAACTTCCCCATTTAGTACAACTCCCTCCAATGCCCCCATACCTTTGATCCAGTTTGATGTGTCTCAAATAAAAGTCTATTTAAGTAAGTTAAATAATGAATCATCCCCAGGTCCCGATAATATTCCAGAAATAGTTTTAAAAAATTGCTCTGAATCACTCGCTTATCCTTTGTCAATTCTAATTAATAGGTCTCTTGAACACGGTATATTTCCTCATTCTTGGAAAAATGCCTATATCAAACCGATTCACAAGAAGGGTCCAAAAAATGACATCGCAAACTATCGTCCAATAGCTAAACTGTCAAGTATACCACAGGTTTTTGAACTTATGGTGTATGATGCTATATATAGTGAATATTCTGCTCTACTTGTGCCTAATCAGCATGGTTATATGAAGGGAAGATCAACCGTAACAAATTTAGTTGAATCATGTTCCATGTTTCTTAATCCGATGGAAGCTGGTTTCCAGACTGAGGTCGTTTATACTGATTTATAGTAAGGCATTTGATCTCCTTCCTCATAGTGTTATTTTGCTAAAACTTCACAAACTAGGATTCCCAACATTCCCATTCAAATGGATAGAATCTTACCTATCGAATAGGTCCTACAATATTCTCTTTAGACATGCCATTTCCAGTACGTTCCATGCTAATTCTGGTGTCCCGCAAAGCAGTCATCTGGGTACATTAATTTTCATCATTTCCGTCAACGATTTACCCTCGTTAATTAAAAACAGCAGCGTTATAATCTATGCGAATGATATGAAAATATTTAAATAAGTTGTCATATCAAATGACACAGTTTTGCTTCAAAAAGACTTGAATACCTTCATGAAATGGTGCTTAGTTAATAATTTAAAACTAAACATCGACAAATGTAATGTCATCTTTTTTACTCGTCGCTCAACACCAATTGCTGCAAACTACACCTTCAGCGATAGTGTTATTAAAAGAGTTCCCCACTTTAAGGACCTGGGAGTAAAGTTTGACGTGAAACTGTCTTTCAATTAGCACATCAACACAATTATTAATAAAGCTAATTCTATGTTGGGTTTCATTAAGAGATGGGCTAGGGAATTCGACGATCCATATGTTACCAGATCATTGTATATGTCACTAATTCTTCGCAATCTTGAGTATACTAGTCAAGTGTGGTTATAGAATATTCATATTGATAGAATTGAAGCAATTCAGACAAATTTTTTTGAGGTATGCGTTACGTAGACTGCCATGGGTTGACCCTCTTATTCTACCCCCTTATAAAAATCGTCTAAAGTTACTTAACTTAATCTCTTTGGAATCTAGAAGAGATATTTCAGATATTTTCTTAATACTACAAGTTATGAAAGACGAAATCTAGTTCACAGTACATTAAAAGTATGGTGAATGCAAATGTCAATACTAGTACACGGTTTCGCTCAGAGAACATTTTTAATGCCCTTTATCATCGAACAAATTACGGGAAATTTGAACCCATTAATAGGATGTTTACGTTATGCAATATATAATCAACAGCTACATTGATCTTTCATTAAGTGGCAGTCAAATTCAAAAGGATTTATTGCTACAATTCTCTTGGAATTGAATATTTGAGTTCGAGCTTTAATAGAACAGTAATATATGGTTACAAAATTTAAAAAAGCACACAAATCCATCACACCTAATAACCATTTGTTAATACGTAGTTCTAGTTTTCCAATTTCCTTCTTTTTTTCCTTTAAATTGTAGAGTACTTTAGTTTAGAATAATTTTGTTAAATATTAATTACTTTTCTTTTATTTTTTTTTCTTAATTTTTATTTTATTTAGTTTAAGACCTAATTGTAATCTGTTTGATCTAAACAAGAAATAAATAAATAAATATTTAAATTAATTTTATCTTTTAATAATTTTTATTTATATACACTTATAAGGACTAATCGTCTTATGTAAACTAACATTAAGAATTGAATAAATAAATAATAAATAAATAAAGTATGAGTCTAAAACCAAATATTAACAACAATTTTAAGCCATCTAAGTTTCTGAAGATTTAAAAAAAAAATAGAGACAATACAATATAAAAGTTAATACCTGAAAACTATAATAACAAAAAATTAAATGAAATCACAGTTCCAAATTTTCAGAACGTTATGTCGCTGTATATTTGAAATGATTAAATTCAAACCGATACTAAGTCAAAAACGTTTAAACATCTGTTTTTTAAGTTAATTTAAACAAATCCGCAAATTTATGTGCATAAATTCATCGTTATATGAATTTATAAGCAAGAGGATGCAGCATTTGAAATGAAAAGAATGAAGACCTGTAACATAGCTGGTATTACTTAATACTGAACTGTCACATTAATAAAGAAGAAGATACATTTTCATTTACATATATAATCAAATTAAATCTTTGATTCCACACATTCCACACCAATTACAAATGAAATCATAATATTAAATTAATTACCATATTTCTATGATACAGAAAATGGGACATTAGTAAAATTTCCAAGTAAAATCCAAATATGTAATATTTTAATATTAAAAATTAACATTAATTCATTTATTCAAACAAAAAAAATATCTTTTCAACTTTTATTAATCTACAAAAATCCTTATTTAGATTACCTTAAATAAAATTACATAATCTTCTTTAAAAAAAAAAAACATATTCTAACTTTCAGCTCATAACAAACAGCTCTTTAACATATTCTTAAAAGATATTCTCTTTAATAAAGTATACTTAGTTAACACGTGAAAAATTAACACCAAAAAAATAAATAGGAATACACACATACAAACAAGGTATTATTAATATCCTTCTCAAGTGATAAATTAAATACAATTTATATCCTTACACTTTAGTATTTCAATCGTTTTAGTAGCATCTGCTGTCATAGATATTAATCGGTTTCAGTTATTTATTCTAGTACATAATCTACAATTTTATTTTATGAATTCAAGTGATTTTATTTATTCTACAAAATTCTTTAAATAGAAAATAATATAATGTAAAAGGAAATTAAATCTAAAATTCAAGGATATTCATCTCATTAAAATGTGCATTTTTAAAATGTATGCATGGCAATAGTAACAAAATATAAAAGCAAAATAAAAAAAAAAATAAAGCTTTGCATTGCAGAAAGATAACAATAAACAACCGCATCAGCAAGAATTTAACTGAGGAGGACTGATGAGGAACACAGAATAATTTTATTGTAAATCAAATCTACGGTGTTATGAATTAAGTCCGAAATTTTTAAATCTTAAATTATTTCGAAATATGTCAAATTATGAAATGAGTTCGAAATTTTAAAGATGGCATAATGCCCGGAACTGAATCATGTCGGATTTTTTTTTAAAATTTACATTTTCTTGCCATCCACAGTTTCTTCACGGTTTTTACAAAACATTTATTTCTTCAAGTGTTTTAAAAAAACCGTTATTAACCGTTATATTAGTCCGTATTTTATGACTTTAAAGCCTTCAAAAATAAATTCAATTATTTAAAATAAATCTTGCTTTATGGTCAAAAACCCCATCCCAATTTATTAACATTTTGTTTTTAGAGGACCGCAAAATGAATACAAGACTCTAAATATAAATATTTTTTCTCATTTTGCCAATGTTATTTTATACAAGAATGTAAAAGTCAAGAATGATAAACAAAAATCTCTTCACAACATATTTTTTTTGTTTTTTTAATTTGTCCAAATTATTTTCGAACTTTCATTTCTGCATTGTTAATGTGATCAATAATATCATGTGGAAGTTGATATCCAATAGTACAACCAACACTCTGAGCATTTTCTAAAACTTTGTTAACTGTACCGGAAAGTTCACGAGACATAGATGGTGGTCTCATTGTTCTTGCAACTGCCAAACATCATTAAAAATATAAAAGATTGACGCTATGTTTGATATTCTTAACCTTTTTTCTGTCTCGTGCTGGCTCTTTTAAGGCTGTAATTATAAGTGAAGTCACTGAAGAGTATTACAGTAGTTATAGCCTGTCTATTTTGAATAGTCTAATATACTGTAATTTTTCAACCTTTCCAATCGGATATAGTTTTAGCAACATCATCGCCTATTTTTTTTTTTAAACAAATCAAGTAATCAAGTGGACCGTTTTTGGGAGCCAATGATGATGTTGCTCCTACTTCTCCTTCAACACAGCGAAGATAAACAAATTTAATTTCAGTTGGATAAAATTTTGGTAGCATGGTTTTTAAATCCTAACAATTTGGTTTTTGAAAGGAAAAAAATTTTTCAAGCATATTTACATTGGCTTGAATTCCAAGACTTTCCCTTTAAGTTAATACAAATTTCAAAAGCTTTACTATTAGTTTAAAAACAATTTTATTTAATTGAAACTAGTTTTATTATTGGACTGTTCATGCCAATTCTGCTTACCAGATTATAACATTTGTTAATTACATTGCGAACAGTTTCTTCATACAACATTTCAAACATAGAATTATTGCCAAAATGAAAATAAACTTTCTTATAAAATAAAACTTAATTTGCACTTTATTTTTCCAATTTTCGGACTGACTTCATGTTGACATATGGCCGAAAATTTTTATATTATAATTAATTTTTTTGTTTTACTCTTAAATTTTCGAGTTATTTTTTTTAATTATAAATTTATAAAAATTAATGAAAATTTTTTTATTTTGAACCTATTTTATTTGGGTTTAAGTTACACCACCAAAATCTACACTATTTACATTCATGTAAATTTAATTAAAATTATACTCATATGATATATCTTTGCTATTCACAAACAAATTGATCATGTAACCACTTTTTTTTTTGTTGAATATCAAATTACATGTCATGGTTAACAGCATTCAATTTACTTAAATAAAATTTGGATGGACAAAAATTTAATTTTTTTAAATAATAAATCAGAATTTTAAGGAAATCCAACTACAGATAAATCGTAGTAATCGTTCTAAGTGTTAAAGTACCCAAAATTAATATATATATAGTAAACAAGTAACGTATCACCAATCTTGAGTTAGTGGAAAGTGATGACAACCTGATTCGTATTCTTAAACCAAAACCCATTCGATATGCAGATTCGTTCAAATATAACATTCACAACGAAGTAGAAGCGAAACAAAATAGTAGAAAATACTTAATACCTACCTCATAGTTATTTTACAGAATCCTGATGCTTACTTTATCATGTTTTAAAAGACAATAAAAATTAGTTTCGATCAAAATTGTCAGGATTAGAATTTCCATGACATGCAGTGGAATATCCATGAATTTTCCGTACTAAAGAAACATTTAACAAAAACAGAGCTACAAATTAATTATTCAATTACCACATATTTAACCCATTTCCAGAATTTAAGGTGATCACTGTTTATATTTTTCAATTTGATCAATGCCAAAACCTATGTTTATATTTTTAATTGAAACTATTTTATTTTTAACACAACCGACTTCTTTTTACCATTATCAGATTTTAGTAAATGATTTGGTGAGTCAAGTACCTTAGAGTATATTTTAATATCCGAAATACATCGTTAATTTTTTTTTAAAATTTATCTGAAATTTTAATAATTGAATACGATTTATTTGAGGTAGATATAACTAGATATATCATTTGAAAAAAAAAAAATATTTGGATTCAAACCTAATTAATAGTGTATAATTTCAATTTAAAGATCCACAGCTCTAAAATAATCACCCCCATCATATTTTTTTTCCATTTAGTTGGCTATGAAGCATCTTTGTTTGGCTTAATTATCTTATGGACTTCATGAGCCATTTGTTATTATTAAAATATATGTTTACTTGACAGCTTTTATTCGGATTCGTCGGTTTTTTTTTCAAACTATTACACGATTCCTTTTAAGAGTGAAATATATAAGTAGTGACTTGGAAGCATTCGTTCGGATTCTTTACCTATTTTGTAAACTCTTATACGATACCAGATGGTAGTCACAATTAGTAAATCATCAGAAAATATTATAATATAAACTTTTAATATTTTTCTTTCATGTCCGCTAAAGGAGGGGGCGTTCTGGTGGCAATTAAGAATAGCTTTAATGCTATTGAGTTGTTTCTTCCCCATTGTGATTCACTTGAATTAGTTGCTTTAAAAGTTGAACTTCTTAACAAATCGCTTTATATTGTTTGTTGTTATATACCTCCAAAATCTGTTGTTGACATATATTCTAACTTTAAGCTTTCTCTTGACCATATCTCAACCTTAATGAATCCCTCTGATGAATTATTAGTTTGCGGTGACTTTAATTTACCGAAAGTATCATGGGTACATCACGAGGATGAACCATATCTAATTCCACTTCAGATTAATTCTGACTGTGAATATACTTTACTGGATGGTTGTAATTTAAATGGTCTTCAACAAATTTCTTCAGTGACTAATTGTATGGATAGGCAACTTGATCTTATTTTTGTAACAGATTGGGCTAATTATACTTTTAGTGTTCCTATTATGCCCTTAATAAATGTTGATAATTTTCATCCTCCTATATTTCTTTCATATTGTTATAATAGCCCAGTATTACCTGCTTATGATCTATCTTATAAATATAATTTTGCCAACGCTAATTTTTCTGCGCTAAATAATTTTCTTTTATCAATTGACTTTGATTTTATAGTTGAAGATGATGACATCAATAAGGCGGTTTCTAAATTCTACGAAATTCTATCTAAAGGTTTGGAATTGTATGTACCCTTGGCTCGTAATAGAGACCTTAGTTCTAGTCCTCCTTGGTTTAATCATGAAGTAAAAAAATTAAGAAATAAAAAGAATAAAGCTTGGAATAAGTACTTAAAAGAGAAAACCAATAAAAACTATCATGAGTTTGTAATTTTGTTCAACTCCTACAAACTGACATTAGATTTCAGTTATAACAACTATTTAATAAATGTTAGCTCTCAGCTAAGGATTAATCCTAAGTCCTTTTGGAAATTTGTTAACTCTAAACGTAAATCTGATCAATTTCCCGTCACCATGTGCTATAATGATGTTAGTGCTAACTCTCCGAAATCTATTGCACATCTCTTCAAGCTATTTTTCTGTTGTTCTTATTCAGAAAATCTCTTTGAAGTTGATGAAAATAATTTTAATCACATGATAAACCAACCTGAAAACCAAGTTATCTCAATAGATTTCTCTACTCAGAAAATAAAGAGTTATTTGAATAATCTCAACAGTGATGTATTTCCTGGACCTGACAAAGTACCATCATTAATCTTAAAAAACTGTTCTGAATCTTTTGCGTTACCATTATCCCTTTTATTCAATCGATCGTTTACTTCTGGAATATTTCCACAATATTGGAAAAATTCATTTATTCGCCCTGTTTATAAAAAAGGTGCTAAAAATATGGTCACAAATTACCGTCCAATAGCAAAACTTTCATGCATACCTAAACTTTTCGAATTAATAGTTTTTGATTCAATTTATGATATTTGTTCTAAACATTTATCAATTAATCACCATGGTTTTGTAAAGAAAAAATCTACGGTTACAAATTTAGTTGAGTCTTGCTCACACTTCCTGAACACTATGGAGGCTGGCTTTCAGACTGATGTCATTTACACAGATTTGAGCAAGGCATTCGATTTACTGCCTCCTAGTGTTATTTTATTAAAACTTAAAAAACTGGGATTTCCTAAATTTTTTATAATGTGGATTAAATCATTTTTATCCAATAGATCTTATAGTGTAATGTTTAGATCAGCTCTTTCTGAATCATTTTCTGCCACCTCTGGTGTACCACAAGGCAGCCATCTAGGTCCCTTACTATTCATTATCTCAATTAATGATGTCAACAATCTCATTAACAATAGTAACGTGATCATATTATGCTGATGATATGAAAATTTATAAAAAAATATCTTCATATAATGATTGTACTGTACTACAGAACGATCTTGATTCGTTTTTTAAGTGGTGCGGCTATAATAATATTCTCCTTAATATTGATAAATGCGCTGTTATTTCCTTTACTCGTAGATTGATTCCAATAATAACTGATTATACTTTTAATTCTAAACTAATCAATCGAGTTTCTCATTTTAAAGACCTTGGCGTACTTTTTGACGATAAACTCACATTTAAGCTTCACTTTAATAGCATAATTAACAAGGCAAATTCTATGTTAGGTTTTATTAAAAGATGGTCTAAGGAATTTGATGATCCATACATTACTAAATCTTTATTCACTACTCTTGTTCGCCCCCACCTTGTGTACGCAAGCCCTGTCTGGTCACCTCACTATTCCACTCATATTAATAGAATTGAATCTATTCAAAAAATTTTTTTGCGATATGCTCTACGTAATCTTCCCTGGTCTAACCCAATAATCCTACCTCCATACATAAATCGTCTGAAGCTTCTTCAGATGAACACATTGCAATCAAGAAGGGTTGTTGCAGATATCTTATTCATATCCCAAGTATACAATGGTGAAATTGATTCCAAAATTATAAAAGATCAGATTAACTCGTACATTAACACCAGTACGCGTTTTCGTATAGAACATCTTTTTAATCTTCCTTTCCATAGAACTAATTATGGTAAATTTGAGCCAATTAATAGAATGTTAATGGCAGTTAATCAATACAAAAACAGTGTTGACTTTTCTTTGAACAAAACCAGTTTAAAGAAAACCTTGTTTCACTTGCTTCCTTAGTCCTCCTAATTAATCTTGTTTTTCCGCTACTAATATTAACTAATTTGTAGTGTTATAATTAACTTTTAATACTTTTAATAACTTTTCATCTTCTCTTTTTTTTCTGATGAAATTTATTTTATCTAATTTTGTTTTTTGTTTTTTATAAAAACTATGTTGTATTAAATTTCAAAGTAATTTAAACTTTAAATCATAAATCTTATTTGATACATTGTGTTAATTCAAAATTTTAATAATTAAATTGTATTATATTTTGTAAACTGTTTGAACTAAATAGTTAATAAATAAATTAGCAGATTATACAGAGTCGAGCTCTCTTTAGAAGTAGAACAGTTAAAAAAAATAAACCAGAAAATACACTTACCCCCCCCCCCCCCCCCCATTTTACATGCTACTCATTTTACACGTTTTCGATCTTACACGGTTTTTAAAATAAAATTTTTTTTTCAGTTCCTTTTTATTTATTGTATCTTTCTTATATAAAGAAACAAACATTTTGTTTTCAAATCTTATAATCTAACTTTAATTAATGATCTCAGCCATTGCTAGATTCATTAGTTTTTTATTACAGTTTTACGATCTTATTTGATTGCTTACCACATTTTTTCTCTTTAATCGCTCGTTGGTGACCTATGTCAAATAGTAGATTTCTTGCTAGTGAGTTGGAATGGCTTCCAAGCTTTGATGTGTATTTGCTTCCAATTCAATTTATCTCTTCTTCGATCGTAGGGATATTTAAGTCTTTGAGTATGTCCGCATTTTTTACATACCATAGTGCAGCCGTTATGGTTTTTAATATTTTGGATTTAGCTCTTTTTATTTTTTCTTTTCAATATTAGAGGGCATTGCAGCTCCCCATGGTTGTAATCTATAAGTAAATTGGCTTGATTATGCGTTTATATAGATATACCACTTTGTATTCTAATTTTAAAATAGATTTTTAATTCAAGAGCCAACTCATTTTATTGGTTTTTAGTTTCATTTGTGCTCTTTTTGTTTCAATGTATTTTCTCCCTGTAAGTTTTCGGTCCAAATGCTTTCCAAGGTATTTGACATCATTATGTAATGGTATAATTTTATTATTTATCTAGACAGGAGGGCATGTTCCCTTTCTTTGTGTAAATGTTATGTGGGAACTTTTCGTTTCGTTAACTTTGATTCTTCATAGATTCAGCCATTTCTCTATTTCTTCTAAATAATTGAAAACATATGGTTGAAACTATTTTGGGATACGCGTTAGAAGTTAAAATTGCTCTGTGTTGTCCGTAAAATTAGAAATGGTCGTTTGATTGTTGGTAGGCATGTCTGACGGATACAGGGGACACTAATTTGACACAGGACCCTACATTAAGAGACTCCATCTTGAATTGGATGAGTAAATGAGGAGTAGCTTTTGAATTTGATGATGAATTTTCTCTCTGCGATGTAATTTTGTATTAAATCGTGCACACTAGATGGCAGATAGTTCCTTATTTTATGAATAAAACCTTCATGTCATACTTTATCGAAGGCTTGAGATACATCGAGGAATATGACCGAGCAGTATTGTTTTTCTTCGATTGTTTTGCTAATTTGACTGATTGTTCCATGTATTTGTTCTGAGGTGTTATGCTTTTCTCTGAAGCCAATTTTATGGTCAGGTACAGTTCGGTTTATTGTGAGTGTTTGTTGTAATTGTTTTATTAATAATTTCTCAAATAGTTTAGAGAGAGTTGGAGAACAATAAACTGATAGGCCTGTATGAAGCTACCTGAATGATGTCTTTTCTTTGTTTTGGTATCATTTGGTGATCTGGGACAGCTTCCATCGGGTTGAGTAATAACCCTTGCGTAGGATCGCATTGAATATGTTCATAAAATGTGTAACAGATAATAATCGGTAGTTCTTTTATAATTTTTATTGTAATTCGATCGTGTCCTGGCGATTTTTAACATTTAGTTTATTTTTAATTGTATATCGATAATGTCAATCATTTTGAATTTAAATGGCTGTTCTGTCGATATTGCAGATATTATAATAGTAAATGTAGCTGTGGAAGGTTGGAAATTGATTGTTGTTTCGTTTGTATAAGTACTTTTTTTAAGTGGTCGATGAATATTTCACCGTTTTCTCTGTCGCTTGTAGTTCAGTTTACCTTTGGAAGCCTAATATGTGCTTCAGCTACTACGAGTCTCTTTTACTTTTTGGTCTTTACCACAAGGAATAAAATTCAAAATTTAAAATAAAAAAATTTTTCAAAAAAAATAATTTTGATTGATTTCTCAGACACATATTTCTACGTAATTTTAGTTCAGTCTTCAATTTTGAGTCAATATGGCCGAGATTTACAAGTTTATAACTAAAAATAAATCACAATTGCTAATTACTGATTTTATTACCATATATATTATTAGTTAAGTCTCAGCGAACTGAAATCAATCCGATTACCTATGAAATAATGCCATCAAGTGATGAAAGTAAATATTAGACAAATCCGTAATAGATAACTTGTCGTTGACAGTGATAATGATAGTAATTCAAGTTTTATATAAGTTAGGCAGCTTTATAATATGTTTATTAAAAAAATCTGATAGTCCTGGCAGCTAGTGCTTGTAAATTACTATTGTGTATAATTTAAATTATATTCAATAAAAAATAATATTAATAATAATTTCTATAAAATATATATTTTTTTAGTTATTATTATTTTGTTTTCTATGGTTTAATTTTACTATTTTTATACTATTTTTATTTTTTATTAAATGTGTTGTTCATATTCTATGTTAAGTAAATGACTAAAAAAGCATATTTATGGCTGTTTTTGATTTACAAGGTTTACATTTTCGACATACACGGTTTTATCATCAACCAATCTACCGTGTAAAGTTGGGTATAGGTGTATTATACAATTTAGCAAAATATATTTTTTTTATTATAAACTTAACATAATTTATATTTAATATAACATAAAAATCTTAAATCAAATTTTTTAAACTAATTAATGTTATTAAAAAATTTAAATTAATTTTTAATAACATTTCAAAAAATCTTGAAATTTTTCCATAAATTTATTTTACAGTTTTCAAATCACGTATTAATAAATTTAATTAATTTAATTTAGTTTTAATAGAGTGAAAAAAATTTAATATATATACATACACATATACTCCTACATATAAAAATACAATGTGATCTGCATTTTTTGAAAGCTAAATTATCAAATATAAATTTTCAGTAAAATCATATTAATTTTCTTTTATCGAAACAAAATTTATATTCCATAAATGTCCTTGAAATTTTTTTCACGTAACCTTATTCAAAACTATAAAATTTTATTTTTTTTTAATATATTTATTTTTATCATATTATATACATACAATGAGTACATACACATTAAAATATGAACAAAATAATAATATTAAAAAGAGAAGAAAGAAGTTTAAAGTTTTTAATTTAATGAATGCAAAAACAAAAATATCTCAAGATGTTACTTTTAATAAATATGAGATAATTTTTATGCATATTTCAATGTTTTCCAAAAAAAAAACAAAATTAAAATAAAATAAAAATAATAAATAAAAATCTCGATACGCTTAATGTTATTTTTTTTTGCGAATTTTTCATTTTGTTATTATTATAATTTTTATTATTAATATTATGATATTTATATCATAACTAGAGCTACCAGCCTATTTTTGTTTTATAAAACTGATAGTTGAATTATAACTGGTTTTTTATCGAAATCCATTTTCTTTAAATAAAGATTTTTTTCACGCTGTTACTCTATTTTACTGCATATGGTTTTTACCGAAATGGTTCATTAGATTTTAGTAAGAAGAGTAATCTCCGTCCATGTTGTCTATGCATTTCTATTTATATTTATATACCTCTTTATTTAAGATAATTAAATCGTTCCATGGCAATGAGATTTATGGCCATTTCAAAAGTTCAAATTCTTTGATTATGAATCCTTTTATCATTCTCTACCAAGCTTGTAAAAATCTTCAGCCTACCTTTTTTTTTAATTAAACTTTCATTATGTGCCTTTGATATACAAACTTAAAACTATCTTAGCCTATAAAAAGTTGAAGAAAAACGGTTTTAATGGAACTAGCTACTAATAACATTTAAATTAATTTTAAATTTTTATATTAATTCAAATTGCTTAATAATTTGTTTTTTGTACATTCATAGTTATTATTGTATGCTTACATACTACTTTCTTGTATAATATACTGTAAATAAGATTGAAAAATCAAATATTATATCTTGTTATTTTAAATAAAACCTAACCTATACCTAGCTAACCTAACTTAACCTAATAATTAACCCTATCTAAACTAATCTTAAACCTAGAATGACGCTGAGTCCCCGTCGAAATGTAGGAGCAGCCACTCTGTTTTATAAATATCTATTGGGTAATTGTTCTGACGAAATTAAAAGTATTATGCCAAAAATAAAACCATTCCAACGAAATACTCGCAGAGCAGCCCTTTCCCACAAATTTGTAGTCGAGCCACTTCGAACCAGAACTGTGAAATACAAAAATTCTTTCGTTAACCGAACCTCTAAACTATGGAACACTCTACCACCTCATGTGTTCCCCCAAAAATACAACTTGGAAGTTTTCAAAAAACGAGTGAATCAATTTCTGTTAAGTTGTCTGTAAACCTGTGTTACTATTTCTTTTCTATTTCTATTTCTCATCTATTCTCTTCTTATTTTCCGTTTATGTTATTTATTTATTTCCTTTATACTTTCTTTTATTCTATTACTATTACTAACTGGTTAAAATTCTGCGAAAGCAGCTAGGGTGTTTATCCCATTATTTTGGCCATTAAACAAAAAAAAAAAAAAAAAAAAATGATGTTTAATACCTTAATTATTGAATTTTAAGTTTAATATTACTAATTGAATGTGTTTTCTAACCACCAATATGCTCTTTTAATGTTCTTGTCTCCGCCTGGTATGGACATATCAAATTTAAGATTATCTCCGTTACTGTTGCCCAGCTCATATTCTATCGCTTTACATGTGGCCCGTCTACTATAGTGATATAGTATGGGGACATGATTTTGGTTTTGGATAAAAAAATTTTGGTCAAGCTTCAGCCTACCAAAACAGTGCAGTGTGTTTCAGGCGGAGATAATAGCAATAAAAGAAGCCTCAGACTGGCTGCGATCCAGCGTATTATCTGTTGGAAGTATACTCACAGACAGTCAGGCCGCAATTAAACCACTGGAGTCGGTAACCATTAACTTAGAAACCGTGTTGGCTGTCGCAGTTCTCTAGACGAACTAGCGGATCGGTTCAGCAAATCGATACGATGGGTGCCAGGACACAGTGATATTCCGGGTAACTGCAATGCAGATCAAATTGCTAGAGAGGGTACTAAGCTAATCTGTCCTATGCTGAGCCTGAAGCGATTGTTTAAACTAATAACTCCGAAAAGGTGTGATATTAGCACTATGATAAACATACCAGAATACTTAAACCCCCCTCAAACGACTTATGTAGAACGTGTAGAGACGAGGAGGAAGATGAAACTGTCCAACAACTTATCCGTTCCTGCGGTTTTTATCATACAAATAAAACCCATCTAGGAGCCTTCTTTCTGGACTAGCTGTCTGAACTTGAAGGCTCCAAAATTAAAGATCTCCACCGCTTTGTAAAAGGCTCAAATTGCTTCAACTAGTAGAATCTTATGCAAGGAAAGTTTCCATGATATCACAATGGGCCTTACTGGTCTAAGTGTGTCAACGTACTGTTCACTACTACTTACCTATCTACCTACTTTGCAAAAACTAATAAAATAATAATAATAATAAATAATAAAGAAAAGTATTTCAACATACATCTGTCCCAATCTATAGAAATTATAAATTTAAACAACTTACACCTGAAAGCAGGAAGATGCTGGTAATTCAAAAGAACTATTGTGTTTTGATTGTCTTTTGGAAAACCATTGCGCACATAAGTGCTTCTCACAAAAGGAAAACTTTATATATATCAATAAGACTATCTACACCAACAATGCTGGAAAGTATGTGGCGGGGAGTCAAATTGGTCCAAAACAAGTTTGTGCTATATATAACAAATGTTCAATAGAATGTTGGCAATGCAAACCTACCACGATAGATGTTTAAAAATTTCAAAAATATCAGACAAGCTAAAGAAATATACAGTAAAGTAAAACATAAAAAACAACGTTATCATCACAAAAATTTCAAAGCTGACGTACTAATTATTAGTGATCAAGATATGTTCAGAAGACTTAAAAAACCAAAAGTTACAAATTACTTAAATTAGCACACAATCCCTTCTGAACTTGCATCTAAAACATTTGTTAAGTTATTCATGCGATTTACCGCTTTAAAAAAAACAGTGAGGGGCAAATTAATGATTATAGTCTAGAAAAGACTAGTTTAAATAAGAAAATATTTTGTAGTTGTCTTTCGTTAGTAAAAATCTCACATTACATTAATGTGCTAATTTCTTAGTAATGTCTAATTTAGAAGATTGTTTTTTTATGAAAAATAAAATGAAAATAAAAACATATGTACTGATTGTTCGTGAACCACTAACCACATCCAATTTACATACTTTTATTTATGTGGCAACATTATTCTTGAACACGAACCAACTTTACTACATTTCTAATTTGTCTACTTGTAATTATTACTCTGATACATTTGTTTACAAACGTTTGTACATAGACCTGCACTTCGAAGATAATAAACGGAGAAGTACAACAGATTTGAAGAAGTTGCGTTTGCATAGATATAAAAAAATATATAGCAGATTTTACATATTTTACTAATTTCACATATTTTTTAAGATGTTTATTTTTATGTGGTTTACAGTGACCTGGAAGAGAAACTTCAAAAATGAAGTAGGCTGAAAAAAATTGGAAAATTCGACTCAGTCCAGATGCCGTGAGCAATTTTCCAGCATAATAGAAAATATCCTATCACGTGTAAACCAAAAACACATTCCAAGTGTTCACTTAGTCCAGAAATGAAACCATGATGAAAAATGCCTATGTTGCACATAATTATTAATTTCATTCTACTTTTACATAACTTACAGGGTAGTTAAAGCTTATTATTTCTTCTATACTGACGCCATAGCGATATTTTGTTTGTTTAATTTAATCAACTTGGTCTTGATTGACAACATTTATATTGATTGATTTCCAATCCGGTTCACTGTCTCTTGTATGATTCAATAACTCTGGAAGAGTAAGTTTATGTCGTTTTCATATTTTAAGTTTTCAATTTATGTGTTAGCATACAATGAAAATCTCGTATAGCAATTTATTATCTTAATGCGTTATAGAATACAATATTTTGAATACGGTTGGAGACAGAGAGAGAGAGCAACGTTGTTTCAAGTCAGTTGTTGATGAACTCTGTATCATCTGATTTAGTAAATTTTCTTACAATTGTACTTTATATGACCTTGGGTTTGACCGTGTTAAATTGTATTGTCTATTGAAAATGTATTTTACATACTAAACAGCCAAGTCAGATTATTAACAAAGAGAACATGTTAATGGCAGTTAATCTACACAAAAAAAAAACACAGATTTGATGGCAATCCTAATATGTATTATGAAAATACAAAACGATAGCAAAAAAAATTTATAATTCAAAAAACAAAAATTTATAATACAAAACAAAAAACATAAGCATAAAGACAAAAAAAATAAAGAATACGACTCTCTTGTTTATTCTCACGACAACAAAAGTTCAATTTTATAACCCATATGAGATTGAGAGTACGTACAAATATATTTTTATTATTTTTTTCTGATACTTGAGTATAATTTTTCATTAAAAAAATTATTTTGTTAATATATTTTTTTGTTCATTTTATTCACGTTGATCCTTACAAAGCACTCTCCCCCCATTTAATTAGTTTAAAAGGAAAATCAATTTTTTTTTGATTTGGAATTCTTGTTTTATGGGATGCACAAATCAATGTGCTTTCATTTATTGTCCAAGACGGTTCATAGTTTTCGTTTGTGGAAAATATTAATATGATTCAAAATTAAGTACAACATTATCATTGGGTTTGTCAATCCATCTCCATTTCATGATCATTTTCATAATTAAGGTAAAACTATATCTCATGTTTAAATTAGCAAAATAGTGAATCAAATAAGGTTTTTAAATCGAATATTAAAGAAAATATTCATTAATATTAGATATTAAAGAAAAATCAAATTAAAAAAAATTAGAATATTCACCAATAAAAAGTTTATTGCCAAAAGCTAGAACTGCACCATGAACGTGAAGCGAAGATTCTGTGGTGAAATTCCGCGTTTGTGGTGAATACCCGCAACATCACACCTATGATGTTGCATAGAACTAATAATTTGATACAATTGTAACTAACGTCTCTGAAACATTGAAAGCTAACTTCAGCAACTTCTCACTCCGTAACATTACAGTTTTTGATACTATTTCAAGATTGACGGTTTGGCAATATAAATAGACACATTGGCAAACTGGATGGACAACCCAAACTAAAATTCCATACTGTACTTTAAATCTGATTGAATAATCTGCTAAAACAAATAATGGACTAGGCGATGGCGAGCATAGATCCTAATGTAATTTATAGATGAAAGATGCAAAAAGCCAAATCACAGATTGCACATCGCAAGATCTATATCTATATCTATGCAAGTTTATAGTAATTATAACAAAATTTTCCAAACAAACAGAATATATATATGCAATTGAACATAAAATGAGAGAATAAAAGACTGTAACAAAGACAATACGGGGAAGAAATATTTTTTATTATTACTTAAATTATTGTACAAAGAGAATACGGGGACAAAGAAAATATTTGTGCAACAATTAAGCAGCATTAATAGCCCCCATAATCAACTAACATACAATCTAAACTTCGCTCGATCTACCTAACTAAGATTAACAGAGATAAACAGAGTTCTACTCATTTGGGTAGCGGATTAAAGCGGAATTGAATCGAATAAAATTTCAGATGGCTCGTGAAAAAGATTTTGAAGCCAACTTGGTATAGCCTTTACTACCTTTACGTTGAATTTGATTCATTGTCAAGCCGCATCACTAGACAACAACGGCCTCCCCCACTAATTTATATATTCGTCTAAATAAAATTAAATCAAATTCCAATTTGTTATATAAATAATATCATAATCCAACTTGGTATATCTACTACTACCTTTACGTAGGTGACGATTCATTTTCAAGCTGGTGCACATTATTAGGGAACATCGGTCTTGCACTCTTAATCAAATTAAAATTATTATTATACACATTCTTAATATCAAAAGCCAAATTGGTAAAACCACTATAACCTTTACGTGAAAGACGATTCATTGTTAAGCCGGTTCGCATCACTTAAAAACAGAGGCTTTGCCCGCTTATTTATATGTTCTCCAAATTAAATTAAATCAAATTAAAATAATTTAATATCTACAAGTCAACACAAATAAAATAAATACTATAAAATATCTAAATGTAATTTTTGATTTTGTATATTAGACCAAAATTTACCCGAGGGATTTGAGAACACTTAACTAAGGTGTTGCACAACACTTTAAAGTTCATACTTTTAGAGACTTTTAATTTTTCTTTGTTTTAAATTGCAAAATAAAATCAAGTTTTAATAATTCATCACAAGATATATTTAAATGTTTATTTTCGTTTTTCTTTTATTTATTTGTCAGAGGTTCTGATACCAATTTCAAAACAAACAAAACAAAAAAAAAACACAAAAAAACAAATAAATTTCATTAAAACTTTTTTGAAAAGGACTTTTTTTTTGTGTTTCCTTTTTATTTTTTTAAATGAATTAAAAACATTTTAAGAAGAACAAGAGACACAAAACAAAATGGAAAATTACAAAATTTTGAAAGGATTCAAAAGAGTTAATTTAAAAAGAAAAATTCAATTCAAAAATAAAAAAAAAAATTTTTTTTTAATTTTTTGTTTTTTTTTTTTTTGTATAAAGCTTCTATTGCCAAAGAGCTAAATAATCATCCATCAGTAATTTGTACAGAAATAGAAAATTTTCATAATTAAATAACTTAGTGAACTTTATCGTATAAATATGAAAAATTTTAATAAATAATTAGGAACATCCATCGGTCGACTAACTGATGACAAATAAAGCTTAAGTCATTCAACTTGGAATTCATATTAGTTCAAATTTTGGATGAGTACAATTACATGCGTTTTAAATACCAATATAATAATAAGCTACCTTTATTTCTTTGAAGTAAGCCAAAATGGATCAGCAAATTATAATTCAACTCATAGCTCATTTCGGTTTTGGGAACTAATTATTCGACCTACAATTTCCATGAAAATAGTTACCACAAACATATTCTACCACAGTTCTACAAGGCATTACATCAAGATTTATAAAAAAAAATAGTGGGTACGATGGGTTGAATTAAACTCCGCTTCACTTTTTTTATATTAAAATCCAGTTTCGGTTTCAGGGGATCTGTTTTGGCTTAAGGGGATCTTTCAGCTTTATGGGATTTATTACCCTTAACGACGGCCATAAATAGTATTTGATAGATTAGTTTTTTGAAGTAAGCCAAAATGGATCAGCAAATTACAATTCAACTTGTAGCTAGTTTCGATTTTGGGAGCTAATTATTCGACCTACAATTTCCATGAAAATAATTACCACAAACACATTCTACCACAGGTCTACAAGGCATTACATCAAGATTTATAAAAAAGAAAGTGGGTACGATGGGTTGATTTATGCTCTGCTTTACTTTTCTTATATTAAAATCCAGTTTCAGTTTCAGGGGATCTGTTTTGGCTTTAGGGGATCTTTCAGCTTTATGGGATTTATTACTCTTAAAGATATAGACGGCCATAAATATTACTTGATAGATTAGCCAAAAAGTCTACAAAAAAGCTTTTAGATGGGTTTTTCTTATTATAAAAGGCAGAGGCAAAGTACAGAAAGCAGCAGGTATCTTTTTAGCATTCGTTTGTTTTCCTCAGCTTCAGTAGAATTTATCTGTTTCCTTATCTATGCAGGATATCCAAAAATCGTTATACATAACTACTAACACAACTGCTTTGATCAAAATTAACTAAAATTAAACTACTGGTACTTCTATAAACTATTATTCTTTTTGTTAAGGATTGCCTACTTTTTTAGCACTAGTTAATGATATTAGCGAGCCATTTAGGCTTATTTTTGGAGTATTAATGATCATAATTGTTTTCTCTGAGATCCTCTGAATGATCATAATTGATTTCAGGGATATTAATCTTAAATTTTGTTTTCTGTAGTTTTCAGGCGTTTGTTTACTGTTAGACCTTCCTTATTTTATGTTTATACATTTCTAATTAACATTAGAATTATAAAAAAATAATGTATCGCCAAATTGAAGAAGCAGTCATAAACAAAATTTATTCACTTTAAAAAAGTTATTGATAAAATTTCGTAGAACACCAGCTTTCATAACATTTGGAAGTCTCCAAGAGGATTTAATTGCTCAAAACTATAGGTTATTATATTATTATCTTTCTTCTTATTCTAACTTTCACATCAACATGAAATTCTGAGTAATCGAGACTTATCCTAAATTATTTTTTTATATTATAAATTTCGAAATTAACTTTAATTTGAAAGAGAATAGAAAAAAAACTCTCCAAATTATTACAATCAAAATTTTTAATTTCCTCATCTTCATTCAAACTCTAATTGAACAAAATTTTCTCATATTTTCCACCAAAAAAAAAATAGAAAAAAAGTTTTAAAATAATTTTTTCTATTGTGGTATAAAATATTAAATACCTAATTTAGTTCTTTGAAACTCTCCAAACATAAAAAAACAAAACAAAGAAAAAATTAATTATCCGCCTAAATATATGCAATAACATGGAAAACCACTAATAATAATTAAAAATTTCCCCTCACAACCCCCCTATTCGAATTTTGTATAGAGACAAAACATTTTCATTTTATTCAACAAAACCGAAACCAAAAACATAATTTTTAATATTGCGCATTTAAAACAAAAGTACCGTTATGTGAATATTATTTTAGAATAATAATTGTAAAAAAAGAATTTTACTGTTATTTTATTACACTAAAATATGAATTGTTTTATTTTTTTTTTCATTTGTTTGTTTTATACTTTTGTACTTTGAATTGTTTAATAATTTTAAATTTAGGCTTTGATAAAAATGTAACATTCATAGCCAATTAGAGTCAAAATTATGAGTTAAATGTTTTTTATTAATATTATTTTTTTTTGTTTGTTAAGGATTCAATTCAGATATAAGAATTTTTTCATAAATATGACTTTAATGTTCTGAATAAGACCTTAATGTGACCTTAATATCGTAATATTTATATTTCAATAGTATTTTTATGAAAATAATGTTTTAGTTTATGAGGAAAATAGCGGGATGTTATGATGTGAGTTTTATGAATCAAAATAAAATGAAATATTTATTGCATTGTGACCTTAACAGATTTCAAAGCAAAGAAAAAATAATATTTTTCACCTATTTGACTGCTCACCTGGTTGATATTAATCTAAAATGTATAAAAAAAACAACTAAACATATGAGGTCTTTATATACAAAAAGTGTTATTGAAACAAATTTTTGTTACTGACATATTTTGAAATAAATATATCCAAAGATGTTTTCGATTGGCTGTGTTTTTATTCATTGTCTAGTAATTCAATTCAGTGTAGGTAAAATAAATTCATTTCCTGACCTTGTATCTACAGCTAATACTTTCAGTTATTACAGTTATGTACTTTGTAGAGCATCCGCTCCACTTACGCACGTTCATTGCTGAATAGACAACTACAGTAACTTTTGAAAAAAATTTTGATCGTCTGCCATAGGTTATGATGCAAGGGATTCAATGTCGAAACATTGTTTTGTGATGCTATTGTCATATTTGTTCAGGGTATGGTCGATTTTTAACGTACTTCCATTATTTAGTGAAAAAATAAATAAAATATATATTGGGGATCAATTTTGGCAGAATCCTCTTGTCGTTCTTCGAATGTTTTTACTTTAATGATTCGGCAATTATTTTCAAAAAGCTTAAGCACTAAGTAAGCATATTCAACAGTAGTTCTATGGATTGTTTTTATGGATAAATCTTTTTTTAAATGTTCGAATAGTTATGCAATTCTTACATTCCGTTAACCCACTCTCCAGTATAATTTTGAATTGCTTTGTAGCTTCGCTTTGTATTTGTTGTGTGATTTTCTGAAGTGCTTAACTCCTTTTTCAAATTTTTTTTATTTTATATGCGTAGGAAGGTTTTATTTTAAGATTTCGCAACATGCTCTAGTCAGGCCTAAGACCTATTTTTTTAAGTCCTAGGCCTGACTCATCAGCGTCCTCCATTTGTTTCGGTCGTGGACGCCCTATCTCTAGTTGAAGATACGACACTGTTTGAGTTTGAGTTCCATACTTTAGTTTGAAACCCATATAAATTTTCTTCTATATGTCTACAAAGAACTATATTTTCTTTATTTATTTTCAATTATTTTTACCTAAGGTAATTTCTCTCATTTCAAAACTATACAAATTCATTCAATTCAAAAATGTAATAATTGAATTTTTTTGAAGCGGTATTCTTCTTTTATTTCTTTAATCCTCTAATTTTTTTCGAAAGGTAAGAGATAATCTTTGAACGACCATCAAGAGTTCCATCTGCGTCTACCTCTTGATAGCAGGGGAATTGAACCCACTAAAGCCCACATATCTTTTTTCCGTTATAATCAATCTACGTTGGATCGATTGATGACTTTTTTTTCAATCTGAACTGTAAATGATTTAGCTTCCTACATTATTTTTTCTATATATGTGCATCCCCAGATTTATTATTAATATTATTATGGTATATTCTTTTCTATTTTGTTCCGCACAAATAGCCTAATGTGAACCCAGAGGATTCTGGCATAAATATTAGGTCTCCTGGTTTCTATTGCTTCTCTTACCGTACTCATTATGTTCACGATTAGTTTTCCTAATAGTTCTTCATTGTTTTCTAAGCCTATTACGACATTAAGAGAGATTTTGTTATTCAATCTGTTGATCTACAAATTCTTTGTACCATAATCTAAAAACAAATTAAATACCTACTGTGAATATTTGATAAACCTAAAATAAATTTCAATTTTAGGATATTTTAAAAAACCTCAACAATTTTTTTTTTCTTTTCTCTTCTAATGATTTGCTCTAAGAACTCATACAACTCTCAATACCCACATATTTAAAAAAAACAGCAAATCTTTTTTTTTACTATTTTTTTTTTTTTTTAATTTTTTCCTTTTTTTATCCAATTTCTTTTATTATTTATTTACTTCATTTTAATGGTCTTTTCTACTCCATTTTCTACATATATTTTTTTAATATTAAGTTTTATTCTTTTGGAAAAATTGAATGTCTCAGTAATTTTCTCATTCGCTTTGAACTCTCCAAAGCAAAAAAAAAAAAAAAAAAGACAAGAAAAAAAATTAACAAAATAATATTGAAGGTAAATGACTGTTAAAGAATAAACCAACGAGCCAACTATAATTTTTCTAATCACCGTATAAAAGAAAAAAATAAAAAAATTGAACAAAAGTAGAACAAGAGCAAATTATTTCTAGGAAAACCAAATACATAGAAGATATTCTTGTAGACTTGGAGCTGTCAAATGAAAAATGAAAAATTTTAATTTGCCTAAAAATTTAACCATCATCTACACTTCTATATATTAATTTTCTATTTATAAATATATCAAAGCTAGAAGCTTAGAGGCGGCTCCATGCAGTGTTGGGACATATTCGAGTCATACAGTAGTGTGCGAAAAAATTCGGACAATTTGAATTCCTAGAAAATTCTTATCTTACAGGTAGTATTTTTAACTCCTTCATCGATTTTTAATTGTTTTGTACAACACAGGTAATTATCCCACTTTAAATTGCTTAGTTTTTAGACGAAAGTGTTGATTGTGTTGATAAATAATTCAATTAGTGTAGATAGAAACTAAGAAGCGTATAATAATGTCAAAATTAGGTGATGGTTAAAAAGCGTTGTAATAGCTTTATGGAGAGCCAACACGTGATACTGGTCAGAGAATATAACATGGGAGATCATCTTTTTCCGTTCTTATTAAAAACATTTAAAATACTGGGAATAGAGAACGGTGTAAAGGATCTGGTAGTAGAGGATAAATTTCTTGTACTTTGTTCCAAACTGAATAGATTTAGAACATCCACAAAACTGCGTGCAGACATTTAAAACCGAACTTTAATATTAACATAAATTGTTCGAAGAAGGCTATTCAGAACATCCACAAAACTGCGTGCAGATATTTACAGAGTAAACCGTAATATATTAACATCAATTGTTGGAAAAAAAGCTATTATAAGTACGTTTTGCAGCGCGCCGAGCAATATAAAAGCCGATTCTAAAGGCAACTTCAAAACTTTCTTGACTTCATTGGGCGCGGGAACACTCGAACGGGGCTAAAGAAATGTGGAGTAACTTGGTGTTTCTTGACAAGTCAAAATTCAAGCTCCGTGTCCAAAACGGAAGGCTACAGGTGCGTAGAAAATTAGGAGAATGTCTTGATGAATTAAGAAGTACCTAACAAAACCGTAAGTGTAATGGCTTCAGTAGGAACGGCTCCGATGAGCTGGCATTTGTAAACTGAAAAGTAACTGCAGATGTGTACATACATGGAGAGTCACTGGAAACCATCAGTTTTAGGATTATTTGTTCCAAATGAAAGGTTCATTTTTCAACAAGATAATGCACCAATGCGCAAATGGCGAAAAAGGTAATATTAATTTTTTATTTAACTGTTCAAAAATTCTGTATAAAATTCAGATTAAAAAGGTTCTCAAATTTTATTAAGTCCGGTTTTATTTCTACTTGTAGGTGAAAAAGTATACTTAAGTTATAACTGCATACGTATACTATGAAATGGCTCCCATATAATCCAGAATTTAATCCTATTGGAAATATTTGGGGTATTATGAAGAAAAAAGTCCGACGAAGCAATTCAGAGACAGTAGAAAAGAAATGCAGATAGCTTGAGAGAGTATTACATTATGGCATCGTGGAAGATTTTAATAGGTGGTAAACGGTAGTAAAGGCAAATGTCAGTCATAATAAATATTAAATATTAATCTTATAGTATAATAAAGTAATTTAAAATTTCGATATTTATAAAAAAAATTTTGGTAGTCATTAAAAGAAGAGAAAATATTGTGTTAACTAATATTTTAGATAAATATTGCCATAAATAATATTAAAAAAAATATATTTTATTTGTATTAAGAACCCATTGTAAAATAAATCACTTTTTAAAATAATTTAAATCCGGATTTTAATGCACACTACTGTATATGTTATTATTCCAATTTTAGGTATTCAACAAAGTCAAGCATCTTAACTACGCTTATATATTCTGACAAAAGGAGTGTAGTGATTTCTGATCCTACACAAAAACACCATTGAATTGCAAAACAGCTATCTCTGATTCACAGCATTTATTGTATAGTGATCATTACCCTTTGCTCAAAGTAAAAAACTCAGAACTGACCCTATATTTTCTATCTCTGAACTTTGTTTTTCTTTAAATCATTACCCCACACCATTTCCAACTTGCCCATCACTATTTTTGTTTCAAGTTCAATGTTTCAAGTTTCCATCAGATCATTGAGTTATAATATTCTTTATTTTCTAGTCTATAACGGGCGGAGGCTCTCCGTCAATGATTACAAGAAAAGAATATTTTCTGAAGATAAAATAAAACAACAACAACAAATTTAAGTTAAATTTTTGGTCATGGATTCCATTTTAATTCAATTCAATGTAGGTACTTGTAAATAGGCAAAATTTCATAGTCCTTTGATTTTTTTGAAAGAAAAATTTGTTATTACGCTTATTATGCTACATATATAGCCATTGACTTTTGTGATTTCTTTTTTTTTTCTATATTTTGTTAATGTTTTTTTTTTTGTATTTTTGGAAAATTCAAAGAAAAAAAAAACAAAAAAATTTGGAATAATAAAATTTTATTTAGTCTCAATAGATGATTTTTAGAGAATGTTGAATATTTAAGACTTTTGTTTTTTCTAAAGGATAATCGATCTAATAAAAGTAAATAATATCAAAACAGTTACATTAAATTTGATTACATTTTATTTGAATAAATTTTTATTATAAGCTCACTTATGAGAAATGGAAATTTTATTGTCTCCGCCTCAATTGGAGAGACTAATTTTAAATATAAAAATTTAAATAACTATTTTAAAATTTAATATGAATTTCGACAACAATCAATAAAACTAAAATATTATTTTTGTTAGTTGAAGATTAAAAATTATGGTAAATACTGAAGGCAGTTTTGAATAATTTTTATCATCTTAAAGACTTCAGCAAATTGGTAGAAAAAAAAATATTTTATAGTGTATTTAATATTTCGAGTGAAGAAATTACATCCTAGAGATCGGTTACCCTACTGCCGTGTCTATCTAAACTATTTGAAAGACTCGTCTTGGAAAAACTAAATCCGATTTTGGAAAAAAGCAAAATAGTTCCAGATCATCAATTCGGCTTCAGATATGAACATGCAACTATTAAGCAAATACGCAAAATAGCAAATGTAATCAGGTTAAGCCTAGAGCAAAATAATTATTGTTCAGCGATTTTTTTGAATATTAGTAAAGCATTTGATAGGGTATGGCATGAAGGACTGTTGTACAAACTCAAACAATTTCTTTCACAGAACTATTATTTGTTACTGCACTCATACCTCATCGAAAGGCAGTTTTTAGTGAAGCATCAAGGTGTCTATACACAAGGCAGTGAAATTATTTCAGGCGTACCATAGGGCAGCGTTCTAGTCCTGTTTTATACCTCATCTATACTGCGAACTTACCAACAACAAATGAGACAACCACTGCCACTTTAGCTGATGATATGGCCATATTGGCATCGCATAATAATCCAGTATATGCTACAGAGATTCTGCAACCCAGAAAAAATAAAATTCAGAAATGGCGAAAGAAGTGGAAAATCAAAGTGTATGGAATAAAATCAACACATGTCACACTTACTCTGAAGAGAAAAACTTGTTCAACGATGGTGCTAAATAACGAAGCAGTTCTACAAAAAGAAACAGTCAAAGTACCTGGGTATGCATTTGGTTAGAATATTAACATGAAGAATCCTTATTAAAAACAAAATAAAAAAACTTGGATTGAAATTGAATAAAATTTATTGGATCATTAGTCGCAACTCACCAATGTCAATGGAAAAGAAGGTTGATTTATAAACCTATTTTAAAGCGATGTAGACTTACGGAATCCAACTGTAGGGAGTAGCCAGCAACTCTAATATTGTAATATTAAAACGATTTCAATCAATAGCCTTAAAACTAATAGCACCCACGTGCACCCCGTTTCGTAAGTAGCGATATATTACATCAAGACAGATTAAAACCATAAAGGAAGAAATCAGAAATGCAAGCTGAAAATACCAAATACCCTAGCAAATAATTTGTTGGTCTCAAATGACGCTAGTCGACTTAAGCATCACAACATGCGGGTAGGTGTAGAATGTAAACAGATACTAGATTGATTGATATAACTAGATTATCATGGATAACATACCATTGGGTTTTTCATACGCAGGTCATTATATTAAGTTGCTTACATTTACAAATATCATGCAAACTACTGAATGTCTCCATTAGAGACTGATTGTACAGTTTACAAGGAAAATAATAAAAAAAAAGTTCTATACAACAACTGTAAGTTAAACATATTATTAGATCGCAATCTGGAATTAGAACAAAAGTTGAGCCTTACGTCTAATTGAATAGAACAAATGTTCCCTTTGATTAATTCAGTTAAGAGTATTGTACAAGTGACAGTTCTGCGTTTTTCAAACGTATTGAGATGTAATAAATTCAATCTGTGGTCATATGGAAGTAATCTTGATGGGTCCTCTCATACAAGAGATTGCGCAAAGCAAATCTTAGGAATTTTTTTTTTTTGACCGATTCAATTCAGTTGGGGTAAGGCGGGTGTGACAGAGCCAGAGCATGCGTATCACCTTTTGGGGAAGACTCATTTTTTTTTTGATTTTTTGTCGTAGAATCTGAATTTGCATTAAAAAGTATCCCTTCCCATTTGAAAATCTCGATTTCGACCAGTTGCGACGATTTTTGGTCTTAAAAAACCGATTTGCGGTCCTTCCGGAAGTTACAAATACCACCAATCGATAGAGCACCCTTGATTTAGTTAACAAACTTTTTTTTTAATTTTAAAAAGCTCTTAAAAATCAGATACGCATGGTCTGAAACTCCCGGTATATTGTAGGACTTCATAATTGGATGGCGTATTCCGAATTGGGTCTAACGAAGCAGGTACAAAAAGATTTCAGTACATAGGGATCATTAAAGTCTTTTAGTATCATTAAAACCCATTAAAAGCCATCATAGGGATCATGAAAACCCATCGTTTAATAAAACCTCGCATAGAGTTGGTCTTATTCCGTATTTGAGTATAATAGAGAGAGAGATATATAGATAAAATTATAGCTTATTATCGAAGAATACCTACAAGTCTTTTACTAAAATAACTTTGGAGATAATTTGGTTGTTAAAAAATAGATAAAACAAATTAGGCAGAAACGACTAGTAAATGTAAATATTGCACATGTATTTACCTTTGAATGGAGATTGTTGTTGGTACACCAGCTATGAAATGGATTAGAGTTAAGTCATCACTCAAGTTAGTTATTTTTATTTTATATATTTTCATATAATCAATTATAATGTGACTATCATGGATTACATAACTGACATCATTTATGAAGATAATATACACTAGAGCAACAAGATGACTACCTTGAGGAACACCTGTGAAGATGTCTTAATAGAATTTTTTTTGTACATCACCACCTTCCTCTCATTCTATAGTTGTAAAACAGAAAATTTGAAGGTTCGAATTTTGGTTGTTACATGGATATAAAAAATGGGTTTTCATTAATTGCTGAAGCATTATTTTATATTTGAAACTTTCTAGGCAAATTAGTCCGGACATTTTCTATAGACAAAACGAAGAAAACTTTGACGAAAAAATATACCAGCTGAATTGCAAGAACTGTATTATGAATTACAAACATCTCCACTGGTTAGGCCACTTTGAACAAATCGAAGAAAAATTTTCAGTTAATAAATCTAAATATATAAAATTTTACAAATACATCGCCGAGATATATCACAAATTTTTTGGTGAAATTAAATATTTTCGAATTGAAAGTAATTTTCAGGTTTCAAATTAAAAAAACTCTCTCAGCATGAAAGATAATGGATTGAAATATTACCTCATGCACAAAATCTTCCCAGATCGATCACAAGTATTAAGAGCTTCGAAACTTTTAAATTTATTTTTGCGTCTCGAAAGGTATCTCACCAAAACTATTTACTGTGAAATCAAGCCTCGAGCTGTCTTCAGATCATACGCCTATCATTATCTCTGCCTCATCCAAAGTAGTAATAACTCAAAATGAACAACGGTTACATACAAGGAAAACAAACTGGGATAATTATAGAAAGGAAATTGAAATGAAAACTTCTCTAAATATAGGACTGAAAAACCCCCAAGATATCAATGAAGCTATAAAAAACCTAAATATAACCATGATTGAAGCAGCAATGTCATCAACTCCGACGCAAGGTAACATCCGAAAATATGTTATTTCTCCACCTGAAATAAAATCCAAAATCATGGAAAAAAGAAACCTTAGGAAATATTGACAACAAACTAGATCCCCTGAAATCAAAGCCAGGTTAAACCGTGCAATCAAAGAACTTAAATTTTTGTTAAATAAAAGCAGAGAAAGTTCGTTGAAGAATTACCTTGAAAGACTAACATATACCGATCTTAATGACTACTCACTGTGGAAAGCAACAAGAAAACTGAAACGGCTACAACAAATTATACCTCCACTAAGGAAATCAAATGGTAATTAGGCCAGAAGCGATGGTGAGAAAGCAGAGCTTTTTGCATCACATTTACAAAAAGTGTTTGTACCGTATCCACCAGTAATTTCAACCGACGAAAACAACAAGATTGAAAACTACCTTGAAGTGCCTTATCAAATGGATTTACCGATAAAGAAAGTCCGGATAAAGGAAGTACAGGAAATTATAAAAAACTCTGTGTCAGACAAGAAGGCTCCTGGGTATGATGGTATCACAGGCAAAATGGTAAAGGAACTTCCGTATTGCAGTATAAAATACTTAACCCACATTTTTAATGCTATATTAAGAACTAGCTACTTCCCAGATATCTGGAAAACTGCTCATATCATAATGTTAGCTAAACCGGGGAAAGAGCCAAATGAGACTAGTTCATATAGACCAATAAGTCTTCTGCCAGTAATATCAAAATTAATCGAAAAACTAATAGCCAAAAGATTGAATAAAATAAATAATGAACGAGATATCGTACCAGCTCATCAGTTTGGCTTTCGTCACAATCATGGAACAATTGAGCAAATACATAGAGTAGTGAACCATATAAATAATTCACTTGACAAGAAAAAATACTGTTCTGCAGCTTTTCTGCACATTTCGCAAGCCTCCGACAAAGTTTGGCACAAAGGTCTCCTTTATAAGCTTAAAAAACTACTTCCTCACCACTACCAGCAACTTTTGTCAACTTATTTATCAAATAGGAGGTTCTTCGTGAAATACAACGGGGAACAATCGTCACTAAAAGAAATTAAATCTGGGGTTCCTCAGGGCAGTGTCCTTGGCCCACTACTTTACCTGATATTTACAGCAGACCTCCCAACATCGCCGAGGGTACTCACTGCTACCTTTGCTGACGACACAGCGGTCTTAGTGTCTCATACTAATCCGAGATTAGCTTCAGAAGTTCTTCAGAACTACTTATTGGATATACAAAACTGGCTGAAAAAGTTGAGAATAAAGGCCAATGAATCGAAATCCCTTCATATCACCTTTACTAATCGCAAGGGAAATTGCCCCGCTGTTCACCTTAACGACATGGAATTGACTCACCAAGACTCGGTTAAGTACTTAGGTATGCACTTGGATAGACGCCTCACTTGGAAAAGTCACATCATCAGCAAAAATAAACAACTACGATTAAAATTCAACCAATTAATTTGGCTAATAGGTCGTTTCTCCAATTTATCCCTAGAATGTAAAGTTGCAGTGTACAAAGCTATCATCAGGCCAATCTGGAGCTACGGGTTGGAACTATGGGGAACAACTAGTAACTCCAACATCGAAATAATAGAACGCTTCCAGTCCAAAGTATTAAGGTCTATAGTTAACGCGCCTTGGTATGTCCGAAATGACACAATTAGATCAGATTTAAATATCCCATCTGTTAAGAAATTCATTAAAAAGAAAGCTGAAAAATACTATGTTCGACTGGAAAACCATCCAAATTTACTTGCTCCTCAACTCATCAATAATGAACGAACAAGCGAGCTCAGATTAAGACGCTTCAGACCGCTGGATTTATCTACTAGATTCACTTTACCTGAGACTCCATAAATATAAATTTGAATATTAAGTCAAGAATCAATGGATTTTTGATTTAGATTACATGTCAGTTACATCACGTCAATTTTAATTCCAACATTATACTCAATATCTTTTATATTTTATGTAGATAGTTGTATAGAATAAAGACAAAAAACAAAAAAAATTTATTTATTCAAATTTCTAGAAGGATTACTCAGATTCTTATGAATTCCAACGTCGAACATAATCCATTTACATTTTTACAGATAACCACAATAAACAAATTCTTGTCTCAAATCATTAGTCTATCAAATCTACACCAAAAATTAATTTGTACACCTTCTAAACCTAACGATTTCAAAATAAAATATTATTACTCATTAAATTATAGAGCCATTAGCAATATTAAATACAACATAATCAAATCATTATAATGACGATACTCGATAAAATATTTGCAAAAAGAAAAAACTTAAGGAGAGTAAAAACATCAGAAATATTTTTTTTAATTTATTAGAAAATCTACAAAATAAAAAAAAAACTATATTTAAAGCTTCCCGTTATAATACCGTTATTAAACGCTATTACAGTAATCAAAGTGGAATAATCAAATACAACCACAATAAAACAACAATAAAATTCATTTTTTTTTTTCAGGTAAAAGGAAATTAAAATCTAAATCAAAATGGCGTATTATTTTTGTTTTTTTTTTATTTTTTACTTTTTTAAACTTTTAAAAAAACGATGAGAAAAAAAATCAAGGATGTAAAATTCCATCAAAATCAGATGAATTGAACTGAACCATTTTCATTATAATTTCCATTATCAAAATCATTTTTTATTTTTTTTTTTTGTTGTTGTAGTTGTATATCCAGAATATTAAACATTACCCAGCACCATTTACTATACTTGCCCAACTCTATTTTTGTTTTTGTATTCTATTTGTTTTTTTATTTTTATTTACTATATTGATTCAATGTTTTTACAAAATAAAAAAGAGAAAGAAAGGCAACAAAATTGGAAGAGGGTCCATTAAAAACATCCAACTGTGTAAATTAATTAATTGAAATGGTAAGTCCTTATAACTGTGAATTTATTATTTTTTAAATCGTCCATTTTTTAAGAAAATAAAAACATTCATATTATTATCTCTTTAATGTTTATTTTTTGTTTTTATTAATTTATTTTGGTAAATAACAAAAATAAACATAAACAAAACTGTTTATGTAATAGGTACTAAAAAATAATTAATACATTTAATTAATGTCATATAACTAATTGCGTGGTTTAATTTAATATTTCACCTCTCATTAATTCCACATTGAATCGTGCTCTCTCTTTCTTTACATTTTTCGATTTGTATTTTTCTTTGTTTCTCTTTCCTCTCAACACTCTTGCCAAACTCCCACCCAAATTGTCCCAATACTTTATTTTTTTCGTTTTTCTTCCTATTTATGTGAGAAGAAAATTAACAGGTTGATATCATGTGAGTACAACATAATATTGTAAATATTGTGAATGTATGTGTTTAAGTATAGAAAATGAATAAAATTCAATATTGATTTTTTTTTTATATTCTTTAAATAACAGAAAACAATAAGGATAATAAAGGATGTTCATAAAGGTATGTAAAACTTTTTTTTTTATCATTGAATAATTGAAAAACAAAACAGAAAAAAAAAACAAAATAAAAAATAAAAAAGAAAAAGAAAAATAATATTTAAAACAAAAAATAAAATTAAACTTAAATTCATAATTAATGAAGTAAGTTGAAGGGACTGTAATGTGCGTTTCATGAATTTAAATGCGTCTTATTTTTATAATTATATATTTTTTTCTTCTTGGCTTTCTTTTCTTCATTTTTTTTTTCTTTATTTTGATCATGCTGGCATAGCAGGAAACGATACTGCAGATAATATAGCATGAAATCGGATACGTTTTTCATAGGGACAAGTCTGTTCTGTGTGATTGCTATTTCTGGGGATTTCTGGGCCAACGGTCCTGAAAATCGTCAAGCAAAAATGCTCATGCCTACACGCTCGCTCAAGAAAACCAAAACTCTTCTTAGTCTCAAAATGTAATAGTTATGTATTTTGGCAGGGATAATAGCAAACCACTGCCTAATAACGAAACAGCTTTATAAAATGGGTCTAACCGAAATTAATATATGCAGAATATTTTAAATAGAAGACGAATTTATTGAACATCTGCTCTGTGAATGCGAAGAACTCACTCGTAGCAGACTTCGCTACTTGGATGGGAACAGTGTTCCCTGAACAATGAGAGCTATCCAGCATACCATTGAAGAATATTCTGAGTGCTATCACAAAATCAGGTATACTTAATGACTCAGAGACTAGCTAACAAACACGGATTATCCCGATAAGCTAATTTTTGACTGCGGTGATATAGGGGATAGATTTATCTTTTATTCATTCGGAAGCATTGGATTTCTATATAAACAACTTCATTAGAGTTTATTATCGACTAATTATTTTTTATTTGGGTGCATATTTCTTCACTCTGTTTTTTAAATACATTTGACTTCATTTTAAACAATTGTGAAATTTTAGACATTACCGAACCCTCTACACCTCTGTCAGTTTCCTGAGTTCATTCAAATTTTTACTACAAACGGTGAATAGTCATAATTTTCGGAGTTCTGTTTCCAATCTTTATTTTTCTTTGCACTACTCTTGAAACATCTTACTCATTTTGTTTCAACGTAACGTCATCCTTGACGAATACAATTCAAGCGTTTTCACAGATTTTCATAATGTACCACAACGTGTTTCATAATGAGGACTAGCATGTATCCATGGTTTAAAGGTAGGATGACAAAAAATGTAATCTAATGTGGCAAACACGGATTTAAATTCCCTGCGAGCTAAAAACGTTTTTTCTACTAGCCAATAAATGTCGCAAGTGACACTAAGCAGAATAGCTGCAGCAATACTTTGTGAAAATAATGATTACAAGAAACTAAAGCACAATCTCAGAAAAATATCCGACTTATGCCATGAAGCCCTATATTCCCGAAGAGAGTGAAAATAATAAATCATGACGAAGCCATCACAATTTGCTTCCATTTTAGTTTGTATCGTCATTGACTCATCCTATATCACTGACTATATAATTCTATGTTATTTTTTCTAAAGAGATTATATTTTTCTTAAGAATTACAAGCTTGCTTCGTATTAATGCTTTTCCGGCTTACGTACCAGGGTTCATTTTCATGTAGAATTACTTACTTTACAAAGAGTTTAACCAACTTAGTTTTATATTTTTACTGAAATATTCCGCATTCCATATAGTATCACAAATTACATTTCAACTTATTTGAGTTCATTCGCATGACATAGTATGATTAACACAAATGGACTCCATTCTATGTTCATACTATAATTATACTATGTTCATTCACATTCACATGCTAATCATACAATGTTCATTCACATGACATAGTATAATTAACAAAAATGGAGTAGGTGATGTTCATCTGTGTTAATCATACTATGCTATGTAAATAATGAACTCAAGCAAGCTAAATTCACATGGACGTCACTCACTCAATCTGTGTTAATCATACCACAGAGGTAGTTAAATTTTCTGACCTCTTAAGCTACTATGTCATTAATTTTGAATTGACATTTTGATTGGTATAAGATTTTCTGTGCATTGATTTATATTCCAGCTTCTTTATGTTTCACCTAATGCATTAATCTTTATCTCATCAATGCTCTGCAATCCCATTCGTGGGCTATCCGCTTTATTTGTATGCGCTTAATTGTTTTGGAAAATTCCCACCACGGATAAATTCACATCGATCAATACGCATATCCTCTTCACCTGTGCCAACTACACAGTAGAATTTATTAATACAAATAATAGAAAATTACTTTAATAAAAGATAGTAAATGAACTAACACAAACACATACAACATACCAGTTATACAAAATATTCAATAACTCATATATATAATTATTAACCCTCATTACGTGTGAACAAATACTGTATCAGGGAAATGTTTATGGTCTGCCATTAGACAATTAATTCTACATTATATTTTCAAACTCCAAACCCCATTGCCAATCCATTTTCAGAACCATATACAACAAAAATTTTATTTTCGAATCAAATACAATATTATGTTCATATCCTGTTAAGACATATTATAATTCTAATCCGTAGAGCATAACAAATTAATATTTCTTCTTGCATTTGAGAACTTCAAACCAAAATATTTTAACAAGATATTTTCCCAACTCATACTCTTTGAATTCATTTCAGAAAAACCTAAAAAAAAACAATACAAATTTTATATAAAAATTTTCATCATAAATCTGAAATTCTTATACTCGTATTAATCTTTCATTTTGTCCCTTCAAAATATTCAAATCAATTCAATGTCAATCAGTTTCGATTTTGTATTTTTGTTTTCATTTTTATTTTGATTTCTATTTGAAGAGCTAATCTTAATCATCAACCAAAGCTAAATGCAAAATAAATAAATTCAATATTAAATAAAGTTACATAAAATGCCAGCAAACCTAAAAGTAAACATCCACAAAATCAACTATTAGAATAATATAGATCTTATATAGACATTTTAATATATACAAATCAATGTATACATATAATAAATACCTTTATAAGCTCAACACGCACTCATGATGTTCTTCAAAAATACAAATTTTTTATAACAAATTTTACAAATATTTACCTTTTTGTACACAATAAAAATTCGAGTCGTCAGTATACACGTTTGAATAAAAATTTGTGATACAGCTAGTCTATTTTATTTAAAAATATATAGTTAAATATAAATAGAAACACTACAAGTATACAAAACTAATCAGAGTCGTTGGTATAATGTTTGCGTATATATTATGAAAAGTGGACCTGGGAATTATGAATCATAGAGCAGGGTGATATTAAAGAAAAATCTTGGTACACTATAAATATGATGGAAAGCTTGACCTCTTAAAATCTATTGTACTTTCAGCTACGAATATATTTAAGTTCATATACATCTAAATTATCTGAGCCAGGATAGCCAAGCTTCTTCAAATGAACAGTTCGTGTATTCAATCAAAAGCGGCCATTAAAATTATCAACAACATTGAATCAACTTCTAGTGATAATATGTTTAATTCTATATTGAAACCAAATTTATAAACTATACTTTCAAATAAACTGGGGCTGAAACACTTCAAATGAAGATAAAGGTGCAGGATTTTTTCAGATTTATGATTGTATATTAACACTTATCAAAACTATTAACAAATATATTAACTGCAATTGGGCAAAGCTACGCTGTGGTTTTCGAAGAGGTTGTTGTAGAAATGATTGGAGAGTTCGTTGAAAAGGAGTTGGTTAGAGAACAATTAATTTAATAACTTTCAGGATATGTCTAAAATATGTTAGAGATGCTGGTTTGATTGTTAAACAATTAACTGTCGATTTTTTTTTTTGTTGTTTTTTTATGGATGTAGAGTTGAGAACATTATTATGGTTGTAATCTGGTATTTATTTTTAAACATATTTCATATCCTTTTTCATATCCTGTTCTATGGGTGGTGTTATTAAGACATTAATATTATAAGGTAACATGTTATTTGTCATATAGAAATCTATTTTGTGCCTTTACCATCTTTAAAATGCTAGTATTTCGTCTTAGTCCAAAGTGTAGGAGATTGACCTCTTTTTATTTCCCACCATCTCATAATTTCTATCTTGTCTTCATTTTAGCAACATTTGCATTAATATGACAAAATTTACCACAATTATTTAAAAGAAAACTTGCTGGATTTTTCTGAATAAATATAAATTATTTAAAACAAATGTTTTTGAACTTCAATATTTGTGAAGATTTTCAACAGATTTACATGATCAAAAGCTTCCTATAACCAACGCAAGTGTAATCAGGCGTAAGTATAATATACCTGTTAAACTTTCTTGCTCCTCTTTAATTTGCCGCAAATTCAAAATTTGTTTCTATCTAACTATTTTCTGTTATTATATCGTACTCATATCGATTCAATACTGTCCTCCCTTTAAATTGTACCAGACATCTCAATTATATGTTTCAAACGGCCCCAATCATAGACATATACTACAATAATATTTCCAAAAACCAATCGAACAATACTATAACGGTAAAAATAATACAAGTAAAAATTCAAAAATTAAACATACATAGCTTATTGGAATTGCTGCAACAGAAAAAGAATTAACTTTAATCCTACAACAACTTCCATCCTACACACACACACTCGCCATTCTACGAATCACTCAATTTCCTTTTCTTTTCAATACATTCGATTTAATTTTTATTTTTGTTTTCTATTTTCTTTATTTTACCTTTTAAATAGGTGCTTCCTTTTCTTCCTTTTATTTTTGGATATTTTCATTTTATAACATATTTAACATAATAAAATAATTTACAAAAAAAAAAAAAAAATAAGGGAAAACCTAAGAAAAAAGGATTTTTTTTTCCTACTCTTAACCCTCTGCTTATCCAAACGCTTATATACACAAATAATAATGTGACAGCTGGAACTTACTACCGTGAAATAAAAAATAAATAATATTAAAAATTTATTTGGTCCTTTCAAAAACAATAATATCAATTTCTACGGAAAATTTTCCAAAAATATTTCTGAACTCAATTTTAATCAAATTGCACGCACACACACACACACACACACACCGCATACTAATATAACCAGTCAAAAACTTAAATTTAACAAATACAAAAACAAAAATCAAAATAAAAACTGCGTAGAAAATTTAAAATTATTTTTACAATATGTGACGTACTTAGTTTACAGTTAACAAAACAGCAAACAAAGAAATTTTATTTTTATATTATTAATTTTACCGTTATATTTCGTTGTTGTTACACACTCTTATTAATCACGTTATTCTTTATTTTAAATAATAATATAGAAATAAAAGTCTGTTGGGATTACAAGTACATAATAATTATTATAGTTATAAGTGACAGAGTAAATAGAATTTATGAAATGAACTAATTTTATTTAAACTTTTTTAAATGATTAAAAATAACAGTATATTATATATTACATATAAAAATTTACAGTTATGTTAATATATATATAAAATAATAAATAATAATATATAATAAAGTAAAAATTAATAATAAAAGATAACTTACACCTGGAAGTAGGCAGATTGAAAAGGTTGTTCCAGTTACTTCTGCAAAGAAAATTAACAATAGGATGTACCTTTTTGATACCAGGACTCGAGTTGTTCTACTATTATTGTTTTATTGTGATTTTCGGTTCGAATTAATTTCAAATTTAGATCCAATCTGTGCTGGTAGACTTGTTTATTTATATAAATATCGTAATATTAAATATACAAAATACGATGTGTCTTTTAAAGTGTATACAAGTGCAAATAATTATACGATATTGCTAATAAAAGTCGATCAGATGTCTAATGGCAGAGCGAATCAAATTTAAAAAAAATTTTTCTCAAATATTTCTCTAACAAAAAATAAAGGTAATATAAATTAGACGCAAATTATAATTTTACAACGACCCTCATTAAACCAATAAAATTATCAACATCTTTAACCATCTCATTTTAAATTTTTTAATTCATTCTAACTCAATGTTTTTAACAATTTAATGGAGCACACACAGTATTGGAATTATTGAATGAAATTATTGAAATTACTAGCGTTTCCTGAACTATTACAGAGTCGAATTTGAAAAAATTGTATCCCGATTTGAAACAAACAGACTTTTTAAGAACATATTCCATATAAAAAAAAGTTCGAAGGAGGTCAATGTTTTTATTATTGTTTATCTAGTTATGCCTTACGAAAATGAAATTCGAAGCTTATTAACAAAATAAGATTATGCAAGAAATCCTTGATACGGGAAGCATTAGTGATCGTTCAAACAACAAATCGTAACTAACAAGTGATACTACAATCCATATTGATATGATTACTTAACGAAGAAAAAACCTGAAAATTACTACTCTTTCGGCTCTTAAAAATATTTCAATTTAAAAAACATCAATTTGCAAACGAACAAATAATTTCCGCTCAATTGAATACAATCGTGCACCCTACCCAAAACAAACGAATGTGCACTTAATGTGTTTCAGAAAAAATTTAATTGACAAATAATAAGCCTGAAAAACTGTTACTTTCTCGACTCTCAAAAATATTTCAATTTAAATCTTCTATAGAAAAACCCCAAAATACAAATGAACAAATAATTTCCGCTCAATTGAAGACAATCGTGCACCCTACCCAAAACAAACGAATGTGCACTTAATGTGTTTCAGAAAAAATTTAATTGACAAATAATAAGCCTGAAAAACTGTTACTTTCTCGACTCTTAAGAATATTTCAATTTAAATATCCTTTAGCAAAACACAAAAATGCAAATGAACATAATAATTTCCAGTCAATTGAACACAATCGTGCACCATACTCAAAACAAACGAAAATGCACTTTTTGCGACCCAGAAGAAAATTATTCTGAAAATAATAATGCAGCCCAGGAAAAAATGTTAATGCTGAGTTCCATTTTTTTTTATTTATTCATTTATTTTTCAAAGAGCTCATTCGCTCGTACAGAGTATATATGTTATACGGTTAATGTGATAAATTAATAATAACCTCGTATTTTGGTAAATGTGATAAATAAGTAGAATTTATTACATTTCCTGCTAATTATTAATAATTACCTGTATGGATTGGTAAATCTGATTAAAATTAAAACTTTAATTTTCTTATATTTGTTATGAAAACTATGACAAAAAAAAAACAAAAGTTATATTTTTATAATTAAATTCATCGTTTATTTCTACGAAGTCAATTTATTTACTTTTACAGAAAGAACTTTTAGGACTTTTGCAATTACACTTGATATTTTTTACATTTCCAACGGTTTGAATTACAATCGAATTTTAATTACAGTTCTGAAATTCTTCACCACCTAGACTTGAATTTATTGATTTTTACAATCGGCCCCCGCTACTTATTTATTGAAACCCCGTTTTGGCAGACGGCAAGGTTTTAGTGAAGCATAAAATCTTTTTTTTTTAAATATTTAAGTCTCGATTTCCGGACCGTCGGACTTATCCCAAAATGTTTAAAAATTAATTATTAATAACCTTTTTCAGAAAAATACAATTTAAAGACGTGATGTAGAGTATCGGGCCAATTCCTGGGATCCCGGACCTAATGCCTTCATTGACTTTGGTCCCGATTTCCGGACCGTTTGACCTATACGAAAAATTTTAAAAAACATTTATAATATTTATAACATTTGCCTAAAATGGGTGCGAATTATTAATAATTACCGGTTTATATGATAAATCAAATAAATTCTGTTCAAATTAACCACTTTAACCTTTCTGTTTGGTAATTAATAATTATGAGCGGTTATTATTAATAATTACCAATTTATTACTTTAACCGCAACATATAAATCTTTGAACCAAACAATCACCTTGAAACAATACAAAATAAAAACCGTACAAGTCTCTTCAAACAATCAAATTCACTGGCACATATTGGAAGAAAATGTTTGAGCCAATCTTCAAATCTAGATTTAGACATAACATACGTCATATCAGATCACATCTTTGTTGCAAGGACGAAATAAATCTTAATATCTTGATTCTAAAACTGAACATGTATGGTATATGACACAAATCAGTTTCAAAATTTAAATGATGTAGCATCGAAATTTGCCCACGGTTGGGCTTAAACGGACACTGATGATGAGAATCGAAAAAATAACTAAGTAAATTTAAGACAACCAGAATTTATCACCAATGCTTAGATAAAAATAAAATGAACACCCTGCATATCAATTTATAAAAATATGTAGGTATGCGGATTTTCACTTCCACTTACACTTGAAATCTATAAAATTTATGTTTTTATTTTAAATAGTCCTTCGCAAGGTCATAATCACTTCTTTTTTTCCTAATTTTTTTATCTATATTAATTTTTTGTACATATACACATATAAATATTTTTAATATATACCCACGTTCATGTATTACAAGTTTCACATACCCTATTGGGGAATAAAAGTAATAATAATGTTCATAAATATAAGGAAAAAAAAAATATTTGTTAACACCTCTACCAAAAAATTTAAAAGGAAAACCTGGTTGTTGTTTTTCGAAAATATAAACAAAAAAAAAAACCTATTATCCACGTACAAATTTTTATTAACCCCCTCACAATACAATACTAAATATTATTGTTCATTACTAGTAAATGTTAAACATATATACTTGTACATATACACCTACTATGAAATAATTTAACCATTCCACGTAAATGACTTTTTTTTTTCTTCTAATACTATTCAACAATTCAACATCATCAGGCTTAAATAATCAAAAATACAATATTTTTGTTGGTTGTTTTTGTTTTTTTTTTTAAACATTTTCAACACATATTCGACAATAAAAGAAGAATGGAAACAAATGAAATTTCGTTTATTTTTATTTCTGTTTTTTTTTTTTATTGTGAGAATCACGTTTTTATTACCAAAAAAAAAAAAAAAAAAAAAAAAAAATGGGGTAACAACTCAACAGTATAATAAATTATGAATAATTCGTGTATTGAAAATATTTTTGTTGTTTATTCAAAAGAAAACAAATTTTTTTTTTTTTTTTTTTTTTTTGAGGTTAAATTGAATTTTCTTGAAAGTCACCCAAAAGAAGAATAAAAATAAATAAATTTTTAACCCCGAACAAATAATAATAATTTTCAAATAGATTTCAATTGAATTATACTCGTACATAATAATAAAAAAAAATGAAATTACGATTTTCTCTCAATTTAGATAGTTAGTTTAAGAGTAATGGGATAGATTGAGAAAAAGGGTTAGGGTAATAATAATTATTTAATTATAAATAATTTGAAAGTACATATTTCAATTAGTCATAATGAAGTCTTTAACTCTCTGTTTGATTACCTCTCACTAATTTATAATCGAAATATGTATACATATTTAATAATTAGTACTCCCATAAGTTACTTGTTTCCTTCTCACAGTTGTAATTTTTTTGTGATTTGTAACTTAACTTACATAAAACTTATTTCCACAATATTAAACGTTTTTATGAGCACGAAATTAAATGTCAACAAAGTTCTTAAGCTCATTATTGTATTTGCCTCGAAGTTTATTTGTATTTCTTTTATTTTGATGATCATTATATTTAATCTGTAAAATAAAAAAAGTAGTACAAATATTTTCCAAACCATTTCAAAACCGATTTTCATTATTATTCTTGTAAATGATATATATTTAAAAGGAGACGTGGCGAATTAAAATTTTCAATTAGAAATTTCAATTTAAAATTTCACCCCATATATAAGTCATTTTGACTTGCAAAAATTTTAATTTGTCAAATTCACACAACAACACACCCGATTTAAATTAATATTTATATTTTTAAATTAACTATTACGTATGAGGTTGTTGTCTAAGATAAGTCAATAAAAATATAGTGTTCACGATTTCAATTTTCAATTTCAATTTATTCAAATTCAAAATACATACATGAGACGATTAGTCTCTACAATATAAGCATCTGTTTTAGATTTTTAGATGTACACAGTTTACTCCAATATTTCAAAATACAGTTTATTTATTCCAATATATCAAAAAAAAAAATTAAAATAATATTTCAAACTTAATTTTCAAAATTAACAAAACTTAAAAAAAAAAATTTAGAAAGCAAGAATATAAGTTAATATTCTTTCTCAAAAGTATTGTTCCACTTTGTGTTAAAATAAAAATTTATAAACTTAAATAAATAACAACAAATAAATAATTAAAATCTATATTTAAAAAAAAAAGAAAAAATAAATAAAAATTAAAGAAAGTAAATAATTGAATAATTACGATTTTTGTCTCAAATGCACCCAACAAAGTCAAATAAATGTACAGTGAGAAGTTGCAGACCTATTGGCATTCGGCAACGTATTCCAAACCACGGAAGTCTTTACAAAAAAAAAGATAAGTGACAGAATCCACCATTATGACGGGGAATTACTAAGTTCATACTACTTCGTGACTTCTAATAGTTATTTTGTCTGAAAGATCAGTTTTATATATTATTTTCCTCATGTATGAAATGTACCTAAAATCTAGGAAATTAGTAAAGGTACAGTTTAGTACTGTTTTAGAAACATCACTAATCCTATATCAAATTTACGACGAGTCTTAACGAAACGGGTGCATGCATTAAATATAATGTTAATTCTATTAAGTTCATATGCACTCATCCCAGCAAAACCTACGTCATAATATATAAAGATTGGAAGGACCAAAGACAGCACAAGCCTTTTCTTTATACATATTCATTAATAAAGAGAGAGAACTTCTATAGTTTACGAAAAATCGAATATACACGTTGAGAAATAAAATTAATGTGGTCATGCCAAGTGAATGTTTTATTGAAAATAATACCCAAGTTTTTGATCATATTGGCAATATATAATGGTTAAGTTTGAATTTAGAAAGAAAAGTAGTGTCAATATTTCTTACGTAAATTATCAGAGCCTTAGATTTGGAAAGGTTAAGTCTCAATCCATTATCTTTAGCCCACAAAGCAGCTGCATCAAGTTCGTCATTAATTTTTGCAATATAATTGTGAATATTAGAAAGGTGAACCACTAATGTAAATTTGAGCATCATCAGCATACAATCTACAATCAGCTTCGGATAAGTATTTGGGAAGTTTATTAATAAACAAACTAAACAGTAATTGGCCCAAGATTGATCCTTGCGGTACACCACATAATATACTGGTAGACAATCATAATTTAAAATTGTTAACACATAAAAATTGAATTTTTTTACATAAATAATTATGAATTAATTTGATGGCGGAAGAGTCAAAGTTGAATGAAAGTCCGAGTTTATTACATAGAAGATCATGTTTAACACAATTGACAGCTTGTGTTAAATCTAACAATAAAAGAATTACTGGATGTCTTTTATCTATTTCATTGTAAATATGTTTTCACTAATTTCCAAAAGTTTAAATGCTGTGCTATGTTTTTCTCCTGAAACCAGATTGAAATTTAAATAAAAGACTGTCAGTACTAAGGAAAGCATTCATTTGTGCATAAAGCAATTTCTCAAAGATTTTACAGAGAAATGCTAATAGGTCTATAATCAGTTATTGTTGGATTAGACTTCTTTGGAACTTTAGCACACTTCCCACTTCGGGGTAAATTCCAGTGGTCAAAATAGAATTATAAATGTGGTTCAACAAGGGAAGAACAACAAGTAGAATCATTTTTATGAAACGAATATTAAATCCGACAATAATTGCATTAGATTTTACCTCTTGAAGAGCCTTACCTCCTCAACATTGCGAAAAGCTAATTGTTATATCAGAAACAGTTATACTATAGTTGAACGATAAATTGAAATAATAGAAAACAATCAATAACGAAATATTGAGTACGATTTTTTATCAAACTTCCCCGAATTTGAAGTACTAGAAGAGTACTAGTTGTTTTTTATTTAATAGATTTAAATAAAAAGGTGAACTACATGTAATAATATATAATACATATAATGGTAAAGTTAGAAAAAAATGTCTCTTTAAATTCATGTATCCCTGGTGCATTGAGAACAGAAAACAATCTATAAAATAGAGTTACTAATTCGGTAATAAAACAATGACAAAATGAAACGATTTTCATGTGATATTGATTACACTATGAAGCAAACAATGAAGAAAATTAAGTACATACATTGAGCAGCAACTCACGACTTAGACTCAGCACATCAACGCAAAAAAAATGTCAAACAACAAAAAAAATATCTACTTTAACTAAAAAAAAATTGTTCCACATTAACTGTTTTTTTTTTTTTGTTTCAAATACAACCACTTTTACCGAACAAAACTACGGATAAGACTTCCAAAATGAAGTGAAACCGTACAAATTACAATGTAGCATCTTCCAAAATTTATATTAAAAGCTCTTGACTTTGTACACTCTTCCAAAAAACGTAGTGGAAACGTTAAATAAGAGCAGGATGCGTAGCGAAAAAATTTAGACTATATTTTGTACACATAATTGTCATAAATAAATTATTTACCAAAGTTAATTTCATTATAGGTCAGCATATCTTTTCGGCGCAAAAATAAATTTGTTGCCATATGTTAGCAAAATATGTTAATAAAATATATTTTTATAAAGTGATTTTATCGAAAAATAAACAAAAGGTCAAATTATTACCGATTTATATTACAAAAACACAAAATTATAATTTAAACGTCCAAATGTATGTGTGTATTTATATTGTCAAAATGGTATTCCAAAAATGTAGCAAAAGTTTTATATATTTTACAATAAAATGGTTTCGAAAGCTTTAAATGGCAGTAGAAGTATATTTAACTTGTATTAAAACTTTTTATTTTGCATTTTGTCACCCGTACTTTTACACCCACTATAGTCACATGCATTCGATTTTCAGTTATTTTATAACAATTTTTATAATAAAGTCATTATCACTTTTAAAAAAAGACTAATGGAGCAAATCCTTTAACCTACATTGCAGTCATATTTATACTTTTTCTAATTTACATGAATTTTTTTGTTTATACTCAAATTTTAATTTAACAACACAATTAACAAAAAACCAGTCTTGACATAAATATTTCTTCGATGCAACAGTTTTTACGATAAAAAGTATAAGATCTAGTAAATCGAAAAACAGCAAAATGTCATTTGAATACAATTACAAATTTTTCAATTAAAAAATTCGAACAGTACATAAATTATATAGAATTATTTTAAATATTTGATTTTCTATTTACAAATTAATAATTGCAAATTATCAACAATTCACCATACATAACATTACCATAACATAAAAATTTTCATGTTCACCAAAATATTTTAACACAACAAAAATGTTGACTATTATTGTTAACAGTAAGCATCTGAATGCAATATTATTCAAAATCTAGATACTATTTATTCCAATACTATTTTGTAGATAAAGAAAAAGCATTACTATTGTATTTCTGGTTAATACACAAATACCATACTTACATTAATATATACCATACAAATACCATACTTACTATAAATTTACAAATTTGCTCATATGTCAGCAATGTGGTGTGTGTTGGCATTTATGTAAAAGATTCAAAAATGTTTAACGACAAATTGTGTTTTATAGTTAAAATTTGAATTTACAGACCATTAATTTTCGATTTGTTATGTTTTTATTTGTTTTTGTTTTTCTTTCTTTTTCTTATAGGAAATTATTTAAATTTAGTTTTCTTTTCAATTTGTTTGATTGAGGAAAAACTAAATAGAAAGACAAATTCAATATATGTTAGTTTCTAAAAGGTTTTTTTGTTATAAATTTAAGTTAGATTTTTTTGAATTTAATTCTTGTATGCTTCCAACACAAATGGATGAAAGTAAAGTTGACAGTGTTTCTTTGAGTTCGAAAAATGGTTTATAATAAGAATTTTTTTTGTGTTTTTCAAGGACTCTATTATGTGTCTATTTTCTTCTTCAATGTTGCTATTCGAATATTGATCCCAATATAGGCAACATAAGCATATAAGTGTTAGTTTACAATTATTTTTTTAATTTTAAATCAATTTTATTTGAATCTTGATTCGCCCGAACTGACAATTTTTGCCAACTAACAATTATACAATTTAGCAAGGACCAATATTATTGGAATAAAATTGATGGAAGATTAAAAAATAATTATCAATTAACAGTGTGTAATAAAATTGGGATTAATATTTTAATAGAGTTGATGCAACATCGAAGAAGAAAGTGAACATATTTAATGGAAAACAATTATTGAAAATACAATACCTCATAATAACCTATATAATAACCTTTTTTATAGTGAGTTCTATGTAAGCGCAACCTCTTAAGATTTATTGTACTTCCCCGTTTATTTTTTTTTTTTTTTATACTATTGACACTCCTTGACAGTAACTTAGGTAGAATCACCTTTTCGTGCTTAATTAATTTTTTTATTATCCTTACACCTCTTGGGAGCATAGAACTTGACATTTCCATTGTACTCGATTTCCAGCTGCTAAATTTCCGAGGCAATGTCTAATTTCATTTTTAATCTGTTTATACTGTCTAAGTAGGGGATTGCGTTACTGTAGAAGACCACTTTAATAACTCTATCTGCGCTTACGTGGTAAGACGACGTCATATTTTCTGCAAATTGTCGCTGCGATTTTATCCATCTCTGACGTTAAGATGTCTGATATCACTATGTTTAATGGGTACGTCATGTAACATACTTTTCTCAGTTGTTGACAATTGCGCAATTATTATTAGTGTTTGTCCAATATTTATTTATTGTGTTATTTTTATTGTGTTGTATGAGATATATGAGTATTGATATTAGCTAATATTTTTAGTTATAAAGTGTTAATTATTAATTATTTTTTATTGATTATAAATTTTATATATAATATTTTGCTATTTTTTTTTAGTTATATTTTATGCCCCCACGGGAATCGAACTCGTGACTACCACATCGTAATTGAAACACATTTCTACGATTAGGCCACGGATGGGGCTTAAACACAATTAGGCCACGGATGGGGCTTAATTAAGTACGGTACTGCAATTTTATACTACATCTAATATTTCGAGTATTTATTTAACAAATTACTGGCTTATCTACTCATTAAATATGGAAAACTATTGCTATTGCCTTCTTAAATAGAATAGTTTCATTTTATTTAATTTGTTACCACATTCTAATACTCTCAAGTATTTTTTGTCATTTATTATACCCAAATGACAAAAGGTACTAGACCAGGTCGAAAAACCAATAAAGCACTTTCTTGCTTCATCGGGAATCGAACCTGGGACCTTTCGATTGAAAGACAGGCGCTCTACCTACTGCGCCACCCATAATACCTACTCTGCCAAAATAAAACAATTATCTTAGATTTGTAGGTCTATGTCCTTGTATTACTTTGATGTCAATTTCAGAATCAGGCGATATGGAATCCTGGAAATATTTATGTATTTTGCGTACTATGGCATCGTAAACAAATAGAATATGAGATTAACATACGATAAGTTTACAACTCCATTACTAATTGTTTTGTATTACTAATTTTTATAGCACATTGTGTAGCTATAAGAAGCTAAACTAAATCCTCCCACTCAATACAATCCTATGTGGAAACTTTTATTTCATTACATTTTTTTGCAGTCTTAGGGATACTCGATTTCGCCAATTCTTCTTCAAAAAAATTTTAAAATAACTAAAACATTTTCTTGCATTTTTAACTTATCATACCGGGGTTCCAGAGCATGCGTATCAGCTTTTTAAGAGGAAAAGAAGACGTTATTTTAAAATGTAAAAAAAAAAAATATTAACTAAATCGAGAATGCTCTATTGATTGTTGATATTTTCAACTTGCGAGAAGAACCGGAAATCTATTTTTTAAACTCAAAATTAGCCGATATTGGCCGATATCGAGATTTTCAAATGGGAAGTGGTACTTTTGTATACAAATTCAGACTCTACGTCAAAAAATATAATATATATATTAAGTATATATATATATATATATAAATAATAAGATTTTGATATATTAAAAATAAATTCATTGATTGATTATTATAAAATACAACAAAAAATATTAATTCAACTAATTTAGAAATAAATAAAACAATCACAAAATTGATAAAATCTTAAGAAATCAAACATCTCAAATTAAACTAATTTTTCTATATTAAATTAAAAGAGATGAAAAATTATTTAGGTATAGTTTTACTTATTCAATGCCACCAACCGACCTTGTATGTTCTGATGGGTCCGATTTATCAATCAATTCCATTATTATTAACCTTGGAATGAATAAAAATACAAATTCGAATCCAATTTCGGTAAAAACTATATAAAATGCAACTACGCTCTTTAGGAAAGCTGAGCTCCTGAAAATCCTAGTAGTATTCCATTTGAAAAATAGATACTCGAAAGATATTGTACTTAATTATACCGTACCGTAATTATACCGTACTTAATTAACTTAAAAAAGGTAATTCTATCTAAGTTATTGTCAGGAACATAAAAAACAAATACGGTCGAAATCACTAAAAAGAGGAGTTCAACATCAACACGGGTTGTAAAGCTAAAACAAAATATGTAGCACGATAATAGATGTTGCAGCTTAATCATACATGTTCTTGTAAAATCTTCTAAAGACATTCTAGTATTTAGTTTGTATATTTTAATATTTGTCTATTTGCAAGTATTTGTAATGTTCTTTTTAAGGTGTTTCTACGACGGATTTTTGGAAGCGGAATGTTAACGGGTATTTTTAATCAATAAACAGATATTAATATTACTGCGATAACAATTATCATCTTAAATAACCTTTTAAAGTAAACTAGTAAACTGAAATGATGATTATTTAGCCAATTTTCTGCACTACATTCAGTATTAGAGGATAAATTCGAGTACTCGAGCAAGTGCAGGTAAATATAATATAAACGCAATGGTTGATCCACTAATCTTATATGGATAGTATAATTTTCAGTTCAGTAAGATTAACAAAATCTCAATATATAAAATCGTTGATGCACATCTTCGTGTTTCAAGATCTCGAAAACTACTCAGCCAAATGTTACCATATTTTCAACATATATTACTGACATTGTAACCTATCAAATAGGCTACATTTTTTTGACCAAATCGTTTTCAGAGCTAAAAATTGGATCACTTATCATTTTGTTACGTAACTTCAGACCAACAATACTAACTGTACAATGGAACAAGATACATTTTATATTTCAAAAAAGTTTTTTAGAAGCAACAGTTATTACGGCAAATATGAAGGTGAAAATGGATTATTACCCAGTGTATACACCAATGAAACCAAGCGATTCACCAATTCAATTTAGACGGTTACAATTTTCAATTCATTTGGCGTATGCTATGACCATCAATAAAACCGAAGAAGGTCAATCGGTGCAAATTTGTGGTTTAGATTTCGTTAAAATGAATGCTTTTCACATGGACGCAATTATATGTCGCATGTTCACGTGTTGGCGAGCCCACAGACTTGTTTATATATGCACAAAACGAAGTAAAATAAAAATATAGTGCATACTGTGTTGTGTTGGAATAAAAACTAAATATTTTTTAAAAAACAATCAAATTTAAAATACATTTTCAAAAATAATTAAATGTAATTTATTAAATTTGATTAAATATACCTTCATACCGTAAATACAAATAAAATTATAAAAAAAAAGATTAAACGAAAAAAAAATTAAAAATATAATACTTTAATTTTTATTGTTATTTTTAATAAAAATACATACAACATATTATGTTGAAACATTAAATATAATTTTTTATTTTAATTTTATTTTGGAATGATTTAAGTAGAAATTTTTTAACAAGTTAACTTCATTCATACCACTTTCAGCATCTATTTTTTTTTATCAATTTGAATTTCAGTTACATCTTTAGTCAATCGTACTTGACTTTTGTGTGTTTCTTATGCTTTTTTTGTGTCCAATTGATATTTTTTTAAAACTATTATTATTTTAATTATGAAAAAAATAAAATGCTAGGGGCAAAAAAAACGTTTGCCGGGTACGCTAGAAATTTATTATATAAATTTTTCAGATTTAGGCTGCAGTTATAGCGATCAGTGAAATGAATACGTAAAAATGAAGCAGTGAAAAAATATTTTTTTTTACAGTGAGACGGTTATAGCGATCAGAAAATTTGCTTCCGTAAAATTTGTTGTCATTCCGATTTAACGTTTTCTTGTTTTGAATTTGAAATAGTTTGAAAGTAGTTTTTTTATAGTTAAATTAAAAATTAAAAATTTAAGTTTTATTAATATTACTTTTACCATAGATAAATATACTATTACTATACATATGTGTATGCCAAAGCGAATACTTGTAAAATGAAAAAATTAACTACAGAAATGTAAAGAACAAACAAAACTTGTAAATTTAGATTAAATTGCATCAGAATTTTTTTTTTTTTGATGAAATGAAACAGTGAAAAAATGAAACATAATTTCAATAAAATACAAATGAATTGATGAAACAGTGAAAAAATGAAATGTACTTCATTGAAATACATTTGTTTCATTTTGTTTATTTTTTTGGTTTTGTTCAGAAAAAAAAAATAGCTACGTATCCGTCAAATTATAAAATAGCTTTTTTATTAAAGTTTTAACTTAAAATGTTAAATTTTTGAACAGAATTTGTTTGTGAAAACATGCTTCGGCATTCCTATTACTTTTTACTAAAATTTTGTGTCGACGGCGGTTGTAAAATCGAAAACAAAAATTTTACGTATTCATTTTACTGATTGCTATAACTGCAGCCTAAATTGCAATACTACGTTTACAAATTTCATTTTCACTAGAGCCGAACAACGTTTGCCAGTATCCGCTAGTATTGATATAAAACATAAAAATAGAAAAACTCAGTCGAGTACAAAACACTGAAGAAGTCTGCAAGTAGTAGACGAAATACGCGTATCTGTATGATAAGCATATCAGTAAAATTAAAAGGAAAATATTCGACTATTTTCACTGTTATACCAAAATTTTACTCTAACGCTGGAAAACAAGTTTTTATAAAAACTAGAAAAACTCAGTTTATTGAAATTTAATAAAATTATTGAATACAACTGAATCAGTACACAGACAACATTCTCGATTAGTAAAAAAAGTGAGAAAAATTGATTTTCAAATTTTATATTGTGATAAATTTCACGTTTTCTTTTTGTCGAATTTCCGTAATAAAGTCATAAAAAATAGAAAATTGATTAAAACAAAATAGCTATATTTGTAGAAATACAAAAATTTCATCATTTTACTGTTAGGATATCTCTTTTTTTATATACACATTAAGAATTATATTTCAATCTAAGTTACTACCTCCATCCTGTTGCTATTTTGAACAACAAAATTTAAAAAAAATCAACAAAACAGAAATATTAAAAAAAAAGTTGTTTCCAAAGTTCAACCCAATCAAATACATACTATAGATAAATGTACTTAAACATAAAAATTTCACCATATACTTCACCTCACTCCAATATAAATTACTCTCATCTCACCTTATTCAATTTCTTTTTTTTTTTTGTACTTAATAATAATAAATTGATTGTTCCCGTTCATTCAATTGCTTAAATCAAATTAAAAAAGAAAAACAAAAATAAGTTGGGTTCTCTCTCTCTCTCTACATCTCTCTTTCCCTCTATTATATGAAAGTTATGAAAGTTTTTCTGTTTTAAGTGGTCTATCTATCTCTTTCAATCTATAAAAAATAAGTTTAAAAAAAAAGGAAATTTGTTTGTTTTTGTTTGTTTGTTTTGTTTTTTTTTTTTTTGTTAAATTGATAAAGAAAAACTTGAACTTTGTCAGAAGTTATTGAAAGGAAAAAGAAAAAGTTAAAAACAAAATAAAATATTTTGAGAAAGAGATAGCAATTTTTTTTTCATTATATTTACTATAGACTTTTTCAACAATTAATAAAAGAAAAACATAAAAAAAAAAAAATAACTTTAGTACAGTTTACTTTTGTAAAAGTAAAACTTTTCAATAAAATCAAAAATTAAGAAAAAAATAGGCACCTAAAAATGATTTCAATGTCAGAAAAATGTTTGAACAATTCATTGTAGTGTAAACTATACGATAATGTATACCACAATGACAGGTTGTTATCTTGTAATAGTTTCTAACAATTAATGACATTTTTTTTATCATTTTAAAGTTATTTTATTTTGTTTTTTTTATTGTAGCAATGTTCAAGTTTCATTTTTGTCAGTTCTGTCAAAGAACAAGAAAGGTTTTAAATTGTCATTCCTGCATAGGTGTATTTCCATTTTTTCCGTTTATAGTCAAATTTTGCCAAATTTTTCCAAAATTAAAAAATTAAGTACAATATAATTTTCAAAGATTCAAGAAGAATAGAAATAGCATTGTTCAAAATATCCCCACTGGCCGCATGGATATTTTCTTTCATTCTTTCACATATTGCTAACATGCATATTTTCCGCTACTAGTCAAAACTTTTTTATTTATGTTTGTCAGTATATAAAAAAAAAGTACACTGTCAAATCCAATATGACATATTTATAGGACTGAACAAGACATATATGTCACGAGGGCACATTGCCAAATGGTCGGAAAACATTAAGAAAGTAAAAACAATGAAAGAAGAGTAAAGAACTGATATTCTATACACGTTGGTCAAACAGCGATTTCTAATTGGAAGAATCATAGCAGGGGTCTATACATATGGTACGATGCACCTGAATGACCTCACTTTGATTAAAAGTAATTGTGATCATTGTATTCATATACTTAGTGTGTTTTCATGACATTGTTACTTTCACTGAAAGCTGTTAGATAGGATGAAACCTGATGTTATAAAACAAGTTTTTTTGTCACTACGCCCCCGAATAGGAAAAGAAGAAGAAATTGTATCTCACCAATACTGAAGAAGTAAACCATATAATCGGAAAGCAAGTCTTTGAGTGGAGCTCTCAATTAATTTCTTATATAAAAAGCAGAAAAAAAAACTTTAAGAACAACAGTTTTAACTGAAACCAAGTCACTGAAGAAGATTTCATATATAGTAGTTAGAAATAAAATGTATTGTTGCTGATATTACTTATTAAAAGGGGTTTATTTGTGCCCTATGCTCTATTTGTACCTAAGCTAAAGAACCAAAAACAAATTATATATATATAAGTATAGCAGCATATCTACTAACAAAAAATATTATTTAATCAAATAATGTTGAAACTACAGAAAGTATTACCAAATTAATAATTTTTGGACAGAAACAGAAAGAGAGAGAGAGAAAGAGATAAATGTAAAGAATATGTCCACAATAATAACTTTTAAGAATAACAAAATATTTAGCAAAAATTGTTCCAACTTTCCCTTTTATATTATTTCATTGGCTTCCTAATAGTCCTTTTAGTCTGATCAATTCTAACACTATACGAAGACGAGCTAACGGTTGGGCCGTTGTCAACAAACATTTTTAAATTTCTTTGAAACATCATTTGAACGTTCTTCTTTTACAGTTACCCAGTTAAAGTATTCCGAAACAGTATATAGGAAATATCGATATAACGAATACAAGAGATTTGATTGACTTCCTTAATCATAATTTACGTTAGTTTTATAATCGAGTTTAAAAGATAAATCTTTTACAATTAACAGTTATGATAAATAGGTCAATAGAGTAGTACCATCTATTATCACATAATAGGAGCAACCTATTTAAAATTATCTTTCCAGAAGTAAGTTGAATAACCATTTATACCCACCTATCTCTACTCTATTAATCCTAAATAATATTCACATCACTGTTAGGAACATCTCATAACAAAGAAGATAATTCTGACTCAGATACTTGTCTATACTTATATTAAAACAGTTTTACTGTAACAAATTATCTAAAACTGCTCCATTTGCTACAAAGACTTATCTAGTTAATCCAACCCTACAATACCTACTACTAATGAATACCAGTGGTATTGTTGAATGGACAAAATATTCCCATAATTAAATTTTACTGCAACTCACTTGAATTTAATATCTTAAATAAAACAAATTTTACAATCTACAAAAATGATGTACGATTTAGGTTCAAGCGAATATCATATTTTTATTTTATTTATTTATTTTCATTATTTATTACAAAATGTATATATACACAAAATTTGGGGGATGCTATTACATCAGATTTTATTTTCCAAATATTATTAATGTATTTTTTTATTTTTGTTGAAAGATATTAAAAATCTGAACATAAGAACACCGTTATTTCCTACAATTTATTACATAAAGATTAAAATTCTACAGCCTATACATAAATATGTATATACACAAACAAATAAACATATAATAATGTATTACGGTATATTTCATACAAAAAAATTAAAATAACTGTATAAAATTCGATTCCATTTTCGTTCTTGAATTTTTTAGCAATTTCAAACCTAAAATTTTTAGAATTTCCAAGAAATGAAAATTAATCAATTCTTAAATATGCAGTAAAAATATTTATGTATGTATGTATAGGTACCAATTACATCCTGTAATCACTTATACAAATTTTGTATTATTTAATACAACGTTTTAAATAATGTGACTTATGAAATAGAAAGCCAATTATAGCAAAACAGAATTTATATAAATTTCAACATAATTTTAGGTCTATAAATACTGAGAAAATGGTAACTGTAAAGTACTCAAGCATCATAAAGGGTAAAACGAAAGATCAAAGGTTTATACCTTAAATGTATATTATGATTTGCTTGATTTAAACTCGGAATAAGTAAATAACAATATCAACTTGAAACGTCACGATATTGTGAATATGGTTTTAAAAAATTATGCCCGTATTTAAACCGAATTTTTTAGATTCTAGCTTTCCAAAAAAACTATTTTGATCTTGTAAAAAATAACACTTTGGAGATTTATAATCTAAGATAATCAGTTAAAACAGGGTCAGAGCTGTAATAAATATTTCATGATAGTAAAGCCAAGCAAACAACTTACACGATTTGACAATACGAGGACAATACTTATACACGATAAAAATAAAATTTGAACCGCTGAGCGCAAAACAAAGAATATTTTTGGTTGCATATACGGTATAAGCAAATATAATTAATTCGTTTAATTAATCAATTAATCCCAAAAATCTGAAGCCAAAGCTAGATACAATGCTTTGAATACAAAACATATTTTCTGAATAAGCCACCATGGAGAGTTCTGAGACCCAATAAATACAGTGTTAATTAATTTATTTACTCCAGCAATTTATCTAAAAATATGAGCCAGACCTAGATACGATGCTTTGAATACAAAAATTATTTTCTTAATAAACCGCCATGGAGAGTTCTTAGACCCATCAAATACAGTGTTAATTAATTTATTTACTCTTCAGCAATTTATCTAAAAATATGAGCCAGACCTAGATACGATGCTTTGAATACAAAAATTGTTTTCTTAATAAACCGCCATGGAGACTTCTGAGACCCATCAAATACAGTGTTAATTAATTTATTTACTTTTTAGCAATTTTTATCTATTTAAAAATAATTTTAAAAAGGTTATTTGATTCATGGATCAATTTGCAAAAACAGGCAAATTTTAATAAGAGCCAAAATCACAAATCAGATTCAACAGATGTACAAAGTTGACCATCACATATCGCAGTGAAACCTGATGATTTGTCCCGGACATAGAAAATCTTGAATGCATCACGTGGAAAATAAAATAATTCATTAACAAAATGTTTTAAGGATTATGTTATGTTACATTGTATACCTAGAGTTTTGTTTTACAACGATATCATATTTCCTATGGATAGGTGGAAATGGATAGGTTACACGCTAAAAATACACAAACAATATAAATCGTATAACCCTAAAATCCCTGGTTTCCAACCCACAAAGGTTTTGTAGAACAAATGGCTGTCTAATTAACACCTGAAAATGGTATTATAATACCAGAGCTATTTGAATGTCACAACATGTCATGGAATAATGCCAAAATATCAGCCGAACATTATAAATGATAATGACCATTATTTATACCTCGTCAAGTAAACGTAAGTACAAAAATATTATTTATTAACTGATCGTTGGGTATTCACTCGAAATTTGGCACCCCATTAATGTTAACAACGTAGAGATTAAAATTGAATAATGTGTTTATTTTTTTTTTGTAGAATTTATTAACATCGAAGGAATATAAAAAATCTTAAATCCTTTGAAGCAACTTATCGCTTTTTGCAATTTCGAATATTCAACAATGTTTTTTCCACTTCATTCCACCTTTCATACTATGTAAATTGATGAGGGCAAAATAAATAGCTATTGCTAACTAATTTTTCACTCTTATCAAATTCTGGAAAACACGGATTTAATCTTTTAAAGGGAATCACAATCAAAAACATATAATTAATTCTGAAGAGCGGCATGTCATGTCTTGTTGGATTGCAATAACACATCTGACGAAGCTATGAGCCAAATAAACTCAAGATAAGATTCTCAGCATATTATGACTGTTTAATTATGCGGCTCTGAAATATTCGACGGCTCTGAAAAATGCTGTTCGGTTATGCGCCTCTGAAATGTCGAAAACAAACAAAATACAAACATTTGTAAGCATATGACTGAAATATTTTGATTACAGATAGCAAATCTGAAATATATAAAGCTACTGAATTCAAACAAATAAGCCAATACAGAAAGAATAGAAAATGAAGTTGAATAGGCCACATGACAAACCCATGCAAATGGTAGATACGCCTTTGGCTGAAGATGTTTATGGAACTGTAATTTTGTAACTAGAACGAAAACTGTTCTATGCACATAAAATTTATAAAGCAACTGCATATTTTTTAATGGCTCTATTTTGATATTTACACATTTAATTTTTTCAAGATTTTTAAAGATTAGGGGTAGACTGCACAACACATGGAAAATAGCTTCATACATCAAAGCGGCTCAATAAAGAAATACTTTACTAAAGTCGAAACAATCGCTTCCAAAAGAAAATCAAAACAATCGCTTCTACTTGAATGAAGCTTGAATCAAAAATTCCTTCAGCAAACAATCGCTTTGAGCCGCACAAAGCGAACATACACAATGTATCACCCACACCAAGTAATAGGGCCAAATAATGATTAGAATTAATTCAAAAACAAAATAATAATTTTATTTTTTTTTTTTTAAGTTTATATAAATTTAAAAAATATATGTATGTATATAAAAACGGAAACACTTACCATATAAAATCTTTGCAATGAGAACAAAATGTTGGTTGTTTGAAAAATCTTGGTATAAACAAATGTCCTTTGACATTGAAAACATTTTTCTTTTTTAGAGCTCCTTTTCTTAAACGATTTTTCATTTTATTTTCAGCTTTTTCATCAGCACCTAAACCATCTTGAGACTCTTCTGCAGCAGCAGCAGGAGGAGCAGCAGCATTCTCTTTATTTTCTTTATCTTTATCAGCCATTTTTATTTATTTATTTTGTAACTGTTTTTCCCTTACTTTTTCGTTATCTTTTATAAACAGTTTCTATCTACTTTTATTTTTTTTTCGTTTATTTCTATTTTGTTTTTTGATAATTACTTTTTGTTTGTTTTATTTTTTTTGTGTTTGGTAAGTCCGAGAAACTGGACGGAAATACAATATAGATACTTCCGATATGACAATTTCTATACTTTTGTTATAATATCACAAATTGTTTTGTCTCTTTCTTTGATTTGAAATATTTATCATACCAAGTTTATTTGCAATTTTTTTTTTTGTTTTTCTTTTGTTACTAAAAGTCTTGAAGTTACGGTGTTTTATTATTTTCTGTTTTGTTATTGTTATATTTTTGCATTTGCTTTTTTTTTTGACACTTTGAAGTTGACGTTTATTTTTTTTTTTGTTTTTTTTTTCTACTGTGGTAAATTTTTTTTTATTTGTTGGCTGTGTAAGTTAGTTATCTTTAAAAGAACAAAATTATATGAAAGGTATTTATTCTTTTTTGTCCTTCTAATGCCAGATTATGTACAATGGTTTATAAGTAATAGTAAGATAACGGTAAATTTAACACTGTAAATAAAAGAAAATACAAAAAAAAAGTTATTTTGCTTTTAAAAAAATTGTTTTTTTTTTTTTTTAAATATTATTAAAAAAGTAAGCGGTTTTCATTTGGAAATTATTCCCTTTGATATATTATGAGTCACTTCAGTTCAAATGAGGCAATCTTGAATTTTTAAATATGTACGAGTAGATAAGATAAACGAACAATTTCATATTTTTAAATAAAATAACAAGTAAGTATATAATCATTATCAATGTCCTGTAACCACCAATCTGTGAGGGGCAATGGGTGGAGACTTGGAGAGTAAGTCGATGAAAAATATAGTGGGCGAAATGTGAACTATGCTAATTTTATTATTCTGTCCAATCAAATTAGTAGAAGCCTTAAAGGTGTATACATATTCGCCGAAAAGAACAAATGTTTAGTTTTATCAAAGCAACAAATAGAATTACAGTTGGTTATCCATATGACATGCCTATTTACAAGTTAGTTAATTTAAATGCTATTAGACACTGAAATAATATCACAAAGAGAACTGAAAGCTCATATTAAAGAACAAGAAAACAAAACATGGAACAAAAATGCATGAATACAGAAAGTAAATTCAAAATGTATAAAGCTCGAGGCGATCTCGACGGCGTCTGTATGATCTGCGAACTGTCAAAAAAAAGTTAAATCATATGAAAATAATATAAGTAGGCAAAGTCGACGCCGTTCTACTGCGTTTGTTCGGCGAAGAAAATAAAAGTTGAATCAGCTTAACTTTTTCGGCGTTAAATGGAATTTGATGGTACAAATGTAATTGACAGAATTAGTAAGTGTTTGGAAAATGAAAATAAATGTTTTGAATAAGTGTTTTGAAACAGTTGAAAGTTAAATAAATATAGTTTATGTAGTTTGGTTTTTGATACATGTATAAAATATTTTATCAAAATATTTATTAAGTAAATTTTCGTCTAATTTTTTTTTAAATAAACTGTATAATTACTTTTATAAATATTTATCAAAATTTAATTTAAATTAAAAAAAAATTGCTGCAGTCTACAGTAAGATCTTCTTGATCTGTTTGCTTATGTAGCCAAAAATATGCTAAATATACACTGCTAATGGTTATAAATGAAATTGTAACTACATTTTCATAGTCCATTAAGAAGCAATTGAAAAAACTCAAAAATATATAATTTTAGAACACAAAAATTTAAACACAAAACCTTTATAAAAATTTAAAAAAAAAAACAATTTATTTTAAAAAATTCAAAATATTTAATTTTAAAACACAATTTAAGCCACAAAATGTTTATCAATGTTTAAGAAACACAATTTAAACCACAAAATGTTTATAAAACACAATTTATTTAAAGAAATCCAAAAATTTTAAAAAACAGAATATTTAATTTTACGAAGCGCACAGAAAATTTTCACAATTAGGTAAAAAAATTACAATTGACATTTGACATCTTAAAAAATATAGATTTAAATGTCATTTAACGCCGTTCAATTTGCCTGGTTACATTAACTTTCACCGTTCTGCGCCTAAAGAATTTTCTAAGGCGTTGAGTTTGCCTCAATCATAAGCCATGTGTTACACTAATTCTAACTAGCAGTTAAATAATGAGAACTTCAATTTGATAATTTCAGGGCTGAAACCGTAGATGCTATTCTAATATAAATTCTATCCTTATTTCTTCGTTTATTAATAAATATGCCGTAGAGTTCAGAGCTAACACGAGCAGGCAAGGAAAATAATATAAAAATTTGTGTCAAATTTGCGGAGATTAGAAATATATCTCTCATATTTAAAACACTGTTCGGAAATCAAGAAACGAAAAAAGGGAAACGAAGACGAACAGACCATATCGAAAAAATAAAAAAATATACAGAATAGATACAGAAACAAACCAGGTGTTCACTGAGTGATGACCAAGACGATTTTCAAATAAATAGAGAAAAACGGCAAATTGCAGAAAGTTATAAATCAGGCATTGCTCATACATCATATCGAAAGAATATGATGTATGAGCAATGCCAAGTGTCATCTTAATTTCAAACATAGAATACGAAAATAAAATCAGGCGACCACTGAATACCAGGACATTTTTTCAAAGCATTAGAAGAATAATTGAAACCCAAAGGAAGCTGTAAAGTAGGCACTTCTCATAAAATTTCTTTGATATGGCAATAGTAGGTAGATAGGTAGAAGTGGCCATTTCAGTTGCTTCTGGAAAACCAATTAACACTTAATTGTTGATTTTTGATACCACGGTTCGAGTGACCTATTTATTTTTGTTGGTTGTTATAGGGAGATAATTTCCTCATTTTTTTTACTCTCCCCGGGGACTCAGTACTCGTGATATGGCAATTCTCAACAATGGCTTTTCCAATATGTACAGACACATAGTTTGTCAATTACTTAATATATGTAGATAACATAGTTTATTTGACTTCGACAAGAGACCCAGTTAGACGACAACCAACACGTTTAGTGCTTTAATATGATGTCATGCTTGTAATTCGAAGAAAATAACCGTAAGCTTGTGATAAGTCCTGTGTTCTTCATAGTACACCCCTGGAGTGACATGTACCCAACCGGCATGCGGTAAGACTAAAATTCTTAATGCATTCTGTGTCTAGCAAGTGAATCGTTATCTAGAATTGTCACTTAATAACGAAATATATACACTATCAGATATTGCTTAGAGCAAGCAAATCAGACGTCAATTATAGACGAAAGCTTGCATCATGTTGCTAAGCGGTGAAATCATTATCCAATGGGTTAATATCCATCACCGTTAAGTAATTAATGTTAGTAAGAAATGAAAATAAATAGCTAAGATGTTATAGTTAAAAGAGAATGTTAAAAAGATAAATTCAAATACAAAAAGAAGGTCAACCAAATATCAATCCCAATCAATTATACAGCTTTAATTTTAAGCTTCTTTTACTAAGGGTAGTATCAAGACAAGTTAATAAGTCGAATTCACGTAGCATTTTAAACACAAGCTCAAATTTACCGCAGTCAGTACTATGGTTAGCAATACTAAAAAGGTTAATGGAACGATAATTACGAGGATTCTTAGTGAAAGTTAATAAATCTATAATTTTAGGTGCTAAGATATTGGCAACAATAATTTGATAGATAAATATAATATCAGCCACCAATCGACGTTGTTGGAGAAATTTCAGGTTCTTTGTACGGAGTAGGAAGTTGAAAAGGGTCAGACCATGAAAAAGCACGTAGTACAAAGCGTAAAAACTAACGCTGAATTGCTTCAATACGTGAAATATCAACATTACGATATTTTTTTTTTTTTTTTGTATTTCCCAATGAAACATTACAATCTGTCTCTGAAGGAGACATTCAGTAGTTTGAATGATATTTTTTTATGTAGGTACATTGAACTAACTAGCGGATGAAATAACCCAGTGGTCAACCATCTATGATGCCAACATTATACTTCATTGTATTTCTTGAACCCCATTCAATTGCTCCTATTGTCTACTTGGTAGCTGCAGGATGATAGGATGCTTAAGGCAACTTACATTACTTGCAGCCAACAAGTTGGTTGGCAGTCTGTTTGGATGTGCAGCTAATCTTATCTGGTACTTTCCGTTTATGCTTCTAATTTCCCCCTTAGTAGTTCTCACCTGCAAATCATGATGTATGACATCATTATTGACAAACCAAAGCTTTGACTGGCAACGCTGTAATATTGCAATATTTGAGTTGGAAACCAAACTTGCGAAGCACATTCGAGTGTCAGCCTAACATATGTAATATATAAATATTTTATAATGTATAGGGTTTAACCTCTTTGGCCCAGCGCATTATAAGTCCTAGCATAGAATTAGCTTTATTAGTAATGGAATTGAAATGTACTTTGAAATAGAGGTCTGTGATCCAGAATAACACCTATTAGATCACGAGTCAACTTAGAACGGCTTAAAGTTTGATATCTCACAACTCGCGATTGTTAATATGTTTGACACAAGAACTTCAAGATACCATTTTCTTGGTCGCGTTTGAATTATACTAGTGTTAAACAAAAGTATTTAATGAAAATAAAAAGAATAAGAAAGAAAATATCAATAGATGAAGTGAACGCATATTTTCAATAGCAAACCAAATTGTTAAATACATAGATATTCTTAAAAACTTATATCTACTTTTAAAAATTTAATGCAAATGTTAAAAATAATTATCAAAAAATAAGAATTCGTTGATATACTGTTATAATAATATAATCGCTTAATTAATACAGAAAGATCAAATATATATACATACATATATATATATATATGTATATGCATTAATTTCTTTTATATTAATAAATAATATTGTACACATGAAATTAAACGTCCTTGAAATAAGATTACAAATACAGAGTGATTTTTATTTATTTTTATATTAGTAACAAAACTTTAGGTTGAAGAACCTTTTAATAATTTTGTACCGTCATAAAGCGAGAAAAATGAATTTTAAAAAAAAATGTTCCACGATTCGTGCTGACGTCATGGTTAACATACATTTCTTACTCCATCTGCCACTAAGCTTATTTTGAGTTTATGGGCAAAGGGGTATTAAACATATGTCAATCGTAGGATATAGGGCAATGTTGCTACTGTTCACCTTAAATGTTTGTTAATCAAACACATAGAAAGCAGCCTCTCTCTGGCAATATTATTGAATGGAGTAATGAAAGAGCATTTTAATTACCAATCTTAAGCCATTTCGGTATTCCCATAACGTATAGAGATAATCTTTTACATAGAAATTATCAACATTTTGCGCTCTTCGATAGAAATTCTTAAACGTGAAGATAGTAAGTCTAGTTACTTGAAAAATTTGCCAAATTGCAATAAAATACAGACCGGCTTCAAAACCATAAATATACTCGTCAAGAAGAGTGGAGACACTGTTGCATTAACATGTTTATCACTTATAAGCCAATTTTTCTACGCTGTTAGAAAACAACATCATAAATGTAACTCATATAACTCATAAATGTAAACTATTTATTGAATGACTATCAAAGATTAAAACAAAATGGGTGAGTAACTTCAATTCCAAAATTCTTAGCATTATTAACAACCAAAGCTATAATTTAATTTTTAAAATAATTCAAAAATTCGGTCAAGAGAATCTTTGACTCTAGAACAAGATATCGGCACAGACCAAATCATCGTTGGAAAGATGTTGGAAATATCGACCGATGTTAAACAATTTCAGATCTAGTGTAATGTATTTTTCTCATGCGGGGATGATTTTTATTGATGCATGTATAGTGATATTTGTTAAGCCTACTCAACGATGGATGGGCAAGGTTAATTGCCAGTTTTGAAGGCAGCAGGTGCCGAACTCTAATCACGAAGTACTTTACATATGCATCCGAAGGGAGTAATTCTTATATGGTTGCAGATATACTACACTAGGATTAGGGAGAGGATAGCTTCTCTGACAGAAACAGAAGATGAATCAAACCTACATGGTCTGTAACACCAATTAAGCAAGTAAATAATTCTAAAATAAATACTCAATTCATTGATATAATGTTTCTGCCACTTAATAATACTCTATTTTATTATATTTATTAATTAAGCGCCCCCTTTACACATTGTAACATTTCTCTAAAAAAAATTGCTCTATATAGTTAAATACCAAGTGTCATCTAGAGCCCTAAACTACTTCATCCTGATGAAGTAAATTTCTAATATACACCACCACGTGGTAGAAAATGGAAATACTAAATACAGAAAACGTCGGAAACGAAATATTATCGGTATAAAAATAGCCAAATAGTTGGGAATTATTTCTAGAAAATACAAATTGGTTCCGAAGTTTAAGTAACTACCAACATTTAGTCAATCAAGATTTGGATTAGTCAGGTAAAAAAAAATCAAACAAATTTTCCCCGGAGTATAATGAAGAAGAGAGAGTTGTAACTACGCCTTAAGCATGGTAAACAGAAGAAGAAGAAGATGAAGAAGAAACACCCTGTATTTAGAATTTAGAAAAAATACATATATATATATAATTAAATATAGTGAAAATACAAAAATTGAAATGACTCGAATCAGATAGTTAACTACTGATAAATCAATTATTTATGCTATCAAAGGATCTTCGCATATAAATACACTGACATATGTACATTTATTTTAAGAGGAAGTCCTTTTTCTGTTTGTTTTTTTTTTTAGTTTTGTTTTTTTTTTTGTTTTGTTTTTGTTGTAAATTTATTTTTATACATCCTTATTCATTATCAAACTTTATCTTTGGGAAAGTAATTTTCATTTTTGTTAGTTCCACGAATATTATACATGTATGTGTAAATTACTATGAAGACAAAAAATTGGAAAAAAGGACAAAAACAACAACAAAAAAATTAAATAAGGAACAGAGAATAGATGAGATTGTTGTTTTTTTTATATCTCAAAAGCCCACATGCCATGTGGTCTGGAAAAAGCTTTTAGATGGTTTACCCATCCATGTATTTTAATATGTTGTTATTGCTTCTTTTGTTTTTGTTTTTTTTTTTTTTGTTTTTGTTACATTCATAAAAGAAAAAACAAAATCTTTTTTAAAATGTATGTTGTTGTCAGAACAAAAAGAAAAAAAAACAACCCCAAGAACAAAATTCTAACTCCCAAATGCTCGATCGTTTGGTTAAGAACAGATTTTCTATAAACCTCTCCACCTCATACAAACAATATTTCTGGGAATTTAGTGTTTTTCCTATATTTTGTTTAAAAATATCAAATCTCTGGGCAATTTTTATTTTTGTTTTATTTTTTTTTTTGAATTATTGATTAGGGGTTTCTGGTTCAACATTCTTGAATAAAAAAATATATACATTTTTTTTTTTTGTTTGTGTTGTCCTTGTCTTAAATTTTTTTGTTTTTTTTTATTTTTTATTCCATATGTCTTTCTTCTACATATATAAAATAGAATACATACCAGGATTAAGCAAAAAGGTACGAATCGGAGAATATTATTATGTCCGAAAAGAATATTAATATTTTTTTTTTTTTATATTTAAGGGCATAAAAATTTAATGCATGACAAGGTGGCGTTGTTTAAAATTTTAAACATTTTTCTAGTAAAATGTCCCTTAAAAATGATATTGGAAGGAAATTATTTTCTGAAGATTTGGACATCATATAATTTTCATAGGTTCGTTTTTTTGTAAATACAAAAACAAATTCCATAACCTAAAGCGATTTAGATTTTATCTAAGTAAAATTTAATATTTATTTTAAATTATTATTTTGATAACTGCTAACGGATAATCTCTTCAAATCCTTTTGAATACATTCACAAAAAAAAAAAAGCAATTTTAGTTTTTATATTTTTGTTTTAAAAAATATTTAGAACACACTCACCTGTTGGCACTTAAATATTATGAATTTCAATAAAAAAAAATATTTTGTTTTTCTTCATAATTTCACATTTGAGAAGAAAGGCAGATAATTTATTGGAGTTTGGTGACCGTAATAAAGTTCGTAATGAAGTCTTAGTATTATGCGGGTTGGACACAAGGACATGTAGTACTTGTAAAAACAAAGCAATGATGAAAAATTTTATAATAACAGGTTTTAGTTTAGCATTTTTTTTTGGTAATATTACAATACCCAGTCTTAAAATGCCTTGTAGGGCGATGGTAAGTTTATTGCAGTGTGACAATCAAAAAATGTTCCAGAAAAATGTGATTGAACATAATCGCTCCGCAAAATGGTTAGAAAACTGTCTAACAATGCTGTTAGTTTAATTTAATTCTGAAGGGGTTCACAGTTATATACTGCCGTCAGGATACTTGGTTACGTATAAAACACGTATTAGTAACACAAACAAAACTACTACATACTCTAGGTAGCCGCGGGTGCTACAAAATTGTGTATACCGCAACTGTAACAAATCTGTAGATATCCTGAAAAGTAACCTTTGAGGTTTTTGCCAGGTTGTCAAACTATTAATGTTATTAGTTGAAATTGTTCTAGTTTAATTCTAACGGTATATCCTTTTCTACTTCTTTTTATTCTTCTTTAAGTAGAACTATATATTCTGTTTATTTACATGCTGGATGCCGCAGTACATTCGATTCCCGATAAAGCAAAACCTCAAAGCTTAATGGGTTTTTCGACCTGGTCCAGTACCCTTTGTCATTGCGATAAAATAAATGAAAAAAAATAATTGAGAGTAACAAATTAAATGGAACTATATATCCTGTTTAATAAGGCTCACTTCCTGACAATAGCAGTAGTTTTCTACATTTAACGAGTTGATGAGCCAGTAATTTGATAAATAAATGCTCAAAATATTGTAGATATTGTAGTATAAACTTGCAGTACCATACTTAATTAAGCACGAAAATGTGATTCTACCTAAGTTCCGTCAAGAGAAACTAACTAGTTTCCTCTAAGCTGCGCAAGTGCGCAATTGCGCACGGCTTTTTTTTTAATTGCGCATTAGAAATTAGCTTGTTAATATTTAATACTTATTTATTCAGTTGTTATTTGTCATAGTGCTTAATTAATTCTAATTGGTAAGTTTTATAAGGTAAATGATTTTGTAGTATATATTTGTAGTACATATTAATATATTTTTTGTTTTAATAAAAATCTAGGACAGACATTCTCTAAAATAATGTCACAAAGAAAAAAATTAAGCTACTGGAGAATTGTGCAAAAAAGTGAAACAATTAAAATCGAAGTGGCTTTCTCTATGTTGAAACAACAACTGGTAAAGATAACATCAAAATAAAATTTGAATAGATAATGTTGTTCTTGCCAGTAAAATAAATGAACTCAGTCCAAGAAATAAACAATCATTTTGCAAAATATGTAGAGATTCAAAAAAATTGGAGGAGTAAAAATTATGCTTTTGAATTCGTCGAGTGTATACTATCAACCACCTTATCCAACAAGAAATATTAAATTAAATAAGAGAACAATTCCATTGCTTAATAGTGGCGAAAAGCACTGATATTTCCGTTCACAAAATGTTAACTTTTTACCCATATAAAATCTCTTTTATTACCCCAAGTAAAAACACGAAGATGTTCCATCGTTCATCTGTTAAAAAGCATAATTTTGAAGAAATGGCAAATCTAATAGATTTTGAATTTTAGATGTTCCGGTCTCTTATGAAATACGTTGGCTTTCTCGTCATTGTGCAATTATTCCGTTTATTCGGAATTATGATGTCTTAATAGAATATTTCAAAGAAAAGATTGATAGTTCCAATTCAGTTGATCCAATCGCAAAATATTGCTTAACAGCTTTAGAAAATAATGTAAATCGTATAACATCTGGGATAATTTTATTTGTTGAAAACAAAGTTGTTGACTACCATTTGGATAAAAGACTTCCTGATGCTGACATGGACCTTTGGAATGCTTTGGAATGCATTAATTTTAAATATGGAAATTTTATTATGGACATGGACATGGATAATAAAATAATAATGGGTGAGTATAAAGATTAAAATACTTATTTACGGAAAACCCCAAAAACAATAGTCGTAATTTCAATGACCTACTTCAATTGACTCTTAGATAGTTTTGGTCAAGATAGTTTTCAATATATATTAAAATTTTGTTTGATATTTGTGGAACCTTTCAAGCGTCGAGTGCTGATAGTGAAAGAGGATTTACCCTTATGAATTTGATTAAAACAAAATTTAGAAATAGATTGAAAGTAAATCATTTGGGCACACTTAATAATAAAAAAATTCAAAAACAATAAAAAACATAAAAAACTCAAATAAAACTTTTTTTTTAATAAAATATCCAATTTACCAAATTTTTGTTTAATTTTTTTGCTCAGCTAAAAAAAAAATTAGAGGGAACGTTGGTCAAGAGCATTAAAAAAAAATTACCAATGCCTAATTTTCAGTTACTTGTGACTGAAAGTTTCATCCTTCTCTACACCCCTTTGTTATGCAGTTGACATTCGGGCAATTGATAACCATTATGGTTTGTTCTCGTATAAACATGCGGCATGCGGTATCGTTATTTCTACATATATATATATATAGTATTTTTAACTACTTTTCTTTTTTCTGAATTATCAAATTAGATCCTTTGCCATTTCAGATATTTATAATGTTCATGCAAATGGCACATGATCTCTTCAATCGGTCTTACAAATCTCATTTCGATAGTTTTTAAATTCTGTTTTTGTATCAACCATTCATTCTAAGGAAAATGTTAAAGCAAATGTGGCTTAACACATGCTTTAACGATTTGGACCTTACTCGCTGTCATGTATTTTTTTCTTGATATGACAAACACCTAAAATCTCAGAAGGCTTCGTTTACTTATTTTTCAGTTTTGACATTTAGGTCACTTATGTTGTTATATCGGTAATATGGTAAATTGTGATGAATGGTGAACTGTTTAGATTATATTAGAATTGAAGAAAAGACTGATTACATCATAGTCATTAGCTAGGTCTTTTGACGCTTGTAAATTAATTGAATAGGAGTTCTTCTTCTGGTTGAATAAATTTCAGTTCAAGATGAAATAATTTTTTTATTCTACGATATTTTATTCTAATGTTAATTGGTTGTGATATTTTTTTTTATTTAACCAGACAGTTTATATCGACATTGTGATTAGTTATTTTTTCAGTGAGGGTAAATGTTTATTCACTTTCGTCAGTAAAAAAGTTTATTAGTTAATTAATTTCTTTTCATCCCATTTTCAATAGCTCTTTGAGTACACAATTAGGAATTTCTTCAACCAATATCTTCGAAATGATTTTTACATATGTTTAACAACATCTTCTCAATACATCCAATCACAATATAATTGTGTTATTCTTCGAATTTATCATTCCCAAAAATTATTGGTACCTATGAGTATAGAATAAAATATAGAAAATAGAGTGTGGAATAGAATGTTACACGGTGAATGACACAGTATGTAGAGCACCTGCCTTTCAACCGAAAGGTCACAGGTTCGATTTCTGATGAAGCAAAAAAATGCTTTATGGGTTTTTCGACCTAGTCCAGTACCCTTTGTAATTGGGATAAAATAAATAACAAAAATAATTTAGAGTATAATCTGGTAACAAATTAAATAAAATTGAACTATTCTATTTAAGAAGTCTTAGTTCTTGACAATAACAGTAGTTTTCCACATTTAATGAGTTGATAAGCCAGTAATTTGATTAATAAATGCTCAAAATATTAGATGTAGTGTAAAATTGCAGTACCGTACCTAATTAAGCACGAAAAGGTAATTCCACCTAAGTTATTGTCAAGAGTGTAAAACAAAAAAAATGGAGTGAAATTAAACACCTAGCGCAAAACGGAGTCAGAAGGAAGAGATTTGTGGCAGCCCAATGCTCCTAAAGTGAGTGAAGTAGGAAAAAAATTATTGATATGAGTAAGAACTTGATGATTGGACTCTTCTAAATACAGAAATTTTGCTGGCTAGTTTCAATACATCTAAGTCCTAAAATTTTCAATTGCACATATATGATGCACATCTACGCGGTTCATGTTATTATGAAATACACACATTTTTTATTACGTTAATATCAGACTTAGGAATAACTTCAGAAAAAATTCAGCAAAAAAATTCAAATATTTTCCAATTCATATGCAATTTCTATCATCACAAATTTTACAGATTAAAAAAAATTAAAAAAAAACAAAAACAGAACAAATAATTTAGTGCAATATTAATTACATATTAAAATTATTAAACAGTTTTAGATTATTTTAAAACAAATTAAAAATTTTAAATTAAATTCTAATAAAGTGTTATTTCGAAAATGCCATTAAAATACAAAAATTATTACTAAGTCAAGGTGTACATGTATTTAACATACTAACAGCAACAACAACAAAAACAACAACACGTATTTGAAAATTTTACAACACAAGCTTAAAACCATTTTTTTTTTGTTTTTGTTTTTGTAAAAAAAAATTAATGAAAATTTATGAGTTTTATTTATTTATTTTTTTGATGTTTTTTTGATTTTTAGTTTAGTTATGAAAAAAGCTTAGAAAAGTTTTTAATTAATATTTTTTAACTATTTTTGAACCTAATCATAATAATAATTAATAAAAAACAAAAACAAAAAATTATAATAAAAAAAGTTTGCCAATAAACAAAAACAAAAATCTCTTCAAAAAGAGAATCATCGTTTAAGCACTCACAAAATGAGATTTGTTTTTAGTTAATATGAGTTTTAAGAAGTTTATTAATTATTTTCAAACCGGAAGATTTTATTTACACTTAATTTTATTTTATTTTTTTATTGTTTTTATTTTGTTAATTATACTACAATTTTATTAATTTCTTTTAATTTTTTTTTATAATCTTTCTTAATAATCTCCTATAAAAAATTATGAATTATACCGAAATAAACTTTCTTGCTGGCTGCTGTCATAAAATTTAATTTCTCTTTCAAGTTAGATCAAAGAGTATATACAGTTAAGTATACTCTTAAAATTATTTATTATATTGAAATTAAAATTTTTCTGCTGATTTTGATATCTTTTTGATATTGTTTAAGAAAAATAATTGTTTTTTGTTTTTTTTTCCTATGTGTTTTTCCAGTACTATACATCAAACAATCGTCAGAAAGCACGTCTGTTCAAAGTGTTAAATGTTGGTTCGCAACAATACATTTAAATATTTGGGGACTCTGAGATGTTGTATCGGCGTAGGACCTAATAAAAGTTCCTCATTGATACATATATATAAAGTATGTATGCGTGAATTATAGTAAAAAAAGGTACCTTTCTAACAGTATATAAATGTTTAATGGTAAAATCTTTAGGTATTTCGTTTTTCGAGATAGAAAATAAAGATTGTTTTTTTTCCAAAATTTTCTACTTTGAACTACAATATCTCGATAACGGCAACACCAATCATCATCAAATAAATGTTAAAATATGTTCCAGACCGTTGTCTTTCTAGAATATATAACTGAATAATATATATATTTAATAGATCAACAGATATAACGGTTTTACAAAAAATCATCAAAACAACAAGGATACTTTCAAATGTGCTTTTCATCCTTAAAGGATAAGATGTGCCACTGAAGATATATATTTTTGGAAAACTAGGAGCATCAGGTATCTTTCGGAGATGGTTCTTAGGTCCTACGCCGATACAACATCTCCCTCAGAAAAACCAAATATTTTCCTTTCTTTCAACTTCTACTTCTACTGTTAAGTCCGAGTAACTGCAAGTGGTTAGCAAAATGGTTGGCAAAAGACCTCAAAAACCTAGATAATAAAATTAACACGATATCTTTAGATATATATATAATATATATATAGAATTAGAAATACAGCTGAACTTATTAAAAAAATAGAAGAAAAAATGATAAGCGACAATCAAGCCTTGGTCTCGTTCGATGTTAAAGCATTATTTCCAAACATACCATTAGTGAAAGAAGCCATATCTAAGCATGAAAGCTGGTTAAATGAAATTAGCAATTCGAAAGATTGAAGGAAAAAAGTAAAAAGTTACATAACTCTAGCTTCAAGATGCATGAATGAAAATCATTTCACTTTTAGATGCGAATATTACAAAACTACTGCCATGGGTAACCCACTTTTTCCAATGAAATATTCATGAGTCATATTGAAGACAGAATAGAGGAAGAAGGACTTATACCTAGAATTTGAATGCGGTACGTAGATTATATCATCGCTGTAGTATCAAAGCATAAAATAGATATTATATTAGATCAACTCAACAAAATACATTGAAGCATAACATTCACTATGGAGACGGAAAAAAAACAACGAAATATCGTTTCTTGACATAAAAAGAATACATAAAGTTAGAAGCATATAATTTGATATATACAAAAAAGATACTACTACCCAACGAACAATTCCCACTGATTCCCCCACATAGACAAAAAATGGCAGTATACACCATACGATAATCAACAGATTGGTAACTATCCCATTATCAAAGGCTAACTTTGAAAAAGAAAGACGCTACATAAAAGACACAGCAAGGCAAAAGGGATATAATGAAGAGATGAGAGACCTAATGATAAGGAAAAAACTGCACCGTATCGATCTGAATAATATGACGAGTTTGTGCCAACAAAATAAGAATACAGGAAAACCTAGAAGAACTTGCGTAAAACACTCCACTTTCACTGAGAAGAAATTAATTCATTGATTAAAAAAATTTTCAAAAAAACACAATTCGGAACTAGGAACAACTAGCAAAAGTAAAAAATGAGCAGTATACTTGAATCAGCAAAGGATAAAAAGGAAATGGAATAAGTTAACGGCATTTATATAATATATTAGTTTATATAGGGCAATCAAAAACGACTAATTCGACAAACGTCAATCAAACGATGGGATTCCAAGAACATTCAAGGAATTCAACATTTGTATACGAACCTACTTGGGTAGTGGGAATTCATTTTTAAAGTTCAGAGCTACCACTGTCACCTCCAAGGTCCTGTTTTTGCCGATGACAGGTACACTTAATAAAGTAAAAATAATAAAGAAAAAACTAATTTTCTTTTTAAAGCCGGGTGGGATTTCATTTCACAAGACCCTTTACTTATTTCCTGAAATTCTGTTTTTGGCAACGGTAGGTATAAACGCAGAATACTAAATTTTAATAAATATGTTAATAAATATAATGAGTTAAAGAAAAAAATGTTAATAAATATAAATGGAATACAAATTATATTTTTAAGTTTATCTTTCTCTAAGTCGGTATTGTCATAATAGCCAACGAATTCAAAGTCGGAATACAGAACGGACGGAATGGCAGACATTATAAATATATAAGTTTTGAATTCAGTTATTTGGATAGAAGTTAAAAGAACTTCAATTCATTTATTATAGGCGCTTGTCCATTACGTTGCCAGTTTTTAATTAAATTTTTTTTATAATTTAAGTAAACCAAAAAGAATGGAATAACTATTCACACACCCTATCTTGTATTCTAAATTTTAAGATTCAAAACTATATGTAGCTTAGTAAATTTTAAAAATGTTTACAATGTGTACATAGTGTTTTAAAATAGATCGTAAATTTAAAACCGTTTGACCAGCCATATATAGAGCAGCACCAAAGCAGACAAAGAAACCTATTGATCTTGATGATTATGGGGTAACGCTAAAACAGCATAAATAATGGTATACAAAAATCCTTGAAATGCCAACTGTACGGAGTAAATTAATTGCAATGAATGTACTTGGATTGGTCAACAATGATAGAAATATCCAGTAATAAAGAATGGTGAAATATTTTCTAAATCATTAAGATGAGCATACTTCTAACATGTTCAACGTTTGGATCATCAAATTTAATTTTTATTTTTTGCTGATGGTAAATATCTTCAGGATTTAGATTAGCAAAGGTTTGTGTTCTAAAAAGTTGTAATCAGTTAAAAAATTGACATTAATACCATTTTTTTAACTAAAATAGATGACCAGAAAACATCAAATTTTGAAAGCAGGATTCTCTAATTACATTAATGAGACAGGCTCAAGCATTTTATTAAAGGGTATTTCCTTTTTTTTTTAACAAAAATTGATTTTTTTTTGTTTTAATAACATTATTAAATAGTGTTCAGGAATAATTCTTGTCTTCAACAAATAATACAAGTTTCAATGTTGCCGGCTTGAGACAGACTAATTTTATTAGTATAATAAGATCCAGTTTTGTTTAGTGATAGGGGTTTCTTAGTGTAATAATAAAAAGCTAGATTTAGCTTAAATTTTAAAATTTTATTTTGTGCTATCCGCAAATATCTTACATGAAGGTCAGCAATGTTGTGAAACAAAGGACACGCATAGAACAATTTACAAGCTTATTGGCTTTAGATAGATCAAATTTTCTATTGATAAAAACATACAATATTCTAATTATTTTCTTTATTTTGTCTATTGTAAATTCAATCAATAAACAAAAATTAAATTGTAACGTAAATGGAAATTTTTTTAATATTAAACATTGTTGCAAAATTTTTATGCTGTTATTTTTATTTTTGTTATTGTTTGCCGAAATATAGTTTTCCGCATAGTTCAGCACAGCATGATTCAATTTTCCATTAATTTGTTTCTACTATTTTGTTTTAGATATTTCTAATAATTGTTAATATATATGTAAATCAGAACGATTGATTTTGAATATTTATTTAAATTTAATTAAAAAACAATAAAACAAAAAAAAATAATCAATAAATATATCAAATTTAAAAATCATTAAGACAAGAAGACAACTGATTTATGTACGTATGTAGGAATATGAAAAAAACAAAAGCAAAAAATTCTTCAAATAAAATTTAATTTCGAAAATACAGAAACTTCATCTCACTTCCCTATGGGTACTAAAATAAATAATTTAATAAAATATATTTGTATATAATCCACCTTGAATTTTCACCTATATGTTTTCCCAGGAAAATTAATTTTTTTTTTTTACTTTGTAAAGATTTTTATTAGATAAATTTTTTATTTTTGAAATTTTATATTTGAATATACATATATATATATATATATATATATATATATATTTTTTGTTGCTTTTTTTTTATTTTATTAATGGAAAATTTATTTATAAAATTTATTTATTTCAATAATGAAAGATGCGTATATAGACCCAGACAAGTGAAATAAATTACATGGAAATGGAATTTGATGTTGTATTTAATCTCTTTTGCTAACAACTTAACTTATTTTTATAAAAATTTAAATATAGAACATATAAGTATATATTTACGTATATGTATTTCTAAATTTAAATACTTATTAAGAAATATAGAAAATCAATAATTTATAAATTAAACTTTATATAAATTTAGTATTATGTATATATCATTGGGAAATTTTCTTTTGAGAAAATTAAAGTTCCAAAGTTCAGAAGACAAACAAAAAAAAAAAAAATAATAATTGAAATTTTTAAATAAATATAATTTTTATTTTTTTATTACAAATAACTAATAAAATATTGGATTTTTTAATGTAAATTAGGTAATGTAAATATCACCGCCCTAGCACATTATGCCACCCAAACCCTTTTTTTGTAAATACGATACTCCCAGGCTTTATATTTTTAATTTATTTTTGAAATAAAAAAATAATATTATTTCCTCGTTGTAATGCAAAATACTGTACATTTGTATTCATATTAATAAATAAGTTATTTATAGAAAACTAAACTAGGGAGCCGTTTCAGAGAAAATACTAGTTCAAATGTTGAGATTTTTTTTTATTTTGTTAAGACCATAATAATTAAACTATAATGTTCACTTATTTATTTAATTCAAATAATTATAAAATATATATTATTAAATAAATTCTAATACATACTTTCTTCAATATTTAAAATTGCTAATTTGTTTAGAGCGGGAATTAGGGGCACGTAAATTTATGTTGTACGTATTTACGATCGACCGGACGAATCAGAAAAATGATATATCGAAATAATTAATTAAATTATTCAACTATTTTTCATTATATAAGGATTCAAATGGAAAACTTTAAATTGGAATTGAACAAACTAAATTGAACCTAATTACATCCTACATACTTAAGTTCGCATATGTGTTTTTTGTTACAACCAAATTTTGACTTTTGATAAAAATTGGTATAAAAAAGCGTGACGGTAATATTTACAGTACTTATGTCCTAATTACGAACTAAATATTTGCTGCAAGGATTATCGCAGGCATTTTAAGTAATTTAGATATTACAGATCTATCTTTCAATAACATAATATTGACGCCAATGTTTGATAGAAAATGATAATGATATCAGTCGAAATATCCAATATGGGTGTAAGTGGAATTAATAGGTAAAGAAAGTGATCAATTCCAGATCAATATCAACACCAATGTAGTTCAAATGAACAAAAAAACTGTTAATATGCCTTGTTATAATATTAAATTTGATTTAGTTTTTGTAATGTAAATTGTAAATACCTATTAACTATAACAAATTTATTTGTTTTATAAATAATAATAAATAGTTCTACTCAAATATTATTTATTTATTACAAATTATAGTATCTAATAAATTGAATTTTATTACTTTTTATTTTTTTATTATAAGTAATATTAAATTATTTAAAAATTAATTATTAATTTTACTCTTATTAATTATTTTAATTTTATTTCTTTAATAAAATCACAAATTGGTACACGCGTAACACAAATAGGTTCAAAAGATGGAATTAGGTATACCTGCGGGCGGAATTAACTCATATTGAAAATTTCGAGAGGAAATATGTGCGATTCAATTTTGCTTGTGAGTCTTAATATTTTATTATTTATTTAGGAAAAATTCGATTATAATCGAAATAAAGTAATTGAGTTGTATTTAAAAATTATTATAATTTTTCAAACAAAATTGAAAAAAAAAATTTTCTTATTTTGTCAATTTAAACCAATTTTTCTTTAAGGTGCGGATTTTGGTACATTTACGTTATTGGTAATTGTGAATAAGGTATAACCATCAATGTGATTTTTAAAATTTAATTTATTGTCTATCTTTAAGCCATAGACATTTTACTTCATCAACACTTTCTAGTATAATCCGTTAATTATATCATTACTTTTGATTTTTGCACATCTTGCATTAACCTATTTTACTTGAGTCAGTCATTTAAATTTTTCAAATCATAATTTATTCATTCTAATAACACACTTCTCCATTGACTCTTCTACAATATATAATAAAGCATCATCAGTACAAAATATTAGCTTTACATATTTTCAAGAAGCTACTCATATCATTTATATATAACGTAAATAACAAAACTACAATAAAAGTTCAAAAATTGTAGTACCCCTACATAGTATTTATTTACTATTCCACACTATACTGTCTTATTTTTACGCATTGTATTTTGTTCTCTAAGTATGACTGAAACCAATTTGCTTCCAAACCTCAAATACCATAATTTATAAGATTTTTCACTAAAATACCACTATCCACAGTTTAAAATGATCTCCTTCAGTCCAAGAACGTAGCCAATACAATTTATTTTTCACTTATTGCTACTTTGCAGTTCGTGATAACTAGATTTAGCAACATTTCACAACTTAGATATTTCCGGAATCCAGATTGTAAATCATATATTATTATCATATTTATTTAAAAATTCTTCCGAGTTGAATTTATTTACATCGGTTGACCCCAACAGTGGAAAATAAAACCACCCTCACATTATGTTAGTTGATTTAAGAGACCGAAGGTGTTTTTGGACAAAAAACCTAATAACATTTTTTTTTATATTATTAGCCAAAACTTAGATCAGAGAAATCTTTATTTTTTCGTACCGTTTGCTTTTAGAAAAAAAAGGGATACTTAGAGAGAAGAAAAAGAGAAACAAGTAGGAGAAAGGTTCGGCGGGAAGTTAGCAACTAAATTTTTTATATTCAATTTGAGTTTTTGTAAATTAAACAAATAAAAACTACTCCTTTTTGGGAATGCTTGTAGTTGAATACGATCCCACATTCTAGAAGTTCTGACTATAAACGAATTTCTATAACCAGTCTTGAATCATCTTGGTATTTCCACGGTGTAGGGGTGGACATTTGTAGACTCTCGCGTTCCTTGGCGGAATTGCTTGAAAGACGGAATTAGAGTGATTTCAGTTCTTCCGAGCATTTGCCTACTCCCACGAGATATCTATAAAATAGAGTTAGTGCTCCAACGATATGACAATGTCCAAGTAGAGCAAGTATTGATGAAACATTTACATCATGTATGAGGTGAATGGTGGGATTTGTACTCTGTCAAGAAAGCTTAGAACAGTCTTTGAGGCGCCCGCCCATAAATGCGAATTATACTCCATCTTGAGACATATGTGGGCGACAAATAATGCTATTTATACTCTGTCAAGAAAGCTTAGAGCAGTGTTTGAGGCGCCCGTCTATAAATGCGAGTTATACTTCATCTTGAGTCGTATGTAGACTTTATAGATATTAATCAGATCTTTAGGTAATGAAAAATATACCTTACACTGAGACTTAAAAAATTCAAACATTTTGCGGCGCTTTTCGCAATATCCAAAATATGGTTATTCCAGACCCAGAGCATATTTTATTTTACTCGCATTCCGAGAATATTTAATTTTTCTAATCGCTGTAAGCTTTCGTCTTTAAATTTTAAGTCAAATTCGAATGACGTTAGTTTTTGCGTAACTATACAAAGTTTAGTTTTGGAGGTGTTAAACTCAACTCTGTGTGCTTTATCCCAGTCGGAAATTTTAACTAAGTAATGGTTTATCATATTGCCCATTATTGTTCTTTTGACATAAACTGAGGATAGTGTAGATTACATTTTTAAAGGACATCGTAGGACGCTACAAGAGTTCTTTCGTCTGCAAAACTATGGATCGGATTGAAAGTATGAATTGATTTATAACGCTTGAGATAATTCCCTCATTTGAAAAGTTTATTGCTGGTTTTCATGTAATGTAATTAATTTTGCTACAGGTTAGAGTACTGATTATAGTTAGCATAACGACTAAACCATATCAATTGGTCGGTTAAGTTATTATCATCATTTAAAATAATCTACTAAACAAACAAGAACAAATCCATAGCTGTACGTACTATATATTGTATAGCAAATAACTTGTTGAATATCAATCCATATACTAAAGCCTAAATAATTCTAATTGACATTTTTTAAATATCTATAGTATTAAACTTTTCTTAATTAAATTTTTTAAATTACTTCACAACAATTTTATTTTTTTTTTTTCATTTAATTTGTTTTTGCCTTAGACACAATTCTTTAAATAAATACACGTACACAGTCAAAACAGAAATTCCAAATAAAACACAATATTTTGGCCAACAAAATATAGAATGGAACCACAAAAACAAAAAAAAAAAATTGAAAATAATATCTTGAAAAAGGATTTGAAATTAAATTCGGAAGTAACCAAAAATAAGAGACTTTTCTACTTCAGTTCAAAAGTTCCATTTGAAGAAATTCAAAATAAAACAGAAAATAAAAAAAAATAAAAACACAAAAATTAGGAAAATTGAGTAGAAAAAAGTTATTTTTATATTTTGTTGGTTCACTTCTAACTTGTCCCATACGTAAAATTTCGTTTTGTTTTTACTTCTTGATACATAATGTATAATGAGTTTTTAGGTGTTCAATTCACTCAGTATATATTTTTTGATAATATAGCTAATAATTTTATTGTCCTATTGGCAAAAAGACAGGGACATTACTCTTATAATCGATAAACCCATCTATTTATTTATCAAACTGAAATCTATTTTTAATCTTTTTTTGTTTCAAAACGAATTCCAATGGATTTGTTATGCTATACATATATATATATATAAAAATATATAAAATCAGTTCAGTGACCTCAACCTTCAATTTGATGTTCTCAGCACTGATTTTATATTTTGTATTTTCTTTTGAATTTTCTCACCGTTAACACTGTTTTTCTGTGGCTCATTTAACTAATGTTCGACTTTTCTTGTTTTATTGTTTTTATATTTTGCCGAAAATATTTTTTTTATTATTTGTATTATTATTTACCGAATATTTTACACAACCAGTTTTGTATTATCTTTTTAATAAAATTTTGATACAACTAAAATTTATTGTGATTCTGAGTGTTTCTGACAATCAAGTTTTTTACAAAATGTTTTATTGTGTTACAAAGTGTTCCCTGTTTATCTACGATCCACCTATTGATTAGTAGCAGAAACAAATTTATCTTCCTTAATAAAAACATTATTGAAATTGATTTCAAGTCTTACCGATTACTCTATAAGAATTTTATAGATTAGTTTTTATGCGTAACATAATATATTTATTGGCCACAAACAGCCCGTGTAAAAATAAATAGTGTGCTGACAAAAAACATTGATATGGATATGGAAAAGGAGTTCGGCAAGGCTGTATTCCCTCCCCTTTACTATATAACATCTATTACTGCAACTATTACTATTTTTCAAGAAGCAGTGAACTATTTAGATATTAGTATAAAAGTGAAGCTATATAGAAATAATGAGATATGCAGATGATAAAGTCCTTATAACAGACAACCTAAATGAATAACAACATATAGTCGGTAAAGTCAACCATCATAGCGAATTTTTCAACATAAAAATAAATATCTTAAAAACTAAAAATAAAGATCGTTAGTAGAAAAAGAACGCCCTACACTGCAGCAACAATTAAAATAAATAACCGTTCAATTAAAAAGAGTCTCCACACACAAAAAATTTCCGGGATGCTGGTTACACAAGAATGGAAATTAAACGCCGAATTCAAACATCAAAAAATGCATTTCTTAAACACAAAAAAACTCTTTTATGTCGTGAAATGAACTTAGGCCTTCGCTTACGATTTGTTAAGTGCTATGTTTGGTTTATACTCCTATATGGTGTAGAAACGTGGACCTTAAAAGTGAGAGAATTCAACAACCTTGAAGCCAGCGAAATGTGGATCTACCGAAAAATGCTAAAAATGTCGTGGACAGATCATATTACAAACAAAGAAGTTCAACATAGAACAAACACAGAAAGAGAAGGCTAAAGAAACACAAAACCTCCTACTTTGGCCATATTATCCGTGGAAATAAAAACGAGCTACTTTAATTAATAGTTTAAGCAAAAAGGAGGATAGGAAGAAAACAATTAACATGGTAGCGAAACATTAGAAACTGGACAGAAATATTGGCGATTAAATTCATTCAGCAACGAATCGAAACATTTATCAGGATATCATTGCCAATATCATATAACCGCTTACATCCAATTATGGATATGGAATAAGGAAAGGAGAGGGCAACCGAGAAAAAAAAAACTATATCATACTATCAATTTTTGATGAACACATGCTTTGCAACTACCCAGCATTAGCAATTGGCAGATTTCAGACTTATTTACTTTCAAAATTATTACGATAAGCCAAATATGGTGATTTGGTCGACTTTCTCAACCGCACATGGGGGCTTAAGTACTGAGTTAAGTTAAGTTTTAGCTTCTAAACATTTTAAATATGATAATATTTAGTCTCTAAAAAGGGTTATTGAATTTTTGCATAAAAACAAAAATAGATCGCTGCAAAGAATTTCCTACATTTATATTTGGGAAATTTATTTTATACACAAAAAAACATTGTTAAACCGTCAAAATCATTTGTTGAAAAAAATTATTTTATTTTACCATTCATTTACTTAAAAAATTGTTATAAACGTGTTGCCGGTTTAAAGAAAGTATATTTGATATTTTAAAAATATGCTTCATCAAAGTATAATATCCCAAGCTAGGTAGAAAAATATCCCAATGTTAGGGATAAATATCCCCACTAAATGTACTATTCTTCTTTTCGTATGCATTAAGCTCTCATGACCTTATTTTATCATTTCATGTTATCTCCCTCTTTAGAGGCAACCAAATATGTTCACACTTAAAATGTTTTTAAGCTAAAACCTACCAACTTTGGTGTGGAAAGTGAATCGCTAAAACAACCAACAACAACAATTATGGTTAATTATGATTTTCTAGAAATAAGTACATATCAATTTTCACTACATATCAATTTTTAGACTTATACTTGTAGAAGTCAGGGGTGTAACGAAACATTTTCACTCAATGCGATTGAAAAATTCATGCAAACGCTACAAATTTCCAACCGATTTCTTCTAAGCACGTCATGACCAGCCACTCGTTTCCACTTTCTCGTCCTTGTGTCTTCCGCAATTGTTTTCTTATTGCATTCAGTATAGAATTCTTTTTTGTTCGTTATATTTTCTAAATGTTAATAACTAATCATTATTTTGTCAAACAAAATGAATATTTTACCAGCCTCAAAGAAATTCATTCTGGAGTTCCACAAGGTGCTTTACTTGCTATACACTGCTGATTTACCGCAAACATCAAACACAATGATAGCTACATTTTCTGATTATACAGTCATACTTGCATCTCAAAAGGTAAGAATGTGGCTTCTGGGCTCGTGCAAGAGAGCTTAAACATTATCGAATTATGGTAGAACAAATAGAAGATTAAAGCCAATGAAGCTAAGTCTAATCCCGTTACGTTCACATTAAGGAGGGATACTTGTCCTACAGTATTTTTAAATAGTAATGCTGTTCCTTAAACAGAAAGTATCAAGTATCTCGGAATGCATTTGGATCGTCGTCTGACCTGGAAAAAGCACATCTACACAAAAAGAATTTAACTAAGCACAAATTCCAGAAAATAATATTGGCTCATCGGTAGAAAATCTCAAATGACACTGGAAAACAAATTGCTGATATATAGGGTGATACTCCAACCAATATGAACTTATAGTATACAATTATGGGGAACAGCAAAAAAACACAAATATTGAAATATTACAACGTTTCCAAAATAAAGTACTGCGAGCATTATTTGATCCACCTTGGCTTGTGCAAAATTACATAATACACAATGATTTGCAATTGCCGACGGTCCAAGACAAAATTCACCGACACAGCCAGATAGTCAAATAGTCATCCTAATGTAATGTGAAGTACACTTATGAATACTACACGACATACAAGAATACATCGAAATACACCAGGAGAAAAATTTATTTTATTTTAATTATATATTCCAGGTGTCATATTAGGCCTTATTACATGTACACTACTAGAGGGACATTCATTTTTATTTTTGAATTTTCTTAAAACATACTAAAGGTCTATACAACAAAATTGATCTGAATCAACAGTTTTTATTAAATTTTTCTAAAAATATACATATTTAGTTACCCCCCTTCCCTTTCTTTCTCCAAAACAAAAAGAAAACCAAAATGCTTCAATCGATAATTTTTTCAACCAGAAAATAAATAAAAAACATAGAAAAGAATAACTAAAGAGTCCGAGGATGCTAGAAATTTTATTTTCTTGCTACTACTACTTTCTTTTATATTCTGTTTTTGTATTTGTTATTTTTTTCTTTTTATCTTTTTTAGAACCAGAAAAAAAGTTTTAAAAAAAAAATATTACACAAAATTAAATAAAAGAAAATGTTTGCAGTACATATGAATTTGTCAACTTTTGATATACCTTTTATTCATTTTCGTAAATAAAACAAACAAAAATATAGGATCAAGGACTCTAATAGTATATTAAAAAAAAAAAAAAAAAAAAAAACCTTCTCAAATTTAGAAAAAAAAAATAAAAGAGAAATTCCCAAAAATAAAACTAATAAAACTTATATTATTACTATTGAGATATTATGTGACCACTGAAGTGTTATAAAAAGGTCAAAATAATCACAATTTTAGAATTTTTAATCCAGTTTGGTATACGAAAAAATAAATTTAAATAAATGCCAGTGTAGTTTTAGCTTCATAATCTTATTTGGGATTTATTCTCTAACTCGGAACCACCCAGACCCCCCTCCCTATATTCAATTGAATTTAAATTATTTAAATTGTATTCAAGTTACTGGATTAACTGAAATTTGAATATTGAAGATTTTATTCATTTATTTATTTCCCTTTTAATGAATTTATTTCCTAATGGGTAAGACATATCTACTCCTCTCTTGCATTTGAAGTGTAAGCACACAGTCAAATAACAGAAAGTGACCGCATGTGACGCATATAGGTATTAGTTTTTCACTAATTTTAGATGCTTACTTAAAAAATATTGAATGGAATTTAAGCCTGAACTCCTTCGATTAGTACATTCTGGGAGCGTGTTAAATATATTGTCTGTATTTCATTTGCCTCTAGTAAAATATACGACATGGACCTAGCTAAAAAAAAGTCAAAATAAGACGGCTTCATTGGCTAGGCTCCATGTAGAGTGTATGGATGAAAATGCTCCGACTAGAAAACTCTTCGAATCAAAGCCCCAGGGAACGCGTCTTCGAGGGAGGCCACACCTTCGTTGGAGAGATGAAGTATCGGCAGATATGAAAAAACTTCAAATCACCAACTGAAAATATTTCGCTCGTCACCGAAATAAGTGGAGGACAATTTTGCGCCAGGCCCAGGACTTTCAAGGTCTGTAGCGCCCAGCAATTAAGTAAGTAAGTAGTAAAATATTGCTGTTTTCTTGCAATTTACCTGTATTTTCATTTACCTTTTCATTACCTTTATATGCTGGATACTGAATGCGATAAATATCATCCATAAACCTATATATATATATATAATGAATATATGTACATTCAAGATTCTGAGTTAGGAGATATTTTAGAGTTCGATTCAAGCTCTACGTCTTTTACAGAATATTTGTATCAAATGAAATGCAGGCAAATTAAAACCAATCAAATGAAATACAGGCATGCGATAGTAGCTTGTTATGTATGTATGTATATATATATGTTATGTATGTTATAGACGCCATGAAAATTGTAAACAAAGTCGTTGGATCATAACAAAATAAAAACCAAATGAAATCAAACTTTAAAGAAAATTAAACTGCAGAGCAAATATACCATCAGCCAACCATATGTGTCCCAAATAAAGTCCAGATATCTAGTTGTAAGTCAAATAAAATCTGAGACCTTCTCTGAAGTTGGCTTCCGCAACCGTGGGGTTTTTTCTGTACCCTTTATAATACAAGTTTACATTCCAATTTTAATTTTAATCTCGCAAACCTTAGTGAAATATAACATACTGAATATATTCTGAATTATAATTTTGAAGTCTAAATCAGTTTGTTTAGACATAATGAATTTTGTTTGACAAATTAAATCTCTCTAGCAAGCTAGTATTAACTAAATTTAGCACTTTAATTGTAAAATTTTCTAATTCTCACTGTTGCTGAATCAAAATTGAAAACAGCACATTAACATCCGCATTGTATTTTCATGCTTCCGATCAAACGCCTGAATTTAGTTATGAGTTAAGTTTGGATTATGATAATATTTGGTTTAAACATTTTATAGCAGCATATATGTTAGTTTATATTTATCTTCTATCTAATATAAGTTTTTAACCCAACTTTACGACTTTTGGCACGTTGTTTTGCTGCGAATGGAAAGTTGTGTTATGCCACAACATTTTCTTTGTGATTTTGGGGTTCCAATCTAACGCGGTTTTTGAAATGTCAACTCCAAAACTCAACCTTGCGACTGTTGAATGACATGTTATTTTAGACACACTTTGTTGGGCTTTTGGGGTTCCAAACAAGCGATGTTTTTGAAATGTGACAATACTTTTTACGTAACTATATTTTCTTTGGGCTTTTGGGATTCCAATCTAACGCGGTTTTTGAAATGTCAACGCAAAAACTTAACCTTGCGACTGTTGAATGGTATGTTGTTTTAGACAGCTACACTTTGTTGATTTTTGGGGCTCCAATCTAACGCTGTTTTTGAAACATGACAGTACGTTTCTACAATGAAAAACCTGCCAATTATTTCACACTATCAAAATTCAAATTTAACTGGTTAATATAAAATCAGTCTTACTTTTGATCTTTTGATTTTCTTCCGCGTTTAATATCAGCTTCTTGTTAACTAAAGTAATTGAATAATACCACAGTATAAAAAATTTAAAAATTGTGAAACATAATGTATGGAGAAATTTGATTTCTTACAGAGTCGATAGACTATCTAAAACTGCAAGCCTTTGAATTCTTCTGGTCGAGGAATGACAAGGAGAAGAGTTCCCTTCAACTCGTTTAAAAAAACAGCTTGATATTGGATTGAACTTTAAAATAAAAGTTTCGAATTGGATTGATTAGAATAGACCATAGTTGAATATAAGCTGTAGTACCATCAATAGATTGATATAAGAAGAATGATCAGATTCAAGCTAAATTTTAAGGCTCTATATGTAGTAAGTAAAACAATGTTTTAAAACTTTATTGATTGTGAATGTTAATTTCCATACAATATATTCATATTACGTTAAATTAACAGTATTTTTTTTTTATTTCAATCCAAGCTACCTTCGCAGAATTTAAGCCATAAATCCAAAAATAAGTATTGAGATAATAAGATAATAAACAAAATTTGAATAGAATAAAATAGAAGAGAACGGAATAGAATAGTTAGTACACATAGAATTTACAAACTTTTTAAAAGATATTTAGTCACCCGTCTATCATAACAGATTCAGACGTCTCTTGAAAACTTCTGAGTTATATGTTTGTCAGAACACATAAGATATAGTAGATTATCCCATATAGTTTAAAGATTTACTTTTATATATTTCACAATTCTGGTTCGAAGAGCTCTACTACAAAATTTGTGAGAAAGAGCTGTCCTGCGAGTATTACGCTGAAATGATTATATTTTTGGCATAATATTTTGTATTTCGTCAGAGCAATACCCAACAGATACTTATAAAATAAGATACCTACTCCTACATTACGGTGATAACTTAATTATTTGTTGTGTATGGATCTTCATCATTAATAATTTTGATAACTCGCTTTTGTACCTTATCTAGGGTACACTGCCCCAAATATGCAAGTTATATTCAAGTCGAGGCCGAATGTATACACGTTCTATATATTAATAGGAGGTTTGAAGATCTAAAGTATTTTCTACTTCTGCTTACGAATCGTATTCGCAACATCCTTCGCGACAGAAAAAATGTGATCGTCGCACGAATTTTTTTTGTTTATTATCATTCCAAGAACTCTTAGTGTTTCAAAGTTTTTGATATTTAGATTTTCGAATAGAAAATTTTTTGATATTTATTTCTTTCATTTCAATGTACAGAAACAATTTTGTAGATTTTGCTTACACAAAATACAGTTTAAAATTAATAATTATTAATAAATAATAAAATGCAATTCAAATTTTTACATTTTATGATGAGAAAAATTTTATGATGGAAGAGCATTTATTGTATAATCTTTGTGAATTAACGATGGGCTCCGAAAATCCATAGTTTGTCCTATGAGAATCTAAGTAAAGAAAATTCCTATCACGAATAGTGTAAATGGCTGTACATAGATATTATATAAATTTAAAATAAAATTACAGTTTATTTTAGCTGACAAAACGTCATACGAGAACATTACAGCGTGTTCAAGTTTCAAGTGTTGAAATGTCTATAAGTTGGTATTTAGCTAAATAACTCGTTGTATAGGTTTGCCAATCGAAATTACGAAGACAGAATTTGATGATATTGTTTTGAACTGATTCAATCCTTTTTATATGCCTAGCGTAAAACAGCATGCAAATAGAAGAGGTATATTCAAAATGAGGACAAACAAAAGAAGTATACAGGGTGGTCCGGTTTAGAGTAAAAAGTTTTTAAGGGGTGATTCCTTGGAGTATTTTAGGAAAAAAATTGTTCTAGAAGAGGGGTCTATCTTTAAATTTACCTGGGCTACAGAGGGTTAAAGAAAATCGGATTACAAAAATTATGTCTAAAGAATATCCACTACAGCTCAGAAGAAATTGAAACTAGAGCAACATCTTCTTCATAGCTTTTTTTTAGTATCAGACTTACCATTTTTGAATAATAACTGCATAAACTTAAATATTTTCTTTTAAGAACTGAAAATTTTGTAAAAAACGTTGATTATCTCGAAAAAAATCGCTATTTTTGTTTTTTTATTGTGTTGATGCTCTACATCACCCCCTACAATTTTTATATCAGACTTGCCGTTTTTCAGGTAAAATCATATAAAATTTCATTAACCCTAACTAATTTCAGTAATTTTAACTAATTTTGACTAAAAAATAAAATTGTTACAATACTCAACTCTCAGTTATTATTTTTCTTACTAAAACATGGGTTACCCAAATATTAAATATGACTTTACCTGAAATCGGACCACCCTGTATAATGATTTAAATGTGTAAAGATCAGTAAAGATATTGATTAGTCTTGCTTTGTTGATATGCGGTAACTCTGGGTTTTTGAAGCATTAAACTTTACCCTATTTACACTTCTTCAGTCACGTACTTTTGAAGGTAGCTGTTTAAAGATGAAGATATGTTATTTCGCTCTCCTCTATTCTATATGAACTGAAGTCTGAATATTAATAATTCTACTTTGTACATAAGAGTCCGTATATAAGATTATTAATACTAATTATTATACTATATTTATTATACATCAAGTATAATATCACAAGTTGTCTACATACTATTCTACAACAAAATGATGATTGTACTTTAATTCGATTCGATTGGCGAATACAACGGAATAAATATTATAGATTATGTGACATATATCAAAAATACTTTAACTTTGATAATTTTTTTTTTTTTTGGTTCAAACATTATTTATTTTTCTTTTAAATAATTTTTAATCAATTTTCTAATAAATCTAAAAGTTTATTTTTTTGTTCTCATTTTACATAATGACACTTAAATTTTTTTAAATTACTCAAAGTTTGTTGCACATCCAAAAAAAAAAAAAAAACTAAAGTAAAGCAATTAAATTAAATAAGGTAATATAAATTTAAATAGAAAATTTATGTCCAATATATTTTATAAATCTATTTATCTCATCTTGTCCCTATATTTTACAATTCTTCCTGTTCATGTCTTGAATATAAAACAAATAAAAAAAAAAGTTAAAAAAAATAAATAAAAAGAAAGTTGAAGAAAAATGCGTTTAAATTTTTTGTACACAAGTTGTATTCAATAAAATTGAAAATATCACGTTTTACGATAATTTCTAAACTTTGTCCTTACATCTGTCTTTCTTTTTTCTTTTTCACACTCTTTCTCTCTGTCTCACTCTCTTTACTCTCTCTCTCTCTAGCATCACTCTATTAAAAAAGTTTTGTAATTTTTTCTTAAAGTTTATTGAAGCTGTCAAGAAACTGAAATTACCACTACTTACTAATACAGAAAAAAAAAGTGTAACTTAACTGTCAAGGTGAAAATATACTCTTACTACTTTAGAAGAAAAGAAAAGCTTGAGATACGTAGGTAAGTAAAAAAAAAGTTTTTAAAAGTACTTTTTTTTAACAGAAATCAAATGTTTTTGTTTTTGTTGTTTTTTTTTATATTTAAATGTCAATTTAAATATTGGAAAAACAAAAATAATTTAAATAATTATCTGTTCGTTTTTGTATTAATTCAAAAAAGATATTATGAAAATAAAAATCAGATAAGTAAAATCAAATGAGTTGGTAAATTGAAAATTGTACATTTAAAAATTTAAGTGGAGAAGCTATGTTCAACTTAATTAATGGACAAGATATTCATTCTATATTTAACTATTTTTTTTTATTTCTTTCTGAATCTGAATCCAGTATTTCTTTTTTTAAAACGGACAGGATAATGGTATGTTAAAATTCTTAATGCTTATCTCTCCATAGCTGAATTTGTACAAGCGTTCAAAAATAAAATGCAATTTAATGTATGGCAAACTTGACATCAAATCCCGTTGTATATAATTTTTTACCCGTTTCTTCTGTTATTTTACTAGATAATTGTCAATCAATTTCTAGTAGATGCTAAATGATACACACAACACTAAGTAGAATAGTACAAATAGATAGTTCAAATAGTTTTTCAAAAACTGAATGATTTGAAGCATACCTGAAGCCCAACTTTGAAAATTACAGTGAATCTGTTAGTGACCTCAGTATGCTCCCAAAAAAAGTGAAAAATTAACAAATAGTAAAAGCTTAGCTAAAATCTTAAAATATTTGCGATCACAAAACTCTGACAATGCTATATACGCTGTCTTGTGATTTATCCCGCTTTGTGGTCAGGCAAATTATAGTGTAGCGGTTTGGCTGAAAATTTACCGTTGTAAGTAATCACAATTTTGCTGTTGTTGTTCTTGAAACATATTTTGAATTGTTTTTTCATTTTTATTAAGTAAAAATCAATAAAAGTATTAGAAATCTAGATTTTTATAATGAATTACAACGAAATTTTGTTCAATTTTAAATCTTTAGTTTTATTGCCATGACAACGTAAAATTTGACTGTAGTTGAATTGTCACAATAATAAATTTCGTTTTCCACTTTTTTTTTAAGATATTACTTTTATTCTAAATCAAAAAGAAAACCTTATTTTGCAATAAATTATGTAATTTAATTGACTTCCTCAAGCGCTCAGGTTGATTCCAGAATCGAATTTATAAATGCCCCATAAAGTATGCAATTTTTTATTTGTAGTTTGAATTTCGTAGCGGGATATTTTTATTACAAAAAAATGTGAAGTCAGAAGTAACCGTTAAGTTTGAGAAAAATATATATATATATATATATACACAAGTATATACATCTTTATTTTAGAATATATATACATATATATTTTTTTTCATTTAAATTCAACATTTTTTCAAATAAATTCAACATATTTTTAATCAAATTCAACATTTCTTCAATCGAATTGTTTGAAAAAATGTTGAATTCGAATGAAAAATGGTTTAATTTGTTTGAAAAATGTTGAATTTGTATATATATGTTTTTTTTATTTTACCAAAATAACGAATTACCGTTAATTTTCTTTCTGTTTTTTAAATTGCTTTTTTAATAAATCAGACCTTATTTAACTTTAATTTGCAAAAAATTCTCTAAAACAAAAAAAATTGTGACATCAAAAAGGTTCAATCTGTTTTTCCAGAAGTAAATAAAATCCATTTATACCAAAATATCAAAATAATCACAAAAATAGGTGATGCTTATAATAGAATATAATTGATTTCACGCATTTAAATCCGATTTACTTGCCTCTTTAAATTTCAGTTTTAATCTTTAAAGTCTCCAAATCAATTTCTTCCTTTCACGATTTTATTATTCAAATGTTACACTTTAATTAGAAATTATTTTTAAATTTTTTTTATTTTATTTTTTTTTTCTTTGACACTTTTTTATTTATAAAATTTTCTTTTCGGATTTTCCAGGACACTTAACTTTCTATAAAAAGAAATAAAAAATTATTTTTATTTTTTTAAATTTATTTTTGTAATCGATTTTTTTTCATTATAAGATAATTTTCACTTTTTAAATTTTTATATAATAAATGTATATATATATATATATATATATATATATATATACATTTATTATGTTATATTATAAATATTTATATAATATTTTTTTATTTATAAAATTTCTGTTATTAGTTTTAGTTTGATTTTTTTTTTTTTGTATTTTTTATATTAGTTACTTTAATGTATTTTATATTATTAAAATTATATAAAAATTCAAAATTATATTATGTACCTCTATATGTTTTTATCCTTGAAATAAATTTTTAATAATTATAATTTCATTCAACAATAAATTGAATATGTTAATAAATTACATATAACTTAGAATACAGAATGTTAAAGTGATTGGTGTCCTTTGAAATAAATTAACTTTTTTATTTAATTTTAAAAATAGAAAATGTGGGGCTAGAATTAAATTTTACTAAATAGGAACATAACTGGTTTATTTATTTAGTTGTGGACAAAATGTAGTTGGTTTATTCAAAATAAATACTTTTACACTATTTTAATATTAATTACATTTTAAATTATTTGTGATATTTCTATACCAAATACTTATTTAGAAATCATTTGTTATCGATTTTACTTAAATTACCGTTGTTAAATTTACACTCATTTGTATGAAATAGCTCAATGTGACTAGTCAATAACCTCTTATATAAAAGCTCAAAATTATGATACTTAACTCTTCAAATTATACTCACAGTATGTTTGGCTCAATCAAATCAATTATTAAAAGTAATCACAGTATGATTACTTGGATCAGAGATAATTTAAACTTAAGAGACGAATTTGGTATGAGACTATTTTTATATAAATAAATTAAGTCCGCCGGTGAAATAATTCTAATCCAAAAACTTTAGAAATTAATTTCTTTGAATGTCCTTTTTCTTAAGCTGGTATATATATATAAATGTTGAGAGCTCATGTAAACTGATATCAATAATTTTTTATATTATCACTCATGTAAACAGATATCAGTTATTTAATTCATTCACGCATACTCACATTACAGTTTTAAGATTTTTAGATTAAAAAATTATAATAAGAAAATGTGATAGCTTTCTGCTGTATCATCTGCCAAAGTATTTGGATGAAATTAAAATTATAAGAAAGAATGTTTCTTAATACCTTGTAACAAATTGGTTACTGTTTTAACATTAACAAACATTTTATAATTATTAATTAATATTATATAATTATATTTCACTTATTAAAATAGACGTATTTAAATATATGAGCTACTAATTTAAATCACCTATAGTTTTAATTTAACTTATCTAACCATATCTCAACTAGGAAAAATTATTTACTAAAAATTATATTACAAGATGTTTAGTTGTATATTTAAAACACTAAATCGCTTAAAAACAATACAATTTCAGTGAATGAATAAAACTCTAAAAATCAATAAACAATTTCAATCATTACAAAAAACTGATTTAAAAGATAAAAATTTACTCAAAATTTATTAAGTCAGCTAAAATGGTAAGTCATTGAATTTTTTAAGTCGTTTTAAAATAACGTTATCATGACAAAATAAATAATTTTCAAATGAAATAATTTGTAACGTACAAAAGTTACATCTAACTTAGTAAAATTTGAATTTAACCTAAATATCATACATTGATATTACTTCATTCATACGATGATGTTATTATGATCTATAAAATACCGTTATTTTTATGCCAAAAATTATTTCTTAACCTCAAAAAATAACCACATTACAAAATACCATACTTTTACTATTACTGTTATTCTTAATAACATGCAATTTCATATAAATATTTACAGTCAGTCATTTAAATCTTTTGTAGTTTGGTTTTCTATTCAAAACAAATTTGCATCTGTTTTTATTTTTCTTCTTTTTTTTATCTTAATCTTTTACTCGTATTCTCTGTTTCAAAGTAAAAAAAAAAAAGAAAATGCAAATAACAACTAAAAATGGCTTTAAAAAAAACATCATAACATAAATATTTTTTTGCATAAAATAAAAATGTTCATAAAAATAACAAATGAACAGAATGAAAAAAATAACAAACACAAAAACTAAAAAAAAAGTAATAGAAATAAAAATAATAACCGTTATCCTTTTTATTTCTCGTTTTCTGTTTTTTTTTTTCGTTTTTATAAATATATAATATTATACATATACATATAAAGTATATATATATATATAATATCAATATCCTTATTTCGTTATAACAAACAACAAGTTGCCGTTAAATTTTCATGAAAAACACTTGTATACATACAAAAAAAAAATAATAATAACAAAAAAATAAATGAAATCCATTAAAAATTCTATATGTATATAAGTGTAAATTTAACACAAAAAATATATAAATTTGTGTATGTACATTATATAGAAATATTTTGTTTATTTTTATTACAACATGAGATATTTTAACAGAATTTCACTAGAATTTAAAAAAAATATATATTTACTTTCTATTATTTTTTTTTTTTAATTCTACTTATTAATCAAATAAAAACATAAAGACAAACACGCAAAAAAAAAAAAAAATTAAAAAACTAACGGTTTTGAATGAAAATTTAAAAAAACTGCACCTTAAAGTATGCAATTTTTTATAGGATTATTTTGTTAATTTAATTCAATAGCGGGATATTTTTATTATATAGGAATGTCAAACAACTGTTAAATTTGAGAAAAATATATATATACCTATTATTTATTATTCATATATTTATTATTTTTTTTTTAATTTTACCGAAATACCGAATTACCGTTAATTATTAATTTTAATAATTTTAAATGTTTTTCACACTATCTGTAATCAAAAATACAACGGTTAAATTCTGTATAACCGTAAAAAAAATTTCTTATTTTTTTTTTTTGATTTCTTATATTTTTTTTTTTTCTTCTTAATATTTTCCGATAACCGAATATTTAATTTTTATGTTAACCGACACGAACAACCATCAAAGTTGAACTAACAAAACGAATTGAATATCCCGTTATACGAGTACACTAAATACTATACTAGCTGTATTATGTTTCATTCCTTACTGTTGCTTATTATTTTTATTATTATATTGTGTTGCCGTTTCATTTTGTTTTATTTTTTTGTATTGTATTTTTTTGTTAAATTTTGTTGTATCTAAAAATGTAGGCCAACGTGAAATTTATTATACACGATTAGTAGTAGTATGTACTTGTACATGGATATTGACAGTACTACAAAATGATTCAATACATAAATAATAATATGTATGTACATTTATAATAGTATAATACTTATATATCATAATATAAATTATATATACCGTTAAAATATAAAATGTATATCATTATAGTATAAACATTATTATTATAGTATTTTACACTTTACATATTATTATTATATGTACATATTATGAAAAACCAAAAGTATATAATAAAGTTTGACAAGAAAATGTGAATTCAGTTTTAATATTTCTTTATTTTTTTGACATTAAACTTGGTAATAATAACAAGTTTAAGAGAAAAACCTAATAAAGAAATTATTTTTATTCATTTACAGTTATTACAACAAAAATAGTATATAACGTTAAATGAAGAGAAATTTTAATGTTTAAGGAAGAAAGGAAGAAATATATAATCAAAAAAAAAGAGAAGAAGAGAGAATATAATAGAAGATATTGCATAGAAGAGATGAAAATTAAGCTTTTTTATTATTGTTTAAATCTACAAAATATTTTTTTCTCATTTAATTGTATAACAAGTACAGAAAACTGTGTGATAAATAAAGAAAACAAAATAACACAAAGTTATAGCGGCTTTCTCTTCAATATAGAAAATTTAAAGAAATAAAAAACAAATTTGTGTGTACAAATTGTTTATATGTTATATTTTTAGGGGGAATTTTTGGAGGTAAAAATAATAAAGGTTAATTTACATTTTTCATGTTTTGGTTTATAAATTCAGTTATTTTATCAGTAGTTTTGAGATGGGTCGAACTGCAAGAATAGGTCATGGACCATGTATAGGTCCTGCTAATTATAGTATACTATATAAATGCTACATGCTAGTTATAATATACCACATAGCCTCCTTTGAAACTTCAAAGCCGGCTTATACCCAGTATCTGAAAACATCAACTTAAAAATAACCTCTTCCAAAATAAACCTGACGCAGTGGATTAAAAGTTCAGATACAGAATAGCTTGACTGAAAATAGATTCAATTCGCCTTATTTCAAAATAAAAGTGAAACATATTTTACTTAACGCTAGGAGTACCACTTATGTGGGTAGACATACTCTATAATAAATTTAATACTCGTACAAAAAGTACAAACTAAAATTGAAAAAAATATGAATCATAAATTGTATTCCTTGAAATTGATAGAGATAAAGCCCAAAAATCAGGTAAATATTTTTTAAAACAAAAGCACATTCCTGAAACAAATAAGACCTGTGAACTGTCAAAAACAAGTTACATGATATGAAAACAATATAAGCAGGCAAACTCAATGCCCATCTTCGCCGATGTACGGCTAAAAATCAAATTTCAATTTTTTCAATTACAAATTTTTGTAACTGTGTTGAAAAATGGTAAAAAAAAAAACATTTGGAAAATTCAGTTCTGCGTAAGATTTACAATTTACTAAAGTTTTGAATATATAAAAAAAATCAAAATATTTAATTTGAAGCCGTTCAATTTGCCTGGTTATTTTAATTTTCTACGGCGTCGAGTTTGCCTCGAGCTTTACTCTAATATGTTTTTTGTTTTGGAAAATGTTTACATGATTTTGAACTCTAATCAATTTCAATGATTCATATTTTTTTCAATTTTAGTTTGTACTCTTTTTATTAAATTTATTATAGACCATGTTTTCCGTCAAATCAAAAATTTTTTAACAGCAAAAGTCATTTTAATACAATCCACATAATTTTAAATCGTTAATTTTTGCTCCTCTATGTTTTAGAATTTTAAATTTAAAAACTTTTGTAAAATTTTTATAGACATCAGATAGGTAAAATATAATTAACATTACATTACATATAAACAAAATTATCAATTATTGTCAATAAAAATATATGCCTAGAAATGAAAAAAAAAAAATCAATCAAAGTTTATATTACATTCATTAAGTCTATAAAACATATTCCATTGTAGAAACAATATCAATTTTTTTTTTTTTTAAAAAAAACTTAATTTTTAATTTTTGTTTTTATTTTATTTAATGACGTCATAATTATTTTATTATTCTTACTTTTCATTATCTTTACAACAAAATAATGTTTCGTTTTTCTTTTATAGATTTATGAAAGTAATCGTAAAACAAGCCCTTCTTTTTCTATTGTCATTTTAAAATATTAAAATCATTTTATTGAGTTTGTATAATAAAAAATCTGTTAAAAAAAAAAATAAAAAATAAAAATTCTTTAATTTTAACAACTTTAATCCAGTTTTTTTTTACTTTTTTTTTTGTTTTCGTTTTTCTAAATCTTAATTCACTATAATTAAAATTTTTAATTATGGTTATATAATTCTATTATTATATACAAATTAAATAATTACAACTAAGCAGTATGAGATTTGCAAAACAATTTCAGCTGATCTTGAAAATCTTGAATTTAACTACAATAATTGTAATAAAATGATAAATCAAAAACAATGAATTGTAAAAATAAAGAATTACATAAAAATATATTGAACAATATTCGAATATAAAATTAATAGAATAATAAAGAACTCGATAATTGTTGATAGTATCTATATAACAATATACTACATTGAATTCAACAAAATTGGTACACACACCTCTTACCATTGGATATATATTTGACATTTAAAAATTTTGTAATCCTTATCAGTTCTTATTAAAAACCTAGGAGGTGGTTAAGTTATGTAATGGATTATTTTTATTGATTTACGGCTAGATTATTATATCTGTCATGCAACCCTATAAATTGGGCAAAGGGAGGAATTCCAATTATGTTGTCTTTGTGTTCCAATCGACGCCACCATTTAAAATATCCAGCGCACATAAATTTAATGAGCTGTTTACTACAGTCGATACTGTCAGCGGATCAACGTGATCCAATTCCGATTACATTGTTTTATGAAATACTATTGGTTGGCCTTCTTTAGCATTTTCGGAAATATGGATGATAACACCACAAACTCATATATTGCAGGCATCGCTTGTTGGATGGCCATTAATCCGTTCGTTGGTTGATCTGATTTATCTCCTTACAGTTCAGTCATTATGAGTACAATAGTCCTCAAACGATACAATTGTTGCATAGCAATTAGAATAAAATTTACATAAGAGATAGAATCCGAATTAAAAATCAGCATTAAAAACCTCGACCAATTTCAGCGATTATTGGGCTTAAAAAACCCTTTTCCGGTCATTCCCGGAAGTTGAAATTATCACCAATCGATAGAGTACCCTCAATTTAGTTAATATATTTTTTTTTAATTCTAAAATAACAGCTCCTTCCCCTCTTATACAGCTGATACGCATGCTCTGGAATACCCGGTATAATAGCCTTTTTGTTGTCACGACTAGAGTGATACATTTGATTGTTTTGAGAGATTTTTCACCCAAAATTAGCAATTAAAATATAAATTAGCCTGCGTGATTGAGGGATTCAATTATTTTAGAGTACCTTAACCAGGAGTTCTGTTCTAGACTTACACAGTAAGTGTTCAAAAGTTTCTTTATCGCCTGCATCGTTGCAACGCGTATAATTAGAGTTCAACGAATTGCATAGATTGACTAGGTTATGTACGAATTTGACATAAATACTTTAAACCTTGTAAGAAGCAAATCGCTAAATTAGAAAAATTTATTTAAATTATTATTTTCATCATAATCAACATCCAAGATACGTCAGAAATGTTTCTAGCATCCAAGATTTATAACATCCACGACTCCCTTAAAATAATATAATGCGACATAGATATATATCTCGTCAGGCAAAAAAATTGTCTGCAAAAAATCAATATGTATCAATTTCCGGCTGCTCTAACACCCAATCTGTTAATTCTATATATCTGTAAATTCTTCTTTTAATTGAATGCTTGTTAACTGCATTTCATATGGGTGTAGGTGCTAGTCTTAACTCCTATGAAGTTCATAGACATTTCAACACTTGAAGCTAGGCGAAATGTATAGCCCTGTAATATTTTCGTATGACGTTTCAGGTTATTTCTCTAGATTGAAATGAAATAAAAAAATAAATAAATAAAAATACGCCAAAGTGATAAGAAAAGTATGAAACCAGGGAAAGCCGACGAATAATGAGTCTGCACAGGCATGTCACGAATCGACATATTCTCACTTACAGTAGCAATATTTTCGGTTGAATTGACATCACGATGATGTTGACAGGCTTCTTTACTTTGCTGCAAAATATTTGCAATTAATTTTTTACTTTGGTGCAAAATATTTGCTCAGTATGGCAACTAACTTTATCGTAATCTTTTCCTAAATTCTGTGTATAGCGTGTCGCACAAATTTTGTAAGAAATCGACTTCGAATCCCGCTCGGAGGTTTAATTAAATTTTTATCTTTTTCTAAGATAATAAACAGGAAAGTACAATAGATATTAAGAGAACAAGCTTACATAAAAAACAAAAAAAAAACAAAGGAAAATTAATATAGAATAGGTTGAGTTGAATTTTAATAGTTATAAGATGTAGTACAGTTAAATTTAGTACCTTTCAATAATACTAGGTATGTCATACTAATAATTAGTCATACTAATCAAAACTAACAAAGTTTTTTTTATTAAAAACATACGTATTCTGAGCTGTAAAGTAAGAAGTTTATATCAGTCCAAGATAATCGATTTGGTTCTTTTAAAAATTTTAAGTAATGGCTTTAGTATGAATTCTAAATAACCAATATGAGCTCCTAGTTTGATTATACTATAATAACAAAATTTAATATCATTCCAATACAAAATTGAAATTTTAAAACAGTAAAATATGAATAAATATTATATTTTTTGATTAACTTCTCATTATTGCATTCTCGTAATTTGTAATGCAAATTTTTTCTAAATCAACAACCGTCACAGTAGCACAGTCTAACTTTTTCTCATTATCATTACAATTTTTACATTAAATATTTTTTATTTTTAACTAATTTTGAAATTTTTTCTTTTTTATTTTTGTTATTTGTTGTTTTTTTTTTTTTTTAATTTACATCTAATTATCATCGCTAATGCTAATTAGAAAAACTTTTTTTTTTTTTTCTGTGTAAGAAAATAACTTTTTCCCTCAGGTACACTGAAAAAAAAAATTAAAACAAAAAATTTTCAAACAACAATAAACAAATAAGTAAATATTTAATTTCTTATTATGATATTTTTATTTTTATTCAATTTTACTAAAAATAAACACAGATTTAAAAAAAAAAATTATTTTCCTATCTAGTATTTGGTTTGGTGTATTTATCTCTATATTACATAAATTTTTATATAAAAAAAAGAAAACAAACTTCTCTGACGTCTGAACTAACTTGTTACAAAAAAGTAAACCTGGTAATTAACACACACTAAAATTGAATAAATAATAATAATGAAATAAAGTGATAATTAGTTAAGGTAAAAAAGAAAAAAAATATAAATAAAAAAAAAATCGAAAGAGTATTGAAATTAAAAAATTATTGATGACGTACCAATTCGTATTCAAGTTTTTTTTGTTGATTACATATATGTACATACAAATATGCATAAATATACAATATAAATGCTGATCAGTAACCAAACCACCGACATGTGGTATTTATGTTAAATTTGAATTTTAGCTCATGAATGTTAATGAAAATTTTTTTGTGATAATACACAATACTTGAAGTTAGTTAAAGTATGACAGTCACCATAAATTAAAATAATACTTTAAAAATTGAAATATTTCAGGTGTAGTTCAAGACTTGATCTACCTAGAAACGACCCCCCAATGAAATAATGTATACTATTTTGAATTTATTGATTTCTTAGTTTAGTTTCAAACAACACAAATTTCTTATCAATACAAAAAATCCAGACAATTTTCTTTTTCATTCCCTAATCTAGACCTTTCCTTCTATGATTTTATATTCCTTCACAAATCATATTCGATTTCGTAGTATTATAAATTGGATTGTTAGTATATACCTTCGTATATATATTTTTTATGCATTAAAATTTTAACTATAGAAACAGTTACTATATTATATACACATGAATATGCCATGTATGAGTCTACATTTATAACATGTGTGAGGATATTATTTGCAGTAATATACGGAATCATACGGTAAAGCATGTGTTCATAACAGTTGTTATAAGAATTATAACGATTTTATTTTAAATATAAACGTTTTTGTTACAACATTTTTTAATTTCGTGATAATATTTTCTATCAATAGATGTCGACTCGGTATTTTACAAAATCCAACATTTTTGCTTTCCTTGCAAAAAAATTTACTCTGGGTTGGATATCTTATGTATATATAGTCATTGGTGAAATTAAAGTAGTGTGCAGAACTTATATCACTTGTTAGACAAAATTAAAATTTTATATAAAGGTTGGTAAAAGTGAATATTTCCGTCTGAAAAAACAATTAGCTATTAGTTTTTTTTTTTTTTTTTATGTTTTTACAGTAACTTAGGTAGAATCACCTTTTCGTGCTTAATTAAATACGGTTGCGATTTTATCCCAATGACAAAGGATACTAGACCAGTATGAAAAACCAATAAAGCATTTTTTTTTTTTTTGCTTTCGGTTGAAAGGCAGACACTCTACCTACTGCACCACCCAGCATGTGCCTTTTTGGCGAGAAAGAAGTAATGATAATTGTTTTGAAGTTTTTAAAAGGTTAGTTTTATGAAGAATTTTAATGACAGTTTTATAGTTGAAGGCTATCGTTACATGGATAGATTGCCTCTAAGTGTTGTAATGTGAGTAGGGTTAAATGATCTATTCCATAAAAAAAACTAGACTTTGACTTACACCTGGTCAAAAATATTAAAGAAAATTATAAAGACATTAAGACATTATCTAAAACATTACAAAACCCGAATGAATACTACCGAATTGAAATGGTCGAAAGAAATTTGCTGGCAAAATAAAGAAATAAGTGATAAATAGATGTTGAAGAAATCTGCTCGACTATTTTATCTAACAGTTTATATTTTTGTTCTTATATTTTTTATAATAATTCCATGACTATATATTATAATATTTAAGTGACGTAGTGATTAGTTTTAGATATGTTAGTGATATTTCTGCCAACATCATGTGATTTAAATCCGAAAAAGTAGTTGATCGAAAAAGTAGTAGCAAATTACCACAGAAGGGCTGCTGCTGAAAATCCAAATGCAAAAGTCAGTTAATCAATATTTTGTTTCATAATTAATTAAATATACATTAATAAAAAAATAATCCAAAAACATATTTTCTCAAATTTGTGTTTGTAAATGTCAGAAAATTAAATTGAATAAGGCTTAGTAAATTCGAAATCACTTGCTTATTTTTCGTTTCTAACTTTTTTTATTGGTACAAATTATTATGAGAGATATAATAATTATTATGTGCTTTACTGGCTTTCATTTTTTTTACTCACTTTGACTTAACAAAGCCTAAAAGTATATTAACTAATGTCAAATTAATAATTTATAATCATAATAGAACATTTTTTGGTACATATTAATTATTATTAAAAGTTCTATCAAATAAAATTAATGATCAAATTAATTCGATTTTTATTTTTGTTTTTTTTTTTGGCCTAAAAATACAAAAATGGTTCTGAAAAACAAAAGATACGAAAAAAAGCAATAATTGTGTATGCAAAGAAAATTAAGATATATACAACATAATAAATATATCTACATAAAAAATAAATTTGTTTGAATTGTACAAATCGAAACGCACATAAATATAAAAAGCAAATAAGAATAATAAATTAAAATTAATCGATTTACATAATCGATTGTATTTAATTGATATTTTATTTTCATTTTGTATTTGTAATTGATTTCCTGTGGATAGGAATTTTCCGAAATTTGTCACAATTTAAATATGTTATCCTTTTTTATTTTTTTTTTTTTTTGAAAGGTATTTTTTTAGAAAGTGAATTTTCTTAAATAAATTTTTGTCTTTAATAGATATAACAATATATAACATACCCATATAGCACTGTGATGTAACAAACTTTGATATGCCTAAACTTGATATACAAATCAAAACTTGTATTTTTAAAATGCTATAAAATTCAAAGGATAATAATTGTCACCGATATGATGTATAGTACTAGTTATGAGCCATAATGAAAACTAGAATAAATTTGATTTGACTATATAAAAAATTTGTGTATTTGGTTATATTTCCTTTAATATATTCCAACGAAAAAACTGTTATAAAATTTATATTTCTAATCCTGCGCTATGGTAACTGATAATCTACATCAGCGATAGCCACAGATTCCAAGACGGAGGTGAAATATCATTATAATTGTTTTTTTATATTTTATGATTTGTTTTGTGCTGCTATCCATCATTTTCAGGATGTTTGATACAATACATTTATGTAAAATGTTCTGTTGTCATTATATCTGTTCAGTTCTGAATATTCAGTTTTGTCTTTGGAAACAGTTACTGATTCTAACAACCTATCCGCGGATACACTATTTCATCTCTCACCAATAGATATTTCTAGCAAAGTGATGACACCCAGAAGTGCAATCAGGCTTAAAGCCAATAGTGTGACACAGTGACAACCACAATTAAATGGCCACTGTTCTATTATGGAATACAAAAAATTTATTCCAGAAAACCTAGATCTGACTCTTACAAGATCTACTTCTTTGAGAGATCGTATCAGATTGATATTTCGTCCACATAAAGCTAAAAGAGTATCACAGTTCTGACCAAAGAGCACGTACACCTTTACACTGATGGTTCAAAACTAAATGACAGAGTGGGGGGTGGAGTCTACTCGAAAAACCTAAATATGATAGACTTATATTGCAGTGCGTTTAAAGATAAATATACAAAATATTGCACTGCGTCTGTAACAAAAATACTTTTGTGCGTATTGTACAAAAATATTGGAGTGCGTTTCAGGCGGAGATGATGGCAATAAAGGTGGTCTCAAACTGTTTGAGATTCAGCGTATTATCTGTTAGAAATATATGTATATTCACAGACAGTCAAGCCGCAATTAAAGCACTGGAGTCGGTAACCATCAACTCAAAAACCGTGTTGGCCTGCTGCAGCTGTCTGGTCGAACCAATGAATCGCTTCAACATATCAATACGATGGATGCCAGGGTACAGTGATATTCCGAGTAACTGCAATGCAGATCAACTTGCTAGAGAGGGTACTATCCCAGAAATCCTTCCGAAAAGGAGCAATCTGGGTACATCTCTAGCTACCTGTAATCTATTGCTTCGCAAATATGCAATAAAAGTTTCAAATTCCAGATGGTCAAGTAGACCAGACTGCAACATCACCAAGTAAATCTGGTCTATGTTGAACCTGAAGCGCTCACTTAACCTACTAACTCTGAAGAGGTGTAACATTATCACTATGGTAGGGGTAATTACGGGTCTTTCTATTTGGTAAACATGTCTTTTGCAGAACGTGTAGAGAGGAGGTGAAAAATGAAAATGTCCAACACCTACTCTATCACATGTCCTGACCTTTATCATAAAAAGAAAACCCATTTAAGAGCCTTCTTTCTGGACTCGCTCTGGGTGACCTTGAATGCACTAAAATCAAAGATCTCCACTGTTTTGTAAAAAACTTTAATTAGTTCAACGAATAGAGTTTTTGCGAGGGAAGTTTTCGTGGTATCACAATTTACTTTACTGGTCCAAGTGTGTCGGTGTACTGCTGGCAGCCACTACTTCATACCTACTTAATACCCTATTCATAATATGCATGGTTACCACTTATTTGTCAAATATCTTGCTGTATTCCTGGTTACCTAGTTCTTTTAGCATGTACAATTTTTACAAAAAATATCCTGGATAGTAAATTCATACAGAAGGGCTATAAATTAAATAAATTTCAAAAAAAAATTTCAAATTACATTCGAAATTAATAATTCGATTAAAATAAAACATCAACCTTTTTACCCTTTTACTAAAAAAAAAAAAACAAAAATTTTATTAAATAAATTTTAAAAGTTAAATAAAAAGATTTTAAGTTTTGGGATTCGGTCAACCCTAATAAGTATAATGAATCCAATTTTCAAATCTGACCAATTTATAAAACTTTTAAGACTTTTAACATTTTAATAACCCATAAAAACAAAAACAAATAAAAAAAATAAAATTTCATGTACCGAAAAATGCTTTATTTTTAAAATAAAAATCTCTTCTCAACTAATAAATATCCACCACCTTTCTAAAATTATTAAAACCCTTCTTTCTTAACTTTAACATATATACTCTCTTTAATTCTTTCTTCATCTTATATCTTACCCCTCTCATTCTCTCATTATTAAGTCAGAAACATAGAATTATTATTATTTTTATTATCGACAATTACTTCATGACAAAAAAAAATTCATTGAAAATTTATTTTTAAACATCTCTTGGTTCATAACCTCCAACAATTCTTCTTCCTCAATGATCCCTCATTTTCTTAAAATCCTAACAGCCATTTTGGTTTGTTTCTTACTGTATATATACGATACGAGTATATTATTGAATGATGTTTTAAGATTTAAGGGAGCTCTTTTACTTATTATTACAATACACACTACACGCATTTAATAGGTATGTAAATAATGTAATAGATTTTTTTTTTTGTAAACTCGTCTTGTGTATGTAAACAAAGTAATTCGAATAAATGTATAGAGTGTAGTAGATGTAGTAGTGTATTAGTAGTAGAATTAAAAATATTAACGGAAGAAATATTATAAAAGTCATGGAATTTTATTTAAGGTATTTGAGAAGATTTTTTTTTAATTGAAGAGAAATTGAGGAAAATGTAAGTAGTAGAAAAATATAAAATAAATGCTTTTAATCAAAAAGTTTTGCGCCATCGCAGTTCTTCAATTTTAGTCTTCATGTATTTTGTTATTTATTGTTTTGTGAATTTTTTGTTTTGTTTGGCTGTCTCTTACTTTTGTTTTTTTCTTTTTTATACAACAATTTTAAAGAAGTTATCTTATTCTTAAAGACTTTTATTTTTTATTGTTTTTATTTTTGTTTTTAAAATTTAATATTACTTAAATTACAAATTTGAACCCTTGTGTACCCAGAGGTGAGTAAGTGAGTGAGAATTCAATTAAATAACTTAACCAAAACAATATCGAATTATTCGAAATAGAAATGAAAAACTACAATATAAAAAATAAAATTAATATCAGATTTATTATAAGTTGAATTTTTTTGAATTGCGAATTTTTAATTTATTATTTTTTTGTTTTTAGATTCAGTTTATTAATTTCCAATTGAAACCACAAAAAATATTGAAATTGAAAACTATACAATTAAATTTCAAAATATTTTAAAATATTTAAAATTCAAATGAGATAGAAAAAAAACCACAATAAAATATTGAATTATAATGTTTATATATATATGCATTCATATATATATATATATAATATATATATCCTATTCTAATTATATATTATATTATTCTCACGAATTCACAAATTAAATAACAAAACAAAAAAAGCACAATTCTTAAAAGACTAGTTTCTATAACAAACATAATCGCCACAGGTACTCGTATATAACTTCATTTATTCTTAAAGTTCTTTAACACCTGGTTTTTTCATTTTTTTTTTAAATATTAAGAGAACTGCTCTATACTGTTAGTGAATTCGTTATAAAAATTTTTATTATAAATATTATTGATTAAATTTTAAACTATAATTATTTTATGTACATTGTATCTATACATAGTCGTATGTACATATACATAATATTTTAGGCATATAAATTGAATTTGTAATAAAATTTTATTTATTTTAAATGTAAGTAATTAATTAAAAAAAAAAAAAGAAATAACAAAAAATATTTTTCTTTTTTTAAATAAAGTTAGTTTAAAATTATGTTCTCAAATAAAATAACATGGGTCGATTAACATTAACATGAAATATAATTGCATATTTTGAAAATTTCATGTCTGACATTTGTAAAATTAAAAAAAAAAACAAACCAAATGTATACAGAGCTGGCCCCAGTAACCAAAAATTGCCATGACAAGTTTTTGTCAACATATTGTCAGAAAATTGTAGGCACATTTTTTCGTCAAAATTATGATGGCAATTTGTCGAACAAATTTGTTACAAAATTGTGGTTGTATTTTTATATGTAATAATATTACAATGCATCAGTCTATTCAACATTTTTAAGAATCGGTATTGTTTTGACATTTGTATTTTGAAAAACACAACAAAGTTTTTTAAAAAATATGAATGAATTTTGTATTAAAAAAACAATTGAAATAGAACTTGTTTTTTAATTATTTTTATAGAATAAAATATGTAATATATAAAAAACAAATTGTTTTTATTATTAAAAATCCACCCCTAAATTACTGAAAAAACTGTCCTGTCTGTAAAAAAAAATCCACAAATTGATTACAAATTATTCACAAACTGTTGTCAAAATTGTCCACAAAAGGATGACAAATTATTCAAAAATTGTCGACAAAATAAGCTACAAAATGATGACAAATTATCAACAAATTGTTGACAAAATTGTTCACTAAATTGTAACAAATGGGGTCAATCCTACCGACTTTTTTTCAACAAAAATTGTCACAAAATTTTGTCGACAAATCACAACTTATTGTCACCTTTTTGTGACATTTGGCTGCTCGGGGGCCTTATAACATATCCAGGCCACGCTTTTGAAGTTTTCCAAATCAATACAGTTTTCTTGTAATGCAAAAAATTTTGTATATTTTTTCTATTTATTTATTTGTCACTTTACCTGTCTCATTACAATTTAATAGCTTGTCATTTTGAGTCAATAAACGAAAACATTGAAATACATTTTAATCTATTCCCAATTAATTTGCCTGTCTCATTACAATTTAATAACTTGTCATTTTGAGTCACTAAACCAAAATATTGAAACAAAATGGAAAAAATTGAAGTATTGTTTTCCAAAACAAAATGGAAGAAAAACATAAAATAGCACTTAAGCTCAAAGTTTGAGTAAAAGAGTTCAAACTTAAGTGAATGAGTTTTGGATAAGAACAATTATTTTAAATCGATTCTTTATACAAAAAAAAATAAGTAATATATACATATATATCGTTTCAATTTCGAAGCAAGTAAATTGCTACATCATAAGATCTACTCAGAAACCAAGAAAAAAACCATAAACCTAAATTTTTGCATATACCAAACTAAGCTAAAGCTTGTACAAATTTTATTTTTCAATCAAGATATCCTCTCTGAATATTAGACAAAATCTAAGATTAAATAATATGAGCTGCTAAACGTTCCATTTTGCATTCAATTTTTTTTTATGTTTTAAAGCGTCAAAATATTTATCGTGTCCCATTCAAATATTTTGTTGATCAATTTTTTTTTCAAGTATTTTGACAGATATCACATTTAAGATTTAATAATATTTGCAGAGCTTTTTTTGCCCATTTAGTTCTTATAATATAAGTAATTTTAAATTTTTATCTATTTTTTAATTTCATCAGTAAATATTTACATCATCAGAGACACAAAAAATAACAAACAAAAAAAATAAGTGAAAATAAAAAGACGAAACGTCAAAAAAACCGGCATGCAAATTTTAAGGCTATTTTTTTTACGTTCAGTTTTTCATTTTATTTTTTCAGGTTTTTTTTATCTCTTTTTATCTTAAATAAAGAAAATAGATGGAAATACAAATATCAGAAAATTGAATGAAAAATATAATGCAAAATGGAACTTCTGAATAAATTTTTAATGGTATAAATGTTATTTGACATAACCTAAAAAATAAATTAATAAAATACCTACATACATTAATTAATTTAATTGTTGTCAGGTTTTTGTTTACTAATAATATTTGATTGCAAATATTGATATTTCGTAAGCAATATATACTTGTGACTAACTTTCTAACAGTGTTTGTGACTAACTTTCTAACAATCTGCTTGTTAGATTTCACATTTATAAACTTAATTTTTCTATAAATATATTTCTAATAAAATTTCCCAAAAACATTCCGTATATATATCAATAATTGATTAATTGAAAGTCAGCTAATTGTAATGCTTTTCATCATATTTTATACGACAAAACTGGATTTCATCTGCAGATAAAAATTCACATCTGTCAAATTTCAACCAATCAAAACATTTCTTGATTCAATAGTTTTTAAAAAGAATATACATGGACTATATTAGTTGTATTCAGTAAACTGTTCTAGGACATTCTAAAACGTTCTAGAATAAAAAAGAACACGTTTTTGTGTTCATTAGTTTCCGTTACTTGTTCTTTTTTGTCCGAAAGAGTTCTGTTCTGTGTTCATTAGATTGTGCGAAACTGTTGTAAATGGATCTTTTTTGTTCTGAACAGTTTTGGACAACTTTTTTTGTTGTTGTTTTTTCTTTAAATTTTGACAGTTAAACAAAGAAATTTGAGAATAGACAGAAATTAGAACACAAAAAAGTTCAAAATAGATCAAAAAATGTGTTCAGTAGATTTTTCTGTTCTTTGTGGTTATAAAGTGTTTGACAGTTAACTGTCATTGTCCAAAACTGTTCTGTCCGATTCTGTTCTAAATCTACTGAACACATCTTAAGTGGGTAAAAAAGCCAACCTATCAATATTTGATTTGGTTTAATATTATGACAGTTTTGGATTTTTATTTGTAAATAAAAAAAGTAAAAACACTCTATAAATTGGCAATATGGCGAATATCTGTATGTTTTTCTCATCACATTAAATCTAATGTCAAATTATTTCTATTCTATCCCTTCATATTATTCTCTAATTTGTTTATTATCTCTTTACTATCATTCTTTTTTGATGTCTCAAATCTTTAATTCTGCGAAGGCAGGTAGTATCCTTATTCCGTTATTTTGGTCTCAATTAAAAATAAAAACGTTAGATTTACATTAATCTTATATTTTATCTGACATGTAAATTTAGGTACGTAACAAATAATCAAAAAAAAAAATATACAAATAAATACAGTAAAAATATTCCCACATTATTTAACAATAAATTTTCATTATAAATACATAAATTAGAAATTGTGAATAATATTAAAATGAATAAAAAAAATTGGTATATGTACTTTACTTCATATTCAAATTTAAATGTTAAAACAATTCTAAAATAAAAAAAAAATAAATAATTTATATTTCCTAAATTAATTCAATTCAATATGAATTAATATTATTAAAATGTTCTATATAAAGTAAATTTATATTTTTCAAATTTCAATTGAAGTAAATAAATCAAAAATTATAATTTTTTTATATTAGTAACAATGTGTAGTAAATGAAAACAAAAATAAAAGGCGCCTTCCTTGCCTTTTCAATTAACCAAAAAGTATATTTATTTGCAATAATTTAATTTAAAAACTTTATTATTTTCCTTATTTATGTTTTTTTTTTATTTTTATAATTTATTCTTTTTTTTTTTTATAATTTTAAATTAATTTAATTTGATTTAATTTACTTATTTCATTTAATTTTGGATCAAATAAATCATTTATTTATTTTGGTTTGTTATTTTTTTTTTTTTTGTACACAAATAATTCATTATAATTAATTCCTAATATAGAATTTCATATCATTTCAAATTACGTTTAATAATATGAAAATTTGCCGCGCTTTAAAAAAAATCAAATCAAATTTAACAATGTTACAATATTTGACCATCAAATGGAAAACATTTTTTTAAGCGAACCGACAACGACGACGACAAAAACAGACAAGCATTTTATCCATATGAATTTAATGAAACGAAATTCATTTAAAAAGTACATGCACTCATAAAATATTATGTAGCTGTATATATAGTTTACTATTTTATTTTCTAAAATAAAAATTATTATTTATTTATTTTTATGTTGTTTTATTTATTTATTTTTTTTTTCTACATAAATTTAACAAAAAAAAAAAAAACAAATAAAAATAAATTTCACCGATTTAATATTTTGTTTTTGTTATTGTTACGTTACGTTACTCTATACCGATACTTCGCAAAATTCGATTTCACTCTTCGCAATATTCATATATATTCGATTACGACACGGATTCCACAAAATAATTTTTCCGTTCCATACGATACAAACCGTGATATTAAACTGAAAATTAGTGTAAAAAAACAAAAAAAAACAAAAAAAAACAAAATAACAAAAAAAAAAGAATAAAAAAAAAAGATAAAAAAAGTACAAAATTATATTCTCGTTTTTCTTTCAATAACACATAATATTGAAATATTTTTGTGATAAAAAGAAAAACTTAAAAATAATAACAAAAATTATAGTAATAATAAAAAAAAAAAATCTAGAAAATATAGTAAAGTAATAAAAAAATATATATATAACTATGTATATATGTACGCAAAAAGCTCTTCTGAATGAGTAGGTACCTACTCTTATATATATATATATATATATATATATATATATCTACATCGATAAGCTATGATGTATGCTTGATTTTCTCACAATTCTCAACGCAGTCATTATTTTGTTATTTTATTTTGTTTTTTTTTGTTATTATTTTTATTTTTTGTCGTTATTGTCGTCGTCGGCGTCATCGATGTCGTTATTTATTTTGTTATTATTGTTTTTTTTTTTTTTTTTTCAGCTCAATAATATAGGGTAATCTAACATAAGAATTGTATAGAAAACGGGGACATTTTAACAGGCAGTTTAATGTATAAGAGTAAGACAGTGATGTATGCATTAGTCTTCGATTCTATTTCCATTGAATTTCGACAATAAACATCGAATAATACAGTAGTAGGATCACATAGTTCAAGCAAAAGCGATTTGAATGTCTTTTCGATTCTGATAATATTGTTGAGGCTTCACACAAATACAAATACAAATTACAGTATATAATAGAAATAAACTAACCAGTGCATTATTGCACCACCTTGAGTTATCTGTTATAATCTTTGCAGCTTATAAATTTTTTTCTTGAAAAATATTTTTTCACCAAAACTATATTTGATAAGTACTCAATAAGGGTTTTCGTAAGTGGAACAGTACTCAATTAAGTAATAAGTGTTGCACATAAAAGATTCTTCACGTAAATTAGCATCATAGGCAAATAAAACCCGAAAATGCTACATTACGTTGTGAACGACCCATTGCAAAGTAAAAAATCGCAAAAAAAAAGGATATAAACAAAAAAAATTTTTGTTTTTTATTTGAAAGGTAATGTGAAGATAAGCTTGAACAAGATTGGAAGCTTCTAGAATATAGTGGGAAACAAACTCACTAACTAAATATTGTAGGACTCAAATCCAATATTGTGCGACTGCAAATAACTCAATTCACAATTAATGTCACCAACAAAACAAAAATACTAATAAACTTCAAAAATATGCTAGTAGGATTGAGATCGAGGATCTAGTGCATCATAACAAGAATAAAATATTATTTATTATTAAATTTTTGTAAAAAAATATCCACCGATCATACGATGAAAAACCAGTTTGCACTTTTATGTTAAGACCCTTAGTATAATTAGGGGGTCTAATAATAAAATTATTAATGGTCGTCGTTATAGCATTGTTGTAGCACATTGTTGGTGCACTTACTTAATTAAATATAAGTAAATACATATATGTGTATGCCAGACTCTTAATTTGGAGCCCCTTTTCCTCCCAGAATGTGTATGTAACCTTATTTTTTAGCCAACGAATGGGATATATGATATCCTCAAATTTCAAAATAAATCTAAGAATTACTAACAACGCTTTAGTAAACTTACCTGCACCTGCCGATATTTCAGTATGACGAAACTTTGCCTTACTCCCACGCCTATAACTAATTATCCAAACCCTAACGGAATTATTTTTAGCTATACACATTACATAGCAGATATTAATTTAGCTTTTAATAGAGTAGTAATTCATATCTTTGCAGACGTAAATTATGGCTGATTTTTTACTTACACTAAATGCTGATGGAGCATCATTCTTTTTTATCTGTATTTACCTTCATGTAGGACGTAGAGGATCTTATATATTTACCCCTAATTGAATTACCAGAATAATTTTACTATTCCTAGTTATAGGAACAGCATTTATAGGATATGTGCTACCATATGAGGACAATAATAATATCCTTCTGAGGGGCAACAGTTATTACTAATTTATTATTCGCAATTCCTTACTTAGGTACAATAATAGTACAATGAGTATGATGAGAATTTGCAGTTGACAACGCAACATTAACTCGATTTTTTACATTTCATTCCATTTTGCCATTTAATGGTATATAGCAAAATTGAAATTGATAATTGGAAATATACTCTAAGCTCCAACTAGTTTACCTTTCGGCCCTCCTCTGCCATCATGTTTTTGTGTTTTATAAGATACAAAACTATATTCATACTCTAATTCAAAATCACATACTTGTATACATATTCCCGAAAAAGGGGCAACCATGATTTAATAACCAACTCTAAGATCCCTCTTAATTCAGAATCTGACATATTCTGTGTTTGACGTTATTATAAATATAATATTGTCAATAAAACTTGTGTCAGAAAAATCATAAATTTATGATGGAAATTGAGAAGAAAAATACTCAATAGTGAAAATCTCAAAAAATTTCATGCGGTATCTATTTTAAAAAACGTACATTTTTTTAAAGAAGTCAAAATGAGTTATGACTTTCTGTTCAAAGGATTTTATGTTTCAATTAATTTTTTATATTTTTTGAGATATAGCATCGGCTTAGTGCTTATTTCGGGCAAACTGGTAAAACGGACGAAAACTGTAAAATACACATTACTATGAGATAAAAATTGCTTAGGGAGTTATGACTCACTGTGTGGGTCAAAAATCTCTAAGGGAGTCGAATCAACTTTTAACATTTTTCTACACTATGGTATTTTTTTTAACACATTTTTGTTGTTGTCTTTTACATTTCGTATACAAACACAAGTCACCTCTCTTAGCACTCAGCATTCAGAGCATTTTTATGACAAGATTTTCTCTTATTTCCTACAAATAAAATTTCTATGTTATTAGCTTTTCTGTGGAAAAAAGAGAAGGAAACAATGAAGAAAAAATGCTTTGATATAATGTACTTTATACACATCATAACATAATTTTTGTACACCCTCTATCACCCCCCTTCTAATATTGACTTTGTATTTAGTACACAAAAAGTTAACAGTAGTATAGTAAGTAATCAAGTAATCAACAATATTGCAATTAATGGTCGAATAAAATAATATAATATTACTACATTAGCCGAGACCTGAGATATTTTTATGTTGATTTTTAGTTGTTGTTTTTATTTTTTATTTATAACTAAAATACTTTAAGAAGCAAACAAAAATAAAAATTTTAATAAAATTAATCAATACTCAAAAATCAAATAAAAAATAAGAAAATAAAAAACAAAATTTGTTTTAAGAAAATTTATTTTGTTTGTCGTAATATTTTAATTTAGATGGTGTTACATTAGGGTTGCTAACTGAACTATTTCAAAAACGAATAATTTATAGACAAAAAATTTATTTTTATTTGATTGGATTCTAAGCTACGATAAAAAATTTTATCGTGCCCTTTTTTATATTGTAAAAAATATTTTTTTGAAAGATACAAAGAAAATTATAACATTTTACATTGAAATTTTTGAAATGCTATATTTTTTACAAAAAAAGAGAAAGGCCTCCTTGCTACCATAATCCAATATCTTTCTTAACAATACCAAAATAAAGTGGATGGACACCGTAAGATACTTAGGCATGCACCTAGATAAAAAGTTAACGTTTCAATATCATATATATAAAACATATGTTCAAGAGCTTATTAATGAAATTAGGTGAAAGATTTATTCTTGGAGGTGACTACAATGCTAAACATCTAGAATGGGGCTCCAGGATGACCCTTACTCGAGGTAAAGAACTGAGAGAGGCGCTGAGAGAAACAGGTTGCTTATTTCTTTCAACAGGAAAACCAACATATTGGCCTGCAGATATAAACAAAACTCCTGATTTGTTAGACTTTTTTATAATGAAAAAAGTATCAACAAATTTCACATCTATAGAAGATAATTATGACCTCAATGCCGACCATTCTGCTGTCATCCTAAAATTAAATACAACAATAGTGAAAAAATCTAGTAAACCATTTTTAACCAACTCATCTACAGATTGGTTAAGCTTCAAAAAGATTCTGCTAGAAAAAATTAACTTAAGAGTAACATTAGACAATGAGGAACAACTAGAAACTGCTACTGAAAAACTTATGCAAGCTGTCCTGTTTGCAGCTTGGAGTAGTACTAAGACAAAAAAATAAAAAAAAATCAGCCCTAGATATCCGGTGTATATTCTTAACATGGTAAAAGAGAAACGAAAAGCGAGAAGGAGGTGGCAACAAACGCGTGACCCATCCAGCAAAACGGATCTTAATAATAAAAGTCAGGAGCTAAAGAGAGAAATAAAGAAATTAAATGATAGATATCTGAATTATTACCTAGAAAATTTAACAGCTACTAAAGAAACAAATTATTCTTTACGGAAAGCTACGAGTAAAATGAAGAAGTCTATTGTGCATTCTGCACCACTGAGGAAAAATGATGGCTCATGGGCAAGGAGCGATAAAGAAAAAGCTGACACTTTTGCAGATCATCTCGCTGAAATTTTTAAGCCCAATGAAATCAACACTGTTATTGATCTAACTGAAATATATAACCATGAAGATATAAATATTCCCTTAAGAAGTAATTAAGGAAATAAAAAACCTAAAATTAAATAAAGCCCCAGGTTTTGATTTAATAACTTCAAATGTGCTAAAAAATATACCCAACAAAGTTCTCACACTCTTGGTATATATAATGAATGCCTGTATTAAGCTTAAACACGTACCTAGTATATGGAAAGTTGCCGAGATAATAATGATCCAAAAACCAGGAAAGCCTGCTAACAACACCAAATCCTACAGGTCGATATCTTTGCTCCCTACAATATCGAAGTTGTTTGAAAAGTTACTATTGAGAAGGATTCAACCCCTCATAGAAAACAGGAATATAATACCTAATCACCAATTTGGGTTTAGGCAAAAACACTCAACAATAGATCAAGTACATCGAATAACAGACATTATAGAAAGGGCACTGGAAAATAAACAAATTTGTTCTTCAGTATTTCTAGATGTAGCCCAAGCTTTTGATAAAGTTTGGCATGAAGGACTCATCAAAAAGCTAAGTTGTTTGCTCCCTAAAAATTATGTTGAATTATTTTCATCATATCTCTCAAATAGAGTTTTTCTAGTTAAAAATGAGAATGAATACTCCTCTCTAAGAGATATAAAAGCTGGAGTACCGCAAGGTAGTATACTGGGTCCAATTTTATATTTGTTATACAACTGTGATATACCCGATGTAGAAAATATAAAAATAGCAACCTTTGCAGATGACACAGCGTTGATGGCAGTTGGTTCTACTATAGAAGAAGCTACAAACAAACTGCAAAAAGCTAATGACGAAATTTCCAACTGGTGCAAAAAATGGAAAATCCATACGAGAATAAAGCTAAATATCTTGGCATGACCTTGGATGCAAAACTGAAATGGAAAGACCATGTGAAAATCAAAAAACAAGAACTCCAGTTCAAATATAGAGAAATATACTGGCTGATTGGGCGGAATTCTACGGTCTCGACCTATAACAAAGTTTTGATGTATAATCAAATATTGAAGCCAGTCTGGGCATACGGTATTCAAATATGGGGATGTGCTAAACAAATCCATATTCAAACTATCCAAACGTTCCAAAATAAGGTACTGCGCAACATAGTCAATGCTCCATGGTATGTTCGCAATGCCGATATTCATCGAGATCTGAAGATCTCATCTATAAAAGACGAAATAATTAAATGCGCTGCACGGCATAAAACTCGTCTGATCCAACATGTCAATACCGAAGCTTCTAGCTTAATTGACAATCAAAACTTTGTGAAGCGACTAAAACGAACAAGACCACTTGAGTTAGGTTAAAACCTTTTATCTATTAAAACCTTATTGGATTTTGGTAGATCAAAGGTATCTTAGTTTCTTTGAGTTAAATGTAAATTAATGGTTAGTCTATAAGACTAGTTTTAATGTTGCAATAATGATAGGAGTTTTTAGTGGGTTAAAGTCCCACAATCCTTCAAACTGCCTTCCCCGGTAATAGGTAGTCCCTGAAGCCTCTTTCGATGATTTACTACTATCTGGAAAAAAAAAAAAAAATATAAAACAATTGACAAAATTAACATGACCATCAAAATACTATACCCATTTATAAATCGGAGGTCATTTCTATCTTTAGAAAACAAAATAATCATACTAAAAACCTTTTTTTTTGCCAATTTCAACATATTATGAAGCGCCAATCTGGGCCACTTGTGCTAAAACACATAGAAATAAATTACAAATTTCACAAAACAAAATATTAAAAATAAATTTTGAACTTACCATTTTATTTCCTACGAAAAAGTTAAGATACGCACGATAAGACCAATGTGAATATGGTTGGCGAAAATATTTATAAAAGAGAAATTTAATAATAAATTGCAATATTCAAACAATATTATAATACAAAACTTGTTTGTTAATTTGTAAATATAGATAATAAATGAAAAAAATATATATCTTAGTATTGTTTCAGCTGTAAAGAGAATATCTCTAAACGCTGTAAAAAAAACTCTGTATTTAAAAACATTATATTGAAGGAAATAAATGAATTGAATTGAATTAAAAAGTTTAATCGAGTCCTTTTTTACATTGTAAAAAATATTTTTTTGAAAGATACAAAGAAAATTATAACATTTCACATTGAAATTTTGATAGATTTTTTTAACTCACAGATGACATCTATTGACATCTTCTAATAAGTTATAAAATCAATCAAAATGAAAATAGGACTTGTATAGGTAGTCTAACACTATAAATACCTACTGATAAGTTCTAATAGTGTTATGATGAATGAAAAAATTCCCAAAAATAGTTTTGTTTTTTAAATCAAATTATAATAATATTTATAGATTCAATAGTGACATAAAATGTCTATGTTTATTTTATTTATTTATTTATTTATTTCATTTCTCAAAAAGAGCTGTGTAGCTCGTATAGAGTATATATACATGTATGTGATTTAACATATTAAAAATAAAAGTATTCAAAAGTATTCAGTGCAACATAATTATAATTTAACAATTTAATATAATAAGAAAATATAAAAGATTTTTTTTCCTTTTTTTTTTTTTTTTTTAACAATTCAAATATAATTCAATAAAAATTCTAATTTTAATCATTGGACAAATACATTATTTTACAAGTTTTTTTGAATTTCTTACTGGACATATTTTTTGCACTCAATCGCAAATTATTATATAACATTATTGCTGTATTCATTATAGGTTATATACCATTCAAATTAGCACCTGCATTGTATCGTAAATTATTATTGCTTCTGGTGTAGTGTTCATGTACGTCATTATTTGACACCAGATTGGTGTTTGTTTTTATTAAGTTTTTCCTCATATTATGTATTTGATTCGTATTACTTCTTTATAGTGTATTAATTTTAGTATTTCATATTTTTTATGAATATAATCAGTTGAGGTTCTGTGGCGCAGTTGAAATAGGTTTTTTATTGCTTTATTTTGAATTTTTTGAAGGCTGTAGATATTTTTCATAATTAAAACATTCAATATTAATTAATAAATCGAACTTGTTATTTTTATTAAAAGTGAAATTACATGGAAATTTTAATATTTTAAACTGAATAAAAATTTATAATTGCTTAATTTTATTTACAAACTTTAATTGTATAAGCTTTTGAGAAGATTCTGTAGTAAGTCATACTGTAAGAACGTTAGACCTTTAATTAAAAATTATTTTAGGTATACATTTTCATCAGCAACAAAGCTAATTCTGAACTAGGTTTGTAATAAAAAAAATCAGAAAAAATTTAAATAAATATTAAAATTCTAAAAAAAAAAGTAATTAATTATGATTACTTTATTTTAGATAAAGTAATTAATTACTTTATCAGTCTTCTGATGATGGTGTAATAACCGAAACCGATTAAGATATTTAATAAAATAGTGAAACATACCTAGAGTTTTAATATTTTTTGAATTTTAATAGTGCTTTACCTAGAACCTACAGCATATTCTATAAATTATATCAGAAAAAATTCTTAGTTTTGCTCTCCGTTGTTTACAGTGGTTTGTCCTTATTGGCTTTATATGAGTCTCTTAACATCTCTACTGAGTAGATATATACAACGGATTATTAACAATATCTAATAGTACTTTGATAATGTAATAAATAATTATTTAATACGTTTTGACTTGTAACAATTTTTTTCTCTTTTAACTCTTTTTGGAACAGTGCTGATTCAGGTTCAAATCTAGTTGTAAATCACTAGTTTATTTCCTATCCACACATTCAATTTTCTTATCAATATCCAATTAACGGTTTTTCTATTTTATAATTTCAAGACTTCAAAATAAAGAAAAATTAAAAATCAGTAATGATTAAATTGAAATAAATCTGAAAGCTGGACATTCTAACTTATTTTAGGCAAACGGTTTACTATATGTCAAAACAATTTTTAATACATCAACTAATTTAAATGGAGCTATTGTAAATTATAATTTCGACTTCATAATATCAGAAATTATATATACATTATAAAAATTCCTACATTTGATTGTAATCAATTATTATTAAAATAGTATTTACTATAATATAATGTATAGAAAATAGTAAGTAATTAATTAAAAAGGTTTTAAAAGTATAAAAAAAAAAAAAATTATATAAGTTTATAAAAAAATTGTATACATATTGTGTATATAATATATGTACATACATCAACCAACATACAAACAAAAACCAGAATAAAAATAAAATAAAATACGATCAACTCAAAATCTGTCTAATTTTTTTATTCTACGTGAATTATCTATGTATACATAACTACTGATACTATAATTATTATTTAATTTTAAGTGATAACCAATTTATATTCGAAATTATGCAAGGTCAGTCTTTCCATCTTAATATCGTGTAACACACGAAATATTTCACTATATTTTCAAATACAACTAATTATCACATCATTAAAGTTAACGGAAATGGTATTTCTAGTACTCATTACAAAACAAAAAATATCTTAACACAAATATTGTGAAGAGAATACTGAATTTTGGCTTCATTTAATTTAATTTCATACTTTTTTGTGTCCAATTATAATTAGATCTTTAAAATAATTGTTATCTTATTGTAATTTACATATATATATATTTTTTAGTTAAGCAAGCTGTATCGGGATTATATAATATAGTTTCATAGTATAGGCCCACATTAAAATTAACTCAAAATGTTATTTGCTTGTGAATCTGTCATTTTGTTGCCAGATATTTTGATTCTAATTCCACACATTTACATTAAAATTACTCCATTCTAATTTCCAAAGATGCTTCATGTTTTTTCGAATCATTTTTATTCTTGTTAATTTATTAATTATCTTATAGGTTTGTAGTTTGCCCTATATTTAATTCTGATATACATTAATATATTTTTTTACTTAAATTTTATATAAATTACTTATTACTAACTTATAAATTTAAAATATATATCTATATTTTTATTTTTTTCTTCCAATTTTATCCTTTTCACCAAACTGAAAAGATGGCAACCTTAATTGGAAATAAAATATACAAATTATTATAATTTGAATAAAAATATAAATTGAATGTATGCATCCATATGGCATACAAAATTTATATCTATAAAATATATATATATAAGTATATACAAATAGGTATGAATGTTTATAAATACACTCAGTGCTAAAATTATACATACGTGATGTAAATTACATCTTAAATACAAAATTAGAATAAAATCTGAATATTTATTAAATTTTCATCATAATTGTATTGTTTTACGCTGTAACAACATTTATTCAATTCAATAAAATTCAAAATTTCTAAAATTATAACATTTTATAAATTTAAATTTGAATATAAATAAATCATAAACTTTGCAATTAAATTACATATTTATCTTAGCAATTTAAATTTTTATGTTTATTGTTCCAACCAATGATGGTTTTCCGAAAGTGTTTTATATATTCTAAAATTCATCTCGAATACATATCTAATAAAAAACTATAATGACAGGTAACATTTCCATTTTATTTTCAATTTTCCTATAAGTAATAATTTAATTAATTTTTATTTCAAAAATCTAGACATCAGTTACAAAAATTACTTCATTAGTTTTACTTTAACAGCATCAGCAGAATACAACATGATGATATCCGTGCCAAAAACTATAGTTGTCATATCCAAAGAATCTACTTATATAATACACACACTATTTGTCAATGACAAAATAGTCGAACAAATATCAAATTAAAACCTGAAATGAAAGCCAGAATCATGTCAAGGAAGTAGCAAAAATAAATGGATGAGTGAAGATCGTCATGATCCTAAAAATCATGAACAAGGAGAATAAAGTCAAAATATACAAAACAAGCATTCATCCAATTATGATATACGCAGCAAAAGTCATAGCATATACCAGAAGAAGATTTCTACTGCGCTAACTACATATAACGACATAGAATTACATAATGTAAATGTCAAATTGCCTAACGAAGCTGACATAGGTATTTGTCAAAGCATATGTCGACCCTTAATGACATAGTACCATAAAAAAATATTTCATAGAAAAACAACAACAAAAATAAATTACATATGTGTGTCGAATTCGGTTTGGATGGAATTTAATATGCTAATTGTCAGATTTAACATAAAATATAGGTTCCATATACGGAATATGACATAATATGTCATCACATATGTATGTAGTTCTATGTCATTGTAGTTGGCGCATACGTATTGAAGAAATTAAAACGCTAAAAAAATATGGCAGAATACATCATTAGAAATAGAATCCCAAACAACCGAATCCGATCACACTTTTCATATATAAATAAACAACAACATAACATAAACAAATAACACCAATTGTATGTAATGTATGTATATATAGAGAATTATTTATTTAGTATTTTTCTATCGTTGAAAAATGAATTACAATTATATAGGATTTGAATCATACACTCTTTCGTTGGATGGAGTGTCCTGTACCAGTCTGTTACCAATATTTGTATCTTTTGAGAGCTTATCACTTCACCAATAGTATTTACCTTCATGCTGTTTTGAAATTTTCAATATATGGCTTACCAAATATTACCTTTACTAACTTAATATAAAAGAAAAGTTATGACTTTTGCATAAATAATTTTAACACAGACTGTATTAATAGCATTTTCATTTGATCTTACTTACTAGCTCTCATAATTTGATTATTTTATTCTCATTACAAAAATTTATAAAAAAATTTTCTTTAATAAAAAACAAGATTATAGTTCTACTTTTGATAATTTAAAAGCGACCTTGTAATTGAATTGCAAGGTTGAGTCTGCAAGTAAGCAAGAAAGTAAGTAAATAAATGTCATAACTCTGGAAAATTATAATAAAAATGTAGTCAATTGATATGTAATATCTGCAGCTTGTCATCAGTGTATCTGGCATATATTCTCTCTAATCGGTCACGATAATTTCTACTATAGTGCTAATTCTTCTTCTTGAACATCACAATTTTTAGATCTCTGTTATTAAAATGATTTTTCACGAACAATGGTGCATCAACTATTGGTGCATCTTAAATTTTATTTTGAAATCGCAATATAATTTCAATCCCCTAAATCCAAACAGACTTCAGTTTGATCTTATAAATTAATTATAGTTATTATATTTTTGTTATTTGACAGGCAAACAACATATCTCTGCGCTCAAAAATAAGAATCTTCAATTCAAATATAAAATATGTTCTCTTGTACGCCTGCGAAACAAAGAAAGTTTCAGTACACATCACCAGAAAACTGCAAGCATACATCAATGTATGCCTCCGGCACATCCTAAACATTCATTGGCCAAAAGCCATTTCCTACAGAACGCTGTGGCAAAACCGAAGCGAAAACAAATAGACGTGGGAACTGGACAAAAGAAATGGTGTTGGATTGTGTATACTCTGACGAAACCTGACAACAACACCGCGAAACAATATTTCGAATGAAATCCGAGTACACGTCGCATCGGAAGGCCGAAGCAACATGCAAGTATACAGCAAAGAACGTAGCCACGATTGAAGAGGTTAGCCGCAAATAGGAGCTGATGGAAAAATTTTATTTCCACCCTATGCTTCATGGATAAAGTTACAGGACAATGATGATGATGAAGATAAAAATTGTAGGCAGCATATTTACATGTAGGTAACTAACCTAAGTTAACTAACTGCCAAGAGCGTAAAAAAAAAAAAACTTTATATATTTTTTCTCTAGGTTAAGCGACGATTCAGATACATATCAAAATATTTTACATCATCGGATTGTGTTATGATATTGATATTTAAGAGTTAGCAGTAGGACAAATTTTTTGTTTTAAAATGAATATTATTTACTTTAGCTACATTTATTTGAGTGGGCTAACAATCAATTTATACTACAAGCAACAACGATTAAAATATTATTCATGATAAATTTATTAATATGTTATATTCTACATAAATATTCTATAGATATATAATTTTATAAATAAGATTAGCATTCGCATTCAAGACTAGCATTCGTCGAATGTCCAGCCCAAGCGAAAATCATACACAATTAGGGTTTTCTTCTACATAGAAATTATTATATATCCAATAATATTATTCGTACATAATATAGCAAGCCCTTAAAAAAGAAAATGGAGGTCAATCAATAGATTGAATTCTGCAGGGCAAAATAGGAACATGTAGACCGCGGGAAACACGACGCAGATAGAAATAGAAAATAAAAACAGAAGATTGAATGAAATTAAACAGAGCAGAACAGAGTCAGATTGAAGAGCTTTATGGAAGCCCTAATATGCTGCCAAAGGGAATGAAGCAAAAAAAAATATAGAAAACCCTAAACGTTTTTCATTCTTATACAATTAATGTATTATATTAATTACTGTTAGAATTATAACCTCTAAATCTATTTTTAGGGTTGTTAAACGTAAGTTCATAACTGTTCTTATAAACCCTTAAATTCCTGAATAAAACGAGCAGCTTGAAGTACTAATTGATGAACACAATATTGCAAAATTTATTAAGGCAGAAAGACTAAGATGGGCAGGACATATTATTATAATTGATGAATAATCAAAGGATGATAAAAACAATATTAGAGCAAGAGTCAGAACAAAATCAAGATGGCTGGGCGAAATCGACGACAACTGCCGAAAGATTGGATTTAACGGATGAAGGACAGTTGCCAAAATGAAGCAAAGTAGAGGAAAACTGTAAACGAGGTTAAGCCTCACTTTAAACTGTATAGAACCGAAATCGAATTGGAATCGAAATTGGTATATCGAACATTATCCATTATTACCCTCACTGATCATTCTTCAATTCTTCATTTCTTTCAATTGAAGAAAAAATGTACATAAAATATCAAATAGGTACACAAATTTTCAATAAAATTTCCAAAAACTCAAAATACATATTTACAGGGTCATTAAATTTTCTTAAAATAATATTTATTATAATTTAAAAAATTTATTTATTGTTTCTTGTGGTATTTTAAACAAATTAATAATTAATCCAGAAATCAAATACATTTCTAGAGGGGTAATAATATATTTTTTTTATTATTTTTTTTTTTATAAAATCTAATCAATTAATTTTAATTATTTTAAGACTATTGATGAACTGAGACGTTTCGAAATTACACTTCAAAGAAATATTTTCGTTTTTAAATTTTGTTTTCAGACTACGCACAATACATAAAATTCGATTCTATACGTGCAAAATACTGTGCCCAGTTATAGCAGAAAATAAATCAAAAGTTGATAGAATGTTGATAATTCATAGACTCTATCAGATAGAGAATACAATGGTGGAGATCAACGGTCCAATTTATGTCTATAACAATGAATAACAATGCAAAATGATTCTATATATTATGAATAGCATTTTCCAGCTAAAAACACATGTCGAAAAGAAAGGCATAATCGAATCTAGAATTTTTTTGTTTTTGGAAATGAAGATAATTTAATAGGAAAATTTAACACGTGAATTTTCTATATTGGCTAATTTACGAAATGAATCGGTTTACCAACACTGTACGTGATAAATTTTATTTACTTTTTCTGTAGAAATAAGACTTGAAGAATTGAAAATATGGCAACACACATGAGCATCGTTGTGATTTCCGTGCAATCGAAAATATTGCTGCTGTAATTTGGCGTGCGCCAGATATTCTTATAATCTCATTTGAGCATTTTGCGTATAAGAACTTGCACCTACAAACGTTTAATATTCAGTTAAAAAAGAAAATGAAGCTCAGAGACCATGGATAGTGAAAACTATTTTACTATTTTACACAAGTTGGGTATTAGAACAACAGAAAGTTGATCTGTATTTAATTTGCATCTTGTATTTGTATTTATATTCCATAGGTATCTGTATCTGCAGTTGATCTGTATTTTCCAAAGAAATTTTTCTCTTCTGATGTTTCCTCTTCTTCTTCTTCTTCGTTTTCCTCGACTTTTCTTTTCTGTGATTTCCACCTGTCAAGGTATATGTTAATAAGCAAAATTGAACGCATGTAGGGTGAAAAAAATTCTCATGCAACTTACAAGGGACCATTACATGTCCAAAAAAGAGAAAGTTTGTTGTGTATTGTAGACAAGGCGGCAGTATTACTGAAAAGTTTTTACCCAAAAGTATTTTAACCAAATTTTACAAAAGATAGCACAAATTTCAGTGTATTTGTATTAAATTTAACATGTTTTTTACGTTATTGTCAGTTATATGGCTGCATTAACAGTAGTACGACTATATTAGCAGTCGGTAAAAAGCAAATGAAGCTACAAATAAATTTCAAATAACAAAATCTCCATTTGGTGCAAGAGGTGGAAAATTAAACCGAATGAAGCAAAATGAACGCAAGTTAACATTTTACTAAAACAAAATTGAGTCGCACATTCCCGTAAGATTAAACAGTGTCATCATATATTATATAAAAATTCTGCAAAATATTTTGACGCAAAAGCTAAGATGGACATAACACGTCAAGAACGTCAAGAAAAAAAAAACTAGAACTGGATCTGAAATACAAACAGTTCTATTGGCTCCCGGACATCTACGCTTTCGACGTATAACAAAGTTTTGATCTACAATCAAATATTAAAGTAAGTCTGGGCATACGGTATTCAAATATGGGGTTGTTCTAAATAATTACATATTCAAACTATCCAAACGTTTCAAAACAAAGCATTTCCAAACATTGTAAATGCCCCTTCCTGGGTTGTTTGCAATGCTGATATTCACATAGACATTTCAGCATCCCTTTCATAAAAGACGAAAAAAAAATTGGCTGTACGCATAAAAGTCTTCTTTTTCAACATGTCAATATCGAAATTTAACGTTTAGCTGACGGTCAAAACTTTGTTAGAAGACTTAAACGGACGAAACCGTTTGAACTGTGTAAGGATAAAATCTTTTATCTTACAACAATTCCTAATGAAATTTTGTTTGATCAAAGATATCTGAAGTAATAGAACCAAAATTGTATTGTTAGTCTTAAGGACTAGTTTTATTTTTAACAGAAGGATTTAGGCGAAGAAAAACAAGTTTTTAGGCGTTAAAGTCGGCACAGTTCTTCTTTTCGTTCTTCCCCGGCACATAGAACAGAATCAGAAGCCTCTTTTGATGATTTTGTTCTATCTGGGAAATAAAAGATTATTGTCAGTAACTTAGGCAGATTTACTTTTTCGTGCTAGAAATACGGTCTAGTAATTTTTACTACATTTTTACTACAATGTTTATCGAGTATTTTATTTATCAAATTTCTTGCATGCCTTGAAAAACCCATAAAGTAATTTGCTGTTTTTTGCCTTCATCGGGTATCGAACCTGGGGCCTTTCGGTTATTTCGCTCTACCTACTGTGCTATGTAGGGTATACAATTTCAATTTTATTTACGTTTAATGTAAAACGTATCTACCGGGTGTTCCATAGCATGCGTATCAGCTTTTTAAAAGAGGAAAGAGCTGTTATTTTAAAATTTAAAAAAAAGTTTGTTAACTAAATAGAGGTTGCTCTATCGATTGATGGTGTTTTCAACTTCCGGAAAGGACCGCAAATCGATTTTTGAAGACCAAAAATCGCCAAAATTGGCCGAAATCGAGATTTTCAAATGAGAAGGGGCACTTTTTTATGCAAATTCGGATTCTACGTCAAAAAATAAGAAAATTTAAAAGAAATAAATTTTTTTTTTAATTTTAAAATAACTGTTTTCTCCCCTCTTAAAAAGCTGATACGCACACTCTGGAGCACACGGTATAAAAAAAAATGAACCCATTATTTCCAAATATAATTACAGTCAATGGGGATTTTTACAGCACAATAAATGATTATTTGTCATGAATTTGTGACTATAATTTCAAAATATTTATATATCACATATGTTAGACCGACACTTGAATATGCTTTGCATAGTTTGATTTGCATATTGGGAAGTTGATATTTCACGTATTGAAGCCATTCAGCAAATTCAGTAAATTTTTTACGTGCTTTTTCATGGCTTGACCCTTTTCAACTTCCTTCATACGAAGATGCTTCATGAGGTTGCTTTCGATAGATCTGAAATCTCTCCAACAACGTTGGTGGCTGATATTACATTTATCCACCAAATTATTGGTAGGAATATCCTGGCACCTAAAATTAGGGATTTAATAAATTTTAGAGAAAATTCGCATAATTTACGTTCCCTTGCCCTCTGTTTAATATTGCTAACCACGGTACTGACTACGGTAAATTTGAGCCTGTGTTACATGAATCTAACTCGAAAGTAACTTGTTTTGATACTAGCATTGGAAGACGCATAAAAGAAGCTGTATAATCGATAAATAGTTATTGGGATTGATGTTTGGTCTTTTTCTACTTTCTTTTTGTATTTGAATTTATCTTTTAAACATTCTACTAACTACAACATGGTAGCTATTTTGTACTTCTCTTCTACTAATATTAGTTACTAATGGTGATGGACACTTAACTCACTGAATAATTATCTCATCGTTTAGCAACATGATGCAAGCTTTCGTCTATAATAGAGTCTGATTTGCTTACTCTAAGCAATTTCTGACGGTATATAAAGATTTTGGCTTCAACAAGATCAGCCTTAAAGGCCCACATCCCGTAGGGGAAAAAGGTCTGTAGTTGGTCTGCAAATTTATCTGCAGATCCACTGTTTAATAAATAAATAAATAAATAAATAAGATCAGCCTATATAATATGCCATATGCAGTGATGCAAACAAGTAATAAATTATATGTAATATAAGTTGAATGACGACATTTATTTTAATAGAAGGTACATTGTATAGATCCACTGAATCGAATATCATGTGAAGTAACGTCATTGGATTATTTTACATTAAGATATTTGAAGTCATCGATTTATATTGTAAAATAAATGGTATAAATAAATAATATTGAATTGAAAAAATATGTTAACATGGCTCTTCGAAATCAACCTGTTTAAAAATCGTCCAATATTAGACTACTCGATATTTCACTATATAATAATTTAAAAATAAATGTAATCATACCCTTTTTTAAATTTCAAATAAAAAATTTTACTCGAATTTAATTTATAAATGTTGGTGTGTTTTAGCTTAACCCTACACTGCTTGGTGTATCATATCTGATACAACATCTAAAAAACCCTTAATAATTGAAGCATATAATAAATATTCCTTAATGCGATATGTAGATGATTAGCTACAACTGTATACTTTACATTAATAACAGATATTTTTTCTGAGAATTTAAATTTTAAACAGAAAATGAACATTTAATCGCAGTTGTCAGAAGATAACTATAATGAAGAGAAAACACAAAAGAGAATCCTGTTTCTATTTTAGTTTTATGCTGTAGAAATTTAAATTTTTGTAATGTCAGTAAGAACAAATTTAGTATTATTTCAACTGCAAATAAAAAATACATTGGATTAACTTTTTAAAGCGTAGGTGAAGTGTTGAATATGGTTGTATCATTAATGATACATAATGTTTTTGGTACTCACAAAATAAATAAAAAACTTATTTCTTTTTTGTTATAGGTATTTTATCTTATGGGTAGTGTTTTGATGTTTTAGTGTCTTTTATGAAAAGTTCTAATATTTAATAATTATAGTAAAACATTATTATTATATTAATTAATCATTATAATGGCTTCTGGTAAATGGTTGAAGTTGGTACAATCTTAGAAGAAGTTGGGGAAGTTGAAAATGAGAATAACCAAAATTTACAAAATACTGAAAGAAACCCAAAAAAGGAAGCAAAAGACTGAAAAGAACAATATGCGAAAATGTTTTGGAGAAAAAAAAATTAATATGAGATAGCAAAGCTCAACAAGCTTTTGAGGAACAATTACATATCCTCCAGAAATTTTAAATTTATCTACACCTTATTCATTTTTTATATATACTGGCTCTGAGAATGATCCAAAATTTCGTAAGGCTGATGAACTAGATTTAGGATCTAGTGCGAACATAGTTTTGCGTTTGTGCAGAATTATACCACCTTACGAAAATTACAGAGTGTACTTTGACAAGTTCATTTGGCAAAACAAGAAATACTGTCACTTGGAACAGTAAGAAGAATCAGAATCACAGCCGGCGAAACAGCCCCGCAAGCGCTGCGTGGCAAGGAGGCGCCAGCTTATAAGGGGCGCCAAAAAAAAAATTAAACCTTTTCATTAAATTTTCATTAAATTTTAAAGAATTTACGAATACCAATATAATTTCACAATTTACAGCAGGTTTGTTTTTAATTTTCACAATTTACAGCAGGTTTGTTTTTTTTTTGCCAAAAAATACATTAAATAACATTTTGTTTTTATTTGATCGTGTAAAACGTGCCTTATGAAAGTGACTACTTTTTGCCTGTAGGGCAGACAATTTTTTTGACAACCAAAGACTTTTGGTTGTCAAAACAATTCTGTTGACATTTTATTTAAATTTTTTTTTTTTAAATAAAAATCTAACCATAATGTGAAATATATAATGATAAGTACGTGAAATAATCTAATGTGAAATTAAGATAAGTACGTTGTAATTAATGTTAATGTAGGTTTTATCTTAAGACGAAAATTAATTCAATATTTATTTATTTACCATAGTACAAACTTAACAAATTTACAATGGGAAAATATTCACTAAATTCGAAGAAAAAATTGTCTGGCTATCAAAACAAATTAAATAAAAAAGCTAGAGATATTAGCAGAAATAAGCAAAAAGGCTCTTTAAATAAGTATATAAAACAAACAAATGTTAATGTAAATATAACGGAAGAAAATGATACGACCAATTCAATCGGAAAATCTTTTGAAAACAACAACGAAACGGAAACCAGAAATTTAACTATTGTTCAAGAAAATTTGAACGATGGTGCTAATTGTTGTTCTACAGATAATGAAAATGATTCGAATGTACAACCTGAAAATGAAAATATGCAAAACATGTGTAGGGTAGAAATCACTAAGGATTACCAGGATCCGGCTGAATGGCCAAATTTACTTACTGACAAATTTAAAAAATTTCTTGTAGAAAAGGGCCCGTTTCAAATTAAAAACATTATATTTCCAACAAATGAATCTGGTCGGCGATTTAGTTCTCAGTACTATTATAGGAAAATGAAAAATTCTGAAAAAGTGCATCGAAACTGGTTAATTTATTCAATTAAAAAAGATAGTGTTTTTTGTTTCTGCTGTAAAATTTTTAAACTTTCATGCCGCTCAATCGGCATGCAACTTGCCACCAACAGTGGCTATAATTTATGGCAAAGTTTGAGCAAAACACTATCCGATCATGAAATATCTACGAGTCATTTAAAAAATTTAAAAATGTGGCTCGAATTGCGAAATTCTTTGCAAAAAAATACTACTGTAGATTGTGCTTTGGAGAAAATAATTGAATCTGAAAAATTACATTGGCATGCTGTGTTAACTAGAATTATTGAAATTATAAAATATTTAGCTCGTCAATGTTTAGCCTTGAGAGGAACGTCTGATAAATTATACGAATATAATAATGGAAATTTCCTAAAATTGATTGAGCTTATGGTCAAATTTGATCCAATAATTGCAGAACATATAAAAAAAACTGTTGCCAAGGAACATAAAACACATTATCTCTCTAAAGATATACAGAACGAATTGATAGAAGTTATTTCAAAAAAACTTGTCAACGAAATCAAAAACAAAATTAACCACAGTAAGTACTATTCTATAATTTTAGACTGCACTCCAGACATTAGTAAAGTGGAACAAATGACACTAATTATAAGAATTGTCACATTACAACCTTTAGTGAGAATTGATGAACACTTTATCACTTTCTTAAACGTACAAACTTCCACTGGTGCTGGATTAAGTAATTATTTAATTGAAAAATTGAATGAGCTTAATATTGATGTTAAAAATATGAGAGGTCAAGGTTATGACAACGCAGCAAATATGAAAGGGATACATAATGGCGTCCAAAGGCAAATATTAAGTATTAATCCTCGAGCTTTTTTTGTTCCGTGCTCTGCACATTCACTCAATTTGGTAGTAAATGATGCTGCAAAGGTTAACACTACAACTGCTACTTTCTTTTCTATCGTTCAAGAAATTTATAATTTTTTTTCAAGTTCAACTAAACGTTGGGATATTTTAAAGACACATTTACCCAAATTTACATTAAAATCACTGTCTGATACTCGGTGGGAGTCTCGTGTTGAAGCAATAAAACCTTTAAGATTTTTTGTTGGTGAAATATATGACGCTGCGATAGCACTGATTTTGATAACGATTCGAAATGTACAGCCAGTAGCATATGTTCCAAAATGGCTGATTATAAATTTCTGTGTTCTATTGTTGTTTGGTATAACATACTTACGCGAATTAATATAGCAAGTAAATATTTGCAAGCAGAATTTTTTGATATTATATTGGCATTACAAGAAATTAAAAGTTTGAAATTTTTTTTGCAAATAATGCGTACTGAAGATGGGTTTTGCAAAGTTTTAGATGAAGCAAAGGAGTTAGCGTATATAATGGAATGCCCGACTGGGTTTAAGGATAGTACTACGGTACGGCGACGAAAGAAAAAAAGAATGTTTGATTACGAACATGAAGACGAATCTGTACAGGATCCCAAACATAGTTTTAAAATTAATTTTTATTATACAATTTTGGATCAAGCCATAATGTCAATCGAGGAACGTTTTGTTCAGCTTGAAGTGCATTATGATAAATTTAGATTTTTATATAATTTGCAAGAAACGGTGAGAAAAACTCAAAGATGAGGAAATTATTAAAAATTGTAAAGATTTGGAATTAGTATTGACTGACGAGCTTAATAAAGATATTGATGGAATGGAATTATTCCAAGAATATTAAAATGTTAATTGACATTATCATGGTCAATGCTAACGAAACTCCAAATCCGTCTGAATGGCTAAAATACCCGTTAAATTTGCTAAAATTTATTTTTTCAAAAAATTTGGAGACCTTTGTTCCAAATTTACCAATTTGTTTAGGAACTTTACTAACATTGCCTGTTTCTATTGCAAGTGCTGAGAGATCATTTTCTAAATTAAAATTAATAAAAACATATCTCAGGTCTACCATGTCACAGCAACGAATTTCTGGACTTGCCCTTATATCAATTGAACATGAGCTGCTTGACCAATTAGATATATCGGATATAATTAATGACTTTGCTAGTGTAAAAGCTAGGAAAATTAAGTTTTAATTTAATAATTAATAATAATAATGAAGCAATATTATTTTTAATTTATTATTTTTATTTTAAATAATAATTTATTTTTTATTTCGTTATTTTATTTTATAATTTTGTTTTGTTATTTAGTTTATCAATGAGTTGGTAATTTTTATTTGTTTTTGTATCTATATTAAATAAATAAAAAAAAACAAAAAAAATTCATTATGTTTGAATATTGAGCGCCAAAAAATTATTTCGCAGGGGAGCGCCAAATTTTTTTTCAATCGTAGCACCGGCCCTGATCAGAATTCCTAACTGCAAACTCCCAAGTGAACAAGCACTGAACAGAGAAAATCGTGGAAGCTCACATGAGTATGTCTGTGATTTTGAGGGTGTTCAAGTAGCTCTTGTTAGCTGGAAAGATAACAAAACTTTAACTTTATTATCAACTTTTACGTGGCAAATTCCTTTCACTGACGTTCAACGCTTTGATAAAAAAAAATAAGAAATGTTTTTCTGTTCAATGTCCAAATTTCGTCAAAAAAAATTATAAGCATATGGGAGGCGTTGCCCTGTTAGATAGTTTAGTTGAACGGTACAAAATTCAAATGAGGACAAAAAAATGGTACCATAGATTATTTTGTCATCTTTTAGATGTTACAATAATTAATAGCTGGCTAGTATATAGAAAAATTACTATAGAATGAAATGAAAAACCACTTGCTTTAGCTGGGTTTCGGGTTGAAATAGCTTACTGTTTATCTACCAAGGCATTTCATCTACAAATAAAAGGGGAAAACCTTCAAATCAGGTAGAAATGCAAATTAGTGAAAAAAAGAATAGATCTTTAACAACAGTTTTATATACCACCAAAAAATGTTCGACTTGATTTGACTAACCACTGGCCAGCGTATGAGCCTATAAGACAAAGATGTAAACTTCCAGAATGTAAATCATTTTCATATATAAAATGCTCTAAATGTGGGTTGCATTTTTGTTTGGACAAAAATAACAACTGCTTTATAAAATTTCACACAAAGTAAAAAAAAACTGATAATTATTATATTTTTCATATTGAAATTACTAAAATGCAATATTATTTTATAATATTAACTTTATTTTTTTGTTTTTGATTTAATTTAATTTAATTTTAAATAAAAAAAACGAAAAATCAGATATGCTACAACTAAATTTGTCTAAAAAAAACACCTTATCATAAATTTATATATATTTACTAGTATTTTTTCATATTTATAAACTGTATTTGCACCTAAAAACTATTTTTCCAACAAGATATAAAAAATCAAGCAGTGTAGGGTTAATTTAAAGTTATCCCCTTAGAAAAAAATCACCCTTTAGTATGGCAAGTCATATTTCACATTAATTGAAAAATTTAAATTAAATTAGTTGCCAAAAATATCTGTACAAATTTAATAGATTTTTTTTTTTTTGATTTTCTTATTTGAAATTTCAGAATTTATGATATTTTCATAACACATATTATACCTAATGAATTTGTTGAAAAGAAAATATACATATTTCAATTAGATACACATAAAATTGGAAATGCTAAAGAATCATGACAACGTCGAGTCGACGTCTACAATATGTTACAACGAAATATAAAATTTATTGTAATAATATTAATTAGATTAGAATGTACCTAGCGAGCTGTAAATATTTGGGAAAGATATTTTTTTTCATGATTTAGGATCTGTTCGAAGAATGTTCGATCTCATCAACAAATATAAGAAGTATATTGATACAAAAAAAAACAACAATAACAAAAATTTGCATGTGATTGGCAGGTGGATAATTTTAAAAAGCTTTTCTTTTAATTTTTTTTCTCATATTATTTTTAATTTATGACTACCTGATTATTATTTACTTGAAAAAATTATTAAGAAATGAACGAATTGGATTTAATTGTTTTTGATTTACATTATTTTGGAAAATTTCAATAATTTGTATTGTGGTATTAGATAAGAATGAAAAAAGAGTATATAATGTTGGTGGTAGAATGAAAATATCTTGATAATTATTTTCAAAAATGATTTTTGAATTTTAAAATCATAATTCCAGCTCGAATGCAAAATTAGTTATAACAAAAACACATAAACGGTTATCCTAAAGCTGTTTTAAGATTTTGAATACCGTTAATTAAAAGATAGTTTTCATACTTGAGTTTTTATCGTTTTATTTTTTATAAAATCGCATTTCATGAACGCAACTTCAGCCACGTATAATGTACATACATACATAAATATACTATTTATTGGATATGTTCGATTCGAATAGAACGTTCGTGCTATAACAGAGTTTAGTCAAAGCAAAAGGTACAATAACATTTGATTACTGTAACTGTAGTAATTACTGTAGGTTCTGCTGGTTCAAGTATATTTCTAAATAAAATTGATATTACAAGTTAAACTAGCCAGTAACCACGGTGGCTCCACTTCCATATTCCATGTAAAATACTGGTTTGATGTTAGTTAAACTTCAGTAAGAGCATAGAGTAATCATATAAGTAGAGTATTCAAGTAGAACAAAATTTGGTAGTCACTTTTTCAAATATCAAAATTCTGTGTTCACTCAAAATAATATTACTAAATTTTTAACTGCTTATAAGTTGAGCGCAATGTATTTTGTACTCATAAATGACAAAAATTTGTGTACCTACTACCTATGAACATATTTACTTGGAATTATGCTGCCAACAGTGTCAACGATATAAAAGTTGTATGTATAGGTACTCAAAATGTATTATATACGAATGTGCATGCTAGAGTATATATACATACTTCTTTATTTCGCTGTTCGCATTTCTACTTTACTTATGTGATAAAAATTTAAAATTCCACAATGTGTGTACAAAAAACTACACATTCATTTAAAGTCCTTTCAATAGACCACAAATAATATTACAAATCAAAATATTGAATTTTTTTTTAGAAATTGAAAGAATTCAAGATTATTGCTGGATTTGTTGCTATTTTGCTTTAATTTTTCAAATTTGAAGAATTAATATTTTTATTTGAACTTGGACTTGTAATTTATGAAATTTGTGATTTCAAACTTTATAGAAGAAAGGGACCAAAAAATTAATGTTGGTTTTGTAAAATTAAAAATAATTCAAATTGATTTCTATTGAAAAGTATACTGAAAAGTAGGTACCTACATGTATTTTTAAATTTTCAGCAATTTTGGTTTTGTTAATTTTGTCTGTTTCTTACCGTAGATAATAATATGAATAGTATATATATGAATACATAATATAATTATGAATACAAACAAACAAACAAGCTATCAAAATTTAAAAAACTAAGTAAAAAAAATAAAACTGGACATTTTATTCTTTATATGGATTGTTGGCTGTTTTATTTCTTCAGAAATTATTTCATCTGAAATAGAAATACGATTTTTAACCAAGTTCTGAGAAAAGAAAGCAAAACGGTATTCCGTACAAAGTTCACGATTTGTAATGCATAACTAATAAATTTTATTCTTTTATTACAATTATTTTTAAATTTTTTTTCTGGATTATGTGATTCTATCATTGACCTATTATTGTGACTATATCATTCATTATCTTTGCGATTAATTGTGTTTTTTTGTTTACATTTTTCTATATACATTTTGTATATTGAATTAGATATGTAAATATATGGTGAACACATATACGATATACACTCTTCATATAAATCAAAAGTACATACGTATGTAAATACTTTTCAAATTATCAAACAATGCCCCTATACTCCTAGCCTAGTCACTGGGAGAGCAAAACTTTATACACAAAACTAAAACAAAACTTAAAACGAAATCGTAATTCGATAAAATTCCGAAAAAATCATTCTGTGAATAGGCTAGAAGTATAGAGGCATTGTATGAAATATTCTCCTCAATAAATAAAAAATTTTGAGTAAAAATAATTGAGTTTCGAAAATTATATTGGAGTGTTTTGGGGTATTGAGTGAAAATGGGACGGCATTTTCGTGTTTTGAGTAAAAATGGGACGGCATTTTTAGAAGAAAATGATTAACAAATATTGTTCTACGTGAATACTCTACTTATATAATTACTCTATGGTAAGAGTGGTTTTATTTTAATTTTAATTTAAATACTTTGAAAAAATTAGAAAAAAAAACATTTTTTTAAAACTAAAAAAATTTTGCTTTTAGTTTTTGGGTAAAAAAACTAATAAGTAAATACCAAATATGAAAAAATACCCATTTGAAAAAAATATCTGTTAGTTTCTGTCACCAACCGTAATAAGAGGTTTCGTTTTATATAATTATATTTTCACTTTATATAACTTTATAATTATATGATTCGCAATAATAATTTCGTTGAGTGAACCATGTATTTGTAGTTTATACATTATCTATGGCCGCAACTAGTAGCCAAATATCGTTATTTTATCAATCTACCAAAAATTATAAATTTCCATGTAAATATTTAATAATTTATATGTTAAAATTTTTACCATCAGATGTCTACTCAATCAGTATAATGAGTTTTCTGAACGCTTTCTATTTTAACAATTTTTTTTTGACATTCATGTGTTTGTTTAAAAACATTTGTTATTTTTTTTTGTTTTTTGTCGTGATAAAAAGTAAAAACATAGGTACGTCGTTTGATTAAAGTGATAATAAAAAAAAATAATAATATTAAAAATTCCATTACGATTTTGATTAATTACAAATTAATTTCAAAAAATAGTAAAATTATTACTTCACCATTATGAATGGTGGTGTTCATGGTATTTATTGTTTTCCAAACATCCCTAATAAATTTTTAACATGGGGTACTGAAATAAATCTTTATGAATTTAAAAATTCTACATCATCACCATCTTCTACATTAACAATACAACAAGCAGGAGAACAACTAAAAAATTTAAATATACAAAATCGACCACAAAGTCGTTATGATAATATTACATCAGTTTCAGCAAATCTGTTAACACGTGAAGATCGCTATCAATATATTCGTTGTATTAAACCATCTTATTATGATAAACCTTTGGTAGCTGTTGGTCTGTCAAGTGGCAAAGTTGGTATATGTGATTTTGAGGCAAATAAAGTAAGTACCACCGCTGAAGAATTCATACCGAGACAACAAAGAAATTGTTTATGTTTAGCATGGAATGAAATTGATAAAAATATTCTTGCAATAGGACATGATAAAAATCGTTCAGATTATTGTATTACAATATTTGATACAAATCGTCCACAAACATCAAAAGATGTTAATAATGGTATTGGATTATCCGAAACAGCACATAGTATTTGTTGGGATAAAACAAATCGTGCCTTAATAGCTGGTATAAGTCAAAAAACTATTAGAATTTATGATTTAAGATCATCAAATTTTCAAACAGCATCATCAACTATTAATACAAGATTTGTAAATGGACTGACACTATCACAAAATGGTGATTATTTAGCTTGTTATATAGATTCGTTGATTGGAATTTGGGATTTGAGAAATTTAGATAAAACTTTAACCCAAATTCAAACATCAATTAAAAATATTTCACAAATTTCATGGTGCTCAACTAGAACAAATGTTTTATCGGCAATGTCCAGAGGTACTCCGTATTTACAAATTTTTGATGTTTATCCAGTTGATATAGAAAATGGTAATGAACTTTATTATACAAGAAAAAATTTCTTAGCTGGAAATACAAAAAGTGGTGTTAGTAGTAGTCACATGTCACAACATAATAAAGCTAAAAGTTTAGCTGGATTTTCATGGCATTCGGTAAATACAGATCATGCTTTGATACTTTTAGAAGATGGTACAATTGAAGATTTCAATATACCACATCGTACATCCATGTCAATTGATCCTAGAAATAATTTATGGAATTCTTGTCCAAAAAAAGATTCAAGTTCTAAATATGAAATTAGAAATTTAAATAATGATAAAAGTGCAACAGAGGATATATCAAAAACTATGAGAAATCGAGCTATAAAACGTTATGGTTTGTTTCCTGATCGAGGTAAAAATGGTGAAGCAACAAATAATCCCACCTTAAAATCTGTTTGGAAAACTTTAGAAAAAATTACTGTAGAAGATACACCAATGGGGCTTAAGAGTATTTTAGGTAAGATTATTTCCTGATCTTCAAAGTATATTTTAATATTTGTTTTTTTTTTTGTTTTTATTAGGTATTGATTTAAATCAAATTGGGGAAAGTCTTTTTATAAATCGTAGCGAAACTTTAACATTATCATGGCCTGAACTTATAAAAAAATCAACAAATATTTTAACAACGTATCGCAATGAAGCTAGATCACAAGCACAATTATTATGTGGATGGGATTTTGATACTGATACAACATTACTAAATAAATTTCTTCCAGAATTATGCGCTAAAAAAGAGCATACAAGAGCTGCTATGATTGCAGTATTCTTTTTAAAAATAGCACATGCTTGTGATATTTTATTAAAATCTACCGATCAATCGAATAGTGATCCAAGTATGCTAAGAATGGCAGCAATAGCTTTATCTAGTTTTGATTCTGATATCTCAAATAATTCATGGAGACAACAGCAAGCTATTGCAAGCTCACAAATTCGTGATCCACATTTACGCACAATTTTCTCATTTTTAACAATTGAAAATGAAAATTTCGATGTTATTTTAAATGAAAAGGGTATTTCCCTTTCAGATCGTGTTGCTTTCGCTTGTAAATATTTAAATGATAATAAATTAGTTGAATACATAAAAAATCAAATACAAAAATGTGTACAGGATGGTGATTTAAATGGTTTATTGCTGACTGGAGGAGAATGTCCCGAAACAATAAATTTAATGCAAGCATACGTTGATAGATCAGAAGATGTTCAAACAGTTTCATTATTAGCTATAGAATATTTTCATGTTGATGAAATCACCGATTATAGAATACAATTTTGGATATCAAGTTATTTAGAATTATTGGATATATGGGGCTTATGGGAAAAACGTGCTGAATTAGAAATAAAAATGAATAAAAATTTATCACCTTCAGGTAAAAATTCACGTTCTGTTTTCCTTTTATGTAGTTTTTGTGGAAAATCTGTTTCATCTGCATTAACTGAAGATGCCAGATTACGAAATGTTTCATCACATGTTAATAAATTATCATCTTGTCCAAGTTGTCGTAAGCCATTACCAAGATGTTCATTATGCTTATTGCATATGGGAACAACAACAGCAATTTTATCACAAAATGTTCCAGAGCATGAAAACTTAGGTTGGCAATCTAAACCATTTTCGAAATGGTTTTCATGGTGTCAAACTTGTAGACATGGTGGGCATACAGAACATTTAACAGAATGGTTTCAAAAGAATTCCGAATGTCCAGTAACAGGTTGTTCGTGTAAATGTTTTGAAATGGATTTACCAGTTCCTAAATTTCCAGACGAAAATTAAAATATAAATTCATTTTTGCTTAAAACGAATTAAATCCTATTTTATTGATTTGTTATTGTACATTTTTTTTAAGGGTAGCACATTTTATTCTTTTTATTTTTTTTTATAAGTTTCTATTTTAATATAAGGACGCCGAAAAGCTTAAAATGTATATTTTTTATGTATTGTGTACTTTGATAACATAAGTACGAAGATTTTATTTATAATAAAATTTCAAAAATTATCTTCAATATTAATTTTTTTTATTTTAGCAACATTTTAAAAATTACTTTTATATAATAATGAAATCAATTCCCACTTTTACTTATTGTTAACCTGCTAAAAGTTTTGAGATTTCATCTGGTGTTTTTAGATTTACTGTTGAAAAATCGACTTGATGTGTTGACTCTTGAATTCTTTCATACATTTGCTTATAAATAGCAATAATCACATTAAAAGATCTTTTCTGAACTAATTGCCTATGATTTGAGCTTAACAACAAACCAATCTGTGGTAAAAGTAAAATTTCTGGCATTTCTAAAAATGCTAAAAATTTATCCATAAAAATTTTCAATAAATTTACTTCAATTTTAGCTTGATTATTTTGTAAAATTGTATAAATTGGTCCCAAGTTTAAATTTGCAACCAAAGATGAAGCTTGTTCTGAAGTTAAAGTATCAATTTGAGCATCAGATTGCGCCTGTAAACGTTCCACTCTATCATCCATATATTCATATACAGCCAAAGCACTTTGCATATGATATAAACAATTTAATAGATAAACAGCCATATCTACTGTAGGTAGATGAGATGCAGATTCTTGAACAGATTGTAACAATGGATCAATTATACACGAAACTATTTTTATTATATCAGTTTGCCGACCTTCAACCATACTCGCTACAGATAAAATTTCTTTTAAAATATTCAAAAGTTTTCCAACACTTGGTGGTGGTATTAAATCTCGTTGAGGTGGATCTAATCCACGTCCTTGTGGTGATGAACCTTGAAGAATATTTTTCACTTGGGTAGCTAACGAATTTAGATATACTTGTTCACTATATCTTTGCAAATCAATCAAACATTGTTCTAAATTACCTCCCTTAACAACCTAAAAGTAGAGTAATAATAATTAACCGAAGAATAAAGAGGAAATAAATTATACATACTTGATTGATTATACTCTGATAGAATCTTAACAAATTTGAAAGTGCATACAAAATAATTGTATCCATTTCAGAATTTAAAATTGTTTCAACTCGAACTTTTAAAGGATTACAAATTCCGTCAACAATATGTGACAAAGCTGTTTGAATTTGATCTGTTAAATCTAAATTTAAATTAAAAAAATTAAAAAATTTCATAAGAATAATAAATATTATATGTATTACCATTCTGTTCACATTTTTTAACCAACAACATTAAATTCTCCTTCTCAGTTGGAATTGCTTGATGTAACCAAGCAAACATATCACCAATATATCTTTTAGGATCATGTGCTAAATCTTCAATTGGTTTGGGATTTCCACTATGTCCACCAATTGTTAAAGCATCAATAAACATTCGAACTAATACAGCTCTCCTTGCAGTTGCATATTCATCAATGACATACCTGAAATTTTACTCATTTAGAAAATTTTGTTTTTTCATTATCAAATATAAAACTTACTTAAATAATACTGGTCTATCTTGTAATCTACTCATTGCAATAACAATCAAATTACCAATATCATTATTATCTAAATTTCGACAATGATTTTGTGTCCATCTATATAATCTTTCCAAAGCGGCTTCTTGATGCAATGTCATTTCTTCCATTATATCTAAAGCTAAAGTTTGAAAACCATTTTGAATTAAGACCCGACAATCATTATGTATTGATTGTACACGATTTAATACATCAAAAAATTTTAAAGTTATTGCATCATCTCTATTCGTTCCATATAGAATTTTATGTTCATCAATACTTAATTGGAAATGTGTTACAAATTTTTTTGCAACCTGCTGTTGTAATTGAACTTTTTTACCTTCATTTTGTAAATCATTTGTTTGTAAAATTAGATCTTTTGTTAGAACTTGTGAACTTTGAAGATTTACTTTCATATCACTAACTGACTCAGCAATACCATCAATTTCGTTACACACTTCTTCAATAGCCTCTTTTACATTACGGAATGATTCTAGAAAATTTTTATTTATTTCATCACCTTGTTTTGCAATTTCATATTTTAAATCTAGATCTGTTACAGGTGTATTTTCAGGAAGATATGTTGATATATCTTTCAAGGCTGCTAGAGTTTCCTAAAATGTTAATGTTTTAAGAATCTAATTTTATTTGAAAACCTAATAAATATTCAAATTGAACCTTGTCAGTATCCAAACGTGTTTCCAATAGTTTATTTAATTTCTTTTGTACATAATTTTCACTATCGTCTTCAAATTGCATTTTGTTGACTTAAATTTTAGAAAATTTTAAGTTTTTTCCGAAATTTTTTATCTATTTTTATTTTTTACAACGTATTCGATTCGATTTAATAATGTCAAAAAAATAAAAATTTTGTTATGACTTTTCGGTATTTTCGGCGAATTTGAATTATACGAATTTGCCGTAAAATATTCGAGGGTGCGTTTGTAAGTTTCAAATAAAATTAACATTAATTAAATTTAACCAGTAATTTTTTGTTTATTTATTTAAAATTTATTAACAAGAACATTAAGAAACGTGCGAATTAAATTCAAATCCAAAATTAAAAAACAAATACATGTATTGTTTATGATAATGTTTAGATTTATGGAATAAAAGTCGAGTTTCCTTTCACTAATCATTTGTATTTTTTTTGCAAATATCGATATTTCGGAAGCAACTTACTTCCTTCATCAGTGCTTTGCGATTGATTAGTCGTGTAAAAATACATGTAATTTATATATAAAAAAAATTAGAACAGAAAGAATTGTGTAGATTTAAAGAATTTTCTGAAGTTCTACTTGTTTTAACCCTAATCTTGTAATAAAATTATTTTATTTGACCTATCCATTAGATTTCGTAAATTTCCAAATTGTTCTAGCGGATAATATGTTTTTACTTATGCAAATATTATAAGCCTATCAATAACTAGTAATTTGGTCAATTCGATTTTTTGTTTTCAAATCAATAACTTCAATGCAGAATGGTATAAGTATAAATCGTTGCTATCTTCACTGATGTAAGTAGAGCATTTGATAGGATTACTCATAGTAAGCAGGAAGTCATAGGATTGTCAAGACGAGGCTTATTTGCTCGAATCTTACCTCTCTTTTCACAAATATTTGAAAAACAAATTGCAATAATCTCAGGACAGTTAAGATGATTCACCTCTTATTTAACCCTACTGAATATGGTAGGTTCGACCCAATTACTTGAATTCTTAGTTAAGTTAATTCTAACTCAATTTTTTTTACTGCCAGTATGTAGATTGCGTAACAATATTGTATTTACTATTACATGGGACTGAGCTGAGACTATAACAGCTATAACTAACAATTTCGTTTTTTTTAACCCTTGTTTAACTGAATTTTAAATAATTAATACCATAATTGTACATTTACTAACAATACTACAAAAACTATAATTACTTACAATTTCTATTTCTTTATTACATGCTATTAATTTTAGTTTTACCACAAATTAATATTAATTTGTGGTTTTGTTTTACTTACTAACTCATTAACGATGTCAGTGTTTTACTAATCCCTCTGCTAAATGATATATATATATATATATATATATATATATATATATATATATATATATATATACATATATATTGCTCTTAAACAAACATAACAAGCTTTGGTGTAATAATAAACGTCTTATGTGCTTTTTTTAACCACAAAGAAACCAAGCCAATTTTAAATTATTCCAAACACACTACATTTCTTCGTTCGGAATAAATTCGCCCCAAAAATGAAAATGAAAATGACTCAAAAAAAAGGTTATTTTTTTCTATCTGTTTTGTTATTTGAAATTTTAGCCGATTTTTCATTATGAAAAATTAACCGAACAATTTTCGACAATCTTTCTTTTTTGGGACACTTTTAGTGATTTTGTATGTACTTGCTTTTTTTGCAATTCTTCATAATTTTCAGATTTTAGGTGAATTAAACTATTTGCATACATTTTTCGGAATAATTTTATTTCGGATAGCGTTATCTTTTCTATTTGTTCGAAGACAGTATTAATATTTGTTATTATATTTGTAATGCAATTTGTTGTGGAAAAATAAAAGGGTTTAATCAAAGACCGTTAGTTTAACTATTTTTTCTATGGTCTAACACAGAATAAATTTAGAATTGCATTTTGTTTTCTTTGCAGCAAATTTAAATTAAGAAAGATGGCTTTAAATATTATCTTAATTTGTTTTCTACAATTATCCCGGAGATATTTTTTTTATTATTTTTTTCTTTTAATGTTAAATAATACAATCTATATTTAAATAAACTTTTACTACTTTTAAAATGTGTTTATATAAGCATAACTTGTGTAAGATTATAGAAATTTGGTATTTCTGTTCCTTTATATTTTATTCTATTACACTAGATCAATTTATATAATCTGAGCTAAGACTATCTCCCTATTAGAGATTAATCAGTTCATATCTTTGATTTTCTGTTTGATTTTGATTGGTTTTTGTTTAACGTGATGTCAAGGTGTAGTCCAAGATATTTTACTTTTGATGCCTGAATATCATTTATATACTGGGTGGGGGTTTTTCCGGTCCTTCCCGGAAGTTGAAAATATCACCAATCGATAGAGCACCCTCGATTTAGTCTTTATTTTTGATTTTAAGATAACGGGTCCTTCCCCTTTTAAAAAGCTGATACGCATGCTCTGGAACGCCCGGTATATATATACAATGTTGTGCGTAAGTATAATGTGAGCTGGTTTTTGCTCGTTCAGTTTAATTTTCACGTCATTTTAAGAAGAAAATGATTAACAAATTTTTAATACTCTATATTAAATGTTTCCCTTGTTATATAGATAGGCCTATTTTATTGACAGTCTTAATTATATATGTACTAAGATATTACATTTTCTTTATGATTATATGATAGGCTAGAAATGATATCAAAAAGAAATTACATTTAAAAATTAATAAAATTAAATATAAATTAAAATGCACAACAAATAATAAATAACATTTAACACAAAAATTTAAAAAACCAACAGTTTTGAAATCTTTGAATTTGGTAAAGATATGCGCAAAACAAAAAAAAAAGATTTTAACCGGCAATTTCAATATCATAACCAAAAAGGACAATGTAAAAACGAAAGGCAAAAACAGAGAAAAACAAAAGATAAACCAGAAACTTTGATCTCTTTGTAATTTCAAATATGTTTTGTTTTGTTTTTCACACTCTTTGTTTATAAATTACAAAGCTCCAGCACCCAAAGCCAGAAATACATATATACATACATACATATAGGCCATATGCATAGGCCATATGTATATAAAAATTGAAAATAAAATTTAATAAACTATATATAGTTACTATACTGATGGTGATTATACAGAAATTTGTCGTTATATTACAATTTCACACCATCAGGTTATCATTATGATGATATTTGTTTAGGAAACGCATTATAACGAAATTTGTAGTGTAGTAGGAGTGTCATGGGATTATAAATGTAATCCAATTTAATTACATGTCAAAAAGATGTGAAATTTTTTAGATCACGAACAAATTCATATTTAACTACATAGCTATATTCAACTTAAAGGATTGTTTCTTTTTTTGTTTTTATACAATTTTAAGAAGACCTTCAAATATGATCTGTCTTGGGATTTTTTTACCTACCATTGTTTAAATGATTTTAATCAAATTATTTACATTAATTTTTTTTTAAATATTATATATATAAATGTGTTTTATCATTTTCAAGGACACATTTTTGTAATTTAAACATTTTTGAATACCATTAAAACCATCTAACAAATATGTAAAAAATAACATCCTGTTTTCTATGATGCTACAATTTTTTATTGCTGTTGTAATGAGTCTAATTGGTATAGCATAATTTTTAAATACTTAGATGGCACAACGAAGACCATGGAATAATAAAATAACTATACTTTAATTTTTGATATTTTTACGTTTATAAATTAATTGTATTATATACATAAATATTACTATATATTGTATTTTATTAAAATTCAAATAATTTCTAATAATATGTATTTGTGTATAAAAAGCTTCAAATCCGAGTGTTCGCTTCTGCGCAACAAATAAGATGTTTTGTTCATAATTACATGTTATCCAAAAATCTGCGCAGATAAAAAGCAGGCACTAATGTTCGTATAGTTATCGGTGTTGTATCAGCGTCGTGCAGATGAGCATGTATTTTACTGCGCCTGCATTAATAATCATTATAGTACGCTTGTTTCAAAATAAAAAATGGCTTTAGAAAACATGTAAGAAAATTAAAGTATATTAGTTGAATTTAAATTTAAATTGAAATAAAAAATTCCTACTCGCCGGCGCAAGTTTCTTGTTCAACGACGTTGGCGCATTTATCTTATTTATTTATTTATTTATTTATCAGTGTACTTGCAGATAAATCCTCAGGTTGCGAAGAGTGCAAAGAGTGTTGGCGTTTCTTATAAAAAAGAAAAATTTACAAATAAAAAGAAAATTAGGAAAATTAGTTATAATTCATTGTTAAACTTATAACAGTTATTTTATGTACTACAAAATAAAATTAAAGTTCAATTACTTAATATCTAAATTCTTATTGGCTAACTTAGGTCTTAAAAATTAATTCAAAAAATGTTATCTTACATATTATATAAAAAGAAAAGAAAGAAGTTTACGCACTTTTTTCTGCAACTATATGAACACACGGATACGTATTCGTTAAAGAGACAAAATATCGACATAAAAGTATATGAAACAATTTAGTTATTATTTATATTTGTCTGTTGGACATGGCCCCTCAAATAAGTATGTATGTGTATGCTTGGCATTATTTTTGTATTTTTTTAAATTTTAACAATATTTATTCGAAATTAAGCAGTTATGCATTCCAGTTTTTAATTATTTTATAATTTCAAGAATATGGTATGAACACCTTAAAATCTTACTGCGCCTACGCAGAGACTTGGCATACGTCATATGTACATATATTTATTTTTGACATCTTATATATTTCTTATTTACCAAATTCAAATATAAAAATCTACATTTTTATTGTAGAGTAATTACGTCTTCATATAATAGCTTGGCTTAATTTTATTTTTGATGATAACCAAATTGTATTCTAAAAGTGATTTCAATAATTAATTTCGATCGGGATTTGATCCCAAAGCCATCTTCTAATTAGTAATAAAATCATAATATGACAAGACAAGTGTAAGCCATATTAGTTTATATACACTTAGAAATAATCAAAATACAATAATTATCCACTTTATTTCGTATATTGGACTAATAAAAAAAAACATAAATCAGTTTCACAAACAAATGTTTCTACAATTATTAGCCTAATTAGGCATTTCATATAAAAACTATTTTAGATCTTATTCTCTTTTAAGAAAATTTAAATTTTTATTGTTGCTATTTTCATTAAACAATTTTTGCATATATTTAAGTCTTTTTCGTTTGTAGTATGCTTTTTGCATTTTAAAACCAAGATACTCTATAATTAGGGTTCCCATTGTACTCTTTTATAGATGTAAGAATTTTCACTTTTCAATACAAACATAGCAAATATTTGAGCCAAAGTAGCAAATATTTAATGCTGATATCATTTAACGTTTATAGATTTATTCAATTTTGGTACTGGAAATGGTCTTTTTCGTATCATTTTATATATTTTGTTCTTTATTTTTGCGTTTTTCATTTTTATTTTAACTTTTTACTCAATTTGAGCTCCTGTAAATGTTATCATTTACATTTTCTATGCATATTTGACGTTTATACGGTTATGTAAATTGTTCAAATTATTTGTCTGTATGTTAAACTTGCAAATTTATATAAATTTATTCAAATTCCTGTATGTTAACTTTTTTATTTGAACGCTCTTTACAAATTTTTGAGAAATTTTAAGAGAATTGTATGTTTAAAACGTGATGTCAGAGCTCTGTCTTAAATAAATTTTTGCAAATGAAATTTCTATTTGCCAAAATTTGTAAAAATTTACTGTAAATTTTTTGTTGTTGTTTTAAATGTCAATAAAATATTTTTCATATAAAAAATGGTATACCTAAAATAAATAAAAAGTTGTATACCTAACCTGAAAACTTATTTATATAACTTTTTACCGACAAAAAGACCAAAACCACGAAAAATTATTCAATTTAAACAATTTTTTCAACAAAAAAATTCAGAAAATTATTAAATTAATTTAAAGTTAAAAAAATCTCATAACCTAACAGCCAATTATTTTTGACATGAAAAAATTTGGAAAAATTTATGCAAATTTTACGTATGTCTACTTTTGTTTGCAAAAGAGAACATTTTAACTATTCTCACAGAATTTTATGATCACGTGATTTTTTCTCTCATTTGCATATTTTTACAAATAAAAGTAAACATACAGACCTCAGATACTCACATATACATAATTTGATAATATAGTTTGAATTTTCCACAATTAAATGATCTGAGTTATAGGTTCAGTAAATACATTAGTACAAACCACAAGCTCTAAATTATTGAAATTAAAAATTGTATAGCGAAATTATGGCATAATAAATAAATAATAACAATAAATTGTTTGAATTTACATAAATTTTCAAAAGATTCTATGTTTTTAGAATGAAATGCACTTAAAGTTTTGGACTGAAAATACTACATAGAATATGCAATACAATATAATGATTCAATATTCAATACAGTTATGTGTGAACCAATTTGTTTCTGTAATTGTTTATAGGTACTTATTATTTAACATTTCCACTCCATTCACCCTTAATCTTATCATAAAATTAGACTTAAGACTGATTAATTGGTTTTATCTATTTTCTTTGCATTCTTAATAATAAGCAAGCTAAATTTAAGCCCCAAACTATGTTATTTCTAGTTATAATTATTAATTTGAACCTAAATATCTAAACTGTAAATATCAAAAATTACATAAACGAAACTAAAATTACTTAATACCTTCCCCAATAATTATTTATTCTTTATAATTATTATTTCTTTTTTATTTTAAAATGTTTTTTTAATTATTTATAAATAATAAACCAAACAATAATACAAAAATAGAAAAACAATCTTAAAACACAACATAACACTAAAAATTTCTCTCACAGCATTTCTTTATTTTCTATTTTCTTTTATTATTCTCTTATTTCTTCTAAAATATCCTCTTTTTATTGATTTTTTTCATCACCACACACAAACAACGCAACACAATACACAACAAAACAATGTTGTTAAAATGACAGGCAAGAGAAAAATTAAAGCAAAACAAAAATCAAAAAACAAAGAATACAAAAAAAAATGATAGAAGATGAAAATATCTGTAAATAAATAAACGCATAATTAAATTTCCCTTTTATAAGAGGATCCTATTTTGATTGAATTTTCCGAATACTATATATACGTATTTGTATACCCACTTTGTATGTAAAAATGTATATGTAAAGAAAATGAAAATATCCTGCGTAGCACAGAGTTTCAGAAAAGAAAACTAAAGAAGACAAAAATGAAATCACAACGCATTTCAATAAAGAGTTTGACAGTAGTAGGTTTAGGTTTTTGTTTGTGTTATTTTAACCATTTGACACTCCTTTTTCACCTCATTTTTTTAATATTATACATTTAATTATTCTAAATATTTATTAACTTGATATTATTATTTCGTATCTATGATGTAACGTTTATGATATCTGGATGCGATTAAACAAACAAAAATTAAACAAAAAGTTAAATTTTTTAAATTTAGAGACTTTAGAGAGTGCTCCTTTAATTCACCAAAAAGCGTATCATTATTAAATTATTAAAACTAGACTAACACCATTAGAGAATTGCATCGCATAATCAAGAACTTAACAAACCAGTCGGAACAAGAAAACAAACCAATTAAAGATAAAAATGGTGCGCTCATCACAAACTTAGAGGATCAATTAAAGAGATGGAGAGAACATTTCCAAGAACTGAGCAACGAAGAAAGTACAAATAATGAAGCAGGCATAAGAAACAGAGACAATGCAAATATCTACCCAACTGAGGGACTGCCAATATCTACTCAAGCTCCAAATATAGAAGAAATCAAAGCTACAATCAATATCCTGAAGCACAACAAAGCAACAGGTGAAGATAGAATTCCAGCAGAAATAGCCAAACTGGACCTTGACTTATTCGCAAAAACAATTGAACCCCACATCAGGAAAGCATGGATAGAGGAGAATATACCACATTATGGAAGAAAGGAATGATTGTCAAGATACCTAAGAAAGGAGACTTGGCAAATTGCAGCAACTCGGGAGGAATCACGGTTCTAAATACTATTCATAAGATAATAGCAATTATTATAAAGAAAAGATTAGAAGAAGTACTAGAACCAATACTACGGAAAGAGCAGGCAGGTTTCAGACCAAACCGAAGCTGTGTTGACCAGGCAAATACTTTACGGGTCATAGTTGAACAATCAGTAGAATGGAATGCCCCACTATATCTACTATTCATAGATTTTAAGAAAGCATTCGACACAGTCAAGAGATGCGCAATATGGAGAACACTTACAAAGAAGGGAGTTCCTGAAAAAATCATCAACATCATCAAAGCGATGTATAAAGATGCAGAGACAACAGTTCAACACAGAGGTAAGATCAGTGATCCATTCTACACCAATATAGGAGTTAGACAAGGATGTCCACTATCTCCACTTCTCTTCAACACAATACTAGACGACATTCTAAGAAAAGTTTGCACTGGAATAAACGGAATAGAATGGGATCTCTTCGGCAACTTAGAAGACTTAGATTACGCAGATGATGTATGCCTCATATCAAGGAATCAAAGGGACCTACAGAACAAAGTCAACAGATTACAGGAAGAAGCAGAGAAATCGGGACTGGAATTAAATATCGAGAAAACCAAGGCAAGGAGGACAAACAACAGTTATAGTGAGCCAATAACAGTGAGTGGACAACAGAGATAGAATACGTAGAAGAATTCAACTACCTGGGGAGCATTATAACATCACGAGGAGGTGCAACAGAAGATGTCAACAGCCGTACAAATAAGGCAAGAAGAACATTTGGGAGCCTAATGAAGATATGGCGGAGCAACCAAATATCGAGAATAACAAAGCTAACAATATTCAGAGCATGTGTTAAGTCAACATTAATATATGGCAGTGAAACATGGCTCACTTCGGTCAGAATCAAACAAAAGTATTCATCAACAAGTGCTTGAGAATTATATGCAGAATATTCTGGCCGGCAAGAATTAGCAACGAGGATTTATGGATGATAACTGGAGAAGAACCTATCAACAGACAGATAAATAGGAAAAAATGGAAATGGATAGGTCATACACTAAGGAAATCAGAAAGTGATATAGCAAGAAGAGCTCTAGAGTGGAATCCACAAGGACAACGGAGACCCGACCATACCATACAGACCATACAGACCATACAGACCATACAACACATGGAGACGCACAATCGATCAAGAATTAACAGTCAACAATTATACCTGGGACGATATTAAGGAAGTAGTACTCAACAGAGAGGAATGGAGGTTCACTATCGAAGCCCTATGCTACCACGCGCAGTAATAGGAGAAAAAAAAAATTGTATATTATTATTAGTAATTTTATTCCATACTTTATAACTCACAGTTACAGAATTTCATCTATTTTATAGTTAAAATATTTTATAATTAATAGACTAATATTTTTGAAATATATTTAATAAACCTATCCCCCGATTTACACTGTAGATCGGTTCTTGAGAATACCGTGTAAATCGAAACTTTATAAATGGGGATAAAGACAAAGTACATTATAATGGATTGGTTTCAATATAGTAATAAATTCGCAAAATCAGAGCTATGAATCAATGGAAAAACTGCTACGTTGGGTAAAAAACTGCTTAAAATTTAAAAAAAAAAAAGTGCAAAGTTTGAATAAAACAAAAAGAAATTCATATTAATTTAAAAACATAAAATAAAAATGTATAATTTATTTTATAACACATAGTGAAGTATGTATTACTGAATTTAAGTCATCAGAATCCTCGATGATTACTTAACCATTAATAACAGATTTTGTTACAAAAATAATACCGCAAGAAGCTCCCGCACAGTCTAGAAATGTTACAAAAATACCAATTTCAAGCGAAGAAAGCAGAGAAAGCAAGAAGCTCCCGCTCCCTTTCAAAATGGAATAATTTCACTTTCTTCGCTTGTATTTTTGAATCATTTCTAGACCGTGCGGCAGCTTCTTGCCGTATTATTTTTGTAACAAAATCTGTTATTAATGGTTAAGTAATATTTTTGGTCAATTCTTAACAGATTTATTGATATCTTGCCTGATTGAGCTCTTGATGATTAGCTCGTTGAACAACTGGATCGTGGTTTAAAAAGTAGTTTTCTAATTTTTTACCTAATTCAAAACCTTCCTGAACAATTTTGGAAGTGAATTTTATCCGTTCCTACTTGTTATCAGGATCAGTATCATTGGTTAAGTCCACCATATTTACTAGATCATCTTCACCAAAACCAGCATCTACTACTAATTCAGTAATATCACCAATTGGTAAATTTTCGAATCCTTGCCCTACCAAGGTTTGTGCTAATTCAATAATTTGTAATTATTCAATCTCTACTGGTAAAACGATATTGCCTGTTAAAACAACTTCGGGCCATATTTCTTTCCAGAATTCATTGAGTGTTGATTTTTTTATATCAGTGTTTGTTAATGCTACATGCTGAATGCAATTTAAGATAGAGAAACTTTTAAAAGCATCTATAAGCATATATAAAACTCTAATGCGACCCGTAGTTACATATGAATACGAAAAATGGACCATGAATGTAGCCGAGCAGAACAGTTTACATATATATTTGAAAGAAAAATTCTCCGAAAAATAGTCGACCCAAAAATATTGAAGAATAACATTAATAATATAATTATAGACTAAGATGGGCGGCTAGTAATTAGAATACGTGAAACTCGAAAACAGGCAGTAGTAGGGGAAGGTCAAGGAGAAAAGGGGAAGAAAATGTTCAAAATGATGCTCAAGCCATACAAATCCTAAATTGGAGACAAGCTGCTCAAATTCAAGCCAGAGTTGGAGCTATAGCCCTATAAGATGACATTTTGATCGTAGAATTTCCAATTAGCCAATTATTATTACTAATAATTTTATTAACTAGTATTTATACTAATGTTACAACTAATATTATAATAACTAGTATTAGCACTTATAATAATTTTAAATTGCATATTTTTGAGCAATTCCAATTTTTGAAAAAAAATTTATGAATTTCCCCAACTGTTTTTTCATTTAATAGAAAAATTTTTTTGGTCTTGCTGCCCTACCCTACTTCTTTTTGATTAGCATTATTTTTATTATCTTACAATAGACAAAACATTAATAATTTTTTATTTTTAACAATTTTGAATAGCTCATGGAACTAAAATCGAAAATATATGAAGTGAAATAAAGTCAAAAGAACATTTTTGATTAGTTGTAGAGAATATTTAGAACAAAGACACAAAATAAGGGGCTTTTTGAAACGAAAATACTACACTGTATAGTACTTTAGTCTTACAATCAGTTTTATTTTATTTAATTTATTAATAAATGTCATGTATTGTTGTATTTTGTATTTATGTATATTAAATTACATAGAAAATAAGAACTGTTAAATTACAATTTTTCTGCAAAATTTCTAAAAAAAAGTATACATCGAGTCTATTTTGAAGAAAAATTCTGAAGGAAAAATTTCTGATTGGTTAAATTTTTGACAGCTTCGTATACAATTCTGAAAACTTTTGCTCTAACTATAATGACAGGACTATACATATGTAAATTTCAAATTGCCTAATGAAGCTGACATAGTTATTTGTCAAAGCATATGTCGACCCAATATGGCATTACGTACTTAAATTAAATGTACTTAAATAAAATTAAAGTTAACGTACGTACTTAAATTAAAGTTTTAGTTTCGTTAAAAAATTTACTTTTCGTTCAACTAAGCTGCTACGATTCAATTTTTTAGGTTATTTAAGTAAAATTACGTTTGAATAAAATGACATTCGATTTGCGGATAAAAGTCAATATAAATTAAATTCTTTCAAAATGTCAAATCAAATGAAGTCTTACCAGGCGTAACTTAAGTTGGCTGGTTAACTTTAAGTAGCTTTAAGTTTTGACTTACGTCTAACGAAAAGTATAAAGTTAACTTATGTACTGCTAGACCTATATAGTAATATAAGAAAATATTTCTTAGGAAAACAACGAAATTACATATGTCGAATTCGGTTTGGATCGAAGTATATAACATAAGAATTCTATGTTTAACGAAAATTTAACGAATTGTCAGATTTGTCGATTGTGGGCATTTATTCCATATATGAAATATCACATATGTCATGTGCATAGCACATAAATTCAAAATTCAGTTTTATACTAATCTGGTATAAAATACAATACATATAATATGTATAAGTTGTATGTGCACAATGCAATTGCATGATTTTTTGTTTTTTAACCACAGTATTATTTTCAATCGTTATAATTAAAGATACATATATTACATCATTTAGTACTTACAGTGGAAATATATTTATAGATACTTTTTCTGTTCAAATTTACTATTACTTTTTATCTTCACCACTATTGTATACTCTTTACCACACCAATAAAAGTAAAAAAAATTAATTTCTAATAATTATCTTAAAATGAATTGTAGAACTTCTTAAAAATTGTCGATTTAATAAATAAAATAAAAATAAAACAAAAATAATCAACTTTATTTTTCATTTTAATATTTTTGACTTTATTTCATTTCATTTAAAACTCCAAAAGCCCATTTTAAACACTTGTTTGTTTTTTTATTATTATTATTATTATATTTTCTATTTATTTATATAATAATATATACTACAGTCTACACACCATAATATCAAATCTATATAATATTATTATATAAACTTTAGTAGAATCTTGTTGACTCGGCTCAAGAGTATCATAAATATTTTCTCATTTATTTCATATACCGTTATTATTATACATTACATATACATGCATACAAAACAATTGCAACAACAACATTGTACAGTTATTTAGATGAAAAGAATAAATATTTTATGTAGCATAAAATTAGGCGGCTTTCGACATAATATTAAAATGTTAAAATGTACCGTAAATTTTCTTTTATTTTGTTTTTACCGTTATACATATAAAATTTAAAAATTTCCTTTTTGCACTTTTTTTTTATTACATATTTATCTGTATGTACATACTTATGTATATCCAAATTAATAAATGTATGTAATACAAAAAAAAAAAAATTTCTTTTGCTTATAATAACATCAAATGTCATATAATAGAATTTTTCATGGGAAATTTTTAATTTTTTTTTTTTTTTTTTTGAGAAAAATTTGTGTTCGCTCTTTTACATTTTTATTCTACACAATTTTCAGTTACTTTTAGTCGGTGAAATTGTATAAATGTTTAACCCTCGGGAAATCCTATTTATATGATAAAATGTAAAAATAAAAGCTAGAAATATTGTTAAAAAAAAAAATAATAAAATAAAAAAAAAATAACAGAAAAACGGGCGTAGTTTGAACGCAAAAACAAAAAAGAAAATCAGGATATTTTCTAATATAATTTTCTTTTGATAAGAAAAAGATTTTTTGTTTGATAAAAATTATCCATTTTTTTTTTTTATAATTATACAAATGATAAAATAAATTAAATAAAAATTAATTTAATTTTATATTAAATAAATAAATGTGTAAATAAATCTAACGTAAGAAATAATAAATTATATATACAATTATTGTATTCAAACAGGACTGTACAAACAGGTCCTGGATAAAAAAAAAATTGTTCTATATAATACAACAAACATAAAATAATAATAATAAAAATTACAAACCAAAACAAAAAGTATGTACGTATATAACATTAAATGAATATTCGATTATAACGGCAACTAATTACTTATGTGAATTTAATAAAAAAAGGATCAAAAAATTAATTTAATTATTTTGATAAAGCAAAAATTTAATACATTTTTTTTTATTAAATTTATTAAATTTATAAAATTATTAATTCTAAATGGTCCACACTGCTAAATTATGCAGGGCTTTTAATATTAAGTTTTATAAATTTTGTATGTAATAATTTGGTAACAAAAATTTAAATATATTAATTTTAATTATAATGCTTATAAATAGTTACTGATTATTAATCACCTGTAATACAGACCATGTATACAAGTCTTTGTCTAAATTTATTAAAAATATGTCTAAATTTTTTGTTATATGGTCTATACATTTATCTACAGGTCAACTGATAAAAAAATAAATACGTTTTAAATAATATATGAATAAATTTATTTTATATTTACATTATAATATACTCATTGTTTATTTCTAATATTTGTAAATTATTTAATCATTATCGACTATTACTACACCAACCTACTACAACCATACCACATTTATAAATTTACTTTAATATATATAAATTTTTAAATTATATACAATTAAAAGGTATATAATATTTAAATAAAAAAAAAAAAAATATTTACTTAAGTTATATAAATGGCATAACGAGACTCAAGAGTCTATTTGGTCTAGTGAATTTCTAGAAACAAAAAAAAAACACATCATAGTTTTATATACAGGTAAAATATTTTTTTGTTATCGCAATAAAAACCCAGGAGGTTTATGCAAAACTTTTGACCCCTACATAACAAATATACGTCATATTTTTTTAAATATATTTTTTTGTTCTTTGTTTTTGTTTTCTGTCCATATTGCACTACTCTCACATAAAATAAATAACATTACGAAATGGGAATGAATTAAGAATATTTATATACATACATACATACATATATAATAAATATAATTGTTGTGAATTTGTTCTACATTATTGCTCTACATTATTGTGAAGGGGGGAGTGGAGGGAAGAATGGAAAGGAGATGGCAAAGTTTGTCAAAGTGTAAAAATTGACCCGGTTTTTTTTTACCGGTCTCAAAACTACTTAAAATCCGACGGTAAATTAAATTAAATTCTCTGAATCAGAGTTTTTATCCATTAAATACCAACCGATTGTGCAAAGCATTTAAGAGGTAGGACTTTAAAATCAGAAATGATAATTTAAAAAAAAAAATATAAATGTAAAATGTAGAAAATAAATGTGTTTTGAAAAATAGATTAAAAGAAAACGTTTTTTTCCTTTTTTTGTAATTAGAACATTTATAATTACGAGCCCTAACAACTATGTATTACAATGCATAACTGAAACATATTTTATTCTTTTTACTTTTTCTAATATTTAATAATATTCTTCAATGATTAACGGCAAATTGTTAAAATGTTTCGTTAAGTTTATATTTTTAATTTAATGTATTTTTACAGTTAATAGAAAGATTATAACTGTCAAAAGATTGTGTAATAAACTGTTATATTTTGTGTTTTAGGCGACAAATTAATTACATTAAAACCAACAATAACTTAGCATCGATGAAACCAACATATATAGATAGTTATTCGCATCAAATCATGTTATCACAGATAAAATGTAAAAATATTTTATATAATTAGAGGCATTATATTTTTTTATTATTTTCAATTAATTAAATAATTATTTTATTAAAAATGTCCAAAATAATTTTTCCTTGAATTTTACAAATAGGAAAATTTAAATTCAGTCCTGAAAATTGAAATTGAAAATTTTTTGAAATTATTTAAGATTCAAAATCATTCAAAAATAGGAATGAATAATTATCTATTCAGCTAGTTTCTTTTAATGAATTGGTTTATCAGGCGGACACCATTCCTAGTATTTCACTCAAAAAAACACATTATTGCTAACTCTTTTGGTTTATTTTAGGTCATGTTTGCCTTATTCAATTATTTTAGTTTTAACAGATGGAGTTCAGGTGGGCTTCCAACAATTTTGTTACCCTAAGAATTTTACTCTAGGGCGTGGAATTGATAGTTTCATTGTTTTTAATTTGCGAGCGACCATAGTCCTTCGTTTGTTCAACTCAACTCGGTAAAAAATCGGAAAACTGAACTTAAATCAAGTAGAAAATATTCAAGTAGATGGTCTAATAACAAACCAAATTAAAAATAGAACAAAAATAATAAAATAAATCAAAAGCTTGAAATCTGACTTTAAAGGCAACAGGATTCGATAATTACAGTTGATATTTTAAAAAGACTGATACTTTAAAAATATTTTAACAGTTCTAAGCATAATGAATAGTGCTAAGTGATTAGATAATACTGCGCTTATACTAAAATATGTTCTTTGGACATAGAAAATTACGTTGATTAGTATAATCTATGAAAACAGTGAAATGTCACCAAACCCTACAAATTTATCTCATTGTTACCAATAAACTTTAAACTATTCACTAGAAACTACTGCTTAAAAGATTGCAGCTTCTAATAGAAAACATAAATATTTTATCAAAATATTAAATTAATTTTAAATAAATAACATTCAGCTGGTGAACAAATTGTCCAACTAACTGACATCATCGAAAAATATCAGACGAAAAAGGTATCTTTTTAATTTTTACTTTATTTTATGTTGTATTATACTTCGTAATGACTATTGCGATCTAGACGTATAAAAATGATTTGATACAATCATGTTTTTGCTATACCCGTAATTGTTGTGTACAAGTAGAAGTGCACCAAAAAATACAGCTATTATGTACATTGCGTATGGCCTGACTACTAGCGAGCCAGCCAACGTAGACGATCGTTCTTTTATCAAATGTAAAATATAAAAACTTATTTCATTAAAATCTCCCATCATAACAGTCTGTTATTCCAAGCTCAAATCTTTTTAAATTTTCAATTTCTTTCATCGATTTAGGATTTATAACTGTCAAATTTCAGCTATTTAATTTTTTCAATATAATCGCAGCCAACGTGTTAAGATCTTCTTAATTGATCAAGCAGAATGAAAGCAAAGTTAAAGCAAAGAGTAACACTAAATAATTTATTGGCCGAACTTAAATTTGACAAATTTTTGAGAAAGGAAATTTAACGGATTTTTATACTTTTTATTATAATTATTAAAAATTTTAGAATATAATGTCCATTTTTCATTTAAAAAATAGGTCATTCAAAATGAACACAAATAGCATAATTAAAAATGGATATAACGCTATAATCCCTTTAAAATTTAATAATATTTTAAAAAGTTAAAACAATAAAAAATATTAGTCTAATACGAATACATTGTAATTAGAACTCGTATATTATCCTGTTGAACGTTAGAAATCAAATTTAAATTTATAAAAATGAAATATGCACCTAGACAAACCTATTTGTTTGAAAAAAATATTTTCTTTTAAATTTAATTAAAAAATAAAAATTTTTATTAAATTTCTTGAATCAAAACGTTTTCTTTAAGCCAAAGGAACGAAATTGATGCTTAAGAATAATCCTTTTTAGAACAATACATACATAGAAATTGAAAACAGAAGAAGTTTTTTCATAGTGCGACTCTTGTGTATTAAATAAAACAAAATGAGATTTACTTCTTTCAAAGTAAACCCTCATCATCAACTGAATTTTAATTATAATAAGTAAAATCTGGATATACCATAAAATATGGTAATACAATACAATTATTTTGTTAATATGTTACTATATATAATTACAGGGCATTTTTGTATGTCAAAGTATGTTTAGACATGAGAATTATCTCCACAGATGACTGTATGGCTCTACAAGTCTATAATAAGACCTATAATATCTTACGCGACATTTGTATGGTGGCCAAAAATAGAATATACAAAAGCATGTGCCAAGCTTACTAAAATACAAAAAATAATATGCCTTGGGGCTACTGGAGTATTCAAAACGGGCCCTACTTTAGTCCTAGAAAATCCTATTCGTAAGATCCTAGCTTTCCAAAAACAAATAAAGCCACAAAAATGTGGATATCAGAGCATTCATAGGGCCAAGTTTGTTCTGTGGGATCCCCCTAAGCACAGCGAAGATGCAATTAAAAACTTGGGTTGAGCAAAAAGCTGACGATTTCTGGGCCAACGTTCCTGGAAATCGTAAAGCAAAAACGCCCATGTCTAAATGCTCGCTCAAGAAACCCAAAACTCTTCTAAGTCTCAATAGGAAACAGGTACGCATATCTTGGCAGGGATAATAACAGGCCACTGCCTAATAAAGAAACACCTTAAATACGTAACACGTAAAATGGGTCTAATCGAAAACAACTTATGCAGAATATGTGAAATAGAGGCGAAGAATCTATTGAACATCTGCTCTGCGAATGCGAAGGGCTCACTCGTGGCAGACTTTGTCACTTGAGAACAGCATTCCCCGAACAATGGAAGCTATCCAGCATGCCATTGAAAAATATCCTGAGTGTGATCACCAAATTAGGTATCCTTAATGACTCAGACACGGGCTATCACAATAAGCCCATTTGCGGCTGCGGTGATATATGAGGCCAATTCCTTCCCGAAATTCACCTTTTATCTATTTATCTAACATTTAAGATAGATTTTACCATTTCAGTTTCACCATACTATATCTTGAGTTTTACAAATGTGTTTCATTTCATCAATTCTTATATGATTTCAAAAACTTGCTTTCATTTCACTATATTTTATGTTTGTTTGATCTGGAAAGTATCCACTCTACCATTTGTATAGCATAGATCATAATGGGTCTTACACAAATCTTATATATTTCCACTTTATTGTTATTTTCATATATTTTTTTCCTTCAAATAACCTCACGCAAGCATCCCGTTATGTGACCTTCTGATTATATTAATACCAAAACAAATTAAATTTTTCTATTTTCTATTTAACACAGCTAATAAATTTCACTCAAAAATCTGATTTAAATTTTTTGTATTTTTTTTTTTTTTTTTCTTAAAGCTTAAAAAAATTAAAACCCAAAAAATACTGTTGAAATAGAATAAATAAATGATTAGAGAATATTTGTTCAGTTATATGTACATATATATATATATATATATATGCATAATATATTTTTTTTCATTATTATTATTTAACATATTCAAACATTTACACCCACACAAAGTCCATATAGAAATTATCCTAATTTATCTTATATTCACCTACTCAACTTTTATTTTATAAGATTCTAATGTACAAATAAATGTATATACATACATATAGTCATAGTCGTATAGCGCACAACACACGATTATACACATATATTATAGTAAAAAAAAAAAAACGTACCCCTAAATAATCTTTCTAATTTATTCAAGGATCATTTTATTAATATAAAAAAAAAAAGACAAAAAAAACGAAAAAAAAAAGATTGTCCAGAAAATCTAAAAAAAAGAAAAAAAAAACATAAAAAAATTGCGTGCCAATTCGACGGTATAAAAAAACAGAAAACTAAGAAAAAAAATAACAAAAAAAGGAAAAAAATTAGAATTTTTATTGGATATTTGGGAATATATACATATACTGAGACTATAATTATCCTTAATTTTAAAAATTATTGGCTGTCAGAAAACAACACAAATAACTTTATTAAATTTAAACTTTATAATATTATTATCATCATTATTTGCAACTGTTGCTCATTTTTAAAATATAATAACAAAGCTTCAATTGTCCCAACTGATTTTTATTTGCATCATTAAATTTTATATTGCTGTTATTATACTGTAATCTATGGAGTTATTGGGTTTAATTTTATTAATTGGGAGTTTGGTATATTTTTATTATGTATTGACCCTGTTGGCCTGCTTGCCTTGTCGTGTCTCACATAAGTCTTTAACAAATTGCTTTCATCTAACTTAATTTTCACTATAATTTTTAACTTCCGCATAAATTGAACAGCAAAAACTACATTGTTCAACTACAAATTCATTAAGCATGTATCATTTATTTCACTCTCAACCTCATAGTCACATTTAAAGGCTTAAACAAATCGTTTTCACATATAATTAAACTTTGTCACAACAGCATTTATTTTGCTCCATGATTTTTCCAGTACCTTTTAAATTTATTGTAAACGTTTGCTACTATCCAACAACACAACGATGTTGATGTATTTTCAAAAATTCATCACAATTTTCTATGTTTACGTTTAATCATAGCCTTATTAAAAATCATATATGTGAGACCAGATAATACGCAGTAGTATTTACTGTAAAGATTTAAGTGGTTATGCTGAAGTCCGTCGGAATGTCAAATTCCATTTACATTCCGCATTTCGTATGCTGAAGTCCGTATTGTATTCCGCGGTCTGCAAATTTAATTATTTATCCGAAATTTTTAAATTTATGTATGCTGTACTTCGGTCGGAACGGAAAATAATTTGAAAACTGTACGACAGAATTTGTCATTCGGGAGTATTAGAATGGTTCGGAAGTGAATTATAAAGCATACAATTTTTGTATTTAGAATATTAGGAGAAGTAGAAAATGTAATATAAGTATAAATAGTTTTTTTTTTCAATTTTTTTTTCATTTATGAAAAATATTTTTTTTATTTAGGAATAAAAAAGCGCTTCAAAAGAATATTTTATTATTTTTAATATTATAACATAATATCATAGAGTAATCATATAAGTAGAGTATTCACGTAGAACAATATTTGTTAATCATTTTTTTCTAAAAATGCCGTCCCATTTTTACTCAAAACACGAAAATGCCGTCCCATTTTCACTCAATACCCCAAAATACTCAAATATAATTTTCGAAACTCAATTATTTTTACTCAAAATTTTTTTTTTATTGAGAAGAATATTTCATACAATGCCACTATACTTCTAGCCTATTCACAGAATGATTTTTTCGGAATTTTATCGAATTACGATTTCGTTTTAAGTTTTGTTTTAGTTTTGCTCTCCCAGTGACCAGGCTAGGAGTAAAGAGGCATTGTTTGATAATTTGAAAAGTATTTACATACGTATGTACTTTTGATTTATATGAAGAGTGTATATCGTAATATCGTATATGTGTTCACCATACATTTACATATTTAATTCAATACAAAAAATATATGTATATAGAAAAATGTAAACAAAAAAACACAATTAATCGCAAAGATAATGAATGAAATTGTATCCATACAATAATAGGTCAATGATAGCATCACATAATCCAGAAAATTTTTTTAAAAATAATGCTAATAAAAGAATAAAATTTATTAGTAATGTATTACAAATCGTGAACTTTGTACGGAATACCATTTTGTTTTCTTTTCTCAGAAGTTGGTTAAAAATCGTATTTCTATTTCAGATGAAATAATTTCTGAAGAAATAAAAACAGTCAACAATCCATATAAAGAATAAAATGTCCAGTTTTATTTTTTTTACTTACTTTTTTAAATTGATAGCTTGTTTGTTTGTTTGTATTCATAACTATATTATGTATTCATATATATACTATTCATATTATTATCTACGGTAAGAAACAGACAAAATTAACAAAACCAAAATTGCTGAAAATTTAAAAATACATGTAGGTACCTACTTTTCAGTATATTTTTCAATAGAAATCAATTTGAATTATTTTTAATTTTACAAAACCAACATTAATTTTTTTGTCCCTTTCCTCTATAAAGTTTGAAATCACAAATTTCATAAATCACATTGACCAAGTCCAAATAAAAATATTAATTCTTCAAATTTTAAAAATTAAAGCAAAATAACAACAAATCCAGCAATAATCTTGAATTCTTTCAATTTCTAAAAAAAAATTCAATACTTTGATTTGTAATATTATTTGTAGTCTATTGAAAGGACTTTAAATGCATGTATATATTTTTATACACATTGTGTAATTTTTAATTTTTATCACATAAGTAAAGTAGAAATGCGAGCAGCGAAATAAAGAAGTATGTATATACTGTAGCTAGCATGCACATTCGCATATAACTATACAATTTTGAGTACCTATACATACAACTTTTATATTGTTGACACTGTTGGCATAATAACAAATAAATATGTTCATAAGTAGTAGGTACACAAAATCTTTTTATTTATGAGTACAAAATACATTGCGCTCAACTTATAAGCAGTTAAAAATTGAGTAATATTATTTTGAGTGAACACAGAATTTTGATATTTGAAAAAGTGACTACCAAATTTTGTTCTACGTGAATACTCTACTTATATGATTACTCTATGATAATATGTATACATGTATGTATATTAAAAACGATACATCTATAATTATAATTGACAAGCATTTAAGGTCCTGCGCAGTAGACACCTTTTCATTTTATTTCGATTTTCCTACTCCATAATGAATTTCTAATATATTATATAAGATTGTATATAAAACAAAAATGCGCACACAGTTGAAAATTTTGTACTCATATGATTTTATTATTCAGCAAATACATTATGCATAAGTGAGATCTTATGAAAATAATAAACAAAAGTAAACAAATCAGTTATTATATTTTATATTATGTACTTGCAAATGAATTTATGTACATATGCCAAAAAAAAAAACAAAGAAACAAATTCATCTCAAATAAAAAATATAAAAAAGCAAAAACAAAAAAAATCAGTTGAATTGTTCATATGACGAGCAAATTTATTTTTATATAGTAGAGTTAGAGTACTTCATTTTGATATAGTAGGTCACTTGAATTCTTCATTTTTATGTTTTTAAGTAACTGTTTCTAAATTTTTTTTATTTGTAGTAATAATATAGTTTTTATTAAAATTATGTATTATGTAGGTATATATATACGTACCTCTTTAATAACAAAACTTTTTATTTTTAGTAATTTTATCACTAAATGCTTCTTACTATAGGGAATATATCGGAAACGAAGCAGTATATGAGGGACGTGTATTTATGTGTCCTAAATAAAACTTACTAACTTTTTATTAAACACGAGTGGTTTCTGCTATATCGTGCGAAGTCTATGTCAGTACGTAAATTACTGTTTTTTTAAAAACTTTAAATTTGACTTCAACTTGAAATATAATTACTCAACAGGGGTCCCTAGTATCTATATATTTTACTTTCTTTAGAGAATTTTAAATTTTTTCTAATGTAACAAAAAATACTATTTAAATTTTAATTTGTATATATATATATACTACATATGTAATTAAGAAAGTTATAACTTTTACTTATAATGTAATATATATACATTATGTCATATACATTAAAATAAAAATGTTTGAAATGTATATGAAAAAAACAAAAAAAAATGTTCCGAAAAATCTGATTTTAATTTCTGTACAGACTTTGCAGTCGAATGGATTTCAGCATACCGATTTTTTCGTCTTTTTCAGCATAACCACCTTAATCTGTTTATTTTATGATATCATCATCATGTTTCATTGTCATGCGGCATCACCAAGTGGTACAATCTCTTGGTAGGTTGTTTGCTTCTTCACAACATTCATTTAAATATCTGTCATTTGCATTCGTTTTCCTCAGGCCGAACGCCATTCTTGGGAATTCATATAGTTCGAATAGTATTATGATCGCCGTCTCATGAACGTCTTCTTCTGGAATTGGGATGTTATGATATGCTCTGTACAGGTTCATTTTTTAAAATACTTTGCAGCCGTTTAGCTTAATCGAAAAATCTTTAATTGTTTTTTAGGATGTGTAATATATATAGGACATATAGAACTCTTGTACTTAGACTGTTTGGCAAGCTGATGATTAATTCATTATGTTTTGTTTACTGACGGTAACATATTTCTTCTTCTCCCAGAGCGGTAAAAGACTTAAATATTAGTTTTAAACTTTCTAACAATGATTTTTTAATCTTCTCTATTTCTTGCTACATCTTCCCAGTTTCTTATTCGCAGTTTTCTCAGATCAGTCTTCAAACTATCGAGTTTTGAACTTTATATTATTCTTTTACTATCGGTATTAGTAGTTGTTCGTGTTCAACTACAATATACTTGCTGCGTAAGTTGATCATCGTTCTTTTTGACATTTTATGAACTTGAATATGTTGCAGTCAGTTTTTATAATATGCTTAATTGCTTCATTTTATTATGCTAAATTGAAATATCATCAATTTGAGTTATGGCAGAAAAAAAGAGTTGCAAACTTTAATTGTTAACTGTAGTTGGGACATCATTTACTATATTAGAACAAAATAACTTTAAGCTTTTATGTAGACTATATCTAAAAATTACCAAGACACTATATGCCTGCGCAGGCGCTTCGAGCCAGAATGCACCATGTTAAGAAAATACTTTAGAGATAAAATTGCAATAGAAAAAAGGTTAATCATTTCAATCAGTTTAGTCCTTTTAGAATAATAATTGAAATAATGTTCAAATTCGTTCAGTGTTACTTGTTTTCTTTGCACAATGACAGAAATTTTTATTTTCCAATAGAAAATGACAAAAACTCATTTTTAAGCGCTTGGTCCACTCTGGCTGGGACCATCTCTCTAAAAAAGTACAGTGTATTAATCCGCAAACAGAAAACACCATAAGCATAGCTGGAATTTGTATTAAATATCATAATTACAAATCCATATTAAACAAGTGTATCAAATACAAGTAATTTAACTCCAACAACAATATGGACAACAATATATAAATATAGCAGAATATTAGCCAGTATTTAAAATAATATCCAAAGTATAAGACTACGCATATGCAGTGGTGAATAGTGAACAGTCACGAAGAGAGAGTATACATGAATTAAAGAGCGGCAAATAATCTGTTGCACCCAAAACCAAAAATTAGATTAAATGGGCTACGAAAATTGGAGCTTGCAATCAGAAACGCACAACCCGGCAAGAAGGATACACAATATATTTTCAAATGTTTCAATGTACTGTGTAACACCCCTTTTGTAATGATCTAATCAATCTATAATAAATTTTATAAACAAATCTTCCAGATAATTAATTAATTTATTTTTCAAATGGAAAAGATTGTTTTACCATCAGATTATTTCTACACACTAGTACCATTCTTATTGTATTACTAAGTAGTGGCACTACTCACAAATACACATATATTTAATAATGATTAATTTCTAGCTAGACGGTTGTTGTTGTTGTCGCCATTTTTATTACCAGTTTTTAATAATGACATTAATTTTAAAATATTTTCTAAATCTAGAATAAATTATATACAAAGTATATAAAATATTTCGAAATGTATAAATTTTTGTAATAGAAAGAGAAACAAAACATTATAATATAGCCAACAATAAAATATCCTTAAAAATCCTTTTGTATATAAATGACATTCTAAAACAGGCAATCTTCAAAATGTTTACGTGGTTAAAATGAATAATTTGGAATTTAAGCTTTAATAAATTCCCAAAACGAATCATATATAATATATACATATTATGTGTTTATATATTATTTTGTATATGTTTATACATACACATGTATTGACTACAAAATTATATTGAGAGGTTAGAATTGAAGAATTCGAAGAAAAAAAAAAACACCTTTAAGAAAAGTTTTGTATCTCTTTAAAAATCATACTAAATAAAATAAATAAAATAATGTTAAGATATGATTGGGTTATCATTTATTGTACTCATCTTCAATCTCTTTATAATTTAATTGATGGGAGCGTAGTGCTATTTAGTGAAAAAGAAAGTAAACATTCAAATCTCATATCTCATGGACGACCTGGGAGAATAATTAACTGCACCAATTCTTGATATAATTTTATCACCAAATTTTTTTACAATACATTTATTCGTGGCTGCACTACATACCCTGCATATTATTCTCAACAACAGCATGAAAAAAAAATCATTTAATATTGTTCTGTATCGTTCTCCAGTGACTGTTAATCTTTGATCATTTTCTTCAAAGAAATCACTGAACCAATCACTCCACCGGCATGATTTTTTCAATCTTAAACAATTTATCAAAGGATATGTGTCCTTAGGAATAGCATATATGTGCCTCTTAAGCACTTTGTTACTGTCAGTAAACAAAACATAATGAATCAATCGATAAGCATACGACTTCAGCTTGCCAAAAAGTCTAAGTACGAGAGTTCTATATATATCTTATATATATTACCTAACCTAAAAAACAATATACCTCTTAAACACTGAAGCTTCATTAGCTAATATAAGATTTTACAAACTTGCATAATGTCTAAAACCTTCTAAAATCATAAACCTTCAACCTTCTGTTGCAATTGAATATTAAGTCTATATAATTCTATTGAACAAGAACCCATCTCTATTTTAATATGTGTTATTTTAAATTTTCACCATCTCATCGTGTCTCACAATGCATAAAAGTTCATGTCAACAGCCTTAATTCAAATAAATGTAGCCCATGCAGGTTTTCTAGATATCTAAATACTAAAACTGATCAATATTTCGGTTCTTTCGATTAGCCAGATCAATCTAAAAATTTACAAAAAATGTCAATATTTCCGTGAAAAAAATGGTGATGGTGTTCTTAATATATTGCGGATTAAAGTTATGTGATTTTGGAAGACAAAAAGAATAATTCGCATCTGGTGGATTTATTTTATATTTTGATTCATCAATATAGAAAATATTTTTCCAAAAAAAAGAGAAATATGTTAGGTTGAAATATTCCTTAACGAATTCAAATCAATTTCAAATTTTCAAATTAATCTCATCCAAACCAAAGAGTTAGTTTTTAGTCAATGCTCTTCTAATTGTTCAAATCGATATTTCAACGTTTAGTTCTTGGCTGATTTAATATTTATTTCTCTAGATAGCTTGCAAGAATTTTATCTTCATCTCCTAGACTCCTGCCTATTGCTCTATTTTTTAACACCACCGTGGTTTATCTTTCCATTTGGTTTTTGTTCTTTTGGATGAGTGAAATCACTCTATTCTAGATCTATTTCAGATAAATAAAATTTCTGAAAGAAAAGCCAAATAGTTGAAAGTATTTAATTTTATAAACCAAAACAATTAAATCTAACTGAAGCTTATCCTTATATGTATTATTTATCTCTAAGTTCATGACGCTACATCTCGCAGAGATTTTCAACTTCTTTCGCTAAAATTCTTTTTCAAATAGCCAAATCTTCAGCACATTTTCTTCGGTACTAACATCTGGATATTAATTCTAACAATATCGAAGAATCTTACTTTAGGTCTTCCTCGACTTGACGTAACTCTGCGACTGTTCAATAAAAGTTTTACACATAAGCTTTTGCTTGTCCTCTCTGGAAAAATATGTCAGACATCCCAGATGAGTTGAAATTTTATTTGCGATACTTTGTTTGTTCGTCAGACAACGTTTTGTATTCTTCATTGATACGGATTTTGCTAGCACCATCTGTTAGGCTTATTGTTCTCTCCCCTACTCTCTTTTTGTTATTTATCAATGATCTTCTCCACTCAACTTTCCATCCTTTCCATAGTTTTGCAAGCGATACCATTCTTGTAGTATCCTTTGATTTTGTTCGAAAATCACTTGCTACAACAACAGTTACTGATACTAAACGTAGCATGATGGCCAGCATACTCAACCATGACTCAAGAAAAAATGAATAGAGTTGAGCTTGACATCTCCAAAATCCAAAGCTGTTTACTCTCCAGTCTCCATGTATCTTATAGTTAATTCGAAAATATTATAAAAATATTTCATAATCATATACTTTATCAGGTTATTAAATTGGATGACAGAATATTTTTCTGAACCAAATAAGCTTATATTTTCCATTTAAATTATTTCATGTATTTTAACACTGATATATGAAATTTGTCACGGACTGCAAATTTTCCAGGATCGATATTTTAAAGTAAAATCAACAGTTAAATCAAAACATATAGAAAAATTTGCATATTTTTGATATAGCTAAGAATGCTGTCTGAAATGTTTATGTTTTGTTTAACAATGTCAAGCCTACTTTTCTCCAAGACTCCCATATCTATCATATGCATCATATATCCGATCTAAGATATTGCTTACATATAGGATGGCGCACCCCAAACTTTAATAGTTTACCACGATAAAATACAAAATCTTACATCTAATTAACGACTCTATCGTTCAGATCACCATTAACATTCATCGAAATATTAGACCTATATCTCTTGTTTTTTATAGATATCTTGTTACAAATAACACTTGTTTTATATTGAACTGGAATTAATTATTCCTATCCTTTCTGACAATTTCAGCGCAAAATTCACTAGGTAGGCTTTAAATGATCATTTCTAAACCGTGGAAATCCAAAAGTGGTCCAAAACTGATTTCAGAAGCTCATTTATTGTGGAAACTGTTCAAATATAAAATATGGTTCCATCTTATTTGTTCCACATCCCTGATAGAAATGATCCATTTTAGAATTACAAAATGAAATTGTTCAGGTTCGTCTTCAAATTACCAACCAATTATCTCCTTACATCTTATTTCCCTTCCAATTCAAATCCAATTCCCTTTATTAAAATCTATTTTGTATCCCAAGTATATTCAAATTTTGTATTAAAGCATGTAATCTTAATTTTTGGGTAGCGTAGTGTGTGTTAGGTTATTCTCTTGACAAATCAAAATAGCTTTCAATCAATTTTACAAATCAATCGAATCTGATTGTATTTCAACTTTTCCACACAGTTTTAATCTCTAATGAATATACTGCTACATACATTGAATGCTATTGCGTAGACCTACATTAGTAAATAATATCTGTGTACTGGACTGTTGCAATTATTCAAACGACTTCGCATCAGGAACCAGTTTGGGTGTCAAAGACATTTTGGCAAGTGTTTTTCTTCATATCAACAGGAAATGACTCGTATGTCATAAAAGAAATGACGCAACTCCATTATATAATCCATTCTATATCCATTCTTGATTTTAAATGTTCTATTATGATTCATAACAAACTTCATTTTCTATATCTCGTATTTATTTTTTTGTGACTAATTTAGTTCTGCAACACAGCATAAATAAAATTCAGAAATGGCTAAAGAGTGAATGGAGCGACATCAATACATGTCAAATTTACCCTGAAAAGAAAACTTGTCCGAAGTAGTTCCACAAAAAGAAACAGTCAAGTACCTGGGTATGCATTTGGATAGAAGACTTATATGGAAAATCCATATTCAAACCAAAAGAAAATAACTAGGGTTGAAATTAAATAAAATGTATTGGATCATTAGTCGCAACTCACCAATGTCACTGGACAACAAGCTGCTGATTTATAAACCTATTTTAAAGCCGATATGGACATACTGAATCCAACTGTGAGGAGTAGCTAGCAATTCAAATATTAAAATATTACAGCGCAGTCTTAAGACTAATAGCACGTGCACCATATGGTTCGTAAGTAGCGATATATTACATCAAGATCTGCAGATTAAAATCATTAAAGGAGGAAATCAGAAATGCAAGCTACAAATACCAAACAAGATTAGATTCTCATCCAAATACCCTTGCAAACAACTTATTTGTCTCCAATGGCGCTAGTCGACTTAAGCGTCGCAACATTCTACATCTACTTGTTGGTCCCAACAGATACTATATTGATTGATATAACTAGATTGTCATGGATAACTTACCATCGGGTTTTTCATCCGCAAGTCTTTATATATTCCTTACATATACAAATATCATACAAACTAGTGTATGTCTCCATTAGAGACAGATTGTACAGTTTACAAGAGAAATAAAAAAATAAAAAAATTAGTTATGGCAATCTACATGGATAGGACTTTTGTAAATCTAATTTAATTTTATTATTAATGACTGAAAGAAAAAATTTTTTACGAAAACATTCTATCTTAAGTGGGTATTCAAATCCATCACCTTCGTGTTGTTTTAATAATCAGATAACATAACAACTATACATAGATATATCATGTCATGACAGTCTGCAGTTTTATCCTCTTACATTATTCCCTATATGTTAAATATTTATTACAAATATTCTCTGGACATTCATTTTTCCATCCTATTATCATTTCAATTCATTTTATTTTTCATTTCAATTTTAATGTGAAATGCTTAAAGGTTAATTTAATGCGGAAAAAGTTTAATTTAATTGAAAACAAAATGGAAAATACTAGGAAACTCATAATCATTTCCTTATATAATTTCCAAATAAAAAAATAAAATAAAAAATAAAATATTTTTTTTTTCAAATTTTAACTCTTAATGGAAAATATAAAATTAAGTATTGCATACTTTTAGCCTCAATAAAAACTCAATTTACCATACTAAAAAAAAAAAAAAAAAAAAAAACAAAAAAAAAAAAATAAAAAAAATCATTGAAATGAATTTTATGAAATCTTCTTCAACTCATTATTATAGGCATCCTAAGTACATATATACATGAATATCATCATATTATTATATGTGAATTCAATTGTAGAATTGTGAATGAATTGAAAAACAAAATTGTTATTTTATTCTTTTTCTTGTTTTTATTTTTATTTTTATTTTTTTTTATGAAAAATAAAAAATAAAAAAAACAGAATAATAACAATAACAATCAAAAGTAAAATGAAGAGTAAATACGAAAAAAAAAAAAACAAAAGAGTCAAACTAACCAACCAAGCAACCAACAACAACAAATGTATTGTAATAGACCTATGAATCTATAGGGAGGAAAAAAAACAAAAAATAACAAAAAAACACCACATGATATGCTACCACACCACCATCATCTTTCCATCTTCTAAAACAAATAACAACAAAATAAAGAAACCAACACCAAACACATATAACAAAGTGGATTGTTGTATTTGATGTGCGAATGATATGGAAATAATATATATATATATATATAATATAACAAGAACAGAACTTCAACACCATCTACACAAGCAAACACATTGTTAATCTTATAGCTATTACCTTGGATCTAACAATAGAGATCCTAATATATATATATATATATATATATATAATATACGAATAAATTTAACCCCCTATCTACCCACCCAACACTCTTAACCCACTATCACTAACACTCATTCAATTTATAATAATAACAATAATATAAAAATCAAATAAAGAATGAAGACAACATAAAATAATGTGTACAATAATGGAAATATAAATATCAAAATAACTTAAGGGGATACATTAAGAAGAATCCTGTAGCATCCATAAACTTTAAGTAGAAAAATCAATTTTTGACGAAGATCTAATTCAAAGATCAAGATCAAAAATGTCAAAAAAAAATGTTATAAAAAAAACTATTTTAGCAAAAAAATACTTTAGGTAGAGATTTCATTCAGAAATGAGGGGTTAATGTTTTGTAGACACAACGTATGGGGATAACTCGAAAGAACTATGATAAGTGTACTATTTGGCAACATGAAGGGAAAAATGGGGATATTTGTTCTTTAAAGAAACTGAAAAAGATGTTTTTATAATGATTACAACATTTTTATAACAGCTCTGGATTAATATTATATTACTGCACATAACGCTTAACAGGTTCCAACATTTTTATAATGGTTCTGGATTACTAAAACATTATCGAACATAACTTTTAATAAATTATCTGTAATACGAGTAAAAAACAGTACAAATTCACGCTGGATGGCGCAGTAGGTAGAGCGCTTGCATTTCAACCGAAAGGTCCCAGGTTCGATTTCCGATGAAGTAAAAAAAAATGCTTCATGGTTTTTTTTGACCTGGTCCAGTACCCTTTGTCATCGGGATAAAATAAATAACAAAAAATAATTGAGAGTATACTCTGGTAACCAGTTAAATAAAATAAAGCTATTCTATTTAAGAAGGCTTAGTTCCGGACAATAGTAGTATAGTTTTCCACATTTAATGAGTATAAGCCAATAATTTGATAAATAAATGCTCAAAAAACATTGTAGATATTGTAGTATAAACTTGCAGTACCGTACTTAATTAAGCATGGAAAGGTGGTTAGTTAAGTTACTGTCAAAAACATAAAAAAAAAAAATCGATTTACAGCTTCGGTGAAATGCGGAACCCAAGTCTAATACAGAAATTCGTAATATGTGTATAGTAGACGAAGAAACTGGAGTCACATAATGGTTTCTAATAAATCCAAATAATTATCATTGTTACCAAATAGTTGTCACACTGACGAATAAACTGGAGTCACAAAATGTGTTAAAATCGAGCTCAAAACGTTTAACAGAATGTCACAAAAAATAATAGTATGAATGCAAGACATGAGCATCGTAATACCAATATGAAATGAAAAGATGAAGCAAATGAACAATATTGCCTATTTGCTTACCCTTAAGAAGAAGATGAAGAGGCAACGAAGAAGAAGAAGAAAAAAAATAATAAGAAGAAGAAGACTTCAATAAATTCGCTTACATACCTACTTTTTATTATTTTGTTCATTTTGGTGCTCACAGGAATTTTGTCAGATTTTTTCTTAACTTTGTGCCTACTTCAAATTTAACTGTTTCTGTATAGGTAAAAAAATATTGATTTGGTGTATATGTTCAGAAAGAACATCTTAAATTTAAATCTTACATAGCTTTAGAGACCATCATTTCACAATCGTAAATATGGGAAAATTAATATTCCAGATTTACATCTACTTAACGAAAACTGTAAAATAAAAATTAATTATTCGTTAAGTGCTTTCCTCAACTTGATTTAAACGATTTTTTTAATCTGAAAAAGATATTGGGATCTTGGTATTATGAGAAACATTTTTCTTTAACTCATCTCTCACATCTACTACACAAATGCCCCCAAATTTAAGAGCTATAAAACAAACAAGAAAATCAAGCCCAATTTAAATATTTTCAAAAACACCAAATAATAATCGTTAAAAATTTCAAATATAGCTTGAAATTGTAATAGCTCGAAATATAAAGGACTTGGTCTATTTTCCCACCACTGTAGTATTACATACAATGTATGAGCATGTATGTATTTATATAAATATTCATAAGAACAAAGAATGATATTTTTAGAATAATAAAATAAAAATAATTTAAACACAATATCTATTCAAAATGCCTGCCATGCCATCTCTTAGCAAAATATAAAACTAAGAATAAAAAAAAAAAATAATTTTTTTTCTTTCATTAAATTTTTACTGCACATACTTTAAGAATTTTTTTCTGTTTTTTTGCAAATTCAAAATTTTCTGGTTTTTTTTCTCGTTATTGTTTTGTTCAAATCATCATTTTCAACAATCAACAATTCATAAAAAATAAAAAAGAATCAACAGAGACAACCAACTGCATGTACATTAATCATTATTATAATCATAATAATTTTTTATTTCAATTCATTTCCAAAATATGTAACACTGTAGCTTTATAGAAGATGTGTGAGCAAGAGAGAAAAAACAAAATAAATACTACAATGTCTCAAAATTATAGGGTGATTTCAGTTTAATTTGAATTCTATTCAAATTTGTTTTAGCTATATATTCGCGGGGTCTAGAAGCTAGACGTTGGAGTCATTATGTTGACACACAATCTATCTCTAACGAAATTCACTAGTTGACATTATTATTTTTTTATATGTAGACAATACATAATAGCTATAGCGGGATGTAAGAACTCACTGGTATAAACATCGATGATGATCTCATTATAATTTACTGTATTTACTTGATATATTCTTGTTTTTGTCAAGTTGTTATTAATGTTAATTGGATAGCTATAGAAAGCTATGACACTTAAGACTGATCCATTTGAATGTGTAGCTAATCTTTTGGTTTTCCCCTGTCGATCCCGATATAGTATATCATTATAAACAAAGCTGATGTGCCTGCTTGACAGTAATTACTTTTTAGTTTCAATATTATTAACTGGAATCACTGCATTATTTGAATTTTCGAATCGCAGGCGTACAACTGAATTCCGCAGATTCATATCGGCTTTAGAATTGCTTTATAAATTATTAACTTGTAAATTATAAACAACAATAAATTATCGATATTGAATTTAAATTCAGAATTTTCATCAAAATAAATTATTTTATTATTTATTTAATAGATATTTATATTATGTGTTACATTACGTCAATTTTTTGTCTCTCTCATGAGACAATATCATGACGATTTTCTGTCTCTCTCATTCTCAGATAGCAATAAGATGGCAGATTGGCAAACAACGTGCAGAGAACTTATTTTTTATTTCAAATCTCACGTAACTGTTTTAATTCTCTCTTTCTTCTCTTTCTCTGTCTTCTTCTCATCACTCTAAGGTCTTCATATACATTGTTTTTCTTATCTATAGTACCTACAAAAAAATACTGGGGTATAAAAGAGCTCTACTGAAAATTTGGCTACAACCAAAAACTCAACTACTTCATGTCAACATATTTTCTTTTAGGAACCCTGTCTGTACATTCAAATGTAGAATGTATGTCATTGTTATTTTTTATTTAATACTTTAAATATGTTACCGTTAAAAAACGTAATTGGCGTTAAAAAACGAAAATGTTTAGTGTAATATTTTTATAAATTAGCAGTGCTAGGTATGATATGAACATACATAGCCATAATTATTTTTGGAACCTTAACGATATACTTAAAACGACTAATACCACTTGCTACCAGGATATCATCAATAGTTTCTTTCAGCAAAATTTGCTAAAAATCGAATGCCATAGTCGGAACTATATCAATTGGTAACTAAATATCAGCCTCTGCCCCAATATAGGTTAAAGTATGTGAGGAAAGTAAATTCGTTTACTTTATGTTTGTATGCTGCTACAATTTTTTTATGCTCTGTAGGCTTGGTTATTTAGTTCTATGGGTGGGTTAAGTCATTATACCTCGTACTTAACCCGCTCGAACCGTTGTACCCTCTTTCAATGATATCACTTCTGTTAATATCCGGACTCCTTGGCCTTTGTAGGCTAAGCCTATTATATATAATTTAAAATAAAAATAAGAACTTGTGTAGAAAAATAAGAATTTGTAGTGACTAAACGCGTGTAATTAAAATTATTTGCATGGCAATAACAGTTAATATTAACATAACCGTTAAATTGGGAATACCAACAATGAGTAATTTGTATTTTGTATTTTTTTATTATTTTAAGCTTTTCAGGATGAATAAAAATTAAAATGAATTCAAATTATATGATTTCATTAAAAAAGCTATATATGAAGAAGCTATAACCAGAAGACCACGTTAAAAATCACGTTTTATTACCTTCTCAAAGGAACACAATGCGTAGAGATGCATACTAATCAGCTTCTGATAAGTCATACCTTACATGTTTTCCTAAAAAATATACCAAACACTATATAAAAATAAATATTTGGGTTGATAGCTTGAAGAGGGTTGAAATCCGGATAAAGAGATTAAATTCAAAGAAAAATTGGCAATCAAACTCATAGACTGCTATGTTTGGTCACTATTTTTGTGTGGCTTAAAAGCTCAAACTCCAAAAATTAAAAAAAATGAATATCATATGGAAATAGCATGCTACCGACGTTTGCTCAGAATATATTACTTCTGCATACGTAATAGCAAATGCTGACGAACCAAAACAATTTTTTTTTTTATTTTTATTTATTCACACATTTATACATATGTTTTATTACATATAGATTCCAAATTATCAAACGAATAAAGACAAACTATTTTGATCATATAATGAGGAATGAATGGTACGAACTGTTCCAAGTGATTATTGATAGAAAAATCGAAAATAAGTGAAATATTCGTAGAAGGTAGATGTCTTGGCTAAAAAACATTAGAAACTGGACCGGGTTGAAAATAATTCGAAAATAGTATCACACCAATAAGCGATTTTCCCCCAAAGTACAAAATCTACGATCATTTGTAATAAAATAATATCATAAAATAATTCAAAGTGATTGCTTAGCTTCAAGTAATGGGATTAACAACAGAAGAAGTATACCAATTGAAATTTTTTTTTTGTTCTTTTTGTTTGTTGGTTAATAATTCTTTGCTAATCGATCGTAAAAATTTTCTCTAATATCCCACTGTATCATTTTATACGTAAGAAATGTAAATCTTGCGAAAGACATAGATACCGCTCAAACCCAAATCATCAACTCTAGTTATATAATTAGATATTATTTAAAAATTCTGGCAAGATATTTGAATGTTTTAAAGGCGATTGTATAGCCACAACCAAAGAAAAGAAAGATCGAAATTTCTATTTAATGGTAACACTAACCTATATCGATCTGTGAGTGGCTTACTTATTTTAAATATAAATTCTAGTAGAGATAGTCAAACACAAAGGAAGACATTATAATATGAACTAAAATTTTCTTGTTAATTTCAATTTGAACCAATTTCATATTTTAACTGTAACTGTATCAAACGCCATAATATATGATAATAATAATTATTCAAATACCGTGTCAGTACCATAACGCCCCCAGATTTTTAGTTCATTGTTATATCAAATACAAAATACACAAAACGTGAAATTTTCTCGTTTCATTATTTATTTTTTTTTTGTTTGTTAGAAAAAGCAGAAAAATAATAATAAAAATTTGAGAAAAAATAACACAAATAAAAAAAAAATGTGATACATTTTTATATTTAAAGAAAAAAGCCGAAAAATATTGTAATGTGCCAAAAAAAAAAAATTAAACAAAAAAAATAAAACAAAAAAATAAAAAATTTTAAGTAAAGATACTACAACAACAAAAAATAAAACAATAATAATAAATAGTATCAAGGATAACAAAAGAATACACTGTGAGTGTGTATCGAGAAACTGAACAACTTCTATATAAAGTGATAAAATTAAACAAAAAAACATAGTAGCATAAGCATAGTAATAATAATAAAAAAAAAATATATTATTTACAAGGATTTGCAATTTTTTTAAAATTCAACTCTTCACAACATTTTCACCACATCATCATCATTTTCATTGTCAAAATTTATTTAATATTAAAAAAATATATTAAAAATGAATTTTCAACAAAAATAAAATTTCGTGATTATATCGTTTTACTTAAAATATCCTTATTTACCGTTATTATATTATAATCGATTCTCTTCTAAACAAAACAAAACAAAAACAACAAAAAATATAAATAAAATAAAAATAATAAACCGCGGCATAATTTAAATAATTTAAATGCAATGAGTTTACAAATTACATTTCAAACAATTCAAATATTAATTTAAGTCTGGTAAAAGTTAGTTGGTTGATGATAAAGTTAGTAATACTACACATTGGCGAAATCAGTTGTTCATTTAATAATTTTATACTCCATTATTTTTTAAAGATGAGTAAATTTAAATTAAAATTTGTTACAGGTTCCAGTTTCGATTATCTAACTACTTATTACTTCGACGACACAATAAAACGAAACTCATTAGTATATTGTCGACCGAAGATGAATTTCACTTAATTCATTATGTGGCAATAAGCCCTGTAGCTCACAATAAATTTCGAAAGTAAAAGAAATTTTAATCTGTGTTTCTTTGGCCATAAAGTAAATATATATAGAGCAATCACGCAGAACAAAACTTTTGACGATGTTTTTAACTTGAAACGCAGTATTAAAATATTGTACAAAATATTGAGCTAAAACATTTTATTTTATGTAGGTTCAACTGTATATAGTTTCTAGCTTTGAGAAAGAAAATCTTTTAAATTATTTTAATTGTTGTTGTTTTTTTTTGTGTTTTAGTTGCTTTATGTATAGTTTTACTTTATTCTGAAATAAGGAAAACTGATAATTCATTTTTTTATCAATATTTTATTTTATAAAAACTTCATTCAAAACATTGACGTCGAAAACCCTTCCGGCTTGTGTCTTTAATAAATTTCACAACGGTATTTCGAGATAAGTATTTACGTAAGGGATGTTATTTATTGCATACAAACAGGAGTTATATTGCATAATTCACCTCTTATTTTATATTTTTAAAAGTGATGAATTCAGTACAGCGTTACACACAGAAATTACGACTAACATATGAATGCATAACAAAAATATTATATATAAAATTATAAAGCATTTTAGTGTATTTATATAATAATTTCTACTATTTATAACAGAAAAAAGTAAATAAAAAATTTTGTCAATATTACTTGTATATACTTGCCTCCAATTAGTTAAACAGCTCAAAATCTTTAAAGAGTGTAGGGTTCCGAAAATAAATATAAAAATAAAGTAAATATTCACGCTTAAACTTAAATTTAGATATGGTAATCTATTACAGGCATTCATACTTATCTCTCCCAGTATACAAACTGCCTCGTCGCTACCAAAATCAGTTGTAACTAAAATCTTCAAAAATATAGTATTATGATTAAAAATTAGGCTTTAAGTATGCAAACCTTAGGTACCCTTTACCAACTCATGTTTAAGTACAGCTTTCTCGTCGTACAGTCAATTTCTGCCAATAGCATACTTTCTTTACCCCTAATCCTTTGATTGATTTAATAAGCAAATCAAAAAATTATAATTGCATTAATAACAGCAAAATTGCACTCTTCATGATATCATACCGTTACGTCAAGTTTCGTGCACCCAAGATTGTGCATAAGAATATTTCAATTTTAAGCAATCTGTTCTTTTCTAACATTATTTCTGGACATTGTCAGACACTAATTACGGCTTGTAAGGCAAAGAACCGCTTACGAAAGTTAACAAGTATGGTGCAAGACAAATCAACCTGTGTTAGACCTAATTTTGAAAATAAACGTGATCCGTTTTATTTTTGTTTGCCCAAGAAAGGTGCAAGATTTTTTTTGAACTGTTACTCCTAGTGGAATCATAGGGCATCAACTTGTCTCCTCCATTGTTCTCTGTTGTATGCAACGATTTTTATTTCCTCCCAAGTTCGTCCATATCTCGTTATTTCACAGGTCGTGGGTCAACACCAGTTGTTCTTGGATCTTTCTTGCCTTCTGCTATCTTAGGGGTTCCATTCTAGGGCCATTCTGGTGGTGGTTTTCTTATAGTGTGACTTCTCCATCTCAAATTTCCACGCTTAATTTGATACATTATTGGTTGTTCACTTGTTAGCTGCCATAAGTCTTTTTGCTGATAAAGTTGGAGCAGAATATTCTGCATATTCTTCTTTGGCACTTGTTCCCAAATATTAGAAGTTTTTGACTGATGTTATTTGTCGTCATCCAAGTTTCGCGGCCATACATATGTACATAAGGGCTGACATTACACATGCTTTGAATATTATAATCTTTGTTTTTCTAGTTATTTGGCCATTCTTCTATCTTTCCTATTAACCAAACGCAACTCTGGTCTTACGCGGTCTGTGTTTGACATCTGCATCTGTACCTCTGTTTGTTGTTAGATATGGTTACCTAGGTAGGACAAACTTTTGACATATTCGACTATTGTGATAATGTTTGTATTGGGGTTATTTACCCTCATCACCTCGGTTTTATCTATGTTAATTTCTAGCCCGACTCTACGCGTTGCTTGCTGAAGCTGATCTGATTTGTGTTGGACGTCTCAGAATCTATGCCCTAGAAGACATATATCATCCGCATAATCAAGTCCCGGAAGTCCCGGAAAAACCCGTTTCTTTCTTTATCTCATCTATTACAAGCGTGAATAGAAGTGGTGGGATATAGGGTATCCTTGTGTTACTCCGAAATTTGTGGTGAACGTGTTATACTAATAACAGTCCTTTAAAAAAAATGTTAACTGTTATTTCAAAATTCTTATTATTTTGCTAACGGGTAGTAAGAATTTCAAGTATTAGTATTAAAATAAATTCTATGATTATATATTCTTAGATTAACATATTTGAAAACAAAAAAAAAAACAAATAGACTTCTCAGAACATCGCAGTTAAAGAAAGAACTTTAATAATACTTTTAAAACAAATTCTTATTTATATACAGTATATACATACATACATATTAGTCGGATAAATTTGTCTTAGAAAGAACTGTATTACAGTAAGAAGATAAGTACTACCAAAATAAACTTCGAAGAATATTTAAATAATATAAGAAAGATACATAATGTGAATATGAAGTGAAAAAATTTTCACTTTCATTGAATTTTCTACAAAAAAAAAACAAAAAGAAAAGCCATAACATTTGAAGTTTATTATTGTGATAAAAAAAACCAAAATACATATATAATATTGTACAAAAGTACTCGTATATATCACATAATTAAAATCTAAATTTTTATTTACAAATTTGCATATCAATTTGTTTTTTCTTATCTATTTTTAGAATCTATATATATATGTACAGAGTGTGTCGCTTATATCTACATTTAGTTATTGTTAAACCAAACATTAGTTTTTTCAATAGATACTTAAGAAATTGAGCAGGTATGATTTTTGGTATTACAATTCATTTAAAGTGGGCACATAAAGTGGGCACATAGGTGCCAACATATACATAATTTCAGATAACTAAGCTGATTTAAAAACTCTAGCTTCCCCAATTTTTAAATCAAAGCTTATCTATAGCTTGCAAAAGCGACTCCTGATGGGCATGAAGGAATACAAGGGAATGGAGAATCAGATATTCTTGTAAAAACAGGCGCGAAGAATAAGTTCTTGGAACTAGAGCCAAGTATTGCTCGCTCAAATGTCTACCTACGATAGTATTTTTTCGAAGTGGGGAGCTACAATAACCCAAAACATACGTTGCCAACGACTTACGCAGTCTAAAAACTTTTTCAAACTCAGTATTCACCGATTACCATTCTTTTTTGGCATCTAATCATCTTACTCCACTAGGGTTGTCCATTACACCGAATTTTATTTTAAATTATTATTCTGTCACCTTGTGTTATTTGTGTTACAAAAAAATACTATACATTATAGTATATGTTTTCCTAAACAATTAGAAAGCCAAAATTTTAAGCCAATGCGTTAACTGTGCATTATTTTACTCAATTTTTTTTATCTTTGAGACACAATTTTAGAATTAATATTTCAAGTCTAAAATTAAAACCGTCTTCTTCACAAAACCAATTTTTTGTTTATATTGTTGTCTGTACTTTAATTGTTTTCAGTTCAATAAGAAAAATCTGTTTGGCAAATGGAATGAATTGAACTAGAATTATATGTAAGAAAAATCAAATAGCAGAATAGTATATAAAAAGTGGGAAATACTTTACATTTTCCGACCTCCAAGGCACATATTCGGCCGCGATTTGAATAGAACTTGCATATTTGAGGCAATACACACAGTCCCAGCCTACAGTACAGAGATAAGGTACAATTATTCTTTTATAATTTTTTTTATTTCTCTACTATCCTGTTTGTTGTTTTTTTTTTTTAATTTTTTAAATTTTATAAATTTGGCTTAAATTCTGCGAAGGCTAAAAAAATTAAAAAAAAAAAATGTAAAACTAAGAAGCGAAAAAATAATCAGGATATCCAAAGTGTTTTGTGAATACCTTATCTATAGCTTTAGAGATAATTTGAGAAATAAAAAAAAACGACAGGAAGGAGGTAGTATTTAGTAGTAATTGACACATTCAATTTTATATTTATTATAATCCAACAACCTTCTCTCAATCTTCACAATCATCCCCTCTCAGTCACGATCCCTTTCCGCTTTCCAATCAAAAACTTGTTCAGTTTAATGATTCTATAATAAAATTTTTATGCTTTACAATGTTTTCAGGAACCCAATGATCTTCTTTATTAATCACTCTTGAAACTATGAAAAGTTATTTGTATAGTACACCCTGATATACAGTACATATATCATTATCTAAGTCAAGTTAAATTATAAATAATACTAACCTACATTTTATTTAAATATCTTTTAGAAACAGAAGGAGTACATTATTTAAAACAAAAAATTAAATTTATAATTATAGAAATAAACATTTAAAAGAAAATTTTTCAAAATGTAAATTTCTCAATTAAAAAAAAAAAAAAAAAAAAAAAGAGAAAAACATATTTAAAATCAAAAATTAAAATTAAAAATTCTATAATAAAAATCAAAAAACAATAAATATTGAATACTATACCAAAATGATACAACAAAAAATTTAAAAGGTTGTACAAATAATTAAAATTATTTAATATAAATTAAAAAATAACAAAATAATAACAAAATAATAATAATTTAAATTTAATAATAAAAAAGTGAATAAAATGCCATTAAAAATGCCAAAAAAATTAATTTATTTATTATATATATGCACAATATGTGTTAGTTTTATTGGACAATCTGAATCTGGTGGTAAGTTTTCATTAAAATTAAAATTAAATAAATTTTTTGCCAACAATAAATATATTTTTTCCCATTCGTTTATCCTCTCCTAACCATTGTAATGACAATTTAGTTCTTACTGTACTGCTCATTTAGTGACACAATTCAGTGTCCTGACAATTGTAGTAATGCTGTAGGTACAACTTTTCATCATACTCAAAAAAAAAAGTAATCAGATAATTTACTCTTTACTGTCTGATCCTATGTAATTGTACAGATCTGAGTAGTTTTTTCGCATTGTAATACACTTTCTCACCTCCAGGATAGCAATACTAGTCTGATTACTTATACCAACAGCTTCTAATCATTATAACGCGTTCGCCTCATTTATTGCAGCGTCCTCTACTACAGAGAGATGTTTATTGGGAACTTTCATTTCAATAATCTAAAGGTACCAAGTAGCATACCTGTCATTTTCATTTTAAGTTCAAAAGTTTTATCTTAAACGTGACAAAACCACTGACAAAAAAAACCCTAATGATTTCAAAAATACCAATCCGATGCAAACTATAGTTGTACAACTATATTACATCAAATTGGTTGGCCAGGTTTTTTTTTGTTCTACAATATTTCGAAGACAATAGAATAGCAAGATAGGGGATGAGCTTTGATATACTATCAATCAAGCAAGTTGTGAAATTTATCAGATTTTTCTTTTTTTTTAATACGGACTCAGGCAGACTACGTATACAGACGAATCACCAAATTAAATTTCGTTGCACCACTTTATTGCATTTTATGGTGCAAGAAGTTTTTGTATAACTATCGTAGTCATTTTCAGATATCAGAGAGCATTGTCATCATCAGTAAAACATAAAATTATTAATTCTTTCTACTTAAGTTCTTATCATTGATTTTATTTCACTTGGGTGTAATAATTTTTGTAACTCATATGTATTTTCAGATATTAGTACAGCGTTTTTTGTAAAACAAGATTTATATGTCTCTAACATAAATCTTCATAAATACACGCATATAAATACACGTTTTATATATTTCACATTTTGCTATGATTTTTTCCATAGAGTTGGATTTTTTCCAATCACCGTGACATCGTAAATGTCAAACATGACCTTAAATGTCAAAAAAAAATTGTTTACGTTGTCTCATGATCGGTAAAATTAATTTTACAGTGTATCATCCGCGGCTCATTTTCACGACACACGTTGTTAAATTATGTATCCGAAAATATGTTGATACACAGTATAGTTTGGTACAATTATCTTGAGTTTTTTTTTTATTAATGAAGCAATAAGTTTTAAAAATTAAAGAAAAATAAGTATAAATTTTACTTTGTGTTTCAAAAATAAATTTAAAAAAAAGTTTTTTTTTTATTTTAATGTACTTTAATTTGAATAGGAAATGGACTCACGAAAGAAAGATGCTTTTATTATAAGTATAAGGTTAAATCACAAGGAAGATTTTTCTTCAAAAAAACTAAACAAACATTTTTTTACGAAATCGTCCATATTAAATCTCCACAATTTTAAAAATTTATCCACAAAATAGGCATCCACAAGAGTATAATATTTTGACATTTGATTTGATGTTTATTTCAGAGACAATGTACTTAGAGTGATCGGAATTGTAAGCAAAGTACATTGTGTCGCCAACACAACATTGTCAGTTCAGAAAATTTGACATATCGTATTTGTATGTACATTGTATCGGTTGAAATATTTTGGTTAGATTTCCGATGTCATCGTCATTCGTCCTGTCTTGTTTTATTAATGATAGTTTTATAATGATATGTATGCTTATGCTATATTGTTCGATAAATCCTAAATAAATTCGGGGTATTGATTGCACTGATTTTATCTATTGCCATCATAATTATTTTAATTCCTAACGAAATTCTAATTTTATTTTGCCATTATGTTATTGGTTAAAAATATGTGCGTTGTTGTGGTGTTCGTCTTCAAAACTTATTTTGTACTGATTATTTCGAATGGCATGTATATTTTGATCAAATGCTAAAAAAACATATAACCGCAAGCTTCTCAACTTAAAATGTTATGTTTTTACTTAATTTATCTGCCATACAAATCGTGTTTTGATCTATTCAATTTTGTAGTGAGATAAATTTATTATAAATTTACACCACGTTACTCTCATACTTGACTTAAGACTTTATTTTCATAATAAATAAATTACGATCTTTTGAATGGTCTGGCCAGAATTGGACTACCTATCTTCGTTCTAAAGATATCAACTGTGAGTTTGTCGTACATTGAAAAATAAAACTACTTTTATTGGTTCTGCTGCTATATATACTATGTTTAACCCGGTGTTTTTTTAATGTCGCTCTGAATGGTAGAGAAATCTCACTAAATCCGAATGATAAATTCCGTTGTAAAGTTCTTCTTCGTTTACTGAGTAAATCAGTGATGGTTTTTCGTGGACATTTGTTTACTCTCGCAATCTCAAATATGTGTTCTCTTTTACTAAACAGTTTTTCGGTAGTTGAGAAGGGTTAACATTCAATGGATCATATGGTTGAAAGAAGCCATCTTATGTTGATAGGAGCGGTTCGAGATATGGTGAGAACGACCCTGTCAATATCCGCAAGCTTTCTGTAGATCTCTAGTTCTAGAAAGGTTCTTGCTTTGGTTAACAATAAATCTTACACGCTGGGTGGCGCAGTAGATAGAACGCTTAAAATCGAAAGGTCCCAGGTTCGATTCCTGATGAAGCAAAAAAATGCTTTATTGGTTTTTCGACATGGTGCAGCACCCTTTGTCATTGGGATGAACAAAATAACGAAAAATAATTGAGAGTATACTCTGGTAACAACTTAAATAAAATAAAGCTATTTCTATTTAAGAATGCTTAATTCCTGACAATAGTCGTAGTTTTCCACATTTAATGAGTTGAAAAGCCAGTAATTTGGTAAATAAATGCTCGAAAAACATTGTAGATATTGTAGTATAAACTTGCAGTACCGACTAAATTAAACACGAAAAGAGGCTTCAACCTAAGTTGCTATCAAGAAGATAAAAAAAATCTAAGAGTGGTAAGTAACCTTCTTTATCTACTTCCACAGTAAACTGTATATTCCTGTGAAGTCCTTTAAGAGTAGTTAGTGTTGATTCTAAATCCCTTTCTCTTTATTACAGCAAAAATATCATCTACTTATCTCTTCCGAAATCTTGGAAGGGGTTTCCTTGAAAATTTCACTGATGAATGGCTGGAGGGGATTTCCCATTGGAGCTCCCTTGAATTGATTTGTTGTTGTTTTAATGAAAGATATTTAAACCATCAAAACAACAAAAAACGCCCAGAAAATGTCTTTTTCAATTAAATTTTTATCAGAAAAATTGTTTGATTAAATTTTCAAATTTCGATTGCCGATATGATTTCATTTGCATCGTATGGGAGGGAAAATTTAAAAAATTATTTAAGATATTTCCAAATTTAATGTTAATTTACCTATTTAAAAACAAAAAAAAAGGAAAAAAATTATACTTTCTTTGTTGTTTTTTATAAACTAAAAGCAATGATAATGAAATTAATTAGTATTAACCTCATAATGAAATCTTTTTTTTAATACACACACACACATTCAAAAAAAAATTCTTTCTTTATTCTTTAATTGTCTAATTATATGCAATTAAAAAGATTTTACTAATTTACTCATAATACAAAAACAAAGACGAACAAAAGCAAAAAAAAAAAAAAAGGAATTCCCAGTCAAGTTAAATTAAAGGGAAAAATTATTTTCATACTTATTTTTTGATTCCTTTTAAATAAAACAAAAAAATAAAAACAAAATAGAAATATGGAAGGAGATAGGGATTTCCGATAGAAATTAGTCTAAAAATATAAATATATATACATAAATGAAAAAACAAAAAATAGAATCGTACATCCTTTTTACTCTTTTTCAAAGCTGTAAAATTTAAATGTATATATATATATACCTCATATTGAATGTATATTATGTATATATATATATATTTTTTCTATAATATACCTTATCAGAATATTCATAAATGAAATGATGAAATCAAAAATAAAAATAAAATTAAATTAGTATTACAAATTTGTATACAAGTTTGAAATTTTAAATTCAGTTATTTCCCTTGACACATCATCGAAGATAAATCAGACATTTTTAACTGTTTATGACATTATTTATGAATATACAAGTCAAGTATATTAACATATATGAGTATATAAGTCAAAAATTTTAATTGGATTATCATTTAAGAGTTTTTTTTTGTTCTACAACATATCGAAGACAATAGAATAGCAAGATAGGGGATGAGCTTTGATATACTATCAATCAAGCAAGTTGGGAAATTTACTGTATCAACTCAATCACGGTATGTATCTCCGAAAAGTTAAATTCGACCCATATTAACGTATGCAATCGAGACAACTGCAGAACAAAAAATTTTAATCACAGATATGTGAGGCTTAAGGCAAATACGTGGTTACATGTTAAGATATAAGAAACGTAGCAATGTAATCAGGGACCTACAAGATATACAAGATATTTACCTATATTCTCTTAGACCCATCTCGCGAAATCGTGTGAAAATATCTCTGAACTGAAGAGATAGTTTTGTATTTTGTTAGACACAGACGCGATAGCGAATTGCCGCAACGCCAAATGTCAAAACAGTCTCTTATTCTGTTAGACCTTTGACGAGACGCGACAGTAATTTTTTATATACTCAAAAAATGTAAACGATAGAGTATCTCGCCAAAGTATTTTGTGTTTTTTATAAAAAAAATTTAATTAAATAAATAAATTAAATAGATAAAATAGTTAAGTAAAAATTAATAAACAATTTTTGATTATTTTTTTTGCATTATTATTAAAATTGTGTTTTTGTTTGAAAAAAAAAAAAACCATCTTTACTATTACCGTTTTACTTTACTGTTTTTTGACAGTAAAAACTGATCAGTAGTACCAACAAATAAAATGTACTATCGCGCCGCTTACAGTATCTAACAGAAATGCATATTCAACGAAACGGTACGAGATAAATTTTTCTTCTCGTCAACGACGGGTCTAAGAGAATATGGGGTGATTGTCACTTTTTTTTTTTATATTCTTAACACTAATTTAGGTTGAAGCACAATATTGTGTTTAATTAAGTCGGTACTGCAAGTTTATACTACATATTTATTTACAATATTCTGGTTTATCAACTACTCATTAAATGTGGAAAACTACTACTATTATTAGGAACTAAGCCTTCTTAAATAGAATAGCTTCATTTTATTTAAGTTGGTACCAGATTATACTCTCAATCATTTTTTGTCATTTATTTGAACCCAATAACAAAGGGTTTAGGGATTAGGCCGAAAAATCCATGAAGCATTTTTTCACGAATCGAATCTGCTGGACATTTCGGTTCAAAGGCGAATACGGATCGAATTAGACGAACAAAAACTAAATAGATCATCTAAATATAAGATGGCAGAGATGATCGATTGTCGAAGGTAGTGTAATGAGTGCTCAAATTCACATCAACGATTTCTGAGGAAGATTTTCCAAAAGGTGGTATGAATGTTGGACATTGTCTAAACATAGAGGATAAAATAATGTGAATGATACCATTTTCAATCATCACTTTCGTTACGTTATTTAGCGATAGTTTTGTAAATCAATTTAAATATTGCTTTCTGCACTCTATTCTCAGATCATTTTACATACGTATACACTGATCATCAGCTTAATATTTGGACCGTAGCAAAGCGTGCTATACCTGAGTTTTTAATTAACTGATTAATTTCACAAATATTTATTTTTTTGCATTCGCATATTTTCAACCTTTCTAGGGCCAAATATCTTTCTGAGTAGTTTTCATTCGAAAATACTTAAACTATATTTACATTCGCTTTGTTCAGGTATTTTGCAATCATATGTACCAATTGGAGATATATTTTTTTTTATAGATATAATGAGCTTGATTTGCGTGGATATAAATTTGAATGGCAGTATTTTCTTATTCTCGAAATAACTTCTGTTGCTAGTTTCTATTCTATCATGAAGGAACAGTGTTGTATACTATTATAATTACCTATTCATAACATTGTTCCGAGATATATAAAATTTGAAGTACTTTCAACATTATATTTTCAAATCGTGATATTTGAGAATTTTTATTATGTATAGTAATTTTTATGTATAGCCACCTTTATTAACATCCTGCTCAATTTTAACAAATAATTCTTTTTCTTCAGATGCATATCCAATACTAAATGTCTGGGATAACATTTCTGAAGCTCTCTACATTCTGCACATGGTTCTCCCACCTTTAGGAGCCAGTCCATTGCCTGACATTTCTTACGAATGGCATTTGTTTTCTGCCGACGTGTTGTGTTCTATACCTTCAATTTTACCTTGCAAAATCAATTGTAGGATATAATATTTGTCATTTCGCATTATATGACCCAGGTAAGTTTTTTTCTGCGTTTGATTGTTAATCACAACTCGCGGTATCTACCTATTCTACTTAGAACCTCATTATTATTCACTCGATCTACCCATGATATCTTCAGTCTTCTATACCATTTTTAGGTATAATATTGCTTCTTGAGACTAACTCTAATATAGTCAGTACTGAAAATAATTCCACTCTTGTTTAGTTTTTCTATTCCATAAATTAGGACTAGCTTAAGTAATAGAGCAGACGATAGAACGTGTCTCTGTCTTACAACATTTTTTACATTTATGTGTTTATAATGCAGAATAAAAATTTGACATAATGTCCTTAATTTTTTTGGATTTTCTAGGCCACTTTCAAGCTAACTGTTACTATCCAAAAATTTATTTAAGATCTGTAAAGTCTCCATACGACATACGACCCAATGAGGAGTATATAATTTGATTTGATTTTCGATTGTCCTAAAAACTGTTTTGTGTTATCCTCATTCAGTACAAGCCCCATTTGTCTCGTAGATGATTTTAATATTTCATCAAACTCTCTCTCTCTATACTTGATCATTGTCATATTGTTGAATCACTAATTTGATTCTATATCTTGTAGGAGTCTGCAAAATGGTCAGAAGAACTAAAAGCTCTTCTTCCTTCTCTTAATTAATTGGATCGAGGTACTTGAAGGGTTCCACACCTATACTATGTTCCCCTAAAATTTCATAAAATCATTATTTTCTAAATGGCATTAATTATTCTCTTACTTTCTTACTTTCTATATTTATATACAGAGTAGTTCACTCTAAGTTAAGTTAAATTGAAGAAACAATCATATTGGATTTTTTAAATAAAATATTATTAAAATTTGGTTAATTAAAAAAATAACGGTATTAGCATACACATTTTCTTTACCTACATTTTATAATAATATAAACCTTGTATTTAAAAAAAAATAGAAGATGATGAAATACAAAAACCCTTTTAAATAAATTGAGCCTATATAGAGTTTTAAGTAAAATCAAATTATATTAAGGGATTTTCCATCAGGGAAAAATAGTTTTTATGAGTTTATTTTGCAAAACTTTAATAATAAAATTTGAAAAACGTTTTCCCCACGGAATATCTCCCCTTCTTCTTTTTCATTTTTTCTAAATCACTATACATTAACATTTTGCTAACCATTGAATTATATAAAATCGTGGATTAAACTCAAATTTAAAAAATAAAACAACAAGAGGGGCTGCTTGTACGTATTCATTCAAGTGTGAAAATTTGTAAATCCACGTAAAATACAGAAATTATTATAGAATTAGATCATTGCAGATGTAAAATATAATTCCGCAACATGGATTTCCAGTGCAACATTCAAGCATACAAACATATATCAACCATTTTGCTCTGCACTACACAATGCATTGTACAGAATTATAGCATTCTTCAAAAGGTTATTTTGTTGAGTGTAGCCAGGAATAATTGTGGGCAAATATTGTTACACTTTTCGATTGGCAATAATGCCTCACTATGAAAAATGTATATTACAGATGTAGAAAGGACATAGCTAATGCAAACTTAAGTCAAAATTTACAGTTTCATTTGAATAATGGCTATTTTAAGAAAACAAGCTAAAAACAAATTAGAAAATCATTATATTTAATTTGTAAATTAAAAACAAGTATGGTACAAATATTTGAACTATTTAAAACCGATTTTGAATATTATTCTTTTAAATGCTAGATATTTAAAAGGAGACGTAGCGAATTCAAATATTAATAAATATTTTTTCAAATTTTTTTTAAAAAAATTTTTTTTGTATAAATTTTTGGATATTTAAAAAAATAAAAAGGGAAAAAGGAAAAAAAATTTCGGAAGTAAGATTTAGAACAGAAAACTACAGAAAAAGTAGTACGAGACACTTACTACTAGTATATAAAGGGTTTTTAAATTTCGATAGACTACCAATTGAAATAAAGAAAGAGAAGAGACTGAGAACATTTAAACATGATTGTGTAGTTTATTTAAAATTGAAAAGGTTAATGTGAATATTTTTGTAAATACAATTTTAAAATTAATATGTTAAATATAAAATAATTGCAAATCTATAATTATAATTGACAAGCATTTAGGGATCTGCGCAGTAGACACCTTTTCATTTTATTTCGATTCTCCTACTCCTTAATGAACTTCATATAGTTCAAATATATTATATAAGTTGTTAATAAAACAATAATGCGCACACAGTTGAAATTTTTTTTACTCATATGGTTTTATTATTAAGCAAGTACATTATGCATATGTGAGATCTTATTAAAATAATAAACAAAAGCAAACAAATCAGTTATTATAATTTACATACATATGTACTTGCAAATGAATCTATGTACACATGCCAAAAAAAGCAAAAAAACAAATTCATCCAAAATAAAAAATATAAAAACAGCAAAAAAACAAATCACTTGAATTCTTCATTTTTATTTTTTTAAGTAACTGTTTCTAAATTTTGGTTATTTGTAGTAATAATATAGTTTTTATTAAAATTATGTAGGTAAACATACCTCTTTAATGACAAAATTTTTTATTTTTAGTAATTTTATCCACTAAATGCCACTTACTATAGGGAATATATCGAAAACGAAGCAGTATATGAGTGACGTGTATTTATGTCAGTACGTAAATTACTGTTTTTTTAAAAACTTTAAATTTGACTTCAACTTGAAATATAATTACTCAACAGGGGCCCCTAGTCTTATATATAATACAAAAGATGAACGACGTGGTGATTAAAAAACCAATAATAATTGAATAGTAAATTACCCTTCGGTTATACTCAATTTCAGTAATTTAAAAAAATTTCTGACTATAACCGTTTTGTGACTATAGGCGTAGTCAAAAAAAAATTGCATCTTTATAAACAAAATCAAATTCAATTAAATATCATTCGTATAACAATTTTAAATTTTATTTTATTCATAAATAGCAATTATTCTGTTATGTAATCACAAGATATACATATTTGTAATAAAGACCAAAAAAAAGACAACATATAAATCAGTTTTTTAATAAAATAATTTAAAAAAAAGTTTATTACTTACTTTGCTTCAAAAAAATTGTTGACTGTAACAGAATTATGACTACAAACGTTTTTATATAACTATAATCGAATTAAAATACATCGATCTACTACGTTTTTTTTTTTTTTTACGTTCTGGACAGTAACTTAGGTAGGAATCACCTTTTCGTGCTTAATTAAGTACGGTACTGCAATTTTATACGTTGAGAGTAATGGGATTTTATTGTGTTAAGTTATATTGAAATTAGTATAAATTTCGTCATAAAGTATTAGGTATTATACTTTAATTTCATTGTATTCAATAATCAAGCAATTCAGAAAACAACTACAATTATACCAAAACAAATATTTCTTTTTATATAAAATCGTACCGTGAAAAAACTGCTTCTGTGCAATTGCACAGGGGATTCACTAGTACAAATATATAATTAAAGGTAAATGTCTTATTAAGAGTATGTTTTGTAAAAGTAAAACTTGTAAAAAATTTGTAAATTAAATTAATTACAAAATGAAGTACAAAATGTAAAAAAAGGATACATTTAAGAATTTGAAATGTGAAATAATATCTTAAATAAATATCAAAAGTCGAGTACAAAAAACTGAAGAAGTCTGCAAGTAGTACAGAAAATACGCGTATCTGTATAAGCATATCAGTAAAATTAAAAGGAAAATATTCGACTATTTTCGATAATTATATATCAAAAGCTTGTTTTTAAACTAATAAAGCACTATTATTATTATTATTATTTACCAGTCGGCTACTTAGACCACATTTGGAATATTTGAGGATTAAAAAATCATGAATGTCAAAAAATAAAACCATATTAAGCTTTTGAGGTTCTGTATTTTGGTCTTATTAAGCTCGATTTTATTAAACAATGATTTACGAAATTGAATTTTGATTAAATCTTATAACTCACAGATATTTTTATAACATTTTGATATAATTTATTGAATTAATCAGAGTTCAAAATCGCTGAAATTGTATGATTGAACTATAATAATAATAATAAGACTTTATTTCATCAAAACCAAAAGCTAATTTACATTAAATATTTAAGACTTAACTTAAAAATTTATAAAAACAAAAAATATTAAATATAGTAAAATAAAAGTTTAAAACTAGCTTAGTTGATTAAATGAAAAAGTTAGGTTCGATCTGTTATGCAAAGATAAGTGACGAAAGAACACTATAACACTATACAATAAACATAGATGGAACACACATTCAATAATATACATATATATATATAATAGTTATGTTAACATTTTCCAAATTTACAAAATAATCATAAGCAATATTTCTTGATAATTTCTTATTTTTTGAAGTAAAAAATGTCATTTTCATTCGTTAAAAAAAAAAAAAATGTATTTTATTTATCATAAATCTATATCTTCACCACAACATATTACACCATCTCTAGTAGATTATATTTTTAAATTTAGTATCCTATAAATATGGAAAATAAAACTTGAATCTCATTAAATTTTGTTTTTATCATTTATTTATTTTTTTTATTTTATTTTTATTTTATTTTTGTGAAAGCTACAACCACACCACCACTTCAAATTTGTATATCATAATAATGTATAATAATAAGAGAAGAACTCTAAACAAAAAATGAATGTATCCTTATACAAAAATGAAAATAAATGTATATATATATATACAACAATAATATGTATATATTTGCTTATTATTATTACTATATTATTATTCTTATTATTTAAGAAAAATAATATTGTATATACGAGTAGATTATACTTCACTTGAAGATTCACTCAATTCAATTCCTTGAGAGAGAATTTTCAAGATATAGCATAGCTACATAATAAGAAAAAATTTTTATATAAGAATTAAATGAGGGAACGACCGACCATCATAGAATATACTTTTTATTGAGTCCTTTTATTTTATTTTTTTTTTTTTTTTTTTTTGTCATAGTTCTGTACTTTTAAAGATAAAAATTTATTTTTGTAAAAATAGGGCTAGTGAATTCTAAAAAAATCAAAAAACAAAAAAAGTAAACACAAATAAACAAAAAGTTATTTTTTATAACCACCACTGACTTAATTTTGGATCCTTGAAAATTTCAACTCATAATAATGAGCCCAAAAAATAAAAAAATAAAACAAATTACTTATGAAAATAGAATAATTTTTTTGAATGTGAATCCTTGTTTGATGCGGTTCTCGATTTTATTAAAATTTAAAAATTATTTTTTTTTTTTATTTTTTGTTTATTTTGTAAATTTTTTTTTTTTTTACTAAACAGTAGGTATATTTTTTTTTTTTGCAGTATTCTTTTAGTAATTTAATGAGAAAAACAAATTATGTATTTTGTAAATTTTGAAAAAAAAAAAATAAATAAATTTTGAGGTATAACCTCTTGAATCTAGCTAGCTACAAACATAAATATAATATAAAAGTTCTTCTACAATATATAATTTTATTTATAATTTTAAAAAATTTATTATTCAAATCAACATAAATAAACCCACAGGACGATCGAGATTAACGAATCGGAAGAGAGATAATAAAATAGAAGAGAAAATTAAACAATTTTTAAATTTAATAAAATTTTCGTTATACTGATTTAATATAATATTATGTTTATATAGAGCGAAGCATAAATTATAATTGAAAAGTAGGGAATTTGGTCAATTTATTTAAATGTAAATATTGAGTTTAAGCAATGACTATATACAACATAAGACATCCAATCCAGAGTAAAAATTTTTGTAATCAAAGCTAAAGTATGACAGTTTTCTTCAGGAATGAAGAAATGTTAAAATTTTATAACAAAACCATTAGTGCCCCTCATGCAATTTCGTAAATTTACGATTCGTATTATTTTGGTTCTTTTATATTGCTAGTTTGCTACACTTTCATACAAAACTTTATAAACGAACGGATGATAAAATACGAATTCGTAAATTTACGAAAGAAAAATAAGAAGCCTCTGATCTATTTAATTTTCATTTCGTATCTTAATATCTTCGTATTGTTGATAGTTAATGTCAAATATCAATAATAAACAAATACCAATTATCAACAAAATATTAATCAAATTAATTTTTTCTTAACAAACGTAAACATTCAAAATTAAAAATAAATTTACCTAAATGTGAAGTGAAATTTTTATAAAAAAGAAAATTAAATTAAAACAAACATTTGTATTTACTTTTGAGATGTTTTCTAGAAGCATGGATTCTTCGGTGAAGGACCATATTTTTGTGACGCATTACAAATTTACTCTTCAGGAAAAATTTACATTCGTAAATTTACGAAATACGAAGATACGAAATGCGTGACGAGCGCTATTATAATTGTTATAACTGTTATAAACATTTACTTTACCATCATATAGATTCCTTATATTATTGCCTTAATAGTATGAATACCCCCACACACATATATGTTATTATATGGCCCAGTCGGAAATTTTACTCATTCCGAAATCATTCTTCACGCATTACGTTTTCACCATGACTACTTCCTTTTTCCCATTGCGATTTCATGTTACTTTTCTTAACGAATGTCATAGGATGTAAGAAGTCCCTTATACATTACAATTTCATGCAGAAGAAAGTACTTCAATACATAGATGAAAATGTAATGTATAAAGTAGCACTTCTATATAACTGAAAATGTGATGCTTGAAAAGGTGCTAAGAAAGACAGTATGATACACATAGTGGCATTTATATCTCAATTTCTGAAAATTGTTAGATACGTCCGATTCAAAATTCACCATCGATATTTTTACTGTTAATTTTCATTCCCTCAGTACTAAAAACTTTCATGTCATTTACAAAATCATGTAAATACTGATCCACATTTGCTGGTTTTTTCGTACCTATGTAACAACCAATTAGGAATACTTTCGTGTTTATTTTATTGTATACAAGAATTGGCCATAAAGATTGTTTTGAATTTTTAAATAGTGGAAGTCCATCGATAGTAGATCTACTCCTATATGAAAATATTCTTCTCCTATTCTCCTGCGCAACATTTCTAACTGTGGTTTGTATATTTTCATTCATCAATGATTTCAAGCTAAGTGGGACATCCAGATTTTCTGATTTTAAAAGTTTAAGCATGGATTCCACACAGCCTCTTGTGGAGTTATGCTGAAAATACCAATCTTTCAATTTATTTTTAAGTTTTCCATTTAAATGGTTTAAAATTTATCTGCTGCTAAAAAACTAAACTATCTGTATTCATAGATTTTTAATCAAAAGATATGTTTAAAAATATTTGAAATTGTGAAGTGTTAAATAAAAACGAAACGTTGGCGATTAGATAAATTTCCATTTAGTTCCCACCAGACATTATTAAATGTAATAAAATTATATAAAAAATTTTTTGTCGTACATAAACAGTACTTGATCTATTTATAATTGAAGTTTCCTTTGGCATAGCTCTTGATGTTTCAATTTGTTGTTGTACTATGTGGTTCACATATATTCGAGATTGAATTTTCATTCTCGAATAAATCGGCAGAATTTCGTAAGTTTTCTTCGCCTAGTGAAACAATTTAATTAGTTTTTTGTATTAATTTATACAAAAAATTAAAACTTACATTAATTTTTTTAAGAATATTTTGAGTTGGATATAAATCCAAATCTGTTTTTTCAATCGGCTCTTCAATAAGTTCGGACATTCCACTTTCGACATTGTCTGCAAACATTTCTTCAAATAAATAATCCAAACTCATTTTTTGATATCACAACTGAGAGCTCAAAATGTTTTCAATTTTATATAGAAAAAAATTGTTGTTTTTACCAAAAAACAAAATCCGTTATATTATCCAGACATGTCTTCAATTTTACATCGAATAATTTTTTTTTTTATTAGAAAACAAAAATCGTTGTGTTAATCAGACTACAGTGTTATAAATTACCTGCACATTACTTTGTAATGTATATTTGGAAGTAGTTCGTATGCTATGTTGCATTTAGATTCAAAAGTAACACATGAAAATTTCAGCCCTTTTCATTGATGAAATCATCAATGAAATCATCAATGAAATTTGAGCTAATGCAAAAAATTTCTGAGTGGGGGATGTTAATTGATAATAAATACTAGGAAACATACAGTAGAACAAATGTATATGACAATATGCAAAACTATATGTACAACGTGTATTTAGATATAATATGCAGTAATATACGAAATCATATCTTAAAGTAAATGTTAATAACAGTTGAGAATTATAACGATTTTATCTATACTTATAAAAGGGAAAGTTTGTTTGTTTGTTTGTTTGTTTGTTTGTTTATTTGTTTGTTTGTTTGTTTGTTCGCTATACACGCCCACAGTTTTTAAGATAGAGTTCTGAAATTTTGTACAGTTATTCATGGTACCGGTATGCAAATAACGCGGTACTTTACAAAGCCATCAGATGACAGGTTCGGGTTGCTGCCGTACAACTCTTACCAAGACTCGGGAATATTTTAAAAACCATGTGTGTGACAGATATGAAAATTTACATTTAGATTCTCTTTCACAAATAAAGAAATTCGACTGTTACCGATTTCGAAAATTTGGACTGGTTCGGGTTGCTGCCATACAACTCCCAGCACGTACGTCCCGGGACTATTTCAAAAACCAATTGTGTTAGAGGCATGAAAACTTACACTTAGATACTCTTTCATAAATACAGAAATTCGACTGTTACCGATTTCGAAAATTTGGATTGGTTCGGGTTGCTGCCATACAACTCCCAGCACGTACGTCCCGGGACTATTTCAAAAACCAATTGTGTTAGAGGCATGAAAACTTACACTTAGATACTCTTTCATAAATACAGAAATTCGACTGTTACCGATTTCGAAAATTTGGACTGGTTCGGGTTGCTGCCGTACAACTCCTAGCACGTAAGTTTCATGAATATTTCAAAAACCAATTGTGTTACAGGCATAAAACCTCACACTTAGATACTCTTTCACAAATACAGAAATTCGACTGTTACCGATTTCGAAAATTTGGACTGGTTCGGGTTGCTGCCATACAACTCCCAGCACGTACGTCCCGGGACTATTTCAAAAACCAATTGTGTTAGAGGCATGAAAACTTACACTTAGATACTCTTTCATAAATACAGAAATTCGACTGTTACCGATTTCAAAAATTTGGACTGGTTCGGGTTGCTGTCGTACAACTCCTAGCACGTACGTTTCAGGAATATTTCAAAAACCAATTGTGTTACAGGCATAAAACCTCACACTTAGATACTCTTTCACAAATACAGAAATTCGACTGTTACCGATTTCAAAAATTTGGACTGGTTCGGGTTGCTGCCGTACAACTCTTAGCATGTATGTCTCAGGAATAAAAACCAATAGTGTTACAGGCATGAAAATTTACACTTACATACTCTATCAGAAATGGTTAAAAAAAAAAATTGTGTTACAGACTTGAAAATTTATTCATAGGTATTCTATGAAAAATAAAAAAACATGTATTGTCCTGAAAAAGTATTTTCGAATTTAGGAATCAGTATAAAATTTTTACATGACTATGTGAAGTGGCTATGTAAATTAGCCACAAAAATGTGACAATTCATTTTATTAATCAGAAAATACTGCAGAGTGTTCCAGGGGGTCTATGTGTACAAATCGATAGATACAGTTATCGATGAAAATGAAGTTGTTGTTCCTCATCAATTGGAATTAAAAGTAGTAGCTTCAATATTGCTTCTACGAAACTTGAAGAAGCCAAAACTACGGTAGTAGATTAAGAATAAGAATTTGGCATCCTCATTTCATTTAAGTACAAATTCCAATTGATTGTGGAAAAGGCGAACATATCTTTATTTCAAGAATACCTCAACAGCAAGGAACGTATTTGCTTATACTTCATCAGAAAAGACCACCGAAATATTGTTTACAAAGAAATAATTTTAATATAAGTATAGCTTAAGTTGGAGTATTGTTGATATTTTGTTATCGTAGTGAAAAAAAAATATTAGAATATTTTTGATAAACCAATTTTTTTCAATTCGATTCATAAATCAAACTTCATTGAAATAAATTCGATTCATTTTGTGGTTGACCCGGACAACGTCGGGTAACTTTGCTAGTTTTAAATATAATCGTTTTTTTTATAACACTTTTTAATTTCGTGTTTAATATTTTCTATTAATAGATGTCATGACAGTACACAACAAAACAAAATATTTTTGCTTCATTACAATTTTTTTTACTCTGGATTGGATGTCTTATGTTGTATAGTCATTGGTTTAAGTAATCGAAATGTCTCTACTTTTAAAAATTATTATTTCCTGTGAAAATATTATGTTTCAGAATTTAACCAATACGTAAATATACAGCCAAATATTTTCATGGTATTCAATTTTTTCAGCTATGTGTTTCAGTGTAGAATTTGAACTCACTAAAGGCCGACCTACCTTTTTCGGTTTTTCGCAGCACACCAACATGCCGCAATTTTCAACCGCACGTTCCTTTTCATTGTATTAGTAGTCAGAGTAAATAAAACCCACCTATGTACTTTATTTTCCAAATGATACCAAAATCTCAAATCAAACTTTACTCTTATTAGTTAGTAGTGAGAATTGAACCCCACTGAAGCCCAGGTGGGTTATTGTGCAATTCAATATAATTTTGATATTATATAATTATTAATTAATATTTTATTTTTTATTTGTATTAAAAATAATTATTTATTTTTGTTTTGATGTAGTATTTTTTAAAGAATTAGTAATGTTATCATGATGTAGCTTAAAGCTCAGTTTAGGGTCAAGTGTTAACCCGAGATCTATAATAGAATTTACTGTTGAAAGAGGGAAGCCATTTAATTGCCAGTTGAATTGAAAGGGTTGATGAAAAGGTTATGATTTGGCATTTAGAAGTGTTCAATTCATAATCAATTTTTTGAACAGCAAAAAGCGAAATTGTTAATATCATTTTGTAGGTTTAAGCAATCCGGAATGAGGAAGATATAGAAGTAAAAAGCTTTAAGTCATCTGCAAAACTCTAACAAAATTATAAAACTAAAGCGTCCTATATGACCAGGGCCTGGGAGAGGGGGGCTCATGAGAGTCTTTTGACATGGGCCTCTTAATTTTAGGGGTCCCCAAACAACACTATTTGATACTACACCAAACAATCAAAAAGTTTATTTCGCACCTTACATAGGGCAACAATTTTTTTTCTAAGATAAAACCTAATTTAACTATAGAATAGGAGGCCTTATTTTTGGTGTAAATCCGTAAACGAATTTGAGCTATGCAGTCTTTCGGTTGATGCTCAGATTCAGATTGAATCATTTAAAAAATATTTATCAACATTTGAATGTGTCTTGATGTCTACAATTTGGATAAAGGTTTTAGTTCTATTGCATCAAACAAATCTAATTCTCCAAGCGCGAAAATCAACATTGACAACAGAAAAAATTAATATTGATAAACTTATTGAAGATATAAAGGAAATTAAAAATTCATGGGTTTCGGTTCTTTCAGAATCAAAGAAAATTGCAGCAGCTAATGACGTTGTTACAGAATTTATTACAAATCGCAGAATAAAAAATCAAGTATCTGCAGAAGTATATTTTCACAACTACATTTTTAACGAGATCATTGATTCTATAACATATGGACTTAAGCGCAGATTTAAAGCTGTTTCCACCATATGCAACACATTTGAAATTTTATAGAATTTTAATGAGATGGAAGAGAAGAGCTTAATTGAATCAGCAAGTATTTTACAGACAAAATATCAAAATCAAATAAGTGAAGAAATTCTGACAGAATTTAATAATCCAATTAATTAAATAAAAAGAAAAAAAAAAATAAAAAAATAAAAAAATATAAATTAAACTTTAAAATTATCTTTAATATTAAAACTTTAATTATCTTAAATTTTACTTTATTTCTCTTTAAAATCTTTACTAATTTATTTAACATTTCACTCTTCATTATCACATAATACTTAAAATTAATTAATATAATTATTTAAACATAAACTAAAACAATAAACTATATTTGTATCCAAAATTAAATAAATGCACTTTTCGAAAAATTAAAAACTAGTTTAAAAAGAACAAACTTAAACAATAATATTAAAATAGATTAAAATAAATGTAAACACCGAGACCGGTTTACACACATGCATGCTCATTGCTCCTATTAATTACATGTCAATTTCGTTCAACTGTCAAAACAATTAAAATAATTAATCAGCAGTGTTGCTCAAAAATTAAAACAGTGTTACTCAAATAATAAAACAGTGGCTCACAACGTCACTAATTCGAAATAAATCTACATCAAACTTATTTGAACACATTTTAATTTTAATTCAAAAGACAAAATGGCTAGCATTAACATAGCAAACATCAAAAATTGCGGCTCTTGCAAAAAAATGTTTAAAGGACAAATAAAGAGAATAATGTGTGATGGAATATGCAAAAATTGGTACCATATCACTTGTGTAGGACTTGGTGTTGAAGATCACAAGAAATATTTGGAGAATGATGAAATGTATTGGTTTTGTGAAATCTGTAAAAAACAACGCAAGAATCGTCGTTCTACCCTGAATACTAATTCAACTGAATCTTGCACACCAAGTGGAAATCTAAATCATACTGTTGTTACTCCAAAAAATACAAACTTGGAAGAAAAAATCAACAAAATCTTAGACAAATTAGAATACTTTGGCTCTTGTTTTGCAGACTTAAATGATAAATTAAGTAAAATAAATGAAATAGTGGATAATCTAATAGAAGAAAATATTAACCTCAGAAATGAAAACCAAGGGTTATTGGTAAAAATAAATAGAAATTCCAGAGAAATAGAAGAATTAAAACAAAATAAATACAAAAATATAGTGGAAATCTGTGGAATACCGGAGGAAATAGAAAATAAATTAGAAGTAAGCAAAAAAGTCTTTCAAATTCTAGGTGTAGATGTTAGACAAGAACAGATAGAGAACGTGCAACTGGAAAGTAGATTCTCTAAGCATTCCAAATTACCTAAAAATTTAATCGTAACATTGGAAAATAATACTATTAAGAGAAAAATAATTGAAGCTAAAAAGAGAACTAGTATTAAATTGTCTGCCATAATCAATGACTTACCACCTACCATAAGAGATTCTTTTGTTTACATTAATGAAAAACTAACCAACAACAATAATTATCTATTTAAAAAAGCTAGAGAATTGAAAAGAGAAAAAAAAATAAAATTCGCATGGGTAAAGGACGGCAAGATTTTTATAAGAAAAGAGGACAACAGTAATGTTGTCAGAATTTACGATATAACATCATTTGATGACATCAATACCTAATCTTAACATCGATTTCACTTTGCCGTTTCTCCCAAAAACCCATCGTATAGATAATATAGAAACTTTAAAATTCAAAAACAAAAACTCGTTAAAAATTATGTATATGAATATTAGAAGCATAAAACACAAAATTGATGATGTACTCTACTTACTTGACTCTGCTGCCAATACTATTCATGTTATTATATTTACTGAGACTTGGATAGATGATGAAGAAAAAGAATTCATAAACATTCCAGGTTACCAAAAAGTTCTTTCTTGTAGATCTGGTAGGAAAGGTGGTGGTGCTGGAATTTTTATTCACAAAACAATACATTTTTCTACAGAAGAAACTTTCTGTGATAATTATTCTAGTTTTATAACAATTAAAATTAATTTAAAAAAAACTAATAAGCACTTTCACATTATGGCCGTATACAGACCTCCTATACAAAGCAAAGAATTTATTGATAATTTTTTACACATCTTTGATAACAAACTGAACAATCTTAAAAATAATTCTAATACTCTAATAGTTGGGGATTTTAATTTTAATATATTGGAAAAAAATAATCAGCGTATAAACGAATATAAAAATATTATATATTCCAATTGTTTTTTCTTCTGCAATAATAAAATAACCAGACCTGCTACCGACACGTGTTTAGATCACATACTAACAAATAATATAAATCAAAATATTGATATTACTCAATTAAGCTACGACATATCTGACCATGACATAATGTTTGTGGAAACTAGTTTACTCTCTTGTAATGATAAAATAAAAACTAATAATGCAACATATACGAAAATTAATTATGATACACTCAGAAAATATTTATCAGAGAAACCTATTTTTAATACAGAGTATATATTAACAACAGATGAAAAATGTGAAATGTTAAATCGTTATTTAACAAATGGAGTAAACAAATGTAGTATTATCGTAAAGAAGAAAAATAAAACAGGGAACTCAAAACCGTGGATTGATAATGAAGTCGTTGATGTAATTAAAACAAAAAATTATTGGCATCAAAAATTAGTTAAAGACTTTCAAAATGATCACATAAAAGAACACTACAAATATTGGCTGAATAAGTTAACCAAACTAAAAAGAACAAAAAAAAAAATGTATTATGAACAAAAATTCAGAAAATGTGGTAACGATGCAAGAAAAACTTGGCAAAATGTGAAGGAAATGATAGTTAGTTCAAATAATAATCTGGACAGCAAATTTCTAAATGATAATATGACGGAGTCAGACAAATTACATAAGCTTAATAATTTTAATTATCACTACAGTAAAATTGGTCAAGTATTAGCTAATCAAATAAAAAAAGAAACAATAATTCCTATCTCCGAAACAAATATTAGATTTAAATTCAAAACTGTCAACTATTGCGAGATAAAGAAATGCATTGGGAGATTGAAAAATTCCAACGCGACTGGTTCTGACAACATACCAACAAAAGTATTTAAAGAATGTAAAAATGAGATTGCACCATATATAAACTCACTAATAAATACATCACTTACCACTTCAATATTTCCAAAAATTCTAAAACAAAGTAAAATTACACCAATATATAAAAATGGAGACGAAAATGATATAAACAATTTCAGACCTATCGCAATATCACCAATCCTCAGCAAAATTATTGAAACATTGGTAAATGCACAATTCTCTGATTATTTAATTCAAAATAACATAATTAGTAACAGGCAGTATGGGTTTAGAAAAAATTCAAATACAGAAGCAACATTATTTGATCTGATAACATTAATTGAGCAAAACCTAAATCAAAAAAAAAAAAGTTGGAGTTCTCTTTTATGATTTCTCAAAAGCTTTTGACTCTGTGGATCGAAAGATACTATTAAGAGTACTATTCAATATGGGCGTTAGAAGTTCTTCATATAATTGGTTCAAAAACTATCTAAGTGATAGGTCACAATTCGCGGAGCTTCAGAAACTTAAAAGTAAAAAAGAAGATGTTAACTACGGTGTAATACAAGGAAGCTCGCTAGGTCCAACACTTTTTCTGTGTTATGTAAACGAAATTGCTAACCTAGAACTGAATGGGAAAATATTTATGTACGCTGATGACTTAGCAATTGTGTATACCGAGAATAACTATGAGGAATTGGAAAATAAAATCAACCTAGATAATGAAATCTTATTTAAAGTAATCAACAAATACAAATTAACTGTAAACGCAAACAAAACAAAATACATGTTATTGAAAGCACCAATCGGTCAAAATCTAAAATTGTTCTATAATAATAACATTATTCAGAAAGCTGATAACTTTAAATATCTTGGTTTGATAATTGACAGCGATATTTCATGGAATGTACACGTCATCGAAGTTATGAAAAAATGTAGAAGAGCAGCAGGAATATTCAAAAAAATATCATATAATATACCACATACATTAAAAAGGTCACTATATTTCAGTTTATTTCACTCAAATATAGTGTATGGGCTAATAATATGGGGAACAAGTACGTTGCAGAATTTGAAAAAAATCCAAACCTTGCAAAACAAGGCTATAAAAAACCTGTACAACTTAAATATTAGAACGTCTACTAACAGTTTATATGAGAACTTTAAGATCTTAAAGATGCAGGATCAAATAAAATTAGTACAAGTGAGTCATATATATAAAATAGTACACCAACAAATAATCACCAACACAACACTTCAACAAGGTTCAGAGGTTCATCAACATAATACAAGAAATGCGTCTGATTTTCGAGCAAGAAGAGGTATAAGCAACATTTATAGCACATCGGTCAATGAATATAATAAAATTCCAACTACAATCAAAAATAAAGATTATATAAGTTTTAAAAAATATATAAAAAATTTTAATTAATCAAATTATTATAATTTTCTTTTTTCTTTTCTAATAATTGAATTATAATATAATTCCTCAATAATTGTTAAAAATTTTCTATTTTGTAAATATTCTATATATCTTATTACTATGTTTTCTCTTTTCTTTTTTATAATATCATATTTTTATTTCTACTTCTATTTCCACTTGTTGTTTACTATGATGTATATTTAACATTTAATTTAAAAAAATTTAACTAATAATAATCACTCTGTATGAGCTAACGCTCTTTTTGAGAATAAAACAAATAAATAAATAAATAAATAAATAAATAAATTTAGATTTCTTAAAAGAGTCTATAAATCCAATTACAAGGGTGCACAAAAACGGTTTCGTAAATTTTTAGCTTTTAAAAGAAATAATTGAAATGGGGTTTTTAAATATATATCCAAATATTGCTATTATTGCACTCAGAATATTTTTAACCTTGCCAGTTAGCGTAGCAGAAGCAGAGAGGAGTTTTAGTGTACTCAAACGAATAAAAAATTATTTAAGATGAACCATGTTACAGGACCGTGTAAATGGTCTGGCGACGCTAAATATGAATTACGATATTGCGTGAAATGTGGACTATTCTGAAGTAATAAGTTCGTTTGCAGTTCTAAAGGCTCGAAAAGCACATTTTTAAATTTGAATTAATATTACGTTTTGTTTTTATACTTTGATATTCCGAATAGATTTTTTTTATTTTTGAAATATTAAATTTTCAATCAGTAAAATAAAAATATATAGGGAGTCCCATATGATGTTAGACCTGGGCCTCCAAGAAGCTCTAACAGGCTCTGTATATGACTACCTTGAGGAGCACCACGAGACGTTGAGTATTAGTCAGAAATTGCAGTTTAAACTACTCTCTTAAAATAAATTTAATTTAATACATATCAGCACATCAATGTAAAATGTCACGCTGGGTGGCGCAGTAGGTAGAGCGCCTGCCTTTCAACCGAAAGGTCCCAGGTGCGATTCTCAATGAAGCAAAAAAATGCTTTATTGGTTTTTCGACCTGGTCTAGTACCCTTTGTCATTGGGATATAATAAATGATAAAAAATAATTGAGAGTATAATCTGGTAACAAATTAAATAAAATGAAACTATTCTATTTAAGAAGGCTAAGTTCCTGACAATAGAAGTAGTTTTCGACATTTAATGAGTAGAGCCAGTAATTTGTTAAATAAATACTCGAAATATTGTAGATATTGTAGTGTAAAATTGCAGTACTGTACTTAATTAAGCACGAAAAGGTGATTGTTACCTAAGTTACTGTCAAGAGTGTACAAAAAAAAAAAAAATTAAGGGAATATAAAAAAAATTGATAGATCACAACAGCTTTGAATCAAAGAAAAGAGTTTATGAATTTATTGTACTGGTGAATTATAATTTCCTTCCATCAGTTTCATATATCAGAACTATACCTGGTATATTGTTACACTATTTTATTCAGTTCAACAACTTATCGCGTTACTATACTAAAACAGCACAAACACATAGACAATCTTATTATGAAAACATTAAAAAAAATTCTTAAAATTTTATAAAGTTACTAACCTTCTCGAATGTTATGTATAGTACAAATATATATAGGTAGATATATACGTACATTCTGATTCTCTACAGCAATTGAAAATTAAAAAATTCCACAAGTTTTGACAAGTGAAATTGTAATCCCAATTTCAAAGGACTTTTATTTAAATGTGTTTTTTTACAATTTTTTTTTTTTTTTTAACTTTAATTAAATCTCTTGTTACACTTATTAAATATTTAATAGGCAAATAAACTACACCAACAAATAAGATTGCCAACTGTGTACACATAATTTGTAAATGATTTGAATTACTTTAATTTTGTTTCTTCAAAAAAAAATTGCGGGTTGGTATTTTTGTTTTAGAGTATTGGTTTACATATCAAACACACATTCACATAGTTGGAAATTTTTTCAAGTTTATTTTTGGCTTTGTAATTTCCGGCCATGGTTGTTGTTTTCAGCCAAGTTGTTTTGAAATTTAGTAACATGAACATTTTTTTGATTTATTGAATCGAAATGAGTTATCAGCCGGGTTTCGGAACACGATACGAAATAAAAATATTTTATTTCCGAATAATAAAAAATTTATTTCAACTATGACTCGGAAATTCCAAATTTGGTTCCAAAAATATGATTTCGGATCTGTAATACAAATTGAATTTTATATCGTATTTTTTTAAATTTTATTTAGAAAATCCAACTTTTTTTTTTTTTTTATTTCCAAAATTTATTTACAATCTATACATATTAACACGAAGTATAAATATAATAAGCAAATATTTATGATGTCATTTATTTACTTCAATGACTTGTAGCAGCGTTTTCCGTGGAAGACCTGCCTTTGGATCAATTTACAATCAGTTATTTTTAGGTTTTTTGATATCTTATAAATCACAAAGAGTTCTTCATTTTAGTCTTCTTCTCTGAACTTCTCTGAGTTGTCATTAGGTTGCGGGCTAAACTGTTTGTATGAACTTGCAGTTTGAGTCTGTAGCTTGACCTATATTTATTTAACTTTATTTGGCACAAAGCAAGGGTCATTTACGAGTGACCGTAGCACCTTATTTTGGAATTTTTGTATCATGTTAGTTTTCGCCTCAAAACCCAAAAGCTGAATTTCAAATAGGTTTTATTATGATTTTATAAATAACGAAAGAAACAAAAAACATTTACGAATATTTTATGTAGAGAAGCACTAAACCCCATAGGAGTATTGAATAATGTTTTATTTTACTAGGTACCCGGTTACTCCGGGTAAGAAATCATTCAACAGAATGAGTGAAGAAGCTCTGAAGGGGCGATCCAGGCGAAAAACTTCTGAAGAACACCACGATGCATACAGAAGTCATTCTGACGCTGAATTGAGCCGACTCTAAGGCTATATGTAGGCGTATGTACATGGTACCTCATGCTCAGAGGACACGCGGCCAGAATGGGCCTTATAGAAAAAAATGGGTGCAGCGGATCCGGAGAATAAGTGGAACCGGTGCTTCACGTACTTTGCCCAACGCAAAGAACGAAGAGAGTAAAAGCATCTTAGAAGCTTACTATTGGGAGGGCTTAAGTAAAAAGGAAAAAACCAGGAGCAATTGTTAGGTTTATTAAAGGTATTACTTGGCACAGCGATTGAGTCTGCTGAGTGGCAGAAGTGAAATTGCTGAGTAGATGTACATCGGACCGCAAAGCTTAAGTGCGTAGGCAACAATACTTTTTAAAACGGACAAAACAAGTATAAATTAATTTCTCCTAGCCCCCCACCTCCATTCAGACTTATAACTCGCTACAGAATCTCGCTATATGACTTCATACAGATTGTCCTGAAAATTTGTGACTCTTAGTTTTTAATAGCTATAAAAATAATGGTCAGATTTAAAATGAAAGACGTGGGTGAGCGCATGCAATAGATGATTGATGTGATTGTTCCTGAAATATAAATTTTTGTCTAAATAAAGGCTTTAGTGGGGACCAACATCTCCAAATTCTAAGCGCATAAGTCTAACACATCGGGAATATATTTTAAAACCGATTTTTCAGTTTTTACCAAACATACAAGCAAACAAAAATTAGCGAATTAATAAAAACGTATTTAAAGATGACGTAAGCCGTATAAATCACGTTAATGATCTCTTCTTATGTTTTAATACTTTAAACAGTTTGGGTTACATTAAATATTTGATATCCAGCAATGGATATCCCTTCCCTAGTATTTTCTCATATTTCAATATTAGTTGATGTCGGTACCAAAAAATTAATTATAAAAATATTCATACTACTTTCTTCTCACATAATCACTACCCCTGAAATTGCTGATGTATAATGATGAAATACGAAAAGATCCTTTTTCACTTAGTTACTAATAATATTTGTAAAAATGGATAAAAAATCCCACTATCATAATTACTTCAATTAATCACAACCAATGAAAGTTTGTTTGTCTGTTTTTATATATGTATGAAAAATGTTGGTGTAAAAATCAATATTGTGAATAATACACAATAACGTCCCACCTTTTCTAAATTTTACAATATTTTTTTTTTTTTTATTATTTACTTTTTAAATTTATTTATTTTCAATTTGAATTATTAGGTACCTACTACTATAGTTGACTAACTCATCAAATTTTTATCAAAAAAAGAAAATCTTATTTGAATGTTGGTCTATTTACTTGACAAAGCCTATACCTACACCTACTCATATTTATTAAATCAATAAATTATATAATATCTATGTATATATTTTTTCAAATTCAATTTAATTGTTGATATCATCACTATCATGATCAATAACTATTATCATCTTCATAATCCAATTAAATTAAATCAACAACAAAAAATGAAATTAAAAAGATGATAATCAAAAATTTGCTATTCAAAGACATTCAACTTTGTCCTACAACACTGATGATTCTTGCATCATTTTTTTCTTCTTCTCTATGTTTTTCTAAACTTTGAAGACTTCAAATTTTAATATACATTTTTTTAAATTTATTAAAATTTATTACATATACATATATATATATATATATTTATATAAATATACATACTTTCTTTTTAAATTTATTATATTTTCTTTTCATTTAATAAAAAGTTTTTCCAGAGAATTTTACCACAAGTCCGCCAACTTTATCATCATCGTCATCATCGTCATCATCAATTCCGTCAGCATTAGCATCAGTATCATCATTAATTCTATCATTATCATCATCAGCATCATTATCTTCAGTGTCAGCATCTTCGTCCACATTAACAGTATTAAGTCAACAACAACAACAACAGCAGCAGCAGCAGCCGCAACAACAACAACAAAAACAACAACAGCAATCACTAATGGATTTGGATAGCACATTATTAAAAAATTTACTCAACATATCAAATAATCCACCCGAATTGATTGAATATTATGAATTAGATGATGATATACCAACATCAACATTTCAATCAATATTCGAATTGGGTAAAATAACATCAAAACAGCCAACAATAGCAGCATTAATACCATCAGTCACAGCAACATCATCAATATCATCAAATATTGAAATAGGACCAATTGGTACAGTAATATCGTCATCATTATCATCATCGTCATCATCACCATCGTCATCTTCATCATCATCGCCTTCATCATCAATATTAGAAATAATAACAACACCAAAAATACCAACACAACCTCCACCACCAGATATATATCCGGATCCAGAAGAAGTCAATCGAAAAATTAAAGTATTAAATATGTAAGTAGATATATATATATAATATATATACATAAATATGTATATATATTATAGAAATTTATAGTACATAAAATATTTAGGTTTACATTTTTATAAAAAAAAAAAAAAACATTTTTGTTCCAAATATGATACATGCATTTAAATTTAAATAATATTTCAGCTGATATAATGGAGATTATATAGAGAAGTTGTAGTGGTGGGTGGCAGTGGTTGTCTTGTACAAAATATTGTACATTAAAAATTGATATTCAATTTAAGACAAAAAAAAACAAACTTATTCAGCATATTAATTTCATCTTTTTTGTTTGTTCGATTTTTTACTGAATTGTTCTCTTTTTATATAGATTGGCATATAAAAGAACAAAAGCCAGAACTGGTTAAGGGGTCTAAGTTTCTTTTTTTTATTCATTGATATATCACATTCTGTCTATTCCACGGAAACATATAAAACAGTTCAGTGTCATAACATTCAATTGATTTAAAACCTTAAAAGGTCTAAATATCTATTGCCTTCAAGTCGGATTTTTTCATCATTACTTTTCCGTACATCTGAATCTGATACTATTATCTATTGTCGATTTAATCACTAAACTTTTTCATAAGGGTTTACTTGACTATCAATTCCTTTTGATTTCGGATCGATTAGTTTTGATCCAATAACAGATATTGGTCAGATTCATATCACTTTAGATAATATTTGATTGGATATTGATATTTAATGGCGTAACAACAATAAATCTACTCCCGACCCAGATAATAATGGCAATTTGTTATTGAAGAAACGTAAGTCTTTTTCAAGTTGACTTTATTTCGTTACTAACTTGTAGAATATTGAATACATTAAAAAAAACAAAACAGTTGAAACATTTTTTAAATCAACGCAATAATGCAGTCCAACTCCAATCGTTTGCTTAATATCCAATCTCGAACAATTTGTTGGCAAAACATTTGAAAAATAACATATTAATTCAAGTTTTCTCGTCCACTCTAACAGGCCAGAAGAATATCAAAAACGTTTGAAAAACTGAAATTCATGGGAGCTAGCTAACAGATTGTAAAATGAAAACGATGAATGACGATTTCGACGCTGTAACTTTCTGGCCTTTAAACAGTGGACTACAATTAAATAAATCTAAATCAGAGGGTTTTGTTGTTTATGTTCGAAATATTGACACAACAAACCTTCCGAATTTAAATTTTAAAAATTCCTATAGTAAAATCGGTAAATAAAGGGCTAAAGATTTAGGTATTGTGTTAAATAAAACTCTTACGCTTGCAATGATCACATTAATGCTATTTCTAAAAATACGCCAAAATATCTCCATGCGAAAATAACCCTTAGAAGGTCACTAAAAAGTCTAAGTTTAATTAATCCTAGACACTCTGGAAGATTAATATATTTATTTTTCTCTGTAGTGCAGTGGCTTTATGGAAATCTTGCCGAATGTTCTCAGGTATGATAACTCTAAATTCTACGTACTTTGTGGGTGTACTTTAAAGGAAAATTGTAGCCATTATTAATACTAATAATTATTATTTGAAATAATGTTTGTTATTTCTGTTATGTTTAGAAGGTGTTTTTGTTAGAAGAAGAAATTTTGCATTCAAAAAATTTATATAAATTTTACATTTTCTTTTTTTCTCTCTCTTGCTTTACTGTTAACTTCTATAGATTAGGTATAGGTTATATACAATAAATTTACATGTCTTATCGTATACTCTTTTAGAGACTTACCGTCTCATGTATATTTACATAATGAAATAAATAAAAATAAATAAATAAATAAATAACAAAAACAGGACTCCAACATTTGATCGAAAAGCTACCCGCATTGCAAGCTCTGAATATGCCGAGAAAAGTATGAATCAAGTTAAATAGAATGAAACCAATAAAACTCATGCACCGGATAGATTGAATATAGCTGAAGAACTACCAAATTAGCTTATAAAATTAGTTTGTAAAACTCATTACGGTAAATAAATTTGTAACTGTTATATACAAGATAATTGAATTCAATAGAAACATTTAAGCAGAGTTTAATTAATTATCCGCCGGATGGGGTTACAGAACAATAATGATGGGATATAATGCTACATTTTTAAATATTTGTTTGCTCATTTACTTTAAAACTATCCCATTTTGAATGTTAATTTTTCAGGCAAAATAAACATTTTTGCCTTAGAATCTTAACATTATTGCAAAATCTGCCTAAGTCAATAATTTGATAAAGATATTTTGTAAAAAAAAAACACTATTTTGTATAATTTTTTATTTCACAAATTTCATTTTAACAAAATTACCAAATTGCAAATAGTTTATTTATCAAATAGGACATTTTGCAACTAATATTTTTCACAAAAATCCAAATTCTATATTTGCAAAATATTTATGTTTGTCAAATATCTTTTTACCTAGTGTCTCTTTATGTCAAACAACCATTTGGAAAATGATCAAATATGTCAAATGGAAAGTTGTTAAATGTCCTTTTTGTCAAAAGATATTATAGGTAAATTGGTGTTTTGCAATTCAACATTCGTCTAACTGTATATAAACCGTATAAATACATATATGTGATTGTACTTAAACATGCGACATGATTAAACATGATTAAACAATTAATACAATAAAATTTTAGCCAGTACATAATATAAAACCCAGTATTTGATAGACACCGAATAGACAAGAGAATATTAATTTTTTAAAGTCAAATGACCTAGAATAGCAGCCAGTATATTTTATTAATCTGTAATTTTTAGCATTAAACACAATGACGTTACAGGCACTACAAATACAAAATTAGACAGGGTACAATACAAGCTAAAGTCACAATAAAGTTGGCTTGTCAGTAAAATTCAAATCTACAACTTTCATTCCGTATGCTGTAGATACAAGGTGTGTTCGTAGTTGTAGTAAAACATGCGTAAGTGTCTTGCAGATTTTTGTATCTGTCACTCACACTATGACCAAGAAAACTTGCGCAGGCGCGCAGAAAGTTCTTTAGTAGTAATTCTTCTTCATAGAAGCAGCACATGTACAATTCATTTGTAGTTATATTATATTATTTATAATTATATTATTATATATTTAATATACTTTAATATATTTTATATATTTTTTTTTAATATGTTTTATATATAAATGTATTATTTTATTTTTTATACTTATATATTAAAATATATTAAAATTATTATATATTTTTTTCAATATATTTATTTTATTATACTTATATTTATATATATACATATTTATTTTATTTTAATATAAACTAAAATATCTACAGACTACACATTCTGCCCGACACTGATGCGACACCGATTACTATGAACACTAGCGCCTGCTTTTTATCTGCGCAGAATTTTTTGACAATATGAAAGTACGAAAAAAAAAAATTTTTGTTTCACAAGCGCAACCACTACGAACACGCCTACACTGTATCATTCTGTAGGCTGTAAAATACAGCATATCTCATATTTTCAAATTCAACCCATTATAATATTTTTGCTTTAGAATTTTTAAGAAATGGACAACAAGTCTATTCTTCAGATGACAGCTGCATATATTTCTCTGCAAGAAAGGCACTATAACGCTACAAAGAGGCAACAAGATTTCTAAAAGTTTTCAATTGTGAAAGTAAAATAAAAAAAAAATTAAACAAAATAGGTATCCCGTCAAGAGATATTATTTTATTATGATTATTAAAAAAAAAAAAAACAATTTTAAATTGCTCAATTCCAAAATGGAGAGCCCAATGACAAATAAAAAATAACCAAACACAAATATGTATATCGGATATCTTTAAAACATCAAATTTAGACAGCTATAAGATACAATATACTAAAAAATAGTTTAACTATAGCTTGTAGCTGTATCCTCATTGTAATCATTTGCTTTTAAGATACATGGGGACGATTTTTCTTTTGTAACTGTCTGGATTTGTATCTGTTGTGTCATTCTGTTTAATGATTTTAATTACATTTTTTCATTTACTTATCATTGTTGTTTTTTTTTTTCAATAATAAATGTTTTCAATAATAAATACAAATAATGACAAAAAAAACTTTAAAAACAATCCAACAACAAGTTTGCTCAAATGAGCATTATGTATATAACTTCTCTAAACGGATTAAAACTATACCAACTGACCCGTATTATTGTGTTATGTATGATTTTATTTTGAAATTCTATTCTATTGACTTGTCAATGGTATTATAAAAAGTCGTCATTAATTAAGTTACATTTTGCATATAAGAGCATAATGTTTGAATTTATGAAATTCAACATAGTATACATATCCACATAATACATATATGTATATTATACAATTTTATATTTTAAAAATAATTAAAAACATTGCAGTGTAATTTATTTTAAAACACTCTGTTTCAACATTTTTACAACTAATATAACATAGTATTCTTATTAAAAACCACCACAGGTAATCTTTGTACACTTTTTACCAATTTACTTGAAACAGAAATAAAATATGTAAAATATATGGAAAAATGTATGTAAAATACTACTCAATTGCAAAACAATTAGGTGAATTTAAGAATTTTGGTTTATATTAAAAAACGTGATAGTAGTTAACTGTTGCTATCACAATACTAATACATCCAGATCCACTGCAATGTAATAGGGCCGCAAACGATTTCACAATAAACCCTGTTACCATATTAAAATCATATTTATCAGAAATAAGCAACTAAGCGATATATTTTAATTCAAGCTATATCAAATACATAGACAGGTAGGTATAAGTGACCATTGCAGTTGCTTCTGGAATACCAATTAGCAATTAATTGTGTCATTTGATATCACAATTCTAATGACCTATTTGTTGGTTGTGTTAGGAGATCACTCTTCCATTATCTTTCTTCCAAGAAACTCAGTACTAGAACCACCCTTTGTGATTGAGAAGTTTGGGGACAGTCTCAATAAATTCCCCAATCTGACTCTAGCTAATGCTGGGCAGCCGCATAAGAAATGATCAAAAATGTCTGTCTCATTTTCATTTTTGTAGCTGCAGCACTGGGGGGTTGAACGTGGCTTCCTATAGGCCAGTGATCCATATTGATGACTACTACTCTTGATATATCAGTACAAAACCGCGTTAAAAATTGTTTTGGTTTTGTTGGAATACGTTATCTACGAGGGTCATGTGTTCCTAGAGGTACTTAGTCTTAGTCTTACCTTTCGTTATATCAAACGTATACACTCCAACTGTTTGAACTTACTTCCCAACAATCCAGACATTCTTAAACAATTAATTGTTTTAATATCCCCCTTCCTATTTCTTTCAATTTTCAATAATACAGTTTTATACTAAAGTTTTATACTATTTTATACAAAAGTGGATTTATTTGCATTTTCTGTGCAGACTTATCTTGATCTTAAAATTTTTCTAGTAATTAACAAAAAAAAAAAGCTTTATTCGATTCAATATTTATTTTTCCACATTTAATATTTACAATCTGAATGATTTACAATCACATTTTGTGTACTATATTGGCTTGAAGAAGATTATCCTGTGATAGCATTTTATTATTTATTATCTAATTTTTACAGCTCGCATTGAATTTTACGTTTCAATCAATTATGTCCTGTGTCTCTCATAAGAATATTTGCCAGAATGTTTGGAAATAATTTCCGATTTACTTTTGTACTTTTGTAATTTTGATATTTCATCATGTACTGAAGAAATCTGCAAAACAGATTAAGCTAGTTCCACGGAGCACCATTATTAGGACTTTGTTGCGAAATCTTTGAATCACATCAATGTTGGATTTAGCATCCCAGAGGTAGATTCCGTACGACCATATAGGCTTAAGTATAGCTTTGTAGAGCAGTTATTTTCCCAACACAATGATATAACACTCTATACGAGCTGTAGCTCTCATGAGCTTAAAAAAACAAAATAAATAAATAAATAAATTCAAACCTTTCAACGAATATAGGCTTCTTCCCTTTTGTCGTATTTGAATGCGCTTACAAATTACGTGTTTCTTCCATGTTAAGGGTCAATCAAGATAAATCCCCATAAAATACCTGACAAAATATACCAGTGTTATTATATTACTGTACTGTTCAAAATTACTTGTGGGCAGTTTCCTCAGTAAAAAATGTCACATAGGTTGAAATGTTTTCATTGACTTTTAATTTCCAAATGTGAAGCCAACTTTGAATATGATTGAGGTTCTGTTGAAGAAGATTTGTGGACTGTAATGGATCGATGTCTGAATCCATAATTACTGCATCCGCAAAAGTTCTCTACTTTCACGTCTAATATCATTGGGATATCTAATATATATAGATGAGGTAAAGTGTGGATTCAAGAATACTTCCTTGCTGCAACACCAAATAGAACATTAAAGAGTTTTGTGTCAAAAACTTGCTGTCTGACATAGAACGTACGATTTGTTGTATAACTAAGCAGTTCGTAGAAATCGCATTGGAGATATTTTTGCAGCTTAGATGATAAGTTCAAATGCCACACCTTATCGAACATTTGGCTCATTATTGTTATCGAATGCTTGTTGTAAAATTTGAACGATAATTTCTTCTGAATTAACAAATTATTTCTACTGAGTATAGAAGCAAATTGTTTCTACTCAATTTAGAAAAAAGCTTAGGACAATAATGGTTTTACAGATTATTGTTAGCTCAACAGACATGCGCAAAGGATCTGAGAGTTGATAGATAGATCAACTCTCAGATCCTTTGCGCATGTCTGTTGAGCATATTCTTTGTGATATTGTAGCATATTCTTTGCGGCGGTTGTGCGACGCAATAAGAAATCCTAATTTTTTTTTCTTTTTTTAAGTTAAGTCAAACATTAGGTTTCAAACGATACCTTTAAACACGAATGTATACAGCTTGGATTAATTGAGGATTGTAGAAAGGAAAATCCACCCTTGATCAGTAGGGACATTTTGAATAAATTTCTTAATATTACTCTTGAACTATAGTAGATTGAATGAAGGTATATTTTTACATTGAGCAAACACGTTTAATAGAATATGGTTCCACATTCTGGAAAATTTGACTACAAATGAATTCCCATAGCCAGTTTTGAGCCACCTTAGAATTTTCACTGAGTTAGGAATAGGCACTTGATGCCTCTCTAGTTCCTCGGCGGTAATGTTTGAGAGGTGGCATTAGGGTTTTTATTTCATCTAAACAAGTGCCTTATTCTACGAGATATCTATAAAATATGGAAAGTGCTCCAATAACGGGACGATTTTCAAGTGGTACAAGAGAGAATGTGGGTTGTCAATAAGATGAATGGTTTTTGAACTTTTTCTAGAAAATTTAGTGCGGTTCGTTATGCACCGACCCCATATATGATGTGAATTGTTTTCCAATTTGGGTCGCATGTACGATTTATAGATAATGATTTATAGATGGTGGTCAAGAACATACATTTTTATAACCTGAAAAGTATCTAAAAGACATCTCGATATTCACAGGCTTGCTCTGTCTAATAGGTCTAGTTTGTACTGTTAATGTCTATGAATATTTCATTTGTTTAAATTAATGTTTCAATTTTTTTTAAATAATTTTACATCCTTCACAATTAATAAATTCTCACTCACGCATATGTGTGTCAAGAGAGTTCAAACAATTCTTACACCATATATTTTTCTATCGGCTTGTATACATACAATATATATGTATATATATATGTACTTATTAGTGCATTTATATGAATTTTAATTTTTGAAGTAAAGTATCCTCTTAAAAAACCAGTACCTACCAGCTCTGTGTTGTAAAAGTACACACAGAGACAGAGATAAATAATACCGAAGAGGATTTATGAGTTGAATATCCACTTAAGTATATAGTATAATACCCTAGAAATCTGGTTGTGGCATTAATGGAAATATGTGCTCCAATTAAAACTCTTAAAATGAAAAATAAACAAAAAAAAAACAATAACAACTAAATATTAAAAAAACAAAAGAGTTTTACCGGCCTATAAATGGATTTTTGTTTCTACAATATTTTCCACACCTACGAGTATATTTATATATTGTATATATATATATATATAATTTACAACAAAACAACAATAAAATAAAAATTGAAAAAGAAAAAATATAAATTTAGATGAATAAAATAAGAATTCTGTTCTTTTTTTAGGGATAAAATATTATTTTTATTCCTTCCTCATTCCCTAAATATTAAAAAAAAACAAAAAAAAAAAAGACAAATTCAAAAAACATGCCATACCATTTCTTTTGAATACAAGTTGGTTGTTATTCTTTTACAAAGTCCTTAAATCGGATTTGTGAAAAATTATTTTTTTTTATAAAAGTTTATTTTTTCTTTTTAATAGTTTGCCAAACTATCAGAAAAACAGAAAAAAAAAAAAAAACAACAAAAACAAAAAATCTAATAAAATATTGGCTGAATGAAAGAATTAGTTTTTTTTTTTATTTTTTTTTTTTTTTTTACTTTATTTATTTAATTATTTATAAAGATTTTAAGCCGAAAAACGAAAACCTTTTAACATTTCATAAATAATTTTATATAAAATGGTTAAATGTAGGTATGAAAACGAATTTACTATCTATCTACTTTATATTAAATGAATTCAATTGAGAGTTGTTAAATAAAAGTTTTAACGAATCCGACAATTAATATATGTGATATGGGATTAGCGTAATTTAGAATGAAAAATGAAATAAAACTGAAAAGTTTATTTCTGTTTTAATAAGACTGCTTATTTTTCAAGATTTCTAGATCCTATATTTTGACATTTAATTCATAGAGCAATGAAAACATAAAGGCAATACTTAGATAGATAACAGTTATTTTTTTTTTTACTACCTATATAAATAAAACCGTTTTTATATTTTATTGATCTATTGTACTTCTTCGTTTATTATCTTAGAATTGTAGGAGAGTCAGTTGTTTATTAAGCAAGTTTTTAATACTTGAAACTTGTTGTAGAGCGTTTGCCAAAAGACTATCAATCACCAATGATTCAATATTTGTGTTAATATTAGTTGGAATGTAAAAGCATTCTTCATCATGAGATATCAAATTAAGATTAGAAATATTGAGGTCACCACAGATTATGAGTTCGTTATTTACTGAAAGATTACTATTTAAAATATCAACCACCGTGGAAAAAGCCTGGTATACATTTGAACTACTACTTGGAGGTATTTAATTGCTACAACATCACAATTTGATATCTGAGGTAATTCTATACCTCTGACGAATTGAAACTATTCTGAAAATAGAAATAAGAACACCACCTACTTTTGTAACTACTAAATTATTTATGAATTGTGCTGTATTAAAACAATTAAATAATTTATTGAAAACCATCACAATGGTTACTTTTCTCAATTTGAAACTAAAATGGTATAGAATATGATAGAAGGATTCCTCTTCTTCTAAGCAAAATATGTACATACATATCTGTGTTCGATCTACCAATCTTGAACAGATGTTTATTAAATGAACCATGACCTGTGATTTATAAACCATGTCAGCATTCTGACATTGGATCTAGTCTCCCGGATTACCTAATTAAATTGTTGGATACTGCTGAGTTTGAAAAACGATTTAAACTGAGTAAATTTTTGGAAAATATCTTATTTATATGTTTTGGTTTTCTATAGTTTCCCATTTGGGGACAATTATTTGTAGGTTGGCGTTTGAACGAGCAATCCTAAAAATTGACTCTTCATGCCTGTTTTTGACATCTGTTTCTTCATTACCTTGTGTACTTCTTCATGCCCATGAGTCCACACAACAGTAACTCTGTTTTCTTCGGCTAGCTTTATTAAGCTTTTCTAACAGCTATAAATAGAGCTATAAGCTAGAGCTTTTAAAGCAGCTTGGCTATCTGATATTATGTATATGTTGGCATCCTTGTTTCTCAGCTTGAACAGTGGGATATATTCCAAATGCTACGCTAAACTTGAACCTTGTTTTTGTTGGACCGATTTTTGAGCCATCAATACACCATACCAAAGCTCCTGGAGTTAAAGCTCTTATTAACCGTTATTATTAATTTAAATATATAGACATTTACAAAATGCTTCTTAATTCGTAATTCTTGAATTGTTTTGATGCTTATATTTGGTGCAACTTCTTACATTTTGATGCACCAATTAAGCCGTTATAACTTTTCCATCAAATATATGTGTAAGTACACAAATGTTGTTATGCTACAAAAACAAATAAAATAAATGTGAAAAATTCCGTTATTTTTAATTTTTTTTATTTTAATCCGTTATTTTAATTCAGAAATAATTTAATAACATTTTCAATAATATGGAAAATAGTTTTTAAAAAATAATTTGTTTTAAATGTTTTTCATCTTCGTTAATGCAAACCCTACTCCTACATCTGATCAAAACTGTTCATTGACGCTATTAATGTTGCCCAGTGGCAGTGTATTGCCTCAATTACGGTCCTTATGAATTATTTTAACTCGTTTTCATTGAGTGTTAAAAGATTATAATAACTTGCTCAAAATAGCTTGCTCACAAAAAAATTAGAACAGTTCGAAATTTGTTTAAGTCCTATAAATGCTCTCTTTACATTATTCATAATACAATTATTGCACCACAATAATTTTTGCACACAAAAACACTTTTGAAAAGTTGTCCGTTTTTCTTAATTTTTTTTTTAAATTAAAAAATAAAATTAAAAATAAATTTTGTATTTTTATTTTCGTTTTAGAAATCATATTTCTCATAAACCCTTGAGTGGATTTGGAATTGCTACAGTAAAGCATAACATAATCGATGACAGAATACCCATATCATCATCATCGTCATCATCATCATCATTACCATCATCATCATCATCAAGCAATAACATAATGGATTATAATAGTGCACGTGATAATGATTTTAAAGGACATGATCTTATCGATAATATTATGTATATATATTATGGATCACAAAAATCAATTCGTAATGGTATTGGTAGTTCAATTGTTATTGGTGGATCAGTATTAGCATTAGCTGCTCAAATATTATGTTTAATATTAATGATATTAAGAAATCGTCGTTTAAGACGTCAGAATGCACTATTTTCAATATTTTTTAATTTTGTATTTACATTATTAATTGCCAATTTAATATTTGTATTGGGTGTACAAGCAACACGAAGTGAATTTCGTTGTGGTGTTATTGCAATATTATTACATTATTTTCATTTAAGTACAACAATATGGGGTCTCATTTATATATATATAATATATGATTATATTGTAAATGACTGTGGTATTAATTTAAAATATGATTATTTTATGGCATATGGTGCACCAGCTATATATGTATTGGTAAGTAATATGCATGTACATATTCAATTAAATCTATAAAATTTGAATAAATTGAACACTAGAAGACTAAGTACCTCATAATTTCAATTTCGACTCATTGTTATTTAGGTTTTCTTTACGATGTTATTATTTTTCACAGATGATATATGAAGTGAAAATGGAAAAAAAATAATTTAATATAATCTGGAAACAATTTTTTGTTCATTTTCATCCTCATTTAAATTTTTGCATTTTGGACTTGTTGCATTTTAAATTATAAAATTTACCAATATTTCCTAAAAACCAACGTTGTAGATTCAAATGAAGCTGAATTTATTGAACATTCTAGAAATAATTCAACAAGATACATCATGCAGGGTGAATCATATACCATGCACAATGCACAATGCACAATGCACAATGCACAATGCACAATGCACAATGCACAATGCACAATGCACAATGCACAATGCACAATGCACAATGCACAATGCACAATGCACAATGCAAAATGCACAATGCGACATGCGACATACGACACGCACAATAAAACATATTACATGCCACATTCAACATGCACCATGCACCATGCACCATGTATCATGCACTATCCAACATGCAGCATACACTATACATCACGTACATTTTAAATTCGGAAAACTGTTATTTAAAAGATTGTAACTGGTATAAAATTTAAAAGTACAATATCAAAGTACATATACTTTGTTGAAATCTCAATTAATTCTGCTTTGTATGAATCTAAAATGCTCGTTGAGCATACTTAGTCTGTTTATTGAAGATATTGTAAATTAGTTGTAACAACTTTAAGACAACAAAACTTTCTGAAGTTACTCACTAAATTACTTGATTTATACAATAACGCTGAAACAATTTTTTTCAATTTCTACAATAATTTGTAAAAAATAATATGCACCGTGAAAAATCAACTCTGTATTTGACAACATGGTAAATAATAATAATTTTGGATTTTTTTTCTCCCGTTTCATAGTTCTCATGTGCCATATCAAGTTCCAGTTATGAAACTGTAGAATTTTGTTGGATGTCAGTACATCGTGGTATGATAGTTAATTTTATGATACCAATTTCTGGAATTATTTTAGCTTCAACCGTACTTGGAACATTATGTCTTCGTGAAATAGCAACAAAACAACGTGAAGTGATTGCTGAAAGTATTGAAAATATTTTAGAGGTAAAATTCAAACTATAATTACTTATTACAAAAAAACAAATTAAAAATATTTAAATTTTTATTTATATTTTTAGAATGCTGCAAAATGTCATGAAATAAATAATGCTGCAACTGTTATTGAAACAGATAAATGTTGCGAAATAGATGAAAGGGTAATGATTAATAATTAAATTAAATTAAATTAAATATGATCAATTATAATATTGCTAGTGCAAAATCGATACTATAAAATTTATTTAAAAAAAAAAAATTAGCTTTATAGCTGATGATTCTCGATTCTCGAAGGATCATCTTTATAAATTTTAAAATGAATAAAATTAATATTTTTTTATTAATTCTTTAAATAGGCTACTGAAGTTTGCAAGAAATCTGATTTTTATGATTCAAAATTTGATTTGGGTGTACTATCAATTGTTGATCTATCATTGCAGAGTTCAGCTGATGCACAAGATTTTAGTGATTTTAAAAGATCTATAAAATTTTGGTTATTTTTTCAGCCAGCATTTGCATTATGTTGGTTTTTTGGTACAATTGCAATGGAAAATCGTCAAACATATATAATGCCAATTATATTTGTAATATCATGTAATATAATGGTAATTATTTTGATTTTTTATTAAAAATAAAATTAAAGAAGCATACAAATATATATAAATTTAAATGTTTTTTTTTTAGAATTGGTATCTATTATTAAGATCACCATATATTTGTCCAATAATTCAAGATCAAAATCAAAAGGAAAAATTCCCAGCAAATGATACAAATGAAGAGCATCAGCAACATGTTCAGGGTACTGACACAATACCATTATTATGTACACCGAATTCCAAATTACAAAATCCAAAAATTTCAAATATCATTGAGGATAGTATGAATGAACAAATCAATAATTTAACAGTTAATTGGGGTGATTCATTAGGTGATATTTCAATAAATTTAGATTCAATTAGTACAATAAGCAGTTAAAATGGAAAATAATTTTGTTTTTTTTTTTTTAAATAATAAATAATAGTTTTAAATTATATTTACATGATTAGATTTAATAATAATAGTTAAAGTTATTTAGTAGAATTTATTTAGATATAATGTTGTATAATATAGATTATTTATAATAAATTAATTAATTAGAAGGAAAAGAAAATTTATTCTAATAATTCGGAATCATTAAATTTAAACCAAAAAAAAAATATTAAAAATTATATCGAAAGGATTTGAATATTATTAAAATTATTTAAAAATCAAAATTAAATTCTTTATTCATGAAAACAAAAAAGAAAACATTACTCAATTGAATTCAAGTACATGGTACATACATCCATACCTACCGTATTCATATGATTTTGTGGTTTTTTTGTAGTTCTAATTTCTCAACATGTATGTTTATTCGGGTAGAAAAGTGGTAGAAATCTACCAAAATTTATAGGTGAGTGGGCATTTCGGTATGGGGTAAGCAGATGTACCAAAATTTTAAATTTCTGGTAGATTTTTGACATTTAAATTTTTTTCTGGGAATATGTCAATGTCAAAATATTTTTATTATTTTTTATTCACAAAAAATAAGGAAATTGTTGTTGACAACGTAATTTTCGGATCGAATATTAATCAATAAAAAAATATAAATTATACAAATAATAATAATGTTGAATTGACACTAGAATAATGATAAAAATTTCGCAAATCTGCGGCAGATTTCTGCCTCGTATAAACATGGGCAATAGTCAAAAATATTTTAAACATTGTGATGACAGCGCATTTGAAAACTTATGAATATGACACCTGACACAAGAAAATTATGACATTTAAAGAGAATTTGTGATGTTGACAGTTAAGTACAGTGAAGTTTAAGATATATTTCATTTTGTTGAATTCAAATTGAAAAAGAATTTGACATTTATAATGTTGACAGTTAACTGCAGTAAAGGTTGAGATAAATTTAAATTTTATTGCATTCAATCTGTCAACGGATTTCAATAGTTTTGAAAGCTTATTATCAAGTCTAAACAAAATCATTCATTTAATCTTAATTGAATGTATTGGGATTTTGATCAATTTATGTATCGTAAAGGCGTAGACGTAATATTATCAAAAATATGTAGCTGGCAAAATTAACAAGTTATTTTATACGTCTACGTATTTATGGTAGCACTACATAAATTGTTCAAACTCCCTATTAATATTTTGGATGATATACATCAACGGATATATAGAATTGCAAAATACCATACGTAGTTCTTTTTCTATATAATTTTCTACGTTTTATGTATAATTCAGTTGTTTACATACAACTATGGTAAAAGCATTATATTTTAAATATTACCAATAACTATTATTAATTAAGAATAAATTAGAAAATAAAGATAATAACCATCGTTACTCGTGATAAACGACACAAGTAAATTTAAATGATAGTAAAAAAGATTAACGGCCAAATTTCTATGGTTTGTGTCTTTAATTAATGCCACTACGATTTATCAAATAGATATTTATTAGGTTTGTTCAGTAATCAGTTCTACAGCGTTCTAGAACATTTTGCAGTAAAAACGTTTTTGTGTTCAGCAGTTTCTGTTAATTGAACTTGTTCAAAAGTGTTTATATTGGTGTTCATTAGATTGTATAAAACTGTTCTAAATTGCTTAATTTTTCGACAACTATTTTTGTTGTTGTTTTTTCTTTAAATTTTGACAGTTAAGCAAAAAAATTTGAGAGTAAACAAAATATAGAACCAAAAAGTTCAAAAAAGATCAAAAAGAGTGTTCAGTAGATTTTTCGTTACCTCAGACAGATATATCACGGAACCAATACATTTATATAATATATTTCTAATCGCTTTTGTTGCATCAAATACTAGTGATCAAATAATAGTGACAAATACTTTTAATTAGCCATTTTTAATTAGACATTATGTCTTATCACTATCCCAAATTATTAGCTTGAAAATAGTCAAGCCAATGTGGATGAGTCAAAAAAATGTAATTGTACAAATTAGTAAAAATTTGTAAGTATTTATACACGGTCTTACCATTACTATCTGTCGAATATTTTTATTATATGGTGAAAACTATTTCGTAAGCTTACGTTCTCTGCTCTATTTGAGAAAAATTATTAACAAAATTTGGTTATAACCATACCATCATATTAGTAGAAGATTGAAGCATATTAATACTACTTGTACTATTTACTAATTTTCTGTAGTATTTTTTTAAAAATGTTGTATACGATTTTTCTCTTATTAAATATCGTCAGAAAATATTACCACAAATATCTAAAAACAAAAAACAAAAAAAAATTAATAAATAAATCCACTTGAGTTTAAACAGTAATAAAATAAAAACATAATTAATATATGTATTCATATTTATATTTTAATAAATTGTAAAATTACATTTTTTCCGTTTTGGTGGAAATTTAGATTAGGTTGACTGGGTTAATTTAACCTGATCTATTAATGGTAAATTATATTCTTAAAAAAATTCTGCCCGCATTCTGCAATTTTTTGACAAGGCATTTTTGTGCGTTCTATTCCCGAAAAAATGTTGAGCTAAAAATAACTTAGTTTTCTATTCTAAAAAAAATCTGCTTTTCAATTTTCGATGGTTCTGCATTTTTCACTGTACACTGTACAATCAATCACACAACATAACATATTAAAAAATATTTATAAAAAAAACAAATCAAATGTCAATCATTCAAGACAAGTGAGAAGAAAATGTAAATGCAAATGACAAATAATGCAGACAAATAATTTCTGGGATAAATTTTATTAAATTGTACCTTTTGGACACTTCTTCATCTTCATTTGATAAAGCGATATTTATCAATATTAAAGAAGAACTTGTTATCGTGTTAAAAATTTTAAAAGATTTTGTGGGAATAATATAGGTATTAAATTTTTTTAAATGAAGTAAATTACATATGTATACATATATTATAATATATAAGTATATGATTAATACTGCACACTAAATAATATTATAAAATAATTTACCTACAGCAGATATTTTGAGATTATTTATTAATATTTGCTACATATTATACTTTATATATTATGTATATTGTCTTATAGAGACTCGTCGTCTCATGTATATACACGAAATATAATAAAATAAATAAATTAATAAATAAAATACAAAATTTAATAACAAAACAGTGTAGGAAACATAAAAAAAATATAGATTTTTTTCAATCCCATCCCCATTCTGTAATAAAAAGAATGCAAAACTCTGCGCTTTGAGGGCTAAACTGTGAAAATGTTAAAAATGCAGAATTTTTTTTCGAGAATAAAATTCACCATAAAATACTTATGAGAAAAATCATTGTAAATATCTAAACAAAACAAACATAGTAAAAAATAATAAAAAAAAAAAAAAAAAAAAAACAAATTAAAATCAATTAAAATTAATTATTTAGTATAAAATATAATAGTTGTTAGCTATAATTATGTGAAAACAATAGTATTATTTATTTATATAATAATGTACGTGTTAGAAATTGTTTATACATACATACATATATATATACAATACATATTGATATGATATAAATAAAAATTAAAAGATTTTAGTTAATTAATATACAAATGAAAGAATTTTGTCTATCAATTTTATTTTATTTCAGTAATTTAAATTAATATATTCTAAAATCTAAATAATAATACACCTAGATACCTGCTTTGCCAAACAAAAAGGTTCAGAAATATAACGAACTTTTGAATAACGAAAACTAGAACAAAAGGCATCCTAAATAGACAGGTATGACACATCGCACTTTTTTTAAAAAAATGGCGCTAAAGAGGTTGCAGAAAAATGTAAGCAAAGAAATTTCTTTTAAGACATTTTTTATTTCATTTCATATAAGAATTTTGATTAGATTGGAAGTTTTTTTTAAAACTTTGAATTTTAAAAAATCAATAATATATTAGGTCTGTATGTTAACATTTATTTTCAAAAATTTGTAAATGAGAGGAAAAATCACGTGATCATAAAATTCTGCGAAAACAGTGAAATGACTCTCTTTTACAAACAAAAGTTAACATACGCAAAATTTGACTAAATTTTTTCAAATTTTTTCATGTCAAAAATAATTGATTTTTAGGCTACGAGATTTTTTTAAATTTGAATTAATTAGTAATTCAATTTTCTGAAAGTTTTTGTAGAACTATTGAATGCTTTTGTTGAAAAAAAATAAATTAAATAATTTTTCTTGGTCTTGGCCTTTTTGTCAGTAAAAACTATATTAATAAGTTTTCAGGTTAGTATACTACTTTTTTATTTGAATGTGAAATATTTATATGTGACACTTAAAGTGGATTTCCTCTTAATGGACGAACATCCGGACAAATTTTTAACCAATCAAAAAATTTTATTTTACCAACACATACACAAAAAACCCTCTCCGGGCATTTTCTTCATCCAATTTCTTAGTTAAAATATTTTTAACTTTTAGCTGAAGGACGAAGTAAAAGAAAAGGATAGATATATAATTATTTGATAAATATTTATTGCTATCTCGAGTTATGTACGCATTCACATATAGAATTTCAAATGTTTTTTAAGAAAAAGGCATGAAGTGTAATTTTTTTTGTTTTTTGTTTTTTAGTATAAGATTATTTTGTTTCTAACAAATTATTGATATTTTAAGATAAAACCAAAGAACCATATTTTATTTTTTCGAATATTACAATGTTATTATCCATTATTACTAACAAAATTTTAAATTTTTTGAATCAAAATAATATCAACGCATGTAAGCAATTTTTCAAACGTCAACCTTTTTTGACTACATAACAAATGTCAGTCCTTCGCGCATTGAGAGGAAATCATAAAATTTTCTTTAATGGTATTTGTGTTTCATTTATAGTGTAAAATAAAATTGTCCGGACGTTCGTTCATGAAGAGGAAATCCACCATTAAACAACAACCAAAATTTGACAGTAAATTTTTACAAATTTTTACAAATAAGAAAAACCTTCATTTTCAAAAATTTATTTAAGAGAGAGAGCTCTGATGTCACGTTTGAAACACAATATTCTCTTAAATTTCTCAAAAATTTGTAAAGAGCATGCAAATAAAAAAGTTAACAAACAGGAATTTGGTCATTTGTATAAATTTACGTAAACTTATATAAATTTTGAGTTAACATATATACAGACCTATATTATCAATAAATAATTAATTATCTAATTGGAATTTTAAAATATAGTTAATTTATTTAAAGAATATACTAATTGGAAAACAAAGTGATTTGTGTTTCAAAAGTAATCTTAACTATGTAATTAAAATGTTGTATATGAAGTGTAGGTGCATTACAGTTACTTCAATTTATTTTCTTTTCCTTTTTTTTGTACTAAGTAGTTAATTTTATTTATTTATTTTTTACTTGTTCTTTCTTTCTATCTTTGCATTATTTTTTTGTATTCTTCTCTCTGATTTTTAAAGTTCATCATCAGTTGATCTTTAAGTTCACTTTAGAGATTAATTACTTCTAATTATGTGCATTTAATTTTCATATATTTTTTTTATTTTGTTTTCCCATTATCCTTATATTTTCCATCTTGAAGTAAATCATTATTTAGATTTTAATATCAGTCAATTCTATATTCTATTCAGATGTGCCGTACCTAGTTTAAAGTACAATTGAACTTATTTTACATCTTGAAAAACAACTCTTTGCCAAATTTAATTTTAAGATTTCTTAATTTTAATATTAAGAATTTCGTCACAAGTTAACTTAGAAGAGTTAATAAGGAGCTGAGCTCTATTCTCCTATATACATATATATCAGAAACATTCAAAAATAAATGTGAAAAACTATCATTTGTAATTTTTTCTTTTATTATTGAAACTAAGTAATATATGAACTCTCGATGATTCTGACTGAAAATTTAAAATATACTCTAAAAAATTATAGTAAATTTTATTAATTATATTTAGATTTTCAAGAACGTCTTTTGCTAAATCTGAGTTGTGCTCAAAATTTTGAAGGAAAAAATAGTGATGTAAATTATTCCATTGAGATAGTATTCTTGTTATTATTTGTTAATAATTTTCCCAGGTTTGGTACCAAACATTTTTTGAAGCTCACGGAATTCTCCTTGGCATTTTGGGCTGTTTAAAACAAAGTAATAAATGTTTCGAACCAGTTTTTGTAAATTGTTCGGCAGTTTCTTTGAAGTAGAACGCAAATTGATTGAGTGACAAATACATCCCATGGAATAAAGATAAGCATTATGTTTTTTAAATAATGCTGTTACTCCACTTTTAGCTCCCATCATGACAGACGTATTATCGGCAGCGAAGCCTATCATATTTTCTTTATTTATACCATTTTTGTTTTTAAATCTATAAATATTTTTTGCATTAAAATTTGTTGGTTGAATTAAAGCCAGAAATTTGTCCTTTATTTTACTTATTGTGTAATCAAAAAATCTACACAAAATTTTTAAACATTTAGTATACAAAAAATAAATTAAAAAAATTGTTCAATTGAGCGTTGCAGTAATTTTTTGATATTTAGAGTGATGTTGCAGTACGGAGTGCAACTGCAGCAGTTAAGATTGCAGCACAAATTCTACAATTGCAGTACTTCGGCAGCACTCACTATTTTATGTTGAATTTTCAATTAGATTTTGTCGAATTAGCCCTCTACAGACATATGATTTGACACTTCGTTAAATGTCCGATTTAATTCGATATGATTTTACAAAATCATAACCAATCATAACCTAAACTAATGGTCATAGCAAAATGTCAAAACCAAAGTTTAAAAGAAGCGAAATAAAAACGAATGATGGTTATTACTATTATAGTTGGTTAAATGGAATTTCATGTTGGCGTACAATATCATATGATATCATATGACATCATATGAAGCCTTATGACTAATACAGCTAGGGGTACGAAAAGAAACTAACAAAATCTCTTTCAACTAATGAACCTTTTTACACGAGTATTATTCTTCTTTTGTAAATTCTCTACGCTACAACAACTTGACTTTTATATGGGTATTCTCTTGAATACCATATTTTGAGTGTGTGTTAGTGTCTACGACAGTGCAATGAAATTTAATAAAAACAAATACTTCATGCCTTAAAACATAGAAAAAATGTTTACCAAGAAAAAAACATGTCAATGTATTGGTTTTACAACAGCGAGAAGCATTTTATGTTAGCTGAAAAGTATTTCTACAAAAGAATACACGAGGGTAAAGTTTTTTGCTTACGTCTTTTACCTCTTTCCTAAAAGCAAAAAAGAATATAGTAGAAAAATAATACTCATGTACAAAGGCCCAATAAGTATCGAAATTTTTTTCACAAGACAACCTAAGGGCTAGGCAGGCTGCTAACCACGTTGGGTCCCCTTCCATATAAAATATTGGTTTGACGTTAGTTAAATTCAGTCTCCAATCACAAGTAAGAGCGGTTTTAATTTAATTTTAATTTTAATACTTGGAACAAATTAATAAAAAACAATTTGTTGATAAAAAACAAAGTGTTGATTTTCAGCTGTCATTTTTGGTTATTTGCAATGGCAGCACTTGTTAAAATAAAGTGTAAATGTCAAAAAGATGTGTAAGAAAGATTAACAAAATATTTCAATTTTAAGTGTAGCTTAAGCGGTCATTTTACCAAGCTTAAGTGCCACTTAAGTATTGTTTTAAGTACCAACTGAAAAATACAATTTTTGATTTAAGTGTAGCTTAAGTTTGATTTGCAACTTAAGCGTTCACCTGAAAACTGGCCCATAACTCCTTGTCTCAATGAGATATTTTTTGTGTCTTAACTTGTGTTATGTCTAGTCGAGACGGGTGAAAACCAGACATTTTTGGCGTCAAGACACAAAAGTCTAACAAAATGTCTTATCACAAATTGTTACTGTGATTGTAATTGTAAATATTTCTGCTGTGTGAATGAATAAAAAAAATGAATAATTAGTGTTAAATTGATTTTTGTTATATATATTTGTTGATTTTTGTTTTGTTAATTTAATAACTTTTAACTTTGTAATTAAATTAAATATTTTGTATAAATAAAATTCATTTAACGTGAGAATTACGGTTTCTTGTAACGCAATGTGCACTGTTTTCTTTCGAATGAAGTGTCTTGATATAATTTGCCCAGCAAAAAAAATGTCTAACTTTTTTGACATTTGCATACATTTTTTATGTCTGACTTTAAGTCTCGTCGAGACTCTCCCTAAAGGTTTGTACGTTAGCTCGCACATTTGTATAAATTTGGGCAAATTTATCCAAATTTTTGTTTGTTTAGTTTATTATTTGTATGCTCTTTAAAAATTTTTGAGAAATTTAAGAGAATTTAGAGTTTAAAACGCGACGCGACGTCAGAGTTTTCTTTTGAATAAATTTTTGCAAATGTAATTTCTATTTTTAAAATTTTTTAAACATTTGCTGTCAAATTTTTGTTGTTGTTTTAAATGTCAAAAAAAAATTTCCAATTTAAATATGCATGTTTATACGGGTAGACAAGTGATAGAAAAGACAAAGGAATTTGTTTATGCTTGTATTAATAGAAAAAAAAATATTAGTTATAGAAGAAAACTTTTAATTAAACATTCATTTTTTAACATTTAATATTTTTTTTCTATTAATTTCTAATATGAAACAAATTTTTGTAAATGAAAATATAAAATATAAACACAATGTTGGCATTGATCGATAATAGGTGAACGTCAGTTATAGTTGGTATAGTAGTGCAGCAGCTCAGAGGGCTTTTTCAATATTAAAATTAATTAAGAATGATAAAAGGAATTCAGTAAAATTCATTTTATACTTATTTATTGAGAATAAATGTTAATAACTAATAGCTAAATGATAATTTTTCTTTTCTAAATTTTCTAGCAAATAGGTAAAAAAAAATTTCAACTCAATGACCTTTTTCTTATTTTTTTATAATTTTGCCTTTGCTGTTACTTTTACATTATGTACTGCAAAGTGAAAGTACTGCAATATTTAATAACTTCGTACTGCCTTCAATATATTTAAAACGGCAACACTAAAGCTATGCATGCAATTATCGCAATTTTTTTTATGTGTGGTGTGACCAGTATGAGTAATTAATACCTTATCTGTTTTGTTTTTTTAAATATTATGATAGATTTCTAGCTGTGCAGTTTTATAAAGAATTTAGTCTTAATTATTATTATCAGTTGTAAAAGTTATGAATATTATTTTGAAATTATTACAAAATGGAGGTATTTGAATCTAATATTGACAGTTTTTCATTAGAAGCTATGTGCTTTTTAAAAAAGTTGAAGGAGTTTTATTCTAAATCGAATAAACAAATTAACAGAACCTTAAGTCAACAATTTACTTTAATCTTGGATACAATTGAGGATATATTTGATAGTGAACCTGAAATAATACCAACTATGCATTCAAATGCACTGGAAAATGATTCTAATTTTGATGAAATTATAACGAAATTTTATTGTAAATTTTGTAAATGCTTATTGGTTGATAATGTTAATGAAATAGAAAATCATATAAAACGAAAACATTTGGCCACAATCTCCAAAGAAAATGAAATTTGTAAACAAAAAAAAAATCTAGTTAACAGTACTCCTATGCTTGTATCGAATCCGAACTCAACTATTCTACTACCAATTTCTGTACCAAATCAGTCAGTACAACGTAATATAATGTCACAAAAAATAGATCCAGAATATTTAAATTTGTATAATTCTATTACACCATTTCAGAAGTGTATTTTGGAATTCAAAGTGTCTTTTGATAAAATAATTATTCATTTAAGAAATCATTTGAACAATAAATTTGGACCAATTGAAGTTTTTCCCTATGGGTCAAGGGCAACTGGATTAGCCCCAAATAATTCAAATTTCAATTTTCACGTTGAATTAAATGTTCAAAATAAGGTAACAAGCAAAGATAAAGTAAAATTTATTTCCGACTGTCTTCAAAAACATAATACTGTTTGGCGAATTTCATGCCAAAATCGAAATAATCGAATACCATCAACTGAAATAAAGAATATTAAATTAGATGTTATCTGTGAATTTACATTTGAAAATAAATCAATTTTTCGCATACAAACTGAATTAATTAACTATTACTTTGAAATTCCAATAATAAGAAAAGTTGCAACAATAATTAATATGATTCTCGATAAAAAGAAAAAAAAAATTAATTCTTATCAAGTATCAATGTTAATTATTTATTTTTATCAAAGTAAAAATATGTTGCCATCAATACAATGCTTACAAACAACACATTGTAACCCAATATTAGAAGGATTTTGGCAAGTAAATTTCAATAAAGCTATGTTATTTAATACTTTCGTGAATATTCCACTTGATAATCCAATCAATTGTTTAAATGAAATAAAATCATTTTGTTCATTTTATTTAAATTTTGATTTTGCTAATAAAGTAATATGTCCATATTTAGGAACAATTTTGTCACGGAGTGATTTTAATAATTTGTCAGCAAATTGCCTTTTATCTCGTTATCATCAGTTTTATTCTGAAAGTCCAGGAACAAATGCATTAAAAATAAATAATATACCGATGTGCTTACAAGATCCTATAGAACAAAATATTAATATAATGGAAAATATTACAAAAGCAGATTTAAATTGGTTCAAAGAAATATTAAAAATTTTTAAAAATAGTTAAAGATAGAAAGATAAAATATTTGAAGTTATGTATTTGTTTTTTTTTTAATATATTTTAAATTGATAAAAAAAAACATTGTTTTAATAATTTTATTTTTGATAAGATCATTTTTTTTATTTGATAATCTAAAATCTCATTAAAAATAATTATTTGTGTAAAAACTTATAATTTCAAATATTTCGATAGGGAAAGAGATGGCTTTTAAGCTTAACTAAAATAGAAATAACAATAAGTTTTCAATGTTATCATATGATAAAATGTGATATGATTCTATCATATTACATAGAACTTGCAACACACACTTTTGAAATGGTTTTTTTTTCAAAATCAGGAATTTTCTACTTTGTTATTATTTTTATAACAAATGTCCATCCAACATGTTCACAACAACAATGTCCACAATGTCAACATCAATGTCTTTGTCAAATTTTTCAATTTTTGCATTCAAGGTATGTACTGAGATTGATATGAGTATTTCCAGTTTTCGGCAATATTTTTGCAAATTTTCCATCTTTGGCAACAATTTTCTTAATTATATTGATTTCATAATACCGGTTACCAAAATTATTTTTTATTTTTGAACTTATAATAATATATTATTAACATATATAACATCGCATTGGCGTCGTAGTGCTCTGTGCAATTACCCATTTTTTAAATTTAAAATTCCGTGAAAGTTTGTTTGTCAGTTTAATTTAGGCCCTTCTTCTCTAGGTCAATACATTATTGAGGGTAAAATTAAATAGAAACGTACGAAGCTAACGGCATATATAAAATGTAATGCCAAAACTGTTCAAAATTATATATAGAATTGGGCAATCAAAAAGGCTAATTACAGTGAGATTGAATACTTAAGAGAAACTGAATTAGCTAGAAAAAGAGGTACTACCAATTTTAGGTCGGCAATTGCTAAACATAAAATCGAAGAATATCATCAAATTGATAAAACCAATTTATCATCAATAAAAGAGGTCCATAAAATAAGTAGCGAAAATGTATTTATTACGAAATTAGACACGAAATTTTAGCAATTTCGAGGGAACAAGGTAGTTTCGACTGTTTGGATTATTGTTAGAATGTATAGCTTTCGTATAAGTAAAAATTTTCTTAATTTGCAATTATTAAATTGTTTTGAAAATATAAGGAAGGTTTTTTAGACTAAAAAAAAAATTTTATACACAAGTTCTAACGAAGCTTTTGAAAATTTATTTTCGTAATATGTCTTTAATACAATGGATGATAACAACAAGGTAGATGTCTGGCGTCAAAGGAGTCAGTACCGAAACTTTATTACGTGTTGAAATGGAATTTCTCTAGAATCAAGTTAGTAATAATTTATATCAAATGCTTTTAAAATTTTTTTTAGATTTTCGAGATCTTTGGATTCAGGACTGAAGCCTTAAAGTTTAAACTGTATATCCGATTTAATATAGTAGAAAATTATGATCAATGGTAAAAAGTAATAGAAAATATTCTATAATTTAAAAATGTATATCACTAAAAACAAATCTATCAAAAACAATAAATAAAATTGATTAAAAATTTTCAAAAGTTCTATTACACATTATTAAATGGAGAATGCAACTGGATACAGCAATGAATGCCAGATTTTCATTTTCTAAATTTAGTTTTAAAATTTGAATTCTATTAACGAAAAAAGGAATAAATAATATTCACGTATTCATAAATTTAATATTTTTTTTATTAATTTTCTATCTAAATTTAGATTAAAAATTTAAAGTACAATTGTATTAATTTTCATACAAAAAATATATATTTAATTTACTAATTTACTAAATAAAATTCAACAACCAAAAATACAAAAAATAATTTTAATTTAATTTTATCAAATTTAAAAGAGAAGACATTTAAGTACGTAAAATATTAAATATTTTAAATAATCAATTTTATTACTAAATACATAGAGAAATTTTATTTTATTTTCAGATGAACATTTTTGTCTACCTTCTTATATTTTATTAGTGTACACAATTTAACTTCAGTTATTAAGGAATGAACTTATATAAAATAATTTTAATTATTATGTCTTTTAAGTCTAACTTATTAATTTAACTTGGTTCTTTCTTTTTAAATGAAAAAGCAAATTCTTATTAAATTTGGTAAATAAAAACTTAAAATTTGTGCTACAATTTTGTTAAATTAAAGTAAAAAAATGTTTGCAATCAGAAATGTTAAAAAAAAGTATTTTTTTCTCTAATTGATTTAAAAAATTAATCTGAAAAATTTTGAAAAAAAAAATTCAGATTTAAAGCCATCCATAAGAAAACTTCTTTAATATCTTAATTATTAATAAAAATAAAAATAATATTAAAATTAAATTAATAAATTAATAAAAATATTTTTTGGCAAATTTCCGAAATTATTTTAAATTTAGTTTTCTAACCTTTTTGGGTCAGTATACTAATTTACAACGATGTAACAAATTTTTATTCTATTGCACAATTTTAGAAAAAATTATTTAAATAAAAATAATTTTATCGTGAATTGGCATGTACTAGCATCATAAATGATGTTGCAATAAATATACTAGCTGGAATTGAAGCTAATAATTTATATCTTTCTTCAGTCATAACTCTTGTAGATTTTTGTTTAACCCAACCTAAACTGCGATGAATTGCTTTTTTCCATTTTGTATAACGATGATCACGTTCGTCTTCAGTTGTTGTTGGTAAGAATGTATCATAATAATTATTTTCATAATGTCTAAAATAAATTCAAATAACTCGAATCAGTTTTTTTCTAATTTAATAAAATTCAATTTATCTTAACCTTTTTCCTAAATCCAATTTTATAGCATTAATTCCTTTTGCTTGTGCTGCACACATTGCTGCTCCGAAAGATGTTGTATCTCCTAATTGTGATCGACCTAAAAAAAAATTTTGCAATATTTATTTTAAAATTTCATTAAAGAATTTCTATAAACTTACACACGGGAACACCTAATATATCAGCTTGTAATTGCATTAATAAAGTATTGTCAGTTAATGGACCATCAGCATATAATTTATTTAAAACTATACCACAGTCTTTTGTAATGCATTCAATAATGTCACGATTTTGAAAACAAACCGCTTCTAATGCAGCTCTAATAATATGATTTTTGGTGGTTTGATGTGTTAGACCGCATATTGTTCTACAATAAATCATTATATATAATAATTATAAATTTATTTATTTGAAATATTATACCCTCTAGCATCTTTTCTCCAATATGGAGTATATAATCCAGTAAATGCAGGCACAAAATATACATCAGCTGTTGAATTAACTAACTCTGCACATTTTTCAGCATCTTCAACATTTGGTAAAATTTGTAAATTATTGTGTAACCAATTTAAAGCAGCACCAGCAACTGCAACAGCACCTTCTAATGCATATATACATGGCTCCTCTTTTCCTAATTTATATGCAATTGTTGTTAATAAACCATGTTCAGAAAATACAACCTTAAATTTTTATTAATAATCAAAATAAAATAACATAATTTAAAAACAATTTAAATACAAACCTTTTCACCAGTATTACATAATAGAAAACATCCTGATCGATATGTTGATTTTGCTTGACCTGGTTTAAAACACATTTGTCCTAATAAGTTTGCCTGTTGATTACCTAGAATCTAAAATTGAATACAAATTAATAGAATATATTTTTCGTATAATTTTCGCTCAAGTTTTTCATACTCCACTTATATTAATTCCATTAATTACACTATTATCATTAACTTTGCCATATATTTCTGAAGAACTTCTTATTTCTGGTAAGATTTTCGGATGAATTGAAAAGGTTTTTGTCAATATCTAAAATTTTATAAATATTTACAAAAATATATATATATATATGTTTTCAAAATATATACTTACTGGATCCCAATGTAATGTTTCAATATTCATAAGTAATGTTCTTGATGCATTGGTAACATCTGTTATATGAATTCCACCATCATTACCTCCTGTTAGATTCTGTATTTTATATAATTATTTGTAAAAATGTAATTCTTATATTTTAAATAGCATTTTATAAATACCCAAATTATCCAAGAATCTACGGTACCAGCATAACATCTTCTTTCTCGACATGCTTTTTTAACCGCTGATATATTATCTTTTAACCATCGAATTTTTAGAGCCGAAAAATAAGGCACAATTGGTAACCCTAAAGAAATAAATATTGTTTTCTTTACTAAGTCAATAATGAATTGTTTTTCAAAGATTTACCACAAATATTTTTAAAATGATTTTTATCTTGTTCTGGTATTCTTGCTAAGATTTTGTCAACAGTAATATTGGTTCTAATATCATTCCAAGCAATTGCATTATATAATGGTTCACCAGTTATTTTATCCCAAACAATTGTTGTTTCTCGTTGATTTGTAATTCCAATCGATGCAATATCACTAACATTATGCCCTAATTCTGATAGTTTTTTGCAAGCATTTTCAGCACAAATATGTATATTTTCAATTATCTCTTTCGGATTGGTTTCAAACCAACCATCTTGTGGAGATAAAACTTTTAATTCCAATTTATCAATAACTAATTCCTTGAAATCAGGAGTTTTGTATACCTAAAAATAATTTAGTTTTAAGAATATTTAAATATTACTTAATGCTATTTTGAATTAAACTTACAGAAAATGATACAAGATTTGTTCCCACATTGATAACTCCAATCAATTGAGTTGCATTTGATCCTGACATGGAGATGGTCTAATAAAAAAATAAAACATAAAATTATAAAATTAATCTAAATTGATTTAACAATTTTTATTTTAAAAGCTATAAATATTTTATTATCATATAAATTCAAGAATTAAAAGATTAAGACATACAAGATAAAATTTTTATTTGAATTTTGAACTTTGTTATCAAAACTTATAATGGAAATTAATAAAAAAATTATAGAACCTTTTCTGATGACTCCAGCAATTCCCATGCATTTATTACACTTTGAGATGGTAGTCTTTTACGAGGTAAAATAGGTTTTTCAGGCATTTTTAAATAATATTTGAATTTTCTTTATAAAATATTTTTTTTCTCACTTAAAATTCAATATTTTCGAGACCGGAATGTTCTTCAATGAAATTTTCTCAAAATTATTAATCCAATTTTTTTTTATTTTTGATAATATCAGAAACTATAATATCTAAAATTTTTTGTATCTTTGATGATATAACAATATTCCAGACTAACAATTTACACCACGTATCACGAATACAGAATAATATCTCGATTTTAAATTAAAAAAACAAAAAGCACCGTTTATGATTAATGGAATTTTGATAACAAAGTAAAAAATATTTTCTCCAGCTAATATAATTAAAATATCAATATTAATATTTTCTCAGTTTTTAATTGATTAACTTAAAAATTTTATACATTTAATACATATTCTATACATGTCTCCAAATTGAGTAAAGATTATTTAACAAATAAACAACACCAACATGTGTTTGTACATAAATATTCTGATTTTCTAATTTTTTATATTCACCACAATAATATTCATATTATTCATAATATTCAACATTTGAATGTGTCATAATTCACCACTCAGGAAAATGTCAAAATTTTAGCAATTTATAAAATTTTGAGAAATTTCCCTAAAAAAGGAGTTTTTGATAAAAGGGAGTATGTACTCACTTTTTTGAAAATCTTCTGAGAACAGAAGAACATCATTGCCAATCAATAAAATATATATTCTTGTAAGAATTTGACTGTATTAAAATTAATATTTTTTTTTTTACTTTTAGGTATAACTTGAAAATTTAAATAAATCAGTTAATTTATTTACTAACTTTAATTTTAATTGTAATTTGCTATTCGAATTCCTATTCCCAAAATATATTAATAGTAATAATTTTCTTGCAAAATAATTAATTCATAATGAAAAGAATAAATTAATTTTGACCTTTGGAGTTACCAAATTTCATCTCAACATTTAATAACATTTTATTCATGAATATTTAATTTTCAAAAACAACTATATAGACAAATGCATGTTCATTTAAAACTTTACATATGTATACAAATAATGTTTTTTATGGTATAAAAAATCATTCACCGGCAGTTCATCGGCATGATCTATAAATTAATTCAAGTCTATAAAATTGTATCGAAATACGAATTAAATAAAAACAAAAATAAAAAAGCGAAAAAAAATTTGGAATAAACATATAAGTAACCAAATTGTACAAACTGTTTTTTTTTATTAATATGTTCAATTTTTTTATATTTCAACTTTTTAAATTTTACATATAATTTAATTTTAATGTTATTTACTTGTTATAATTAAGTTTCATAAATATGCCTATACTTTTCAACTACGAGCATTATAGAGTTTTCTTAAATTACGAAAACATAAATGTAGTGTTGTCAAAAATGCCTAGCTGTTAAATTTAATAGGGAGTTTGGGCACATCATATTTGCCACAAAACGTATGAGTATTATTCAAAACAGAACAGATGTGGAAGTAGTATTCTACGTAGGTTAGTAGCGTATATTTCATCACTTTTACGTAATAGAATTTGCGCAAACAAAATAAATTTAAAATTTTCCTTATGAAGAAAATAACTGTGCTTTTTTGTTGTCGCATATATGTAGATCTGTGTACATTTTGAAATCAACAACAAATTATCATCGAAGAAACCCACATAATTAACTAGCGTCAAATTAATGTTCTAGATAAATTCTTCACGTATTTGAATATGGTGTGTACAAATGTTTGACGCATATGGTGTAAAAAAAAAATTATGAAAATCGGGACACATAAATCTTTTCTTACTATCAAAAATCGTTTTAAAACTTAAATATAACAAAAAATCAACAACTTCAAAAGACCAGTACTACCAACTTAAAAAAAAAAACCAAGAAAAAATTAGAATTTGACATGGATCGTTTTTTACAGTTACAAAAAAAAAATTCAATTGACATCTAAAATGCCGAAATACTTTTCACACCAATTTTTTGTGTTCTCTCTAGGTATCTATTAGTAGTTACCAATAAAATATCTAAATAAATGATTCATTTAGTTACTCTCATCCACTTCTATATGATTAATAGGTATCCTTAGTCAAACAACTATATTTAGATTATTGACTAAGAGTGAGAAAATCAAAGAGCACTCCATTATCTTGTTTTAAAAAAAATTTAGAAAAATAGAATACATCTTGTGGCATTTCATTTCAATTGTCCATTAATTGAATTTTTTTTGCATAGTAACTCATTAATTTAAATCAAAATTCAGAACTCACAGTACAAATGTATAGCATAAGCTTTTTATTATAAAAAAATAATCTCATCAATTATCAATAAATAGAAATTAAACTAACTTAAAATTTAATTGTTAAATTCTAAAACTACGAAATAATAACTTAGATTAATCTCCCACCACTCGCCAGTTACTTAGGTAAGCACAGAGGTAAGCACTCAGTTGAAGTTTCTTTCAAAGCTTGAATAACACACATGGACACATGGACACATGACACATTGCTTCATAACATACTCACCGAATATAATAAATTTCTACTATTTTATCAATCTTACAAAATATTGAAAATCAAAAATTATTTTCTTTTGCAAAGATTTTGCAAAAGTTATCAGTCGATTTCTAAATAGAGAATACAAAACAAAAAGTATTTTTTTTTTGTAAATGTAGAGTAGAAAAACTGGATTTATAATATTTTTAACCCCTTTATAAATTAGATTATGCATAATTTTTTCATCACAAAAAAAAAGATTTTGTTTTTCTTAGAAATAATTTAATCAATAGTTTAAAAAAAAATTAATAACAAAAAAGGACTTTAGAACTAATAAAGTTTGAACTACTAATGGCATTTAAAATACTGTTATTATAATTATAATTATATGATGTATGTATGTATATTAATTATACTTATAGTTATAACTAATTATACCATAAATTTTGTTAATAGAAAATAAGCAACATTCTAATATTTTACATTTTTGGCACATACAGTCACTTTTCGAATTATTGAACAAAATAATTTATTTTTTCTATTTACATGTACAAGAATTGGGTATAATTAACTGGATTTTGAAATTTAAAAATTTCATACAAAACTGTCAAATTTCAAACAAGAAAAATTTGACAGTTATGGAATTTTTCCGAAGCATTTAATTAGTTTTAAGTTTAGAAGTAGTTTTATAACGCAAGAAAAATAATATAAAAATCTATGTATATGAAATAGAAAAAAAAGAAACAAATTATAAGATTGTATAAAATTTAAAAATAAAAATTAAAATATACTCAAAAATTATTTCTTATTTAACGTGAATGTTCATACGGGTAGAAAAATGGTAAGGGGTGATTTCGGTAAAGGGTAAGTGAATATTATGTCAGCGTCAACATATTTTTATTACTTTTTATTCACACAACAAAGTCAAGAAAATTGTTGTTGACAACCTAATGTTCGGGTCGATTGTTAATAAAATAAACAAATATAAATAATACAAATAATATTGTTAAATTGACAATAATAATAACAATTTATTTATTTTTTTACCTTGCAAAAAATTTCACTTTTGCCATCTTGATATTTCAATAATGTGACAGGAAAGATAGAAAGGTAGAAATCTACCATGTATTTTTTACGTATGAACATGAAGGTAAATTTATGCGGCAGATCTGCGGTAGGCTTCTGCCTCGTATAAACAATCGAATTTGTTCTGGAGAAAATATTTTGATTGGCTTAAATTTTGGCAGATTCGTATTTAATTTTCCATAATTAGAAAACCCAAATTCCTGATAGATTTGTTCAGCAAACTATTCTAGAACGTTATAGATTAAAGAAGAACACTTTTTTTTGTTGAGTTGTTTTCGTTAATTGACTTTTTTTGTTAAAAAGTGTTCTGACTGGTGTTAATTAGATTGTGCAAATAAAATTTTTTTTTTGTTCTGAATTTGTTTTGAGAAACACTTCTGGACAAATTGTTTTTTTTTTCAAATTTTGACATTTAAATAAAGAAATTTTGAGAGTAAACAAAAATTAGAAATTTTTTCCTTTTAAAAAACACCAAAAAGAGTGTTCAGTAGATTTTTCAGTTTTAAGTGGTTCTAAATTGTTTTACAGTTAATCGTCATTGTCCAAAATTGTTTTGACCGATTCTGTTCTAGATCTACTGAATAAACTTAATTACTTTACTATCAAAATCAAATTTCACCCTATGCTTACATGCTATTTTTATCGTTTAAATATGTTTGACAGTTTAAATATACTTGACATTACATTACTTCTACGTTCACATACATTAACTAAACTACTTACATTAACTTTTCTATTCTAGTAATTAATTTGTTTTTGTTTTTTTCTTAAATTTAAATAAGTAAAAGAACTGTTAATATGTAAAAAAAATTTGAATTTATCAAATGTACAAATCGGCATATAAAATACTTGTCAATTCCTTTTAAAGAGTATGTGGGAGAATATTTATGAAAATAGAATAAGATAGAACGATTTGTTAAAACAAAATTGGTTTAGTTTAATAATTGAATATGATTAAAAAATAAATTAATAATTTTAAGTTGAAATTTGTTTTTAATTAAGATCTATTAATATTAATAATAATTATTCTTTGATCAATCAATGATTTAATATAGTTAGTTTAATTAAATTTGTAATTATTATTTTCACATTCCAATTAATTGTCTATAAAAATAAATGTCATTGTTAATAACTGCAAAATGTAAACTAACTCAAAAAATTTAATCAGAAACATGAAATATAAATTGAAAACCTTGCAGTTTAATCAAAAAAGCAATCAACCTAAATTCATAACAAGCAATAATTGCTCTCATAAATTGATTGAACAGACATTCAGGTATGCAGACCGACAAAATTCCCAATATGATAAAATCAAATAAGATAACACCTCCCAATAAGAAAATCCCCACAGACAAAATCCCCAAAAATGAAATTGCCGAAGTTTCGTTTTGCGTATTCTCAATTGGATACAAAAATAGAAAGAATGGGGTACTGAACTCGCTATTGGTCTAACTAGCTGTACTTGAGTTAACTTAAGTAAATGTCAAACTCATGTATGCGCTTCTTATGGCTTTGCATATAATCAACTAGCCGTACTTTAAGTTAACTTAAGTTTTAATTTCGTAAGTACCGTAAGTTATTTAAGTAATAAAATGACGTTTGAATGAAAAAACATTCGATTTGAGGATAAAAACCAATATAAATAAGATTCAAAATGGTGTTTATTCTTTCAATTCTGTCAAATCAAATTAAGTTTTACCAGGCGTAATTTAAGTTGGCTATAAGTAAGTAGCTGTAAGTTTTGACGTAAATTTAAGGAAAATTATTAAGTTAATTTAAGTACAGCTAGTCAGGCCTTATATCACATTTTTTCAATATTCCGTTACAACACCAAAGAATTAATTCCTTTTCTTTTACTCCAAAAAATTATGTGGGAAAGGTGGTAATTTGTTTTATGGTTGTTGGTATTCGTAAAACGCGTTTCTCTACACAGCTCCAGATTTCTATAAACTTTCTCAATACAATGGGTTAACGTAATCCAAACATTCAATTTACAAAGAATTATTTTATTAAAATATGTCATGGTATTTGATCTATGAAGCAGGCTATTAAAAGAAAATGAATTAATAATAATTGTTTTTTTTTTTAATTAAATTATATTTAATTTTATTAATTCTTATCAAACAAACAATAAAAAATTTACGTACATAATAAATATGTATACTGCATTGTATAAACACAAATATGTACTCGTAAATAAAATAAATATCTTTTTTTTTTGTTTTTCTTTATTTATTTTCAAGTTCAAAAAAAAAAAACAATAACACCATCGTTGCACAATCAAAAATTGAGATTGCATTGGAAGACGAAGATAGAAAAAAGAAAACAAAAAATAAATATGAGACATAAAAAAGAAAAAGCTTTTTTTTGCCTCTGTTTCTCTCAACTCAATTGCTATTTTAAAATATTATGTAAAAATAAAATTTAAATTGTGTAAAAGTATGAACTGTACCATATGCATTTACTTAAATTATTTATAGAAATTCAATATTCTAATTTAATTTGTGAATAAGAAACATATGTACTTGTTATCCCAATAATTTAAAATGTTTTTTTTTTAATTCATTAAGTTTTATATATTGATTTTTTTAAACTAAAATATAGAAATATTAACGTAGTAAACTTATTTGATAATAATATAACCAAGGACTGCTTAAAAATGACGTGAACGTAGGCGTAGAATATAACATGCCAAAAAACGTAATGACATACGTTTATTTTAATTATAGTTTGAATAGTTTGTACTTGGTGCCAACATACTACAACGTAACAGTTAATTAGATCAGCTGATTCATCATATTTTTGTAAAAAAAGAAAAATAATAATAACAAATAGAAGAGATAAATTATACATAAATTATAAATTTTGGACAAAAATAGGTCCATTTTAATTTTACACTTTCATTTTTCTTTTTTACAAAAATATGATGAACCAACTAATCTCATTATCTGGTTACGTTACGTATTGTATGAATTTTTGCACTATCATGCGTAGCTCTTGTCAAATTTGTATGCTTAGCGTTAGCACTACGTACAAAATATAAAAAGTCTGATTGACGTAGACATATGTCATTACGTTTTTCTGCAATTCTACGTCTACTTTACATCATTTACAAAATTTCCCTACGAACAAGAGAGAAAACGTTTTTATTAAACCAATCAGACCAATGCCCATGTTTATTTGAGACAAGAATCTACCACAGATCTGCCGCAGAAATCTACCTTAAAACTTAAAACTATTTGACGTTTACATGTCGTAATGGTTACGTTTTGTAACCATTAACGTAGAAAATAGCATACGTTAGGTATACGCTGTAATATAACTAATTACGTAATAATCTATGGCTATGTCTAAGAAAGTCACTACGTTCTTCAAATGTAAATTTGTATAAAATATTCTAAAACTAGATACCCTATTGAGTAATTGAATCATATAATTTAACACCAAATTTAAATTTTTTTCAACCGTATGCGCATTTTTATGTTGTATTGTATACCTATACAACTTATTTATATAATTAAGAGTTTATTAAGGAGAAGAGAGATAAAAATGAGAAGGTATTTACTGCGCAGGTCCTTAAATGCTTGTCTATTTTAAAATTATAGATATTACAGAAGATTGATTTATTTATTTTTCTTTACAAATTTCAAGACAAAAATGCTGCTTACCTTACTTATTCAAATGTTTGATGGCATATAGAATTGAGACATATTATAATCCCGTTCGAAACATTAAAAAATTAACGTATATAAAAAAAAATCGAATCATCTCAATTTGTATCGTAGACGATTGTTTTCATCCCAATTTATATTCGTACACAATTTGTATCATAGACAATCTGTACACATCCACTGTTGTATGACGAGACGAGTGATAATTAGCCAATTTTTGTTTTTAGTATAATTAATTTAACACACAAGCGTTAATTTTTAAATAATTTTAATCAAATCCACCTGTACATACACAGATACATGTATTTATTAATTTTTTTGATATTCAAAATAGATACCTGTTATGACTAAGTAAATTAAATTTGACTTAATTAATTCTTAATAAATTGTTAAATTTTATTTTTATTTAAAAAAAAAAAATTAGATTAAAATTTTGAATTAGTAATTTAGATTAAAAATACTATGTATTTAAATTTAGTTCAACAATGTTGTATTCTAAAATGTATATCTATCTACATAGGATTCGTAATCAATGATAATAATATGTATTTATATGTAACATAATAAATCCTTTAATTTATTTTTTTATTTACTTTAATATATAAATTAAATTAAGTTTATATTTGGAAAAAGTAATTTCAAATTTATAACGGTTAATATACAAATTATTACATAAATCTATTTAAGTAAACACTCCCTGACAACTTTGTATTTATGTATTCTAATTCCAATTCAATTTGTATATCTATATCTAATATTGATATCAGTTAAATTGCACTTATTTATTTACCTGTCAATAAACTGTTTTTTGTTTTTTTTTTTTTTTTATAATAAAATTTATATTTGTTTTCCACTTTATATTCTCTATATTAATATTTATTCATTAATGGTGTTTTGTTTTTAAATACATACACTTATATTTTATGACGTCAGAATTCAATTAGGAAAAGGTGAATAAGATAAAAAGGGATGTTCAAACTGTAGCTTGTAATTGAATGAGTTATTATGTGTTAATAAATTCTTGTGGCCAAATAAAAATAAAATATAATATAAACAAAATTAGAGTACAATTACGAAATTAAAATGATATTAAAATTGACATTCAATTTGAATTACCATATAATCACTTGATATTTTAGATAATCGGTAGAAAAATGGTGTTTTCATAAATGTTGTAAACTGACAACAAGTTTTCCACCAGTTGGCGTACTTTGCAATAATGAAAACAAACTCTACCTATATTCTACATTTATTTGACTATTCTGTAAAGTTTTTGTTCATTAATATGTCTCTTATTTCAAACTTTTTTTTTTATATTTTGCACTTTTAAAATCGTTTTCCATGGCTCTTAGAAATTAACAATTTTAAAAAAGGTGGTCACCATTTTTTTATAGTCAGACTTACTTCGGAATCACTACTCCTTATTTAAAATTTTTGCAATATATTAAAAAATATGGAGTACGTGCATTTTTAGAAGAAATTTTTTTTTAAATAACAAAACTAAAATACTCAAAACAACTAAGAAAAATACTTCAAAAATGTTTATGTATACTAAAAATTTATTCTGTAAAGTTGACGCCCAGTAGACTGAAGTTTGCATTTATGAACCAACATTCAGAAAATCTGATAAATGTCATAAATTTATGCAAATTGACAGCAGTTTGCCATTTATGAAACCAGACCAGATTAACAACCCAGAACATAAATCATTGGTACAGATGAAAAGTCTTTGACTTATTTTAAGGCGGAAATTTGTTTGAGATTTTCTTAAGCCAATTGGAAATGATTCTGTACCAATAACTTATAACAAATATTTAAAAAAAAACGAGTTATTAATTTTTTCTTTTCACATTTTCAACTCTATGATTTATTGGCAGAAATGTATTATTTTTATTTGTTGTTGTTTTTTTTTTTGTTTTTTTTTTCTTCTTCGGGCTTCTTATATCTTGTCTTTATACTTCTTTCAATCCATCATAAAAAATATAAAATGTAATTAAAACAATAGAAATAGCAATGCAAAAAAAAAAATAATTGGTAATAAAGTAATAAAATTAAATGCAAGTTATATTTAAAAGTATGAACTTAATTAAAATGCACTTTTGCATACATTTTACATTAGTTCTATATTATTGTTGTATAGTCATGTGATCGTTCTAACATGTATTAGGAAAATAAAAATTGATTACAATAACAAAATTGATAACACACAATTCGACCAGACAGCTTAGGCTAGGTCTTAAACATATATTTTTACATTTTAAATTAATTAGTATGTAATGTTAATCTTAATCTAAACTACTTTCTTTTATCTTTTTTATCTCTTATCATATATAAATATTCTCTATACATACTTAAGATCATGTTACTATTAGATTTAATAATAGATTTAATAATAAAATTGAACTTTATCTTATAAATATATGAATAAGATTATAATTATAACAAAATTTGTATTTTACTCGTTTGAAATAATAAAGCAAAAAAAAAAAAAAAATAATGAAAATTATGCTTCAGATTTAATTGCATAACTATTTTTCACAAAGGATTTGTCAAAATTTGTCTACTAATATGTAATTTTTTATTTAGTCTTATTGACAATGCGGACAAAAAATTTAGGAATTTTGAAATAGTTCTTTTCAAAATTATGGACTAAATACAAAAAATTATTAATGAAATTATGTTTTTTTTTTTGCTTAACATAGAAGTTATTGTAAAAATATTGTGATGTCAAATAATAAAATTTTAAAATAAAATTGAAACTCATCGCGTCCAGTAGAAATAATGAATTTTATCTTCTACGGAATTTGTTTCTTGCCTTTTCATATTATGTAAGCTACATTAAAGATATTATCATTAAATATAAAAATAATAGTTTTTTTCCATCGGTTTGAGTCAGGGTCATTTGAAAAAAATCGTGGAGATCTCATTGAGGCTTAATATGTGTTATTTTTTGTTATTATGTAATATGACTTTATCTAAAATATTGTTTAAATTTTCAAAATTTAAATGTTGTTGAAGTCATATTAGATTTTTTTTTATCATTTTATTTCTTTGTGTTATATATGTAAAAATAAATGGATATAAATCAGATTATGTGGCTAAATAAGTTCAATCTAATGGTGAATTCGTAAATTCTGCCTATTTTTTTCTGCGTTAGTTTCTCAACCTGAAAAAGAATTCGTGTTCGTTTCTAAAAAATTCTGCATTTAAATTCTACATTTTCTGACTCAATTTGCGGCGGTTCCACATTTATAACCTTTACATAATAAAAAAAATTTAAAAAAAAAACAAAGGAAATATCAAATGTCAATATTTCAATCAGACAAATGACAAGTAAAACCTAAATAAAAATGTAAGAATTCTGTAATAGTTTCTGGGATAAATTTCATTAAATCACAGCTTTTGCATGGATACTTCTTCATCTTCATCTGATCAAGAGATTTTTACTAATAAAATCAAAATTATTTAGAAGTGTAGGAAATATGAAAAAACGTCAAGTTTTTTTTTTTGAAAGCAATTTTAATACTAAACACATAAGTACAAACTTAAAAATTAAACATTGATATTGAACCGTATAATTATGTGAGTTTAATTTGTTGTTGTATTTATATGTTGTTATTATTGAAAAAGAAGGTATGTTAATGCCTATAATGTATATATATATGTAAACTATATATATAATTATAACCATGTCATTTTATATAAATCTATTCGATCAGACAGCGTTTTAGCTAGCATCTTAAAAATTAATCTATTCATTATTACATATTTTATAATTTTAATTTTTATTATTATAATCTTAGTTTTAAGTAATAATTGAATAAACACAATAAAGAAAAAAAAAAAAGAAACACCGATGCAGACTCTGATGAAAAACACAGCTAACTCATGCTATTACAGTTTCTTGCTATTATAATAACCGACTGGTCACCGATATATCACACTAACATTAATTTTCATTAGAATTTATTTATAATTAGTTATTATATTTTATTATTAATAAACCGAAATTTAAGTCATATATGATTTGTTTTGCTTAAACTGTTGACAATTATTTATTTAGTGAAAAAAATACAAACGCACTTGTCAACTTTGAAAATATTAAAAAAAACTAAAAATTGTTGAACACCACTGGTATTCTAAGTTAGTTTAGAAATTTAGAGAAAATATAGATTCATTAGTACTTTATACTAATTTAATTTTAATCCATACAAATGGGAAATTAATTTTAGATACATTTAATGAGTAGAACTTTCTAAATTTTAATTAATTATATTTTTTTAAAGAAAATAACAACAAACTGCTGTTTAAATTATATTATTTTAAACAACAAAGCCAATTTGTTAAATCCGTTTATATGCAATTATTATGACAGTTAATCAAAGTTAAGATGAGACTGTACAACAGTATAATAATTAACATGATACCTACATTTAGATTGAATGTTTTTATGGATATCGCTTTTTTTTTTTAGATAGTAGTAAATCATGAGGCTTCATGGGAGAGCAATTTGAAGATGAATGATGCCACATAATCTGATTTATATATCCATCATTTTTTTTATAATACTTTTACCAACATTTTTTATTTATTAACATAATTTATATCAGTTCAAAATCAACTTAGTTATAATTTGTATTTAAAAATTAATAATGTAAACATATTCAACATTGTGTTACTGATAAGTACCGTTAATAATGAAATTCTTGTACCGGAAATTGATAACTTATCTAATATACATATATATAACTTATCAAAATACGGTAGTGTCAAAAACTAATTACAAATATTTTCAAATTTAATAAAAATCTAATTTAATATCTTAATTAAAACTCGAATTACATACCTTAAAATCTTTCAACCACACACTTTTTTTTCAAAAATAATAAAAAACACTCGTCAGCTTATTTTTTTTTTTTTTTTCAAAAATCAAACTTTCCAACCCACATAAAATAGTTAATTTAAATAAAAACAAAAAAAAAATAAGAGCAAAAACAAAATTAAAATTTTTATTTTAACATCCAGAAATTCACTTCAATTTTCAATACTTTTTGTGACGCGGCTGATCTTTCTAGATGATGATGGATGTGAAATACAAATACAGTCACAAACGACGGCTTATTATATTTCGAAACACGTGAATAAATAACATAAATATTTATTTATTTTTGTGTTCACCTACAAAAATTTAGAATAAACGTCTACTTTAAGCGGTTAATTTTTAAAGACTAAAATTAAAAAAAAAAACAGAAACAAATGAGTTGAGAAAAAAAAACTTTGAATAACAAAAACAAAAAAAAATAAAAAAAAAATCACAAAACAAAATGGTTTTAAAAACCGTTTAAGAAAAAATAGTTGACACAGTCAACTTTAACGACTTTATGTATGTATCTGAATAAAAAATGCAATTTTAGATGCATTCGATGCGGGTTGACGACAGCGTACAAAATTCAAGGATTTCGAGAACTTTGTTTCAATGTGCAAATAGCTTCTGTTCGAATTCAGAAATCCTGAATTAATAAAAAATATGATCAGAGCTATTTTATTTGCTTTTCATATACCCTATTTAGTAGAATGACAGAAAAATGTAGTCTAATAGTGTGGTAAGCATGGACTCAATCCCCTTTAGGTGATAAAACTCCTCTCTTCTAACATATAATGAATGGCGCTACAGTATTAGAATATCAACAGTAGACAAATACATTGTCAAATCAAAATAATGATCATTGAAAACTGAAGCACAATCTCAAAACCACAATATCTTAGTTGAAATTAACCCCTATAGCACCACCAAATTCTTAACTAAATTTATTGAATCTTTCTAAACGAAAACATAAATAATTTATAACACACGCTGGGTGACGCAGTAGGTAGAACGCCTACCTTTCAACCGAAGGGTCCCAGGTTCGATTCCCGATGAAGCAAAAAAATTATTTATCGATTTTTCAACCTGGTCCAATACCCTTTGTCAGTGGGATAAAATAAATGACAAAAAATAATTGAGAGTATAATCTGGTAACAACTTAAATAAAATGGAGATATTCTATTTAAGAAGGCTTAATCCCTGACAATAGTAGTAGTTTTACACATTTAATGAGTTGATAAACCAGTAATTTGATAAATAAATACTTGAAATATTGTAGATATTGTAGTGTAAAATTGCAGTACCGTACTTAATTAAGCACGAAAAGGTGTTTCCACCTAAGTTACTGTCAAGAACATAAAAAAACAAAAAATAACAATAGTGACCTGTATAGTTTATTCAAGTCTTCAAATCTAAAAAATTGGAAGGTCTATCATATTTGCTCGTTCATTTTAATATTCTGTTTTACATGACTGCTAGCGATTTTTTTTAACCTGCTAGTTATTGGAATGTTTTGTAGATCTCTCGCCAAATGGTCTTGGATCAGTCTACATATTTGTTTTTACATTTTTCCAGTTCTTCTTTAACCATGGGTATATTGAAATCTTTATGTCTCTTATGTCTTATGTCTATATTTCTAAGGTACCAAGGGGCCTGGGTTATGGTACGCAAAATTGTTGATTATATCCTTTGAATTGTTTTCATGTTACTATTAGAAGCAGTTCTCCATAACTGACACCCATAAGATCAGATTGGTTTCAGAATGGCTTTATATAGCAACACTTTGTGTTCCAAGTCAAGTGTAGAATTTTTCCCAATAAGCCAATAAATGCTGTTCGTCTTAACGTTTATTTATTTATTTATTTCAGCAAACTTGCAGATAAATCCGTGACCCAACTTCAGGTCCTTTTCCCATTCTGAATGTGGGCCTTTTCTTGAGTTTAAGTTGCTCTTTTTTTGCGGTGATGTGCTTCTAACTAATTTAGTCTTTTGTATAGGTGTACTCCCAGCTATTTGATCTCGTTAGTTTGCGGAATAGTTATCTCATTTATACCAACTGAGTGACACAATCCCTTCTTTAACGAGAAAGTTACATATACATTTTCATTCTCATTGATACAGCCATCCCTGTATCTGTTGCAAATGCTCTTGCACATTTTTAGATGTTGTATATGAATTTGGATGGCAGGTTAAAATTGCAGTATCGCCTGTATGTCAATGTGTTCCTGTTTTCCGGTAGATCAGACGTATATATACTAGGATATCACAAGTGGATTAAAAAAGAATTAAAAAGAAAATTATTGTAGGTACACGAATATACGATTTAAATCTGAAATGAAATTTAAAAATTATTTCTCAAACTGAGTGAATGTTTTACTTTGATTGATTTGACATTTTTTTTTTTAACATGCAACTGTGGTTTTATAGATATAGGCCTTCTCAGCAGTTCTGAATACTACATATTATAAAATATGTTTTTATCCTTTTTTTATTTGCCCAAAATAATTGGATAAACCCAAGATTGCTTTCGCAAAGTTTTAGCACAATTAGCAAGATTAGTAAGGAAAGTGTTATATTAAATTTACCAATTAAGAGTGTGGGCCTAATCAAAAACTAATCTTAATTCTAATTCTATAGACAATGTACAATTTTTTGAAATTTGTAATAAACAATACAAAATTTTAAATTATCAATTAAAAATGTATAATAATGTATAATTAAATTTTGAAAAAATATACATATATCTAATGCCAAGACACAAACCAGGAACTTTTTCAAATTACTAATTCTAATTCAAATTTGGGGTGTATGTATAATGGATTAAGTCTTTACTAATTTTAATTCTCTAGATACCAAATTGAAATTTTTTTATCTTTGATTTACACATATGTTTTTAATTAGGATTTAGCGGCCGTCTTCAGTTCGAAACATTTCGAGTTGTCTAATACCAAGACACAAGCCAGTAAAATTTCAAATTAGTCAATTTGTGGTGTAAGTCTTTACTAAGTATAATTCCCTATACGTCAAATTAACAATTATTATCTTTAATTTACATATATATTTTTTTTAATTAAAATTGAGCTGTCATCAATTAGAAACATTTCGAGTTGGCTAATCCCAAGACACAAACCAGGCAAATTTCAAATTAGTCAATTTAAGGTGTATGTCTAATCGATGACTAATTTTGATTCCTCGACACCAAATTCACATTTTTTATCTTTGATTTATATGTGTTTCAATTAGAATTAAGCTGTAATCAATTAAAAACATTTCGAGTTGGGTAATTCCAAGACACAAACCGGGAAAATTTCAAATTATTAATTCTAATTCAAATTTTTAATTTGAATATTTATCATACTTAGAATTAACTATTAAACAATTAAAAAAGAAATAAATTACCTTTTTTTTTTAAATATCAATTGTACTTTGAAAACAAGCTTAAAAAAATAGAAATAGGAATAGTATTGAAGATTAGGAAAATATGAAAAATTTAATTAGTATTTATTTACTCGCCTCTTGAAAACTTCAATATCATATTTTTGCCGAAGCACGTAAAATAGCAAAGTGTTCTATAGATTACAGGCTCGGTTAATGAAGGAATTTTTCAGTTCTGGTTTGAAAAGACTTGATTACAAAACGCTGAGAAAAAGGAATTTGACATTACAAAAGTATAAATAATTCTCGAATGGCATTTTTAATATTATTTCATTTGTGGAAATTAAAACTTTTGCACAATTAAATTTAATAATTTGTTTACAGATATTTTTGTTTTTCTATATCATCAAAGCTTTTGTTTTGCTTGGTTTTTTTTTTTTTTTTGGTTTTTTTAGTAACAAATTTTACAATTTACGTCTTTGGGGGCGCGACTCGCTGATAACCCGTAATGAGTTTAATAATTTTTTTTTTTTAATTTTTTTTTCATTTCTATTTATTATATTTTTGATTTTTCTATTTCATTATTTTGTAAAGCTTGCTTATGATAATAAATAGTATGCAGCAGATTGCACACGTTTTAAAATTTTTAGCTTTTTATTTTCTGCAATTGAAGTATGTAATTTTGCAATAGATTATTGCAAATAATATTTTATAAAGCTATAAGAAGAATAAAAGAACTTGTTTTTATTAGATGAAACATTTATGGACTTTCATATGATAGTAAATAATTAATTACATAATTTTACATTATATTAGTTATCGTTGAAATTTACATTTTTGTTTTAAAAATGAAAATATTGTAGGTATAGTATGAGTATTAAAATCTATTTTATATTTCAGAATCTCATTCAAAATACATCAATATTTCATTATTGATGCACTTTCCACTAAAATCAAAGCAAACCCGTTTGAATGATCATTCAAATTTAATTTGTATTGAATAAAATAATATTTTCTGTTGAATGCAAACTAATCCTATATATTCTGTCATCAACAATGACGTCAAAATTTTGTCAACATCCTTTTAATATTTGACCCATATAACTAAACACCGCAAGCCTATTTGTGGCTGCATAGATAGTAAGTCAGATCCCTATATATATAAATTATGTATAGGGATCACCGTTATATATATATATATATATATATATATATATATATATATATAAATAATCTAATATATAAAAGAATGATTTTATTAATTTATTTATCTTCTAGAACTCGGAGTAAATCCATTAGTGTGATAATTTGAGGCATAATGTTAAACTAAATTTGAACAATAATTTTGAAAAAAAGTTATAGAAATAATATTTAATAATGTGATTTTGTGAATTTTAAACCAATTATCATTTATTTTTTTTATTAGATTTGATCAAAACAAAAACCAGTAGAATGTTGTTGTTTTTTTTTTTTAATTAATACTTTTTATGTAGAGCTTTTATTTAATTTTATTGTTTTTGTTTTTAACTTTTCAAAATGATAATTAAATTTTAATTTAAATAGGTATGTAATATGTATACATTATGGCGTTGACTCAAGTGATTGATGATAATTTTTTTTTTGTATAATCTAATTCGGCTATTGTTTCAATTCTAAACCCATAACTAATCTCTTTTTTACCAAGCAATTTGTCTTCTACTAATACTGTGTCTACCTCTACATTCGATCTTACCCTGATTGGGTTATAACCTAAATAACGGTAATCCACAATATCATCGATTATAATATTTTGAATTACCGTGTACCGAACCAAACTGTTCACCTATCCGAATTTCGTTCTTTTTAAAAAACAACACCCTAACTGTTAAGGAAATTCAAATGTTTTTTATTTAATGTGAAGTACAATCTATACAATTAAGTTCTGAAAAAACTTCATTGGCCTCCACGACTTCTTCTGCAGGAACGAATTCGATGAACCCAATTTTCGAGCACCATTTCCACTAAATACAGTCGTATGTCATGAATAGCACGTTCAATATTGATTTGTAAAGCTTGAAGAGAGTCTGGTTTATTGCTAAAGACCAATGACTTCAAATAACCCCACAAGAAATAGTCTAATGGTGTTAAATCACAACTTCTTGGAGGCTATTCAATATCACAATTTTTTGAAATAATCGAATCTCCAAACTTTTCTCGCAATAATTCAATTGTTGTACTTGCTGGCACGTCGCCCCGTCTTGTTGGAACCAAATGTTGTCAAGATCAACTTCTTCCAATTTCGGTCATAAAAAGTTGGTTATCATGTATCTATACAGCTCTCCATTGACAGTAACGGTGTTACCAGCTTCATTTCGAAAGAAGTACGGACCAATGATTCCACCAGACCAAAAACCACACCAAACTGTCAATTTAGGTGAATGTAATGGTTTTTCATGAATAATTACCGCACCACTCAGATGAAAGTGAGCCTCATCGGAGAAGTTGCAATTGGAGAACGATTATTTTGATAATAAAACTGAAAAATTTGCGAACGTTGTTCTTGCGTATATATCTCAATGATGAAATTGAAATTGTTAACATTACTGAATTCAATGAAAAAAAAAGACAGTTCATGACATATTACAAATGGCCGAAACGTCACTTCAAAATCATATCATCCCTTTAAATTTTTTTTCTGGGAATATGTCAAAATATTTTTATTATTTTTTATTGACAAAAAATAAGGAAATTGTTGTTGACAACGTAATTTTCGGATCGAATATTAATCAAATAAAATATTATAAATTTTACAAATAATAATAATATTGAATTGACACTAGAATAATAATAAAAAATTATTTATTTATTTCTTTGTCAATAATTTCAATTGCGGCCTTCTTGATATTTCAATAATCTGACAGCGACAATGGCAGAAATCTACTAGTTTTTTTTTACGTATGAACATGATGGTAGATTTCTGCGGCAGATTTCTGCCTCGTATAAACATGGGCTTTGGAAAATCCTATACGATATTACACGGTACTGTAATTGCATTTGTCTCTCACCCTTTTAATTACAAACTCAAATTGTTATTGCTCGAAAAAAGGGAAAGAAATGTTAAAAAACGTGACTAAAATTTTAAAAAAGGTGGAACTGGTCACAGTGTTTTGTTTAAAATGTCCCAATAAATACAATGAATTAGAAATACATTAGAATATTTCTAAATGTTTAGAAAATTAAAATTTTAGAACAGAAAGACTTTTTGCACAAATTTCTATTCAAAAACAATTTTATTCACCATAATATATTATTTTTTCCAATAATATACAACACTGACAGCATTGGAGTGTTGAATATAAATGTCAAAAGAATTTGTTTTTTTTTTTTTTTGTGATTTTTTCTGATGAAGAAACTTCAGTTTTTTCATAGAACTCGAGTCGAAAATTTATAAGGATAGAATTTAAATATGAAAATTTAACCTCGTGCAGTTTTCTAAAGAAAATATAAAAGTATTTGTGGTAATTAAACTGAGTGGAAATTAATAAAGCTTTAATTATAAAATATACCATTAAAATATTAGCAAAATAAAAATTGTGTGCAAAATTAATGCCATAAGTTTTGTGCTATAAAAATATTTTAATAAAAAAAAAACTAATTGAATGGTTTATATGTATATTATAATGTGAAAAATTGTGTTAAAGAAATAAATAGAAATTTCATTTAAAATTATATGATAATATTGAAATATTTTCAGGATTTAAAATTGAAAAGAAAATTTTTTTTAAAATGGGAAATTCTATACCACGAAGGTACAGTAATTTATATAGAGTTTATATGCATATGTATAAATATATATGTAGTTATGTATATATATAATTGCTAATATATATATAGTATATATTAGAATTATATGCAGTATATGTGACTCTTTTCTACCAGTTTAAAAGCTGTCAAAATAGAGTGGTGCAAAAAACATGCAAAATATTTTATTTAGTTTTGTTTTTCTTTTTTTTTTTGTTGTAAATCAGAAATATAATTGGATTTATGAACGCACTTTTATAATAATTTTTTTTTTTTATTTTCCAATTACAAAATAATATCGGATATTTGTTAATCATAACAAATTACGAAAAAATATTTGTTAATTGTTCATACAAAATCTAACGAGACTAAAATGTTTTTAAATATTGATTTAGGATACAGTAGCTTATTAGTTTATTATTAGATTGCAGATCGAAATTTGCTTGACAACATAACAACTCAATGAAATTCTTTTAAAAACTAGTACAATATTTTTATTTTCTTTAAATTACATATTTTGAAAATATTTATAAAATTTAAATTTACATAAATATGTTACATATAAAATAATATTATTAATACTATACATATTGTTATTTGTTTCTAAATAATATTCAAAAAATTTTATACAAGTATGGAATTGTTTCTAATGTAAAACAAAAATTAAAAATAACAAATATGTATGTCAAGTAAGTTTTTTACAGTTTAGTAAAATATGCAATATGAATTTGATATAAAACTTTAATTAGAAATACAAATTCAGCACTTTTAAATAAATGTTTTGAATATTATTTGCAAAATAATACAGATACATATTAGATTCAATAAGTTGATAAAATTAGAAATATTAAGTTATAAGTTCAATGACAATCGTTTTTAATTTAAAAAAAAAAAAACTATGTGAAATATTGTAAACAATTTGAATTGTTTTTATTATTTAATTAAAAATATCAAATATATTCAAAACAATTGTATATTGTAAAATATCAAAATGTAATATGTACAATATAGTACATATTTTGAAAGTTGATAGTTTTACTGTCAAAACAAACCTATTACAACTTATAATTTTTGTTCTACTACAAAATCTAGACGTTTCTTTTCTTTTTATTTCATTTCCACTTCTTGAAATGTCATTTTTATACAGAAATGTTTCATGTCACCCAATATACCATAATTCTTTTTTGGTAGAAAATTTTTTACTTTTGCAAGTAAATTAATTTTTTTTTTATGTAGTTATATCAGTTGCTCGTTCGTTCTATTAAAAACGGTATTGACACATAACCTTTATTTTTTAGTAAAAATTTTTCTAATTGCTCTTTAAAAGAGTGGAAATTATTTTTTATATTAATATTTAGTGTGTGTATATATATATATATATATATTTAATAATAATTTTAATTGAAAAGACTGCATAATATATTTTAAAACAAATAATTATAAATATTTTTTAAATAATTAGGTTTAATAAAATAAAATATTTATTATATATATATATACATAGATATTAGAATGGCCTTTAAGGCGTGTGTTGTGTACAATTTGATATCGTCGCATATAACGTAGCCGTCTTCGTAATTTTATAGAACGTATGTACATAAATAGCTCTTCTCTCATATTTTTAATCGGATTTAAATAAAAAAAAATTATTTAAAATTGAATATATATAAGTATGTATATATATTTTTAATAGAAATAAATTTGTATTTAATTTTTAAATTATATTTTCTATGTTAAATTATAATTGTGTGTAAATTAAAAATTTGTAAAAAAAGCCATTTTAGAAATAAAAAAAAAAATTAGTATTCGTGGTTTGTATTTAAATTTTTAAGTTAAATACCTATATTTTTCGTCATAAATATATTTTTTTTTATTTCAATATAAATGTAAAAAATATTTATTATCTTATCGTTAATTTAAGAAAAAATAAGTTTTACATAATGATATAAGGACCAAATAAAAAATAATAAATAGATTAAAAAAAAAAATAATTTTTTTTTACGTGAATGCTGTGATAAGCATAGAGCCAAAAATATAATTTATTTTAATTTTATTTAAAACAAAAAAGAAAAATAAAAATTAAGATATGTTTTCACAAGGCAATTAAAATTGTGCAATTCAATTGAATATCTAAATTTCGTTTTAAGTTAATTTATTAATTAATCAAAGGTTATTATTTTTATTTAAATTATAAGTGTCTTTATATATATATATATTTATATGTAATTAATTTAAAAATAAATTGCTTTTGGTTTAAGCTTATTTTTTTTTAATAAATCTATATTTTTAGAGTTATTACAATAAACAAGTTACAAAATGAATTCGTTAAAAAAACAATAATTTTTTTTTAAAAAAAAATAAATAAATAAAAGCATTTATATTTATTATATTTTTTTTTTTTTTTTTAATAAAATAAACTACTTGTATATTAGTGAAAATAACAATTTTAATCAAAAAGAAAATAAATTAAAAATTGTAAAATTAAACCATTAAAAATTTACCTCCCATTGGAACAAACTTCAGAATCCATAAAATAAAAGCTATTAATTTTTTTTTTGTAGCAATTTTAAGCTATTACAATAGCCTTAAAAAATTGCTCGGAAAAAAAAATTCGTAAGCAAAAAAAAAAACAGAAAACTGTTTAAAAACAATTTTTGAATGGATCCTTTTGTGGGTTGGTTTCAAGAAGAACAGGAAGGACCAGCACTTAGAACTTGGTTTGCTATTTGGGAAACAAATTCAGCTGAAATGCAAGCACAACTTGAACAACAACAATTATTGCAACAAAAAAATTTTATTAATAATACTACATCAACTACATCATCATTAACAACAACATCGCCACCATTATCTGTTAATTCATCAACAAATACATTAAATGGTACAACAATAATTGGTATACAATTTCGTGAAAGCAATAATAATAATATAAATACAAATTCAAATAATAGTCGTGAGACGACTGCATTTCAAATATTACAACAATTTGGTAATGATGAACGTACAGCACCAACACAAGCTGATCGTGAAAAAATTGTAGCACATGAACGTAATTATTATAATCCATCAAGAAGGAAAGCTGGTAGCACAACTGTTGATAATAAAGCTAGTACATATAATATGAATAAATATTCGGATAAGTTAATTGGAAAATATAAGGGTTGCCCATGGCGCCCAATCGGATATATATATGAAAAAGGTGTTGTTGGGTAAGTGATTTTTTAAAATGTATTTATATAACTAGTTAATTAACAATGATTAATATGTTTGATTAAAAATAATTATTTGTAGGAAGTTGTGTATTGGATATTCTCAAGAAATATTTATTCAATCAATAGGATTCAATCAAATTTCTCAATAATATTTTTTAAATATTAATTACTTTTACATATTATATTTTGTAGGTTCACACATATTTATTAAATTCTTGAAAAATCTAAATTTTTATCATTTATTTTACTTTGAATCCTTTAATCCCCTTCATTGACAAATTTAATAAAATAGAATACTTAGAGAGAAAAACTCATAGAGATATTAAACTAATAAATGAACAAAAAGAATTGAAATTGAAAATGAGAAAAATTTAAATACAATTTTAGTTACATAAAAAGATTCTGGACAAAATGGGGTTAAGTAAATAAACAAATAAAAAAAAATGCATACGCAGATAAGGGGAAAAATTTTGACTGCTATGAAGAGTTAGTTCAGTATAGTTTAAGAATAAATCATCTTAATTTTCAATGTTTTTTGAAGGACTAATCGAAAAATTAAATTAATAAACAATTTTCGTAAAATTAAAGAAAATTTTTTTATATTACTTTTTTTTCTTTATTTTTATTGCGGATCATAAATATTTTTACATAAATTAAAAATATTTTTACTAACACGCAAATTCAACAAATTTAGCATATGTACCTTACGTATACATATAAAATATAGGAATACATATATCTATACATTATTATTGTAAATGTGTATGTATTTTCATAAACACGGACACTATTTGTGTTTTTATTTTAAGTTAAATTAAATAATATAAAAAAAAAAATAACAATTTTTATTTGTGTAGTAGAATTTTTCTGTATTTTTTTTTTATTATTTATTTTCTATTTTTTTTTTGTACACTTTTCAACTTATTTTTTTAATATATTTTTCTTTCCTTTTTTTTGTTTTTTTTTTTAATAAATTTTTTTTTTTTTATTTAATTTCACCTCCTCTCATCTTACTTACTACAGTTTTAAATACAATACCCACCCTTCAGTTCATTTAATTCATCTCAACAGGTAAATTCGTAGATGAAAACAATAATAATAATAATAAAAATATAAAAAATAAAGTAATATCACTAGAATTGAGAACAGAAAATAAAAAAAAATATAATAATAGAAAGCAAATAAAATCGATTCTAAGTAAGTAAATATAAAAAAATGAAAAAAAAAAACATTAGTTAATGGAATGACAGTACAAATCGTGTATAGGCTTCAGAAAAAATTGAATTATAATTCCCTAAGCTTTATAAATAGTAAGTAATTTTTCTAATTTAGAAATTTTTTAAGTACTTTTCAATTTTTAATTGATATTTTTTTGATAATCAACATCCTAAATTTAATGAAACTTACTTTTTATTTTAGTGAAAAATGACCTATAGAAAAACTGGAACATAAATGTACAGTTAATTTTTTTAACTAGAAATTTCATTTCAAAAAATTTATATAAGGGAGAGTTCTGACGCCACACGCTTTAAATTAGATATTTAAGTATCTTAAAAGTTTTTGCAAATGTAAACACAAAAGAAATTTGAACAACAAACACGAACCTTTATATGCATTTCAATTTGATTGTTTAAATGGCATATAGTAGTGTTGGACTATCTAGTTTAATTATAATTTTAACAAATTACAACTCATATGTAAATTCAAAATATATTTATATATATATGTGAACTATAAAAACTAAACAAAATTCCGACTTGATAACAGAACAAATAGGCGTTAACATTCTTATCTTTAAATATTTTTTTTCTCTTTTAACAATCCGGTCTCCATCAGATCAGTTCATATATTTCAAAAAAATTACAGGGATTGCTTATTGAATGATTATAAGACTACATATTACCAACATCTAAGTAGGTACACCTATATAATGTATACTATGTATATATACTGTATACATATAAATCCATCTATACCTAACTCTATATGATTTAGTTAGTGAAATTTAAATATAAAACGCAAGTAGTTTATCACTGCACCATCTTAAAATCAGATATATAATATATAGGTTTATTTACTTACACATAGAATTTTGTTTTCAAACATTAGAGAATTTTAACGTTTTGACTTTTGTTTTTTTTTTATTTAAATTTATTAGATTTATCTTATCAACTTTTTTAAAAGTGTTTTTCATTTTTTTGTTATTTTTTATTAATTTGTTTTTTATTTTTTGTTTATTAAAATTTTCTTTATGCAATATTTCCAATACATACAACAACAATAAAAATACAAAAAAAAAAAAAAATTAAATAATAATAAGAATAAAAATAATAAATTTAATTATAAATTTTGCAACGTGAATTCGTGAAACGAATTGCCTAATTATTTTTAGTGCAATTTTTTTTAATAATAAAATTTATATAAAAATTGTTAATTCCACATTTTATTTATGCTCTTACTGTATTGTAATACATTTATTGAAATTTTCATTGTCATTTAAATATCAAAATAACTAAAAAGATCTATTGAACTGTTAATATTATGGTTTAATTATTTTCCAATTGAATAATTTTTTTTTGCTTATAAAAATTTCAGGCTTAACTAATTATTTAAATTTCATAAGAATCTTAAGAAAAACAATTTTTTTTTTTTATTATCCCTTTATAGGTGTTTTCACGATTTGAGAAGAAATTCATTATTTTATTTTCAAATTTTGATCAATATGATAATATCTATTTTTATTAATATTATAAATATTACTAAAAATGACGATCGATTTTTAATAAAATTATAATTGTAATTGATTCCCAATAACTTATATCAATATGTTATAAATACATCTGTGAGTTATAAGAATCAATGGAAAATTTTCTTTTATGTTTGATCAAAGTAAGTTTAGATGTAAATTTATGATTTTCTACATGATTAAGATTACATTGTGTGCGACTTCTACTTTATATTGTTTGAAAATTTGAAGACCTGATATCTACTTTCAATTTTTATTATTTTTCATTTAATATCAACATCGATGACTTCTCGAATTCTTTTCTTGTTTACTCCAGCTTAAAAAAAATGTGAACTATGAAATTGGATGAAATAAAAAGTTTGAACAATGTGTTTTTTTGTATGTATTGCTGCAATGAAGCATAAGTTGCGCATCTAGATTAGTGACTGTTCAAATTTTTCTCGTTCAAATGCAAACTAGGTTGTCATTCTTTTTTGACATTCGGATAATATTCTTTGTTTTTAGTGATGTATTTAATATTTTTTTTTGTTTCCTTCCACTAAATGTTTTTAGTATATGTATATAGTTTTTGCATATATATACCTACTTACGTATTAATATTTCGGAAGCAATATACTTCCTTCATCAGTACTTGTCACTAATTAAATGTTATTTTAATAATTTGTTTCTTTATATATATATATATCTATATACTAATGTTTCTCCTGTTTATATACCATTTATTATCTTTTATTACCCTAATCTCTCTCTCAGAATTATTAGCAGAAGTTTGTTTATTATTTTGCTTAATTTTTAGCTACTTACTTAATTAATTTCAATATGAATACGCGTTGCCTAAATCTAGGTCATAATGTAAAATTTCTATAACTAGTTATAGTTACCTATTTATATAACATACCGCTTGTTCGAATAGCGCTCTGGTTATGAGTGTTTAATTGAATTTATGAAATCAATGGAATTTTATAAAATTGATTAAGACTATGCTATTTAAGAAGGTAAAGTTTGGGTGTTAGTTTTTCACATTAGTTGATTTAACAGACAATTAATAAATAACTTAATAAATATTCGAAAAACAATAAAATTGTAATACCGTTATAATTTATATCTGGCTTAAAAACAATAAATTAAAAAAATTAGTTTAATTTCATTTCAACGATGCCTCGGAAGCTACCGCATAATCATGCTTTCATAAGACGAAATTCATTTTACGAATAAAATTCGTTGTTAAACGACGAAGTTTGTTTGGAATCGTAAAATTACGCGGTAAACTCTTGTACGCTTTCTGATTATTAATTCAAACATTTTATTGTTTTTTTTAATATTATTTATCCATTATGTTTCAAACCCAAACAAACTATAAAACAATAGCATGGACAAACATAATTTTTAAATATTCTAGAGCTTATTTAAATTGTTGTGCTTCAATTTTATTAGGTAAATAAAAACAAAAAAAGCCACAAAAATATAATTTTCTGATAATTATAAATAAAGTGTGTTTTCTTTCTTTTTGTTTTCGTTTTTTTTTTTAGTTTTTTTTTTCTTTGTGAACAAACATTCTGTTAACTAATCATTTCAACAACAAAAAATATAATAAATGTATAACGGAATTTTTTTGCAATACGGAATATTATCGCAAAAATTTTATTCTACTTCAAAATTGAATTTTGTTTTTGGTATTTTTTTTTTTTTTATTATAGATTCATCAATCAATTTTTGATAAATTAAGTAACAACTTCAAAACCAAAAAAAAAAAAAAAATATTAATTTTATTGTTAATAACTATTTTCCGGTTAAATCTCTAAATAGTATTGTAAAAAAGCTCAAAAATAATTATTGAATCTAGAAAAAAATAAATAAATTGAATTTAGATCTTGGGGCTGGAAGGGAAACTTTAAATGAAATTCAATTTTCAAAACAATAAGTAGGAACTATTTTTGATAATCATGGCAATAATACCGTTTTAATAATCATGGGATGGCAATAATAGCGTTTATCATTGACATAAGCCTGCAATTGTAAGATAACAAGAAGTTAAAAAAAATGATCACAGTTTATTATTCAATTCTTAAATGTAAAGAAAACATTCATTAACTACTTAAGTAAGTACTAAAACAAATTTTAAAAAATTGTATACAAATTTCACTGATAATTTGACAGTAAGTTATCTTGAACTAATCTAATCTGATTATATTTATTAGCATTTAATTATGTCTAGTATATTAATTATCATTTAATTATAATTAGTTGAATATGATGTTGATATTAAATAAAAAAAAATTTCAAATAATATATAAGTACGGACTGTCATCTTAATTATGTAGAAAATCATAAATTCACATCTAAACGCATTTTGATCAAACATCAAAAAAAAATTTCGATTGATTCTTATAACTCACAAATGTATTTATAACATATTGATATAAGTTATTGGCAATCAATTATTTACAACTATAATTCAAAATCAAGAGATTTATGTATGCAGTTTACCGTTACTAGACATATTGCTAGGTACAGTTACTGATAGTGTGTTAGATAAACGAAAAAATTATCATCAAATAAAATATTTAATAAAAATAAATCCAACATATATGTATTATTAAATAAAAACTGTTAATTAATAATGAAAATAAAAAAAAGTAAAATCAAATTTACATAAGTTTTTGTAAATCTTTTGAAAGGGTATAGCGCAGTTGTCCTAAATTCACATTGCAAAAAATCACTTTGTAAAAAACTCGTTTCGCTAAAACGCAATTTTTACTTTGCAAAACATTCGTTTGATAAATTTTACAACAACATCAATTAACGTAAATATTCTGTTAAAGGCATATAACATCTTGTGTTTTTTTCCAACTTTAAAATTCCTACAAATTCGGAATTTGCCATATGCATAAGTATGCTGGTTCCATCAGTTCTGGATAAAAGAGATATTTCCTTTTTTTATATCCAACAGCGACTACCATAATATTCCCGCTACTCATTTATTGTAACTCTGCTTTGTCTATTTTGCACTCGAGTAAAAACTATGATACCGTACTTTTTTTATTATTGTAAGTTTGGTTATGTAACAACAATTTTTCAAGAATATGAACACATAGATTTACAAAGTTTCTGCTGAATTAACCTTTTTTTTTTTTTGTTTAATTTTTTGATGAATGAATATTTGCGAATTACAAATTTATTAAGTCAAAAATTTGCTAATTGATTGTATGTAACTATTGTGAGTTTTTTGATAAGTGGACTTAGGCGAAATAGATTTTTGTCATCTGAGTTTTGTCAAGTGTTACGCTCCCCTTTTGAAATTGTTTTAATACTGAGTAAACTGGAAAAAATTTAATTGTATATATAGATTATTTTTAACAAATAAAAAAAAAAATGTATTTCACCATTTTTTTTCATTTTTACAAGTAAATCATAATATGTAGAACTATAATTAACTTATCTATTAATTTTTATAGACTTTAGTATAGTTCTAGTTATATCTAACCTGTTTTTGATATAGTTACTAATTAACAATAGACATTAACTATACTTCAATCAAAAATATTTTGAATTTAACGATTAAAAAAATTAAAGCAAAACCTTGAATACACAATGAATGGCGAAATTATACTGAAATTGTATATTTTACACAAACAAACACACAAAAAAAATTTAAAACAAAATAAATCTAGATTATTTTAAAAATGTTTGTAAACATTGGGTTTATTTACTTCACTGCAGTGAAGTCTGCACTGCATGCAGTCACACAAATTGATTTATTACTCGGCATTCTATAAACTTGAAACAAACATGTTGTTACAGTTTTATGCTTATTTTTTCTTTATAAAAATATGTAACAATATGTCTTACAAAGCCACTCCTGAATCTCTAAAAATGTCATATTTTTTAATTAGACAAAGGATATTCTTGGTATGTTAGTCCAATGTTTTGAGAACTTTGTTTACAGGTAGCAAAGTCTACTACGAATACCATTCACAAAACTAAATGTTGAATATATATTCATCCTATAATTAGTTACTTATTTCACATATTCTTCCCAGAATATTTTCAGTCAAATCAATTCTATGTATAAATGGCTCTTGATTGTAACTAATTATAGTAACCAGTTATTGTCACTATTATGATACGTATTAAGAATAGTGATTTTCTTTTCCAAACATATTACCATGAGCTTTTAATTTTATTCCTGATCGATTATCAGGTACGTTAGTTGAGAAAATAAAACTAACCACAGTTAAGTATAATTAAATGAAAAAAATCACTATAAAATAATTAAATTTGAAAAATATTGTTTCGTCTAATTTCATTTGGCATAATTTCTTCATTAACATAAACAAAAATGTTTTCTCTTTGTTTTTTTGTTTGCAAAAAAAAAAAAAATACAATTATTACACTGACCCATTTACACTTTAAAAATTATTAGGATTTTATCAAAATATTAAATAGCTAATGTACTTTCGTATATAATTTGGTCTATACTGATGAATCTATCAGATTTCTATACGATATAAAAATTTGTTTACAAATTTTCATTTCATAAAATTTTTTATGTTTGTTGTAAATTTTAATGATGCGTTATCATACATTTATATTTCGTTCATCTTCCTATGCATATAATTTATTCAACTGTATACAACGATGATATTTTTGCAATTGTAATTGAAGTTCAATTTCTTATTTTTTTCTAAAAATGTTGTGTTTCATGTTTTTTTCAAAATTTTTTTAAAATTATATTCAAAATTCAAAATACAAGAGGTAATTTGTTTTTCATTTTATAAATGGTTAGTTAAATAAATTTAGAACTCTAATTAGCATTTAAATTCATAGTTACATAAAAAAAAAAAAAATATATACAAAATTGAGGTAAGTTAATAAAGGCCAATATAATTAATGTTTTGATAAGCATAATGCCTTTTCACAAACGTATAGGTCATGTAGGTCATGGACCTAAGTCATCAGCGCTCTCAATTTTTTCTGATTACAATCGGCTTCTCTTCATATAAAAAATTGTTGCTTAAGCATGCTGAATTAATAATTACAATCTGTTACAACTTACTTATAAATGTGTCAGTGTTATTACAATACGAACATAGTCTATTTTTGTCACAGTATTTTGATTATCAATTTTTTTATTTTTTAATTACCACGGAATTCAATTTACAAGTTTGGTTTAATATTTTACATTTTATAAATATTTCACCATTACAGTGCGAATATTGTTTATTTTTAGTTTTCTTACAATATTTTGATTAAATTTTTTATTTTAAAACTGCATCTGGATGTAATAATTTTCACAATTTTTGTTTAATATTTTATACCAATGTTTTGTTGTTTATTGTGTATTAATTTGACCATGTGGCTACTTAATTTAAGAAGTGATAAAAGTAATATTTAGTTATTAGCAATCTTTTTCTGATACATGCTTTTATTAACAGAACCAATTTTAAGTTTGTCAAGTTATTTTAAACTTTTAACCAAATATATTTTATGTTTACGTGACAGGATTTTTTTGTTTGTTTTTTTTTTTTTTTTTTTTTTAGTTTCTAAACAACATACTATAAAACTCTTTTTTATTATTATTCTTATTGGAAAAACTTTTTTTGTGTTTATTAGGAACCGTAACTTCTAGTAATCGTAAATTCGAAAAAAAAAATAATAAAAAAAAATAAGACTTTCTTGTTCGTTCTTACCTTGAAATAAACACGTTTTAACTACGATTTACTTTACTTTATTTTCCATTTTAAGAACAATTTATTATATAAATTAAAAATACATGAAGAAACACCCCTATTTTTTTATCCTTTTCTTTTTTTTTTTTGCAAATAAATTTATTCAAATGATATTACACTAGAAATCACTCAAATAGAAGCACTCACTTTATATATATTTAAAATTGCAATATTTATTATTCAAAATAAAAAAAAATAATAAGTAAATAATAGAAAAATTCTTTAAGAATTTAATTGCTTTTGTTCCATGTTTACTGAATTAACTTAAAGAAAGACAGAAGGAAAAAAAAACAATTTGCAAAAGTAACAGAAAATTCAGTTGTTTTGGCGTCATAACAATGTCAAATTTATTTTATATTTTTTTTATATTTTCTATTTATAGATTTCGAAAAAAAAAAAAAACAAAAATAAAGAAAGAAAAAACTAAAGTACGAATTTTTTTTAAAAAAGAAATAGAAAACAAAACAAAAATCATAAAAATGTCAAGGTTACCCAATATTTATTTTATGTATTGAAGCAAATAATAATAAAATAATAATAATGATAATAATAATATTAAGAATAATAATATTAAGAATAATAATAATAATAATCATAATAATAATAATCATAATAATAATAATAATAATAATAAGAATAATAATAATCATTATAATTAATAATAATAATAATGATAATGATAATATTAATGATAATAATAATAAAATAAAAATAGTAATAATAAAAAATATAAATAATAATAACAACAATAATGCTAATGAAATTATAATAATGATAATAGTAATATTATTATTAATAATAATAAGTATATTTTAAATAATAATTTTTATATTTTAAAATAGTTAATTATAAATAATAATAATTAATAATAATAATAATTAATAGTAATAATAATTAATAATAATAATAATTAATAATAATAATAATTAATAATAATAATTAATAATAATAACAATAATAATAATAATGATAAGGATTTTTTGAAATTTCATGCGCCGTTAATAGGGCAATTTGACTGATTTATTAAATTTTAATAAATATTAGAAAATATTATGTTTTCATTAATAATTTGTATTACAAATATATTCTTAAATGTTCAATCTGCAATAAAATCCAATTTTTATATGAATTATAGATTAAAATAAAATTTTACAGGTAAAATTAGGCAAAAAAACTCTTAACATGCCGGTAATAGGGTACTTTACCTTAATAATAATAATAATAAAATAAAAATAGTAATTATAAAATATAAATAATAATAATAATGATAATAACAATAATACTAATAAAATTATAATAATAATAATGCTAATAAAATTATAATAATAATAATGCTAATAAAATAATAATAATAATAACAATAATAATAATAATAACAATAATAATAATAACAACAATATGTATTAATAAAAAATAAAGCTTACTGAATTTTATCATATACATATACACATAAATAAATAATTAATAATAGGTAATTATCAAATTATCAAATAATTATATTTGTACGTACAATTATTACACACATACATTAGTAACAGTAATATTCAAAGATTTCTTAGAAGTATTTTTTGTGCAGCCAAAAAAAAAACATTTTAAATTAATAAAATTCCCCATTTCAAAACAATGTTTACACAAAATTAATTAGTTAGTTTTAAAAAGACTTGCTCATCACACTAAAAATAATTTTAATACTTTTATTAATTTTACCTGTAAATTTGTAAATTAAGTTCATGTTTGCAAATTTAATTATCAGATATTTTTGATAAAAATTCTTGTGTTTACATTAAGTTGCAATTGCAGTTAACAATATGCGTTTCTCTTATAGAAAAAAAAAACTTTATAATGAAAACGAATCTTATAAGTGCGAAAGAGAAAGAAGATTTTGTTGACTGCAATTTTGCAATTTAAAGTGGACACGGCCAATAAATGCAAATTTAGATCACAGTAGTTACCACAAAAAATTTTGTTTTGTACAACGAAAGATTTGTAGATATATTTTCAAAATGAAAATTATATCTGCTAAAAAAAAAATAAAAGTTATTCAATAATCAAAAATCATATTCAAAAGTACTTAATTAATTTTTTATAGATATTTTATATTTTTGAATTAACATTTGCTTATGAAAAACTGATAATGTCAACTCAAATAATTTTGTTACGCTTAAAATTTAAGTTAAATCAAATTTTAACCTAACTATATTTTATTCTATTACTTTTTAATTGTTAACCATTTATTGTTTTGCAAATTACATAAGAAATAATAAATAATTAATAACTGTAAAAATTTGAGTTTGGATTCATTTTATTTTGTCAATTCTTATTTAATAATAATTTGAATTTTTAAAAAATTATTAAATTAATGATTGGATATAGAAGATATATATACATATAGAATAGAGAATATAAATATACAAATGGATAGAGAAAATGTTAATAGATTAGGGGTATTCAATAAATAGAGAATATATATATAAATGGATAGAGAAGATGTAATTACTATTAAAAACATTTTTTTTTTTATTGCGTTAAAAGTCCTTGTAGATTTGAGAGTAAAGTAAGACTCAGATGAATTTTAGTATTTTCAGATGAACAAAACACTCCTCTAATAATTATTGTCAAATACACGTTAAATTGTGTCAAATACACATCAAATTGAATCTGTTGTTTTGAAGGTATCGTTAAACCGTGACTGTCAAAAACCGACACATCACGTTATTCCAACATTAAAACCTTATCTACACTACAAATACACACAATAAAACATTTTTTTTTCGTATTAATTATTAATTCATAAACATTTTCTTTTTATTTATTTATTTTATAAAATTTATAATTTTGAAACGGAATTAAAATAATAATTTCTTATTATTATGTGCTTTATACCGAGTACTCAATACTTGCTCTTAAAATTCATAATCGTATTTTTTTTTTTTTTACTTTTTATTTTTTAATTCAACTTTCATAATTGTGGCGGGAGATCACAATTATTTAAGTTGAATTAAATTTCAAAAAATTTGTGATAATTTTTTGTGTTCATATTTTTTTTTAATTTTTATTTAATTTTTTTTTTTTTTTTTGAATGAATTTAATCAAATAAGATCACTTTTTGTTTATTTTTTTGATTAAGTCTAGTTTTTGTAAATATTTTTCATACAAAAAAAAATATTATTATAAAAAAATTCAATAATATATATGTTTATATATAATAATATGATAATAAATAAAATATAAAGTATATATATATATAAACTAAAAGACATAATAGCAAAAAAAAAAAAAAACAGACAAGGGCTATAAAAATTCGCGATCAGCTCTACTGAATTTAATTAACTCAAATTCTTAAAAAAAAAAAAAACGACAATAACGACAGGCAACAAAGTTATTCTAATCACTGTTCTTTCAATCAAATTTGAATGAATATTAGGAAAAAATCTATGTATTTAATTATTTATTTGTGTATATGCATATTATATATGTATACACTTTTTGAACATTAATTTTGAAAATAATGCCGAATAAATTATGGTTGTTTTGTTGTTGTTGTTTTTTTTTTTGAATTTATAATTATGAAAAAAAAAATACGATATTAAGTTGGTTTTTCAATTTTATGGTTTTAGAAAGACAATATGTAGTATTAATTATTATACAATATTAAATAATAATAATAATTAAATTTAAAACAAAATAACATTAAAAAATAAGTAAATTCGTTCAAAAACTGGATTTTTCATTTTTGGTTTTTTTTTTTATAAGATTTAAAAATTAATTTAAATATTGAGTAATCAGTTCACAATGTATGTATTTCAGAATTCATTTGCAATGTTGTTTAGAGGTTGTGTAGATCTTAGAAACATTTTTTTACTGATTTAAAAAAAAAAAAAATTAAAATGAAATTTTTTTTTTTTTTTTTTTTTAATGTGTTATAATAAATTTTCTATTGCGCTCTAATGTTTGTATACAATGTATTTAAAAACACGAAATATTTGTGATTTATTGTTTTTCACCAATTCAATAATATTAAACAAAATAAATACTTATATTTGATATTTAAATATTTTGATTTTAGTTAGTATTTAACTTGCAATTGTTCAAAACTTAAATCTGCGACTTTGGAATAATAACAAACAAACGAAAATTTTAAATTAGCTACAGGGCATTTCATATATCAGTGCACTGCTATTGTTTTGACCTCAATTAAAATTACATAAAATTAAAAAATTCTTAATAATAAAATTCTGAATGTTAAATTGTTATATATGTAACTAGTACAGTTTTCGTTAAGCTTTTAATTGAAATTTACTTTAGTAAATATCTTACAAAAATAAAAAAAATTTAATAAAAATATAACCAACTATAACCAACCAACATCTTAAATTATGTAAACAAACATCGATCGAGTTAATAATATGTTTTGTTTATTTTCTATATTTCAAACTTTGACAACCTAACTAAGTATTATAATATACTTTTGTTTTTTATATGTTAAATCACATACATGTATATTGACTCTATACAAGCTACACAGCTCTTTTTGAGAAATGAAATAAATAAATTAAATTAAAACAAGTTCAATATCCTAAAAAAATTATTCACTAAATTAATTATGACGGCTATTTGACTCTGTAATCTTAGATACATATATGTAGGATTTTTCAAAGTTTTCCTGTATTTCACAAATTTTATTTCACAACACAAATACATATTTCGTTAAGTTTCGTCAAGTTGTATTTTTGTCCTTAATAAGTAATTGAAATGGAAATTAAAGATTTTATTAGGCGTAATTAATGTAACTTAATATACTATTCGTTGTATTATATATTAAATTTACGTTAAAATTCAAAGCGACTTTAAGTAGAATATTCGAATTTAAAATCATTAAAATTTAATAGTATATATATATAATACTTATATTAATATTCCAATTTTTTTATTGATTTTTTATATTCACATAATTACATACATTTAATTTATGTATGTATACCGAAAAAGCAAATATGTCATTTCATTTACATATCAATTTACCTTTTATACGAATTGGGTTGAAAATGTCAAAATTGAACGAAAAATAAATATTTTAACGAAATAAAAAATTTTAAATGTCTTAAATACATTTTGGTCATTAGTTATATGCAAATTTCATAATACCGTAAATTTTGAAATTTCGTTAAGTTGCATTAAGTATAAGTACGTCTATTTAATGCGCTAACTAGTTATAATGAATTGTGTAAATGTCAAATTGCCTAACGAAGCTGACATAGATATTTGTTAAAGCATAGTTATGTCACCCCATAATGATCGTAAGAAAATAATTCTTTGAAAAATAACAACAACAAAAAATTAGTTACGTATATGTCGAATTCGATTTGGATGGTATTTAACATAAGAATTCTATGTTTAACGAAAATTTACCGAATTGTCAGATTCAACTTCATATTTTCCTAATATCATATATGTCGTGACATATGTGGTTCTATGTCATTATAGTTAGCGCATAAGTGTTTGCAAATTTTTATTTTTATGTATGCATATATTATATATATATATATATATATACTTATATATACACGAAATATTATGCTTTTGACTTTTGCTTATTGTTATTAATAATCGATATTTGGGAATCAATAATTTATTTTCTTCATCAGTGTTTGCAAGTTTTTTTTTTAACTTTTTACGTAACGAATTATGTCAAAAAATGTCAGATATTTTTCAAAAACATCAAATGATCATCAAAAGTCAATAAAATCATAAATTCAATAGTAACATTTTTTATTATTATTTTTTTTTATTTATATTCTGTTTTATATTGTTATTACAAAATATTTTTATATTTATGTCAATGTGTATGTAGATATTTACAATTTTTATAACAAAAAAAAAAAAAACTAACTTGCAACATGCTTAATAGTAGATTTGATCTTACTCGTACATATATATAAAAGTAAGTTGTATATTATGTAAATAATACTAAAAAATGTAGATTAATTTAATACTCTTCAATAAGAACAGTAAAACTATGTATAGTTAAACATAAGCTTGTAAGCTAAAGTCATTTACTTATAGAATATAATATTTCAAATGTATGTAATTCTAAATGTTATTTAAATATAAATAAAAAAAAAAGTATTTTATACAAATTTTTTTTTTATCAAATTTCCTTCATCTGTCAGTTGATCTGGTATTAATTTCATTTGAAATGGCATTAATGATCAACAAAATTAGACTAAATTTGGTAATTTAATAATGAAGTTGCAATAAACGCAAAAATGTAACAGTATCATTTTTCATTTACATAGTAAAAATGTAATAATATTTAAAATATAATAGTACTTAACATATTTATTATGCATAAATAATTTATACATACTTAATGCGTATTATATTGAGTGTTTTTTGAGTTGATGAAAAATGCAATGAAAGACATAGAAAAAAATTTATTTATCTAGTATACATACTAGAACTAGATAATGTATTACGACGTATTTATATTTATCATATTACATATACTAGTATATACTATATAACGTCCTTTTACTTGCTTTATGCTAATAATTATTTATGAGCTCTTAAATGAACCCAAAATATGTTGATGAGTTAAATTACATAGTTAAGGTACCAAATAAAGAATTCAGTTGTATAAGATAGAGTAGAGTGAAGGAAATTTGTAAACGAGGTTAAGATTCAGCAGAGCTTTGGGGCGAACAGATGATGATGACAAAATATAGAATTCGTTAATGAACTGATTAGATTTCAATAACTATTTTTAAGAAAGTTTTGTATAAAAGTCATGTCATTTTTTTTGAATGGTAGATATTTAAAAAGAGACGTAGCGAAACTAAATAATTTTTCAAATATTTTCAATTATAAATTTCAATTCAATGATGGACAACAACTCATACGATTTTTTTTTTTTATTAAACTTCCTCAAATTTCTAGGATAGAGCGAATACTAGTTTTTAAATAATAGTCGATTATTTTTCACTCATACAATCAAACTCTAAAACTCACTTATAACTTGTATTCGGAACTTATTGCAATCTAGTACGTTATTTATTATACGTTCTAGTCTATATTTTTTAATTAAAAACCAGCCATTTTTCATTCATATAATCAAACTTTAGAACTTACTTCTAACTTGTATTCGGAACTCATTCAAAAATTTCCAAAGCCATTTTTGAACAGATCAAATTATAAGGTATTTAACTTAACTTTAACTCTTACGTTTTTTCACTTTGCTGTCAATAATAAATTATTATTTTTTAAAACAATATGTTACTTAACTTTTAACTATTTTTACTTAAATTTGATTTCATTTTGCGTTGTATAATTTTCTTTATAAATTTTGTAAATTAAGGTTGTATATACAAATTTTAAAAGATTAAGTCTAACATTATGCATTTGTTAAGTAAATAAAAAAAAAAATAATAAAAAGATACCGTAACTTCCAAAATGCAGTGAAACTGTAAAATTTACAATGTAAAATCTTCCAAAATGTATATCAACAGACTTTGTACACTATTCCAAAATGTTTAAAATACGTGGTGAAAACGTAAAATAAGAACAGAATGTGTAGCGAAAAAAATTAAATTATATTTTGTATATATATATGTACGTATATATATGTCATAGACAAATTTACCAGAATTAATTAAATTGTATATAGCATAATATTTTCGGCGAAAAAATAAGTTTATTGTCAAATTGTTAATAAAATATATTTTTCCGCTGAAAATATGTGCTGATCTATGAAGATCTGGCAATATTTTTTTTTAATGCAACGAATGATAAACCAAAAATAAATTTATCGAATGATAAAAGAAAAATCAGATTATTACCGATTTATATTACACAAATACAAAATTATAATTATAAACGTCAAAATTTATGTGTGTATTTATATTGTCAAAATGGTATTCCAAAATGTAGCAAAAGTTTTATTATATTACAATGAAAAGTGATAATAAAAGCTATAAATGGTAGTAAAATCATGTTTAAAGGTACATAATATATTAAAACTTTTTATACTGAATTTTGGAAGTAGCCCATAGTCTATAAATTTAGAGTGTGAATACAAGCTTAGAAGGTGATCGAACTCAACATTTGAGTTTAGCAATGATTCAGTTGTAATTTGATTTGTTTACACAACGTTTGTTCTCGTCAAGTTTGTAGATTCAATTACAGTTTTTTTTTTATTTATTTTTTTATTACGACTCCCGTATCAGTTTACAATGTATACGTATTTTTCAAAATAATAAATTATGTCATAATAGCCTTGAACTTTGGGTAATCAGAAGGAGAAGAAGAAATATATATATATTGCTAAATAATTGAAAAAAAAAAATGACGTATCATTAAACAAAATTTTAATTACCTTCACATTTGGTAATATTATTTTATGAATTTTCTGATAAAAGTATAAAAATTCCCTAAATTACATATGTAACTACTTATCGTTAAAGTTTTTTTTTTTTTTTTTTTTTTTTTTTTTTTTTTTTAATATTTTGCTTAACTACAACAGAAAAAAGTGAAAAAAAAAAAAAACAAAATCAAAACAATCATTATCGCATCACGTGCCATTTATTTTTTATATTTTTTTTATATTTTTATTTTATTTTTATATTATTTTTTCTTTCAACTCCTTAATTTATTATATTTTTAGTGAAAATTTTACTAAATAAAAATAAAAAAAAATAATAATAAAAACAACAACATTTTTTATACTTTATTTATTTTTCATCTCAAATGATATCAATTTTATCAAAATCATTTCAAAATAAATATAATATTCACTTATGATAAGTATAATATACTCAGATATAATATAAAATTATAATTACATTCTTCCTTAAAATAAAAGTAATATTACTGAAAAATAAAAAATAATGATTGTAAATACTTATATAAACAAAATAAAAAATTTTAAATAAAATTTGTAACACAATACAAAAAGTAAAATTAAAATTAAAGAAATAAGAAAATTTTATTGTAGGGTATAGTATGTAATATATATAGAAATAAATATCAAATCGACGATGACTTGAAAATTAAATAAAAAAAAAAAAAAAACTTAATAAAAAATAATTTCTAAACTCTTCATTCGAAAAAGCGCTTCTTCAATATAATAAAACAAAACTGAGTCGACTTAGTTAGTCATTAAATTTAAATTTGGAAACTACGACATAGTTAAATATGTTGTATTCATTTTTTTTTTCATATTGTTGTTAACTCTGTCTATAATAATGTATGTGAGACCCCATTGTAGAATAAGAATTCATTCAAGATGTTTTTTTTTTTTGTTTTTAATAAAATTAAAAATGACAGTTTTAAAATTTTAAAGTAGAATGATGATGTCAAATTAGAGAGAGAGTGATTATTAAATGAGGAAAGATAATATTGATAGGTGAAGAGAGGGGAGCGAAATGAATATTTCAATTATAATGATGTTCTTATTAGTTATTCATTTTTTTTTTTTGTTTTGTTTTGTTTTGTTTTGTTTATTAGATAGATTATGGGAAAAAATGGATTTTTGAAATATTATATAATTTATGGAATAAAATGAGATGCTTTACTTAATTTACTTTTAATCAAAAACAACAAAATAAAACAACCAAATAAAAAAAAACAGTTGATGGAAATATTATTTTGTATAATCTGAACGATTTTGAATAAAGAGAAGATTTCTGTGAATCCCCTGATGTGTAAATAATATAGAATTGATCAATTTAAAATTGATTTTAAATAGAACTAAGTATAGTAAAAAACTATATTTAATTATAAATTAATGAATTAACTTTTTACTTTTTTTTTTAAATAAATAAAATGAATATAAATATGCAATTTATTGGTTTATAAAAAAAATTTGTTTGGTTTTTATAACTCACATATTGTTTTTTTTTTTTTTGTTAATCTGTATAACTATGAGTTTTGAGTGTCAATGACTGAATAATTCAAATTGAAGGACTACATAACTATGTCATGTCATATGGAAAATACTCGTAAATGCCCACAATCGACATATGCGGAATTCGTTAAAGGTTCGTTAAGCATAGAGTTCCTATGTTAAATACCATCCAAATCGAATTCACCATATTACTTATTGTAATTTCTTTTTCTAAGAAACATTTATTTATGTTACTTTACTATGTCATTATGGTTCGACATATTATGCTTTAATAAATATCTATGACAGCTTCGTTAGGCAATTTGACATTTATATACATTATTTATATGTAGTTCTATATCATTATAGTTAACGCATAAAATTAGAAGTAGTATAGGTAGTTTCAACACTAAGTGTTAACTATACATACTAATGAGTTTAGGAATTGTTATATCACGTTCTTCTTTATTTCAACTGTCAAACTTAAAACTACTGTTACATATAGCAATATCTTAAACTATGTTTACATGTAGTAATATACTTAAACTACGTTTACATATCTAACATCTCCCTTTTATAAAAATTTCAAATTTTAATCTAATCGATATATACATATATTTAATAATATTCATTTTACATAGTTTTTTCATTCAATTAAATTTTACAGTTATTATAATGTATTATCTTGTTTATATATACTAATTTTCAGAACAAACTTTATTTATTTTGTTTTCAATTCCATTAAATAGTTAATTGAAAAAATTTTTTTTTTTTTTAATTTATTTTATATTCGTCTCTGCCGCAGCGCCATGCTATATCACGTTCTTCTTTATTTCAACTGTCAAACTTAAAACTACTGTTACATATAGCAATATCTTAAACTATGTTTACATGTAGTAATATACTTAAACTACGTTTACATATAGTAATCTACTTAAACTACGTTTACATATGTAACAGGAATATGTATATTTATTTTTTCAATTATTTGAATTATTCTTTTGTTATATAAAAAATTAGTTAGTGATGAAAAAAATTACTTTCTTCTAAAATGTTGTTATAAGTAAATAAATATACAACTATGTACCTACTTACAGTTATATATTTTATTTCCTCTTGGGAGTCATTAAATTTCGAAAAATGTTTTCTTTGGCTAGAATTATACTATAATTTTGTTAATTTTTTATTTTAAAACCGAGATTTTTTATTAATGAAACCAACAAAGTTATCGATTGTTTATTCAAAATGTACTCAAAATGTACTCAAAATGTACTCAAAATGTATAGATGTCACTTGTGGTTTTAAACAGATATAAAAGTAAATGTAATTTTTTGTTGTTTTGACAATAATTTAATTTATATTTGTTTTTTCGTGACATTTCTAAAATAATTTATATTAATGACGTTTTGACGTTTTGACATTTTAAAATATCAAATTCTTTGAATCTATTCGTTTGTTTTGTCTTATCAGGTGCATCGTGACATGCAAGTCTTATTTAGTGCATCGCGACATCAACTTTTTTTTTTTACTATCTGTGACGTAACTTGCGCAACAAACTTCAAATTTTCAAGTGACGACATCTAGAAATTATAAATATAAATATTGAATTAAATTTAAAAATTTATTTTAATGAATTTTGAAAGTAAAAAATTGATTTAAAATTTTATGTCGTATTTGTATTTATTTTTTATTAATGAATTTTTTGACATTTCACCTAATACTTAATGGTTTTACAAAAAAAAAAAACAAAAAAAATCAAATTCAAGGGTATATATATATCTGTTTACTTGCTTTTCTTTAGGTCGTATTCGTATTTATTTATTTAGTTTTCATTCATATTTATTTAAATACGAAATGTCAAATTACTTGCAAGCTATTTGCAATTTTTATTATTTGCTTGAAAAAAAATCATGCCAGTAGTTAGAACTTATAATTGAAAATGCCCATATTTATGGGTTAGTAAAAATATTTGATTGTTTTTGCTGTTTGCAATAACTAGCATGTCAAGGCATTATGTTAGATTAAATAGTTCGACTCGACGATGTGACAGCTGATAATATCAAAAACATACAGGATATTATTTGTGATTTCTATGGAAGAGCTAACTATAACAGAAAAATTACTGTTTATATTCGAATTAAGTATTATTATTATTTTTTTTTAATATTTTATAAGTAGGAAAAATCTGCGAGGGGATTAACCAGCCAGTAGATTGAAATAAATAAATATAAATTGGAATAAGAATTACAAAATTAAAAAATCAAGGTGAATTTCGATTTTAAATTCAAATCAAATCTTTTTATTTTACTTACTAACTTACTACCTTAAATAATTTATGAATTAAAAGTCAAATTTCCTTTCACTAATCATTTATTTTTATTGTACAAATATCGATATTTCTGAAGCCACTTACTTCCTTCATCAGTGCTGCGACTAATCATACCTTAAATAAAATTTTTTGCCATTATTCTGTTTTAATATTTTTTATTTCATTTTTTACATTTTTTTTTTTATTTTCTAAATTGAATTATCTATTTTGTTATTTTTATTGCTAATTGCTAAATAATTATAAGTACTCCCAAAAAATTTAACTTATTTATATTTAGATAGCGTCAACTACCTATTGTTGACTTATTGTATTGTATTGAGTTTAGAATTATATTTTTATTGTTTTTAAATTTTCTAAATCTCTTATAAATTTCTTTTATATAATGTACGTTCATTAAAATAATTAAAATATTTTTATTTTTTTGTTTTATTATTTTTTGATTATACCTACATACATGCATATATAGTTTTTGTTTAACTGTAACCATACATTTAGTTATTCTTTCTATTTTTACCGCATAATTTAAGGACACCGGCTACTCAACGAATCTATTTACAATTCTGTTACATATCTATTATGGCTACCTATATATATATGTATCTACAAAAATATTTTTAATTACGTTATTATATGTATAAAATTGAATATACATAAATAAAAATAAAATATTTTAAATATTAGAAATATTTTAAATATTAAAATTAAAACAAAACAAAAAAATAAAACGATATCAAAAAAGAAGAAAATTTTCGTTTTGACTTTATGAGTATTTTTAATGATCTGAATGAAAATTTCTGAAACAGCACACTACACTTCTCTGTTAAGTTTCTTAAGTACATATGTAGTTAGGTATATATATATATAAGAAAATTAATGTTCTGTTACGTATTAAATTTTATATGTATGCATGCAGATATTATGTAGAAAGTCAATGATTTTTTTTTTCTTGGCAAAATGTGAAGAATTTGTAAGACAGTTCTAAATTTGTTTTTTTTTTTTTGATATTTTTAAGTTTTTTATTTTTGTTTAATTGAGACATTTAAAAAAAAAAAATTCAAATGTGTAATAGAAAAGCAACAATAATGAATGTGTTAACTTTTAACATTACTACTAAGTACATACAAATAATATTAATTATAGTCATTTTAAAAATGGCGTCTAAAATAGGTATGTGACATTTAAGTAAATATTTTTTATTTGACATATCGTATTTTTAAAAATAAAATTTAAAAATATTGTTGTGACAAACGATGATCATCAATTAACAAAAAAAAAAGAAGCATTTTTTTTTTTTTACAAATATTTTGAAAGTTGAAAAATTTGACATTTTGGCGCCAAATTTAATATCATAAAAAAAAAACTAGTATGAATTATTTTTAATATAATATATAGATGAATTTGTTAAGAAAAATGAAATAAATACATAATTTGATTTAATTTTTCAAATATATATATATATATACTCGTGTATACTTATATATTAATTACATATTTTTCAACAAAAATATTGACAACTATTGAAAAAATGACATTGAAAGAAGTTTTTATTTTTATTTTTTTTTTATAGGTTTCTCTTACAGTGTGAGAACATTTAAATGTCGGGGAAAATTATTAGCCTAGCTTTTATTAAGCTAAATTATAATGTTAAATTTCAATGTGAGAATTTAAAAGGTTTTTTTTTATTTAATTTTCTTTTTATTTTACATGCATTTTTTTTAATGCAAGATATACGAAAATTTATGGACCATATTATAGAATTACAAAATAAGTTGTTTTAAGTATTTTATATTGTAAATGAGGTGTATATATAAGTATGATAATAAATATAATTTAGTTAATAATTTTTTTTTTTAATTAATGTGTAATGCCCCTGAGATAGGAAGTGTGTTTGCGAATGAAACGTGAACTCAAAAAATTGTACATTGTATCATGATAAGAATTTATTTCACAAAAGTGTTCACACGACATAGTTATGTCTTAAACTTGCGTATCGAAAAATTTGTGGGTACACAAATACAAAAATTTTTACAGTTAAAATTTGTAAAATTTTTGACAGTTGAAAATTGTAAAATTTTTGACAAATAAAATTTGTAAGTAACTATACATGTGTATTTTCAATTTTTATTAATAATTTATGTCAGAGACAATGTGTTTAATGTGATCAGAATTGAAACAAATACTTTGCAACTACTTTTTGATACAATGTGGTTGCTTCCGATTTTGTATTGGGTTGAAGTTTTTTTTTTCGACAATATCAATGTCATCCATCCAACATCCATGCTATATATATACGTTATACAACATAATTAATTCGAACATGTTTCTATTATGTTTTTTACTTCGTAGTTAAAGCGATATACAAGCATTTTGGAACTATTCACATTGTATATATATTCTGCGTTATGGAACATACTAGATTATAGTTAAAACTCTAGTATTGCATTTTCGATCTCACCTGTATATAATATCCTATATCCAGACCATCATTCGTATTTGTTGATATGGATTGATTGTTTTTTTTGTTTTATTGTTATTGTTGGTAACTCAATAATCAAAATTTGGTCAAAACAGTAACTATCTGCATATAGCAAAATAACTATAATTGGTAGCTATACTGTACTGATTGATTTTATTAACAACAATATAATTTGTTGTTGTTGTTCGATTAAATCAATATGATTGTTAAAATTTAGTCGGTTGTGTGTGTTGCCAGAGACAAAGGACAAATTAAATGAATTTTGATTTTTTGTCCACAATTTTTTTTAGATACTTGTTTTTTGTTTTGTTTTTTTTTTTTTTTTTAATAAATATTATAGTAACTTAATTTGTTTTTATAATCAAAATTTCCATAATTAATTATGCAAAAAAAAAAAAATATAAGTATGTGGTTTTTTTATTTTAATTAATTAATTTGAAAATTCGAACTTCAGTAAAGTTATTAAACTCAAGTATGCATACGCTTATTTAAAACAAACAAAAACAAAAAAAACTGTTTTCATGTTCTAAAGCAAATTTGATAGCGAATATCTAATATGTTAAACCAGCAATCAATTTTGATAGTTTAGAGAATTTTTAATTCGAAATTGAAGTTTTGGTTTTTTGATTCACAATTAACTATACTGTTTACATATATTTAGTTATAATACTATATTTTTTTTTATATTTATATAAAAATATTTGAATATAACAATTTAATTTAAACATCAACTCAATAAATAAGTTCGGATTAACATTTTAAGAATTTTTTCCATTTGTTTTCAAACGATAATGAAATTTTGGCAATTTTATTGAATTAAGCTTATTAACTAACTAGTAAATTTCTTAAACTATTCCACTCATACTCTACAACAATGCCCCAATTTGATATCAGCCTTCCCATAACTATTTCAAATTCGGAGATTTTCTTGACTGAAACATTTTCTTCTATTCGTTCAATTTATGTCTGAGTCAATGAAGTTTTTTGAATTTACGTATATGACCTACGTCCACTTCATTATCTACGTCATAGAGTTCAGCAGTATATCCAACTTCAGAATTCATTGCCGTTTACCGACACGTCTAATATGTGAATCATTCTCATGTTATCATTGAATATTTTCCTAATTAAAATCATCTCAACTTTTATAGTAATCAAATAAGTAAGTACTATAAAATAACTTCAATTACTCAAAAACTAAAAATTAAGTCAATTAATTTAGAATACATATACATAGATACAAAAGTAAGTACTTACTTATAACTAATTAACTTCAATAATATTTAGGTAATTAGTTGAGAAACTGTTTTCATAAACTGAAAAAAAAAATTTAATAATGATTATTGTAATTTGCACAACTTTGTTAAAAAAATAACGTGTTTTAATTTTTTTTTATTTTTAAAATAAATGTAAAAATTTATAAAAAATAGTTAACAACAATCAAACGAATAGATTTACTTGGAAATAGTAATTCAAAATGTACCTAACATTTAATTGAAAACAATTTAGGTACATGAGTACTTAAGTACAGTTTCATTATTATAAAATTAATTATTTTGTGATTATTAGTTAGGATTTTTAAGATAAATATTCTTATAACTATTTTTACTTAGATACTCTTACTTAGATTCTATTTAATTTTTGAGTAATAAACAACTGTAGTTAACTATATATAGTTATGTTATAAATATTACTCATGAATGCAATAAATAACGGATTTTGCAATAAATTACTTAAATATAAGTAATTAATAACGGCTCAATATTTTTAATACAGCCTACTAAGATAATTTTTATTTTTATAAATAGATCTTGGTTATACACTAACTGTAGATTATTCATTAACTTATTTAAATAATAAAGTTTGGTCATTTAAAATTTTCATTTATCAATTTAATTATATTAATTTATAATTAAAAACAAAAAACAAACTTTCAATATACCGTTGTATCAAATTTATGAGTCATCTATTTAATTGAAAATTGATATTATTAATGATAAGTGATGACGTTTACATATATATATATATAAATAGAAATATTATTTGTTGATAACTTTCATTATAATTCATTATCACATATAAAATATACTTAGTTATCATAATGACAACTCAATTCTACTTCAGTTAAAATATTTAATTGAATAACTATGCTGGAAGAAAGATATTTGATTTTGTTGATATCAGCGAGATATCATAAGAATATTAATGAAGAAAAAAAAAACTTAAAAATTAAAAAACAATAAAATATATTCTGACGTAACTAGAGTTAATTATATTACCACTGTTATTTTCACTTTATATTTAGTTTCGATTTACAATATTCGATTTAAAATATTGAAGTCAATTTGGGTATACGATATTCAAATAGGTATGGGATTTTGTACCACACAATTTCATATTAAGAAAATTAAAACGTTCCAAAATAAAAATTGATAAACATTGTAATGGTGTTTCCGCTCCTCTCCAACTTGCATTTGATACTTGAAAATATCTACTAATTTCTCGCACTAAATTTTTATACGAATTTAAAAATTTATGACCGTAATATAACTTTAGGAGTAGCATCAGTATTATCTTAATGTATATTTCTCAGCATTTTTATGTCAAATTTATTTTGAAGTAGCAGAAATGTGCTTTTTTCTAGCATTATTTTAGCAATGTTTATAAATTTAGGCAATATTAGATAGATTTTAAATTTTATGCATATAAGTATATCAGTATAGTTATGTCATTAAAAAATAATAATAATTATGTTCTTAAATTATAACTAACTATATATTTTACATTTAAAATAATTGTTACACATTTGTAAAGTTACCACATTTTATAATAAATAGTCTTCGAATATTCATTTTAATTTTTTTTACAAATTTAAATTTTTATCTTTCTTATTTTTGTGTGTTTTACTCTTTTAGTGCGATAATATTTAGTATGGTAAAAAAAAAACACTAAATTTTGACAAATAAAAAAGTGTAACTTGACATGTTTAGTGCGAATATTTTCGAACACACCAAAAAAAAATTTTTGGAGTTTTTAAAATAAATGGGCGAGTTCCGGATACGCCCTAAATGTTCCTTATTATGTTTGTTATAATAATTAATCGTATATAAAAATATTTTTATAAAAATATATTCATGACATTAAAAAATAAAAAATTGATTGCACGTCATAAAATTCGTTTGTTCCCCATTTGCATGTCAATGTAGAAGGTTTAATCTGAGCTTAGTCAATATTTTTTCGTGGAAATTTTTTATATTAACACTATTTTAATTACAAATTTCAATACTAGATGTATAATTTCAAACTAGACATGTAATTCTATAAGTACAGATATAATTTAATATATATATTTATATTTTCTAACACTTACTAACTATATTATAAATATAGTTTTAATTTTTGTTCTGCTCTGAAAGTCATTCCAAATAGTTATAGGTTCGGTTAATACTATTTTAAACTACATTTTGTTCAAATATTTAATTACATTAATTATGTTATATTATGATATCAATGTATCAAATATATGAAATCAAATAAGTATGGAGTAGTTGTTACACTTATTTTAATTTTAACAAAACTCTATTGGAGTTCTGGACTGTGCTGATTGAACGATTTTTGCTGGCCCCCTACCGTGTATACCGATTTTGGTAAAACGAATTACGTATTCAAAAGATTTGGTACTATATAATACGAAATTCGAGTTAAAATAAGTTTGACAATTCGAAAATCGTATATACGAATCCGAATGTAAATTTTCGTACCATGTGATACTACTTTCGAATATTTTTTAACATATTTTATTCGAATGGTATTTTGTTATTGAATGGAGGTAAAACTTTGTTTGTTTTAAAATTAAGTGAGATATTTAAAAATTATACTTAATATTACAATAATAACTAATAATATAAAAAAAAAATACATTTATTTAATTTAGTATTTAAAAAAATGTATATTATTTCATATTTGTATGTTTTATAAACACAAAACAAAACCATCTCAATTTAAAATAATGATGGAGAACCATCTGAATTTAAAATAATGATAATCAAATCGAAATACAAATGTAATAAAATTGATATAATTTTAAATAATACTTTTCAAAATAATAAGCACACATTTTCAAATAAATTTAAAGTATACAAAAACATTAATTACAATTTGAAATTCGGAAACTTACGTTACCAACTTAAATGACGTTTATTTCCTTCCGACTTTGATACGCGGTACCAATTAATTTTACATTCGAATCGCAAATTCGAATAATCGTTCGAATCCGAATTTCATACACGGTAGGGGGCCTGAATATACCAATGATTTTATTCTATTTTAAAAACAAATACAATTTTTTTTAACGATTATGAGAGTTGTATCAATCAATCATGTCAGCCCAAAAACGGGTTAAAAAATGTTTTTTTTCATCCCAAGACTAAGGGATGAACACCCTAATAGCTTTTATGCAGCAGAGACTTGGCTCATACAATAACATGAATTTTCGGTATATTATTTAATCATCATCATCATTGTCCTGCAACCACATCCGTGGGGCATAGGGCGAAATATTATCTACAAATTTTAAATGTACGTTTATTGTAGAGTAACTTCTATGTCTTCAAAAAAGCACACAAGTTAATTCCAAAGAATAATACATATAGTTATATATTTTTGTTAGAAATTGTTTAACTATATTTGGAAAATATAACAAAAAAAGTTATTTATAATTGAATAAGATTTAAGTAAGTAAAATCATAAAATAAATAAACAAAAATATTTTTTTATTTTCATTTTTGGTTGAACAATTAATTAAAAATAAAAAATTTCAAACATTTCATACTTATATAGTTAGTGAGTCAGACTATACAAAAATGATTAGTAGTATGATACAATGAATAATATGACGTCAAAGGTCATAATAAATTTCTCAACAATTAATTCAATTCTGAATGCAATTAAGAAAAGAAATATTTAGTTGTTACACTAAATATATATAAGTACTTAAATTATTTTAGATTTAAATGAAGTGAAACGTGTCGCATTACATTAAGTAGTTATATAGAAAAAATATAAATTTGTGAAATTATAAGAAACATTATGTGATTAGTTAGTTAACCATTAGAATGTAATAAATATTGTTAATTAAATAGTCTCAAAACGTTTGACATAGAAACAAAAAAAAACATGCAATAATGTAGTACATATTATTCAAATTCAACAATTAAACAAATTCATGGTATCATCGTTAAGTTTTGAATTGAACAAAATAAATGAGAATTTATGAATATTATTAGTCTGTATTTTAAATTTAATTGATGATTGGTTTGAGAGTGTCGTCAGTTTTAAATTCATTAGATATTACTGTAAAATTATTACAACTTACATTTCATGCAAAAGTTAAGAAATAGAACAACTTGGGTTATCTATGGTAATTTTAAAAACTGCCAAATAAACAAGTTTAAAGATACAATTTGCGTATATTATGATATCATTAAATTCAATAATATCCTTCATCTAATTAGAAAATAAGAAAAAAAAAATGTAAAGATCTGGCTCCTAGAGTGTAAGAAAAACAAATCGCAAAAATTTGCGCTTTCGATTTTATAATGCTGCGTAAGTGAATTGGTACCATATGTATCAAAAACGCATCTCAAAACTGTGTTGCCTTTGAAAAAATATTTAAATATGACACTTTGACATCTGTTTTTCTTTTTAAAAATTTTAAAATCGACATTTTGCACATTTTCAATATTGTGAACAATTAATAAATAAGATAAAACATAATTAAAAAAAAAATTTTCCTACCATTCAAATATTATCTGCATTACTAATATGTAAATATTATTGTTAATTTTTTTTGCATATTTGTAATAGAAAATTGGGTTGCTATGGAAACATTTTTTTTTTTAAAAAAAAAAAAAGTATAGTTACAATACAAATATAGAACTTTATTTACCATAAATTCTATAAATGACATATAAGTACTTACATATATATATATATGTATATATATGTATTTTGTTTAGATAATTTTATAAAATGTATTTCCAATTGGAAACGATTGTCTATACTTATATAATATATATTTAACGAGTACTAAAATACGTTTTCAGTGTTTCCAATGGGTTAAACTAGCTAACTAAAGGCATTTTTTCCTAATATTAATTGCCTAATATACCTACTTACCTAATGCAATGTTTACGCAATATCTTTCTTTTACTTGAACAATGGATAATTGCTTTCGATTTCTTCTTGAACAGACACATCCATCAATTTATTATGCTACTTAGTATTAATAAATTTTCATAGTTAATAAATCTATATTCATTTATATATACTCAACCTTTATTAAGTGAATTTTTTGGCAATATTTTTAATGTGTAAACCTAAAAGAAAAACTTTGTTTCAACCAAAAAAATTATCTGTCAAAACTACCAATTTTTCAGATTAAATTTTTTGTGTAATTTTTCAGAGTATGTAATTCCAATGTTGTAAATTTTAATTACATGTTTTAATTGTTGAAAAAATAATTTTATTTAACTAAATTAATAAAAAATTACACCAACTTCGCAAACAAATTATTAAACGAATGGAAAAAGTAAAATAAACGTCAAAAATGTTCCGCAAGTAGCATACCAGGGTACCACTGAGTTGCTACTTACGAATACGAAAATTTGCTGTATATATATATATATATATATATACGCGATCTATATGGTATAATTTTTTCTCATGCTACTTACGTTTAGCGTAACAAGCAATACATGGTAGCCTATTTGGCCTGAAAAAATCTATAATGTGTTCAAAGACGACTTAAATAAAGTTATAAAAAAAATAACATCCTTCATTGTTTTAATCTAATGAAAATCATTTGCCAGTTCTGTTTAAAGCTTATACATATACATATTTATATTTCTGACGTAAAATTTTATTTATTTATTTTTTTTTTTGAATTTGTTATTTACATAATTAATTAAACAATTTATCATTTTATTAAATCGATTTTAAACATAATATAAATCATCATGACATCGATATAACATTTATAGTTTTAGTACACCGCCAATTTGAGTGTATACAAGATCACAAATTATCACATTATTTATAATCAAACATTATCAAAGCTTATTTGAATATCTTATCAAATTAAAACAATTTCTTCTTATCATACAATTTTTATTCAATACCAAGAATATATAGTTACTATCATTCATAGGGCTCTTTAAATTTAATTTTGAATATTTATTTAGTTACTTACTTTTTTGTTTATTTAAAAATAAAAGACACACTCCTACAACTTCATAAATGGAACATAGAAAGTATAAGTAAGTACATTAGTTGTCTTTTGTATCATTTAAACTAAGTAATTTGAATATTATCCATCTTACGAACTTAATATAAAAAAAAAAAAAACAAAAAAAAAGACTTTGTGCTGATCCTATCGGTACACCTTTTAGTTAATAAAAATTTTCAGTTCTCAGTTTTCAATTCAAATTGCAAACGAATTAAAAAAAAAAAAAAAAAAAGTTCAATCATCCAACCTACCTTATAGCCATAGGTAGATAGGTAGGTAGATAGATAGATAGGTAGGTAGGTAGTAACAATACAAGATAACTCTTGGATATAATTTGATCGTATTTCACTGTTTCACAGTATTAATTTTTTTTTCCTCTCTCTTATTTTTATATACCAAGAATTAAAACCAGTTTATCCAGAAATTATTAAATGATTGAAAATTAAAAAAAAAACATTATAATACAAAAAAAAAGTGTATTTTTTATTTATTTTGTTTTTTAGAGAAAGAAAAAAGAGATAGAAAATCTAGAATATTAAAATAAATTTAAATTTTTTAATGGGGTCTTCCATTAGATCTACATTTAATATACATATATATATATATACATAAATATAAATATCTACCTATCTATATTCATGCAAAGACATTTCACTCTCTTTCTGTTTTTTTTTTGTAATGTTTATTAAAGTCTTAAAAAAAAAAAAATTAAATGTCATGACATCGTTAAAGCCGCCATCATCCTTAAATAGTTGAACATACAATTATGTACCAACTATTGTTGTATTTAGAGTTAAAGTGCATAAGCACTGATATACATATATATACTATATATACATACGTATACACAGATTTATAATTGAATCCATAGAGAATTCATAAAATTGCTGCAGTTTTGCATAATTTCAATTATTTGTAAAAAAAAAAAAACAACAACAAAAAAAGATGAGTATAAGATGAAGTATGGTATATATATATATATATATACCATATATATATTTAAGAAATGAAAAAATATTTTTCTTAATTTTTAAATTTTACCCTAACTACATAAATTCTACACTTATTATTGTTTACTGTAATATTATTTAAATATAAAAAGAAGACAACGAAGGAGGTGTGGATCGTAAAAAAACAAAAAACAAAAAAAAAAAAAAAATTGAAAAGGATCTTAAAAATTATTAAAGTAATTATGTATTTTTTAAACATACCTATTTAATTTAATTTTTAAATAATTGCATAGTGTGGTTCGATGATCAAATTAAATTAATTTCTATATTATTGTTCAATGCTACTGACAGACATTTAATATCGATATTGTAATATTGCTGATATCGTGATATTCCTATATGTATGTCACCTAATATCATGATGTTATTGCAATATAAACGTAGTATTGATATTACCAAACAAAGGTATAATATTACGAATCAACGCGGCAATGATGTACATTAGCGTACTCTATCGTCAAATTAATAATTAAATTAGTACTAAAAAATAGTTGATTTGACAAATTTTCAAAATTAAACAAAATTTTTCATTATCAAGTCAAAATGCAAAATTAATAAAAATAAAAGGAGGCAAATTTTAAATAAAATTTAAAAAAAATTATCATTTTTTAAATAAAAAAAAAGTTTTACCCTATATTTTACATGTCATAATGAATACTACGTTAATACTACGTTTATGTCTGTCAAGGGGTAATATTACATCGAATATTACAATATTAATATTATAGTATTGATATTACATGTCTTGCGAAGGCATAATAGTTATTGTTTTACTTTTTTAATTTCAATTTATCAATTTATTAATATTTATCTGATGTAGCAAAGCAAGATAAGCTTTTTTTTGACGAGAATTAAATTTGGATAAACATTGAATCAAGTTCAATCTAATATTTGATATCGAAACGATCAAATTTTCTAATCACAGATGGTTTAAAAAAAAAACTTTATTTTAATATACAAACCAAATACAAGTGGGCCAGGTAGGCTATCATCTATTAATATATTAGTTAGTATTTTCGCAAAACGTATTTAGTATGTCAAAAAATGGTACAATGTAATACGTCAACAAATGGTACAATGTAATACGCATTTAAAATATTTGTGTATGCGAAAGTAGCATCATAGCTACCACAGAATACTACTTTCGAATTTTATTTATTACGTACGTATATTATATTCAAGCTGTTAAGTTTTTGTTAAGTTTTTATGGAAATATTTTTGAAAATGTAAAGTAAATTACGTTATTAATTCATAAATTAAGCAATATATTATTTGTTAATAGACTTTATCAAAAAAATAATGTAATATTTTTAAACACATAACTATACACATGTAGATCTAAGCAAACCACAATACAATAAATTTCAGCATATAGATTTGGACATTTCAAGCTTTATTTTAAGTGAAAAAAATATTTTTCAAAAAGTGGTGCACACTTCAGTTATCACGTTAGACACCGATTGCTGGCAAAGTGGTATATTCATATCCTTGCCAACTGTCATTGCTTGACAACTATCCTTGCCAGGTTGGTATCAACCTTCTGCCAAAAATCTCAATGTACTTGGACTTGGTGGGCCTTTTTGAAACTGTTCGAACTTATTAAGGTAGATAAATTGAAAATTTAATAAATTCGAAATTTTCGTAATTATTTCATAATGAACCCTTGAACCACTACATACAATAAATTACAATCTATGACATCCAAAATACAGTGAAATAATTCAATTGTCAAATTTTTAAAAAATTATCAAAATATTAATATAAACATATATATAATATATATATATATATATATATATATATATATATATATGTATATAAATAAATTTCTTGAGAAAGCTGTCTGCGAAATCGAAAAATAGTAGGTACTTTGTCGGTAGTTTTTATGTTATTTCAAGATTTGTACTGCTACCACTGTAATTTCCTATAAAACTGCGTGTAAAATCCTCTATAGCAATAACGGTAACATTTTTGAACTTTTTTTTTTGCTTGAATATCATGGCTATTTATAATGTAGATGGTGGTTCAACATATTATACTATATTCTCTTTTAATATTTCAAATAATATTTTTAATTTATTACCCCAAACAGAAAATAATTAGTTTTGAAAATACTTATGAATATTAATTCATTTCGATTTGAGGCATTATTTCATTTTACTGGAACGATATTTCACTTTATTGCTGCTTTATTTTTTTTTTTTTTTGTAATTACTAAAGGCCTAATTCGGTATGAAAAAAGCTCAAAAAAGGGCTTTATTTCATTTTTGGGCAGGTGTTTCACGGAGCCTCACAATGAACATATTTGATTTAAATATGCCGAATTGAATATCGGTGCTATCTAGCTATATATCTTCCTACATCTACAAGTATGATAAGTTAACGATTGATTTTTATTTAATTTTTATGCAGTGATGTAACAGTAATCAAGCAACGAACGAAAATTTAGTTCAAGAAATTGAAATAAACAATACCTAACAGCAATTTATTACATCTATAAATTTATAGACTAGACTGTAAAAAAAATCAGTAGACAGTACGACCAATTGATGAAGTTAAACAAAAAAATAATAATAATTGTCTGACAAAAATATATTACCATCTTGTCTTTAAAAATATTGAATCTTACAAGTTTTTTTTTTTTGTCATAACTATACTTATGAAATATTCTAGTCATTTATTTAACTAATATAGAATAATCAAAATGGAATATACTTACGTATATTAAAAGTTGAAATTTTTACTATAACTTTTAAGAATTAAAAAAAATATACATACAAACATTTATATTAAAAGTTTTGTAAAACTAAAGTAGAACACGAAAATCTTACGTTTTCAATAATAAATGTAATTGTTTATTCTACTTTATTTTTATAGATTAAATATATTTTCGATGTTAAATAAAAAAAAAAAAAAAAACAACAACAACAAAAAAGGTTATTCTCCTCGACATTTTAGGTACTTTTAAAGTACATTATAATTTACATAACTTTTGTTCCAAATTTGAAATAATTCAATCAATACTGATTACATATTAAGTATATAAAATGATAATATATATATATATATATATATATATATTATTTAAATTCAACACTTTTATTTTTAAATTTGGTTTTTTTTTTTTTGTAAATAGATAATTTGGTGAATATTCAAAATGACTAATCAATAATTGTTTAGATCAAATTTAATCGAAATACAGATTTGCGATGATAATTAAGTAGTTCAACAAAATATGTAATTTCCTGTCGATAGAAAATATTTTGTTTTTGTTTGAAACAAAAAAAAATATAATAAGTGGGTGGATTTAATGGAAACGATCAAAAAAATATTAATTTTTAAAATCAGTCACTGTAATACAGAATAACAATAAATGAAAAAAAACCTAAATATACATTAAGTTGAATGACGTTGAACAATTTGACTGTTCAATACTGTTAAATTTTTTTTATGACATTCCATAGAACTTCTTAGGTATAGAAATCTCAAAATTACCTGAAAATAATAAACTAAGATCCTTTAATTGTTATGCTCAGTTTTCAGTCAACTGATAAGTGAAAAATTTTTCAGTTGAGATTTTATTTAAACTTGTTGAAGTGATACTGACAAAATTTTGTTCTATTGTGAATAATGATAAAATTGACGTTTTTTTGACAATTAAAATTTGTAACTATATTTGGTTTTAAAGTTTTTTTAGAAAAGAAATAATTATTTATTAATAAAGTACAAATATGTTGTCAATTGCATTTTTTCGTATAATAATTCAACTAATCTCTTTAATTTAATTTTATTGCTGTAAATTTTCGTTATTTTACTAAGAAAAAGTATATATTTTTAATACCTTTAAAGTATAGTTACATATAAAAAAAAAATGTTCTCTTTAACACAATATATTTTGTCATCGTAAAATTTACAACTGAAAAAAATTACTTTAAAATGTCATAAAAACTGACTTTTACTGACATTCAAAATATCAATTTTTTTTGTCAGTATTCACAATTAGTTAGTTTGCTGACAACTGATAATCACAATACCGATTTTGAATATCTGCTGACACTTCTCAGATATTAACTGAAAACTGACAATTCACAATAAGGGCCTAAGTTAGTTGCGAGCACTGATGAAGATATATATATATATATATATAGTTATATTGCTTTCGAAATATCAATACATTACATTTGCAATCAAGTAAAGTTATTATAGAGACATAAAATGTGATTTTAATCATTAAAATATAATTAAAATATCATTAATAATATCATTGATAAATATATATATATTTAAACATTTAACGATTCGTTAAAAATTACAGATATTTTGGAAGTAATTCACACTTTAGTTTAAAAAAAAAAGAAACCATATTGAAAGAAAAACATAAAAAATTATGGGAAAAAAACAGGTAGTATGAATGATAAAGAGGATATTGCTATAATATTCTGGGGAGTAAAATGTATATGTAAAAAATATGATAATGAACATTCAAATTTTTGTTTTGTATTTCATGCAGATGATTACAACGATATAGTTAGTAAACAATTGAATAACATATGACTTATACGAATTATCGATAATTTTTTGAATTCTAGGTATGTTTTTATTAAGTTTCATTAGTATTTTGATTAAATGATAAAAATGATAAATGAGTAAAGATAGATAGTTTTGACAGTGATGATAAATTTACGAGTTTAAACAGTGATGACAGTTTTGATAACTGAAAACAATCGAAATTGATAAAATTTAACTTGGTAAAACATACCTAGAGATTTAAATTTTATTATTCAAAAATGTTTCACCAATAGCATATCCGATATATATAAATATATCTGTATTAATGTCTGCTATATGAATATTATTAACTAGATATATAACAGAAAATTAAAATTTGTTTTTAAGTATATACAAATTTTTTTTAGAATTAATTAATTAATCAAATGAAGTATCAATTTCACAGAAATTAGTTTCAATCATTTAAATATTTGTAGATATGTGTGTCTACTAAAAGAATAAGGGTCTAAATTGGATTACGCTAATGTCACAATCCATAGTAGACTTTAGCCAACTTCAGTGATTTTGACTTTTATAAATTATAAATAAAAGGAATAATAAAAATAAATAAAATTAAAAAATAATAATTTATTTTATAATTATTTTTTATTCGAAATTTTCAATCGATTCTCGAAATATATCTAATTAAAATTTTTAAACCTGTTTAAATTATAAATATTTAATTAAACTTTGAAAGCAATTTTTCATTTGGAACTGAAAATTGTATGAAATGTCAAATTACCGTACACTATGTGCTAATTAAAGTGCACTTTTTTAAATCAACTAAAGTTAACGAAACTTGACGAAATTCTTTGATATTCGTATCATGCATAGGTATATATTGCAGTGTAATACTATTTACATTTAATTGTAAATTTTATTAAGTTGACTTAAGACAGTTAAATTTCATTGAGGGATGGTACTTATATATTCTTGCACAGAGATTCAAATATATATTTCTGAATAGAGACTCGATGTCTCATCGTATTTTAATTTATTAAATATAATTGAATAAAATGAAAAATAGGATTAGACAAAATCAAAAATATTGAAAAAAGTATACATATATGTGTATTGAATGGTGATTATGATTATGATTATAAATGTAATTACAGTCAATTACATATAGTTAATTGAAATATCCATAAAATTGATTATTATAAAATTTAATCCTAATCACAGTTACATTTTTGTTACTTCAAATAAATAACAATAAGATTTTTAATGAAAATTATTACTTTTTGATAATGTAATAAAGTTTTGTATCTAACTATCCAAATTTTAGTAGAAATTTATGGTTTGTTAATCTTGCATCCTTATTTAAATACTTTGAACAATTTGAACTGTTTTTAACTATTTATTAAAACATTTTTTCTAATATAATATCTGCTTATTATTAAATAAAAAAAAAAAAAAACGTGTAACCCCCTTTCCTCCCACATGAAAAATTTATAAAACAAATTTAAAGTAAAAACATTATTTTTTATTTATTTTCAATAAAAACAGTTAACCAGGGAAAAAAAATATTTCATCACATCAAATTTTTTAATTGTATTAATTAATTTTTGTTGATTGTTGTTTTTTTTTTTAAATTTTAAATTTGACAAAATTCTGACATTTGGTGTGTTTTTGAATTGTTGAACAAAATGTTAACAAATAATTTTCATGTAGAGAGTGTTTATTTATTTTATTTTTTTATTGCTTTTTTTTTTATTTTTAAATAAATGTTAGTAAGTTGTCAAAAATAATATTTTTTTTTTATATATTTACTTTTTAAAGTTAATTATTTAATTAAATGTGGCATATTGTGATTGTATACATATATACATTTTTATATAAAAAAAAAAAATGGAAGAAATGAAATGGAAAATTAAATGTAAACAAAAAAGCAAGAAACCGTAAAAATGTATTAGAAAATTAAAATTAAAATTATTTGATTAGTTCGAAATAATTAGATAATTTAAATTTTTTTTATTTTTCAAGCATATGTAATTTAGTTAATAGTACGCTTTCAAAATTGTGCAAAAATAAAAGTAAAACATGATTTTTTTTTGTTTACTATTAAATTATTTTTTTTGAATTATTGAAGAATATTTTATTTATTCGTAACACATTTTCTGGCAAATTTTAAAAAAATTTGTGGTAATCTGTTGAAAAATAGTATTTTTTATTCAAAATCCAATCATAACTAATATTTAATCTGTAAATCATGAAAAGTAAGGTATAAATATATCTGATGCATTTCAAAGCAAATTTTCATTATAGTTTTTTTATTTAAAAAGAAACGTAGCGAAACAAAATATTTAAAAAAATTTTTTTGTAGTTATTTAAATGAATATTCAATGTAAAAGTATTTATATATGATTTCTTTCGAAACGAGATTCTGTGGTATGGGTATGGCAATTGATCTCCTTGGTCTAAGTGTGTCGACTTAAGTAGTGCCCACTCAAACATACAACATATTACCATAATGTAAAACAAAAGTATAATAGAAACGATGATTTTAATTTATAAAATGATTGCAACACAACTCACATATGTTTTTTTTTTCTCTCACCAGACTTAAATTAATTTTTCTATTGTGTTTTAGAAAAGAAATGATATATTCGGTTGTTATTCTTGATAAATTAAAAAGAAATTATTATATGTAGTCGGTTGTTATCCTTGATAAATTAAAAAGAAATTATTACATGTATGCGGTTGTAGTCCTTGATAAACTAGTATAAAATGAAAACCAGTATAAAATACTGAATGTGACGTGGGCAAAAAGAAATTAATTTATTTGTTATTAAATAGCTAACTAATAATAATAATATATTACATATTTATTTTCATAATATTTAAAATTAAATCAAGTAAATATTATTAAGCTAGACATAACTAAGCCAAAATTAAGTACCAAACCTATTTTTCTTCAATTCGTTAAATACAAAAAACTTATATGAAAAAAAAAAATATATTTGTTTCGTTGTAAAATAATAAATTCTTGAATATTAAGTGATATTGTATTAACAAAGTAACAATAATATACATCAAATCAAATATTTATTTAATATAAAATCGTGTCTGCAAAATTATAAAAAAGTTGGATTTTTGCAGAAGTTAATGACCCGTTAAGTTATGATGATAATGATGTGTAAACAAAAAATTTTTTAAATAAAATCATTTCTCTGGAATTGCACAGGGGATCCACTAGTAAACAATAAATTCATGTAACTTGTAAATTGGGGTTTATTTATTTTTATTTTGTTTTTACTTTTCAATTTATATTTTCCAATGAGTCATTAATGTAATGTTCTATTCAATATTACAACCATATTTATTGAGTGAATCTTCATTACATGTTAAAAATAGTGCAGTTACTTCATCACTATTTTTAGAATATCAACTCAGATTTCATAGTTAGATTTTATAGATATAAAAACAAAATCAGATTTCCTTGAAAAATTTACAAAAAAAAAAAAAAACAATCTCTCCAGTTATACAATTACATATTTTATTTTTAGATAAATTTAAAAAATGAATTTTATTATCTTATTAAACAAATTACAAGTATAAACAAGTATTTAATAGGTATATTATTTTGTTGGTTTTATTTAATGACATCTAGTTATCAAAAATTATATCGTAACTATCATTTATTTATTTTGTTTCTTTTTTATACTATTTATTTAATAGCCGTGGTTTGTTTCAAAATTAGTTTACATTTATTTTTATTTTATTTTTGTTTTTTGTTTTTTATTTAAATACATTTTGTTACAATTGCAAAATAAAAATAAAAATAATTTTTAAAAAATTTTAAATAAAACATAACAACAAAAAATAAATAAAATTAAAATACAATATAAAAAAAAACCACAATGAAATGATATCGAGAAACTGTTAAAAATATTTTTATTTACGAGTATGCATTTGCATTTAAGTATTAAGTTTTTATTTTTATTTTATTTTTTTTTTTATTTAAGTGGTCGCAAATATCATTTTTCCTATATATTGCGTATAACTACATATGTTGGTTTTATTTTTATTTGCATATACAGGCAGTTGCAAAAATGTATATATATATATTATATACATGTGTCAATTATTTTTATATCTCTAATGTAAATTTGTCAAAATTGACAAACAATCATTATAAATTATTATAGTTCTACGATGCATACGTCAACTGAATATGACAGCAAAAAAAATAATTGATTATATATACACATTTTGGAGCATTTTATATTCAATCAACATATTATCGATGCATTTTAACAGTTTATCAATGATGTTGTTTTATTTTGATGCGTGTTAACTTAATTGGTAGTAAGTTGTTGTTGATTTGAATATTAATAGTGTAGAATGGGTATTTATCAATATGTATATTTTCAGTTCTGTGTGTAACGCTGTAATCAATTCAATGATTTAAAATACATTTCTACATCCTATTACACAAAATACATTAGATATTAATAAAATACTTAGTTGTTAAATCGTGGTGAAATCGATTGGAGACACAAACCAAAATAATTTTAATGTAAATTTTTTCATCACAATTTTTTAAATGAAGAGTCTAAAAAAAACTCAGACTTATTTCACTTCTGTCATTTTGGACGAGTTACGGGACTTGTACATACTAAAATAGAGTACATATTTACAATTTTTATTCTGACTGTACTTTAATTATTACTGAATTTATAATCATTGAAAAGTATTGTATACAAATTTGGATACGGCGCTATATACATATAAATATTTATATAAAAATAGATTTGTGTGACCTTAATTTGCCAAAAAAAAACAAAAAAAAAATTTAAATAAAAATAAATAAATAAATAATATTGTTAGAAAATAGAAGAGTTGTCACATATTTTCTTATGAAATAAATCAACATGTATTTTTCTTGTATGTACAAAAAAAAATGTTGCACAAATAAAAAAAATTCTATAAATATGAATTTAAAAACAATATATTTTAAATTTGATTGATTCTTAATTAATATGTATTATTGCATTAATTATGTTAACTTGCAAAAAAATTGATTTAGAAATTTTGTGCAATACAAATTAATTTATCACTTTATATTTAAAAAAGAAAAAAAAAATGTTAGTTAGTATTGAAGAAAATCTTAATGTATAGTTTCGTTCAGTTCATGTCAATTAATCTTTAAGTGTTTGACAGTTACATCAAATAATAATATTTGTTCAGGTCTGGTAGAATGAAATCATATTTGGTTGTTGCCTGTGATAAATTATTAAAAATAAATTTCGTATACGGTTGTAATACTTGATAAAATAATATGTTGGAAAATAATATTATAATGAGTGCTTAATGAAAATGGTAAAAAAGAAATTAATTTACATATCACTATAATATTTAATCTCGATAATAATCATGAAAAGCAAATATTAGAATAAATATAGTAGTTAGTAGATATATATATTTTAATAACTATTATAATAACAAATTAAAAAATTTTGCTCAATATTTAATATTTTGTCACTTATTTCGCTACCCAATTTTTAATTTTCCTGACCCAGTTTTGAGTACATAATGAGTACATATCAAATGTGAATCGATAATATAAAAATAAACTTTATATAAATAAGTATTTCAATAACATAGTTTTATGTGTCATTAAATTATAATCTAATAATAATTGTAAATTTACTACCGAACACAATAATGATTTTCCAATACAATTGAAAATTGACATTAAATGTCATTAACCTTTTTTTTTGTTTTTGTTTGAATAATAACTATTATATAAATTTGTATAACTCTTTTATATTATTCTCTTTTCATTTATAATTTAACGATTTATTAAATAATAAATGAAATAGTATAAAGAAGAGATAAGTAGTTCTTTCTTTTAAATTTTTATTTTATTTTATTACGTAAAATTGTTGTCGACCATTCCATTGTCCATTTCACACTAGTATTTCGTTAACTCTTTTATTTGGTATTTTATTTTGCTTTTATGTTTGTTATGCATCTCGTGTCTCCGAAATATGTATAACAAATAATCTTCTGATGAAGATTTTTTTTGTTTTGTTTTGAACAAATGAAAAAGTACCAAAGATGACAACGTTTAGTAATGGAGACATTAAATATTGTTGAAACTACTTTAATATATATATATATATATATATATATATATATATAATATACATATATATATTTGTTATTAGTTACTCATTATTTTTTATTTTATTATTTTTAATAATCGCTATATTAAACATCATTATGTGCTGATTACTTACTTATTAATTACAATAATAATACTAAATAAATATCTCATTACTAAAACAAAAATAAAAACAAAAAAAATATGTAACCAGAAAATAAAAGTTGTGAAAAAAACCTTTTTTTTTTGTAGGGTTTTCCTCTTTGTTTTTTTTCACCGGAATTGACGTCAATATCAACTGTTTGTATGTTCAGTTCAGCACCTGTAGAGAAAATTTAAAATAAAAAAATTTTATACATATACACAATAATAAAACGTGTATTAGAAGAACAAAATATTAATACCTATATGTATAATATATATATATACAAAAGAAGATGATAATATATTTTCCAGTCCAATGAGATTTTTAACACAATTAGGATGAATGCATTTATTAAAAAAAAAAAAAAAAAAAAAAACAGGTTGTGAAAAACTTTTGAACTTGATAATAAATAATTGTTTGTTTAAAATAAAACTTTATTGTTAATGATTCCAGGACACATGTAGCAATTAATTAATTGAATATATGTATACTTAACCACTAAAAAAACCTTCAACTTTTGCTTATAAAGTTTTATAAATTTTCAAATTAAAATTAACTTTTCTTTTATTATATATACATTTATTATTATTCTCTTATTATACAAAAAAAAGATTAATTAAAGGTAATTTATATAATTTGTAGAAGTTTTAAAAACTAACATAATTTCATAATATGTTAACCTTTTAATTTTTATTTTGGTTAAGGTTCGTTAAGTTTTGTTTTCATTTATATTTTTGTAATTAATTGAAAATTTTAAGGAAACTTAACGAAAATTTTAGTTTCGTTAAGTTTCGTTAAGTATCGCCAAAGTTTCGTTAAATTTTTTTTTCGTATAATATTGTTGTAACTTATCAAAATTTACGTTTTGCTTTGATAAATTTTGTCAAGGCTTAAATATTTTCGTAATAAAAAGTTTGTTGAATTTTTAGTTATTTTTGTACCTAAGTACTAAAAAAAAATTTAATAATTTCGTGTACTATTAATTAAAAATGTTCGTACATACATATATAATATAAAATATACTCAATTATATTATATGTATTGTATGCATCTACATGTATCTAATTTTGTGAGTCTGTATTTCAAAAATAGTTATGTATCGATATAAAATATATCTTATTGCAAATCAGAGTCGAAAGCTTATATTTAAAACAAAATTTAATGTTATATGAGTTCTAAATTTCTACGTTTCTTTTAATTTAAGCAATTTATTTCTTAATTTAGGTTTATTCTTTCGAAATTAAACGCTTCAGTTACAAAATTATTAACTATTTATTTGTTAATGTAATACAAAGATACGAAATTAAAAAAAAAAGCATTAATTTTTAATTAATCATCCCACTAAAGTACAAAAAAACGAATTCGATCTATTTTATATTATATATAAGTATATTATAATAAATTTTAATTTATTTTTATTAACGAGTTTTATATTAAAAAGCAATTTCCAGTAAATTTAACGTTCTCGATGAACATTATAAGTATAATTTTTTTTTTTAATTTAAAATAAATTCTAGTCTAATAGTCAAAGATTATATTTTTATTTGTTATTTTTTTACGTTATTAAATACTTACTTTAAATTCAAGTAAATCAAAAAAAAAATCATTGCACGATATGACACGATATTCTTTTATTATGCAATTATATAATTTTGCAAGTTTATACAGATAAGATTTCAAATTTATGTGATGATTTTTTAGTAAAGATAAATACTAACCAACTTTTATTAATAAATCGAACATACTCTAAAAACTATAATAAAATTTTTTATCATCGAAATAACATTCAAAATGGATGTCTACTTATACTTAAAGCTCTAAATTTTATAGGTATTTAATTTGGCACAAAAAAAAATGTTAACTTGCGATTGATTGTGTAAGTAAATAAATAAAAAACAAACCTTCAGAAATCAAAGATTTATTTCTTGAAATTTAATTCTTAAATTTTTTTGAATTATTATATATATAATTCACTTACACCACCTTCGTTATTCGTTCGTTATATTTAGTATGTATACAAACATTTGTTTTAAAATGAGAACATTACTGTTATTTATAATGGTAAGAGAGAAAAGTATCAGGTGTAAAATCTGGATATTTTATTTTATTTATTTTAATTTATTATTAAACATATCTCTCAAAAGGGTAGGTACAGAAATTCTAAATTAGTTAACTACAACAATGGAAAATGATTTTTTATAAATCAGAAACTGTATGCGAATTTGAAGTCACATTTTTCACAATTTATAAAATTTATAAAACAAATATTATTGGAACATTTATTAATATTTATTAATATAAATAATTATATTTTATATTAACCGTTACCATTGGACAAATATCGAAAATCTGACATGTCTTCTAAGAAGCATATAAATACTTTCATAAGTTGATTATTTATTGCCACAAATTATTTTATAATGGTACATTTTGAAATATTAAATGATTTATGTCCTTTCCGATATTAAATAGACTGTAACCGTTAATTCCGATATTCGATTCCGACATTAAATAGACTGTAACCGACATTTCTGTCAAAAGAATTTCTTAAAGCTCTCATATCAAAATATTAATATGTACAACTTAAATTCTAAAAAATCATTACATTCTCTTTGTAATTTTAAAATATGCTTTCTTAAATAAATTCGATAATATTCGTATATGTCTGAATTTATATATATAAATATTGTATACATGCGTACACATATAATAAGTATATGCGTGCATATTTGAAAATTCAATTTCAGTGATTTATTTACCAAAAATTTAAAAAAAAAATAAATAATTTTTAAATTTAATTTTTTGTTACTTTGTTGTTGGCTGTGCCTGTCAATATTGACCTTGCATTCACAACAAATTTTCGAATAATGTTCGATTTTTAACTATATGTCACAAAAAGCAAAAAAAAAAAAAAAAAAAAAAATTATAAAAAGAGAAATAGCAAAATTTAATGCGCTTAAATTTGGTATAATTTATATTGAATGAAAATACCATGCTGTTAAGTGTTGTTATAACGGATATATCGCGATTTAAGTATTTTAATTTTATATTTTTTTATTTTATGTTTTTTTTTATGGTCTGGGTGGGTTGGGGTGGTGTAGTGTATTTTTTTTTGCAGAATAAAAATAACAAATAATATAAAACTTCAGACAGATAATTTAGAATTATAAAATTTAAAATAACTTATACATTTTTAATTATATTATTTTGTTTTGTTTGTTTGTATTGTAAATGTATTAACATCGAAACGGATTTTGGATGAGATTAAGAGAACTAAATGATTCTCAATCAGATATATTGTATATATATATATACTTAAATTTATTGATAATTACTTATGAATAATAATTAACAAAAATATAATTTATTTTGATTTGTTTAAAGGTGTCAGTATTTAATTATTACTGTATAAATAATTTTTGTAATTAAGATACAAATTTAAATTTTTGTTGTTTTTGTAAATTTAATTATGGAATTATGTATTTGAAATAGATGTAGGTCTCAAATCAATGGAAGTTATTTCATGATATAAATAAACATTTGAAATTTATCATTTAATACAATCATTTGTAATTCGGTTAATTGTAATAAATCGTGTATCGAAAATAAAACTTGGTTTTGAAAAAATTCCACTTTGATTAAAATAGATTCAGTACAGCTTAAAATTTACTAATGATCATGTATCACTGTTATTAAATGAACAGAGTATTGTTAGTAAATGAATGTGACAACATTATTAAATGTTAGTTCTTAAAACAGTTTTGTTTAAGGTAAATTATGAAGTAATGTTTTAGTATAGTTATAGCGATTTAATACTAAATAGATACGTATCATCGTTTTTCAATTGAATCTCTCATTTTAATTTTTTAATATTTTCGGGAGATATATTTAAATATCAATAGATTTTGGCCTTTTCAAATTTTAATTCGATTGAGTTGCTATGGAAAATATTAAAAATAAACCTTAATAATGAATGATTTACAAAAGTTTAAGACCTAAAGCCTGATGAATACATAATATTAGCTCAGAGAGTTATATAAAAATAAATGAAGCATCAATCTCATTTGACAGTTATTTTTATATATTGAGATAAAAAAATAAACAATAATAGGATACAAAATATATTTATAACGATTTTGTTTTACGAATATATTATCGTTATATTAGGTCTGTATGCTAACTTTTATTTGCAAAAATTTTCAAATGAGAGGAAAAATTACGTGATCATAAAATTCTCTTTTACAAACAAAAGTTAACATATGCAAAAATTGCATAAATTTTTCCAAATTTTTTCATTGCAAAAACAATTGATTTTTAGGTTATGAGATTTTTTAAATATAAATTTAATTAGTAATTTTCTGAAATTTTTTGTAGAATTATTGAATGTTTTTGTTGGGAAAAAATTAAATTAAGTAAATATTTTTTCTTGGTTTCGGTTTGGTTTTCTTGGTAAGTTTTCAGGTTAGGTAAACTACTTTTTATTTAAATTTTGAAATATTTGCTTGACATTTAAAACAACAACAAAAATTTGACAGCCAATTTTTAAAAATTTTTATAAATAGAAATTTTATTTGCAAAAATTTATTTAAGAGAGAGCTCTGACATCACGTTTCAAACTCGACATTCTCTTAAATATATTAAAAATTTGTAAATAGCATGCAAATAATAAAAGTAAACAAGCAAATTGTATAATTTTGCGTGTTAACATACAAACCTATTTTTTTCGTATGATGTCAAACTGAACTGAACAGAACTGTCAAATGAGATTGACGTTTTATATATATATACATATATATTTGTTTTATGACAATTGTAAAATTAAATTTGAAAACGCTTTTGATTAACCAACTTAAAATTTTATTAATTTGATTTGATTAATTTATAAATAATTAATAAATAGGTAGTAGAGATAGAATAGGTAATAGGAAGTAGAATAGGTAGTAGAGTAGATAAATATTAACAGTTTTTGTTTGAAGTGTGATTCTTACACCATAATTAGTTTTCGATAGAGGTAAATCAATGTCTAATCAAGATTTAGAATCCAATTTTATATTAAAATATATTATGTGGTTAAGTTATACAGTTATAATTTTTAAAATTTTTAATTTTTAGCCAATAATGAATTTGGGAAATCAATTCATCATAATTAATAAGCTAATTTATATATATATATATAATTACTTGATGTTTTTTTTATTATTAGCATGTTATTATTATCTATTTAAAATGTAATTTTAATTTTCTTTTGCTCATATATATACGTACTACTAGTATAATAATAATAGTGTTATACTTGGTTTCGTTACAAATAAAAAATAAAAAATAGAAAAAATCTAGGTATAAGAACTTATTTTGATAGGCAGGTGAGGTTATAAAGTGGTTTTAAAGTTTGGGTTTGGTGCACTGCTTTTGTAAAATAACAAAAAAAAATAAATAAAAAAAAACTAGTTATTTTTTATATGTGGTAAATTTGTGATGTAGTAGCAGTAAAACAACTTTCGTTCAAAAATTGTACTAGAGAACAATAATTGAAATTGGATATATAAATTTATACACATTCACTTATATGATGTATATATATATATATATATATATATATATATATATATATATGTATGTACAATTATTAAAAGAATTCAAAAGAAAAACCTGAAAATTAAAATTAAAGATAATTGAACTAGTTGAATAGTTTAATCGTGTTTTTTTTTTTATTTATAATTATTATTATTTTGTTTTTAGATTTTTCTTTAAATTTTTTTTTGCGTAATATTATAAAATTTTGAATCAATTTAAATGTCGAGCTCGCGTAAATTTATGTTCCGGGTCGATAGATTTTTTTAATAGTTTATAAATCTATATTAAGTATATGTAAGTAAGTAAAGCTATTAAAACAAAAATAAATAAATATATATATATGTACACTGATAATTTGTAAATTGTAAAATAAATCATAAAGTTGTAATATAAATTTGACATAATATTATACATATATATATGAATGGCATACTTATATGACATGTATATTATATACAATAATGTTGAACAAGTTTTTGTTTTATTTTTGTTTTAGAATAAGATAATTACAGTATTTAAAATTTTTAAATTTGAATGTATATAAATTCAATACAAGCGAACAGTATATAAATAATATTTTTATTTAAAATTAATATTTGACATGAGAACAGATTTTACAATTCTTATATGTGCGTATACTTACGTATATTGAAATTTGATTTTTTAAATCTGAAAACAAATCCACACGTATTATTCTTGTACTATACTTATCATAAAATTTTGCAAATTAAAATTCAGATTACTATATTATCTATTTCGATCAATCATCATTATTGTTAGAGTTATTCTATCGAAGTCGTTATTTTACATTGACACGTTTGATTTAGTTGAATTAATTAATGAAAATTTAATAGAAATCGAACTTGTAAATATGGAAGTAGTTACTTCCACAAATTTAAATATTAAAATATATTTTAAATACAATTACTTATTTTAATTTTAAAAAATTCTTATAGCAAAAGCAAAATATTTTTTAAAAACTATACGTAAACCAAACTGAAAAAACCCTCTTTCGATGAATTCGAAAAATTTGATAGATAAGTTTTAAGATTTGATCGACAATTTCTGAACGATATCGAAATACATAATGAAAATTATTTGACATTTCAACAATCGAAATCGTTATCGAAATACGTAATAAACACCTGAGTAAAGGTATTACTAAGTAAACGTAAAAATATTTTTATTTAGGGTCTTATTGTGAAAAAATAAGTCGATCGTAAGAAATCGCGGTATTGCGTAGGCCAATTAAATTAACAAAAAAAAAAGTTCCGATGTTACAAAAAAATTAAAAATTTAGTTGTCAAATGATTTGAATTGACACGTTTTTTTTTTATTATTGTCAATTTTCTATAAAGGTCTATATTATGTTTTAAATTATAAATTATTAATTAATGTGACTATTTTTCACTATTTTATAAATAAAAACTTTTAGAATTTGATTAATCATTGTGTTTTTGTTATATTTTTGTGATTTAATCATTTGTTACCTATAAATTATAGACCTGACATTTGTAAATAGATACACATTAAAATGACGTTTATTTGATTGAATATTTTTGAAGAAGAATCATATGCTGTAAGGTTTGATGTTTCTTCACAATCCATTTGGCAATTTTTGTATTATTCTTCATAATAGAGACCAATTTCTCCAACTGCCTCTTATTTCTGAATTATTTTTTTCTAAAAACAATAATTAAAAAACAATTATTTTTATTACTATTGTTTGCTCAAGTTTGTACCAGATTTACCATAATTATCACAATATTCACGAACTTACACTAAAAATAAATATCGCCATAGAACAAAAAAATTCAAAAGTCGCGTACAAAACTGGATTTGATTTTTCAATGGACAACATTCAATTGAAATCGACATTCACAATACCAACTAGTCGACTTACGTCATAAAAAAAAAATCGATTCATAATCGACATTTGCAATAGGGCCCCTAGTTGGATCTGGTTTACACGTATAGAAAGTAAAATAAAATTTATTTGATCGAATATGTCCTAGTGAGCTTTAGTTGAAATATTTTTAAATAATAAAAACTGCAACTTTTGTGTGCTTTGTTTTAACTTCGATCCCTTATAAAAAAAAATTTAGTAATTAATCTAATGAAATCAACAATTAATTAACTTTTTACATTTCCGTTTTATTTAATTAATTAATTTACCTCAAAATTGCATTAGTAATGTCAAAAATAATAAATTGTAATATATGTAATTTTTCAACATTTGAATTTGATTTTAGTCAATTATTTTAATTCAATTCAACTCATTATTATTCGATCATCTGGCAACACTAAAAAAATTATTTCAAATAGGTCAAATAAAGGTTAATAAAGTAACTGCCTCACCTTGGCATTCAGGGGGAAAATTAAAAAAAAAAGAAATCTGTTAATCTAAATTTAGATGATTTAAAATTTAATCTTGAATTTAAACAGCTGTAAACCAACTTTCAACAAATTAATGAAATTAAGCTGAACTTCTTTGTTTTAAGAAAAACTTAAATTTTAAATCTGATAAAATTTAAAAATAAGTTCCGTCTCAATAACTATACAATAATTTTTTTTTTTTTTTAAATTAAAAAACCAATAAATAAAAATTATTTAGATTAACTTATATAGAATCTAAAAATGATAATAAATTTAATATCACTACTAATTAAATTATTTTATTTGATAAATTGAAATTTTCTTTCAAAATGATAAGATTTTTTTTTTTTTTTATTGATTATGAATTACTTACTTAAAAATATAAAAAATAAACTTAACTATAGTAATCAAATATTAAACAATTAATAACTTGTTTATAAATAAAAAAAAAAATAAACCAAGTTAATTTTTTTTCTGTAATTTAAATATGAGTAAATTTTTTTTTGCAAATTTTTGACGTAAGTCCTCGTAAGTCACTTAAGATTATAATAGTTAGGGATTACAACATTTTCAATTTGTATTCTTAAATTTAGTTTTAATTTTTTTTTTTTTTTTGTAACTAACCTGTTTTTGTTATGACGTATTAAAATTCTGAAGAGTTATAACTATCATACGTATTTATATATATATATATATATATATATGCATGTATGTACTTGAAGTAAAAAGAATATAGGATGTTCAACAAAATTGTAGGTAGATCAAGGTGAACTTAATATTTATTTATTTTGTTATTGTTGTTGTTGCTGATGTTTATTGTAGATTGTAGTATAGTCAAGAATTATGTAGGAGCCCTTTATAATAAAGTATTGTTTGGTTAGACTATGTATAATAAGAAATATAATAGGATTTTATGAGGGGGTAAAAGGAATATAATTGGGTGGAAAATTATAAATGGAATTATTATTGCAATTTATATTGTCTGTATAAATTGAGAGCAGTATGCAATGAAATTGTAGTTTATACATACAGTCAGTTTCAATATTATTTACACATCATAAATTTTGTTCGAATGTTTATGAACTGAAATCAAAATCTTCTATGCAATTATTATCAAATTGAACTTAAATTTTATTTGTAAATTCTTTAATATATTTTTTTAAAGTGAATAAAAGAATAACAAACAAAACAAAAATTTCATAATTATTTGCATAATGTGTTTTCAACAATATTATTTACACTTCACCATAAAAAGTTGAAAAAGTCGAAAATCTGTAAAAAAAAAAAAAAAAAAAACTGAAGTGTTATATTAATTATTTAATATTATTCAGTCAGTGTACTTAAGAGTTACCCAACATTTTGTATTGGCCCCATTTGTATCATTCTTAGCCTTTAAAATTTGTATCAATTTCATTCCATGTCTTTAAATCATCAGCATGTGCGTCTTCTTTTGATGTTATCATTTTTTGAACAATTTTAGACTTTATTTTATGCCAAATATTTTCTATAATGTTCAGGATTCTCTGTAGGTCATTTTAAGACATTTTGTTCAATATCAGATAAATATTGCGTTATGCATCTTCCTTGTGAATTGGAACATTGTCGTGTTGCAAAATAAAATTTTGGTCAATTAATGTGGTATGTGGTGAAGATCCCCACATAATGATTTTTCTTCCATTTGAATAACGCGTAGGAATATTTACAGTTCTTTTTTTCCTTTAACTTGGGTGGGAATAACAAAAGGGCTTACCATAAGTTCCACATTCCAAAAAAATTTTGTGTTGTGTAAATATATTGAAACTTTATATAGTTATAACTTTATTATATTGTACATTATATATTTTATTTGTTACTATATATATATACATTTTCTTCGTTGTTGCGACAGTTCAAATAATTCAGTCATCACATCAGTAACTTATTATTACATCAGTTCTTATTATTTAATTGCATGAATTGCATGAGTCTAAAACAACTGTCGAAAAATTATAATAACTGATAAAGGACATTTACCCGCCCAGGCAAAATAGAATGAAAGAAAATTGTAAATGTGATTAAGGCTTATGCCGATCTGTAGAACTTAAAAGATGATGATGAATTTTTTTAAAATTTTTTTTTTACATTATGGGAAAAATCGAGAAATAACTATGATTTAGATTAGATTTTGAATTTCGGGAGGGTATCTGTCCCCTATATCACCCCAGTCGCAAATGGACTTATTTACATTATAATTTATTTACTAACTATTATTCTTTTTTTTGATTTTATTAATTTAATTTCATTTTTTTTTTTTTGACAAATTTGCCTTCAGATAGGTTGAATTTTGACGCATTTTCAATATTATACCGGGTTGTCCAGAGCATGCGTATCAGCTTTTTAAGAGGAAAAGAAACCGTTATTTTGAAATTTTAAAAAGAATTTATAAACTAAACCGAGAGTGCTCTATCGATTAGTGATATTTTTAACTTCCGGGAAGGATTGGAAAAGGATTTTTAAAGACCAAAAACCGCCGAAATTGGCCGAAATCGAGATTTTTTAAATGGGAAGGGGTACTTTCTTATGCAAATTTAGATTTTATGATTTTATGAGATTATTATGAAAGTGATATGTTAAATGATTTTTTTTTTGTCATTATTTTTCTTTAAAATTAATGAAAATAAAACAAAAATCCACCATACATATTTTCGTTTGGTAAACCAAAATTAATAATGATAATTTTTATAAATAAATTTGTTTTTCATATTAGCATATATTTTATTTCAGTTTTGCGTACCTACAAAGTTTAAATTAACAAAAAAAAAAATAAAAAAAAAAAACAAAAAAAAATTTACTTTACAAAAGTTTCTTATTTTTTGACGTAGAATCCGAATTTGCATAAAAAGGTATCCATTCCCATTTGAAAATCTCGATTTCGGCCAATTCCGGCGATTTTTGGTCTTAAAAAACTCTTTTCCGGTTCTTCTCGCAAATTGAAAATATCGCCAATCGATAGAGCACTCTCGATTTAGTTGATAAAATTTTTATTTAATTTTAAAATAACGGATTCTTCCCCTCTTAAAAAGCTGATACAAAGCATGCTCTGGAGCACCCGGTATTTATTCTATTGGTAAGTTTGATTTCGGGGATTTTTATTTTTATTAATATTTTTTCTTTATTCTATTTTTGTACATAACAAATTTTGCACATAAGATTTTACAGTTGTTATAATTTCGTCTATGTATGCTACTACTGTCATTATTGATTTATTTATGAGCATTGCTTTTGTGTTTATAAAGATTTTTCTACTTACGTACTCTGATGCTAAATTAAATCTAATAGTCACAATTTTATCTCCTTGTTTTACTTTAAATTCAGTATTAATGGTATTAAGTAGTAAGGTAATTTTGTACTCATCGGGTTTGTTGAGTTTGTCTCATATAAATCTTAATCATAAATTAATACTTATATTTACTTTTGTGAGTTATCTATGAATTTTAATTATATACGCATTATACGTGTATATAGTGATTTGATTTTATTATTTTATTTTTATCAAATTTAATTTTAATTAATTTTGTTTTTCTGGTAGATTTAATTTTAATTAAATTTGAAAAATAAGAAAACATTTTAGGTTTTCTTAAATTTTAAGTATCTCAAATGATTTGTGAAATTAAAATGTTATTTCTAAATTAATCTGAAAACCTTGATTTAATCATCACATCATATGAATTCGTAAACATAACAAAAGGCGTGTATGTGTTACCTTCGGTTTTTTTCTTCTTTCTCTTTGCATTAGCTTCTTCCTAAAACTTGAGCCAAGGATAATTAGAGATGCCAAAAATTGAAACAACAATAAACAAATAAACAATAATAAACAGAACAATACGTTTGTGTGACCATTTAAAAAAAAAAGTAAATTGCTAGTTAGTGCAATACAAATTTAAATATTTAAACTAAAGATTAATGTTGATCGTTTACAGATCACCAATTTATTTTTTCTTTTTAAATTAATTAAAAATAACTTCCTGCTTCAATTTTACATTTTATTTTCATTTTCTAAAACGATAGACTTCACACCATTATAAAATCATATATTTAAAATTTACAAAGTATTTACATATTAAAAATTTTATGCAAAATCATAATATATTTTATAAAAAAATATATAAATACATAGTTAGAAAATTCAGGTTTATTTGATTTAATAACAAAACGACGATTTGATTATAAACAGACGAAATAACAATTTAACACAGTTAATTAAACAACAACTGTTAAAATGATAATCAATAAAATTATAAATATGTTATGTTTTTATTTTCACCACACTGTACATATTATTATATTATTTATATTAAATAAATGTACCTAAAAATGTATGTAGAGAAAAATAAGAATGTGTGAACGCATGCGTATTTAACTAAATATATATATTTTGCCAATTTATATATATATATATATATAATACAGTAATCTCTCGATTTTCGTGAGGGTTGCGTTTCGACAAAATTTAGCGTACTTAGCTGTAATCCACACCTGTTTATTATCACGGTTTGAACAAGAATGGGAGAGTTAATATATTTCACAATCTTTTTATCATACTAGTTATTTTATTTTTTGAGTATAATATTCTGAGTGGTTAAATAAATAAATAAATAAATATATAAATAAAAAGACAGTGAAGTTGAGTACATTCCAACTAGAAGAATACACTCGGTATTTGGCAATGGACAATTTACTTTTGTCTGCCAAATTGATTACACATTCTAAGTGTAAATTTATATGAAAAAAAAAATTATGTTCCTGATAAGAAAATTGACAAAAAATTGATTTATTACAAAAACAATTAAAAATTCATTAATCTAGTAAGCTAAAATCACGAAAGTTCAGTATTTATACATTTATATACATTTGTATGAAAATTTAAATTCTAATATCATACAGTTATGTATATATACGTATCTGATTTTTTTTATATTGGGGGAAGTAATTTGCTGAAGCAATGAATGAATCGACCAATAAATATTTTCTTTTCTTGTAAATTTAGTTCGATACTAAGTTACTGAATCAATGAAACCAGCTTAATTGTTTTGTATTTGATTCAAGGATTCCTACTCTACCGAATAAACCTACTGTGCTTGCACTACCGAATAGCATATATATAAATTTATGTGTATATTAAAATTGCAAATAAAAATAACTATATCTTTAATTTCACCGTTAAAATAGTGTACATTTTAATTAAAACTCATAAAAAAATGGTTTGTGTTTTTTTATTTTTATTTATGACTTACAGAGGTTTAAGACGAATATTAACAACATTGTTCGCTCTTTCCCACAAAACTTTTTTTCTTCCTTTTTCTTTCCTTTCCTCTAACTATCCTTTCTTTTTTCAAATAGTCAACGGTACGCAAGTACTTAAAGGTTAATAACCTAAGTTTTGGCTATAATATAAAAAAAAAAAAAAAATACAAATAAAATTTTTACATGTAGTACAAAAGTTATATTCCGCAGTCGTAAACTTAGAACATTTTTAGTTATGATTAATAAAACCTCGCAAATCTAGATATTACTGTATTAATTATTTTGAATATAAAACTTAAGTCTTACTATTTTTTATACTCCGCTTAACTGTTTATATATGACTATAAGACTTAAAACATAAAAAAAAATAAGTACAGCATCATAATATTGCCATGTGGTTTGGTGAATATTCTATATGTGAGGTGAATTTTTAATAATGATTATGATATTGTTGTTTTTCTTAAATTTGTTTTATTTTTGATAATGAATTTTATATTATTTAATTTTTTTTTTTTTTTATAATAAAAAATTGATTTTTAATTAAGAATTTTTATTTAATTTGATATTTAAAACCTCGGGAAATTTAAAAGGTTTTAATAAGTTGGTTTTAGTTCTATTTTTTTTTTTTTTTGTAAGATCCAATACAGTAAGAACTCCACAAGTATACCACAATTCACAAGTGCACCACAATTATAATAGATTTAGCATTTTTCATTTAGTTTTGGGATTATTTAATTTTTATTAGATAAATGACTATACCTACAATTTTATTATAATTTCCTAGACATTATTCTAAATTGGAATTTTATTTTAATTTTTTTATTGTGGATTATGAATAAAAGAATAACTTCATAGGTTTATTTTACTTTAATTCAGTTAGAACTGTTTCACCTAGATTCAACAGGAAAATCATTAAAATTCTAATTTATTTTTAATTGCTGTTTAAATTATGATTTGTCAACTGTGGTGAAAATTAAAAAAATTAAATAAAGTGATATACCTACTTAAATATGCGTAATGTTGTAATTTAATTCTATACATATTGTTGTATGTAAGTATATTTTTAAATATACATTAACTATTCGTTTAAATGTATTAAAATTAATAATGTCTATTTAGTTTAAATAAATTTATTTTTTTATTAAATGCTTTTAATATTTGGAAACTCTCTTAAGTATCCCAGTTTCAAAATTCCAAAAAAAAATTTTTTTTCAACAAATGAGTAGCCGTTTGGATTTTAAAAATACCATTTTTATTTTTTACGAAAATCGTACCGTCTACGTTTACCTGACAGTGAGTAAAAACAGGTAAATACCCTTTTTCCAAACAAAAAAATATTATGTTTTTGAATTTTATAGTTTAGGATTTTTGAATTTGGAAATTTTGTATTTTGAGATTTTGGTTTTGGTATTTCGTAATCGGGAATTTCCTCGAGTGAGCCTCTAATATTTGCTTATTCTTATTTAAATATGTTTCAGTGAATTACGGTGAATCTTTTAAAATTTTTTGGTTCCGCTCAGTTTCTTGTTTCTCAACGGATTACATTCTAAGACCAATCTATATATAATATGTACATATATATTTCAGTAGAGTCTTATGAATTGGTACGTAGTGGCTCAATTCACTTTCACTTTCAAATTTTAATTATATTTTTTACTGTTTGTTGATTTATGATTGGTATTGCAGTAATTTTTATTGTTATTGGTGACTGATACGTAGATATTTAGAATTATCAAATATTGTCTTTCATTAGCCACTTTCACATTAAATTAAATATAGATTTTAAAAATTAATTATTTTATTTTTATAAGGATTGATATACTTATTACAATTTTAACATTTTTAATAAAACTTTTACTTTTATTATATTTATATATGTAGTTAGTTAATCTTATCGCAGAAAATCAGATTAGAATGAAATTATTTTATTTGGAAAATTAATTAAATTATTTATTTTGATTTTGTTTAAGGCAATTAATGGACTTGTATGAAAATATGATTTAGGAAGAAAACTTGAGAGAGTATATATATTTTACTGGAAATAGTAGATATGTGACTCATCATGACATAAATATATAATAATACTTATAAAGACAATTATGACGGCTATTGAAACTAACCTTAATATTCTAATTGGAATGGCTTAAGTAAAAGTGAACATTTTCAGAAAATTCACTTTTTTATTTGTTTTAAACAGTCTTAGGCGCTTATTAGGAAGTGTTAGTTGTCAGCTAATATCTGAGAAGTGTCAGTAGAAATTCAAAATCGATATTGTGATTATCAGTTGTCGGCAAATTACTGAAAAATTTTAAATATTGGCAAAAATTGATATTGTAAACAATTTAAAGCGTTTTATTTTAGTTGTAAATTTTAGTGTAACAAAATATAGGCCCTTATTGGGAAGTGTCAGTTGTCAGGAAATATCTAAGAAGTGTCAGCAGTGACAAAATAGATATTCTGATAACAGTTATATTCAAATAGTTAATTTCAAAACAGTTATATTCAAATAGTTAATTTCAAAACAGTTATATTCAAAATAGATAATAGTTATATTCTTTTAGTGAAAGAATTTTTTTAAACGAATTTTGATAAAACAAAATTTAATATTTTAATTCTCTTCAAGGGCTAACCATAATGACATCAAACTGGCTTAAGCTAATGTCAAAACTAAACGAAAAGCCAAAGTTTTGTTATTTGTTTATGTTATACCCATAATAGACTTTAGCCAACTTTAAGTGATTTTGACAATTGTAAATATACGTTGATAAACAAAAGTTACATTTTGTTTTGCTATTTTAATTTTGTTTTTAATTTTAATTTTGTTATTTAAATGCTTATATATATATATATGTATTATAATTTTTATTCTTAATCAGATTTGGTTATATTTTAATTAATGTTTTTTTTATTTTTTCTCCTTTTATTATTATTATTATTATTATTAAAAATTATACATTATTAAGTTATTTATTTTATTATAACTAGTTATATCACACATTTTTAAGAGTTTCTAAATAAAAATGTCAAATTTCCGTACAGAATATACGAATAAAATCGCACTTTGTTAGGTCAACTAAAGTTAGCAAAAACTTGACGAAACTCTCTGATATTCCTATTATGGGTGTCCAACACAATTTACATGTAATCGTGCATTTCCTTCAGTTGAGTTAAGCCAGTTTAATGTCATTATGGTTAGCCCTTTAGATTGTCTTTTTTTTTAAATAAATGATGGAGATTAGAGTATTGAGCAAATAATCGTTAGGCTTAGACCAGATTCTAAATTTCAATTGATTATTATGGATATGGCAGATGATAAGATCTGAATTGTATTTTAATATTTTTGTATTATACAATTATTGGTTGCAATAACTAACTATTAATTTTGTAATACTAAATTTCAATGAATTTAAATCTAAACAATTTTACACAGATTAATAATAAATTCGTCTAGAATTAATCACTATACTTAACTAATTATATTAGCTGTATATATAATAACAATCATATTTAATAAAATTAAAAATAAAAAATTTGACTATTTTCAACATTAATTAAATTATATAATTTTGAACTAATTTGCCATTTCATGTTTTGAAATTCTGTCTAGTTATATATATATATATTTATTAATTACAAGCTTAAAGTTAAGTCATTTCATCAGAAATATTTACGCTCGTTAAGAAAAAAAAAATTGCTATATAACATTATGATATTTAAAAATAATACAGTAAATTTCATTTGAAATAATTCGAATTAATTCGACTTAATTTGAATTTTATAGCAGTTAATAAATTAAATTAAAAAATATCGAAAGTTTTGAATATAAAATATTTTTTTTTTTTTAATTTCTTTAGATACTTTATTTAAAATTTAAAAATAGAATAGTCTAAAAAATTATGTAACTTTCCAGAGCTTTTTTTGATAAACTTTAATATAATTTTGGAAAAAAAAAAAAAAAAAACAAAACAAAAATGTTTTTATTTGTTTTCACTTTTTATTTTTTATATTAAACGTGTGTCTTATTCTTAAACATAATAAAAGTACGACTGCCATATAAACGTAACCAACTTAATTAACGTTATCATTTAGTTGTGATGTAAATTTTGATAAAATCTTAATGCGTCACTAAACATTAAAATACAAGTCAGTGGGTGACTTGTTTTTTTTTTCTTATTTTTTATATATTTTTAGAAGGAAGTTTTAAATTTCTTTTTGATAGTATCATAATTTTATTTTGAATGAATTTTAATTAGTTTATTTTATTTTACTTTTTTTATATATATAAATTTTTTATATTATTTTTTTATTAAAAAAATTTTTTTTTGGTGTTTTATAGTTATTTATCAAAAAATCAAGTGATAATTTATGTAGCTCGTGTATTTAAATAATTATTATAATATTGGTTACATAAATTATATTTTATTTGTTATTTGTTTATTTATTTTTTATTGGTAATTTGAAAAATTGAAAATTTTCAAAATAAAGATAAATAAACCAGGTTTAAAATATGTGTTATTAGTTATTATATTATATACTTATAAATATTATATATTACTTGGATACATAAATATTATATATATATTATATACTTATACATACATAAACATTATATATTATATATTATATACTTATACATACATAAACATTATATATTATATATTATATATATTATATACTTATAAATACATAAATATTATATATACTATATATTTGTATATATATACAAAATAATTATTTAAATTTTAAAATTAAATAGTTTAAAATATAAATACATAGTTAGTACTTATTTGTACTCAAAATATAGGGAATAATAAGCAGGATACACGCACGACAATATAATGGAAGGTAATTTATACTCTTATGATGATAGGTTAATGATAAAGCTTGAATTAAGCAAAATATATTTTATTTTTTATTAGAGAGTTGGAAATGAACAGATTCGTAATAGGAGCAAAAAATTGTGTAGAATGTGTTTGTTGCAAAGAACTAAGAAGGTATGAAACGTGTGATAAAGTTGAGAATACTCATGGAATCAAGCCTATTAAGAAGAGTTTATAATACAATTATACAAATATAGGTAGATACAATATTATATGACGACAAATTTATTTATTGATTCAAATGAAGCGTTCAATGATAGAGCTTTAAAAACATATTTTTGTATTATATTTAAAATTCTGTTATTGGTGCAATTTCCGTTAAAAATTTTTTAAAGAAAATAATAACTTTATTTTTTTTTTAATTTTCTACAAAATAAAAATAAATATTACCATCCAAATCGATTAAAAATTAAAATAATTATAACAATACAAAATCTAACCTTTAATTGAAATTTATTATGAAATATTATAATAATTAATAATTTATTTCAAATTCATTAAACTGACACAACATTTATATAAATCAATTGTTTTAAATTATAGAATTATTTGTATTATTATTATTTATATAAAAATAATAATTTTAACTCATATGAATAATGATAGAAAAATAAAATTTGTATTGTTTTACAACTTAATAATAATTTATTGTGAAAACTTTCATTGAAAATGTGGTATTTTCCCTAATTAAGTAACTAGATACTTATAAGTAGTTATTTATTCATAAACTAATTTTTTAATTTAATTGTATAAAAAATATGTAAAAATTACGTAAAGATAATAAATAATTATTTACTTAGTAATTAAATACTAATTAGTTATATATATATATAAATAATTTATATATTTACATATATTTTTTATACAATTCTTGTACTTTCATCTACTTCTAGTTTTTTTGTTTCGTTATCACTATAAAAATGAGTGAATAAAAAAAAAATCACACAATATGCAATTGATATGAATTGTAAAACACTTCAAACTGTCAAAATTACTCATTTAGTGAAAAATAAATTTGATTTATGTCTAAAATCTCTAAGTTTTATTTTATTTCAATATCTTGTTAAACAAATTAGGGAATAGTCTATGTCAACAAATTAAATTCTTAGTTCAAAGTTTCCAAATATAAAACAGATCTTTACTAACATTTTATTAAGTACCTATTTAAATCCCGTTTTACTTTAATTTTAATTACAATTCATTTCTATACTCTCTCTCATTTCATTATTAGTACAAAAAAAAAACTAGTTAATGTTGCACTTAATGTTGTATTGTACATATACAACTGTTTCAAACTATATGTATACATATTTAACTATATACATATATTATTTATATGGCGATCGTATGGGGAATGTATTCATATTATTTTATTTCATCAAAGACGAAACTATAAATATTTATGTGAATTTGTGAAACAAAAGAAATAAAAAATAAAAAAAAAAATCTATTGACATTTGATAAAAGTAAGAACAACAACACATTAAAAAAAAATTCATTTAACTGTGCAATATTTTATCATCTGGTTACAAATATAAAAACAAATAATTAAAATTTTCAATAGATTAATTTTGAATTGTATCTAACTTATACGTACCTGATGGAGATTGTGTATATTGATACAATTCTAAACATATTTATTTAGGAAATTTCATTAACCTACTCCATTTATAGGATCATTTTGAATCAAATAAATTTAAAATCTATAAATCTATTTATTTTGTATTTTAATAGTTTGTACCTAAGTATAAGAATATTATAAAACTGTTTTACTTTAATAAAGTAAGTGCGTACCTATATTCGTTTTTTGGATTAATTCAATTTGATTATCGTCCAGTTTCAAACTAAACAATTTTGTAATTTGTTGGAAAATTATATTTAAAGGAGACAGGATTGACTGAGTGTTATTGAAAAAACTTCAAAACAGAAAAGTTTTTCATTACTTTTCAATTCTATTTTACTTTAACTTGTATTTTGAGTCAAATCAGCTATTATATGCAACATGTTAGCGATCTTATCATTATGTTTTAATTATAGTTTTATTTGATTGATATCATAATTTTGTTAATGCAATAGCTCGACACAAACTTTTTACGGTTTTTCAGTTAATTTTTTTGTTAAATTATATGACATCAAAGAATTGCAATATTTTTAACATTATATTTGCCCATTGTCATCGAAAAAGTTAAGGTATTGTTAACCAGATGACATACATATATGTATATGTAATCAAATCACATTAAATTTTTACTTATTCTTTCTCTGTAATATATGATGATTATGACTATAACTACGTTACAATTTATATTTTATAAACTTACTTTTGAATGAAATATGTGATATCATATCTAACTTCTCTTAAATTTTTCCATAAATATTTTTTGGTTTTTGTTAATACATATTATATCTATATGACATTTATAAATACATAACCAGTAGAAAATTTCTAATTTGATAAATGTTATCACATACTTATGTTTTGATCTTTCTTACAATTTTTTTTCAATTTTCACAATTTCATCTACCTTCTTAAATCGTCATTTTGATATTATACATATCTGATTATTTAAATAACTATTTATATTAATTATCATAAATAGTAATAAAACATAATCATATAAATAAAGACCAGAAGCTTATTTTAATTTAAACTTCCAAAAAATTAATAAAAAACATAATATGTAATTTGTAATGTAACTATATGTACATTCAACTGTTTAAAATAAAATAAAATATGTACTAACCACTTCTAAACGTGTAAAAAAAAATTCCTTCCATATAAGTAGATAAATAAAATAAAATCATTCAATACCTACCTGAATATAAATAGTATGTACTACGTAATACTTTAATTAGACCCGGCTCTAAAAATATAAATTCTACTTTCAAAATTTTGCGAATTTACGTATATAGACATAAAACTTTACATAATAAATAATATTTCATTAAATATACACATAAATAATAAGTATATGAATTCGATATAGTATATAAACAACATTCAAAACAAACCCAAAAAAAAAAATAAAAAAATACAAAAACAAGAAAAATTAAGAAATAAAAATTAGAAAAAATAATTACCGGTATCGTCAACCGGCCGGCAGAAATGTGATCGCTTTAAACTTTTAATTTTTAATTTTTTTAGTTACATTAAAAAAAATTTTTTTTTTTTTAATAGTGTTAATGTGTCTGTATATTAATATACAATATTAGTAACATTGTTGTACACATAATATACATATTATATACAAAAAAAAAAAAAAAAAATTTAATTTATGTATAAAAATAAAAAAAAAAAAAAATTTATTTTTTATTTTGTGCAAATTATTTACTAAGAAATTCAACACGAAAATTCATCACATTTTCTTTTTCTTTTTTTTTTGTAGCAAAGCTCTTTTCAAAATTTCTTAATAATTTAGGTGGGTTGTTAATTTTTAAACACATATATATATATATATATATATATATATATACATAACACATTAAATTGTTTAATATATATACATATATGTACGAGAGCGGTCTATAAAATTTATTGATCATCAAAAAATGTAGATTTGTGTTTATTTCATATTAAAACGCGGGTTTGTGTCTTCAATAGCTTTCTTTGATTAGGTCAACAGCCACGTATACGTATTTATCTTCAGATAAGAAAAATTAGTTCAACTTGAAAAATCAAAAAAAAAAATTAATTTTGTAATTTTGCTATACAATTAAAAGTATAAAAGAATAATATTTAATAATTAATTTAATATTAAATATTATTTATTTATATAAAATAATATTATATAAAAAATTAATTTAATTAAATTTTATATTAATTTTATACTTGACAAAAAAATTTTTTAAGGATAAATTAATAATTGTGACAGTTCAAATATATTAAAATTGCTTGTCAGAATATTATCAAAATCGAAATGTTGCAAAAAATACCGATAGGTTGTGCGTGCTATTCCGCTTCATAGAATACATAAAATAAAAATTTTTCTAATACCTTTCGCTACGCATCACAAAATTCACTTCTCCGAATAAGGCCCGATATTACTCCGAAAACACCCGAATACTTTATGTTTTGAAATTTTTAATTTTGGCATTCACAACAATAATAATTTGAGCCGATAATTATTCAATTTGTTACAACAAACCTCGTACATAAAACATATTTTAGACATAGTCTGTCTATAAAATATACGTGTACACAATTTTATATACTTCAGATTATATACATTGATTTATCATATACATAATATAAGTTTTAAATTCAGGCATTGTTTGTATAAATTATAATAATATCAGAAAAATATTGAAGCAAAATAAAAAAAGAGAAAAAAGAAAAGAATAAAATTTAATGTTGAGATTGTATTAATAATATTCTTTTAATTTTTAATAAGTTGGCAATTCTACAAAAAAAAAATGTTTAGTTTTTTTTTTTTTTTTTTTTTTTATTGGCTAAAACGGAAGTTTCAATATTTATTTTTATTTTGAAATAATTTTGAAATTATATGTTACTAATATTATAATACTATATTTCTAAAAATAATTATTTAATTTAAATAGATTTTAAATTAAAAATTTACTAATTGGTAATTAAAATAAATATTTATATAATTTTTACATTCTTGGTGGTATTTTATAGATATTTATAGATATCACAAATTAATCTAAAATATTTGATTGAAAGCTATAAAAAAAACCAATTAAGTAGTTAGGTCGTACATTTTTAAATTTTATTCTTGAATTATTTAAAATTAAAATTGAAAATTTTTAATATGTATTTTATGTGCCTACTTATTATGTAATATTATTATATACATAACTTTCCCAACTATCTTCAACAACAAAATTTGTATAACTATTATGTATATCTAAATTTCTTCTAACCAATCCTTTAACGAAATTGCATATAAGAATGTATGCTAATAATAATATATATGCATATACTTACTTTATCGTATTATTTAAGTAAATACTTTAATTTATATTTGTTTTTATTTATATTTTTATTAATTTATATTTGATTTTCTTATTCTTGTTTTTTATTTTAGTACTTTTATGATTAATTCATAATAATAATAATTAATTTAAATCCTATTTTAATTTAAAAGTTATATTTTTTATCATAAGTATAATTTCATATCATATTTTTTTTTTTTTTATAATCCACCACGTTTCCAATATTGTTTATTTATTATTATCTTAATTAACTCACATCTATTTCAAAAAAAAAATTAAATCCCACCTGTTTTAATTCAAAACAAAATTAAAATAAAATAAATAAAAACAACAAATCAAATGTTTTACTTAGTGTTTTTGGTATATTATAATAGAATAAATACTATTATTAATTTGTAAAAAAATATATAATATTATTTTTCTATTTTATACAATTAAAATAATAATGGTTCTTTTTATTATTTTCAAATGTGCACACAAAATTTATTTTATTATAAATACTAACATACCGCCATTTGCTTTTTTTTTATCTATCATCTTATGAATTTAAATTTTGATTAGATTTTAATTAACCCTTATTGTTTCAAATTATGAATTATGCTTGGCTTAATTTCTTTCATATTTGAATTATCGGTAGCCGTTATCTAATCAAAAAAAAATAATTATAGTAATTTTTGTATATGAATGAAGCCAAATAATTCTGAAAATAATGTTGTTTGTACATAACTATACGGCAAAATAAACAATAAGATATAGTTATACTCCATACGTAATATAAAAATGACAGTAGTAGTTATAGCAATAAATAAATAATATAAAATAGAAACCGTTGTATTTTCGTATTGTTTATTTAAAAAAAAAATATTTTAAACATTTTTCCCTTGTTAGAAATATAATGTCTATTTTGTATTATTTATTTGGTTATTTAGATAGATAAGTTCGAGTGACTGGCAAAGTAGATTGCAAGTGATTCATTATGAAACTACAGAAGCATTGTTATTTAACTTTTAAAAAAACAATTTGAGCTTTTTCCAAGCAATCTCATCCAGTGAGTATAAAAAGTAGACTCCTATGTGCCAACAATGACCCCCAGTTAATATTATGACGTTAATGAAACATGTAAATTACTTGTAAACTTATTTTTAAATTGTCTCGAATAGGTTGATCCAGAAGATTTATTTTTAAATTTTACCTGGGCTAAAGGGGGTTAAAGAATATGATATGAAATCAAATGAAAAAATTAGGTTAATGTCGCAAGTGAATTAACTGATTTTCAAAATCAATATTAATTGTTTCAATAATTATTGAAATTCATACGTTTAGATTTCGATGGTCGTGTTATAATTTAACTAAGAAAATTTATTAATTCAAAATATTGTGTTTGCATCCAAGGGAATAATCTTATCACAAGATATAACTTTATTTTTTTAATTTCCATTTATAATGTTTGGATATTGATAGACCTTTCTTGCAAAGATTTTTAATTTTAATAGAAAAATTATCAAATTTATTTTTACTTGACATGCATTTTAAATGAATTTAAATTTATTTTTTAATGTTATAAGATACACATATATATATACCATATATATATATATATATATATATATATATATTAATATATATAATAATATATACATATATTAACTGTATTAAGATTAAAATAAAAATTTTTAATTTAAATTTTATTTTAAATATTATATTTCCAATGTCGATAAATCGTTAGTTGCCCCCAAAATGAAACCAAATAAAATAAAAACAGTTGTTACTTACTTATTATCGTTTTAATATTTATTCAGCCGTTTAAAATGACGCTAATATTAAAAAATTATCAAAAAAAAAAATAATAATAATAAGAAAACAAAAATTAAATAAAATAAATTTAGTAAAAATATTTGACAATCAATTTGACAACAATAATAGAATTTGACTATGTTATTTAAAATATTTTGTGACATACAAATTTGGTCGCTGACTAAATTGTCATTAATGTATGCTTGTTTTAATATGAGTTTACAGTATAATTGTAAAACAGTTTCCAATTGATTATATTATATATATAGAATCAGTAAAATATCAGAAATGTCAGTAATTATTATTTAATATTAAATAAAATTAAAAAAATAATATTTATCAGTAAGAAGTTTGACTTTTGACAGAAATGGAAAATTGTCAAAATATTAATTATATGAAAATTTTCGTACATCAATGCGTACCTTATTGACAATTTTACGATTGCATGGTTTCTGTAAAAATTAAACTAAGTATATATGTATGTGTAATAAATGATTGTGACATTTTAAATATTTTTCGAAATATTGAAAAAATTAGATGACTTATGTGTCAATGTTTTGTCGGTTTTTTTACATTTTGTTTTTTATCTGTTCAATAACACTTTTTTCTTGTCAAAATATGATTTTGTATATTATTATTTTTTTTATATAAGTATATATATATATATATTTAAAACAAGATAAGCAAATTAAACAAAAATAGAGGTAGATTGAATTCGAATTCGAACAGTTTTTTTTTGGTAAACATTAAAATTGTTGCCAAAATCATTAATTTTTGCATTAAAATAACGAAGAAGCATTCTGTGAAGTGCGAAACGATGGCAACAAAATTAAAATAATTGAGTTTTAATAACTACTTATTACCTAAATCGAAAACTAACTAAGTCATATTAAAAATGAATTGTCATAAGTCTTCAAGAAAATATTTAATTTGATTTATAAAATTTATGACTATACTCAAATTTTGAGCTTAATTAATGAAATTGTTTAATGAATGAATTTTGTACTTTCATTGAGGTCTACAAAAATGTTGATAACAATATTTAAAAATATTTAGTTTTAATTTTTTTTTTTTTTTTATCAATTTAACTCTACTATATTTAAATTCTATTTTAAAAATATATGAATATATATACATGTGTAAACGTATGTCATTAAATCAGTGCTTTGCAATTGATATTTGTGACATGATTTATAATTTCAAATAAAAATATATTGTAATTAGTCGATGTCACGAGAATTAATTTCATAATGTTGACTTTTTTCGATTTTGAAACATTTCGAGCATTGAAATGCTCGTATAAAAATATATTTATTGTTAATTACTTTTAAACTACTTAAAAAATTATTGATTGTTAAATACAGAACTCTGTAACTATTATTTCAATATTGAGTTTATAGTTTTTTCATCGAATGTCAGATCTCTATTTGTTGTTAACAAATATTACACTCATCAAGCGTACCAGTAAATTCGATTCGATATTATGATTATGTATTCGAATTTACTCGATTCGATTTGACTAACTATAACTGTCGGGTGTTCCAGAGTATGCATATCAGCTTTTTAAGAGGGGAAGGAGCAGTTATTTTAAAATTTAAATCGATTGATGGTATTTTCAACTTCCGGAAAGGACCGGGAAAGGGTTTTTTAAGCTCAAAATTTGCCGAAATTGGCCGAAATCGAGATTTTCAAATGGTAAGGGGTACTTTTTTATGCAAATGAACGTCAAAAAATAAAAAAAATTTAGTAAAGTAAAGTAAATTTTTTCCGATTATATTCTATGCTACAATTTGAAAACAAATTGAGAAACACTGTTTGTAATGTTTTACATATTTTGTTTTTGTTTTAGCTGGGCTTAAGAAAAAAAATTCATCCTTTAACCCTAAACATAATAATTGTTCATTTTTTTTTTTTTTTTTTTCAAATTACAAACTCAATAATGTAAGTTAAAAAAAAACATTTCCGGTATTTTAGTATGTTTTCAGGTTTTTAACGTTTTAGTTAGTTTATTTTCGAAATTTACTTACGTGTATTAATGGAAATTGTTAAAAGAAAAAATCAATAGTTTTATTTATTTTTAATTAAACTATATACTTATTTAAATAAATAATATTAGTAGTAAATGTCATGATTAATCAATTTTTTCCACCAAACATTTTTATATTTTCAAATTTTATTTTTTGGAACAAAATTTATAAGTGAGTTTATCTTAAAAAATCTGAAGAAATTTAAATTAATTTAAAAATAATTTTTTTTTTAATTCGTTTTTTTTTTTTTTTGATTATTTAATCACAATTATTGGGGCATTAAAAAATTGTTCTAAATATTTGCTGTTGATTTTACGGTGTAACGTTTCAGTTCATTCAATGCTTTCTATACTGAATATTCACTAAGTTTATTACATTAAAACCGAAGTAATATTTTAATAACAAAAAATAAGTAATAATTTTAAAAATTTGTATTTTTAATATTACGGTTAAGAAATTTATGAATAGATATTGATATTTTTAATAAAAATGTTATTAAATTAGTTCTAGTAATTGGGGTAGTTTTAGTTACTATGTAACTATTGATAAATTTATGAATTTCCTAAAAACGTCACCAGTTTGGGTTTTAGTAAGGTATCAATAAAAAATATATTATATTTTTAATTAGATAATTATATAAGTATATTCTCAATATAATTACTATATTCTCAAAAAACTCAAAATTAAAGTTCTAATATTTTTTGTATTTTTTGGTTTTTAATTAATTTTTGTCAATTTGATTTGATTGAATAATTAAAAAATATTTAAATAATTTATGAAAAAAAAAGATTAAAATTTTGGTCAATTTATTAATTTTCAATTTAGAGAATGTTACGTAATATCGATATTAATATATATATATATATATGTAGATGATATGTAGATAAAATATATATGTACATATATATATATATATATTTGCTTTGAATTTATAATTTAAAAACCAAATAGCAGTAGTTTTAAAAGTTCTCATGTTAATCTAAAAAAGAGAAAATATAAAAAATAACTCTAAAAATACTTAAATAAATTAAAGTTAGTAGTGATAAAAGAATTGAATTTGTAAATTTGTGAGATTGTATTTATTTTATCTTAAAACTTATCATGTTCGCACATCTGAAAAAATCTTATTGTTTTTTTTTCTTTTTTTTATTAGTAGGTATCTCACAAAAAATTTTAGTTTAAAGTTACAAAACTTAGTTTGTTGTGTTATTAATTTTACGTTTTCAATATCTGCGATTTTAACGAAAAATAGTAAATTAAAGTACTACAGGCTTTTGCGTACATAATAATATGCCTAAAAAAATCTGATTTAAAGAAAATTAATTTTATATTCTATTTCTGTTCTCTTAGTAATTTGTTTCAGGAACGAACGAATGACATAATCATCTATTATTTACATTAATGTTATAAATAAATTTAAGCGAAAAAATTTAATATCGCTATTAATTGAATATTTAGTTATTTAACTATATTTCCTTTAATATGTAATAAGTACTTAATCTTCACTTTACTTTGTCTCTTGTCTTTATTTTAGATTAAATCTATATAATATGACGTTTCGGAATTATGTATATCCGAAATAATTTAAAATATTTATGCTCGGTATATATTCGGTTCATTTCGTATTGATTTGGAAATTCGATTTATGTGTCCTTGTCAAAACTTGCAAAATCAGATCAGTATCAAACTATGAAAAATCTATTAATTAGTAATAAAAAAAACATTTTATAGAGAATTTTTAAAGCTTATGAAAATATGAAAAAAAAGAAATCTAATAATTACAGTAAGGATCATATTTTGAATGGCATAATTTCTCTATTTATTACAAGTTATCTATGAGGCTTTGTTCGACTAAATAAATTATTATGTAGATGATATTTGCTGTCTACTGGAACTTTACTCTTTTAATTTCATCTGAGTAAAATTGAATGAAATTGTTGTAGAGTAATAAAGAAAACAGTTCAAATTATTTCTATATCCTAGTAAAAAGGGAACTATTAAATTCATTAGTTTTTTTTTTATTTATTTGATATTTGTATGTATATTTAAAATATGAGAAAAAAAAATTAGATAATAGATAATGTATAAAAAAAATGTTGTATTAGTAATATTTTTGAGATAGCATTTAAAAAATAAAAAGCGAAAAAGAAAAAAAATTCTTAACAGCTAATTTCTAAAACTTCCTGAATTTCGTGAATTTTTTAATCAAATATTTTTCATTTTAATTTATACTAAATTTTATTTTTTGTATTTTGAATTATATATTATGTATCATATTGTATGTAATTGAATTAATTTTTTTATTTTATATTTTTTTTTTGTTTTTTTTTTTTTAGATTGCACACAGAAATTGAACAATTCTATCACTATAGTTTACCAACACCAGCTGAACATGCATTAAGAAATGATGTTGTGTTACGTATTGAAGGTGTTGTATTATCGTTATGGCCAAATGCACGTGTTGAAATATTTGGTTCATTTCGTACTGGTTTATTTTTACCAACATCTGATATTGATTTAGTTGTTATAGGTTTATGGGATAAATTACCATTACGTACATTAGAGACTGAATTAATAGCACGTGGTATTGCTGAACCAACCTCAGTACGTGTTTTAGATAAGGCATCAGTTCCTATTATTAAATTAACAGATCGTGAAAGTCAAGTTAAAGTTGATATATCATTTAATATGGAATCTGGTGTACAATCAGCTGAATTAATAAAAGAATTGAAACAACGTTATCCAGTTTTATCAAAATTAGTTCTAGTCCTTAAGCAATTTTTATTACAACGTGATCTCAACGAAGTTTTTACAGGTAAATAAAAACTAAATAAAATATTTTTGAATTCTTATTATTATTATTTTTTATTTTTTTTTTTAGGTGGCATTTCTTCATATTCCCTTATCCTAATGTGCATTAGTTTCCTTCAGCTACATCCCCGTCAGTTAGAACGTGAGCCAGCTAATTTAGGTGTTTTGCTGTTGGAATTTTTCGAACTATATGGCCGTAAATTCAATTATATGAAAACTGGTATTAGTATAAAAAATGGTGGACGTTATATACCAAAAGAAGAATTACAACGTGAAATGATTGATGGTCATCGGCCATCATTATTATGTATTGAAGATCCATTAACACCGGGCAATGATATTGGTCGGTCATCATATGGTGCATTACAAGTAAAACAAGCATTTGAATATGCTTATGTAACATTATCACAGGCTGTGTTATCTCCAATTAAGGATTTTGCGAGCGATTGTCAAGAACGTTCAATATTAGGTCGTATTATACGTGTTACAGATGATGTTATTGAATATCGTAAATGGGTAAAAGAAAATTTTGAACCTAGATATATAATACATCCATCTCAAATGACACCGTTAGCAACTCTATTAAGTACAAATGGTGCAGTTGCGACAACAGGCGGTCATTTTGTTAGCGGTGGTGATCGTGGTGGTGGTGGCGGTGGACATCATCAAATAAATATAATACATAATAGTAATAATAATAATAATAATAATAATATGATTATTGATAATTTTCGAAGGCGGGGTAGTACGTCTAGTTTAGAGGCAAGTGAAGAAAGTACAGATAGTGACATTGATTCAAATAATGCATCTAGAGATATATCTCCAGCTGGTGTTACTAGAGTTGTAAATAGTATTGGTGGTGGCGTTGGAACTGGTATTAGCAGTATTGGTGCGAATATTGGATCTGGTGCTACAACCATTTTAAATACAGCAACAAATGGACCTAATTTAAGACTGCATCCATTAGGAATTGGTAATGCTAATTCAATGGGATTACAGCAACATCAATTACAACATAAAATAAACCAGCAACAACAACCTGATAATATTACTTATATTACAGGTACTGGTGTTGGAGGACGATCAACAAATAATTCTGATCGCCATATTAATGATGACAGCCATAATAGACCAAATAATGAGGACCGTAAAAGTTATCGACAAAGGATTGCTGCTACAGCTGAACCTATAGCAGTTGTAAGTTTTATTAATTTTTAAAATTATATTTTAAAATTTTTAAATAAAAAATTTTATTTTTAGATTGATTTAACTAATTCACCTCCAGATAATGTAACACCTCCATCATTATATAAACGTCATTATAATAGGAATTCACCACCAAACAATAACAGTAATAAAAATTCCCACCAACAAAGATCCGCTGCATCACAAACAACAGCGCCATCCGCAATGACTAGCAGTAGTTCATCAACATCATCGTTAACCACAGGTGGAAATGGTGGCGGTGGTCGATCCAATAAAGCAAGCCGTCGTAATAGTAGTGGTACAAATTCTAGTTTAAATTCAGATAATATGCCTAAATATTATGTTGCACCAGGTAGTAATATTAACATTAATAATCCACCATCATCGCAACAACAACAAAATAATATTGTTAGTGCTAGTAGTAATTGTAATAATAGTAATAATAATTCATCAATATCTACTTCAACACAGCAGCAACAGCAACAACAGCAACAACAACAGCAGCAACAACAACAACAACAACAACAACAACAACAGCAGCAGCAACAACAACAACAGCAGCAACATCAACAACAACATCAGCAATCACATCAACAGCAACAAAAGAAATCAAATTCAACGAAACGGAAGAAGGCTGTTGCAATGCAAACTGAAAAGAAAATAAATACCAACAGTCAGCAGCATCAAACAAATTTAGCAACATCAAATCAAAGCAATTCAATGAATATCAGCGGAAGCAGTAATAGCAGCAGCACGAGTAGTAACTGTAGTAATAATTGTAATAGTAGTAGTAGTAATAATCAAATTAATAAAGATGGTATACAAAATCGATGATATCAATGAAATATCATTGATGAAATTTATAGACATTTAGGTTAGGCAAAAAAGATTAACGCAACCATATTTTTTTTCTATTTGTAAAGAACTGTTATTATATAATAAAAAATTAAAATTCTATATACATAAAATAAAAAAAAAAAACAAAAAAAAACAAAAAAATAATTAAACATAAAAAATAATAAAAAAATTACTGAATATTAAAATGAAAACAAAAATAAACAAAAAAAAAATTAAAATAATGGAAAAAAATATAAAAAAAGTAAATAATAGATAAATACAAAAAAAAAAAATATGTATGTGAAATAAAGCCTGTCTTGTTGTTGGTATACAGTTCTATGTACAGTGAAATTATGTGTAAGCGAAATATCGATTAATTTTGCTCGTGATGTAATTCGTCGTGAATTTAACATTGACAAACACCACAAATATTTCCCACCAAAAAATTCTATACTTCACATGCTTTTATTTAATATCATCATTGCTCTGAAAATGTAAATGAATAAAATAAACATGGAAAAGAAAATTTCAAAAAACATTTTTGTAATGAACTGATTTTTTTTTTTTTTTGTGGAATTTTCTTGAAAAATGCTTGTGAAAAATTATGTGTTATATGTGGAAATTTCACTTTACATTGAACTTAAAACCAATTTTTAGGCTTTTAAGTAACAAATATCATAAGAAGCAGGATAAATAGATAGATAAAAAAAGAATTGAAAAGCCAAAAAGTAAGAGTTGAAACGAAAGAAAAATTCTACTTTTAAAAATTCTAAAATTTTTCAAAAACTACTAACAAGTTTACTGTCATATTTTGGTTGTTTAGATTTATTTTAAGAAAACCGTATTTGAAATGAAATCGAAAGAATATTTAAAACAAAAGTTGAGATTAAAAAAAATATGTATTTTTTTTTTTTTTTTTGGAAAATTTTATAATTGTTTATTTGTATTGATATTATTGATGCCGTTTGTGTAATGATGTAATTGCAAAAAAATTGAAATTAAATGCGTGAAAATTCATAATATGAAAATCTATAGCACCATTAGTATTCATATATAAAACAAAAACGAAACTAAAATATATGTATATATACGTATATATACATATTTATCTTGGATTTTATATATATATATACTTATTGAAAATAATTAATTAATTCAAATCCATTCAATTACCTAAGCACCGATAGTAATAATAATAATAATAATAATGAATTTCGTTTGACAATTCTTAATTTTCTAGAATTTTGATCTTTTTTCTTGATACCTTTTATGAATTAGAATAATGTACAAAATATTTTTCAATTTTTAAATATTATATTTGTTTCATAAAATTATTCCTTAATGCAAAATAGTAATATTAAATAATAATAGCTATCAACATATTTAATATAATTTGTTAATATATTCATAAAATTCAGATTTTTAATATTTAACACATTAAAATAATATTTTTATTTATTAAAGATTGTTTGTTCACATCTAATTTTATTTAAGGTGTACAATTCAACTATATAAAAATATATATACCATTTGTTTCTTTTTTTTTTAATTGTAAACTTAGAATGTGTTAGGATTAAGACTATTTACTAAAAAAAAAATATTCAAAAGTTTGAAATTAAAGTAAAAAAAAAAATAAGTATAATTACAATATACTAACCAACATAATTTCAAGGAATCAAAAAAAAAAAAATATTTCAAGTAATCAAATCATTCAATAACTGAATAGCATTAATATTTACAAAACAAAATTTAAGAAAAATAAATAACAAAACAAGAACATACTAAACTAGTAATGTGCCTTGATGGTACAATGGCAAGCGCATTCTTTTTCAATATTTATTGAAAATATGGGTTTGAATAATAAAATGGCATCAAAAATTTTTATAAATCAAAATAACATATTCAATATATATATATATATATATATATATGTATAAGTAATTCGAACCTATACAATTATATAAATGAAGAAGCTATTATTTTGTCTCTTCACCATAATGATTTGTGAACATAGGTGGGACATAGTTACATAATAGATTAAGTAATTAATTTTAAATTAAGCAAAATAACACGCAAATATCTTTTAAAATGGATAATTTCAAATGAAAATTCAAAATAGTATATTTTTAATCTGATAAATTAAATTTATTAATTAATAATATATTTTTATTTCCGGATTTAAAATAATAAAACTATGGTGAATTCATTTAAATAAAGTTATTTTGAATCATTTTTTTTTTAACTTTAAAATATTTTGGAAAATTAATTAAAAACATTTATGTATTGAATTATTTTCTATTTTTATGAAAATAATTTCAACATTTATTTTATTTAATTAAGATCAAACAGTGGTTATAAATACACATATTATTTTGCTAATCATTACACTTTTTTTTAGTAAATTACTATTTATGTGTTAAAAGGACGTAATCAAATTACATTGCAAATTTTAATTTATACTTATAGGTATTTTTTGTCTTTGTTATAAAATTTACAAATAAACATTTTAATTTAAGATTATTTTTTTCCTTGTAGTACGGTTTACTGAAAAAAAAACTAAAACATCAAAAATAATGACTTGAAAAATTGTAAAATATTAAATCTTAATTCTTCTTATTTCCACCTCCTTCACAGTACACATGTAAGTTAATATTTAAAATTGCGCCATCTATTGTAAAAATGCATAATAATAAAATATAAAATAAGTATTTTGAATTTTTTTTTTATATTTATGTAAAGTCAGTTTTTATAAAAATTATAACTTACTAAACTAAAACAAAATTTCAATAGAAATCAAGAAATTAAAAACACGTATTAAAAAATTCATTGTAAATCATTTAAAAATTAGTTAAGTTTTTATTTTATTTTTTATTCTATAAACAAACAAAATATTTTATATTAGAAAGAAATTAATGATTAAAATATTAATGTATAAAACATATTTTAAAAAAAAGAATATTATATGATTTTAAAGAAGCTATTTTTGCAAAAAAAAAAAATTTAATATTTGTCGACACTTGTTGCCTCAAAAACAATCACGGAACATATTAGGCATTACCCAAATTTGGGTACCGTTATAAATTTTTGTTTGTTTTTATTTAAAAATTTTGTTATTAAATTCAAAATATATTTTAAAATGTTATTATTTAATAATGTTAGATTCTTCTCATCAGGTATGTGTAACGAAACTCTAATTTACTTAATAATTTTTTTTTATATTTATTGTTAAACTGCGTAAAACAGGGGTGGCAGCACGTAACTTGTTACAAACATGTTGTCACGCTATTTTTGAAAAACGGTAGCACGTAAAATTGTTTCGCCACATTTAATTTTGTTTCGCTACTTTTGACGGCACGTAACATTTGAATGTTTACGTAAAAATAAAATATTTTTTCACTGTCTCATTTTTATGTATTCATTTTACTGATCGCTATAACTGCAGCCTAACTTTTGAAATGTTTCGTAAATTTTTTTTTTTGTTTCAATCCCAAAGTAGCGTTTCAAAATACATGCTGCCAAAAAAATTTTGTGACGCTGGTGTTTTGTTACAAAAAAAAGCGTTTGTAACAAGTTACGTGCTGCCACCCCAGAATATCTATTTTTATAGATTTATTAAAAATTTCAGTTTCGATTTTAATCACACGTAATTATAAAATGCAACATGTAGAAGAATTAAAGCTGATTAAAGACCTATTTAAACAATAATGTCATCAATATACATACATATACACACATATATATTCAATATCATGTGTCATTTCAGGTGACAAAAAAATTATTGTATTATTTAAATTAAAATGTTAAAGCTCTATTTGGGCTGTAATGTTACTTATATTGAATACTCTGAATGTCACTTGAATTGATGAGACAATTATTTTATGATTTTAAATTAACACATTTAGAAATTCTGTATCTGTAATTCTATCGTAAAGCATTTATATTTTTTAAAAAGTTAATTAAAATTATCCTTGCATGTAAAGTAATTAGTTGTAAATTTAAAAATCGCGAAAAAATAAATCTCTCTATTGCTTTGACGAAAGAATATTTTTTTTTTGTTTTTCGCAGCAAGTGTTAATAAAAATTAATTACCAATAAAAAAGTTTTAGATTTGTTAATTTATTCAATATGAAAATATATAAAATATTAAAATGTTGTATAAATCTTATAAAATTAAACAAAAAAAAAAAAAAAATTAAAAAGAGAAATTTACTTGTATTAAATTAAGTATGAAATGAAGGTGAATAAAGCTTATGTAAAAAATTAAAAACAGCAAAAATTATAATAATAAAAATGATCAAATGTGTCACAAATTTTTTGAACGCTGTTTTATATTTATGAAGTATATAAATTCCCTTTAATAACTAATTTAAATATTATAAAAATATACATATTCTCTTTTCTCTCTGATCTTAAAATTACAAATTTACATGATATTTACAATAATATTATTGTGTTTTAAATTCAAGTAAAATGAATAAAATAATATTTCATTCTCTAATTAATAAAATCAAAATATACTGGTAAATTTTTTGAAAACAATAATACTGTTTTAAATAATGATTATCTTAATTTTAGCATAAACAAACATTTTTGTTTTTTTTTTTTAAATTAAACTATGCCCAAAATAATTTTATCTTGCCATGATATATTTTTTGTTATATTTTCAGTTTAATATTTTTTTTTTGTTGCAACTCAATTTATTTTTAATAATATGAGTTCTGGTGCAAAAATATTTTTGTTTTAAATTCTACAATTTTGAATTTTTATTTTTATAATTTGAAAAATAACATGAAAGGAAGTGATTCAGTTAATAATAATTTTGTACTAATATTTTATAAAGGAAGAAAAACTTAAGACAAAAAAAAAACAACTACAAAAACAACACAAAACAACAAAATATATATAAGACTTAATCTAACTAAATATAAAATTTAATATTCTACTTCCAATTTTTTGTAGCCTTAAATAACAAAAAAAAAAAAAAAAAAATAAAAAAAAAAGCAATTTTTGTTTTTTATATAAAAACTATAATAAAAAATTTACTGAATCTAAGATATTTTAGATTTAGTAAAACGAACAAAACAAAATCGAAATAGTTTTTATAATTATTAAACAAAAATATTACTAAATAAATTAATACAAAACAAAGCAAAAATTCAAAATAAATGTGTCCAATAATTTTAAAAATGCTAAAAAAAAAATAAAACTAATTTTTAATAACTAAATCATAACGTCATAAAACAAAAAAAAAAAAACAAACAACATGTGTAAATTAATGAAACTTATGAAAATAAAAAAAAAATATATGTATACTTATCTAAAAATCTAAATGTTGGTTTCTTAAAAGTCTTAATTACCTAAATAGAATGGTATTTTTTAGATACTTTGCTGCTTCTGAATATAATTCCAAGTGACTTAGAAATAAATTAACTCAGTTAACAGTTCTGTTTTTAAAACGGAACTCACTTCATCATAAAAAAAATCTAAATTAATCTATTTAAAATAAAGTATCTGTATAATTTCATTCTTTGTAATTGAGATCCTAAAAACTAAAATAAAAATAAAATAAAAAATATGTATGTATTTTAAATATTACAATAGGAATTGCCAAAAATTTTAAATTTTTAAAATCACACCATTTAATTTATTATAATTTTCCTTCATGCAAATTTTCTCAAAACAACACTTAATTTAGTATATATTATTTTAATAAATGTTTTTTTTTTTTTTTTTTTAATTTTAAACACAAAGTAATAAAACATTTTTTTTAAAAAAATGAAGATTTTTCATAATTTTTTTTTTAGAGTTTAGAATTTAACTGTATTAATAAAAACAAACACATAAAACTAAACCAATTTTAAAATTTCAAATGTAAGATTAACAAAATCAAAAATAATAAAATTGAATATTGATTAAAACTAATTTGTAGACATTTAAAAACAAATAAATAAGAAAGGTAAAATTATATATATATATTATATATATGTATATACATATATATAATATGTAAGATTTTTAAATAACAATTTAATATGTATGCTGGTAATCAAAAAAAAAATTATAGTATGAAAATAGCACAAAACAACAAATATTAAACATTATAATATGTAAAGTTTAAGCAATATTAAAATAATTTGATTTTAAAATAGATATTGTTAAATCAAAAAAAAAAAACAAAAAAAATGGTGAAAAAATAAATAAAAAGAGAATTGCAGTAAAAAGGCTGAAAATTAGTTTCTTCCTTATCAAAATTTTAATAGTTAATTTCAAATTTTTGATACTAAATAATATAATTAACCTTTTTAAATTAGTTATTTGTTTTTGTTTTTTTTTTTAATAATACATAAATAAAATTAAAATTTTTCTAATTGATGAAAAAGAAAAATTATAAACAACAATTAATCTATATTTAACAATTAATTTTTGAGTCAAAAAATCAAAGTTTTAGTAAAATTGTTTTAATTTTTTCGTTTTTGTTTTACATATTAATTTAATTGCATGAAATTTTTTTTTCTTATGCGAATAAAGTTATCAATTCAATATATTTAAAAATGATGTTACACTAAATAATAATCGAAACTACAGTAGTGAGCTAGTGGATAATAAAAAAATATATTTAAAAAAAATGTACAAAATTTGTAAATTAAATTTTTAATTTAATTATTTTTATTGATTAAATTAAAACAAAATATAGTGAATAGTTAATATAAATATAGAAATATGAAAAAAATAATAATTAAAATATTTAAAAAGACATCTATGTATATGAACTTATTCTATAGTAGATTAATATATAATTAATATTGAATTGTACATTCATTTAAAGAAACACAACGCAAAATTTTAAATTATTCATTAAAAACAGTTAAATTATTTAAAATTATAATACGTATATTTTTTTATTAATCTAATTTTGAAATTATTCTTTTAATTATAAACATTGTTGAAAAGTACTTGAAGCAAATAAAAAAAAAAAATTAAAAATGCATTAGAATGCAAGAGACTCAGTATCTGTAGTATTTCTACAGCAAAACATTTACCTTTTTAGATATTGATAATATTTTTTTATATTTACCAACATTGGAAAATTAAAAAAATATTATATTTTTTTTTTTTTTTTTCTTGTAGTTCGAAAAAGTACATATCAATTCCAGTAAATTTGAAATACTTTTGATTATAAAAGTGAAGTCTTTATTTATTTATTATTTTTTTTTTTAAATTATACTGTAAATATTATATATTTACATACAAAATTTAAAGTTAAATCTTTAAAATATGTAATTTATTTAATAAGTATTATAACCATTACAAATATAGGTTATGTTTTCCAATATTATTTATACATTTTTTTTTTTTTTTGTAATATTAGCACAGATAAATAATTTTATATCTAAAATTACTTATCTGTGATTGTTAAGTTGAAATAAAATATTCTCGTATAGAAAAGAACACCTTTCGTGTAAATAAAGTACACATGTGTAATTAGAACAGCAAACAAAAAAAAATATCTAATTTTTATTTATTTATTTTTTCATATTATTTCTTGTTAATTAAAAATAACGTGTCCAGTGGTTTTTTTTTTTTTTTTTTATTTCATTACTGTTTGTATATAGATCATAACCAGTGGTAACTATTTAAAAAATCAATTAAATAAAAAAGAAATTTAATTATGATATACATATCGAAAATTTAAAAATATTACTAAATTAATTGAATATTATTCTAAATTTCTGTTATTATTTATCTTGTGTATATATCAATTTAAAAATTACAATTATGATTCCAAAATTTATTTATTAAATTTAATCATTCTGTTACTATAAACAAACAAATGGACGTAATATCTAACAAACGCATTCATTGACAAGTTTTTAGACGTTCGAAAATTTCTATAAATTCATGTGGTTAGTAACAGATATGTGATTGGTAACGGATAGTTAAAAAGTCAATGAATTTTTGTAATTTGATTAAATATTACTACATTATCGGGGGGGATTTTGCTCATTCACAAATTTATTACTTATTAACAATACATTCATACAATTTTTTTTATTTATAATTATTAATACAAAGCCGTATTCGTCTAAATCGTCGTCGTATAAAAATTTCACCTGTAAAAAAAAAAAAATTATATAATGCAGCAAATATTTTTCCAAGCTTAAAACGTACCACTCATCATACCATGATTGGTACAAATTAACTACTCATTTTGATTGCAAATGTATTTCTAAGTTAGAACTTCAATGATAAATTCAATAGTAATAATAAAAACAAACATTTTTTTTTAAGTTATTTATTTTAAAAAATCTTTAAATCTTCTACATATTTAACAATTTTATTTTATCAGTTGAATTTGTAATATTCAGGAAATTAATTATAAAAATTCATTATTAAATATATTGAAATGATAATTTTATATGAAATATAACAAAAAAATACAATATTGAATAATTTATATAAAAAAAAAAACAGAAAAAACAAAAAAACAAATTAATTACAAATTAACAAATATTAAAATTATTACAAATTTTGTAAAAAATTAAAAACCCTGATCTGGTATGATCAATTTGCTCAAAATTATATAACTTTTTATTTTAAATGATTTTTTGTTTTAAATATTGAAGTACATTTCTTCTATTAATAATATAAAAGATTGATATAAATGATACATTTTAAAATTTTAATTTAAAATTAAATTTGTGGTATTTAAGGTTACCCTTGGAATCAACAAAGTAAATTTTTAAGTCAGGAAATTCAAGTTCATGCATAAATTAAAATAGATTTATTTGAATTTCAAACAAATTAATTATGTACACACATTTTTTTAAACGTCTTAAAATATTTGTAATAAATTTCAATTTAATATTTTCTTAATTTTTATCTATTCGATTTTAAGTCAGTGATATGACAATATTTTAATTTAGATTATTACTATGAATATTTCGTTATAAGATTTTGTTTGAATTATAGTAAGGTATTTAAAAAATAAAATGTAATAATAAAATAGAATAAAAATTGATTCATAAGTTTAGATTCTCACAAATACTAAATTTGTATAATATTTTCTTTACATTTCTTTAAATTATATAATTATCTATATTTTTTTCTTTGAATTTTAAAGTCATTAATTTGTTTTGATATATTTTATGGGTTAGAAATTATAATGTGAGCTTTCTTTGATGCTAAATTACAAATTAATTATTTTGAATATTTATTTCTCAGGCGCTAAAGTTGAATTTTAAACATCTTATTTACCACGCATATTTAATTTTAAATATCTATATTTATACATATATATTTATATAAATATATTTATTTATACATTTACTAAATTTTTAATTTTTTTTTTATTGACACTCAACTGCACTATTTCCTTCCGAATTTGTTTTTAAATTATTTCAAATATAATATATTATGTATATAATTTAAACTGACTAAACAAAAAAAAAAATTTCATTTAAATAAAAAAAAAAAATATATGAAATATTAACTTCACGTGGTGCAAAAAACAAACAATTTTTTAACAATTAAACACGCATTAAAAAATAAATAAAAAAAAAATTTAAATAAAAAAACAACAACAATAACAACAACAAATACACAAAAAAATATTCTGTAATTTATATTATCAAATAATTGTGAGAAAAATAATTAAAATTATAAAAATAAACAATAATATGTAAAATAGTATTAAATATTTATGTATACATATATATATATAACAGCATTAAGGTATACATTATAGTGAATGAATGTAATTAATTTACATTCACTGGGTATTTGATATTTGATTGAAGACTAAGTGAATGTACCAATCTATATAAATATAGTAATAATAAATACTCGAAAAAATAATCCATGTATGAGATGCATTCGTTCACTATATTATTTACTTTAAACTAAAAAAAAGAGAAATTAAAATAAATTTAAAATATGAAATAAATAAATCTAAAAAATATTTGAATAAAAGTAGAATTTAAGTAGGATAACGAATGAGATATTGAAAATAAATAAGTGAATATTTAAAAAAAAAATAAAAGAAAACAGAAACCTAAAACATTATATTTAATTAATTAAAGAAAAAAAAAAACGAAAACACAAAACAAACAAATAAAGTGAATGATTTTTAATTAGAAATTAAAACAAATGAAAAATTTAATTATAAATTAAATTAAATTTAAATATTATTATATTAATTATTATTATTATTATATTAATTATTAATATTATTATTATATTATTATATATATATTTTTTTTTTCCTTTTTGAAATTACGTATATGTAATTATTTAAAATAATTAAAAAATAAGAAAAATCTTTAAAAAAGTATAAAAAATTAATTATAAAAATTTAGGATTATATTTAATGAAAAAAAAAACTTTAAAAATTATTTAATAAATAAAAAAATATCGCTTAACAAAAAAGTAAGAAACAAAAAAAATAAAATGGCGATAAAAAACCAAAAAACGAAAAAAAAACGGAAAATATTTATTGTCTTTTATTTTATTTTTTAAAATTTTCTAAATATTTCAGATATTATTTCTTGACTTCCATATTGCAAAAAAAAAAAACATTTACAATGGCGTTAGGTTTTTCAGGTTTGCCTCTATCATGATAAGACTAAAAAAATTACGGTTGTTGTATGTGGCGATAAATACAATTTTTTTGGTATCACATTATAGTACGTTTTCAAGCTCATGTTTATGGATAAACTGGTTGATTACGTAGTTGTTTTCCCATACAAATTTGCTGAAAATCATAAACAACTAGCTAGGTGTTTATATCATAAACCATTTCAAAAACATGTAACCCATCCATGAAATTTCGATTTTTTGTCGATTTTAAAATTTTTTTTTGTATAACCCTTGATTTTTTTGTCATAATTTCATTTTGTCATTTGAAAAAAAGATTTGTCAAAAAAAAAAAGAAATCAAAAAGAATTTCAAGACATATCAAGATTAGATCTTTTTCAATAGAAAAACTTTTTCTAGTCTAAAAATTTAATTTACTCAATTAAATTAAATTAATTTAATTTAATTTTAGAAACAGACATTTACCTTTTTCCAAGTCGTCTTATCTTGTGATTTATTATTATTAATTGTAATAATTTTCTTTTTTTTTTAATAATAGCTTAAGTAAAGACTCAAATATATTAAATTTGTTTCTCTGATATTATTATTTTTTTTAATCCTCCATATTTTTTTTTTATTTTATTTATTTATCGTATGACCACCAATTATAATAGCTTAAGTTCTACTCAAAGATAATACAAAAAATTTTTTTTTTATATAAATAATAAATATGTGAAATTAACAGCTGGTGGTTTTCCAAAAAAGCTTGTGAACACTTTACATTTGACTGGTTTATGAGCTAGGTGTTTAGTCATAAACAACGAATTAGAATTAAATGGAAGTGACTATCCCATACAAAAATACAAACATTTTGTCCATATTTTTTTAGTACTTCTCTTTCTGTTTGGTTTGTTTGGGTTTCCTTTTGTCAAAAAAAAATTTTTTTCAGTGTTAGGCCAATAGTTTTTTTAAATAGAAAATTAGTAAAATCTTTGAGTATGAATAAAATAAAAGGTATCAAAATATAATCTTAATAAAAATAACAATGTTTTTTCAATTTAAACTTTCTTTTACTTTATTACCGTATTCTATTATTACACAGAAAAGTATTGCTGTTAAAATATTTGAAAAAAAAAAAATCATTCATGTTTCTGAAATATTGAAAATGTAGCAGTAGTGTGTAACATATGGATATATGAAATTTTCAAAAAGTACGAACACTAGCAATGAAGTAGGCAAAAATAGAATTTGTTATTGTCAAATAAATATTAAAAAAAGTCAATAAAATTTTTGATTTTTATTATAAATTGTTAAAAAATTACAAATTTTAAGGAAAAATGGAACGTAAAAAGAAGATTTGTATCATTCCAGGCTGTAAGTCTCATTTGGAAAAAGAAAATTACGTGTCTTTACATATGTAAGTATTATATTTTACATCTTTTGAATTTTTAAAAGAGAGAAAATATATTGAACGAATATATTCGTCTATTTCTGTTTTTTGACAATACGAAATACCAAAGAAAGAGAGGAATATACCCAAAACATTGGACACTTTTTTATATGGATAGCCACTTCCATTTAATTCTAATTCGTTGGTCATAAACATGAGCTTGAAAACGTACTATAGACCTTTTTTCGAATAATTCCGCCTATGTAAAAATCTAGTACGAAAATTTTGACATTACATGAGAAAATTATCGTATTTTCAATCGTGTTTAATTATTAGGCGACAGTTGAAATTTTTGTAATTTTGAAAAGAATAAAACTTGAACCTTTATAAATAAATAAATGCAATTATATAGGTATGTATATTGTTAAATTTTTAATCCTTATTTCATTTTTTAAAGTTTTGATTTTATTCACTTGGTTTATAAAATTGAAAAATTATAAACAAATACCAAATAGAGAAACTAAAATTTAAAAATAAAATTTTTACTAAATTGTATTAATAAAAAGGTGTTGACTTCAATTTATCTCGTACGTATTATTATCGTATCTTAAGTCTGATACCAATTTCATATTCAAGTGACACGATTATTCCCATATGAATTGCATCGCCTAATCTATTATGTTAGGGGCTTATGAATTATGATAGAGCTGTTAAGTCAATACAAAAGTAATGCGTTCAAATAGAAATAATGATTTTAATAACACGTTCATTTTTTCATCACATAAGCAACGTTAAATGTTAAGCCACTATAATTTGAATTTTGAGTATCATCTAATTGAATTAACAGTAATTAAACTATCTATGAACTTAACGTGAAAAATTTTGTGGGAGATTATAGATAATTTGTACATAAAAAATAAATAAATAAATAACATGTTATGATAATTATGTACATACACATTATAACAAAAAATATTATAAAAATATTTGTATTGAAATTAAAATTACTTTAAAGTTTAGATTAGATCATAATGATTATGAGAACGATCGGAAAAAAAATGATTTCCATTTTGTGCGATAACCCTACTTTTGTGGAAAATCCTAAATTTTAATTGTATAATGTGTGTATTCCAAGAATTACGATTTCAAATTTGCGATAATTTCAATTTAGAAAAAAAAAATTAAATTTACATTCATCTGGTTAATTATGCATTTGTTACATTATTACTTTTTGTTAAATCTTACGTTTTTAATGCAGCCCTTCATTTTCATAATGGCATATAGCAGTTCATTTATCCAAGCTAACATTTTGTATAGTATTGGTATATAAAACCCCCTTGATTTAAGAACAAAATATTTGGCTCATTCTGAAAAGCGAATTTTGTGATACGTAGCGAAAAAATTAATTAGCAGGTATTCTGCGAAGCGAATTACATAACCTGTCATTGATATTTTTCACAACTTCGATTTTGATCGTTTAAGAAGCGATTTTATATTTTAACTGCCACAAATAATGATAAATTTATTACTTAAGACAAATTTTGAGAAATACAATGAATGAGAAAGAGAATGTTTAAAAGTAAAATATAATTAAATTAATGTTAATAATATTCTATATGTTTAGTATTAATTATTAAATATCATATTATTGTAGAAAATATATTAGTTAGGATATATATATATATACTTTTTTACAGTCAAATTCAGAATTTGGATAAAAAAAATTGTTTAATTTGAAAAAGAAATTGTTTAATTTGTTCGACGAAATGTTGAATTTGACTGCAAAAAAGTATATTAGTTTAGATATCTTATAAAATAAATATCAGCCCGCAAAATTTCAACTTGTCTGTATTTCTGAACAAAAATCTAAAATAATGTAATTTGATCAAACTATTTTTTATTAATGGTCGAAAAATTATTTACAGTCTCAAGTTGTAATATTATGTTTATGTATATGTATAATAAATATAATTAACTTGAACTCAGTATTCAGATTGTAAAGAACTATATGGCATAACAGTTTGTCATATTACAATTTGTATTACGTATATACATATGTAAGTAAGTACGTATTTAAATATTTTTCAAAAATATAATCAGAAACTAAAATTTTAGTATAAATATTAAAATTGTAAATCAATATGGTGAACTTGAATCAATAAAGAGCAATCAATCAATACTCTAAAATTTGATAAGAATTTTAAAGGCATTAGAAATTTATAGAATTAATATAATTCATTTAGTATATTATTTTAATTAAATTAATAAGAATGATTTCGTTCAAGCCGATAATATTTCTAATATTTTTACATTTGTATATAGTGAATGCTGCACTTCAAGATGACAGTAAGTTAATTAAGCATAATTAGATAAAAAAATTTAGTTAATTTTAATTTATTTAAAAAAAATATTAGAGAAAATTTTTTGCATGTACTTGACAAGATCTGCTGAAAGACAGGGGGAAGGTAATTTCAAAGTGGACAACATTAATGAACATTATTGCACTCATTTAATTTATGCATATTTTGGTGTCGATGATAATGGTCTAATCAGATCAATGAATCGAATTTTTGACTTTGATGAAAATAATGGAAAAGGTACATTATTTATTTATATTTTAATATTTAAAAATTATAATTGAAAATGATTAAAAAGATAATTATAGTTATATAGTATACATATGACCTAAAATATGAATATTAAAATGATGTACTGTAACTTAACTATATTTTCTTTTCAATTATTATTTATCTGTTATGAATATTGTTGAATGTTTAAGCAAAGACATTAAATTTATAATACTTTTGTATATCTTATGTCTTTACTGATTTCTAGTAGTATTAAAAATAGATATGAAATTTGTAATAGAAAGATGACCTATACATCCTACTTGGAAAACGGTCCTAAATTTTGACTATACATTTATGTACAGTTGAAATAATAAAATTAAATTGAATTAAATTAAATATCTTTACTGTCTTTGGTTTTAGTATGTGTGATTTATTTTATAATTTTATAATATTGAAAAAAAATTATCATTAAAACAGGCAACATCAGAAAATTTAACAATAAAAAACATTATAATACAAATTTAAAAACGATTGCTGCTGTTGGTGGCTGGGAGCCTACTGAATTATCTAGACGATATTCTGAAATATTTAGAGATGAAAAATTTCAAAATAATTTTGTAAAAAGTGCCGTCGAATTTCTACTTAAATACAATTTTAATGGATTAGCATTACATTGGACTTATCCCGGTATAAATGGTGGTGATCGAGGAACAGATAAATTTACTATAACATCAGTTTTGAAAAAATTAAAACAAGAGTATGTATACATACATATTTATATATATATATACATTGTATTCCACATCAAAATTTCTAATTTTAATATTATTTATTAAATTTTTAGATTTTCTAAAAGAAATTTAATCTTAGTTGCCATTTGTCATGGTTTAGCAAGTCAAATTGATGAATCATATATACCAGCAGATATTTCTAATAGTGTTGATTATATACACTTAGTTTCATATGATTTATATGGTGAATGGAGTCAACATATTGGAATTGCTAGTGGACTTTATTTACATCCAAATGAAGCTGATAAAGGATTAAGTGCTGATTCTGTTATAAATAATTGGTTAAATCGTGGTGCTGATCCAAAAAAAATTATTATGGGTATACCGTTATTTGGTAGAACATTTACATTAAAATATGAAAATCAAACAACACCTGGTTCATTTCATGTTGGTCCGGGTTTAAAAACTCCACATGTACAACATCCTGGATTAATAAGCTATATGGAATTATGTCAAAGATTAGGTGATGATGAATCATGGATAATTAAATGGGAGGATACACAAAAAAATCCATATGCATTTAAAGATGATCAATGGGTTAGCTATGAGAATTCAAGAAGTTTAGAAATTAAATCAAATTATGTTATTGATAAAAATTTGGCTGGAGTTGCTGCTGTTTTTATTGAAGATGATGATTTTAGAGGAATTTGTGGTGAAAGATTTGCTCTTCTTAAAGTTTTAAATGAATATTTAAGAACTGGGGGCGAATCTGAATTTGAGTATATACTAAATGTAAGCGTTTTTAAGAAAAATATCAAAAATCAATATACACAATGTATATATCATAATTCAGAAATATTAGATTTGGTTTAATATTTTTTTTTTGTTTATTTGTAATAAAAAATTTTAATATTAAAATTATCGTTTTTTGTTTCTTAACTGATGTGTTGAAAATTACATTATTGTGTATACAGTACAGGGGTGTTACGTCTAGAATAAAAATGTGTTCATTGTCAGTTAATTGTTTTTTCTTTTCCTGTTATGAATTATTTTAATTGTACTGATTGTGTAGCTATATGAGTTTTTTTTTACAGGGTGTAAATTAAATTTTGTTAGATTTTATACTGTAGTATTTGAATAAGCGCTAGGCTGAAGTATTTATTGTTAACACTGTTTTAAAATACTTATTGTATCCTGTTTATTAGTAATTTAATAATTTTTTTACTTATATGTCTTCATTACTGATGAAAATCATTTCTAATTATAATTTTACTGACTGACTTAAACGGATGGGTATGAATTATGGATTATTAAATTTTACTTTTGATGTATTTATTACGTTTAAAGCTTAATATTTCAATATAATTAGCTAAGTTAAGGTAAGATTTTGAAGAAATAACAGTTTATAATATTGCAATTTATAAAAATTTAATATATACCTACACATCAATAATAAAATCGTAAATTAAGATTTTAACACAAATATTAAAGTTAAATAAATCAATATACGGAACTTAAATCAATGAAGTGCGATCAATACTCTAACATTTGAGGGTAAAGGTGGAAAATAATTTATTAATAATAATTTGATAAGCTTTTTTACGTCCTTTTTTAAATATTTATAACTAATATAATTCATTTATACTATTTTAATTAAATTAATAAGAATGATTTCGTTCAAGTCGATGCTAATATTTTTAATATTCTTACATTTTTATATAGTGAATGCTGCAATTCAAGATGACAGTAAGTTAATTAAGTATAATTAAATATTAAGTATATATAGTATAATAGATACAAAAATTATTTAATTTTATTTTATTTAAAAAAAATATTAGAGAAAATTTTTTGCATGTACTTGACAAAATCTTCTGAAAGACAAGGAGAAGGTCATTTCAAAGTGGACAATATTAATGAACATTATTGCACTCATTTGATTTATGCTTATTTTGGTGTTAATGATAATGGTCAAATCATATCAATGAATCGAATATTGGATTTTGATGAAAATAATGGAAGAAGTAAGTTTAAATAAATATTTTATGTATATAAAAATAATTATTATTAAATTACAAATAGCAATCGTATGATCTACTAAACTATGAATTAACGTTGTGTATCACAATAAAATTATTTTTTGGATAATTTTTAGTATTTTCTGATTTGTTTATTATAATTTTTTAAAAAAATTACAATTAATAGGTAACATTAGAAGATTTAACAATAAAAAACATTATAATACAAAGTTAAAAACAATAGCTGCTATTGGTGGCTGGGATACCACAGAAACATCTAAACGATATTCTGAAATATTTAGAGATGAACAATTTCAAAATAATTTTGTAAAAAGTGCAGTCGAATTTCTACTTAAATACAATTTTAATGGATTAGCATTACATTGGACTTATCCCGGTATACATGGCGGTGATCCAATAACAGATAAATACACTATAACATCAGTTTTGAGAAAATTAAAACAAGAGTATTTTATTATATTTATAAATTATATATTTACTAATTAAATTAATTAAACTTGATTTTATGAATGATATTACTAATATTTGCTCATTTTTAGATTTTCTAAAAGAAATTTAATATTAGTTGCCATTTGTCATGGATTAACAAGTCAAATTGAAGTGTCTTATATTCCAAGAGATATTTCTAATAATGTTGATTATATATATTTGACTTCATATGATTTATATGGTGAATGGAGTCAACATATTGGAATTGCTAGTGGACTTTATTTACATCCAAATGAACCTGATAAAGGATTAAGTGCTGATTCTGTTATAAATAATTGGTTAAATCGTGGTGCTGATCAAAAAAAAATTATTATGGGTATACCGTTATTTGGTAGAACATTTACATTAAAATATGATAATCAAACAACACCCGGCTCATCTCATATTGGTCCAGGTTTAAAAACTCAATATGTACAATATGCTGGATTAACAAGTTATATGGAATTATGTCAAAAATTAAATGATGAATCATGGACAATTAAATGGGAAGATACACAAAAAAATCCATATGCATTTAAAGAAAATCAATGGGTTAGCTATGAGAATCCAAGAAGTTTACAAATTAAATCAAATTATGTTATTGATAAGAATTTGGCTGGTGTTGCTGCTGTTTTTATTGAAGATGATGATTTTAAAGGAAATTGTGGTGAAAAATTTGCTCTTCTAAAAGTTTTAAATGAACATTTAAGAATGACAAGTGAACCTGAATTTGAATATTTATTAAATGTAAGCGTTTTTAAGAAGAATTTAAGAAGTCAATACATACAATGTGTATACCATAATTTGGAAGTATTAGATTTGATTTAGATTATTTTTTTTTTTATTTTTAAAAAATAAAAATTTATTTCAAATTATTAACAATATTATTTATTTTTATTTGGTATTAGTATACAGTTAGTGGTTGGATACGATTAGATTATAATTAGATAATAATAATATTAACAATCTGTAAATTGCTTTTTTTTTTTAAATAGCTATAAATTATATAGCTTAGTCAGTTTTAAAAGGGATGAAAGACACATCTATCTATCGTTAATTTTTTAATATAATCTAACATTTTCTCTAAGGTCAAATATGCAGAATTTTTAATTTTTAATGTTTGTTTGTACATATTTTTATTATTAAAATTTGAAGAATTTAAAAAATTAATTATATAGTTAAGTTTTAAAACAAAGAGAGTAAAACATTAGAATCAGAAGTAATTATTGTTATTGCTTTTGTTGTGGCTGATATGTACTATATGACAAAATAATTGAAAAGCAATAACATTTTTTGGAAAAAACTAAAAACATTTTTGCCGATTACTATATTAAATTTATTCTATATATACCTCTCATTTTGTCATCAAATAACTTGATGATTGCAATACATTACATACCTCATTATTGAGTATATTGACTTATTCATTACACCGTTGCTTACTCTATTCTACTACTTACATTAATACGTATTGATTTTTAATGCTTACAAACATCGATTTACTCAAATATACAATATTTGCTAATTATATAAATAAATATATATATACATATATAAGTTTAGTTCATTCGCTATAGAACAAAATTCATCACTCACTACATTCATCTAGTCGCTCTTTATATGCTCATTAATTTAATTAACAAAATGAATGAATTTCTGATGATTGTATTACCAGGGTATAGTTTACAAAATTTCCTGTTTACAGTGTAGGTCTCTTCATGAGGTAAAATTATTAACATAATTCAATCTGATTTCTCCTTCTGTTCCTATGTAGTATGTAGTATTCTTGAGCAATTAGAAAATTACATAAACAACATCACCACACCATATAAAATAGTTTACAACAGCTTTTCAAGTGCTATAAAAGATTGGATAAAATAATTTAATTATTTCAAAATATATAAGCCACAGGGGTGGGGGTCAGTTTTCAAATATTTTCCTGAGTCCTTAAAATTTGCTTCTATTATACCACTCTTCAACAAAGGTAACCTAAGAATGTTAGTATGTAATTATAGACCAATTTCCCTACTTTCCTCAATTACCAAAATATTTGAAAAAAAAAAAATAGTTAAAAATAGAATTTTGAGTTATTGAGAAAATATCAAGTTTTATTAAAATAGAGAACAGTTTGGATTCAGAAAAGGGCTATCTATACTGAGAAGGCTCTACTTAATTTTTGCATAAATATCAGTAAATGATTAAATGGAAAAAAAAACTTGTACCGGACTATTTATCGATGTAAAAAAAGCTTTCGATATGATCAATGATGAAATTTTTTTAAAAAAGTTATAAAAAATTGAATTTTTTATTTCCCTTTTAAACTCTGTACAATCTGTCTTTAATGGAGACATTCGCAGTATAGTTTTTATGATATTGGTAACATATAATGACTTGCGGATGAAAACCCCAATAGTAAGTTATCCATGACAATCTAGCTATATCAATCAATCTAGTATTTGTTGGGTATTTATAGAATGTTGTGACGCAAGTCGATTAGTGCCATTCGATATCAACAAGTTGTTTGCTAGGGTATTTGGATAAAAATCTAATCGTGTTTTGTATTTGCAGCTTGTACTTCTGATTTCTTCCTTTATGGGTTCCATCTGTAATTATTGATGTAAAATATCGTTACATACGATCCATGGCGCAAGTGCTATTAGTCTTCAGACTTTTGATTATAATTGGTGTAATATTTCAATATTAGAATTGTCACATTGGAAAACAAGATTCTGAATTTAGAGGTGCAATTTTTGAATGGTTTAAATTTTATCTCAAGCTTAGAATGCAAAGGGTTAATGTTGGTGTTAAAAAAAACTAAGCTCACCTTATTAAGCATGTTGTACCACAATGGTCAGTTTAAGGTCCTCTTATTTATTTTATATTAACTCTTTTTTTAATCAAAATGTTCAACTAACTGCTTTCGCTGATTACATTGGCTGTTGTTATACCTCGTTAAGTCCTCTTAATAATATATGGTTGCAGAAATTGAATATGATTTAAATATGTTAAGAAGTTGGGTTTCAGAACATAGACTGGTTGTTAGTAATAAAACCAAATTAATATTTTTAGTTTGTTTCAACAATATTATTCGGACTTAGATTTAATTTTCCATCCATCTGAATGTGGTAAATTTAAATTAATTAATGAAAATTGTTCTTCCATTGCCATTCATCAGTGTTCGTTTTGTGATGATTTTTATTGTAGTGTTAATTGTTTCAAAATTGAAGTAATGAAAAGTTTTAAATACTTGGGTGTTGTTACTTTTGACAATTATATGAGTTGGGCTGAACATTCATTTTTTAAAAAAAAAAAAAAGTATTTACGATCTACTCTACGTAGCTTTTATCACCTCTTAGACAACTATGTTCTTCTAGCACTTTAAAAATGGTTTAATATGGAATATTTTTCATTCTAAATTACAGAACGGTGTTGCTTGTTGGGTGGGATCATATATACTATAAAAAAATATCTCCTCTACGTATACTTCAGAAATGTGTTATTAGAAATATTTGTAAGAAGAATCGATTGCATTCAACATTTCAATTATTTTCGCATCTTAAAATCTCACCTTTAAGACATTTGTATTATTTTAAAACTTTAAACATTTTTTTTTTGTTAAAAGCGGATATTTGAATTTTATATACAATCTCTAGTAATAACAATATAATAATTAATCATAATCTGTAAGTTAACATTCCTAATTTCCGCACAACAAATTTCGGAAATTCTTATTCCATTATTCCAATTTTACGCAATAAAAATATTTTTTTAAACTTGACTTGGCTTCCGGGTTTTAGTCATGATGAAATCGAGATTCTTTAGAGTAAAAAATTTTTGGTTCAATATTGTGAATTATAATTGCTATTTTAATTGTTAACAACAACAAAAAGATATCTTCTTTTCCAGAATTTTTATAAAATTAATTTCGGAAAAAGAAAATATCCTGCTTTTGTACCCAGGAGCGGCGACACATAAAAATAATTAAGGTAAGCATTTTGGAAAAAGGAGATAACTCTCTTTTAATCCAACTGCGTCTACGCATGAAAATAATTAAATAATTAAGGTTTGGAATTTTGGAATTAAAACCATATTTTGAAAAGCAAGATTTTGATAAAGCGGTTTAAGGGCTATATTTTATTTTATAAAGAGTAAATAATCAATAAAATCGTAACTTCAGAAAAAGGCTTATATTTAAAAAAAAAAGTAAATTTTGATAAATTAAATTAAAATTAACTTATATGCATATGTTATGTATATACATATTATGGTATGTATGTAATAATAAATATAATATAATAAATGTATTATATATTTTCATAAAAGGTACAAAATAAAGTATTAAATATATTTTATTATTAAATTTTTTTCATATTATAAAGACTTGAGAAATCCTAGTTATTGTAAAAAAGCTTCCCAATTGTAGAGAAAATATATAAGATTTTAAATAAAACACTGCAAAGTTTAAAAAAAAATGTTCAATAGGTCAATTTGACATTTTAATGAGCTTGTCGCCAAAAATGGTCTTCTATTTGCGACGTCGTCAGGTACCGTTATGTAACATTTCATTTCATTCGGACGGCACCGCACCGCCTTTTCCAAAGCTTATGCGTAAATTTATATAAAAATCGTTCGTAAATTTATATAAAATTTTTTTAAATTTAACTTAAACATAACTTTACTGTTAAATAAAGTGATTAAGTTAAGTTTAATTTTTATCCAATATAAATATGGAATGTATTTAATTATGAATCATTTCTTAATATAATATGATCGGAAACTAAAATTTATTAATTTTTTTTAAAAATTGAAAACAAAATGCTAAAAGATAGCATAAATTCATATGAAAATTATAAATCAGTTAAGAAGAGCACCAAATTCTCTAACAATTGGGGTTCAAGGAGGACAATAAAAAATTATAAAAAATAATTTTGATAAGAATTTTAAATTGTTTTGGTTTTTTACGTATTGAAATCATCATCCTTTAGAAATTCTTACAAATCATTTATATTATTTTAATTAAATTAATAAGAATGATTTCTTTGAAGCCGATGATAATATTTTTAATATTTTTACATTTTTATATGGTGAATGCTGCACTTCAAGATGACAGTAAGTAAAATAATTAAGTATAATTAGATAAAAAAAATTTAGTTAATTTTAATTTATTTAAAAAAAATATTAGAGAAAATTTTTTGCATGTACTTGACAAGATCTGCTGAAAGACAGGGGGAAGGTAATTTCAAAGTGGACAACATTAATGAACATTATTGCACTCATTTAATTTATGCATATTTTGGTGTCGATGATAATGGTCTAATCAGATCAATGAATCGAATTTTTGACTTTGATGAAAATAATGGAAAAGGTATATTATTTATTTATATTTTAATATTTAAAAATTATAATTGAAAATGATTAAAAAGATAATTATAGTTATATAGTATACATATGACCTAAAATATGAATATTAAAATGATGTACTGTAACTTAACTATTATTTTCTTTTCAATTATTATTTATCTGTTATGAATATTGTTGAATGTTTAAGCAAAGACAGTAAATTTATAATACTTTTGTATATCTTATGTCTTTACTGATTTCTAGTAGTATTAAAAATAGATATGAAATTTGTAATAGAAAGATGACCTATACATCCTACTTGGAAAACGGTCCTAAATTTTGACTATACATTTAAATGTACCGTTGAAATAATAAAATAAAATTAAATTAAATATCTTTACTGTCTTTGGTTTTAGTATGTGTGATTTATTATAATTTTATAATATTGAAAAAAAATTACCATTACAACAGGCAACATTAGAAAATTTAACAATAAAAAACATTATAATACAAATTTAAAAACGATTGCTGCTGTTGGTGGCTGGGAGCCTACTGAATTATCTAGACGATATTCTGAAATATTTAGAGATGAAAAATTTCAAAATAATTTTGTAAAAAGTGCCGTCGAATTTCTACTTAAATACAATTTTAATGGATTAGCATTACATTGGACTTATCCCGGTATAAATGGTGGTGATCCAGGAACAGATAAATTTACTATAACATCAGTTTTGAAAAAATTAAAACAAGAGTATGTATACATACATATATAAATTATATTCCTCATACTTAATTATCAAAATTTTTAATTTTATTAAATTTTTAGATTTTCTAAAAGAAATTTAATTTTAATTGCCATTTGTCAAGGATTAACAAGTCAAATTGATGAATCTTATATTCCAAGAGATGTTTCTCATAATGTCGATTATATATATTTGACTTCATATGATTTATATGGTGAATGGAGTCAACATATTGGAATTGCTAGTGGACTTTATTTACATCCAAATGAAGCTGATAAAGGATTAAGTGCTGATTCTGTTGTAAATAATTGGTTAAATCGTGGTGCTGATCCAAAAAAAATTATTATGGGTATACCGTTATTTGGTAGAACATTTACATTAAAATATGAAAATCAAACAACACCTGGTTCATTTCATGTTGGTCCTGGTTTAAAAACACCTCATGTACAATTTGCTGGCTTAACAAGTTATATGGAATTATGTCAAAAATTAGGTGATGATGACTCATGGACAATTAAATGGGAAGATACACAAAAAAATCCATATGCATTTAAAGATGATCAATGGGTTAGCTATGAGAATCCAAGAAGTTTACAAATTAAATCAAATTATGTTATAGATAAGAATTTGGCTGGTGTTGCTGCTGTTTTTATTGAAGATGATGATTTTAAAGGAATTTGTGGTGAAAAATTTGCTCTTCTAAAAGTTTTAAATGAACATTTAAGAATAAGAGGTGAAGCTGCATTTGAGTATATATTAAATGTAAGCGTTTTTAAGAAAAATATCAAAAGTCAATATACACAATGTATATATCATAATTCAGAAATATTAGATTTGATTTAAAAAAAATTAAATAAAAATCTTTACAATATATATATATATATCTTTTATTTATATGAGTGGATCCAAACAATTCGAATAAATTATTAGAAAAAAATTGCCAAAAAATTTAAAATAAATTTTTAATAAAATTCAAAACAATTTTTTTTCTTTCTTTTTTCTCAATATCAAATTTTAAAACGTTCTGGAAAATTCTATAATTTTGATTTAAGTTTTGTTTTTGTTTTTATTTCTCTAGTCATTTCACAATTTTTAAATTCACATCACTTAAGCTGAATTGATCAGTAATCAAATGTGATTTAATCAGTAAAGCATTCAAAGTTATTTTTCAAAATAAAGGAATTTCCTAAATATTTAATCACAAATTGATTAAAATTCACTATATACGTATACATGCAGAATTAAAATCAAATAATTTTTTTTTTTTTTTAATTAAAAATTAAAATAAATCAATATTTTATTAATTATATATAAATAAATATAAAAAAAGAAAAATTTCAAATATGAGCATATTTTTCAAATTATTTTTATTAATTTTCATATTAAATATAAATAATGTTAAAAACTCTACAGTACTAGAAGATAACAATCAGGAGAGTAAGAAAAATAGAGAAAATAATTTTGAAATTATAAAAAATGTCACCACTTCACCACCATAGCATTATGAAAATAAATTTTAAATTAAAAAAATTAAATAGTATAAAAAAAAAGAGAGTGAAAGTGTTTAATTTTTATTTTTACTGATTAAAAAAAAAAAAAAAAAAAAAAAAAACAGCTATTAAATGTGTGTGTGAAAAAAATAAAGAGAATTATAAAACGGTTATCTTTTATTATTATTACTTATTTTATTTTTATTATTTTATTTTAGAAAAAATATTTTGTTTACATCATACCAATTTGGCATATGAAAAAACAATAAATTTTCAAATTAAATTCATTGATCCATTTCTATGTTCAAATATAATTTATGGTTATTTTAATGTTCTCGAAAATGGCACTATTATTTCAAATAATCCAGCAGTTGATTATGATATTGAGAAATGTCCTGGTAAGTTTTATTATACATAATTATATTTAGGTATATAACTAGTATAATTAGTAAATAAATAGTATAGTTATAATTAGTATAGTATATATTATTATATATTTAGGTACATAATTAGTAGTACTGCTAACCAACTGTACTAAAGTTTGTGTGCAGTTTAAAAAAAAAAACATCACTATATTGTAGAGGTAGATACAGATACTAATCAAAAATATTTCAATCCCACTTCAGACATAACGTTTAAAAGAAGTAAAAACAAAATAAAAGTAAATTTAGAACTGTGCTATTGAAGAAGTTTTACTTATTTTATGAATAAGGACCTATAGTTTGTTAAATAAAAATAAGGACCTATTCTTGTCTTGTTCACTTATTGAAAATCAATTTAATTAATTTATGTAATTTATTTAGTAAAACTATACTATGTAATTCCAAATAGGTTTGGTTATTAACAATGAAAATTAAAAAGGTGATAATACTGATAATATTAATATAACAATTCAAGTACAGGTTCTAAATTTGTTGATCACTATATTATTATTGCGAAAGCATTGTTCTCGGATTATATTTAATGATAAAACTTCAAGAAAATTAATAAGATAAATTTTATTAAATCAATAATATTCATTCAATGTTTTTTTTAAATTAATATGTAGTACCATTGAGTAAATATATTTGTATATAGAGAGTCAAAGCTGGAACAAAAGTGTAAACTGATTTGAAAAAATTCACCATTCATGAACTATGGTAACAAAATTTTTCTTAGCAAATTTTATACACATACTTACTTAAATTTTTTTATTTTTGTTTTGTAGATTTAAAAGTGTTATTTGTGTAGAAATGTATCATATCAATGCAGTAAATATATTATGACATTATCATACCAAAATATAATCTCCATATACATATAGTTATTACATGTATGGATATATATAGTCACTATATCCAAACATATAATTATACCACTGGTTTATAGAAATGAAATTTTGTATTTTGTTCTTTTCAATTCTAGTAAAAATTTCGTTTTTATATTTTGGTTGAATTGAAGAATAAAAACTGTGAATGTACATGTAAAATAAATGTGCTACTGTTTTACTAAATCGACAATATTTTTAATATAATATGAATTTTTTATAACGGTTATTATTTTATTGTTTTTCACGAATTTGGCGTTTTGATATACCTCGATTCTTAGTTACATATTTAATTTACTATGTATAAAAAAATTATCGATACATCGCAGATCAAATTTTGTTAATTTATTATATTTACATATATTAATAATTATTATAAATTCTTATTTATTTCATAACAGCAGATAGTAACTAATAAAACAATATTAATAAATAGCACCTAGTATAATTTCGAAAACATTACTATCAATCTATCATCAAAATCAATCAATGAAAATAACATTAAATTTACTCATCCATTTATTCAATTTACGCAACCGTTCATTACGTTATTTACGTTCATTACATACATTAAAATTCATTCTTATTAAATAATGAAATTATCCTACAATGCTAAAAAAAAGAAAAACAAAAATGTGCACATATTCAAATAACTCCAAATCATAAAACAGAAATCATTATAATGCAAAAGAATAGTGTTGACGCTAATGAGATTGCATAAGCTGAATAAATGAATGAGTAAATTTAATGTTATTTTCATTGATTGATTTTGATGATAGATTGATAGTAATGTTTTCGAAATTATACTAGGTGCTATTTATTAATATTGTTTTATTAGTTACTATCTGCTGTTATGAAATAAATAAAAATTTATAATAATTATTAATATATGTAAATATAATAAATTAACAAAATTTGATCTGCGATGTATCGATAATTTTTTTATACATAGTAAATTAGATATGTAACTAAGAATCGAGGTATATCAAAATGCCAAATTCGTGAAAAACAATAAAATAATAACCGTTATAAAAAATACATATTTTATTGAAAATGTTGTCGATTTATCAAGACGGTAAATTTTGAGAAATTAGCACATTTATTTTACATGTACATTCACATTTTTTATTCTTCAATTCAACCAAAATATAAAAACGAAATTTTTACTAGAATTGAAAAGAACAAAATACAAAATTTCATTTCTATAAACCAGTGGTATAATTATATGTTTGGATATAGTGACTATATATATCCATACATGTAATAACTATATGTATATGGATATTATATTTTGGTATGATAATGTCATAATATATTTACTGCATTGTTATGATACATTTCTACACAAATAACACTTTTAAACCTAGAAAACCAAAATAAAAAAAAATTAAGGAAGAATGTGTATAAAATTTGCTGAGAAAAATTTTGTCACCATAATTCATGAGTGGTGAATTTTTTCTTATTATTTTTATGTTCTGTTTTTCTTATTCTTCTAAGTTTATATACTTTTGTTTTAGTAGCTTTGACTCTCTATAATTATACAATATATTTAATCAATGGTAGTACACAATATTGGGGAATATTTATTAAAAGCCAAAAAAAAAAGAAATAAATGAAAACTCTTAGTTATCAATCGGAAAAAAAAAATTCAGTTTCGCTTTTGCATGTTCATTGGAAAAAAATAAATCATATTATATTTTTTTTTATGAATAAAGTGAAAATGCGTGTACCTATTAAAAAAAACGAAAATTTACTGAAAAAAAAACAGAAAGTTTGGATACAAAATAGCTCATAACTTCTGAAGCACTGATCGCCGTATAGCCTTTCGAAGATTTTATTTTGAAGAAAATTAAATTATTTTGTTTAATTTAGCGAAAAAACAAATTATTTGAGTACTTTCAATTAATAAATTTAAAATGATTAAACAATTCCATTAATAAATTTAAAAAAAAAGTAAAATAAAATAAAAAATTTGGTCAAAATAGTTTTCGTACTTTAAGATCACATTTTCATTGTTTTCCGAAATTCGGAAAACGGAAAATTTAAGAAATGGTTCGAATAGCTAGTGATATAGATTTAGGAATATTTCGATAAACCCATTAGGAATATTTCGAAACACATTAGGAATATTACGAGGTCTTACAAACTTAAACATTTGTACTCTTTCAAAAATAAACAAATGAAGTAAGGCTTGTTAAATTTGAAAATTTGTAACAATCACAAAAAAATACGAAAATAATTCTGTATAAAATAAAATAAAATTTTCTATTTTTTCAAAATGGTTTTATTTTGTTTCTATATTTTAGAATATTCAGTAAACAAAGTAAAACATATGACAAAACCAGAACACCATCGTTACTAAAGATTGAAGAAATTTATGTTTATACTATAGATAGATAGATATTAGTTAATTTTTCTGATTTCTATAATTTGAGCGTTTTTGCAATGAATTAATATACATATATAATAAATATATCCATTTAAAAAAAAAACTATATATATATATTTTTTATTATTCATTTTAGGTTTAATAAAAAAAATCAACAATCTAAAATTGATTAATGAAAATTTAAAAATTTTGGCTGCAATTGGTGGCTGTAATTTGGATAATAATGTAACAGAAAATTTTTTATTAGTAATAAATGATACTGAGAAAAGAAAACAATTTATCAAAAGCATATATAGATTTGCTAGTCGTCATAAATTCAATGGATTCGTTTTTCATTGGTGCCATCCTGAAGATTTAAAGGAGAGTATCAAATCGAAATATATTAAAAAGAATTTTACACGTTTGCTTACTGGACTTAAGAAAATGTAATTATTATTATTAATTTTTTAAATTTTATAAATTTGACTATTTTGATAAAGTATATCTTATCCACGTTCAAACAACACCCTGTAGATGTATAATCAAGATAAGCGAAATCCAGAAACATTGAAGTCTAGAAAGACAGAATTCAGCCAGACAACAAAAATAGTTTGAGGGTTAGTGACGATAATAGACGAAATCCAGAATTCACGCAAAATATCCAATTAAATTCAAACAAAATTCAAATAAAAAATCGAAACAAAATTTTTGGTTTAATGTTTTGGTAAAAATCGATTATAAACGCTAATATTTATTTACTACAAATACCATTAAACAAAAATTAACTTCATCAAAGAATATAATTTTTTCATAAAAATGTTCATCATTTTCAAGGTGTTCAATTTAACAATTTCTAAACGTTGTTCAAGCGTATATCTTTCCAACGATTAAATGGCATAACCTACTGAACACAAATGACATAATAAATGTCAAAAAATGATATGCAGTGTTGCCGGTTTAACCATTTTAAATTGTGTAATCACTATTGGAAAACCCTTTACATCACATTTGCATTTGAATATGCTTCGCAAGTTTGATTTCCATATCGTAATGTTGATATTTCACGTATTGTATCAGTTCAGAGTAAATTTTTACGTTTTGCACTACTACTGACTACTTTCAACTTCCTCCTTACGAAGATAGGTTGCTTTTGATAGATCTAAAAAGTCTCCAACAACGTCGATTGGTGGCTGATATTACGTTTATTCATCAAATTATTGCTGGGAATATCCTGGCATCTAAAATTAGGGATTTAATAATTTTTTAAGAGAATTCACGTAATTTATGTTCCATTGAACTCCTACCTGTTTAATATTGCTAACTGTCTACTTATACTAATTTCAGCCTATGTCTAGAATGTTACGCGAATTTAACTCGAGAGCAGCTTGTTTTGATAGTAAACTTAGAAAAAAAACCAAACCTCATAGGACTCCGAAAAAAGGTACAACTGATCCGGATACCGGCGGGTCATAGTAGTTTGACTGGAAATGAGAAGGCTGAAGAACTACCCAGATCATCGGTTGGAAATATTTATGGACCGGAAGCTGCAATTGGTATATCTATTGGTTTTTTTTTTTTTTTTTATAAACAGCTACGATACGACCTTTGATACTTACGTACCGCTTGGGTCGGATAGAGAAGGAAGAGGAAAAAGGAAAGTGTGGTACAAATTAACAGGTAGTGTGAGCAAAAAACGGTTAATGTTTGACTTGAACCTCTGGAGATTATAACAAGCTGTTCTGTTATTATTTGATTGTGGAAACACGTCGGGAGGGATGTGATTCCACATTCGCGACGCTCGGACTATAAATGAATTCACATAACCATTTTTTTGCCATCTTGGGATTTCCACTGTGTAGGGGTGAGCATTTGTCGCTCCTCTTGTTCCGCGTTGGAACTGTTTTAGAGGAGGGAGTAGTGGTAATATTAAGCTATGGATAGAAAAAACCCTGAAGAGGGAATCAAACATTATTTGGGAGCGTATTGAAGGCAACAGAGTCTCCAAAATATATTCACCAAGAATAAACATCAATATAACCAACTTCCTGCTAACACTCAATAGGTCAGACTGTAGTAAGATGGTGGGCATACTTATTGGTCACAACCACATGAAATAGCATATATTATGTAGACAAGCACTAAGTGACGACCCAACCTGTTGAGACTGTCTGAAAGAGGAAGAAACCTCCACACATGTTGTAGGAGAATGCCTAGAAGTTCTTTCAAGACTCAGATTCAGACTGTTGAAAATGCACTACATAACCTCAGAAAACTACTGTATAGGGTAAAACTGTCAAACATATTGGCTTTTATTAAAAGGGTCGACTAATTTGAGGGATGGAGGAGGGCATATTAAGACCATATTCGTAATAAATAAAAATAAAAAAAAACCCTAGTAAAACAATCTTCAAATTAAAGCTGAATAATCGATAAAAAGTTATTTGTAATTGATATTTGGTCTCTTTCTACTTCCTTTTTGTATTTGAATTTATGTTTTAAACATTCTACTAACTACAGAGCATGTTAGCTATTTATTTTTATTTATCACTTACTACATTCGTTTTACTAACGGTGATGAATATTAACCCATGATGATTTCACCGGTTAACAGCATAATTTATTTATTTATTTATTTATTTATTTACTTTATTCTTCATAAACTTATAATTAACAAAAAAAAATTTTATTAAAATTATAAAATATACTTCATAATTTTGTTAAAAGAATAAAGTTAGGTTGTATTCTAAAATTTAATATAAAAAATTTGTTACGAATGCACCTTCAGTTTAATTCTAAACATCATAAATATACTCAATATTTAGTATAATTCATTAAAAAATCAAATACAAATATATTCAAATTATTTGGGGTAATTTGATTGTAATAATAATTCAAAAAAGAAAAAAAATAAACAATAGAAAAATATAAAAATAGAAAATATGAAAATATTAAAATAAAGAATAATAATAATTAAAAAATAAAATTAAAAATTGATATTATGTTAACGAAAAATGTAAAATTTTAGAGATATTAAAAAACAAAAAATAAAAGAACTTGGAAAGACATTAAATTATTGGAAAGACATTAAACATTAAATTTATTACATCATATGGTCAGAAGCTTATTTAAAGATTTTATTTTTATTGCAATAAAATTTAGGCAAAAAAATACACGAAAATACATGTTACCGTAAAATATTTATTATTCTTACAACTTGAAGATGATTATATAAGAGTAACCATACTTTCACTTGTTTTGTGAAAAAGGATAGCACTCTCATCCTTCTTAAAAACTCAGGAAGCAAATTAAATAATTTTGGCGCTACAATATCATAGAAATTAAAATATAAAGTTGTGTTGAATGATGGAACAAATGCTAAACTTTGCAAGCCACTCCGAAGAATACGAACAGAAAAGGGTCGACTGAATAGATATCCACCCCTAATAAAAAATATCTTTAAAACTTTATAATAATAGAGGTGCCTGATAGGTAAAACATTTAAATTCCTAAACAACTCAAAACTACTATAGTGACGATTTTTTTTACAAATAATTCTGATAACATGTTTTTGAGCAATCAATAATGATTGAATTTTGTTCCAATAAGCCCCTCCCCATGACGTAATACCATATTGAAGTCTTGAATGAAAAATGCCATAATATACCATCAATAATATCTTCTGGGAACAATAATTTCTATAACAGTGAAAATAGTCGAATATTTTCCTTTTAATTTTACTGATATGCTTATCATACAGATACGCGTATTTCGTCTACTACTTGCAGACTTCTTCAGTGTTTTGTACTCGACTGAGGAAAGAAATCTAAAATTGTCTTATTTATTTTATTCGTACAGGTAACAATTTGATGTTTCTCGCAGCTGCATGGTTGTTTATTATCCAATGATCATTATCAAACTTATTGTAGACTTAGAAGCAGGAATCAACACGTACAATCCAACGTTGCCCATTACAACAGAACAAAAGGAGCTTATAAGAGCCACCACAGCAAAAGTCATTAAAAAAAGATGTCGATTGACTATGAGAATAAAAAGGTAATCAGAAATGAGAAAAAAGTCATCAGAGACATCAAGGCGAAACCAGTATACTTTGTCAAGGCTGATAAAGGCAACGCATTGGTAATTTTAAACAAAGAAGATTACGATAATAGGATGCAGGAGAAGATCACGAACGGACCTTACAGGAAATTAAGAAACGATCCTCTTCAACAGTTCATCAAGCGAGTAGACAGCACTATCAAGGAATGCCGACAAGTAATAGGAGTCAACAAACTTAAGGTCCCCAATCCAGCACTTCCTAGAATTAAAGGACTTCCTAAAATTCACAAACCAGGGAATGAGATGAGAGAAATTGTGACAGCAGATATGTCTCCAACATATAAAAAAGCCAAATGGTTAGTGGAGGAGTTTCGTAATATGGATAAGCAGTTCGAAACCCAATCAGTGAAAAACTCTAAGGAACTTGCTCAAGAATTACAATCAATGGGAGGACTTAACGAAGACGAGGTCATGGTCTCTTTTGACGTAAAATCGCTTTTTCCCAGTATCCCAGTCAAAGAGGCTATTATTCTGGTAGAAGAATGGTTACTACAACAAGAAACTGGACCACAGTGGAGAACAAAAGTAAAACAGTACATAAAACTGATCCGGCTTTGCATGGAAGAAAATTATTTCACCTTTAGAGGAAATTTCTACAAGCAATTGAAGGGAGCTCCAATGGGAAATCCCCTTTCTCCATTCATCAGTGAAATTTTCATGGCTAAATTGGAGTCAGATTTAGCAGCAGAAGAACGGTTACCAAGATTTTGGAAAAGATACGTAGATGATATTTTTGCTGTAATAAAGGAAAGGGACTTAGAATCAACCTTAACTACTCTTAACGGGCTCCACAGGAATATACAGTTTACTGTCGAAGTAGAAAAAGAAGGCCAACTACCATTCTTAGATCTACTGTTAAGTAAAACAGGAACATCTCTAGAACTAGAGATTTACAGGAAACCTACAGATACTGACAGGGTCATCCCGAATACCTCTAACCACTCCTATCAACATAAGATGGCATCGTTCAACCACATGATCCATCGAATGTTAACACTTCCCATCTCCCAAAAAGGTTTAGTAAAAGAAACTAAACACATATTTGAAATTGCGAGAATAAACGGATATCCGGAAAAAGCCATCACGGCCTTACTTAGTAAACGGAAAAGAAGTTTACAACGGAATTCACTCACTAACCTACTCACTGATCAACAACCCATAAGAAGAGTAGCATTGGAGTTTAGCAAGATTTCTCTCCCACTCAGAACGAAATTAAGAAAACACGGGTTAGATATCGTATATAGCAGTAGAACTAACCAACTCAAGTCTGTTCTAGGTTCAACTAAAGACCCAATCGAACAAATGGAAAAATCAGGTGTATATAAGGTAACTTGCAGTCATTGCAACAAAGTTTGCCCAATATGGCAAACTAGGAGAAACATGCAAACGCGACTCAATGAACACCTGAAAGAAGCAGAACTGGCTAAAAAGAAGAACTCAACAGAGTTCCGATCCAAAGTAGCAGAACACATCATCCAGGAGAATCATAGCATTTCGAAAGAAGACATTGTAATGATAAATTACATTAGAGATTCTAGGAAACTAGATTCAGCTGAAAGCATCGAAATTTACAAAACTAAAAATGACTCACTCCTAAATAAAGACCAAGGCAATGGATATTCTTCTTTATTTAAATTTTTAGTGAAATACAATAAAACAAATAACACCACCCCTACCTGTCACCCTAACGTCGGAAAAATTATTTTAAATACCAATAACAAAATAAATAAAAATATTTTTATTCAACCCCCTACCTGTGCTAATTCATTGGATAATAAACAACCATGCAGCTGCGAGAAACATCAAATTGTTACCTGTACGAATAAAATAAATAAGACAATTTTAGATTTCTTTCCTCAGTCGAGTACAAAACACTGAAGAAGTCTGCAAGTAGTAGACGAAATACGCGTATCTGTATGATAAGCATATCAGTAAAATTAAAAGGAAAATATTCGACTATTTTCACTGTTATACCAAAATTTTACTCTAACGCTGGAAAACAAGTTTTTATAAAAAATAATTTCTAAGATTGAAAATATGTCATATAGAAGACAAAAAATATTTTTTTAACCATAAAGTATGATCTAACCATTTTAATTTATTATCTATCCAAACACCCAGATATTTGAAAACAGAAATTTCTTCAATCAAAAAACATTTATTTGAACATTTAGTATATTCTTGATAAGTTAATTCAATGTTCAAGGATGAATTATTTACAGGAAACAGAGGATATTTATTACAATTACCTGAGTGATATTTTATAAAATTATTTTTTAAACCAAGACCCTGCAATACTAAAAAACATTATTTTTGTTTTATTACTAATTATTAATTTATGTAAAAGAAACCATTTTCTAAATATGTCAAGGTCATAGTTAATATCAGCTACTAAATTCAACGGATTCATGCTTTGATATGCACAAGCCAAGTCGTCAGCAAATGCAGTTAATTTACTTCTAAAATTTTGAACAAAAATTGAATTAATGTAAATTAAAAATAAAATTGGTTCCAGGACTGATCCTTGTGGAACTCCAATACTAATATTTATAGAAGAGCTTAAAATGCCACCAATTTTTACTCTATGAGATCTACAACTAAGATAAGAAGTAAACCAATCATATATAAAATCACGAAAACCAATTCTATGAATTTTATCTAATAAAATAACATGATTAACCATGTCAAAAGCTTTGGTTATATCGACAAATAAGCCAGCAATACTTTTTTTATTATCAAGATACTGGTAAATATTTTGACAAAAACCAAGAAGTGCGTCTTCAGTTGATTTATTTTTCCTAAACCCAAATTGCTGTTTCCTAAACCCAATTTTTGACAAGAAATAACAGAATTCTTCTCTTCATAGCTTTTTCTATGATTTTAGAGAATGAAGATAAAATAGAAATTGGCCTGTAATTATCAGGATCTCTTCTATCACTTTTTTTAAAAAGAGGTAAAACTTCAGCTACTTTAAGTGCAGAAGGAAAAATACCGTAAAAGACACTAGTTATTAAAAATAAACACGAGAACATCAACAATATTTAAAGCAAATATTTTTAAGTAAAAGATTTGAGACACCATCAATTGAAGCAGCATTAGAATTTTTAAGTGATTTAATTATATTAATTATATTAAGATAATGCAAGCTTTCTAATATATCTCTTTCGTTTATCGTCAAGCTTGTACCCAAAACAATCGCTGACAGTATATTAAAAAAAATCTTTGAACGTGGATAAGGTGGTCTTAAATAATCTAATTCAATTTCAACTAAGTTTATTTAATTTCATATTATGTACATTTATATAGGTTTATCAAAAAAAATTTAACTCTCGTAATAATCATTCAGACTGATAAACCTTCAGATTTCTATCAAATACGAGCTATTTCAAAACGTTCAAATTATATTCTATTAGCAACTTATGATTTTTATGGTGTACGAAATTATGAACATATTGGAATACATAGTGCACTCTATAAACTTCCAAAATCTATTGATAAACATTTAAATGTAGATTTTATTATACAAAATTGGATACAACAGGGTAAGTGTATAGTATACACTCAAATAATTTACAAAATGTGTGTATGATAATTTTTTTTTTAGGTGGAATTCCACATAAAACATTAATGGGAATACCATCGTATGGACGTTCATTTATATTAGAGTATACAAATCAAACTGAGCCTGGTTCATCATTTTTAAAAAATTCAAATGGCATTACAAAAAGTGATTTAATACCATACAATGAATTATGTCGAATATTTGAATTTCAAAATTGGATTAAAAAATGGGAAGAAAATCAAAAAGTTCCATATGCATTCAGTGATTCTGAATGGATTGGTTATGAAAATGAAGAAAGTATTAAAATTAAAGCTGATTATGTTATTAAAAATAATTTAGCTGGTATTGGTTTTATTAATATGGAAAATGATGATTATGATGGATATTGTTTTAAACAAAGTTATCCTTTGATACGAACATTAAAAACTGAATTTATTAATAATAAACCAAAACCAGCTAAACAAATTGAAATCGGAAGAGGTTTTGATTATGATGATGATGATAATGATAATGATGATAATGATGATGTTAATGATGATGATGAGAAACTAGATATTCGAATTGCATTTAAATTGTCGAAAAAATCTACATCAGATGAAAGAATATCAAAAATTATTGTAAACAAAACTATAAGTTTAGGAAATTTTTAAATCACATTTTATTATATTTTATGAATAAATTAAAGATAATTTACAGAAAAAAAAAATTAATGTATTTTATATGTTTTTGTAAATTAAAGATTCATATTGTAGTTTCCGATTAACGTTTTTTTTTAATATATTCTGAAAATTTATAATGTGTAAAAATAAAAATTTATTTTACAAAAAAATTATGTACGACTATAAAATTTACTTAAATAAAATTAAAAAGCTTATACATATGTAATGTATACATGATAATTTAATTATATAGTTAGTCCAAAAGCAGGCTCTTACCTTGATGTCTTCCTGAGCATCAATTATATCATATCGACTGTACAGCTCTAGCATATACTTACTTAGTTTGTCAACCTATACTACACTTCTTAATTTCTTGTATTTCTATAAAAAAGCTGCTGAAGTGACCCAGACTTCAGTTCATTGATAATGAAATAACATATCTGAAATTAAATAATTTAATTGTTGTCAGCAGGTTTCCGTTCACTAATAGTTTTTGATAATTTTTACATATCTTTTTCTATAAACAGCGGCCATCAAAAAATACAAGACTACTGGGAAAGTATAAATAGAGTAAATAGAGTAATGTTTCAAAATCCCAGACCTACTTGATATTAACAAAGCAAAATCCATCAATATTCTATTCGATGAATGTGAATATAGAAAACTTCGAAACTCTAAGAGTTCTTGGAATGAAATTATAATTACATCTTCCAACCTCTTATTAATATACAACACAAACATTCACCAACAACTTGAATACAACTTTCATATTTGAGGCAATTTCCTAATTGCATATTCTAGTATTATAAATGCTCCAGTTAAAAGTATTTTTAGCTGAAGAGAAACCGCCTATGATCGACAAAAATGGAGGACGTTGATGAGTCATACCCAGGTACTGCATTGCCTGTTTGCCACCTAGGTAAATAAGTAATGCTCTAGTACTGGATTGAATAAAATTAGGCCATTTCTTTATAGAATCTATGCCATTTTTATTATTTTGCACCACTGTGCACCATAATGCACCACCACCATCTTCTGCTCAGAATTCGAATATTGATCATGTTAGTTTAAATTTAAACAATTCTATTTAAGTATTATTTATTCGAATTGGTGTAGTACATTATCCAATTTAATATTTAATAGTAAATAGTAGTAATTTAGGAGCAATAATATCTTATCAATCATGTAATTTTAATTACACTATAATATTTTATTATTATTGATACCAAGTTGTTATGTTAATCCACTAATGCTAAATGTAAGAACATAGTTTTTAACAGTACTTAAATCTAATCCTAACAAATTTCAACATTTTGTATTGAAGATGTTTGTACAAATGTCAGTTTTATAGTAAGTCGCATTTGGGATGTTAAGTTTGTTAAACATAATTTAATTTAATCATACAAAAGCCTCTACAGTTAGTGCTTATAAAATTGACCGTAATTTAAATTGTGGCCAATTTAATAATTATTGATTAGATTATATTCATAGATATTTTAAGTTCTACAAGAAAGTCCAAAAATAAATGTGATATAGTCAATACTGTAATAGAAAGCCATTTTACTTATTTTCATATTGAGTTATTTAAAAACTAATTAAGCTTAATTAGTTTTTAAATTTCTCAGAATGAAAATTAAACTAAAAAAAAACTATCCTAGGATATTACTCTACAAAAAAAAAAAAAGATTTGAAAAAAAATCTGAAACTAAAATCAATTTATTAGCTTTAATTCATGTTTGAACAAAAAGCAAAAAAAAAAATTTTTTCTCTTACTCAAATTATTATTTTTTTGTTTTTGTTTTTTCATTTTTAAAAATATCTCATTAATTTGTGTTTGACTTAAAGTCATATAAAATTAATCTATAACACAATTATAAGTAAAGTAAACTAATTAAATCACTAACCTACAGTAGTACTTAGATAAGGTACAAAAGCGAGCCATCATAATGATCAATAATGTAGATGTTACACAACACCTAACATCATTAAGTCATAGCCGTAATGTGGAAGCAGCCACTCATAAATGCCTGCTGAATAATTGCTCTGACGAAATAAAAAGTATTATGCCCAAAATATAACCATTCTTAAGTAATATTCACAGGGGGATGTAAAGTGTAGCCTGTGTAACTGTGAAAACTATGGAACACCCTACCATCTAATGTATTTCCACAAACATATAACTTAGAAGTTTTCAAGAGACGGATAAATATATATCTTTTAAGCTGTCTGTAAATTTTATGTATGCTAACTCTTTTGTTCTATTCTATGTGCTCTATTCTACTTTATCTGTTCTATGCTAACTCTTTTATTCTATTCTATTCTATTCTATTCTATTCTATTCTATTCTATTCTATTCTATTCTATTCTATTCTATTCTATTCTATTCTATTCTATTCTATTCTATTCTATTCTATTCTATTCTATTCTATTCTATTCTATTCTATTCTATTCTATTCTATTCTATTCTATTCTATTCTATTCTATTCTATTCTATTCTATTCTATTCTATTCTATTCTATTCTATTCTATTCTATTCTATTCTATTCTATTCTATTCTATTCTATTCTATTCTATTCTATTTCTTTACTATCCCGTCTTTTTTTTCTATTCTGAATTTTCAAAACGTAACAGTCTGTTGGTGTCATATCAAATTTGCTTTTATTATTTTATTTCTTTTGTTATGATTTATTTTTATCAATTTTGACCCTGAACCGTATAATTATGTGGCATAACCCTCTATAAGACCTCCGAGTGGATTATTAAACGTTTTATTGTAAACCTGAATCGATAAAGAAACACATTAAAATTAAAGTGTTCGTTAAACGCAAAAAAAAAAACTGTCATTAAAACTAAAATATTTTGATTTAAAACTTGCAATGTGCGAAAACCCATCAATTCACGAGTTTTGGGCAATTAACGTAAACACGTAGGTAATTGGTAATACTGTCAAAATACTCCAATGTTCTAATTTTATATGTGATTAGATATACATATGTCTATACAATTACGAAAAATTTCCGAGCTTTATATTGTTGATGCTCAAGTCAATAGAATATTACAATAAACTTAAATAAATACATAAATAATTAATAATTAATAAATAAATAAAAAATTACAATAAAATATACAGTTAATAGTGAGAATGCAGTTGTAATTGAAAATATCAAATACGAAAAAAGAGATGTATTCCAAAACGTTTATTCGTCAAAAGGGTATCAAATTTCACAATTCCAATTGATTCCAAAGATTGTAGATGAAATATGTTTTCGTACAATTGTACAATTTTTTATTGAACATTGGATAGAAAACAAATTAGACCAAATAAATTTTTTATATACGGATAAAATTGGACTAGATGAAAATGTGAAAATATTCAATTAATATAAAAAAAAATTAAATATTAATATAAAAATCATAAATATAAAAAAAAATGAATAACAAAACTAAAAAATTAAATCAATATTCATTAATGCGAATAACATTTTTAGTTAACTGATATTTTTCAATCGAATTAGTTTACACGAACTTAGTTTACACTTTTTCAATTAGATTGCAACAAATTTGCCAATTCGTATTTAACTATTTAGGATTACAATTTAATTTTATATTTGGACCTACTCAAATTTTACATCTATAAATACTTTTTATTATGCCCTATATGTCCCAACAGAGGTTAAAGAACCAAAAGTAAGTATTGTAAAATAATTATTTTCATATTATAGAATTACGGAAGTTAATTTTTATCGTATTTAATATACTAAAATATTACTGACAGATAACCCTTTACAGTATATTATAGCAAGTTACTGTTATCATATAAACGGTAAAATAAAACTAAAAAAAAAAAACAAACATCTTTTTGTTTTTAAATAAAACTGATAAGATTTATTTTTTATTAATGGTAATAATGACCTTTAAACTTGTATTAATCTAATAAACGAGAATAATTATTTTTGATTTAAAAGAGAATATTAATAATTGTTCGATGGATGGATGACACACACACAACTAATAAAAAAAAAAAAAAATTATTTAAAGCAACATTTTTTACATTGAATTGTTTTTAATTTAAATGCGTGATTATCCTTCCGTTTAACGTGTTTTCAGTGTACAATGAAAATTATATTTTGTAAAATTTTTTTTTTGTTATTAATTTTAAAAAATTCAATTCTAGCACAAGAAAGTTTGTTTTTCTTTTTGTCTTTAATATTTTTTTTTAAATATTTAAATAATTATTATTTAAAATCAAAAAATAAAATATAATTATTTTAAAATTTTAGAACAACTTTTTTGTGTACATCAAACTTTTGCAGCCTATAATAGGCAAGGTGATGAAAGTTTTACAATTGATGATATTGATCCAAATTTATGTACCCATTTGGTATACGCATATTTTGGAATAACTTTTGATGGTAGTTTGATATCAAAACGACCTACTCTAGATCATTCTAATGGTAAGAAAATAATATAAAATTGAAATTTTTAAAAGATAATATTAAGACAAGTGACCAAGTCAAAATGGTTATCGTGTAAAAATTATTTTCATCAATAAATTAGCTATATTATTAAAAATAGAAATGTAATGGTTGCTGTCACATTTATATATAAATGTTTTTATTATGTTGTTATTATCTATTTTTTATTTTATTCTTGTTTATTGAATTGTGTATACAAAACAACAAAAAAAATAAATAAATAATTTATAAACTATTAAATTATTAAAAAATAAATAAATTCTATACTTTATAACTATATAATATATTACATTGTATAAAATGTACAAATAATAATAAAAAATTAATTATAAAAATTCGATTTCAGTTCAATAACATAAAGTGTCAAAGATATTTACAGTTAATTTTAAAAAAGAGTAAATTATCTTCGTTGAGAGAATTATTTTGACACTGACTCTATATATTATCATTTGTCAATGAATTAACGAACCTCGAAACATTTATTTTTAATATTAATCATTATTACAGGAAGCTAACAGTACTAGTAAATATGGTGTTTTTCCATAATTTAAAATTTAAACTTTAATTAACAGTGTTGTGCTTTTTGTATCCTACATAATATGTGCACCATTGTTCCTACGTTCATATGTAGGTGTTAAACTAGCAATTCTATAAATTTAGCATGGATTCACACCACTTGTTGTCACAAATGTCAAAACACAATAATTATTTTATTTTTATCAAATACCGTTTGATAACGTTTGATAAAATAACGTTAATATTTAAATAAAGCAAAGTACTGTAAAATAAAATTTATATTAAAGTTGTAAAAAGTTAACTGTAAAGCTATAAATAGAAACCAAGAGATACTTGGTATCACCAGCAATGTTTAATATTAAAAATTTTTTGAGTTGCCTACGAAGAATCTTCATCTTTAGCAAAAAAAAAGATTTAGTAAACTATAGTATAGAGTAGTACTAGGGGCCCCTGTTGAGTAATTATAATTCAAGTTAAAGCTAAATTTAAAGTTTTTAAAAAAAGCAGAAAACACTCATGTTTTAATGAAAAGTTTTGAAATTAGTATGTTAAAAAACATAAATATCTTACTTTCTATTTCGTTTCTACCTATTTCTTAATGTATTTGGTGAATAATAAAACCATATATGATTACAAAAAATTCAATTGAGTGCGCATTATTGTTTTATTTACAACTTACTTATTATATATTAAGAGTTCATTATGGAGAAGAGAGATAAAGTGAAAAGGTGTCTACTGCGCAGGTCCTTAAATGCTTGTCAATTATATTTATAGATATAGTATAGTATAGTATAGTATAGTATAGTATAGTATAGTATAGTATAGTATAGTATAGTATAGTATAGTATAGTATAGTATAGTATAGTATAGTATAGTATAGTATAGTATAGTATAGTATAGTATAGTATAGTATAGTATAGTATAGTATAGTATAGTATAGTATAGTATAGTATAGTATAGTATAGTATAGTATAGTATAGTATAGTATAGTATAGTATAGTATAGTATAGTATAGTATAGTATAGTATAGTATAGTATAGTATAGTATAGTATAGTATAGTATAGTATAGTATAGTATAGTATAGTATAGTATAGTATAGTATAGTATAGTATAGTATAGTATAGTATAGTATAGTATAGTATAGTATAGTATAGTATAGTATAGTATAGTATAGTATAGTATAGTATAGTATAGTATAGTATAGTATAGTATAGTATAGTATAGTATAGTATAGTATAGTATAGTATAGTATAGTATAGTATAGTGTAGTGTATTGTATAGTATAGTATAGTATAGTATAGTATAGTATAGTATAGTATAGTATAGCATAGCATAGTATAGTATAGTATAGTATAGTATAAAATTTCAATTACAGTATACTAGAGTATAGTAGGTTGTTAATAAGTTCGTAAAATACGACAAAATGCAATATCTCCCCCTTTATGAAGCTGAATATAATTATAATTAAAAAGTATATCTAAGTCATTTACTTACGTGCTCTATAACCTCATTTATTATTATAAAAAATGAGAGATAAAAACAACATAACCTATTTTCCATTTCAATTCTATTAAATTTTATATATACTAGTGGATCCCCTGTGAAATTGCATAAAAGTGTTTTTGTTTTCAGACACGATTTTATATGAAATAAATATTAGATTGAAATATTGCTATTGATGTTGCTTACTGAATTATCTAACTTGATTCAACAATTCTATACTTTATAACTATATTAACGTAGTGTTTAGATAAATTGTTTGTTCCCAAAACGAAGGCACCGCTTCATTAACATCTTTTGTCTTTGGGTATAATATTTATATATCATTATTATTAATATGTAAATTGGAAAAAAGTACGATATACAAGTATCTGAATCTTTTCATAACCAATTTTCATTATTCTTTTAATGATAGATGTTTCAAAGGAGACGTAGCACAACTAAATAATATGTTTTCAAAAGTTTTTAATTTTTTAAATTAAAAATTTCAATTTAAATTTAATTTCACCCAATGTATAATTATTATTAAGAAACATAAATTATACAAAGAATTATTATTAATTAATTTAAATATATTTATTTTATTTAAATAAATTATTACGTATGAGGTTGTTGTCTAAGATAAATGAATAAAAAAAAAATAATTATAAAGAATGAATGATAATTAATTGTTTTTAAATTAAAATAATCGAAAACAATTTATAATGAAATTGAGTACGATTTTTTATCCAACTTCTTCCAATATATATTGACAATTTAAAAAAAAATATATATATAATTGTTAGCGGGCGAATATACTAATGCGATATTAAATTATAAAATAATATACATACATACTTACTTGTAAAAATATATTTACATTTTTTTAAAATGTTTGTTTGTTAATTTTATAATTACAATTTTTTAACGTTTATTTTAATATCTGTAACAATGTAACCCACATCCAGCTAGGAAAAGTGTCCAAAGACACTTGACTACACATTTATGTAAAGTGAAGTAAAATAAACTAAATCCAATTAAACCTGTGGCAATATTTGGCGTTTATACAATGAGTTCAGCATAGCTATACGTAATTGAGCTAAATTTGAGTTACTATTTTAGATAGCATTGCTAAAACAAGTTCAAATTATGTCATTGCCATAAAATCTCAACTTGGCATAGCATTACTAATTTTATATATAGCATTGCTAATTTAAGCAAAAACAAAAGCTATCACACAGCTGTGTAGCTGTCAAATCAAATGATTTATGATTATTGTTTAAATTTATTGATTATTATTAAAAAAAATTTCATGCAATTTAGTATTTTTATATAATAATTGTCATGTTTAACACATACAAAATTGTATTGGAAATATTTTGGTTGTAAAAAAAAAATGTTTGTGACATATTGAAACAATCAATTTATGTTTTATACGAAATTTAAACATCAATACCATCTGCATTCTCATTACATCATGACAATGATATATCGACAATTTATCGATAATATTAATTTGACTCCGATAACTATGTAGGTTTCACCGGAACCAATTTGTTGTTGTTTTTCATACACAGACATACTTATATAGAACACAAAAACAATTATAAATTAATAATTACTTACCTTTTTTTCAGGCAATCTTGAAAAATTCAATAATTTAAAAAATAAGAATAAAAATTTAAAAACATTAATTGCTGTTGGTGGATGGGATAATGAACCATCTTATAAATATTCAAATGTTGCTGGTGATCCAGTTAAAAGAAGAAATTTTGTTAATACTGTAATACAATTTCTAAAAAAATATAATTATGATGGAATTGCATTACATTGGTGTTTTCCTGGTATGTTTGGTGGCAATACAATTTATGATAAAATAAATTTATCTAGATGGTTAAAAGAAATTAAAGAAGAGTAAGTCTAAACTTATATAAAATTATATATTAATGCGGCAGAATATCATATAAGAAGTCATATTTTCTTTATAATGTTAAGTTACATTTAGTTTTTTTAATTTATTGTGGTATAAGTCTTTTCATGTTAATTTGTCAAACTTTACTAAACACTAATGTGAAAGGAGATGTCTCATTTGAGTACCTATTCGTATTTATGTTTAAAAATCTTTTATTACAAATATTTTCTTGAAATTAATGGAGTAGAAGTTCGTATATACAGAAGTTCAACATTCATGTCATATTTTGGATTGTCTTCTAGAATCGGTTATTCAATTCGATATTCGTTAATCATCCTCCTACCATTTTTTTAACCTACTTACTTAACCTTCCAATATCTTCTTCTGCTTTTATTCAATTTCTTCATATATTTTACATCACACATTTAGACATCATCGTTTTTCACATGGTCAGATTCATATAACACATTAACACCTGCAATTGATCGTATAATGTTTTATATTTTTATAATATCATCTCTCACTCTCTCTCTCTCTTTCTCACTTTATTCTATTCCATATATCATTATTGTTCTTACTCAGGTTTTATAATAAATTTTTGGTTTGAAATTAATGCTCAATACACCCATTCTTTTATCAAAAAAAAAAATCTCTCCAATTAACCAGAAATGTTAAAATTTGCATTGCCTGTTTCCTAACTTTATTTTTCATATCTCTTAATAACCTGATAATGTAGACAAGGTAAAACAAAAATTACAATTTTGTGTGCACAAATATGTAAGTTTTGGTGTACCACAATGCATCTCTTTGGTTTAAGCCGAACGCCACTGCTATGTTCGTTTTGTATGAAAGTTATTTTACTAACCGTTATACATTTTTTAACAGTTACATACATTTTGTAATTATATTTTGTGTGTGATTTTGTTTGTTAAATTGCAATTTGAATTTATTCTCTCATTTTTCTCTTTTTTTCATTTTGTTCAATTTAATAAGGCCAAACGTCAAAGTAATATTTTGCAGTCAACTTTTGTGTGTGATACCATTATACCAAATCAATGGTCCCAATTAAAAAAAAAATTAAAAGAAAAATTAGAAAGCGAGAAAAGTGACTTCTGGGATATATAATACACGATGTTTGTCTGAGATTCATTATTGATTTTAACAAAACTTATTATTTTTATATATAAAAAAATCAATGTATGTGTTTGTAATTTATGCATTACTACACCATTCATCCGATCGCCATGAAACTTGTAAAATTGTTGAGTACACTCCCGCGAAGAACATTTCCCGCATAAAATATTTTTAAATATCGGACAGGTTGGGTTAACTGTCATATAAGTCCTAGCACTCGTCAATATTATTTCAAAAACCCAAGACTTAAAAATTGGTAAATAGCTTAGGTACTTCCCCAAAAATAAACAAAAAAACATTTTTAGCATTTTTCAAACTTTGGACTGGTTCGGTTAGCTGCCATACAATTTCTATCACCTGTCAATAATATTTTAAGAACCAAAAGCATTATAGGCCATAAAATTGGAACTTAGGTATACTACCTCAAAAATAAACAAGAAAATTTGGCCTGGTTCCGATAGCTGCTACTAGGAAAACCAAAGCAATGTCATCAGATAAATAAAGTTATAGAAGATAAATAAAGATCAAAAGTAAAACGGACAAAGCATTTAAATTTGTTTTACAACTGTTTTTGGAAAGGGGCAGCAAAGCGGACCGTGTACAGGCAGTTAGTTATTTATATAACAAAATTATATTTTATTTTTATAATAAACCATTACAGCCCTTGAAGCCTAACACCACAAAATGAACTTTAATAATGACTTTAAATTTCATCATTTATTGATTCAAACAAATTTTGTTAAAACTACTCTTTTTTCTATTTTTAGATTCAAAAAATCTGATTATATTTTAATGATAATGGTACAGGGTATTGTAGAAAATACAGATTTATCATATGATATACCAAGAATAAATAAATATGTTGATTATATATATTTAACAACATATGATTTATATGGAAGTTGGAGAGATCATATTGGAATTCATAGCGGATTATATAAATCACCAAAAGTAAAATTAAATTATTTAAATGTTGATTATATGGTGAAAAATTGGATTAAAAAAGGTGATAACTATATATACTTGACATTCTTGACAATACAAAACACACCATCACAATTGATGGTTTTAATTCAATTCAATAATTATATTTTTTTTTTCTAATTCAAAGGTGCTGATCATAATAAACTATTAATGGGTATACCATTTTTTGGTAGAGAATTTACATTAGAAAATAAAAATGAAGTTGAACCAGGCTCAAAATATAATGGAATTGGACATGATGGTGATCTAATAAGTTATATAAGAATATGTAAAAATATTTTAATGGAAAATTGGATAACAAAATGGGAACCAATAACAATGGGCCCATATTCATATAAAGATGATCAATGGGTTGGTTATGATAATATTAAAAGTATTGAAATTAAATCTGAATATATAAAAGAATATGAATTAGCTGGTGCTGCTGGTATATTTATTGAAAATGATGATTTTCGTAATATTTGTGGTGATGGTAAATATCCATTATTAACAACATTAGCTAAATCTTTGAATATTATTGATGATAAAAATAATAGTACTGATAAATTTGAATTTGTGATTAAAATACAATTTTTAAAAAGAAATTTAAAAAGAGGATCAAGTAGTGTGATATCTGATCGGCAAAGAAGTCTTGAATTGTAGAAGAAAGGATGATGGTTGTAGGGTTCTAGTAAACACAAAAATATTTTTTAATATTTAATTTTTATTTTTAAGTATATATACAGTTATGTATATGATGTAAGTATGTATTTTAAATTTGTTATTTTATTTTTGAAATAAAAATATATATTTACACGTACATGATAAATAAACCATTTTTGTATTTAACTTATTCACGTTTAGAAATGTTGGCTGTTTTCAATGAGTGTGGTCTTTTTTTTATTTTCTATTGTCATTATATTCTAATGAATATCCGAATGATCCTATATTTATTCTTATTATTTTTATTTAGTAAATGTATATTTTTAAGTATTGTATTTTAAAAGAGTAAAAGAGTGAGTATTCTACACCACATCTAATTCTATTAACTTGTTTGTTTCAATTTTCGGTTAGGTACCAAATATTTTAAATTTCTTTTTTACCAACCAAATTTCTGTCTCATTAATCTAAAATGAATGCAATTAAATGTTGAGAACAGAGTTAAGTGTGTTGAAATAGTAGATGAAAAAAAAACAAAAAAAATACAAAAACAGTAAGAAAGAAATATAAATGACTTCTGAATTAATTATTAAGCGAAAGCGTGAACTGAAATAATTAAATATAACTGTTTATTATAAATGTTAATACTTTTAGATACATTTTAGGTTCTTCTGAGGGAGATGTTGTATCGGCGTAGCACGTAATGATATGTATAGTGTGGGACCAAATAAATGATGACCATATCCCAAGGATAGTTGGAATTTCTAGCTTTCCAAAAATATATGTCTTTAGTGGCGCATCTTATCCTTTAAGGACGAAAAGTACATTTGAAGATATCGTTGTTGTTTCGATGTTTTTATATAAAGCCCGTTATATCTGTTGATCTATTAAATATATATATCAGGCACGAAGCGGCCATATATTGAGTTGAATGAGTGCTTCCCCAAATAAAATATTATTTATTATTTTTTAATACTTAATATAAAATCTATAATTATAATTGACAAGCATTTAAGGTCCTGCGCAGTGGACACCTTTTCATTTTATTTCGATTCTCTTACTCCTTAATGAACTTCTGATATAATATATAAGATGTATACATAAAACAAAAATGCGCACATAGTTGAAAATTTTGTACTCATATGATTTTATTATTCAGCAAATTCATTATGCATATGTGAGAACTTATTAAAATAATAAACAAAAGCAAACAAATCAGTTATTATAATTTACATTATGCACTATGTACATATTCAAAAAAAAAAACAAAAAGACAAATTCATCTAAAATAAAAAATATAAAAACAACAAAAAAACAAATCACTTGAATTTTTCATTTTTATCTTTTTAAGTAACTGTTTCTAAATTTTGGTTATTTGTAGTAATAATATAGTTTTTATTAAAATTATGTATTATGTAGGTAAACATACCTCTTTAATTACAAAATTTTTTATTTTTGGTAATTTTATCCACTAAATGCCACTTACTATAGGGAATATATCGGAAACGAAGCAGTATATGAGGGACGTGTATTTATGTCAGTACGTAAATTACTGTTTTTTTAAAAACTTTAAATTTGAGTTCAACTTGAAATATAATTACTCAACAGGGGCCACTAGTATATATTTAATTTAATATAAAAATTACTTAACTACAAAAATTCAAATCGAATGAAAAAAAATTTCAAGTAAAAATTATATGCATAGATATTAATTACATTATATATGTTTAGAAAATACTGCCTATATAAACATCATTATTTTCTATTATTCTTTCAGTCATACAAGACAACAAGAGATATTCAACAACCACAAATTTAAGATATTTGAAAATAATGCCTGTTAAAATGCATTATTCTCTTACCAACATAGCTATAAATGACAAATTAAATATCATTCTATTAATGTATTCTCTTCATTTACAAAACACATACACTCAAACACACTGTCTCTATTTAGTTTCTTAGCAACAGCAACAAAATAATAAATGAAGCGACAATAAAATAAAATCTTAAAAGGAAAAAAATTGAATGAGTTGTTGATATTCATTCCAAATGTACCTGATATAATTAGAAAATATCTGATAGAAAATAGGTTATCAAGGGAAACAACAACAAAATATCGCATGACACAAAATGAATTTACAAACAAAAAAAGTAGCAAGGAATGAATTAATTTTGTGCATTATTGTGGTTGTTGACTTAAATGAGATTTAATATTTATATACATAATGTAGTTTTGGGTTTTTTTTAGAGAGTAGTATTGATTTATGTTAATTAATTCTGTAGTTTTTTGTTATTGAATGTTACATGGTTTATTTTCAGCCATAATTTTGTTTTATGCAGTTTTGAAACAATTAATTTGTTAACAAATGTAAAAATATAAAACATTTGTGTTTTTTATTATTTATAAATAATTAAAATAGAAAATTGTAATTGTGTTGTTGAAAGCTTAAGAAAAAATCATTTTCTGCTGAAAGTTTTGAGGAAAAATGATTAATTGTTAAAGATGGTAAACCAATGCTTGCTCTACTAATAATAACAACAACAATAAAACAATTTAATCAGCATTTTTCAGTAAATCTTTTAGTTCGTATACGAGGTATTTTCCAACATTAATATAGAAAATTCATACTTTTTTACATTGTTTTCTTAAATTCAGAGCTTAAATAAAAGTTATATTTTCAGATGAAAATTTTAATAACAAAAACAGTATTTTTCGAAATATTAACATATTTAATTGAAACAGAATTGAACAACTCTTTTAATAAATAGTCTTAACTTTGTTGATTGATAATAACACTTCCTCTATAACAACTATTTCAGTTGAGCGGAAAAACTGCCTCAACTGAATTAAAACTACTTTGAGAAACTGTCGAATTTAGCAAAAAAATAGAAAAGGAAAGCCAAAACAAACTCATGTTTCCTTTTATAGTGCTTCCCCACTTGAAAATCCAACGCCCCGTCACTGATATATATATATATTCAGTTATATATTCTAGAACATAATGAAATAAGCTGGTCTAACATTTACTTCAGAAGATTGTTATTTCGTAAAAGGCACATTCCTAGTTTTATATAGAAAAAGGGTAAAAAGAAAAACAATTTTTTTTAATAAATGCTTATATTTTCTAACCTATTCGACGTAGATATAAAATATGTATGTATGAGTTATAGAAAAAAAGAGGCTTTTACAACAGTAAAATCTTGGTTTTTCAAGAAAGAAAATAAAGATTGTTGTTGTTTTCCAAAATTTTCTACTTTGAACTACAATATCTCCACAACGACAGCACCAATCATCATCAAATAAATGTTAAAATGTGCTCCAGACCGTTATCTTTTTAGAATATATAACTGAATTTATATATATCATATTTGTATTATATATATTATATACAATAAAACAACAAGGATACTTTCAAATGTCCTTTTCGTCCTTAAAGGATAAGATACACTTATGGAAAGCTAGGAATTCCAGCTATTGGGATATGGTTAATAGATCCTACGCCAATACAACATCTCCCTCAGAGTCCCAACATTTTAAAACAACAACAAAATTATAATATTTTTATTTGAGGAAAATAAAAAAAAATTTTAAATTTTCATGGAAAATCATGGAAATATACTTACAAACTTTTCATTAAGAATATTCTGCAGATAATCGTTAATAATTTTACTTATAAATTTAATAAAAAAAAAAAAATTATTTAAGATAAAATTTTGTGAAAAAAAAGTTTTCACTGCAAAGATTTTTCATTTAAAAAATGTTCTTATTCACGTCATCAGGTTTTTCCAAACATCATTCAAATTTATCAGATTTCAAACCGATATATTTTGTTTTGTATGAAAATATTATGACTATTTTATGTAGAGACATGTTTGGGTGGGAGTACGAATTAACATTACGAATATACTGTGTGCTTACGTTTAATGTCTTTAGTGTGCAGTTTCAGTCTTTCATGATATGCATTACTGCAAGGTCGAATTGTTGCTCTCAATCATATGTATATATTCGATGATACACCGATCTATTTAAAAATGAAGTTTATACATAGCGACCATCATCACATTTAATTTAAATAAATTTGACTCATTAATATACCGGTCGGATATATAAATTTCACTCATAATTACTATATCCTATGATATAAATGCTTAACACAATTCCTTATTTATACATATATGAAATTTTTTTAAATTTGTAATTTTGAATTTGTAATTTTAACTTTTGTAAAAGGATATTGCATAAAATTAAATTATTATTATTATTGTTATTATATAAATATATAAATTAACACTCGGACCTGATGGTTTGCTTAGGTCAGTTACAAAAAACAAGATTTTCAATTGAGAACTTGACCTTAGACTCTTACGAGGTTTTCGATATTTCAGTCACAGGTTGTTAATTTGTGCATCAAATTTTCTATTTGGATAAATTGCCAATAAATATATATTTATAAATATAAAAATCCAATAAAATATTATATTATATTTATCCAATTAAATATATATTTCCAATAAAATATATAAATATAAATATATTTGCATTTGGTGCCCTTTGGCATACTTATATAGAAGATCAAGAATAATAACATAATTGGGGTGGTCATTAATTTCAGCGATGTAAGAATGTAAATTGAAATACATCTCAACAAAGACTCAGTGACTGGGGAAATATTCCAGTTCTATTAGATTTTTATGTTACCAAAGAGATGGTCAATAATCATGCCGAATCTGGCCTTAATATTTCAACAGATCTATACTAGTATTATATAGTAATCATCAATTGACCAAATATAATTACATTAGATTAGATTAAATGTGTTATATTGTAATTAGGTGTATATTATAAATGTAAGGTAATAAAATAATGTAGAATAGGAAAGTGAAAACTTGCTATAAATATTGTTTCAATATAAAAAAAAAAAAATAAAACAATTTTTTAATTTTTAAATAACATTTGTTATTATTTTTATATGTATACATATATTTATATATTTATATTATACATATGTAATATACATTATTTGTAATCTTACAATAAATAGTTTTTTTTTTTTTTGTTTTTATAATTTTTTTCTTATTTTTTTTTTTTTTATTTCATCATTTTTTCCCATGTTTTATAATATATAATATATATACATATATATATATATATTCTTGTTATATATTATATATTTGTTTTCCTTTATTTTGTTAAGTATAAAAAAATGAGTTTTTAGAGAAAAATTATTCCATTATATATAATTAATATATACATATATATTTTCGTATAATTTCCTTAAATTTTGTAGCATTCCCAGAAGCCCGTTATCAATGTTACACTAATTGTCTTTCGTTCTCACAAATATTTTTTTGTTTTTTTTTTTTTTTTTTTGTTATAAAATAATTTTTTATAATTAATTTTCTTTACTCTTTTTATTCATTCGTTATTTTATTTAATTTAATTAAGTTTTTTTTTTTTGTTTTTTTTATTTAAAGAATGTTTTAATGTTGAAAATTCATAATGTGTTTTGTTATTTTATTTAATTATTTTTTACTGCTATTTATTTATTTTTTGTTTTTTTTTTTTTGTTTTTTAGGTTATGTTTTATTTTAAAATTATATTATTAAATGTATTATATATATTTTTATTTTTATTTTTATATTGTATACATACTTATAAATATAAATATTTGAAAATTTTCTCATATTATTTATTATTATTTTATTTTTATTTATTATAATTATTAATATTTTTTTTTTTGTTGTTTTATTAATTATTATTTATATGTATTTACAGTGTTTTTGTAATAATATTTTGTAATTTTTTTTTTGTGATTTGAAAATTTTAAACTTAATAATAAAATTTTAATGGAAAAATTTAATAATAATCAGTATATATATATAAATATATTGATATATATAATTTTGAGTATAATAATTGTGAAAAATAAAAATTTATTTATACAATATACATATATATAAATACTTTTAATTTAATTATTTTATTTGGTTTTTTTTTTATATTTATTAAAATTTTCAGTTTCATAACTTTTATTAATAATTTGTTTTTTTCTGTTTTTAATTTTCTTGTTTTTTTTTTTTGCTTTTAATTATTTAATTTTTTTAATATTATTATATTTTTGTCCTATTTAGAAGATTATTTTTTTTTTTTACGTATAAGTTGTTTTTTGTAATGTTTTTAAATATTTTTGATATATAATAGATTAATAATTAATATGTGGTATAAATACAATTATGTACATTAAAGTTTCGTAAATGTTTGAATTAATTTTTGTTGAATTTTGAAATTTCTATTTTAAATTTTTTTTTTTTATATATAAAAATTAACGCGTTTCACGCTATATGTTTTAATATACATACATACATAGTATGAAATAAAATCATATTGTAATTGATAACATAAACGGTGAAATATCTGATAAAATAATAATTTAATAGAAGTTTTGTAAAAATTTGGTACGATTACTACGGCACTAGTAGGAATTTTATGACATTGCATTGTTTACAGAATAAACATTGCATTATTTTTTGCTTTTGTACTAGGATATAGACGTGTTAGGGTACTGCTATGATATCAAAGTTTTATTATGTTGCTGTATACCTACAATATACTAAGTGACATAAATCCAATTAACTGGAATATTATTTTCATAACAGATGAATGTAAGTTAATCAATATTTAATCACCTTGTTGAAAGAGAAACAAATTGAAAATTGTATTTATCATTGACTATATGTAATCAATGTATAATAAGGTAAATATGTCATATGCCTCAAATAAATTGAATACTATAAAGTCATGTTGCTCAAGATCTAATCAATCTGAGCTTTAAAACCCTTTTTCAATACATGCTACTGATCAAGCTGGCTTATTAAAAGGGGTAGAAATTTCTTTCACAAGCGATTTGCAATTGACAAGTTTTGTTTTTCATCCAGAAAAACTAAAAAAAAATGATTCAACTTTTCTTTAACAAATTTACATATACAAAATTTGTACAGAATATTGCTATTAAATTTTTAAAGTTTGCTGTCAAATTATTTGCAAACGTCAAAACATATCAAATTTATGTCAAATTAATAAATTCATTTTTTAGTGTTAATTAATATACATCTTGATTTTATCATTACCCTAATGAGATTGTCTATTAATTTTGTGTAAAATTTTATAATCTTCTTAAATTAAGATTAGTCGACAACATAATTTGTATACTATTAATGTGAATCAACAATGGACAACTCTTAATTTGAATTTAAATCAAGATTAATAACCAAAAGGGATTTGTTTTGTACACCAGATATTTGTTGAGATACACCAGGCACCATCAGATACACCAAAATTTGTAATTCAATAAATTTGACGTTGTAATAAAAGTAAATGTCATGAACATAGGTATAGTCAATAGCTTAATATGCAAATCAACAACATTATTAAAAAAATATTAACTAGATAAAATATCGTATTATGCTTCTATTTACTATATGATTATATTTCATATTATTATACTACATATCTTATAATCAACGACTATATACACGACCATATACCTTATATATGTATATAGTCATTGATATAATATACTAATATATAATACACTAATAATATATAAGTGGTATTATATTATTATGAATTTGTGTGTTTTGGTGTGCAAAAATATATATATATATATATATGTATTATGTATATATATATATTTTTTATATAGTGTAATTTACATATCTTTCATTTATTTTTATTTATGTAGATTAATTTTAAAAAATCAATTTTAAAAATCAAAATTTTTTGAAATTACATTATTTCATAATTTTTGAATTGAATTCTAATGAAGTTTAGAAAAAGGATTTTTTTTTCATACCTATATTTTAAGGTTTTTATATTAACTAAAGATTCATTTATATATCAGCGTTGATTGTTTTAAAAGTGGAATTTTTCAAATTATTTCAAACCTTGGTTTAAACAAATTGATTTTTGTTTTTAGTGATGATGAGTTCAACATTGACTTTGTTTTCATCAGCTTTATTTAAGCATTGTAATACCAGTGTAATTGAAAACAACAACAAAATGTGATATCACTCTCACTTTTGTTTTTGTTTACATTTATATTGGATTTTTTATTCTAGGGATCGATGACAAGTATAATAATGTATAATGTACGTTTTTAACAATTAAATTTAAAATATATAAAATTGAAATTAAAATTTTGATTTTTGTTTAATTTTCTTAAAGTTTAACAAGATATTTTATTAAACTTATAAAATAGTCGATTGTTTTTATTATTAAATTTTATGTTAAAATTATAATATTCGTAATTAAAATAAAAATTAATTATTATGTATTTAATTAATTTTCGACATTTATTTTTTTAACTATTAAAAAAACAAAAAAAAAATGAAAATATCAACTTTATTGTTATTTAGTACTTGCTCACTAATATTGTTCAGTAATATTTCATTGTAAATTATTGACAGAAATTGACACTATTGACAGTTTTATAAAGAGCTAGAAAGGAATAATAAATAAATAACTATATTGGCGTAGTTTTTTTTTTTTGAGTTCATGAACTGTCCAAAGAAGATTCGTACCTATTTTTTTCGCCCAAAGCGTTTAGAGCGTACTTTACATGCTCGATATAAATTAACAAAGTACTTTCATAGACCATTTGAATGCTAATAATGTCAAAAAACAATTTTTATATATTTAAAACAAAATGGATGACGCTACTAGATGTGGTGATGTATATTTAATAGTTAATCAAAAATAAATATTTTGTATGGTAAACTATTTTAAATTAAATATTTTTTAATTATTTCAGTTCAGTATTTCAGTGGAATAAGAATTTAATATATATTTAATAAAGGAAAATATTGTTCGAGCTCCATCGTATTTTTTTATTAACTCATAGTGTTCAGAGCTAAAGTATTTCCACTCTCATTAATTTCATTAATTCAGAACGAACGAAAATTCTGGTTTCGTGGTATTTTCTTATTTCACAATAATTAATTTTTTTTTCGTATCTCATAGTTCAGACCATCTTTTTTCGTCGTATTATTAATAATTACATTATTTTGTACATTTATTATAAATTTTTTCTTTGTATTAGTAAATAAAATTACTTTGTTGTATCAAATTTGAATTATAACAGTTATGAAAATATGAATTTAATAATACCAGTAAATAGTTGTCACGTCAATACGAAAGAAATATTCATTTGTCAAAAAAGTTATTAATCACTGTCAAATTGCGAAAATATGATCAAACCACGAATTTTCGTATCGATCTGACAAAATCTAATATATTTCTATTTAATAGAACTACAACAAAACTTCAATTATGAATTTGAACTGTCAAAGTCTTTTAGTTATTTTTTGACAGTAATGAACTTTAAATAATTTTTTCATAAGTTTTGCATCGATCAATTTGACAATTGTTTTGTTTTTATAGTATTATTTTTTTTTTTATTAATTAACCTGTCCTAATTCGATAATACCATTGATTAAGAATACTAACTTTTATAAATATTTTGATTTGCTATTAGAATTTAAAATTTAAATTTTATCTTGAATATAATTAAAAATAAATAAAAAGGAAGATGGGATGCTATGAAGCAACAGTTTTTTTCATAAATTCATTGGAAAACTTAAGCTGATGATCGCTTATACAGATAAAGTATAAATAAATTATGAAGAGAATTAATTTTAGAATTAATACAATACTTATAAAACAAAAATATGAAGAATCGTTATAAAATATAAAAAAAAATAATGTTCGTTACTGTCAAAAGTTCATAATATGAAAATACGTCAATTTTTCGTATCAGCTTGATTTTTTTTTCTTTGTTTTTTAAGTACGAAAATTTAATATCAAAACTTTTATTAAATTAAAAATTGTAATATGAGATTAAAAAAAAACATGCTATTTAACACTGTTATTTAAACAAAAAGCTTTAAAACACTTTCTATATAGCCTTGAAATGAGAGAAATCTCTTTGGGCAAAGATAATTGAAAATAAATAAAGAAAATATAAGTGTTTTAATTTAATTAAATATATTCAAATATATTCGGGTTGGATTAGCTTAGATATTTTGTCAATTTCTGTCACTAATTTACTTAATTACTTATTTTTGTAGTACATATAATATAGTTGTTGGTTATAACTAAAACCATTAATTAAAAATAATAAAATAATCAATGTTAAAATGTTGATCTAAACCGCCATTACACATTTAAATATTAATTTTAAAAATAAGGAAATTAAAAATTCAAATATAATAAAATAATTAAAAAAATATTTTCGATTTTTTTTTTTTTTTTTTGCTAACACCTACATACATTAACACATATTTTATATATTATAATATTCGAATATAAAAAATTGTTTTTAAATTTATCATTAATATTTTATTGGCGTTATTATTTTATTTTTATTTATTTTTATATATGTAATTTTTTTTTAACGACAATTTCATCATATATGATTTATTGTAATGCAATATACATATATCATAATATGTATATGCATATAATAATATGGCAGTGTAATGTGTGTGCTATATATATATTGTATTGTTAAAAGATAGAATTTAAAGGAAAAAAATTATTATGTAAAATAATAAATAAAAGAGAAATGTTTTTTTTTATTAGATTTATATTTTGTTTTATTTATTTTTTTATCTATTGAATAATATTAATAAAATACGAAATAAAATATTATGTAATAGAAACACTTTTTCTAGAATTTTTTAATTATAGTACTTGGATAGATGTAATATGTAATATATGGATATCGATTATATCTGATAATATTTTCAAAATTTGTTTTCATTGTCATTAACTGTCATATTGCATTGAATATTACGTTTATGTCAGGAATAAGTTTTAGTATTGTAACATACGTGTGTACATTCATAAATATAATGATATCATATTATTAAACCCATACCACACGATAATTTTTCTTTCAATTTTTCAATCAACATTTTTGAAGTTATAAAACGTCAAAATAGTTATATGAGCTCACATTAAACATATTTTTGTTTAGCTTTTCTGTTAACTTATGTTCAAATTTAATAATATTTACAGAACTGTTTTTGTTCATTTAGTTTTTATAATATAAGTAAATTATATAAATAAGTCTTTATCTATTTTTTAATTTAATCAGTAAATACTTAAATATATTCTCAAATAATAACAAAAATCTGTAAAATGTAATTTATAAAACGTCAAAAAAATTCAATATGTAACAAACTAAAGCTATGTTTTTTATTTTATAATCTCAAGACTGTTTTTTTATGCTTTTAATCGCAGTTTTGTCAGACTAATATTTTTATTTCAATTTTTCTTCAGATCATTCAGATTGATTTTTTATTTTGTTAACTCCATCTAGTTTTATTTATAAGAAATTTATTGCAAGCTTTATTTATCAAACTTTGTTTAATTTGCTTTATTATGTTTTTTCTTTTTTTTTAATTATTATAGTTTTAGCATAGACTAATCAATTTAATATTAATCTAATAGTATTAGTCTATGGTTTTAGTTTTATGTTAAACAGATTTATTTTAAAAAAAATATAATTAATATTTTAATTGGCTTGCATTGACATTTCTTTTCCTGCTTTTTGACACTACGCTTTACATTTTTTGATTAAACTGATATGAAACTGTTTTTTATATGACATTAAATTTTTAATTCAATTTTTTTGACATTTTCTTTATCTCTTTTTTTACCTTAAATGAGAAAATACTGTTGCCATCGCATTTTAATGGCAACAAATTGAATGTCAAAAATATAATATCAAAATTGAATGAAAAATTGAACTTGTGAGACGGCTCGACTCGGCTCTTAATTCATGTCTGGATGTTCTGTCAGTAGTATTAATGCCCATGTTTATACGAGGCAGAAATCTACCGCAGAAATCTACCTTTCATGTTCATACGTAAAAAAAACTGGTAGATTTCTGCCATTGTTGCTGTCAGATTATTGAAATATCAAGATGGCCGAAAATAAAATTATTGGCAAAGAAATCAATAAATAAATTTTTATTCTTATTATAATGTCAATCCAATACAATATTATTTGTATAATTTATTATTTTTTGATTTATTTAAGTTGTTCTTAACAATGGCTTTGCATTTTGTGTACAAAAAATAATAAAAATATTTTGACACTGACATATATTCCAAGAAAAAAAATGCAAACGTCAAAAATCAACTAGAAATTTTTAATTTTGGTAGTTTTGCTTACCTCTGACGGAAATCACCCTTCACCCACTGGTTTTGATAGATTTCTATTACTTTCTTTCTACTCATTTATTTCTATTCTTTCTACTCATATATAAATATGAATAATGTGGTTGATTATTGTAAGTTATAATATGATTAGAACTTACAACATTATACCTAGGAATGTAATGCTGACATATTGCGTAAAATTTGACTGGTTAATTTTTGACAAAATTTCATGTTACTTATAGAAAACCGAAAAAAATGTCCATCTTAAAAAAAATCTAGAAATAGTGTTTCAGTGTTCTAATTTATTTATTTTTTTTTTATTTTATTTGATTTTTAAATATTCCGTTATTTTTGTGTTATGGTTCTATTATTATGCTGCAATGTAACGATCCCGATTTTTTTTTTTCATTAGTCACTGATCATTATTCTCTTTTAATATTATTATATTTTTGTATTATTCTGAAGTTGTTAAATTTTGTCATTATAATTAAGAATAATATTGTTATTCTTAACAAATGATTTTATTAATTGTTGAAACTACTCGAATATTTTGTTTTCAATTTTAATAAATATGCTTATCATAAAGATACGCGTATTTTGTCTACAACTTGCGTACTTCTCCAATATTTTGTACTGGACTTTTTATTAAGTAAGTCTAGCAATTTTTTTTTAATACATTTTGAAATTAATTTTCTTTCTGAGTATTTAGTTATTTTGTTAATTTCATATTATATATTTTTTTTTGTACTCAATTTTTCTATATGTAATATTTTTTTATATATATATTTTTTTTTATTATATTCTTTCAATTAGAATTTATAACATTCATTGATACATAATTTAATAATTATTTTCAAAATTTTTAATTTATTATTTTTATTATATGTATATATAATATATTTATTTATATTTTTTCTGTTATTTGTTGCTGTTATTCTGTTTTTTTTTTCATTAATTTAATGTTAAATTCTCAAACATTTTTCTTTTTGTAAATTTTTTATTTAATATTTTTATTATTTTATTGTAATTAAATTGAGAAATAAATGTAGAATGTATATATATTTAAATATATATATACATACATATTTTTATAATAAGATGTTTTGTTTAATAAATAAATGAAATTTTGTACAATATTTAATATGAAATTAATAATAATAATATGAAAATTATAAATAAATAAATTAAATATATTATTATTTAACTGTTATGGTACTTATTGTAGTAAGTATTGTAGATTAAATTTAATTTGTTAGAATTAATTAGCCATTAAATTATTTTTCTTTTGTTTTATTCTGGTACATATGTTTTTGTTATTTTTAATATTTTACATATTTTTATACTTTTTCATTATACATTTTTTTATTTTTCTTAATTAATAATTATATTTTTAATACTAATTTATTTTGTTGAGTACATTGTTTTTTTTTTTTTTTGCTTTTGTTATTTTATGATATTTTACTGTTTTTTTTATTTTGTTTTCAATGTCTGATTCTAGAAAAAATAAATACAATTTTATTTAATTACAGAAATATTAATTAATTACTCATAAATTTGATGAAACTATCGTTGAAGTTTCGAAATATCGGCAGAAGTGAAAAAAGATTGTTTTATACATAAATTATATAAAAAAAAGAATGTTATGTTAGACCAAAATATTTACTTATATTACGTATGTAGCACCTATTAAGTAATTATATAGTTTTCGTTACGGAAATTATTATAAAAATGATTACGAAAACTAAATAATTTATGTAAATAATTTACAATCTGCTGAAATTATTTCTATCATTAAATTTTTGCTATACGAGAAATATTATAAGAATTATATTTTTGACATTTCATTAAATATTTGACATTTTTTTCACATTTTGATATCTTATCAAATCAAAATTCATTATAATTTATTTTCTAATTGTTATATTGTACTTAGTTTTCATAATATAATCTAAATTTGAATTTTAATTCAATTTATTATCCCTCATACGTTCAATTAATTTTTTGATTAAATTTTTTTGAAGTTTTAAAATGTCAAAAAAATTATCTGCCAAGGTTAAAAATTTTTTCGTTGAACATTTCATTCAATAAATAAAAAAAAAATAATTTTAGCAGATATGAAAATTTAATATATAATAATAATTTACAGAGCTTTTTCTGATGTCCAATATAGGTAATTTGAAGCTTTTTTTTCATACATTTTAATTTAATCAGTAAATACTTGAATAATCAAAATACCTATAACAAGAACTTGTAAAATGTATTTTATAAAACAATGAAATGTCAAAAAGAAATATATGTATATTAAAAAAATAAAATGTCAAAAAACTTGCACCCACATATTGATTGCATATTTTTGACGTAAGTACAACTTTTTATTTTTCAAAAACAAATTTCTATCGGTTTACATTTTTTTCAACTGTCAAAAATTACTTCGCAGTGTGTAGTGAATACCAATTTTAAGATTGTTGACACATTTTTTTCATTATCATTATAAAAATGAAATTGAATTTTATTTTTTTGTAAATCGTGTTAAATCAAAATCGTGAAAAAATTATCTGTACAAAAGCAGATTTCAGGGTGCATATTATTATATTGCTGTCAGATCCTACCAAATTTGTCTACATATGAATATGCACCATTTTTTCAAATCACATCAAAACCATTTTTTCACATCATGTGAATCCGTTTATTTTAATTTAAAAGAAAATAATATTCTAAAATATATATATAAAAAAAAAAGTTATATTATAGTAATAATTTATTATTATTATTATTTTTTTATTTACTATAATTAAAATAATAATAAAAATTAGCATTAGCTACCAGGGCCATCGGCTTTATATTTGTATTAAATTAATTTAATAAGTAATCAATTAATTTATGCAATATAATATTAATAATTTCTAGAATCAGAATTAATAAATTTTATTTAATTATTAAATTAAATTGTTTTGTAAATTAAGTTTTTTTTAAGATTTTTAATAAATTTTTATTTTATATTTTACTTTTTATTTAATTTTGAAATGAATTAATGAGAAAATGTATACAATTATAATTATATAAATTTTTATATATTTATATTTATATATGTATATAATATGCTTTTGAACAAAATATTAAAATAATTGAAAAAAAAAAAAAAAATAAAGAAAATAATTGAAAAAAGTTTTAAAGGCACTTTTATGCTTAAATTAAAATTTTACTTTTTAATTTAATTCTTATTTTATTATTTATTTTGTTTCTGATTTATTTTTTTTTATTTAATGTTTTTTTTGTTGATTTAAAAAATAAAAAAAAATTAAATTAATAATTTTTATGGATAAATTTTGTATTTAGAAAAATTATATTAAATATTTGGGTTGTTGTTTTTGCATTATGAATTTTATTTTATATGATTTTTGTTTTTGTACAATATTATTTATAATAATATATATATTATATTATATAATATAAATATATATAATATGCTTTTCCATTATGCAATGTATTTTAAAATTTAATTTTATTGAATTTAATTATTATTAAGAGTGTGTATAATAATTTTTTTATATTATTCAATGTTTTTTTTTTAATTCTATTTTTTTTTTGTTTTGGTTGTTGTTTTTGCTTTATTTTAATTATTTAACTGTAATGTTTTTTTTTGTTTTTATAAATATATAGAGTTTCTTGAGGTAGATTTTTCTAACTGCTTTTTTTTTATATATAGGTTATATTTTATTAAAATATATAATATAAATGTAATGTATGAATATACATATTTATTGATGTATATTCAATATGGTACTGATTATTTTTTTTTGTTTGTTTTGATTAATTTGTTTTTTTTTTAAGTTATTTATTATGTTTATGTTTTTATTTTTGGTTACTAAAGCATAATTTATTGCAAAAATTTCAGGTATTTCTAAAAATGTGTTTCAATCTATATAATATAAATATTTTATTAATTTTTTTTTTTTTATGTTTTGTTGCAATAATTAATATGAGAATTGAATGCAGCATTATTTTATTTGTTTGCTTTTGTGTTTGCTTCTTTGTATTGTTTTTTAAAAAGGTAAAAATTTACGGATTTTGTTAATTCAATTTGTTTTTTTTTTTCAATTTTTATTTCTTATTTTATGAGTAATTTTTATATTATGTTTGACAAAAATAAAGAAAACAAAAAATAATTTAATTAATAATTAATTTAATTTTTAAGAAAATTTATTCAGTTATTGCGAATTTTATTAAAAAATGAATTTTACCTGGAAATTTGAAAATTTATTGTCTTTTGTGTTATCATCAGTCAAAAAAGCAAACATATCTTAACTGTGGGACAGTATTTTTTTTAATGAATGTATCAATGCCTCAATACTATTCGAGCCTATTCAACAGAGATGTAAACCAAGTGTTTTTTTTATTCGGTTCGGCTTTGGTGCAATAATGAATTTCATGTTTGGTTTTGGTTTTAGTTTTGGTTCCTATAATTTCAATATTTTGGTTTGGTTTTGGTTTTAATATTGGTTTTGGTTCGTTTTTGGTTTGGTTCTGGTTCAGTTTTGTTTTGTCTAAACAGATATAAAAAAAATCAAATATCAATTTAAATTAAATATGACAATGACAGTGATGCAGAGGTACCAAATTTTAATTTTACAGTATAGCCACTTATTTTGGAGAAGGTATTTTTTTTAGAGTTTTTTTCTATCTTTTAATTTAAATAATGAGAATTTTTTTTTAAAGAAAAATGCGAACCAAATCTTAGACAAAATGTGTTTGGTTTTTGTTGGTTCAACTAATTAATTTTAAAAGCGGTGTATGGTTTTGGTTTGGTTTAACAAATTAATTTTAAAATGGTTTGGTTTTGGTTTGGTTTTGGTTCGTTAAAATTTCAGTGGTTCGATGGTTTTTGGTTTGGTTCAAGCAACCGGTTTGCATCACTGCTATTCAAGGCTAGATCGACGATGATTTTTTTATCGAAATCATCATTTCGTTTGAAATTTCGTTTTTGTTTTGTATATATAAATTTTTTTTTACAACAATAAAATTTAAAAAAAAAAACAAACAAACATAGTAATAAATAAACAACAACAATTTATATACGCTTAATGTTAACAATTAAAAAAAAAGAGAAAATTCATATGAAAATAAAGCACAATTTTTAAAGTTACTCTCAATCTCAAGTCAATCTAAGCTAACAGAATAGAGTGATTGAATGTGCTTTAACCAAACTATAACTGTTATGATGAGTTATAATGAAGTTTAGGGTGACCAGTTGTCATTTCAGAGGTGGCATTATGTAATTTAAAATGTGTTGTTGTTTCGACTCTTTTCAAAACGTATGGCATTTCATAATTTTGTTTCGAACATTTTTATTTTGTTTCAATCTTTTCAAATTTAGTACGACATATTTGGGTATTGTGTAAAATTGAAACGTTACTTTTTTAACGTTTGATTCGACTAAATTTTGGCGATTGAAAAATAGTTGACGCTTTTAGGTAAGTTTAAAAAAAAAAATAACTTAATACATGATTTTAGAAAAGCACAGAAATAAAAATTCCAATAAAATGAAAAATTAAGTAAATTTATAATGATTTTCTTTCAAGAAGAAACATCGTCAGAATAAAATAAAATTAATTACTACCTTCTTTTACTTGTATCTAGTTGCAATTTTTTAAAATTATTTTTATCGATATTATTTTTTAGCAGTAATTGTTGAAATTTTAACGAAACAAATTAAAAATGGGAATTATGTAAAATGTTTCACTATTTTTCGAGCGTTTCAAAATAAATTAACGTTTCACATTGTAATGTAATGTCATCCAAATTTTGTTTCAAGAACATTTTTTTTCGACCTTAATATTTGAAACAAAATTTTATAATGCCACCTCAGTTCTTTAAATATTGTATTTTAGAATTGCACAAAAATTGTAAATAGTTCCGAATAGCTTCGCTTATTTACTAACTTTCTGCTTGTTTTATTATAAGAACTTCTGCAAAGCATTTTTTTCCAAATTTTATGAAATTTTCAGTTAATTTTTATATTACTTTTAATAATCATAACAACTATTGTAATAAAACAATTGATATATTATTAAAATGTGCAAAAAAATAATTTACTACAATTAATTTCAAAACTCAATTTAAATTAAACTTAAAAACATTCGTCCATAAATTATATTTTCAATATTCATATACATATGTTTCAAAATTTCTAAAAATTATTAATATAATTCAGAACACTTCCACAATATGTCATTCAAAAGGTCAAAATATCGATACAAAAATTGATGAGTTCAACATTGATGTGTATGTGTAGTTCATCAATTTATATTACCATTTATATTGATTGACAATAATATTGATGAGAACATTGATATATAATGGGCACCTTAAAAACAAATTAAGTTGAAGATGAGCCTTTATAAATTAAAAAACCAGATAGAGCAGTAATAATATCATACTGAATGTGACTATGATATCAAATAAATATGATGATGATGATGATATCGCATAGAATAAATTTTCATAAAATTAAATTAAATAAATTGAAATAATTTAAATTTTTTTTTTAAATTTTTAATTAATTAATATATATAGGAAAATCAAATGATTAATGTCAAAATTAATAATATAGCAGGTCTCCAGTTTGTTTTTATATATATTAAATTCTTTTTTTTTTCTTTTTTTTTGGTTTCATTATATTTTATTTTATTTAATTAAAAGTATTTTTCAGTTTTCAGAAAAATGTATTTTTGAATTTTAATTTAAGCATAACCACTATAGAAGAATTCATAATATAAATTTAATTAATTTGAATTATCACTTAATTAAATTATGTAAATTGATTTACACATAATATATATGTATATTATAGTATATTATAATTTATTTAATAAGATATTAAAAAATTTTTTGTTTATTACATTGTTTTTTTTTTTTTAATTGTCTAAATTAATTTTATTTAATTTGAAATTATTTATCATACGGTTTAATATATATATATATATATATATATTTATTTGGAATAATTAAATTGTTATTATATATTGTTATATATCAATAAAAATTGTTGAAAATAAAAAAAATATGTATATATATATATATATATATATATATATATATAAAACAAAATAAAAAGAATTTAAAGGAAAATGTTTAATTTTTTATAATATCTACAATAATTTATTATATATAATATATATGTGTGTGTGTGTATTTTACGTGTCTAATATAATGTAAATTTTATATTATTTTCAATTTAAATGCAGTCAATTAAATAATTTATATTTTTTTAATTAAATTATTTTATATTATATTTTATGTATGTATTAGGTATTATATATAAAAAGAAAAAAAAAAAATTAGGACAAATTTTTAATAGAATAAAAATTAAAACGAATTTTTTTTTTCTAATTTTAATAAATAATCTAATTTAAAATTTTTTTTTATAAATTTCTAAATTAAATATTTTATGAAATTTTATTAAAACATTCCCAGTCTAAATTGTAGCCTTCATCATTATTATTATTTTTTTTTTTTTTTATACATAATATATGTATGTATTTCAATTATATCATAACGGTTTCACAGCCAACCCCGCCATATTTTTAATTTAATAATTTTAATTTTTTTTTTTGTTTTATTTTATTTAACTTTAATTTTTTTTTCTCTTTTTGTGTAACACAAAATAATCCCAAAAAATGAAGATTTTATTTTTTTTTTTTTCTTAAAAACTAAAATTTTAAAATTCAAAATAATTTTAATTATTTTTAATGATAAAAAATTAAAACGAAAAAAAAAACATTTTTTATTTTTATTTTAATTTTCTTAAAATTCAAGTCTTTAAATTTTTTTTTATACTCACATAATTTTTAATTATTTTTCTTAAAAATTATTTTATATTTTTTTTTTTATATAATATAATTTTGTTTTAATTAATAATGTTTTAAAAAAAATTATTTTAAAAATTTATTATTCAACCTAAATAATTTTCGTTTTTTTATTTATTATTTTTGTATCAAAAAATTTTATTAAGTCTTTTGCTAATATCCAATTCGATTATATTGTTTATTTTGTTTCGCAATTTTAAATAATAAATTTTAAACCATATTTATTAAGATTAAATGAAAAGCAAAACGTAAGATGTGTGTATAATAAGAAAATTAATAAAGGATGGTGTATGGATTGAAAAATTAATATAATTAGTATTTAAAAATATTAGTAATTAAAAATAATTATAATTAGTAAAGTTTAATGTATTTGACATATACCAACATTGTGTAGAGCTCTATTGCAGAAAACACATAAATGTATGTGAATCGTCAAGCGTTCAGAATTGATATTACTAAAAGCGGTACCGTTACAAATCATCGGGCTCATGTTGATTTACCGTGACGGGTTTTCAAATTTAATTTTTCGTATTATTGAAAACGTACGGTAGTCATTTTGTTCTATTACAGTTCGAACGAGGTTTAGTTCTAACATAGCTAGGTTTATCCAACAGTTAATAATATCAAATAATTTAATATATAATTAATTTTTTTGATTTTTTTTTTTGTAAAATATTAATTTTACATATTAATATCTTGATATACATTATGTATGTATGTATATAATTTTTACTTATTTGACTATACATAATATATTAATTTTTTTTTTTAAATGTATAGTTGTAAATCAATAAAATGTTATATTCCAACTGAAATTATACTTATTAATTATATAATTATACGCGTTTTAATATTTAATTTGATATCTTTTGTGTTTCTGTCGAAATTTTTCAAATAACTTTATTTATCAAACATTTGACATTTCTAATGTATTTACCAAATATTTGACATTTCCAGCACATTTCGAAAATTTTTGTTTCACCCATAATATCAAACTACCAAACTATTGTGAAGTGATTACATACATGTGTATACGTATGTACAGTTTCTATAATAGGCCTCGTAGTCTGAATGTATTCTAACTTAATGTATTTGACATACCAAAATTGTAGTATACTAATTGAAAAATACTTGCATTAAGTATGTATTTGATATTATGAACCAAATAGTTGAGTATCAAACTGTTACTAAATAAATGATAAATCTATTAAAGATGTTAGATCTTAGATGTTAAAATAACTTACTTTTCGAGTAAATAATTTACAGCATGGGACTTTAGTATAACACCTTAATTTTTTGCGCTCTCAACATTTTAATGTATATATATAAAATAAAATATATGCATTCGAAAAGAAGTATTATTTAATAAGAATTATGACACTTATGTATTACGCTTAGAATTAAAATGTAAACTTCCCTTATCATCACTTTTACTACGGCAATTATTATTGAATTTCTAAATAATATTAGTTTTCGATATGCATTAAAACCATTTCAAATACTTGTTAATATTTTTTGAATGAAATTCTTAAATTGAGCAAAATGACAAATTAATATTTTGTTCAATTTAGTTCAATGTGATGAATTAGGTCCTAAATCGAGTCAATATTTCAGAATTCACATTATTATATTTCAAATAAATAATATGGTTTGATTATGCAAGAATTGTTTATATTCATTCATGCCTATAATAATATAAAATTTATTAACTGTAGTAAAAATTAGTCATTCAAAAACAATATTCACTAAATTAAAATCGTTGTAGTTTCTGAAATAAAAAGAAATAAAAAAAAAATGATTTTTCCTGTAAAGTGTAGTAAAAGTTTAATTTAAATAAAATAAAATAAATAAAATAAAAGATATAAGAAATAAATAAAAATTTAATGGGAAATGTAAAACTTTTGCAAAGTGGGTTTAAATATTTTACTATGATCGACAATATTTCGAACTGAAAAAATAAATTTTGTGAACTATGTTAAATTTTATTAAAAAAAATATTAAATGATCGTTGTTGAATTTTTATTATAAAATCCGTTAGTAAAGTCTAGATAAACTACAAGGTGCAAGTGTAAAATAACAATACATCAGAGTTTTTCATAAACGCACGCACTACTGCAAAACGAAAGCATGCAGAAATGATGATATGTTCATTGTAGTATTGTAATTTTTATTGTATAAGATTTATTTAATTAATAATTTTATTTAATAATTTACTTAAAACATTGTAAAAATAGTGCACCTAGTTGAACTCAACTATATAATTTTGCAGTTTTTATACAAAACGTTGTAATGTTTATGAAAAAGTTTAATTTGCAATTTTTGTTTATCAACAAAATGTTTCAGCAGTATTATTAGTATTGCCTGTAAATGAAAATGTCTGTATATGGAATGTCTGAAACTGTCAAGAAAATTCTATCTCGTTAACTAAAGCCCAAATTTTTTCTCAAATATTTATATGTCGTAAAATTATCTGCAAATTAACAAAAAAATTTACAAATATTTTTTAACATCAATATTTTTAATTTGCATATAAATTTATAGACAAATTTAATAAATTAAATAAATTAATTTTTACGTTTACAAATTATTTTGTTAATTTTGTTTTTTGTCATTGCTAACATATTTATATGCGCAGATAATATCCAGCAAATTTTAAATAATAAAACTATATCAAATCAATTCTTGACACTTTAATTAGGATGTTTTTCATGTCAATTAATTTTTATTTAGCAAATATTAATATTTCTGAAGTATCTTATTAATTTATTTACAATAGTGGGTCGGCAGATAAATTTTGTAGGCAAACTAGAGAATATTTTCGCTTTCGGGATAAGTGATTATATTTTACTTTGTTGAATTTTAAAATTAATATATTTTGTTTAATTTTAAATTATGTAACGATCATTTGATATTTTAACTTTTGAAAATTATAAAAAAAAAAATAATTATTATAATTTTCAAATTCAGTTACAAATTCAGTTATGGAATAATTATTAACAATAACTATTCAATATTATTCTTTATCGTTAATCGTCGTTAAAATAAATTGTTATCTATCGAAATTTTCATGTCACCACACTTTGAAAGTTTTACTAAACTAAAATAAAAATAAATGCAATTTATAATATAAAAACAAATAATAAATAAAAACACATATATTTTTTTCAAGTAATTTTTTTTACATATATATATATATATAAATATATATATATACATAATATTTTTTTAATGTATATTTTTTAAGAAATAAAAATATTTTTTTTATTGACTATATATATGTATATATATATATATAATAAAAGGTAATTTTATCTCTCATACAAGAAACAATTTTCATTTAATTAATTAGGTTTACTTTTTTTTATTATATTTAATTTTTTTTCTAATTTTATTTTTATTATTAAGATAATTTTTATCCTTTTTTCAATTTTAAAATTATAAAATTTAATAAAAAAAATTGGTTTTTGTTTTTTTTTTCTTTTGTTTTTAATTTTTTTTTTTTGTTTTTTTAATTTATATAATTTTCAATTGCACAAATTATAAATATCAATTTAATTTTTTTATCGTTTCATATTCTTTTATTTTTAATATATAATTTTTACAATTTTTTATTTTAAAATATATTTAAATATAATTTTAAAATTTTTTCATCATACATACATAAATAATTGGATTCTTTTGTTTATTGTTAATTTATAATTAAATATAGAATTTGGAGAAATAATATTATAATAAAAAAAAAAAAAAATATTTATAATAAATATTTTAAATAGAGAATTTTTTAAATATAAAATTAAATATTAGGCTGTGTTTTTGAAATGTGATTTCATATCGTTTACGTTACTAACAATCAGTTTTATTCAATTGTTTTAGAAATAAATTTTATTAAAGAAAATTATTATTTCAAAAATTTTCAAATTTAAATCGAATGTTAATTATTAGATTTATATCGTATACAAAATTCGATAATTATTTATTGTTAACAATTAATATAATTTTATTTATTTTTCTTTTCAATATTAATTATTAAAATGTTCTTTTTGATTAATTCAATAATTTTACAATATGAAAGTAGATAAACTGTAGTTTTTAGCTTAAATTTTACTTGTTAATGAAATATTGGGTATTTTTGGAGAAAATTCAATTCTAAGATACGGTGGCATTGGAGATTTATATAAAAAAATTTAATCCGTTGCAATATAAATGAACCTAAATACAATATGTCAAATTTTCTGAACTGATTACATTGCGTTGAAAACAGTATAACACTTGTCAACTACATCACGTAAAAATTTCAGCCTGATAATAATGTACATTGTATCGAATTGACAATACAAATTGACATATAAATAAAATATGTCAAATTTTCTGAGCTGATTACATTGTGTTGGCAATAGAGTATAACGGTTTTCAACCTGTAACCGGGCAATGCAGAAACCAATTAATTTTAATTAATTAAAAAAAGTTATACTAAAAAACTGTTAAATGCAAATGCCAATTGGGATTAAAATTTATGTTGTCGTTTTTCGTTAAGAGTTTTAAACATTTTAATGCAGGAAGTGGGATGTGCTGTTTAAACATGAAAAATAAATGGTAAACTCAGTTTTTATAAAAACAAACATTTAAATTACTGTAGTAAAAATTATACAAAAATACAGTTAAATCTACTTTTGTTTTAAAAACACTGAATTCAAAATTTTAAAATTGAACATTAACCGAGTATGTAGCTAGTTTTGATTGAATTAACCACATTTTTTTGTTTTTTATTTTTCAAACTTAAATTTATTACCGAAACTTAAATTAAAATTAAGAAAGTAAATATATATATGCTTAGATATATTGTAAATTAATATATGTATACATATATAGAAGGCTTGATTCAAGCTGAGAGATTTATGCTGTAAAATTATTTATTTTATTTTTAAATATTTTTTAATGCTGTATTTTGTTTTTGTTTTTTTTTTATTTTTAATTATTATTTCTCCTTTATTTTGTTTTATTTTTGTAAAATAAGAAATTGATTTATTTACTATTTATAAATTAAGAAAAAAAAATATTTTCTTACATTTGTATTACTTTGTATTTTGTTTGTTTTTGTTAATTTTTTTTTTACATTTTTTGAAATAATTAGAATTTTAACATTTTTTAAATATGGTATCATTCAATTTCATTTCTATTTAATCATCATCATTTTTAACTTTTAAGTTCTCTTAACACATTTTACATAAAAAAAAAAAATTTTTTTTATCCTATTTTTAAAATTTTCATATATATATATATATATATATATATTTATTAATTAAGTTAAATTTTAATATATTAAAAATAAAACAAACATATATTTATATATATATTTATATATATAAGTAATAAAAGCTAGTGCGAATTAATATTAATTAATAAAAAAAAGTATAATATATATATATATATATATATATATATATATTAATAAAAATAACTATACATTAATAATTAATAAGGGAAGAGAAGTTTAAACTAAATTACACAAATAAAAATTGGTACAAATATTTTTTTTTTTTTTTATTTAGATATTTTATATTTTATTTTGTTTTTCTTTTTTTTCTATAATTTTTTTTTCTTTTCTTTGCATGTTTTTCTATTTTTTAATTTTAATTTTTTTAATATAATTTTTTTTTTTGTATAAATAATAAGGCCCAATTGTTTTTTTTTTTTTTTATTTTGAAAAAAGTCAAATTTTTCCCTTTTGTCTTTATACAGCCATTTTTGATATACATACATAATTTAGAAAGGAAAAAATAAAGAGAAAATTTATTTATTTGTAAAATTAAATTAAAAATGAAATAAAATTATTTTGTTTTTTTAAAAAAATTATTTTTGAATGCAATTATGAGATAAAAAAAATTGTTTGAAATGTAAATTGTTGCTAAATCTATTTTCAAATGTAATTTTTAGCTTATCAGTTGATAAATATATGATTATGATCGTTTTTGGAAAGTTGTCAATTATTGTTTTAAAATCGCTTTTGAATAATGAAACAATATATACAATTTACACAATTTATGTGGAACAATATGTAATTGTTTTTTTTTTATATCGAAAGTTCATAACGAAATTAAATTTATATCTCCATACATTTAAATTAATTATAATGGTTCAAAAGTGATTTGCACATCACCAATAATCCATTATTAACTTATTTTTATAATTAACAATTAAAATATCCGTTGTATCAAGTAATAATTTTGTTTGATTTTTATAACTCACATATTAGCTACTTTGAAATCTATATATTAGATATGAAATTAATCATATTCAAATTAAGAGATCTACTCAGAAACGTCAAATTTTGATCAAATGCATCCATATGTAATTTTAAATTAAAATTTTAGATGACTATAATTTTACAGTGTAATCGACAATACAAAAATCATTTAATCGAAAATTTTATCTGTAACTGTAAGTCATTTACATGTTTTGCAATTTAATCAACAAATGTTTTTTTAAATACATACAAGCAGCAATTCAGTTTTATTATAATATTACAAAATTAATTATCTGGATCATGTAAAAAAAAATATAAAATAAAGATTTAAAATTTAATATAAATAGTTTGCAATAATATTGCGACAAATGTCAAATTGATAATTCAATCAAAATTACTCAATTTGTGTTCAGTAATAGGATTTTAAAAATAAATTCAGTGTTTTTAAAATGAAAGTACATAATTATATTTAACAATAATTATATTAAACATAATTATAAATATTTATAACATGTTTTGGAAAAATCAAAATAATTTTAAAAATCACATTACAATGAAATTGAAATAAAAAAGTTATTATCAACATTGTCAAACTTACATCTTGCAAATCATCAAATATTTTTTTGCATTTGATCTTAGTTTAACATTTTCGATTACATATTAGGTAATTAAAAAAAAAAAAACACTACAATACCTAATGAGTACTGATAAGCTTAGTAGTAGTGTTCAGGATGAATATAACACTCCTATCAATTAGATATAATTAATTAAAATTGAATTTAAAATGTTAAAAATTCAAATGTTTATGAATAAATGATGAATAAAGGCCCAGAAACATTATTGATGTAATATGAAATACATTAAATTAAATGATAAATCAAATCGATAATTTCTGAATAAAAAACCAAATATGTGAAAAATGTAACCATTGCATATGAATTTTATTAATTTTAAAATCAAATAATCGACTTTAGATCAGAACCATCACATTTGATTAAATTTTTCAATAAGTTTTAATATGCCAGTAGTATAAAATTAATTACACTGGGGTTTTGACGTAAAACTAAATATCTTATTTAATAGAATTTTACGTTTAAAAATAATTTTCATTAAAATGGTTTTTGTTACTCTGTCAATTTGAGACTAAAAACAAAAGAAAATATAAATAAACGTCATTGATTTTATAATATTTGATTTGTTGACATGTGTCATACTTTATGTCAACTTTACTGTAATAAACTTAGTAAATATTTTTATAAATATACAAAAAACACTCTACAAAGTTACGTAACACTACAAGTACGTTAAGACCAGAGAAAATATAATATTTGCGTTGACATATAAATATATATGTAGATAAGTAAACATGTAATTGCACCACTGAACGGCTTACAGAACAATAAAGAAGAAAATAATATATAATTGTACAACCATTCCTATTGAGAATTATTAAAAACAATGTTTAAAATAAATCACATACCAGACTCTTATTAGTTAAATTTCAATATTGCCAAAAATTGCATTTAAAAATATTATTCGTATTCTAAAAACAATGTTTATACTATAAAAACAAAAAAAAAAACATTTAAATTTTGGAAAAAAAACCATAAATAAATTATTTTTAAGAAAATAAATTTTTTTTTTCAAAAATGGCGTCCAGCACCATTACAATTTTTACATTTTTATTTTTTAGTTTTCTATTTTTTTTTTTTGTTTTTTCTATACTAAAATGCAATAAAACATATATACCAATCAAATTGTATTCTAATTAATTTTATCTATATATAAAAGAAAAAAAAAACGTATTCGTTTTTTCGATTCGACCGCGATCAATTTATTGTTAATTAATTTAATTTGATTATAATGCAAATTATATACCTATATAAAATATTTAAATTTTTAAAAATTTAAGAAAAAAACCTTTTTTTGCACATTTTAAATAATAAAAAAAAAAACAATAGAAAATTTATTTTAATATTTTTTAATATTTATTTTTGATTTAATAATACTTAGGCCAAATACATACATATGTACATATTATGTAAAAAATGTAATTTTAATTATTAATTTTTAATTCTACAATATCAGAATTGCATTCAAAATTATTTCCATACTTTGACTTATATATTCTTGTTTTTTTTTCCAATTTTTTGACTTTTTATATTTAAGAGATTCTATTAAATATATTATTGTTTGTAAATAAAAATATATGTTGTTTTAAGTGTAAAATAATTATCAATATGATTTGAAGAAAAATAAATCAATAAAAATATTAGGTTTTTAATTTAATTGTCATAAAAATGACAATACATTCAAGTGTCAAATTATCAGGTATCGTCAAGATAACGATAAATCCTACAGAATTGAATATCATTTATAACGCAAAGAAACAATCGATTTATGTTTTTAATTATATACGAACAAAAAAACAATGATAAATTAAAAATGTTAGGTTAGGGTTCAATTAATTGTTTTTCAAAATTCATGATAATACAAAATTTTTTAAATTTATCAATCTTTTATATTACTTATTATAATAATTATGAAAGAACAATAATAAATTTAATATAAATATATTAATAAAATCCCTTTTTAATTTTAAAGTCATACAAGAATATTCACTTATTCATTAAGAATATAGAATCACTTCATCATTTATAAAAATCAAAAAAATTACAAAAAAAAAACAAATTCGAAACAAAAAATTTACAAACATGGACCTAGTTTAAAAAATATTTTTTTTTTATTCTTACATTATTTTATTAATAATTAATTAATTAATAATTTTAATTTAATCACTATAATGTACAAAAATTTACAAAAAAAAAAAACACAAAAAAAATATTATAACATTGATAATATTAGAAAAATCGAAATTGAATTAATTTTGTTTTAAGAGATTAAAAAAAAAAAAAAACAGATAACCTCAAAATTTTGACAATTACCTTTGTTTTAATTTTTAAATTTTCTATTAAATATGATACAGTATATGAAAAAAGGTAACATTTGAATTGAAATCCATGACTTAATTTAATAACAGTGGTCCTGTCAAATATTTATAAAGGTGATATTTTCCATTTGTCATTGTCATTCTTTAATTTTTTTGCTATGCAGGAACAACACACTTTAAATATGAAACCTAATTATAAATAACAAAAAAATTCCAACCTACCTACCAAACATATAAACATATATACATATATACAGACACTGGCAAGTTAATATAAAAGTATATAAAAAAAATGGAAACATACATACATACGTGTATATTATCAATACTTTTATTGTAAATTACAAAAATTAATTGGGTAGTTTTTATTGTACATATTGTATCAAATTTAAGAGTTTGATAAACAAATTATCGAAAATTCTAATGCCATTTAAGAACTACATCGACATATTCATAAAAATGTACTGTTTTTGATACACATTTTTATCTATAAATTAGAAATGGGTTCGTGTCCTTGAAATTTCACCAAAGACAAAATATCAAAACATAAATTTTTCTTTTTTGGTCATAAAACTGAGACGTTTATTCGTATTATAGAATGCCAGTTGTATTATTTGATGGTTATATAGACTGCTGGATAGTAATATTAATTTTTAACGAACTTATAGTTTTAAATATAATTATTTGGTTGAATAATATTCATAAATTATAGTTAACAAAAATAAAATTTAAATAAAGCGGCTATAATATAAGAGCTAAATGAAATTATAAGCGCTTACTAATTTTAGAAAAATGGTATAGCAGAACAAAATTTAATATAATCGCTAAACTAAATATGAGCTGTTATAATATTCTATAGAATATTTGAAGATATTAATGGATTATGTTATAACGACTTATTTTCGGTGCAAGTTATTATTTATTTCATGTGCAATATACAGTCTAGCTGATTTAAGTAAATAAATTAATGCGATGGTGAACATATCTCGTTTATGTCGACTTAAGTGGTTATTATCGAAAAAAACAAATAATTAGCCATTTGTTAATTTTTTTTTTTTGTTTATTCATTCATTTAGCAATAAAATTTAGTTGAACTGAAAGTTGACAAAAGTAAATGAATGAAATTTTTTAAATGAATATTTTTCAACAACTATCAAAAATTATTGTTTTCTTTTATTTTTTCAATTTAATTTTGTCAGTTTAAGTGACTCACCACATATAGGCCCAAATATCAAATATACAACAAATAATAGACAAATAATTTTTTTAAATTAATGACTGACCCAAAAACAATAAAACTGTTTCAATTTTATTACAATAATTTTTAATAATTTATAATATAATTACTTTATCACGAATTTTATAAATAATCTGTGTGTGAATTTCAATCATTTTGTTAAATTTTTAAATTTCAAGTTAAAAATCCGACTTCTTCTCTTATTAAAAAAAACGTTTAATATTTGTTAAATAAAATTTTTAATTTTTTTTCATCTTTTCAACAAAATTAATTCAACTTAACAATTTATATCCTGCATTTCTTTAACTTACATTCTCCTTCTTTATAATATTAAATTTTTTATTTTTCTGTTTTTTATTTCATTTATTCAATATTTGTTTTTTTTTTTATTAATTTAATATTTATTATAACAAGTCATAAATTTTAATTTGTTGTCTTCATATTTTAAATGTAATGCAATGAAATTATAAAAAGAAAATAAATAAAAACAAATTTGCAGTTTTTCTCACAGGCAGATTTTAAATTTAAAAATTATTTTTTTTTATGGAAAATTAAAATAAAAAAAATCAAACAATATTTTTTTTTTTAATCTTGTTATGTTATGTATATATGAATATATATATATATATATATTAATGTACATATATATTTGAAAACAAAAATTTAACAACAATAATTTATCTTTCTTTCTTTCATTCCATATGCTCTTAGTATAAATTTTTTAAATATTATGTTTTATTATTTTATTTTTTTTTTTATTTTAAATATTAATTTGTATATAAACTTTTGTATTATGAGGGGAGAAAACATTATTATTTTTGTTTTTTGTACAAAATTCTAATAAATTTTTATTTTTTGTTTTTATTAATTATTAAAATTATAGATTTATTTTATTTTATTTCTATGTACATTTTCTTTTTTATTCATAAAATTTTCTTTTTGATAAAAATATATATATATAAATGTGTGTATATATATATATATATAGATATTTATGTATTATACATATCAGTATGTTTATTTTTTTACATTATGAAAACATTTCTGAACGAATGAAATTAAAATGGAGAAAAATGTTTTTTAGTTAACATTTGGAAAATATTTAGGATTTGATTTACTTTATATAATTCAACAGAATTAAGAAAAAAATTTTTGTTTAAATTTAAATTATTAAAAAAAATCTGTTTTAATATTGCAATTCCATCTTGTAATCTTTTTAAGATTAATTTATTAAAAAAATAATTTTAATATAAGATTATATAATATAAAGATAATAAAAGCAATTTAGTAAATATTTTAGTTGTTAAGACTTTATATGATATAATTGAATTGAACTCAGTGTAATCTGTAATGTAAATATTATATAAATAAAGTTAAAGGTTTGGTTTACTCAGCCTTCTGTATACTTTTAAAACAAAAAAAAATAAACAATCATAATCGTAGAACTTTCTAAAAGAAAACTAAATTGTGTATTTTTGTTTTTAATTGATTTACCCTCTCATTTCTGTATTGTCAATATAATAAAATTGTAATTAAAATACCCTATTAATTCCAATTATTTACATATTATATTTATTTAATAAAATTTAAGATAATTGTTTATATTAATTTTAATTGAAAACTCCAAGTGTACTAGATTATTAAATATTTAATTGTACTAGAGCAAGAAATGTACTGAGCAAAGAGAATGCAGTATTAGAAAATAAATACGATGCAAATGTACGATGCGATACGAACGATATGAACGTATAATAAATAAGTTACATTTATTTGGATTTATTTTATAAATTACATTTGGAACAGAGAAAATTATACGTGAAAGTTGTTTTGTGTTATTTTGTGATATAAAATAATAATAATAAAAATAATAAAATGTCATTTAAATAGATTTTTTAAAAAGTTTTTTTTATTAAATTATTTAAAAATGTTAAAACATAATAAATGTAATTACAAATTTAGTAAAAATTTGAGTTTTTTATTAATTATTAATTTTAATATGATGCTCTTTTATTTTAAATATATATATTTATACTATTTACATTACACTAAATTTCTACATTGAACAATTTAATTTTAATCTTAAAACTTTGAAATAATCATATAATATATAATTGATAATAATTCGTGAATTTACAAAAAAAAAAAAGATAATTTTGAATTATTAAATTTCATAATTGATTCACTGAGTTTTGTCATATTAACAAACAAAAATATATCAAAAATTGATCTCTGAATTATTGCTTAGAGCCTTTTAGCCTGAATTTCTCAAGAAATGATGCATGCAAATTTACTAACTAAAATTAAAAATTTTTTTTTTTTTTTTATTTATTTATATATATATATATTTTAAATTAATTTAAATTAAATTTATAAAAACAAGAAATGCTAAATTTAAATTATTACATAAAAGAACAAATACTATTTGAAATTGCAATATTAACAACAAATTATGTATAATTGTAGTATGAAAATAAGTCTAATTTAAAAATTTAAATAATTCGGTCTATAAATTTCTATCAATTTCAAAATTTTAAAATAAAATTTTTAAGACTGTATAGTCATTACAATTATTTTTCAATCCATATTATTATTTATTAGTATAAATAAAATTCAAATATACTCAATATTGTGAAATTGTATAATACAGTTTAGAGTTACACAAATGAAAGTTGACAATGAAGTTATTGATTTTTTTTTTATATTTTTGTAAACTTTTCTTATGATAGAATTTTTTTTTTTTGTTTTTTGGTAAATTGACATAATAATAAAATTCAACTGTCGTCTATAATTTCAAATTAAGTGACACAATTAAAAATATAAGATTTTTTTTTTTATATAATTTAAGTTTTAAGATTGAAAGATTATCATAACAACTTTGTTGTCTATTGAAGAATTATAATTCAATTTCAATATTTATATTCATTTATATATATATATATATTTGTTTATTTAATAAAATAGTTAAATTGAAATTAATATATATATATATTATTATAAAAAAAAAAAAATAAAGAAATTAATTTACAAAAAAATAAAATAAAAATAAAACGATTAATTTAAAAATATTAATTTTACTTTTCTTTTACATTATTCTCTAAAATATTCAAATTTGTTTATAAATTGTATATGTAGTAATAATAATTAATATAATATAATATAATATGTACGTGTGTCTGTGTGTGTGCACTTAAATATACAGGTTTTTGTTTTTTTTTTAATTTAAATATAATATAAAGTTATACATATATATATGAATATATATATAATAATTATAATATGTATCTTGTAATAATAGTTAATAATTATTAAAGTTTTGTTTTGTATCTTTGTATAATTAATTAATTTAATAAAATTAAAATTAAAAAAAAAAGGATTTTAACATACTAATTATTATTTAGATTTTTTTTTTGTTTGTTTTATATTTTTCAATGTTTTTTTTTTTGTTTTTTAATGTAATTAATTAATTATTCTTTTATATTAAATTTAAATTTTTAATTTATTTTAATATATATATATATATATATATATATATATATATATTTATATTTATTTATATAATATTTAAAAAAAAAATATATATCTATATATATATATATATGTATTTTTTACTATTGCTATGCGGCAGTTAAATTTGTTGTTGTTGTTGTTGCTGTTGTGCCGCCCCCAAAACCACCTCCAATATTTGTAGCTCCTCGACTACTACTATTTTCACCATCATCACTAATCATACCGCTATTACTATTATTACTACTACTACTGCCACCATTACCACCAATAACAAGACCACCACTACCAACATTACTGCTTCCACTAACAAGACCAGTATTTCCAATAACACCAATTCCACCATTTTGTGCTGCAGCTGCCGCTGCTGCAGCCATTTGTTGTTGTTGCTGTTGTTCTTGTGTTGCTTGTATATGTGATTGCACTGATGGTGGTATTGCATGAACATCCCATATTTCCTCTAAAAATCTTGGTAATTTACGATTCTTTAATTTTAATGAGAAACACATTTCAGCATTTTGATTGCCTAATGTTCTTAATTCAGTTAATATTGATAATAATTTTGCAAAAAATACTAAACATTTTGGATCACCACCATGCCTATTTAATATGTATACACGTAATGTATCAATATAGTAACTTTGTATAGCTTCGACTAGTTCAGCTTCTTCAAGACCAGGTCGGTCAGAAAAAATCACAATGGCAGTGAGGAGGGCATACTCAACATTATCAACAGTCATTGAGTACATACGACGACAAAAATGCAATAAATCTTCAATATTATCAGCCATACCGGCCATTTTATATGAATCACGTGTATATGAACGATTATTAGCAAAATATATTGAATCTGATGCAGCATCATAACGGCGTGCCATACGCAACATCATTACTTCACTTGAACATGCCTAAAATTAACAAAAAAAAAAAAAACACAAAAATTAATTTTTATATAAATAAAATATTATTATAGAAAATATAAAAGTGAGCCAATTTACCCCACTACTAAAAATATTTATTTTAACAATAACAACAACAACTTACTTTCAATAAGGTAATTTGGTCCTCTTGTGGTATTTTGGTAAAAGCTGGTAATCCTTTAGCAAATTCCACAATCAATTGTACTGTAAGTATTGTAATTTCCGTGATGTGCCTAAAGCTTATATCATGCTGACTTTCATTTTCGTCAGGTGAACTCTAAAATAATTAATGAAAAAAAAAAAATGTTTAATTTTATTAAAATAATAATTTTCAAAATTCAACTTACAATCATTATTCGTTTGAGATCCTCTTCTGATGGTTGTTCATAACCATCTTGATACCAAATTAACTTATAAATAACATATAATTGATTTGATGTTAATGGAGGTATATTACGGGCACGATTTTCTGCGAGTAATTTTTCTGGCAGTAATTGCTAAAAAAAAATATAAATAAATAAAATAAATACAAAATAATTAAACAAAAAAAAAAAAATAATAACTTACCATACATCCAGGATGTGGTGGATCACATTTCATTAACTGTAATATTTCATTTTTAAGAGTATTTGTTGTACTAACAGCTGATGCAATTTGTGCTCCATTTCCTCCACAACCATTGCCACCAATACCAACACCATTACCACCTCCTACACCACCTCCAGCACCACCACCGCCACCTCCGCCGCCGCCGCCGCCACCGCCGCCACCACCACCACCTTTATCTTTTTCTTTTTGTGCTTTCTTTTCTTTTCGTTTCATAGCACATTGATTTTCGGGCACAACACATTCAGGTCTCATACCCACAGCTAAACATTTTTTCAGTCGGCACTCTTGGCATTTTCTACGCATATACATATCCATTTCACAGGCATGACCAAATTTACAACAATAAACAGCATTTTTGGTAACACTACGTCGAAAAAATCCCTTACATCCTTCACACGTTAAAGCATTATAATGATAACCGGATGCCCGATCACCGCATACTAAACATAATTCCTCTTGCATTCTTGGTGTTGGACCTTTTTTACTTTTTTTAGCATCGCAACCATCATTACCATAACCATTTAAGCTACTCGATGGTGATAGATCTTCACGACCTGGAAAAAAGAAAAACAAATCAAAATTAATAAAAATAGGTTAAAAAGTAACGGTAAAAAAGTAAGTAATTTTTTACAGCTTTCATTTTGTATAAATAATGAAATATTTGATAATAATTATTTTTTCTTAAAAAATTAAATAAGAACTCATCCGTATAATCTTGAAAATATCTCTTCCTACCTTCCTATACCTCACCCACCCCCCCTCCCGCTAATTTTTTTTTTGCATCAAATTCATAAAAAATTTTATTTCGAATTTTTAAAGAATTTTTTATTTTCATTTTGTAATCAAGAAATTGCAACCTTATGAAGGATCAGAAACAAGAACAACAATAACAAAAATCTATAAATAACAGAAATTAATAAATAATAAAAGGTTTGAAATAAAAATTCGTGATTTTGCATTCAAATAAGGATCTTAGAATCATCATCAATGTTATTGAAAATAAAAAATGAAAATATTTAAAAAATTTTAAGAATTTCAATATTTTAAAACGTTTTTGATAACAAAAAAAATTATTTTTTTATTGTTTTTTTTTTGTTTTTTCAATGAAAATGTAGACATTATTTTAACTGTTCTATTAAAAGAATAAATTAATGTTTAGACATTTTTTGTTTCATCAAAATATTCGAATATCCTGAAATGAAACGTTTCTTTAAATAAAATATGGTACATTTTTAGGGAAGAGATTTATTAATGAGGCAGAGCCAGAAGGCATCAGTCAATGTAAAGAGAAACAGTAAGAGAAATAAGAAAAAAAGAGATATTTTACAAGAATTTATTATGAAGGAAGAATCCCTGTAAAGAGATGTAATATTATATGTATTTAAAATTTTATTGGGTTTCTTTTACAAACATTTTTAGCTTCATAAAATTTCTAATAAAGAAGTAATATACAGGATAATAAAAATAACTTTAGTACAAGTAATAAAATAAATTTCGAACAAAAAAAAAAATATGTTAAAAAAAGTCATAAAATAAATTCGAAAGAATTCAAAGAGTGTTTAAAAATACATTTTTCATCCAGAATATTAAAATGATTATTGTCGGATCATGTAAATTTATTATTTTTGGGGTTCAAAATGTCTCTCTAAAATATAAAAAAAATGTTGGTTTTTATTTGTTTTTCTTATGATACTTTGTCTATTAAATAATTGCGCAATAATGGAGTAATTATTTAATTTTGTTATTTACATGCAGTTATATAAAAATTATGTAAAAATTGAATAAAATTTAATTTTAAACAAAATATATACATAAGTATATGTGATATATCTATCCAAAAAGTCTCGGATAAATAAGAAAATCTACGAATCAAGAACCGAAGGTACAACTGGCTTCGGCATGGACCAAACCTTCGTTGGGGAAATGAAATATCGGCAAATATTAAACAATTTCGTATTTGCAACTGAATAGGAGCCACCCGAGTTATGTTATCAAACATACCCGTCAATAAAACTGCGTTGACAACACAGTTTAATGACCCACTCTCCTGAAATTTGTACTGACACAATAAATCAAAAATATTGTATTTCAAATATATAACAACTAATATTTGAAATACCGGAACGAAATATGAAGCCTAACAGGCTTTAACAAAAATAAAATAATTTCATATTTAATTTTTTCAATTTTTTATTTATATGCTTGTTATGCAAAAATGTAGCTAGCTAACTATTATTTTTGTATAGTAAGCATATAATAATGGTTAATGAACTTGAACTTTAATAATTTATAATATATAATTCTATACTATTCTTATTTCGAAATACCACTTCATTAAAATTATTCGATTTATTTATATATTAACAGTAAATATATTTGTAAGCTCTAGCTACTTGGGCTATCAGCTTATACATTAAAACTAATAATAATAATTTTAAAAAATAAAGGAAAAAGAAAGTCAATCTAAAGACGAACTTTAAATCGAAAAGTTAATTACAAAGAAAATTTATATACAGAGTAAAAACAAAATGTATATATTATATATACATTTTAATTTTTTTTGTTTTATTTCTATTTATTTATTTATTATACATATGAATATATACAACTATTTTATTTATACTTTAATATCATACTTTATTAATTTGATTTCTTCATTACTGTCAATAAACATACATCTTTCGAAAATTGAAAAATATTAATTAACTAAATAGTAATCTAAATAATACTATCAACAGATCAGTATACTGTCAAAACTACAGTTATTAAAAAAAATAAATATAAATCTACTGTAACTGTCAAGTCAATAGACAGTTAAATTGTCAAAGGTATAAAATTGTCAAGATATAAAACTTCCGTGATCGGAAAAAATGGAAGACATTTATGAGTTAGACCTAAGACTTATGGTCTATTAGCCACATAAATATGTAAATAATTACATACAGAAATTTATATGGGTTATTAGCAGTGACACAATAAAACAAAAATATTGTATTTCAAATACAACTAATATTTGAAATACCGAACGAAAGATGAAGCCTAAAAGGCTTTAACAAAAATAAATCATGTAATATATGTAATGTTATATTATGTAATATACTACTAATGTAATATACTATATAATATATCCTCTTCATAAAAGTAAAAAAATAAAATAGAGAAAGAAGATATAAAGGTGAAAATATTTGCTATAATTACAGTTTAAGGATTGTGGTTAAATGTATATGAGACATTTTATATACAACCAGTATTGCTTATACTGCTAAAGTATTTTGTTAATAAGTATAAAAGTTGTAAATAAAGTTTATTTATTTTCTTCTTCAGATTTGATCGTTATATTATTACTATACTACATTTTTCTGAATTTATTTATATAATATTTATATTGAAACTATTTCCACTTCTAAAAGCTAACCGATCAGTTGAATTTTTTTCTTTTTTTTTTACTCGTCATAAATTCGTTATTATTCTGAAAAATTGCTCACGGCATTTGACTGTGTAAACCAATTCTTCAATTGTTCTTAGTTCAGTCCAGTTTCTACTTTGTTTATAAACATTGCTAACTTAATATCAAAATTGTAATATTATAGTTGATTATATAGTCAATTCTAATTCAATGATATATTAGCTAATTATTAGCAAAGACACAAATCAAATTAATTTCAAATTAGTCGATTTTAATTCATATATGAAAATATGCCACATTTAGTAATTAGTTATTAGTTAGTCAAGCCACCAGTTGTATTACTTTGACATTGTTTTAAGTATATTTAAATAAATCAAATTCAATTAAAATTTTGACAGTACTGCAATGAATTTATGTATTACTATTTCTGCATGTTTTACTTTCACAGTACTGCAAATAATAAAATTTCTATCGTATCACTGCCAGTTACAATTTTTGTATATATGACCTAATCTAACCTATCCTATTATTTACTTCTGCTTTTTATTTTATACTAATTTATTTAAAAAAATTGAAAGAAAATCCTCAACTAAAGATATATTTAATAAAAGATTAATATGCAAGTGATAAAGTTGTAATGAATACTAAAATTTTCAGATTCGATCATTTTATTACTAAAGTACATACATTATTCAGTATTATTATTCATATACATATATAATATTATTAAAATATTGAAATTATTAATTTTGAACACCATAAATTCAGTTTTGATTATAAGTGTAGAAATTATTATTTTTGTGTATTTCCACACCATCAATTTGTATTGTGAGTTCTGCAAATTAAAAAAAAAATATTACTACACTTTATACTAATTTAATACAAAGTTATGTGTAGTACCGTTTATACAATGGGTATTTTCGAAAATTAACCAAGGTTACAAAACCAATAATAAGTAAGTAAATAAATAAGGTTCTGATAGGTTCTGGACATGGCCCATCACGTCCTACATTTTTTTTTGCCACAAGAAATAACCACCATTTTTTTTTTTTTAAATTTAGCGATACAATGGTTTGTACTAATATTGTGTGAGCCTTATCAAATACTAATACATATTAATTATAATTTCCTAGACACAAAATTGACACTGACGACATTGAAGCTTACATGAAAATGAAATTATATTCTGTAAAAACTACGACTGTTGATTTTTTTTTTGTTTATGCGAAAATATTTTAAATATTATAAACAGTCTTAACAATAAGATTTCCACCTACGTAATACAGTCAGTAATTTGACAATTCAATTTGACAATAAACAATACAAAATTTTAAATTATCTATTAAAAATTTATAGAAATTAATTTAAAAAATATATATATATATATACATAAATTAATTTTATTTTTGATGTAATATTTTCAATTATTAGAATTGAACTGTTTTCAATTGGAAAAATTTCGAGTTGTCTAATTCAACAACATAAACCAGGAATATTGAAAATTAGTCAATTCTAATTTAATAGCTAATTAATATATTGGCTAATTCAAAGACACAAACCAGATTAATTTCAAATTAGTCAATACTAATACAATGACTAATTATTCATATATGAATATAACACCAGAATTAGTAATTAGTTACAAATTAGCCAAGCCACACACCCTAAATAATATCTAAGTTAATACTAAATAATGAATGTAAAAATTCACCACTTATTTGTGGTGAGCTAACCGAACTGTCAATTTGATAATCGTAAAATTACTTAGATATTCAGGTGATTGTTTGAATATTTTTTATTAACATTAATTATATTAATTAAAATGGATAAGCGAAGGCAAGTTAGAAAAAAATAAATCGTTACAATTTCTAAGTTTAATATTAACAAAAATGCTAGGTTAAGTAAATGTAATTTTAATTTAATTTTAATTGTCCTTGCTACCTTTCTCTATATCACATTTTATTCATTCATTTTTAATATCATCTTAATCGTCTTTGTTACCTATTCACTATACCCGATACCAATAGTCATATACCAATAGTCATCGACCGATAATTTAACTGAATCGGTAAATCTATCATAAAAGATATATTACCTATACATAAAAGTGAAACAATACCATGTAATACCATGATAGACTAGTGTAATTCCATGTAATACATTTAATATAAATATACGAATTTGTACCCGGTATTATTGATAGTTTGAATAGTTTCTGTTATCTTGACAACTATTTAGAATATAAGAAATAAAACACCGCATTATCGAATGTGTTTAAAGTAACATCACATATCATTAGATATTGAAGGCTAAGCAGCTAACATTAATGATGATCTCCGAAGACTTTTGTATATACTATACTTAATGTATATTTCAAAATTAAATATTTTAATGTTACCATACGAAATAATAATAAAATGTAGTTAATATAAAAATACATACTGTTATACATATATATATTTATATGATTGAAACAAATCTTTAGAATTCAAAATAAATAAAACTCTATATATATATATATATATATATATATATACACACATGTTCAATTCAGATTATTACCAAAATAATTAAAATATGTTTGATAGCATTCAATATTGATGAAAGAAAATATTTATTTAAGTTTAAAAAAAATAAATAAATTAAATATGTATATTCAGTTTAAAAATATTAACTCAAATATAATTAAAAATATACCTTACTATAATTTATTTTAATTTTTGAGTCTTTAAAAATTTAATTGAAAGTTTTGGTTCATAAAAATATTCAACTCTTCATTGAAAAAGAAAATAGAAATTGAAAAGTTTTCAACTTCAACTTGAAAATTAATTCATAGAATAACAAAAATAATAATAACAAAAAAAAAAAAAACAAACAATTATTTTCTCAATTTTCATAACCCATGCATACAAACCCAATCAAAATAAATATACATGCATATCCAGTTGTATAGAAATTATATAAAAACAGAAAACTTTAATATTTTATAAATGCTGAAAATGCATGTAACTTCATTTTCCGTTTTTATTTCCGTGTATATCATTACGTGTTTTTTTTTGTTTTGTAATAGTAGTGGTGTTCTTTTCCTTTATCCAAAGTTTTGGAAAAAAATTCCAATATAAAATTTGATGTACTTATAAATTTTTTGCTAAGGCGTATAACAATGGGCTTAAATCAACTGAACCTATGCAATTACATATAGTAGGTACACTACACGTACAGGGTCGATTGATAACTTAACTATTAACATAAATAAAATATATGAAAAATTGTTACAAATATATGAACAGTTTTAAATATAATGAAATAAAAATTCTGTTCAAAGCTATTAAGGACAGGCATTCAAAACAGTTAATTTTTAAAATCATTATATTTAATCTGTAAACTAAGAAAAAAGTACGGTACAAATGTTTGAACCATTTGAAAAGCGATTTTCATTATTATTATTATTTTAAATGATAGATATTTAAAAGGATACGTAGCGAAAATAAATATTTTTTCAAAAAATTTTTATTTTCAATTATTGTCTTAACATACAAAAATTTTAATTTATCAAATTGCCACAACTAACCCATCTCCAGAATTAAATTCATATTCAATTATATTAGGTTGTTGTCTAAGATAAATCAATTAAAAAAATAAAATGTATTACCAATATTTCATAATAAAATTGAGTTAAAATATTTCATAATAAAATTGAATTACAATTTGTATCAAATTTCCTCGAATTTCTATGAGCGGACGAATACTAGTAATTTTTATAAGCGATAGAATTACAACGATTCTTTAATACTCGTAATTTGTAGAGAAATGTCGCGTTTAAGATATAATGAAACATATAAAATATGTATTAATATATAATAAATATTTAATAACAAACGAAATTATTCTAGTAAAGGAAAAATTAGATTTCATATACAAAATAAATAAAGCTTGAAATCCAATGAAAACGACACGATATTTTCATTCTAAGCTGTGTTCATGCCAGTGCTAAAATAGTAATGCTAAGCTAAACTGACATTTGTGGCAACAGCCTTTTTTAACACTGCTAGCTAAAATAAGAACACAACTTTACCTCAGCTATGTAGCTGGCTGAGTTAATATAGCACAGTATAACCGCCAAAATTGCTACAGATGTCAAAATAAACGTCAAAATAAAAATAAAAACAAACGAAATTTATAAAAGTAGTATATAAGTATATTTTTAATTATATAAGTAAATATATTATATTACATTATATTATATATTTTATTATTTAATTTATATAAAATTCAAAAGAATGGAAATGAAGAGAAAAAGAAAATCTACAAATTGGATAGATGGGGAAATAATTACATTACTTGAGATAATGCTTAACAGGAAAGTAATGCAATTATTATTCTACGATAAGAAAACTACGTCCCAAGACATTTACAGAATGGTTAGTTCCGATATGAAATTTATTTCGTTATAACAAATAAAAACACTTTCGTTTTGATATTTATAGTAACGATGGTATGAATATGCATCCGTGCTAAATTTTTTTTTGACATTTATAGCATTGTTAATTTAGCACCGCGTTTAGATTGTCGACATAGATGGTCGTATAGTAAATCCAATCAATACAATATTTTCATTTTCATTTTCAAACAACAAGAAAAACACATTTTTCATTTAATGATTTAGAACTGTCAAAATGAAATGTCACAGTGCGACAACGACAAAATTTTAAATTTTGATCAAACTCTTGTTGCCGACAATGTCGTGTTGTACTATTATATCATTATGATACCATTTAAATACATTTGTTACACCACTAATAAGACAGTGAATAAATCCTTTCAAATTTTGATTAAAACAATCACATTTTTCCTTGACTATTTTCTAGCCAGTAATTTTGGACACTAATTTGACATATTAGTATAATTGCAAATGGTGACAAATGAAATGAAGTTTGTAAAGTTTTTGTGTTTGCAATAGAATAAAATACATATTTTTAATTTTTTTATTGTAATATCAAATAAGGAAGAAATAATAAAACTAATATGCTAAATTAATTATTTTAAAATTACCACCATTGATTTTTGTTGTTTACTCGAATATTATAAAATTTTTGAATATTATAAAATGTCTTAACAATAAAAATTCCACCAGTATTTTGACATTTCATACAAAGAGTCAGTATATAGTTGGACATTTTATACTATTAGTCAATAGTCACACAGTGATTTCATTCAACTGTCAAAACAGTGATTGTTTCGTGTGAGCATAAGGGTATTATGTCAAATTAAAGTTAAATAAGTATATTATATATTTTATATGAGTTCAAATATAATATTATATAATGTATATCGAGCAATTGATAAAAAAAAATTAATTAAATCAATTCTAATCATTAATCAGTTACACTGTTCACACGGGCTAATATCAAATATTATATGTATATCTTTCTCTTTCTCTTAAATGTCAATATTCACAAGTAAATACAAAAACTAAAGATTTTCTTCATAACCAAAAACAAATAAAAATTTTTGCTCCATACTAATTATATAATCAATAAAAAATTTAAATGAATTCAAATGACAAATATAGTTATGATTAGTGCAGATCGGAACTGAATTATTAAATTTATCATTCTACTAAAATATCTAATTTCAAAAAATCATTTCTCTCTTTCAATTTGATCAAAATTATTTAAAGTTTTCAATTAATCAACATTTTGAAAACGACTGATATAAATGGAGATGAAGGTTCAACTCAGAATTTTACCACGATCGAATAATGCTACTCTAGATACTCTAAGAAAATTATAAGTAGATATAATAATATTAAATAAGTGAATAGTTAAAAATTTAATAACACAATGTAAGAGTAATATTCCATAATAACAATTTAATTTCTCTTTACTATAAACATTGAAATTTTTCTTAATTAAAATGTAATAAAAACAGATTTATTTGAAAATTTATTTTAAATTTTGAAAATAATTATAGAAAGTTGAAACTACAACGAAATTCTATACTTACGCATTCACTAATATTTTTTTTACCTTATATTTTTTATTATCAAAAGAAATTCAAATTCTAGTCCTTTTCATATTCATACACAAAAAAAAAACCATAAAAACAAAAAAAAAAAAAACACAAATAAAAAGAGTACATTCAAATAATGATGATCCTTTTCTTTCTTTTCACCATATTTTCCATGTTATCTGTCAAAAACGACATTAAGGATTCTCATATTTTAATATATATATACAACACACCCATATATATATATATATATATATAACATATTATAACATATATTCGTGTGTAAAGACTTTAAAACGAACAAAAAAAATAAAAATAAAGAATTTTATAAGCGAAGCGAAAAAGAAAATTGAGTTGAAAAAACAAGATAGTGAAGTGAAACAGAGAAAGAGATTGAAGTAAGGTAAAAAAAAAAAAACGAAAAAAAAAAAATTGAATTGGATCCTAACATTGGATCCCTTTCCGTTTTATAAAATCACTTGTTATTGTTTTTTCTTAAGTTTGTTTGTACTTACATCTAGGTCTTTTTGTACATACATTCATGGAATATTATCCTTATACCAACTTTCCTGCTAAAATATAAAATAAACTGTTAAATCTACCAAACTTTTACTTCTTTCCTTTAACCCCTTCCCACCTCCATTAACACTTCTTTCCTTCTCATTCTACATAATACATATTATATTCATTTGTTTCGTTTAGTTTTCTTTTTAATATGAATATTGTGGAGTGCATTCACTACTCTTAACAACAATATCAAAATTTGTATTCTCATAATAATATTATAATACATACTATATTTTAAAATACAATAAATGAATGTATGTTGGTTGGTGTAGTAAAGTGGCTGTACACGATTGAATGATACAGTTCTGTATAACATATTATTGTATATGTACATACATTTTTTGATCTTCATATAAACACCTACCAACAAAAAGGATTTTTAATAGAAAATAAATTTGTTTACTTAAATATTATTATTTTGTATTTGTTTTTGTATTATACATTTTATTCTTTTATTTTAAGGATAAAACTTAAATCCTTTAAGAATTTAATATAAATAGTATATTAAAATAACAAGTAAGTAGGTAGATATGTATGTGAGAATTTTCAATTTAATATTCAGAAAAAGAGAATTTTAAAACATTTTTCTATATAAAAAGACAAGTGTGTATTTTCGTGTCAAATTTTATAAAACAAAAACAAAATAAATAAATTCACTATTTCAACCCATGATTGATATAAGTAAAATTTAAATTTAAATTTTTAATTATTAAAAATTTTGTATTTTATAAAAATATTGTTATGAAATGCAAAATAAAATATGTTGAAGAGCATAAAAAAAAAAACAATTAAACTTTGAGGTTAAAATTGAGGTGAGTTTTAGATTTTATAGCATTTTGCGAGTTAAATTGAGGTTTTTTTTCTAAATATATTATTCAGGTATTTGCTAAGCCTAATGCGATATTTGTTAAATAAATTCCGGGTTTGTTTTTTTTAAATACAGAATTTTGCTAAACAAATTCAGATAATTTTAATTTTGATTCAGATTTTTACGAAATAAATTCAAGTATTTTTTTTTTTTAAATTCAGAAATTTTTATTTTAATCTATGTTAAGACATATTTTCATTAAAGAACATATTTTCATTTTTTTTAAATAATATAATTAATCAAGTTTTTCTCCTGCAACAGCTGGAGTAATATAAGGTAAATTCTGAAATGCAATATTGCCATACTGATGCGGTATCACTAATGTATCAGTACAAAATTCATTATGCAATTCGGCAATGATGATTTGTGTTGCAGATGCAATTAATACATTTTAAATCGGAATTTGACAGTGATGCTTTCAGAATTTAATTAAAATCATAAAAAAAATATTATTTAATGTCGCTTTGAACGTACTTTTGGAAAATTGTGAATCATCAAAATATGATGATATATACAACAAGTAATTCAATTACAAGTAAAACAAACATTAGAACATAAAAATTTGTGAAGAAAGAAAAAAAAAAGAAATTGTACTTTGTTTTAAAATTGATGGAAAAAAAAGAAGTAGTATACCTAAAACAAAAATATATTTTAAAATAATTACCACACTTTCACAGATATGTATTTTAATCAAGTGAAACAATTGAACGAATGAAATCTCAAATAAATTTGAAATGTCAAACAGGCTGTTTATAATAATAATAGCAAACAAGGCATTAACAAATTCTATGAAGTTTGCTCAAGTTTGAACATCACAAACAGTAACGTTACAAAAAAAATGTGATGTTTTCAGCAACATTTTAATGTTGCATTTTAGAATATGGAACTTTTACGATGCGTGAAGCTGATGCATTTCCAAATTTACTAATATTTCAATTAATTGGAATGGAAAGCTTAGAATTAGGCAATTTTTTATTATTATATTATTATTATGTTATTTTAGAAAAAATTATATTTTGTTTGCAAATAACTATGCTTATTAATTTAAATTACTAATGTAAGGTTATAAAGTAATACATATTTTTAATTTGTAGTAAAATATAGATTTAGGTACGTACATCCGTAATGGCAGAATTAATATTTATATTATAAACAGTTTGTATGATATTAGATAAAGATTGATTAAACTCATATCTAAATTTGTAAATTTCATAATTTAGAGTTCACCAATGAGAGACATTGAATGGAATGCTAATCCACATTATGTGATTCACTTAGTTTATAAGTTTTTTGTCATGTGAAAATATTTCTAATTTCTAACTGTTATGAAAATAAATAAAAAACTAAAAAAATAAAAAAATTAATATTTATATACTACTTCTTTTCAATCTTATAAATTTAAAACAATAGGATAATGGTTTAATCATAGATTATTATTTACTTATAAATATTAATAATACATTATTAACATTACCTTCATACCAACCAAAAATTTCCTAATAAATTAGTATTTAAACTTAATGAAATGCTTAAAAAAAATTTATAATGAATTTATAATAATAATAAATCGATTTTTAATTATCGATTATATTGATTAATTACTTTATGTAGTTGTAGTTCATCATAAGATGAAGAGAAGTTTGAGGTTAACATGCTGCAGTAGTGCAGTTGTCTTTTACTTTTAATTGTGTGTAGTGGTATACATTTGCAAAGTTTTTATTTTTAAATTTTAAAATTATAATATCTTATGATTTGGTTGTTAATTTAAAGTTAATTTAAAATTTAAAGTTTATATTTTTTAAATGTTTTAAAGATAATTATTTATATAAAACACCAGAGTTGTATTTATGTTTGTAAACGATGCTTTTTGACATTTTTTGTTTTTACTAAAAAAAAAGTATTTTTCCTTTCAATTATTTTTATATGATTTTTTGATTTTTAAATTTTTAAATTTTTTTCTTTCAATTAAATTGTGAGAAAACAAAAAGAAAAATGGATGGAAAATAAATTATTAATTTGTTTTAAATTGTAACAAAAAAGTGTTTATAAAAAAAAAATTTCTTGGGGCCACTGAGTGGTTATGTTCGAAAAAAAGTTCGGTATCTTTTTACTCGGGGACCCGTTTTTACTAGTGCTATAATTAAATGTTTAAGGTGAAATTTTTTTAAATGAATATTGAAGATTGGTTGAATTTTTTTTTTCATTTTTGTTCCCGTTACTTTTTAAAATTAAATGTTTCTAAAATTTTAGAAATCAATTTTTGAATAAAAACTATCAAATAGATAAAAGTATACATTTAAATTAAGCCAAGACAGTTTTAACAATAATGGCGGTATTATAAATTATTTCAATATTTAAACAGTATTTATTTTCATATTTATATGGCTATTATCATATGTAGTATATATGTATGATGTACATGTTTATTGAAGAAAATTTAAAAGTAGGTAAGGTACAATTTGCAAAAATTATTTTATCTATTGATATGCATTATGCGGTAAGTATTCCTTAATATAATTAATGTAACAAATATTTTAATTTGGCTTGTTACTTTAACGGTATTTTTGACTTTATTATTTTATTAGTGGTAAGTATACATGTAATATGTGCCTAAGTCCTATATTGGTATGTAGTTTATTAATAATTTAATATTTTAATTATCGGATATTTAATTAGATATATATATACATATAAATATATATTTTTATTTTATTTTGTCAAATTTGACACATAAAAAAACTGTTGATAATGCTTTATTTAAATATCTAGCTTATTTTTACATACATTTTTTTGTTAATTTTAATTCATTTCAATGTTTTTAATATTTTCTTTATACACTGACTATAATCAAATAAGAAAAATGAACTTAAGTAATCTAATCGTTTGATACTTTTTGGTAAGGTTAAAAAAAAAAAACAAATTTAATTTAAAAAAATAAACATTATCATATCTTAAACTGGATAAAACTTAAATAATTATCCTAACCTATAAAACTTAGTCTATTTTCTTCGTCGTTCTTACTTGGATGTAAACTTTATAAAAAACTATACTCATCTATATTTAATGGAGCTTCCCTCAACCTCAATAAATCTACTTTATATCATTTGTCTCTGTTCGGAATGAACATGTCGTACTACTGACAGGCATGTGATATCAATATTCTAATATTCTCTATATTATAATAATATCAGATTGTATTTTAAACTTGCATCTTTTTTTATTTCTATTTAATAATTAATTTGGCTTGACAATGTTTTTTAAAATAAATTTTGTTTAAATTTTAGATACTTTTTAAATATGTACATATATCAAATTAACTGTTTATTTTAGTCCTAAAAATTAAAAAAATTATTGGCGTACTTGCCACTAGACTGCTGTGGATAAACAACTCTGCCTTGTTGGCTCGTAAAATTATGCATTTTCTCATAAAACACTATGTTTAAATTGCAATAATATTTATGAATACCATGCTGATGGGGTAATACACAATGTGTAGCGATATCAATATATCAACAATATTACAATATCGATGCCAGTAGTATTATGATTATTCATACACGCATACTAACTTTTAACAAGTTTAATTTTTTACAATTTTTTTTCTTGTAGTTGTGCAAGGAAACAATTTTGGAATTTTTTAGCAAATCATTTTTTTTATCTATATTGACATAAAAATTTTCGTAAAAATCTGAATTAAAATTAAAATTATCTGAATTTGTTTAGCAAAATTCTGTATTTAAAAAAAAAAACTTGGATTTATTTAGAAAATATCGGAATTGGTTAACCAAATTTGGTTTGACTCGAAAATGCTATCTTAGATTTCATAAGATATAGATTGCATATATTTAGGCGAATTTTCAAATAAATTCTCAAAATGTTTGAAATATTTAATTTTTTTAAATAAAATTTATATATTTATTATTATATTTATGCAATTCTTTACAATTTTCTATTAATTAAAATTTATAATATATAAATAGAAAACTTTAGAATGGACTAATTAAATTATAGACATAGCTTCTGCATTGCTGTAAATAATTTAATACAACCATAAATTAATAATATATTATAAAATATTACGTACTAAAATTGAAAAATTGTAAAAGACAAATTGTTTAAGGGTATTGTCTAATAATGAATAAATTAATAATAATAATAATAATTGCTATTATTATATAAGTCTATTATTATTATTATTATTATTATTATTATTATTATTATTGTTATTTTTATTATTATTATTAATGTTTCGTTAATATTTAATTTAATCTGATGAGAAAGAACTAGTCAGCAGGGTAGCAATTCGAATAGAAAAGCTATTATTTTATATAGCATGAAAATTACAAGGATTGACCTAAAAGAGAGTAGTAGAGTAAAAATTGACTAAAACCGAAATAAAAATAAAGTAGGGAAATACTTTTAAATATTAAAACAATTTCATTTTGGTGAAAAAAATCATGATTGGTTCATATGTAATAATATATTGATAGATATAAGGAAATTTTTGTTTGGCTTAGTAAAAACATTAGAAAATTTAAAATAAAAAAATGTATTTCCAATTCTCATTTATAAGTAGAATAAATTAATCCACTTCTGAATATTTGCAATTAAATATTAATAATATTAGATATTAAATATTTGTAATGATGTTAATAAAAAATTCTTCCCGACTTCGAGCTATTAGTATTAATTTTCGTGCAATTCTTATTTCGGTTCTATTTCTGATACTGCCAAAAAATCTGTTTTTTACCGATACTGAAATTTTTTGAACTATAAAGATGAAATAAGAATAATTTTTGCCATGTTCTGTAACTTTTGGACTCTATTCCAATTAAATAGATTTTCCATTGAGTTAATTTGTTATATTTCCAAAAAAATGAGTGGTATACGTTAAAGCCTACAATATTTTGTAAATCAGTACATCGATAAAACTATTTGATAGCGGAATGAGTATGTAACTATTTCACTATTTGGGACAACTGATGCATTGGATGATTTTTGCACTAGACCACTGGCGTTTCACAAAATGTAATGCTTGTCTAGGCTTAACTCGATTGTTATCAAAATAATACATTACAATATATTTACTCAAAACAATGCATACCGAGGCCATTGCAGATATTAAAGCGATAATATTATTTCATATAAAAATAACATTAAAAAACCAATAACATTTTCAAAAAACACAAAAAAAAAAATTCCTTGAAAAATCATTTAAAAAAGTTTTTCTTTTTTCAATTCACATCGATAGAATTTCCATTAACATCTTAAGGAAAGAAAAGCATATATACATATTATATATCATATCGTATGTATATATATCTGTATATATAATAGATCAAGAAAATAGTTTTCCAGAAGCTTACTGAACAACAATCCATAAAAATATATTTAAAAATAAAAAATGTTAAGTTGAAATCCGTTTATTTGTTTTGTATGCAAAGAATAAAAAACTTTTTTTTTTGTTTTTTTTTTTTTTTTTGAATTGCAATTTCTTAATGGATTTCTCATTTCAAAACTTAAAAATAAAATATAAATAAAAAAATAAAATACAAAAATAAACAAACAAAAAATAAATCTACCCGATCATCCCCTCATATATATACAACATTATAACTCTTAAGCTCCCCTTTACTTTTTATATTCAATTGAATTTTTTGCTTGTGGGTTACTGGTGGCTGGTTATTTGTTATTATTATGAAAAATTTATGTTGCTGCAGCAATAAAAAGAAAAATATTTTTCCCAATGCAATGCAATGTTTTCATCATTTCGTTGCAGATTTGTTCAAACAAAAGAACACAACAAAAAAAAAATGTTTTTTTTTTTTAAATGAAAAATCTTTGAAACCACAACATGAGAGAATTTTCCAGCAATATTATTCCAGTTATTTATAGGGTACTATTTTATAATAGCAGAAGTAGAGTAGTGTTCCTTATGACATAATCTTAGAATATGAAGATACTAAACTTTTGAATTGTGTCTCTTCTCTCCCCACTTCGATTCATCAAATTTTCATAAATTCGTGGTGAATCGTGGTACATTATTCTAAATTGTGGTGCATTATGGAAAGTCGTAGCGCATCATGGTGAATAATGGTGCATTATGGAGCATCGTCGTACGTCCTGTTGTATTGTTTTGCATTATGTCACATCGTGGTAAATTATGGTGTATTATTTTATATCGTAGAGGAACGTGGTAAATAATAGTGCATCGTGGTTCATCAGGGTGCATCGTGGTGCATTGTTCAACCTTCTATGCCAATTTAAATTATTAGATCTATCAACAATATTAATTGATGCTACATCGTTGTAGAATTTGTTAAAGATAAGTCATAATATTGGAAATAAGGGTAATATTGAGCTTTTGAGTCGCTCTAACATAAACTTAATGAACAAATACAGAACAATAACAGAAACATATCAAAACTTTGAAAAAATATGAATACTTTTGTTTGACAAACTTAATATTTGTTGCACAAAAGATAATGACACCTTATAATGATGATAAATTAAACTAAGCATAAAGAACCATGACAAAAACCATCACTGTTAACACTCAGGTTATCAACATTCAATAAATTTTATGAAACAGAAATGATTTCGAATTTAGTATAAGACATAGCTAATACTGTCCTTGTTAAATTTTTCATTTGATAACAATGAAATTCCGCGGCAGGTTATGTAAATTGGCAATAAAATTTATTTGTTTAACGTCAGAAGTAAAACAAAATACACGTGGGGATGATTAACACAAGCATCATTTCAGTTACAATTTTAGGTATAATATCTCATTGATTATTTAAATCACTATCAAATTTAATGCGTTACTTTACAAAAGTAGTAGAAGTAGAAGCTTATAATGTTTACAAATTGATAATTAAAGAATAGCTAATATAACATACCTCAAAACAACCACCAACAAGACAATCAATCAAAACGTTCGAGGTATAGTTTTGCTTCAACAACAGGACGTATAATACCATTATCAAACAGACGATTCAAGTATAACACAAGAGGACGAAAAAAACGTGTTTTTACATTTTTTCAACAGACAACAATCTTGAAATAATATTTAGGATTTCAAATCAGGTTTCAATAAGTAACTATATTTTACATTCAAATTAAAGGCGGTGCAATTTCATTGCTCAACATCAAAATTGGAGAATGGTCTAGAGAAGACCAATGGGTGGGTGGGTATATAAGATGGTAAGGCTCAACTTATAGAGTAATTAAAAAAGAATATAGACGACTGAAACCCCAGTATGAAATATACAAATTGATACTATAATAATTAAGAAATTGATGGTGCGCAATCTTTGAGCCAATAAGATTGAAAACATGATTTACAAAATTTTAAAAATTTAGACGACTATTCAAAACGTCAATGAAAATACAATCAAAATCGGTAGTTGAAGTATACAGTTCAATACTAAGAATAATCAACTAGAGGATGCACTCTTTCAGTCGAGAAGATTGAAAACGTTATTAACAAAATGACTAAAATAAATATCACATTAATAATGAAAATTAGGGTCATTAATTAGGACCATTAATTAGGGTCATAACAAATCATTAAATTACAATATTCCTATACATATTTACACATTATATATATTAAAGTCGTACAACACTCCAAGAACTCTACAAAACACCATGGTGCATGAATTGAATTGAAAACGTGAAATAAAAGTTGTATAAGTTGTATAACATTTCCCTTGTGAAGTACTTCAAAAAAAACTAAAGCTTCGATTTGGGCGACTGTAATAATCATTGCAGAATGAATTTGCATCCAAAAATATTTTTTTTCTTTTTTTAATACAAAAAATGTTTGTGTCCTAAGGACAATCAAATTATATCCTTTTAAAATAATTTGTCATCAATAGGAATAATATATAATAAACAAATATGCAAACACACATAAACATACACACATAATAGAAATGGCATATTATGCATACTTTTTATTTGTATATATATACATACATACATATGTATACAAATGTGAAGGAATTTTTGATATAAATGCACACTAAAATAAAAAATTAAATAAAAAAAAAAACAAAACAGAACAAACAGCAAAAAAATTGCACAATAAAAGAAGTCCTTTTTTCAACAAAAGGATTCAATTTTTGTTTCTTTTAATTTTTTTTTTTGTTGTGTTTTTGAAAAAAACCCTTTTTTATCAGAATTTTTTATTAAAAAAAAAATTGCAGTTATATTTTTTTTTTTTTTTTTTTTCAAAATACAATAAAAGAAAAGCTTCATCTCAATTTCACCAAAACATTTTTTTTTATTTTTTTTTTTTTTTTTAAATAAAATAATAATAGTAATAAAAATAAAAACTAGTAGAATAAAATGCAGCTCAAGTCTGAAATATAGCAAGAATAGCGGCCACAACAAAAAAAAAAAAAAAATAAAAAAACAAACAGAAAAACAAGCCATCAGAAACCATTAAAAAATAAATAAGAACAACAAAAATTCTACACTTGAATATGCCATGTGTCTGCCATCTCTTTTACTCAACTTTGTATATTTTTTGTTTGCTTCTCAATGTTTCTATACATTTTCTCTATATATAGTACAACATTATTTTGTTTATATTAATACATCAACAAAATATAATGTATATAACAACTAATAAATAATGATGTGTGGTGGGATATGTACAATAATTATTAAAATTATATGTGTACAATGATTGTAGCGGTATGTTTTGAAGTTATTTTGCTCTAAAAGAGGGTAGTTTTGTTTGATTTATTTTAAAAGAAGGTGGGTAGTCACAAAAATCGCGTTGCAGCGTCGACAATAGGTCACATGTGGTCTTATAGCGATCCCCTACAATACAAAAATATAAACTGGATCATTAAATATTCGTGAGGCAGATCGATAGTTTAGAGACAAATCAGTGGATATTCTGAATTGAAAACTTTTAAGTCTCTGTCATATTGTCAAACATATATCATAGTTTTCGTCCAACCTACACAGTCAAAAATAATATGCTTGTTGTTTTTATGATTGTCAAGACTGTTGAAGATTCGATAATAATCAGTACTGGATACAACAGGATAAAATTATTTAAAATAAGTTATCCATCATTGTCTTGTCACCACAATAATTTACATGTACAGGACTGTGAGTAACACAATTGAACCATTATTTATTATACGATTTATTTCTGTGTCTATAACAAATCTGTATTATGTAATATAACTCAAAAAAGGTATCTTAGAAATACTTTACTTTATGTTATCAAACATAAAACTCCAAAACTTATTTTAATAAATCCCCCACAAGCAAAGAAAATGCTTGATATCTTCCTGTGGATCAAGAAACCATCAAAGCTACAACAATTATTTGTAGTGACAAATCTAATATACGCTTTGTATGTTTATTGATCACACTATGACCTGTCATTATATTTATTTCTATTTTTTCGTTTTTATTGCCAAAATAATGGGATAAACACTCATAACTTCTTGCGCAGCAGAGTTTTACATATTTTTGATATAAGTTCGTTCTATGACTTATGACTGTTATAAGCTTTTTCATGTTAAACAGAAACTGTATATAAATAAGTCTTATTAAATAGATCACTAAAAAAATAAGACCTAATTATAAAAAAAAAATGTACATAAGACTTACATAAATCAGTTTCCAGGTAATCAGCCTTTAAAAATCTTACACGACTTTATATTATGCCAATCGCAGTTTATTCAGCCAGCTAATATCACCAACTTAAAGTTGGGCGGTATACATAAACAAAACAAAAGTAAATATAATTGAGCAAAGAGAGTATTACATTCACTTTACATTGATATTGTTTTTAGTATGGTGATGTTAATCGACTCTTATTTTGGTGCAAGTGAGCTCTCCAATTTTCAAGAAAAAAAAAATATTTCGACAGAATGTTATCACTTATCTTTCGACAGACTTGAATAAAAGATAAAATTTGACAGATGAACAATAGAAATAACCGTTAAGATAGATTTTATATAGATATGGTATTTTACATTAGTATTTTAGTATTTTACGAAAATATTTACGTTAGTATTTTACGATAGATACAGACGAATATTGAAATACACAAGTTTATTAAATTTTATATAAAAAATTGTGTCATTCATCATCTCATCAATTATACCAAAGTTATTCAAAAACAATTGAAAACAACTTCAATTCAAAATGGGAAGGGGTGTTCATATTAAATCAACGATTAAATCTTTCAAATATCAACTTTAGCGGGCAAGGGATTATTCGTTTTTGCACACAGAATAACTGAAAATTTATTTTTTCAAAATGAGAGGGCCAATATTACAATAGAGAGTCGATCAATAATTGAGATCTTAGATATGAGAATGAGACTGTGGTGACAAGATTAGGAGAGCAGAAGAGTAATGTTAATTTATCGTTTAAATTAAATAGTAATTTACTGCTACAACCACTCATACTATAGACAGCAATATCCCAATTTTTCCTGTGCAAATAATTTTGATTAGCACTGTACGAGTATATTGTATAGTACATATTCAAAATAGTTTTTGTTATAGGTAAACTCTTTGGTTAGATTTTTTTTTTGTTTTATGATTTGAATGTTGCAGCAGTGTTGTGACAATTTGTTTTTTTTTTTTTTCATTTCAATATAAAAATTCGCATTTTACATACACACCTACCTATATAATATATTATATACATTTATTTATAAAGTTGTATTTGTGGTTTATTTTATTTATTATTGCCATTAAATATATTTATATATATATTTATATATATATATATATACACAGTATATAGTACATATTATATTTAATACATATTTTATTTTTACGATTATGAAGGGTAAAAAATAAATAACTAAAAAAAAAAAACATTTTATATAGAAAGAAAACGTATACGAGAAAAATAAAATCCAATTATTGTAAAGTTGGGCTAGGTTATAGCGTAATAATTGGAATCATAATAAAAAAAAAAATTTCAAACCACAAAAAAAAAAGAATCAAAAATAAAATATAATAGAAATAACAATTAATGTGGAATGTATAATATATACATACAATATTTACATTGGGACATACTTTTAGTATATATATATATAAACATAATATATAAAAAGGGTAGTAGGTATATATGTATACACTACAAAATGTGAATTTTGCAACTGATCGCCGCAATTTTTTTTTTTTTTTTTCAATCACGTTATTTATGTTAAGGGTAGTTTTATTTGTTAATTTATTTTTTTCGTTATATTTATTAATAATAAAAGTGTGAGAGGGGAAGGGGGATTTAGTAATCTGTAAAAGGAGAAATTGTTCAAATTAATAGGAATAGATAGATGTATTAAATACATTTAATAACTTTGAATATCACAATTAATAAAATATCGAAAATCATTCTATATAGTTTGAATAAGCAATCGATAAGATAGAAAAAGAATGTAACAGTCGTAAATAGAAGCAGTGACAGTAAAATATTTTAAAAACAAATTATTTTTATGGACAACCACAGAAACAGTATAGATAGTGATAGAATTTTTGCTGCTTTTTTATTTCTAATCAAAATTTTCTGCTCTCTGATTCTACCAATCTGATATACTACCTGGTTATGACAATCAATTTGAATTTAAACGTGTACAATGTGTACATGTTTTGTTTTATCTAAGTAATTTGTTTTAAATTAAAAAATATAATAAAAAATATGAAAAAATTTTTTTTATATATATATTTTGATAACATTTTTATCTGCTGCCTGTTTAGTTTCAAATTTGACAGTTTGAATTTGCTGTCTTTTGCTGCTGTTTTTTTTTCTGACAGTTTCTGCTGTCATTGGTGCTAAGATCTATTTCAGTTTATATTAATTTATTTATTTCTTGTTTATTTTCGTTTTCAGAATTTTCAGTAAACATTTTTTTTGCATACCTAAATCACATCACATTCACTATACAAAATAATCTGTGTAACAATCTCAATCCGATTTTGTTCATTGTTGATCAATGAATGAAGTAAGTAAAGAGCAGCAGAACATTGTGTATATCACATTGGGAATAATAACATTCAAAATTATATATTATGCAGACAATTTACGTATATATACCGTATGTTGAAAAACATTATAATTGTAGTGCTACGCATAAAACAAAAATAATCTGCAAAGATTTCTGTTTCAAATAACAGAAAATGTAACTGATTACACTTTCAGTTACACTTTGAAAAATAAAAACAATGATATACAAAATATTTTTTACTGAACTTACATTAGACAAAGAAACTGTAGTGATCATGTTCACAGAATAAACATTGACCATTTGACGCTAAATGTCAAATAGAGTTCAAAAACCCAATATTAGGATGACACACCCAATAGACGATATTAATGCTAAATATTAGTTATTATAATTTTTAGTAAAAGTATGTGCAGCTGGTAGCCTTTACAGAGGAGAGTTCGAATCTATGGTGATTCCGATACTATACATTTAATTTTTTTTCACAAAGTATAGTTGATAAGTTTATTAACGGTTGAGTTCTTGTTTGCCCTTTTCAGATTATAATTTTTAACCATGTAATCATATTCTGCTGTAAAATTATTTTATTTTATTTTATTTAGTATCCAAAATACTTGAGGAAAGAATTTCTTTATACCAAATTATTGTAGGGGTGAGTATAGGAAGAATATAATTTGGAGGGAAATAGAATGTTAGAAGAGAATTGGTTGGTATGTTGAACACGAACCAGAACACAGAAATTGTAAAATTTATATCGGAGAGGAACAGATTATATGTGGCAGCATATTCCACATTTGAGAGATTCTAACAATATATGAATTTCTGTAAACCCCTAGCTAGAGATTTCCACAATGTTATAGAAATGAGTCACTCAATTATATAAAATCTAGAATTATTATATCAGTTGAAGGACTGCCAATTAACATAAATTAAATTTTTTTTTTTTTAGATTTAATTTATTCCGAGATCCAATCCCTACATCACGAATTGCAGCCGCAAATGGGCTTATTGTGATAAAAATAAATAATGTTAATTTTATTATTACACTTTTGAAATTTATTTTCGATAATATTTCTTCACATCTTTCATCAACGAATTTTTAAGTTTATTGATTTTGATTGTAGACCAAAACATCAACTTCTATATTTATAGATCAGAACAGATTTTTTTACCAATAATTTTATAAATTCCAATAAATTTAAATTAAATTAATAAAATTAAATCTAAAAACAATTTAAAATAAAATGATAGCAAAAATAACAAAAAAAAAAAATATGCAAATACAAATATAAAGTCTAGAAACATAGCATTTCTATTCATTACGATATCGAACAAAAAAAAAAAACAGAAACAACAAATACAACAAAGAACACATGTTCAATTATTAAAGAATCAAATTTGCAAATACATCAGTACAAATATAAAACGAAAAGTACATATTAGATACAAATTGCAATTTTCTAAAAAAAAAAACAACAAAGAAAACAAACAAAAAATAACTTTTTAAAAGAATCTGATTTTTTTATTAGCTGGAATCAATTTTCTCAATTTGTTTACATTTTATAAAATTCATTGAATTACAAAATCATTTCTGTATATGTACATATATGTATAATTAAATAAATATATATATATATATATATATAAATAGTTATCTTTTGTTTGCACAATAATTTTTTTTTACTTTTAGATTTTAACAAGCATTTAATGATTTTTATACTCAATAATATCTGAATTCAAATCAGTCGGCCTTTAACTATAAGTAGATCAAATAAAAAAAGGACATTTAATAGGGGTTTCATTAATCGAGTACTAACTCATAGATGAATGAAGAGTGAAGAAAAAGTAGAAATGGACAGACATTTTTCTTATTTTTGTTTTTTTGGATAATACACACACACACACACCTATACATCTTTGCACTGATTGTTCTGAAATGGGTTATAAATAAGCACATAAGTTCATTTTCTCTGAAAATTTAAATGTTAATTTATTTTTCAATATTCCAAAATACTGTACTGTATTGTAATAATGCAATATCGAAAGCCTTTCAAACAGAATTGATGATCATAATAGAAGTCTTAAAATAGAAAAAGTGATGATCGTAGTTTTGAAGTAGAAGAAGTTATGATTTTAAAGTATAGCTTTAAAGTAGAAGGATAATCATAATAAAAAGCTTTAAGCTAAAAGAACTGATGGTCATAACAAATAATAATATGTATATCACAATAGAAGCTTCAAAATGATAATTATAATAGAAGCTTTCAGTTTAATAAAATAAAGTTTATTACCTGTCAAAATACAAAATATATATAAACACTTGCATTCGTAAATATTATCAAGCCGTTATATTAAATCTAAGAATCACTATATAATTGATTTCGACCAACTCAAAAACTTACGATTAAATAATATAACGATTATATTCATAGGGTGCATGGGTGCATGTTTATTCATATTGAATGCATTGTTATACTAAGAATTATATTAAGAGTTTTTTTTTTGTATAAGTAATAAAGTACTATAGGGATTGTTACTACAGCAGTAGGGAGAGTCATAAGGATTATAACTGATTGAAATTGCATACTTTACGGATGATATATTAAATTTATCACGTGTTTTCAATCCTAATGTGTAATGCCTTATTGGAAAGCATGCCAGAAGCCTTAGGCTTCCTTCAAATGATGTCAAAAGAGCCTGAAGAGATTATGAAAAGTTCATCAAAAAAGGACATCCTAAACTTTCTTTATTTCTATTCTATTTGTATTCAAAAAGAAAAATACACCTAGAAACCTACCTAGGTTTTAGACTGAATAGTATACCAATAACATATGGATAAAACAAGAAAAAATTTTATGAGGAAGGATCAAACAAGGATAAAACAAGAAAAAATCAGTAGGATCCATGCAAGTAGAGAATATTTTGGATCTTGTTGTACTGCGATGCAACTGTTTGGTTCTAAGTGGGGTGGATTTAAAATTGCACGGAATGGGATCCATACAAATAAAACAGGTGTTTGATTCTGTTGTATTGAAATGCGTCTATTTGATCCTAAGTGGGGTGAATTAGCAACCGCATTGAAAAGGATCTATACAAGTAGGGGGTATATTTGATTCTGTTGCACTGCAATGCACTTCTGCAATACACTGCAATGTACTTCCTAAGTATTGTAAATTGGCAACCGCACTGAAAAGGATCCACACAAATAAAACAGGTGTTTGATTCTGTTGTCCTTCAATGCATCTCTTTGATCCTAAGTGGGATGGATCGGCAACCGCACTAAAAGGAGTCAATTCGAGTAGGGGATATGTTTGATTCTGTTGCACTGCAATGCACTTCTTTGGGGTCCTAAGTATTGTAAATTGGCAATCGCACTGAAAACAGGTGTTTGATTCTGTTGTCCTTCAATGCATCTCTTTGGTCCTAAGTGAGATGGATCGGCAACCGCACTGAAAAGAGTCAATTCGAGTAGGGGAGATGTTTGATTCTCTTGCATTGCAATGCACTTTTTTGGGGTCTTAAGTGTTGTAAATGTTGATGTAAGGTGTTAAGGTAAATGTTGACAACCGCACAGAAAAGGATACATACGAGTAGGAGAGGAGGGATGTTTAATTCTGTTGATTCTTTGATTCCAATTGAGCTGGATTGGCAATCAGTAGTTTAAAATACGCATAATAATGTTAAAATATATCAATACGTTCTCAAAATTGATAGTAACTATAAGGATTCGAATAGTTGACAAATATAAAGAATTAAAAATAGCATAATGTTTCGAAGATGATAAATTTGAGGTATATATTTATATTTAAAACCAGTTAAAACCCACCAAGACCTCTAATACTATGTGATGGTTGTTTACGAACTATGAAATAATATACATTTCTCAAAAAAGAAACAATTGGCAAGACTATAATAATATATAATATATTTTAATTTCATATGCTAGTTGGAATATATATCATTATACTTTTTTTTATACTGCAACATACTTCCATGCAATGTGAAATAAATAAAAATCATTTTATGTTGCAGAATACATAAAATAAGATAAAATATTTGAAATCAATAATGTCGCAACATAACTTTATACAAACACATATGTATTCAACTATGTATATATATATACCTATCTATATTATATAAATATAGTGACAGAGTGACAGAGTTGTAATACTAATCCAAGTAGTACACACTATATACATACTTAATAATATGTAATACTATATATGCGGTAACAGTATTAGGACAGTGGCAATGACAGTAGCAGTATAGTAAAATGAAATATGACAGACATCCCCACATGATAATATTGTTCTATCGTCGTAATAGTTTATTATTGGATGGAATTGTTGGATACAAAAGAACAACAACAACAACAAAAAAATAAAGTAAGAAAAACTATATAAAAATTGCATAATGTTGTTGTCGTACAACTGAAATTACAAAAAAAAAAAAATAATAAAAACAATAAAAATAAAAATTCTTTTCATTATAAAAAATGGAAAAACATTGAGAATATTTTTGCACCAACATAAAAAAAAAAAACTATTTTTTTTTCTATTTATTTTACTGGAAAAAAAACTCATAATTCTACACAAAAAAAAAAAAAAACAAATGTTTCAGTTCTTATCCAAAAATCATACATATTTGTTTGTATTGTTATTGTTGTTGTTATTCTGAAGAAATGGCACGTACATGTTATTATTGAGAAGATACCACCATTACCAACCAACCTATAAAACAAAAAATGGATATTCTGATGACGCTGTTTTATTATCTACTTTTTCTATTTTATTATTATTCTTGGCTATACTATTTTGCTATACTTTACTATACATTGCGGCTGGCTGCTGCTGCACTTGTTCTTGTGAATCTCAATGTTGAATCCCTTTAGAATTATTGCTGCTATTATTATTCTATCTTTTATTTATCTTTTTTTTTTTTTTTATTCTTATTCATTGAAATCTATACAAACAATAAGATTTTTTTTTTTGTTGTATATATATACTTAGAAATATAAATAATAAAAGCTATATATAGATCATATATTGTATATCTATGGAAATATATACATCTAAACTTAATATATATGTTTCCTTTTCTATGCAATGATTAATGTATATACAAACATTTATAATATGTATGTATATAAATATTTGATATGAAAATGCACATACACATACATATATCCATATGCATAGAAAGTTTGATGATAGAATCAAAAGAAAAAAAGAAGAAAAAAAGAGTCATGTTTCTGCTAAGCTACTGGCATACATAAACTCAGAACACCAGAATGAATAATATTGTGGGATATTAAAAATTCAAAATATATATAGAATAAAAGAGTGTGGAGGAATTAAAATACATATAAAATAAATATGGATACAAGGTGAGCAAATCAGACTGAACAAATTCAAAATAAAAAGGTGATTTGATAAAATTATAGCTAAAAAAATACAAGAATGTCATATCAATGAAAAACGTCTATAAACAGTTGTATTAAGATCAGGAAAAGCTATGTTGAATGCTAAAACAATGTTTATAAAGATTATTGTCACGGTATAGTAATAAATAATCTCCGTTTCTAATCCATTCTAATGTAAGCAATAGAATGGAAACAAAATTAATCTAAAGGCAAGCATTAAAATCCAACGGAATATAAAATTCGACTCTTCTATACTAGATGATAAGTGGAAATTTCAACTTAAAAAAATTGATCTAGATTATTACTATTTTGACTTTAAAAAACCTAGACCTTGAAACGTATAAAAAAAAAACACAGTTATTGTTATATAATTGATAAAAAAAAATCAATTAAAACTTGATGAAAAATTTCATTTCGTTGAATTGACTTCCTATATAAATAAAAATATAGCTCAAGTTAAATATAACGGTAAATTTAAGCTTAAAAGCATTATTTCTGACAATTTTTTTTTGTTCCAACTAAAAATGAAGATAGCATCAATTTACTTTACCACTTTTATTATAAATTTTTATATATTAACATGCGGTGTCTATTTATTTATTTATTTATTTGTTTGTTTAGATAATTATTTTATTTGTCATTCTGTCACCATTGTAATAAGAAAATCAAAAATGAGAATCAAAATATAAATTAAAAAAGTATAAAATGATGATATTGTTAAGAAAAAAAAAAAATAATAATAATAATAATTGATGAGCACATGTGAGTGCAATACAATATTTTTTACATTGCGCTTGGAATTGCTTATTTACCTTGTCTCCAATTGTTTGTTACAATTATGTAAATGCTTGTATAAGTGTCAATTAAGCAAATTAAGAAAGTCAGTACTTCAATAACAACCAAAGAAGGAACCGAAGATAAAATACGTGATTGATAAAATAATTGACTGATGTATATACTAATTAAAATAAATATAATTATAATATAAATAAATATAACTAATTGTGTATAGCATATAATCTTTTTAATATAATGATTTCGGTCTAATATAACAGTTGTAATCAGTTGTAAGTTTAAATCCAATTTAGTAAAATTAATTTACAGTTTGTGTCTAATGAAATGACTTATTCTAATTGTGACAGATAATTCAAATACATATAAATTAAAATTGAATAATTTGAAATTTGGTTTGTGTCTTGCAATTTCTCAACTTGAATAATGTTTCTAATTTATTTATTTATGGCAGTTCAATTCTAATTGAAAACATATTGAATTCAAGATAAAATTAATTTATAGGTATATATATATTTTTTAAATTAATATATATGTATATATTTTTAATTATTTTTATATATTTTATATAACATATTTTTAAAATTTTTGGTATTATTTATTGTCAACAAAATGTCCATTTTATGCCTATGTAAATCAGAATTAGAATTAGTGTGTTATTACTAAGGCATACACCGTAGTTTGTAATATAAAAATTAAATCAATTTTATAATCGCATCATGATTCTATTATAATACCAAATTCATATTAACGTGACATAATTATTATAATGTCAATCGCTTAGTCTATAATGATAGGGGTACTAATATTGTATAGTGTACCTATACTAAAATGGTAAATACAAAAATCGTTTAATTTTTAATTTTATTGAGTTTTATAAACTTATAACTCACTTTGTAGGCAACAAAATTATTTTATATACTTTTTTTTTATTTCTAAATATTTATTATGTATTAATAATTCTCATTATGATAAAATTCTTGTTTAGTAATACATCATTATTGTACTTCATTCATTTAAAAAAAAAATATTATATTATGCAAGTACATATATACAAATAATATTTTCAAATTTATATACATACCTATATATAAATAAATAAATAGGCAAAGGGTTCTTTTTTAATTTTAATTTTTTTTTTTTTTTTGTTAATCTAAAATAGAAAATATATATTTTTGTTTAATAATAAAAAAAATTACCCCAAACAAATTTTTGTTTTATCATAATATTAGTGAAATTCCCTTGTTTTTATATAAAACTTTTTTTTTTATCATATATATAAAACATAGATTCATACATGAATATTATAATAAAATGTAAATATTAAGTCAAATATGCAAAAGCATAAAAAAAGAGATTGCGGGAAAGAGAAAAAAAATATGACGCTGAAGTTGAAGTTTATTATTATTTGTTTTTGTTATTTTTTTTTTTTTATTTTTATTTTTTATTTTTATCCATTTCATTTTGAAAAGCCTCTATAGAATTGGTATGAGCCTAGGTTAGGACTAAAAGCTATCCCATAGGAGAAAGAAAATGCACATTAAATAGAAGATAAAAAATAAGAATAAAAACAACAAAAATTATATAAAAAAAAAATTAATACAGTTATACATGTGGTTGTAATGATTTGTGAACATTGAATAGGGATGTTTATATATTATGTATGTATGTGTGTTTATTCTATATCAGTATATAAATCACATTCAACTTTAGTGGGCTCTACTAGTCTGCCATAGAATTAAAAAAAAAAAAAAAAAAAAAAAAACAGGAAAAAAAGAATTAAAAAAAAAGAAATATGCATTGCCATGACTTTTTATGAAAAGAAATTCAAAACAGAAAAAAAAAATTAAAACAAAAAATCTCAACGTCAAGGCAAAGCAAGGCTTGCTTTTTTTGTTTTAGTTTTGTTTTTGTTACCAACAGTGAGTGCGACTTATTATATATTCTATCCAAATATATATGTATATATTTTAATATAAAAACAAACCCATGCATAATGTTATATAAATGAATATTTTAATGTATATATATAGATATGTATATTATATGTATATAATATATACCTAAAAATGTACACTTCAATGTTTTGGTTTATGATAACGCTAGCTTTCACAAACCCACTTTTTTTCTTGTTGTTTTTTGTTTTATTTTTTTTCTTTTTTTAAATACCCATGATTTTGCACAAATTAATATGGCACCAAGCCCAAAATAGGGCGAAAAATAAAGGAAAATATGAAAAGAGAAAAAACTAAGAAAAATAAAACTAAAAAAAAAAATAAGATAAACAAAAGAAAAAAAAAATAGTTGTGTTGTGTTGTGATAGAAAAATATTGGGAATGAGAGAAATTTTGGTGATATATATATAGAGAAAGGAAGATTACGTATAGATATATATATATATACATTTAATGAAACACAAACAATACAGAAGAAAAAAAAATTATAAGGGTGTATGAAATGAAGACGAAGAACATAAAAAAAAAAAAAAAAAACAAAAAACAATGAAGACGTCGTCTATATTCGTTATTTTGGTTTTGGTTGTTGTTGCTGTTGCTGATGTTCTACTCTATACACATAATTTTGAATGACGCCGTTCTGTTGTTTAAAAAAGGATTTCTTTAGGATTTTCTTTATTTTTGCTTTTTAATTTTTATTGTGTTGTTTTTGTTGTTGTTGTTGTTATTTCTATTGCTTATAGTTTACTATTCTTCTATATAGGCTTCTATGATGGTTTTTTCTTTTTCTATTCTATTTGTATGTATGTGTGTATGTATTTCTGTTTGAAATCGCTATAAAAAAAAATAAAGAGAAGAGATATGGAGAGAAGGAAGGAAATCATGAGGACATTTTTCCATCTTTTACTATTAAAAAAAAAAAAAAAAAAAGCAGAAAAACAAAACAAAAAAGTAGAAAGTTTTTTGCTTTTTATACACTTATATTCTGCTGGTTTTTTTTTTTATTTTTCTATTTTTTGTATTTGTTTTGTTATTTCATTTTCATTGTAGTTCGTTGTATGCGAGTATTATATTACGAATAGTATATTTAAATCAGAGTTTTCAATTAAATTAGATTAGAACAAATTTTTAATTTTAAAGAATATCTAAGAATATTTGATTATAGTTTAGTTGAATAAATGTGGTTTAACAACCACGATAGGCTCAATCGTATTTTCAAAAAAAAAAAAATATGTCTGCAAAGTTATAGAACATATATACATACAATTATTGCAATTTCAAATACACATACTTATGCATTTTCAAAACAAGCAGTACTGATAAAATATGTCTGCAAAGCAGTACTGCTAATACTGCTAAAATAATTTGTTTACAAATAAATATTGCAAATTAAATTTGTTTGTAAACGTTGCTAACTTTATACATAAAAACTGCAAAATTATAGTTGACAGCGCAGTTACTTCATTATTTTTTATAACTTTGTAAGTAATTAAATAAATATAATTCAATTAAAATGAAAGTACTGCAATGCACTATGTATTACCATTGTACTGTACCACAGTACTATTCGTTTATAAAAACCTCTATTATGTGTGCAAGTGTATTATATATGTTCCCTAAAACCATTCAAATCTAATAATTTCGATTGATCAGTTCTTTATTTAAATCAAGAAATATATTATCATCATTTTTATAATTCATATTATCATTATTGATTCCATGTCGTGCCTCAAGGTCACATATAATTATATTCTATTCACAGAGTTGTTCATTATATGTCAAAATATTATTTGTAACGATTTGATTATATAAATCAAAATATATACACAATTAGCTTAGCACTGCCACAGAATAATGATTTGATCGCTCATGATAAGCTCATTAATGAACCCCACGCAAAATATGTTGTCAAAATAATGTTTATGATACCCATAAATAATTAAATTTTTTATCTTAGTATAGATAGATTTATCTCATAAATTATAATTTTATTAATCACAAATGTATAGTTATCCGGGTTTTGATATACATATTATATGTACATTAATATATGTATATATATGTAATATATAATATATGTATATATATATATTGTGTCATGTGTGTATTGTATATGTATATGCATATGTAATACATATTTCTGTATTACAAATTATCTATATCATTAAAATTCAATTGAGTTCAAAAAACTTTATTTTTTCAATGGGCGGTTGAATTCAATTTAAATACAGTTTTTAAATCAATTCTTATCATTATTATGAGTGCATTCCTGAACGAAAGTGAAAATAAATAAACAAACGGTATTATTATATACGTCATATATTTTGCATTTAATTCAATAATTATTGTTGTAATATCATTTATATTCGGTCTAAATGTTGAGAACCACTGTTATATATAAAATCTGTTTTATGTAGGTATGAATTATGATTTCATTCCTTAAAAAAAAATAATATTTATTTCTTTTTTTTTTTTTTGAATTTTCTTTGTCGCTTCAAGTATAATGGAGTGTTTTCCGCTTTTATATTTTTTTTTCTCATATATTTATACATTAAATTAAATATAGTATTATATTTATATATTATATGTATATATATACTATAAAAGAAAAAAATAATTTTTTATTTTAATTTTTCATTAAATATTGTGAAAATTTTAGCTTAAATTTCACAAAAATAAAAAAAAAAAAACAACAACAACAGCGAAAAAGACTAAATTAAAAATTAAAAAAAAAGGAAAATTTTGAATAAATAATAATAATAATTTGTATTGCATATATTTGGGAGAAAATTAAAAATTTTCATTAAACTACCTACCTACAGTATTCAAATTTAAAATATAAATTTTCTTTGGACATTAATTTTAGATGTTTTTTTTTTTAAATTTTATTTATAGGATTTCTCTAAAATGCTTTTATTTGTTTTTTTTTTTATTTTTAATCATAATTTCGTTCACTTAATTTTGAAAATTTATTTTGATTAAAATATTTTAATGAAAAATTAGATTACAAGAAGATAATGTAATGTTAATTACAATATAGCTACGCATTAAATATAAATGTGTTAATTTGCTTAAGCAATTGTTTTTCCTCAATATCTACCCATTACACTTCATATGCCTTCTTATATGATATATTCTATAATGATTTTAAATGTCTGCAATATTCATTACAATCTGTCCATTGATCATTCATTTCAGTGCATTACCCAAATTACAAAAATTTGATACAATATATTATATGATAAATAGTAAATAAACTCTAGTGCATACAATAGTACAAAATATAACATATTGCAAAGCCGATAGCCCTGATAACTAGTTCTTGTAAATCACTATTGTGTATAATGTAAATTATATTCAATAAATAATACCATTTCCCAATTTATGTCATAATTTAAGTAACTAATGTTCATAATATTTTGTCAAAAGACCACCCAAGAGATGAATAAAGAAATATACAACTAAATAATATTAAAAATAAATGTCAATGATTACAAATTCAATTTTAACTAGAGATTAACAAGTAGTGCAAAATACACATATAATTGGTTTTAAAATAAATCAAAGCTGATCAAAGCTGATAAATCAAAATTGATTATCAAAAATTTACATGAAAATGTTCAAATTTAGACAAATTTTACAGTTAAAATTGAATTTTATTTAAACTATACATATTTTTTTCTATTATTTGTTCAAAGCAAAGACTATATGTACTATAACGACGCTGTATAGTATTTGCTCAAAGTCTATATTATGTATAAAATATAAAATATCAAAGTCTATATGTATAAAATTAAATTAAATTAAAAATCACTGAATCACATTGGTTACATTGCAGAGCTCACATAATACGGTGTTACATTTTGAAATACCTCAAGCACAGCTTCCAACAAAAGATAACCCCCCCCCCCCCCCTCTTCTATGATCCACATAATATTATTACAGACTCTATGGATATAGAAAACTACAACGAAATTAATTACATAATAACTGCAGCTAAAAATTGATACACAAATGGATATGAGAAACACAGTTGCAATGATTTAAAAACCGTTATTTGAAGACTTTTTAATTTTATTCATCACGAATTCATAAAACATAAATTGGTAAAATAGACTGCATCAAAAATTTAAATAAATTTCCATTATTCAAAACAAGTGAATACAATTTGATTTTATTTATTAAAAACAATTTTTCAATATTAATGTTTTATTTATTTTTTTTTTTTTTAATTTAAAAAATATTAAAATTTAATTTGAATAGAAAAAAAATACTTTAATAATAAAGTTTTTAAATATATATTTTTAATTTTTTTATTATTTTCATATTTTCTTCATTATTTTAATTGCACAGATCCTGAATTGTTTTGTTTTAATTTTTCGTTCTTTATCTATTTTAAAATATGTATTGTATATAATAAATGTAGGTATATACAAAAATATGAAGCTGTATATAAAATTTTAATATCCATATCCTTTCTCAATAATAATAAACTTCCGGTTTGCTTACCAAGCAAATATTATTATTTTTTTTGTTATTTTTTTTTTCTTTAAAGAAAAAATAATTATGGCTTTCATAAATATAAAAAATGATTTTGTTTTTTTTTTTTTTTTTTATTTTCATTTTCCAATTTTAAAACAAACAGAAATGAAATTTTTTTTTTCTTACTTATATGCACTCCATCTATATATTTATTTATATACATATAAATTATTTATATATATGGTATATGTATATATTAAGGATCATTTACTATAGATTAATTTTTTCATTATTGTGCATTATTTGATTGTACATATATACGTTGTGTTGTATATATATATATATATATATATATATATATATATATAAATATATATATATGAAAAACGAGGGAAAATCCAGTTGATTTGAATACAAAATTTCAATTATAGGAGACGATTACGAAGATAAGAGAGCTCTTATATAGAGTAAAGTGTTATTGGATAATATACGATTATATATATATATCTATATATATATATATATAGATATATAGAATATTATCGAAAATGGGTTTTTAAAAATCCAAGATAAAAAAGTGAAGAATTATAAGATGAATATGAATGAAATTGTTGTTCTATATATATATTGCAATTTATATACCCATTAACAATAATCTTTGAAATTTAATAGAAATGATATCGGAAAGGGACATTATATTCGATTCTCAAAGTCAGTTTACTGGACTAGCATAATGAATCAGTTTAGTTTTTATCTATTAACAATAATGATCTTATCCACTAACCTACTAGGCCTAATGTGAGCCTGCAAGCCCTAATGTGAATGCCTAGCCTAATGAACCTACTAGCTCTAATGTGAACCTAGTCACACACTATACACAATATCTACTGATAGTTTTAGTATATAGGGTTAAATAAACGAAATACTTTTTTAATAATAGATTTTCTAAGTAGTAATGATATAAAGGTAATATATAGTACTATATACATATCTATATAGCATTCTCAATAAATAAATCGGATTAGTCCTTGCTATTTATTAAAATGAGTAAAACGAGAATAAATTTTTAATTTATTTATTTTATTTAGTTTTAATTGATTTATATTTTAAATTTCTTCATTTTATTTAGTTGTCATTAGTTTATAAGTTTTAGGACGTTAAAATTAATAAGACTATTTTTATTTTAATTGATTTTTATAACTCACAGATGTTGTTTACAACATTTTAATATATAAGTTATAGATTAATCAGAATTAAAAATCAGTATAAACTAATTACAATACCTACTCTACCATGCATGAACAAAGTAGCAGTAGTATAAATAAAACTTTGAAATGATTTTGCTATTCTGTTTTTGTTTTTCCAAAACATTAGCTTTTGTACACGAATCGATAATACAGTAATAATTGTGTTAACAAAATTACTGCTTTAATATATTCATTACAAAAATGTTAATATTCTTCTTATTAAATTAACAAATACAATAATTTACATTAAATTATAAATGTAATTAGATTAAAATGGATCCAGCATATTATAATAATATCAAAAGACCAGATATTAGATCAGAATTTTCAAGCAAACCGCATACAAACAATAAATAAGCAAATGAATCAGGCCTGTAATAATAATGTCAAAGAGCCGAGATCAACAATATCTAGTTTTATTTCTAATATATACAAAATACTTATGATAATGGGGCTTATGATGGACAACGTAACGGAAAATATACCACGATATACCTACGATATATTTTTATCATCTTTACTTTGCGGTTGTAGTATAAAAGAAAATTTAATGATAAATTTTAATATTTAATCCTAAAAGTATGCAATCGTGTTCATGATAAAGATTTTCCTTTTTGTTTTAAAATTTAAATTGTTGTTTTTGTTTTTGAAATTTAATGTAAAAATCTTAGTGCATTCGGATTTGTTAGTAAAATAGTAGAGATTATTATTTCTTAATTGATTAAAAAATAATTTAAAATTGTTAAAAAATTATGAATATATATCATAAAAACATACTCATGGATCGAGAACAGATCTAGAACATTTATAGGTGGTACAAGAGTAGATTATATACGTAATAAAACTAATCTGATTGTCAACGAGTTCATTGAGATTGTCTATATACATATTGTACCAATGTTGTTCACTGTCTCAATGCTCTCTATTTGGCTATCAATTTTGTATAAACTATTAGACTTGATCCCGAATTCCACCATTCAAATTAAATAATAATAATTTTCTACGATATTTCTATTTCTCCGACCAACACTGTACCTACATACATATATGTATTTTAATAAATTCAAGTTTTCACTAGAGCTCAGATATTTTTATATATATATATATATATGTACATATATACATATTATATTATCGTATTGAAATTCATTTCATTCGTGTTGCAAAATGTTTAAAAAAAAAAAATAAAATTCATAATTCAAAATATGGGATTTTTTTTCTTCTTCTTATTATTATTATTGTTATTTTTTTTTTTAATATTTGCTCTATAAACTCATATTACTCATATTAAATATTTTATGAATAGATTCATATTTTATTTTTTGTTATTATTATTATTCTTTTCTTATTTCAGATAATATTTCTATAAAATATTTCAAAACAAAAAAGAATGCAAAAAAAAAAAATTAAAAAAAAAACAAAACCTTAACATTGCATATTTAAAAATCTTCTATGTAAAAAAAAAAAAAAAAAAAAATAACAAAAAAAAAGAGAATAAAAACGCCTATTGGGAAAAGTGCACTTGTCAACTTTTCATTTTTCATTGCATGCATGTCCTGCTTTTTTTTGCTTTTAATATTTTTCTGTGCTGCTGCTTTTATTCAGCAGTACCATATATATATATATATATATATCATCTTCCATTATTAATTTTCCCATATTGTGTTCATTCTAGTGTTTGTTTTGCTTTTTTTTTTCTTTTTTTTTTTATTAAGATATACAAAATCAGTTACTAACTCAGTAGTACTAAATATATATACGAATGTATATAAGGAGTATAGTATATATGTTTAATTTAGAAATAAAAAAAGATATATATGTATATATATCTATTTATATTGATGTACAAAATTGATCAGAGGTGGGGTAACAGCTTTGTAGACCTTCGAAAATCAACTTTTAACAAGCTTAAAATAAATGACTCAAATCATTGTTGATGATGATTTATGATTAACAAGCTAAATATATGATATGCAGTGTACATTGTAATAAATAGAAATATGTTTTTTTATAGGAATCTATACTATTAGTATTATTATTATGTGTGGATTGTGTAAATTAATCAAATTGAAAATTAGTTTATAGAAATCAGTTTTTTCAATATCTCCGAACAAAACATTTACATTCCACTTCCGGTTTTAAACAGAATCAAAAATTACATTTTTACTCAAACTTAATTACTATATGCATGATGACAGTTTCATGGCTGATAGAAAGTAGTTAAATTTCAACTACGTTATGAATATAGTTTTATTTTTTCTTCCCAAAATCTCATCCAAGCAACATTTAAAGCCTATTTCAGACTTCAAAAGCGTCAAATTTCGTTATTGAATTGAATTACAAAACGTTCCTGGTACATGGGACAGGAAGTATATATTTATCAAAGATTAGAATTAGTGCTTCACTAATAATCTTTGATATATTTTTAATTAATCTTAACTATCTAAGTAAAATGTTTTAAAACTATCTCTATGAGCTTAATCGAAAGTAGTGCATAAAAGATGCAATCTATCTACGTATATTAGAAAGAGCAACAGTAAATTAATCAACTACTACACTTTATGTAGATTTCAAAAACCTAAAACGCAATATTTAAATCAAAATAAATCCGATTTATATGACAAGCCTATGCTTCGCTTCAAACCTGCCAATGTATGATTAACCAACTATCATTAAATTCTGTTTTTATAGATACAAACATGACCAATTCTATATTTATGACCTATATAAATTCATGACGAACATTAACACATTCATTCGTAATTGTCCTTTTTCCCTTTTACCCACCACCTATCCTAATTTTCCTTTTCCTTTATCACCAAACGTAAACCAATCGGTATAAAAGGTATTCACCTAGTGTTCTGTTTGTAAATAAAAAAAAATCACAAATTTTTTAATCTTGTAGAGTCTTCCAAGATGTAAATCTTGAAAATCAAATAATTAAAATAAATTTTGGTAGGCAATGGGTTAAAAACAAAAAAATACAATTTTTGATATAACTGTCAACATTTTGACAAATTTGATTTTCGCGTTAATGACATTTCATATATTTGCAAAAAATTTTTTAAAAAAACAAATTTATAAAAATATCACCACCTACCCTAGGCCTCATATATTCTCTAAAAGACTCTGTTTTGCATATACATATACGATGCCTAAAAATACAGATATATATATATATATACATTGCATATTATAATGGGCATATTTATTTTCAAGTACATATTACAATGCACGTGTATGAAGGAACAATAATGCAAACAACAACAAAAACACTAATACATAAGTTGTGATATAAAAAAGTAAAATAAAACCAAAAATCCATTTAAAAAAAAAAACAAAAAAACACAAAAAAGGAAAAATCAAACTCATTGAAAAGCTCTTTTCAATTCACATTTTTTTTTTTTATTTATATTTATATATACATGAATATTGTATGCACATACATATTTATAGTGAATTCATTTTTATTTTCCATTACCCTCAAGTTCATTAGCTTTGATAGCAAAGCAGAAAATAAAAGAAAAACTACACAAAATAAAAAAAATAAAAAAAAAAAACATAAAAGAAAACAAAAAAAAAAAAAAATAGTCTGAAAAGCCTTCACTTTGAATTCTATAAGGTTTCCTTCTATATATTATGATGGAGGTATTTTGGTGGAATTTCATTTAAACTTTTTTCATTTTTAATTCACATTTTTCGTTTTAAGTTTTGTTTTTTTTTTTTCTTTTCATCATTTTCTTCTCTCTCTCTCTCTTTTGATCTATCATCTTTTCTATGAAGCACCAATAAAAATTTACTATATACAGTGAGTTTTAAAAGCAAATTAACAAATTCGATAGTTATGAAAGCAAACAATTTCAATTTTATCAATTAGTCAAATTTAATTAGAAATTAGGTCAATTGCTAGTATTCGGAAATCAACAAATTAATTCTAAAAACAGCTTGCTTCCAAAACATCGATATTTGGAAAAACAAAAATTATTATTAGTAAAAGCAAATTTGACATTTATTTGCTATTAATTTCTGACAGTTCCTTGTACAGAAAATAATTTTGACCAATTTATTACATTCAATGCGACACTGTGCGACGACGATGATTTTAGTTTCTCTAAATTGTTTTTGAAGTTTTGACAATTTTTGAATTCACGTGTTCTTCTCTAGGAGTTCTTAAGATGACTTCTTGTGAAATATGAGCAACAATATTAAACGATTGTTTATGGATTTCGAAACGTATGACCAACTGATCTGAGTTTTATTTTTTTTTTTTACATTATTGATAGTAGATAGAAATACATTTTCGTAGATTAAGTGCGGTACTAGAATTTTTAATTACATGTGAGCAGGGAACTACGATGTTATATTATTCGAGTATATATTTATAAAACTTTTCTGGCATATCAGACTATTGTCAGAAAATAAACCTTCTTAACAATATTCAATTTTAGCTTAGCGATGGAGTCTGGTGAGAACCAAAGATGCGAAATTGTGCTTCAATAATAAGCTTTGATATAATTTTAATTAATCTTAACAGTCTAAGCAAAATATTAAAATATTTTAAAACTTTCCCTATATGTGCATAATTGCAAAATTGCGGAGTGGGTGTACAACGGGTCAAAAGGCCTAAGTGCATAAGATATAAGCCAATTTGAATTACGGTTCTTATTTTCACTTTATTAACCAATCTAACAACCAACCAGTTCCATTTTAAGTTATTAATTTAATATACAATTATGAATATGTACATTATACTAAAAAAAAAAATCTGATTAATAACAGTAAATATTTTATATACTCGTTTGGGTTTACATATTCGATTCTTTAACCTGTGTTAGAATTAAATTTATAAATTACTATTTTACATAATGGCAGCACCGACCTAAAAACTCTTTAACGAATGATTTCTTAAAGTATTTTCGGAAAAAAAAAATTGTATTCTATATTCAAAGATTGTATTCGTAAATTTAATCTGGGCTGCAGAGGGTTAAAGAAAATCAGTTTATAAAAAAATAACGTTTAACAAATGTTCACTATAGAACTTAGTTATACGAGCTAAAATAATGTGCTTTTTTTGTACCTAAATAACAGTACTTTCTAGTTGTGTATCAGACTTACCGTTTTTGAGTACTTAGTAGTAGTTCAACTCTAACATGTTTGTATGAAAAAATGATAGTTGTGTAAAAAATGTTGTTTATCGTAAAAGTTCGATAAATTTTGTTTATTATTAATTGTTTTGATGCATTTTCTACAACTTGGCGATATACAACGTTCATAGGTCAAATTTGTCATTTTTCAGGTAAAGTGATATCTAAATATCAGTAATAATTTTGATATCTAAATTTCAGGGTATATATAGTGATATCTAAATTTCAGGGTATTTATACAAAGCGGATTTATTTTTTAATTATCTATTTATTAATGTAATTATGTTCTTTTTATAACTGTTCATTTAAATAAATAACATTATTAAGCTGCTAGTCCAAGCATCTAGGACTCTTAATAAAAATTTATTAGAATTTTAATGGTAATAAAAATGTTAATATAAAAATTTTCCTCAATTTTTGTTTTCAATTATACAATCATTAACAATATATATGTTCAATTTGGCGGCAGCGTACTACAACAACATACTGAATTGTATAACACAACTGAATTCGAAAATATATAACAGGGAGAAAATATACGCAATATATACGCAAAAAATTACGAGAGCCGGTTTTAACTGAAATTCATATGGTAGTATAGATAATGGTATATCATGCATCAATAACAAGGTTTAATCATCATAAAAATTACCAATTTAATAAATTCTGAATCGAAATGAAACAAATTGTATTAAATCGAACAAAGTGAAAATACACAATTGATTGCATATGTTCTACCGCAGAATAAAATAATGTCAGATGATTATGATGATGATAATGATGATAACGATGATTTAACAATATTCTATTTATTTATATTTGTACAATAGACAAGAATACAATATATTGTTTATACAATATCATAATATACTTTGTTCTTTTCTATTACTACTAATGTTACACTTTTATCATTTTATTTACTTTCTTGAAAATAACACTTTCTTTACTAACTATATCTGTATATATAATATATATTATATAACATATTTACCTGTATAGTATAAAGTATAACAATAATTTAACTTTCTAATAATTTTCTAAATATATACATATGTATGTATGTATGTATTTGTTTTTCTTTTAATACATTTTAAAAATAACATTCTTCTTCATTCTTTTTCAATTACATATTTACAATTTCAATTTGACATGCAATTACTAAATATTCTTTATTTCTTTTTTTTTAATTCATAACTTTTAGCCTACTATTATTATTATTATTATATTAGTTATGTATATTATTATGTTTTTCTTTTATTTGAAAAATATATACCTCTTCAGATTGTATATTATTATATATTATATGGATATACATAAAAATATAAATATGTAAAAACATTATAAAAATGTATAGTTGAATATTTAATAATAATAATAATAATAGTAATGATAATAATGATCATAATATTCATATGAAGAAATATAGAATATAAAATATGAAAACCAAGTACCATACATATATTATTACAAAAAAAAAAAAATTTAAAACTAAAGAATACATAAGTCGGGGGCACTGAGCGTCCTTGACTCGTGTTCATAACAACATGACGACTGTATAATATAAATTTCAAAAAAAAAAAGAAAAAGATAAAAGAGAATGTAAAATGCAGTTTTGTTATTGTTTTTGTTTTAAATAACCTCTATAGTAGTTTTAATTTATTTTCATACAACATATACAGAATAATATGATATAATACATATATAATATATAAGTTCTATTACTATACATTTATTCCCTATTGGTACTACTTTCTAAAACTATTTTCTAATATATGATGAAAAACTATTTCAATTTTTCTTTTTTTTTTCTGTTTTCTTTTCTACTTTATAATATGCATGCATACTTGTATGTATACCTCTTTTTATCACATTTTTACTTTACTAATTTCTATGATCTATACCCAGTACAAAACTATACCTTATTTCTATTTTTTCAATTTTATCACTTTTTCTCCTTCCTTTTTTTTCTTTCTTTATAATATCGTTTTCTCCCTTACATTTCTCTTATGTTTTTATTAAATTCAATTCTTTTATTCATAATAATAATAATATATTTCTATGCCTTCATTTATATGTACATAACATATAGTACATTATTATCAATATTATTATATTTATTATGCCTTACACAACTTTTGTTTTGAAAAATTCTCTCATTCTCTTTTATATCAAAGAGCATGTGCATCGTTTATTTTAAACAAATGAAAAACGGCAAAAAAAAATTGCATGCTATTAAAAGAATTTTCAAAAATAAATAAATATGCATTTTAATCAGTGGCGTAGTGTAATCGGGCAATTTTTTTTGCATTCACTGGTTATTCAGTTTCTAAAATTAAATAAGAAATCTGTGTATTAAACTTTTATTTGACATTTGAAGCCGCCGTTGAAAAGCGTCGACGTTATCTTCAACATGATAAATATTAAGTGTAAATTGTTTGAATCTAATTAATATTTCTCCACTGATAGAGTTAGTTACCAGAACAATGATAATGATGATGATAATATTGGTATGGCTAAATAGTACAATAATGCAGAGTCAAAGTTACAAATCAAAACGATTATGTAATCAATTTAATGTGCCCTTGAAAACAACTATATAAATGCATATTAGTGCATTCCTACTATAACTATAAAACTGTATTGAGATTACATATAGTATACATTATATTAATGAAATCTGAATTAAAAAAAAGCTTATGAATATTATTAATGTGGTTTCAGCACATCAGAATATGAATTTAATATTGTAACTGAAAAACACTATACTGTCGTTGTTAACATCCAATATATAATCGTATAATTGATGTTAATAAAATTGAATAGACTTTTGTTTAACCATAGTGACAAAGTTAATATAGGGACATACAATGTCTGATCTTTCATAGATCTGATAATAATGATGAATGAAATCGATTTGCTACGGCGGCAGAGGATAGAAGATGATTAATCGATCAATAAAAAATTACCAGTGCACACTCAATAAAATATTTTTTTTTATTTATTTATAAATAGATAAACCCTTTTCCCTTTCGAAATGTGGGCCTTTTTATTAAGTTATATTAATTATTTGGTATATATTTTTGTATATTATATATTTATATTATTTTTTATTAGTTATATTATATCTTTATTAATTATTAAATTATATTTGAACCAATGTGGTTGTATTGAAAAATACATTTCCAGTAATTTTCGCCATTTGAAAAATGTTTTCGGTTCTCACGGGGTTTGAACTCGTGCTCCTCCGGTCGTTACATTACTACACTCGAGTGCTTTACCACTCGGTTCGGCATATTATTTTTGATTTTATATAAATTTTAGTATACCGCCAAAAACAGACTTGCAACACTATGTACACCACTGATTTTAAAATATACATGCATAATATACAAATACAGTATAATAATATAGAAAAATTTCCTATTCAAATTTAAATACAACATTATATGTATATATATATGTATATATTATGTTGTAATTCACTTGTTTTTGTAAATGTAAGAAATTTTTTATCAACTACACAATTATACACATTGCACTGATTTTATTATTTTATATTGATATTAGTTTGTATATGAATATGATATAAAATTTATATCGTGATATAAAAAATAATTATATCATGATTTAAATATTTGTACATGCACCATTTTATTTGTATTGTATTTTAATATTGTCCTTCTCTTTTTGCCCTTCACCCTTGTACATAATATATGCATTTTTTATTACATATATATTTAATTTGTACATCACTGGAAAATTTATTCACTCATTTGTGTATATATAGAGGTAGATATATATTATGTTTTATTTATAAAGTTTATATAAAAGAAAATTTTCATGGAAAAGTTCATGGGTAAAAATAATTGGGTGGCGGTAGAGATTTTAAGTGAATATTTTAATATTATATATATTTGAATTATATGCATCCATATAATATAATATAAGAGAATTAATAATATAGTGATTTAATGTGTGATAAAGATAGATATATATATATATATATTATATAAATAGGCTAGATTATAAATATTATATATGGTATACATATTTTTTTTTTCTATATAGTTATATTAGCATTATGTTGTCTGCATGCAAATAACCTAACATAACCAATCCAATATAATATATTAAATAATCATGAATTTGAATGAATGTGTGCGTGTTTGTGAATATTTTAAATGAATGCAGAGTAGAGTGCAGTGTATACAAAACATGAAAATGTTTGCATGCAATTTTTGATTTTTTTTTTTTTCATTTTATATAAAAATAGAAAAAATAAAAGAAAAAAATAGTAAAATGGTAAAAAAAAAAACAATTTAAAAATTACTTAATATAGAGATATATAGAAGACTAAGGCAGAGAGAAATAAAAAGAGTGAGAGGAACGTAATGAAAAAAATACCTTCGTAATGAATAGAATAAATTCTTTTAAAATTAATTTTTTTTTTTTTTAATTTTTCTATGTTAGTGTGGTAGCATTTTTCTGTGGATGATACATTTAATATGACGTTATATATGAAAAATTTATAAATGCATTTCCACTGAACTGGAAAAACTATTTTAAGTTGTTTTTTTTTTTTTTTTTTTTTTTTTTTTTTTTTTTTTTTTTTAGTTAGTGTTTACGATTTTACAATGAATATGTTATAAATGAAAAGAAATGTAATTTTATGATATAAAATTATTTATATATATATATTATATATATATGAATGTATATATAACTATATGTGTTATAAGAAATGAGAAAATGTATATACATTTCACATAATTAATGTATCATACTCTGTACAGTAATTTATGGAAAATATATATGGAATATTTTAATGGAGAAGGTCGCTAGCAGACCACAAAGTACGTTGTATATAAGAGTGATTGTGCCGCGTCCCGTTTTCTAAAGGGAATACCGCAACTCAAAATACAGCAGAATAACTCGTCACTCCGTTTATTCCACTTGTTTTACTTCATATGGCAAAAATTCTTTTTTTTTTCAATTTGGAGTGGGTTTTGTAGGTTTCTGGAGGTGTCGAATCGAATTTTACTACCCCTCTATTTTTAACATATTTGACGATAGTAGCATTCGAATTGTCATCTATGACCACCTTGAAAACCTAAAATATAAATAAACTAAACACTAAGAATTAATAATAAAAAATCTCAAAATTCAATTTTTTAAGAACTTTTTACGACCTAGTTTTGAATCTTTAACTACCAAATATGAACCGGTTAATATATATTTTGAATAAATTTTGAACACTCATAATCTTTTTTTCTAAAATTTAATACAGAATGGCAAAAATACTTAATAAGAGTTAATAAGAGCCATCATAATCGTGATCGTAACAAAATGTATGCATCTGTGCATTTACTACAGTTATAAATTTTATATATATATATATATAACTATTTATTATCATACCATAATTATACAAAATTAACTTTGTGAAGGTGTTCGTTTTATTATTGGAAAATCCATTTGATAACTCACCTGAAAAAAAATCAAAAAAAATAACAAAATTAATTTAAAATTATAAATTTATGTACTTAATAAAAATAGATATTTATATTTTTACATATTAATACAGTATTGGATTTTTAAATAGTAATATAATAATCATAAATATATAAAACATTAAACATTAATGAAAAAAGATAGTTATGGTAAGTAGTAATATTAAAAAAAGGGTAATAAAAATAAAAATTTTATTTGAAATTAACCTTGAATACTGTATTGTGTGACCTAAATAGATAAATGTATTTATTTTGTTGGGACATTGATTAAGTTGTGATGTTTTTAAGCTCTTTTGAAGGAAAATGGATAAATGATAGATGGTATAACGTAACACCTAAAGTGTTAATCGAACTGAGTGTTAATCGGTTAGTGATGCTACTTTATGAATATAGACTATAGTTTAGAAAAATTGTATGCCAAAAATGGGAATCTATAATTATAATTAACAAGCATTTAAGGACCTGCGCAGTAGATTTCGATTCTCCTTATTGAACTTCTAATATAATAAATAAGTTGTATATAAAACAAAAATGCGCACACAGTTGAAAATTTTTTTCTCATATGATTTTATTATTCAGCAAATTCATTATGCGCATATGTGAGATCTTATGAAAATAATAAACAAAAGCAAACAAATCAGTTATTATAATTACATGCAGTGAATATAATGTACATTGTACATATGTCAAATAAAAACAAATACATACATCTAAAATAAAAAATATAAGAACAACAAAAAAACAAATCACTTGAATTCTTCATTTTTATCTTTTTAAGTAGCTGTTTCTAAATTTTGGTTATTTGTAATAATAATATAGTTTTTATTAAAATTATGTATTATGTAGGTAAACATACCTCTTTAATGACAAAATTTTTTATTTTTAGTAATTTTATCCACTAAATGCCACTTACTATAGGGAATATATCAGAAACGAAGCAGTATATGAGGGACGTGTATTTATGTCAGTACGTAAGTTACTGTTTTTTTTAAAACTTTAAATTTGGCTTCAAATTGAAATATAATTACTCAACAGGGGCCCCTAGTTTTTTTTATAATTTTGTTTAAGTGGCCTTTGAACACAATATAGGTAAAAATGGGAATTTAATAGACTAACAAACCATAATCATTATTGTCCCATATTCGTGGGGCATAGGACCGAAGTTAAACAAACCAACGTTTAATTATTCGATATTGAATTACATTATCATTAAATAGATTTAATTAAGTATAAGTAATAAATAAATAGATATAATTAATTCTAAAAATAAATAGTAAATATTTAAAGAAAGTAATTAGAACAAAAATAACAATATTAAATTTTCCACAATTCATCTAGAATATGCATAAAAATACATTGATTGTGTTTAAACCGATATCAAAACCATCATTGACAATTCAATTTGAACCTTGGTCAATTGACAATAACCTTAGTAGCCTGTTACATTATATCTGCTTGGTTTAAAGACTTGCGAAACCCTAAATAATGTATATTTGAGACAGTTGTACTCAACCTCGTCTTGCCATCTTTATTTTAGTTTAATCTTGTTTCCACTTTTGTATGGAATTGCAAGTATAGTATTTTTTCAAAAAATGTCCTACTTATCTTAATCTTTGTATACTTAAAAAGAAGTAGTGGAAATATTGAGGTAAAAAGTATATTTTTAACTTTTTTTTGACATTCTTTGCCAGTTCATCTTCAAAAAATGTGCTGTCCACCGTGGTGTTTGTGTCTTTATAAAAAAGTAGTAGAAATAATATAGAAGAGAGATAAAAACCATTTGCAATTAATTTATATTGCATAAAATGTATATAATAATATATTCAAAATAAATAATTCACCATACTTAAATGATTTTTGACAATTAATTATTCAATTAAAAAAACATTATTTCAATTTTATTTCGAAAATTTATTTTTAAAATTTATCAACATAATTTTTATTACTCTAGAAAATATTTAATTTTATCAATATTATTACAAAATTTCTTTTTCAATAAATATTTATTCAAATTTATTCAAATTTTCTAATCTCTTATTTGATATTTTTTGATGTAATAATAATCAAAAAAAAAAAAAAAAAAAACAAAACTATATAGGCCCATCAAGGTCTAACTAAAACAATAAGAAGACATGATACAAAAACGAAATTAATTTTTTTAAGTCAAAATGTTTGGAAAAGGCACGTTTTTAGGATTTTCTTGCCCAGACGTAACCTTATTTTAATATTAATTTTTAATTCACTTTACCATCATCGCATTTTTTTTTTTTTTTTTTTTTTTTTTTATGTTTCAGAACAGCAAAAAATCTAAATATCATAAAAAATTTATTTATGTAAAATAACAAAAAAATTGTCTTTTTTTTTTGTTAAATTAATTTGCGACAATAATGAATAAATAAATGAATAAAAAATATATAATATTTAAATTAAGAATATAATAAAAGAGATAGATCTATATATAGATAAATATTGTTGTGAGTAGGTATTATTTATTAAGTAGAAAAAATTTATTCTATGTTAATGCAATGATGTACATATAATCCTTACACAAGGATTCATACCAGAATTAATAGACATTATTAGAAATGACACCCATTAGAATGTAAAGAAAACGATGTGTTTTTTTGTTTGTGTGTTCGTTTTGTTTTAAAAATCCACAATATTTTAGAATGGGCACGTATTCAAAAAAAAGAAAAAAAATACAAAAAAATTACTTATTTATTTTTGGGTTAATAAATATTTGGAAAAATAATAAGAGACAACAATCTATGATTTGAACATACATATTATGTACATTGTATACAGATAGATGTTGGATGTAAAAGGATATAATATATAGTAGATAAATAATAATAAAAACAAATAAATTAAAGTATCAACTTGTTTAAATTTCGTAGGTGTTATGGATTTAAATGAGTTAAGGAGAAAATAGGAATTAAAAAAGGATTTATTTTTCAAATGGCACATGAATTGTAAAAGATTAAGTATAAATATTTGTTTTAAATACAATTATGGATAATATTAAAACAAAATATAGCTTGAAAATTAATTATTTAAATTTTAATTTAGTAAAAATAATGTTAATTTTATATTTGAGTATATATTATACATTTTTTGATATATCTTATGCAGGATATTCCGTTTTCAATGTTCACAATTGTATACTGAGTCATGAGTGATAGCTGAAGTCAAATTTAACAAAAAATCGTATAGAACGGGGATTCTGTTTACTGGTCGTTCATTGTTTTTATTTTTTGACTAAAGCTGTTTATTTTTAAAAATAATAAAAATTAATGTTAAACTAGTATTGTGATGTGATGAAGCCGATTGCTATAGACAAACACGTAACCTAGTGACATAAACTTTGTAAAACTATATTTCAATATGTTTTTTATCATTTTGTTAATCAATTGAATGTTATTTTTTATTTTATTAAAAATATTTTACTATTCCTGACATCAAAAATGCAGTGGAAGCGTCAAATTTAAAAAAATGAACAATGTTTTAAGATCAGAAATGTTTAATATCCGTTTTAATACCGCAGTGAAACAGCAGAGTTCGCAGTGATAATTTTGAGTATAGTTTTTTTAAAATCTACTGCAATCGGTATTTCCCAATACAGCTAAATTAAAAAAAAATACAAAAAGGGGTATATTTAAGGAAATTTTAGTAATTTTTAGTTGATATTTTGGTGAAGCATTCTTTTTTATTATGTTTTGGTAACAATTTAATATGTCAATAAAATTCAGTAGGTCAGCATAATTCAGTGAGAAAGTAAACAAAAAACAAAGTAAAAAAATTTCATATTCATTATTTTTTTTTACATTTTTATCATCAAAAGAATAACTTTTCAAATCAATTTATCAATAGTATTTAAAATAATATTACCAAAAATATTTAAATTAATTTTTTTAATCCATAACCGGTTTAAACACAAAAATAAGAATTAGTCGTTTTAAACACAAAACGTTAATGCAGTCAAAACTAGGATAAAAAATGTCAAAATTACACTCTGTATTTTTTTTTGTATTTATCTAAACAATGTTTCGACACAGTATTAAAACCGCAGCGAAACTTTTTTCACTACATTTTCTGCATATATTCAGATATTTTCTTTTTCTAAAATAATTCTTAATACATACATATGTTAATAAAATTCCTGTCAAAAATTTCAAAACTAACATTAAAATAACAAGTTTTAAAATAATATGTTTTTTATTAATTATTTATAATTTCATTTACATTACGTAATTTTACATAATTTAATTAAATTTTAAGTTTTCACACAGATTTCATCACATCAAATTTCACACAAAAATTTTCCTACAGGAAAAAAATTAAAAAAAAACTAAAACAAAAACACTACCTATATACCTAATATGAAAAAGTTTATTGAACCCAATTACTCCTATCATTTTATTACTTAAATAATTATATGACACATCTTATTATAAAATTAAAAATAAAAAAATATTTTTTTATTAAAATTATGAAAATTTTTCTCTATGAAAATTATTATTTTTTTTTCCTTTGATATATTTACACATCAAAGAGAATTAAATTTGAATTATTTCTATTTTAATATAGTATATATAGTATTCACATACAATATAAGGGTAGTGTGAAATTTTATATATATATTTTATGTATATATATACATTATATATTTCATTATAATATAAATATGAAATTTTTCTTTACATATTTATTTATAATACATATATCATTTATTGAAAATGTCTACAAATTATGACACTTTGACACTTTCATTATACTATACGTATCATTCAAATTTTATTATTTTTTTCTTTTACAACGTCTCCCACTTCAAACTTAATATTAACACTTAATACTAATTTTTGAAAAATATAACATAATATTTATAATAAATTTTTTTGCTTAAAACATATTAGATACCAATTGTTCATGTCACTATGATATTTGACAGCTAATGATGGTTAACATAAAAAATGTCTGCAATCAACAAATTTAAATATAAATAGATTTTTGTTGGTCCATACAGTCAGAAGCTAAAATTTTTTCCGGCTTACCCAGATTAATTTTGTAAAATGGCCCAAATGCCCAAGGCACTGGGTCTGCCGTGTTAATAAATGTAAAATTAAATTATATTAAATCGTTCAAGCTTGCTAACATTATTTCAAACATTCAATAATGTCAAAATGTGATTTGTATAATATATACATACAGCAAAATGGATTGACAGAAGAAATATCCCGACTGATCCATTTTTTTGTCGGAAAATTTTATTCAGTGATGAAATTCATTTCTAGTTAAATGCTTACGTTATCAAATGGAAATGTCTAAATATTGAGAGTGAGAATAATCCTAAAGAAGTTGGGCAGGAAGAGTGAAAAAACTTTTTGTTACTGTAATAACACAGTAGTATGCGGCATACTCACAGTCCGAATTTAATATTTAATAATTAATACCGAATAATTACAAACGAATTTAATAATTAATTTGTTAAGAGACAAATCTCATGACAACAATAGTTCAAGAATTGATTCAATGAACTTAGAATGTAAACATAAAATAATGAAATGTCAAAAAATGAAAAATTTAATGTCAAAAAAATGATGTGAAAATTTTCATTTCATTTCATTTGTAGACAGCGGCCCAAATATTGTCGGTCCGGATTTTGATTTTTAATTTTGATTGATTCTATAACTTATATCAGAATTTGCAAAACAACATCTGTGAGTTATAAAAATCTATCAAAACATTTTAACTTGAAATAAATTATAACTAAATAAAATGAACAAATTTAAAATTATATGATACCTATCTCCTGATTTTTGATTCTGATTGATTCTAATATCCAGATCATGTAAGCAACATCTGTGAGTTACAAGAATCAATCAAAATATTTCAACTTGAAATCAATTATAACTAATTTAATCCGGTCCTCTAATAAAGATTAAATTAAATTAAAATAAAATTTCATTTGTTTCATTTAAATTTTTTTTTACATTTCATTTATCTCTTTTAATCTATGAAAAAATCAGATGACAACATAAATTTCAAAAAAAATTTAATAATAAATTTAATGCAAAATGAAACGTTTAGCAGCACTCTTAAATGAAAAACAATAATAATTTATATGTGTTTTATTCAAATTGAAAATTCCACCATTCTATAAAAAATCACCCTTTATAATATCTAAATTAATTAAAATTAACAAATTAAAAATAATTATTAAACTTGATTACGCATCACTCAGGTAATGCCTATACAGAAATTAATAAAGTAATTACACCACTATCATTACAAATTTATTTTGTTATATTTGAAAAACCATAACTGGGATAACTTGGTATTTGGCAATACATAATAATAAATTTAAAATATTGTTTTTTTTTTACCTAAGATTTAACCCACGTTCAATATTTCAACAATAAATCATCAATAACAACAACAATATAATAATATTGAACAACTTTATACAAACATTTTCTGTCAAAAACAAAATAAAAAAAAAATTTCCATTTAAAGAATTTCTTTAACCAATATAGAAGAATTGTTTTTTGTTTTTTTTCTTTTGGGGAGAAATTTATTAAAGAGTTATAAATACTACCAAAAAAAACAAAAATCCAGGAGGGATGCTAAAATTGGGAAGCTAAACGAACATAAATAAAAACAAAAAATCATAAATAAAAATTTTCTTTAAAAATTGACAAGAATTGGTTGTTTTTGATTTTTCTTGTTTTTATTTTACTTTTTTGTTGTTAAACAGATATTCTATCTCTTTTCATCTCATTCTTATACAATTTTATCTCATTTCTCTGTTATAATTTGAACAGAAAATAAAAAATTTAAATTTAATAATTTATGTTTTTTTAAAATAAAGTTTATATAGAATAAAATTTGAAGAAACTTTTATTAGGAGAAATAATTTACAAATCTGTATGTCTACAAAACAATAATAAAAATAAAATAAAACAAAAAATAAGAATAAGAACAAAACAAAAAAAATGAAATGAAATTCAATGAAATATTTATGACATTTTATAGCGTAGTTTAAGAGGTTGATGCAAGATTATCAAATTCAAATTATTTATAATTAATTATCATCAATCGTGAAATCGTAAACATTAATAAATTAAGCTAAGGAGACGATAGTATTTACATTAATAAATATAGCTCAGGGATATAGATAGAATAGTTAATAACGAGGAAGATTTACAAAGGCTTTAATCTAGAATTTCGGATTAGAATTGTTAACTTGTTTTTAAATCAAAATATGGTAGATGCCCCATATAGGGGCATAGGACGGAATATATGATATATAATATTTGTTCACGCTTTCCGTGACCTGATTGCATAAGCAACAATTGTTCCTGTTGACTATCTGCTTAAATCTAATTAATTTCTAGGAGCATTTATTGCTTAAGAAAAATCGTCAAATAATGATTTCCCAGACACATACATACATATTAACTGCAATGAATATACATAATTATAATTTATAAATTTTTGTAAATGTTATTTTTTCTCTTTTTCACAAATGAATTGAAATAGTGTGAATTTTAATTTAATATTAATATGGAATTTTTAATAAAGAAAGTCAACCGTACCGGTGAATTCGATCGAATAAAAATCGAGTATTCGTTCGTAAATTTTCAACCGACGAATTCGATTTAAAAAAAATTCGAATATTTTTTATCGAAAATTTTCTTGTTCAAAATTTTATAATATTATTTTTATTTTATTTTTTTTATACGTATGTGTATTTTAATAATTTACATTTCGTTATATTTCTTATTTGATTACATTTTTTGAAATGAGTACAAAATTAGTCTTTCGATCGAATTCACCGTTTAGAAATTTTCATCGAATGAAATCGAGAAATTCGAATAATTTAATATCGAATCGAATTAACCGATACGAATGAATATTTAAAGAAACCTTTAAAAACTCAATTATTGAACCACAAAAATTCTAACGGCCGTAAACAATATTAATATATGAAGTAGAATCTTATACAATTTTGTTTTAATACCAATGGTGAAAAAAAATTGAATTCATTGGAATAGATATAAAATCAATTTTCCAAAGAGAGATAACTCAACTTTTATAACTTAACTATAATTTGTATGAAAAGGAGAACATTTTAAATTTAATTTATGCTTCATATTAATTTCATTTTAACAATATCTGCAAAAAAAAGTATGTTCGAAAACTTTTCCCGTAAAAACATTGTTCGAAAAGCACAACGACGCTTAAAGCTCTAACGTATATTTAAACTTTTGCTTCTGCAATGACTGTTTATTTGTTATTCAAATTTTTTTTGCATATAAATAAATAATTAAAATCGTTCAAACACAGTCTAATAAATTCAAACGCAAAAATTTACAAGTTCGTTTTCGGCCATTTAAATTAAATTATAAAACTTAAAAAAATTATATATATATACTACCCTATTAGAAAAAAATTGGTTAAACGTATCATTACAATAAAAAATGTTGCATAGATAATAACTTTCTATTAAAGATTTGATTTTATATCACATCTACTGAAATTTTATGGGAAAAATTAGCAAAAAATGATAAATCATCATACCAGTACCGGAAGGGTATTAATATACAACCAAAGTATGGTTCAACATTTTTGCAATAGAGTAGTATATTTTCTTTTTAATAAAATTTCACATAAATTCTATTGTAAAAATAGAAAAATGTTATTATCAGCTCCTTAACTACAAGTAGTACAACTTTTTTTTTTTAATACGAGAAATTAAATTAAAATTTTTTTTAAAATACAAAAAACAAAATGTTTTTTTTTTGCATAAAATTAAATATAAATCAAAGAGATTTTTTTTCTCAAAATTGTATTCTTAAAAAAATAAAAAAATAAATAAATTGCAGACAAGCTCCAAAAGAGATTTTATTAATAATTCTGAATAAATCCTTAAAATAAAAAATAAAAATAAAGAAAAAATGTACAAAAAATGGAGAAGAGTCATCTAGTCTATGCAAACTTACAAAAAAAAATTATCTTAATATTTTTTTCAATTGCTATTAAATAAGGTTCTCCTCTCCTCCTTTCCAAAAAGTATGGTTTACAAAATGTCATTTTAAAAAAAAATTTTATCAATTTGAAAACTCTTAAATGCATTTCAATGTTATTGTTAAAGTTTGGAAGCAAAATTGAACTTACTCCATATATCTGAATTATTTGAATTCTATTTTGTTATAGTTTTAAAAAAATAATCTTGAAAACTTAGATTAATATTTTACCGTTAAAAGTGAAAATAGAATAAATTGTTTTTTAAATTTTCATATTTGATTCATCAAACTTTTGTCATTAAAGTTGAAGAGAAAATGTAAATTGAGATTATCAAATTTGATGAATTTAACCGTAACGGAAATCTATACTTACAATCAAAAATAATTTAGCAAATTTCATAGTGAGGTTTTAAAAATATAGAAATTAAAATCGATACGTTTAACTGGGTTAATATTATAACTCAACGGTCAACTCAAATTTTGAGCTAGCTCACAATTGATCTTAAATCTATGAGTTCTAAAATATGAAATGAAATGAAATGAATTGAATTACCAAATCTACAAAATGTGAGACGACAACTTGAGCTTGAGCTAGTTCTTATATTACGAATTTGAGATTACGAACTCAAGGTTTGAGTTGAGCTTTGAGCTGTGTAAAAATTTGAGCATTTTATAGCCCTGATGCATTCATTAATACTGTTCACAATATTTTTTAAAAAATATTTGTTTTGTATCAATTTTGCATGTTAGTTTTTCTAACATTAGTTCTGGTTGACTTTTCTGACTTGTCAATAACAATCTTTGTATCATGTTGAATCTAGTAGTGAATGGCGATTTGAATCTTTTCTTTCTTGTCTTTTTCTATTTCTGATCTCTTCTCTAAAAACATCATCAAGCCAACATTTTAATTTATTTTTCTTCTAGTCCTAACTGTTCAGATATATAGATATGTATAACCTATAGACTATACATTCATGTTTTTATTTTACTATTTTATTATTTATAAATGTAATGTCTCATGTATTTTATTGGAAGTGGGAAAGAGAAAGCAAACCTACTTTGAACTGGTATAGAATTTACATCATTTAAAAAAACAAATAAAAAAAATGTATATATAGAGAACAACTTTAACGGAAAGACTTTATAAAATTTAACTTCTCTTGATGCAAGAACTCATTCAAAATTCAATGTCAGTCAAAATTCATAAACTAATAAAAAAAAGTAGTAATGTGAAAAATACAAAAAAAAAATGTTTATTTTTATTTTAAAAGTTAATAGCCTCTATCATCACTTAAAGAAGTCAACACGTTATAGTAATTTCAAATATTATTGTATATGTATAATAATATTATTAACTGCGATCTTATACATATGTATATATGTATGCAATGTATATATTATACACTTTTATAGCATTACCTATTCATAATTTAAATTTTGTTTTTTTTTATAAAATTTTGAGTATTTTATTTTTTTGGTTATTTTTTTTTTTTTATAATTAGGCATTATTGATATGTGAATTAAAATTAAGTTAACCATAAAACAGGAAATTATTTTTAATTTAAATTTTTTTTATTTATTATTATTTTTGTTTTGGTTTTTTACTTTTTTTTTCTGAATTACAAAAAGGTATGCTTTGCTTGCTGCATTTTTAATTGCTTATGAAAGGCGAAAAAAATTGTGATTAATATCGCGAATTATTTTTATATATAAATATATATGTATACGATATATATATAAATATATATAAATATAAATATAATATATATATATTTAGAATAATTATTAAGATACAATTAAACAGGAAAAGGTGCAGACAAATTTCATGTGGTAATTTAAAAAACAAAAACAAAAAACAAAACAAAATTGGCAAAATGAATGTCAGTCAATTCTGATACCATACTGACGTTTTAATATATACATAATATGTATATATTTATATATATATTACATTTTTTTGGTTTTAATTATTATTTTTGTTTTTTATTTAAGTAATTTCTTTGAACAGAAACTTCCGCCCTATGCCCCACTGATGATGTGTTTCAGAAAAATAATGATAATAAGAATTCCTTTAAAGATGTTGTTTTACTTTTCGTTTTTAATTAATGAAATAAAATAACACCTTGCGGAATATACTCATGTAAACTGCAGTTTTGATATGTACTAGAAAAATAATAGTTGTAAACTTCATTTCAGACATACATTTACATTTTTATTATTATTATTATTATAAGCATTAGCTGCAGACGCTTTCGGTTTATGGTTCGTTTTGTACAGTGTTATCGGATGATTAATTATTTAACTGAATAATTGTCAAAATATATATGTATTTTTAGTTGTTAAAATATAATTGAGTATTAAACTATCTTTTTATTTTAACTCATATAACTCTCAACACATTTTTAATTTCATATAAATGAAATACAAGAATAACAATTAAAATATCTTAGATATTTGAGTTACGAAATATATACATTTGTTTGCGGTAGTACAAATAAAATAATCCACTGCAAACAGAATTACAAAATTACTTTTTTAAAAAAATTAATAAAATGAAATATAGTGTATAATCACAAGGAGAGAGCTTGCAAAAATAAAATAAAATATTTATGACACAACACTTTAAGGTCTGTTGTGGCGATTCAAAATTTAAGAATGAGATTAAACCTTATTATTTAAAGGCAATGAAAGAGATATAGAAAATAGTGAAATTGGAAACATGAAAGCTCATGCCATTTCCAGAGGACAGCATATACTGAAATAATAGATTTAATAATGACAGTTAACGTTTTTAATTTATTTTTATTATTTTAAACTCAATTTATAATTTTAATTATGTACATTTGAAAACGGCCCAACTATAGTTGAACTTGGTTGAATAAATCAAATTAATATTTTTTGTGTATGTATCGAATTGTGAATACCTTTGACAGCATATAGGACTTTGGCATAGCTCAGATCTATTGCAATTCTGAAGCTTGTTTTCTTCACTCATAATGACTATCAAATTATAGAGAAATTTCTAAGAACAATTTAAAGAAAAACAAATTTGAAAGGAGTAAGTAAAAAAAAAGCCTCAATTTATACAATTATTGGCAAATATAGTCTACAAAAATAACCTTCAATTGTCTTTTATTATTTTATTTAAATATTAAAAAAAAAAAATTAATTCATATTATATTCTTCAATAATTCTTAAAATATTTTTATATAAAGAATTTTTTATTTTTTTTTTATTTTTATGAATTCGATTAATTCATTCATTTCATCACTTCGATGTGCCAATTTTTTAATTTATTTTTATTTTATTATTTCAGTATTTTCTTTTTTTTTTTAATAACTTTTAAAAGTAGAAAATTTTTATTTCTTTTTTATATATAAATTATATACATGTATATAAATTTATATCCATATATAATATGTTTTTATATAAATTTCCATTTTCATAAATTTCATTTTTACAATTAAATTTTCTTATATGATTGCAATTGCATATATATAAATGATTTAAAAGTCTAGAGCAGAGTTTATAAAACTTTTAACTACAGTTATGAGTCATATTCGGCGCATTTTAATATTTTACGTAATTTCTATTTCATTTTATTTTTTCATGATTATAAGTCGATGATTGGTCATTATAGTTATAAGGGAATAAAATGCGTTTTGCTTTATAGTGGTTTCAACTCCCACACTAACATTAAATACATGCGGTTGAACCTTTGGTATTCTTTGAGGATTACCACCTACCTATTTTTTGCAAAAAAATAAATTTTCGAAAACATTTAACGATGCATTTAATCTATTGCAGGTTATATTATCGATAAAAAAAATCCAAGAGATTATTGAAGTAAAAATAAAAATAAATTTAGCTGTCAGATGTAAAATTATTAAATTGTGAGTAAATTTTTTAACAAAATATTTTTATGCACTTTAATTTGTTTTAGAGTTATAAATGAGCAAATTATGTGTTAAAATTAACTCCTTGCTGAACCCAATCTCAAAAATGTTCAGACTATTCATATCTAAAATTTATTCATAGTTTCGACGAAGGTATGTGCTCATAAGCTGAACGAACTCAATATATGAGCAATTTCAACATTTGACTTGAGCGATAAGTTGAAGTAAATTTGACTTGTTTACAATACAGTTTAAGCTTGTATTCAATATGAAAATATTGACAACAAATGTAATTTTAGTATTACTTATCAAAATTTGATATATAAAGAGAGTAGAGTGTGTAAAAATTATTTTATATTGATAAATCGTTGGAGTTCAAAGCGTTTAAATTTTTTTTAATAATTTTCTTCCTCTATGCAAGTTTGATCGTGGCAAAAATGGAATTTTATATTATGAATAAATAATAACAAATTTCTTGTTTTAATATGTTAAATTAACAAATTTTTTTCTTTTGATACAAATCAATTGCAAAATTTTGATGCGACGCCATTGTGATTCATATTTTGAAAATATTCTGAATTTAAGCCTGGTAAATTAATTATTTTTGATTGAGCATAACTATTTATGCAATATGTATACATATATACATATAATTATTAAATTACATCCTCAGTTTCAAATCAGATTTCAACACTTCATAATTAAAATTGAATAAAAATAAGATCAAAATCATAAAATATAGTTGTCTACCTCTGATTTAAATAAAAAAAAAAAATATCCACGTTTGAATTTTCACTTTTTTTTTATACTTTCAGTGATTTTGTTTCAATTCCACTCCTATGATCTCTATTTCAAGAAAATAAATTAGTGAAGTATGTTGTTGTTGTTGTTGTTGCAAAATTTCTTTACTCTTTTTATGGAGAAATAAAATCCAAAGCGAAAAATAAGAAGTAAAAAACTAAAATGATCATGTCATTTTTAAAAACAGCATCCAAGCCATAGCAAAAGCAAAATTAAGTATAAACAACAGCTTTTATAAGTAATAGAGCAGTGCAGTAGTGGAAAAGTTTTCAAATCCGAATAAAAAATTTATGAGTGAAAATAATAACGAAAATGGGGAAAAAAAAGAAAAACAACAACAATATCCAAATCATTATTATTGTTGTTTGTTGTTGTTGTTGTTGTTGTATATTACTGTGCCACAATATTAAAACGCAAGTGGTTTTGATTTTGTCGTTTGTTTGGTCGCTTGGTTTGTTGGTTGGTTGATCATATACATATATATTTAATTTTATATGTGTGTTGGCCTTGAATTTATAATCAAGTTTCAGCATTATTAATTTTAAATAAAAATAAACGCAGAACAATTTAGCAAAAGAGATGAAAGAAAAACTTAAAGGAACATAAAACAAAAAAAATTATGTATCTTAGAATATCTTTATTTTTCATCTTCTATAATAACTGAACTTTATTAAAACAGGAAAGAATTAACCTTTTTTTTTTTGTATGATTTGAAACATAACTAGCGGAAGATTTACAGATCATAACTATAGTGAAAGACTCACATATAGGTATACAGTTTATATTCACATATCTAAATTGTTGGGTATATGTATTATACATATATATATACTTTTAATTTATTAATTAAAATTTAAGTAATATAGAATTTTAGAAAATTCTTTCGATATTCGGTTTTTATGTGTCGTATAAAAAATATTTAGGTACCAAAAAATATTTTTTTTTTATTTTGTTAAAAACTTGATTATAAAAAATCAGAGCCAATCTGAAAATTTCCAATTAATAGATTTGCACATATTTGTATTTTATTATGTTCAATGGATTACAAATAAAGTGTCTTATAATAGATTGTAGACATTTGATAGAGTTTGTTTTTTAATCTATGTTTCAACAGGGGTTCATCATGATTATTATTGTCCTGCGACCAGATCAGTGAAGCATAAGACTGGTTTAAGAAGTGTTATTTGTTAAGAATGCAATTATGTAATGACTTAAATAAAGTAGAACTATGGCTATACTACTGATATAAGAAGGTTTAACTCCTGGTAATAGGTGTAATTTCCCACAATTAATTAGTTAGTGTACCCAGAAAAACAAAACACTAAAATACGCACAAAGTACGCATGCTGTACGTAATATACCAAAACATAAAAAAAAAAATTGACACGATAAACATTGTGACAGTAAACTTTTGACAGCTACTTCAATTTGAAATAAATAAGTAAATTTATATTATACTGTAACGTAATGACACAGAACTATTTTAGATCATAGTTAATAACACTGTTGATTGATCAGAGATAATATTAAAATTAACAATAAATTTTTTTTTTGTAATGATACATTACAGAACCAATACAAAAACAATTAAACAATAACAAATTAAATTAATTAATATAAGTTAGATTTAGCTCAAAATAGCTCAAAATAACTCAACATTTGACGAAAAAACAACAGCACAAATTCAGATCTCAAATAATATTAGCACTGTTATTACAGTTACGGTTACAGTACACGGTTATGACTAGAGCAACTCAAAGTCATAACCAAACATTTCGCGAAACCAAATAACCGATTCAATACATTTTTGAGATTGAGAATGAGATTAGGTTGTATTTTGAGGTTGGTTTATAATTAAATAATTCAGAAGAACGATTTAATATGACCCAAACAAAGTTTTTAAGTTGACAAATCTTTTTAGTTGAAATATTATAATTTAAATTTGATATATGTATATATGATCCTAAATTTATTAGTAAATTGATTGTGTGCTCTCTGCACTTATTGTCTAATAGAAGAAATTAATTTTATCTCCCAAACGGGACTTAAAATCGAGCTTGCAACATTGCTGTATTGAATTTCATTGTTATATCCAAATTTCTATCGTTGATATTACTATTTCATATCATACCAATTATATCGATGTACCAAATTTGCAGTCTAATATTTACAAAACAAAAAAACCAGCCTAGACATAAACCATAATTATTTATTTATTAATTTCATTAAATTAATTAATTCAAAAAAATTATTGAAACAATCAAACATGTTTACAAGAAAATTTTTTTTTTCATATTATAGATTTAATTAACTATAACAAATTAATTATGTATTATTTATTCTAAAAACAATAAATACATACATATACACATGTATATATTTACAAAATATTTAATTCCATATAAACATACAAAAATTAATTCAATGGATATGTTTTAATATTTTTTTTTTTTTGTTTAATTAAATCAAAAGAAATTGCATTAATTATGGCTTAGTAAATTTATTTTAATTGAGTTACGACTAATTATACAAAAAAAAGTATAAATACAATAGAAATGATTGCTTGTTTTTAATAATAATAGTTTAACTATTTAATAATAATAAATTATTGTAAATTTAAAGCTGTGCGGTCAGTTAAGAAACAATAATTGTTTAAATATTGCATGTTATTGTCATTATTACTCATTCATTGTATTCAAAATAAGTAAAAAGAAATATTTTTTTTTTCTTTTTTACAAATGAATTAAAAATTTATGAATGAAATTCTTTTTATGAATGAATAAATAAATTTTTAAAAAAGAACATTTTTATTTTATCCTAGACATAAACCAGTTCTTTCAATGACAATAACTTTGAAATATGCAATTTAAATAAAAAAATGCCTTTTTAGTAATTAAATAAATAAATAATTTCGAATTAAATTTGTCCGATTCACTGATTTAGAGACAAATTAAAATGTAATCAAATTAAAACTCAACATTTACTGTGACTGCAGTGACATTCAAATTGTATAGAAATTTTTTTTTTGTTTGACATGTAAATGCAACATGGAAATGCAAAAATTAATGGATTAACCCAGAAATGCTCTAACTAGATTTTTTGTTAAGATAACTGTAAAAATGCAATTAGAATAAATTTGTTGTAAAGTTCTTCATTCTGCTTACCAAATCATGGTTTTGTGCTTTGCAAATGTATAAATGGCTAAAAAAAACTTTGCTTTAAATTGAAATGTCAAAAATAAAATTTCTTTTTTTAATTTAATTTAATTTAATTTAGTTTTAGTTAATTTAATTTTTTAACTTTTCATTTTCAATTTAAAAATAAATTTTAAATATTTGAAAATTTTATTCCGAATTCAATCGAGGAAAATAAAAACCTGTACAAAGCTGTTAGAAAAGAATTTACCTCTAGTCACCAAGCAATGCCGCAGATAGAAATTTAAATACTATTTGTTTAAATGATACCTACAGAGAATAAACAATTTGGAGTGTGTGGTTAATAAGACTAATTATAATTCCCTAATCATCAAATTGACAATTTTTTTTTAACAATTTAAATTGACAACATTTATCTTTGATTTATATATTTTTGAATTAGAATTGAGTTGTGTCATCAATTAGAAACATTTCGAAGACGCAAACCAAAGAAACTTCAAATTAAAATCAATTCTAATTAAAACTGCAATTTATACATGAATATCTGCAACAATTAGTCATCTTATTGGGCATACACAACTCAATTTAATTTGTTTTAATCGACTGAACATAAATGTCCAGCTAAATTATTGGAGAGCAATTGAAAAATGCCAAAGTGTCAGCAGGAGTGATATAATTTTTTTAATAGTTTTAGTTTTATTTTAATTTTGTAAGCTTAAATAGCCCGCAATTTGAACTATATATGCATATTTATATTATATGTATACAAACTAAATAAATGTCTACGATCAAATTTTGAATAGAGATAACTTTGCTTATAAAGAAAAAAATATCACATATTTATTAAAAAGACTGGATTCTATAATTGAAGGTAATTCGAGTGTGTCACAATATCCCGACACAAAAAAAAAAATATCTTATCAACATTCTAAAATTTCGAAATCCCCGCATTTTAAATCTGAACTAAAATCCCTTAAAATCCCGTTAGTTAACTTATACCGATAATTACAATCCAAATTAGTTTTTTTTTCTATTACATTTTTTCCTTATAGCATTTTTTCTTCAAAATTTGGACGACAAAAAATATAACAAAACAAATTGTTTTTTCAGTCGGAGTGGGGCTACCACCTTTAAACCTCCGTCACATCGTGATTGCCGGAAAATATCAATGGCAGGACTTTAGAAAATATAACAAAAACAAAAAAAATTTTGTTAAGACTAGTATATATTGAGTTTTATGGACACTCTGAAGACTTACACAAATACCATTTTATATAAATTAGTTAAGTTATTTGTGCCAAAGAAAACGAGACAGAAATCTTAGATCGTTTCCTTTACAGATGCTCAGCATTAGGTATAGTCAGATTCCGAACTGAGGCTAAGTGAGGCTTTTTCTAACAATATAGGAATTATTGCGAGAAGTAAAATTGGTGATCTGATCAATCTTCTCAATCGGTGGCTATGGTAGTGAGTTCCTTGGGAGAATGATAATAAGAGAGTGATCCCCTAAAACAACCAAATACAACAATAAATAGGTTACTGAAGTCGTGATATAAAACATACACAATTAAGTGATAATAGGTTTTTTTTTTGTATTTTTTTTTTACAAAAAGCCAAGCGTCAGGGTGTAACCTTTAGTACTTACATACCGCTTGGATAGGAAAGGATAGAAAGATAGAAGAATGTTATTGAAAGAATTAATAGGAATTTGCAAAATAAGAGTAGATTCTGTTAGTTATACACTATAGTGTTGTTTGAATGTGGAAGCATACTAGATGGGATATAATTCCACATTTGTGAAGTCCGGACTATGAATGAATTTCCATAAACTATTTTATGCCAGTATTTCTACAGATAGGCATCTGCAGCCCTTTCTGTGTGTCGTTGGAACTGTTTAAGAGGAGGGAGTAGGTCTTTGATTACTAATGAGCATGATGTGTATAGATGTGGACACAGGCCTGTAAAACAGGCACTTTCTCTGCACGACGATGTCGATGTGAAGTTAAAGACGAAGTTACAGTTGGATCGCAGATTAGAAGAACTGCGTGAATTTGAACGCGGTCAAGTTAGTCTAAGACTGAAAGAGAAGCACGAGCCCAAATGTGTGAATTGTATTCCATCTTGGGTCGTATAAATGATTTACAGATATTAAGAAATTCCAAACAGAAGCAACTGGAATGGTCACTTTTATCTACCTACCTATTATCCCATAATCAAATAATTGTACAAAAAAGAAAATAATTTCAAAAATCTTAACCAAATTAAAAAATATTTGCCAAATTTTCAACTAAGAATTCTAATTTAAAACAAAAAAAAGTTAATTTTAAACCAATGATAGGACATTAAACACATTACTTAATATAATTAAAATAAATAGAGAATCCTTCAAGTTAAAGGAATAAATAAAAAAAAAAAAAAGCAAACAAAATGAACAGAATCAAATAAAAAATTTTTGTTTTGAGGTTAGAATTAATGATGTTCCTTTTCTTTATATGTATATATACAATTCATGTATTTCATTTTCAAGAGCAATTTTATATTTTTGTTATAAACATCCACACATGTAGCAGTACCATATGTATAGGATGTGGTTTCTTTATAACACAGCAAAAAAAAAAAAACAACATATTTCAAATTTGACCCTAAGGATTTACAAAACCTTATTCTTCTTTGTTAACAAAAGGGTTACAATACAACTACACACAGAAATTGCCAAAAAAAAGACAAAAAAAAAGTCAAGTTTTTGAAACTAGATTAAAAAAAAAAATTAAACTTTGAAATGTTAGTGAACAAAAAAACCAAAACTCCTTGCGTTCTCAAATTATGAAACATGGTTATTTCATAGACATTCCAAAAATATAAAAACAGAGAAATCTAACAAAATATACTCATCTCATTTTTTTTCGAATTCATTTGTTTTAATTCTAGGGTGCGTGTCGATTCGTTTTTTTTCTTTTCTTTCTTTTGTTTTCTGGGTTATTCGCAAATTGGACCCTCTGGCAATATAATGTGGTGCGTTCTCTTTTATATGGCACATGTTTTCTAATTTTATTATAAACAAAAAATAAAAAAACTAAATCCAAAAAAAAAAATGTTTAAATACAAAAATTTGAAATACAAAAAAACAATACAGAAATGGTTTAGAAATAAACAAAAAAAAAAAAAAAAAAAAACTACAAATTTCAAGGATTCACAAAAAAAAAAAAAATTGTTATATTTTTTGTATCCTGATAATATTTTGAACAACAAAAGGAAGAAGAGGCAAAAATAACAAAATTAAAAACATGTGGTTTTAGTTTAGAAAATATATTTTAATTGGATCTAAGGTCTTCTTCTCACTATTTTGATTTTAGATAAAACAAAAAGAAACAAAAATTTTATTTTTTACAAAGTTTTTTAATTGGCAAAAAAAACTAATAATAAACAACAATAGTAACACAACAACAAAAATTTAAGTTTAAATATCAAGGTTTGAGGCAATTGTGAAATGTTAGCAGATGCAAATTTAAAATATAAAAACAACAAGACCGAAGGAGCCATATGAATCTTAATGATTAGTTTGTGTTGAAGGTGAAGCCTATTTTAAAATTAAGGAGGCATAAAAAGAATTTTTGTTTTTTGGATATTTATAAATGCCATCATTGCCATAATACAATTTATACTATAGATAGTTTGTTAGTTTTAAATGCCATGACGGCCATATAGCAATACGTGCCACAACACTAATTGTTAATTAACTTTTTAATTTTTCGAAGCTGATAATAAGCAAATATGTAAATATAACTATAAGGTAGAAGTTTGCCAATTTTTATTGGTTAATTGACAGTAGATCACAGCTCTCAGTGGGGCGAATAAATTCAAATTTACAAATTTATATGGAAGCAAAATTTTGTAGTACTCTAAAGCTACTCATCGTCGTAACATTTGATTAACGAAATATTTTGCATTTGTTTTGGAAATAAATCCGAATTTACAAATGTATTTTTTTTTCCTCTTGGGAGCATAGAGCTTTCACTTGACATTTCCATCGTATTAGATTTCTAGCTGCTAAATTTCCGAGGCAATGTTTAATTTCATTTTAAATCTGTTTATACTGTATAAGTAGGGGATTGGGCTACTGGAGAAGACCATTTTGATTTTATCGATCTTTGACGTTAAGATGCCTGACATTACTGTATTTACTGGGTACGTCGTGTCACATACTTTTGTCAGTTGTTGACAATTGTGTAATTATTATTAGTGTTTGAACAATATTATTTATTATGTTATTTGGTTATTGTGTTGTATGAGATATATGAGTATTGATATAGATATTGATATAGGTAATATTTTTAGTTGTATAAAGTATTAGTTATATTAATTATTTTTATTGATTATAAATTTTATATATAATATTTTTCTATTTTTTTTTTAGTTATATTTTATACCCCATACGGAAATCGTTTCTGTGCTCCAACCGTATAGGCCACGGAAGTGATATTACAAATGTATAGGGAAGCAAAATTTGTAGTATTCTAAAGCTACTCATTGTCCTAACATTTGCTTATCGAAATATTTAGCATTTTCTTTGGAAATAAATCCGAATTTACAAATGTATAGGGAAGCAAATATTACGGTATGTATATAACTTTAGAATACTACAAATAATTCGAATATTCAAAATTATTAAAAATTTATAAGCGCAAGTCACTTAGCATAATTGTAAGCACAGGAAAGGGTATAGGGTTAAACTTTGTAAATCTAAATTGGTTAATGGGCAGCAACTTATATGAATAATGAACAGTAGTTCCGAAAACCATTCCCATTCGATTTTGCCCAAATATAACTTTTTTGTTTTGACGATAGGGAGAACTATTGAAAACACTTTTTTTTTAAAACAGATTTTCTAAACGCTATTCATAAATGCAAATTCAAAGTCTACTGGGCACGTCAACTTGACAAAATAAATGTTTGATATGCATATATGTAGAATATCGGTAATTAATGTAGATATAGGTAAAATATATAGGTAGAAAATTGTTCTCATTATTACAAAGTATGACAATTGGTGACAAACTTGTTGTCAGTTTACAGCATTTATGAAAACACCCTTATTTACTGAACTATTGAAATTTATTTATTTTTACTGTAATTTGCTTTGGTTTTACCAAGTGAAAATTTGATTTGGTTTTTTTAACTCACATATTGGTTCCATTTACATATGTATTGGTTTTAAATAATTTTTAATTAAAGAAATACAGTCTGTATAGTTAGTCCAACATTATTATATACTTACTGATAAGTTACAGAGTAGTGTTCGTGAACAAAACACACTCCATTAAATAATTTTTTTAGGATCATGTATTTCAGCTGTGAAGGATTCAAATGAATGCGAGTTTATAATTATTTTTCCATCTATAATAATGTACACAAATCTTATTTACTTTCATTTTGACATGGTGCATTCATTCTGTTAACCCTTACAACATGTCTGAAATGATTAAAATTGCAATGCATAATTACAAATTATATAATATGTACATTACATATAGCCTTCTTATGAGAATTAATTCTTTAGGCATAAATCATTGAAATAAATAGATAAATAAATAAAAAAAAATGTAGTAAGACTTGATGAATAGGAATAGGACATATCACGAGCCATTATATAGAAATAGTTTTGAGTTTATCTTTCAAAAATATTTATAATCATTTTTGATGACAGTTTTTGAAAGTTTTGACCTATGTAAGTAAATAATTGAAATCAATCATAAAAATAATTTAAAGAATTAAAAACCAATTTTCAATTAAATTTCAAAAATAAACAAATTTCATTATTATTTAACAAAAAAAAAATATGTTGTTTTTGTAATGTCCTATTTATATATAAAAAAAAAAATAATATTTTTGAAGCCTATAAAATTTCAAATTTCCATTTTTTTTTTTTGTATTTGTTTTGCTATTTTATTTATTTATTTTTAATTAAAATTTTCCAAGAATATTACAGTTTTGCTTATACACGTTTAAGAAAATAATAATCACACACAATGAAATTGAGTTCAAGTTCAAGTTCAATTTTTTTTTGCTATGTGTATTGAAGTCCTATATATTATAAATTTACATTATTCCACCCCATTATTTTAATATTTGGACATATTATAATCTCACCTACGCATTCAAAAATATACATATATATATATGTGTCATAAATTCAAAATTATGAATATACAGGGTGGTAGTTTTGTGATGTTATAATTATGATATACACTGTTTTTTTCTGTTTTAATATTGTATGTACATATGTATTCAAAATTTGTTACTAGCTTTGTTGAAATAAATACTATTTTATTATTATTATTGATTTGTTATTTTTATTTGATACAAAATGCATTTAAATATATTTGAAGTAGGTGACGGTTTGTCAATGTTAATATTGAATTTTCTGAAGGTATATAGTTTGTCGCAATACAAATCTATTGATCGCTCAAAATAGTGTTCATAAATCTGCTATACATAATACATAATGACAGGTCAGCCTTATTTTTTTTAAATAAAATATTTATTTTAAAAAGTCCAACCTGTCAGTTCTAGGATAAATGACAGATTAGAATTTTTTTAGAAATTTATTACTGTCATTTTCAAAATTTTATAAACAGTAAATTTGTAAACAGTAAAATCGTTAACAATAAATTTGTACTATTGTATTTGAAATATTGTAAAAATTTTCAAATTTATGTGATTTCAAATTCATTTTCATATTCAAATTTTCATTTCAATTTGAATTGTATTTTAGAAATTTTAGAAAAAGAGAATTATAATTACCCATGTCGCAAACCATTTTCAAAATTAATTTTGATTGAATAATATAAATATCGAAATTAAATAATGGTATTTTCCTCCAGAATGCTGAAACATGGATGAATTTATAAAAATAATATTTTGATTAGAATTATATCAGATACGCTAAAAAGGTCTAATTAAACGTGTAGAAGTCCATCAAAACTTAGTTTATGGATTCTGTTGATCTTTTAATACATATTTGCATTTATTATCGTTTTTAACTAAACAACATAAATTGTTCATTTCTAACACACAACGTAAAGGGCACAATATCTGTGTATATAACAACTCAAAATTAAAATGTTTAATTTAAAAATTTATATATGTATGTTAATATTTAAATAAAAAATTAGTTTACGGATTTGGTTGCTCTTTTAATATTTACTTAAATTTATTCAAAAACGCGCTCTTTCAATTTAATTGACTCTATAAGTCTATAGTAAATAATGTATTTACATTAGAGTCTATTAAATTAAATTGTAAAACTTACAAATAGAAAAATATATAAAAGCAATATTTAATATTCTTATAAAACACCCTGTACATATATATATATATATATATATATAAGAATCCTTTATTTTGTTTTTATTTTTTTTTTGCTATTTTACCACAGACGCAAATTTATGTTGATTTTTACTTCTTATTTTTCATTTTTATTTTTGTACAAAGTTTTGGTAAACACCTTTTGTTCTCTCAAGTATAAATTGTTTCTCTTAAATTACAAAAAAAAACAAAAAAAAAAAAAAAAATGAATAAATAAAATATGTCTTTTATGCCTATAAAATAAACACATTTTTGTCATTGAAAAAGTTCAAAAACATCATAGAATTTCCAAAATTTCCTTACACTTTCCAAATAACAACAAAATACAAAGAAAAAAAAAACAAAAAAGATCCAATCTCCTCAAACTGTCAACTAAACAATGTAGTCCACCTCAATAATCAAATTAAAAGTTGGTTAAAAAATTTTCCACCAAAAATTATTATTTTTATTATTATTTTTTTTTTTGTTTTGACATTGTTGTTGTTATTGTTTTTGAATAAATATGGTTTCAATTGAAATTCAGAATTTTGATGAAAATTTTGACAGTGTAACACCTCCAAAAACAAAAACAGAAAAAAACATTGAATTGTGGTGTAATAAAATGATTGTGTGGTAGGTGATTGAGTTGAATTTGTGTGGATTGGGATGATGAGTATAAAAAAATGTTTTTTTTATTCATCAATGTGTTTATTGCTACATTGCACAGACATAAGTAATTTTCCAGCTTATTACATATAATTTAAACCAATTATAATGTACCCATTAGAATGTACTACAAATAATATTTTTCGCAGCTTGTTACCAAATATAGAGTCTCTGTGCCATATTAATCATTCATTATGATCTTGGTGATGCACTGACTATCACTGAAATAATTTTTTTATTCTTGCCTATATACATTTATATTATAGTACTATAAATGTAGCTATATAGTCTTATATCTGGGTGTAGTCCTATAGTCCTATATGATATAGGACTATATCTACATTTATAGTACTTTTAGTCAATATAACATTTATTTTCTGTTTTAAACGACTCGTAAACGACTCAACCTATCTACTTTATATATAATTTGCTTGTCTATGGTGCCTTTGTTTTCTATATACTGTCTTGTGATTGTATATTCAAAAACTATATAAACTATTGTTTAATAATTTTTTTTTGTTTAATAGCCATAATATTAGATGAAGACATTTTATGCCGCTTGCTGCGTTCGTCTAGGAAGGGTAAAAAGAAAGGTAGAAGGAAAATGGAATAGTTAAGAATTAGTGTTATTAAATTTATTGAGTTTATGTAGGGCACATATAGTTATAGAATTGTTAATGTTTGTGGAGCCCATAAAGGTCTTGTATAATACAGATTTAATTTCCATTGAGCAAGTTCCATTGAGCACGAATAAATTTAATATATCCTTATTAAACTTTAAATGAAATTAATTTAGCTATTGAAATATTTTGTTACCATACAGCAATAACAGTACATAAAAGAACTACACCTAATGAAAAATTTATAACACCAAAGACGTTTCTTAATAAATCTTCTTCCCCATCATTTACATTACTTGGAGAGCAATTTGTGAGTTTTCTAATTATATTTTATTTTAAAATAATAATAATTTTAATTTTTAATTTATTTTAATATAATTTTCATTTCGTAAATTGAATGTCAATTGAATTCTTCAAAACTTGTTGGATCCATATGGATTGATGATCATAGAAGTTTAATTGAATATAATTTTCAAATCATACCAAGTAACATACATACTCTGTTTTTGCTTACTAATTCCAAAATTTAATTTATGACATAAAAATAACTGCTAATTACGCCTTAGTGACAGTAGACTAGCTTTTAAACCAAGTTGTGACAGTAAGACTTTTAAGCCAGCTAATCGCTATAATTAATTGATAATCTTGCTTATATTATTTTTATATAGAGTTTTATCATGGGCCCATTTACTATCAACACATTAAACCCATTGGTCCATCTTAGATTTTCTCGGGCCCAAAATATATTTGCATTTAAGTGAAATCAATTAATTTATATTAATTTTACCTTAAAACTAATTTAACAAACAAATAATAATAATTTCTTTTCTATTTCTACCCATTCCCAAATTAGTTTTGCCTTATTCTATTGTGTAATAACTATAACCGAAAAGGTGTATAGGTGTTTGAGTGAAACGCTTCCCGGTGTTATATTTGATACGATGATTTGTTTTTACAAACAGTAATAATTTCAAAATGATAAGATTAGGTATTACAAATAAATATAAGGGTAAGAGATGGGGATACGAAATAAATAAATAGGTTAGATCAACGTTTAAAAAATTCTAAAAACAGATGCGAATATGCATTGACAGTTAATATGTGTCATTTAAATTGATTTTTATAGGTTTAGAGGTTTGCAAGCAATATTCTGCAGGAATATGTGTGGTTATAATTTAAAAAAAGAATTATCCAAACGAACTTAGAACCAATAATTTTAACATAGCTACTATTATAGGCTATAACAGATTGCCTTTAGTAATAGTATTAGTAATAGAATTAAAGCATCGCAATAAGCCCATTTGCGGCTGCGGTGATATATGGGACAGATTCCCTCCCGGAAAATTTTAAATCTAAAAAAACAGTAAATTTGTAAAATATAATGTGTTATTAGCTTAGCGATTATTAACTCACTAAAACATATATGCTATTAACTCAATTATTGGCTGTGAAATTCATAACAAATTTTGAATGTATTCTTGATGAATGTTATATTTTATATATAACTACTTTATTATAGTTTGATTTTGCTATAATTATGTTTTGATTTATATAACTGTATAAAAGAGCTAGATGAGCTTTCTTGGCTCTTCTGAGGTTATTTTAAATAAATCTAACTCCAAAAACAGCTTTCGAATAAAAATCATTAACCTTTGAAAAGCATTCTCAACCAAAAATAATTTTATTTTTCATTTACAACTATAAGTATAGTTGGTACTGACTATTCCAATTACTTTTAAAAAGTTTTAGACTAAACTGATGCGTCAAAACATATGGAAATGCAAATATCTAATTTGATTTTGATTGTGATGTTTTGTTCAAGGCCGTTTTTTTATGCATCCAAGACGAACTGAAAATTTTTTTTTAACTATTTTTGATAATCAGATTTGTTTTTAGTTAAGATATTAAATTTTTGGAATCAAAAGTCGAACTGTAATAATATGATGTACAATGAATATCTGGGGCTATCAAAATCGGTTAAATTTAAATTTAAACAAATTCAAAACATAAGAAAAGAAAATAAATATAAAAATAAAAAAAAATTAATATATATATGTATCAATTTTTATTGTGCAAATATCGATATTTCAGAAGCACCTTGCTTTCTTCATCAGTGTTTGCCACTATTAGATATAAAATAAGTTTTTTCTGAAATACCGTTATTTTCAAAATAAAAATTAATTTATTACATTTCTCTTCTATTTTTCTTTAAATTTAAATTTAACCGGATTTTATAGCCCCAACTATCTACCCAGAGCCTACTTTCATCAAACTATATTATGCATCTTATAAATATTATTTCTTAATTTTTCCTTTGAGAATCTCTAATAATTTTGTTCAATTGAAAAAACATTTGTTTTTTTGTTTTTTTTTTTTGTCGACAATAAAGAAAATTGTTATTTAATTTTCTTGGAAATAATTATTTACTAAACATCACTTCCATTCATCTCTGTACTCCTCTTAACTCTGCAATTCATATTTTTTGTTTTCTACTATATTTTAAAAATAAAAAAAAAAAAAAAAAAAAAATAATAATAATAAAAAAAATTATTCCAACTGAATGAATTTCTATGTTATCCTTCAGAAAAATAATATTTTTTTCATGAAATTATTTTTTTATGTAGATTGAGGTCCTTTATAACAAGGATTTTATTATATTTTCAACAAAAAAAAAAATACAAATAAAATCAAAAAAAATTCAAAATAAAAAAAAAAATCTCAATTTTTCACCTACACAACGGCATACAAAAAAAAAACGTAAAAACAAAAATAAGAAAATTCAGCACAAACAGACGTCGACACCTCAAACCTCTAATGTCTGACATAAATTCTATCTTTAGAATACGCATTTAAAATACAAGAGATACAAAATATATAAAAAAAAAAAAAAAAAAAAATTCCGACATTTACCGTATGTAAATACATATATATACATACGTTACATACCTTTAATAGGCCGCCATAACATTTATGTGGAGTTGTTTTGAAAATTTCTTTCCTTATTTTCTACCTTGTAATATCTGTTCATTATCTATAGGTCTATCTATAGCAAAGACAACATTATATATATATACATATATATAATATTATCTTTGGTTCTATTCTCTTTCTTCGTTTTACTCTTTGTTTTGTTGCTATTATTTTTCTTGTTATTGATTTTAGAACTTAATTTAGATGAAAATATCCCGTTATTAGTTGGTTTGGTTTTCTTTTTAATAAACTGATAAATATATATATATATATATATATATATACATTATGACAATTTAGAGTGAGTTGATTCGACCTTTTAGTTTAAATATTCATATTAAATACATAATACATAAGGGATTTTGAATGCAAGAAATTTTCTTTTTAGTTGTTAAAGTCCTTGACCAAAATAAAAATACAAAACAAAACAAAAGAATGAAAAAAATTTAATTTGTTGGAATAAGAAAAGTTTTTAGTGTTTTTGTGTTGTTGAAAAGAAATGTCAGACAAAATTGTGTAAAGCAATTGTGGATCTAATTAAATTAATTTAAAAGAAAATATATATAACACAATTAGGTATATTAGGTAGGTAGGTATACCATATATTTTGAATAGTGTAAATAAATTCATGTAACATCTTAGAATGATTGGAGATGTAAGTGATATTATACTATAGTAGTAGAGAAGGGTTGAGTTCAACAATGATGTGAAGGTGATGGTGCTCATTGTGTGGATTATGAAAATATTAATAAATATGACAAATAAAAATGAATCTTCTTTCAATTCTGTAAACCCTATTCAGAGCGTAGAGACAACCTTTACATACTAATAAATTATAGATTTAAAGTATGGATTGATCCCAATGTTTTACCATGGTTGTTATGACTATTTTAGAATTCCCCAATAATAATTCTAGTTTATGTTATTCCTGATATTCATTTTTCGATGAGTTTGGAGACATTTTTCAGTGAATTGAGCTTTTATTTTCTTAGTAAACAACTAAATTTAACTAATTCTATATCTAAATAATATATTTGCATTTGAATTCATAAATATAATTTACATGCATTAGGAATCAATTAGTTTAGTTTACAAACAAATTTATTCATTCTATTTTTGAACTGAAGAAAAAATATTTTATTATATACTTTTTTTATTTAAATTCAACATTTTTACTTGCTTTTCTTTAGCTTGCATTGTTGTGTATTTATTTTTTTTTTTTTTCAAATAAATTCAACATTTCTTTAATCAAATTAAACATTTCTTCTAACAAATTGTTTAACAAAATGTTGAATTTAAATTGTTTGAAAATGTTGAATTTAAATGAAAAATTGTTTAATTTGTTTGAAAAAATGTTGAATTTGAATAATAAAAAAGGATTGTATAAATTTTAATTGGTTTGTGTTCTTTTTCTTATGTTTTTATAACTCACATACATATTTGTTTTTTTGAAATCTATATATATATATATTATGAGTTTATAAAATATTAAAATATGTAATTCAAACAGAAGTTGTAATTTCAGTACTACAATATCTACTTATGGGTTCAGTATTGTTGAAAGAACAAAACATTTTTCCAGAATAAAAAAAAACAAGAATAAAAAAAACATTAAAGTCAAAACTCCTAATCCCAAGAATAAATTAACCGTATACTTATTAAAAATTAAAAATTGAAAACTCGAACAAAATACATAAAGTAACATTTTATTTTCTTTGAAAGCCAATTCACAATAATTAAGTCTTTTTTTCACATATTATTTTTATTCAAATTTAATCAATTTCTCTTTTAAAAAATATATTTTAATTTTTCAATTGTTTTTAATGACTGGGTTAAAAATAATATTGATTTACTAAATTTAGGTATCTATTAAAATTTGTTTTGTACTCATAATGTAATGAAATTGTTAAACACATATAATTGATTTTAACAATTACCTTAAAGTAATTGATTACTATTTATTTATTATTTGCATATTTATACTAATTTTTCTAAATATTTTTTAATTATTTCAAATTGCAATAGAATATGTACTTTAAAACAATTTATTTTCATTATATTAAATTGTTGCTGATTAGTGATTACTTTATAATTATTGATTACATAATAATATTATTATTCAAAATGTTATTTCTGCAATAAAAGTAATTTAAAACAAATATTTGAGTACATAAAATTTTAATTATTTAAAAAAAATTTGTGATTCGTTTAAATATTTTGTTATAACTGCCATAGAAGTACTTTAAAATAAATACTTCAGCGAGAGTAACTATTCATTATTTCATTTTTGTTATGATTATTTCATATATTTTCTTGTTACAGTTCTAAAAGTTTTTTAGAATAAATAACGTTATCAAAGTAACTATTTTATTACTTCATTGTTTTGTTTTGATTACTTTGAATATATTATTGATAACTGTTGTATATTTAAGCACTTTAGAATAAATACTTTATCAGAGTAACTATTGATTACTTCATGAAAAATATTCATGTAATAAAACAGTTTTAAATTATAGAATATTTTACCCTCAGATTAAAATGTACTTGAATATTTTCTTATTACTGCTCTTTAGAATAAAAAAAAAATTTCAAAGTAACTATTTTATTACTTCATTGTTTTGTTATGATTGCTTTGAAAATATTCTTGATAATTGTTGTATACTTAAGTGTTTTAGAATAAATACTTTATCAATGGTAACTATTCATTATTTGATTTTTGTTATGATTACTTTGATTATTTTCTTACAATAGCTGTAGAAGTACTTAAGAATAAATACTTTATCAAAGTAAATATTTATTACTTCATTGTTTTGTTATGATTACTTTGAAAATATTCTTGATAATTGTTGTATACTTAAGTGTTTTAGAATAAATACTTTATCAATGGTACCTATTAATTACTTGATTTTTATTATGATTACTTTAAATATTTTCTTATAACTGCTGTTAAAGTATATACTTTAGAATAAATACTTTATCAGAGTAACTATTGATTACTTCATGAAAAATATTCATGTAATAAAACAATTTTAAATTATAGAATATTTTACCCTCAGATTAAAATGTACTTGAATTAAAGTATTCGAATTACTAAAAGTAAAATTTAAAAATGTTAATGTTTATAATATCAATTATACCTATTTTATCTGAGCTTTAATATATATCATCTTTATGTTAATGATTGAACTGAATCGATAAATAATTTAGAATCAGATCTCAAAGAAGCAAAAAAAAACTTTACGGATTAACTATAATTCATATATAAGAAATTCTTCTATAACTCAACTAGGATGTAGTATAGTTGTTAAAAATGTTATGCCATATCAAGTATCAAAATAAGCCAATTGAAGGTTATTATTAAAAAATTGTCTTATGATAACTTCCAATACAAAATTTGATTAAATTATATTATCAAATACAAAATATCCAATTTTAATATATCAAATATTAAATATTTTATTATTTTCAATTCGATTTTATTTGATTTAATTCACAAAATAAAAAAAAAAAATATTTATCTCAATTACAAATAAAATATATACGATGATAATATTGCAATCACCAACAGAGATGAAAATGAATAAAACGAAAATTTTCTTAAATTGATTTTTTTTTGTTTTTGTGCTTTCACAAAAACATAAATTTTTTGTTTTCTAAAGGACTTACCCAGGATCAATTGACGGTACATGTATATATGTATTTCCATCCAAATTAAAATAAAAAAAAAAACAACAACAAAAACAAGAATATTATCAACTGATGATGACTCTTTTATGAATACTTCAAATTATTATAATGTAGTTCTGGTACTTAAGGAAAATAGCAAAATCAAAAAAGAAAAAAAAACAATAACAAAATAAGAAAAAAAAAGTTCATAAGAACTTTTGCCATTATTAAAGTAGAAAAAAGAAAACATAAAAAACAAAAAAAAGAAACGAAGCCAATTTTTAAGCCTGTATATGATATTATTATCCTTTCGTGGCCTTTTTTCTTACATGCATAAATAATAACTGATAATGATGCTGATGACAATGATACTGGATGATGATAATGATGTTGATTATAATATTTATATTTTTATTATTGGTGTTTTGGTAAAAAAAAAAAACAAAATTAAAAACAAAAATTAATATGGCTCGTGGGAAAATTTTCTCATCAAAAAAAATATATTTAATATTTTTTTACTTTTATGATACCCATTCAAAAATATCTACCCATCATGATACACCGAATATACACTTAGGAATTTAGATAGCATTGTTAATGTTGGTTTGTTTTTGAATAATTTAATGTTTTCAAATTGAAATTAAATGTTCAAACAATGTTCAAATTAAAATCCAATACTGCCCATTTTTTTTTAATTATAAAGCTTGTATGTGGGCACAGGTAAGTAGGGAGAAGTGGCTATTATCAGTTCATTATCATCAATGTCATGCTACCCCATCCGTGGGGCATAGGGTGGAAGATAATTTAATAATCAGTTAATCTAGCCTAATTAGTTGAACTAATCTATAATCATTTGTAAATATTATTATTATGATTATACAGTTACTCTTCTAGAGAAACAATTTATGCTAGGATACTACGACTCTAATCATTTGTTTTATTATTGTTTGTTTTAAAAAAAAATGCAATAAGATGTTTACTTTTCTATAGCCAACAGAATCTCTATTCTATTTCGAAAAGACTTAATATGTTAAATCTAAATTCTAGCACTACTTACAAGCTGATGGGCAATGGCAATGAAATTATTCATTTATAATGTAACTAATTTTTTAATTGAATATTTAATTTAATTTTCAAATTCAAGTATAAATTCCCATACAGTTTGGAAAAGATTAAAATAAATTTTCGATATTAGTAACAATAAGTTTTAAGAGTTGTTTCGTTCATCGCAACACTATTTTAACTCATCAGTATATAGGTATTTGTAGTGTTAGACTACCTCCTACACAACTTCTGAGTTTTGCTTTGGTTAATTTTCTAACTAGTAGTTGTTAAAAATGTTATGCCACATCAAGTATCAAAATAAGCCAATTGAATGAAGGCTATTATTATAAGATTATTTAATATGAGTTATATTAAAAGATGTTATTAATACATCTGTGAGTTATAAAAATCGACCAAAATTGATAAATTTTAAGTTTAGTCAAAGCTGCAACTGTAAAAAAAAATATACAACCGTCTCTAAACATTTGAATATTTGAAATATCTAAATATAAATTTAATCAAAATTTGTAACACTACCCCTAATAAATTGATACCTCCTAAATCTCGTTTATCGCTTCGTATTCAGTTATTTTTTGAAAATTTTTGTAAATTTCCAAACACAAAAAAAAAAAAATAAAATAAAAAAAAATTATATTTTTCTTTTTAAGTTTATTCAAGGGCAATAGTATCTACCCTACAATTTAGTGGTCGATTATCCTGAAGTTTTCCAATTTACTATACGTCTATATATATTTTAAAAATTGATTTATGCGGTAAAATCAATCAAACACAGACACGATTTTCAGACGAAAAATTTAATAATTTTTAATAGAAAAAAAAAATTAAAAATAAAAATGAAAATAATAAGATGGAGGTGGAATTAATTTATCTGACTTTTTTATTAAATATTTTGTATATGTATATATATATATATATATATATATAATATGATTATGGTGGAATATTTGAAAAGGTTGGTGACTTTGGTGAATTTTTGGAAAAACGCTAAATGATATATTTATATAGATGCGAGGAAACATTTTCCATTTGTACAAGTCAAACAGAAGCTAAAGCACAAACTTTAATATGCATGGGTAGAAAAGTGGCTATTAAAATTTGTAGGTTAGCGGTGGTTTTGATAAGGGGTATAGTAAATGTTCCAAAATTTAAAATTTTTGCTAGATTTTTGACGTTTGGATTTTTGTTTTTCTAATGTGAATATAACTATATGTCAGTGTCAATATATTTTTATTATTTTTTATACAAAATGTGCAAGGAAGTAGTTGTTAACAACCTAATGTTATGATCGGATATGAATAAAATAAAAACAATATTAATTATACTAATAATATTGTTGAATTGACATTGGAACAATAATAAAAATTTATTACATTCCTAATAACTACATTTTTGGCCATCTTCAATAATCTGACAGCAAAAACGGCAGAAATCTACCAATTTTTTTACGTATGAGCATGAATGTAGATTTCTGCGGCAGATCTACTGTAGATTTCTACCTTATATAAATATGGGTAAAAAGATATTAAATTAGATAATCTCGATATATATGATTGATTTTTGTTTTTATATACATCTATTGATGTAAAATTTATTTGGCTAATAATACTCAATCCAGCTTAGCTTAAAAAAACTTCTATACTTTGTTATATATATAGGTGACTAGGATTGACGGAAAGAGATAATTTAAGTTGTAAAAAATATTGTCAATGTTTGCTTTAAATTTGTCCAGGCACACATATAAAAAATATCACTTCTTAATGCCCGAAATTAAATTCAATAGCATATTTTAGATTTTTTAACTATGGGCGATATCATTTTTGAACCACCTCGATATTTCTACGGTAGATAGAAATTTTATAGCCACCTGCGTTCAGCAAAACATCTGCATAATTTTTATACTGATTATCGGTGTCATAATTTGTTAATTTTTACCATAATTATTATGATCGGTGTCATAATTTGTTAGTGGTGGTGGAAATAATAATTTTATAGTTAATGTCATATTTAATGCTTAGATTTATATTTAGTGAACAGAAGTTTGCTAAATTTTTTTATAAGAAAAATATCATAATCTAGTGGAGTTAATAAAACATCGACACTGTTAATTAGAAGATGTTAGTAAATTTAACTAAAAACATTCTGTTAGTAAATTAAAAAATTAAATTAGTAGTATGTATATACTATCAGTAAATAATAACTAATCTTCTTTCTTCCTATCCTGGTTCTATCTCAAATCTCAATCAAACGGTACGTAAGCACTAAAAATTTAATTCTAACGCTTCATTGTTTATAACCAGAAAAACACAACTAAACTAAATAAAAGGTTAAAGAAAAATAAAATTTAAAGGTAATTTCAGCTATGCCTATATTGTTTTTACGCAATCCACTTCGATAACAGCTTAAATACCTAAAAGATAGTCAAAAAAGATTGAATTAAAATTTACTTCATTTCTATGAACTATTCTAGTAAATGGTTTTCAAATTTGCCATATTCAGTTGGGTCAAATGGAATATGGGTTCTAAGATAATTGCGATTGGTTCTGTTAACCTCATTAGTATTTACAAACCCCTACAATATATCAATAAAATATATAGATTTAATACTACATTATGAAAATTATTAGAAGTAGAAAGTAGAAACGATAAAAACGTTATTGTAATCGGTCAAGAAAAAATGTATAACATTTTATGACGCAACTGTTCATAACTGTAAATTATAGTCCATTCTAATATTCTATGTAAACTATACAGATAACAATTAAATAAAATTTTTTAATACTTAATATATTAATTATGTAATTTCCAAAATAACAATTAAATTTTCAAACAAATATTTGTTATGCGATACTTGAATGTCATTTTTTGTCTCTGAGCCAGACACAGATTCATCCTATAAACATTCTTTGAATTAGAACATTTGTAATGCACAAGTCAAAAACTCAATGTCATATAATTTATTAATGTTAAACGTGTTGTTTTATTCTCTAGTTAATTTTATATTATGCTATATGAGCCGAGGAAGGTGAGCTGTTAACTATATTAATTACATTTATATAGTATTTACTGTTACAATTGGAATTATTTCGAACATTAAAGTTATTTACAATAATTTTATATAAATCAGGATTTTCAAATATCTTATATAAACATCGAAAATTTGACATTCAAATCAAATATAATAATTATCTGTTATGTTGTTAAAAAACCTTCAAAATTTTTTAATTTCTTCCTCATAACACATATGTAATGCAGATAAAATAAATAAATATAGTATTTAAGAATGATAATGAAAATATAACACAATTTTGTTTTTGTTTTTTTGTTTCATTATGTTTTGACTTAAAAGAGCTAATTATGTACTTATATTAGATATATGTATATAATGATTTTATATGCCTATACCTCCTACATTATATAGATGATCATTATATACATATATGACTATATATATAATGATCATGATATACATATATGACATATATATGTGGATTGTGGTTAAATGGAAAAAATATCTAAGTTAAGTTATGACAAAAATAAAATTATTTCAATTTTCTGTTTTTAATTTTTGGTCACATTTAACAAAAAAAGTGAATTGTAAATAAAAAAGTGAAATGAAAACAAATTATGACACCGATTATCAGTATAAAAAGTATTTTTAACTTGTTGACAACAATCTTTCATTATGATGAAAACCCTAATGAATTAAACAAAAATATTAGTATGGTTTTTATAAACAATCAACATTCTGGCAATGTTGCCATTGACAAGTATTTTGTTAATAAACAAAATGTTGCAAATAAAGTTTGTTTATAAACATTTCTAACCTAGCAGGAAAACTGCATAATTATATTAAATAGCGCATGACAATCAACAAACAGCTAAACAACTGTAACACAAAACTGCAAATGCAGAAAATCCAAATTTTGATAATTCTGTCAAAAAAAAAATTGTTTTCGCAGTATTTTGTTTTTGTAGTTTGTATTTATGTTAATGTCATCGACAAACGATATCTGATGTTTTGGTGTTGTATAACTATGAATCCAAAAACACTCTACCAGCTAATGTGTTTATTATGGGTTAGGTACGATAACCCAAAAATACATTTAAAAAAAAAAATTCTAAAAATCAAAATATTTTTGAAGGGGGGCAACTCTGACATAATGGCATTTTGGAATTAAATAATCATTTTTGGTAATATAATTTTCTAGTTTTTGAAATTTTGATTGGTTATTTTTTTTTTTTTTTTTTTCAAATAACAATTCTTAAATTAATAAAATATGACCTAAAAGGTTTCAGAAGAAAATTAAATAAATTTCGTTAAAATTTTCCTTCTACATATCACTTTTTAACTTCTAAATTAATGAAATTAAATTAATTTAGTTCTATTAAAATTGAAATGTAAAAAAGAAACATTTGTTATTTTGAAAAGCCCTGGCAACTAGTGTTTGTATAATTTGAATTATATTCAATATAAATAATAACAATATCTTCCAAATTGAACTTAGACTAAAAATCATGCGTAAGCAACTCAAATGTTTAATACAGAACACATATTAAATTTATATGATATTTTAAACCATCACATACGACCTTAACCGACTCTACCAATTTCAATTATTCTAGTCTTATTATCAGTAAATCATTTTATTAAAAACATAAATTTTTTGAGTTAAACGATTATTGCTTTTGATTACAAATTCTATGTGGATGCTATATACGTATTTGTATTCTCATCATAAAAATATTATTTTCTTTTATTTTTTTATTTTTTTTTTTTTATTTTAATTCACAACTGTTTTTAAACTATATAACTATTTAAAATAACAATAATAGTTAATTGTGAATGTCATGAACAATATCATGATCATCACTTTCATCAATATCATCTTCATCATCGCGCAGTCATCAATATCAACTTTAATATCATTATAATAATAACACTATTGTATTATATTATTGATAATGATTAAATATGATGATGATGATCATCATCATTATCATTATTATTATTATTTTTGATTCAATTGTTATGCTTTGGATATTTTTACGTTCATGACTAGTAATTAGAGTTTCAACCAAGCATTACAAAATTCAGTGTTGTTATTTTATTTTTTTGTTTTTCTAATTTTCTAGCATAGAATTCAAAAAAATTCTAGTATTTGCGAAGTGGAAATTTTAAAATTATAAGAATTAAATGTTATTTTTTCTTTTCCTTATTACTTTTATTGTTGTTATTATTTTATTTTTAATTCTATATTTTCAATGTGAAACATAATTTAGATAAATAAAATAAAAATTAGAATAATATTATGTACATCAATGTATAGTGTGTCTGTAATGTGAACAGTGCAAGAAAAAAATATTAAAACTACCTATAATAAGAGTAGATAATTTTATTAAATTTTTTTGTATTTTATTTATGTAGGTAGGTCTGAATTTAATCGAAATTATATACAGTTAAGCCTTCCGATATTGCTACCTCCATATTAGAAATTGCTACTTATGTCGAACAGATCTTCTAACCACTTTGAACTTGAAATTAATTTATATTGAAAATTAAGGCACTTTCCGCAAACGTTCAAAAACAAAACAATGATACACAACAATGATGAAAATTAAAAATTAATAAACGTTTTTGATGTGTCCGTCATAAATTATAATTTTAACTAAAGCTGGTTAAACTGTGTAAAAAACTGTATTTTGCAGAAATCAATGCAACAAAACATTACTCTCTAACTGGAGTCTGGAATACTCTATATATCTGGAATTTTGCCTGTATCTGGAACATTGGTTTGATCAGCTAAAAAATATACCTCATTGTTCATCTGAAAGTTTTGTGATTTTACTTTTCTATTTTGAGGTAAATTGATATCACACAGTCTTTCATTCATGACAAAACAAAAAAAAATGTAACGGGATTTACAAGATGACAGAATTAGTTTGTAAAATTGTATATGTGCATTTAAAGTGAAAAAAACTAATTAAGTAGGTTATTTTATTATTAATCATGAAATATGTAACCCACTACAAAACTTATTCAAATAATCCAATTAGAAATTTAATTGATACACCCAAAATCTTGTGAAATTCATATATTTTCTTAATTTGTATTAAGATTAATTCTTATTAAACTTATGTACATATTTGTAGTTCTATTCAGTTGTAGCTATAATCATCCGCGACTGACTGACTTGAATTCAATTCTTTTTCAATGTAATACGTTTGACAGATAACATTGACAATAAAAAATCTGATTATAACATTTCAGTGTTACCACCTATGTTTTGTATTTTTACTACTTATTTACTTATTAGTACTAAGAGATTATTTCAATACTATTACAATACTTATTTAAGCTTAGAAACTATTTACATTTACTTTTTTGTATTTAGAAACTATTTATATTCAAAATGTGTACTGAGAAACTATTTATATTCAAAATTTGTTAAATTTAGAAATCTTGTTAAATTTAGAAATCCTCACAACTCTATAAACTGATTTTCTTTTACTTGGATGTGTAAATATTTTTTAAAATGTGAATAAAATCCAAACCCGAAAAAAATATTTTCATTTGCTTTTTCTATGTGTTACTAAAATAATTACGTTCAACAATTCGCTCTCTAGATAATCTGTCAAATCATTTCCACAAAATTAGTTTGCAGGTAAAGGGGTTGGAAACGTATACTTACAATTGATGCAAGTATATCAAATTCTAAACACAGATAATAAAACAATTATTAAACAGATATAAAATGTTCCGATTTCAAAGCATTTATCGAATTTTGTTATAAATCTCTCTTTTTTTAATCATCTTTATTTGAAGTCATTTCTCATAATACCTGAGCAGTTCCAGATAGTAAATTTTGACTGTATACATATTATATATTTGATGAGTTTGATTATTTATCAGGTTATCACTTATTTTCAAACAGAACTAGATTTTATAAATTTATTTTAAATTTTTTATAAAATAAAAATGCACAAAGAAAATATGGCATTGAAATGTGGGTCTAAAATTTGCTTCAAATTAATTCACTTAAATTTAAATACAAAATATTAAAAGCTTTGTAAAGAGTTAACAAAGCGATTGACAAATATTAAATTTTCGTTATATGATTTGTATTGAATTTCGAAAATAATTTCAAATTATTTTTATTGGATTTCGAAAATAATTTTGAATTATTTGTATTGAATTTCGAATTATTTGTTTTGAATTTCGAAAATAATTTCGAATTATTTGTATTAAATTTCGAAAACAATTTCGAATTATTTGTATTCAATTTCGAAAATGATTTGTATTCAAAAAAAAAATTTTCTGCTTTTAATCAAAAAAATTGTTCGTTGTTACTATACTTAAATTGATGTTATAATATTTTCATTCGTCACTGTATATATAGAAAATATAGGTAAAATTAGTAGTTATAATAAAGAATTAAAATAATGAGGGAAAATGTGTGGTTTTTCACACGAAAGTGTATTAATTTTTCCGGGTTTTGTATTTCATTCTGTGTTTTTATTATTTTTTTTTTTTGTATTCTTACATTTTTTCATTAATTTTTTTTTTTTTTTTGACACAGCGAGAAGAAAACTACTTTTTTTTTTGTTTTTTTTTTTTTGGTTTGGTAAAGAAATAAGAAATGAAATGAGAGTAAAAAACAGTAACAGAAATGAATGAAAGTTATAATAAAAAATTGTTTTTTTTTTTTTTTTCAAATGTCAAATATTTGGTATTTTGATATTTAAATTTACTCTTTGATTAAACGAATATTTTGCTTTGTTCGTTCAGATGCGAATAATGAACATTTTGTACAACCCTGAAACTATTGAACAATGTTGACAACAACAACAACAAAACTTTACTAATTGCCTGTCCAAATTATTTAATTTTTTCGAAATTTAGGTTCTTAGAATTTTTAATTAAATTGTTTCTTTCCAACTTTGATTATCCCTGTTATACGATTATAGCAATAAATTTCTAAATCCCACTTGAAATCATAATATTTTTCTTGTTTTATTTACTTTTATTTTTTTATTTTAAATTGGTCATTATCTGATCTGTCAATTTTATAATAATAACGACTATGTGACAAAACGGAATCTGTACTTTCATTATTTTCTTATGTACGTAACTGAAAAAACAATTGAAATACGTTTTGTTTTTTGTCAAAGATTCACGTTGTTGTGTCAAAGAATTGCTTAAGAAGCCGGGAATAATTCAAGAACTTCTACTATCGTGGATATTATCCCTAAAGAAAATTTGCATTTTCATTTTCAAATGAAAAACGAAAAATTAACAATGTGGTTGTTATAATATACAAAATGGTTTGGCCTATGTTATTTCTGGAATAAACAAAAATATTTGGTAAACAATGGTCTATTTAAATATGGATGTATATACAAACTGTCTCGAGCTGCAGTGGATGAACAAATATATATATGTATGCAAAATGGTCTCAAGCTATATCTTATTTCTTACAAAACAGAACAGCATGTGTTGAAATACACAAAAATGTTTAGAGAATGTTGGTTAATTTAAACATTTATACAAAATGTCTCGAGCTGCATTGAATAACAGTGTATGAGTTGAAATGAACAAAAATATATATACAAAATGTCTCGAGCTATATGTTATTTCTTCAAGTGGATAACGACAGGGTGTATGTTGGAATAAACAAAAATATTTGACCAACAATGGTTTATTTTATATCTTTTAATAGGACCTCAAAATATTTAAAATGAAAGATTATTTGAATATTTCTCTTATAAAGTATTCTCATTCATTATTTTATGTTTTTCTGATCGAAAACTATTAGGTGTTATTAAGCGGAAAGTGTTTAATACATTTTCAACCATTATTCTAAGTTGTTTTGATCGTAAGTTATATTAGATCTACATTCAAATACACTTTGCGAGATTACATAAAAAAATTTGCAAAACTTTATATACAAATACAACTTTTACTTGCTATATAAAACTCTTGAATAAGCTATAATTATAATAACCAAGTATTTAAGGACATGCGCAGTAAGCACCTTTTCATTTTTCATCTCGTTTCTTCTTAATCAAATCTTAATATGTAAATAAGTTGTATATACGACCGAAATGCGCATACGGGTTAAAAAAAATTCTATTGGGTTTTATAATATTCAAACTTTTAAATAAAATAGGTATAGCCATTTTGTGTTATTCAACATCTTTTTTATTCATTATTTTTATACATAATTTTATTAAATAACTGTCTCGAATTATTATTTTATATATTTTGGTTATTTGTAGTAATCATATGGTTTTGGTTAAAATATGTATAATGTATATACCTCTTTAATTACAAAAATATTCTATTTTTATAGTAATTTTATCCATTAAATGCCACTGACTATAGGGAATATATCGAAAACGAATCAGTATTATGAGGAAGGTGTATTTATGTGTCAAAAATAAAACTTACTAACCTCATAGCTTTTTATTAAACCTGAATGGTTTGTGCTTTATCGTGAGAAGTCTATGTCAGTACATAAATTACTGTTTTTGTAAAAAATTAAATATTGACTTCAACTTTAATTATAATTACTCAACAGGGGCCCCTAGTTTTTATGTATTACAACTTTTTAATATTATTATTTTTTACTAATTTAATTTCAAAATCCATTTCGAATTTTTCTGTACAAATGTAAGTTAACTTTTATAAAATAAATTTTCAACATTAAACGAAACAATATTGCCTTGCCTGCCACACAACAAAATATCACTTAATTTTTTCTATGTAAGTACATATGCATATGTAAATATGTGTATGTATATTGGTTATGAATGTTAAATATCATCATTCGTTCTAAATTAGTTACGCCCAGGTGGTTCTTTTTTTTTTTGATGAAATAGGAGGAATGAAAAAGCTTCACTTTTTTTTCTTTTCTTTTTCTAAACTTCCCATTTTAGTCCATTACTAAAATGATTTTTTTTTTATGTTCTGTTCTTTTTTTCTTATTTTTGTTTTTATAATTGTAAAAGAAGAACATGATTGAAGGTTAAAAAAAAAAAAAAAAAAACACCTCTAAATTTTCTCATAACGAAAACAAAATCACGAAATAGTCTTCTAAATTAGATGAGAATAGGTAAAAACAAATTTTTAATGATGATGGTGACCCGATCCAAGTACCACAAGTACTAAGATTATTATATATATGTCTGTATATGTAATGTATGTACCAGGAAATGCGTAATATAAAATATTATGTATTTAAAAATTCTTATTTTGTTTTTACCTAGGAAGCTGTCATTTAATGATAATCACATATCTGTTTAATACCGATAAGCTTTTTTCATATATGAAAATTGAATACCCAAACAGACCTTCAGATTTATTAATTGAAATTTTCAAAACAAAAGTGTTTTAGAGGCTGCTTGCTCTCTAATTTGATCAAAGTTTTAAATAGAAAAATGTAAAAAAAAAAAAAAAAAAATAAGAAAAAGAAAAGAAAAAAAAACAGATCAAATTTTCATTTTCAAGATCAAGTATATGAGAAGTTTCTAATGAATGTAACAATAGATTTGAATACATGGACTTAGTGTAGTAATGATAGGTATAGGTATATTTTTCATATTATATGGAGATTTGAAATTGAACATATTTCAAAATTTTGTTGTTTATATATTTTTTTTTTCTGTTTTTTTGCTTTTTCATATTTTGAAGGATGTGCGTAATTCAAAACTTTAATGGTTTATTGATTTTGTGTATAGTAGAATAGAATTGATACAAACATTTAGGTATAAAATAATTTCCTAGAATTTGAAAATGGATTGATTCGTAAACAAGGTTTTATTAAAACAATTTTTTTTACAGTTGATTTCATTGGTTTCCTGGATATCAATTTTTGTTTTTTATTTTTATATATGATAAAATATTAATAATATTATTATTAGTATTTTATAATTAAAATTTGGTTGATTGATTTCAGTGGCGAGTTCAGTAACTTTATACCATATATATATATAAATTGTAAAATTGAGATTTGAAATTTGAGTCACCGATTGTTATTAAGGGCTCCACAACACAATTATTATTGTTTTTGAATCTGAAGAGGTAGATGTGTTATAAATTGATAAATAGAAATTTTTATTTAGGTTATATTGTTGAAAAATAAATCTTACTATACCGAAGGAATTAAAATAGGCTTAAAATTATATTTATAGGTTTTATTCTTTTGACACTGTAACCTAAATAAATTTTTCGTTTATCAATTTTTAATATAGAGGGGCTTTTATTATTATTATCATATTTATGCTTGAATATCAATTTTTCTGTGAATGAAAAAATGTAAAAATTTTGATAATGGTTATATTACCGGTTTAACAAAAGGTTGAAAAAATTATAAACCTTCATAACTGGTTATAAAAAGTTATTAATTTGTTGCCATATTCTCCGTTACCACCGTAATTAAGCACAATTCTGTTGTTTTCAATTGATGTTATTGTTTTTAAAAAATTAAAGACTTTTGTTAATGTCACAAAATTATTTTATTCCGACACGTGTTTCAGCCTTTCGGTCATAATCATAGATCATAAATGGATGTATGTTATTGGATTTTTGGACGAAATTATATTAAAGGAGAATTGGAAGATCTTAATTATGCAGTTGAGTTTATACTGAATGGAGTTCGAAAATATTCACATGCAAGTCGGATTGAATCATTTTCATGAAACATGATTCTCATAATAAGCGATGTGTAAAAAATAAAACTAAGATCTTGAAAATTAGTAAAAATAAACTCAAAATAAATGGCGATCAAAAGATTTCTATTTAATTGGTTGTATAAAAATGTATGATGAAGAATTCCCTATTTGGAATAAAATCAAACAATTTCAAAAATATTGTTGCACATTAATTACAAAAAATTTTAAATTATTTATACCTCTAAAATTCTAATTCAGAGACCAACAAAAGATCAATAAATTAATCTTCGACGTCAAGACTGTTCTGTTCAGGTGTGGTGGGTAAATATTAACTGAATAATAAAATTTAAAGCTTTAATATTTGTTAACAAAATGCTATTAAATATCTCGGAGTACATCTTGATAGACGATTGACTTGAAAAGTACATATTTCAAACAAAATCAAACAACTCAAGATAAATTTAAAGGCTTTACACTGGTGAATAGATAAACATTCAAAAATGAAATTAGACTACAAAGTAATGATATACAATTTCATATTAAAACCCATCTGATCATATCTGGATGCCAGCTATATGGAGAAGTACTTCTACCTCTAATGTGGCAGATAATATTAAGAATGCAATCAAAAATCTTTAAAGAGTTATAATTAATGGCAAAATAAAAAATATAAGCTTACACAAAGCCTTAAACATATCAACAGTAAAAGAAAAGCTTAAAAAGGTCACAAATAAGTACGCAAGAAGACACATGCATCATTCAAATTCATTGGCAAGAAACCTACTGAATATTCATTAATATAGTATAGCAGACTAAAGAGGAAGACATTCAGCCGTACCGGCGAATTCGATTCGATATAAAATCATTCGATTCGATGAGAATTTCTTAACGGTGAATTCGATCAAAAGACTAATTTTGTACTCATTTCAAAAAATGTAATCAAATAAGAAATATAACGAAATGTAATGACTTTTATGTCAAATAAGTTCAATTTTCAAATTGAAAAAATAAATTTAGATTGCTGTTTTAGAAATAAATTATTATTAAAAATATACATACGTATAAAAAAAAATAAAATAAAAATAATATTATAAAATTTTTAACAAGAAAATTGTCGATCAAAAATATTCGAATTTATTTTAAATCGAATTCGCCGGTTGAAAATTTACGAACAAGTACTCAATTTTTATTCGATCGCATTCAACGGTACGGCTGATTAGTGTAACAGAAAAAATAAAAAAAAATGTCTTATCACAAAATTAGTACACTAGCCTGTATTTTAATACATTAGAATTTTATGAAACATTATTGTTAATTTCAAACAGAAATTCAATAAATTCAAAGACTTTAAAACAAAAAAAAAAATTTATTAATATCTTCCCTGACAAATTCTGTAAATATAATGAATTAAAAAAACATATAACTGGATAGCAGATGTACTGAAAAATGAAAAGCGGAACAGATAATAATGATAAGAAAGTAGTGCTCTAATTGTTACACGCTATTAAGAAGAGGTATTATGTAGAGAGAAGCTTAAATGATGCCCAACGGGCAAACGAAAACGACTTCGTCCTTAATGAACAAATTAAATTATCTCAGAAAATTTTTTTTAGATGTTAATAACCGAAATCTTTTAAGATATTTAATAAAATTGTGAAACATACCTAGAGTTTTAATATTTATTTAATCTAATGAAATTCACAGGGCAAAATAAAACGATTTTCTCCCAAACGAATGAAATATTTTCCTGCTTCACTCCCTTTTGAAACATAGGGCTTCCGAAAAAATCTTCTATCTACTCATCATTCTGTACTAAATATTTAATTTCACTTCATGTTGTGTTGTTAGAACTATATAAGAACTCAAAATGATGAATTCGGGATTGCATATCAGTTTGGTTAAATTTTTTTTTTCACATCGCAAACATCTACAAAATTCGCAGTAGATTAAAAACATTCATTAGTACTAATTATTATTTATACATTCCAGTATCAATTTAACTACCTATATACTTTACAACATATTCTCACCCTCTTCCTAGGGTGGTTGTAATAACAAATTTTATAAAAAAAAAAAAAAAAAATACATTAATACAATTTTTTATTTGATAGCTGATATTTATCACTATAAAATAAAAGAAAAAAAAAACAGTCTCAATAACTCCCAATAAACAAAACATTCAAATGTTTGAGTGGAAAGAAAAAAAATGTCAACTAAAAAAAAAAACAGCCATCAAATCAATACCGAAAACAAATCAATCTGCTGTCAAAACATACATAAATACGAATAGGTTGTTTGTTTTTTTTTTTTTTTTTTTGCTTGTTTTTTCTTCAACTTTTATTTCTACTTTGTATACAACACCACATATGAATGTAAATGAGATGAACAAGTTATATAGCCCCATCATACGATTGTATAATCATGATTAATTACGGTAATAAAAAACAAGAATATTTGTTCACAAAAAAACAAAAAAAAAAAGAAAATAGCATTCTCGAAAAATTCTAAGAATTAAACGACATAACCTCAAAAAAAAAAAAAAATTTTAAGAAAAAAAAAATGTTCTAAAAACATCATTCTCAAGAGAATTAATTCTCTGATGATCGTTGTCGTCAATTGCTGCTACACGACAACGACGGACGATATACATACAATTTGAATTTCTGATCGCCTTTTATTATGTAATGAAAACAATATTATTAATTTTTATCCCTCTAATTAAATATTAGGTTCCTTTTTGTTTTAAACTGCTCTTATATGCTGCCGTATCGTAAAATTATAATAAATATTTTACATACGCTTTTTATTCGGTTCTCCCTACAGCAGTCGAGTACTAGCAATTATTATTTTTTTTTTAATGAAATAAAATTAAATGAATCCCTAATATATTATAACAGATCTCTCAATTAAAAAATTTCTAGAACTGTTGTACTCTCATTTAATTTTTTCATTATTATATTTTGTTTTCCTTTAAAATTATATTCCAAACCTGGTTGGTTACATTTTGAATTAAAGGGAAATTAGAAGAAAAATAAAAAAAAATAAAAATATGTCAAAACTGTTTGCACAGTGGTTGGAAATATGTGGTTATATTTGATATGACAAGAGGTTTCCCTTTACAATGTGATTCAAAAATATTTGTGTGTTAAAGCTTTCTTATAACTGCAACAGTATTTCCATTTTCATTATAAACATCAAAATTGCAATTCTCTACTTATAATAATGCATTATATTATATAATATATATATATTCTATACATTTATAATAATGCAATATATAAATCCACATATTCAGTTTGTATTTTTTATTGTTAAAATTTTAAGCTTACAAACAACCAACAAATCTGTATTATTATTTTTGGCAATCAGAGTAGTTTTTAGCAATTATAATATAATACATTATTGCATTTGTTTATAAATCAATACATTTTTTAGATTGTAGTGATTTTAGTTGTGTTTATTTGAAGTTTAACTACATATTATATTTATTTTGTATTCCTGCTACATGATTTATTAAAAACAATTCATTGATAACAAAATATAAAATCAAAAATGAATATTAAAATATATTACAATATTATATTTATTTTTTATTTCAAATAAAATAAATATTTTATAATAAAAATTGTCTTCATTCACGTTTTAATAAAAATGTACACAAAGTAAAACTAAACGGGAATATACAAATTTTAACAGTAATAATCTACTACGTTTAAATGCGCTGTAGTAAGACTAGGTTTACAAGAGCTAAATAATCGTATTTAAAATTTTAATTGAGTGGAAACCCCAATTAAATTCACTAAAATTTTCTTCTTACTATCGTTCTACCTGACCACCTGTACTCTTTGAATCACTATGTACTGTCATAATTTATTTTTTGCTCATTCTATTAATTTTTTTGTTTTGCTAAAGCTTTTTTTGTTTCTTTTCCATTTCATTTCCATGTAAAGACAGCAAAAAAAAAAAAACTAAAACAAAATGCAAACTCAGTAGCAGCACGGCAAATATAAATTTCTTTACTTTTTTTGTTAAACTGAAATTAAAAGTTGCTCGCATGCGTTATTTAAAAGAAGCCGCTTGCTTAGTTGTTATGGTTTAATCGTATGTCATTTTAATTACCTTCACGCAAAACAAAAAAGAATAAATAAAATAAAGAATAAAAAACTAAAAAAAATATAACAGAAAAACATACACTGAGTTCAAGAACAACAATAATGTATGTACATACTTATATATATATATATACAAATGAATTAAAAGGAACTGAAAACTTATTTATCTGCATAATCTTAGAATCTAAGGAAAAAATAAAACAAAAAAAAAAAAATGAAAAAACAACGTATGGCCGTGAACGCAATTTAAAGATCTTAAAAATAATAAAATAATATCGTAATAGGAGTTGCAATGTTTTTGTTTTTTAGCTGTCACTCTCATTTTTGACAGGAAGGTCAACAATTTATTTTTAGTATAATCCTAGTTGAAGTCGTTTAAAAATATATTATTGTTTCCTTACAATGCAAATTTGTTATACTCACTTTGATTCTATGAAATTTATCATTTTCTTGATGACAATTATTGAGAGATTTAAAAAAAAAAAATATTTTTAATAGTACTGTCAAAATATGCATTGTTACAACACTGTAAAAATCTGTTTCTCTGAGCTAAAATTTTGACTTAATTTTTGTTCTTATAAATTAATAATAAAAAAGTTTTTAGGAATTGTTTCGTTCATCACAAGACTACTTGAACTCATCAGTAGGTACTTGTAGTGTTAGACTACCTATACAGCTCCTGATTTTCTTTTGATTGATTTTACTCTGAACTTATTCAACGATGTTATTAAAACATCTGTGAGTTATAAAAATCGACCGAATTGTTAAAATTTCATTTTAACGATTTTAATTGCTGTTCGTTGATTAAATTAAAATTCTGATGAAATTGTGAGATTACAGTGATTCGTAATTGGACTATTCGAGAAGGCTGGAAGTGTGATACTGTTTAATGCTAAACAAAATATACATATATCGAGCGATGGTATGATAAATCCATCTCTTTAATTAACTCAAATGAGGCACATTCGATATTACGTAGAACAGCAGCAATAGAAAATATTTTAGAAAAAAAGTAAAATCCAAATTTGCTATTCGACTATAAAAGCCCTCTTAAGTTTTGTTTTTACATACACACACACTCTCAAACAACAAAGGATTTTAAATAATGGATGAAAATCAAACAAAAAAAATGCTACAATTTATTGCTAAGAAATTTTTGACAAATCAAATTAATCGACATAAACACTTGAAATGTCAAACTCAAAAAAACTTTGTTCTTATACATCTAAATAAAAATTTGACATTTCCAATCAATAAACAACGGTTAATTTAATCACCACTAAAAAATTATTGAAACCCGTAACTTTATACTGTGTGAAAAAACTTCAATGATGACATTGAAGTCTTGTAGATTAAAATAGATTCGAAGCTTTATTATCTCAAAGAAAGTAGAAGATCAAACTAAAAAATGCTATAATTTATTGTTAAGAAATTTTTGACAAATCAAATTAATCGACACAAACACATAAAATCTCAAACTCAAAAAAACCTTGTTCTAATACATCTAAATAAAAATTTGACATTTCCAATCAATAAACAACTGTTCATTTTATATCTTATTCGTTTCTTATTACTCTTTAAAAAAAAAACATGACGTCACATAATTGATCAAAACAAAAGAAAAGCACTAATTGTCATTTTGTATTGTTCTGATCTACAATATGTATGTAATCGAAATATATGTACATATATAATTTTCAAACATACTTACTTACTTGCAAAAAACCAAGGGTACACTTATAAATAAAACAAAATTATTATAAATTTACTTTACGCCTTGTTAAGGTTAAAATACCGTAAAGATTTCATCTTTAGATTAGAAAAATTTTGCAAAAACAAAATTTTGTTGAAAATTATGACAATTGAAGATGTTTACAACATACCTGAAAATAAAAAAAAGAAATAAAAATTTAGTCATTTGTCAAAATATATGTACATACATTTGTATGTATGTAAACCTATAAAAATGTGATAAAATAAAATTATGACATTTATTAAAAATTGAGTATTTTTTGTTGTATTCAAAATATAGCTTTTAAAGTGAATTGTTTTTTTCTTTAATTCACTACAATAATTGTTACTGGTTCAACAAAGAAGATTAGCAAAATTGAAACGAAAATTTAACAAATTATATTGGAGTTGAATTGTAATTATTGTTTTGGAGTCCAACCAATTCAAAACATTTTTCAAAGCTAAGATATATATATACAAATAGAAAATTTAACTTTCAAAATTGATAATTCATAGAAAAATTATCAAACCGAGAAACTAGAATAGATAAAAAAAAAAACAGAATTTAATGACGAAAAATGATAATAAAAACCAACTATTCCGTTTCCAAACCCACGAAAGCTGTTAAAACGCAAGTACAGTTCTCTTCAAATGACAAATATAACAAAAAATTTATCCACATTTTTGGATTAAATTTCAACTTATAATATACAAATAAATTTGCAATATAATTGACAACTTCCAAATTTGACAACTATCATATTAAATATCATTGCATTGCAATTAATCTAGTACGTAATATTATGTACACTCAAACAATACACATTTTGAATGACATCTGCTTTTCAATATTTAATTTTATTTTTATAAATATTGACATTCAACTGTCAACATTTTTTACAACAAAAATATCTTGATAATTATTATATCTAAGTATATTCTCGATGTCAGAAAGGGTAATTCATCAACGATGATAAATTTAAATTTAAAATTTCGAATAGGAGCAAAAAAAGTAAAAAAAAAAAACAACAACAACAATTTTAAAACACATTGCGCCTCTTTTGTTATTTCTTTTGTTTTTCTTGTTACCAATTGAATTATTACCTTAGCATTTTGTATTTTAGAATCGAAAATTAATTGCAACACTATTAATAAAAAAACAAAAAAGTGGTGCTCAAAGCAAGTAGTATCAGAATCAGAAGTGATGATAATATCAGAAAAAGCATGAAAAATAAAAACCTTAAGGCATTTTAGTATAGGAAGGAAGTATTTTGTTTTTTTTTTTGGTTTTTTTGGTTTTTTTATTTCTATTTATTTTGAATTCTGTTCTTGTAATTTTTCTGATTTTAGAAATTCAACAAAAAACAAAAAAAAAAAAAACAACAGAACAATAAGATTTATGTCCTTTAAAATATACCGTATGTGTTCAGGATATAAAAGTAACTAAAAACAAATAAGATATAATTGAGCAGATGTTATACAAAATTTAGTTCTATATTTTCATAAAAAATGGAATTAATTCATTTTGTTTTTTTGAAATAATTGGAAGCCAAAAAAACAAAAAACGAAATTTTTGGATTAACTCTACAAGTGGTTTTAAATATTTTTTTTTTTTTTCGTTAAAAATTTATAATTTTATTAACAGCTTAGTAGTATAATCGGCACACAAGTATAGAGAGTTTTAGATTTTTGTTACTGATGAAATAAAAAGTTCTACTACAAAGCATGAAACACTCCTCCACCACTATATTAACAGCATATAACTAAATTGGCTAATAATTAAAAATTTATTAGATAGTTAGAAGATAACCTTTAAAAAATTATCAGTAAAATTTTGTTTTATTGAAAAATATCGATATTATTATTTAAAGTTTCTCTCTTAAATTTATTATTTTTTTTCCCAAAAGTATTATCAAATTATTAACAAAATTTTAAATTAATAACCTTTATTTAAAAAACCGAAAAATTTAATTAATTTAAAATACATATTTAGAAACAAGTAAAGAATAAACACTCATATTATACTAAAATATATGTACATGTATTTAATTAATTAAATAAATTTAAAAAAAGGTATGTATGTGCTCTAACAGGTGTATCAATATAATTTGTATTTCCTATGAAATTAAATATTTAAAAATTTTTTATTAGTTTTTATTTCTTAACCTTAATTCATCACGATTTTCACAAAAAATAAAATAAAAATAAAAACTAAAATGCACATAAATTTGTTTATAAAAAAAAAAAAAAAAACTATAACTAAAAACAATAAATAAAATAAATCTTGTAAGTCACAACTCAAATTTTTGGTCTATTGACATTGAAAATATATTTCAATGTTTAATTTTTTATTAAATTTTAATGGAAATTTTCCAATTATAACCGGAATTAATTTCAATTTTCACACTGTATATATATACACAATAAAAAATGTAAATATACATAAATATACATTTTTGATATTTGATAATATCTCTTCGAACTCTCAAATACATATGTAGGTATATGTAGGTATTATAAATAAAATAGAAAAAAAATAGAATAAAATAAAATCTATTAGTAATTAGCTGTCAAATTAAATTAGCCGTCATCCATAACAAACATCAACTAGCAGATCACTACAATAGTTATAGTAAGATTTTCTTGGTTTTTTTTTTGTTGTATTACGTTTATACAGTGTTCAAATTCAATCTACAGAAGTGAAATATTTAATTGTTTTATATTTTAATTTCGATTTATCACATAGTTACTGAATCGATTACTTGTTCGATTGTACACTGACAAATTTAGGACAATTTCAAATAACTTATTTCATTGTTAAATTAAAATTATTTAATTGATTTGACAGATTGGCTATTAATTTGACAGATGACAGTTAAGTAAAAGTTCGTTAGGTTATTGAACTCTGTTATCTCTCTGATCGACTAGATTTAGCTAAAAAAAAGATGTTTCATCACAAAAACAACGATCATCACACTCTGTCTTATCCAAAAACACAACCTTTTCAAATTCCAATAAAACATATTCAATTTCAAAAAGACTAACTAATTTTTAAAATAAATTTAATTATTACATTACGATATATTTATATTTATTATTTAAAATCCTGATTACTTGCCATACTTCCTCGAAATGTTCTAAAAATATTTTCATACTGTTTAGTATACATATAGTAATTTATTTTACAAAATCAAAAAGATGTCTGTCTAAAGAATTCATTCTACAATGATTAGTGTTAATGTCTAATTTTGATTTGCTTTCCTCATCATTTTAATAAATGCAAGGTGGTCCATGACATAATAATTGTATTTGTGTGGTTCAGTAATCCACTGAACCAAAAAAAAAAGAAAAAAAATTATTCAATAAAAATTTAGTACCAATTCGAATTTTTCCTTTTTCAGATTTGACTGAATTAAGTTACATACATTTAGGTTACATCACTTCATTATTATACATATAAATATATTTTAGTTGTTTTAATATAAATCCATATGTACATTCATATAGACACTTAAGTATATAACTTTTTTTTATTATCAAATGTATTTAAAAAAAAAAAAAAATAATAAAATAAAACAAACTAAATAAAAATAAAACGACGAAATTTAACATTTTTCTATTTTTATTTTTTATTATTATTATTTATTATAAAAATATTATTTTAGATGCGCGAAAATTTATTTTCGTAAAAATAATAAATAAAAAAGAAAAAGTCACACGACGACGGCCATTATCAAGGTCTGTCAATGACTTCTGTGTGTCATATATTTTTTTTTTTTGTATATTTTTATTGTTGTTACTGTCATTATTTTTGGTTTTTATTATATTTTCTATGATAAATACATAATATCTAGTGTATATAATATAATATTATAATATAATATATAATATAAAAAATGTTATAAAAATTGACACAAACAAATTCAAATACACTTACATTTACAAAACAATTTAATAGATATAGAAAATGAAATTGGAGAAAGAAAAATAAAATAAATTGAGAACAAATTTGCAGTCAAAATAAAAAAAAAAAAAAAAAATTAAAAAAAATGTTGTTTTGTGTTCGTTTTAAATAAAAATATTTTGCCTTGTTGGCGATATTATAAAAATATGACAGGGTTATTAATTTAGAAAAACTAAAACTGTAATATTGACCTATATATAATATATTTTTTATTTGATGTGGATTTAAATTGAAAATCATAAGTTTACAATCAATATACATATGCACTAATGTACATATGATGCTACCTAATTGTTTGGAGAAAAAATGTGAAATAAAATAGAATTTATACAATTTAATAGAAATGTTTATGTCATTTGTATTAATGGCTATTTTTAACAAAAATTCTGACAAATTAAAATATTGAAAAAAAAAGTGTTACTTTATTAATCAAATAAAATAATATTGTTTTTTTACTTCATTTCGTTTATTGTCTTTTTTATATCGATTGGCTTTTTACATCAATATTGTCTAGTTACGTCGATTACGTTCATCAAAAAGAATAAAAATACAGCTAAAAACATGAATAAAAAATTAACTGTCAAATACCATTTGTACAAGAAAATTAATTGAAGGCAATTCAATCTAAATAACGTCACCAACGTCAATTTGAAATTTTTTTCTTTCGGATAAAAAAAATTAATTTTACGGCATCAGTTTTACAAAATATATTCATTTTTTTATTTTGTTCTTGTTTTCCCATTTGAAATTTGAAGTTTAATTAAATTGATAATTGATTTGACAGCAAATTGTACGTCGAAAATGTGTGAGATAATGAATGTCAAAACATTCTAGACAATGTTTTTTCTCTTTCTTTTGTTGAATAAAGAGAGAAGAAATAACGTCAAAAAAATTAATGTAAAAAAAAGTCCTGTGTGTAAAACAGCACTAAAATGGTTAATTATGTAATAAATTACAAACCAATTTTGTACTAAAAATATAAGTTGTTGTTCATATATAGTTGTAGTATAGTTTTGTTAGTTGTTTGTAACACGAATATAATTTTATAGTTTTAATTTTTTTTTCCAATTAAATTTCGCAATCAACCTGTTTTATATCCAAAAATAATATAAAATTTGATATTTTCAAAACCAGAAATTTAAAAATATACAATAAAAAAAAAAAAAAAAAAACAAATCTTTCTAAGTTCACACAATGTCATTAACATCAAAAATTTATTATAGTATTTGTGTAATTTTATATCCATATTCTATACACATATTATATACATTTCATATATTATGCATCTGTTAAAATATATTAGCGACAATTCAAATGCGATCACTTAAAATTTAAATATGTAACAATATTCTAAGCCAATATGTATAATAAAATATCAATGATTGATTATTATTATAATAAATGACGATCACGATGATGATGATGATGATGATGATGATATGTCAATGTCATTGAAGCAATAAATATATTTAATTGCGTTTTTCTATTATATGCACAATATGTATAAATCTCTTTTTTCTTTCTCCTTTGGTTTCCATTTTATAAAATTTTATTTTAAATAAAAAAAAATTTGTTAACAGCTGATTAACTGTAATAATTTTTTGATATAAATTTTTTGACAATGACATTTTTATTATTATTGACATTTTACAAATCATAACAAAAAATTAATTAAAAATAAATTATATATGACAGCAATTTGAATAATGTCATTGAATTTATGTTGATTTGATCACCTACACTACTTATTCTAAAAAAAAAAAAATAAATGTGTACACATTAGAATCAATCAATATACTATACTCATATTACATATATATCTATATACCAGGAGGAGTAAATTATTAATGACATTTCCTAATGAAGTTTAACTTAATGCTGCAATTATATAAATAAAAAATAAAATCGCAAATAAAACGTAATTAATTTCAATTTGATTTCAATGTTTCTCAATTAAATGCGCAAAAATAATCAAGCAAAAAATTAAATATATATTTAAGTAATTTTGAATTATTTTAAATTAGATTTGGGGTGTGTTCTCAAATAGAATGCGCTAAAGTTCAAAGAATTAATAAAAATGAAAAAATCTTGTTAATACCATATAAAACTTTAGCATGTCTTTTACACCCAAACAGAACAAAACAATTATTATTATATTGTGTATATGATGTTAGTGTCATTGTACATGATCTTTTATATAATGTGTATATTATTACATAAATTATGAAGGCGATGCTGCTGCTACTTTTGCCGTTACCGCTGCCAATTCTATATGATAAATCAATTTTTGTACAAACATATAAACATTTCAGATAGACAAAGATACATTCACATACATTTATATACATAGATGGATTGAATGAATGAAGTGATATTACCCCGCACTTTTTAATAAATAGAATATTGTGTAGTTAGAGAATAGATAATTAAAGAAAAAAAAAAACAAACAAAAAAAATAAGAGAAAAAAAAAATGAATGATGATTATTTAATTGTTCTATAGAGGGGGTGTTAATTAATTAAAGGTCAAATTGTTTGTTGTTACTAGCTTTATTGTTAAAAGCTAAAGAGCCGCATTTAATTTTTCTTCTTTAAATCAATAAAATAAGATGATATGGAGAATATTTTTAAGTTTAATTTTTTTTTCTCTATTTTTTTCATTTAAAATTGTATGTGTAATAATTTGAAAATTTTTATTTTATTGACAATTAAAATAAATTTTAAGACATTATAATTCAGATTTTTAAATTAAAATTCATTTTTTTTATTATTTTGCAATTATTAATACTAAATCAGATTGTGGTTATTTGTTTCTTCTTGTTTTTTTTTCTCGATTTGGATTTAGTTTTCTTTTTTTGTATAGAAATATGTATAGTAAAATATCGGAATTTAAAATTTGTTATTGGTAATATGCAGACAAGTCGTAGCAGATAATTTATATGGATTTTGGTAACAATCGGTTCAGTATTAGATATTCTAAATTTATTGAGTGATGATTGAGGGAGTCTGTTTTACAAAAAAAAATGTATATATATATGCCTTTATATGTATGTACAATATACTTATAACAATTTAGTATTAAATAGATCTGTACGACCAGGCAGCCTTTTAGCTAGTCAATATAAATTTATTAATTATTACATTAAATAAACTTAATATACATTTTGACGGTTCAATGAATATCGATTAATCTTTAAGATAATATGTTAAATGATTTATTATTATAATTTTAGTTTTGATAAGTAATAATTGAATAAAAACAATGAAAAAAAATCGGCTGATTTGTAATGAGAATTGGGTGTGTTATCGTTACATAAATATTAATGTCTTAATTAATTTAAAACTGTTCCTTTCAAGGACAATTTTCTGAGAGACTAGCAATTTTTATTTTTTTTTAGATTTGGAATAATAATTTTGTGAAATTCTGCCTTTATAAATTTAAAAGTCAGAAGAGGATTTAATGAAATTTAACGGTATTATTACTACAACTATAACGGTATAAATAACGGTATTACAACAATTAGTAAATGTCAAATACAATACGAATTTTATAGGATTTCAGCCTTTTGAATTTAACATGAAGGGACGTTTGCACAGTCCAGAAGAGAAAACACATTTTTTAGTAGTATTGTGTACATATATGCTAGGAGTGAGGTTTGTTCATTCAGTTGTTTGGGCAATTATAAAAACCTCCAAAATCGTTTCCAATCTTCCCTGCTAGTTTTTAGATATTGATTGCACTTCCCCAATAGCAATTCGTTAATTTTCCATTAATTCTTCCATAAAATTCTTCCATAAAATTCCATGTGTTGTGATGATTAAAAAAAAAGGCATATTTATGCCTTTATATGTGTATATATATATATATGTACAAAATACTTGCGTTATTTGCAGTAAATAAAAATTTATTTTATTTTGAAGACGTTTAGCTATAAGTGCTATTATGAATATCCGTAGTTGAATTTTTTTTAGATTCTATTCTAATAGGTTTTTTAATTTTTTTGATCAAATTTGACAGATATACAATTACAGTTAGTTGAGAATTTACAGTATACGTATGTAGTATTTTGATTGCTGTTTACCTAATTTCTCCTTCATTTGTCAATTGTCATTGAAGATTTTTATTAAACTATAACCAATTGACTGGCTGTCATAGCAGTTTAAATTGACTATCTGGATTCTAAAATAATTAATTGAAAAAATAAATAAATAAAAAACACCATCATCATCAAATTCTTTTTTAAACTGGTTTTTCCACTAAAAAATATTTTAAATTAAAAAATTTAAAACTATATTTTAAAACCATTAATTCTGTATAGAAATTTATTAAATAAAGTGAATTTTTCTTTTTAGTTTATTTTTTATATATACATATTTGCTTATGTCAATTAATCATTTTTTTATTGCAAAACATCAATAATAAAAGTAAAAACAAAATAATAAAAATAATAATATTAAAAATTTCCGGTTTTTAATTACAATTTAAAATTTCTATGTACTTTAAGTACAAAACTTTCAATTTTAAATTTCATAAAACAAAAAAAAAACACCAAAACAAAACACCAAAAAATAATTTTTAAGTCTAAATAAAAGCAAAGCGAAAAAAAAAATATTTCAACTTCCCTAAATGCAATGAATTGTAAACGAGTACAATACAATATTATAAAATTATGTTGCGTACGCAAAATAATTGCGTATACTAATAAGTATATACACACAAACGTATATATATTCAATGTGAATGCTTTGATAATTTTTATTGACGATCTGCTCTCAATTACAAATGGCGGAGAAAGCTTTGCAATTTTTTTTTTTATTTATTTTGTTTTTAAATTAAAGTTAACCTAAATTTTTTTTTTTTATTTTAATTTTTATTAAGCAAACGAAAATGAAAATAATTGTTTTTTTTTTTTTTATTTGTAATTTTTAAATATTGTAAAGTAGTAAAAAAAAAAAACAAAAAAAAAAGTGAAAGAGAAAGAAAATGAAATCGAAATTTTACGCAACCCTATTCAATTGCAAAACTTTAACCTAGAAACAAAAAAATTAAAAATTAAATTTAAATGCGGCCACTGACGCTTGCCGCCGCGTTTTCTTCATTTAAATCATTCAGTCAAAATTCATTCTTGGGAAAATTCGTAAATGTCATCTTGATAATAATTGTATATGTACATAGATACAATACTGTATATTTACTTCAAAATTTTAATTGAATATGAAAGAATATGATGATTGTATGTAAAATATGCAAAGTGCGTGAGCGTTTTTTTTTTTTTACTTAATTTAAATTGTAATGAAAATAAAAATCTAGTACAATTTACATAATACGCGTGTGGTGATAATTATCAGCTTTCAGTTATTGATAAAACAGTAAAGTTTTTTTTTTTTAATTTACTTTCACTTATTTTGTTACTTTCATTTGAAAGTTTCTAAGGGTCTATTTTTTGATTTTTAGTGTAGGCTTTGGTACTGAAATATATGGATAATTGTATTTTATTTAATTAAAAATTGTATTCGGTATATGACATATATAGTGTTGTGTCTTGAAGTTGATTTCAAGATATAATAAAATTTTATATTTCAACAATTTTTTTAAATAATTCAAACAATTTCAAATCATTGATAATATTGTAATATTTTTATACTGTTTTGATTTATGCTTAGAGCAAGCACATATAATATTTGTTAGTGGAGTTTGAGTACTAAATATAAATAATATTATAATCAATTAATGAGATTAGTAAAATATCGATACTATTAACAATGAAAAACAAGCTTGTTCCTGTTAGCATAGCTATTACAGTAGCTATAAACTACTAGCTTTTATTAAGACTCTATTAACTTTTTATTAATTAAATTAATTAATTAGACAAAATGCAATTACAAAGTAAACTATACAAATAACTGTTGTACAAGTATTTGCCTTAGTTATATACATACAATATTAGATAATCTACTTTTGACAGTTACACAATACTCAATTGACAGTCAAAAACTATGTTTACACAATAATCAACTGACACTATTGACAGTCAAAAAAATATTATGTATGTAATTAAAATTTACTTAATGAAGCATTTGTGTAACTGACTAAAATTTGTTATATTTGGTAGAGCTACAGAATATAAAAAATTTTAGTCAGTTTCAGTCAACATAATGTAGGTTAGAATCAAAAGTGATTTTTTTTGTTGTTCGACTTCAGATACATATTCTAGATAATCAGAATTTGCTTAGCTAAATAGATCTAGATAATCTAGATAATCAGAATTATTTCGCTAAATATATAATAACAAATTTGTCATAGATTTGACAAATAGTTATATTAATTACATTTATACTCGAAACTGTGCTTACATAAGTCATTAAATGAATTTTTTTACACTCTTTCGCATCAATTGAACTAAATTTGAAATATTGAGCAAATACAAAAAATGCAGTTGAGTTGTGTATGAATTTATATGAACAGCTAAACAAGAACCAGCGGCCTCCTAAATAATATTTTAACACCCCTATTACCCACCCATCAATGTTCTCATCAATTTAATTGTCCTCATATTAATAAATTAAATTGATGAATTATTACACACGAATGTTGAACTCATCTGTATTTGTAATTTGTATACATTTTTTGACATTTTGCAATTGCAAATTGTAGAATTTTTCTGAATATATTAATAATTTCGAAATATATATAAATATATAAATTGTTTTATTACAATAGTTGTTATAATTATTATAAAAATTGTTGTTTTTAGAGTTACATTATAAATTAACATTATCTAAACATCCCCAAAAAAGAAGTCATTTTCTTAACTCAGCTGATTTTGACACTAGATTGATAAGAAAATTGATGAGAATAGAAATACCATTAATTAATTTAACACCCATTTTCCATAAATTTATAGATAAGTATTGATGACAATATTGATGTGTAAAGTATATTTGTAATTTTATGAAATGATCAGTAAATATTTCAATAATATCTGTCACAATAACAATTTTAACTCTTTCACTACCAAATTTGTATATGTAATAAAAAACAAGTGTTAATTGAAACAAAAACTAAAAATAACATACTAGAAGTTTATTTCAACCACCTTTCAACTATAATGTCACTTCAACTTTATTCACTTAATTAATGGATAACGTTGCCATCCAAAGGGTTACGAAAATAATAAACTAAAAAAACTATTATCAATTTATTAAATTTCAAATCGTATTTAATTTTTTTTTTTTATATTAGAACACCATTTAAATGTATACGTGTATGTAATCGTAGGTGCATTTCAAGTAGTAACAATTAAAATAAAATCCTTTCATTTTACATTATGTATGGTGGAAAAATTGAAAACACGATAAAATTCAAGTTGACATATTGAACATGGTTTGTAAATAGTATATATATGTAATATGAATTCAAGTGTTACAAACAAGTTACAAAATCTATTTAGATAATTTAAAAAAAAAAACAACAATCATTCACTTTAAAAAATTTACAATTTTGTGTTACTTTGTTGCAGAATTTCAATTTACTGCTATTTCAATATCTATATAACATGTATTATTTTTTAGTTATATAGTATTAGGGTGTGTTTAGTGTGTATGTTCAAGTGAATTATACAGGTGTATCTGATGTACATAAGTTGTTGTCATTACTGTTGTTTTTTTTTTAAACATGTTTTTGAGTGTTTTTTAAGTTTTTGTTTTGTTTGTTTTTTTTAAGCAAAATATCCTCGAGAAAAATTATTTTGATTAATAGTGATTTAAAATGTGATTTTGGAAATAAATCTTAATTAAATTAGGTGGGGGAGATAAAGTTAATTCATTGGATAAATCAAATGAAAACTGGTTGTAAAAAAATTATAATACTTTGAAATGGAAGTTTTAGAGTATACTGAATCGGGTTATTAGACAAATTGAACAAGATATCGTCTTTAACGAAAACAGAGCTAAACGGGGAAATAAGTAATTCTAACTGAGATGTTTTTGGCAATATCAGGTTTGTATAAAAATTATTTTAATTAATTCTGTTCATAATTCAACGTCGCTAATTAAACCTTAAGGTTTATAACTATAATTAGATACATTTTCATCTTATCAATATAAAAATAAAGAAGTATGTACTAACGAAGAATTTATGTCTCAGTGGTTTTTTAAGCTTTTTCTTCTATAATCCTTAGGTTCTTTCCAATAGATTTAGATATAGTAGAAACTGGAAAACCTTCGTAACAATTTTATTCCTATAAGACTCTTGCGCACTCTCATAACAAACACTATTGTAAACCCTCTTAGAACACTATTATAAACACTCTTAGTCTTATAGAAGAATTAGTGTTAATTTGAGTGGTCCTCAATTGTTGCGAAATGTTATAAATACGTTATGGCACTAAAATGGAGAATCCTATAAGGCACCGGAGCAATTGCTGTAATATTGTTATAGAATTAGTGTACATATGTATTAGTGTATATTATGTTTTTATTTTGAAATGAAATTCATTTGAAATAATTTATGTTGTGCGAGAGCGAGAAAGATATAATTTTTTATTTTAAAATAATAATTTTATGGAGTTTATATTTATTTTATTAGAAAGGGAGATAGATATTAATTACATATTTTTATATTTGTATGCAAATGATTTATAATATAAAAAATGTTTTACTAATAAATAATATATTTCCCGGCTAAGAATAATTGTTTTAATATTTATAATTATTGTGGCCAAAAGACCAAATTTGGCTGGGAAAGAAATATTATTGACACTTATTATAATAATACTGCGAAAAAATACATTGTCCTTCAAAAATAACCAATTTTTAAATGAATAAAAGAAATAAATGTTTTTAAATTGCATTTTCAACATATTAAATTACGTTACGTTACGTACGTGCGTTACGTACGTTAATTAATGCATAACATCAAATTTAATATTAAAATAATTATTCTTATAATGAGCAAAGCTTTTGCAGTTTTTGTTTATTTAAAAAAAAAATTTTTTTTACACCATGTTTGTAGAAAATAATGGCTGTCGCAAAATAATTATTCTAAATATTTATTCAAAAGCTATACAGTAAGCTTATTAGTAACATCATAGGAATACAGTAAAATAATAATACTACTACTGTTCTAGCAATTTTATTCTTATAACAACACTTTAACTCTTTTTATAGGATTACGCATTTTTATAGACTTAAACAACATTGTTGTAGCACTTGGTGCAAACTCTGTTATAGCAACTCCCGTAATTGCTATAAGAACATTCTTATAGCAATTATAATCAAATTATTCCCATAACAAAATCATTTTAACACCTTTAATGGTTATCGGGATTCATATAGGAGTCTTATAGCACTAATTTTGTTTTTATTATAATAAAATGTTACTTTGGAATCGTTGCAATGAAGTCAGTCAGCCATCATTATCATTTGTTGGTTCAACAGTTTTGTAGGTTCTAACCTCGACTAACATTCGACTTTATATTGGGTTAAGTGCAATCTTTCAACAGTTGTCTTCAACTTCGTTCAGTCATTTTGATCTGCCTCTTGTTCTAATATTGTACGATTATGGTGCTTAACCGCATAAACAATTCAAATAAATACGAATATTTAATTTATCAGTTTGGCGTAACAAAAGGCCTTTTCACAAACGCATAATGCAATAAATTAATCTCGTCATGTGTTCATAAATGATTTATATACATTTGTTTACAGTTCATAAACTACATTGCAACATTCATGTATGACACAAAATTCATTAGCAAAACAAAGCCAGCTACGCATTATGAAATTTCATCCTGCACAAAAATATTCTCTTGTCAGTTTTATTTTTTAGAGATAGATTTATTTACATTTTTTAAAACGGCTGAGGATGAAGGACAAGATATTATCAAAATAAATTGTTCCATTGTAAGATTTATTGCTTGTATTGCAGGTATATTATTTATTTATTTTAAATTTGCAACAAAATTAAAGCCAATAAAAACAAAATTTTAAAATGCATGTTCATAAACGTCAATAAATTATTGTATAGTGTGACCGTCATAAACTAAAATCATATGATTATAAGTCAGCCATGTATAATGCAATTGTTACGTCATACTGCGTTTATGAAAAAGCTTAAATACGCAACACAAATTGCAATATGTATTACAAATTTTTTAAATGATTTTCGCACTACATCGATGCTAATTTCGCAATACAGAGTATACGAAAAGTTAAAATACGAAAAATATTGCGAAACTAGCAATACAGGGTTATAGGTAGCTGCATTAAATATTATTTTTGACATTCTTTGATCATTCATTCTCACCACATATTCTGCCCATCTTAGTCTTTTTACGTTAATAAATTTTACAATATTCCATCCAACCATATAAAAAACATATTAAAACCAGAGGCATAAGATAAGATCACGTATTGTAGAGAATTGATAAAAGTACAACTAAGAGATTAATTTTGCTTAATAAAAAATAGTTCACAATAGTCGTAGGTATATTAACAGAGTATACTTAATAAAAATATAAAATGTGTGAAATCTGTTAGTACTTATAAATTATTGTACGATTTTTGATTATTTTGGTGTACGCTAGCAACCTCAAATATATTCTCAAAATTATAAAAATGACTCAAAAATATTAAAAACTTTGATCATTATTATTCCAAAAATTAATTAAAACATTATTTCAAATTTATTTTAATTAACATTAAAGAAAAAAATTACTTACTAGTTCAAATCAAAGGAAAAATAATATATAATAGGTATAATAAATTTAGAACTATCAAGTCACGCCGGTTAAATAATTCGTTACTTATTCACTTATTTTTATTCTATTTAAACTAATGGAAAATTTATTTTGGAAAAATTTTTCCAATTTAAGTCGATTTTTTTTAATGTAATTTGTATATAATTATATAATTTATTTATTTTTTTTTAGATTTTAAATTCTAGAATGAATTTGTAATTGCTTTCAGTTACTAAGCAAAAAATTACTAAATGATAAATTATAAAATAATGGTTTTTGTTCAATTATAAAAATAAAAACAAAATTAATGAAAGTAAAATTTTAAATTAATGTTAAGTAATACTGGTTAGTATGTACAACAGTACCATTTACTATTACAATACAGATATGTATATGATGAGAAATATAAAATTGAATGTCCTAAGATATAACTTCTTTATATTTATTTCATTTTTTTTATCTCAAATGAGCCGAATATAGAACGTAATTTATTTAACAATGTTGTAAATCAAAATTAAAATTAAAAAATTTAATAACTTAAAAAATTAAACAATTAAAAAATTTTAAAAATTAAATTTAAAAAATAAAAATCACTATAAGGAGGTAGCTTAGATATCTGAAATAAAAATTTAATTTTTGTTTATAGCTGATATCCTAAATAAAAAAGTAATAATTTAATATATATGTTGTGGTTAAAGTAATAAATTGGTAATTATTAATAATAACCGGTCATTATTAATAATTACCCAATAGAAAGGTTAATGTGATTAATTTGGACAGAATTTATTTAATTTATCACATAAACCGGTAATTATTAATAATTCCCACCTATCTTAGGGGTAAATGTAATAAATATTATAAATAATTTTTTTGGATAGGTTAAACGGTCCGGAAATCGAGATCAAAAACCATAAATTTTATTTTTTTTTATCATCAGTACAATGGTTCTTAAATGCGATGAAGGAAAGAGGTCCGGGGTCCCAGGAATTGGACCGAATTCCTATATAATGTGTTTAAATTGTATTTTTCAGAAAAAAGGTTATATTAATAATTAATTTTTAAAAAAAATTTTGGATAGGTCTAACGGTCCGAAAGTAGAGACCAAAGACTTAAATATTTCAAAAAGATTTTATGTTTCATTACAAGCTTGCCGTCTGCGTTTAACTGACTTCTGCGAAAACAGGGTTTCAATAAATAAGTAGCGGGGGCTTGGAGGAGGCAACCCCTGACTTTAAAAATCAATAAATTCAAATCTAGGTGGTCAAGGATTTCAATACTGTAATTGTAAATTCGATTGTAATTAAAATCGCTGCAAATGTAAAAAGTCAAATATCAAGTGTAATCCAAATGTCATAAAAGTTTTTCCTGTAAAAATGAGTTTTTCTGTCAGAGTACATAAAAAATACGTTCAGAAATTTGTTGCTGTCGGATGAGACTTGTAATACGAAAATAAATTTCATTCGGGTGACTGGGAAAAATGACTGGAAAAGTGGTGTGACACCTGTAATAGGCACATAAATAAATTAACTTCGTAGAAATAAATGATTAATTTAACCATAAAAATAACTTTTGTTTTTTTTTTTGTCATAATTTTAATAGCAAATATAAGAAAATTAAAAGAAATAATTTTATTTTAATCACATTTACCAATCCATACAGGTAATTATTAATAGTTACCGGTAAGTGTAAAAAATTCTATTTATTTATCACACTTACCAAAATATACGGTTAACTTTAACAATTACCGGATTTATCATATTAACCGTAACATATATATTATATTGTGTAATAACGTAGATATAAAATTAGATTTAGATTAGATTTAGATTGAAATCGTTTGTATTTAATTTATATTAGTATTAAATAAGTAAAGATATATAAAATTTGTAATAGAGAGGAGATGGCGAAAATCCTAAATTTCAGCTGTACATTTATGTGCAGTTGAAATAACAAAATAAAATTAAATAAAATTAAATGATTATTATGGTTTTATTGATTAAAAGTCAAATTTCATTAATAATTTATTTTTATTGAGCAAATATCGATATTTCAGAAGCAACTTACTTCTTTCATCAATGCTTTTGACTACAGTTTTATCGTGCGCATTAAATTTTATTTAAATTGTTTTTAAATTAACTTTAAAATATATATAGATACTAAGCCGATAGCCCAAGTAACTAGAGCTTATAAATAAATTTGTTATAAATTTAATTGTAATAAATGTAAATATAAATAAATAAATAAAATAAATAAATATATAGATACAGTGCAGAGTTGGAACAAACTATTATTTTATATTGTCTTCAATAATTTGAACCTCAATCAATCAAATCTATAATTTTATACTCCTATTTAAATCAACTTCACAATGAGTCCAGAATTTCGGCTAAAACTGTGTAAATGCAAAGGAAAGGCTTAATAGCCTCGTATCGTTCGAAAAACAATAATGGCAATTAAAGTAAACCACTAATTCGGTTCTATGACTTACATACTGATTACTACCTACCATTTTAACATTATTGAATTAGCTTCATTTGGCCTGAAACAAAATCTATATTGTGTTCAAAGGCCACTTAAATAAAGTTATAAAAAAAAAATTAGCTTCATATACATTTAAACATTCTTTAAAATTATTCCAACAAATTTTTTAATTCCAAAATTTCTGCCATCATAAAACTTCTTTGTTCGCAAAGAATGAAAAAAAAGTGTATAGTTAAAATTCTTTTTTAGAAATTTACTTATGATTATTAGTAATTAAAATTCAGGAAGCATGACGAATTTAAACTTATAATTTCTCTGCTTCATTAATTTTATTTTAAAATTTTATTTAATTTTTTTAAAATCATTTTTTTTTTTTTCAATTTCAAAATGACTTTATAATTAACTGATAAGATTAAACAAAAAATCTAACATTTGAAAAAAAAAAAAAAAAATCTCAGTTCTGGTAACTACAAATGCAGTCATTAAACTTCAAAATAAAAAATAATAACAAAATAAATGCACTTTAGGTATTTCGTATTATTTCAAGTTATTATGTATACTTAACTATAATATTCTCTGATAGGAACGGTATCTATACCATACATAAATATGTATACAAAATATATATATACATTACCTATAGAACTGATAGCCTAGCTAAACCGATAACCTGATATGCATATATATGCATGTATTTTGCTTTTTTTTTTATAAAAGTAAATTCGATTAAAAAAAATTTTGTATTTAGAAAATCGATTTAATTAAATCGAATATTCTTATCAAAAAGCTTATTTACAACAATGTTTATTCGTATATTATTAAAAATAAGGTCACCGACATTTTCTAAGAAATTAAAAAATAATTATATATATAAATTATATACGTATATATGTATTCATTAAAAAAAAAATATATTAAATTGATTTCATCACTCAAAAATGATCATCGTCATCATCGGCAATTCAAAAAAAATTTGGAACAATTTTGAATGACATTTATTTTATTAGTTTTATTTTATTTAATCGAAACGTAAACGATTTGTTGCTTTTTCATATGATATTTTAATTTTTATAGACAGGGTTGAATTTTTAAAATTGAAATTGTCATTTTAACTATAGTAATTAAATTGCATTTAGGAGGTGGAACCGTAATCGAAAACGTCAAACTAAAATAATAAATGAAAAAAATATTTGACGATCAAGCAACAAAAGTTTGGCAATACCCCTAACTATAAACATCATTCGTTGTATTTTCAAAATCATTCGTTAAGTCATAAGCATACAAGCAGTAGCGTACAAATCATAAGCAATTTTCACAGCATTGTAAATAAATAAAAATATAATTTTGTTGTAGTTTGACTTTTGACATTTGATGTTTGTCGCACTTTTTTTACCAAAAAAATTAAAGAAATTGATTTTCAAAATATTGAAAAATTTTTTACCAAGAAATTTTTACAAAAAAATATCAGAACAAAAAAAAATTTAGAAAACAATGAAATTGTATTTAGAATCTTTATACAATATCAAAAATATTTTGACAGTTTCCAACTACATTAATGTGATTCGTGACTTTGATAATAACACATTTAAGTCAATTTCGTATAAGTAAAGAAATATTTATGATAATTTATTTTGTTATACTCATTAGGCGTTTTCGTTTTTTAATTAAGAGCATAGATCTGAGCGCGCTCAGATTTAATAAAGAAAATGATTTAAGTAAACTGTCATTTTTATTTTATTAATTGTCAATAATCGAATTTAAGTTTTCAATTTCTAAATTTTGTTATGTTTACTTATGTTGTACTTCTTCTAATTAAAATATTTAATTAAAATGTATAATTTACAAAATCAAGTACAACTATTTCCGGTGAAACATGCAAGAAGCTGGTCTATATCAGATTTGTAGAAATCTTTTTACTAACACTTTGGATGTTGTCTAATAATAATTTGATTCCAATATGTTCTTCCGTCAAGTCAATATTATTTACTACAAATTGCAAAGCTCTAATTAACTTGAAAATTTAAAGCAAAAAAACTTTAATTAATAAAATTGCTTTTAATTAACTAGTATGTTGTATTTCACTCATTTTAATATACAGCTAAACTTCATGCATTTCAAATGTTTTTTGACTAAATTACAACAAATGCAAATGACATTTTCGATTACATGATTTTTGTCTCACTAAATAATCGATTATACTGCAAATGTAGTCATTTAAGATTGACATTAAAAACTACATGACTTAAATCAAAATGTTTAGTCAATTAGACTGCAAATGCGTGTGCATTTAGTTTGACATTTCGCATTACATTTAACACAAGAAAAATTGAATGTGTGTTTTTAATATGGGCTTTACTTCTTTCGAATATCATGTTTAACGTGTGGTCACGTGTTTAACTGGTTTTCGTTATATAATTTATCAATTAGTGCTTTGTGTAGGGTTGTCGTTTGCCATCTCACTCAATCTACTAGATTTTATTTTAGTATAATGTTCAAAAATAAATACGCGGTATATTTTATAGTATAATTATAGTATATCGTAGGCTGTAACAGTAAAACATTTTAAATAATAAAGATTATAAACTCTAGTTATGTTTCACTCAGTTTACCTGATATCTTGAGATCGATTTTGGTTATTACACCATCATCAGAATTATATAAATGTTTTTAAACATGTAGATTACACAGTTACTTTTACTACATAGATTACATTTATAGTTTATAAGTACAAAAATAAAGTACCTAAAGTACGTAATACAAAGATGATTCAAAAACAAATCAATTTATTTATTTGAAATTTCTGAACCAGAAAATTTCGATGAGAAAAATTGAAATAATAATAAAAAATAAATTCGATTTCTTGAAAATTCTTTCGATTGTTTTCGATTTCATCATTTATAGGTACCTAATGTGAAAATCAACACAATTTTTTTATTTTTATCTTTTATTAATTTAAGTCAGGGTCATCATTATCATCTTTCAAGATTGAATTGGGATGATATTCTGTTTGTGATTTTTATTTTATTAAAAAAATAATATTGGCAGAAAAGTAAAAACAACAGCAAAAGTAATAATAATAATAAAATAACAATAAATAAATAAGTAATAAAGAAACCTTTTTTTTAAATAAAAAAAAAATAAAAGGTAGGATATTAAAAAAAAAAGGGAAATTAAAAATTTAAAAAAAAAAATTATATTTTCAAAATGTATTTATGTAAAAAATAAAAGATACATAGTTAAATTTATATTAAATAGTCTTCTTGATTTGATAAATTGAATGGAAACTTTTTACATCGTATTTGTATTTTGATAATCGATCTCTTATTACTTCATTAAAATTACTTCTGTTTTATAATTACATTTTAGTTACGTCATAAATTTTCAATATAATTTAATTTAATATATAAGATTAAATAAACTCTATTTTATCTTTTTGATTGTTTTCAAAGATTTTCTTAATTTATTTTTATCGTAAGAGGAAAAGTTAATTAAAAAACAAAAATGTAATCAAGTGAAACAATTGATTACTTTTAAAATGTAATCAAATGAAACAATTGATTACTTTTAAGATGTAATTATTAAAATATAGTAATTAAATTGCATAAATTTAACAATATTATTTAAAAAAAAAATGTAATTAATTGAAACAATTGATTACTTTTCAAATGTAATCATTAAAATAATCTTTTTCATAAGTATCAGCTACAATTAGTAAATATAAAACAAAATATTTTAGCAACATCCAGATTAAATTGTTGTTTACTTAAGAGACTTAAACGTTTGAAAAGCTTAAATTTTAATAAAAGGATTTGTACGAATTTAGAAAAGGAGTTATGATGACAAAACAACCTATTGGAATCTTCGAAGACAGTTTCAATCGTCAAAATTACTCAATAGCATTAAATATATTTGTGATGGAAATAATAAATAAGATAATTTTAAATGGGGATCTTTTATAGAATAATAAAATAAAAAAAAACAACATTTGGATGTCGTCATCATTATTCTCCTGTAACTCAATTAGTAGAGCATAGAACGAAATATCTTTTGAAATACATCCTACATAAATTTGAAATTGAATTTACACTATTGAAACATTCCCAAAGTCAAAAATTATACAATAGCTATTTTTAAGATATTGCTATTCTATTTTTTTTTATTATTTTATTAAAATGTATGTAATTGTTTATTCAATTTTAATTTAAGTTTTAATTTTAAATTTTCATTTGATTTGTAGCAAATATATAATAATTTTGTTTTATAAACTGTTTGTGCTAAGAAGTATAAATAAATAAATACAATTCGATAAATAATGAAACTGATGGATATAATATTTAAAATTTTGATAAGTATGTATTTTTTTATTTTAAGATTAATAAATTAATTCATAAAAATGCAAAATAGTTAAAATATAGTACTTTGTTAAAAATAAAAGTACTCATTAAATTTTTAAAAAGTAATCTAATTACATTTTTGTTTTTGTACTTATACAATAGATAATATTATTATAGATAACTACATACATAATTTAATTATTGAAATTGGCATATAATATGTATTGTAATCAGACAACTAAATTTATCAAAACATGAAATTTACTGAAGTATCTCATACTAGAAAAAAAGTAACTACTCAAAGTAATGAAAAAAAATTTGCAAAAATTTAATTCTGATATTTAATAATTTTATTAAAATAATATATTTACGAATAAAAACATGGTATGTAATCCAAAATACAAGTTTCACAAATAATTATTTGAGTTGAATTTTAATGAAATTGTTTATTTTAAAAATGTAATCAGATATAATAGTACCTAATCAAAAAATGATTAATTAGTTATTTAATAGTAATGAAAAAATATTTTGAATCAAAAGATATTTGAATTTTGATTTAAAAAATAATTTATGAATTTAGCTCTTAAATTTCAAAATAATACTGTAAAAGCTGTTATAATTTAAGAGAACTGTCATTTTAACATTACTGACCCTATTCGCATCTCTGTAATCAGTGACACTCACTACTGTAAAAGCTGTTATAATTTAAGAGAAATATAATTTTTACATTACTGACACTCTTCGCATCACTGTGATCACTGACACTGACACCATTCGGCATTCGCATCTCTATGATCAAATACAATAATGACATGTTGCTGACATGTCAAAATGACATCTCTCAATCCAAATTCAAATCCAAAAAAAAAGTGGATTTAAATTGTTGTTGTTGCATTCATTCTAAATCCAAATCCAATTTGATTTATGAAAATGACTACAGCTATTCTTAAATGAGTACTTTTTAAAAATTTGGATACATTTCAATTTGATCATTATAAAAATATATCAGAATATTTATATATTATATATTTATTTATATTATGTATATTATATATTATTATATGAACGAAATTTTCATTCACTCAATATTATAATTATTTAAATTCTTTCAAAAAAATGTATATCCGTATTCTATTGTAACTATACTGTACATGTTGAGCAAACCAAACCATTCATTCAATTTGATAATAATCAAAATTCAATTCGCATATTTTTACATAATTTATTTTTAAATCAAAATTCAAAATTGTTCGTTCTTATAAAATCAAATAAATAAACACGTAATTGTTTGGAAATAGTTAACAAAAAATAGAGTGAAAATAAATTTAAATTTTTTTTTATTTTTTTATTTTTGGCAACCATACTGTGATTTAAATATTCGTTACAAGTGTATTACTTATAACACTACTGGCTAAATTCTTGTATTTAAGACATTAATTTAAAAACAAAAAAACACAGACACTCATTTTCAAGCCATGGTCAAGATATGTTCAAGCCAATGGATATATATTATATTTTTTTTTGTTGATAATTCATTGGAGAGTATTATTATTTGATTTAATATTACAGGGTGTTCTGAGTGTATCGAATCATAAAGTGATGTTCATAGGAGATTGGGTGATTAACAGAGGTTATTGTTTGTACAAGTTTAACATTTAATGGAAATGGGGAGAAGTGTTTATTCTTAGTAATTTAGTAGTTGTAACACTTCAAAGACCAACGAATACTTTGGTTTATTTGATCGTCATAAAATCAGAGGTGATTGAAGTAATTAAAACAAATAACATTTTTTTTTAATCTATTTTAAACCCTTTATAATATTTATATGCGGTTTTAAAAATCAGGTTAATGTTGAAATACCTTGATTACAGTGTTGTAGCATATAAAATTGAAACCAGATCAGTTAAGATAAAAGTAGTTAACATACATATTATATAAGTTGGTGTTTAAAACTATTATTAATCCTCTAACGCATTTTCTATCAATATTTTTATTGTAATTATAAATAATATTATAATTAATTTCATTGAACGAGATTTATAGAGCGCTAACTTATATTATATTTTTTATAATAATTTAAAAATATTTGAATTTAGGGACCAATCTCTCGATCAGAGAAAATTCGGTGAACGTCGATTTTGTATTAGTAATGGAATTAAAGCAGTTTAAAAAAAAAATGTCAAGTTACTTTTATTTTATTTAATCTGATTTTGTATGCAACAACTTTAACCAAGCTATTTAGACATTAACCAAAATTTTAAAACCTCATAGTTACTATAAAGGGTTTTAAATAGATAAAAAAATTTTTTTTGATCACCCCAATCACCTCTGCTAATTCTATAATTCCCAATTCAGTACAATGTGTTTAAAATTAAATCTGTAAGTTTCAGAAGTAGTTAACTGTTATTGCAATTATTATTACTTGTTATTTTTGTTATTTATTAATTTAAAAATTTGATTTATTTTATGATTTTTTTCAAAGTTTTAATAACGCAAATTTTATGATTTGATAACAAAATAGAAAATAATTTTTTATTATTGTTATATGCCCTTTCCATCTGTCAAAATATATATATTTTTTTTTTTCAAGATCACTTATTTCTAGTTATAATTATTATTATTATTTTCTATTCTCATTATACCTTTTTCCAATTAAAAAAAAAAAAAAAAAAAACAAAAAAAGAGAAAAATCATAAAAAAATAATAATTTTTATTCTTTAGAGTCATGGTTGGTTAAAGTGAGTGAATGAGTGAGTATTACAACCCCACGCTTGAGGTGTGTGTAATTATTACAAAAAAAAAATTGTTTTTTTTTTTCTTTTTGTTATAAAAGAAGAGTTAAGAAATAATTTTAACTTAAAAAAAAAGTAATAACAAAAAAAAACATTTTTTTTTCATTTTTTCATGTTCATTTTTTTTATAGAGAAAAATTTTATTTTAATTTTTTTTTTTTTTTTTTTATAGAAAAATTAAAAAAAAAAAAAACGAAATAGAAAATTGAAGAGAGAGAAAAAATTTTTCAAGTTAAAAATTATAGCTTAAGTTCAATTGCATTTTTTTTTTTTTGTATATATATATTTGAATATTTGTTTTGCTTAATTAGAATGTTTATAGTTTCTTATGTAAACTATTCAAAGTATGTGTAAGGCCAACACTAATTTATGGCAACTTGGATGATGACAAATAACATCAGTCAAAAATTTCAAGTATTTGCGAACAAGTGGCAAAGAAGAATATGCGGAATACTCTGGCCCAACATCATCAGCAATAAGGCAGACTTACGGCAGTTATAAAAGGTGAACAAGCGATAAGCGTATCAAACTAAGCGTAGAAAATGGAGACTAATAGTCCACACTCTAAGAAAGCAATAAAATAATATAACCAAAATGTCCTTTGAATGGAACCCCCAAGTTAGCAGAAGACGAAGAAGACCCAACAACATTCGAAGTCAAATTACGACTTCTGAACTAACGACATATAGACGAAGGAAATAAAGATCACTGGGCCCAACAGACGCCAATGGAGAAGGTAAGTTGATGCCCTATACTCTCACGAAAAGTAACAGAAAAAAAAAGTTTCTTCTGAGATGGATTCGATTATATATTTACTTGTCATTTTGATATAGGTATAGGTCAATAGATTAAAAAGTAGTGTTGTCGGCATGCATTAACATACTGAGAGCATTAGAAGTCCATTGCGTAAGCATAAAAATATCTTACCGGGCATAAAATCTACTCGTTCAAATCAATTTTTGCATTTTTAAAAAAATAAAAGATTCTTGTTAATTTTAAAAATTTATTTTATTCCGACACCGGTTTCGACCTTTCAGTTTTAGCTTTTTACAAGTGGTTCTCAATTTCAGTAGCTCAAATTTCATCCAGTGATTTGTGAGTATAGAATTAAAATTGCTATATGAGCTTTTATTATATAATATAAGACAGGGTAGGTGCAAAGAAGGCGTAGAATAGTTTCATCTTCTTCATCATTTCTACAGGCCCTGCAAAAGTCATTTGAGCTCATTAGTTGATCATGGGACGTCACAAATTGGAATCATATTTACACAAATAATTAAATTTTATTTTATTTTTTATTCATTTCTTATCAAGTTTTAAAATTAACCATTTAACCATTCAGTTATGATTTAATAGCCAAATCCCTATAAATTGAGAAAAAATGTCATTGTGCTGCGATTTAAATGATGAAAACATCCTTGAACCTTGTTTTTCTGTTCCAAAATCAGACCGGAGTCGGTTAGATATATTTCATCATTATTGTCCTGTAAAACATCCGTAAGGTACAGGGGGGAAATAAAATCTTTCCATTGGGTACTATCTGTGGATTAACGTCTCCAATTGTGGCTATACGTTCTTTGCTGAACACTTTCTTCCGCTAAGGCTGCTGTTTTAGAGATATTTGCCATATATAATTTATATTTATATACATTTTACATATATTTGCATCACAACCTTTAATGTATTAAAATACAAATTCAATGGTTCACGATTGATTCACGAACGAACAACGATTTACTACCAACAAATTAAAGGACCATTTGAAGTAGAAATTGTACGTCAGAAGAGCAAAATCAATTGATCAGTTAACAATCAAAATATTTATTGTGCTATCATCGAAATTTAATAAAATTGTTTTGTAATATAAACTGTAGAAGTGTATACTGCTTCACAAGGTTTAGTTGTTTATAGTGGGCATTATTTTTAATTAAATTATTTTCGATGGTTCCCAATTGATTTTTCAAATAATAAAAAACAAAATCATTGATAATTTTACACTTTTGTTTATTTAATTCTCAAATGCTATCAAGTTTTATTTAGAAATCCAAATTTTGGCAGTTTTGAATTTTGTTTACAGCTTTAGTTTAATTTCGATGTATATTTTATTTATTGTTCTCAAATGAGCTCAATCGCTATGTATGTATACACATAAAGAGTTGAAAATATCAAATTCTGATTAGGTTTGACTGGCTGAGTAACAAGAGAAATATAATACTATAAACAATATTCGGAACAGCTAATCAATAACATAGTATTGAGATCAAATTTAATTCTAAATTTAAAATTACATATTGAAAAAATCATTGATTTGGAATAGATTTGAAATGGATTTGAAATAGATTTTGAATCGTTGAAAAACTTAAACGAAGACAGACTTTCCAAAATCAAATAAATTTAAACAAAAAAAAAAAAACTTGGAAATTTTGCACATCTTAGGATCAATCGCATAAAATAATTAAACATTTTATTCAAAACAAAAACAACAAAAATAATGAAAAAAAAAATGTAGATATAAAAAATTGACTACTCATGATTGAAAGAAAATCCACGAAAATATGACGCATTTTTTTTTTTCAATTCTAATTTTTTTTTTTTAAATTTTATATTTTTAAAAAAATAAAAAAATCGAACTCGAATAACTTTTTTTTTTATTTTATTTTTGGTTTTTTTCAATTGGTTCTAGTAATTTTTTTTTACAAAACTACTACAAAAAAAAAACATTAGATTGAAAACGATAAAAACAAAAATACGAAAATTGTACATCTCATGCTTTGATCGTTAATAAAAAAAAAAAAAAAAAAAAAAAAAAAATAGACAAAAAAAACGAAAAAGCAAAACCGTGTTTCCCGGCGGTCCCTACTACATTTTACATCTTATGGTTATTATATATTAGAAGAGTGATATTAAGAAAAGGTACAATAAAAGAAAAACACATCAATCTTCTGTGGAACCTTTTTTTTTATAATTTTTTTTTTATTTTCTTTGCTTTTTTTCATGTTGTATAGTTGTTAGTTGTATGTAAAGTTTTTGGATTCCATAAAGCGTAACGCATGTCATTTTCATTTTTGGTCAGGCGGTATAATTATTTGTGGTTAAAAAGTTTAAGAAGTTTTTTTCTCACAATACACCTATACATAAAATATACATCTATACAGACATACATATATACTTACATTAGTTACAATTTTATAATATTTTATTTAGAAAGAAATAGGGAGGGTATGGTATAATTGTTCGATTTAAAACTTTCTGAAATTACAAAATTCTTTAAAAAAAAAATTGATATGAAGTAAATTGCAATTTCATAGTTTCATATGAGTTCTAGGACACATAATTTTTCGAAATTGAATTTGAATGACTTACGGTGACATCGTAAATGTCTTCAATCCGATAAAATGTAAAAAACAACTAAGTTGTCAATGTTATCCGTAAAATAAGTTGGCAACATTGTGTAATGAGAGCTTTCTGAAGACATTGTGTTTTAATTCGTTTGTGATTCAAATGTGATTCAAATGTGTTTTATTAACACTGAAGATATTGAGTTTTAAAATTTGTTGTAAATCCAAATACCTGTCAAACCGATCGCGGAGATATCGTCAACAACAATTGTGATCATGGAGTAAATGTCTCAAGCTTTTTTTGGGGACATTTAAGATCATGCAGACCTTGTATTCAACTTTGTGCTGAGACATTTACGATATCAACGTTAATTTTCAAATCATGCTTTAGTTTTCATAATGATGAAAAAGTAAAGACAGTTATAACTAGTTAGTAGTAGATATATAATTGTCAAATTTATGAAGAATGTCACCTTCATTTTCAGCTGCAACAGATTTGGTGTTAAAATTTGTAAAACTTCATTTTGTTTTAATACGATTTTAAAAATAATCTGAATTCTACTTGACATTTGATGGTTTGATGGACATTATAATCGAAACAAATTATTTGCTAAAAGTATTGATTATAAATACTATGAGTAGAATAGTAAAGGGAAGCGTATATATCCCAACAAAAAAAGCCGGTCAATCAAAATTTCGTCATATCTAAAAAATCACACCGATCAAAATCTTGTTATATAAAAATACCGTCATATCAAAAATCCCAAAAATCCAGCTTTTTTACAAACACATATGTACAAGTTATGTAAACATACATATGAAGCTCTTAAAAACAGGGCAAAATGCGGAAAAAATTTATGAATTTGTATACCACATATATATATACTAGATATATATATATATATAAATATGAAGCTCTGTACTAATAAAACAGTGGGAAATAAGGCGTGTTCGTAGTTGCAGTAAAACATGCGGCAGTGACTTGCAGATTTTTTTCTCTGTCACTATGAACAAAAAAACTTGCGCAGGCGCGCAGAAAATTGTTTAGCTTATATTATATTATTTATAATTATATTATTATATATTTTTATATATATTTAATATATTTTAATATATTTTAATATATTTTATATATATTTTTTTTAATATATATTATAAATTTTTTTTTTAAATATTTAATATATTTTAATATACATATATACATTATTTATATATTAAAATATATTAAAATTAATATATATTTTTTTAAATATATTTATTTTATTATATTTATATTTATATATTATTATTATAAACACATTTATTTTATTTTAATAATTAATTTTTATTTTTTACTTAAATATTTTCTCACGACATTCTTATTTATTAGATTAGTTAAATGACATGCACTTTAAAAATCATTCTAAAGCAGGCGCACTAAAATATCTGCACAATCTGCCCGACGCTGACGCGACACCGATTACTATGAATGCAAGCGCCTGCTCTTTATCTGCGCAGAATTTTTGATGATATGCAACTACGAACAAAAAATCTTTTTTGTTGCGCAGGCGCGACCACTACGAACACGTCTATAAACAAAAAATTTATGTATTTGTATACCACAAATTTATACTAGATATATACATATTATAAATATGAAGCTCTATGTAAAATAGTGTGGACTGGTTCAAAAATGTATATATACATGTATAGGTAAACTATAAAATTTGTTCAAATTCGGATTATGATATTTATTAAATCAAATTTGTGCAGAGAATAGTTAAAATCTACACAATTAAAAAAGAAAATGGCGTCCTAAACGAAACCAAAAATTTTGAAAAATTTAAATAGGGTTGGGATTTAAAAATCAAATTAAAAATATGGTTCAAAAAGTTTATAAGTTCAAAATTCCAACAAAAGATTAAAATAATTAAAGATAAAATAAACCAGATTAGTTCAGATACAGGAATAAGAATAGTATTATTAGGTTAATAAAACGATACCAAGAAGGTCAACAACATATACGAAAATTCCCGTCAGTTACGATATCCCGAGAGAAAAAAGCAGTTTATAAAAATTCCGCCAATCAAAATCTAGTTTTTTATATTATTTCAAAAAAAAAACAAAAACATCTAGAAAAAGTTAAGTCATCTGAAACTACATTCAGTTTAAGAACAGTAACATTAGACTAAAAAAAAAAGGTATGATATTTGATATATAAAATACGGTATTAATCGGAATTCCTGCGATGTCAATTAGCAGACTATAAAACGTTAAGATTTTGATAAACGATTTTTTTTTCGTCGAAATTTATGCCATTCGTAAACATTTTGTTAAATTCTTAGTTTTATACATTCCGTGTGAAAATAAACACACAAAAATGGTCTAACTGTAAATAAATCAATAACATCAATAATATCGCACTGCTGAATGTTGTTATAACGAATCTGAATACAAGTCGATTGAAACAATTTTTACAAAAATAAAATCTGAACAAGTTACAAGTTCAGATAAAATAATTCAAAGAACATCATAGACTCATTAATCGTTCAAAAAATACAACTATGCTATGCGAATGTAATACCTAAAGCAACAATATTATGTGTTGAATGAATGAATAACAGTTTTGTTTTTTTTTGCTCTTCACCTACCCCTCAAAAATTGTATTTCATCACATTGAACTAATAAAAAATAGTTGTAATCGAGAGATTGATTATAAGACGTAATGCAAAAATGAAAAAAAAATATTAATTTTCGTGTCATTTCTCATTCGATCAAATTGCAATTCGCTAAATTGTACTGCATCTAAATAACAATGATTTACTTCAGAATGCGTGTTATAGAAAAAAAAAAATTTCAAAATGTAATTTTGAAAAATGATTAGATCGCGAAAGTGACATATTATACTACGTATGCGGTTAGGTTACTTTTTTTATTAACTCTGATGCGGTAATATTAAACCATGTATATTAGAGAGGGTTAAAGTACATAATAATCATTATAAAATCAATTTTTTTTACATCATGAATATATATACGAGTAGTTAGTGTTAGAATAATTTTTGTAATATAAATATTACAATGTTAAAGATCAGAATTACGATAATATAAATGTATTCTCGAACAAAGTTGTAGTAAGGGGTAGATGATGTTTTATTTTTCAAACCAAGTACATATTAATATGTAATATTTTATTTATTGTTAACTAATTTACCTGAAATGTATATAATTTTAACTTATTAAATAAAGATTTTGAATTTTTCATTTTTTTTTAAATAAAAATTCACGATAACATATACAATATATTTATCGTGATCTTTGCAGTTTTGTAAATTCATTTTTTTGTACATATACATATTTCTTTTTTGTGTTTTGTTTATTTTACAGGTGATAAAATTTACATTTTATTTAATTAATTTGTTGTTGGCTTTTTTTTTGTAACATACATACATACACACAAATCATTTATTTAATTACTGAATATAGGTTTAGATGAGATTATGAATGAGATGAAATTGTTATGATATCACAATTTTAAGCGTTATGAACGTAATAGAAGAGTTCTTTTGATTATTATCAACATGTTTAACAATTTATGTTAATGAAAAAAAAATAAATAAATAAAGATTGTGTTATTGTTTAAGTTACTGTACCATAAATCAAAATTAGGGATAAGACAGTTTAGTATAGAGAAAAATATTTTAAATATCTTTGTTCAGTTGTTCAGAACTATGATCAGAAGATTGAAATAGCTGAAGAGGAGACATTGATGGTGATGTGATCGTACGAAATTTACTGTATATATATTTTCAATCATCTACGTGGACGCACCGACGTAAAAATTGGTCCTTCGAGCCGGATTGGTGTTAACACCTATAGATATAAATAATTTAATTGTTGCCAAGTTCAGTACATACCTCATCATAGTCCTGCAACCCCATCCGTGGGGCATAGGGCGGAAGTAAATTCTTTCCAACGGCATCTATCTGCGGCTAACCTCTTCAATTGTGGCCACGTTCTTTGCTCGGTACTTGCTTCGGCTAAGACAGTTGTTCTCCACGTTTTTCTCGGCCTTCCGACGCGACGTGTACCCTGAGGATTCCATTCGAAACATTGTTTCGTGATGTTGTTGTCAGGTTTCCTCAAACTATGCCCGATCCAACGCCATTTCCTCTGTCGGATTTCCACGTCTATTTGTGTTTGTTTCGTTTTTTGCCACAGCGTTCTGTTGGAAATGGTTTGTGGCCAACGAATGTTTAGGATGCGCCGGAGACATCTGTTGATGTACGCTTGGAGTTTCCTGGTGATGTTTACAGAAACTTTCCATGTTTCGCAAGCGTACAGGAGAACAGATTTTACACTGGCGTTGAAAATTCTTATTTTTGTGCGCAGAGATAGGTTGCTTGCCTGCCATATTTTTGAAAGCATCCCGAAAGCAGTACGGGCTTTACTGATGCGGGCTTCAATATCCAAATCGGCGCCTCCATCTGATGACACAATGCTGCCCAAGTAATTGAACGTAGTCACCTCTTCGATTCGAATTTCTTGATGGAGGATCGGATGTTGTGACAGTACATACCTACCCTACACAAATGTATTACTGGTGGGTGATGATCCACCAATTAAAAAAGTGATACATTCAGAACTAATTTGTTTACTCCAGAAAAATGATACGCTTTCGATAGCCTTATCCGACTACTGCTCGCCGAGAAATAATTTTGAGAAAACTTTCAATGTAATCATGTCAAGCAGAGAGATAGGGAAAACCTGCACCCCTCTTTCGATAAAGGAACATTACTATGGTATACTGACGGTTCTAAGAAAATGATTGCAGTAAGATCGGGGGTATATAAAAAGATCGCTCAGGACCGATATTTATTCAAGCCTAAACTCTACAAACACAGTTTTCCAAGCCGAAGTAGTTAAATGCTATAGAACTGTTACAAAAAACGTAAAATAACTTTCTCTCAGACAGCAAAGCAGTCATACTAGTTATTAATTCATATACCATATATTCTTATAGATTATCTAGCAAGAACAGCATCGGATACGCCTTTCATAGGACCAATTTCGTTCTGTGGGATTCTCTTGAGCGCAGCTAAAATGCAACTAAAAGCTTGGGTAGAGCAAAATCAAGCAATAGAGCAATTTCAATCGTCAAGCTGAAACGCTAATGCCTAAACACTCGCTCAAGAAAACCAAAAAACTCAGCCAGATCTCAATATGAAACAGGTACGTATTTTGTCAGGAATAATAACAGGTTACTGCCTAATAAAGAAACACCTTTATAAAATGGGACTAACCGAAATAAAATTGTGAAAAATATGTGAAATAGAGGAAGAATCTGTTGAACATCTGCTCTGTGAATGCGAAGGGTTCACTCGTAACAGATTTCGACACTTGGAAACATCGTTCCCTGAACAGTGGGAGCTACCCAGCATACAATTGAAGAATATCTTGAGTGCTATCACAAAGTTAGATATCCTTAATAACTCAGACACGGGTTATCACATTAACTAAAACACTGACTATCACAATAAGCCCACTTGCAACTGCTGTGAAATAGGGGACAGATTTCTTCCCGAAATTCATAATCTAATCTAATCTTTCGTTCTCATATAAGTAACTCATTTAAAAAAAAAAAACAATTTTGCAAAATAGGATTTTAAAAAAGCTAGATTTTGAAAAGCGAGAGCACATAAAACAAGATTTCGTTACACTGCCTAATAAAATATTTTAGTTTTATTAGTTTTATTTAATTTAATTTACGTTATAAGTATGATCCTGAAAATTGTTTGATATTGAATTAATTGAAAAATCTTACAACTAGACTAACAAAAGTATTAAACCGGATACAACACATAAAATGCATAAAATTAACTTCAATAAATTTTTATTTATATGAACCGAAGTAAAAAAAAATTGTTGTACTTAAAAATGGTTTCCAATATCCTATAATTTTTTTTCCTGTATTAAGCGAGATAATTTTGTAATATTTTTACCTGGAATATCTATTTTTTTTTTATACCATTTTAACAGTTTTTGTCATACAAACAACCAAAACAAATAGGCTGAGATAAAAAACGATGGAAAGTTGAAATATGAACGATGAAAAACGATGATTGTTTTCACGCTATGCAGTCATAGCAAATTAATAATAGTTTGTTTTTGCAATACGCCTCTAGTGAAGCAATCGGAGCACAACAACGAAAAAAAAAACAAAAACAAAATCTTTATTTCCTTATTACAATTTCAAATTAAACTAATAATATTTAAATATTTTCTTTTTATTTAATTTTAACAAAAATTTAGAGATATGAGTTTTTTTTTTAATAATTTCTTAAAAAAACATATATTTGTATATTCAAATTCCAAGTTCATTGTCAGCTAAAGAATAATAAAAGATGAATGAAAAAATCATTAATCACAATTTATGAAAGAAAACAAAAAAACAAAAAAAAAAAAAAAATACAAAAATACCAAATTTAGAAAACATTTGAAAAATGTTGGAATTTAAAGTGACATTTAATAATTTATCAAATATGATGATGATGATAAAGGTGACCAGTTTATGTATTAGTTACAAATTTTAAATTAAAATATTTTATTTAATTTTTGTTTTTAATGCAAAATACAATATTTTTGATATAAATTATTACAATTTGTAAATAATATATTTAAAAGATTATTGAAAAGATGTATCATCATCACTATCCTGTAACGTCATTGGCGTGGCATATATGAGAGAGAAAAGATTTATAGAAATTTTAAAGTAGTTGAAAAATGATAACAACATTTCGAATGACATCCACGTTCTGTTGTATGATTGTAGTATAAACTTGCCGTACCGTACTTGATTAAGTATGAAAAGCTAATACCTAAGTTACTGTCAAAAGCATAAAAAAAAATTTGGAGAGCAATAGTTTTCGCTGAAAATATTATTCAATAAAGAAAGTATGGATGATCGCAAATGAAACGACTAACCGCAGATAAAAACATTGTGTGGGTTCAAATAATGGTGGTGGTAGAAGCATTGAACAAATAAACGTTATGATTTAGATGAAAATTTAAAATTATATAAACATAATAATTTCATAAGTAATAAAATTTCCAAAAAAATAGGTTATAGTTACTTAGCAAGAATTCGAAATCAAAAATACACATAAGTGTACAATAATATGTAGAACACAATGATTGTACCGCATTTGGACTATTGTTCATCATTGTTGTTAGACTACAAATATTTTCTTTAAATTAAAATAGTAGAGTAAATATTTTACAGAACAAGACTATATGCGAATCATCTGTTCAGACATGTTCAGACAATTAAAATGGATGTCAGTACATCAAAGATTGAATTTCAATATTTTGGTATTTATTTTTTAATTGAAAAATTGCTACCATACTACTTATTTGTGAAATCAATTACGATATGTTGGTCAAACAAGTAATTACACCCTGAGATGGACAAATTTGTTTAGATTCCCATTATTTCGTAGAACAAATATGCAAAATAATTTACTTTATAAATCTCTTTAATTATTTAATTTGTTACCAGTGAAGTTCAAAACGCAGATAATTTGGATGGATTCCAAAAAAAATGTAATAACTTTTATAAGCTATAACGAATTTTATATGTTAAATTCTGAATGTTGATAAATTTTTTATTTTAATTTATAATAAGAGATGATGGAATTATTATTTTTAAAAATGTTTCCGCTAGAGCTTACTTTACAGCATATTCTATAAGATATTTCCTGAATATTGTTTAAATATTTTTTATTGTAACCCGTTCGAAGCATGATGCTAGTCTGTAATAGTCATTTTACTCTGTAACCCGGTTTAAAAAATATCAAAAAAAAAAATAAAGATGGAGAGGGTGCGACGGGAGGAGGTTAAAACAAAACAATACTGTTTCCACTTCCCTGTTTATCGTTAATGTCACACCTTTTATAATTTTTACACATAAATATAAGATACAACATCTCTGTATTGCTTATTAGTTATTTCATAATGGTCTAAGAAACATAATTATATTCAGGTTTATATTCAAGAGGCTGAGGGTTTCGATATGTTCAATAAATTTATAGATATTGAACATTTTGAACTTGAAAAAACTTCAAATCACTAACTGGAGAGATTCCGCTTATGACTGAAGTCAGTGGAGAACAATTTTGCGTCACACCTAGGAAGTAAGTAAGTAGCAACAATTTGAAAAATGGCATCACTCTAGAATTTCTTAAGATATTAGAAAACTATCAACATTTTATTGACTTCAATAATGGCTCAAACCAAGTTTTTTATTGATATTTCGTGAATGCAGCTCTTACGTTTTTATTAAAGACTTAGACTGACTAAGACTAAGCATTAAAAAAATTGTGATTGAAACATGCAATTGTCTTACATGGTCTTATGTATGTAATTTATTTATATTTTGAATTTGTACATGAGTTAAATTTTGGACTATAACTATATTTGTTATATTTGCTTTACTTATTGTTTTTAAATTTGAATTGTGGTTGTAATTGTAATTGTAATGAATTTTTTATATTTATTATAATAAATTAAATGAAACAAAAATACTAATATTGGTCAAGCTTAGTTTCAAGGCCAGCTTAAAAGTTGGAATTCAACTATAACAGGTCTAGATTAACAATTAACCACTAGTTTACGAATAAAATCACTACATATAGTGAAATAACTTTACAAACAGAAGAGACGAAACTGCCGAGTTACAGACAATGTTGTATTGCATATTTGTGTATAAAAATTAAGAAAGTGAAGCAATATTGTCTTGTTGTCACCCCCACCTATTTTTTTTTGTACTTTATAAGCCGCATTACAGAGTTAACATTAAAAATCAATATGAAAATGCCTTCCAAGTTCATCAAATTTAAATTCTCAAATTGATTTCAATGTTTCCAAAAAAAGTAATAAGAACAAAGAAAAAAAAATAAAAAAAAAAAACAAAAACTACAAATAAAGTGACCATTTTATTCTGTACATTCTATTGAAATTTCCTTTTTAATTGTTAAATAATTATTGTGATTAAATTAATTAAATAGGTATTTCCAAAATTATTATATTTTTGATTTTGATTCTATTTTTTTTTTGTTCCTTTTTTTATAAAATTAATTAAACAATTTCATTTTTCTCTTTAATTAAATTCAAATCAATTATATAATTTTTAACAGAATAACACTCAAATTTTCTTTTTTGTCATGTCAAAAAGTAAAACTTAATTTGTCGCCTCTAATTTAAAACACATCCTTTTTTCGATTTTTTTTTATACACATTTTAATTAAAATGTATTTTCATTGAATTCTCATTGAGAATATTTGAATTTCCACATAGACTAATCAAAAATTGTGTTATGAAAATAAAAAAATAAATAAATACAACAAAAACGTGCCCGAAACTCAAAAAAATGTTGACCTTCCTCTTTCTATACACTAATTATTCAAAGAGAAATTTTAAATATTTTTCCTTTTTGATTATAAAATTTTCATCATAAAAAAAAAATAAAAACAAAAAAGGATATAAAATTCCTTTCGTAATTGTCAACTCAGACAAAAGCCCATTATAGTAATTAATGTCCAAAAATAACAAAAAAAAAAAAAAAAATTAAAAACAACAAACCAACAAAATTATATATATTTTAATTTTGTTCCTTTTGAATTCTAAATTATTATATTTTTGGAAAACAAAAAGTAAAGAAATTAAAATAAAATTAAAATAAATGAAAAAAAAACTAAACCATTTTCTTTTTTTTTTCTAAAACAACCAAAATCCATTAAATGACCCAATGAAACGCAAATTGTAATTAAGAAAACAACAAGAAAAAATCAAATAAACTTTTGAATTTACAATAAAAAGGATGTGAACCTGAACACAGAAATGAATATATTAAATAAAGTATAGAAATCCGAATTTAATGATTCTTCAAATTTTTATATTATATTATAAAACACAATAAAATAAAATAAAATGTAATTAAAAAAATTTAGAAAAATTTTAAATAACTGAATTATTAGTAAATGATTTTAAGATAATCGAAATACTCAAAATTAATTTTTGAAAATATATTTAAGTACTTAATTATTTAATATTATTGGTAATTATTATATATAATTTACTTGAAAAGTGAATTTAATTAATAAAAGTAATCATTTAAAAGTAATTAATTACAACTCGTGATTTTATTTTAAAATTTTACTTAATTTGCGGTTTTTATTACAATTTTATTTATTTATTTATTTCATTATTTTTTTCAATTGAGCCCAATCGCTCATACAAAGTATATATTTAGAGAAAAGTAACTAATGGTTAGAATTTGCATCAGAACATAACTACACTTGAAGAGTTAATTTCATTAATAAAAGTAATCATTTAAAATTAATTACAACTCATGAGTTTATTTTCAAATTTTTTTCAATTTATTGTTTTGATTACAATTCATAAGTAACTAACTTAAAAAATGGTATTGAAACATATATAATTTAATGGTAATACTAGTGTTATGTAGAATACATAATTATTGTTACTATGTCCTGGATAGGACAAATGGAAGGAACAGAGAAAATAAATAAGTATGTATTAAATAATTGCTATCAATTTTGACTGGGGTAGTTGTAAGTTAAGTATATTTTATTGACAATATCTTATAATAATAAATTGTTACATGTATACACTTTAAAAGACCAATCATGTTATGCATACTAACATTAAGAAAAAAATTTAATAAAATTACTAAGTAATATCAATATAAATACTTCAAAAATATACTTGAACAGTTAGTTTATTTTATTTATATATGTAATCATTTAATAACAATATTTCAAAGTAATAAAACTTTAAACTCATTAATTAAATTATTGTAAGATTTTTAGTTTAAATGTAATCATATAAAAGTAATTAATAAAAACTTATTTTTCTTTAAATTTTAGTTAGGAATAAATTGATCACATGTTGTGATACAATTAATGTACATAACTTTAAAAATGTGTGTTAGAATATTTAATTTACTTATTTCAACTAAATTATAACTAAATAAGTACTGGTAATCAGTATTAATAGTGAACAAAATGAAATTAAACCAAATCAGTATGAATAAAATATACACTAGTTAATTTATATAATATTATATAAATGTAATCATTTGATAAGAATATTTCAAATCAATTTAAATATAACTAAATAATTACTTTAAAAATATACATAATAGTAAATAAAATCGGTGTGAGTAAAATACACACTAGTGAATTTACATATTATATAAATGTAATCATTTAAAAACAATATTTTAAGGTAATTAATTCAAACTAATTATTTAGATTATGTTAAAAATTTTAATTTAGATATAATCAATTAATTATTTAAACACTTAATTACCCAAAACACATTTTTTTTTTTTTTTATTTTCTATAATAATACGTAAAATACATTTTCTGGCCCAATTACTTTTATTTTAATTCGTTACTTTAATTCAATTTAAAGCTATCAATAGATAAGTAAGTACTTCAAAAATATAATTGAAAAGTTAGTTTATTTTACTTACAAATGTAATATTTTAAAATATTATTTAAATGTAATCATTTTAAAAGTAATTAATTACAACTACGGACTTATAGTTGTATACAGTACACTATTACTTTACCTGTTAATAATAATATCACAAAAGCTATTTTTTGTATACTTTAACTATAGGCTAAGTAATTATAAGACTGTACAATGGGTAAAATAAAGTTTAAAAAAAAAAAAAATTTATTGTGGATTTAACTACACTGCCCGGTTAACAATATTTCAGGCAAAAATAAATGATCTTATTTGGTTTAGGGAATAGTTATGAAATCTATGTTCAAAAATAATAATAATGGGTCATTCGCAGATTTATTTGCAGACTGCAGATTATTTTTGGTAGTTAATTATTTGCAATTGTTCTAAATTAATAAAATTCTAAATATTAACTAGTATTAACAAATATCAAAAATATATTATGTATTTCAAATTGTACTCAATGACTGTGGAAATTTTCCAATAAAAACGTATTTTTGATTTTGACTCATTGTTTTCTTATTATTATAAATATATTTTATTGTATAAATAGTTTTGTCTTTTTATTCTGTTTCTCACTACCTTTACGTCTTTGTCCTCTTTTGAAGCATTGTTAGAGCATAGCTAGATGTATTGGATGGTTTTAGAAGTCACACTCAGTTTCAAACATTAAAAACAAATTTCACAAAGTATTTGATTACTCCTTTTTAATTATTTTATCTACTTATCATTGCGCCTTTAATGGATTTTGAACCTATACGTGCCGATTAGACTGCAAAAGAGATTTCTCTATATTTGTATAAGCACTATTAAAGTATATGATACTCATGTACCGATAATCAGTCATTTCTAATGAAATTTCTTCTAACATGAATGCTATCATAATAATTTATTCTAATTTATCCAAACATACTTCAAAACCTACAACATCTTTTTATTTATAATTTTATATTTAATAACAAAATAAATAAAAAAATATTTTTTTTTACTGTCATCACAGTATCATTATAACATAAAATAGTAAAAAAACAAATATAATTACTGTTTCCATGCAAATATTCTTTTCAATTCATTGTTATTAAATATAATAAAATTATATTTAATATCCTTTTATCTAAAATATAATAATAATAATAATAATATTATTATAAAAAGAATTTAATATCTCTATGTAACAAAAAAATAAAAAACAACAACAATTTATTTTATAATTAAGGACATAATAAATTCATTTATGAGACAAAATAATAACAAAATAAATTCATTTATGAGACAATCTAATTGAATTTTTTTTATTTTTTTTTTTTGTTTGTTGCTGCTGAATTCTTATGACACACAAAAAAATAATTATTGAAATCCTAGACATTTTTAATAGTTATTGTTTAAAAACTTTTTATAAAAATGAAAAAAAAAAATAAATGTTATTATCAATGGTGTAATTTTCAAAATCAAATTACAACAAATATAAAAGTTATAAAAATCAAATTTCATGAAAATTTCGCAAAATAACAACAAAAACAACAAAACTAAAATATAAATGACAATTAATGTTAATCAAAATGATTGTTGTTGAAGGATTTCATTCACTCACACTCACCTAAAACGTATTAAATAAAAAGTGGGAAAGTATGTAGTAACTGGAGAAGAGATAAAGAGAAAGAAAAGTATTAAAAAGAAAATTGAACAACGGTAAAACAAAAAAAAAAAAAAAAGGATATCAAATTTTTAATGGTGTTGTTATGAGCAACATATTAAAAAAATTTATTATTTTTATAGCAACATGTTGCTCATCAATTATGACATTCTCTATTGTTGTGCAAACAATATTCTATATGTGGGGTATGCCAATAAACATACATATACTAAGTTTATACTACGTGAACTGTCAAATTGAGTTTATTGTTTTCAAGCAACTTAGAAACAATAATAGTAATTGTTTTAAATACGAATATATATCAAATTATCACTCTAAAATAAAGTTTCTTTTATTTTATTGAATAATACAAATTAACAAAAAAAAAAAAACATTTTCATTATTTTTTGGAGATCTTTGAACTAGTTATTTTCAATATTCTATTGTTTTATTATTGTTTGTTATTGTATAAAAGAATTTTGACATTCACAACCCACCCCTATTATTATTATTATTATTATTATTAAGTTAGTAAGTTAATAATAAGTTAAAAATTACGACCTAATACATATATAGGTGGGTAACCATATTTTAAGGAAATCAATTTTTAATACGACATGAAAAAAAAAATAAAGTGACCATATTGACATATTTTAGTAAAAACTATTTCAAAATACAAATTTAAAGTTTAAATATTTTGATCTACTTTGAAACTATATTAGATGTCAAATGCAAATAAATCAACAATAATTTTGACATTATACAAACTTATACATATTATGACATATTACATATTGACACATAAAGTGCAAATTGAATGCAAGGCCAATCATAACGACTTGATATACCAATATGTCATTATGAGACTTGTCATATTGTGTGTGAATAAAAAATTTGTTTATAACTAATAATCAACATTATTATTTGGTAAATTTAGTTCATTATTATTTCATTATTGTTATGACGTCCATTATTATTTATTTCATAATAAAAATTATGTTTTCATTAAACATCAGAAAATCAAAACAAGATTTTAAAATTCATTTTCTTCACAATTAAATACGCAACTGTCAAAATTTCAACTAATCAGAACTTAACAATTTAATATTTTTATTTACAGAACAGACTGAGTTTATTCTGAAGAAAAAAAAGATTATTTTGATTAGTTGAAATTTTAACATGTTTTGTATTTAATTTTGAAGAAAATAAATATGAAAATTTCTTTAGATAACTAATTCCATCTAAATCGTAATATTATTTGGAAGTTGATTATTTTGATATGTTAAGTTGAAGAAGAGTTTATTTTGTAGATAATTTAATATTAAAAAACCCGATACTAGATAATACTTATATAAATTAGAAACTACTTTACTAATTCATTTTTATTTATTACTTGTCTTTTTTTTTTTTGAAATGTTTTCATAAAATAATTACGTAATAAAAATAATATAAATAATAAGAAGAGAACAGATCATTGCTTTAAAAAATATATTTTCAACAAATATAATAAACATATATTATGTTGTTATTCATTATTATTTACTTCACAATAGTCGTTAAGTTTTCATTAAATATAAAATAAATTTTAATTTTTTATATAAATTGAAAAATAAATTATAGTTGGTAATTATTTAGGGTGTCTATTTAGGTCTAATTTCCTGAACCAAATGAACAATTTAAATTGGCGATAAGCAATTTAAAATTTTTAAATTATAAATAGGTTTACAAAACTAATTTTCAAACTAAATATAACTGTAAAATAATTTTATTTTTGACTTATATGTTTTCAATTAGAATTGATCTGTCATCAATTAGAAACATTTCAAGTTGTCTTATTCAAAGACACAAACCAGGTAAATTTGAAAGTAGTCTCTAATTCAAATGTTAATTTGTATATGAATATATGTCACAGTTTGAATTTGTCAACTCATTAAACACACACCCTTATTTTATGTTTGACATACAATATTATGTGTAAAATAATCTGACATATTTGTGACTAAACAGCACAGTTTCTATGTCAGATTCATTAGGAAATTTATGTGTAAAATAATCTAACATGTCACTATACAGTTGAAAATTACAGATTCATTAGGATATTTTGACATTTTCCTATTCGACACACACCCTTACTTTATTTTTATTATGTTATTACCGTTTAACATACATTGTTATGTGTAAAATAATCTGACATATTTGCCACTACACAGCACATTTTCTATGTCAGATTCATTAGACGTAATTTTGACATTTTGACATTTTCATATTCAACAAACACTCTCACTTTATTTTTGTTTAGTTATTACAGTTTGACATACATTATTATGTCTAAAATAATCTAACATTTTTTTCCATACACAGTTTCTATGTCAGATTCATTAGGATGACATTTTGGCACTTTTCATATATTATTCAAAGCCATTATGATGTATATAAAAATTTAATACGGTAAATAACAGAAATGCTCAGATTTTTTTTCTACATTTAGGTCCGATTATTTTTGTTCTGAAACGTCAAATGATCAACATTGGTATAATTTGAAGGACCTTTTTGTCCTTTTTAATAGTGTTCAATTATATAGCTTTTGATCACTTTCTTTTGTTATTTCGAGTTTTGAACCTTTAGTTAAATTATGCAATTTAATTTAACTTGCATTCTTATTTTTCATTATGCCAAATTGCCAATTCTAATGCCATCAATTTAAAAAAAAACCATTAACACAAAACTTTTGCTATGAGCATTTTATAATATGAGTACATATACCATAAAATTCAACACATCTGGTTAGTCTACATTTCTACATAATGAACTCACAATTTAATAACAAACAAAAAAAAATTGTTTTGTATTATGATTTTATTTGTGTTTTAGTTGTTGTTGTTGTTATTGTGTTGAAAATGATTTTGAAAGAAAAAAGACACCTATAATATTATATTTTGAAATGATTTCATTTGCACGCAACATTTGTTGATTATTCGAATTTTCATATTATTCGTATATGAATTTTTCTTTTTTTGGTTTATTATGGAATAACTTTCAACCAGAAAAAAAAAAAAAAAAAAACAATATTTGTTTTTTTTTTCAAAGAACTTGAATTCTTTAAATTTGGTGATGTTCGAAGAAGGGGGTGTGTACATTAAAATATTTTTGATATGGCAATGAATTTGAGGGTGGTAATGGTTTGTATGGTGGTGCTTTTTAATACAAAACACACCAAATTAAATTCATATATAAAAAAAAAAATAAAAAAAACAAAAACAACCAATTTCCAAGGTTAAATAAAAGTTCTTTGAATTTCCGCGGTTCATGAACTCATTTTAATTCATTTCAATTTTATTTGTATTAGAATTATACTATATATATATAATAATATCATTTATTATGTAAACTTCTATACATTTGTATATAACTTTTACATTTGTATTAGTATAACTATTATAATTAATTTTTTTTTTCTTTTATTTCACTTTATATACATTAATTAAAAATACAAATTTTTTTTTTCTCTTTGAAATTTTATACATTTTTTTTTTTCATCCAAATTAATTTAAAAACGAAAGAGAAACGAAATAAGAAAGAGAAAAAAATAAAAATAAAATTATGATTAACTCGTAAGTCATAATTATAATCAAGTTCATGGTTGATTGTCAAATAGAAAGAAACAAAATAAAAACAAAAACAAAATTAAAATCAAATTCGAATGAATGAGTGAGTGAGAAACTATTATAGAACAAAATTGTAATTTTTATACGTCAAATTTTCATATGTTTATCTCTTTTTATTGTTTTTAGAATTTTTAATTTAAAATAAATGTAAATTATTTATTTTCTTTTTTGGTAAAAAAAAACATTTTATTATTATTATTCGATTTTAATTGTATTTGTTTTAAAATAATAATTAATTATTAATTCGCTCTTAATTAATAGAAAAGAAAAGAAATTTTTATGATTTGTTTGGTGAAAATTATACATAATTAGGTTGCATGTTTAATTTTAAGTGGTGAATATTAATTATTATAATAATAACACAATGTTGGTAAGCATACATGTATTATATACAATTTCAAATCAAAATTTAAATAAAATATGGATTTTACAGTTCAAGTGATTCCTCTATATGGAATCAGAAATATTCAAAATTTTATTTAAGAAAAAAACGAACAAAATGATCATCAATATTTTTATGTTGAGGGTATTGCGTACCGGTGGGATATATACAGATTAATATTAATTTGTTATTCATATTATTATTAATAGATGTGTTTTTCTTTGGCTCTTGTACATTACTTTGACAAGTATTTCGTAAAAACCAACAATAATAACTTGTCACCTACCTAAATATCCGCGTCAAACTAATTATCTTCGATAAATAACTGTTCGAGTGATTAATGTTATATATGGTTTTTATGGTTTACAAATAGTAGCGAAATGTACGTATTTTTATTTTGACATATAATGACGTAATTTATTTTTATTTTGTATGTGAAAATTTAATGTCAATGACTTTTTTAAGATATACTGTTTTTGTAAAATATATCATCTGACTTCAGTTTTGTGGGCAAAGCTATGTTAAATTCAACCTTTGCGATTTTAAAAAGTAAATTAGGAAAAGTAAAATAGGAAAATATTAATTATAAATCAAAATTTTGAAAATTATGTATGTATACTGTTTTGTAATATAGCTGTCTTCAGTTCTCTGGGTAACGCTATGTTAAATTTAACATTTGAGATTTTAAAAAGTATATTCAATAAATGTTAAGGTGTATTAAAAAAACATTAATTACAAACCAAAGTTTTAAAAATTATGTTCATATATATATTTTGTAAAATATATATACATAATGTAATATATATATATTCATATAGTTTTGTAAAATATATCTGTCTTCAGTTCTGTGTGTAACGCTATGTTAAATTTAATATTTGCGATTTTAAAAACTATATTCAATAAAATTACATTTAAAAAAAATATTAATTATAAATCAAAAATAAAAATTATAAATCAACAATTTAAAATACATTTGCTCCTGACTGATACGCAATAAATTACATTACATACACTATCAATAAATACTTATTTGGATTAAATTGTGATGCAATTGATTGAAGACACAAACCATAGCACAAACACGATTTTTGACGTAAATTTTTGTTAATACAATTAAAAATTTACAAAATAAAGAAATGAGATATAAATGAAAAATATTTTTCTTAAATTAAATTCGGGAACACAAATTACGGAAAGAAAAATACTAAAATGTGTTACACTTTCGTTATTTATGACGCGTTACGTAGCTAGTATCAAAAATAATAATAAATTTGATGCCAATATTTCGTTGTCCCTTTTTTGTTCGTTAAAGATAATAATTGAAACATATTACAAAAAAACACGGTGAATATTACGAAAATGAAGTTAAATCCTACATATATAGGATTCCAAATTTGATTTTAAATATTAACAAACCAGTCCCCGCTTTCTATTTTCTATTCTGATTTCCAGAATATTACAAAGAAAAATTTATGAGGAGGAAATGAAATTATAAAATGCAAACATGACGGTTTAAAAGATGTCAATTTAAATGTCAAATTAAGGAAATCCGAATATTTGTAGTTGGCAGGAGTAGCTGTCGGTCCACTCAAACTAAAGAAATTCATTGCAATACCACGGAATCAATAATCTCTGTGTTTGATTATATCACCTAGGCTGCAACAGTAAAAACAAAAATGAACTGTCATCACGCTAAAATAACAACAAAACCATAATACCTTTTAATTTTTTGATAAAAAATTTCCCTTTTCTTTTTAAGGGATTTTGATTTTAGGACTTTTTAAAAATTTTGGTCTTGGAGATGTTTATTTTCATCATTTCTAACATCCCTAATAAATATACATAGGTATGTAAAACTTATCGTTATTCACAATATTAATCAGCTCAAAACACAAAAAGTAATCAACTCAAAATAATAGGATAAAAACGTAATCAAGTTAAAAAAGTAGAGTAAAAAAAAAGTAATGAATTTAAAAAAGCATATTATGAACTAAAAAAAAACAATCATTTTAAAATCCAATTACTTACAAAATATTAAATTAGAAAAAAATTATCAAATATTTATTATTTTACTTTATTTTTTATTTCTGAAATATTGTGAACAACAACAAAATTTTCATCCTATTGTTTTTTATTATAATTACTTTTTATTTTATTTTTTTTTATATATAATTAATTTCCCTCATTTATTATATCAGCCAGTATATTAAAATTAAATTTTATATTAAAATTGATAAATTATAATAATTATACCTTTAATTTATTTCCATAATAATTAGTTTTTGTACATCATGTCATTTCAAATAAAATTTAACAACATTTTATTAAAAAAGTTCAATCAACTCACCTGAAAGTAAACAAAAAACAAAATAAAAATTAATAAAATAATTAATTAGTCATAAAAAATGTATATGTATATATACATATATATATTAAAACGAAAATGACAACGAGTTATAAAAAAAAAATACATAAAAAAAAAATTATATTTAATTAATTTGTTTTTTTTTTTTGTTGTAATAAATATTAAAATAATTTATATAATTATTATTAATATAACTGAAGTACAAGTATTTCAATTTAATTAATTAAGCAATTTTTAAACAAGTTTTAAAGAAATAAAAAAATAAGAAAAAATATCAATTTTTAAATATTTTTTTTTGAAGTCACCAATGAAGAGTTCTATCTATTCGATATTAGTAAAGTTATCGAAATTTATGTAAATGAATATTAATCAATCAAATTTTGTTAATTAATCATCATTCATCAATAATAATTAATCATACTGGGTGTTTTAAAGTTTTGAAAATTGTTTAATATTCATAAATTAAATATGATTATAGATTTGAATAGGAGTGCCAATGCGCTGCTGCAAGAAAATTAAATCATTTATATTTTAAGTGTTGACGTCGATTACTTAAAAATTGTTCTGAATTTTTTTTAACAAGAAATAGTAATATTTGCAGTCGTGAGCCGGAGTTAATTAAAATAATTTATATAAAGATTGGAGAAAAATCCTCTTGATATGTTCAATGACTCAACCCAACATCATAGTAAAATGAGGATTTTAAATAATATTGAAATCTATGTCATATACAACATTATGTAATATTTTAGATGTACTGTTGATGTAAATAAGTAAATTTACCAAATTAAGATGAAATTCAATATATTATGTTAGAACTGGAACTGCAAAATATAATGATGGAGGGGTGTAGTTCTTTTCCATCATAGTTATGTAGTAAAATTTTCTTTCGATCCAAAAATTACAAAAATACAACTTTTTTATTGTAGAAACTAAACACGTTACCATTTTACGTGTTTCCTTCAAGATGTAACTTCAAAGTATTCAAAACTTAGTTAAAACTATTTCGTACTTACTTTCTCTATCATGACTAATTTTTTAACCAAATAACTTGTAAGCAAACTCATACGCTAACCATAATTATGTAGAACTACTTTATGGCATAAGTCCTATATGTGATATTCCGTATATGGAAAATACATTTCAATGTGCACAATTGATATATTATGTGTCAATTAAATTGAATCTGACAATTGAATCTAAGCATAGAATTCTTATGTTAAATTCCATCTAAACCGAATTCGATACATGTAATTTCTTTTTGTTGTTGTTTTGCTAAGAAATATTTTCCTATATTACTTTTGTCATTCATTATTGGTCGACATAGGCTTTGACAAATATGTATGTCAATTTCGTTAGGCAATTTGCCATTAACATATGTAGTTCTATGTCATTATGATTAGCGCATTGTACTGATTTATATTTTCTCTTTACTTATTGGTAATTCTCTTAAAATTTTTTAATATGCGTAATTCTCTCTTTACTCTTTTTTTATTACTTTTTGGAGCACAAAATCCTGTTTGAGACTTCTAAAGTATTCTATATTTGTAACTGTTGTTTTTGTTTTCTCTCATTATACATATATTGTGACATTTGTTCGATTTCTGCAAATCAAATTCACCAGACTACTAGCCAGCATTTATCTTAACCTAAACTAATCATGGCAAATTTCTACTCAAGTGTGAATACAGCGAAATGTTAAAGAATGTGTAATTTGATTTAATGTAAATTGATAAGGCATTATGTGATATTATAAAAAGTCTTGACTAGATCCATATAGTATGAATCAGAATTTTTTGAAACCCGCCATCGATTGATCAAATACCTAAATTGGAAAGAAGATGAAGTGTCGATGGATTTGAAAGGTCAGTTTGTATTGAGACCCAACATCGAATGATTCAATACCTAAATTGGAGAGAAGAGAAAGCATGGGCAGATTTAAACAATCACTCCAAACCTTTTTAAACCCGCCATCGAAGGATTCAATATCTAAATTGGGAAGAAAATTAAGTATCGGCGGATTTAAACAGTCAATTTGGATTCAGACTCGCTGTCGAATGATTCAATACCGAAATTGGAGAATAGATCCAGTAACGGAGTATATGAAAAAGAAATTTACTCATGAATCATGATCGCAGTCAATCAACTACAAAATTGGATAGGACCCCTTTAAAGTCTGTAATACTAAGAAATAAATATGTGATGTAATCATACCACCAATTATTTTACAATACTATAATAATTAACAAATAAGTAAAAAAAGGAGGTTAACAGCATAACCAGTAAACAAAAGTAAAATAAAAAAATAAATGGACAAAAATGAAAGTCCCAAAATTTTACACAAAAATTAAATTTTAAATAAAATATTTTTAAATGATTTATTTACTGTTATTGTGATTTTGGCCATTAACCTGGTTAGAATAAGTGATAAATATTGATTACTAATAATAAAAGAATATAAACAAAAAACAACCCTAACTACCAAAAATTAATGAACCCAATATTCTTAGAAATTGACACTACCCGGTTATTGTAACAAAACAAAAAAAAAAAAAATATGTATGTAAATATAGTATATTAAAGCCGGTTAGATTTCTCATTTTTTTTTTTTTTTTTTACAATTTTAGTTGTACGACTACTTAAACAGAAGAAAAAAAAAATCACCCAATTTTGAACTTAACTTGTTTTCAGTTGAAATGTCTTTTTTTTTTTTGCAAATTATAAAAAAAACATAACTACGATTTAAAAAATATTTTTTTTTATTTTTATTAAATTTTACCTCGTGTGTATAAAAACCATGACGCCATATATATACATACATAACATACATTTTTATTTACTCTATAGTAATGTGGTGATTATTTAAATGAATTGTCAATTAAAACCGGTTCTATTATGTATATTATTATTATTATATTATATACAAACGAATTTTATACGAGTTTTTAAATCAAAATTGGTACGAATAAATTTAACAGGTGAGCTAATCCAAAAAAAAATAAAAAAAAAATCGAAATCTGTATCCATATAATTTTTTTTTAGAGATTTTCAAATTATTTTTGTTAATTTTTATTCTTTAGAAAAACAAATTTTTATTTTTTATTTTATTGCTTTTTTGTTTTTTGTTTTTTTTTTTTTGTCCAGCAGAAACGTAGTTACAAAAACGACAAGTTAAATTTATGAATAATAATAATTTATAAAAGGAAATAATATATGTGTATAAAATGAAAGAGAAAAGAGTGTGGAAAAAAAGGTTGAGGGAGAGAGAATAAGAGAGGAGAGTTAGAGGAAGATGAATGAGAGCTTAGAAGGAGGAGAGGAGAGTTGAGTTAGTTAATTTAAATACAAAAAATGAAAAAATAAAGCGAATCTGAAAAAGCTTTTAAACAAAAAAAAACTTAAAATTTTTAACAAATATTTTGCTTTTAACTTTAGGGATTGGACATGTGCTAAAAATGTTTTTTTTTTATGTCTATATTGCATAAAATAACTTTAAGATTTCGTGTTTTATACTCCTTTATTATATCCGTTATTTTAAGAAGTCAAATATTAAATGATTTAAAGAAATGACAAACTTGATTGAATTATCTTGAGCTCTCCAGGTACTTATGGTACTTTGAGCCCTATTTGTGGTACTATGACTAAAATTTATTCATATCAACTCTTCAACATTAAATTGAAATACCCTTTTGTTTCACTTTGACAGAACATGACAGTTATTTTCCAATTTTTAATGCTAAGAAATTATAATGTGTTAATCTATTTACATTTAGTTGATTTATTACAATTTATTTCCACATACATAATCCCTCGGAGAATTCAATTCAAATTATATTAATTGGAAAATAAACTCAAGGGTCGAGTTTGAAATCTCGATTTTCAAAATTGTAATAATAGATTAGTCTCTTACATTATATTATATATATAGAATTAGTGCTAACTCTCTTATATAAATCTAAATTGTAATTAGTAAAATAATAAAGAAACAGTTGTCACCAGAGATTCAACATGACTTGACTTTATAATATTACCAAAATGTCGTTTGATCAAAATCTTGATTTTTAATATAACGTTTTTTCAATATATTGATTTATCACAATCTTGCTTATTTTTTAAATTATATAAAAATACTGGACAAAGGAGATGGATCCGTTGCAAATTTTCTGGAAAAAGCATAAAACCCCTCTTTTTGTATCCAACAGCGGCTACGCATAAAATTTATTAAAGTAAATATATTGGAATCAAAACAATATTTTGAAAAAACGATTTTAACACGAGCTTTCGCGACGCTCCCAAAATTCAAAACATAAACGATTAACGGGGACAAAAAATTTAATAAACTAAATTTTTGTTAAAATCAATGAATGACTCTGCAATTCAAATCAAATTGCAGCTTCAATGAGGAAGCAGAAACTGTTTAAATTTATGAGTACATATTAAAATTTAATATTTAGAAAAAATGTAGTAGATATATTACAAAATCATTTAAATCAAATCACAACTCTCTTGATTATGACTATTTATGGCGCGTAATTTGGATCACATATAGAACAGAATAGTAGTTACAAAAAAAAAAAACATTTTTTTAATTTTTTCATTTTTAAAAGTGAATGGTTCTTAACTTTTTCTTGTTTTTAATTTAATAGAATTTCAAGTTGTTTTTGACATTAATTAAAACCATTTGTTTTATTTTTGCTTGTTTTTATGTTAATTAAGATTTAAAAGAAAATTTAACTTATAGGTAGTAGTAGATTTGGTAAAAGGATTTTAAAAGTTGTTTCAAAACCATTTTTAAGAGCTTTATTTTGTATTTTTTTTTTTTAATTTAAATTTTTTAATTTTTTGTTTTTTAGCTACCAATTCTATATCTATATTTTTGTTGTTTATATGTATTTTTAAAAAGAATTATTCATAATTAGTGATTAAAATTTTTTGATCAAAATTATTTTTAGTTTAATATAATAAAATAGGAGATATTTAAATAACAAGTAAAATAAGGTATAGCTATGACGTTTTTAAATCTGAAATTTATTGAATTCTTAAGCGCCATTTTGAAATTAAAATTTATTTAGTAGTTTGTATGAATTATTAAAATAAGCAAATAGATTTTGGGAATATGATTGAATGACCTTTAAAATTTGGAAAAAGTTTTTTTTTCAGTTTTTTAACGTTATGTAATTTAAAAGAGAAATTTTCGGTACTGTTGAATTTTGTTGTTGACCAGACTCGACTAGGATTAAAATTGAAATTAAAATTGGAAATTAATATGAATCAAAAATTACTTAATAAAAACAAAGTAATAGAATTTTTGTTATTGACAGCTTGATGTTAAGATTTTTGTATATATATACATATTTGAAATTTTTATTTACTAACCATTTACGATTTTTGTATGCTTCTAAAATATTTTAAAATATTAATTTGCAAGTTTTTATAATTTTAGTTTCTATTATTATAGAAACTAAAATTATAAAAACTTAACTAATTTTTGTAATTTTATATTCTTTATATTTAATTTTCAAAATATAAAAACCTTTTGAGGTTATAAAAAAAAATTTATTGTCACTATATGCTCTGAAACGGGAAAATGACAGGAGAAAAAATAATATTTATGTTTATATTTGCACCAACTTTACAAAATTTCAAATTTAAAAGCTTGAATATTGAGAATAAAGAATTTTAAACTAAACTTTAAAATTAATATTAAAATCAAGAACTGACTTAAAATTTTATAAATAACTACTTAAAGAGCATAAATTTAAATAGGTAAAGTATAATTTGACAGTTCATCACTAATAACATTTTGCTAATATGGATTGACACAATTAGTAATAAAATATAGCAAAAATTAATTAGATAAAAAAACTGACTGATTAGCAATGTTATCAAAAATTGCAATTAACAGAATGTAATATGAAATATAAAACAATACAAAAATTATATTTTAAAATACACATTATTAACTAGTAACCTAGTAATTAGTAATTTACATGATAGTTATTCTAATTATAAATTAGAAATTATCCAATACAAATATATTTTTTTTACATTTTTATTCAAAATTTTTTCTATAATGCTCTTATACTTATATACAATTTGACCTCAAATATAACTGTAAATGACCTCTTTACTTAAACGTCATAATAATATACATATTTACTTAATTTATAATTAAATACTAAATTTCTAAAATAAAAATATATTCACAATTATTGTAATTTCAAAAGTTCAATAATCTTTATGATGAAAGTAGTAGATTAGTATGACATTTAAAATAAAGTGTACATTTCGTGTCCAAAAAAAAATATTTTTGACACACAACATAAGAACAATATAACTACTACGACATATTGTATATATACTTATAAGAAACGAAAAAAAGTATATTTAGAAAAGAAAAACTAAAGCACGTGTCAATAAACTGTTTTTTTTTTTTTGGTCATTAACCTGCATTTAAAGGTACAAATTCTAGTAATTGAAATAATTATTTAGCTATTAAAAATTGTTTTTTCTATGTATGTACTATGTTTTTAGTTTTGTAAAAAAAAAAATTAATAAAATAAAGTAATTTTAAATAAAATATTAATTTGAAATTATTTATTTATTCTAACCTCAACTACCAAAAAAACAAAAAAACAAATACATTCATTTGAAAAGATTTTGTTAAGTTTTGTTAAAATCGAATTTTTATTGATTTATTGTAAGTATGTATGTATTTTAATATAATATTTATTAAGTAAGTCATTTTTTGTTTTTTGTTGATCAGGTCGAGATATTGGATTTCTAAATTAGAACTATATCAAATAATGTTTGGAAATCAAATTAGGTATAATTACTAAAATTTGCTGGTATAACCCATTTTTATATTAATCAAATGTCAAATTATAGAAATTTGTCCACATCCGAAAGCAAACCGGTTATACAACCATCAGTATACAGTATATTTTATATAAAAATAAATAAATAAAATATATTGATCAGTTTATTATATTTATAATTTATATAAATATTATAATAATACATGCTGTCAAATCTGATGTGATTAGTTTTAATTTAGTACAAAATATGTTAGTAATCTCTTACATAATTTTTGCTAATGTATTAAATTGTAATGAAGAAATTATATTTTTATTTGTTTCTATAAAAACTTTTAATTCAACATTTTTATAGGTCAAGCACGTTTCTGCTGCAAATTTAATTATGATGGTTTATTTATAAAAATGAAGTACGAAATTCTTAAATGATGGGTGCTGAAAAGAAAAATTTAAGACAGGTAAGATATTGGAAGGGAAACAAATGTTATGGAGGACAATTTAATTAAATATATTTGTTTTATATATTTTTGTTTTAAATTCAAAACTCCAGATACACATATGTAAGCTTAATGCACACACACACAAAATATAAAGTTTGTAAACTGAAAAAAGAAGCTGATTGGTTCAAAGAGATAAACCATTTTACCGGTTTAGATTGTTTAGATTATATAACAATATTTTCTCTTATATTTGTTAAAATCGATCAACCGTTGATTCAACCGTTCAAAGAAATACACCAATTATAGAGGTCACGAAGCTTATTCGAAAAGTTATATAATATCCGTGATTTATATTTATCCTGAATATCCTGGTCATAAACCGCTAAATCATTCTAAAGTAATGTACAACAAAAAAAAAAAAACTAATAAAAAAATATAACCGAATTTCATTCTTTTTTAAAATATTCATTCAATATTTTGATTTGAATAAACATACTTTATTTAAATTCATATTTTTTCAAATAAAATTGAAAAAAACGAAATTTTTGAAAATTATAAAATTCTAAATTCCAAATTCAAATTTAATTTATGAATTTCATTTTATTCTACCCACTAAATAGATCACATATAAATTACATAAATTATTTTCACCTATAAAAAAAAAATTTCACCTGTATAATCAGGTAAGAATATTGTATGTACACATGTCAAATCGTTATATGTTTACGTATATATATATATAATAATTTCATATTTCGAGTGTTATTTTGCTTGTTGTTGTGTTGTTTTTGTAATAATTTATTATTGGTTTTACCTTGAAAAAGCTCAAAGAACCTAAATTCAACTTTTTTTTTCATTGTTGTTATTTTTATTATTATTGTTATTTTTTTATGTTTATTTTGAATGTTGTTTTTCCTATTTTTGAAAATCGTCAAAAATTCTTTCTACTGTTGACTGACGTATTTAATTTCTTTTTTTTTTTTTTTTTTTTTTTTGTTCTATATTAAATTTTTATCTAAGTTAAACTGTGCAGGGGGTTAATAGTTATTGTGAAAATGAATGTATGTTTACATATAAAAATAGAATGAGAGAGAGATGGAAAAAGGACATATAAGTAATATAATAATTTTTCATATAGATCATGGGTGGTCCAACATTATCAAACCATTATTATAAATCCATAATGGATGACTCGAATTAATAATTATAGAATTTGTGTCATATAATAATAGAAAAAGTGTGGGGAATTCATAATATCTTGGAAAATTTATATATATACATATATATATTATACATATATATATGTATATATCGAGAAGTAAGTATATATACTGCAATTCAATAGGGTATTAAAAATTAAAAGATGGTTAGAAATGTTCATTAATTAAATTGAAAAGCAATTTTCACACAAAATAACCCTTGGGATGCAACAACAAAATAATTGCAAAACACCGACTCCGATTGTTCTAATTAATTCTTATCATCATTTATCTTTTTTCAGGGAATTAGGCATATCTCATATATTCTGAGACTTCATTTTCAGTAATTCTTATTTTTGCAAAGCATTAGTTAGTTAAGTCTGCTATTCTATACTTCGTGATGTTGCTTGCGCCTTCTACCGTTTAGTAAACGAAACGAATTTTATCTATCAGGGGTTTTAATCACTCCCAGCCTAGCACATCATTAGATTGCATTTTTTTTTTATGAAGATATTGAATCCTAATGGAAGTCGAAATTAGAATCTCATAGTGATGCTCTGCCACATTTACATTAATTGCCAATTTCAATATTGTTCTATCATATTTAAGAGTTTAAAGCTATTTACGACTCCATTAGTCAGTCATTAGATTTGTTTTGAGAATTATAAAGTTTCTAAATTTATTTCAAATATTAAAATTAATTATGCTAACTAAGTTTTTGTGTTATGACGGCGCAATCTATATAGTATGTGAAAACTAAACTAACGAAATTTACAACGAAATTCCAATAAAACAACATTCCTATACATCGTAACTATATCTAGTTAATTATTTATGACAACCAACATTATTTCACCCTTACTCATATTTTAATCATATGTATAGTAATAAGAAGGTCCAAAGACCTTTTTTCTATTCAGGAAAGGAAATAAAAAAGAACAAGAAAAAATAAAATTTTCATTTTTTATTTTTCATTCATTTGACATTTCTATAAACGTTGCTCACGCAATTTTTTCTACTCTAATATTAATAAGTTTAGAAGTGGTGTTTTTCTGTGTTGTTGTTGTTGTTAAAAATGGTAGGGACGTAATTCATCCTACCTGATTTTTTTTTTATTTTATTTTTTTATGAAATTTTGTTTGTCACTCGCAACTTAATTAGTTTTAATGAAAATAAGAGGGTGGTGGAATGGGTAGGTTGATGTTGTTCAAATCATGTTTAAGTAAATTTTTTTTTACTGTTTAGTTATACTAATACATGTAAAACAATTGATTTTATTTATATATCAATTGTAAAAACGAAAATACTAATGTAATTGTTGGACTGTTGGACATAATATAATTGGGTAATTTTTCTAAAAATAAATAAAAAAATTTCTTCAAAAAAAAATTTATTTTAAAATGTCATAGACCTTTAATGATTAATTGGTGGTGTTGTTTTCTGAAGGAGGGTGCAATGGAATTTTTACTTAAATAAAACTATTACAAAATCACGACAATAATTTTGTTTTTTTTTTTCAGAAAAAATTAACTTTAAAATCTATCCTAACTGAATTAAAATATTGTAATTAGAAAAAAATTTCTAAAATAATTGTAATCAAAAATAAATGTAATTATGTAATGAAAATGTATATACATGAGTATCTATATATTAAAATATCTATATATGCATACATATAAGAATTAAAACATATACATATATATAAAAATTAAAATGTATAAGAATAATAAAAGTTTGGTGTGGTAATCAGAAATCAAATTTCCCGAAATTTCCCGAAATTTTACGAAAAAACACGAGTCCTTTTTAAACAAATTCTAATTATGCTGGCATTAATAAGATTATTTAGTGAATTTCTGAAACGAATCTTTGATTGGTTAATTGGTTAATCTTTTAAAGTATGAAAATAGTAGGTGCTCTTCCTTATTACTATAGGGTTTGCAAAAATAATTTGAAAGAACTTTGAACGTTTCATCGTGCTTGACATGCATAATGCAGTGTTCTGATAAAACTAGACGGTGATAGGGAACGTGCTAATTGTAAGACTAAGCAAATTGTATTAAATACTCTATACGATATATAATAGATCTTCTGAGACTTTTAAATAAATTAAATAATTTAAAATAAAACAAATTAATATTATTTTTAATGAAGTAAATGTAAGTACTACAGTATTACTTATTTTAAATATGTAAGTATTTTTTAGTAAAGTTATTTTTTTTTTTTTAATTTTATTTCCAAAGTCTTTTTTAAATCGAATTTTTTATATTAAAATTTTTGAAAATTTGATTTAATATTTTTTATTACTTTAAAAAAGTAAATGTAATCATTTGTGGTACCTACGCGTGATAAATTAAACTTTTTGTTTGTAGAATTATTAGAATTGGTAAAATCAAGATAAATCACAAAAGTTGAAAATATTTTTGTTATTTTTAATACAAAATTTTTTATTATTTGAGCGACTGGGCTCATTTGAGAAAAACAAAATAAATAAATAAATTGGCTACACAATAAATAATTATTATAATTTATTATTTTTTTTACCAAATAAATAAAAATGCTAAAAATTAATCAAAATAATTCCATATGCAGTTAAATAACAGTAGAATTTACAAATGTTGTTACCAACCGTCCAAATGCACTCAAATGGAAGTAGAATATACAATAATTGTTATTACGAACCGATTTACAATTAAAAGTAATTGAAAATGTAATCATTTAAAATTTGATAATCAATTTTTAAGATCACTCAAATCAAAACATCAAATCAAAACATTTTTTCAAAGAATTTTTGTAATAATAACGTAATAATTTAATCAAATAATAAAAATATAGAATTACTTAAGTTTAATGATTAGGTACTAATTTTCGTTACTTATATAGAAGTTGTAAATATAAGTATTATTTTATTTTTATTTAGTAATAAATTAATGAATATTGAGTGGTTAAATGACTAAAATTAAATACCACTCTAGATATGACAGTGATTACATGTAGTGATCAACACATATAAATCAAAGATATCCATTGTGGTACATCTTATGAGTACTCTAAAGAATACTTATTTTAGTTATTAAAGTTGTGTATATGCTTAATGAGATAACTAATTCTGATTGTGTTGTGACAGATAAATTGTAATTTGAATTAGAATTCACTATAATTTGAAATTTCTCTGGTTTGCGTCTTGGAATTATTATTACAAATATTTCTAGTTGATATAACAACTCTGGAATTTATTTTTCCAAACATGGGGGTGCTTACTTTTGTAATTAATATAATATATTTTGTAACGGAACCTCTACTATTTTTTTTAAAAGCTCCGAATATTTTAACAAGTCGGATATAACAATGGACCTGTTTGATCTAAATATGTTGAATTCGCAAACCTGTACCTACCTAAAATATAAGTACTTTTATTTACTTAAAAATATATAATCATATTTAAAATAATATGTACTTATATAAATATTATTTTATTACTTATTTTAACAAAGGTTAAAATCTCAATGTTCATATTTTTGGTTTTTGTTTTTTAGTTAATTACAAAAATTTACAATTTGTTATATTTATTCAGTTCATTGTTTTGATTACAAACAAGGAATACGTATTTTTTTTACGTATACACTTATGTATACAAATTTTGATTACGTTAAAGGTTATAAAAACAGTTATAAAACAGTTACATATAATATGTAATTACTAATTATACTCATTCATATAAGAATTACATACCTACCTAAATATATGGCAGGTAATGTTTACAATTAAATTTTTGATGGCATTGATTCTATCCTTGATGTTTTTTTGTATTGTGTATTTGTGGTTTTAATGTATATAAGTATATATAAAAAATATGTTTTAATAAATTAAGGTCCCTGACCAAGGATATTACAATAATAAAAATAAAAAAAAAAATTTTTTTTTTTGTTTTTATCTTTATATTTTAAACAAATATTTTCATTTTTTAATATTTGTATGTTTATGTATATATAATGCATTTAAAGTATTAAAAAGTCGTTATCATTATTCAGCCATCAGAGTACACAAAAAAAAAAAATAATAATAATAAAAAGTCATAAAAATCACATAATAATAATATTATACATGAGAAATTCTTTTTATGGAATAAAAATGGTTGAAAATTATATACGAATTCTTAAAATAAAAAGTGGAACTCATAAACCGGTGAAAAGAAAAATAAACAAAAAACAACAAACAACAAACAAACCATTAATGATTAATTTCGTTTTAGTGACTTAATTCTAGTAATTCAAGAGAAGTATGTATAGGATGTATTTAATATACACAAGTCTCTGATAATTTTATAGTTATTTGTTTTCGATTTATTTTTAGTTTAGTGTGGTCTCGTTTCTCTGTCCATTTCAGTAATTAAAAAAACAAAATATTAATATTTTCTATGGAAAAATTCTATTCTATGAAAAATTCTATCAAACTATCCCTAAACCATTAAAAAATTTTATTTGATAAAAAACGAAACGGGTTTTGAATTTTTTTTATAGCTAAAACCTTCCTGGAAGAAAATGGAAGTGTTATAATCATTTTTTTGATTACATTGTTAACCTAATACAAATATGGTTGGTTTAGGTTAGAATAGTTGGTATAGTCTCAAAGTAAAATATTTATATTGTAATATTATTTTATTATTAATTCGTACTAATCTAATATAAGCGATATTGGGTAATTACGTTTGACCTTATGAACATTGACATGTGGAGAGACAATCTCTTGATACACATCATCTCTTTGGGTACTATACTAAATTATTAATATGAAAATATCAATAAAAAAATTAAAGTTGAAAAAAGTGATGAATATTAATAAATTGTCTATATAGGTGCAGTTCGAATGAAAAATATCAATGGAATATTCAAGTGGAATTAGAACTGAAATATTAATAATACTTTACGAATATTAAATATTTTTGTTTTGTAAATCAAAGAAAGCAATATTACTAATTTTGTTTCTGATCATACATCGCTCTCATTCTACAAAATTACAAAATCGAATGAATTGAATTGAATAAAGTTTATTCTGAGTGAATGATTCTAATCGAATGAAATATTCATAATTTTTGTTTCTGACATATTGCTCTCATTCTACAAAATCGAATTAATTGAATTTAATAAAGTTTATTTTGGGCCATTGAATCTAATCGAATGAAATATTAACAGTTATATATATTTCTGTTATATTGCTTTCATTCTACATTTCATATTAGATATTTTTTTTTCTACAATTCATTTTAAATCATGCTTTTTAATTTTAAAACATTCTTAGGAAATATCAAGATATGGTACCTGTGATACTTTAAGGTACCTATGGTACTTTAAGGTACCTAAAGTACTTGTGTTGTGCAATACTGATCTATTGGGAATTTTAACTTTCAATTTGAACCATTTTTGGCTATTTACAGTGATTTTAATATTATAATCGTTCAAACCTATGACAATACAAATACATATGTCAATAAATCTTAAAATAATTTTCAGTGTATTCAATTGAATTTATTAAAAATATTCTTCACCATATTTTAATATTACTCCATATACAAATATTGAAATCGATGACATATCTAACATTTTGGTAGAATAGATTCAACAAAATCAGATAAATTTTATGAATGACACATATCGAAAATATATTACATAATATATAAAATATATATATTTCGGTGATTCCCCGGTGTATCTGAAATATTTTTGAATACTGAGCAAAAATGTAAATACCGTGTTTTTAGGACTAATAATCGCACATGTTTGTTTATACTATATATGGTATCAATTATTGACTTAAAACCAGAAATCAAATGATGTAACAAATGATTAATATTGTCAAATTGTCAATTAATAGATCTGATGATTATATTGCTACGGCCGGAACTCATTACATTAATTAAATCTGATCGTTTCTTCAATTGTTATTGCATATTCAATTGTTGTTGCAAAGTTTAACATAATATGATTTATTTGGTTATAGCATTATAAATTATTACCAGTATATTAGTTAATTAATTATATAAAATAATTAGATGGTTTTTAATACGGTTAGCAAAATTTCAAAGTGCAAAACAATTTTTCGGCAAATTTTTTTTTTGGAAAAATTTATGTAGGTACTTTTATTTAATCATTTTCAACCCGGTTGTTTGTTATAAGTGTCCTATTTGATAAACATACTATCAACTTATACAACAGACCATGTAGGTCCTGGTCCTAAAAAAAACATACTATCTAACAAATGATCCATTTTGCTAAATTAGAATGTGTGAATTAAAAATTTATGCCAAATTAAACAAAATGGGTGATGTTTGACATATAAATTTTGCTTGCTCAGTCGATTCCAAATAAAATATAAACAATATAATATGATTTTTCTCCAACCAGTAGTGGGAGGTAATTTCGCCCACAATACTATTAACGATTTTAAAAATTATTTAAATTCCGTACCGAATTAGTATATATACGAACAACTCATCTTAACAGTTTTAAAAACTTGAAAAAATTCATAAATTTCAAATTTACTTATTTTCCTGAATTTTAATTTTACAAGAAATTTATTTCCCTGACATTTTACTCTATCAATCAGTATACATCAGAATGAATCATTTTTTTTTTTTTTTATTTTACTACCGTACTTACATACATATACATTATTTTCTTTTACTAACATAAAAAATAAATAAATCCAGTGATGCATAATAGTCATAAAAAAAAAAAAAAAAAATGTATGAGAAGCACATGTAAATATCACCATCGTAAATTATTATTATTCAAAATCAATGATCTACCTCAAGGTTGAAAGTTGAAGTAATAAAGTAAATATTGAATTTAAAAATAAGATTTTTTTTTTTTTATTATAATTACAATGGAAATTAAACTTGTAAATTTAAAAAAAAAAAAAAATGATTTATTTTTTTTTTATAAAGCAGAATCAGTTTTTTTTTTTGTACTTAACAGATTCAAATTTTTTTTTTTATTTATTAATTTTGATGTGATTGAATCATTTTTTTTTTGTGTATATTTTTTAAATTATACATTACACCCTTACCACTTCCACTTCTTAGATATTTTATTTTATCCACTTTCTTGTGAATAGAATTGGATGTTTTGGAGATACGATTTAAAATTAAACTAATATGAAGTAAATATGAACTTATAAAAGGTGTGGTGAGATTGTAATCGAGGTAAGAATTTAAATATTATTGTATTGTATGGTATGATTGTGTGATACTAGTATGAGATGGTTTGGTATGATATGGAATCGTGTTTTAGTGATATATAGTCTGCTGACCGCCGATATGATGCTCTCTTGTATCTAATTAATAATCAGAATATGCCAGTTTCGAATCCAGCTAACGATAATGTAAAATTTAATCTTTCAAATTAATTTGGAATACAATTGTTGGTTATCACATAAAAATAAACTGTAACTATGCTATTATGAAGTTGCTTTTTACAATTGATATAATTTTTTACATTAAAGTTAGTTTATATATTACACTAAATTTATACAAAATATTAAATTGTATATAATTGTGTATATGCCAAATTTCTACATGACAGCAGCTTTAATGCTTTTATATACCATTCACTTTTAGTTATACAAAAACGAAAATAGAGTTTATTGTGTTATAAATAAATTTTTTTTTAAATCTAGATTATTTCTACTTGTATTTTGTAATATTTCTGGATAATAGTACTTTCCTTTTAATCTTTAAGGCTTCAATAACGTTTAAATTATTGAAAATAAACCATTTGATCTTCCAATGTAATTTTTTTGTTTGATACTATCTTCACAAATCACAATAACGCCTGAAACCATTACAGATTATTCCTGAAATACCGCATTTTATGGTATAGTATGATTTAAAAAATGTTAGAATGGTTAGTATGGTGTAATAAGGTTGGTTCGGTATATATACGATTTTGATATTAATATGTTCTGGATGACAAATTTTTTTACAAAATTATTTAAACCGAATATAAAAGAAAAAATTTTTTTTTTTAATATATTGTTGATAAATATTTTAAACAACAATTTATGGAATAAAAGTCGAGTTTCCTTTCACTATATAATCATTTTGCAAATATCGATATTTCGGAAACAACGTACTTCCTTCACCAGTGCTTGCGACTCTATGTACTCCATAAATTAAATATATCACTAAAAAAGAAAAATTTGATTATCAAAAATAAAATTCCAATGTTTCGAACCATTATTTTGATTTCTCACTCCTATTTTATATTAATTGAATTACATATATGTATACATAAGCGCAGATCACTTTTATTATCAGCATTAGAAGAAATTTTAGAGTGAATACAAAATATCAAAATAATGCTCTATAATTATTTTCGTTTCATTTCTCCATCAGTTTATAATTTTTTGCATATATATACACTTTATCAGTATTTTTAAAATTATTTTAAATCGGGGAAAAAAAACTGATAGTCCGTATTTCCGATACACTAATAGCGAATAATTGAACTAACATTGTTATTTGTAACAAAAATAGATCTATATATATATATATATATATATATATATATATGTAATATGTATATGTACATTTTATCAACTGAAACAACATCTTCTTCCTATCATACCAACATCCTTTTAATCATCATATTTTATTTGCTAATGTTGTCTTTAATAGTTTATATATATTTTATTTTTATAAATATTTTGTTGAAAGAAAATCAGTCGTGGTAAACGATTAACTCTAAAATAATAACTGACAACAACTATACTGCAACAATTAATTATTAAATATTGCGCAATATTTCAATTTAAATACAACAACAATAGGTCTTCTTCATTTTCTACAATTATTCAAAATTTTCATTTCTATGTATATATTATATTTATATTTACTCGTATTCATATACCATACTTTATTGATATCATCGTTTTCACCGTTACCAAAATTTTGTTCATGACGATTATGCATTTTTAAATAAGTAATAACTTTTTTTTTTAAGGTCACCAAACAAAACAAAATAAAGAAAAACAAATTACGATTAAAGTTTGAAAAAAGAAAAAAAAACCTATCCCAATTTCCGAATTTGTACCAATACTAAAAAAAAAAACAAAAAAATAGCAAAAACAACAACCGCACACAATTTAATTCACTTTCAATGCTTTCATTTTCATTTTAATATTTGATTTTTACTATTAATGTCACTAACTGGAAAAACTGTTACTTAGTGACGTGTTTATTTATTTTTACTATTTTTTTTTACTGTTTTTTTTTTTTTTCATTAAGTCTGACATTGTGAATCGTCGTCTGTTAAATCATTGTTAACTGTTATTTACTGTTATATTTTTGGTATGAACCTACTTTCATTTTTTTTTTTGACTGCTACAACAACAGGTTTTCAAAGAAATTGAAATTTATTTTCTAGATTGTATGAAATAAAAAAAAAAAAACAACAATAATAATAAAAAATTAAAAGAAAACTTTCACGACATTACAATAAAATGGGTAAAAAATTAAACGAAAGTTTAACCGCCATTTTTTTTTCTGTTTTTTTTTTTTTTTTTTAATTTATATTATATTAATGACCTACTTTCAAACGATTTTAATATTTTTATATTTTTTGTTCCCTTTCAATCTCTCTCTCTCTCTCTTTTTCTCACTACATTATTCACAGCGCGAATCTCATTGTAATTTTACACTTTTTCTCATAATTCAATAATTAATAATCATTACTGATGGTTCGTTTGATTTTTAATTATGTGGTAATACAATAGTGAACAAATATAATACTTAAATATTAACTTACGGTAGAAGTCGTGAAGATATGTATATAGTAGTTGAATTTCACGGGGAATAGAAAGTAATAATAGTTATGCATTTTTTTTTTGCACAAGCTGGTATATTACTGACTACAATATAGGAATGATTAATTCGTACAAAATTTAATAAACATTTTACAATTTAAGCAATGTAATTTTGAAATTAAAAAAAAAAAAACGAAAGTATAAAAATAATTTACGTTACACTAAAATTACCGGTTCGAACCAAAAACATGAATTGAAATTCGCAAACAAAATATATACAAATTAAAAAAATTATAGAAAATTTTAACGAATTTGTAAAACTGGAATTAGTAATTCATATTGACCTCAATTTTTGGGAAAATATAAATAAGACATCGTATGAGAAGTGGTCCAGACATTTTGGTTACGAAAAAAATCAAAAGTTGGAAAGAGAAAAAATCGTAGATTGAGAGATCATATCAAAATAATTGTACTTGTAAAAATCGTATGCCAGGACAAACCCATCGAATAATAAAATTGACTCTATAGACTCAAAGAGATAGATAGAAAGTTGAACTTATTTATAGAAAGTTGCAAATTAGAACAGTTAATGCCAATAGACCAAATAGTGTCCTCTCAAAAGAAAAAAAAGAACGGACCGAAATTTAAAATTTATTTAAAAAAATTAATTAATTTCAGTTAAAAATGATTATAGGACAGTCACGATATGAAAACATTTTTCATACAAGTTCGAGAACATGGAAATTCCGACATTGAATTTTGAGCCAATAATTCATGAGCCAATAATTTATGGGTCAATAATTTATGAGTCAATAATTTGTGAGACAATAATATTATTGGGTCAATAATTTGTGAGCCAATAATTTATGAATCGATAATTTGTGAGTCAATAATTTTTGAGCCAATAATTTTTGAGTCAATAATTTTTGAGTCAATAATTTTGAGCTAATAATTTATGAGTCAATAATTTGTAAGACAATAATATTATTGGGCCAATAATTTATGAGTCAATAATTTGTGAGCAAATTATTTATGAGTGTATAATTTGTGACTCAATAATTTGTAACGAAATTACTAGAAATACTAGTATATTTCATGATCCCACATTTGAAAACTAAGCACTAGCGCTGTTAAATTCAAATATAAAATTGTAAAAAATAAGATAATTCAGTTACAGCCAAGGTCTAAATAAATCAATAATTATAAACACTATATTCTTACATATATATACTAATTTTGCTTTTGTCTGAAGCCTTTTATAACAACAACAATAACAATGAAAAAACAGTTCATTATGAATGAAAGATATTTTTTAATGCATTATGATAGTAGGTGGAGTGTGTATGGTAGGTAGAAGTATAATATAGTGTGACAATAATATTAATACATTATGATGAGAGATGATACATATTCGCTTTACATTTCTAAACTGCACCCAAACTTTACTAGATTAGCAATGTCATTATACTCTAGTTACAAGCTAAGATTGTACAAAAAAATGGAATAGAGAAAAAAATTAACTACTGCTCTCATCGAAGTCTTGAGTCTGGTATATTATGTAATTTTCCGTTATTCTAATATAAAATTAGAATTGTTTACAGGAATTCTAAAAACTATAAATTTCAACTTTAAATATTTTTCGAAATATTATGTATAATGAATGTGTTTATTAATTTAATCATAATCTTAATATTAAATATTAAATATTTTCGAAATTATTTAATTAATTTAATCGGTATATCATTTTTAGCATCGTTCCCATATTACTTTACTATATATAGTGTTAATAATAAAATTCGATTCTATTATAATAATGAGAATACAATATTCATTATTTTAGAAATTTCTCTCATTTTCAAACAATGATCGTGAGAAAAAATTTCTCTATAATTAATACCGCAACGCTAACAGTACAGTAAAGTGAGAAAACTGTTCTCATTATTCAATAATTGCAAAAATAACAAAACAAAATTAAATATTTCATTGCCTTTTGCAGCAAATGCGATGCGCTTCATAAAAATATAAAATTCCATTTAAAAAAAAAAAAAAAAAAAAAATCGATTTCACTTTCTTACAAAAAAATAAAAAAGCAATATGGCGGCATAGTTACAAACAAATTCACGAATACTAAAATAAGATGCATAATTTTTTTTTCTCTATTTTTTTTTTGTTTTTTTTTTTTTGTTTTTTGTGATGCACATTTATTGCAGTTCAGTTTTTACTATTTTAATATTGAAACTGAAAGTATTATGAAATTAGACCTTGGGAATATCTTTTTTTTTTACACGTCATCACTATCAAACAACACCACACCATTGTTTTCTTAGTGAATTTTGAATATATGTATTTACAGTTATTTTTTTTTGTCTTTTAAAAACAAATATCATTGTTGTATTTGTATAGTTATTTTTGTAAAATTATGACTACAATTAATAAAATAAGGAAGTACTGACAATTTATACGAGTATTACTATAGTGTAAATTGTATGTATGTTATGTAGGTAGGTACCAGTAGCGTGCGGTGGGTTTTGTCATAAGGTGTGCAACAAAATTAAAAGGCATGTATTCGGAAAACAAATATACATATAATGTAATTCACATATGTAATCGAGAAAAACATTAACTTGAAAACTAAAACATAAATAAAAACATAAAAAGCTTATATACTATAATATAATAACATAATTAAATATACTTAATTACGTATAAATAAAATCCCTCCGTCTATCTATCTTAATAACAAAATCATCAATTACATTTTCATAAAAATCTACCTTTGACTGCAAATAAATTAGCAGTTCTTTTTCAATTGCAATCAAAGACAAATTACTTAATCTATTTTGCGCCATTATATTACGAGAATACGATTTTATTCTTTTCAAAGCAAATTAATAGGCGAAAACAAATTAATGTGTAACAAGAATTTTGGAATATTAATTTATTATTCTAACTTTATTTTCTCGTCTTACTTATTTATTCACTTTTCATTGTCACATTTATTTTTTGCTTTTGTCTTGTATATCATTAGCTAATTCTATTTCACCACGTGCAATTTAGAGCCTGCACACCCGAGGAATATAAATTTTTTAACTTAACTTGAAATTTAAGTATAAAATAATAGAGACAGATTGATATCTAAATATATGAATTAACGTGCACAAAATATACTGCACGCATATTAGAATTCACCTTTTCTTCCGCCTGAATATATGCACAAAAGTGGTTCTAAAACAAAATGAATAAACGTGCAAAAGAATATACTGCACGTAGTCATTAATTCCACCATATTTTTTAGTTTTAATTTTTTTTTTCGCGTTTGCCTCAATATATGCAAAAAAAAGTGGTGTAGAAAACATTTCAAATTTCAATCTAATAATTTTCAGTGACGAAGATGATTTTAAGTTATGGTTTGATTTTTTTAAATTATTTTTAATAAAATATCATTATTTACAGTATGAATTGATTATTTATAGGGTGTGCAGTGCACACCTTGCACTCTATGACCGCACGCGACTGGTAGGTACATGATATGTTTTGAATGTAGTTTTTTTTAATTTAAGATGACATTGGAAATTTAAATTAGGTCACCTTTTTAGTATACCTATATTGAAAATTTTGTTATTCAAAGTTATTTAAGTTTTGGAATCGTACGTATTAAAATAAAAATAAAGTAATTATTGTGAAAAAAAGTATTCATTTAATACTTGAATATTTAAATATGGATTATTTTGTATAACGAACAGCGAAAGGAAATTGTGATTTGGGTTGTATTTTGTGAATTTGTAATTTTTTTTTTTTTTGGATTCTGTGAACTAATAAATAACGGTTTTTTTAAAGTAATCATTTATTACTTTACAAATTAACTAAACATATTTGGTGGTGTGAATAAAAATTAAAGTGTTAGTGTTCTGTGTTCACTAAACTATTTTGAGAGAACATTCAGTTTTTTTTTTAATAAAAAAGAGTATCGATAATCTTATCGTTACACTATACTCAAAATTTTTGACATTTTAAAGTACATATACTCAATTTTAGTGTGAGTAATAGTCTTTTAATAGTGCTATAGCGTAAAATAATAAGTAAAAATTAAAAAAAAAATTAAAAAATGGATGAAGATTTTATTGAAAAGTACGTGGACATAAGCTCACAAATTACAACAAAAAATTTATCTTGGATGAAATTGGTTTTCAAATTAAATGTTCATATTCAAACCTGTACAATGATTTGTAATCGTTTGTATCACCAACTGTTTGTTTTATTTACCTAACCCTGTTTTTACTCATTTTCTATTTTAACACACAACCGCATTTTATACATTTAAAAAGAATGTTTAAATGAAATTGCAGTTCACAACAGGCAAATGATGTGCAGATGACATTTTCGATTACATGATTTTTGTCTCACTATAAATAAACGATTACACTGCAAATGTACTTATTCATCTATTGAAGTTATTAACTTAATTACATGACTTAAATCAAACTGCTTAATCGATAAGACTGTAAATGTATTTGAGCTTAGTTTGACATTTACAGAGCTATATTAAAAGACAAGTGTCAAAAAAATGGAAATTACCAGAATGAAAACAATTTACTCAAGATATATATCTAATTGGAGAAATACACATATTATAAACCCAGTCAAAGCACACACCGAGCTACATCACCAACCAGATGATGATGAATAAGAATAAAATTAAATAAATTTAAATTATAATTGCAAACTTTATAATTATATTTATTAGTTATTTGATTTTAACTCTAATTTATATTTGACCTTGATAACAAACCAAGTGATTATTAAACGATTTATTTTTGATTAGAAATTTAAAAGTAACGATTAAAAAAAAAAAATTGATGAATTATGAAATTGTCAGCAAAATTTTATCAGGAATAAAATATATTAAAATAAGAATGAAAAAACAAAATAAATACAATTGATTTTCATTTTATATTGAAAACACGTGGTGAAGGGAATAAATAATTTTATTAATTCGAAATTATATTAAAAATTAAAATGGTTTTACGAAATAAATTAATTTGTTCAGCAAAATTTTTTAATATCGTATATTTATTTTATATTAAGTATTTATAAAATTTTCAAATAACTGTAATAATTTAAAATGACATTAATTTATTAAGAAAATTCGAATAATGTAATTTTTTACATATTTTGTAGCTATACCGTAAAGTCATTTTGTTCATGTAATGAGAAATTATGCTCACCAGTACTGAATCTTGCTGTCAATAATATCGTTCATGGCTAACATTAAGCACAATTAATAATTAAAAAATGTTTGCAAAATATTATATAGATTTAATTATATTAGAACGAATAATGTAAGTACACATTGTTTTCAATTTTTATTTTGTATAGCTCTTCCAACACAGTTTGGGTGTTTCTAGGCCCTTTTTTTATTTTATATACAAATTTTGACATTTAATTTCGTTCAGTTTGACATGTAAAACACAATTTTCTATTTTTATTCAAATATTTGACAATATTGAATTTAACTAATTGATGTAGCAGTAAACATAGTTTTGTAGACGTATTGTAGAAAATAACATTTCAAAGTTGACAATTATTATATACTTTTTATATGTAAATCTAATTAGATTAGGGTCAACCTTGGCAGGACACATTGTTTTAGTTTAATTTTTTATTAGATAAACCTTCGAACATAATTTAGGTTTTTCCAGACAATTTTTTAATTTATATACAAATTTTGACATATAATTTTTATTCAACTTGACATGCGTCAAATACAATTTTCATTTTTATTAAAATATTTGACAATATCGAATTAAAGTAATTGATGTGTAGCTGTAAACATCGTATTGTCAAATATATATATTATATATGGGTATATAGAAAATAACATTTTAATCTTGACATATGTTTACGTCTATATAATTTGCCAAAAATTCACTATTGAAATTGTGACAGGTTCTCTATTGTATTTATTTATGGGATTCCTTATTAAAATGTAAAAAATTGTATGAATTACAATGGCAACACTGAAACAATTCAATTAATAATAATAATAATAGTGGTGGTGCATGAGCATTCTTGAGCACACTTTTAAAAATAAATTGGAAGGAAGTAGGTAAATGTTTAAGGAGAAAATAATACTAAAAATTAAATTACAAGCAAAAAGTATATAACCTCAAAGCTTAAAAATTAGCTTTAACTAGTAACTTACATTTCAGAATATAAAATTGGGAATATTAGACCTAACGAGCTGTACTTAAATTAATTTCAGTAAATGCCAAACTCAAACTTATTTATTAATTTATTTATTTCATTTTTTTCTCAATTGAGCCGAATCGCTCGTACATAGTAAATACGCTCTTATGGGTTTGCATATAATCAACTATAATTAGCTTAAGTTTCAGTTTCGTTAAAAAATTTACTTTTCGTTTAACTTAAGCTGATACAATTCAGTTCGTATAGTTTACTTAAGTAGAATGACGTTTAAATGAAATGACATTCGATTTGTGGATAAAAATCAAGATGAATAAAATTCAAAATGGTGTTTCTACTATCAATAAGTGTCAAATCAAATAAAGTTTTATCGCAGGCGTAACTTAAGTTGGCTATTTAACCTTAAGTATAGCTTTAAGTTTTGCCGTAAGTTTAACGAAAAGTATTAGGCTAGTCAGGCCTATTGAGTTAAAGCAATTAACGACGCAAAAAAAAAAAACAAAATAAATGAAGACATCAAAACTGTATATTTGAATTTATATTACGTATGGATGTACGGTACATGAAGCAATATAACTGCGAACTAATTTGGTTCACATAGTTTAACTCACATATAGCTCGGTTAACTTAGTGTATATATATTCAAACGTATGTATGAAATGTAAAATATATGTATACAATAATCTTGAGCAACATTTTCACAGAGTTTAGATCAAATTATGTCCTTTCAATTTTTATTTTTAGGATATTAAAGGATATTATGTAGGTACATGAAAAACCGTAGTACAGTTTTTAAAAACTGTAAATTAAAAATTTTCAAAAACCAAAAATTGATTTTCGAATTTTTTTTTTAATAGAAACTGTACTTTAAAAACTTAATAATTACATTTTTTTCTTATTGTTTTGATTTTTATTATTTTTTTTGTAAAATCTAGTTAGTTAGGAAAGCTTTTTTTTTATATTGACTGATAATTCACTACTATCGGTAATAATTCGGAGTCTATTTTTTTTCTCTATTTGTTTGTATTATTATATCACAGATCACACATGCTATTATTTTATCAATTTAATATTCTTATAATATGTATGTCTGTATATATATAGATATATATATTTATTATACAACATATAATATTTGTTTATAAATAAGTTTATAAATTTATGTACGTAACGTATGTTATGTATTATAGAATTTTTAACTTTGTTTTTAATTTTTTCTGGGTTAATGACACAATTTATTTATTTTTTCTATTTTATTATGATTATTATTATTCTTGTTCTGAAATTCTAGTTATTTTTATGTTTTCTAGTATTAGAAGCTTTTTATTAGTTTATTTTTATTGTTTTTTTTTTATTTTATTATTATATTATTCAATGCAAAATGAGATTGTTTTTTTTTTTGTTCTGCTGAACTTTTCCATTAGTATGAGTGAACATTTTTACAACAATAATAATATATAGTTTAATATAATTATATTAAAAAATGTGGACAGATTTATTATTTATATATATATAAATGTAAATATGTATATATGTATATTTACAATTTATGTAAGTATATATGTACAATTCGCGTGAACTTGTACTTAAAAAATCATAAATCTAAAAATTTAACATTTTAAAAAATTAGAGCAACATTTTTTATAAGGCAAAAAATAAAATGTTGCAGCAACATAGTATACAATTTTTTTTAAATGCATAGTTACTGAAAATGTTTAGAAAGTTTGAAAGGATTAAAAAACAACAACGAAATGAGAAATGAAAAATTGGTGTCAAGGTATACATTGTCGTATCCTTTAAGTGTGTCAAAGTACACACCTATAGGGTTTTCGACATTGAAGTAAAAGTTTTCAGCAAATTTAAAAAAAAAAAATGAATGGTAATTTTCGTTTATATATATATACATTTTGTTGTGTCATGTATTTTCTATTTTATTATAAATGTCGTTGTTAGGTTGTTTACACTGTTTTCAGAGATTCATTTGAAAGTTTTCAAAACTAATTTTTTAAATAGATTTGTTTAGTATGTAAATATTTTCATATGAAGCTTTTGACTGGAGCATTCTTTTTCGATTATATTAAAAAATAATGAGATTGCAAGATTCATGTGACACACCGAGCAAAAAACTTAAGTAAAATTATTAATTACTATTGAATCTGTTATAATAATGTCAGTGGGGATTTTTCGGCAAATGAAGTAGACGTGTAGACATATGGTGTTATGAAAAATATGCCAAAATCATTTGAGGTAAACCCGAGCTTTCTGTTATGCATACCTGTAAGATGCTTTGTAACCAAGGGGTCTAATTTACCTAATCTTTTTGACGATAAGTATAGTTATATTAATACTAGAGACCCCTATTTATTAATTATAATTCAAGTTAAAGCCAAATTTAATGTCACAAAGGTGAAATGTTGACAACTAACTCTATTATAATATATGACAGTCTTTATGATCCAGTATTGTCCAGAATCCAGATGAGTTTTACAGTCAGGTCAATTGACCAAATTACGATGGGAAGCTCTGATTTCCCCTTTGTTAAGCACTATAATATTGCGCAAAGATATACCTGATGTTACTTAACCGCGTATTGCTACTTTCGCAAAATTATTTTTTCATCTTAACATTTCGTACTCTGCGGAAATTATTTAAGAACTATATATTAACTCATTTTTTGTACTACGTATTGCAGTTTGTGTTGCACATTTGTAACGCGGTACAGATACATTTCATATTCGCATATGCTATGCGTATTTGAATTATTTACGCGGTTACGTGCCCCAGAATTGGTACTTTCTTTGTGAAAGGATATGCAGGATTATAAAGGTTGTATCAGTTCTGTAGTTCGCAATTTTTATAAAATATTTAAATTTTTATTGATTGCCTACTAAGAATGAGGTTGACGATGTGATGCTTAACATCGATAGTAAAATTTTAATGCTTCTTCTTCATATACATTTTAGGTCAGGTTTGCATTTTTTCTTGTTTCCGGTGATTTAGTTTACTTTTCCGTTGGCTTGGTATTTTAAATCTTGCAAATTTTTCAATCAGTTGTTTTGTATTTTGGGCATAATATCATGTTCGTTTTAACTAATCTTATACAATCTTATCCTTCGTCTCTCCTTAATCACTCTTCTTACCACACCTTTTTTTTTGCTTCAATACAGAAGTGGCCCTTATATATCAAGGTCGACATGTAGACTTTTAGCCCTATAGCCCTTATACACTCCTCCATCCCTCAACTTATTCGATCTTTTTGATAAAACTTAATAGGTTTGAGGGATCCTGCAGAAGTTGTCTGAGGTTAGGTAGTATTGTATTTCCAACAGCTTGAGTCTCAGTGATCAAATGGCACGCTCTTACAACATGTGTGTTGGTTTCTTCATCTTCCAAACAATGTCTACAGGTTGGGTTGTCATTTAGTGGTAATTCATCTGGTTATGTGAGTATACCCACAATCTTCCTGTTTGCTTTATTGAGAGCTAGCAGGAAGTTGGTATACACCTTAATAGTCACAGTACTTTCTCATTTCCGGGACATCTTACCACATCTTAAATATTACAAAATATTATTATTTCGCTGCTTCAGAGCTTCACTCTATCTACTAATTATTTTTTTGCAATCTTTCTTACAACTTTCATTTCAGTTGCACGAATTACAGCTTTAGTTCTAAAATGGTTTCTGCGATTTATTTGCTGAATGTACAATTAAGCTGAATGTGAAGGATAAGTAAAATGCGACCAATGGAAATATTTTTGAGCGAGAGGGTCAAAATATAGATATCTAAGAAGAATACATAAATTACAAGTACAATGTATACACACCAACTAATTTAACACTACGTAGACTCCACTTCTATAAGCACTAGAAGTATACAAACACACAAAATATATTACAGGAAATATATAAAAAATAAAATTAATTGTTAAGACAACTTTGGATATACATATATGTATGTACGTCAAAATTAGATTAAGTGTTTGATTTAATAAACATATTGATTTACTTCTAACTTAGGCCATGGCCTCCTTTTTCTTAAGTGTGAATATATTCTTGAAGAATGGATAATATATAAAACCTACTCAATAAAAACAAAAATAAACAATTTAAATTGTCATTAAATATTTTTTAGAAATTATTACTTAGAAGATTTAATTTTTTTTGTTGTTGTTTTTAAATTTTTGATTACGTCATATATTATTTTTCGCACATAAATGACCTTGATAGGCAAAATTATCTTCTCCCTCGTGTTTTTAAATAAAATGTACTAACAAAATAGAAAAAATTAATTTTTTATTTAAATTTTTTTTTTTTTTCAAGTTTCATTGGCCTAATTTTGAATCTAAATAAAACAAAATTAATTAAAAAATTTAAAAAAAAAAACACCTCTTCGAAAAGTTCTCTACTCTTTTTATTTTCTTCAGAATCGTATCGAGTGGTATTTGCTGCTGTTACTTAAAACGTAAATAAACAAAATTTAAATTAAAAATTATTTCAACTTAACATCAAATAAAAATTCTATTTCTATTTTTTTTTTTTTTTTTTTTTTAAGTAGTATTACTAACAAATATATAAATCATCAACATTATTAGTTCAATGTTGCTAAAAATATTTGTTGCTGTTGGTTTTGTTATTATTTTTTTAAAACGTGATTGACCTCACAATTCTCTTATGATTTTCATGTTAATCGAAAAAAAAATTGTTTTTTTTTTTTTTTATATTAATTTTTTTTTTCGTGCTAATTTAATTATTATAAATTTTAGTTAACAGTTTAGGAGGGACTGTATTTCAATTAGAAAAAAAAAAATATAATTCAAAGAATAAAAAAGTCAATTACTAAATAATTATTTTTAATTATATTAAATAAATTGTTATTGCTGTACGATAAGATTGGGAGCCAGTTGGTTGTAAGAAATTTTCTACTTTCTAATCATTTAGCCTGGTTTGAAAATTGCTTGTTCAGTTTGAGTCAGGTTTTGATGAATACTACAATTAAATATGAGAACAGGTGTATTTGCAAACATTGTTGTGCAAGTAAGTATCGATATTTTTTTGTATGTTTCAAAATCAAGTTTTATCTTATCATAATTCGAAATTGCAATCCACACCATACTAGAATAAATTCAGAGTAATTTCGTATCAAAAGTTTTTGTTCTTTTTTTAAATAGTACATATTTGTAACTACAGTGGTTTTCAAACTGAAATGTTTTTATCAGAAGACAAACCATGTATCTTCATTATTTCATTCAATTCATTGGTTTGCAATTTCTAGGCTTTCTTACTTCTATTTCTAAATCTTATGAATCAATTTTTACAGTTTTAAAGGATTAAAAAATGTAGTATGACTTGTGCCTAGTTGTGCTGTTCTTAAAAATGCAACAAATCGTCATTTCAAATTCCACATTCCCAGACAAACCACATTTTTTCATTATTTCATTCAATTCAATGATTTGAAATTTTTAGGCTTTCTTACTTCCATTTCTAAATTTTATGAGTGAATTTTGAGACGGCGACCGACCGCAACGATATTATTAGAAACTAAACGAACTATTAAACTGCACCGTTAAAAGTTGAATAGCATCAAAGAGGGCGGCTAATTTCTATTTTCCCAACAATTTTTGTCAAATTTTCTCAAACATTTGCAGAATTTACTTATTTAATTACTTTTTGGGCGCTGCAGACCATGAAAATTCTGGGTTTGGAAAAATATTATCCTCCACTGACTGCGGTTACAAATAGATTCCCTCCAGTTGGAAATATGAATTTTTTTTTATATCCGTCGATACTTCATTCCCCCCAACGAAGGCGTGGTGGTCTCTCTTGACGACGCGTTTCTTGGGTTTGGATTCGAAAAGTTTTTTAGTCGGATAATTTTTGTATATTCGCTCTACATTACCTAGCCAGTGAAGACGTCTTATTTTCTTTGCGGACTTTAAATTGACTTAAATGCATTGTATATACTGTATTTTATTTATATTTGTTTACTGTCTGTAGTTTTTGATGTCGAGCGAGCTTTAGATAAGAAAAGAATTAAAATGTAAACTTCGAGTTCTAAGCCAAAATTGTAATTGATTTCTGAACTTGTATACTTGTATATAGAATAAGTTTTTGTTTTACTTCAATGTAGTGGTCTTAAACTGTGTATACATACTTGATTCATAACTGAGGTATTAACAACCGTTAACAATTCAACTAAACTGCAAATGCGAATGAGAAGGAAAATTTTAAGTAATATAGAGACCATGACTATTCTGCCACTTTCAAACAAAGAATCTTATACCGAAATCATCGCAGCTTACAAAAGTAGGTTGATTTCAAGCTAACAATCTGATCATTACAACAAGTAATTAGTTATTAAGAAAACGACGATCAAAACGAAGATGGCAAACGAATACAGAATGTATGAATATAAAACTTCGCATCTGGAATTTCCAATGAAAAAAAAAATCTTTTCCAGATAATGGGGTGATCCCATTTCCAATAAATTCTTTACTTTAGTTGCGTCTCAAAAACTGATAAATATCTTCAACGCAAATAAAGAAAATTAAACCGCAGTCCAAGAAATAAATTTGGCAGGATCATTCGTAAAAGAATAAATAACAACCAATATACGGGGTGGTTCAGTTTAGAGTAAAAATATTTTAAGGGGTGATTCCTTGGAGTATATTGTGAAAAAAAAAATTCTGGGCGAGGAGTTCTTTAAATTTAACCTGAGCTACAGAGGGTTAAAAATCGGTTTCGTAAAATTATGTCTAAACAATATCCATTAAAGCTTCGAAGGAATTCAAACTAGAGCAACATCTGTTTCATAACTTTTTTTAAAAATTAATACACTTAATTAACGCTATGTGTTGCATTCCAGATCAGACTTACCGTTTTTCAATAATAGCTGCACAAGCTTAAAATTTTGCTTTTAACAACTGAAAATTTTATAAAAAACGTTGATTATCTCGGAAAATTTAGCTATTTTTTTTTTTTTTTATTGTGTTGATGCGTTACATAATCCTTTAACACTTTTTCATACACAACTTTTATATCAGACTTGCCGTTTTTCAGGTAAAGTCATTAATTTTGACTAAAAAATAAAATTGTTACAATATTCAATTATTTTTCTTACTAAAACACGGGTTATCAATTTATTAAATATGACCAAAGATAAAATTGTTTGTATGCCATCAATTTTAGTTTTAAAAATTTCATCCATTTATATCCAAGATGTTTTTTCAAATTAGTAGTCACTCATGCACTACAGAATAGACTATAGAACACTATAGAATGAACAAAAGGGGATGGATACCCCTATTTAAAGCTATATATTTAGGAGTTCTGGTTTTTATGGCGTTAAAGATAAATTATAGAATTAAGCTCTTATGGAGTTAAAAGCTTTTTTAACATTTCAAAATTGCGCCACTTATTTTTATATCTTTAGAAAGCTTTAATCCTAATACCAAATACAAACATTCATATTGACATGACTTTTTAAAGTTAATTTCAGACCTCATTCCAAGTATTTCTATTCATTATACTAGACTTCATCGATCATGCTCAATTGACCAGTGAGCCGATTACACTCTTTTTATTGATCATGCACGATTGGCTACTGAATCAAAAATACCCTTTATATAACATTTAATTTGTATTGTACTTGTAAATGTGTATTTGATTTAGGTTAAAGATTTTTTGTTCACAAATTACTAGAGAATAATTTTTTTTACCTTATTGCATTAATTTTTTTTTATATAAATACGAAATACGAATCTCTTTTGTAAGCTAGTCTCTCACTGTCACTGATTGATATACAGAAGCATTGATAGTACCGCAAATATAGATTTAATAGATTTTATAAGTTCTTTTATAAGAGCCGAATGTCAATGAAGCTATAATCAATTCAATATATGTATGTAGTTTTTTTTTTAATTGCCTTCTGAATACAACGTCGACCAAACTATTAAAGTGAAATCGTGTGACACACTACTATTTCATTACCTGAATTAATTTTTCATCATTAAATTTAATTCACACCATTATTATCATCATCATCATCATCATCACCATTGACATTTCATACCAGTTGCAATTATTCTTGAAAAATACATTTTTATTGAAATATTTTGGCAAAATGCTACTTAAAAAGGTTATACCGAAGTAAACAGCAAAGCAATCTTTATAACAAAATTCAAAATTCCACATTACATTTTAAGCGTTTTGGTTTTGTTTTATTTTTGTTTTGTTTTTTTTTTCAATTTCAAAATGTCGATTTTCAATGCTGTATACAAAGTCTCAAGTTCATACCCGATTTCAGTGGGTTGAATACATACATATATAACAGACAGTGGTATATAATTTGAACTTTACTTCTTTTTTTTATTACCATCAATATATATATTATATATATGCATATATATATAATGTAGTATATATATAATATAAATGTATTGCAGTATATATAGTTAGGAATTAAATGGATTGAAATTGTATGCAAAGAAAAAAAAAATTACAACGCGTTATGTCGCAATCAAATTATATATTTATATTGTATATCAAAAAAAAAAAATTATAAAATTTAAAATTCAGATGGTGTACCCTGATGTGTAATTCTCATATAAGTATATGGTACCCCATTAAAATTCATTGTAAAATTTCAAAAATTGTAAATTTTGTGCATTCAAAAACAAAAAATTCAATTTTTCAATATTTAAAAAAAAGCAAAGAAAAAAACCCACAACAGCAACGGTACCCAATATCATCATCATCATCACTATTACCGTAGAAATCGCACAAAAAAAAAAAAAAAAAAAAACAATAAACATAAACAAAAAATCTAATGATGCAAAAATTATTCTTAAACAGTCTAATAACGTTTCTTTTCATAAAATTAAATGTTGTGGAAAAATACTTAATAACAATATTTGAAATGTTTACAGTTTTAAATGTCATTGGTCATGGAAAATCCAATTTAAATGATTTTTTCTACATAACTGGGGATTTTATTTACCGAGTAAAAATGTAAAATTATATTTAATAGAATTAAAATATTTTGCTTAGCAAATGTAAAAAATGAATGTTGGGTACTAATAGAAAAATAAAATAAAAATTAAATTAAATTTTAATGAACAACCAACCGACGACGGTTATTTCAAATTCTTTTATAAAACTAAAAACTATAAATTCGTCTATGATATGTCAAAAATTTGTGTATGAGATTTAGAACTGACCTCAAAATATTTTCTGTGAATAAAGTAGTATCAACTATAAGCAATTTAAATATAAATTGACTTATCATTAAAAATAAAATTCCATTAATAAATTTAAAAATAATTAAATAGTGAGAACAGACCCAAGGTTCAACACATAGATCCACATAAAGTACTTTCAAACGGTCCTAACAAACATCTTTTCAACATTGCCATTAAGCCCAACACAGATAGATGCCGATTTCACATACAGACAAAAATAATCAATCCTCTTTTCACCTTCTATTTGAATGCGATACCATAAAAAAATATTGTTCGCAAAAAATATTGATACTACGAACATGGTTTAACACATAGAATACGGTCCTTTCAACAAACATGTTTTCAATATTGGAAATAAGTCCAACACAGACTGATGCTGATTTCAGTTACAGGAAGAAGAATCAATACCCCTGTCATCAATCATTTGAAGGCGATGTTAACAAAAAATATCATCTGATTCATATTATTAATACTATGGCAATAATATAGTGTTCGATAGGTACATATGCATATCAGCAATTTTGAACAAGCAAACACAATAGATCTGAAAAGGTCGCGTCAATATAGAGCTCATTATCGTAAAAAAAATACTTATATTAAAAAATTTGAATAATAACATAATCAAATCGCTCGAACTTCAATAAGGGTTATTTTTTATTAACCCTCGCACAACCGATTTATGATGCAATAACAATTATATTTTAAGTCACTCTAAAGCTATGTGAAACGAAATCTTAGTAAGTACTAATGCTATTTAAGCACACCTCGAAACTTTATATATCTCTTATAATGGACGTAGGTAGTTAAAGGGTTAAAAAAAACTTAAACGTTGCAGTTTTGCAGCTTTAAGACTTTTTTTTTCAATTTTCGAAAATAATTTTTCAACCTTTTGTATTTTTTAATTAAACATTTCTGACTAACAATTTTTGTATTTGGGATTTTTGGATTACGACTTTATAAAAGTAGTTATTTTTAGAGTAATTCGACTGAGTGGAATCTTATCGAATAAATAAATAACTTTGCAATAATAAAAATGATTCAATATTTTTTTCAATATGATCCGAAATTTTATTTTTAAGCCAATTTCTTAACATTTAAAATTATTGCAAATTGGAATTTGATTTAGTTTTTATAACTCACACATTGATTACATTAAAATCTTGATATTAGTTTTGAAATTATTCAAATTCAAACTACATAGTCCAACACTACTATATCTACTGATAAGTTGCAGAATAGTGTCATCGACATTTGGTGATTTATAATCTGACTGAAAATCATGATGTTCTAATATTTAAAGTTACGGAAAAGCAATAAAACAACCGATCTCTATTATTGTTATGACAGAACTAACTTCTCCTTATACAATTTTAAATTAAATTATATTTACATACTAATTATATGTCAGAGATAGTATTGCCATACTAATGCTGAATAATTTGCAGTTCCACCTTTGTGGAATTTTTCAAAATTATGTTCCACAATGACAAAATTAAAATTACATCTAATTCAACGACAACGACAGTTTTTTACAACCAGTTATTGACAATTTATTAAATGATAATTCGACAAAAATTCAAAACAAAAAATGACACTTAAAATCTATCAAAAATACATTTATATATCGAAAGTGTTGTCTTATACCTCAAGAACAAAATGTTTAACATGATACTTGCTATACTACCTGAATGAATTTGCAGTTGGCTAAAATTTAGAAATATTTTGTATATCTATTTTGTAATCATCGAGTTGTAGAAGGAATAAATTGTGATTAGGGATGTTGAAATGAAATGGATGAAGAAAGTGGATCTGGTACCAACCCATTATGTTAACCAAATTACCGCAATATCATGGTTTTCTTATTTCTCTAAATAATATTTCCGCTACCGAATAAGATTAAGGTAAATATTTCTACAACTTATTGTCTTTCAACACATTATTAACAGTTTTTCAAGGTCTATTTGATTGGGAGATACAACTGTCTAAAGTCAAGTATTAAATTTTAATCCACAAAATATCATTTAAAGTCAGTTTTCTTAAAAGAATAACGGTATTAAGATAACTTTTTTAATTTTGATCATTTCTGGTATCTCTCGCTAAATCTTTGATTGTTATATAATCAAAAAAACCAATACACTTTTACACCAGCAGATATCAAAATTTAAATTATCATACATGATACATATATTATATAAGAATGTGTATGTTCAAACTGAAAAATTATCTTCAAAATTCGCCGAATTATTTTTTTTTTCATTTTGTTATCCGGAAACATTTTATTTTATTCTAGAATTGTCAGACAAAAAAAAAAAACAAATAAAAAACAACAACACAAAAATTTTCCTAATTTTCTAATTAAAAAACACAAAAAAAAAATTAAATTAAATTTGGGTCAAATATTACCAAAAATAAAAAAAACAAGACCAATAAATTTTTTTTTTTGTTACTTTTTAAACAGAATCTAAAGATAAACGTCCTCAAAAAGAAAACAAAAACCAAAAATAAAATATAAAATAAAAAGCTTTCAGATAATTCAACTTAAAAAAATCTAGGTCATAAAAAAACTAAAGTATGTATATATATATATATTTATTCACAAACTATTCTAAACATTTCAAATTCTAATTAGTAAAAAATTTATAATATAAACGTACCTACACCAAAATCATTTGTTACAAACAAAAAAGAAAACTGTATTTGATCCTAAAAGATATCTCACACACTACAAAACTCGTATTTTACAGATCGTAACGACAATTTTTTTTATCATTTTAATTTTTTATTACGGTTATTTACGGCGCGAACAACAATATTCCTAATTAGAATTCAAAAGAAGAATTTCAATGTATTTCATGATTTTTCTAAAGGAGGTGGAGGAGGTGGAGGCGGACAAGCAATTAGATGGGGTGAGAAAAATAAAACTAGGTCACATACAATCATAGTATGTATAAAAAAGCATTGTAAAAAATAAATTACAACCCTCAAAAAACTACCTAACTACCTTTACAATAGTTTTATGTAAAAATATATATATATAAATTTATTCTATATATATATATATATATATCCATGCATATGTATGTATATAAAAATCTAAACATTTACCTAGATTTAGCAAACACAAAAAAACAAACAACAAATTACAATGACACTGACTAGTGATGGTTGTTGGTGGCATTGACATACTAACCTTGAAAACTGTAAATGTACAAAAATAATAAAAATTGATATCAAGTAAATAATAATTGCGTAATCAAAAGGAAAACAAAAAAAAAAAAACAAAAAATTAAACCTGGCCTAATAATCTAGATATCTTTTTAATATTACCCCCTCCACCCCCAATTTTGTTTTTACATTTCTATTGCGAACTAGAACGAAAAATTAAAATTTTAATGTCTAGGCAAATGACACTTGCTTGCTCTAAATAGATATATGTGTACATATGTACATTATAATGTTGCGGAGAATTCGATAAAGATTATTGAATACTTATCGGTATTGGTGAATACAATAAATTTATCGATATTGATCAGATTTACTAGTGTTAATGATAATTATGAGTCTGTAGTAGAATATATGTTTAGAAAAAATTAGAGAGAGATGCAGTATTTTTGTAGTGGAGGACAGACGGCTTTGGGATTGACAGGATAACATCTGACCGGTCGCTGATCCAGATGTGCAACTGTCAAGTTCCTGAGCAAATGCTTACATTACCCCGCACGTGGTGACCTCAGGAAACTATCATATACAGCAACCGCTTACACGATAAGTCAAAATTGTAAATGCGCAAAAAAAGAACATTTCAGATTATGTATTTTACAGATTGTAACGACAATTTTTTTAGTCCCAATATTTTTGCAGTTGCGAAGCATATAATAGTAACATCCATTCATAGGTCTAAGCTTTTTTATATTTACTACTTTAATATATTTTTTGTTTATTGTTCCGGCTCTTCTACGTTTATGCAAATGTTTACCTCTTTAACAGTAATATGTTCGATATGTTCGTTATGTTCTATATTGTAAGGGCGTATTCGAACCTCACATTAAACCTGTCAAATCGCACTTGATTTGTTGTCAAAATTTTAGTGTAGTCTCAAGTACACTAACTAGATATCGCAAAATTAAATTTATTAAATTTAGTGCGATTTGACAGGTTTAGTGCGAGTATCAAGTGCAAGTTCGAAAGGTTCGGAAACGCTCTAAATAACTATGTGGAAATTTTCTTTTCAAATGGTGACCCGGAAGATTATGTAGTACGATGCACCATTATTGACGAAAACGTAACTCACAGAATCCAATTTTGCATAAAAGTGGTTCCAATCGGCAATAAAATACTAGTCTTTGTTAGATTTCAAAAATCCAGTTTTTATACCACAACTATATATGTATACCCTTTTCCATAATAATAATAAAAAAAAATTAAATTTTGATTGTCGGGCTTGATTTTTGTCGGGGTATCGGGATATGTGAACATAAAAATTTCAAATATTTAACAAATATTTTTGCAACCTCTCAATTCTATTAAAAAACGGTAAAAACGGTATTAAGCAGTTGCGAGATGTCATATTGTTCCGTCATTTAATTTATTCAGGACCTAATAGAAAAAATGTATAATGCCAAATGTAAAGAAAAGAAATTAATGTAAATTAACTAAACGAAATGACGAATGTTTGTACCAGACTTAGACAAATTTAGAAACAATTTCAGTAGAGGCATCAGTTACAAAATATTTTGTTAATAATAACAGCTGATGTTTGTACGGACAACAGATTATATTATAAAAAATATATTAAAACGTTTTAACGCGTTAGATATTGCCCACAGGATACATGGTGATCGAGGATCAAAAATGAGCTATTTACAAAGTAAAAACAACACTCAGCATTTGATAGATTGCAGCAATCAGCATTCGATAGACTGCAGATAATATATGACAAGAATCGACCCGAAATAAATGGCAACATATAAAGAAGACGAGAAGACGAAACCCAATATTTACCTCATTTTGTATAGTCACTGATAAGTAATGCATGAAACTATCGAATTCCCCATTACATTTATACGTACCGTGTACATAATATGTACATAAATGTGCCATTGTCACATTAAATAGCATATAAATTTTCCGTTCAGTGAAATTTCAGGTCGTATTCTGATTTATTAATTTTTTTTTACTAATGTTTTTATCAATATGACCTCTACTACAAAAAAAAAACAACAGAAACAAAAAGAATATATTCTTTTTTTTTGTATTATTTTTATTTTGATTTCTATGATATTATTTAGTCTATTTAAATTGTAAACATACCAAATAATAAAAAAAAAAAAACAATAATAATAATAAAAAAAAATTGGCGAATTTTTTATCTTATCTTTCAACACAAAAATTCTATCAAAACTTTATATTTTCGGATCAAAGGCGCTGTTTTTAATCTGAAAAAAATTTGAACCTCTAAATTAACCCCTTTACACCCTCTTGATTTTTTTTTTTCGAATTGAATAACATTTTTCAAAACTAAACTAAACTCTTAAATTAGGGTACCTGTGAATTTTAATTCATTTTATTGTTTTTTTTTTTTTATTTTTATTTTTTATTCTATCAAAGATAGCAGGCAGTATAGAACAAAAAAACAAAAAAAAACAAATAAAAACAAAAAATAAAAAAACGGGAGGTTTAAGTTGCCATTGAACTAAAAACACAGAAATATAAAAAAAAAATTGGAACAAAAAACAAAACCATTTTAATATTTTGTAGGACATCACAATATTGGCTGTGGTAGGTGGTTGGGTAGTGTGTAGCATATCACAATTCGCAGAGTATTTTGACCTAAATTTTATCTTTATTTAATTTGTTTTTTTATATTTTGTTTTCTATTTTAATTTAGAACTAAAGTAATGTTATTCTGATATTTTGATTAGATGTATATATGTATGTGTTTGCATATTTGTATTAATATGAATTTGATTGGAATACATATATATGTAGGTACATGATTATTGCTTGCCTGGGTAATAATTTTACGATTAATATATACATAAATATGTGTTAATTTTGTTGATTTTTTTGTCTTTAGACAATGACAGTACAGGAATGAAATGAAATGATAGTGACGGTGGGTATATTACTCTTTTGAACATTGATAACATTTTTTTTTATTTTTTTTTTTAATATCAATTTAATGAAAGTGAGTCGACAAATTTTTTTTGAATATTTTGAGTGCAAATTTTATTTTAAATAAGGTTTTTTTTCAGTTATGCTGAATGTTTGATGGAAGTACACAGTTGGATATTTATTTTTGTTTTAGTCGGGAGTTCTGAATGGTGAGTTGGATATCGAAGTCGGCAGTGGGAAGCGAGGAGTTGGATATTGAAGCTTGCAGTGGGATGGGAAGTTGATCATCCAAATTGGGATTGTTATAGTGGGGAGAGTTGGATATTGAAACTTGCCATGAACAAAGCCAACAACATATATTTTCGAATACTAAAATGAAAATATTGTGTCAAATGCGAAATTGTTTCTGTAGAACGCTTTCAATAGATAGGATTTCTGCTTTCAGAAAATTAAAAATTTCCTGGTAACAAATAATTTCTAACAGTACGTAGGGAATAAAACATTAACTTAAAGACATCAGTAGTTGTTTGAATTCGTCAAAAATAATAACAATGGGAATATGCTATACTTTGAAGTAATCTGACAACAACTTCACGAAACAATTTGCGTCAATTGTTTCATTAGGGTACATATCATGTTGGATTAAATTCGACAAATATAATAACGATGAATTTTACATACTTTGAAGTAATCTGACAACAACTTCACGAAACAATGTTGCCAATTGTATTATTAGGGTACGTACAAACGAAAACCAAACAGTCAATCGAAAAAAAAGTCCCAACGAAGAAGAATTTTGCCAAAATGATAACGTCAATACGTCAGACAATCAATTTAAGCTTGTACGGCAAAAGTAAGTTAAAACAAATATTCAACAAAGAAGAAGTTTCCGCAACTGTAAGCTGGAGGTTGCAAATGGCGGAAACAATTTATTTCTACCCAATATCAACTAAGTGAATTATAGGATAACGATGAATCGCAAGCTTGGCAAAAAAAAATGTTTTGAGCTAATTCTGTATCATAATTACATATATGAATCTTCCGAAATTTTGAAGTACACATTATGTTCTCAAGAATATACAAAACGTGTATTCTATTAGAAAATTCCAGTGTATCAGAAATTTTATTTCAGTTTCTTTGCTGAATTAAAGACTAAAAATTCGTTTTTTACTGCAACACCAAAATCTGCTGCGAAAGAAAATTACCCATCCAAAAGTAGCCAAACTTAGAAAAGTAAATATATCTCTTTGATGAAATGCAATCTCTGTAATATATCCTAGGTAGACTTAATAGTAAAAAAAAAACTTGTGCTTAATAAAATTTTGAACTACAATTAGTGTAGAATTTCCGTATGTTGCCAACATTACAAATCAAATGAATTTTTGTTAATTAGCACAGCTAATATTAATGATGGAGCCTGCGTAACGCAGGGAATTTATACAAATAGGAAATTGGAAGTGGATTGGGTAGACTTTGCAGAAATTAAAAATCACACTATCTACATGTATACGTGTTATATTACATACCGCAAGGTAAAAAGAAATTTCTTGCGGAAATCAAGAAACGCAGTATTCACGTAGTTAGGGTATTAAACAATAAACTTTTGCCCTCTTGAGTGAAATAAAAAAATTTTCTGCAGTTGTTGTGTTGGTTTATTACTGTTAAATTGACATTTCTGTAATATTGATATTTTTCTTAATTATAATCCAGAGTTTCTATTTCCACGAATATCCAAAAATTTATGATATCGACAACATTTTTCAGCAAACCTGTGCTAAATTTTTATAAATCTTATTAACAATTTAATTAACAAAATATTCACAAAATATGTTAAATTAAGATATATCCAAAAGAATTCAATAATATGCAATAAATTTATTATATATATATATAGTGCGAGAGTGATCGCGTACATCTGCTTTCAATATTTCCCTTCAACCGTCAACAAAAATTTACAATAATTTCTTATTAAAACTAATTTCTATTTAATTGACAGTGAAATTAAACTGAGACTGCATCCCCAGACATCATTTCACCTTTTTATATTAATAAAAATAAATTTTTATTTTTTTTTTCTATTTCAAATTCTTGACGAAAATATTCTCAGCCGACACCACCTAAATTAACATTAAAATAAATGAATATCCAAAAAAACGTACAAATTTTCATATCCGTTAATACATTTTTTTTTTTTTTTTAATATTAAAAAACAAATACACCACCTACAAAAATGTAGATATACGCAACGAAAATCCTTTTAATAAAAATGTTCTTTTTAATAAATACAAAAAAAAAAAAATACAAAACAATAAAACAAAAACAAAAAAAAAACATTATCCTAAAAATAGCGATATAAATTTATAGGCTTCAATAGAAAATATGCCCAACACGATCCAAATAAAATCGTATTAAATTTAATCCGAAGAATCTCATAAGCCTTAAACTGATAAAAATTAATATTTATATTTATTTTTTTATATATAATATTTTACAAAAAATAATTCCAAATTCTCATCCGCCCCATCCCCCCCTCATTTCTTAATGTTACCTAAGCAACTGAATAAAAATGTTATAAATTTTAGGAGTTACCGGAGTATACAAAAGAAAATTTTTTATTTTTTGTTCTTTAATGAAATTTCAATTAATTTTAATATAAAAAAAAATTTAATAATATATTAATGATACAGGGTGATTCCTAATACACGAATTTTCCTTAACAGAGTGTTTGATCTTGAACTGAATTAAATAAAAAATTTGTTTTGTAATAGTGATGCTGGTCTAGATAGTATAGTTTTGATTTATTTTAACGAAAAAACACATATAGGACCTATAATGAATGAAATGAGACCGAAAAATAGGAATCAGATGACCTTCATTATGAACTAACACTTTTATATGATAAATTATGCTTGCGTATTACTGCGTATCCGATACAAAGAAAATATGCTATAGATTCGTTCTTTACTCCATACTCTCTTTATAATTCGGGAAATGATCTACACAAGATGTCTAAACCATTATACACAAATTGTTTAGTGCAAAAAATAATTCTCAAAGAATTTAAGAGTTAGGGGAGTTGAATTTTAAAATATCGAGACATGATTTTTGTCGATATTAATAAATCAAAATTAATAACTGTATGAAATATATTTTAATACACTGACGCATAACCGATCATCCGAGTTTACAATTCTATCAATCTAAAATACATATTTAGAGCCCATATTTACTCAGGACTACAAAAACAGTTTTCCAGGCTGAAGCACATGCTATTGAACTTTGAATGCGAAAGAATTACAAAAAACGTAAAATAAATATTCCTTCGATATGCGAGTTCGGTAAAGCTAGTATTAGACTGTTTATAAATACTCAAACCTCTGGCGAAAACAAACAAAATCACAATAATGTGGGGTATCAGGGCATTCTGGCATAGCAGGAAACGCATTTGCAGATTATCTAGCAAAAAATGCATCGGATGCGTCTTTCATAGGATCAAGTCCGTTCTGTGACATTTCCTTGAGCACAATTCAGATGCAATTGAAAGCTTGGATGGAGCAAAAAGTTAAGGAAAATTAATGCCAACGTTCCTGGAATTCGTCAAACAAAAATTTTCTTGCCAAAACGCTCGTTCAAGAAAACTTCAAAGTTTCAATAGAAAGCAGATGCCTATAATGGCAGGAATAGTAACAAACCACTGCCTAATAAAGAAAAATTTTTATAAACTGCACCTAAATGATAAACTTATGCAGAATATGTGAAATAGAGAAAGAATCTATTGAACATCGTTCTGTGAAGGGTGAGCCTTTACTCGTAGAAGACTTTGTCACTTGGGAACAGTGTTCTCCGAACAATGCGAGTTATCCAGCATACCATTGAAGAATATTCTGACAGTGATCAGAAAATCAAGTATTCTTAAGGACTCAGATGATTAAAAGCATTAACTAACACGGATTCGACTGCGGTGATATACGGACCGGATCCCCTCCTGAAATTACATAATCCAATCTAAAATACATTGGTTTAAGCATAACACCGGACTTACAAAAACTCATAAGAGCCTACCACTACATTTTTTTCATACCGTCTGCTGAAAGCACTCTATATAAAATATGTATGTATGTATGTATGCTAACAATGAATACCGGATAATATTACCTACAATAATATAAAACAAAAATAAAAATATTTATCCTTAAATTAATTTCCGCAACATTGACTGTCGACAAGACAAAAATAAATGAAAAATAAGATACACAAAAAAAAAACAAACAAAAATCAACAGGAAGCCTGTGAATATCCTTAATTTCCGAATTAACTGTAAACTTAAATAATAACAAAAAAAAAAACAAAATTTAAATTTCAAATTTTATAATAAAAAATATTTGTCCTTTTTTTCTATTTTTCTGTTTTTGTTGTAATTTTTTACAAATCCTTAAATATTTATCTTTAAATATCCGTAAAATAGAACTGGAGAATTATCGTGCTGATAATATAAAAAAAAATCTTAAATAAGTAGATCTGTATATAAAAGATATGTTTTTAAACATTAAAGATAAATAATATTAGAAGTTTTCCAGAACAATTCCGGTCCTAAACAAAAAAACTAACAATTAGTGTTACCGTTTTGGCAGATTTTTATTCAAATATATAATTTCTCGTTGTTATGAATTTGATAAGAAATTCATTTTTTTAGATTAAAATTTTATTTTCAGAAATTTTTATAAATTAAAAATTTACAGTTAAATGGACACTTTACAGAAGCTCGCTTCAACAATTATTAATTTTCAAAATTTTATGTTACCGGAGGATGCTGAAAATTAATTGAACAAAGTAGTATAAGATATGTAGAACTCTTGTTTCTAATAACAAAACCGAAATATATTACAAATATAAACAAATTCTGAAAAGGACCGGAAGTTGGCTTGCAGATTTATCTGCAGACCCACTGAGTAAATAAATGAATTCAGAAAACTTCATTATTTATTGTATATAGTTCGGTATCCCGAGAAATATGATCTGATCAAAATGACTACTTTAGAAAATGAAGCTGAAGAGAACCGAGAACTATTATAAAAAAGGTTAGCAAAGTTGGAAAATATGCGTTACATGATTTAATAAGAGCAAATACATACTTATTATTGCGAGCTGTAGCTTGTTGCTGAAAAAAAAATAACAATCTGATTCGCAATGGATAAGACACACCAAACATAATTTGATTAAAAGTACCATCGTAAAATTAAAAAAACATATTCTATTGTTAACAAATGACGAGTTAAAATTTTTGTGAAATTTAATGATTTATTCAGATTTATAGTTGATATCTTGTGAATTAAATAAAATGTATTTATATTTATTTGTTTATATAACAGTGGGGCTTCTCACGAGCATAAACCCGTGCTTCTCGGTCGTTACATTACTATACTTGAGTGTTTTAATACCAAGAGGCCGAAAAATAAAATTTTGCTGATATTTCTGTTCAAATAAATGGTTATTTATACAATTTAATTTTATAATAATTCACAATGGTTCATTATTTAAATAAAATAGATAAAGTATACGACAATTACACAAGTTAATAAAATAGTATAATTGTCAAGTTCGAGTGATAATTTAAAATATATTTTAATTTTAAAATAACAAATTTATTACAAATAATATTTAAATTTAATTATATAAATTAATTATAGTTATTGTTTTGATTGCCATAATAATTCACAATAGTTTATTATTAATGAAAAATTATTATTAGCATAATGGTTGTTTAACACATTTCTAATATCCTATAATTATCAAATTTATCATGAATAAATATTCAAAATGTATTTATTAATTTAAATTTAATATTTTATAATTAGGTAATTTCATAATAATTCAAAATAGTGTATTGTCGTAATACTGATTCATATTAATTTTTAATTTTAATATATAATTTTGTCATAATGCTACGTCATAATAAAATTTTAATTTTTTCAATTATTGTTATTGTAATCATTTCAAATGTTTTTAAAATCAAGAAAAAATATTTTTATCCTTGTGCAATAATTTTAATTCATTTAAATTATAATATATGTAATTATATTAAGTCAGAATATTTCAATTCACAATAATAATATAATTTTTATCTGATTGTACAACGGTTTATTAATTGCTGAAATGGAATTTAAGTAACAAAAAATAAGTAAATGATTGTTTTTTGGAAAGTGAATTAGTATTTTGTTATAGTGAATATCGAATTGAATTTAACTCAAATCTATTAAATCCATAAATTGAATTTAATTCACAATAAATAAGTAAATGATTTTTTTTTAAAAGTAAATTTGTAATTGAGTATAGTGAATTTCCAATTGAATTTAAATCATTTCTATTAAATTCATACTGTTTTGTAATTTATTATGTTAATGTAATTTATTCTATTAAACCATTGTGAATGCGAATTGACATTAAGAATCTCACACTATTATTATATTTGTTCTTTTAACAGATATTGCTAAAATTTTTAAATTATTTAAATTTTAAATAAATAAAAAAGGAAATTTAACAATTACAAATGTAAATTGTAATTTTTTCAATTAATTATTTATTAAATTTATAATTCACAATAGTAATTCACAATAGTTTTAATTTATTTTGTATTTAACAAAATAATAAAAAATTTATTTTTATATACAAATCAAGGTGATAACACATACCTGATGATATTGAATTAGCTGAATTACTTCTTTGTTGATATTTTAAATCATGATTTAAATTTGTTTGCATTGATGGTAATGGTATTATTGTTGTTTGTGATGGTATTTGTGTACAACCATTTACTGATGTTATAACACTATGCTGATGATTTGTATATTGTGTATCATCATATAACCATAAATCTTGTCCACCATATTCTGGTGAACCACCTAATGATGCTGGTGACATTGTCATACCAGATGGCATTAAGGCTGATGATGATGTTACTTCAGATGATGATTCTTCTAGCATACGTAATGTGAAACCACCGTTATTTGACCAACGTCTTTTCATCATTTTTAATAATATTTTTTTCCCCCCTTTTAACTTAACGAATTTTGTTTGATTTATAGATTATGAATATTTTTGTTGTACAAAAATCCAGGCGCGTTAAATTTTTTTTTTTGTTTATTTTTCTTTTATTTCGTTAATTTTTTTTTTTTTTTGTGCGTTTAATTTAATATTATATATTAATATTTTTAATCAAATTTTTATAAAAATTACAAAAAAATAAAATAAATATAAAAAATAAAAAAAAATAAAAAAAAAATCAAATAAAAACTTAACGATTTTTTTTTTATTATAAAAAAATATTAAGAAAATTGAATTATTATATTTCTTTTTTGATTTGATTTATATATATATATATATATGTATATATATATTTTTGTTATTTTAACGAAGAAATTGAATTTTTGAGATTTTTTTACGTTGTTTATATATGGCGCTTTGATAGCGCATTTTGTATTTTTGTTATTTCCTTAATTTTTAAATTTCTTTATCACAATTTTTAAAATAAATAAAAAAAAAATTTTTTTTTTGTAAAATTTCACTTTTTTTTTTTAAATATTTTTCGATGTTTAAAAAATTTGTTATTTGATGTTTTTATTAATTTAAATGAACTGTAAAATAAAAAAAAAATTCAAATTTAATTAATTTTCTAAAAAAAAAAAAAAATTGTTTCCAAAAATTGACCTCGAAATTTTAATAAGAGTTTATTGCACTAATTCTAAACACATAATACTGTTTATTGGCTGTGTCGCAAAATTTTCTTTTTTTTATTTTTGTTCTTTTTTTCTTTCCCTAAATTAAAAATTTAATTATATATTTTGTTTATTTAGCGTAATATCAGAGAATTTGAAATTCAACTGTATACAATTTTTATATTTTTTTTTTTTTTGCAAGTATTGACCCTAAATTTGCTTGTATAGAAGAAATGTAGAGTAGGTGAAAATGGAGAGGGATTCAACATATTTTTAAAAACATATAAATTAAAAAAAAACCCCAATAGATTGACAAAATAACACCAAAAATACAATAATAATTACGAATCTACTAGAAAAAATACAGTAAAAAAAATTCTTATCAGTAAAATGCACTTATCATTATCACTAAGTCTGAAATGTACATGTGTGCCTTTGTGTGTTTGGTGAATGAGTGAAGGAATTTGATTATGTGTTAATAAATATAAATAATTTTTTTTTAACAGCTAGAATCTAAAATACTTAACTATAATAATATAATATGTATGTATGCATGTATCTACTCTCATATTAATTTTATCAAACCGAATATTTAAATTGTGCAAATGTTTTAACAATTGTATTTTATTTTTACTTATACATTTGAATTTATATATGTATGATATCAATGCATGTATTAATGTGTGTTATTATGTGAATTGGTAATGAATTTTTAGTGTTGTATTTTAAGTGGTATATTTATATTTACTATGTGATAATTCACTTTCAATGCTCCATAAGATTACGTTTTTTATTTATTGTTTTTTTTTTTTGATATTTTTTTATTTATTCGGAATTTTTTTTTTTTTTAATAAAAAGAATAAAAAAAAAACGCATTCATATCTTATCAAAATTGTCCTTGATTTGAATGAATTTTTATTTTACGTTCTGTTTTTTTTTCTTATTTTGTTGTGAATTTAGATTATAAATTTTATTATGAAAAAGTTCTAAATAAAATTTATTAATGGAAATTGAATTAAGTACAAAATGACGAAAAAAAAAACCGTTTCGTTAAATTTAAATTTGTTTATTATGTAATTAAATACGAATAGTATTTACACCTCTAATAATAATATTAGTGTAAAACAAAAGCAAAATTGTACATTTACATCCAATTTTACAATAATCAGCCGCACTGGCTCGATTTGATATAATGCTATTCGATAAGTCTTTCTAAATCGAAAGACAAATTATGTACTCACTTTAAAACATATTACGATATAAAAGATAATATGTTTTTGTGCCACATTTAAAGCTGTTAAAGTTTAATACTTTAAAAAAATAAATTTTGAAGAATTCACAATCGTTTATAAACAATTTGAACCTTCGTTAAGTTGTACTTTTTAAAACATTTTGTTATTCAATCAGGACATAATTTAACATATACGTATATAATTTTAATTGCTGTCGAAAAAGGAAACATTTAATGAAATGTTTTATAATTATATCTAATAAACCTAATTATATCTAGCAATAGTATCTATCAATATAGTAGAAATTTAAAAATGAAATATTTATCGATTTTATTAATTATCAATAGTAATAGAAATGAAAAAAATAAAAATTTAACGAAACTGAACGAAACTTTTAAAAACTTAACGAAACATACACTGAAATTTATTTCATTTCAAATATTTTACAAATTTCGATATTCCAAAAATAATATATCTATATATTTCACTTCTTCTGCAGTTTTTGAAACTTATTCATTTAAAACAAAATGAAATACAATCACTAAAACTAAATACGAGTATTGAAAATAATAAAATAATAGTATGTAATTTTGTTTTGATATAACTAGTGATTGCTTGGAGTAAATAATTTGAAATGACTGACTAAAGTTTTAAAGAGGATTTAATATTCAAAGTATCAAAAAATACATATTATAAAAATAGAAAACAATTTGGATTTATCAATTTTATTAACAAAATGTGTATTAAGAAATCATATCGATAAGAAATATTTAATATACATATTATTATTTGTCAATTGTATGTTATGTTTTGATGAGTATCTATGTAAGCTTTAAAGTATTTGGAGAATTCGTCTACGTATTTGACAGGCATAACTACCAATATTTATAAAAAAAATGAATTTCTTCTTACTTTTATTATTTCCAAGAAATAACTTCAATTTTTATGTTTCGTTAAGTTTTTCAAAGCTTCGTTCAGTTTCGTTAAATTTTTATTTTTTCCATTTCTACTAATATACTATAGTTTATAATTAATAAAATCGATAAATATTTTATTTTTAAATTAGATACTATTATTAGATATGATTAGGTTTATTAGATATAATTATAAAACATTTTATTAAATGTTTCCTTTTTAACTGCTTTTAACAATTATTCTACAATGGCAAAAATTAAGTAACAAAATTTATTGTATTCAATTAAAATACTATATCGTAGTACATATAATTAAAATGCTATGTCTCTTACTATCTTAAAATTTTATTTTATTATATTTTGTCAACTTTATTCGTTTAATTCATTTTTTTTATTATTCTTATCAAAGACACAATAATATAACAAAAACATATTAAATAATAAATTTCGTTATATTAACCTGGTCTTATTAAATCTAAACCACCTTAATTTAAGTACATATATGTACATATACATACTAAAAAAATAATATTTTACAACAGGATATTCAACTCTAATTTGCATCGTATTTCTATTGTTTGCAAAAGTTTTATAAATAAAAAAAAAAAACCCCCAATATAATAAAAGTAAAATTATGTATGTATAAAAAAACAAGAAAAACAACGAAAAAAATACATTTTCAGAAAAAAAAAGAAAGCCAAATTCTCATCTAAATTTTCATTTTTTTTTTATTTGCAATTGAAAGAGAAAGTAAATTAAGTACGCAAATATACTCAGTAAATAAATAAATAATGTATCAAATAATTAACGATTATAAAATATTATAAAAAAATGAAAACTAAGATAGAAAATAAATTTGTTAAACATTAATAAAAAAACATTTAATCAAAATAAAAAGAATGAAAATTTTAACAAATAAAATTTTTTTTTTATTTCTATTTATAAAATAAACATTCCCACAAACACACATTTAAACTAAAAACATATAAAATAAATAAAGGAAAAAAAAAAGAGAGAAAGAGAAAAATACGATCGCTAAATGAACTGCTAATAATTGATATAAATTAAAAAAAAAAATAGGAATGGATTGTGATTCTACTCGATTATTATAGGAACATTAGTAAAACACTAGTAGGCACTAGTAGAATTTTTTTCTAATCTCTATAAACTCGCAGTAGATGCTGATAATATTAAAAAGACTGTACCCAAAAGTAAAATTCAATCTTAGAGATAATATGGGCTATGTTTTAAGCACATCAACATATTTCACGTACGTATGTAAATACATTATACATACTTGAATAATGTTCAAGAGAAAATAAAATCAGGACAACAGAAATGAAAAAATGTACATTGCCAGGGATTGTAAAATACAATTACTAACCTTTCAAGCAATTGAAAAAAAATTTAACATAATTTGGAAACAACGAGCTTAAAGCATTTTGGTTGTACATTTATGTATAGCTGAAAAAACAAATTATTAAATCTGGAACACTTGAAGAGAGTTAGATTTATTAGATTAGATTTATTTAAACTGATAGGCTTTAATTAATCACTTAAGTCCTTAAGGTAACCTGAATTAACATTAACATAGATGGCCGACCATAGTAGAATGGCTAGTAAATAAATTGTGAATAACTTAACGAAAAAAAAACAACTCTGATGCCAACCTCATGCATCCACTACCCTTCAATGATATACTTAAGGTTTTGGGATTAACAACAACTAAAATTAGATTGTAAAGCTTACTTAACACACAATCAAATCATGAATGGCAAATAAAAGTCTTCAAATTATGTCAGAAAATGTTTCCGAACTCATCGAAAGATTAAATTTAACATAGGTTAGTAGTTATGAAAGTATGTAACAATAGGTTTAAAGCACTTTAAATTTAAAAATCTAATCTAATCTAATTGCACATTTCTTTTGAAAAAATTCGTCCCTTCAAAACCGAAAATCTCTAAATTCATTAGAACATAAAATTTATTAATTAGCATCCGATTAGGAAACAACCAATATTACTAATACTATAGAAAAAAATAAACTCAAGTAAAATTCGTTAATATACACTAAAACAAAATAAACATTATTCAAAAACACAAAAAAAAAATACAACATGCATGCACTCCTTATTGGCACAAAAAACAACAACAACAAAAATCTAAACAAATATTTATTGCGATCTGGTAAAAAACAAAAAAAAATGTTCTTCTCATATCATCATACATTCAAATTGCGTTTATTATCGCGCATTTTTTATTTTAGTTTTTATTTTTATTTTTTTATTCTTTTTTTTTTTTTTTTTTGTCAAATGTCAACACATTGCGCTGGCTGACTGTTATCTTTCAAGGTAAATCATTGACTTTTGATGTTTTTTAATTAATTTTTTTTTTTTATAATTTATTTTTATATTTTTTTATTCTTGTTGTTTTTTTTTTTTTTTAATTTTTTTTTTGTCAAATTTACATTTGTATTTGTTAGAGAGAAACACAAAAGTTTTAGAAAAAAAAAAAATTAATCAAAAATTTATTGCCAAAACGCATTAAAAAAAAATAACAAAATTTAAAGTGAGCCATAAATAAAAAAACAAAAACAGAAAAACTTTATCAGTCGAGAGTCGAGTTGAGACCTCACAAAACTCACAAAAAAAATAAAAAGAAATTTGAGCTTTTTAAAATTAGAAGGTGATTATGGACTATGGAGAGGAGAGTGGAAAACAAAAGAGAAAAGGCGGGCAAGAGAGAGAGAGAGAGAGCGGAAGAAATTAAGCAACAGTAAGAAAATGAGATAAGAATAAATTTTAAAATAAATCGAACTTCGACTTTAAATAAAATCACAACAACAAAAAGTTCTAAATTTTTATTTCAACAATCCAATTAGCTTTAATTTGGAAGAATATTATAAAATAGCTCCAATTATTATAGAAGACACAATTCGATTGTGTATAAGATTTGTAAATATTTGATTTGTAAGATTTGTAAATATTTGAAACAACAAGCTAATAAATTAATATTTAATGATGGTATAATTTTATTCTAATTTCAATTTACATGATGTGGATTGAAATCAACATTATATTCTAAATTACTACCCAAGTTGATTTTAAAAATGTTTAACTAAAAAAAAGAATATTTATTTGTCACAACACTGTATGAACACTATTCATTCAACACAAACTACTTTTAAAAATTGCATTCCAATTTACTTCACAAATTTACAGTCATGTTAGATGCTTAAAGTCGGCTACGAGTATATTTGGTATAGGTTACAATTTCATAGGGGATATTTTAATTGTCCTGAAATTACTCAGATTGTTGTAATCAAATAAAAAAAGAATTAATGAAAGAAAACCCCACTATAATTCATAAATTCAGATTACTTTTTTTTTGGCAAATAGTTTGAAATTGAAGTAGCTAATGTATAGCCCGAAAAAGTTTGATAATTAAAAATAATAAATTTGGCTATCAATAGTAAAATCTGTTTACGATATTATCTGTATACGATAATATGTCATGAAGTTTTACTACAATGGAAATAAAATGAAAGTTAAGAGTGCATCAAATTCCTTAATAGAAGAAAATAAAAATTAGCAATTCGAAGTTAGTAATAATCTACAAAAAATGCAATAAAATATTCATCAGATATTCATTGGTTCCGATTTTGAACAAATTGGGTTAAAATAACAGCCACATTCCCTCTTTTTAAAAACTGATACGCCTTCTTCCCAGTATATTCAAACACTGATAATATATAACCCCTATCAATACGAATTCGTGGAACATGTCTAACAAGTGTTTAGATCCTCTTGAATGGGTTGGCTGTAAGCCCCAATAATATTTTTTTTTGATGACCCACTTTTAATTGAAAATAATACCCTCGTGCGTTATTTTGTTTAAAAAAAAAACATTTACTTTCGCATTTTGGTTTTAAATTAATTTTTTGTCTTGACGTCAATATTTTTACTACCGTCCGGAAAAGTTAAATTTCAATAAATCGGGACGGGGTTTGGGTAGCAGCAGTAATCTCCAAAAATAACAAAATATATTAATTTTTAAGTTTTCTTCTTACATTTTTGGAACCGTTAGGAAAAATAAATGGTGCGGAAGATTGTGAGTTTACGTTTGATATGCCGTCTACATTCTTTGCAGTCAATAAAAACAGGTCCTTTTACACTCTCTCTAAAATATGAGGCTTTATTTTCACCGTTTACATTTTTGGCGATTAGTAAAAACAGCTCTTTTACACACTTTGCCAGAACTTTATAGCAAAACGATGCGGAGAATTTGAGATTTTGCCTTTCACCATCCACATTTTTTGCGATCAGTAAAAACAGCTTTTTACACTCAAAAATTTTATCAAATTATGTGATAACGCAATCCCCGAAGATTTTGCAAAGTAACTTTTTTTGTTAAGCAACTGTGTTCAATATTTTTGTACTTATTAATGGCGTTTATGAATTATAATTTAAAATTTCAAAATACTATAACCCCTCAATTGCAGTCATAACCCCCCATTTATTATAACTGAAAGCAAAAAATATTTTTTTAGTGAATCAAAAACCTCTAATATTCTTTTAGTACTCTAACCTGCAACTGACGGGACAAATTGAACTTTGACTTCATTTCGCAAGTAATAGCCCAAATTTATTTTCGGTATTATGCTTCACTAGCGGTATGATAGCCATGTAATAAAATCAATTAAATTTATGTTTTTTAAATTAATTAAATATAGATAAAAGTCTACTCTAATCATTCTCTTCTACTACTCTGCTTGTAATAACCAAAAATGTACACAAGTACATACATATGCCTATTTTGTTTTTAATCAATTTTACATCTTAAATTTATTTATATGAAATGTATTGACATATAGTATGTGTATAGAATGCAAAAATTAAAATTTTTTTTCAAAGTTATCATAACTAACATAAGAGGGAAAGGAATTTAGATGATGGGGAAAACAAATATGATTAGACCATTAACTTAAATTTGTTTTTTAATTTATATTTTGATTGAATACATTGAGACTGTAACTATAAACTGTAAAATTTGACAATCACAATAAAATTAAGCTCCAATATATATCATCATTGTCCTGGAACCCCATCCGTGGAGCATAGGGCAGAAATAAAACATACAACCTAACTCGACTAAATTTTATATAAAGAATATTAATTAGGTACACACAATCCAGAGATCATCCTAAAATTTGTAAAAAAAAAATATACAAAAATATAGTTATTGATTTTTGTAAAAAGTAGTTACACAGTTAAGAGTCTCGAAATTTGATAATTAGTCCAATAATTTAATAAATTTCTGGCTGACTTACAATCAATTCTAAAATTATTGTTGTGAGCCGCTTCCAAAATCTTGACATTTGATAATTAGTCCAATAACTTAATATATTTTTGAATGACTTACAATCAATTCTAAAATTATTGTTATGAGCCATTTCCAAAAGTGTATTTTAATTAAATTTCGATAAAAAGTTACAGCTTTGAAAATTTATTACAATAAAAATATTCTTCCGCACGTTAAAGAACTAACATCAAAAACAGTAATTAGTCGACATATCGTATAGATTGATTATGATGAAATAAATAAAACTGGATAAAATTGGATAATAGGATAATGGATAATTGAATAATTGGTAAATGGATAATAGATAATGGATAATTGGATGATGGATAATATATAATGTATAATGTATAATGTATAATGTATAATGTATAATGTATAATGTATAATGTATAATGTATAATGTATAATGTATAATGTATAATGTAGAATGTATAATGTATAATGTATAATGTATAATGTATAATGTATAATGTATAATGTATAATGTATAATGTATAATGTATAATGTATAATGTATAATGTATAATGTATAATGTATAATGTATAATGTATAATGTATAATGTATAATGTATAATGTATAATGTATAATGAATAATTGAATACTTGAATAATGAAAAATGGATAAACATTTTCTTTAACTCCATCACTCATTCTTTAATGTTCGAAATTCCTTTGAATATGACAACCTTACAACCTATCTCTATCAATCATAAATAAATTTAAATTTTAAATGAGTAGAATTCAGAACTAATTTAATTACTAATATTTCGGCTAGTGAGTCATTTCTCAATAATTTCATAATTTTGTTTAGCATCACAATTCCCAGTTCCAATTCCCATTGATAATTTGATCATTAATGGAATATTCTGATGCTTCTTTTTTCTCACTCTTATTTTTTATTAAATTAATATTTCGATGAGAACATATCAACCTAAAATGGGAAAAAGATGACATAAACCAAATTCCATATATTATAACCCCTCTTCATACCTGTATGTATGTATGTATGTATATAAGCGATAGTAAATAAATTTACCATATTTCATTATAAATTCATTTTTATTTATTTATTTTTATTTTATTTATTTTTTTTTTGTTGTTAAAGAACTTAACGAAGATTATTTCAAATATGAAATTATCTTCGTTAAATACGTATATTGTTAACAGTACATATTATTTAGTATATATGTATATATAGAAATGATTTGTTATATTCAAATTTAGATGATAACAAAAAAAAAGGTAATTTAAAATCTTGTGAATAAACTTTTTAGTAAATAAATGTTTTGGGAAATAAAAAAAAAATATGATTGACTCGTGCTTAAAGAGACAGGTTAATGGACAAAGTACATTCCAAACATGAATTGAATTTACAGAATTCAAATAGAATAACATCAAAATATTAGACCTGCAAACTGAAAAACATCAAGCTAATGAAAACTAAGTATGTATATATACATAGTAAATTCAACCTATGACCCAAAAAATTCAAATTTAATGAAAGTGAATATGATTTCGAGATCTAATTGAACAATAAATTATCAAAATGAAAAAAAAAAATTTAAGAAAAGTTAGAGAGAGAAGGACAAAAAAAAAATTTATTTTTTTTTTTAAATAATTATTTTAAAATTATGATTTTATTTTTGGACACAATAGAGACAAAAATAATTATTATTAAAAATTTGTTGATATTTTGTTAAAATAATTTAGAACTTGTTTTGAACTTGAATTTAAATTTAAATTTAAATTTTTGATTTTAGAGAAGGTAACAAAGGTTAATGAATACATTAAAATAGCGCAAAAATAAATATACATCAAAGATTAAAAAAAATTATTTATTAGTATAAAAATTTAAAATAAACTTGTTATGTTGCTGACATTCAAAAAAATGTTGCTGGAATTTTTATTCTTATAAATTTTTGCTTTTTTTCTGTTTTTATTAATTCCAAATTTAGAAAACTGGATTTACAAGTAAATTAAATAAAAAAAAAAATTATTTTAATAATTAGAATTTTTTTTTTTTTATAATTTTATGTTGTAATTTAATTGGGTTAGCAACAATGAAAAATGTGATCAATAGATTAAATTGTTTTTTTTTTTTTTTTTTTGCTAAACAACATTTTTTTTGCAACAAATATTTTTTTTGTTAATTTTTCATTTTGTCGTTATGATACAATTTATGACAGGTGGTGTACAGAAACTTGAAAGTAATGTAAAGTAAAGTGAGAGTTATTGTTATAGCTGAAAGGTTACTGAAGTAAAATGTAGTAGGTATTCCAGTTGTTTCGGATAATAATACAATCTCAAAGCTAACTTGTAAGCGAACAATCACCAATAACTGAAAACGAAATGCATTTACTCATGAACAAATCAATATATATACTAAGTAAAAAAACTAGATTTGAAATCAAAAGTGAATGTGGACCGAACATACTTTTATTAGTATTAAACTAATTCACTTATTTCCTGATAATCCTGGAACAGGTACGTAACTATATACCTACTTATAAAAAAAACCCGTCAATCACAATCTGTCTTTTTTTTTGTTTTATCATTTTGATAAAAAAAAATGCATATCTGTAGCAAAATAGCGATATTTTAGGGGTTCCAGTAAAGATGAAATTTTGGTTTGAGGGCTGTTTTTGTTGCGATACCGTACTTCGCTCTCCTTGAACAATTTGAAGTATTCAAAGTTAATTATTTTACTTTAGTTTATTTTGAATCACATTAATTTTAGTTTTAATGCATAGTTATTGTATCCAGTTCATCCGTTTCATTTACGAACACTTACCGTTTTAACCCCGCAGTTAGACTAAATACCCGCCGATAGACTAAATATCTTTTTCAACCTAAAACGATGTAATGAGCGATAGTTTCTGTTCTTCTTAAAAGTATGTACACGTGCCCGTATGTATGTACTTTACTTTATGACTCAATATTTTTATATTATTTATTTATTTATTTTTTGTGTTAAAGAACTTAACGAAGATTAATTTATTGAAATTATTCTTCGTTAAACACGTACATTGTAAAACAGTACATATTATATATATATATATATATATATATAGAAATGTTATATTCTATATTTTACGAAATAATTCAGCAGTGACGTAGATCAAAGCGGTTAATATAGATACATTCAAGGACATGTTTGATGGCATATCATAACAACACATAAATAGATCTTGAACCGCCAAAGTTGTAATAGAAAATAAAGGGGATTTTACATATTATTCTGAGACACTTCTGAACGGTAAAAATCTATTGAAAAAATTGATGTGTTAAGCAACATTTTTGGCAATGTAGAAAATTTAATTTTTTCATTATTTGCATTTCTATTACAGAGTAAACTACTTTAATTTACTCCCAACTACCTTGAGAAAATAAAATAATTAGTTTTCCATTTACCAACAACTCTTTCCAACTATTTTAAACTACTGTTTTCGTGTTCAAGGAACGCAAACTTTACAAAAAAAAAATTAAACTACAACAAAAGCTAAGTTTATTTAATTTTTTGGTTGTGCATAACGCTTTGAGTATTAATAAAAAAAATATATATATATATTTAGCAACATAAATGTTTATACACATTCATATTTAAAATAATTTGTATATAATTTTAGTATAACAAACAGGTAGTTGTTAGTTATGAATGACTTACTATTATATATTTTAAAAATATAAAATTAAACTTTTGGACCCAGGAAATTATCCGATATGAATTTAAAAGAGAAAAACAAAGAAACAAAAATATGTCTATACTAATTTAATTAATTCCTCTCAACCTCACTTCTGTGATTGGCCGTCCCTCTTTTTTTATTTTTATTATTATGTTTGATTTCATTTTAGAAATTCTTTAAAAATGGCATGTAAATTTTTAATTTTTGATTGACATTTAAAAAAAAATAAACAAAAAAAAAATTATTGTCTCTACTAACTTAAAAAATGCTATTCAGTGTAAAAAAAAAAAAAAAAAAAAAAAAAAAAAATAAACAAAAAAATTATGTTCAATGAATTCACAATGAATATTTTTCTATTGCAAATTAAAATTCAACAAAACTCTAAATTTGAAACAAAAAATCAATATTCAAATCAGTTTTTTGTTGTTGTTGTTGTTGTTTTAAAGTAACTAAACTATTCCTTCTCTAATACATATTAGTTATTTATTATGATCGTGTTTATTTTATTTAATTAAGTTTTAGAAAAAAATCATTTTTTTTTTTATTAGACATTAAATTTGGTTAATTTTTTTTTTAATAAAATGGGTATAGTTAGAGAGTAAAATACTAATTTAATTTTTTAAATTATGTAATTTGATTTATTAATATAATAATAAATTATTGAATAATAATAATAATAATAATTAATAACAACAATAATAATAATAATTAATATGTAATAAAAATAATAATTTTGAAATTTAAGGTAATGATTTTATAATTGATTGAAATTATTTAGGGATTGGATGTAATCTGTTCTATTTGATTCATTATAAATGGAATACAATATAAATTTTATTTTTTATTTTTATATTATTATCATGTTATACCATGTTCGCATTACAACCAAATTAACTTTGAAATCAACTTCAAAATTATATATAAAAAAAAAAAATTAAAAAAAACTAGTGTTCGCATAGCCTTAATTTTCTAATTTCGTTTGACGTTTAATTCATTGTTTACAAAAAAAATAAAAATAAGAACAATATGGCGTATAGTTTTGGGAATAGTTCAGTTGCAGATAAAATATATTATAAGATGTTGTAATAGGTCATAGTTATAAAAATATATATATTGTTATCAAAAAATAAATATGGAGCGAACAATAATACTAATGTCAGTATCAATATTAAAAATATAACTGTTATCAAGGTGGATTTTAATTGACCAATATTTTAAAATCTTAAAAATTATTTTAAAATCTTAAAAAAGCTTGGTGAATTCTTATGTTAGAAAAAAACAGATCGCTGCAAAGAATCCTCTATACATTTCTATGTGGAAATTTTATTTTATACACAAAACAAACAACAATTCAACCGTCAACCATTTGTTGAAAAAAAATATTTTATTTTTATATATACATTTACTGGAAAAATTGTTAAAAAAGTGTTGCCGGTATAAAGAAAGTATCCGCGATATTTGAAAAATATACTTTATCAGCGTATAGTTAGTTAATAATCCCAAATTTTTAGAAAGTATCCCTAGTAAATGATATTTTCTGTTCTTGTCGTACGCATTGAGCTCGATTATAAAATATCATTTTATCTCCCTTTTTAGAGCCAATAAAATTTTAAGGATTTTAAATATTGGTCAATTACAATCCATCTTTAGTGGACCTGTACATTCATGAACAAATACCATAAAAATTACAGTAAAACAAAAACATAAGGATGAATTAACATTATTAATAACAATATGATTTCGCCGGAATTAGCTTGATAAGATAATTTCGTTTAATGTGGAAAAAAAACCAAAATTGGTTTTGAAATTAGGTTGAAATTAGTAAAATGCAGAGAAATGCGAACATAATAGACGTATATATATATACAAATATATTTAAAATAAAAACTTCTTTAATTGAAGAAAAATAATACGTTTTGCAAATCGACGTACTATACAAATTGTTTCGGGAATAATCCGCCATAACCTCAGGAATGATTGAGAAGGTTATAATTGACAAAAATTGGGTTGTAATCTTTACTATTTTACATTTATAAGATATAGTGAGTAAATAGTATTGAAATATTTTGGTTCAGATTTTAACTTTTCCACGCCGGGCTTCATGTTCTTATTGGAATAAATTTTTTAATTATTTGTTTAACACCTAAATAATCATTTCTCGCAAGAACTCATCATTTTGGATTTTAAGCAGCAGCTTGATACTGACATTTTGTAAATATTGTTTAATTATTCTTCTATACCTACTTCTATCTACTACTGTCCACTAATAATACTAATTTCTTAATAGGTCTTTTGATTATTATTATTTCTGCAGTAGTTATGACTCTTTCTTTAATCATTCAAAAAAAAAAAAATTGAATAAGACAAAATGAAAATATAGTATGATTATTTTTCAAACTATATTTGAATTTAGAAAAATAACATGTAACTGCAACAACCTAAATCGACTTTATTTTTTTTAATTTGCGCTTAGTTTTGGTGTTCTACCAAAAAAAAATTTTTTTAAAGTTTTCAAAATACGAGGAAATAAATTGATCGTATTTTTTTGTTACTACTTAATTACTAACTACTACTTACTATATAACTACTACTTGTTACTATATTAGTATTATTTTTCTATATTCTTCTTTTTTTTATTAAACTGACTAAAATTCAGTGAAAGCAGTTAAATTGATTAATCCGTTATTTTGGCCATATATTAAATCGGAAAATAAGCATTGTAGTTATTATATTTGATCATAGAGACGCTTATAGTGTTAGCATATTGCTAAATATATTTATTTTGAAATATGGAAGCCAATTTCATTAATTATATTTCAAATCCAAATTCAAATCCGATTTGCGATCAAAAACAATTCAGGAGTAGTAATTTCTAAGGTGATAGTAGAAGCCCTATGCTTCCAAGAGGCCTAAGGGCGAAAAAAGTGTGTAATAAAAATCTGTATATTGTGATAATTAGATTCAAGCAATAGTAATGTACTCATTACATTTGCATTTAGTTTTTTTTTCTCCTATATTTAACCCGATCAATCAATTTGAATATTAGTTCTCCAAATTTCCCCAATATCTCCTACATTTTAATTTTATCTAATATTCATATATATATATACATTTTTCTTATCAAAATCATGTTTAGTAGTAATTTAATCGGAAAATTCTAATTTCCGGAATTTGTATCCGTCAAGAAATTCATTTCAAAGTCTCTATAGATAATAAATTTCAATAAAAATGACAAAGAACTGGGTGGGGGCAAAAAAAAAGGAGGCAAAAAGAGCAAATAATTATTTTCTCAAAAAAAAAAAAAATCTTTAAAAATTTAAAAAAAATGTTTTTAATTTTTTCAAATTCCAACAATGAAAACAAACCATTCTTCATTCAAGACACACATCACCTACGTATATTGTAGATAGTTATATGTATCTATATTATAAATATAAGTAGACAATGGGATTTTGTATATACCTGTAATTTACCTGTATGTTTACATAAGAACAAGAACAAAATAAAAAAAAAAAAATGGTTTATTTAGTCTAAAAGTTTTTCTATTTAGGTGAGTATAAATAAAAATATCCGTTTTTTTTCATTATTGTTATTGTTTTTTTTTTTTTGCGAAAACAACATTAGCCTAAAAGCAAAATAGGAAAGAATCGATTTTTTTTGGGTCATGACCTTTTTTATATTTACTTTTTGTTATTATTTTTTATTTATGTTTTCCTTTCTATTAAATTCGAATTTTCTTTTTACATTTTTCTTTTTATTGTTTTTATGATTGTTTTTGTTGTTGTTTTTGTTAAGTTTGTTATTATTGCTCAACCAAAAAAACATCATATAGAGAGAGAGTGGCGATTAAATTTTTTATCTTTTTTCTTTCTTCTTTTTTTTTTTTTGTTTTTTGCTTTTGTTTGAAAAATAATATTAAATAAAGTACACCCTGTCTACTTGTCAGCAGCACTGAATTCGATTTTGTTTTTGATTTTCAAATTTTTTCACTGGCTGTGTGAATTCGTTGTGTTCGAACGGATTAAAATCGATAGTGTTCACTACTGGTTGTTTTTTTGTTGTTTTTTTTTGTTGTTTTGTTGTTTTTTTTTTTTGTTTTTTTTTTTTGTTGTGTAAAGAAACTTTTTTGAAGAGTTATTGAAAGTTTTTACCATTTACAGTTTACCAACAACAACAACATCGAATTGAATTATCTTAAATTATAATTTTAGGACTTCTTCAATTGACTGCACACTATTAACATATCGATATTATTCTGATCACTAACTGACATTGAAATGTTAATAAGTACGTATTTTTTTCGTTGTATGAATCACAGTTGTTTAGTATATAGTAATTCGGTCATTTACATACAAATATTGTGTTCATATTTTTGGTCTCGCTGGTTCGCAGATGAATCACAATATAGGTATATTATGGTGAAATCAAAAAATACACACAATGTCAGTGTTTAGCAATTTAGCTTATATTTAGCAAATGCTGAATTGCTAAACAAGGCCAGGCCGCATATTATGAATTGCTAAAAACTGCCGCAGTGCTTATTTTTTGATTTCACCCATATTTAATTCATTTAGTACAGCAATTTAAAGGTAGAACTAAAATGTTCATAGTTTTAGTACGAAATTTGTAGATTTTCTAATCCGAAAAATTATAACTGTTTTAGAACAGAAAGTTAGCAAGGAGCTGGAACGCGAATACTCTTAATTTATGATGAGCATTTGATGTCTTACTTATTTTAAAATCATAACTGTTATAGTAGTAAAACAATTCTACTTATATAGGATTGAAAGAATTAGTGTTGAACAGAATTGAGTTAGTACAAAATCTAAAACAATTCAGATTCACTATGTTAGAATGTTAGAGAGGAGTCTGTGAGCCAATATGCTGTGAAAAAAGTATATAATTTCAATATTTTAACAAAATTAATATGCATAACTTTGAACTTGCTTGTAGTTATTAGTACATTTAGTACATATTAAATTTTCTCAAGCTCATGAATTTTTAGTACATTTTTATTTTTAAAAAACTTGAGTGAACTCAATTCTCAAATCAAATCAAACCAAATCAATTAAAATACTGAGTTTACGGATATCTGTAATACGCTCATACTTTGAGCTGTTTTAGCATTATTGCTCATACTTTGACGTACTACGAATTGAACATTACAACTGTAGGTAAACAATCAACATGAGCATCGCTCAAATAACTTCAAATTCAATACAAATTCCTATTCTTCAATTCTAAAAACTATTTTTCTAGTTTTTTTTTTTTTAATTAACTAATTGAATTGCGACTTTATTTAATTTTACAAAATTTTAGTACCAATACTTTTTGCGCAAAAATTTCATCAATTTTTTAGAACAAAGTTACTATTTTTTTTTTTTTTTCATTATTTATTACCAACTTTTAAATCCGTTTCTCATCACTAAAATTATTTCCGATTTCCAATCAATTTAGTTAGCATGAATATTCTTTGATATTTATTTAATAATATTATGTAAATATATGTAGTCGTAAAAGTAATAGTCGGCTTAAATTCGTATTTTGTTGCGGCTTGTAAATTTTATTACATTAAATCGAATTTATATGGAATGAAAAAGAGTGTGAAAGAGAGAGAAAGTATTGATTTGATTTTGTTGGTTGGCGTTGAACTGTGGCTGACTGATTGTGATTCCTTCTTCGTTTTAAACCTACATATGTGTATGTGTACATATGTTTATGCAAATTACAATAATAAAAATAAATATTTAAAAAAGCAAAAAAAAAAATAAAATAAAAGCAAAAATAACAAAAATAAAAACTTTTTTAAGGATAGTTCTTTTCTGTTTTTTATTTTCAAAAAATACAAAAAAAAAAATTTTTTTTTACGACTTTACAAAATAACTTTTGAATTTGTCTTCTTCTGTTTGTTTGTTGTTTTTTTTTTGTTTTTTTGTTTTTTATTGCCAATTCATGATGTTGACAACGGGTGGATTTAATGGTGATATCTTCAATTTGGAAGTTTATTTTTTTTCTTTACGATTTGTTTTCAAACTTATTTAAAAAATATAAAAAATCAAAATAAAAAAAAAAAATAAAATCAAAGAACAAAAAAAATGAAAGCTTTTGGATATTGGTCGGTCGGGTTCGATTAATCAGAACAAGAATTTAAAATATAAATTTGCCTTTATATTCGAATTTAAGAGCTGATTTTTTGTTTTGCAAAAAAATATTTTAAATTTATGATAATATATATATATTTATTTTAAATACATGTTTATATATATATATATATATATACATATATATTATTATGAAATTAATTCGACATTTTAGTTTCAAACCTATACATACGTATTTGAAGTTGTAAAACGAAAATTGTTCTGAGTTATTTCCAAGCTTATGACAATTCAAATTTGATTGACATTTACATGATGACCCACTTAGCCATCAGAGAGGTTGAATCTGATAACACCGAAATCCAGTGTCCTCACAGTAATACTACTCGTTAAGTTAAGTCATGGATGATTTAACATTAAAATTAAAAATTAGCAACAAGAAAATAATTCTAAAAACCATTTTGAATTTATAAATAACAAATGATAAGTTAGTTATTAATTCCTAAAAGCTTGTGCTCAATAATTAGATTACACCAAATTTGAATTTTGTTTAGTTTTTATAACTCACATATGAATTTATTTTCAATCTATGCATAACTATAGGATTAATGAAATTATTCAAATTCAAAAGGGGAGGTAAATAAACTGTTTCAACACTACAATATCTACTGATTAGTTCCAGTAATATTGATATGAATGGAACGCTCCCGGAACCGTTTATAGATATTTTAGTTGAAAAAATTTAATTATTTTGTCAATGCATTTTTAAAAATATAGAAACTGTACAATCTATAATAAATATTCATTTACTAGATAATGTAAAGTATGTAAATGTACAATTAGATAAAAACCTAATATTCCATTTATACATCAAACAAAATTTAAAATTAAATCTTAAATCTAAAGAATATCTGCCGTGCAAATAGAAATAGTATTGTTTACACATCATATTTTTATCAAATTTAAATTCAATAAATATTACCTAACATTCCAAACTCACATCACTACTTAATTAATCGATTAAATATAACTATTCAATAATCATCCGTATAATAATAGAAAATTTTATTTCTCACTATAAACTTAATAAACCCTATTTCAGCTGATAAAATGCCTTTTGAAATTTTTTATAGTAAAAAATACTACTACTTATACTATTATCCCCAAGGGGATCTTAGAAATGTTTAACCTTCAAATAAAAATAATCAATTAAAAAAATAATTTAAATAATTTCAAAAATATTTAACTACAACATCACACCATCATTTATAATTTCTAATAACTAATTCAATTTATATATACTTATATATATATATATATATATATATATATATATATATATATATATATATATATATATATATATATATAATTTAAATACAATATACGATTAAGATCAATAAATTCTAAATAAAATTGAAAATATTTTTAAATATTATATTTTTAAATTTATTACGTTAAAAACTGTGTGTTCAATGTCCGAAAAATGTACTCAAAACAAATGATTAAAAATAGAATAGATATTTTTTCTTAAAAATCATTACTAAAAATACCCACCCATCTCTAGTTGGGTATACTGTGTATAAAAATTTTCAAAGTTTCAATCAACTTTGCAAATCAAAATAAAGCTTCTATATTTTTATTTATGTATTTAAATTTTTTTTCAATTAAAAAAATGTTTTTTTTTTGTTTTTTTTTTGCTTTAGAAATTTATTTTCAATTTCAATTTTTATTTTTAATTTAAAAAGATTTTTATTTTTTTTTTTTATTTCAATGCTACAAAAATTTACGTTATAATGCCAATTTTAAAAATAAATCATTGTACAAGGCAAACTTCTTCTATGTACACATATATATATAAATATATATTATATATATTTGCAATTGCTAATAAAACCTCTTCAATATTTAATTTCTTTTCAATTTTATTTTACATTCATAAATCATTATATAAAAAAAAAAAATTATTTTTGAATAGTAAAATTTACATTTAACTTTATAAAAATGTAAAAAATATTTAACATATGTCCCATCACTATTTCAACATCATGTTTTTTTTTTGTACCGATCGTGCAATGCAACCATTTTCAAATAAACTTGAATAAATAAAAAAAAAAATCAATCTGTTTGTCTTGTATCTCATTTTTTCATATTTTTCCCCTCAATATTGTTTCCCCTCTTTTGTTCACATAAATTTTCTTAACAAAAATTATAAAAGCACCGCCATTAGAAATTTTATTGCACTATTTATTGCAATTGCACTAAATATTATATTTATGTATATGAATGTATTTACATAGCAACATATCCCAATAACAATAACGTTGCAATAAAAAACTTGATCTACAACAAGTGCAAGTGTAGTAAAAGTATAAGCAATATTAAAAATATATATATATACAAATAATATAAAAATTCATTTCTACTGGCCTCTTTATTTTATTAATTTTTTTTTGCTGTAAATATTTTATGCATATTTGTATATATATATAAATTTTTATAACAACATTTATGTTTGAATACGTATATAGTTTCCTCAACTAAAGGAAAATTACAGCAAAACTAAGCACAGAAAAAAAAAACAAATATAAAAATCTAAAATACAAGGTAGATGTCCGCCGCATCAATTCAATAGAAAAAAATTCAGATTAAATAAAAATTTTAAAATTACATAAATCCTATGGTTAGAGTTGCCAACTGTTCAATTTTAAATACAAAACTAATATAAATATTTTTTTTTATTTATTGAAATATTGAGTAATCTTGTCTGTATTTTCAAAATATTTCAGGATATGTCACATAAAACAGAAATCAAATATCTTCAAATTTACGTTTGGTAGTTAAAGCATGAATACCAATATAAAAAAAATAATATTCCATATACAAAAAAAATTGCTGCATTCGAATATTTGAACAATTTGAATGAATAATAATGATTTTATTGATGACAAGTTGTTGTGTTTCGTTGTGATGTAAAAAATTGTTCCATACATAATACATACGAAATCATAAAAGTACAGTTATTATCAACTTTTTGATTATGTAAAAAAAAGTCAGATATCTCATAGAAAAGTGATGTAACCTTATATATTCTAATAATAAATCTGATAAACATAAAAGATTATTTTTATGAATTGAATCTCATGAAGTTGGCTACACTATTCATATTAAATAAAATAAAATGTTCTTAAATTTACATATATACTTAAAATTGTAAATACATATTGAATTAAATTGACTTCATTTTATACGTATGAATGTATGTACGTATTTGAATTGTTATTGTAAAAGTGCAATCATTTGCCAACTAACTTAAATTGGATTTTTTGTTCTATTACAATTCACAAAACAAAATTTTTTTTAATAAGGTGAGGTCGAGGCAGTGAAATATTTGTTTTTATTTTATTTTGTTTTTTTTTTTCGTTTTTCTATTTAGAATTTTTCTAATAAATTTTTACTATACTCAATTTCTTGAATAGAAGAAAAAAAAAGAAAACAATAAACTTGTTTATCTATTTGGTCGTTCAACTGCAATGTAAGTAAATATATATATATATATATGTATATAGGTAATTGGCAACACTACTATTTTATACAACATTTATGTACGTTACATGTTATTATGTATGTACATCTGTGTTGACTGTATCTAAAGCAATCTGCATAATATGCAATTTTGTAGTACGTTTAAATTATTGGAGAGATTTTGAAATTAAGTAAGAAAAAACAACAGCAAAAATGACTATAAAAAATTATGTTAAAGTTTTGAAAATGAAATGGTGAAAATGTGTTGTATAGATATAGATGTGGTGTTGTTGTGTAAATTTAATACTGAGACAGAAATGCAAATATTATTTTTTTTTGTAGATTTTAGACATTGATAAAGTAAAATTTTTGTTGTTTTGTTCGTTTTTAATTTTATTTTTCTAATTTCTAGTTATTAGGTATAGAATAAAATTGATACAAGAGGGCAGTAGTTAATATCAAAATTGTAACTTTGTTTGTTATTTTCATTATTATTATTATTGTTTTGAAAAAAAAAATATGTAAGGTGCAGCATTTATCTAACTAACATACTGACCTTTAATAAATTTATTTATAAGAAAAAAAACATTTATAACATAGGTATATATATATACACACATAGATATGAATATGTGAATGCATGGTATCGATTGTATGTAGCATTTTAAATTTTTTTTTCATTAAAATATAGAATAAAAAATTTGTAGAGATTTTTATTTTTCGATTTGATTTGATTTAAGTTAGATTTTTATTTTTAAATCATTCGAATTGAAATTTGAATAAAAAAAATAAAATTAATTTTTTTTATGTTTTATATTAAGGTTATTCTTGTATTGCAAATATTTGTAGACCCCTAGTATTTAGTGGTGAAATATGAGATTTGAAAAAAAAAATCTTTAATCATTCTGAAAACAAAAACCTTGTAAAAACAACTTTTTCTAAAATTCTCCACATTAATTTTGGCATATTTTTAATTAAAATTGTTTGTTATACATATATATGTATATATATACTTAATTTATTTTTGATCTTAATTTTATTTCGCAAAATTTATAAAATTTTCAAATTTGAAGCAAATAATTTCTTATGTCAAAATATTATTTTGCAAATTTTCTCCACAATAATGTCGGTGTTATTAATTACACATACACCGGTAAAATATTCAAATCTATAAAATTATTTAAAATATGAAAATATTTAAACCTTTTCAAAGTCATTTCCGCTTTATATCACAAAATGTGCAAAGTCTCCAAAAAAAAAACTCTCCAAATACATACTTTAGCTCATATTTACAAAAAAAAAATCTTGTACGATTCACTACAATAACTTCCATTTTATTTTTCAAACTCTACAAAGTCTCCAAAAAAGTCTCCAAAGTTACAAAATCATTTAAATAGAAAAAAATATTGAAATTTAATATTTATTTGTTGATATTTTAATTAATTTTTGGTCATAATAAATATTCGCCTTTATTTACACAATTTTTTTATATTTAATCATAAATTTGTTGTGTGAATGGATATGGAATACTTATCTTATATTGTTTTATTTGTAATATAATGAAGTATACACATATATAAAATTTGAAATTCACAAGATGTATCTATACAATATCTATATCGGATATGTTTTACAGATTATATATTTCATTTATGAAATCCTCATAATTTTCTGTTTTGAAAATAATAAAAAAAGCAGATAAATTTTTTTAATAGAAAAATTTTATTTGTACTAAAATTCAACATTTTTGTTTTATTTAATTTTACTTTGTTTTTTTGTTTTTAGCTTTCTTGAGGAAAATTTATTTTTCACTTAAAATAAAAATCTATAAAAAGAAATGAATGCGATTTTTATTATTATATATTATATATCTACTCTACATATATGTATTATTTCATAAAAAAATGAAATTATTCTTATTTTTCTTTTTAAAAAAAAAAAACCAAAAAAAAAAAAAATAGAAAACAAAAGTTAAAAAATCAGAAAATCAAAAATCAAAAACAAAAAATCGTAATAATAATCGCCATTTTCTATGATTAATGACCTAGAAGATAATTAGTGTATACATAGTGTCTAAATGGAATAATATAAAACAAAAAAATGAAAAAATAAAATAAAAATAATACAAAAAGTCTACACAAGAAGATATTTGTACACTTAGCATTGAATATACATTAATATATACATATGTACATACCGGGTGTTCAAGAGCATGCGTATCAGCTTATTAAGAGAAAATTAAAAAAAAATTTATTAACTAAATCGAGAATGCTCTATATTGATTGGTGGTATTTTCAACTTCCGGGAAAGACCGGAAAAAGGTTTTTTAAGCTCAAAATTTGCCGAAATTGTCCAAAACCGGCAAAATTCAGATTCTACGTCAAAGAATAAGATACTTTTACTTTTGTAAAGTAATTGTTATTTATTTATTTATTGTTTTTTTTTTTTTTTTTTTTTTTGGTTTAAACCTTGCAGGTTCTTAAAACTGAGAAAGAAAACAAATATGATAATATGAAAAACAAATTTATTTATAAAAATGATTACTATTAATTTTGGCCTACCAAATTAAAATTTGGAGGATGTTTGTTTTATTTTTATTACTTTTGAAGAGAAATACTGAGAAAAAAAAATCATTTAACATATTAAGTTTCTTATTTTTTAACATAGAATCCGAATTTGCATAAAAAAGTACCTCTTCCCATTTGAAAATCTAGATTTCGGCCAATTTCGGCAATTTTTGGACTTAAAAACCCATTTGTGGTCCTTCCCAGAAGAAAAATACCACCAATCGATAGAGCACCCTAGATTTAGTTAATAAAAAATCACTTTTTTTTTTAACTTCAAAATAACGGTTCCCTTCCCTCTTAAAAAGCTGATACGCATTCTCTGAACCACCCGGTATAATTATATAGTTCTTAAATGAATTTTGGAGTTTTTTTTTTTTTGATATTTAACTTAGAAAATGAATAAATAAATATAACACATATACACATATATTTCATATATATATATATATTTGTTTATATGTATTAAATAAATAAATATAATAAAAATGTTTAATATTATGTATATGATATTAGTCATAAATAATAAAATTTAAGCATATAGTTAATTATATATCTATATAGAAAAATTCATGGTCATTGACCACATGAAATTTCTTGATTTTATCCAAAAAAAAAAAAAAAATGGTATTTCTTTCCTATTTATTTTTTAATTTATTTTCTAAATTCAATTTACAACAAATAAATTGAAAATTTATTATCATATTAATTTTTAATTGATTTTAATTAATTAGGTATATATATAGATAGAAATTAAATATTTAATAAGAGAATAAAATTTAATTTAATTCATTGAAATATGAAATAAAATAAATTTTATTGCAGTCTCTTAACACTTTCACTAATTACATCACTTACAGCGATGTAAGCTAAATTCGAAGCATTTACTTTTTTTTGTTTTTGTTCCACATTATAATAAAATAACGTAGAATTTTTTTTGTTGAATCATAAATCGGTAGTAAAGAGGTTAATTGGAATAAAAGTAAATTTTTTTTTTATTATTTGATTAAAAAGAAAATTGGCAACAAAATTTCTACTTTTCTACATTACGAGTATAGTTAGTAGCCACTATCCACTTCAGTATCCACTTGTACTGCAAATTATTAAATATAGAGCGAAATGTTTTTGGAATATATTTATTTATCAATTAATCTGGTGCATGGACATCAATTATATGTGAAAAACTACATATATCTATTATTGGACGTTCTTAAAGCCCTTTATTGCCAGGAGTTGATGTTAATTAACCAACGGTTTAACTTTATCCAAAATAAGTAGTAAAAATAAATTTTTGTTTTGTTACAGCGAATATTGTCCCTGCTTTCAGTAGATAATGTTGAATTGACAATCAATCAATTAATTTTTGATTCAACCAATCAACTGTCAATAGACATAGTTATGCATACTTTTGAGACGTCGTGTATTACCCAACATAAATTTTTGATTTGTGTATTTAGATTTATTGTGGGTATTTTTGATGTTTATTAAATTTTTATAAAGATATTTAATACACAGAAGTTTTTAGTTTCATTTCTCGAAACAACGTAACACAACTAATCATAAAAATTTTTTTTGCTTTGTATTGTCTAATTTAACTTTACATAACCGAAAGCGTAAATTGTCGTCAACTGCATAACAGAAATAGTGATGATAAATCATTCTTTTAACAGTTACAGCGCAGACGATATAATAGAAAACAGCTGTGTTAGATTTTTTTTAATACTCCTAGATTATTTTTTTTCTGGGTTTGATGTTGCCAGTTAATTTTTTGACGCCTATTTTAGTTACTGCGGTTTAACTGCCACAACAAAATTAATAATAATTTTAAGAAAAGTCAGTGGAGTTTTGGATAAAATCCATAGCTATAATTTTCCTAATTTTAAAAATTAAACCCTATTTATAGTTAAAAATTGATTGGAAGGATGCTTCAAAGTAACTAACTTTCGGTAGTAGAACCTAGTACAATCAAGATATTTTCTCTAAATATTTTCATTTAAATTAGAAATCTTAATTGTACACGAATTGACTATATTACATTTAAAGACAAAATTTAACATAAAATCAAACAAAAAAAAAAATCAATTTATTTTGCAAACCAAAAATTTATTTTCATAAAAAAACAAAATAATGTCTTTTCACTTAAATTTACGATTTATTTTTATAAAAATTTAAAAATAATTTAATTTTTATTGTTTTTTTTTTTTGTTTTAATATTTTTACAAATTTATTAAAAAAAAAAATAATTATCCATCACATTTCCCCAAAAAAAAAAAATATAGATATTGTGGAGTACACATAGGTGTAATTACTGGTAAAAAATACTCGTAAAATAAAAAACAGAAATAAAATGGTTTTTTTTTCGACCAAATTACGACTACATTTATTGCGGTGTTCTAGAAAACAGGTGGTTGCACAAATAAATTTTTAAACTAAAAATAATAATAAGTATTATTAAAAAAAAAAAAAAGAATACATATATTGACAACAAAATGCATGAATGACAAGAAAAAGAAGAGAGTAAAGATGTAAAGTGATAATTTGCGTAATAAAATAAAAAATTTAAATTAAAAAAAAAAAAAAAAAAAAAAAAAAACAATTTTTTTTTTATTAATAGAATCGAAAATATTCAAAAACAAAATTTTAAAAATTTTGCAGACCTGTTTTTATTTGGTTTTTGATTTTTAATTCTGCAATAAACGTTCAAATGACTATATTTATTCAAAAAATATCTTTCCTATATTCAATTTTAATTGAATGTTATGAATTATGAATTAAATTAAATTTGAATTTTAGGTTATGCAAATTGATCACTTTAATTTAAGTATATCAAATTAACAACCCACTGTTATCTACCTATGACATATGTACCTGAATTAGATTTCAGATTTCTATCAATCACTACCAACCTAATTATGATATAATGTTATAATGTTATAATTATATAATTTTACTATTTACCAGTTACTAAAGGTCTTTGACAGTCTTACATAGTCTTTCAAATTTTTAAACAATATGTAATGTCTGTCTATATAGTTAATATATAATAATAATCTATCCAATGTACCTTGGGATGATCATTCAAGACTATGCCTTCGTATGAGCACTTCGTATGAACCTTATGTCTCTGTTTAAAATACGGGAAGTGGCTGATGTTTTATTTATTTTTCAAATCGTTAAAGACGGTATTATTTTCCCTTCAATATTAAATAAAATTATCATTAACACAAATACCCGTCTACCATCTTTCAAATCTTTTTTAAATAACAATATACAGAACAAACTATGATAAATTTGAACCTAATAATATAATGTTAATAGTTAATAATAAATACATATATAATATAACAATTTTTAAATATCTAAAGATACTTTAAGACGAAAATTATATGAATTTTTAGAAAATTTTGTAAATTTAACATTTTTGATTTATATTTAAAATATATATATATATATATATATATATATATATATATATATATATATTATTTGTATTTTCAATTTTGTTTTTGTAAACTAAGTAAATTTAATTCTTGTTGAATCAAATTAAATTGATTCTAAATATTTAAGTCAGGTTATTCTAAATAATTACAAATCAAAGGTGTAAATATTCTACTAATATAAGCTCTTGAAATATAGAATTAAAATATATAAAAATAACATATTGTACATTAAGGCAATAAATAATAATAATAATAAAAGTGAATTTAATTGTATTTTAATAATTATTTGAAATGTAGTACTAAATTGTGAACCAAATTTGAACTAAATAGTATAAATAAATAAAGAAATAAATAGACATTTGGTATAATAATAAACAATAAAGTATATCTATAGATATACAAGTCTATCAATAGATAATATACAAAACAGTACTAAAACATATCTAAGAGTATTTATAGATATACAAAAGTATTTATAGATATACAAATGTATACAAAACAGTACTAAAACCTATCTGACAGATAGATACTGAAATACAATGATAAAATTCTACAAACAATAAAGAACAATGCCAACATAATACAGAGATTCCAAAAAAATGTGTTGAAAAACCCCTTAATTGTCCCTCGCTACATTGTTATTCCTAACAAATCAAATCATTGAGCAATTACAACTTTCTGACATAAATATTACATTATTTTATATATTGTAGGTATTATTTTATATTTTATAGTAAAGTTTAATATGTATTTATTTATTTATTAATTTAACAGTGGACCTACAGATTAATCTGCATGCCAATTACAGGACCTATTAACTGCAGGCTAATTTAATATGTATGTATACAATATTTTAATTTTATTAATATTATCTATAATTAATATATTATAATTTTACATTATAAGCAATTACAATTACGATGAAATTTTTAATCTTATATATGTACATACTATACAACTACAAATAATTTATCAAATTTTCCATTTAAATCCCTGTTTACGAAAAGATAAAGGAAACTATAAATAATGAAAAACTATATTCACCATATTTGTACGTACTCTACATATAACACGAATTCCTATCATGATTTTCTTAAAAACTTAAATCTAAACAACAACAAAAAAAAATAAATAAATATCTTAAAATTAAAAGGTTGTAAATAAAATACCTGAGGTTATAATATAGTTAAGTACCTGAGAAAGAAAATGATAATAATCTTCTTGATTTTAACTTCATATATATATACATACACACAATATAGTTCTCTCATTTCTGCATATAATAATATTTTTTTCATCTCTTTTTTTTTATGTAATTTTGATGTTGTTTTTATGTTCTGTTCAAAAAAAAAAAAAATACAGTCGAATTCAAAACATTTGTCTAGGATTTTATAAAATTTGTAAATAACAAAAAAAAGGTTATTTGCACCTGTAATCTTACCTTTACCTATATTTTAGGTAAACAGAAAAAAAAAACAAAAACCGAAATCTTTTATCTTTTACTCTCTACTTTTTTGTTGTTTTTATTATTTTTTTTTTTTTTTATTTTCTTAGGATCTCATCATTGACTAATGGATTTCTTTTTCTTTTGTTGTTTTTGTTTTGTTTTTTTTTTGTTGTTATTGAAATTATTTACTTTGAGTTCTTAAAATGTCTAGGTTCTTGATCTCTGTGAGAAAGGATCTTCGAAGTAAAAAAAACAAAAACAAAATAAGCAAACCAAAACAAAAATTTCAAATATTTTAAAATTTCAAACGGTTTTTTTTTTATATTTTTTTGTTTTTATATTCCAATTCATATATGGAAAACAAAAATATTTTTAGTTAAGTAAATTTAAATTTGTTGTTTTTGTTTTTGTAAAAAAGGATAATATTAAAATGTAAAAACAACAGAAAATATGTTTTAACGTATGTACATTTTTGGCGAAAATTCTTTTCAGAATAATGCACAAGCCAAATAATATAAATTTACAGTACTGATCATTTAAATAAATACAATATAATTATAGAAATAAAATTGTATGGCTTTTATACTCTAACTTGAAAAGAAAATCAAATTTTTGGTGTATTTGAAACAAACTGAGAGAAATAAAAAAACATTTTATAATTAAGTTGCTATAATCGCAATCTAGATGTGCATAATCAAAAAAACCAACTCAATCCTATATAAATTGACTTCTCTATATATATATATATATTGTATGATGTATAGTTCAACAATATTATGTTTTTATTTTATTTTTTATTTATTGTATTTTTATTTTTATTTCATTGTTTAATTAATATATAATAACTATTCTATATACAAGAGATCCATTTGTCAAGCAATCTGCTTGATTAGTCTTCGATTAATATAAAATAATTGTTTGATTAATGTCTCACTGTTGATCAGATGATGATAATGAAATGAAAACATTGTCGCAGAAATTGTAATATCCGTTAATTAAAAGTTTACATTACCGATTTAAATTTTAACATTAACGATTGAAAAGTCTACATATAAACGACATTGAACGATTTAGGCTAGGCGCATACATGCAATTTTTAGTTTATAATGCCTATTTGACAGAGCTACTTAAAAATGGAGGATTGGCCATGGAAAATGAGTGTTTATCATGATTTGTCAAATGCAAATTACAACAGTTTGATTGCACATTATTGAGTTCCATTAATTTGTATGAAAGCGTGCAAAACTGCAACTAGTTTTATGTGTGCGTGCACTCATGTAAACTAATGGAATACAAATGTAAAACAGTACATTTATTAGAAATTTTATTGCGAAAAAAATTAATGGTAGACCATCTCAATCTCAATCTGTTGTACAATGTCAAATAACTTACGAAATATGTTTTGAAATTGTGTTCTTGAAATTTATTGGACCATTTAAATGAGCATTACTGTTGTAACAATATACAAATATATAATACGTTTGTACTTGAAAATAAGACAAATAATGATAAGGATTAGAAGAGTAATGTATTTTTGAGAGTAAAAGATAAGCAAAACAAAAATAACAAAATATCATTGAAAATTTCATTTTTGTTATGAAAAAGGATTAAAAATAAAAAAATAAAATTATAAAAAAAAATCTTTTTAAAAAGTCATTCATTGTGTTGTAATATACATATTATTAATAATTTAAAAAAAAAAATAAACATAATAATAGAACAAAATTGTAATATTATATCGAAAAAATGAATTTTCATAACCTTTTGTATATATATATAATTTAAAACTTAACTATGAACTTGCAAATAAACGAACTTGCAAGCTTATTTTTAAGTTAATCGTTATCTATTACATTTATTATATATTATCTATACATGAAAAACTAGACTTGCCAAATCTAATCAATCATTCAAAGGACTAAAAAATGTAATAAGTTAAATATTGAAATAACTTGCAACGTTTTGCAACAAAACAAAATTGTTTGCAACAATTGAAATCATGTAAAACTTAAAATAGTGACAACGTTGCAACAATTTGTAATAAAATTTCACAAAATCTTGCACAATAATAAATAATACATAAAATCATGAATTATTAAAAGTTTTCTTAAAGAAAGATAATCTTGCATATCTAGGTATCAAATCATGAAAAACACAAAATTACAATTCATATACATATTTTAATAGCTTGCAACATCTTGCAACAACTTGCAATACCTTGCAACATATAGCAACATCTTGCAATATCCCGCAGAATATCACAAAAAACTTACAACAATTTGCAAGATATCAAAAAAGCTAAAAAATCAATTATTAATGAAAATATAAATTAAAAAAATGTATTTATCATAACTAGTTATACCTATTTAGTAATTAAGTGTATCTGGCACAATAAAATGTAATAAATATTCTCATAGAATAGTGCGATTTAACAAAACAATCAAAATATTATATCGTTTTAAGCAACAAAATTTATGAAACCGTTATTACCCAATTCTTATAGCTAAGCATTCTTTTACACAGGACTTTCAATTTAATAAAAATTTACTACCATGTATAATATTTTCAATTTTTTTTCTATTCTTCTCCCTCATCTTGACGGTCATATATACGTCATTTTTCAGTATCATTACTATTATTTGAATGTATTGGGTCAGTAAATAAATGTATACATATATATAATATTTCTTTGGATATAGTGAAATATGAAGATAAAAAATGATTAAAAGAAAATTCATTATCCATCAAATTAAATTTATTATTAATGATATATATATATATATATCTATGTGTAACTATTTACGTAATATATATATATATATATTTATATATATATATATATATAAATATATAATATAATTACATAAATTTATAACAATATAATACATTATGAACATGTGTATACATCCATGCATGCATATAAAATAGACAATTTATAAAGTTCAAAAAACTCTTCAAAATAATATAAATATACGCCTTAATATAACCCATAATAATATTAATATATAAAAAAACAATAAAAACAAAAAAAAAACATTATTGTCTGACCACATAAATTTTTCATTAACATCGTAACATATAAATTATACTTATATTTATTACAACAATAGTCCTGTCCACTAACACATTTACAAAATATATAATCAATACGTTTCATTCAAACATTTGTACATACGTATGCATAGATTGTCATAGAAAAAAAATAGGCATACAAAATTTTAGGCCAAATTTTATCCTATCATAACATATTCATCCGAACAAACAATAATGTACTCGTAACTACATAATAACATAAAATTAAATATCTAAAGATATATTAGTTATGTACGTTAGGTATCCTATCACCATATATAAGAAAAATACAAGGTGGCCGAAAAAAAATGTTAATTACAATACTTACACAGTACAGCTACTTTTATATATAGCTAAGTACCTCAAATTTTAATTTTTATTGCTTCTTCAAAATCTATACTTTCCTCTATACGCTAGTTTAAATTTTATAATTAAAAGTTCATTCAATCAGGTTCAAGAGATAATAATATTTTGCTTGACACAATCTTAACTTTTACGATAAGACGTATTATGACATTTTTTCTACTATATATATACCATAATAATATTCTACATGGTGTTTAGTGATTTGCTAGAAATTTATGCACTTGACGCAATGAACAGTATTGTTAATAAATATATTTGTATTTGCAATAGAACTATACTGACTAATTATTGTGTAATGCTATTGTTTCGTTAAATTATTTCCCAATTTTAAAATGTTGTACTCTCTAAGGCTAAAATCATACATTCCTATTTTCTATTAGGCTTATTTTTTAACATATTGTGTTATCATATCAAATTCAGAAACGAAATGCGATGTGAAATTTTTGTTTGAATAATTGAGTTCAAAAATTTCTACTCTATGAGTAGTTTTGTATATCTAACCTAATTCATTACATACGATACCACATCATACGTATACAAAATACTGACATCACAAAGTTGTCCAAAGAGTGTTTTTTTTTTACCTTTAATCCAATTATATGACCTGATCCCCTAAACCTGACCTGTAAAGTATATTACACACTTAAAAAAGTTTTAAATTTATAATCACTCTGTAAAATAATATTTAATCTATTGCTATAATGTTGTATATTTAAATGTGGTGAATGTGTATTGAAAATGTAATATATTTTATTTAGTTACAAATCAATAATAAATGTACGAATAATAATAGACCTAGAACATATACATATATTTATATATATATATATACATTGTAGTACAGTTAAATCCCCCATTTTTATTAAGAAATAACATTATATATAAATATGAATTTATCCTGGCATTATGTTGTTGTTTATTGTTATGTTTTTTTTTTGTTCTTTCTTAAATATAATTACGTAACAATAAAAAAAAATTACACAAACATACATACGCACCTTTCAATGGACATATTTCTTATTACAATAATTTATTTATTTACAATTCATTCAATTTGTTTTTTTTTTGTTTTTTGTTTTTTTTTTTGTTAAGTGTGGTAACGAAAATTACATAGTACGTTGTATAGTTATATGTATTTCTATGGGTATATAATATACAACAATTGGTTATTCTGAAATATTTTGTGTTTTAACTATACTACTTATATCCTTTCCTCGAATAAGCAGCAATCATTAAAATTAAGTATATTACAGGAATATGTGTACATACAGGGTGTTGAAATTATTGCTTAAAATTAATTTATATTGTTTATTTGTTATTAATTTATACAGGGAGTTACAATAATTTTTATTAGTATATAATTTGGTAGTAGTAATTCATATTAACAATTGGTATATATAGTTTAATTATTGTATCATCTAGCTCAAACTATACTAATCAGAAGGTCCCAGGTTCGAATATGGATATATTGTAAAAACTATTTTTCATTATTATTGATGAGAAGTACAATTTGATTGTTACATACTAACAATTAAATGTAATTATTCTTTAAATTAATATGAAGTTCTGACTTAGTAGATAGTTATCATCATCATTGTCCTGTAACCCCATCTATGTTATATCAGTAGATAAATCAAAATAGAATTAACAGATAATACAACCGAAATAAAACAACCTATCTTTGATGTAATTAAGTATGACAGAACTAATTCTGAAATATATTTAAATTATATGTATAGTTACTTGTTATATGTCAAAGATAGTATTGCCATACATTATGAATATTCTTATAATGGTAGCAATATGATTTTGAATACTTATCCTCTTTGAAATTATATTCAGTCAAAAATAAAACCATACAAGATAAGTCTATTGTATGCAATTGTTAGTTCAAGAGCGTTCATCCTGTCTTGACAATTAACAATAAAATTAAATTTTTCGTTTCATGATTTCCAATTTTCCACATGTATATATATATATATATAAAATATTGGAAAAATTTATGTAGTAAATGCTTAGTGTTGAAAACCAAAATGTATTAAACTGTTTTTTCAAAAGTACCGTTAATATTTTTTTTGTTCAGGACACTAAATTTAATCTCGTTGACGTAAGGAAAGCTGTTCTAAGCAAACAAAAAAAAATTTATAATAATCTGAGGGTTTACGGGCTCAAATGGACTGACAATAGGATAACAAAAAGAAACGAAAATTAATACAAATCTAGTACAAATTTGTATTTAAAATATTTTCTTATAACTCTGTAAGTATGTAATAGCAGTAAAAACATTTTTTTAAATTTATTAGTTGCAAATGTCAGTTAGTCTAGTTTACAAAATGGTGAATAAAATTTAAATTATTTGATCATCATTATCATCTATTTAGTTGTTACAGCTGACGGGGACCTTCCTTACAACTTTATTTCATTTTGTTCTATCTTGTGCAACACTGTTAAATTGTATTTATGAATAAAAATACCAGCGGAGTTGAACACAGATAATAGAAATAGTCCTTAATTTTGTTTAACTTAATTTATTCGAATATTTTGATCGATTCGGCTTACTACACCCGTCACTAGAAGACTAATTAAATTAATAGCTATACTTATTTTACTGTATTTATAGTAATTTACATTTAAGTATTGGAACACTAATGTAATAACCAGTTATTATTTATAACAATTATTTGCTTATCCCCAAGGTTTTTAACATGCAATATATATCATATTATACGAGTTAATTTGAACGTTATTCAGCAAATTCATAGCTGTGATTCATAGTTGTAATTCATAGCAGGATGTACACATTATCCCTTTACCTGTATATTAATATGCAGGCTAACTTTCCGTCTTTTTCTCCTTCGGGATGATGGTCTATTATATTTTGTCAACCACATCATCAATGACAAGGGGTACTGAAGATGATCCAAAGACCCATTAAGCACTTTACTTTCATCACGAATCAAAACTAAGACATTTCGGTTGAAAATCAGCTGCTCTACCTACCTCCCCCCTCCGTATATTATATTTTTAAGTTATTCCCATTTTAATTCTACTCTTCTAACAATTTTTCACGCTCTTCAATTTTCACGCTTTCATTAAATAAAATATAGTAAGTTATTACTAACAACTAAATGTCAAATTCATTTTTTTTTTTTCTTTAATTTCGTTAACCCATTCATGTCTTTATAAATTCGTCACCATTTAAATAGTTCATATATAGTCAGTCAGTCATTGTCTTGAATTGAAATAACATAGTACTACTCATAGTCCTAAAAATAAAAAAAATAATATCCTTTAATCAAATTAAGAAATTTTTTTTCTCTACTTTAATTCCTGCTTTATTTTGTTTTTGTTTTTTTAATTTAATTTATAACCGTGCTTTATTAAACTATACAAAAACATTTATATATATATATATATCTTTAGAATTTCTTCAAATAGATCTCCGTATCCATGAAATTCAAACTAAAGTATAAAATAATGTTAACCTGATCAACCGTAACATTTACAATCACCAAAATTGAACAAATGAATCAAATACAAAAAAAAAGTTAAATGGGGAAAAAAAAATTCCACCTTTGAATCTAGAACCTACGTACTTATATTCCCTTTTTATAAAAACGAAAAAAAGTAATTTCCTTTCTCCTGGCGTTTTCAAAATACTATTCTAGAAGAAGACGTATATTCTCAAACTAATACCAAAGGATATAAATATATATATATATATATATATATATATACAATAGAATATATAAACAATTTTTTTTGGTAATATATGTCGGAGGTCTATTAAAATTTATTATATATCACAATTGTACTCTGTATGATGATGGTGTTATTAACAAAGAAAATAAAATACAATAAAAAAATAAAGAAGAAAGAGACGACATTATATACGTTTTTTTTTGTTTTTTTATTTTATTTATTCTTGTTTTCTTCCTTTATTGAAAATGTCCATTTAAGTTGAGCCTTTAATTATATTTAAGAAAAAAAAATAGTAATAATAACAAATATACATTTTTTTTATTTTTTGTTAGAACGCGGTGATTAGATACAGTCTTAGATTATTTTTGTGTATTATACAAACAGGCTTACCAACTTAACAGTTGTAAAATTGTTTAACCTACGTTATCCGAAAGTACTAACTATTTACTATGTAATACCAAAGAACATATAATAAGAAGATGTCTCATCCCATACAAATTTTTAAAATATCATTTTTATATAGCGGGATGCAGCATAACAGTCCGCTCTCTCATTTGATTTTCAAAACAATTTGCTCTTTAAAACAATAATTTTGCTCTTCAACAAATAACATGTACGTTATACGAATTATACGTTCTTTGGTAATACTTAGTAAAGTAAATGATTCGACTTTAGTAATATTTTTGTATTAATTTTTTATTTTAATGGGTAAATTAAAAAAAAGTATCGTACAAATATCTGAACCATTTTACAACCGATTTTCATTATTATTCTTTTAAATGATAGATATTTAAAAGGAGACGTAGCGAAATAAAATATTTTGAAATTTTTTTATTTCATTTTCAATTACCATTTAATTGTCAATTGTTTTAAGATACAAAAATTTTGATTTATCAAATTGCTACAACTTACCCATCACCACAATTAAATTCAAATTTATTTTTTCCTTTTTAAATAAATTATTACGTATGCGGTTGTTGTCTGAGATAAATTGATAAAAAAAAAAATAAAATATAAGTAGTACCACGTATAAATTGAAATGATGGAAAACTCAAAGTGAGTCAATTTGATTGAGTCAAATAGATTTTTTATCAAACTTCCTCGAATTTCGAGAAGCGGGCGAATATTAGTTTACATTTATATGAAATACATAAAATACTGTAAATTATTGCTTCACAATAAATCCGGATAATTTATATTAAATCGAAATAGGTATTATATTTTTGATAAAAAAAATCTTGAAATTACAAGTACATAAGAATATGTCATTCACAATGCACCAATGCACCACACCACAGTATACAACATTTTAGTAATTTTAAATCTTATCAAAGCTTTAACACAAATATTGTAAATTCAAATTGAAAAGTTGGTAACCCTTATTTTGCAAACAACATTATAATATACGCCGAGTACACAAATCTAATTTAATAAGAAAGGGATGGATATCTTTGGGGGATATTAAACATACAAGAATTGTATATATACATATTCCATATTTAGGAGCTTAAGAAGTAAAAAAATATCATGGTCATAGCTTCTAATGAAATTTGGATATCACTTTAATTAGAAAATATTGTAATAAAAGAACAAACACGAAAAATAGATAATAATATAGAATGGTTAAAACCAAAACGAATCTCATAAAAAGTAGCACACGGGGTGGATAATTTCATTAAAGAAAAACTAAATTATTAGAAAATTTCTATGGTAAAAATGTAATTAGAAGATTGAAATTTAGTGAAAAATAATCTTTAAGATTTGCTACTCTGTACGAAAACATTTATATTCCAAAATTAGAATGAGTTAAGTTTTAGGTAACATTGGTTTTGTAATGTTTGGCTTAAAATTTAAATAGATTTAGATTAACATATTAGACATTTATACATATTACTAATTTAGTATACATATATATATATATATATATATATATATATATATATGAATTGTGTAATATATATATATAGTTAGTTACCGTATAAAACTCCCACTTTGTTCGATCCAATAATAATTCATATATAAAAATGATTAAAATTTAATATTAATAATAAATATTAGTTGTATTCAAATACAAAAAATAAGAGAATGAAAATTGAAATTTACATTTTCATTCAAGCTTTTCAATATTTAATTCAAGCTAGTAGTTAGTTATATTTAAAAAAAAAAAATAATTTTTTTTTTTTTAAACTGAATTAATTGAACTTCAAAATTAGTCAATTTTCGTTCAATTTAATTCAATTTATAAAAAGAACATATTTCAAGCCAATATCAAGCTCAATTTAATGAGTATGTATTCATTATTGTCCATAACTATTCAAGACAATATCAAAATCAATATAATGAGTATGTATTCATTATTGTCCTGTAAACCCCACCCATTGGTATACTATACAGAATATGTATTAGCATATAATGAGTATGTCAAGTATATATCAAATTAAATGTATGTAAATTCAAACTAAAGTTCAAGTTAATGTTACAATCTCACTAAAACAGCTTACACTACAGCTAACACAATTTTCAGAATGAATCAGAACCTTATCGCAGCTATCGCAGAGAATCCAAGTAGATACCAAAAATAACATAATTTGAAAGGCAATACATTTTAATTATTTTCTGTTTTTTTTTTTACTTATATCAACCCTCGGTTAGGCTTGAATTACGATTAAAAAACAAAAAAATTCAAATCCTACCGCTTTATTCGCATCATTTAGATAAATATAAAAAATTAAAATAAATAAATTGAAAAATTAAATGAATTTAATATGAAAATATAAAAACAAAAAACATTCTAATTTGTAAAAAAGTTAATATAAAGTCAAAATACAAAAAAACAAAACAACTAAAACATTTCGGTAACATTTAAGAGTTCTGACTTGATGTTATTTTAGTAAATAAGCTATGAAGCAAAGAATAACCATAAAAACCAAATAAGATAAGAAATACTTGAAGATCTTGTTTGGTCAGTTTTTTTTTTTTTTTTTTTTTTTTTTTTGTGTAACAGATAACCAACTTGAAGAATAAAATTTAAGATGATTTAAAAATTTTGCAAATAAAAAATAAAAGCCATAGGGATTGAAATTGGAATTTGTACAAAACAAAAAAAAAAAAAAATAATTTAAATCAAAATGACGTCATCTACAATAATTGCGAAGATTTTTATTTATTCTGTATTTTTCTTTTTTGCAAGATTCCTTTTTTGCTTCTTTTCCTGGAATCGTTTTTTATTTAATTTATTTGTGATAGGATCAGAATTAAATCAGAAATAACTACAACTAATTACAAATTAGGACATATGATTAAATAATTTTTTTTTCTTTTTTAAATGTGTATTTTATAGTTTGTTTTTTACTATATTATTGCAATTTTGATGAATCTTGCACCACTTATTTCAAATTTCATGCTCCGAAAGAGTGATTGTATCTTGTTGTTGTGATTATCAGTCCATTTTAACCTTGTTCTCATCATCATTTTGGTGTGGTATAGATATTTTGGTAGGGTAGTACAATCAATATTTTACATTGAGCTTTATTTTCATACAATTTAATTATACAAAACCGGCTCATCGAAGACGTTGCGTTGCACCTTAATGAAATTTAATATATATCTCATTATTTACTACGTTATTTGACTACCTATTGAATTCTTCGTTATCAAGCTTTTTGGCGACGTCTCAACATTTTTTGTTTTCATATTTTTATACAGTTATTTATGGTTTTGGATATTCGAATTGTAAATTATTCAAAATTATTGCAGTGATTTATGGCTTGAATATTCGAATTGCAAATTATTCAAAATTATTTCTGTGTAATAGAATTGAGAGATACTTTGTTCGAATATATTCGTAGTAACAAGTTTTTACAGTTATAATTAAAATTAAATTTATATTTATATTTAATTTTTAATTTATAATTTACAGTTATAAATTTTCTCAAAAATGTGTAATGTACATTGTATTTTCCATAAAAGAATGAATAAACTTTTCTTCTTCTTCTGAACCCGTCTAATTGGTTTTATGGAATACTATCCATTATTTGCTTGAAATGGTGTAGTACTATAGTTACCAAATTTGTGATATTTAAATGGATAGCTTTGATAATTCAATTGGCTCATTTTTTATTTAATTTTGCTAAATTTAGTCAATGTTTACAGTTTATAAGCCTGCTCAAAGCTTAATTGTATTCATTCGAATTTAGCTAACTTGTACTTATATTTCATCATGTTCACAAACACGTGTCCACCTGCAATTGTTATCAATATCGAAATTAACAAACAACTGCGGTTCATTTTGTTACCACAAACAGTGCAATATTTTATACATGAGCCCACGATTATCCATCCTATAATTGACTGCATTAACTACACAATATTTTTACGTTTTTTGATAAGAATTATAGCAATATTTCATTCCTAATTATAAAATAAAATAAATTATTTTATTTATTGTTTTTAAAAATAATAAAAAAAAAAAATAATAAAACAAAAATTATTTTCAGATATTATTTTTTTGCTTATTTATAATTTTTTTTTTTTTTTTGCAATGTTATTTATTAGCAAGGGGTAGTTTGTTTTTTCGACTTCGTGGTCATTTGTCAAATTTCGTGATATTTTTTTTGTTTTGTTCTGTTTTCATTTTTCTTTTTCCTGTCACTTTTGAGACATTTATTGTTATGAAAATAATATAATCAAGTAATAATAAAGTAAAAATTACCAAAAATTAAAAAAAAAAAAAAACGATTTATTTTAAATTTTTGTTTTTAATATAAACAAAACTCTTTTTCAGAGTTCGAAAGTTTGCTATATGAGTACGGGCCAAGTAATAGAGTTTGATTAAAATTATAACTTGATTCGTTGAAATCTATAATAAGTAGTTATATGGGTTACTAGTGTAGGTATATATACCATCAGAATGAATTTATCCATTAGTGAGCTAATCTAAAAACTAAGTGTAACAATTCAGATGCAAATGAAATTTGTAAATGTCAAAATTAGATGGTTCAGAATATTTTTGAAAAAATGTTCGAAATGTCTATTTCTGATCTCATTTTGATTACCCATTGTTTATTCTATCAATTTATTTTCTATTTGAAATAAAGACAAATTTTATTATTATCTATTATTTATTATTATTATTATTATAAACAAAAAAAATTTAAAAATTGAAAATTTACACAACTCATGCCTCAGCTCAAATTTTGAGCCACCTCATTATTTTCATTTAATTGAATTTTAGTTGTTCTTAATTTCACTGATTTCATTGTTCAAATCAAATGTTGAGTTCATTAATTTCTTTAATGTTTAAATCAAATGTTGAGTTAATTAAACTTGAAAACAAAAAATATTTAAAAATTGAAAATTAACACAACTCAGGCTCAGCTCAAATTTTGAGCCACCTCATTATTTTAATTTAATTGAATTTTAGTTGTTCTGAATTTCATTGATTTCATTGATTTCATTGTTCAAATCAAATGTTGAGCTCATTAATTTCATTGATGTTCAAATCAAATGTTGATAATTAAACTTGAACTAGTTTACATTTTAAGTGTAGTCAACTTGTGACACTGTATTTTCGATCAAAGAATGAATAAACTTTTCTTCATCTTCTGAACATTTCTAAGTGGTTTTATGGAATACTATCCATTATTTGCTGTGAATTGGTGTAGTACTATAGTTCTGATATTTAAACTTGTATATTTCAGTTGATTTGAATTGACCGGGTAGTTAATTTAACAAATAAATTTTTTAACTACTCCTTTACCGTCTTCATCTCAAATATGATCAATTTATTCATTGAAATTACAATAAAAAAGCAGAACATTTTTTTTTCTATTCCGTTCTGTAATCTTTCCCCTACACTTTTCGAAAATGATATCGGTTACAATTTCATAACATTATTTAGACCCTATATATATAATTGTATATAGATTCCAGATTGCGTTTATTACTTATTGTTCTTGCTTATACAAACCCACTCTCCTGCCTATCAAAATTTTATCTTTAATCGAAAAAAAAAACCCAAAAAAGACGAATTATTTATAATACTCTAGCCATTTCAGAGACCTGAATCTAACTCACGATACCACCCCACTTAATGTATATATATATATACACATAAAAATTGAAAGCAAAAAAATAAAAGAAATAAATAACAAAAAAAGTAAAATAAAAAAAACTCACTATGACCACCCAAAAAATTACTCGAAAAGTTTTCATTAACGATAAGAATAGAAAATAAAAAGCTTTTCGAAATTTTCACATGTTTTATTTCGGCTTTTGTTTTTTTTTTTCCTTTTTCCTTATTTTTTTTTTAAAGGAAATCCGGCGAAACACAACAGAAGGAGTAAAAAGTAACTAAGCAATAACAAAAAAAAAAAAAAAATAAAAAAAAAATAAAATTAAACCAAAACAATATGAAAAAAAGAGGCTGTACACTGCGCCAAAAAATAATTTCAGTATTTTCGCAAAATAAAATCAAAATGAGGTTGCTGTCATGTTCTAAAATATAAGGATACGTATTTACATACTATATATGTATGTGTATATGTATGTGATAATGAGCGGGGGTGGAGGGTTAAGAAGATGGTGAGGTAATAATAGCAAAAGGAAAATAAATCGATTTGAATTGTTGTGTTAATTTTTTGTTTCTTTTCATTTTTGGCACCGGTAAAATTTTGTGACGACGCACAATACAAATATCAGAGGCAACGGTGTGAATGTCATTAAACTCGTTAAAATAATTGGCAATAAACTTAAGAAAAAAAACACAATAACAACAACAACAACTCATTTTGAAAAATCTTTAAGAATTTTTCCTATTTTCTATTTTTATTGTTTTTGTTTTTTTTAGTGTTGTGCAAAAAAAAAATTAAATAAAATTAAATAATATTTATTTTTTTAGTTTAATAAAAAAAAAATTTTTTTTAGTTTTTTCTTTTGAGATGTTTAACCATTAAAAAAAAAAAAACAGATTTTTTATATGTATATGAAATTTTGACATCTCTTTAAGCAAAAAAAAAATACATTTCGACAGATTTTGTTAAATGGAATGTATTGTTATAGTTATTGTTGTTATTTTTTTTGTCTATTATATTAATATTTTTCAAATGAAGTTAATAGAGTGTTAGAAAATGAAATGAATATATTAGTTAATTATAGTATGATTTGTTTGAACTTATCATATATGTATATATATATATATATATATATATATATATACTACTTTCAATTAGAAAGAAGCCGCTGATGTGACCAACAATAAAGAAAGTCATTGATGAATCACACTCTGGGTCTACATGGTCTTGGCTACTTTAATTATTAAGTATCGAATATCTACACCGAATATTATTCATATCTAATCGATATCTACCGAACAGTTTTGGTGTATCAAATCTACACCAAACATGATTCCAAAAGCAAAAACTATGTAGTTATGCTGAAAAGCATTAATTTTAAAATAATCATTATTAATGGAGTAGTTAGTCGATATCAAATTCAAATAATAATTTTTACTGATTAAGGTATTTATATTGGTTTCATGGCTTGTATTACTGTTATCATTTAATATGATCAAAATAAATATTTTTGTAATTAACCTACATAGTTACTTTAAATGCTTATAAGTCAATTAATATTGATCCCACAGCTGAAATACAATTTTTCCATATAAATTTTGTTTTACTGGTTTCCAAAAAAAAATTTCTTTATTTTTTTTCAGATTCAATTATGTACAATTTATTTATTTATTTATTTTCAATTATCTTTACCTAAAGAGATTTCTCTCCTTTCAAGGCTATACAAAATAATTTAATTCAAAAATTTAATAATTGAGCTAGTTTATGACATTATAGTAATGGTCATATTAATTTCGTATGATTTGTAATAAAATATTTTTGGACATTAAATTTAACTATTACAGTTAAATCATGTATGAGTATCACCATTTATTTGAAACCATTTTTTTTATCTAGATTTTTGAATACGTTTTTGAATATGTTGTTTAAGTTGAAAACAAAACACCGACTGCAATGTCAGCAATCGAATTCGATTAAATTCAATTAAATTACATGTGTTTAAGAAAATTAGAACGCACACGATTTTTGTCATTCGCTTAAAATTATTCCTATTTTCTAACTTTCAGTCGACCTACTTTTTTGATATTAAATTTTTAATTTAATTTTCATTGGTGTTAAAAATTTATTTAATATTCGGTTGTTAATTCGTTCAGCTAGTTATGTTTGTAACATTATAACTGATATTTTAATCGATAAAATAGATTCTTGGTCTTAGGGCAACAATTTAATCAGTCGTCAGTTGGTGTTCTGTTTTCAACTTTACTTTGAATTTTTATTGCGATAAATGTTATAAGAACTGTCATTTTGGTATTTTCATATTTTAGATATTTATGTACGTCTTATATATAACATATATATATATATATATACATATATATTTATAATAAATCAACAAAAACATTTAAAATGTATTAATTCCGTTTCCAAACACTCTGTACATATTTGAAATTTTATTTTGTATATATATAGTTTACTCATAACTATGGTTAGCGAATATTTTTAATTTGATTGACATTTGAATTAAGTTATGCAGGTAACATGTTGTTTCTGTATTAAATATTTTTTTAAAAATTATTTTGCAAAATTCACACTAAAATAAAAAATGTTGCTAAGTTAAAAATCTTTCTTATTTAAAGCTTTATTATATATATGTATGTTTGTATATTATGTACATAATTAATTATTAAATTAGAATCTATTCTAGCGAAATAGTTTATTTTTATATATGTGAGTGCAACTTATAGTTAGTACTACAAAAATACAAAATTATAATACAAAAGTACAAAAGTAAATAGAAGTTCTGAGAAAATGTAGATCAAATTATATTCATAAACTAAATTATTATTTTAAACAATATTTGAAACCCCAATTAATTAATTTAAATGCTGAAAATTTAATTTTTAAAATTCTACTTAAAAAAATCAATTAATCTCTAATTAATTTTTTTAATTTTGTACTAATTTTAATTTATCTTTTATTGCAATAAATATATACGTACATATACATAATTATACAAAAAGCTAAAATTTGCAATTTAAACAATCACCTACAATATTGTTTTTGATATAAAATTAAAAATTAAATTTGTACCCAAAAAATTAAAAATAAAACAAAAAATTGCTGAATCATATCCATAGAATTTGTAAATTTGACACTTTTAACAATTTAACTTTAATTATTGAAATACAAATATATTTAATAAATATAATGTTATTATTTAAATTAATAATTAATAATAATATACATATACATATATATATATATATATATATATATACATTCTTTCATAATAATTTTTAATTCTCTTTTTATAATAATTTTTTATTAGGTCGGTCGCTTCAATTTCAAATCTCAGTTAACTAATTTAGATTTAGGGTATTAAAATAATTACAATAAATCAACAAAAGTAAAACAAAAAAAAAATAATCAGCATAAATTTTGTTAAGAACAATAAATAGGAGCGAAAGAGAAAACAATTTTAAAATTTGCTACATTTGTACCTTAACAAAAAACAACAAAATAACAATAAAAACAATAAACTAAAATATAATCTGACGTGTTTGATGTGAAATTCAATAAAGGTAAGCAAGCAATTTAATTTAATTTTAATTTCATTTAATTGTTATTATTAGCATAATAATAAAATTGAATTTACCTATGTTCTGATCTTTATACATTAAGTATAAGTATATATGTATGTATTCATTTAAATAGATTTGATACAAAAGAGATAGAAAGATAATAAAATAAGAAAAACAATAAATTATTTTTTTCTTCAAAATATCCAAGTAAAAGGAGGGCGAAAAGTAAGTAAAAAAAAAACAAACCTTTTCGAAATTTTAATAATAAAAACAACAAAAAAATAAAAAAAAAAAAAATTGAATTTCCAATGAAATGAAAATTGAAATTTAATTTAAAATCAACTTAGCTCTATGTATGCTGATAATGATATTGGTTGATGATTATTATGATAAAAATCAAAATTTATACATTAAATTTTTTGTCCTCCTTTGTAATAATTTTTATGTGAAAAGAATAAGATGTAAGATTGAAAAAATAAATTAAAACAAAAAAAAAAATATGAATTAATAAAAATAAATGAAAACATTAATCTTCTATTCCTGATGTACTGTCATAATGATTTCGACAGAACATTATTGATTTGGAACAAAATAAATGTCGTTTACATGAAATGAAACAATATTATATGTGTGTTCGGGTACGATAAGTTTTTGAAAACATTAATCTTCTATTTCTAATGTACTGTCATAATGATTTGAACAGAACTGTATTGATTTGGAACAAAATAAATGTCGTTTACATGAAATGAAACAATATTATATGTGTGTTCGGGTACGATAAGTTTTTGAAAGTATTAATCTTCTATTTCTAATGTACTGTCATAATGATTTTGACAGATCATTATTGATTTGGAACAACATAAATGTCGTTTACATGAAATGAAACAATATTATATGTGTGTTCGGGTACGATAAGTTTTTGAAAACATTAATCTTCTATTTCTAATGTACTGTCATAATGATTTTGAACGATCATTATTGATTTGGAACAAAATAAACGTCGTTTACATGAAATGAAACAATATATTATGTTTATTCGAGTACGATAAGTTTTTGAAAACTTGCCAAAAACTATGCAAGTAGTTATTTACAAAGAAGTAATCTGTTCGAGTACTGAGTTTTTTTTTTTATAAAATTGAGACAAAATGAAACTGACGTCACATCAGCAAAACTCTTTCGCATAAGTTTTTGCAATTGAAATTTTGACTTGTATGAACATTTTGACTTACGACATTAAATTTTGTTTTTGTATTTTTTAAGGTTAAGTATATTTTCGTTTAATTTTCTTAACGGTTATGTCAAATAAATAGACAGCTGCAGCAAGGGCCATTTCTCAGAACATCAACAACTGAAGTTTATTTTTTTATAAAAATTAGTGAAAATATTTGACGTCAGCACAACTTTCTTGTATTATTTTTTGCAAAGAGAAATTTCAAACTTGTAAAAACTCAAACATCAAATTTTATTGTTGTATTTTTGTTGGTTTTTATATTTTTTAAGGTTATGTTTTCGTTTACTTTTCTCAACAATTCTATCAAATTAACGAACAGCAGTAAGGGTATTTTCCCAGAACATCAACAATTTGAAGATCATGTCAATTACTGTCATTTGGAAGTAATTGTCATATGCAATTAAAACAGTTGTTGTCAATGGCATTTTTGGCATTTTAAAGCAACAGTAAACTTTCATATTTTATAATTCATTTTCATATTTTTGTTATTAAAAGTTATTCATTACTGCATAACTTATTTTTATTTTTCTATCTTTTATGTTTTATTTTATTTCTTATTTTAAGTATTTCATTACTCCAAACCTTTTTTTTCTCACCTGCTTTCTACATTACTCATATTTGAAATTTTTGACAACTATATTTATTTTGTACGATCGCAGTAGAATGTAGTAAAAATACAAAGAAAACAATGAAAAATTGACAACACCTTGCATACCAGCGTCAAAAAGTACTATAATTCATGACTTTTGCAAATTGCACAAAAAGACGTTCTGAGAAAGTGTCAAGTTTTTACATAAATGCAAATAAGAATTTCTTAACATTTTTTTTTTTTTTAATTTTTCTCCTCTGTAAATTTTTGCAAAAAAGTACGCGAACGAACTTATTGTAAATAATTATGTAAGTATACAAAGTTTCATTTATCTATACGTAATTTTAATAGTTAATTACCACTAATGAAAAAAATTATGGGATTCAGTCGAACCTGTTTTGATTCGATCCGTGCTTCTATCTTGGTTTCAATTCGATTTGAATCCGGATTCAATTTTTGTAAAATAAATTTGGTAAATGTAAAAAAAAATTTAAATTATACACTATTGCCAAATATAATGTAATTAAACGTACCTATAGTTTAATTATAAACTAATGTCAAAAATTGAATGAAATATTTCATTATTGACTACTCATGATCGATAATTTACATAATATATATTTAAGTATAATTAACTATTAAAATTTGTATATATGATTATGTATTACAAAAATATAATATAAATCAAACATAGCTAAATTATTGTTTAACAAACACAAATAGTTCAGCTTCCTGAAAGCTTAGTGGGTGAAACATAAATTTTTGAGATAATAAGTATACATTTTAAAAATAAATCAAAACAAAGACCACTGACAAATGACTGATTTTGACAACAAGAAAACAATTTGTCAGTGTCATGGACGAGTGATAAATTCTGTACACTACACTATATGTATCTACTGATAATTATACAATCAGTTATTTCCTCACTTTAATATTATATTGTCGTTATGCTTTCAATTTTGTTATCGGATATTTTGGCATATAAAATTGAAACAATTGAATAGCAAAAATTTATTTTAAAATAGAGCCATTTTTTTCAAATAAAAAATTATGTTTTGGTGGATTATAAAAAGTTGAATTTGACAGACAGTTGATTGGACAAAATATTAATATAATATTATTTACATTTTTTTTTTATTTGAGATTCAATTCCATTTGTCAAAGTATGCTTGTTATAACTAATCATACTTATGTATGTACTAGTAATATAATGGTAATATAAGTACATATTTCCTCATTTTCCATAAAAAAAAGGTTTATTTTTGAAATTTAGTATTATTTTAATGATTTAGAGAGAGGAGGGAAATTATTATAGGAAATTAAGAATATCTTAGAAATAGAAAATTAGAGTAATTTTACTACAATTTTATATTCAGAAGTTAATATTTTAGGTAAATTAGGTTGATTCATTGATATCAATCCTAAATTATATATAATATAACTACTTATACAAAGTAATGAGATTCCTTTTAAATATAAACAAACATGAAAATTATAATTATCCTTAATTTAGGCAAATATCATTAGTCTCTCTTTTATATATATATATGTAGTAGTTATGTATAGATATACTTAGATTCAAAATTATTATTATTATTACAATTTATACAATTTTTAGGTAATTTGCTTTTATTTTTTGTGAATAGTAGGTTACATTTTTATTGTATTGATTGTCTTTGAAATAATCGACAGGACAATTAGGATCACAATATACATAAATCTATTGTGATATTTAAACCAAAAAAAAAAACCATAACTATTCAAATTTTAAATAATATTATTTTTATAGAATTTGTAAATTATAATAATAATAATAATGCTCCTGTGTATTTTAAAGGGTAATTAAATACAATAATAAAAATGTCAAATTAAATAACGAACTAGTTAGTATATATATACTAAGTAATTTAATTAATCTAATATTAATAAAATTCATGTTATTTCCTTTTAAGTTTATTGAACTTGGTAGTAACTATTATTAACAATGTAGTTATAGCGTGTTAAAAATTTTAAGCTGTAATATACTGCTAATCTTTATTTTAAATCTCATTTTAATGTCGTTTTAAGCAAAATTGCTGTAAATCAACTTTAGAAATAAAAAAATTTATTAAGTACGTATTATTTTTTTTTAAAAATATTTTATGGTATGATAAACTGATACTCAAATAATGTTTTCAGAGCTCAGTGACTTTACTTACTATAAACAGTATGCTTATCGTAACTTGAGGCAGGTGAGTATAATCAGTAATGAAAATAGTGAAAATAATGAAAGAGTTTAGTCCATCCTGTTGCGATTCAATTCAATTTGAATCCGGATTCAATTTTTGTAAAATAAACTTGGTAAATGTAAATTCACAACATTTCATTACACATAGTTAGCCACTTATATACAATAAATATAATGCAATTAGTGCTTACTGTAACTATGACAGATGGAAGAAAATTTTCGAACTTAGAAAATGTTCGAATATAAGATTTGGAGAAGCATTGTCGAAGAACATTCCTTCTTCTAATTAAAAAACATCCGATGCTCAACTAGAGCAAATCCGCTCGTAAACTAAGCAATTGAAAACCATATCGTGTCAGATTCATATGCTGTTCCAGGTCTGTATCACATGGGTAAGTATTATGACAAATACATTTCACTTTAATTTTTAAGACTATCCCAACATCCCATCTACAATATACTAAATGAACTTTTCCGAGTTAATTCCTATTTAACAGTAAAATCAAATTTTCTTACGAATCGGAATAAAACAAAATGTAGTTAACTAGATATAATAATATAGCTTATGTTTTTCATATGTGACAACTAAGTATGTATAAATCTTTTAATTTTCACATCTCTTCATTCTACTAGTAATCGGGTAAACTGATTTAGTTCAAATTAATAAATTTATATATATATAAGTATGACTACAATATATATGTATATATATGTATATTATAAATTATACCATAAATCATTCACTTCATCATAAATTTCATTATAATAAGTATGATGACATTTTTGATTTTAATTTTACTATCGGTTGAACAAACGAATATTGGTCGGATATAAACGAATTTTGGCAATATTAATAAATTTTGTATATTTTATAATCTGAAATGCAAATAAAATGTTAAGTATGCAAGTAATAAAAAAAAATTATTTTTATTCTTAATTTTGCTCTTAACTTTGATGATCATAACAGGAAAGAAAATACATAATGCGAAGTACTCAATTGGAAAGCCAAGTTATTCTTATTTTTCCGACTATACTTAGTACAGGTTCAGATGAACGAGTAAAGAAATAATAATGTTAATCAAATTTATTTATTAAGTACTAAAAGAGAAACTGAATTGATATAACGGTTTTTTTATATTTATATCATATTTGTTTATTAAAAAAAAAAAATTAGTAAAACAACTAACAAGTGAGAAATTGAATTATTAATTTCTAAGTATGTATGTATACTTATACAATTACATAGTATTTATACTATAATTTATTGATACAAATAGGTTTTACCAAATGAAAATTTTGTTTAGTTTTTATAACTCACATATGATTGCATTTTTTAAATGTATACATATAAGTCCACAGAAATCGTTTAAGCTAAGCAAATTCAAAGTAGCAGTTGTCTATGCATTTTCCACACTACAATAAACACTGATGACTTCCAGTAATGTTTGATGAACGCAACACTCTTTTCATGAATCAAAATAGACAAAATGTATTTCAAAAGGATAACTACACAAATTAAAACTAAAATCAGTTAACACAAAAGAAAATTCTGTAGACTTGACAAAGATTTACAAATTTAAGAAATATATTCTAAAGCTATAATTATTTTGTATTTTGATTAATAAATAATAGAAAAACAATAACAATAGAAAACTATGCATCAATGAATCAATGTTCATGAGGTCAACAAACGTAATTATTTAAGTAATTATTAATATCTTTAAATAAGTAAAATTAATAAGATTTAATTTAAAAGTGAAATCATAAATAAAACTTAATAAATCAAACCTAGGATAAATTAGTACGTACTCAACAAAATTAAAACAGTAATAATTATTACAAGTTACAAATTTTACAATCTAACCATCATAAAATTTTCTGAAATTTTAAGAAAATATTAATAATACAAATATCTCAAATTCCTATTTCTACCAATTTATCTAATACTTCCTATCACATTGTATTCAATCCTATCCCAAACAAACAGTGTCAGTAAGTATACCAAAACAAAAGGTAATATTTACACTTTGGTTGTTAATAAACAAAAAAAAAATAAAAAAAAATACGTCATCACTCAGAAATTCACCACAAAATCATTTTTCACCACTCACTAACTAAAAAAATCAAAAATAAAGTCTTTTTTAAAATAAATAATCAAAATCCGGAAGTAAAACTGTATATAATTTTCTTTTTAACTGTACTATACATATATATATATATATCGTTTTAAAATACTACAAAGAACCGTTTTGTTATATATATATATATATGTAAGAGTATATTTTTTAGATTTAAATTAACATAAAATTTTGATACAAAATAATCATTGCTAATAAATATATCAGTTAACTAATCCCATATTTTAAATTTTAAATAACTATCTATAATATATTATATTATAATTTGTATATATAATACACTCTTTAATTACGGAAGTCAATTTTTGGAATTTTTATAATATTTATTTATTGTTATTATAAACTAACTATAGATAATATAAACTTATAGTTAGAGTTATATTTAATAATAATAAAACATATTTTTATACATATATACATTTTTTTTTACCTTGATATTTAATAATCGTTGTTTCTGCTGTTGTTATTATTGATTTCATATAATCCATTTAAATTTTTAAATAATCCAATAATAATGAATAAATAAATAAAATTAGTAAAATAATTACTAAATTCCATTTAAAAGCAAACAAATGTTCAACATTTTTTTTTTTAATGGAATTTAAATATTATAAAATATAAAAATACTAAAAATTTTTATTTTAGTATTTTAAAAAAATTATATTAATATAATTTAATATGTATTATTATTTTAAATATTTATATTATTTATAAATATAAATTGTGCGTTTTTTTTCAATTTTTAATTATTATTTTTTTTTTTTTTTTGTATATTTATTAATAAAAATTTCAAATTTAAAAAATTTTCAAAAATATTTATGAAATTTTTTTTTTTTTTTAATTTCACAACATTACATATTTTAAACTTTACAGTAAGCAAATATATATAATAATAATATATTTATTTAACTTCTTAAATGAATTCATGTATATTCATTCTTTAATTATTTTATCTTTTTCTTTAAAAAAAAAAAAAAAATATTTTTTTTTTAATTTTTTTATATTTTATTTTTTTTTTTTACCAAAAATATTTTTGTATTGTTAATTTTTGTGGTTGTGATTGTTGTTTTAATTTCTTTAATAAAGAAGATAATTATTCACTTCTTTTTTCACTATTATTTATAATAATTTTTTTTATTTTTTCTTTTGTTTATTAAAATTTGTTACTTTTTCTTTCTATTTCATATTATTATATTCTTGTTTCGTCTATTGTTTTTGCCCTTGAATTTTGATTTTTCCGTAGCACATAACCTAAAAACATATAAGATGAAATAAATTCGAAATGAATATTTTCAACCTACACACTATTTTTTTGTTTTTTTTTTTTTTGGTTTTTCGTTTTCGTTTACGGTTTTATTTTTTGTTTTTGTAGTGTGTTGGTTGATGTTCACGTTTTTATTTTATTTAAAAATATAGTTTTTCTTATTTTATTATTTTTTTTCTATTTTTAATGTAAAATCAAACACTTTATGATTATTTATTTATTTATTTATTTTTTTCTTGTTTTGCTATTTTGTTTTATATATTTTTTGTTACTTTTATGAAATTTTTGTGTTAATGTTAGTGAACTGTTTGTATTATGCATATATAACTTTATTGTATTTAAATAGTTTTATTTTTGTATATATAATATATTCTAATCTAATTCTAGTGCAATGTTTTATACATTTATATAATATATATGTTGTATAAATAGTAAGTTAGTGACGTTCAATTTACCATAAGTTTTAGAATTAGTTATGAATGATAAAATATGTTGTTGCTGGTATGTTGCATCGTAACCGTAACGCACTGTTTTACTTTTCATTTCATATTATGGATTATGATGTGTGATAGAAAAAGATAGATACATATAATAACATAATATCTAAATTCTAACAACAAAAAAAAACAGATATAATCACAAATGTCACAAAAATAGAATAATAATATAATTTTCGGTGTTCATTTACCCATAAAATTTTGAAAATAAACCATTTTTTTTAAATGCGTTTTCAATATTTGAAAGTAAAAATGTGAGACAAGGAATAATAAATAAAAAATAAAAGAAGAATAATTGAAGAAAGATAAAGAGAGAATGAAACTAAAAATGCATTTTATGTTGCATACTTTTATTGTATATGTCTACCTATCTTAATAAGACGTAATTGCACCAAAATGAATAAAGAAGATAAGTGATAACGTTAATGTAATATCAGTAGTAAAAATTTAAAGAATTATTTAATGGTGATATGTTTTTAGATCGAATAATATACCAAATGTAGTAAAATTACTACAATCTTTGAAAATTGAGATTTTCATTATTGTATTTCGATTGATTTTGATCGAATTATTCATTATTACCGTTAGAGGTATTCATTTGAAATCAATAAGAATAATTATGTATTTCGATAAAAATTTAATTTTTTTTAAGTGTTGCCAGTGTTAAATTTATTTTTTCGATGACAATACAATGTAAATATCTGTGTTTTCTTTACAAAATTACATTTATAATAAAAGTAAAATAAAAAAAAAAAAAAAATAGAATAGAATAGCACCGCTTTATTTGAAAAATAATAAATAAAGTGCAATTAAAAAAATACAATTTGACATTTCAACTATCAAATTGAAATTCATAATACATATTTGTTTTAATTTGGAAATTTTGTTCAAATTCGTTAATTTTGATTCAAAGCATAGTTTTGGCTAAAAATCGAATTTCGGAAAATTGAAAATCGAAACAAACACAAAAGCAAATTGTTGTGTTTTTAAATTTTTGAATTAAGAATACAAAAACAAAATTATTAAAAGAAAAATATATCCGTTATTTTAGTAAAACGGATATATTTGAAAAGATTTTAATCCCGTTGGACATAAAGAATAATTTTAGGTATAATATTATAATTAAATATTACTTAAGAGATCGATGTTTCAAAATTCTAACAAAATTATTTAATAAAAAATTTAAATGCATTCACTACAAACAGTATCCAATTGACGTGTACTGAAATGAGCAGAAAAAATAGCCAATTAGCGTTCACACGCCAATGAATTAAGATAAAAATTTAATTTAATAAGTATTTTTTATAATAATAAATAACGTTATAAACATCAAGTTATTTATGGTTCCATCTGTTTTTATAACTACTAGGTATATATTTTATAAGTAAATTTTTGTAGTTAATTTACTCCATTTATAAGTAAGTAAAACACATTTAAAAAAAAAATTGTTAAACTTTCGATAAGTAATGAAAATATAATGAAATATTGAGGTAAAACGTCGTAACTAAGTACGATTACATTTATATTGATAGCATAATATTATTGATTGATAAACAAAGAAAATAAAAATGCAAGATTTTTGAATTCGTATATCAGACTAAACCAAAATAAAAAATAAAAATTTCATAGTGGTCTTTAATATCATCACTGTTGTACACTCATATATTCCATAGTTGCACATGGATTCCCAAAATGATAAGAAAAAAAAATTATTTTACTACATAGGGGACCTTTCTTGTTTTTTTTTTTTTTTTTTTATATATTTTAATACTTAAAAAATGTGTTTTTTTATGTTCCTTTATAATCTCAAAAAAAAAAAACAAAAAAAAATGAAAAAAATTTGAAATATTTTATCCCATTTTTGGAATTTGTTTTCTTTGTTTTTCTAATTTTTCATTTTATGTCAGACAACATTTGACAACAACTACACGCAAATAAGCATACTAACAAAACAAAAAAAAAAATACAAATGACTGAAGTTGTCAAGAATTCAAGAACTTATCATTCAATGTGTATTCATCAGAAATGATGATAAAAATGCAACATTGTTTTTGTTTTGTTCTTTTTCTTTTTCATGTTTACTAAGGTGTGCATTATTAATGGTACCATCACCAATACTATCAATATATAACATGAAAAATAAAAATAAAAAATATGTGTACCTATATACCTAACTAAATATATTTTCTAGTTCGTAGTTAAAACAAACACTGTCGCACATTAACACACATGTGGGTTTAAAATGATATTTTGTTATTTTTTTGATGGGTAGAACGAATGAACACCTCAGTTGAATTTTTCATTTCTAATGTAATTTACAGGAAAATGTCAATAATAATAACTAGTTGTACATGTATGTTCAAATGCTTTGAATTAACAAGAGTATGGCGAATAACTGTCCCATCAATTGGACATTAGATATCAGTCTAGTTGCATACAATTTAAGTAAGCAATAATAATGTTTTGCAGAGATATTAGAATGTTGTTTTAATTGAATGAAACCATCTTGAGGTAATTTACCGCAATAAAGCTTTGATGCTCAAATCCGATCAATTGTGGGTATTTGCTGCAAACAATTTAAATAAGTAATAAGAATGTTTGGCAGAGAGATTGGAATGTTGTTATAATTGAACGAAACAATCTTGAGATGATTTACCGCAATAAGGCTTTGATGCTCAAATCCGATCAATTGTGGTTATTGCTGCAAGCAATTTAAATAAGTAATAAGAATGTTTGGCAGAGAGATTGGAATGTTGTTTTAATTGAATGAAACCATCTTGAGGTAATTTACCGCAATAAAGCTTTGATGCTCAAATCCGATCAATTGTGGTTATTTGCTGCAAACAATTTAAATAAGTAATAAGAATGTTTGGTACAGAGATTAAAATGTTGTTATATTATTGTTGTTGCAATTATTTCAACTATAGATTTCATAAACATTTTAAGACAAAACTGTCAATTTCAATTAAATCTTGATTTATGTTTGCTAATATATGACTTTATATGCTTAATATTTTCAAATCAGATCAATTGTGATTGATTGTGCTTCAGTTTTATGTCATCATTAATTATTCACAAAGTAGAAATGATTTATATATCAAGTATAAGTAAATTCTATATATATAGAGTCGGTCGCGACATCTATATATTTTTTTGTTTTTCATATGGTAAAATAACTTTTCGTACATTAAGTGTTGTAGGTACTGCAATTTATTATACAAAATGAAACGAGTGACGTTTTACTAGTAATTTTTACTAATTAATTTCATAGAATATCAGGCAAAGATGCAAACCAAAAAATTTTCTCGTCTGGTTCGGTTTTGGTTTTTGCTTTTGGTTCTAAAAATTTCAAAATTTGGTTTTGGTTTGGTTCTGGTTCAATAAATATTTTTATTTATGGTTTTTGGTTCGGTTTTGGTTCAATTTTGTTAAAAAATAAAATTATTTATATACATTACAGATTACATATACTATATACAATCTTCTTAAGATGTCGCATTAGATTTTGGGGGTGATTGCTTTTAATAACAAAACTACACTCGTTACATTTGCTGGTATTTGTTTCTATCTAAAAACAAAATTTTACAAATACTGAGTTTTTGTTATTTTTTTGTCTGGCCATTTTCTTTGGCCAGAATTTATAATTAAAACATCATAAGAAATTAATTATTTTATTACTCACATTCGCATCACAACAGTCCCAACTTTAAAATTCAAAGAAGTTATAAATTCGTGTATTAATTGAAAAAAAATCAAATTAAATGTCAACATTTGACTTTTTTCGTATTGAATTTGACTTGTAAACAAATTTTATCTTCATGACTTTCGATTTCGACTATCAGTTCCAAACCGTATACCACCATATATTTTGTTGGTTTGTGGTTCGGTTTCAGAACTATTTTAAGAAATAGTTCGGTTATGGTTTGGTTCGCCCAATTCATTATAAAAGTGGTTTGGTTTTGGTTATGGTTTTGGTTCGGAAAATATCAATGGTTCAGTGGTTTTTTGGTTCGGTTCAAAAACCGGTTTGCATCTCTGATATCAGGTATAAAAACTAATACTATTATCAGAAACTAGACCTTCTTAACTCAAATTGTTTGCTTTTATTTAAATTAATATAAAATTATACTGGACAATATTTACAAAAATTCATCCTTCTTATTAAATATCAATGCTTTGAGCGGCATTAGAACCTAATTAGTAGTCAAATGATATAAAAAATACAATATGTAGGCCGAAAAGAGAGTAAAAATAACTAGTAGAAGAGACAAATTTTATATTCGACATCTTTCAAGTAACTATTTTTAATTAATACTCAAACACATTATTGAATCTCTTAAATTCAAAATGATTTCCAAAAATTCACAGGGATCATACCTGCCCTAATAAAATATAATTTAATCTCAATTGCACAGTAAAATTTTAATTCCCGAAAAATAACTAGTACTGTATATATATATACATATATGTATTTCTAATATTGTCCCAATTTTTGTACTTGCTCAAAATGAGTCACGATACCCACAATTGTATATAATATATCGAGAGTTTACTGTATATACACAATTTTTTATATATGACTCAAATCAAATCGAAAAAAATCTATTTTATTTTATATTTGTAAAGTAATAGCCTATGTATTCTCAGGGGTGTAGTAATTTTTTATATATATATTTTTGAGAAAAGAAATATTGTTCATTACTTAATTTCATCATCAGATGTTACAAAAAAAAAAAAAAACAAAAAAATTAGAAAATTAGGGAAAAATAAATGTGCATTTTTTGTAATTTATAAATAGAAAATATCTATACTTTAACTACAAATTTATATATATATATAAATAATCTGTTTTGGATGAGATAAATAGATTGGAACAGACTCACATATAGATGTGTCTTAATGTAGATTTGTATATGAAATAAAATATTGACAAATGATTGAAGTTACATATTTCTTTGAATATTTAAATATTAATTTCCTATAAATTTTTGTTTTTGTTTTTTTTTTAACTTAATTTATATATGACAGCATAATAATTTCTATTTCTCACGATTGTCGAGTTTTAGAAATTGTATATATATATATATGTATATATATTTTTGAAATAATTTTTCGGAATTGTTCAAATCAATAAAATGATATAAAATATTGAAAAATACAAATATTAAAAGTCTTGTTACACACCAAGAGGTCCTTCTCACATCAGTGCAGTGCAATGGTAACGATCGATCAGTACGAATCACAAGCTACACACTGCCAATTTAAATTCAATTGATTTTTAATTTTAGATAATGTAAGTATAAAGAAAATTTGTAACAAATTTCTTTATGAGATGTTGGCCATACTATGCTGCTAACTCGGACATTCCGTTCAATCCCCGTTGTCAGAACTGCAATAAAGAAGAGTGAATAAAAAAATCTTAAACATATCCTTGCAAATGCCAAACGTTAGTTAGAGACAGATTTCGGACTTTAGATGATATAAGAATTATAACAGGAAGCAAAACTGTTCGATCTGATCGATTTTTTTCTCAATCACAAACTGTGGCTATAGTACTGAGTTATTTGAACGAGTTAGTGATCACCTAAAACAACCAACAACTACAGATTAGCATTAAAAAATGTAAGAGTATGTGCTAATGTTCTAGAAGTAATTGAAATGGTCATTTCCACCTAACTTCCACCTTTTATCAACTACCGATTCAATTTTAATGAAACATAATTTAATTTTTTTTTTTATTAAATTAATTTAAATTTTGTGTAGTTATATACCTACTTTTGCGTATGTAATAATTAAATTTTTGTTTTAATTATTTTTATACATACTTGTACTTAATTATAAATATTGCAACAAAATTCAACAAGCAACATATTATCAACAATATGGTAAGTATATATACAGTATATTATAAGTAAAGTAGTAACTATATGAACGAAAAATATTATAGAAACACTTGTTTAAATAAGAATTGGGTAAATTTTATCATCTTTTATAGATATTTATAGAGATATAGATTATGTATGTAATGTAGTATATTTGGTATATTTTTACAAAACAAAAAATATTTATATACATATGTTTATTATATATATATACTTATATAAAACTTATCAGAAAAAACAATATTTTACCTATATTGGTTCGTATATAATATACATATAATGTACTTATGGTATGTAAGTAAGGATATTATAAGTTATTCATATACAAATAATATAACTTCTACATAACTTGTGAGTATGTATCTATAAGTTATTTATTTCATGTTTAAATTGCAATTGCATATAAAAAAATATTAATCCTATTTAATGGTATTATTTTATTTTTAATTTTTAAATTTTAGTTAATTTTAAATTAATTTTTATATAAATGTTTCCATCGTTTTAAATGTTGTAATGAAGTACTTTTTTTGTTTTTAGTACTTTTTTTTTAGTATTTAAGTAGATGTACTTTTGTTATTTTTTATTTTGTATTTGTATTGTATTTTTTGTTTTATTTATAATTGGCAGGTAATAATATAAAAACTGAATGTCAAATATTATAATAATGTTTAGTACTTTTTTTTGAGTATGTAAGTACTTTTGTTTTTTTTTTATATTGGATTTATATTGTATGTTTTCTTGTTGTAGTTATAATTGACAGGTATTAATATAAAAATTAAATGTCAAATATTATAATAATGTATAAAATATATATATATATATAATATTATTATATTATGTATTTATTTTTTTAAATTTAAATATAAAAATGTTTAAATATTTAATTATTATATATTATTTATTGTAATTAATACTTAAGGTTTTTAAAATTGAATATATTCATATACATATATAATTATATATTTTATAATGAAACTCTTCTTGTTATTTTGTAATTTGTTAATATTATTTTCTATAGATATTATAATTAATGCACTTTTTATTAAATATTAAAAGTTGTGATCTCTAACTAAGTATAATAGTTTTTTTAACAAAAATATTTTTATGTTTAATTATTTGTATTATTAATTATAAATAAAGTAGTTAATTAAAAATATTTATTAGTTTTTTATATATAATACAGTTTACACAATACAATACAATTGTTGTTATATACATTTTATTGATAAACATTGAGACTGGAATTTTGCTATAAAATAAATGCATTTTGCAATTTATTTTAAAAATATTTGTATTATTTTTAATAATAGATCAGATAAAAATTATCCTAAACCTTACAAAACAAAATCAAATTTTTTAATTAATAAATTTGAATGTTAACATAACGTGTATTTTGTGTATTGTATACATATATATTTCCATCTCTTTCATTCTTTTTCTTCTCTCTGCATTTTTATATTTAACACTAACTATGTATTTTTATGCTGGACAACTTACTTAATATTGTACAAAATATATTTTATTATTATGACTATTTCTTTCTCTTTCTACCTTTTATAAAAAAAAAAAAACTTTAAAAAAAATTTTCTTTAGTCAGGTCAAAGATTTTTAGAAAATCTTTTTATTTTTAATTATATATTATTTTTTTTTTTATACATAATACTTATATATTATTTTATTGAATTTTTTTTTAATTTACCAACACTAACACATAAACTATACTATACATAAAAATAAAACAAATATATTTTTTTTTTTAATTTCAATTAGAAATTAAAATTTCAAAAACAAAATAACAAAAACAAAAAGAAAAAAATAACAATTTTTATTTTTAGAATTTTTGTTGTTTTTGTTGCTGATAGGTAGCATAAAATTTTTTAAATTGAATTTATATTGCACATCAATACATATATATATATTTATATTATATTTAAAAATACATAAAAATATTGTAAATTTTCTTTTATTTTTTGTTTATTATTTGGAAAATAAGAAATGAATGACGCCATTTTATATTGGTAGTAAAAATTTACTATTGACAATCAAAAAAAAAAAAATACAAAAACAAAATTGAAAATAATTTCGAAAATATTGACAGTTGAAATTTAAAAAAAAAAAAAAAAAAAAAAAAAAATCAAATTAAAACAAAAAAGAATTTTTAGAATTTAAAATGTTTTTTGTTATATCTTTTTTTTTTTTTTTTTTTTTGTAAATAGAATACTGACTCAATATTGTATATGAATAGATTTAATTGGATTTAGAAAGACATATTTTTTGTTTAGATTTGAAATATATGGGTAGTCTAGGTTGAACATTAGTTACTGCAAATTAATTAAGTACCTACGTCAATTTGTACATACATATATATACAATTAATAACTACTTCAATATCGTGATTAAGATTAAGTATGACAAAATTGAATTGACTTTTATTTTTTTTAAATAAATTCTACTTAACGATAAGTGATATGAGACATGTGTTGCATACTCATCGTTTCGAGTTTTGTACACATTGAGAGACTTGTCATAGGTTTTGCTAACTACAGGCCATATTTAGGCCATGAGAAATTTATTCCGTTTTTCAAATATGTAGGTACATGAAATTATATATATTATTCTAATATGTAGTTTATGGTCAGGGGTACCAGGTATTTTTTTAGCCTGTAAATGTCTTGTCGAACAATGTAGAAACAATCAGATTTCATTTATATTCTGTAACATTTTTCGAAATGTTTTATTAGATCAAATTTAGATCTAGTTCTGACCTAATAATCTAGTTAAATATAAAATCTAGTTAGTTAAAAATTGTTGTGCAGTTAATAGTGAAATAACGGTATATAATAACAGAGTAGTAATTTATAGTAGTATATAGTATAATTTATAGTAGAGTAATATAATAACAGAGTAACTAGTAATTAAAATATATCCAAGTAGAGGACGATATTAACTCAGACTACATGATTTGAAAATCTAATCACTTCATTAACTAACTATAAGTAAATATCTATCAAAATCTCCTAAATAACACGTACTTATACTTAATTAATAATTGACAATTTCACGCATTAAAAAATCCACTGCACTACAAAATCAATAACAAATTAATTTTGATGACACACAATGTTTTTTTTTTTTTTTTTTTACTTTCAATTTTACTTTAATGTCCATCCACTATATACATATATTTAATTAAAATACGATATTTACTTAGTTATTGTTTTTGTTTTTTTATTTTTTTTATACCGTTAGTTGTTTTCATTTTTATTGACTTTTATTTTTTAATGATTTTGTGTATTTGATCGAAACAGACAAAATTCATGAATTTTAAAATGTCGATGACTTTTGCAAAAAAAAAAAAAAAAAAAAAAAAAACGAAAACAAAAAATAAACAAAAATATAAAAAAAACTTGCGTAATTTTCAAAAAAAAATTTGGCAACTTCATCAATTCAAATTGTAACGGTACATTTACCCATTTAGAATATTATTTGTGTGATAACTATAATGAGAATTTTATGTAAACTAAAATAAATATTTATACAGTGAAATGTCGCGATAATATGAGAAAAATAGTTTTTTTGTTTTTTAAGATTGTTTAATAGAATTGATTTCATCGTTAAACCGTCCAATTACTGAGTCATGATATCTTTAGATACTAGCTTATTAGTAATACAGTATTTAGGGATTAGATTTGCAAAGGGATGGTATGTAATATTTATTTAATATTTATAATAAGTGTGGTTACTCGATAATAATATGGAAAATTGAAAACAGGAAAATAATGATTTTTATAACATTAACGAAAGAACTGAGTTAACTTAGGGCAAAAGTACCATATTTAGATCAATTAAATTGCAGAAACAATATGCAAAAACAATCAATGACTTGGTCATGTTTGGATTGTGTATTTATGACAGGTTTAAAGAACAAAATTACAAATTTAAAATTTTAAGGGTGTTATTCTTATATCATTATCAACAATTAAAAAATAACTGTCAATTCGTTGAGTTTGAGGCAATATTTGTGGTTAACTCTACGCTGATAACATCCAAGATATTTTTTTTCAATACTTTAATAACCTTCATAAGATTGTGTTAAGTATTTTTATAATAGAATTTTGATTTGGATTTAAAACACAATTTACTTATCAAATTTCAAAATAAAACTGTAAAATAATTACTGTTATAATTTGACAGAACCATTATATTTTACATTACTGATACTATATCTATGATCAAATATAATAACTACAAAACTAAATCCAAAATGAAATCCAAAAAAAATGGATTTATGTTATTATTATTTTATTTACATGATATTAATTCTAAATTCAAATTTAAATCCTATTTGGATTTCATAAACACATACCATGCCGCAAAAACAAAATACTGCAGAAAAAAAGTTGTTTTTGACAGAAGTATAGTCAGACAGAGTTTGCAGTTTGTATTATAAATAAAAACAGTAACACAACTGATTTGCATATTCTGAGTATATCTAATCTACTATGAAATTTTGCAGTTTTCCTGCTAAGCAAGAAATGTTTATGTGAACAAACTTCATTTGCAACATTTTGTTTATGAACAAAATACTTGTCAATAGGTAGTCAATATTGCCAATACTGCATGCTTTTGAAAACCACTAGCATGTGTAAATTCTTAGTCTAAGTAAAAAAAATGTACATATACCAGAAAATCAAGAAATTTGTAATTTTTCAAATTCGAATTATTATGACTCTACTTTTATAGATAATTACATATTTATGTATGTATATTATACATTACATATATGCATACGTACATACATTTGTGGACTTATTGAAATTAAATTTAATTGCTTTAAAATTTTATTTAAAAATAAAAACTGATAAAAAAAAACGATTTATTTTTTAATTTTTCTTTAATTGAAAATGACTGACAGGTTTTTCAAGATGTCAAAATTTTTATTTTATTTTATTATTTTTATTTTTGACAATTTTAATAATTTGTTGAAAGCTACAATTAATTGTAAATGTTAAAGAAAATGAAACAATATTATTATATATTTTTTTATTATCGATGATTGTAAGTACTTTTAAATTTTACAGAAATATTTATTAAAAAAAAAGATAATAAAGATTAACATACCAAGCCAACAAAAAAAAAAAAAAAAAAAAAAATTCTATCTACTTATTGACGTTTATATTATTATTTGACAAGTACTGTTGATTGACTTCAAGAGTACAATACATGCTTGATGATGATTTCGTCAAAAGAGAAATTTTTTGTTTGTTCAGTTTTTTATTTTTTTGTTATTGATTTTTTTTTTTTTTTATTTTCATTAAAAACACGTGTAGTGACATTATAATAAAATTCAATTTCATTAAAACGTATGTATATATATACATTTATTATAATGTTACCGGTAGATGTTGTTTTTAAGCTTCTAAACTTGTGATTAAACTTTTCAGAGTGCAACTAAGTGCAGTTAGTTATCCTAAACAAAGTTAAGGAGATTGTAATTAAATTTTTTGATTTTATGAAATTGAGATGTGAAAATGAATTGATTTTAATATTTTAAAAATAAAAAAAAAAAAATAATTTATTATGTTTAATATGTGTTATTTATTCAAAATCAATATGTAATGAATGACAAATGCTCCATTTGTCGACTTAAATTAAAATAGTGTATCATCATTACTTCTTATCTTTCTATAGTTTAATCGGTTGAATGGCAGACAAATACAATCTAATGATGTGGTTAGCACCGGTTTAAATTCCCTAAGATACAATTCGTCTCTTTTCGTAGACAATAGATGGTACAAGTGATACTAAGTAGAAGAAAAATAACTACTTTGTGAACTCATAACGATTACAAGAAATTGTATAAAATAATTTAAGACATATTTAGTATGATTATGAACGTTTTCTACTGGCAACATAATTATACATATATATATATTTACTTAATAGTTTTGTTCTTTTTTTGTATTACAATTATATTATATCAGCAGGTTTACACAATTACTGACTTGCCTATCTATATGATGTATCTAGGGGTAAGTAAAAGGAAAATAATTTAGTTGTCGTGTAGAATTTTGAAAAATGAAGCAATTCAAATTTGTCTGTTTGGTTGTATGCGAAAAAATTAATGATAGTTATACAAAAATATCTGAATATATTTAAGTAGTGGATTTTTTATTTGACCTAACGATAAGTACTTACTTATACATATTTTGTATATTTCGTACTTTATTACAGTTTTGGCAATCAAATTTTTGTTAATTATACATAAATTATACAACCAAAGTCATTTTAAACGTAAAAATTTTTTGTACAACCATTTATGGTGTTTCAAGATCATTTGAAAGTCTCTAAATGAATGCTGTATATAGCAATTTGAATATTTCAGCATTTTCTTCAATTTGATCTAATTTCTGTCAAATAACTGTGAATGAAATTAAATTGACGAAAAGTTTGAACGTTTAAATACTATTAAAGTTGAGCTTAACGTATTAATTACATTATTAAAGTTTTATACCAATAAAGAGATGTCAATACACATTGATTAATCTTTCGTTAAATTTTAATAATTAAGTAAGTACGTACCTATAAAGAGTTGTTAATACATATTGAATAATCTTTCGTTAAACTTTAATAGTTAAGTAAGTATCTATCTAAACATTATCAGTCATTTTTTATGTATAAATTAAACTAAAAATAACACGTTTTACTTACTTTAAAATAAATTTTTGAAAATGTTTAATTTGAAAGGTTGTATGATAGGAATAAGATCTATCGTTAAGTTTAAAAAAAAACGTTACGTTGATCTTTAATATTAAATATTTAGATTACCTCAAATAAAAATTTTATTATTAAATTAAACAAAAAAAAAATAATGTGTTTCGTTAAATGTTGCAAATGTGCTTCATTGTGTGTTATATAAAATGTTGTTAGTGGACTTCATCAACGTTTTTCGTTAAATGTTTCAATGTAGTTGGTTTCGTTAAATTTTAATGCAGATCAAAAAATTAAATAATTAGAAACAAAAATGTCCATTTTTTTTAACGAACATTGTAGAATCTGATTACTATGAATCTCAGTTTCGAATAAAATTATGTTTTTTTAATTGTGCTTATTACTTTACTAAATCTAAAATTAATTAACATAATTAAATTTAGAAATCGCTTAAGAAAAACACATTTCAAAATACATAATTCAGTTAATCGACAATATTATAAGTTTCGTTAAGTTTTAATAGAGAAAAAAAATAGTACTTCGCAAAAACAAATTAAAAATTGCAAAAACAAATTAAAAATTGTACTTCTGTATAAAATAGTACTTCTATACAAAATTGTACTTCTGTACAAAAATTGTACTTCTATACAAAATTGTACTTCTATACAAAATTGTACTTCTATACAAAATTGTACAGAAAATCAATATAAATTTTATTTTAATGGTTGTTTAGTTATTAACTTTTCTATAAATTTGCCAAAAATTTTAAATCAAACGAAATTAGTTCAGAAATTTTGTTGTAATAATATGTTCTTTTTATAAAACGAAAAAAAAAACTAACAACTGAACCGTAAAAATTAAATGAAATTTTTGCAAAATATCACAAAAAATCTCAACAATTTATTTTACAATTTTATTAGACAATTTTCATCATTAAAAATGTCTAAACAAAAAAAAAAAATCTACAATGAAATCAGAACCTTTTTCGTGTTTCCAAAACACCGTATCGTTTTAATGACATACCATAGAATTCATAGAGAAAGAAGTACAAAAACAACAAATTACAAAAAAACATTTGTTTTTTGAAGAAAATATTTCAATTATTTTCCATTTCATTTGTTTTATAAAATAATTGAAAATTTAAAAATAAAAATGAAAAAATAAGGGACTGTTTTTATTATTGTAAATTTCGACCAATTTAGAAGAAAATCAAAATGAAAATTTTTAACTGAAAATATTTTTGATTACTTACACATATATACATTTTTTTACATCTTCTAAGTAAATCAAAAACAAATAAGGATTCTATGGAATCCTGTAAGGACTCAATAAATACAGTTGGGTTCAAACAGAGTTATGATATATATTATATATATTATTATTATTATTATTATTTTATTGAATATCTGCTACAGTAATTTATTATTTCGATGAATAATAATAATAATAATAATATTTAATAATAATAATAATAATACTTAATAATAATAATAATAATAATAATAAATAAAAATAAAAAATGGGTACTCAATTATGTATACATCAGTCGTCTTCTATATTTAAAAAATAAAAACCCCTGAAATTGGGTTTATTTTTATTAATTTTTGTAAAATTTTGTTAACAATTTACATCTCATAGTTTTCAAATATTCAAATGAGTTCTGAATTTATTAAAAAACTGATTTGGACTTTGATTTGTAGAACTAAATACATACATCTAAAATTGTTAAATTAAAATTTTTTTTTTCGTCAAAATATTCTAAATGTCTAACTGAAAAAGACTTTATAATGACATCACTGACTAGATTAGATAGTGTCATCACCAATGAATCGAGATGATCAAAATATTTTTACTTCTCAAACAAATAACAATTTTTATGTCTTAATTTAAACCTGTTATCTGTTAGATCCAATTCTATTCATTTAAATCTATTAGATTCTATTCTGTTTCAACCAATTTCAATTCGATCTGATTCTATAAAATAAGATTAAAATCAGGCAGTTATGGACATAAACTATTCTTCGGATAGAAAATAGTTAAATATATTAATAATTATTCAAAAAAACCACATTGATTGAAATTGCAATGCAAGATTTCTGTCTTGATAAAATGAATTCGTTTACGACCCATTGTTCTACCAAATGTCAAAATCATACTCTTCTGAAAAATAATTTGCGTTTAAATGCAGTCCATATAGAAAATAAATCAATATTAATTAATTTCATAAAAATTTCTTACATTAAATTACTAAATAGAATCTAAAAATTTTATTCTTCATTCTCTTTCTCTTTTACTCTAATTTTTTTTGTTGTTGTTTGTTTTTATCTTTACAATAAAAACGATAAAACTTTCACTTCAACTGAAAACTTGATTAATTATAAGAAAATAACAACACAAACCAAATGTGACACATTTATCAGTTCAGCAGTTTGGTTTTTTTCTCTCTCTCTAATAGGTTTTAAGGTAACTGACCATTAGTGTTGCCATTTGGATAAAAATAAAATATATAAAAATAAATTGTTTGACATCTATAGATATATACAAAAACTTAAGTAAACTTTAATTGTTTATATTTTATTTATGCTTATTATAATTGCTTATTTTTAATTTTAGTTTTATTAATGTACCGTTATTAATAATTACCATATTAATGAAAAAAATAAATATACCGTTATATATATGGAAAATTATTCCTGAATAATTTTGAAATCAAGAAAACAAGATCAGTATTATTTATTTAATTTTAGATTAGATTAGAAATTGGTAGGTATTTTTCGGTGTTGAATTTAAGAGCATTGTATTTGTTAATCGAATTGTATAAAATTGTACAAAATTGTGATGGTGAAGCTGGAACACATTCATATATATATACAGTTATTAACAAATATGTCACAAATATTCCATTGAGACTGAAGTTAAACTATCAGTTTTAAAAACTATTAAAAATATCACGGAGAGTTAAATTTATAAGAGAAATTAAAATTTATTTAATTTTTTCAATGTTGAAAATTTACTTTAACATTAAGCTTAAACTTAGGGCGAAATCAAAGAATAAACACTGACGCAGTGTGTTTAATAATGCTAAATATAAACTGGATTGTTCAGTGTTTATTTTTTGATTTCATCCATACAGATTTACTAAAGAACGAACTATAACGAGCGATATATTAGTTGAATCAAAATATTGTAGTATAAATTTATTTTAATTTTTATTGTTTCATTATATTCTTTATGTATACACATACACATACGTATATACAATACATTAATTAATATTTAACTAATATTTAAAAATTAATATTTAACTAACTAGTTATTGTAATTTAAAAACAAAAATTAAAAAAACCTTGTGTTTATCTTATTTTTCGAACCTAAACATAGCTTTTCTTAAGCGGATTGAAATATGTACATTTACGTTGCTGTATAACTTTACTGTAATTTTGTTTCAAATTTTATTAATTTTATATTTTTATTTTAATAATCCTGAAATATTTAAATAAAATAATTAAATAATTTTATAGTGATTGTAGGATTATCCTCGACTGACTGACCTGCTGAATTGGTACTAATGCCAATGTACAAAGTTTGATAGATCTTGACAATAAAAATATATAATTATTACATTTCAGTGTTGTCGCCCCTACGTTTTGTATGTTTACTACTTATACTTATTTTATACTTAGAGACTATTTATTACATTTAGGAATCACCAATAATATTAAAAATATAGAAAATACTTCTAACTAGGTAATTGTATTTCGAGAAGTTTGTTGAAAAAGCTTTGACTACCTTTATTACACATAAACAGTAACTAGTTATTGTATTTAGTTATGACACTGTAATAGAGCTTAATAATATAAGCTCTTGAAATATAGAGTTAAAATATATGAAAATAACATATTGTACAAATACATTAAGGCAATAAATAAAATAATAATAATAATAATACTGTAGTAACTAGTAACTGTCAAAATTTAATGCAACTGTCAAAAGTTAATGCAACTGTCAAAAGTGAAAAATTAATGGAATATAACAATTTTTTCCCCAAATCATAATTAAATGCCAAAACTTTGCTAAAACAATAAAGTATTTAAATTAAATTAAATTGGCAACTCTTCTAAACTACCATGTATATACATTTTTCATACATCTTTTTAATCCTCCCATTATCTTGAAGATTCATACTGTAATTGTTTTGTATAAAAACTAAAAAAAAAAAACAAAAATTAATTATAACGATCAATTAATAATTAAAGTTGTAATGCAAGTTTATAACTTTAATAGGTAGTCTCTAAATTGATTTGAAAATTTAATTAATAATTTAACCGCCACTTAAATAAAAAAAATTTGTATGATATTGAAGAGAGGTAGGTATATGTTACATAGCAGTTAAATAAAAAAAAATTTGTATGATATTGAACAGAGGTATATGTTATATATACATATATAAGTATACCATACACACAATCAATAATTATTGCTAACTTTCAATTAGTAGGTTTGTTTGTTAGTTTCAATTGATAAACATTTTTTTATATACATGTATACACAAATAGTGCTATATATATATATACAAGTACGTATACAGCAGGTTTTATATTATTTTTTTTATAACTAATTTAATGTTTGATTAAAGTTGATTAGAATTATTACGTAGTTATAGTGGGGTATATAAAAAAATGTTTTTTTTAATAATTAGAATCACTTAAATATGATTTATGAATGAATTTTTTTTTTCTTTTGTATATGATAAAAATAGTGAAAGGCATTGACATATTGAAAGTTTTCCAGGCCACTTGAATTAAATAAAAAAAATGAAATAGTTTAGTTATTATGTGTATGTAGTTGAAATAGATTCAATTTTTATCTATGTTACTAATGCAGTTTTTTTTTTGTTTGTTTGTAATTTAATAAAAATTTATGAATTTAAATCTGTAATAAATAGTTATATATAATTAGTATAAACTAATGTATAATTAATATTTAATGTTAAGTATAGTTTTAAAGAATATTTAATTTTATAAAATCTTTGTTCGTTGACTATACTTTTGACCTGCATTTATCTGGTAAAAAGATAAATAATTGACATATTAAGTCATTTATAGAAAATTTTGTGAGTCACATGCAGTTTACGAAAACCTGTATAAGTATAGTTAGTTATATGTAAATATGTAAAAATTCAATAAATTTTTAAACCGGTATTTTAATTTAACAAAAATTCTATGAGACTTTCGTTCTTAGAATAAATTTTTTTATTTCCATTTTATGTTCATTATTTATTAATTATTATTTTACTGTTACGAATAATTTACCACTTTACTGTTAGTGCAATTGTTGCGCTTAAACCGAAAATTTCAATTTAATCAATGACCTTTTCTTTATTGATTAAATTTCACTCAAATCTCTGTTATCACAGTTTTATAACACACTCTCTTCTATTTATAACAGTTATCTCATTCTCATATGTATTTCTGTCATATAAGTACTGTACAGTACAGTGTACCGTACACGTACACCTACCTTTTTATAACAGAAGTTTTTTCACTACTCATCTTCCTTTTATAGCTTCACTAGTTTAAGTTTTCTTATAACAGTATTTCCCTAATTACTGTAGCGATAGTATTATTTTCACTATGTTTACTGTAACAGTAGTTTCTCTTCTTCTTCAACTTACTGTAATATTATTACCCTTTATCAGTAGTGATTTTCATAAACAAGCAATATTGGCAATATTGCCTATATTGACAAGTATTTTGTTTATAAACAAACTTTATTTGCGACATTTTGTTTAACTTAGGAGCAAAACTGAAAAATTGTAGTAAATAGCAGCGCAATGACAATCAGCTGTTCTGCTGTTTATATTTATGCCCATGTTTATACGAGGCAGAAACCTGCCGCAGATAGGCCGCCGAAATCTACCGCCATGTTCATACGTAAAAAAAAAACTGGCAGATTTTTGCCATTGTCGCTGTCAGATTATTGAAATATCAAGATGGCCGCAATTGAAATTATTGGCAAAGAAATAAATAAATAAATTTTTATTCTTATTTTAGTGTCAATTCAACATTATTATTATTTGTATAATTTATATTTTTTTATTTGATTAATATTCGATCTGAAAATTATGTTGTCAACAACAATTTCCTTATTTTTTGTGAATAAAAAATAATAAAAATATTTTGACACTGACATATTCCCAGAAAAAAAATTTAAACGTCAAAAATCTGCCAGAAATTTTAAATTTTGGTAGATTTGTTTACCCCTTACCGAAATGTCTCCTCACCTATGAATTTTGGTAGATTTCTACCACTTTTCTAGCCGTATAAACATGCATTTATAACACAAAATTGCTAATGTAGAAATTTCAAATTTTAATAATTCTGCCAAAAATGTTCTTTTTTCGGTAAGTAGTTTATACTTATTTTTTTTTTAGTATGTGTTTATGAAAAGCTCTAGTATCAGTACGTTCAAGCAGTCAAAAATAGTGTTAAACACGATATGTCAAGTACATTTTGATGTATTTGCATGAGAGCTTGACTTGGAGAAAATACACACATTTCAAATTATTATTTTTAAATTAAAATAATTCAAAATGAATGCAAATTTATTTATTAGTCAATCACCCTGTATTTTTTATAATAAAATTTTACTTTAAAAATTTTAAAATACTCATATTACTTAAGTTAAATTCTTGAGGTTCTTGTTTTTCTTTGCTTTTATTATTTTAAATATCCCTTAAATAACTTCTGAAATTATTATTTTTGTTTTGAAGAAGAAAGGGATGAAAGTCAAGCAAACCCTAATTTTTTTTTCGTTAATTTTTTGCTTTTTTTTTTAATTTTCAGATTACAACCCAAAATCTTATTAAATAGTAAGTAAGTATACCTGTAGTGATGTCATTATGTGTTATTATTATTATTATTATTAAAATGTATTAATTCAACAGAATTCAATACCAATGTTATATTATTATGTACTTAATTTTTATTTAAATTTACCAAAATATTTAGAAATATGTATAGTGTACCTTTCATTCAAATTATTTAAATTTGAAGAAATTTTTTTTATTCTGTTCTTAATATTTGTCCAACTTATTTTAAATAAGGTAAGGGGAATAGAAAAATTGAAAATACATTCTATTCAATTTCTTTAAATTCAATTTAAAATTAACCCTTTTTTTAATATTTGTGTAAGTTAATTGTATATATATAAATAAGTTTTAAATTTACAAATGTAAATATAATGTAACAATTTACAATTAAAATGAATAATTTTGATAATTATATAAATATACAATGTATAGGTAATAATAATATGAATTAAAAAATGATGTAACAGTGACCTAATTAAAATGAGTAAAAATTTGAACTAATCAAAAAATGTATTTATTGTGAAAGTACAAACGAAATATTTTTGCTTTTATTGGTTCTTCAAACAGAATTATTTGATGTTAAACCGCTCATCATTTGGAATCGATAATAATTAAATTAATTATGCAAAATAAGGTAAATGTATCGGGATAATAACAACTGTGTGATTAATTTTTTATAAAAAGGCAGTTGACAATAAGTGTTGTCATAATGTGAAATAGAATTATAAGTAAATAAAATTCGAAAATACTATACATTATGTGAACAGTCTGTTGTAATATACATAAAGGAAAAACAAACTTCAAAAATATGTAATAGTTAGTATAAATATACCAAAATATGCAATAGGGTTGAAATATAGGATAGTTTAGTTTACGAAATTTTTATATGAGTACAACAATTTCAGCTGAAAATATGCAACTGTTCTACAATGCAAAACCAGTTTATATTATTACCTGTAATGGACCCTTAATATTTCTCAATATTTAAAAACCTCTCGTCAGATGAGCGAATATTTTAAAGTTTAAAATATATTTGGCTTAAAGAATGTCATTTGATTGTAGTTAGTTAGTATGAATGTACCTAATGCTTATTTTTTTACTATGATTTCGGTTAAAACAATGAAACATTTTGTTTAATAGATATTAAATTTTCATTTCGAATTATTCGAATTTTCGATTTATCACTTGTATATATATATATAAGTAATCGGTTTTATTTTCTATTAAAATGTATTAAATTTATTTTTTAAATTAAATAATTTAATTGTTGCACACGTTTTTGTTCACTAAAATTTTTTTTATATTTCATTGCAAATATTGATATTTCGGAAACAACATACTTCTGTCATCAGTTCTTATGACTAACTATCTGTCTTATTTTTTCATATTATTTTATTAAATTTTTATTATTAAATAAAATTAAAAATACTTTCTATACTGTAACAGCCACGGTTAAATTTGTTAGATACATTTTTGACAGTTAAATCAGCTGTTTACATGGTGTTAATCTAGTTTTTGACATTTTCATTATAGTGATTAACTATCTGTCTTGTTGTTTAATATTATTTTATTAAACTTTTATTATTAAATAAAATTAAAAATACCTCTATATATATTAAGTAGGACATTCGAAACCGAATAACAATAGAATTGAAATACTTTGCAGAACAATTCTTAAAATTATAGTAAGTATGTAAATAAAATTGAATTTTTGACAGATGTATCAACTGTTCACATAAGGTTAAAAAATTCAGTTTGTGCCATTTTCATTATTATTTATTTGCCATTATTATTATTATTAAGTATAGTACATCCGAGAACGGGTCATAGTAGAAAAAGTGGAAGTATATTAAGTAGTTGAAAACCTTTTAGAGGTACCATTATCAAATATATATAAACTTTTCCGTTGTACGAATCTCCAAACCCTAAAACTATGATAAACACTACCATTTAATATTCTTCCTGATTCGTCATTTGAAAGTGTTAAATAAACAAACAAAATGTATTTTTATAGACCACCTTTAAATAGTAGTCCAATTTTAGTCAAACTCTCTATTCTATAACTATCGTCTCGTTTTTAATTATTTTGGATATGTCATTTATTTATCCAGTTATGTCCTGGAACCTTTACAACGTGAAAGCGTTTGAATATTTAAATATTTATGTATATAAAAAAGAATAAAAAAAAAAATATTGATGAGTCACCTCGAAACATGAGTAGGTAAACCGTACAAAGAATATTTGAGCATTTAATTTACCATGACCATTAACAAGAACCTATAGATCGTATTATGTAACCGAATTTGAAAAAACCATAGTATAACATAAAAATATTACATCACAAATATCGTAAAACTACTTATAACAATGCTGGTAAAAAAAATCTAAAAACAATAACGTAAAATAAAATATTTAAATAATATTTAGTTCGAAAGAAGGTGACAGTATTCGTCGGTGTAACAAAATTAGTCCAAATTTTACTCTAATGCTAAAAAACAAGTTTTTATAAAAATTTGATCACATGTAATTGGTTGATAAAGAATCTATGAAACACCAACTACAACATTATCTATCCTGTAAACAACCTCGCATTCGTAACAATGACGATATTTAGTTGGAAATATGTGTCATTATTATTTATCGGTTTAACAAAAATTAGATCATATCTAATCGGCAATCTGCAACACCAACTAAGCCGTTATCTATTGTTGCAAGTAAAACCGTATCCGTAACTACGATATTTATTTGAAAAAAGGGTAACAGTATTCGTTAATCATTGATTTGACAAAAATTATATCACATGTACACTCATGGTGATCCACTGCAACACAATTAAAATGTTATCTATTCTACCAATGTATACGTACAATTTTATCAAACATATCAGACATCAAACATATAATCTTCCAACTACAATTTAACCTCCAATTGACTATGACATTCGCATAAATATAATCCACTATAATACCTATTACATATTCGACAATTCAGTCTGAACGTATTTAAAGGATATTTAAGTTTAAAAAAAAAAATTAGTTAACCATAAAAATAATTTAAAATATAATTTCACAAGATTTGAAAATATATGTTAATTAAAATAAAATAACCTGTGATTGTATATGTATTTGTGTACATTATATATTATTATGTATAATAGGTATGAATCAGAGCAATGACCATAAAAAAATATTATAATATTTTTCATAATGACGAAATTAAAAATTGATTTTAAATGGACACTTTAAAAAGAAAAAAACACACCTACATCTACACCTACACTCACACATTTACATTTAGTTGGTACTTAGGTTATATTTTCACAATTTAATTTTTTTTTTCACAAAAATTGAAAAGGTGTAATTATTAGTAGTTATGTACATTGTAATTATGTCATTAGTGTGATTTGAATTTGATTTATTTCAACAAAATGTGTGTATGTAATTGTTTTTGTAAGTGAACATTATTTTAATTTTAAAAAATTTATAAAAATTTTTTTTTTAATAAATAATTTCAGAATCATTAGAATTTAAATATTCTTACGAATTATTTTCAAATTTCTGAATGAATTTCTCAAACTTCAACTTCAAACTAATGAATGAAAAATTTACCAATTGAAATTTTAGTAGTTAGAGGAAGTTTCATACCATATTTGAATTAATAACTAAATAAAAAATAATATGCTGAAGTATCTATTCAGGTATATTTTATTTATATTTTAATTGTCCATTGTCGACACAATAAATCATACAAGAAACAAAAAAAAAAAAAAAAATTTACTGCACCCACCAAGAGGTTCATTCAAAATTCAAATATTAACTACGTTGATTATATATGCGTTCATAAAACATGAAGATAATTTTAACCAACTTGTTTTGTTAAGTTATTCCAGTGAACATTTATACTACAATCTAACTTCATTCAATGTATGTGACTGGTATACATATATACCACAGAAAATCTAATTTTCTGTAACTAACTATATTTTATTATTCATTTAATAGATCCCGATTAGGACAGAAAATAAATATAAAAATAAATAATTTACCATAGACAACGGTATGCTACGTCAAAAATTCAATTTTGTTCTATAAATAGTTTAACTTATAAGTAAATTTAAATACATAATTCGAATTTAAATATTAGATTACAGTTAATTTCGAAATGTGAGAAGAAATAATAATGGTAATTAAAAAAATGTCAGTAATAATAACAATGTAACTGTATAAAATCATAAAAAAATATTCATACATTGTACTTAACTGAGTAATTATAGTATTTTTTCTGTTTCAATTTAATACAAAATTCAAGTTTAATAACATTAGTTGCATTTAAAAGTATAGTTAGGCTGTCAAAATTTACAGTTTTGATGTTTAGAAGAAATGTCATTTATATTTAAATAATATTTCGATGGTTCAAAAATCAGACAGAATGTTTCGTTGGCTTTTTGGATATTTATTTTGGTTCGGTTCGTATACTAAGTAGATTGAATCAATTGTCATTCTGAAGGAGTCCTTAATTTGTTTTAAGACATACATTTTTTTTACAAAGTCTTTGATAAGTTTAGTTTTGCAGATTAGTTTTACTGTTTCTACACCGAATTGTCTATAGTAGAAAAATTATATATATTATCTTAGTCAGGTTTTAAAACTGTGCGTGTCACATTCCTGCGTTGCATTTTTTTATATTTAAAGCATTTTCTCAAGCTTCTCTGCCGATTAAGAAATATTTAGAGAGGTATGTTTTTGAATAAAAGTACTCAATACTAATTTGTTGTACTTATACTTAGTGCTTAATAATTTACAAAATCATATCAGTACTTATCAAAATTTCTACAAATTTGAATCGAATATCGGAAATTAATTAAACATTTAAGTCAAGTAAGCCTAAGTTCTTCAATTCATTTTCATTGATGCTGTGACTAACTAACTAACTAGTTATGTCATTTTATTACTAATTACTAGTTAATTGTCATTTTAATACTTAGTAACTATTCCTACTTTTATACAATATATGTAATTAATTAGTAACATATGTAATTAATATTTTTTTTTTAAATTTACAATAACGTTTTTAATTCAATTTTGACAGATTTATAACAGTTGAAATTAAATTTTTGACAAATTTTTTTCCCCTCAAAATTTTATTATTAAAGTTAAAAATATGACATAAAAATTTTCTTAACTACTTACAATTTTTTTGACAATTGATAAATAATTTTTTGACAGTTCAATTTTTCCTCTCAAAATTTTATTATCCTCTCAAAAATAATAAGATGCTCATTTTTTTGACTATACATTTTTTTTGATATTTTTAACAATTTTCTTGACATTAGGTAAATAATTTTTTGACAGTTAAATTTTTCCTCTCAAAATTATTAAAAGTCAAAATGACATGAACTATACAATTTTTTTGACATTTTAATTTTTCTTTGAATAATTTTGACATTTCGTACAGTGTGTTTCTGATGACGAAGGTCTGCCATTTCAACTACATTATTCATGTTCATTCAATAAAATTATATTGTTATTAAAATTTCATTCAAATGTTAATAACTAACCCATCCACGAAATAATTTTTTAACGTTCTAAGCGCGTATTGAGTACGTAACTTTGTGTTCCACACAATTAGCCGAGTTATATTAAAATCCGAATACGAACATTACGTATTTAAATATTTACATATAGTTATCATTACATACGTATTTGTAATCAAAAATAGATCAAATGAGTAAGATACAAATTGTCATACGAACTGTCATAATTGTCATATTAAATACAATCAAGTAACTACTTAGTTATTAAAATTAATTTTGTTTAAATAACGTTTAGGTAAGGTTAAGTAAATTATAGTAGATATATATATATATATACTTTTAAAAATAATATTCTAAAGTAATATCCGTTATCCACATTGGTCATGTCATAACTACTTCAATGTTAAATATATATGACTAACTATAAAGTACATGTATTTTCAGTCCATTATAAAAGATGGTAACATTATTTTATATGCTTATAGGGAAAAATGAAAGAAATTCTATTCACAATAAGTAAGTAATTAAATCCAATCAATCTATTCTCAATAAGTTTTTACAATTTAATATAATATATTAAAAAAAATAAACAATATAAAAAATAAATAAATAAACCAAATGTAGTTAAAATATCCATTATTTCTCAATAGTATGTGTAAGTAATCCTTTATTATCGAGTATCTTTTTTAATCCTTTTTCATAACATTGATATTCCGTTTCTTTGTTAAATTGTAAAAATTATTCACACAACAATTATATTTTAATAATATTGATAGCTTATATCAGTTATAACTTCTATAAGTGAATAGTAATGTATTTTTTTTTTTTTTACATTTTTGATTATTTAAATAATTATTCATTTTTTCAATTTCTACTTATTTATCTATTTAAAAAAATATATATATTTCTTTTATTTTATTTTTTTTTAATTTATTTTACTTAATTATTTGCAAAATTTTGATTTTTATTTGTTTACAAAAAATTATATTAATCACAAATAATTAACTAGGATTAAGCATTATTTTTTTTTTTGTTTCTATTGTGAATTTTATTTTTAAATATATTTTTGTATTTTTCTTTTTCGGTAATTTAATAATTCTTATTTTCAAATTTAATTTTTTTTATTAAATATATTCGTTTTGTATTTTTAATATATGTGTGTATTTTAATGCAATATAAAAACAACTTATTTTTTTATTCATTATTAAGTATTTAATTTTTCATTTAATAATCTTATTTGAGCAATAAATTCATTGATCGTGAACAACAATTCATTTAATTTTAATTAATTAATTCAATTAGATAAATTGAATCAATTGGTTATTATATTTTGAAATAAGTATTAGGTAAGTATGTACTACTATTATTATTAATATATTTTCTATCATTATTATTAATGATTAATTAAATGTACTAGTTAGGTATAATGTTTAGTACTTATTTTCATTAATATTATTTTTGCCTTATGTCCCAACATGGGTAAAAATAAATAAATAAATATTAATACAATTATAAGAAAGTTTGCGCAATTCACATAAACGTAAACCCGATGTGTTGTCAAAATAGAAGTAGTTATACGCAATCATGTCTAAATCTAAATCTCATCATACATAATCGATGTCTATACAAATCTTAACGTTTGACAACATAATCTGTTTACATTTACGTAAATTGTCAAATACGGTATTTATTATTTAAAGGTCTCTTTACGAGATCAAAATAATAAAATATTTCAATTAATGTATTATTTTTGATAATCAGCTGATTTTTTATTCCGTACGTTTATAAGAATTAAGAATAATGTGTAGCATTATTTTCGATTAATCAGCGAATTGAAAAAATAATATATCATATAACAAGTAGCTTGCTACATATAGTCAAAAGAACTGATAAAATAAAATTCAAAATCAATAACTAAGTCTGAGGGCTAATTTTCAAATATCTCAATTAAAATTAATTTTTATCTCATAAGAAATAGAATACATATAGTTATAGTTATATATATACACCTTATATTCTGTAATAATTAATTTTTATTATCAATATTATTCTACTATTATTATTTTACTACTGTTAAATAGTACAGTTATAAACTGCAGTTATTTATTTATATTTATAATTGCTATTAATAGTATATATTAAGCAAATTATATTATTTTTAGTTATTTATGTTAACTATAGTAAATATTATACAATTATAGGTACAATTATAAATAATATTTATTATTTTGACTATTGTTTTTGATTATTTATCAATTAATTAAAATTATAATATTCTATATTTTCATATCCATATGTTTTCTTGATATAGAATACTATATTTTTATTTATTAACATGTTTTTGTATTTTTCATTTTTTAATTTCTTCAATTAATATTCCTTTGATAGTAACAATAACAATATTAATAATAACTAGTAGTACCCAATACTATATATATATATGTATTTTTTTTATCTTTTTGTTAAATTCAGTACGTTTTTTTTATAACTAACTAACTATGTATATATATTATATATTTTTTATGTAAATATATTATACCTTTATTTTCTTATTATTACTATTATTATTATTTTTTTTATGTTTACAATTTCAATTCTATTTCTTCACTATAAATTTTTTATTTTATTTTTTCCTTATGTTCTTTTCACTTTATTTTCTTTTATTCTTTTTATTTAATTTTTTGAATATATACTTATATATATATTTATATTTGATAATATATTATGTATGTGTATAACAATTCAATTTCTATTCTTTTTAACACTTCTTTTTAAACTTAATTTTTATTTTTTTGTTAACATTGATTCTTTCTTTCTTTAATTTTTATTATAAATAATGAATATAAAATTTAAATATTATTTATGTACTTATGAGTTATATATATATATATATATATATATATATATATATATTTGTTGTTGTGTTGTTATTATAATAATTAGTATTTAATAATGTAAATATATAATACAATATAATATAATGTGTGATTACTAAGATATAAAATATAATATTTAGAAAATTAATTAATAAATATTATAAATTTAAATTTTAATTATTATTTTTTATTTCTTTTCAAATTTAAATTGTATATTTTTTAACTGTAATTTTTTCAAAAATTAATTTTTACTTTGAACATTAGAATCTAGCACTGTTTTTTTTTTTTATTTAATTCACACTTCACTATGAATTCAACTTAATTAAGAATATAAAAACTTTGCGAATTTCAAATTTTATTTTCTTTTGCTATAGGTACGAAAACGTAAAAAATAAAAGTGAATATTTCGAATAGCAAAATTTGCAATAAGAAAGAAAACAATATTAATGTGTGTAGCAAGCCAGAGCAAGCAGCTACAACAAAAACAATTTGCAAATCGATTTTCGCCAATATTTTTTTTTTATTAATCTTTATAAAATTTAATAAAAGTATAAAAGATTTTTATTTTTTTGTTTTAAAAACAAACCCAGATTTTTTTAAAAAACAAAAAGATGCGATTTTTTGAATTCACTATTTTAATTTTATATGTGTATGTATGTATGTAATTTTTTTTTTATAATTATTTAAAATAAAAAAATTTAAATTTATTTTAATATATTTTATATTAAAATAAAATATACATTAAAGTATTATTTTGTATACAGGTATATTATCTTTATATAATTATTATTAAATTAAAATATTTTTTTTAATTTTCTCTTCTTTTTTTTTTTTTGATTTGTTGTTATTTTTATAAATTTCCTTTTTTGTTTTTTTGAATATATTGCCCGAAACACAACAGAAATTTCAAAAAATTAATTAATATAAAAAAAAATTCTTAAAAATCGACGAAAAAAGAAAATTAGACAGAGATAACAACCACCGCATACGATGGACAAACAAATACTAAATCATTAAAAACAAAAATCTATTGATGAGGGAATTTACAGTCATATATTCATTAAATATATATACATATATTATATATATATAAATTCAAAAAAAAACATCATATAAAATAAAATATACATATATATCTAGAAAAAATCGTATTGGTATAGTCGAGCTCGATTCGTATATATTTTTGAACAATAAAAAAATATCTAAAAGATACACTACACAATACGGAACGTAAATGCCATATAAAACCAAACGAATATAAAAATATAACAAGAAACAAACAATACCATCAATAAATAGTATAAAAAAAATATTGCTTTAAAAATGTATTGTGCAGATACTGTAGTCGCTTCTATTTTGTTTAAACTTTCAGTGTTGCACTGTAGTGTAGTTAGTACAATTCAATTACTTATGCATACACTGCTTAATAAGTATATAGATGGAAATATGGAATATAATTTCTCTCTTTCAGTCTCTCTCTCATATTCAAAATTTTGCATTTAAAAATACAATACATTTAATTTTAGTTGTATAACAAGAGAATCTGTTATACGAATTACGTATATTTATTTATATTATTTCATTTCACTTAATAAACGAACCCTAACACAACACAATCTGTCTGTCTCCGCTCTTACGTCTTTCTCTTCTATTCTATATTTTATAAATTCATAATCTCTTCACTCTTTACGTTTGGCTCATGTTTTTAACTGTTCACCACTGAATATAAGAAGATTATATGAGCTGAACCCAGAGAGCATTGTGTATTAGGTTTAGGTATGATATAGTATATGCCAAAATACCACTGTACTGTACTTGTTCTATATGTTTATTTACAATTTACACATGCAAACAGTACAACTACATTTTCTAAATTTTATTATTTTATTAACAAAATTGATGATATTGAATCTGTATGACAGTTTCTGTCACTGTTCTCTCTTTCTTTAAAGCTTAAACTGTTTTTATTATACATATACATATGCATCCATATAGGTTAGGTTAGGTTTACTGTTTTGTTAGGTATTTATTATTTATATATACAAATTTAACAATAAATATTTTAAGCTTCTCTCATATATTTTTATCAGAGTAAAAAAGTAGCAGCGGCGTAGCGTGATGCAAGAAGCGACTAAAATACGAGCACTTAGCAGAAGAGTGAAGATGTGATGTGTGTATAATATATTTTATTATTTTTATATGGGTGTTAAACGAATACATTGTAAATTATTTTTCTTTATTTTGTTTTGTTTTTATTTTTATTATTTAATCCAAAATATAAACAGAGAAATTAGGTATGTAGTGTAATGAGAATAAAATGTATACATATATACAAATGGAAACGCGATGAACAGCGCAGCGCAAATTGTATACTATTATTTACATTTTTATGTTGTAGGAAATTTTATTATTATATTTATATGGAGTAGAGTAGAGCACTAGATATCTATCGTATCGCATTCGCATCCAAATAAAAATATTTTTGATGTAGTTTCTTCTCTTCACATACCTATTTTGGTGTAATTTTTTGTTCGTTGTTTTTTTTTGTAGCTTAGAAGAAATTCTTGCAAAACGACCTGTGTTAACAATTTTTATTTTCAATTTCAATTCAACCATTTAATTTATTCTATATACTACACACATAGGTAAATAATAATATTTCTTTTATTTCTCTCGCATTTAAATGTGTAGAGGAGAAAATAAAGCACAAAACCCAAAAAAAAAAATTAAAATAAATAAAAGTACAATGATTTTTTTAAAATTAAAATTGAAAATGTGAATAATTTTGAATGTAGTGGTGTGTTCTTGAAATTTTTTTGTTCATTAATTAAAACTGCATTAAGCCGGTCGGTCGTTTTAGTTCGGTCGATTCGATTCCGATATACCGACATAATCATTATTTAGTTTAGTATAGTGGAGGGTACAGACATTAGATAAAAGTATATATATTTAAAAGTACATATCTTGTAAGTTAGATATATAAAGCTATAAATATATACGTCATTAAGTATATATATATATCTACAATTTAATATAGATATTCCTAAAGTATCTGTGTGTTGTACTATTTATATATAGGATTAATGGTTTATTTAAATAGTAGTATATAAATGGAAATAGCTATACATTAAAAGTAAAATTTAATTTAAAATTAATTTTTTTATATTCTTAAAATAAAATATCGTACTGATTTATATGTATATCAGTGTATGTACTACTATAGTAGTTAGGTATATTATATATATGTGCATATAAATAGCAAATTATTTTAGTTTCTACCAGCATCAATTATTATTATATCGATACTCGATATATGTTTTAATGAATATTTTCATAATAACAGTATTCATGGAATAATCCATATATATACATATACATTTGGATATTCTACATACATACTTATTATGCACTTAATTATTTGAATTGAATGATTCAGGGACATTCATTTCATTCATTTCTGATTTCCAATAGTGTAACCACATGTATGTAAACATGTAGATATTTTGTTTTTTATTCACTAATTTCTAATGTATGTAGGTATATGATGATTGATATCACTATTAAAAACTATTAACATTTAAAAGCGGCAACACTTATAACTTACAATTATGATTAATGTACCTATCAAAAAAATATTAAAAATTGTTTTCGATAAATTACCTTATCATTTCCATAAAATTATTAATAAAATTATGATCGTCAAATCACTTTAAATGACACTTGTAAATCAATTTAAACGAAATTGATATCAGTTTTGCCACGGCGCCACCTGTCATTTTTCAAAATTACAAATCTGTAAAATTTTGATTCGACATACATACGAATACGATATATTAACAGATATAAACATTACGTTATATAACTGTCACAAAACAAATAGTGTTATACCACCTATTACCTACATTTATAAAAGCTATGATAGCAGTAAAATATTGGGTATACATAATTTATATTTTACAGGAGTTGACATTCTGTTAACTGTATCATTTCAAGTGAAATGTTTTAAGGACATAACAGATACCACAAACGAATTACGCAAAGTAAAAAATATTGATTTGTTATAGCTGATTTTTACGTGTAATATGTCGCAAACAGCAGATTTCAAAACAAATTTGATCTACATATATTAAATCAGAAATGTGCACATTACCTATTGTTGTTAAAATGTTAGAGTTTATTACTATTTAAATGGTCATAAATCATAATGGAATATTGTTTGATTGACAAGCATTTCAGAAGTATGTGGATCATCTCAAATGATTTTTTGATGTTATGAAAAAAAAAACCTGTAGTGATGCTTCATTTTTTACTTCTCACTACTTCCAAACAACTTATTTATTTATATATATGTATTATATAATTATATAGGATTATGGAAATATTTATAATTTTATATAGAAGCTTTTTATTTTGTAATTTTATATATAATTTTAATTAATTCTTTATTTTAATAAATAAATTTGTATCTACTTACAAAAATGTTAACTTTTCTCTGCGAAATGTTTTTATAATGCAAACTTCTTAATAAAAACTTACCTAAAAGTAAAAAAAAATAAAATAAAATTATTAATATTTTAATTTATAATTAATTTATTATTATTAATATTTAATTTAAAAAATTTTAATGTTAAAAATACCGTTCAAATATATACATACAATTATTAAAAATAAATTAATATTTAATTTTATATTAATTAAGAATATGGAAATAAATAAATGCAGATCAAATAAGTAATTATGTAATTTAATTATAAAGAAATTAATGTTAAAATCGAGACTCGATTTTAGTAAACTAAATTTATTCTCTTTCTTTAACTAAAAATAAAATATTTCAATATTTTAGTTTTTGTTCTAATAATCTGCATTTACATTCCGCAATATTGGTATAATCGCATCACATTTTGCCTCATCAAATAAAATGTTATCATGTATTCATGTCCTGTCAAATTTATTGTCATTCAATTATTCAGTCAGCTGTCTATATTTGAAATCAAATCAAACTCAGTCTGTTCCTGTTGTAGGTATATTTTGGTTTTTTTATTAGTTTTAGAAAATATTTTAATTTTTAATAATTTTCTTTAATTTTTGTTTTTAACATTTTTTTTAGATTTGAAATTATTCTAAAATATTCTATTTACATTACATACATTCATTTTTACTAATTATTTTTTTTACCTTAGTTTGTACGTTTGTAAATAGAATAAAAATTTGTTTGATATTTTATTTAAAAGAGAAATGAACTCTAATATATAAATGAAAATTAATTTAAGGAAAAAGAGAAAATATTAACGTAAAAAACGAGCAATTAAATATATGTATAAGAGAATTTGAAATCGAAGAAAAGAAGAGAAGCAAAATAATAGCTTGTTCTTGTATACTTGTATTGTATTTTCTATTTAGTATACACAATACACTACACATCAGTCCTGAACAAGCATAATAATTTTTTCTTTAAATTTTTAAATGGATGTTTTTCATTCATTGAAAAATCATGCATCCATAATATGTTTGTATTCTGTTCTGTTGTGTAAATTAGATATGTAATAATAATTTATTATTTTATATAGCATATCCAGACAGTCATCATATATAAAATATATATTTTATGTAAGTATAGATTTATTTATATAAATAAAATGTTCAATAATACGTAATTCTATTTTGTTATGAAAATAATGTCTGTCCTTTACATTCATTCTATTAAAAAAACAGATAAATTTTTAATTTAAATTCTATATAATATTTTATTAAATAAATATAATTATGTAAAACAATATACACATATAATATTAAAAATGTTATAATAAAATACATAAATATATATTTATTATGTTAACAACATACATTTAAATAATAAAATATTTAAATATGGAAATCCATACCGTATGTGTCATTTTCTATTTAATATATAATGTAAATAAAATTCTCTACATATTTAAAGAGACTTTTTGGTTGTAGACTTTTACTTACTCTACATTTACACATATTATATACAATTTAATTTTCTATTTATTTATTTACTTTTAATTTTTTTTATTATAAATTTATTATGTAAATATTTACTTTTTATTTTTATGTATTCATTTAAGTATGTGGATATGTACATAAATGGAGTATTAAAGAATTCATGGATTGTGTCTACAATGTCTAATAAAATGTAAAGTATATTTTACTTATTTTTTTTTTTTAAATTTAATTGCAAAAAAATTTTTGTGAAAATTTTGTATTTAATGTGTCACAAAAAATCAAATAAAAATACAGGATGTTATGAAAATTACCAAAAATAAGTAGTCAATGAATTTTTGACGTTTTAAGTAATTTAAAAACTCTATAAAACATAATTCAAGTTTGCTAAGTAAGTTAGTAATAGTAATGTGTATATGTTTAAAATATGAATGTGTACATGTTTATCTTTTTCACATAAATATCATCAAACTAACATTGTTCCAACAGGAACGAAAAACACAAGAGATCAAAAAAATTTCAATTCCGTATGATGATAAAGTCAATAGGGAAAAGTTGAAATAAAAAAAAAAACAGAGTTATTAAAATTTGAATTTTACACATTTCATCAGTTTTGTATTAATAAAATAAAAACACCAACACAACCTAATTGTCATGCGCTATTTCGTATAATCTTGCAGTTTTTCTGCAAAATTAAAAATGATTATAAACAAACTTTATTTGCAACATTTTGTTTATGAACAAAATACTTGTCAATATAGGCAATATTGTCAATATTGATCTATACTAAGAATAAAAATGGAAAAACCGAATAAAACCGAATACAGCCGAATCTACAAAATATCTTCCAACAAATACGAGAAAATATACATTGGACGGACAAAGAGATTAGCAACAGTTATAGATTTCAAGAATATTTAAAATTGCACTTAAAACTGAAAAACTTGCAATTAAAAAGAAAATTCTTGCATTTAATGTGAAAATCCTTGTTCTTAAAGTAGAAAACGTATATAATATAAATCAATTTATATAAGTGATATAGGTTTTATTGACATGTTCATTTAAGTTTAACACGGCGTATTTATAAAGTTAAAATTACAATTTAGTATTAAAAGAATTGTTTTTGTTTAATTTTAATTAATAAAATCTTTACTCAAGATCCAATATTCTTTCCACATACTTGGGCCTAATAATAGAATCAAAGAATTTCCATAAAGCTCAAAAATAAAAAATATATCTGATTATAGGCAATCTGAATATTATTAAAGCCAAACATTAGGTTTTAAACGATATCTTTAAACCCTGAATACACAGCTTCGACTAATTTGGGATTGGGCAAAGAAAATTTACCCTTTGATGGATAGGGATATTTTGAATAAATTTATTAACATTACTCTTGAACTTTTGTAGATTGTATGTAGGTAGGTATATTGTGTTATTATGTTGGAAGTGTATAATAGGAGATATTCTATAGGAGGTGGCTACAAATACAGTTGTATTGGTTTGTGTGATACAATTCGAATATGTTCAGTTCAATTTAAATCTGTATATTATATATTAGTATACTTCACTCCTTTTTCACTCCACTTGGGAGTACAGGACTTTGATATAGTTCAGAGACATTGATGTGGTTCTAAAACAGTTTTGAATCATCATTATTTTCATAAAGTACAATTTATTAGCTTATTATTTTATTCTATTTAGTGTTGCTTGCGCTACATATCGTCCATTTGAACCTATTTGAACCTATGCTTGCCTCATCGTTAGTTTGAATTTTTATATATTAGGTACATTGTTTTGTATATGTACTACTCTACTTACCTACACAACAATTTTTATTGTGATATTGAGTTTAAAGGTGAGTTAACTTTTTTGCAATAGAGTAAGTAGTATATTGTTCATTTATTACCTAATTGCAACCAACACGACTATAGACAAAAATTACCGAATAAACTGATTACATATGAAATTTTCAAAATTATTTCCAATTTTACATATTAATTTTTAAATGAAACAAAAATTACTTTGAATTAAATTACGATAAAAATCATTTGATAAAAAAAAATGCATTTCTAACTTTAATATTAAAGTTCTTTACAATATTACAGCATTATATAAATGGATATTTATTATAACAGGTCCAATGACATTTGAACATTAATTTGTTCACGAAAAAGAGACAATCCAACCCAATTAATAACCCATTTTCAATTACGATATCATTTTCTAAACACACCTGCTAAATATATCATCATCATCATCAACATCAACTTGTTCATATACATCAAATTTAAAATTTTTTGTACATACATCATCAAGATTATTTATAAATCACTCAACTCTTGACCTTACACACATACATACAATGTATATATTTCGTCTAAATCCAAAAATAATAATAAAAAACATAAAATAAAAACCGAATTATATTTAAAATCCAATTTACTAAAAAAAATATCCAATTAGACAATATAAGATGAGAGATAAAATTTATAAGAAATAACCACACAAGATGAAATTTTAGAGTATCATTTAAAAAACAAAAAATAAAGGATATTTAAGGAGATACTACAATAATAACAAAACAACAACAAAAAAACTCTCAAATTCTCAAATATAATCAAGTCAAAATGTCACAATTAATTCTAAATATCAGCCTTGAACACATAAATTTTTACTTTTACATTGAAAATAACAACAACAACAACAACAACAACTTTTCCATTTTCATTATTGAAATATATCCTTTTTACAATTTTTTTTTTTTAAGGATATTTTTCAAAAGGATTATATTCCCTTCAATAAAATAAAATAAAAAAAAAAAAATTAAAATTAAATAAATTACCCATCATTATTAATTTTCGTTTTCCTTCAAAACAAAAATAAACGGAGATTTACATATGCCTTACTAGGAAAGGCAAACCAACGAAATAATTATATTCATTTTTTGTACAGGGTGTTTAAATTTTAATTGCATTTTATATACATTTATGACTGTGTCATTCTACCCATAAGACACGTAGTAAGGATGAAAGAAAGTTGTTAAGGAAGAATGACGGTTGAATTCAACCCGTATATCAGAGATAGAATAAAGCTCAAATGATAGAAAAGAGCAAAGTAAGGGCTATATGAGAATGACTACCCAAGATCGGGAAACCAACCAATGGAAAATATATTTACAATAGATGAAAAACTCACGAATCTCATTGCGTGATCTAAGAAAGTAATAAGAATTTTTATGTTATAAAGTCATAATATCAAATTTTGATACATACCAAAGACAACAACCATGATTAAATTTTTAAATTTAACTGCGATTGTAGCGATCAGTAAAATGAATATGTAAAAATGAAACAGTAAAAAAATATTTTGTTTTTACTGTGCGATGGTTATATTTTTACTGTGGAATGATCAGAAAAGTTGTTTCAGTAAAATTGGTTGTCATTTCGGTTGGATTGTGATTACAAGGATAATCAATGAAACAGTGAAAATATGAAACATATTGCAATTAAAATATTTTTGTTTCATTTTGTTTCATCTTTTCAGAAAAATAAACACTGATCTGCAAAATAATAAAATTCATTTTATATAAAATATTCATCTTAAAATGTTAAAATTTGTAATTGAATTTTTTTTTTTAGAACATTTTTTACAATTTCTACAACTACAACAATTCCTACGTATTAAAATTTCGTAAGTGATATCGGGGCAGTAAAATTGAAATCAACAATTTTAAGTATTCATTTTACTGATCGCTATAACCGCACTATCAACTTTAATAAAACAATCGAAATAGTAAATCGTCGGAAATAATATTTTGTAGGTCCAGAAGAAGAATATAAGTTATTTTTTTAAGCTCCGCGAAAGTGGGTCGTATTATTTTTCTGTATTTTGATTTTTCATTTGATATTTACTGGAATCTAAAGGTAGATTTTTTTACTTTGCTCTTGTTTTAAACATAACTTTCAGTTAGTTTTTGTACAAATATATTGTAAACTTGTACTATATCTTAGAACTTACCTTATTAGATATTCATAGCTACATCTTTTTTTTTAATAGTAGGAATAAATTCATTTCCCATACTATACTCCACCGATAAAATTTCATTACAATAATTACTATATATTAATTCTCAACAATAATAACTGATATATTAACCAGTGACAACATTTTTTGTTACATTTTAAGTGATCCCCTGGTACCCCTAGACTATAATTCATTTTCCTAATCCTAGAAATACTAAAGCTAAGACAATTTTCTGGTATTTCAATTTACATTCATTTGGGTTTCGCAAACATTTTTTCGTAATCAATAAAATCTTACAAAAGTTGAAAAAAATATGTGTAACAAAAATTTAAGACAACATTAATAATGACATAAATTTAAGTGATTTGAGTATATTTTGAGAATTTTTTCTTCTACCATACTCGTATAATGATGTTCCGAAACTGGCTTCAATTAATTATCATAGTTAAGTGAAATAGGTAAGAAGATAAAAATTTGATGTTCTGGCTATAAAATATCATAAACTAGGGTAAAATAGCCTGATATGGACTAATGCTATTATGAAAATTAATCCGCACAACGGTTAAGTAGTTTTCCAGTATATTAAGAAATTTTTGATGATGGATCAGTACATAAGAACAGTACAAGAATTTGTTCAAGTAACCATTACCATCCGTTAACAAGTTTGCCAGTATAGTAATAAGCCTTTGATGATGGATCAGGCTATATAGAACAATACAAGAGTTAGTTCACACAGTCGTTAACATCCGTTGACAAGTTTACTAGTGTAGTAAGAAATCTTTGATGAGGGATTAGGCTAAGAACAATACAAAAACTGGTTTAAATATCCATTAACACTTGTTAACAAGCTTGCCAGTATAGTAAGAAGTTTTTGATGATAGATCGGGCTAAGAACAATACAAGAATTGTTTCACAATCGTCAACATTGTAACAGTATAGTAGAAAACTTCCAATGACGTGTTGCAAGAACTCCAATCAGTTCGCTTAGCTAGAGCTAGAAATTAAATTAGTTAGTAAAATAAAAATAATTTCTACAACTTTTTTTTTTTTTATATCCAGAAACAAGAATAAAACCATTTTTGTTACTTAAATATCTTCCTGATTGTAGTCTCAAATATTGATCCTATGTGTATGGATAATAAAGAAGATTCTATTGTCTAGTGACAAAAGATAAGAAAATAAAAAATACGAAAACAAATACTGGGCAATCTTGTAATATTATTTTGTTCGCTTAATATAGTGTCTAAAAGGTAAACCTTAACAATATAATAGTGTTGTCTATTCGTTCCTGATGTAACACCAGAAAGGAATAGAAAAATAAACAAATTTACACAATTTTTATTTATTTATTTTATAAACCCCTTGTTTATGTTCTGAAAAAAATATTATTAGCTATATTCAGTCAATAAAGATTGAATCATATCTTGTTCCTAATCCTAAAATATATGCAAAAAAATAAAACAATAAAAAAAAGCTAAAAGAATTTATAGACCTAAACAAACATCATACCTTTAACAAAAAAAAAAAAAAAAAAAAAAAAAAATTTATAAACTAAGCCATATTTGAATTTGAAATTTAGGATTTTATTCGCACCCTGACGATAAATAAATTAATTTTTTCAATCTTTCTTTCTTTCTCTCTCATTAAATTTGTGTACGTATATATATAAATTTTGACATATCAGAGAATTAGAAAATGTCAAATTTTAGAATGAATTTTCTTTTACAATATGTTTTTTTTCTTCTTCTTTATTATTGTTTTGCGACTCATCAAAGGTCAAAGGTTACTCTACAAACAATAAGAATGAATATAATATTCCCTTATGAAATTGAACGTGTGTGTTTGTGTTTGTGTCTTGTTTTTATTTTTGTTCTAATATATCGTGTGTGGGAAAACTAATTAATTTCTCTACTGTCAAATTTGAGTTTTAATTAATAATACTGAAAAACAAAATTGATTACCAGGACTGGATTGAATTTTTTTTTTTTATCAAAATTAATATTGTCAGATCATTGAACAGTATTGGTGTAAGTGGGTGATGTAGAGACGACACAAGAATTAAATTTCAAAATTTATCTTTTTAAATTTGAAAGTTAAAGAAAATTTCTAATTAAAGAAATGGTTTGTTTAAAAATTAATAAATATATTTAATAATAAGGGTTGCCATCTGTAAAAAATTCAGAAAATTTATATTAATTAATTTTTGTGCTCAAATCAGAAAAATTAGTTACAATTATTTATTTTATTAATTAATTTGTCCGGATGGTGTTTTTCTTAAATTTGTTACGAAATCTAATATTTTTGTTTGGTACATTTTTGGTTATGTTTTGGGTGTGTAGTTATAGTAATAGACCTTTGATGATGGCTCAGGTTATATAGAAAAATATAAGAATTTGTTCAAACAGTGGGTTTACATCCGTTAACAAGTTTGCTATTGTAGTAAAAAATCTTTGATGAGGGATAAGGCTAAGAACAATACAAAAATTTGTTTAAACAGTCGTCAACACTTGTTAACAAGCTTGCCAGTATAGTAAGAATTCTTTGATGATAGATCGGGCTAAGAACAATACAAGAATTGGTTCTCATAATCGTTAACATTCGTTAAAGAAAGGGCAGCATGTGCTCATCGCTAAACTGTAGAAATCTCAAGAATCCGTAGAATGATAGAAAACAAGTTATGGAAATTCGTTTATAACCTTAACATCCCGAATGTGGGACCAATTCCCCAAACATAATAAATTCTATATTTATGACCTACATTAATTCAAAACGAACATTAACAACTTCTTTCGTAATTGTTCTCCTTCCTTTCTACCTTGCTCACTTCCCAATTTTCTTTTCCCACCCTATCCAAACGTACTGATCGGTATAAAAGATCCCCAACTAGTGTTTTGGCTATGTATAAAAAAATGTAATAAAAAAATAAAATGACAATTAATAAAATAAGGAAGTCTAATGGTAAGGGTATGACAATGATATGATTCGTCGTGAAGACTGAACAGAATTGTAACAGCCAATTTTTTTTTTTTTTCCAGATAGAAGAAAATCATTAAAAGAGTCTTTATTTATCGTTCTAATTTCCGGGGGGAACGAAGTGAAGGACTGTGTCGACTTTAACGCACTAAAAACTACTATCCTGAAGTTGTTTAGCACAACCCCATATTTGAATACAGTATGCCCAACTGGCTGTAATATTTGATTGTAAATCAAAACTTTGTTATATGTTGAAAGCGAGGATGTCCGCCCAATTAGCCAATACAGCTGGTTGTATTTCAGTTCTAGTTCTCAGTTCAGTTCTTTCCATCTGAGCTTTGCATCAAGTGTCATACCAAGATATTTTGCTGAATTTTGATGTGGTATGACGACATTGTTTATTGTGACCGCTATGGACGACTCTATTATTTTGTTTGTAAAATTAACATGTGTGAATTTTGATTCGTTTAATTTAATTCTCCACCTTTTGCACCATAAGGAGATTTTGTTGTTTGCTTGTTGCAATTAGTTTGTTGCTTTGTTTATATTATTACCAACCGCTAATACTGCAGTATCATCTGCAAAAGTTGCCATCGTTGCATCTTCTAGTTCTGGTATATCTTGGTGTAGAGTAAATATAGAATGAGACCCAGAATGCTCCCTTGTGGTAACAACTAATAAAGAATTAAAAATTGTACGATTTGAGTATTTTAACGAAAGTAAATTTTATTTAACGAAACTTTAAACATTATAGTTATTTTATACAAATAAGTATAGAAAAAGATGAATAAATTGTAAGGTATGAGAATGATGTAATTTGTCGTGAAGGCTTAACTTATGCAAATTAGAACAGCTCATAAAGAAAGTGGTCGGTACGCTTTGAGTACTTTAACGAAAGTAAATTTTATTTAACGAATCTTTAAATACTATTTCGTATAAACTGTTAGTGTAGAAAAAGGTAGAAAAATATAGACAAATATATATATAATATATATTATATAGTTATTCTTGTTTGATTTAAAATGTTGACTCCTATTTAGCTCACTCAAAGAGTAATTTTCGTTAAGTATCGATACATCGATTATAGGTGTATTTGATGATGATTGTTGTATTCAAATTACATTATTTATGGTCTCAGTTATCTTATTTTACTGTTTTCACATGTGGTGGAACCTTGGTTAATACTGGGCACCCTTTTTGAACAATGGGATTCCAACTCCGGTGTACTCAATTGAAAAGTGAATGAAAAAGAAAAGCAAAATAGATTGTATTGGATAATTGTCGAAATGTTAATTGAAGATGTATTAATTTTCGGATTTTGACCATGCGGACGAGACGAAGAAAAAATAGAATTTCATGATCATTTTTGTAACCATATATTGTAATGTCTGCATATTTTCATAGAAAATAGCATTTGTAGGAAGATAAATTTGACCATTCAACTAATGAGTATGTCTATTACATATGAGGATTTATTATCATACCTCATGTATATTAGAATATTTTGAAAGATAATCTAGCATTTCATAACATATAGACAACCAATGATTTATCCCGAAGAGGTGATAAAACGATCAGATCTTGGTGAATCTTCTTACAATTAAGCAGAATGTCTGGCAAATCGAACAATGGCTTGGGAGAATCACATATTGCATATTATGGTGTCATATAAATAATAATATTGAAAAAATATTTTAAAAATGCTGTCTCGTACTCGCAGATAGCATTTTAGATTAATTCGCTCTAGTAAAAGATATTTTTGGTTTTAGGAATTTTGAAGTACCATCACTTTTCTATACAGAACTTGAAAATAATTCACAATAATCATCCTGTAAAATATTAGATTATACTTAAAATTAGGTATGGCTTCAAAACATTAAGAGATGGATATGTGTATTAATTATACAATAGTAAAGAAGTAGAAATTTGATTCCGTGATATCACAATTGATGTATTTGATTTAAATGTAACGGATTATCAACCACTACTATAGCTACCTACTCATCTAGTCATTACTTAGTAACGAATTAAACACAATTACGACAGCATTAAGCAACCAGTTTAAAAGTAAACAAACAAGCTTTTGATAACAAACATCCATTAATGGATAGGCATCAGAAGAAGAAGAAAAAGCAAAAACAAACACAAAAAAAAAAACGATTCATTTAAATTGTCCTCATTTATGAGAAAAAAAATACAATTTTTTTTTAAATTTGAATTTATTTAAAAAACACATAAATTACGTTAAAATTTTCTTATTTTACAGTTATAAAATTAACACTTTATTATATTAATGTCTCATATATGTTTGTTTCACTTGAATATAATTTTTAATGTAGGTAATATAAGTATATTATTAGTGGTAGAGTGAAGTAATAGTTCCGAAATGGTCTCACGTTTGATTTTATTTAAATTTTACACAAAGAAACAAACCTGAGGGTATGATTTAATAATATTTTGTGGAGGTCCCCAGTATTGGTATTAGGATTAAAAGGTTAAATTGCTGACTTGAGAATTTCATGAACATGTCAAATTAGATTTCAATATCTTCTAAGCTATTCCAGCTCTTGAAAGTACCATTAAGTTTTGTAAAATTTTCTTCAAACACTTGTTTTTTTCATGGGGTTCCCATTATTCGCATTGGCATTTACAGATTAAATTACTTTTTTAAAAATTTTATCTACATATAAAAATTAAATTTCAATGTCTTCGAAGCTATTCCAACTCTTGAAAGCATCATTGAGTTTTGTAAAATTTTCTTCAAACACTCGTTTTTTTCATGGGGTTCCCATTATTCGCATTGGCATTTACATATTAAATTACTTTTTTGAGAATTTTATTTTATGGACATATAAAAATTAAATTTCAATGTCTTCTAAGCTATTCCAGCTCTTAAAAGTGTTATTAAGCTTATAGGATAAATTCATGAAATTGAATTCGAATCTTCTTCATTTTCATGGGGGTTCCGAAGTAATCGCATTAAATGCAAATTTTTTAATTACTTAATATGTTAAGTCAGGCATTTGAAAATCTTATGAATATATTTTAAATTAAATCTTAATGTTTCTAAGCCATACTGAAGTTCTTAAAAGTATCATTGAGCTCATATTATTTTCTTTAAACATTCTTTTTTGTCATGGGGTTCCCATTATTCGCATTAGCATTAAGAGGTTAAATTACTTATGTACACGTAAAATTAAATTTTAATGTCTTCTAAACTGTTCCAGATCTTGAAAGTACCAATGATCTTGTGAGAAAGTTTAAGAAATTAAGATTATTTGCTTTCATAATATCTTAAACCAGTCATTTGAAAATCTTAGGAATACTTCAAATTAAATCTCAACATTTTTTTATCTACTTTAATTCTTGAAAGTATAATTGAATTTATGAGAAAGCTTTCTTCAATACCCCGAACGGAAAATTTCAACTTAGATAGAGAAAGTTTCAGTCCAACATTATCAGACCAATTCAAGCTTATATCAATATATACTTAGAACACTTGAAAATACTGGATTTAGGGGATATATGCATAATTGGTTCGCCTCTTATCTTAATTTTAGATCGCAAATAGTAATTGTAAGCGATGGTGTAAGTGATAAAAAATTTGTAAACATTGGTGTTCCACAAGGATTAGTGTTGGCCCTCATTTTATTTTTGATACATATTAACTCCATACTAAAACAAAATTTTTAAGAGAAAATAAGTGCATTTGCTGACGATATTGGTTCTGCGTGTATGAGTCAGAGAGTCCGCTTAATATAATTTCGGATATTAATCATAACTTATATTTATTAAGAAACTGGTTTTTCGTACATAGACTGGTGATTAGCAAAAAAACTAAAATTATGTAATTCGCATTTTCAAGTCTAAATGAAGTTGAGACTGATGTCTGGTTTCATGCACCTGAATTCGATAAATTTAAGACTAGAAATAAATTTTTTCCTATGTGTAATGATGATGGTTGAGATTATTGAAAACTATAAATATTTAGGTTTAACTATAGATAGCAGATTAGGTTGTGTAGATCATACTAACAAATTATTTCAATATTTTCGTTCAGTTCTAAGAAGTTTCTTTCGCTTGAAAAATGTCTGTCTGAATTTTTCAGTCAAAGTTCCAATATGGTATAGTGTGCTGGAGGGCACACATTCTAACAAACTTCAAATGTTGCTTATCCTGCAAAAATATGTTATAAGGAAAATTTGTAATAAAGATCGTTTTCGTCATAGTTTTCCGTTATTTGTCAATTTGAATATTCTTCCTGTACGTCATTTGTACTACTGTTTTAAAGTTCTTAAAACATTTTATTATAAGTCAGGGCTCTTAAATTACAGAATTTTGAACTCTCGTCACCTGCGTGCCAACTTTAGATTTCTTGTGGTTGTTCCGAATTTCCGTACTACAATTTTTCGTGATTTCTATACTGTTACATCGATTCCACTATATAATCATTTACCGGAACGTATTAGCCTATACGTTGAAAAGCCGAAAGAAAAAATAACGTTGGATAGGATATACTCTACAAAAATCTGTTAACAACATTCGCAGAGAGTTCTTAGAGTACACGTTGCAGCTCAGAGGGCCGAGAAAAACATGAAAAGCAACTGTTGTAGCCAAAGAATGTACTCAATAAAGAACATGGCCACAACTGAAGAGATTAGTCACATATAGTGTTGCAGGTCAGTAAACGTCAACGCCCCATCAGAACGACATCAATTTGACCATCATGTCAATCACGTCAATCACTTTTATTTAGAAGTGACATTCATATGCAATTAAAGCAATTGTCGTCACTGACGCTTTGGAATTTTGAAGCAGCACCAAACTTTAATATTTTATAATTCATTTTCATATTTTAATCTGTTTCTTATTAAAAGTGTTATTATTTCATTACTCCACAAAGAAAAAAATTTCTTACCTGGTTTCTACATCACAAATTTTTGGAATTTTTGACAATTTATGTTATTTTGTACAAACGCTGCAGCAGACAAAACAATGCCAAAAAAAAAATTGAAAAATTGACAATCACTTGCAATTGCAATAAATATTGTCATTAATGACGCTAGCATCAAAATCGCACGCAAATGACATTCTGGGAAAAGACTTGCTTATGTTTAACAATTTCGTTGGGTAAATTTTAATGAAAATTTAATCGCAGAAGTTTTTCGGAATTATTTCCAAGTATATTGGAAATATAACATAAATAATTTTAAAAATCCCCAAAAAAAAAAAAAAATTGATCTCAAATTTAACTTCTCCAGCTGATACAAAATTTTTAATTAACAAAATCATTTACAGTTATTTACCAAAATACACACACACATTACAATTTGCATAGAAATATTGAAATACATTTTACAAAAATGTTTTTTTTTGCAAAATTATCACTATTTCATCACTACAATAATATTTCATCTCATATACATATTAGGTTAGTAACTATATATATATATATATATATATATATACAAGAAAAAAATGTGTTAAATAGTTAAATAAATATGAAAAAAAAAATAAATGAAACCTAATTTCACACCTTTATTTAAACGCTACCCACTAAAAATATCACCTTCTTTTATACAGCACCTCCAACATTATTTCTCATACCTCAATAGTGTATATTATATACAAATGGTGCAAAAAATCATTTTTTTTTTAATCTGTTTAGTAAACACCAACAGACCTAAAAACCGTAGAAAAACAAAAACAAAATAATTCGCACTTCTATGTAAGTACATCTAGTCATAAACAACTTAAAAAAAAAATGAATCGATACTCTCTATACAATATTATGGTAATGTAATATTGTATAGTTAAAGACTAAACTATTACAAAATAACACAAGAAGTTAAAATTAATAAAATAAAAAGATACAAACGATAGATATAACTATTAAGTTGGTGACCATGAAAATAAATAAATAAAGTTTCACAAATCATCATCGTAAATATCTACCGTATATTATTTTTTTTTACCACCATTACTTTGATGTAAGTGAAATAAAAAAAATACCGCTGTCGCGTCGTACCACCACCAATCATCATCATCATCATCATCATCATCAAGACAAGAATTAAGCAAAAAAAAAAAAAGAAAAAGAAAACATAATAAAAAAAACAACCTTCAAATTGCAACAAAATAATATCAAAACACAGCATCACGAGACTGACACGGTAAAGAAGTTTATCAACATTATTATTGCTCTCAACATTATTTAACGTGTTCTTTTAGGTACATAATAAAAATAGAAAAACAATAAATAAAAAAAAATAAAAAAACCAGCAACAAAATTCAAGTTCGAATATTTTTTTTTTTTTTTTTAATGTTTTTCTTGTAGGTATGTGCAACATTAAACTTTCATGTAGCCCAGACGCGGAATTAAAAGAAACAAAACACCATTCAATTCTTCAGCTGTCACATTCAAGTATTCAACATTTTAAGTTAATAAAAAATCAAAAAAAAAAAAATAAATAAAAAATTACGAAAAAGTTTACCGTATCGTCGTGATTTTGACCGTCAAATCGAAAAAAAAAAATCATTATCTAAAAATCACGGTTCAAACAGATGTTGTTGTTGTTGTTGTTAGTGCTGTTGCTGTAAATTAGTTAACAAAAAATTTATTTTTTATTCGAATTAAACAGAAAATAAGAAATAAAAAAAAAAGCACCAAATAGTTGTTAAAAAGTTGAAAGTCATGGTCTCTATCATGATGATCTTTTAGTATAAATGGTTAATTGATGCAACAGCAGTGTGATATTTTTTTTTATACTAGTTATAATAGCCAATAGTTTTGATAGTAGTGGTAGTAGTCATAGTAAGTATCATGAAAAACAAATAATGTTTATTAGGAAATAAATTGAATATTGGAAGCATAAAAATTGTATATCAGATGTTGCTGTAACATACTTGAATCTAATATACTCTAATATAAACTTAAGATTTCCCAAAAAGAAGTATTCAGTTACATTATGGAGATTGTATAGGTTCTAGAATAGATGTATATAGGTACTAGATCGTATATTCTATTTGTTGGCGACGTCATAGCTTGCAAAATATATAAATATTTCCAGAAATACACTGATTCTATAATTGACATCAGAGGAATAATAGCGTTCATCATCAAGAACATAGACCTACAATTCTGAGATAAACTAAGGGGAAGTACAGATAGATCTGAAGAGGTCGCGCTTACCTAGAACTCCCCGTTAAAAAACATTGGTACTAGAATCTACTTTAATAGAAACTTCAGGGTTCTTTTAGGAAGTATCAATTTCATTACGGTCATCCGACTCTAATACAAAGTTAAAACCACTCAAGCGAAGCATAAATTACAACATGTTAGTACTTAGTTGGTCAGTACTTCAATCTACTCTAAAAGAAATATAGATTCGTCATTGGGCGATACTTGAATCAGCTCTAACATAAATTTAAGAAGTTCCAAAAGAAATATCAACAACATTTGTCAATACCTGAATCGACTCTAATACAAACTGCAGACTCACCAAAAGAAGCATCAATATTAAATTAGGAAATTGGTCGATACTTGAATCTACTCAAATAGCAATTTAAGGGTTCTTATAGGAAGTATCAGTTACAGTAGGGAGTTTGTAGTTGAATTTATGTTAATAGAAAATTTAGGTCCCCGCAAAGGTAGAAAAATTTGAGCAAATTACGTAAACGTAAATGTCATATTGACACAAATACGTATAGCTGTCACATTCATTTGTTTATAAATTCAAATATAAATATTTTTGTCTACGCCAGCAAACCAAGTAGAATTATATTGTCCGATACCGGTTCTATCATGGTTATCTAAAATTTTAAAGCAGTTCATGCTTAAACGTCTCCAACCGTTTGGACAATTTGTATTCATAGCAAAATACAGCAACTGCACTATAGAATTGTTGGATCATTTCGCCACTTTGATAGAGCATGCATTCGATGAAGCAAAATATTGTAGAATTGTATCTCTTGATTCTTCACACGCATACGACAGAGTGTGACATGATCAGAGTGTGATATACAACAGTAAGTGACATGATGGTCTCATACATAAAAAATGTAATACCCTTCCAGACATATTTTGCAAATTACTGAAGTCATACATACATATCCAATAGAAAATTTAGATTAGCAGAACAAGCAAAATCTAATATGTAGCAGGGACCCATCTTATACAGACTGCTAATATCCACAAACAAAAAAACAAACACTACAAATCAAGAAAAAAAATCAAATTTTAATAGGAAGACATTCAAAACTTAGTCTATATTCCAAATTTTAAATATACACATAACAATACAAATAAACCCATCGGAACATAACATATGAAATGGATTTATAGAATGATAATTACCTTTGGGATTGCGCTGAGAAGTCGAACTTTGTTAATTATACAGTGCTATCAAAATGAGTTTTTTAAAACCATCACCAACATATACCGCTATGATTCATACGAAGATTCACCCACATACATATCAGAATTGACATTAAACATGCAAAACAGATTGATTCGATTATACAACAAACAGAGCTGTTCGAGATCAGATGAAACAAGAAGGCTGGAAAAAGCTAAAGCATTAGTGTGATGAGCTATAGAAATATTGGTTCCTGTAAGTCCAAACAAGTCTTGTAATTTGAAGTAGAATTTAATTACAGTAATAACTTATTCAAATATGTAGCAAGAGTGTACTAATAACCTAAGGGTATTTGGGAAAGTGATATTTGTTTTGGAAATTTATTATTAGCTTGAATCTACCTCTCCTCGAAATTTTATTATAATATGACAAAACTAATCTAAAAAATTGCTAGCTGCAGAATAATATTTGTAACCAAAGGGTTAGTATGCCAAATCACTATATAAGCGAACTTAACATTAATTATATCTGAGTCGCTGTTCTTATTAATAAAATATTAATATTACAAGCCTATATACGTTGATCTTTTCTAGTCTTATAAACCTACGATATACATATCAAATATGCTTAAGAAATTAGAAGAATGAAGAAGAAAGAAGAACGCTGATTGGCATTTTCTTCATTCGACTGAAGAAGAGAAGACAATCTGCATTTGCTTCCAAAAATATTCATCCAGGACTCGAATTTCACAAGTACGAACAATAAAGAGGTGGCAATTGAAATTAGTATGTATACACATTTCCGCAATTGTGGGAATGGCAAAATTTAAAAGTTAAATTGCGAAATTTAATACATTTATTATACCGGTTTATTTAGTAGTGAATTTTCATTTGTCAAAAAAAATTATTTTTGTTTAAAACAATTTCTTGAGACTTGAAAATTACAATATAAATTAGCATATATTCAGCATATAATTTTGCATCCTTGCGGAACTGTCCAAGTTGAAATTAAAAGTAGAATGTAAAATTCATAAAAAGCTTGCACAGGTGAAAAGTGTGAAAAACTGAAAAAATATCATTCTTGTCTATTCAACCCCGGATTTAAAATCAGACCTCAATTGTGGGATCCGACTTTAGATATGTATCTGGCTATTAATAAGAAACCTTTATTATTAATATTTTGAATTTAGAAAAGATACATATTTCAAGTAAGCCCTCAAACTTAACCTAAGAAGAATTGCCAAAAGGTGTAAATGGAATGAAAACAATACGCAAATAGGATAACAACAACAATTAATGTTTGCTGTTATATTGAATGTTGAATTTTGAAAAAAAAAAAACCAGAAAATAAATCACGGATACATATTCAATGTTAACCATCTGTGTTGTTATTGGATCGTGGCTGATGTTGATGTTATTTTCGTATTTTTTTTATTTCTGTACATGCGAAGAAAAAGATTATTTACATTTTTAGACAACGAATTTAGTTGTTGTATCACTAATTCGTCAATTCATGTGTGCAGAGAAATTGTAGAAGGTGTGGAATGATGACGTAAGATGTAAGGTGTAACATAATTAGACGTAAGGTGTTCGAATCATAGAATTGCTGAATTGCTTTTAATATATGTAACTGTAATGTGAACAATTGTAATTATTAATTGTAGTTTGTACTTAGAACTCTATCACTATAATCATTAAAAAAAAAAAACTTGTAATAATGATTAATAATAATCAAATATTGAATTCTTATCGTATAGTTTTAATTCTAGTTCTGTATTTGTCGTTTTAGTTTGATCATAGTATCAATGTAGAAATGGAGAATGGAATTACAAGAGACTTTCACGATCCTAATTTGATCACATGGCAAACAAACTGCAGTCACTAATCATATATGCGGCCCAAGTAGGATTGTTTATGAATGTAAATAAACAAAACTGATACTAATCAGCACAGCAGCACCCTTGCAACTGTAATTTGTAAATTGGTGATCAAAATGTAGAATAGGTGACGTCATTCTGCTATCTTGCAGTTTTATTACTGTGGATGGTGAATGAAGCGGATGTTGATGTTGAAAGCCGCATCCGAAAGGCACGCTCAACACATGGTGTTTTGAAAAACTTTTGAAGATCTCAAAACATTTTAGAAAATCGGAAACTTAAATTTTTCAAGTCTAACGTTTTAACTGTTTTTGTTTTATATGGATGCGAAACATGGAAAACAACAGAAATATTGACTCGCGCATCCAGACATTCATCTCGCGCATCAAGACATTTATTAAGAAATATGTTCGTTGGAGCAAGCTTGTTGATGTTCTATGCACCCGCGAGGAGCGACAGAATCAATGATGATGATGAATCAAATATAGAGACTTATGAGTGTCGTTGGGTAATTTAAGTAAGCATTGCCAAACTATAGGTCATTTAACCTATATAAATTAATTTTTTACACATTAATTTGGAGTGTCGCAAGATTGGAGGAATGGAAATATCCTTATTATTAGTAGGATAGTTCCAGTAGAGCCGGAAATTGTCTCCAACAGATGACCAAAGACTACTTAAGAAAGTACGCGATTGCAGAATCAAGCTGACCCACGCAAAATTGTTGGGACAGTTAGACATCCATCTATACAATTCAAGAAACGTGTAACATGATTACAAAAAGTATTCAAGCCATTCAGTATAGCCAAAATATATTTTTTTTAAAACAAAATGATACCAACCAAAAAGTTTTTTATATTTATTATTTACAAAATATTCTCAATAGTATCAAATTAAATCAAAAATCGTTGAATTTGAATGTCAACACACACACATCTACAAAAATTAAATTTTATTCATTTTAAACTCTATCACAAAATCCTTTAAGTCATTTTAATCTCCTAAACAATGTCGCCCCCCTTCACTTAATTCTAAAATCAAAAAAAAAAAAAAACAATGAAAAAATTACAAAAGACAAATCTTGACTGATACCCATTAATCATGACAAATTTCCTTGAAATTGAAAAAAAAAAAGAAAATAAAACAAAAGAAAAAAACAATCCAACATTTGGTATTTTTAAATCACCAAGGATCTTAGAATATACTCATAAAATATCAACACAGAAGAATTTCTCTCAATAATGAAAATGCAAGTTATCGTCTCTTTCCTTGCGCGCATTTCTTTGCTTGCATCCCTGCATTAAATTTTAATTTAAAACATAAACGAATAGACGGCAACACAAAATAAAAAAAAAAAAAATAAAAAAAAAAGTTCTAGAAATAAAACAACAACTGCACTCTGTTGAATACTCTTGACTGCATCATCACTAGAATCTAAACGCATCAAAACACAAACAAAAAATTGGTTTTTGTTTTTAATCAAACATCACAGCACACCACTGTTATAGCGATATGATGAGAAAGTAAAATAATAAAAAATTACTGAATGGAAAAAAATTGGAATGAAATGAATTCAAATATGCAGCAAGCAAAGTCTTAGATTAGTAATCCATTTAGAACATCTGCATCCGCTTATAAAGAATCAAAAAAAAAACAAAAACAGAAACAGAAACACACTAATAACAAAATCTTTCGTTTAATTTTTGATGGACGGGACTCTTCATTTCATATTCATATACGAAATATCTTATGACTTATTAAATATTATTTGGTATATAACATTACAACCCACTACTTTTAACCTTTCAAATATACAAACAATGCTTCTCTTGTACAGTCTTATCTTCTAATTTACTATTTCTAGATCTCTCACGTCTTATTCATTATCGTAAACGAACAATAAAAGTTCTCAATATCATCTCTAATTTACTCTTTGATATTTATTCATTACTATTACTATGTTATTATTTAATTAACGTCTTCAAATATATGTCGTAACAATTTCAACGCCATTGCGATTCTCGAATGTGCACGAATTAAGTAAACACAACGCTTGGATGTATTTGGCTTGCAGAGAAATCAATGGAGTACAGTACAATAGGCAAATTCCACATGGGCAAATGGGCATTTAATTAGAATTTGAAAAATGTCCAATTAAGTTTGCTAACTGAACGGATACCCATACAATGACATGGCACTATTAAATCTTTAATATTGTCCAAAAATGCTGATCCCACTTAACAATTTTATTACTGTAGGATTCTTGCGCACTCTTATAACACTAATATAAACACTCTTATAGTAATATTAATCACATTATTCCCATATAAACATTATTGTAACACGTTTAGTACTTATCGGGAGTCATATAGGAGTCTTATTGTTTGATAAAATGTTACGCGGAATATTTACGTTTTCTCAGCTGTTGTAAAACGTATTTTTCTTCCCTTACCTTTTTAAAAAATAGTTTGATGAAATGGTAATAATTATAAAATAGACATACTGAAAGGTTTGAAATTTCGGCTTAAGCGGTTATATCTGTTAAATATCTATTAGTCTTACAAGCGACCTGACATTAAATACAACTTCCATATATAGGCCGGTACATACCAATCCATTAAATTTTCTTGATAAGGTTGAAAGACTTATTGGCAACTCAAATATGGATACCCCCTTTTGTTTCACCCCCTATAGTTGAAACATCTAAACTATTTTTTACGAATCAAAAACCCATTATAATACAAATAAAGAGACATAAATATAAATGTTTATCTATTAGCAATTATATTGTCCTAAACCTTGGCAAAAAAAAACATGTTGAAAGACCACGAATGAACTGGATAAGTTTATGTAAGAAGAAAAATATATTAATATAGCAAAATTTGATATGAAATGAAGCAAACAGTAAAAACAAAAATTTGGATAGAAATTTTGCCAAAATAATTAATAAATGTATAGTGTCCCACAGACTGACTACTATCCCAAAGAAGCAAAAAAAAAAAAAAACGCTATATCAACCCCCATATCACCCACTGTATCAAAAATCTATTAAAAATTAAAAATTATTTAAAATTGAAAAAATCGTAAATAATTTTTTTTAAACCCTACAAACCGCAGTGCAGTCAGTAAAAATATTTCTTGAACCGGTCTTGAACAACAGACCGATGGTAGAAACTATGGCTTTGTAAACATAGCAACCTTGGCTTTCACTATATAATAGCGGAATTCAAAATATATCTAACAGACATCTTTAATTGATGTAATTTTTTCTTACACTTAAAGACACCGATTGTGTATCGTGTCTAGCACATTGAATCTAGTAACGAACATCATCCCCATTCATCAATATTGAAAAAAAAAAATTGTTCAACGGTTTTCTTTATTCTTTTTTTATTTTTTTGCTTTTTTTGCAACAATCGTTTTATATATGTATATACATATATATACAAATACATGTACATTTAAATAAAAATTAATTCAATACCCTAAAGCTTCACAATTTTTTTTTAAAAAACTGTATTTTCGCGTGATTTGAATTGAAAGCAAAAAAAAAGAAAAGAAAAGAAAACCTTGGAATTCATTAATGCATAATTCAAAAATTTCAAATATTTTGGCTGTGATGTTTGAATTGAAATTGAATCTTATAAATAATAATATGTACATTCAAATAATATTAAACAAACAAAAAAAACAAAAAAACAGAAAAACAAAAATGTCGAATCATTTTGCAAAATTTTTATTTTTGTGTTTGCATTCAAATTTCACAGATGATTACTTCCTTCAATTAATTTTTATCCTTCAAATAATATTTACAATGTGTAGTAAAATTACTCCAATTGTAATGATTGAACATGGACTCACACTAATATTTAATAATTGTGATTTGAGTACCAAGGAATCAAATTTCACCACATAAATTCTATTATTTAAGCCATGGAATGAGATAGAGGTTTTTTAAATTGATATCAGACCAGCAACATCGTTCAATGTATCTTAGAAGTAGATTTTGAAATGGGGTTTAGAGCAGCATGAAGCGGTGTAAAATTAATTTGAATTGCATTAGAAATATTGGTAACAGTAACAGTAATATCGATACCAGATCAGCAACAATATCCAATATGTATATTAGAAAAAAGCTTTTGATAAGTGTTAGAACAAGATATTCATAGAAAAGATGCATGATAAAAAATGTTGGAACTATGGATTAATAATAGATTTGTTTCGGGTGCAAAAATGGGATAGAAAATAGAAGCAATATTTTTTCCCAATGCAACGAATCTGATTGTCCTGTAAATCCGGCTTCAGGTTTTACAGGACAATCAAAACGAAAATAGTAATAACAAAAATAGTAAGGAAAAATAACTTAAAATTAACTGTTTATTGTAAAAATTATTATAATTTACAACCGGAGCCGCTGATAGAGTTGATAATAAGTTCAATACTGTGTTTGATAATAATATGAATGCTCCGCACTGTTATTCTATCATGTGACTTGATAAATTTAACTATATTTATCTATAACACTGTAGCGTAGTATCATATTTGAATGTGGACTAATATAGGTGCATTCTGGCTGTTTTCGACTCGAAGTGGTACTCCATGTGATGAATGTTAATAGTTTTTGACACGCACAAAAAATCATTCAGAAACAGAGAGTTTGTTTTCAGTTTAAAAGTTATATGGGACCTTTGCATTTTTTTATATTTTGAAATGATTCAATTTCTATTTTGGCCATTACATTATGGCTTAAAACTGTTATTATCAAATATTGCCTAGAGCAAAATAATTCGTTTGCACTCAAAATTTAGTGTTCAAGATTGTTTATAATAATCCAATAGTTTAAACATTTTTGTAATTAAAAAAATATATACCATAGAATGTTTAAGCTATTTGCGCTATTATACTTAGAGTGCCGTTAATGTACTTCAATAGTGCCGTAATAGTGTCTCATTAGTACATTATGTTATAGTACTGTGCAGTTACAGTACAGGTTGACAAAATTAAAATTAACCAAGGTACTCTTTGCTAGATATCCCGAACTACCACTCCCCCGCATTAGTTCTGTAATAGTGTTTTGATATTGTCTGTACTAACATCTTGTTAAATAAAGAGACGCTATACACAAGAAATCGCTTTTTACACACTAAGTACATAGAACCAATAAAAGCCGTAAGTGAAAATACTACTGACGACGCCGACGCGTTGATAAATTGCTTCACGGCATATATTGGAGTTAGACAGAACTACATTTTATCACCAATGTTATTTTTAATTGTAATGAATAACAAATTGTGAACATCAATTGAATGTATTAGTCATTTAGACTACATCAATAATAGAGGATAGAACTAGATAGATAGATAGCAAACAATTAAATAAATTTGTTTCGGGTGCAAAAAAGGGGATAGAAAATAGAGGCAATATTTTTTCCCATCGCAACGAATCTGATTGTCCTGTAAATCCGACTTCACAGGACCATCAAGATGAAAATTTAAATACATAAACTGCGATCTGACTTCATGTCATAATTTTTTAATACAAATTTACAAACAAAGAATAGAACTCTATAAATACAGATTTTAATAATAATCCAAAAATTAAAAGACAAATATATTTAAAAAAATTTCTTTATCTGTCAAAAAAAAGTAAAAATACCAAAAAAAAATAAATAAAAAGAAAAACGAAACGAAATGAAGAAAAATTTTTTTTTTATTCATATCAATGTGGCGGCGTGTCGGCGACTCACTTACTATACAATTCTAATGGATAGTATAGTATTTGCTCTTACGGCTTTTATTGGTTTTATTTTATATACACAATATTGCATAACCTAAACATTCTTTTGAAGGTCAATTGAGTTGATTGAATACAGTTTTTTGTTTTTAATTTTTTTTTTTGTTATCTAAAAATAGCAAAAAATCTAGAGATTTTAAGATTTCGTTGTCACTCTAAAAAATAGTTTGCTGTTTTTTTTTTTTGTTTTTGGTCATGACTAAAAAACTTAAAACAACATTTTTTTGTTTTATAAACTTTTAATAAGATATCAAAAAGTGACAGATAGGTTTTTTTTAAAACACATATGTACATTGTTGGGGATACCGACTTCCTTATTGGTATATAGCTAGAATAAAATCGTACCTGTATAGGAAAATTATACCGAGTACCTACCGGGCAGAATGCGGTTTTATTATACTTATAAAATTATATTTAAAACAAAAAATATAAAGCCGAATTCTGTAAAGAGCTAAAATTTAGGTCGTACAATGGCATAATATGGTAGATGTTGTTACCAAAGTTATAAGTTTCAACTTGCTTTAAACAGACTAAGTCTACGGTACAACGTAGGGGATAAGACAGTTGAAGGATGATTCTTATCTCCACCCTATTAACCAACCAAGTCTACGGTGAAGATGGCTTGTATTAAAAGAAGGATAGAAGACGTTGGATAGATGCATTAACATGCATCATAGAAGCCAACATTTACGTGTAAAAAAAAACGAAATTTAAAGTGAAGAAGACTAACTAACGCTCGGCCAAAACAAATTTGCATTACCGAAAGCCAAATATCAGTAAATATAAAACAAAATATCAAAATAAATCCTACGAAGACAATTTTAAGATTCCATCATGATCGCATAAGACAGATAAATAATCCCCATCGAAAAAATAAAATATCGTATTTCCAGTTGAAGAGAAAACACTCATTCAAAAATTTGAGGGAATACATAATCAGGCTCAGCATCTACTTGATAAGGGTTAGACATGTAATTTAATGCACAAATTTACACTTATTTTGAAAGGCGGATTTTTAGACCAGGAAAATAGTCGAAGCTTTGCTATTTTTTTGACAGCGGAAATTAAACGGAAATGATCCGGAATTGATAATGCACCATTTTTTATTATTTTATTAGTTCTGAATTCAAATAACTATGAAAAAAAAATAATTTTTAATGGAAAAAGGAAACAAGGAGAAAATATATAGGGTAATAGTAAAAGAGTGCGTGTTTTTGGACATCTCTCTGCAATCCAACATACTTATCTAATATAACGAAATTGTCATTACTTCTGAACAAAGAGCAGACTTGAAACAATGGCTAAAAATCACGCCATATAAAAATGCGGCTAGTTAAAATCCCGCCTTTTCGAAAAATATATAAAAAAGGTATGGGTATGTAAAAGGGTTAAATTTTCGGAGATTGCAGTAAAAACAGAATTTTTATATGCCGGAATAATTATTAGCAATTTTTATTTTTGCCAGGACATTGTATGTCACCCAATATTTTTCAATATGATTCAAATTTAAGTTTTTAAAATAAATGTAGTTTATATCATTTTTATAAAAATATAGGTAGACTTCAGGTCTTTAACTTAAAAACAAAAATTAAAGCAAAGAAAATTATTTTTAAAAATTGTCACAAAATAATTTGAAATTATACATAAAAATTTAGTGTATCGGAAATGCTTAGAAACAATAAACAAATAAAACAAAAAATTGAAAACGATTTTTGATGACTCAGGTGTCAAAAAACTTTAACTAAAAAAAAAAATAACAAACTAATAACAATAATAAAAAATTAAACGTAAAAAATTAGTAGTAAACAGCGGGAAAATTTGAAGATTTTTTTATTTTTATTTTTTTTTTTGATTTCAACCACAACAAAAAAAATCTACTAAAAACTAATTTGTCATAATTTTACGAGTTTTAAGCAAAAAAATAAAATTAAAATTTTTTTGTGAAAAAATTTAACAAAAATTAAAAATTACATTGACTGCTACTAACGTACGTTATTTAATTTGTCTCATCGTGTCTCTTTCTAATATTTTCATTAGATGATTATGTTTATTTTATTATAATAGTTAGTGCTTAATTTAACAATTCAAATTAATTTTGAAAAATACTTGTTTATACATTACACAGTAGGGTCTCAATAATTTACAGTCATTTGATAGAATACTATTGAATTTGTTGGGTAGGTCTTGTTCAAACACATTAGATTGTATTACCAACTTCAGCAGGTGTCGCTTTTGTGAAGAAAATCGAAGAATGATATCAGGGCACTAACTGTTGTATTTTTTGTATTTTATATTTGGTCTCAATTCACAATTACGGGCTGTGACAACCGATATATAGTATATACTACATAACACTAGGCCACTGTCATCAGCAAAATTCTATATTGGATTGAAGGTTGTTTAAAGTAATTTTTGTGATGAAAATCAAGAAGAGAGTAGGTGAAAAAACAGATTTTTGTAGAACACCAACATTTATGGAAAAAATTTCATGACTCGAACTTAAAATATTCAACCCATTTAGAAAATCCAAACTTTGTATTGGAATTTAAAAAAACATGTTAATTTTTTGACAAGCTTTTTTCTGCAGAAATATAGCATAATTAATTGAAAAATGACGATAAAGGGTTTTTTAAGACCAAAAATTGATTTCAATCGAGATTTTCAAATGGGAAAAAATGGGTATTTTTTTATGCAAATTCGAATTCTACGTCAAAAAATAAGTAATTAATAATATTCCGCAAGTTGAAAATATCACCAATCGATAGAGCACCCTCGATTTAGTTAATAAAATTTTTATTTAATTTTATCATAACAGCTCCTTCCCTTCTTAAAAAGCTGATAAGCATGCTATGGAGCACCCGGTATACAGATTGTCAAATGCATTTCAGTAAAGCTGCAGCAGTATATATTAATGTTTCAATTAATTGTCGAATCGAATCGTTCAACGTTATTAAATAAATTATTACAATTGGATATAATTTGTCATTTCAACGATCAAATCGAAATTATAATCGATATGCATAATATCCTGTTCACACTGTGCTCTATAACATGTTATCAGCGATTAACTAGTTTTGCTAGGTGTTATAATTAAAAATTTTGTATATAAATGAAATTGTCAAGTATTATATGTTTTCCGGGAAAATACGAAAAATTAAAGGGCTACCCTTGAAAATTAGTTTCACTCTAGACAGAAAAAATATTGTCAATGGCATATTGATGTAAAAAAAATTTGTTTATTTATTTTTTATAAACAAAAAAAGATAAAATATAAAGCAACAATAAAAAAATGTTTTTTAAAATATAATATTTACATAGATGTAAAAGTCAAATGAAAACTAGTCATTCGAAGTGTGAACAATTGTTTCTATAACTAGTTATCTGAGCTCGATATAATGGTGTACACTCGTAGTGTGGACACCTTATAGCATAGATAATATTATAGCATTCTTAGTTGATTTAATAATTAGATAAAACATATTAAGGTTGGGTTAAGTTTTATATATTACAAATTTTATACAACAAAATTATAAGTCACGAAATTATGCTTTTTTTTAGTGTTCTGGCAAAAAGCAGAAAGTAAGATAAAATTTGGTAAATCAGAAATGTGCAAATTCAAAATTTACAAAATTTTAATACAATCTGAACATAAGATAGTTGACTACAAATTTGTGTTATTTACTAATTTTAAGAACTAAAAATGAAAGTTTGAAATGTTACAAAAAAAATAATCACTTCAAATTATTGTGACCCTACTGTATTTATTATTATTATATTATGAATAAATGTGTTTGGGGATGTATATTTGACCACCTATTAATTTAATAAATGATTCAAATAATTTGTACAATTGTACATTTACATATATATATAATACATAATAAAATAACAAAAGCAAGGTTAATGAAACTTTGTTAGGTTATGAAAAGGTGCAAAATTTTCATGTGTTTACCCGCAATTTAAAGGTCATTAAAATAATTTTTGTTGTTATTGTATTCTAATTTTCAATGATTTAATTTTTGCAAATTAAAATTTACTCTGTCATATTTTTTTTTTTCGTTTTATGATTACATAAAATTTGAAAACATTTAATCGATTTGAACTTGAAATTACAAAAAATAAAAAAATAAGCATGAGTATCGATTATTAAAATCGATTATTAAAAAAAAAAATGAAATATGATTTGTTAATTTGACAATGACATTGAAAGGTAGTTTAATGAGTAGCGTTATGGTATGATTTGATTTTTTTTTTTTTTTTGGAAGAAATTTAACAATATCAATAATTATTTTGTTATTCCACATTTCATTTCGGTATGAAGATTTTAATTTTTAATTTTAATTATAATTTAGAATAAATTTGTCAAATATGGAGTTGGGGTAAATAAGTATGAAAAAATGTACGAATATTTTTTTGAGTAGACTATTGTATACAATGAGAAAAATATTGTATCTAAGTGCAATAAAATAACTGTGAGATTGAATTCAGCTCAAGCTGAATAAGAAAATTACATATATACCTACCTATTATAATTAGTTTACATTGAAAAATTGAAATTATAATTAAATTCAGCGGGATGATCTGAAGAAGAATAGTTTTAGGTATATTAAAAATGTGATTAGATTTTTAAATCAATGAATTTGGCTCTATGGCATTTTCATTATTTTACTCTTTGCATAAATATATATTTTCAAAAATGTATATATAGCTACTTAGGTGGAATAAAATAACTAGATAATAAGAAAATTACATATTTATTTATGTTAATTACATATATATCTATGTAATATCAGCAGGATCTGAAGAAGAATAGTTTTAAGTATATTAAAAGTGTGATTAGATTTTTAAATCCATGAATCGCACTGCCCTCTGGAATTTTCATTATTTCAGATTTTCTATTGTAAAAATGAACAATGCATCAATGTTTCACAATTCATCTTATACTTATAGTATATGCTGAATTATTAAACGCTGCCACAATGTTTAATTTCGAATTTACTCATTCTCAGCTCAGATTGTGTTTGAAAAAACAAAGCAACTTGTAAGAACTAGTAAACTTCCAAAATCTTTTAAATTATTTAGAGTAAGGTTAATATAATTGTATGATATTTAATTTTTTATTTAGTTTGACAATTCTAATTATAATTTTAATAATTTTGTTTTTACTCAACTTGACAAAACCAATTGATGACATATGAAGCAGCTTAATTAAAGCTAAATCAGAATTTATGTATTTAATCAATTTTATGTATTTAACTTTTCTGAGGTAAGTTATATAAAATAATATGTAAATAATTAAATTCAGCTGAAGATGAATAAAAAAAAAAATAATACGTTAGTAATTAAATTTTCAGCTAAAACTGAATAAATAACAGTATACATATGTGGAGTACACATGTTATAAGTAGTCAAATTGTAAAGAATATCTAAAGGAAAACTGAAATTAGTTCTCATTGATATTTTTAAACCCTGAGCAGGTATTGAGCTTTAACAAAAAATTCTTTAAAATAATAATTAGAACAACAAATTAAATATTCGATTGTTAATGTTAATTATCCAGTCTTAACTATATTAGTTTGTCTTTTTAAATTAGAATAGTAATTTCTACCTATCTACTCATCTATTTAATCATCATGTTAAGTTATTATATAATGCTTATTCATGACAAAATATTTTAAATATAAAAATTTTTGTTTAAACCATTTAGATAGTATCCTGATGATGGTGTAATAACCGAAATCGATCACGATATTAATAACAGAATTAGTGAAACATACCTATAGTTTCCAATCTTGATTTTCAATTTGTTTCATAATTTCACTAAACCTTCAATTCAAAAATATCAAATTCAGCTGAGCTGAATAAGAACAAATTTGTGTATTTTATTTTATTTTCTATAAATATTAGATAATAGTAAATAAATATCAAATTCAGCTTCAGCTGAATTATAAAAATAAATAAATATTATCAATTTTAGTTAAAGAAATATTTTGAAAATTAAAATATAAACAATTCAGCAATAAATTTCTATTTTAATAACTAGGCACAAATTTTTTTTAATATAAAATTTTTTGTTCAGACCGTTTTGAGTTTAGGCAGTCTTCTGATGATGATGTTATAACCGAAATCGATTAAGATATATAATAAAATTAGTGAAACATACCTATAGTTTTCAATTTTTTATTTTTTTTTTTCATAAATTATAATATTAAATATTAACTAGTATAGTATAAATGTACTAAAATAATTTAAATAAAGCTGAACAGATGAAAGAGTAGTTTTTTTCAAATTTATTTTTATATTTTCTTTTTTAATTAACAAATTTCAAATTCAGCTACGCTGAATAAGTACAAATTTGTGTATTTTATTTTATTTTCTATAAATATTAGATAATAGTAAATAAATATCAAATTCAGCTCCAGCTGTCTTCTGATGATGTTGTAATAACCAGAATCGATCAAGATATATAACAAAACTAGTGAAACATATAGAGTTTTCAATCTTAATTTTTTCATTTTTTTCCATAAATTATAATATTAAATAGTATAGTATAACAATTGTATTAATATAATTCAAATAAAGTTGAACAGATGAAGGAGCAGATTTTTTTAAATTTATTTTTATGTTTTCTCTAAACTTTTAATTAACAAACATCAAATTCAGCTACGCTGAATAAGTACAAATTTGTGTATTTTATTTTATTTTCTATAAATCTTAGATAATACTGAATAAATATCAAATTCAGCTTCAGCTGAATTATGAAAATAAATAAATATTATTAATTCAAGAAAAAAAATATTTAGAAAATTAAAATGCACATTTACATTCCACATATTGATGCAGAAGGTCTTCTTGCTTTCTTTCAAAAACAAATAATTTAATTTCGAAATTTCTATTTTTGAAATCTTTATGTTCAAGGTATTTTCTTCAATACATTTTCATTTTCAAGATATTATTTTTCAAGATTTTTTAAGAATTTATTAAAAACACAAATTTTTATAAAAATTAAAATTATTTCAGATAAGTTTATTATTTACTGTTATTTCATTTCATATTTCTTATTATTATTTGTTATTTTTCTTTTTAAATTTATCTTTTCATAATTGATTTCTGTTTATTTTATTCCTCACATTTATCAATTAAATGGGGTAAATATGAAAAGAAAAGAAAAAACAAAAAGCAAAAAGGAAATTGTTAAAAAATAATTTTTCTCTTAGTTTCTCATCATTCTTTATTTATTTATTTATTTATTGCGCCCTTGACTCACAACAGATGTGATAGTGATTTTGATCGTTCGAGAATTTAAAGTAACAACAATAACAATCAAAACGCAATAATGAAAAAAAAAACAAATTCAAGCAACAATTGAAGAGAAAGACATGAAAAAAGGAACAAAAACAAAAACAGATTCTTTCATTTGAACCATTTAAAAATAAAGTTCAAGTTGGTTAGAATACAAGTCAAGAGATTGTGCTAAAAATAAGTACAAAATAAAGATTAAAAACGAAGTTTGAAATAGATTAACCATATAGGTTTGTTTACTAAAGCGCGAACCATTGATATATATATTTTTTTTTTTAAATGATTAAAGAGGAAATGAAATGAGGTAATTGCTCAGGCTCTTTCACCAGTTTTGATTTTGGAATATTTAAATTTTGTATACCTTTTAGATTACACTCTTACAAAAAAGTCTAACAACATAGTAATTATTTAATTATGTTTATTGTAATTTAGATTTTAAAGATTATCACTTGCTGGGACCTGCTTTATAAATACCTTCATAGAATACATATTATAGATTATATATCCTATTGTAATCAGTGAGCTGTTTTATAACCTCAAAAAACGTTATGTTCACACAAATACCACAATTTAAACATTATGACATTTTTTTTAATTTAAAATAATTATATGATTAAAGTTTAAGAAACTGCTTCTCGTGAGGTCATATAATCTACACCCTATGCCAATAATGAAAGTGTTTCAAGACACTGATGATAATGATATTGATAATTAAATATAACTTCAGCTGGCATGGCACTAAAAGACAAATATTTCATTTAACTACGGTCATATACAGTTTCATATAGAGCACAAACGTTTTTAATTTTTATTTTCAAAATCGTGCACCTCCAATAAACGGAAGTATACATTTTTTTGCACCTTGTACGGAAGTAATTCTTCTTTTTAAAACTGTTTTCTATTATAGTACTAACTATATTATGATTTTTTACTCCGTTAAAACGATTTTTTTTATTATTTACTTGTCTTGTTAGTTTTATGTGTGTTTTTTAATTATGTCTTGTGATTTTCGGGTCTTGGAATTATTGTTTTAAGTCGTTCTGGTCTTAAAATATAGTATAGTTCAAAGGTCTTTGGAGCATGACTACTCTATACATTTTTTGTAACATTTTGGCTACATTTTAGTTACATTTTGACTACAGTTATCGGTGCATAAACAAATGTTCCTTCTTCCATTATTTGTTGACAAAATTCAAAGTAACGGTACATTTTAAATTAACAAATGCCAGTACCAAAGCCTTCTATTTATTATATAGATATTTATTATATTCAGTTTATGATCATGATTCTCATCATCATAATAATCTAATTGGCCGCTTACGTCCACTGCTGACGTTAGACGTTATTTAACATTTTCATTCTTTTCTGTTTTATGCACTATTTGGCATATTTTTCATAACATCACTCCATTTAGTCTAATCCTGCGTTTTTTAAACATTTTGGATAGCTTTTGGCTACTTATTCTTCCAAGCCCTGTGATGATCTTCTATATGATACTCCTAGTCATATCCTAAATAATAATAATAATAATGAGAATGGTGATCCCCAGCATGCGTGGCCCGGGAGGGGTAATAGGTTGTTGGGACATTTTGACTACATTTATCAACGGATAAACCGATTTCCCTTCTTTGAGACACAACATGTAATTTTACATCATTCCCATTTATTTCTTATATCATCATGATCACCAATGATATTCACAATGTTGGAATTTGTAAGTGGGAGAAGAAAAATTTTGTTATCATTATAGTTATTACGGTAACTGAGAACGATAGTTGGGATGTTCACTGGTGGTATATTGGTAATCAACGTGTTACTAACAATTATTTTCAGAAATAAATTTAATGAAATATATTGCATAATTGTAAAAAGGAGAATTTATGTATCCACTGGTGATCACGCCATCCAAAATGTTATAAAAATTTATACAGCCCTTACAGGAATAAATTTGAACAGAAATTACAGTATACAATTAGTGTGCTTAAATAGCTTAAAATATCACTTGTAAAGATTAGAAGATAGATTTTATCAAATTGGTCGACTAAGTTGAGGGTGGAGGAGGGCATAAAGGGCTAAAAGCCTACATGCCGGCCCTGACATATTAAGGCCACTTCCATCTTAAATAAAAAAAAAGAACTTAAAACAACAATTCTTTAAGACCCGAAAATCTCATGTTAAACATCGTAAAATATTTTAAGGGAGTAAAAAATAATAATACAGTTAGCAGTAAACAGTTTTTGAAAGAAGAATTACTTGTGTATTCGATGCAAAAAAAATTTATATTTCCATTTATTGGAGGTGCACGATTTTGAAAATAAAAAATAAAAACGTTTTATTTTATGACTACAGATTTAATTCATGGTCCCCATAATGTCAGTCAATGATTGTTGATTTCGATTTATAATCACAATGTTTATAGTGTTTTATAGAGTCAATATGTGTTGCAGCTTAGATTTTCCAATTCATCGTATTTAATTTCAACTAATTATCAGGTTTTAAATTGAGCCAACAATATTGAGCCAATTCTTTGCTAAATTTTTCTTCGAACCATTTAGTTTTTTACTTAGGTATAGCACATATATTTTCTTCACTTTCCATATCGAAGATCTAAAAATTATTTGATTAAAAGATTTTTCTAGTTTCCAGATTTACCAAAAAATACTTTAAATTTCCGTAGACTAAGTAGAAATCTCTAAGTTCGACAACACTGCCTACATACATCAATAATATCCTATAGCCAACTTAATATATTTCTATTGTGTAATGCTTTTAAGTTATAAACTGTTTTTCTTATAAACTGTTGCATACCGATATATTGCACCTTGCACCAGCTTTTACAACCCTTAATTATGAATATGATTATTGTATGATAATTGTATACACATTTAAATTCCCGCTACTGTACTTTGATTCATGTACTAGTATGCTGTTCATACATACCTCAAAAAAGAAAAAAATTGTTTTTAAGTGTCAAAAGGATGATGCCATTAAATTGAAGAAAATGCGCAATAATTTTGAAATCAAACCAAAATATTCAAATATTATTCAAAAACACAAAAAAAAAATTATTTTTTGTTGTTCTTGTTTTTTTTTTTTTTTTTCTTAAACTTTATGTATTGTGTTTTCTAGCTGCTATTGAAGTGGTAAAAAAAAACAAAAACTTTTTTATTAGAATAGAAAAAAAACTTAAAAAAAAAAAAAAGTTCTCGTGGGATGCAAAATGTCATTCTTTTCGAGAGGATATGACTGTTTTGAAACTTTTCATTCTATTTTTTTTGTTTTTTTTTTTTTGTGATTGTTGAAAATTAATTGAATTTGAAATTTTCAATTTGAGTTGGATAAAAAATTGAAATAAAATTTAGATGTACATAATAGAAATTTTCTTTGTTTTGTGTTTGGCTTTTTGTTTTTTTTTTTTTAATGTTAGAAATTTTATTTTTAATTTTGTTCGGCACAAGACATGCAAATTTTATAAAATTTTAATCCAAATCAGAATTACAAATTAATGAAAAAAATTTCCGGTCATTATAAACAAATAATTTGTTCTTTTTTTTATAATTATATTTAGAAATGTAGAATTGAATTGAATTTCTCAAGGCTCTGAATCTTGCTGGGTTTTTTGGGTCTTAAAGATTTAAAAGATTGAATAGAAGTAATGTAATAAAAAAAATTCCATGAATTTTACTCAAATTAGATTAATTAATTGTATTCAAATTAATGTAATGTAGAAAATCATAAAAATAAAATAAAATTCATAAACTAAATAATTACTATCAGAGGTACATTATGTATGGCTTTCACAATGCAGTATTAAAAGTTTTAATACACTTTCAGTACAGTTCTACTACCATTTAAGGCTTTTATAACATTTTTGTAAAATATAACTTTTCCTGCATTTTGGAATACCAGTTTGACAATATCAATAAACACAAACATTTTGACGTTTAAATTATAATTTTGTGTTTTTGTAATATAAAACGGTATAATTTGACTTTTTTTTATATTTTTCGGTAAACTTACTTTTGTTTTATCTTTGGTTTTACATCAAAACTAATATTGCCAGACCTTCATAGGTCTGCATATATTTTCTGCAAAAAAAATATATTTTATTTACAAATTTTACTAAAATTTGGCAATCAACTTATTTTTCCGCTGAAAATATTATATGCTAACCTATAATTTAATTAGTTCTATAGTATCTTTAAGTATGACAATGTATACAAAGTGTAATGTAAGTTTTTCGCTACACACTCTGCTCTTATTTACGTTTGATATATATTTTGGAAGATGATACATTGTTAATTTTACGGTTTCACTGTATTTTGAAATGCACGGTATGTTAAAAATGTACATATTTGTGTACATATCTTAATAGAATAGATCTGTTAAAGCTGTAGGAGTAAGTATTTGTCATACTTGAGGGGAACAAATAGTAATACATTTTTTTTTTAAATATATAATTCCAAGTCTATGGAATGAACTGCTATAACTACTTTTACACAGAGATTTGAATACACAATTGCTTTTCAAATTGTATAATAATAATTCATTTTTTTGAACATATTATACATGAAACGTTAATTAATTTATCTTTACTTCTTCTTCTGTCTGTGTAATACATTAATTGAATGCAATATAATGAGCACTTAGAACGATTTCAACGAATATTGGTAATCACATTATTGAGTATTGTTCTTCGTCATTTGCTGTGTGTAATAGTTCGACAATAATTATACTGAGACCTACCAATTTCATGATGCTTTCTTCAATGTTACCTTGAATTGATTAATTGTCACATATTTGATACTCTCGATTTCGAATTACATATATGAAATAAGCTAGCTTACTGCGTTTATATAAAATAATTGACATTTAAAACAAAATATTAAAAAAAATATTTAAAGATTCAATTGTTTCAATTCAGCACTTGTTGAATTAATTTTTAAACTAATATATTAATTATAGGATGAATAAAATTATTGAAATTCATTTTTAGTATTTTCCTATAAATTTAAATCGAATTTAAATCAACTGAAAACATATATTTTTAATGATATAAAAATTCAATTACCTTAATTCAGCACGAGCTGAATTAGCTTTTAAACTAATCTATTAATTGTAGGATGATTAAAATTATTGAAATTGTTTTTTAGTATTCACCCTATAAATTTAAATCGAATTTAAATCAGTTGAACACATATATTCTAAATCATATAAAAATTCAATTACCCCAATTCAGCACGAGCTGAATTCATTTTTAAACTAATCTATTAATTAGAGGATGATTCAAATTATTGAAATTACTTTTTAGTATTCACCTTATAAATTTAAATCGAATTTAAATCAGTTGAAAACATATATTTTTAATCATATAAAAATTCAAATACCTCAATTCAGCACGAGCTGAATTAATTTTTAAACTAATCTATTAATTATAGGATGATTAAAATTATTGAAATTGTTTTTTAGAATTCACCCTATACATTTAAATCGAATTTAAATAAGTTGAAAACATATATTTTTAATCAGAAATTAATTCAGTTATTAAATCACTTATTGATGGCTGAATTATATAATTTTTTTATAACAAAATCTGTATATGTATATACAAAGTTAGTTAAGCGAAATTATTATAAACATATAAATTTTAATACCGGCAAACTATTTTCAGATCAATAGATTTTTTTTTTTAAATTTAATCGTCAATTCATTTTAAACTCAAGCTCAAAAAATTAAATTAAATTTATTTAATATTATAAATATTCCAAGACGACACAAAATTTTTCTAGCACGAGGAAGTGTGATACTATCTCTGTTATATGACTTAAAGCAAATGAAAGTGATGTATTACATATGGATATGTTTGAAAGACATGACACAATAGATCTCTATATAGTTCACGGCATTGTATACACTATTTGTAAATCACTAGTCCTTTGGTAAAATATAATAAAATCAATAGGTAGGTACCTGAATAACATTAAAAAATGTTTTTATAATATTTTTTTATTAAACACTATACATATTAAATTTAAATTATACCCAAGTCTTTACAAAAAATAAGAACATGTCAATAGCCCTTCAAGTTTAGCTGTTATTAAATTTTAATATTCACATATTATTTTTAATGTTTTAAATGTATTACAATTATTTTACTAAAATTACAAAATTCCCTATTTAATAAAATCGTCACCATCCATCATCACCATCATTATCATCATTATAATGATAATCAAATTAAACTGATCTGTTGTTTTTCTTAAGATTCATCACAAGTTTTACCTCATCTATACCCAGTATATACATATACGCTTTAGTAATTTTCCAAAAACAAAAATATATAAAAAGAAAATAAAACAGCAACAACAACAAAATAAGATGCGATTAAGCACGACTCATTAATTTTTTTTGTATTTTGATATTTTTAATGACAAAAATCATAACAATTTTATATATATGTATGTATATGTACATGTATATATGTATTTATAAAATTTAGGGACTCATCAATACTTACGTCAATCTTCTCAAAAATATTTTCAAGTCCAAAAAAAAAACAAAACAACAATAGTAAAAAAAAAAGTCTTTTTAGCAATAGTTCTGAAAAGGTTCTTCTCTACATAAAAAAAAAAAAAACAATGTTGAGGATATTATGAACATCTTTATTGAAGTATGAATATTAATTTTATGTCTATTTTATTTCATTTATTTGTTTACTATTTAATGAAGATATAGTTATTGGTATTAAGGGGTTAAAATACTATAATTTGAAATTTATCGACAATTTAAAAAACAATGAACATTAATTTAAATAAAATGATGAAATTTCCATCCAAAATAATGTAAAGAACGTAATAATGCGATAAATCCCAAGTATTTTGACATTATTTGTTACAATTAATGATTTGTATATTGACCATTAATTGATAAATATATTTGTATTCCGTTTAGGTACCATCTCAAAGGAAAAAAAAACAAATTTATTTTACCGTTAAAGTTTCAGTTTATTGTAACGGTATATTTTATAATCAAAAAATGCCCTTACCAAGACCTCCACAGATATTTATCACATTTTCAGTATTTTCGGATCATTGTTTACTGCACTGAAAAACACTGTTTTGTGCACAATATATCCAATTATTTGACATATTCATTATATCATCACCCCATTACTAGTCTAAATCTTCCTCAGCTTCTTCTATAATATGCTATTCGTATGCTCTTAATAGAATGGAGTATTAACATTTTGATTTACCCGTTATCATTTATTGTTACGATATAATCTGCCCAACTCCATCAAGCTTTTTTTATACGTTTACAATACTTAAATTTTGCAAAAATCACACCCAGCGAACTTTTCGGAACTATTGCCATTTTTTTGTTATACAAATACATTTTAATATACAAGTATAATAATTATTTTTATTTAAGAAAATTTTGCATTGTTTTACCTACAATAATTTTTTTTTTCTTAATTTAATTCTATCTTATTTATTTAGAATAGAACAATGGTTCTCAACTTCTGATCAAAACTATAAGATATCTATTTGATTATTTTGATAATTGTTTCCATTACAATTCCATTCGTAGATTCATCTGTTGAAACCAGAAATTTTATATTAATTTTTCTACATGTAAAATATTCTTCGTCTCCTTATTCAACTGCGACCCAATTTACTTATTCATGTGCAACACGGAAGATCGCCACAAATCCAATTTACAAATCGTTGTTATATAATGTTACAAACTATATGTTTCTATGGTATGTACATAATATTACTTTTTTCTAGGCCACATTTTCTATTTTTGCTATGATAAAAATCTTAATATTTGCCACAACGTTATTGATAGTTTCTCTTCAATGTTAATTTCAACTTAACTTTTAAGAAAGTCAAAATTACTTATTGACATTCGAACATGTTTAAAAAGTTTGTATGGGTCTTCTCTCGCTCCTCTATAGAGATGATCGATACACCTCCTACAACGAGATATATCCCTGTTAACAGGTCTAGTCTATCTTTGACCTATCTCTTTTATTTAATATGAATAATCTTCGATTATTTTCAAACATTAAATTATATCGCAGATAATATGAACTATTTTCATAACGTAGACATTTACCAGAAAACTACCAGTGACATTTTTTGGAACTGCATTTTATTCCAAAGCTAGAGTTGAATTTAAAAATAATCAATTTCTATTATTAAATAAATTTAGAATTGATGTCGCAGGAAAATGGCAAATTTATATGGCCATTTACTCGGAAAAAAATCGCCCGCTTTCTGCGTGACCGTACCCCTAAGTCATCAGTATCACATACCGGTTGTATTACATTTCAGTCACAATGAAAAATTATCCGAAAATCACGTTTGAATATTTTGACTTTACTGAACCTTCTATTTCTTCTTTTGAGTAGAATTTACATTATCAATAGATAGAACATTAGTCCTACAACAACAACAAAAAAAAAAGAAGAAGAAGCTATTTATGAAATATCTGGTTTAACATATCAGGTTTTAGTAGATGAATTACTGATGTCGTTTTGCTCTAAGGCCGCATTTTAAGTCAAAATTTAAGTTGCACACAAATCAAAAATTTATTGTAAGACTACAAAGCTTTAACAGTTCGCTTTCAAATTATTTTCTTCAATTTTAGAATTATTAATGGGGGTTTTTGATATTGCGATTGGAAAATCCGGAAGAAATCTTGAGACTAATAATGTTTGGTTCGTAAATACGAAATTTATTATTATTATTTTTTATTGAATATATTTCAAATTATATAGACGATTTATAAGCACCAGAGCTATCGGTTCTGTTTTATACACATTTTTCTACGAAATTTTATTTACATAATATTACTATGAGTGTTAATGCTTAGAGCAAATACAATAGACGTCTGTTAGAGACGAAAGCTTGCTGTATTTTCGTGCAAAATTTATCATTATTCAGTTATGTTAGTTGAACCCGATATACAGTTAGATAAAGATGTAAAAGCCATGCTGTTAGTATAGAGTAGTTATATTACAATGTTAATAGAGCAGATAAAATATATACTGTTTGTAGATTACAAAAATTTCAAATATATTAATAGACTCAGTTAATACCAATTATAAAATATAAAAATAAAAAAAATTAAAGAAAAACGAAAACAAAAAAATGGACAAGAAAAAAAAACAAAAAAAATTATTTAGCTAGTTAGCATTACTTACATTATTATGCAGTCTATTTTTAACTGTCCCAACACCCTTACGTGGCGGTAAAAATTTACGTAGTCCACTTTTAACTATCCTAACCCCCATATATGGCGGTGAAAATAGCTCGAATTAAAATTTACTTCACATAGCATTCTAATAAATAGCTTAAATATGCCATATTTTGTAGATTGAAATGAAATGTAAAACATTTCATCAGCGGTCCTGAGATTATTCCGATTGGTTCTTACAACCATAAAAATTTGAAATTACGATCCAGAATATACCAATCACATTGAATTTTTTATTACATAAAATTTGCCTTTTAACTCTTTAAAGGCTTATTGCACAGAATTCAGATTGAGAAGCAATGTTTAATTAAAAATTTTAAATTTGCTACATCATCCCTTAGAGAGGTTCTTTAAATAAATGGAAAATTTTAACTCCAAAAACAACAAAAAAAAAACAAATGATTTTTTTAGCCACATAAATTCAAGTGAGACACATTACTACAAACAACTCTACAACTTTAACAATATTGAAAAAAAGCACGAAATATTTATCAATTGTTTTTGTGACCTTTAAGTGTTGTCATTCACAAAAATATAAAAGACAAAAATTAAGAATAAAAAAAAAAAAAAATAAAATAAAAAAAAAGCTCAATATAAAACAAAAAGAGAAAAAAAATATATCGCGTTATTTTGGTTATTCTTTTTTTTTTTTTTTATTATTATTTTCTGATTGATGAAATCTTTAGAGTTCATTGACCTCATCCCTCCTAAAAAAAAAAACAAAAAAACATTACGGGGGCAACAAAACAAAAATATTAAAATTAAAAAAAAAAAAAAACAAAAAAAAAGTTTCAAATTATTTAAAAAAAAACAAAAATTTGTATTCTAATATTTCTTTCTCTCTTCCTCTCTCCGGAAAAGTAAATTTGTTGATTATTTTTATATTTTTTTTATTGTTTTTCATAACAAATGAGAAAAATTCGTGACGGAAATGAAAAAAATAGAAAAGGAAGAAAATAATAAAAAAAAAAAAAATTGTTTTAAGGGAGTAAAAAATTTCACACACAAAAATACAATCAATTACTACAAGGGAGAAAGGCAAAGGAGGAGAAACCAAAGATCATAAGAAAATGAGAAAGAGGGAGAAAGAAAATGGAATTTTGATTTCAATTGCAAAATTTTTATTATAATTTTTATTATCAGGTAAATATTATATTTTCATGCTACATGGACGGTGGTAATATTCTGCTGGTCGGATAATACCAAAATGGGTATGACAGAGATATAGAGGTATAAAGAGCAGAAATATCAGTCCCTAAATAATGAAAATGAGATCAACTACTACTCGTAAAATGGGATATTAAAGCTGCTATTTGTCTTAGATCATATATCTGATTTCACAGGAATCAAAGATTTTGACGGGAGTGAGGATATTTAGAAGAACGGATAAAAAACGGATAAAAACGAAACGGATAAAAATTATGAAAAACCCAAATGAACCAGACATAATGATGAACCACATAAATCAAATCAGTGCAAAAAGAATAGAAACACAAACTGATCTGATGCATCTCATTTTACAGGAGTCAAGGATCATGATCGGAGTGAGGATATTAATAGAATATATCATTTTCAAGATGTAATTCTGGTGGTCAAAAAATATGAAAAACCGCAATGAACTGGACAGGATGAATTACATAAATAAAATGATTGCAGAAAGAGTAGAAATACAAGCTGTCATTCACTGAAATACACGATGCATACAATATTTAAGGTTATAGTCCTATGAAGACCAAATCTATAATACGAAGCCAAGATACAGTAATAGAACCATAGTCTTAGAAAAAGAAAAAAATGAAGAAGAAGAAGAAGGATAAAAAGATAATCATAAAATAAAATTGCCTTATATGTGGTTTAACATGTTATGCATACTTGATATATGAACGAATAACTATATACAATAAAAAATACCGCAATCTAGCTTTAATTCATGTTTTCAGTATGAGGCTTCAGACATTCACAAAACAAAAAAGAATTAAAGTAATATTAATTCTTCGATACATTTTCTATTTTCTTCCTATCCTGTGCTATCCTATCCCCACCAAGCGGTACGTAAGTACTAAATGTTACATCCTAATGCTTGGCTAATTATAAACAAAAAAAAAATTTGTTTCAACTACAGTTCAAGAGATTATATAAGTAATTAGAGAGATCAAATCATTATAGGTAATATTAGGTAGGATTATATAGGTAATTAGAATTTAAAAACTGTTATCGGATCTTCTTGATTCTAAGATCAAAACAAAAACGAATGTAAGATTCATAATCTATACAGAAAATAGCTTCCTAATTAGACGTACAATACTGAAAGGGATATAGAGGCTTCCCAAACAACACACGGTTTATTTGTGGAAGTTAAAATATTGATCCTTAAATATTAATCACACCAGGTTGGCTTTTGTAATGGGTTTGTATGACCAACAATAGCAAATGAGTTGAGACATTTCTAATTGTGGCATTAAAATAGCCTAATTAAGTATTAATTTGTTTTCAAAAAGCAACTGGAATTCACTTCCTAAGTTCCTACCTACGCCCATTCAATAAATTATTACATACTTTTACATAATGATTTTAGTTTCTCAAATTCTCATCAATTTAGTGGAGCTTCCATTTATTCATAAAGACATCATAAGCATTTAGCAATTATAGAACATCATTAAGCAATTATAGAAAAGTGAATTCAGTGAAGAAAAACACCAAAATATAATGAGACGAATATAATTGGACTGATATCAGTATCGAACTACATTTTCTAAATTTACGTTTGGGATTACTTCTATATAGATTTGAATATTGTACAATATTTTCCCGTTACTTGATTTAGTCAATTTGCAGCTGTTATTAAAAAAAAATATTGTGATCCTACCGAATGCGCCAAATATGTTTTTTTTGTTTTTTTTATGTTGGCTAGGAGCAAATAGACTTCATGCATCATATCTATGAATCGCTGATTAGAATACATTTTTTTATGTATCGATTTTTTAGCGTATCGATTTTTTAATATTAAGAATTTCATCTCTGAAATCACACATACACACGCACGCACTTATTTCCAAATCCATAGAAAGCAAATTTTTTTTGTTTTTTTATAAAAAATGATTTAATTTGGCGCGAAAATAATATCCTTTTTTTTCTATGTTTGTTGTTTTTGTTTATACCAAAATAATGTATTCCAAGTAAAATTAATGGGGTTATGGCGGCTATGATACAAAAATTAATCGATTGTAAAGAATGGAATTTTTTTTTTATGTGTATAAAAATGTGTACTGAAAGGGGGTAGTGCCGGGGTGGGATAAAGAGGAAAATTTTATTGTTATGAAAATTTTCAATGAAATTTTTGTCCTTGAGTTCAATTATTTAAACAATGACCTTTTAAAGTTTTGAATATTAAATAGATTAATGAAGGATGTTTAATATTATGTAAGTTTCTATGTGTAATTAGATTAGTTTAAATTTCTATGGAATTTTTTTTTTTTGTTAAATTTTAATAATTCTTTTGATGTCATGATTCGAAAAAAATTTGATTCTGTGGTAACATAATGAACAATTTTGGTTAAAGTGTAACAGATTGACAATTGACTCTTGCTAATTTCTGAAAAAAACTGTAGATTCAAGAGCTTGATTTTGATTTAGATTTTAAATGAATGTTGGCTTCAAAGTTTTAATATCACTGTGCCCGTTAAATGTATTGTCACATCTGTTCATATTTCTAATCTATGTCATTCCAGACATATCAATTAATCTGGAATGATTTTTCAGTACAACTTTTAATATCTAAAAACATTTATTATACATCCAGAACCAGATAGTGAAATTAAAAATATTTACATTACACAAGCTTTCGACATAATCTTGCAGTCTATTAATTATATTTTAGTAAATATAAAGTTGGGTTCAAGCAAAATATTTTTAAATAATAAAAAACACAAATTTAAATTTATTTTACAATTCAACTGAGACAGTCTTATAACAAATACAATGACCGAAATCGATCTAAAAATTTATATAAAATAGAAATGCGGAATATAGTTAGTGTTAGTTTTATTTATTAACACGTATAGTAACAAATATTAATGTTTTAATAAATTTGAAATAAATAAATAACTACTATCACAAAAGAATATAGCTCAGAAGTTTTCAGGAGACGGGTAAATAAATATATTTTAAACTGTCTGTAAAAATTTTATGCGTTTACTAACTGTGACATCGTAAATGCATCGACAACGTCGCCAACAGAATGACATATGATCTTAAATGTCAAAAAAAAAATTTTTACATTGTCTCATTATCGGTAATAAATTTTACAGTGTATCCGAGACTCATTTTCACGACACGGGTTGTTAACTTATGTATCCGAAAATTTGTTGATACACAGTATAGTTTGGTACAGTTATGTTTTTTTATTAATCAAGCAATAAGTTTGAAAATTAAAGAAAAATAAGCATAAATTTTACTTCGTGTTTCAAAACTAAATTTAAAAATGTTTTTTTTTTATTTTAATTTACTTTAATTTTAACAGGAAATGGACTCACGAGAGAAAGATGGTTTTATTAACTATAAGGCTTTATTTACTTATGTACTAACTTTTATTTACTATAAGATTTTTCTTCAAAAAAAAAAAACAAAAAACCTTTTTTTTTACGAAATTGTCCATATTAAATCTCCATACATAATCTTTCACAAATATATTCAATTCAAATATTTTAAAAATTTATCCAAAAATAATATTTTGACATTTGATTTGACGTTTATTTCAGAAACAATGTGTTTAGAGTGATCGTAATTGAAAGCAAAGTACATTGTGTGTGTGTCGCCAACCCAATGTTGTCAGCTCATCAAATTTGACATATTGTATTTTTATGTTGACATATTGTTTCGGTTGAAATGTCTGGATACATTTACGATGTTACCGTAATAACTCTTCTTTTCTAATAATAAATCACTATAAATCACTATAAGTATTGCAGTATTGAAACTACATAGATAACTATTCTATTCTATTCTATTCTATTATTACTTTTTTATTCTATTATATTTTTGTTTATTTCTTTATTATCCTTCTTTTTTTTAATCTTTTAAATGGCTTAAATTCTGCGAAAGCAGTCAAGTTGTTTATCTCATTATTTTGGTCTCAATTAAAAAACATTTTATGAAACAGTACACAGTTATCTGGGGTGTATTATATCTAACCTGATACCGCTTAAAAGAAGATAACTAGATATGATATTTTAAACAGTACCATTGTAACGGTAAGTGAAAAAGCGCAGAAAAATTAAAAAATATATTATAGAAACTAGAAAGATAGCAGAAATTAAGACTATATATGAATATGTACTTGTATTTTATGTTCCGTCACATATTCAGCCGAAATCTTCAATAATATTCCAATGAATCTAAAAAATTCAAATTGTTTAAATAAATTTGTTAAACTTTGTAAAACATGGCTTTTAAATATAAATTATTACGAGATTAAACTACTAAGGTAAATTACGTCAATTAGATTATTTATTCTAGTCTCAGACTACACTGGAACTATTAGAAGTCGCTTTTCATCTAAATTTTGTGAAATCTATTTTTATAAATTGTTTATCAGTAATTATATATCTGACCTGAAGTACCTTCCTTAGAAATTCTCTTCTTCTGCTCTTCTTTAATACACGCTAGATCTTACTTAGATTGCGATTACAATTATATAGATGTATATGATAAAATTATGTTCAAAGAAATTTTAAATTAATTTTAAAATAACGGCTCATTCCTCTCTTCAAAAGCTGATACGCATGCTCTGGAACACCCGGAATAAGTGAATGATAATTTTCTCGAAATTATTATGGTATTCCAATATAATCGAATGAATAGTTCTACTATTCTAAAGCACCTACACATAACAGGTACACGAGCCTACATATTGCCAGATAGTCAAATAAAATTTAGAGGGTAGCTGTAGATGGCAACACAAACGAACAAGGTTACAATATGCATGAACGCTGGACAGATCAAATGTGGCTTCTAACTGAAAACTTTTTGAATAATTTCATCCATACCAATTTCATAATATCATTACTAATTTAATATAAGTAAAAGAAAATATATTATATTAAGGTGCACCCACCCCAAACGCATAGGATTCTATCGTTCAAAATAATGTAAAACTAGATCTCATTTGCTACTGTTTTTGCAGAATTAATCTTTGTTTTTAGTATTAACATATAGTTTTTGTTTGTGGTTTTAATATAGTGTTTGGTAACAGAACACCCAATAGGTTAGAAGTTTTTCATACCTATATTAATATTGACAAACATTTGATAAAAACAACAAAGGCAATGGGATAAAACATTTTTTTTTTATTGAACCGAAAATATGACAATACTACATTTTCATGATATCATTCTCAATACTATGGTATCGATACTATACATTTCTATGCATAGTAGACATATTTAATATTCCACCACTTCAGACCACTTCAGTACCATTTTTTCATTTTTTTAAGACATTTGATTTTAAAAAACACCACCTTCAGAAACACTCCCATGTTTTTTTTTTTTTTTTGTTAAATAAATCTTCAAATAAAGTTTAATACACTTGTATTTGAATTTTTTAAATTTCTATTTTTTTTTTTTAATTTAGTAGTAAAATAATTAATTTTAATCACAGTATCACACCCAAAAACCAAAAATTTAAATAATATTTTAATTAATTAGAGAATATTTAAAAAACACACAAAAAAAAGAAAAAAACAGTCAATACAATTTATTTATAGATAACATTTTAAGAGTAACACAACACACGTAAATCATAAGAGCACCATTAATGAAATAAAATAAAATAAAATAAAAAAAAAAACAATAAAAAACTAGATTTTCTCCTCTTAAAATAATCTCTTATTTTTTTGTTTTTATTTAAATAAATTAAAATGTATCTTTGAGGTACCTATTAGCTGTATACCTATATAAATAGTTTACGATTTACCGGCTACTACTAAAATAAATATTTTGATTTTTAAATTGTATGTGGTCCTGTGGCGCAATGGATAACGCGTCTGACTACGGATCAGAAGATTCCAGGTTCGACTCCTGGCAGGATCGTGAAATATTTTTTTTTATTTATTTAAATTTAAAAATAATATAATTTAATAATATTATTTAAAAATGTTGTTTATTTATTAATATTAGTCCGTCGTGTCAAAATACTTATCACACAATCCAGAAGTCTAATAAAAAATTTTCGTATTTATATTTTGAATTGGATTTAGTTGTGAATCCAATTAGAGTCAAATTAGATGTACACGATTGATTCAAAATTATACTCACTCATAGGAGAAGTGATGTGTCAAATTAAATGTGAGAGGGAGGATTGGAAATTTAAAATATTTATTTTTATTGACACCTGTAGTGAAATATTATTAAATATGTTAGTTTAGTTTTAGTTTTAAAATTCATTTATTTATTATACCATATGTTACATGTTATTAACTTACTACATTATCATATGTGATGAATAAAGTAACAAAAGTAGAAATAATCTATAATTATAATTAATAAGCATTTAAGGTCCTGCGCAGTAGACACCTTTTCATTTTATTTCGATTCTCCTACTCCATAATGAACTTCTAATATAATAAATAAGTTGTATATAAAACAAAAATGCGCACACAGTTGAACATTTTGTACTCATATGATTTTATTATTGAGCAAATACATTATGCATAAGTGAGATATTATGAAAATAATAAACAAAAGTAAACAAATCAGTTATTATATAATTTATATTATATACTTTCAAATGAATTTATGTACATATGCCAAAAAAAAAAAACAAAGAAACAAATTCATCTCAAATAAAAAATATAAAAAAGCAAAAACAAAAAAAATCAGTTGAATTGTTCATATGACGAGCAAATTTATTTTTATATAGTAGAGTTGGAGTATATATAATTATCTTTATTGAACTTCTAATATAATAGTTGTATATAAAACAATAATGCGACACAGTTGAAATTTTTGTAATCATATGGTTTTATTATTCACCAAATACATTATTCGTGAGTTCTTATTAAAATAAAAAACAAAAACAAACAAAAATATAAAAAAAACAAAAACAAAAAAAATACAAAAACAAAAAAAATTCATATGACGGGCAATTTCATCTTTACATAATAGAGTCAAAGTAGCTATCTATAATTATAATTGACAAGCATTTAAGGTCCTGCGCAGTAGACACCTTTTCATCTTTAATGACAAAATTTTTTATTTTTAGTAATTTTATCCACTAAATGCCACTTACTATAGGGAATATATCGGAAACGAAGCAGTATATGAGGGACGTGTATTTATGTGTCCTAAATAAAACTTTTTATTAAACACGAGTGGTTTCTGCTATATCGTGCGAAGTCTATGTCAGTAAGTAAATTATTGTTTTTTTAAAAACTTTAAATTTGACTTCAACTTGAAATATAATTACTCAACAGGGGCCCCTAGTAAAATTATAATATAATAAAACAATATTATTTTGAAATACAAATTTATTGGATTTAAGGTTAAACAATGACAAAATATATAAATAACGTGCAAGGTGCAAATGGTGCAAGCGATGATTCATATGAAAATTAAGTTAGTGCCTATTATTGAAAACAGCGTTTCAATAGGAGCTCGTAGTAAAACTGTGTTTGATTCGATCGAATGATAATTTGGTATTTTTGAAAATGTCGGTTGCTCAAGTAAGTGTAAACGGTAAAAGTTTTCTGTCAGCGGTAAATATTTTTTTGTTGTGTTGTTGTACGCAATAAATATTTGGTAAGAATAAAATATTTCAAAACTGGATTTTGTTACTAACTAGCAAAGTTACCCGACGTTTTCCGGGTCGATCACAAAATGTATCGAATTTAGTTCAATGAAGTTTGATTTATGAATCGAATTGAAAAAAATTGGTTTATCAAAAATATTGTAATATTTTTTTTCACTACGATAACAAAATGTCAACAATACTACAACTTAAACTATATACTTATATTAAAATTATTTCTTTGTAAACAATATTTCGGTGGTCTTTGAATAAATTTTCAAGTCTGTAACACAATTTTTTTTTTGAAACATTTCTGATAGAGTATGTAAGTGTAAATATATATGCCTGTAACACAATTGGTTTTTTAAATACTTCTAAGACATGCTAGCAGTTGTACGTCAGCAACCCGAACCAAACCAAATTTTCGAAATCGGTCACAGTTGGGATTCTTTATTTGTGAAAGAGTATCTCAGCGTAAATTTTCATGCCTGTAACACTATTGGTTTTTGAAATATTCCTGAGACGTACGTGCTAGAAGTTATACGGTAGCAACCCGAACCTGTCGTTTGATGGCTTTGTAAAGCTTTATTTTATATAAATGGCCTTATTTGACCATGAATAACTGTAAAAAATTTCAGAACTCTATCTTTAAAACTGTGGGCGTGTATAGCGAACAAACAAACAAACTTTCGTTTTTATAAGTATAGAAGATTATTTTTAGAATTTTTTCAAGATTCTGACATTCTGTCATTGACTCTATTATTGTATGTTTAACTACATACTTATTTCAATACATATTATTATTATTTAGGTATGTAGCTATATACATATATTATTTTAAACCCACTGCCTGTTGAGTTAGGGACTTGACATTTTTAACACACCTTGAATCCCGATTACAGCACTTTCTGCTAAATTTGTTGGACCTGCTTTCCGCCAGAGCTCTTTTGAACGAAAATTCATATCTCAGAAATTGAACCGATTTGGTTCCAATTTAATACATATATATGTTGGGTTCCAATGAAAACTTTTTTCTTATTAGAAAATTTGAGGGACCTGCGGAGTTCGGAGTTGTATGACAGCTATCCAAACCAGTCAAAGTTTCGAAAAAATGTGAAAGGAATATTTGTTTATTTTTGAGAGAGTACCCGTGTACAAATTTTCAGCTCTCTAGCACCTTTGGTTTTTGAAATATGTTCGTTGGGTGCTAGGAGTTGTATGACAGCTACCGGAACCAGTCAGAATTTTTGAAAACAACATATCGCGGGTTTGATTCCAAGTAACAAAAAACCATCCTGTAAAATTTGGTTGAAATTGGTCCATGCGTCTCGGAGGAGTTCTGACACAAACATACATACATACATACATACATACATACAAACATCCTTCCTTATATATAAGATACATGAATAAATTGAAGAAATGATACAAGAATAAATGTAAAGAACATTGCAGATATTTTTAATTTGATTAATGAAGAGTAGTAAAATCAATTGTTTGAACAAAATATTTAAAATTTATTTTTTAAAAGATTTAATAACAAAATGAGTATAATAATATGATTAAAAACTATTTAACTTTTATAAATATTTTTTGACTAAATAAAAATTCGTTTAAATATGTTTTAAAAGAAATAGAATGTAATTAAAAATGTAAAAATATATGTAAATAATTTTGATATAAAACAAAAATAAATAAATAAATATTTAATATATTTAACTTAGTTTTTTTTATATCCATTTTATAAAATGCGCTATTTGTATGAAGCTCGCTTCTACAACGTTTTCAAAAATACCAATAAACTTTCCCAACTCATTTTGGAAACGCGCGTTTTCAATAATACCAATTTTACAAAATCTAATGAATATCCGAACCGGGATTAAAACGCCGTTTTCAATAATAGGCACTATTAATACTCATACTTTTGATATTTTAATCAACATCATTTTCCCAACCTAAATTACACCGCTTCCCAACTTATTTACACTGTTACCGCTACCTAATTTACACCACTCCCTCAACGAGAATATTTCGATCAAATAATTAAATTTATTAATTATTATTTTTAATCAATTTGGTATAGAAAAACGAAGACTACGATATTTTTGGATGTATATTTGGAAAAGGCCTTCAGTTGTGTTTGGATAGATGGATTTATATACAAATTATTAAAACTAGGATTACCAAAACCTCTCATTAACTTAATCAACACTAATAAATTTAATAAAGCCAATTTCCAAATTTAAAATAAATATTTTTTTGGAACTAGAAACGGATTTCAATCAGGGAATGGTTAACTTAGCTATCCTTAAGTTAATCTAATATACCGAGTGCTCAAGAACATGCGTATCAGCTTTTTACGAGGGGAAGGAACCGTTATTTTACAATTTTAAAAATTTTATTAACTAAATCGAGGGTGCTCTATCGATTGGTGATATTTTCAGCTTCTGGGAAGGTCAGAAAAGGGTTTTTTGAGCCCAAAATCGCCAAAATTCACAGAAATCGAAATTTTCAAATGGGAAAAGGTATGACGTAGAATCCGAATTTGCTTAAAAAAGTACGCTTTCCGGTTTGAAAATTTTGATTTCGGCTAATTTCAGAGATTATTGGGCTTAAAAAATCCTTTTCCGGTCTTTCCTGCAAGTTGAAAATATAACCAATCGATAGAGCACCCTCGGTTTTAGTTAATAATTTTTTTTTTTAATTCTAAAAATAACGGCTCCTTCTCCTATTAAAAAGCTGATACGCATGTTCTGGCACACCCGGTGTAAACAGACGATATAATTTTTTACTCAGTATCTAATTCTGTAGAAATGGTTCAAAATAAAGTATAGAAAAATTTTAATATTACCGTAGATTACTGCAAAATATGATTTTTTAAAATAAAATTTTAATAAATGCGAAACAATCCGATTCCGAGACACATATTAGTAAACCACAACATAAAAAAAAACTGGACAAGCTTTACAATAAAAACAGTAAATTTTAGAAGTATCAAAAACTATAAAATAGTAAAATTGTAAATGGGATGTGTATTTGGGATGTGATGTGCGTGCTTAATCAAAACCTGAAATTTACATCAAATCAAATCAAAGTCACCGTCTTAGAAGGTAAAAAAGCATTCATGGCCTCTAAAAAGAACTATTTTGCAATAAAACGATACACAGAAGAATTTTTTTTTGTAGTCCTAATATTTTTTTAACCAATTAATCATTTTTTTGCTTCATTGGGAATCGAACCTGGAACCTTTCGGTTAGAATACAGGCGCTCTACCTACCGCACGTAAAGGGATAGTCTATCTAATAAACACTTATAAGATCTACTCTAACATACACGGCTCCATCAATCTGATACAATATCAGTAGAACCAGCCTAATGGAACAATTACGCATTAGGGTTTGCACAAACGAATTATGCAAGCCTGAAATTGGATATATCCATTATTTTTCAAATAGATACATATATCTATAATGAATCTAAAATAAATATGATCGATCATTTTATTATAAAATTGATAAGGAATAATTTCAATAGATCTCAACAAACCTAAGAAAATGGTTTAATATCACATGGATTTTACCATAATGAGGAATGCATAGAAAGCAAATTACAGATAGATTTTATAGCACCCGAATATTTTATTTATCTTGATTTTGAATCGCATGCTAATTAGAGAAAATTAGCATGCGATTTACCAACTACTTTAGATACACATTATTTTAAATACACTAAGTGTAAAAGGAAAGCAAACAGTATTTTTTTTTAATAATTTGTATAGCCTTGAAATGAGAGAAATCTCTTTAGGCAAAGACAATTGAAAATAAATGAATAAATAAATAGTAAAGGCTATATGTATCTATAAAAGCCAAAAACTCGTCCCTATATATTATTTTATTATAATAGACAAGCTATGAATAAAAAAATAGAATTTACTCCAGACCATGAAACTCAATGAAACATTTACAAAACGATGGTTTTGGTGGCTAAATAACAGCTAGAATCATTTATTGGCTCAAAACAAAGTCCAGTAAATAGTTGTTATATATTAAGTTAGATTAAGGTAGATTAATTTTTATATTCAAACATAATAATTTAGTTTTTGGCTGTGTAGCATTTTTACATCTAACTAATTGACAGTTTTGTGTATGATATAACCTCAAAATAAATTGTGGTAGTATCCATCCTGAATATTATATAAACTATTTCAATTATTTATTTATTTATATTAAAATATTTATAATTATTTAATATATAATATAATAATAGAATGTAAGTATAATTTTAACGTTAACTTATCTTTGGAGTACACTCCTGAATCGTTAATGGATTTAACTCTTAACAATAATTCATCATATATATAGTACAAGCGTATAATTGTAACAGATTGGTTGCTGGGAACGACGTGTTTAACACATTAAATCACATTTACGTAAGAAACACAATGAAAATTATGATATTGTTTGTATTGCTTTTACAGAATAAACTATACTTGAACGTTTACGACAGAGTAGATGACAAAACTAAATACGTCAGCAAAAGACAAATTATAATGCGATTTACCAACTACTTTTGATTATTTTAAGTACACTAATTGTAAAAGGAAACTAAACAATATTTTTTTAATAATCTCATATATTATGACACTACAATATTTTAAACAAAAATCTGACATTAAAAAACCAATAAAATCGTTTGATCTTGTTTTAATACAGAAACGACAAGTTCGTACGTTTGTTCGTAAAACAAAATTCATTAGGAGATCAGAAATAAAGTACAAAACAAAATTTCGTTTATTTTTTTGTGCATTTAAAAATTATATTTTTATAAAAAAAAAGAAAATCAAGCAAAAATAAAACAATAACAACAAACAAAATTTAAAGTTTTTATTCCAACAAACAACATACAGCAAATGAAAAATATTGTATGAGATACAAAAAAATTGAACAGCATTTGTATTTTTTTTTTGCATTTACAATAATTTATTTTTGTGCAAAAAAAAAAAGAAATCAGCTTTGATATTTTCTAGAAATTTGATATATGATACTGGAAACCTTGTAAAATAAAAAATAAAAAATTGTAGGGCAAAGGATGAGTCTATTTTTAATTCATATACTGAGATATAAAATTTTGATTGAATTGAACTGATACTTATACTTAGAAGCATATTATTGTCGCTATATCTTCTAAATGGCTTGTAGCATATCGCTAAAAATAGCCTTGATAAAACCATTTTAAGAGAAATTGAAATAAAATTACAATTACAATTTATAAATTAGACAAAATCTAAAATTAAATCTGAATCTGATGAAAATATGATGATTTGAACGTGGTAAATAGAAATTTTCATATTTACACATTTAATTTTCATCCGATTTAAATTTAATCTTAAATTTTGTCTGATGTGTAAATGATATATCTATAGTCACATCCTGGTTATTGGTCAGATGATGATATACTGGGTCGTTCAATTTTTTGTTTTACATCATCTGCAATCAATAATTATAATCTTCGAACAATTAAAACCCTTAAGTTAGGGAAAAAATATCAATTTTAAGACTTACAGCAAATTCAGACTGTAATATTTGGCCAAAAGAAAATAAAATGTTCACAAAAAATGAATTTGAATTGATTAATAACCAAAAATGATTTATTTGTGTATACATGTACATAAATAATAATTATGACAAATTAATAGTCTTCGTAACATATAATACAATATTACTGTCGGTTTATATAACTTTGAGGTTATCTAGTTTACTATTTTATCCAATTTGGAAATCATCAATGTCGAGTCTACATTTTTTTAGAATCAGCTAAAACTATTGGATGATAGTCTCTGCATAATAGTCATTCACAACCATCACCATTTTGGGTTGGGTTGGGTTTTTGCTAAACAATTGCAATCCAAATTCCTGTTTCCGAATATCAAAGCGTAACTGTATTAGGAAGTTATCGAATAATAGTAATCAACATGCTGGTGTTCTTATATGCTGTTTAGGATCGTGGGTATTATAAAAAAAACATGTCAACAAGCATTTGATATCGTGGAAGAGAAACTCTATGACAAATTTTCAATGTTATATTTGACGTAAGGGTTTCAAAGACATGAAGATATAACATCGAACTGCGTACGAATTGAAATCCTAATGATTTACATTAAAAGAATTTCTTTGGCTAAAAACATAATCAGTAAATCATTTCAGTAAATCTTAAAATCCAAAACGCACCAAAATGTAGTATCGGTGGATACGAAAAAAACTTCAAATGTTCAACTAGAGAGAACTCGCTTGTAGCTGCTGTCAATGGACAACTATAGTAATACAGACATTGTAGCGAATGCTAGATTGTGACATTATGACAATTAACAGAGTAAAGTTAAACAAGAAACAAAAAAATTGGATGGCTTTAAAATTGTCCCTACCCTAATTTTGTCCCTACCTTATTAATAAAACATTGTTGCTGATGTTTGTTAAAATTTTTAATATTAATTTTATAAAACTCGCTTGTAGCTACTGTCAATGGACAACTATAGTAATACAGACATTGTAGCGAATGTTAGATTGTGACATTATGACAATTACCAGAGTAAAGTTAAACAAGAAACAAAAAAATTGGATGGCTTTAAAATTGTCCCTACCCTAATTTTGTCCCTATCTTATTAATAAAACATTGTTGCTGATGTTTGTTAAAATTTTGAATATTAATTTTGTAAAAGATAGATAGTGTTTGTTACAATTTTAATAATTATATGTTGTGCAGTACTATTAATAATCTTCCTGGACTTATATTTTTTTATATTTAATTTTAAAGTTTTTTGATCAAAATCTGATTAAATCATTGTTAACAGTTGGGTTTAAAAAGTGTTCACAGACATTTTTTTGTTGCAATAATGACAACAATTAAATGTTTGATAATTTTAAAATGGTTGTCAAGTTTTTATATTTAAAAATTATTATTCACTACAAGGCTCTTTAATATTTTTTATTCGGTATACAAGTTCTTATCCGTTCTGCCCAACCGCAACGTACTATAACGACGTTTTGTCGTCTGACTATATGAAATAAAAGATCACACATTTGAATTCCGCTTTTGACATGGATGTTGTATTCATTGAAATTAGACCAAAACTAAATTTTTAATGATACCAAGCTTGTGTGATATCAATTTTAGCCTACTGTCATGTTATATCAGTTATGAATCTGACAATCAATCCGAAGATCGCTTATTCGAATTCCCCTTGTGGCATGGATGTTATAAAAAGTTTTTTTTTTTTCAATATTCATTGAAATTAGACCAAAACTAATATTTTTGTGATACTAAGATTGTGTGATATCAATTCTAGTCAACTGTCATGATACTTTAGTTATGTCATCTGACAATCAAATCGAAGATCGCTTATTCAAATTCCGCTTGTGTCATGGATGTTATAAAAAGTTTTGTTTTTTCAATATTCATTGAAATTAGACCAAAACTAAAATTTTTGTGATACTGAGATTGTGTGATATCAATTCTAGTCGACTGTCATGATACTTTAGTTATGTCATCTGACAATCAAATCGAAGATCGCTTATTCAAATTCCGCTTGTGTCATGGATGTTATAAAAAGTTTTGTTTTTTCAATATTCATTGAAATTAGACCAAAACTAAAATTTTTGTGATACTGAGATTGTGTGATATCAATTCTAGTCGACTGTCATGATACTTTAGTTATGTCATCTGACAATCAAATCGAAGATCGCTTATTCGAATTCCCCTTGTGGCATGGATGTTATAAAAAGTTTTTTTCTTCAATATACATTGAAATTAGACCAAAATTAAAATATTTGCGATACTAAGATTGTGTGATATCAATTCTAGTCGACTGTCATAATACATCAGTTATGTGATCTATCTATTAACTCGAATATTGGAACCAACATGGATATACACCATTATTCTTCCTCACTTTAAAAAAAATTTTCTTTAATTTTTTTTTATATTATACCAAAAAGCGTTTAACATTATATTTAACCTCAATACAAGTCAAAAACTATTAAATTATAATAAATCACATTTTATAGAGTAATTTAACCTCAAATAAAATAATGTCACACCAATAAAAATAATAATTTAATAATAATAAAAATAAACACGAAAGGATTTCATTTTAATCAATATCGACCCAAAAAAAAAAAACAAAAACTAATTAATAACAATAACATGATAATATTATATAGAGGACACCCAAATAGGCCTAATTTTCAAAAATAATAAAAACAAAAAAAACTTATTCAATCTCTAAACAATAACCAACAAAAGAAAAAAAAAATTTAATACAAACTGATCTACTTTTATTTATTTACATTGTATTTTTTATTTTTTTTTTTATTTTGTGTAGACTACACGAGACCATGAATAATAGAATACCACATGTGATACGAGATGTGATAATGTGTATGACTTAACGATTGCGTAAACAACGAAAAATTTCTACCTTTAATATAAAAAAAATAAACAAACATAAAAAAAAAAATAATTTTCGCACTTGAACCCAATCACACACAATCACACATCAATAAAAAAAACACAAAAAAACCCAAAGCAATCTAACCTAAATAAAAAAAAAAAAAACGAACCCCCAATTCCTTATATTGTATATGAAAAACAAAGTTTATTCAATTTGCGAAAATTATTGTTGCGTTAAACAAAAATTCAATGAAGTGAGAAAAATTTGCGAACAGTTTTAAATATTTTTCGTTTGTTTGTTGTTATTTTTGTTTTTTTTGATAACGCGATTATTTTTGCATATTGTATCAGTTTCAATTAGTTTGTATTCTACAAGTAAATACCAGTAATGCTCAACCCAAAAACTGGTTACGAGAAGTTATTTTTTTGGGACTAACTTAACTTTATAGACTGTAACCATAAACCACGCACCAGATGATTTTGGTGCCGTATTTAGGTGCCGCATATTTCATTTTAAACTTTCAAGCATAATTTTGTGATAATACAAAAAAGGTTATCCCCAAGAGATAATTGCAATAGGATTTCCAAAGCTGCGTAGACTGTTGCCATAAGCCGCACATCATATTTTTCGGGACAGCATATTTCGTTTAAATCCTTCAAGCATAATTTTATGATAATAAAAAAACCTTATCCCCAAGATATATAGTTGCAATAAGATTTCGGTGAATGCTACAAAATCTTCGTAGACTGTTGCCATAAACCGCATATCACATTTTGCGGTTCCGCATATTTCGTTTTAATCCTTCAAGCATAATTTTGTGATAATAGAATAAAAATAAAACGTCATCCCTAAGATATATAGCTGCAATAGGATTTCGGTAAATGCTACAAAAGCTTCGTAGACTGTTGCCATAAACCGCACATCACATTTTGCGGTTCCGCATATTTCGTTTTAATCCTTCAAGCATAATTTTGTGATAATAGAATAAAAAGAAAACGTCATCCCCAACATATATAGTTGCAATAGGATTTCGGTAAATGCTACAAAAGCTTCGTAGACTGTTGCCATAAACCGCATGTCACATTTTGCGGTTCCGCATATTTCGTTTTAATCCTTCAAGCATAATTTTGTGATAATAGAATAAAAAGAAAACGTCATCCCCAACATATATAGTTGCAATAAGATTTCGGTAAATGCTGCAAAAGCTTCGTAAACTGTTGCCATAAACCGCACATCATATTTTGCAGTGCCGTATATTTCAATTTGAACTTTCATATACGATTTTGTGATAATAGAATCAAAAAAGGCTGTTTTTATAAAATTATTTAAAGCCCCGTGCATTGTTAAATAAATTCTAAAATGGATAAAGCGTGAGCAGAAAAACTAAACGTAAAGCATACTACGCAACCGCATTCAAATGTTTCATGCGTCCTTTATTAATGACATTCATTTTAACGACTGTATATATTGTTTTCCAATGCGCAGCAATTCAATATTTGTCTATGCTGGATTATAATGACATTCGAAGAAATTGCAAAGCAGATGAACTTGCTAGAGGTGGTATAGCTATGGAAATTTTTCCAAAAGAGCAATATGGTCATCTCTTTAACTACGTATAATATATTTTTTTTCACAAAGAAGCAGTCAGAGTTTTCTATCACAGAGGATGTACTAGGCCTAACTGCAGTTTAATCAAATTTATTTGGTCAATACTGAACCATAAATGGTTACTTAAACTATTATAATTTACAATTTAGAATCGAATTGGAGTGATAGGGATTACTACAAGCAAATTAAACTATCTTGGATTCCAATCAAATGATTTCTGTAGAGTCCGCAATGATAAAGAAGAGAACAAAACAATCCTTGACCTTCTATGCATCTACCCTGTTATAGATATTTCTAGGATGCTACTTTTTAGACTCAGTAGATAGTGTTGGATATAACAAATTAACTACCTCTTCGTTTTATAAAAATCTTGAATTTGTTTGACAAGCAGGATTCACTCAAGGAAACGTTATTGATTCACCGGTAATTAACTAATGTATAATAAAAAGGTAAAAGATTTGCAAGCACTATCTTTAATACAAAACATACATAAAAGGTGTGTATTATACATTGTCATCATCTCATGTCATCATCATATAAAATATTTATTTATGTCATATAATAAAAAAAAATAATAATAACAATAAAAACCATAATAATAATAATAATAAAACAAAATTGGGTCATCACAGAATCTTTCTGTTGATGATTCTGATGCGATACAATATTGTACGCGTGAATCTTCTAGGCAGTATAACGTACGACAATACAAAAAAATTAAAATGACAAAAATTTTGTATTTAGAACACTGTCACACAATTGAATATCATTGTGTGCGTATGTTGTTAAATTGTATACGCCAAAAATTCAATTAACCATGACCCTAATTGTTTTTAATAGGCTTTTTCTTTATTTCTTTCTATCTATTTCCCTCTACTTCTTTCATTCTTTCTTTCTTCGTTTCTTTTATGCGTATTTTATATCGAATATAAAAAAAAAAAAAAACAATTCTAAAAATTCGCGTTATTAACTACTAAATCGTATCTTATAATAAATCATAGTCGCATATTTGGAATTTTATTTGTACATTTTTGTGTATAGTGTTGCAGAATGGAATGAATAATTATTTTTTTAAAATATGTATGTACATACATCATATATGTAAAAATTTGTATGCATACGCTGTAAGTTTTCCTATCAAAATTGTTAACAATAACAATATTGGAGACTTTTTGGGAGATTAAAAGAAAAATGAAAAAATTTAAATTCACTTTAAAATATTTTAATTTAAATATTATGTAATATACACAATTTTTGGAGATGTATAAAAAAAAAAACAGAAAATTTGGAGAATTGTGGAGAATTAAAATTATGAAAAGTTCTTAAAAAAAAATCAAATATAGTTTTGAGTAAATAGTAGCTGTAATAAAAATGTGTTGTTACCGGGTATCTTTAATTAAAATTTAGTTTTGTTCAGAATTTTTGGACAGTATTTACTCTCCATAGAATTGAGTTTGTTGAAGCTGAAAAGTTCATGTTTTAATTAAATCCCTTCAAACGACATTAGTTTGTGACATGATTTGTTTTATTTTGAAATTTTCTCTCTTCATAAAATTAATCAGTTTAAAAGAGTTTAATCTTGAAGGTCAATAATAAATATTTTGTTTATCATTGTTGTATTGTCACAATATCAAAATTAATCATGTGTTATACTAACAGTACATATTTCCAATATTCTATGTATTATTGGAGAATTACTGTTTGCCAAAATACTTCGAAATACTTCGAAAATTAAACATGTGTTATATTAGTAGTTTTTCCGAAATTCAACGTCATATTGGAAAATATGATGTTTATTTTTTTTTTCAATATTAATTTTGTAGAGTTTATAAGAACAAACTAATTTTACTTTAATAACTGTTTCTAATATAATTTTTTTTTTGCTAAATAGAATAGTTTGTAAAATCAATTCTCGGAAAATGATGATAATATATAATTAGATATTTGGAGATTTTTTTTAATAATATTTAACTATTAACTTATCATTTCATTAATTTGATACTGTCAAATTCATTTATATTCTCTCAGGTGTATCATATGAAATTATCAGTTAAGTGACATTCTATTAAACGTATCATTGTTAAATTGAGATGATGACAAAAAAATTTGCTAGTATATTATATTTTGAATACAATAAAATTTTTTATTACCCGTTCTGTAACGTCTTACGGAATTACATATTCAATTAGACTGATTTTTGATATCTAAACCAAAGAGAATATCGTTAGATAATTTTCAGAACAATGTAAACTTAGATTTAGTACAGTTAGTTAACTAACTTCAATTTAATTATGTACTAAATCAAAAATTTACCTTTGGAGAGTTTTGTATATTTTTTTCAAATGTTCCAAAATTTTAATTTATTTTTGGAGATTTTCGAAAATATTCTTGATAAACTAGAAATAATTTATTAAATAATGTAGACCGCTTTCTGGTATACTTAATTTAAGTTGTGTAGACTTTTCAAGATTGTACTTTAATGATAGTTTAACTTTCATAAGTTTTTAAAAATATTGCTTAACGGTTTTTGTACATTATTTTAGTCTTAGATATAACTTTAATTTAATTTTGGAGACTTTTGTAGACTTTTTTTTATTTTTTTATATATTGCATTTTCTACTTATTATTTTTATTTCCTTTTTTTATGTTAATATTTCAATATTAATTATTACCGAGTTGATTAAAAGACAATGATAATAATCAATACTGATTGCAATGTACCAAAAAATTATAATTTCAAAGAATTTGGAAAGTTTTTTTAATTTATCACCAACAAATTTACATATTTATCCAATTTAAAATATTATTTATATGATTTTAAGTAAATTATATTCCAAGTAAAATCTTTTTTATTTTAGAAAATCAAAATTTCAAAGCAAATACTTACATTTTTAATCAGTAGTCTGCTTGTATACCGGATTAGAAATTAGACATATTAGATCGAAAATTGACACATAATGTATTGATTTGACTGTACAATATCAATTATAACTATGTATTTTGTTGCGAAATGAAAAAAATTATTAAACTTTAGTTTTCTTTAACTTAAAATGAAATGAGTCATCAACATACGTTTCGTCACAAAGAATTATAATATCAGTATAAAGTCCATTTAATAATTTTACAAACAAAAGAAATGATTTGAAACAAAAAAATGATGAATTTAATAATTGCTGAAACGTTAAACAGTAACGAACGATTCATAAAATTGTGACGTTTTGAAATTACCGGTAACAGAACTCCATGAAACAAAGAAAAAAAAATACAAAATATGTATCTATAAAATAAATTATTTTGCGCGGTATTTTGATAATAAATCGCACCCACAGAAGAACACTGCACCAAAGTCTCAAAATGCAAAAGAAAAATTGTAATAGGATAAAAATTAATTTTTGTGTTATTTACATTTTAGTCGACTGCAACAAGCATAATTTAAAAGTCGGCGACTATACATTAATTTTTATTGCGCTAATTCTTGTCCGAAAATATTTTGTGATAATAATGAGACTGCCTTAATTATATATGTACATACCTGATACGCGATTTTGAGGAATATATTTGCAACATTTACTGTTGTGACAGTCATAATCATATGCGGTGCTGGATTTGTAGATCACATTTTTGATTTGCAGTGTTTTGACATTTTATAATTAATCATAGTTGTAAAATTGATGAGCCTTAATTTAAAATGTGACAGTTTAACTGCCATTATTATAATATCAACATTTTAATTGTGACACTATTCAACTGAAATGGTTTTTAAAATATTCCGGTTGAATACTGCCAGAATATATTTTCATTTTTTAATAAAATGACAGTTGACATTAAATAAATGTGACAGTTTCAATCTGGGATTATTAAGAAAGTAATATCAACATTTGTGGCAGTATTGAACTGTAATGCTGTTCCAAATATTCTAGATGAATACTGCCACAATTAATTTTGTGGCAATGTCATACAGAAAATTCTAATGTGTAGTTAAATACAAAAGTGTTACAACACCAAATTAATGCAATTTTCTTTCTTCCATACAAAATTGATTAAAACTTTAATCGCGATTTTCTTGTAATATAAAATTTTGAAATGTGACAATCTTGCTCTAGAGGTGCGAAATGATTTTTGGTAAAAAAAAAAATGTATTTAATAAAAAATAAAATGTATTTTTTTTTTTTTTTGTAAATAAAAGGGGGGATACAAATTGTTTTAGAATTTTGTTGAATTTAGTTATTTCTGTTTACATAATATTGTTTTGGTTATAACTTTTTGAATTTATCGATTTTTTTACTTTTTTTGGATTGTAAATTGATGATAATTTGTCATCCAAATTATGGGACATTTCTAAATGCATTTTGGAATTTTTTTTTTCAATTATTTTGTTGATTACATCATTCCACATTGAAATTCAAATTATTTTTGGATTGAGGATTATATTTCAATAGATAATTAAGGATATGAAATACAGTAGAAATAAATAGATAAGAATGTATTTAGCTGAATAATCAAAAATAGGACTCTGAAAAAATATTTATATTATAAAAAAGAAAGATAAAGAATTGTAGGGGCGGGCGATTGAATCAATTTAAATTCAATTTCTTTAATAATTCATTTCAAATGCAATTTTTGACCAAATTGAAAGCAATTTTTTTGTTTAGAATAACTAATATTAAAAACAGGATGTTTGTATTAAAATGAAGTAACAGGGCTTTTCAAACTAATTCGTTGGTATACAAATTAAATATTCATTTTTTTTTACAATTCCAATGTCAGTGATAATTTATGTTTATTTTTTGATCATTTGGATTTTATAGATTTTGAAATGAAATTTAAATGTAAAAGATCAGGAAATTGTTGTAATAGAAGCAGTTTTCACAATTTTTTTTACAGATTCACCATTCATTAATAACAGTTTTGTGTAATGTAAATAAATTTATGGTTTAATAATTAGGTCGAAATTTTTGAATGGATTGATATAATGTAGCTCAAAACATCCATACAAATTTTTGTTTTGCAATACATATATTCAAATCAAAAACGATTTTAAAATGTTTATGGGTATTAATGTGTAATCGATATTGTCATATTATGTTCGTAAAAAAATTTAGTCGATATTGCAGTTGACAAAAGCATTGTAATTTTAAATATTGTCAACATTTGCAGTGTAGTCAAAAATGTATAAAACAAATGTAATGTTGTATGCAAGTCATATGTATGTAGGCATGAGTGTAAAACGGGTCACTAAGTGCGTAAGATATAAGCCAACCGGGATTACGGTTCTTACTTCCATCCTACTAGCCAACTAACAAACCAATATGCTATAAATTTTAAGCATTTTTGTAAAAAAATATTTTTAACAACAATTTTTTTTGCAAAATGATAAATTTGAAGACGATAGGTATCTATAATTATTTAATATTAGTTCATTGTGTAAAATGCCTTTTAAAAATATAAAAAAAAATTATAGTTTTTACTTGCATGACAGTGATGATGAAGATGAAACAGAAAACCATTATTGAACTTTACAAATTTTATATAACTTTTAATATCGGTTCGGTTTGATTTCGAAATCAAGATGTAATGATGAAAAAAAGTCGAAATTTATTTTACGGGGAAAAATATACACTGAAATAAATAAAATTAATATAGATATACCGATTTCTGTAAAGGAGATAAAAAACAGTCAATAAATAAATGTAATAGAAAAACTGACGTCGCTGCAATCTGTCTTATTGGTCATTTCATAATACATCAAGTTTGTTCAGTAGATTTAGAATAGATTCGGACAGAACTGTTATGGATAATGACAATTAAATGTCAAACACTTAAAACAGAACAGTCAACAGATTCGGTTCTATTTAGAATAGAGCAGAATAGAAATAGAACAGAACAGAAAATATAATAGAACAGAATAGAACAGAAAAATCCAATGAACACTTTTTTGATTTTTTTTAAAAACTTTTTTGTTCTAATTTTAACTTTCAAATTTATTTGTTTTACTTTCAAAATTTTAAGAACAAACACCAACAAAAAAAGTGGTTCAAAATTGTTCTAAAAAAAATGCAGAACAAAAAAGCTCAATTTAGGAATATTTTGGACAACAACACCGATATCAGAACACTTTTGGATCAAAAAGTTTAATTAATGGAAACTACTGAACACCAAAAAAAGTGTTATTATTTTGTTCTAGATCGTTCTAGATCGTTTTAGAACAGTTTAATGAACAAAACACTTATAACATATTTATTTTAGTGAAATCGTCATCCAACATTATTTTGTTGCTAAGGTAGTTGTCAATCGGTTGTACGCAAAATTATAGTTGTATTCGATGTATGCCAATGTTCTTTTAGCAATAATTATTGGTTGCCGGTTGGTGAAAGTCGGATTAAATTGTTTTCGACCTGCATATGACATTATCGATTACATCATTATTTAGAAGAACTGTTCCAAAAAAGGACTGGAAATCATATATGATGAAGTATGCATGAAAATAGATGATTGGAATACTCATGCGTTACAATCGAGGACAAATGAAATAAAATAAGAACAAATATGAAAATTATTACATGAGATGTTACCCTTGTAATCAGCAAATTAAAATCCCTATGAACAAATTTCGCCAAAACATAAAATTTCTAAAAAATGAAATGAATTTGAAGATTGTGTGTTTGTAGGTTTTTTTTAAAGATGAATATCATATTTGTTAAAAAATTATATATATCTGTACTCTTCTTTCACTTTGGATTTAAGATAAAAATTTCAAAAATATTTTACTCAAAAATGAGATGAATTGTTAAAATAACCGAACCGAATATCCTGTTTTCGTTAATATTCGTGGGTTACAAATGTTCAAACGGCAAACGAAAACAAACTCTAGTATGAACAAAAAAAAAAGTTGAGAATCACTGTTTTATTTAAAAAGTTGAACATCCTGGTATTTACTTATTTTGCTTTTACTCACATTAAAAACTAAATGCAAAGCATATCATATTTAAAATTCCCTACACGTTAATTGACCTTCTACAAAAAAAAATGTGTTTATTTATTTTTTTTTTTTTTTTTTTTTTAATTAATTTCACCACCATTTTAATCGCTACTTGACATACATTGTAATAATTAAACATTAGTAATGAAATATTTTACTTAACCAAAAATAATGTTTAATGAACCCATTTGCATTAGTATACTACTATTAAGGTTCTTATCATCGTGATTGCTACTACTACATATTATGAAGATAGATGTACCTCTGGCTTTAATGATATTATGACAAAATTGAGCTTAAATTATGCGGGATGTTTTTATGTTAAATATTATTTTAATGTCATATACTTGTCAAAAAAAAAAAGACAAAAACAAAAAAAAATCACCCAAATGTTATAAAATAAAAACTAATTTTCACTTAATAAAAATAAAAACAAAATGAACAACAACCTCCAAAACTTCCCCAAAAATAAAAATTTAAATAAAAGTTAAATAAAAGTAAACAAAACAATAATTGATTAAGTTGTCCCTCAGACAAGTAATCAATGAAAGTAAAACATACACACAAACTCAAATCCAACATACAAAAATTCACTTATCATATTGGCAGGCAGCCTTCATTTTAAGTTTTTTTTTTTTTTGTTTTAAGGCATGATTTGAATTCAAATGATTCCCAAAAAAAAAAAAATTGCGCCGAACTCAGTTATAATAAACAAAAAAAAAAAAAAAAACAATCAAATATTATAAATACTTATATATCAAGTCATCATGATCACGATAATAGTGTATGTATATTATTTAAAAGACTCTCATCAAGTCTAAATTTATTGAAATTGGTATGAAAATGGCCCAATGAAATTCGAATCAACTCGTTTTAAAGACGTTTATTTCTTTTGTTTGTTTATTTTTTTTAGACTGTCTGCGACTTAAATTAAACCTAATTTCAATTCTTTTTTTTATTTTTGTTTTTTTTTATTAGAATTTAAAATAGTTTTGTGAATCGTTTTTGTGCAGGTACCATTTAAAAATTAGTTAAATTTTCAAATTTTGACTTGATATCGTAGTGAACACTTAGAATTTGTGAAGAAAAAAAAACTGATATGGATATGTTATGATAACAGGGTCGTTTACGAAATATGCGAGTATATTATTTAGCTTCAATTCATTTTTCGAAGCAATTTTTTTTTTCAATTTCATTCTATTGGAAATAATATTCGCATGGTTATCGTACGCATTACATTCATACTAGACAAATGGTGCAACAAAAAATTTGAAGTGATTGCTCAATACGTGCATTACTGTAGATTACTGCATAAACATGCTTTACATTTTTTTTTTGTTTGTGTATATAATTTCAGGTCTATAAAATAAACATCCCTAAATACTTTTGTCCAGACATTTGGCCATTTACATATAATAGTATTTTCTTTAGCATTTTTTTACGATATATCTACTAATTTAAATGTGAAAAACTATATCTATTGACTATTGTAGGAGTAGGCGGTTCACCTTCGTAATAGTATAGTTCCATTTTATTTTTAGTGACAACCAAAACTGTCAACTTTTTTTTATAATTTATTTTGCCGCAATGACGAAAGGTTCGAAAAACAAATAAAGTATTTTTTTAACATCGTCAGGAATCGAAATTGGGACCTTTGAGGATGGAAAGCAGGTGCTCCAGCTACTGTGTCATCGAACGTATGACTGTGGACCATATGCGGTCGGTTAACCTAGTATCATTAACAATATTAGATATCATTAACGACATTAGATATCAGTACGATGATTACTATTTTATATGTAAGCATGTCAGAATGTTTGGATTCTCCTCAAATGATTTTTACAGAACTTGCAAATATAAAGAGAGGAGAATGAAGCAACTGTGCATGTTTTTTGCTCTTACCCCACATTAATTCATTAAAGAAAATCTTATCTGGTAGCCTTTCTGAGCTCATTTACTAATCTTGTAGGTATCAAAGCTTATCTATATACTAATTTCAATAAATCGAGGTTTGGGACCTCAAGAAGCTCAATTGAATATAGAAAAAACAAAGAAAAGACCATTATATCTTAATTAACCGGTATTTTTGAAAGTCGAAATTTTACAGGTTTTTATAGTTTTTTTTACCCTATTCATAACCAAGCATTAAAAGCATTAAATAAAACAGTGAAAAAATAGCTAAGATTTAACTTCATTTATTTTAAAAGCTTTGATAAGAAATTTTATTCATTTCAAGTTGATTAAAATATTCAATCACTCAAAGTAATTAGATTGCATTGAAATGAATCAAATCAAACCCATCGGTTCAAGTTCAATAGTCCTGTACAATTTATCTAGCATGCTTTACAGCTGAAATCGACTCTTATTATAAAGCAATTAGATTACAATCAATTTAAATGACTTTACAGCAACACCATCGGTTCAAATTTACTAGTCTTGAGCAATTTATACATACTGCTTTACAGCTGAAATTGATTCTTAAATTTTCTACGCAGTTCAAATATCGAAATATTTTCTAATAAAATTTTCTAATAGAACCTCTAAATGCTTCAAAATTTGAATTTGCTTATCACATTGTGTACAGCAGTTTTCATTGCCACAAAATTTAATCAAAAAAAAAAAAACAAAAAGTTAATTGTAAGGCTTCAAATTTCAGATTTAAAAAATCTGTATTTGCAGCTCTGCAAAATATGTACTAATCAGATTGAAATAAAGTCAATGAATTCATAATCAAGATTCAACTTAATTTAAATTGTAGACATTGAAGCAATTTTCCAATAGGATGTATGAATTTCATCAAAGAAATACAACAACAAAAATAAAAAATTTAATTTAATCTAGTAATAAGAATTGATGACATATAAATTTTGTAAATTTGAATTTACGTCAAGCAAATTTGAATAACATTTTTTTTTGTTTTATTTTGTTTCTGTAAATTTTTAAAATTAATTTTTGAGGTAACTAGCTATGTACTATATACAATTAAGCTATTAAAAAAAGGTAGTATATCTAATTATGTATATGTATATTTTTGGGCAAAAAATGGTTTTGTACTAAAATTTTGCAGGTGGTGAAATAGAGATGATAAGCATGACGTTAGACATGACTATAGACATGACGATATTTTTTAAATTAATTTTTTGTATCAAGTTCAAAGACATGCTATGTGTCCTATAAATGAAACAAATAAAACTTAATCCATTTCTATAATGTGGTAAATGACGTCATAGTCTTACCGTTGAGTTTCTAATTTACATTTGTAGATATTTTGTAGGTGTTTGCAAACTGTAGATGTAGAAAGTGTACAACTACATCGTTATTTAATTTAAAAGAGAATAAAATGTAAAAAAAGCTGATAACCAGCTGGCAGCCTGTGCTTGTTAATTACTATTATATATAATTTAAATTATATTAAAAAAAATAATAATAATAATAATTTATTTAAATAGTTTTTTTTTCATCTTTGTAATATCCCTAACATCAAATATCATTAACAGTTGTTCCGTCATCTGTTTATGTAACGGAAATATTTCGATTTTACAATAATGGAATTTTTTGTTTTTCAATTTATGACAGATAACGATTACATTACGATCATCAAATTAATAAATTTTATTTTTATGAAATGAAATGTCAAATGAAATTTTAACTTTCAATTATATATATATATAAATTTATGTATATGTATGTTTATATTAAACAAATTTTCAAAGTAACAACCTACTACACCACCCTCAACCTCCCAATTACCAATGTAAATAAATATAAAAAAAAAAGAAAAGAGAGAAAATAATAATAAATATTGTACAAGTTCATAGGTCACAAGAAATGTTATCAATTTTAGGAAAAACAAAAGGAAAAACAACAAAAACAAAAAAACGTCGTCAACAATATATAATTCAATTAAAATACGTGTGGAATGCAATTCAACAACAACGCAATTCGATGTGGTATATTTAATTTACACTGTAATACTCATCTCCTTCTTCATCATCTTCATTTCTTCTTCATATTTTTTACCCTCACAATTAAGTCTTACTTACGTAGTTAAATAAAGTGTCATCAATCATTAATCATTTTTTTTTTATTGTTGTTACTTTTTTTTTTTGTTTTTTTTTTCGAAATTTTCTTTTAATGTGAAAGTAAATTTTCTGTTTTTTCGTTTTTTTTTTTGTATTTTTCCAATATTTTCTTTTTTTGTTTTAAATTATTAAAATTTAAAAAAAAATTGAATTAAAAGAAAAGTGAAAAAAAGAGAAAAAAAAAATGTTAAACAATAATTGAAAATGAATTGAAATTTTAGGCCTAAAAAGAAACGTCAAAGTAGACCTGAAATTTCTTTTTTTTTAAACAAAACAAAAACCCAAAAAAAAAAAAAAAAAAGAAAATTTTTACCAACTTTCAATATTCAAATCTCATCAAACTGAAAATTTATTGTGTGCAGTTATGATATACAGGGTGAATTAAAAAAATTGTTGAGTATAATGACGATTGTGTCTGGAAGAGTAGGCGATTGGGTTTGTATTTTTTTTAGTTATTGGGGAGTTCTATATCAACTTATTTCCCCGTTTATTATGTTAGCTTTGTAGGTCTATGTCCTTGATGAACGTTATTATTGCTTTGATGTCAATTCCAGAAACAGGGCTTGGAATTTGATACGAACTCTATGAGTTTAATAAAATTCATTTACAATGATGTAGTCATGAAATTTAAAATTAATATAGACTCCGACGGCTCTAGTCCAGTGTCTCCAACCCAGATTGGAAGATAAAGGATGTCAGGACAGTCTTTCGAAACCTCTTTTGAAGAGACAAAATGCCAGTAGACATTAAACAATTTCGAATATTTAAATGAAAAATGGTCACATGAGATTAACAGAAATGGAAGATGATGCTGGCTCAGCGCAGGATTTTTATAGTCTGTTAGCCAGTAAATAAATCTAATTTATTACTAAATATTTATTTTGAGTTAAAATTTTTCAATTTTACAGCTCTAAGAACTACGGTGTAACCCTTGGAGTTTTTTTTTATGATATTAACAGTAACTTAGGTAGAACCCCTTTTTGTGCTCAATTGAGTACGGTACCGCAAGTTATACTACAATCTCCACAATATTTTATATATCATATTACTGGCTTGTCAAATGTGAAAAACTACCGTTATTGTCAGGAAATAAGCCTTCTTAAATAGACTAGCTCCATTATATTTTATTTGTTACCAGATTTCAATCTCAATAAATTTTTGTCATTTATTTTGTGCCAATGACACAGGGTACTGGACCAAATCAAATTTGTTTGCTTCATCGGGAATCAAAGGTATTCATTCGGTTCGAATGTAGCATGAAAAAATCTGTTTTTGATTTCAAATGTATATCCGTCGTGCTGTGATACCATGGAAGATTTAAGATCATTTATAGAAACTTGTTTTGGGTAATTTGTAATTTTTTTTTGTGGCAATTGTTTAAAAAAATATTTCAAAAATTAATACAAAGCTTGCACATAATTCATATTAAACAACTTATAGTTATATGATCTAAAAAAAATGGTTTATAGTATTTAAAGAGAAATGTCAGTTCGACAATCAGCTAATCTCGTCTTATTTTATCATTTCACGAGGGCGGACAACATAAGCGATCAATTGTGCAATTCTAACTTGTTCGTATATTTTATTGAAGTTCAGTATTGATTGATTGACCCGGATTTATGAATATATGCCAATTTATCCTTTGCGTGATCTACTCCTGCTACCTTGTGGAAATTTAAAGCAAAGTTTCAACTCTTAACTTTCTTTTATACTTGAGCAGAACCAACATTGTTTGTCAAAATTATCTTTCCCTCTCATTTTTGACCCCATCCGAAATTGGTCCAATTAAATACGTATTTTTATTAATGCTAAATTTTCTTCTTTCATAAACAGGATAAATAGAATTTAATATTTTTCTTGGACAGCAGAGTAAGTTGAAGATTAACTGCTAGTCAGTCAGATACGTTATATTTATGCAAAGTATTTTTTTGGTCCATGAGCAAAGAAATTCATCGTTTACAGAATATTTTGCCTACTAAACGAGATATATTTTATTGGACACATCTTCGAATTCCATTTTTTTTTTTAATATCAATATAGTCAAAACATAGATTAGAGAACCTTTATACTCTCGTACTTTTGATTAGGAAAAAAGATAGTTATAGGAAAAAAAGAAAGAAGTGAAAGAAAAATTCGGTAGGGAGTTACAAACTATTTTCTTAATGTTCAATTTAATTTTTTTTATATCAAACCCGTAACAGCTGTCTCTTCTTGGGAATACGTGAAGTGGGATGTGATTCTAATTTTGGCAAAGAAAAAAGAAAATAAGAGAAAAGTTTGAGAGGTGTTAAAAACTATGGTAGTACCAAATGCTCAATTTAAATTTTTGTATATCAAACACGTAAAACCGGTTTCTTCTTCGGTACGCCTAAAGTGGGATACTAAATGTTCTGACTATATGAACAAATTTTCATAAGCAGTATTGAATCATATTGCTATATTGGTGGCGACCATCTATGACGTAGGATGAGGGGCGTTTGCTATCTTTCGCGTTCCCCAACAGAATTTCTTAAAAGATAGAAATAGCGATTTTACTTCTTCCGAACATGTAGTAGCTTTTATTATATATTTTCTTCGTTTCTATACCAATTAGGCATATGCAAAAATAATTGAATGTATAATATAATATATTAACATTTTTACAACACCATGTACATGATAAAAAAATATAATTAAACAAAAAAAAATTATTTATCACGATTATTCAATGTTACACAAGTAAAATAGTTAAAAAGAAAAATCACTCAAAATATATAAAAAAAAAAAATCTACCCACATAATAATGATCGTAACTACCATTTAATAATTATTCGTGGTATTTTTTATTATTTTTTTTATTATGTATTTTATTTAATAATTGTTAATTGATAACGCGAATTCAACATATTATAAAAAATAAATAAAAATAATTATCTGCACACTGTCAATACAATATTGGGTTGGTTAAACTGTGTTGAATATATGTTTTTTTTTTGGCACATCAAGTTAAAATTTTCATTTTGTAAACGACCTTCAGTGAATCAAATACATAATTTTTTTTTTCACCATATGTGATCTCAATATAATTACCAAAAAAAAAAAAAATATAGATATTTATATATATATATATATAATATATATACATGTACATTTTTACCGTGGTAAAGTTGAATAATAATATGTAATTTCTATATAAGTAGGCTGTCAAGTCAATAGTGTTGTCAATTTTCTTTTATGTTATTTTCCATTTCATTTAAATGTTATTCTTAAATATACAGACAGTACAGTAGATAGAATTTATTAGCTACATATATGAATCATGTTACAATCATTTTTTTAATAGAATTCAATTTCATATATTTTTGAATGAAAATGTCTAAGTATCACCCCTGGTGGCAAGTATTTGCACTTTAAAAGCTATATCTTAAGAAATTCTGTTGGGGAACACGACAGATTGCAAATGCCCCCTCTCTACGTCATAGATGGTCGCCCCCAAAATACCAATATGATTCAATACTGCTTATGAAAATTTGATATAATTGATATGCACCTTATTATATTTTTAGTCCTGATGTATTTCCATTCTATTAAAACACAAATTGTTTTTTCACAGTTCTATGATTACAAGAGATCTACATATTAAACTTATTTCTCACTATCAAAAATTTCGTTGTTTTTTAAAACTGCCAAATTCTACATTTCATTATTTAAGTTCTTCGGTTTTTGATTTTTCCATTCGTCAATTCTTATAACAATTCCTATAATTAATAAAACAAACATTTGGGGAGAACAATCCAAGGTCGGAATTGCTACTGGTGCTATACTGTAATTAAATAAGCAAGATTGTTCAGTTATTTTACTGTATCAGATACTGTATTAAAATATACCTAATAAAACCGGTTTAGTCGAAATACGGTAAATAATTTCGTATAGTCAAAACTCAATATTAAATAATTAGCCAAAATATGATGACCATGAAAATTTCGAGGTAGTTCAGCTCCTGAATAATAGAAATATAGCCAGACGACTCAAAAGAGTACAATCTTTAGTTAGCACAGCAATAAAATATCAAATGAAAAGTGAAATAAACATCGAAGAATGTAGTCTACATTTAAAATTAAAATAAAGTGAAGGAAAAAATTGATACGCAATGTCAAGCTATGGGGCTCATTGTATCTTCTGAAGATTCGAACCAACTTTCGTATAAAAAAATCAGTAAAATCAAATATTGATTAACGGTAAAAAACAGAATCAACGGAAAGTACACACTGAAACAATTAAATTATCCCAATTCTTTAACATTAAATCTGTTCCGTGACATGGATTATTACTGTATTGAAGGCACTGTTACAATTTGTAAATTTTGAAAAAACCTTTTGATAAAGTAAATTATTAGAACATTTGGAAATCACCAAGTAGGAATTGTAGCCACAATTGAAGAATTCTACAACGGAGAAAGATGTCACATCTTATATTCAGACAGCTGACAAATAGCTTCCAGATGTGTGGGAGAGTCAGACAATGCAATATAGTAATGTCTGATATCATAACTATACAACTGTTGGTAAGCAACGACATTCAGAGGTATCTCTTCCATCCATGTGTGTTTTTCATCTATATCACTGAAAGTAAAATGAAACTATACTATTATGAAGGCGAACCTACCTACTCTCTACAATAAATTTGATTTTCTACATTAAATTAGTTGATATATTATAATTTCCAAAGAAAAAGCTACATGTATTCGTCCGTTCTTGTAGGGGGTAGAAGATTGATAATCATATGAATTGTTGATTGATAACCATTTGAAGATTGATAACCATATCATTATGAATTGTTTTCTATAATTTCAAGTCATGCTTCGCTATGTATATCAATTGATAATATATACATATAGCAAAGCTATGTACTTAAATGTAATTTTTTATTTAATGATTAATCTTAGACGACAACCGCTTAAGAAATATTTAAAAAAAAAAAAATTAAATTAAAATTTAATTCTGGCGATCGGTGAATTGCGGCAATTTATTAAATTAAAATTTTTCTATAGTAGAATAACGTATAAATTAGGTAAAATTTAAAATTAAAATATTTTGAAAAAATATTTAGTTTCGCTACGTCTCCTTTTGAATATCTATCGTTTAAAATAGATTAAATAATGAAAGTCGGTTTTGAAACGGTTCAGATATTTTTCAATTTACAGATTAAATATAATGTTTCTATGTGCACGGTATTCATTACATAATCTTCAATTATAAAATAAAAAAATTATCATCAGCTAACTTTAAACGTATATCAATATAAACCTCCGGCGCATCTCAAACACTCATTAGCCGGTTAATAGTACAACGTATAAGTACAATTGACGTATAACTGTAATAGATAATGACGCTGGATCGGATATACTCTGAGGCCAACAACATCGATGCCAAGCAATTTTTCTAATGAATTCCTCAAATTATACGATGCGTCAGTTGAACAAGAAAAATTTTGAAGATAAATAATCGAAAATATTACCCAACAAAGAGGTGTATGCAACTGAAAAGCTCAGCGACAGATAGAAGACTAGGTATGGAGTTTATTTCCATCCTATGTCTAACTAATTATAAAAAAATATAAAATTATATAAAAAAATGTTGCAGTTTATATAAAGAAAATATGCAGAAACGATTGCGTTTGGTGTAATTTTTTTTCTCCTTCTCCTCTTGGGAGCATAAGCCCTCCACTTGATAATTCCATCGTATTCGATTGTTAGCTGGTGGTTTTATCATTTCTATTTCGGCAATGTTTAATTTGATTTTTGATCTGTATATACTGTAGGAGATTGGCCTACTGTAGAAGATCACTTTGATAACTCTGTCTGTGCCTACGTGGTAAGAAGACGTCATAATTCCGCAAAATACCGTTGCTATGTTATCCATCCATGACGTTATGATGCCTATGTTACTATATTTTCTGGGTGCGTCATGTCACTTTTTTTGTTAGATATTGTTGCCAATTTTATAATTGTTATTAGAGTTTATTATTGATTATTGTGCTGTATGAGATAATATGAATATGGATTTAATTGAATATTAATTGTTAACAATGTGTATTTTCTTATTTTAGTTATAAAGTATTGATTATAAATTTTATAGCAGTTATATTATTATTCTATATATGTTTTTATTATATTTTATACCCCCACGGGAAACGAACGCGATACTACCACATCATGATAGAAACACATTTCTGTGCTGCAACCGATTAGGCCACGGACGGGATGGGATGCGTTAGGTATCATATGTTAAGTAATCTCAGACTTTTAATTTGCTTTTTTACAATGTTACTTAGAACAGTTAAAGCTTACATTTATTTTTTGCCTTAAATTTATTTCTTTAGCACCACTAGCTATACCGATTGTATACTACTCCAACCTCCGATTCTATAATTAAACTTAAACTGATAACCGAATTGTGTTTAAAAACAAAAACAAAAAAATATTTAGAAAGAAATATTAAATAAAAAATTAATGATATGTTTCATTCATCTTATCTTAATTTTTTCTCTCTCATTTATCTTCTTACGTAGTACCACAACCAATTTTTGCCACTGATTTCACATAGTCTATGTACATAATTTTCATTTGATTTCCACTCATATCACAAAAATTAAAAAAATCAAAGAAAACAATTTCTCATAAGTTTCAAATCACTTTTATCACTGGCTGCATAAATATATATATGTATATATACATACACATATTGACAAACAACATAATAATTATGTATCACAACAGCTTCACTCGATTATAACAGAATCAAGAAGAAGAAAAAACAAAAGCAAAAACGCGCACCTCAGATACTACACATACCAAACGAAATTAATTGTAGAGGAGAGAAAGTGGTTTAACCACTTATTTGGTGTATATGGTATTTTCCATTTCTTTTACAAAATTTATTAAATTATCTTTTTTTGTTTTTTATTTTTTTTTTTGGTGCGCTCAGCTCTCTTTCGAGTAAAAGAAAAAGCAAAAAAATGATCATCATCAGGAATAGCATAAAACAACACCAACCACAACATAGCATAGTAATCCCATAATAAACAACTCAATTCATAATTTATTTATAAAACCGGGTTACCTTGCATTGAACGCACCCATACTTAGTCAAACTCTATATATCTGCTTATTCAATTAGTAACTGTAACTTTTCCCGAAGCACTCAATACATATTTGTATATTTTTTTTTTTTATTAATTTTTTATTTTTATTTTAATGATGAAAATTCATTGTGAAAATCTCATAGCGATTTATTCGCGATTTTAAACCTACTCGTTATCAGATATATTGATACTACTGTGCAATCAAAGAAGAAAATTTTCATTATCATAATACAACCGCCATTTAATAGATGGATAAGTTGGTAAAGAAAAATAAAATATAAACAGAATTAAAGTGCAAATATTTGCCACCAGGGGTGATCATTAGACACCAGGGGTGATTCTTAGGCATTTTCATTAAAATTTAAGTAATAATAACTATTAATTTATACAGTATCATACAAAAGCTAGTATATGGAACTCCGTGAAGGTTATAAAAATCATGAAGAAAATAAATAAAGTCACATTAATTGTGGTCATCGCTAGTATGTGCCCGTGGAGTCACAATGGGGCTTACTAGTCTAAGTTGTTCGGTGTGTATAACTATATCTACGTTAATGTGGGTATCAGGATATTCTGGCATCGAAGAAAGTTGCCAGAATAACTACTGAGGAAATCATCAATTGTGTGCTTTACAAAGTCAAGCCCGTAATGCGGAATACCCCTAGTGAAAATAGGATTCAAAATGTGACACGTATAATACGATAAAAATTTCGTGGGCAAAAAAGCTGGTAATTGATACACAAAAATCGCAATAAGCACACACTCAAGAAATTAAATGTTTTTATTGGTTTTAAACAGAAATCAGGTGCGCATCATGGTAGAGATAATAACTGAAAATTATCTAGTCAAGAAGGAAATTGGCCTAACCGAAAACAACCTGTGCAAAATATGTAAATTTAAGATATAGTCTATTGAACATCTGTTCACTAGTAGTAGAATTCCAACAACGTTTCCGGAACGATGGTAGTTATCCATTTCAGGATTGATGGGATGGGATAAAAGATAAGAGTAACACTATTTACAATAAATCAGGCGTACCTAGGGGTTCAAATGCATGATTGAGCCTGCTGTTTTTTTTGTTATGTTCTTGACAGCAACAACTTAGGTAGAATTACCTTTTCGAGGAACGAGGAAAGCAAACATTTTGGAGGGTTACTACTGAGAGGACTTCTCGGAAGTGAAAAAGAAAAAACCGGCAGAAGTTGTTAGAGGCATAAGAGGTATTAATTGGCTCAGTGACGGGGTCTGCTGAGAGGCGGAGGTGAAATTGCTGAGAGGGGGTACAACGGGCCGCGAGGCCTAAGTGCGAAGAAATTAAGAGGGTCGGTTGACGTATTTGTTTCCACCCTAATAACCAACCAACCAACCATTACCTTTTCGTGCTTAAATTAAGTACGGTACTGCCAGTTTTTACTACAATTTTTTTCGAGCATTATTTATTAAATTTCTGGTTTATCAACTTATTTATGTGATGCATTGATACTGCTATTGTCAGGAACTAAGCGTTCGTACATAGCATAATTTCAGTTTATTTAAATTGTTACCAGATTATTCTCTCATTTATTTTTTGTCATTTGTTTTATTCCAATAACAAAATGTACCAGGTCGAAAAACTCAAAAAACATATTTTTGCTACATCGGGAATCGAAACTGAGATTTTTCAGTTAAAAAGCAGGCACTCTACAATATTTCGAGCATTTATTTATCAAATCACTCTATCTACTACATCACCCAGCCTGTGGCTCTAAGCGTATGTGCTATAAGTAATAAATAATCACGATAAATGTTCAAGGAAATAAAAACAAAGCCTGAGAAAGTTGTGGGAGGACGGTAGAGAGAGAGAGAGAGAGAGCGGGGCAGAGAAACAAAACAAAAAAGAGAAAGAATAAAGTAAACTGAGGTCCTGTTCCTGTCTGATTCATGCAAATATTAGAGTAAAAATACTTCATGTTCATATATCAGTAAATGCCAATGTTCCAAAACAGCATTCCACAAATAGAAAAAGACAAAAAATTTTTGGTTGAGAAATGAAGACAAAGAGAGTAATAATAACGGTAAAAATAACAAACTATAGTATTATAATACGGCGCAGACATACAATTTTCAGTTTTGCTACTGTTTGATTGCACATTTCTGTTTTATTAGTGTATATGAAAGCGCGCACACATAAAACCAGTTGCATCAGATGTTATGAATCCAAACAGTTGTAAAACCAAGAATAGCATGTCTGCACATAGCCTTAATAATTCAATAAAAACATTTATTTTCTTTTATTTCTACGTAACAACTTCATAAAATTTTATAACAAAACATATTGAAACTCTAAATATGGATTTCTCCATTTTTAAACAACAAAAAAGAGATTATCCGAAAATATAATAAAAACACGGTAACATAATTTCATGATGTTCCATTTGAATACTCCTCTCCATTTCATTTGTAAAGACGTAATTTTCGATTCAACTGAAGTTGATTTCAAATTTAATTCATTAGGTTAATAATACACCATCACCACCATTACCATTGCCATTATGCTGAAAAATTGAACATGAAACAAGAAAACAACAGTATTCAATAAATTCAATAATAACGGTAATTGAAACCATTTTGTCGTTGTCTTGTTTTTTTTTTTTTTTTTTTGTTTTAAAATTTCCACCAGTATGAGAAAATTACAATCAATCGTAAATGGAGAGAAAATTTTCACTTCTTTTTTTTTTGTTTTTATTTTTCGCTTTTTTGCAATAAGTATTGTTGAAAGAGCAATGAGTGAGTGATGCGGGAAATTTAGGTCAATTTCATATCAAATTTTCATTCAAATATCTTTCAATGTAATTTTCTATAATTTTTTTTTTATTTTTTTTTTTTTTTATAAATTTTAACGTGAATTGAAATTGAAAATGGTATGTACAAAGAAAATTTGAAAAACAAAAAAAAAAAAAAAGAAAGAAGTAAAAACGTAAAAATAGAAATTGAACAAAATGGTAACATTCAAATGGTTGATTGATTGTTTATTTGAATAACGGTATTTATCAATTATTAGTTGTATATTATGATAACTAATAAAATTAGAATTGCCAACTTTATATTATTGGCTTAGAAAATATTAGGAAATAAATAAAATTCTGGGATATTTCTTGATGTATTTTCGTTTTGAATGTTGGGGGGAAAGCTGAGTAGGTATCTTCTTCTTCTTTTGCCAGTTTCTAATTAGATGTTAACAGGCACATGGAATTAAGGATATAATAAATAATGGTAATTACACGAATATGCTGTATTAACTAGTTTGAACCGACTGAAATAGGCCAGTACAATTTTTGATGTTTCATAACTGTGACATCTGTTTTATTCCAACGCTATTCGTTCCATCGATTTCACCCATAATTGTAACATATTCTAAAGATATAATTAAATATCAGTTCTATAAAGTACTAATATGTAATATAAATTCTAATTTTTTTTTATTTAGTTTTAAAGAGTAAAAATGGTTATACTGCACTGTTATAACATACATGGTGATAAAATTGTGTGAATGTTGCGATGCGAACCAAAATAAGAGTAAAATAAATTCAACATAAGAATATTTGAATTTTTCTTTAAATTAATTTTACAGTTTGAACTGAATTTCGAAGTTTACTGACTTTTATCAAGCAAAATCCCAATCCAATTTAAAAACGGGTTTAAAGTCAGTTTGTGAAATATTTTAAATATTTGAGTTTGTACTAAAACTTATTGAATTACTGTACTACCCATAAATTCGTATTTTCGGCCTATAAAATACTTTTTTTCTTCAAATGTACATTTTTTTTAATTAAGAAAACTGCAGAAGTTAAGTGGAAAAAATTCAAATTGATGATGGACTTAAATTGAATTTATTTTGTAATAGATAAATAATATGTATTTCTAAGTAAAAAGTTAAAATTCATTTGTAGTAGAGATTTGTGTAAAACCAAAATTTGTACTGTAATAAAGGCTCATAAATTATAAAATCAAAAATATCAACATTATCGATATTTAGAAAATAACATCAATAGCTACAACGTTAAGAAAACATAGATTTTGTTGATATACGGGTCTAGTCTATATAGTCGTCGTTCTGCAAAAACTGTCTGAGTCCTTTTTAATTGTAAAAACAGAGCCTAATATAACGTTAATTCATTTTCATTCATAAAAAATGCTACAGAAATGAATTAAAGTAATTTTTAGCATTCATACTAAATTTTGAGCTAATTGAATTTGTATATATAAGCCCTAGACTTCCCAAATTTTTATATACAACAGAACAATAACGATATGTTGATGAATAGCAACTATATTCTATATAGGAAGGTTCAGTAATTGATCGTGGTGTAAAATTCTGGATGGACTACCTGAACTGAAATGTAACAAAAAAAAAATATTTCTATTCGTTTGCAAACTTATAAAAATTTGTAAATATAACAAAAAATAGTGAAAAAATGATTTGTACAAGAGTTTTCTTGTGTATTGAATTTCCGAATTTAAAATTTTAAACTGTTTTTTATCTGTACTGAATTTTATTGGGTAGGCAATGTCCAACTTGTTCTTTAGGACGAGTCACCACTGGGTAGATCAATGAATATCGAAGAGCCACTATGTGTTTGTGTTTGGGAACATGTATGCTTATAATGCTTATATTAATTATTTTATGTTTAGAATACAATTACAAAATAACAAATTGTAAAGCTTAGTTAAAGTAATATTTTAAAATATCCGATTTAATAAAATTTATTGTTTGATCAAACAGCTAAGACTAAAATCACTAAGCAAAACTATTTTTGTAAAATTAATAAGCTTATCTAAATAAAGAAAAAACAAACCATGTATAAATGATGCTGCTCAAAAAATTAATCAAAAGCAAGAAAAAATGCATAGCAGTAAAAATTGACACTGAAGAACAATTAAAAAGAATCGATTACTTATAATATAAAAATGCTAAGATTGAAATAGCAAAAGAGGAAAAAAGATTTAATTTAATTTAATTTTATTATTTCAACTGTACCAACATAAATGTAAAGTCAAGGACCCTAAGGAAAAAGATTTCTAAATTTAAAAAAAAATTATAATTTGATCCAATTGTCAATCGGGATACAAAAATCCAAGTTTAATTTTTAAAAAAATTCAATTTTCAATTTGAATAAATTGTACCTAAGATATATTTTAATAAAATAATTCAATTTTCAAATTAGTTATTAAATCTGGCAACCCTATACACATATTTACATTATTTGAATTGAAATTAAATTTTTGAAAATTTTTCTCTTTTGATCTTTATATTTTATTTCTCAGGCTATAAATGGGAGTATACATGTACGTATGAATGAATGTATGTAAATAATGTTTTGTGAGAATTTCCATTCATCCTTAACAGTACTACAAGTGAAATGATTATTGGTGAATATGAAAAGTGATATTGAAAGGTGAGATTATGAAATTAAAATAAGAACAATTACAATTTAAGAAAGGGAAATTTTCCAGATTGTGAGAAAGACAAATTTTTGTATTTTAATTTTTTTTTTGCATCTAAAAATAATTCATTATGAGATTCAAATTACTAGAATTCATATACATTGATGGGACAGAATCGAAAAAATAATTTTAATAAACAATTTCTTGTAAATAAAATAACTGATTGTTAATCGAAATTTTAATAAGCTGGTACTATGGTAACAATCTATAGAAATTTGAAATAATTAAATTCCGTGATTTTTTTTTTAATTAAAACAAATTAATTAACTTACCTTTTACTACCAATTTTTTTTTTTTTTTTTTAAATATCTTGTTTCTTTTGTTAATTCATATAATTAAATATTTTATTATTTTTATTATTTTAATTATAAATAAAATTAAAACAATGTTGATTTTTAATTTCTCTGAAGTGATAACATTTTTAATTTCGATTTAAGACACACAATAACACACCCTTGTCTATAAGCTGTGAGACTTACCTGAAATAAAAAAAAAAAAATTAAATTTAAAAAAAGGAATTTATTTAATTGTAAATAAATAAGAGAAAATAATTTTTAATTAAATATTATTATATTGAGTTGTTTTTGTGTTGTGTAATACAATTTATTTTGAAATTCTGTTTTTTTTGAGAGAATTGTGCCAACATCAATTGATAGAAAATTTTTTTTTTTTGCAATTTTAGGTGGGTATTTGAGAAGGCCATAATGCCTATGGGAGCATATTACTACGGAATAAATCGGATTCATTACAATGCGGAGGTTTTTCAAATAATTAAGCTTTCATAAAATGAATGGATTGGTCTACTAGTCCAACACACCATCTATCACCTAGTCGAAGGTCCAAATTATTGATTGGTATTTTATAGGTATCTTATAATTTGGGATTTTGGGGTTCTAATAGAATTAATTAAAATCTCTTTTCTATTCTGACGTATAAAATCGATAATCAAAATACTTTTAATATATTAGAATTGCTAATTGAAATAGAAATTAGTAATTTCTTACATACACAGTTAGAATACTAAAATTAGAATATTTTTTTTTTAATTTACTTTGAATTGTATTTTGATATTTTTTTTAAACTGAGATAAAATCGAAATAACGAACTAATCTTAACTACTAACCGTTTTTTTTTTTTTTTTTAATAGTTTTATTTATTTTTCTAATATATAATTAATAATTCCAAAACAAAACTTAAAAATAGAATTTCTTATATATAATTTAAAGTATTAATATGTCTAACTTATATCTAGCTCTCTTAATTGGATATTATGTACATATTTACATTTGAATTATATAATTTTGATTATGTTATATACTATTGTTTTTTTAAATAACTATAATGGACTAATTTTGGTACTGGAAAAGATTCATTCAGAACACAAAACCAGTTTTTGAATCTACTAACCACCCAGTTTTTGATTCTACTAACTTATTAAATTGGCCAAAATCAAATAATTTAACATAATTGTAACTGTATAAAATTATCGGGATAAATCAGCCAGGTTATCAGAGCAAGAGAATAATCATAAAAGGCGTTTTGAAAAAAAAAAAACAATTTATTTTAAATTTATAGAATAAATTTAAGGTAAATACAAAATATGGCGCCAAATTTAGTTTACCGCCAAATATTATATTTATTTATTTCATAAACATCCGCACACGATTTCATATGATATAGAAAGAAATTTTTTCTATTTGTAATATATTGAATTTTTTATTAAATAAAAATAAATAATTGAATTTGTAAATATTTTTCAATAGAATCAATAGAAAAATCTTAAAAATTCTATAAAATTTAAATAAAATGTAAATTTTTTTTTTTTTTTTTTGATAAAGATAGATAAAATATATTCTAACCCTATTATGTAACATTTAATTGTCACGCAAAATACACGCATTTAACGTGTAGCCAAATCTAAATGATAAAAAGAAATTAATTAAAAAATATATATTGAAAATGTTTAGTTTAAAATTGAGGAATTAAAAAATTTTATTCGAATTGAAAAAATTGAACAACTGAAGATTAACTAAAGAGAACCAATTTACACGATCAAAATAAAATGTGATATAGAACATAGTACTAATTTATTCAAAATAGAATATCTTGATATGAAACAGAATAGTAACTTGTAATAGAATATTAGTGTAAAAAAAAGAGATATAGCGCGTCTAATATTAATTTCTAAAATCTAATACTAACATCTAAGATTAAAACAGGACAGATAGTACATCCGTCTCAATTTAATTAATAATATGGTACTAATGTAATTCAAAGATATTTGGAAATCTAATTGTCATCATTGATTTTGTACGCAATTAGAGAAGTAGCTTGCTCGGAGTAAACACCAAGAATTGCAGCTATTAAAGGAACGTAGGTGAAATGATTGATAAATTAACATTGACATTTTACCGTACCAGACAAGCTGTCATTACTAAAACAATTATAGAATCTATTTTTAGGGCTTGTGCTTTGGAATCAGATGATTAAAAAGTATATTTGCTGCCCTAGAAAAATGTGTGCCCTAAAGTCAATATGTAACTGATAGGGATTAGGATATAAAAGGGAAAAAAGATTTAAGAAAATTAGTACTGATGAAGGGAATGTGTTGGTTTCGAAATATCGACATTTGTGATCAAATATTAAAAATACTTAGTTTACCTAAATTAAATATTTTTTTGGTTTAAATTTTTTTTCAAGAATTTTGACAGATAACGAAAATGAAAATATAAAAATCATGAATAAAGAGTTTTAGGAATCGATAAATATTTTTTTACAGAAAGTCAGCTGATTTTGATAGATTAGTACTGCATGTTAGTTCTAGTTTGGTTGAAGAAAGATCTCGGACTATATTTGTATGCCACAATTTAGTTCTGGTTTGGTGGAAGAGAAATTCTGAACTTTATTTGTATGAAAAAAATATGTAAGACTGTTATTGTGTAAATTTTCAAGTATCTATATACGTTATTAAAATTTTTACAGGTTTATTTTGTTAAATGGACAATAATATATATGTATATATTGATAATATTATATAATCATTATAATATATAGATAATATATAGGTATATATATAGATAATTTTATTTTTTATTTACATATATTGTAATTTCATCATATTCCTAGAAACACAAAAAATAAGAAATGTTTAAAATGACGAAATGTCAAGAAAGTGGAATAAGAGATTGAAAGTCAAAAAATGGTATGCAAATTGTTAGACAATTTTTTTGACATTTAATTTTTCATTGAATTTTTTTATGTTCTCGTTATCTTTATATTTGTTTCGGAAATGAAAAAATGAAATGGAAATATAAACGTCAAAAATATTTAATGGGAAATTAAAAGTCAAAAAATGTTATGAGATCTGTCAGACAATTTTTTTGACATTCAATTTTTCATTCTATTTTTTTTTACTTTTTATCTTTTTTTTTATGAAATGAAAAAATGAAATGGAAATATAAATGTCAAAAACTGAATTGGGAATTGCATGCAAAATTAAACGTCTGAGTGCAGTCTAATATATTTTTAAACTGTTAGCCTACCTACTTTTTATGTCAAATTGCGAATTTTGTTGTTTTTGTTGAATCTGAAATTTTATAAAAAAAATTTTGTAACCCTAAAAACCTATTATTGCATATCAAAAATCCTATAACAAAAATTATAACATGTTCCGATTAACACGAAATTCAAATTAACTTCAAAATTATAATAAAAAAAAATGTTCGCATACAACTTTTTCTAATAATTTTGTTTGACATTTTGTTTTTACTTATTTTTTTACAAAAACAAAATATTTAATTTAATTTTACGAAATGGCTAATTCAATCAGAAAAAATAAAACACAATTTAGGATAATAAAAGGATATTCACGAATAGGTGTAGATTGAAGGTGCAGTCTTGTGTAGAAGTGCAAAAGTGTATTGCCATTGTCAAAATTTGTATATGATAAAATATTCTACAAGGCCTGGAATTTTTTAATAGACTCAAACCTATTGTACTTTAGTTGTCAATATATATATATATATCTGGATGAAATGGGTGAGATAAAGACAGAGGTAACTTTTTAAATAAAAAAATTTTGATTAAATTTTTTTATCAATGCGTAGTTACAAGTGAAATAACGAAATTAACGAAAACGGCTGTCACAATTCTACATCTAGTACAACATTAAAAGTGCAAGGGTGTGTTTGCGAAATCGTTGATGTTTAATTCATTGCTTCAGAACATTGTGTTCCGAACAAAAAAAATTTTAACACCGGAAATTGACATTTGCATAAATTTTTTGCTTATTTCAATCTGGTAAATTTTTAATTTTCAAAAATCAATATTATTTAAAAATTACAACAAAAAAAAATACTTTTATTCCTGAATGTTTTTATAAATGTGATAAATGTAAAAAAAAATTAAAAACTACAGCAAAAAAAAATTGTTCCGATTACAAATAAATTTAAAGTTAATTTAACTTTTGTTCCGGAGAGAAAAAAATGTTTCGAACATTTTTGAAAATTGAGAGAATTCAAATTTTCATATAAAAAATATGCGGGCGCATGTGTTTCAAACAAATGTTCTGAAGCAGTGAATCCGGCATAAACAAATCATTGTAAATCTACACCTACTACACTTCTACACTTAATCGTGAATACCCTTAATAAATAAAAAATAAAAAATTCAAATAAAATATATCAAATATTTTTATAAAAGTTAAATATTTATATAGTTATAAAAATTATTGCTTACAAAACATAAATATGGAGCGAGCAATAAAACTAATGTCATTTTCAATAAAAAATTGTGACAACAAAGTGCTGCAATTTTTAAAAAAAAAAATACGATAAAAATTACGGTAAAACAAATCAGCATGGTTGAGAATATAATCAACAATATATCTAAATAATACCATTCCCAATAATTTTTTTTATTGTGTTGTACTTGTGCAATGTACATGCCAACCATCTTAACATGATTAGATTGAGACATGTACTCTTCTGTAGGTATTATAATGTATAAAAATGCCTACAGAATACAGATCTTAACATGATTTAATTAATCAGTTAGAATAAGAAGATATATGTATGTATACATATACTCATCTGTAAGTATTGTATTGTAATGTACAAAATACCTACAAATCCTAACCTAACATGATTTGATTCATGAGTTAGAATAGGGTGCTACATATATTTACTGATTTGTATAGATATTACATTGTACAAAATACCTTGACCTAATCAGTACACTTTCTAACCCAACATGATTTTATTTATGAGTTAGAAGAAACAGATACATACATGTACTCATCTATAAGTATTGTATTGTTCACAGAAAATACCTACAGATTAATTCTATTCGCCGAAATTAGTTTGACAAGAGAATTAATTTCGAAATTAACTTGAAATTAGCAAATGACAGTTAATTACAATCAGTTCCTTCAATGCAAACATTTATTATTCTTAATAAATAGTTTTTGATACATTGTTACTGTACTACGGAACAAATGTAAAAATAATATCTTATATATACTAATTTGGCTTTTGTCTGAAGCCTTTTAAAACAACAATAATAATAATAGAAAAAACAGTTCATTATGAATGAAAGAATGAGAATTGAGAGAATAAATAATTTTTTTTAATGTATTATGGAAGTAAGTGCAGGGTGCAGATAGAAGTAAAATGTAGTCAGAAAATATTATTATACACTAATTTTGTTTTTGTCTGAAGCCTTTTATAACAACAGCAATAATAATAATCAAAAAACAGTTCATTATGAATGAAAGAATGAGAATTGAGAGAATAAATAAATTTTTTTTTAATGTATTATGGAAGTAAGTGCTGGGTGCAGATAGAAGTAAAATGTAGTCATAAAATATTATTATACACTAATTTTGTTTTTGTCTGACGCCTTTTATAACAACAGCAATAATAACAATCAAAAAACAGTTCATTATGAATGAAAGAATGAGAATTGAGAGAATAAATAATTTTTTTTTAATGTATTATGGAAGTAAGTGCTGGGGGCAGATAGAAGTAAAATGTAGTCATAAAATATTATTATACACTAATTTTGTTTTTGTCTGAAGCCTTTTATAACAACAGCAATAATAATAATCAAAAAACAGTTCATTATGAATGAAAGAATGAGAATTGAGAGAGTAATTTTTTTTAATGTATTATGGAAGTAAGTGCAGGATGCAGATAGAAGTAAAATTTATAGTCAGAAAATATTATTAATGTATTATGATGAGAGATAATAAATATTTACTTTACATTGTTGTTGGTGTTTTGATTTGTAATGTGCATATACTTTTTTAAACTGTACCCAAACTTTACTAGATTAGTTTTAAACTAATCCTTCAAATTAATAATTTCCATAAAATAAAAACCTATCATAAAAATTTAATTCAAAGTTCAAATCATATTAATTCATTACACTTGATGATGTACATGTGTCCATACACACATAAACATTCATAACCGAATAATAAATCGAAATTAGTTTTTTGTTTTTAAATTTAAATAATAAAAAAACAACAAATAAAAATAAGATAAAATCTCTTAATCTCAATTTATACAATTTGAAAATTGAAAACAACAAAAAATAACAAATGTTTTACAAAAAAAAACAAAAAAAAAAAACAATAAAAAAGAAATTATTTTGATTGATCATTATCAATAAATCATTTCCAATTTACAACAATAACAAAATTAAAAACATCAGAAATGCCACAAATCACCCGGAAACTTCGCAATTCAGCGATCCACCAAATTACAAAGGAGCAAAAAAAAAATAAAAAAAAAACAAAATTTTAATACGATATAAATTAAAAAATCAAAATAAAAACAACAAATTCATTACTTGTTGTTATCGCAAATATTTTTTTAATAAAATTCCAAAACACAAAAATATATATATATATATATATACATAAGTATATATTTTTCTTAATTTGTTTTTTTTTTTTATTTTTAAATTAAAATTTATTGAAGAATATCAATAATACTAATACAACATCAATAATAATTTCCAAAAACTACTACAAATATATATATATGTAATTAAAAAATGACCACTACCACAAACACCACCTAAATCACTTAAAAAACAATATAATAAAAGCTAAGCAATTGAATTTTTTTAAAAACTAAAAATAACTAAAAAATATAATCAAAAAATAAAATTGCCAAAAAATAAAATATGATCATCATCATCACCATCATTGTCAATAACAACAACAAAAAACAATAACAACAACAACAATAATAATAACAAAACCAGCCGGCCTTGATAGAAGCCACCGACCTTTATTTCACCTGGTCTTTAAACTATTTGACTATCGCAACTAATAATAATAACAATAAAATATATTACATACATATACGTACATGTAAGTAAATATATATATACATTTCAATCCATGCATACTTATATTATAATCTTACTATACTATACATTCCATATAAACATAATATAATATATGTACAAAATCATTGTATACATACATTAGAAATTAGAATTAGAAACTAAGTTTCAAAATTTTTACGCAGTAGAAATTTCAAAAAAAATTTATTTTTATTTTTTTTTTTTTTCTAAATTATGTATTTATGTAAATTAATTAAACAAAAAAAAAAAAAAACAAAATAGAAAAAAATAATTTAGAAAATATTGACACAACAACAATATAAAGACAACAAAAAAACATTCTTCATTATTCAGATTTATAAATACAAAATGTACATACTCGTCTCGTCGTATCGAAAGACATTTCGGAATTTGCGGATATTTATTCTAAACAATTGAAAGAGAGATAACGAGAGGGAGAGAGCTGGCAGAGATAGAAAATTTAAGTACTAAAAAAAACAAAAAAAAAACAAAATTAGTAGTGAAAAATTTAAATTTACTATTTTTATATTATCTAATATTTATTTCATAATATTTGTATTCATATACCGATACTATACTATATACTATAGTAAGTATACATATTAGTTCACTACTCTGAACTTGAAGTTCAATACTATTATTAAGTTCAAAATTAAAGTAAACGAGTCTTGGTCTCTGGTATTGAACTGGTTTACTACTTAATTAAAATAAATAAATTAAGTTAAAAATTAGGTCGTAAATGTAATTGTTATTAATGTAATAAAGTTATAATAATGTTGTAATAGTCTAGTTTTGTATTAAACTATTATTTCTTGTTTACGGGTGTGGGTCGATTTAATGAAAAGCAAAATGTCAAATTAAAGTGTTAAATAACAATATGTTGAAAAGAAAAAATGTTGAATATGTTGAAGAAAAAAATTTTGAATAAGTAAAAATGTTGAATAAAAAAAAATATTGAATACAAAAATGTCGGTTTTGATTAGCTGGATTTTGATTGAACAACGGTTTTTTTACGTGATATTGTAATCCAGGATCATGTTAATTATTTTTTATTTAATATCTAATTTTAAGTAGATTTATGTATTATAGATGGATGTATGATACAAATATCTAAACATGCATAGACTTCTATACACATCGCTAGTTGTATACTCCTGCATCTCTCTGAGCCATACTACTCTTTGAGATTTTTCAGAAAATAAAATTCAAGGGTTCACAATCTTAAATACATCACCTAAAAGACATACAAAACGCTTAAACATACTTTAATGAGACAATTATACATATATATGTATGTACTTATTTAAATAGATAAATCTTCAACTACATACAAGTTTATTAGATAAAAAGAAAATTATATATTTTTTTAAATAAAAATATGTAAAAAAGCTTTTATCTATTTTAAAAAATTTTGGTGTTAATATCCGACGACGCATAATATATTTTCCCACATATATTAATTATAATGAAATGAGCCATTAAAACAAATAAATAAACTAAAAAAAAAAAACTTCTTAATTAAGTGAAAAGTTAGTTGTAGTTGTTGTTTGTGTTTGTATTTCAATGTTTTTTGTTGTGTATGATTGGTATGAATCATATTGAATCGAAAATGAAAATATGTAATTAAATTATAAGCTTTAATAAGCTATCGATTTTTATATTACTAAGTAGTTGTATAATAATCTAAGTAGGATAATCCAAAATTAATATATATAATTTTTAATCAGTAATTAGAATTTGAATATTTGTAATCATACTTACATGATTGATTAAAGTAAGATAATTCAAAATTGAAAATTTAATCAGTAATTAGAATTTGAATATTTTATTATTAAGCCTAAATGATTGATCAAACATTTTATTATATCGAATGAAATCAAAATTTTAATTAGAGTTGTCTAATTAATACAAATTGTATTACAAGAAATGTTGGGTTTAATAATTTTAATTTCCATTCATACAATATATTACCATTAAATACTTATTATGATTAAAATTGCAAGTTGAATTAGATCTGTCTAATTGAATAATACAAATAAATATATTAAATTTGTTTTAGATTTTAATAGATTACTAACTTCTTTAATACAATATGTTTGTTTAAACTATTAAAATGATTGAAATAGAAATTGAAATTTTAATCAGACGTAGCTATTCGAGAAACTTAATTTCATATAAACTTAATTTTATAGAATATGTTTGATCAACAATTTGATATGATTTAAATCAAAACTCAAATAGATTTCATACAATATGTTTGATCAACAATTTGATATGATTTAAATCAAAACTCAAATACATTTCACACAATATGTTTGATCAACAATTTGATATGATTTAAATAAAAACTCAAATACATTTCACACAATATATGATTGAAACCAAAACTCAGCAAATACATTTCATAAAATATGTTTGATCAACAATTTGATATGATTTAAATCAAAACTCAAATACATTTCATGCAATATATTTGATCAACAATTTAATATGATTCGAATCAAAGCTCAAATTGAACTTTTTTATTTAATAAAATTAATAATTTTTTTTTATGTAAAAATCAATAAATTTTAATCCGATGAGCTATTAGGCATAAAAATATTTCAATTCATACAATATGTTTGATCAAACATTTAATACGATTGAAATCAAAATTCAAATTGAACTTTTTTATTTAATACAGTAAGTTTTCATATCAGTAAGAATTTATTTTGATTTTGAAAAAAGAAAAATTAAAAGTATTTGTTTTCAGATGAAACTTGATGATTTTGTTGTCTAACGTGTTTGATCAAACTTTATTTAAATATCATAGAAATGAATCATTAAATAAAACTTGAATACAATCAAAATCAATCTGTTAGATTTTTTTTTAGTTTTTGAAAAGAGCAAAGTACAAGTAGTTAAATTTCAAATTGAGTTTATTTGCTTTCATACATGTTTGACCAAACATTTGATTTGATATAGGAATCAAAAATTAAATAATACCAATACCTGAAGTAATTTTATTTAATATTGTTTTTAATAAGAAAAAATTTAAAAATAAAATATTTCTAATAATATATTTTCTTTCATACATGTTTGTTTGTTTGATCAAACATTTAATATTTTTTTTAGAATCAAATCTATACACATAATTTGTATGAACACCTGATTTTATATTTTTTACTTTTTTTTTATTTAATTTTATAAAAAATCGAATTTTATATTTTACTTTTCAATTAACAAATTAAAACCATTTTCATGTTTTTTAAAATGAATCACTATAGTAAAAACTTACGACCCTTGAAAATAAATATTCACACCCATTTCCATTTCATTATTTTCATTTTCCGACATGTTACAACTTTTACAAAAAAAAAAACAAAAAAATAGTAAAATTTTTCCCTCCATTTTTTTTTTTTAAATTCTGTGAATGTCTTATCGTGATTTGAAACTAATACGGAAATTAAATTTTTATTTTAATTTTTTCAAACTCTGTAAGATGTTTAGGGTCCCCTTTTTCCACCCTCTATACTCAAACAATCCCTCTTTTTAACGATTAAATAGATTTTTTTTTTTTTTTTTTTAAATCAAGGTACCACAACGACCTTTTGTCCTTTTTAATTTAATATGATTGAAAATGTTTTTAGAAATCATGTCTCAACACTTTTCGTAATGATGGTGGGAGATGAGATGAAAATTTTGCAAAAGGAAATTATGATCCGGAAATAAGAATTTTCTAAAATAAAATCAAAGAATTTTCTTAAATAAACGGAAATGGAAAGTGAATACGATACACGAGCCTAAAATGACGATAAGTTTTTATTGAAAAAAATCATTTCTAAAATAATTTAAATAGAAGAAAAATATATAACTCAACCCATCAATAATATTGAAGTAACCATATAAATTTAGGTGGACATAATAAATAATAACAACTGAATTTGAATTTAAAAACTTTAAATTGCATGAATTAAATGCAAAATTATAAATTTAAGATTGATTATATATTTCAAATGTAGAGCTTAGATTTTTTTTTATAGATCACTATGTTGTGAGTAAAATTTAATGAAAAATTTTCAAAAGAAATTAGTAAATAATTGTAGGACAATTTTGTTTATTATATACAAATTAATAAATAATAGGAGGTAGCAAAATTGTACGAATAATATATATATTATATACATACAAGTATATTTTATTTAGTTTTTATAAGTCACATATGTTTTTTTTATATCTGTATATATATCTCAGTTGTGTGTGTAACTAATCATAATTCAAACTACGAATTGCCTAGTTAGCCCAACACTAAAATATCTACTGATAAGTTCCAGTAATATTGATGGAAAAAATACTCCTTTAATTATAGGTAAATATGCAATTTAAAGTTTTTTTTCGTAGTCCACCACGTGGTGAATAGATATGATTTAATGAAAAATATTCGATATATATTATTAAATAATTGGTGGAAGAAAACACTTCTTTAACTATAGAAAAGTATAAAATTTAAACTTTTTTTTATAGTCCACCATGTGGTGAATATCATTTAATGAAAAATATTCGATATATATTATTAAATAATTGGTGGATAGAAAAGTATAAAATTTAAAGTTTTTTTATAGTCCACCATGTGGTGAATATAATTTGATGAAAAATATTCGATATATATTATTAAAAAATTGGCGGAAGAAACACTTTTTTAAACATTTTTTAAAGAAAAATATAAAATTTAAAGTTTTTTTTCTAGTTCACCACATGGTGAATATAATTATGTGAATAATATTCGAAATATATTATTAAATAATTGTAGGATTGTGTTTATTATATCAGAATTAAAACAAGAGGTTGATTACAAAAAATGGAAATTCACCACGTGGTGATATTACTTTAATCGAAATTTGAGGTGATGAATTCAATTGCTAAACTATTAAGATTTCATAGCATAATAATCATGAAAATATGTACTTTAACAAATATAGTTTTATAAACTCTACTGACACAAATTGGCAATTATAACATTTGCAAAAAACTACCGTTACATTTAATTTTGTGTTTTCTTATACAAATTTAAAACACTCATATTTAAACTTTGACCTTTTCTTTTATAATTCAGCATGATTATTCTATTTTAAGGCATTTGTTTAGTTTTGAAGAAATCACCATGAAATATGAACATAGCATTAACAATGGCTCCCTAGTCTTTGAATACCTCTGAAGATTGAGTACAAATGTTTGTTTTTGCAGATTTTTTTTTACTAAGATTTGGAAGAATATACCACACTTGGCGGTAACGGTAAAAAATTTACTTCCTGGTACATATTTGTAACTGCCTGTATATTTCTTAAAAACCACTAGCACCTTCAATTTTTTAGATACATATCAAAGTAGCAAACTGAACATTATCCTACGCATGATGAAGTTAAGTCTAGATGTAAATTTGGCAATGTTGATTATATTTTTTGGCATATTTACGATTGCAATGCGCAAATCTAAAACTTTTGATGATAAGTTGGTATTTTTTACCAAATCGAGTTTAATACTTTCAAATTAACATTGTACTAAAAAATAATAATAATAATAATAATAAAAAAAAAGAACAAAAAAAAATCAAAACAAAAAATTAATGATTCTTTAATCATCGAAACCCATTTAGAAATCATAAAAAAAATTAATTACTAATTTTTAGGAATTTTCTAAAAGCTCACCACCGGATTCGGAACCCTCATTATAATGAGATAATAAGCAAAGTAAATAAATTATTTTTATTATTATTATAGTTATTGTTATTATTTTTTCCTATTATGAAAACTTCTAAATTCACTCACATTTTTTTTTTTTTTCCAATTTCAAATAAATTTTTTGTTGTTAGTAAATTTATGGAAAGCTTTTTAAAACGTAATGTTTTTTTGTTGGTTTGTTTTTGTAAGTTCTCCAAATATGAGTTCACCACCATTGAAATTACGCAAGATTTATCACAAGATACAAAAAAAAAAAAAAAAAAAAAAAAATCGAGAATAAAAATAAATGAAATGACTGCGACGCGATATGTAAAAAACCACTACAGAAAAATAATAACAATAACAAGAACAAAATTATAATTACGTGAAAATAGTGATATTGACCTCAAAAAACAAGAAAAAAAAAATTGAATTGAAATCGAAAATTGAAAATTAATTTAGAATTTTTTTTTATTTTGTTTGTTTTTTTTCACTTACAATTCTTATGACTGGGTTCTCACATGTGGACTCAAACACACAAACGCAGCATAAATTATTAAACAAAACAGGGATGTGACTTTATTCTGATTTTATCAGCGATTGTAATTTCAATTTTTTAATACATTAGACTTTCAGTTAGAATTTGTGGAACAATTTCGTATTGTAACACATTTGTTAAATAATTATGACTATTCATGTTTTGCGGTTGTCTTATTTTTTCTACTCGTAAACAAGCAACAAATATTTTTTTTAGTTTTGTTCTTTTTTTTGCTTTAACTTTAAACAAATGGTTCTTGCAATTTTTCTGCAGTTGCTTGGTATTGGGGGACAGACAAAATTTCGATAAAAAAAAATTCCCAAGTGCCCAATTTTGTTTTTGATGGTTTTGTCTTTGGGGGTTTTGTGTTCGGGGTTTTGTGTTCGGGGTTTTTGAGCATTTTGTCTTTGGGATTTTGGGATGGGAATTTCGCGATGAACAATTTGGGAATTGGGATTTAGTACCCAACCCCTTTACATTATTACAATGTCGTCTGTATAAGATATATAATTTAAGATGATTTGGGGAATAGTTCTTTGCTAGTGTCAAATTTACAAATTGTTTTTTTAATCATTAAAAAGTAGAATATTAAAGTGAACTTTTCCGTACTTAGTTATGACTATTAAACACACTTAATTTAATGTTAAATTTTCCTTGGGTTGGTTCTTGCGATACAATTTTTGCTCTAAAGTTGTTCTTCGTTATTTTAATCCATTTGTAGAAAGCTTTTTTGATATGCCAAGATTTATTATCGATGGTATAAGCTGTCAAAAAATGTCTGCTAAAAGAATGCCAATACAATTTAATCTGACTATCAATATATCATACAGTTATAGAACTCATAAGACTTGGTCGATGATGATGGAAAATGATAAAAACGCAACTCGTACATTTGAAAAACGAACACTTTGCAAAACAAATTTTAAACTAGATGATTACAAAATGATGAATATGCCCTAAAGAGCAACGAATAACATGAAACAATTAATCAATAGTAAAGATACAGTTCGGTTCATAAAGACGCAAAACCAAGATGGACATGACGTGTTGTCAGAATGTATTAACAAAAACACAAAGAACTGAATTAAGTATACTGCCCATACTTAATTCGTATGATCCCGCTGTACTCAATGCTTGAACTCAATGCCTGAATAGAAAAACATTATGACCATGATTTTCAATATGGCTTTTTTTTAGCATTTAAGCATACTTTCAACACGAGTCCAATATCCTTTCTGACTCATGCGCTCGGATAAATATTGGAAGATAAATATATAAAACAGGGATTTTTGATAGCACAATCCCAAAATATTAATTCACACAATTTTCTTCAAAAAGCCACAACGACTCTAATGCACATCTCTAACCATCACCCATCACTGTTTTACATTTTCAATTTGATATAATTTTGATCTGAATCAGATGATCATATGACAACCGATCATTTATCGATGATCCACAATACTTTAAGGGATTTTCATTTATAGTGTGAAAAACGGCGACTGATGACCAAAAAAAAAAATTAAAAAAATATAAAAACAAAAAACTGTTAAATTTCAATAACACAATTAATACAATGGAGTTGTAATTGAGGATTTCATTGCGGGTTTTTTTTTTTTTTTTTTTGTTTTTAGGTCAGTTAAATACCCTCAAAAATAAAAATGTCACGTTTATTTAAAATAAAGAAATTATTATTATTATTTTTTTTTTGTGAATTTGGTTGGTTTTTGTGTCAGGGTTATGCAAACACATATTTTTGATTATCACCTTTTTTGTTCCTGTTATTGTTTTTTTTTTTTTTTTATTTCTGTTTTTTATGTTGAAATTAAAAACTGAATTCGAAAATTAATGTTCAAAGAATTAATAAAATAAATAAAATGATGAAATTTAAATAAGAGGGTAAGATTTGTATTATTGTAAAAATAAAAAAAAGGAAAAAGTAGAAAAATTTGCAGTAATTGTATTACACTAGTATTATTCACCATTAATTGTGGTGAATTGTTTCTGCCGCAAATTTTAGTTAAATATTTGTGGTGAAGTTTAATCAATTAATTGACTGGGCGTATAGGTTATGTATTTGACATTTAAATGTTGACATTCATAATGATAACCCTCCCCCCTTAAAGAATAGCTCGCGTATGGCATACATAAATTTCGTAAATTCACCTTTTGTGACTTGATAGGGATAATATTTGATGGTGGGATTTAGAAAAAATCAAAATTAATATAAAGGATAAGTAAATCAAGTTAACTGTTTGTTATGCTTTATATATGAAAATAGGGGCCTCCCTCAAATTTATTGACCTGAACATCAATTAGAGGAGATTATTTAATATTTTATTTATTTATTTACAGGCTTAGTTCAAGCGAGTTAATTTAAATAAATTTTATGAACATAATATCAACATTGGGGCAAGATTTAAAAGTAAATTAACAAGAACGGATTGAAATATTAATTCAAAACATAAAAACTAAATAAAGCCTATATAGATTGATATTAAAAATCATGTAATTATGGGGTCGTCATATGAGAAGATGTATAGTGTAGTAGGAAGTTAGATTAGATTATATAATTAATATAGCGGGAATCGGCCCGCTATATCACCGCAGTCGCAAAATATTACCAAGTTATAGTAGGAAGTTAAACAAATAATTTTAACTGACCTACAGATTGCTTGATTAACCCACGTTAAATTTTTTCCGGCGATAGTTCATCATTGCAACGAAGATCTGTAATAGACTATATATTTTCTTTTATTTATCTCTATGATTGTATTACAACTATCTTATAAAGTACTAATATGCAAAAGGCATATTAAAGATAACAAGTAAAAATTTGTGAATATGTACAGATGGCTTGTGACGGACGATTCCACTGAATCGACTATATCAAAAATTAATACTAATTTTAATATTAAATATTTATGACTCTACAGTTACTTACAGAAAAGAAAAAGAAAATAATAAAAGAAATATAATATGAATTGGACCTTATTGTTTTAGAATCTACTTAAAAGATCTTGAGGCCTGAGGCATTTTAGTCTTCTTATATGGACGGTATTCAGCAGGTCATCTGCCAGAGGATGGAGCTGCAATCTTTCGTGGTATCTTTTGGTGGTCTTTGTCACCACCTCTTTCACGGAGCATATGTTACTATATATAAGAGTTATAATATTCATCGTTTCATCAAGCACCAACATAGAAGATTAGCAAAGAAAATTAAATGTGCATAAATTGTGAAGCAATTAAATTTTTTATTATACATCAACGATTTTAGTATGCAATTTTAGAGTTCTAACGAAACGAAAAAAATAAATTACTTGATAAGTTCATTCTTAGTTGTAATCCGTGATCAAAAGGCAAGCTTTATTGTGTTTGGTATGAAGCTTTAATGAGTTTGATAATAACAAAATTGAACATAATTAATGATAGTTGTTGCATTACTGTGGAGGTGTGGATGGGGTTTTGAAAAAAAACGAATATTAATATTTTTTTAATATTGTATTAATTAAAAATGGCAGTCATCATGAGGATGATATTTTAACATTTGCTATACTGCAATTCTGCGTACATGAAACAAGCAAATCTATTATTTTCGCTGCTCACCAGACCAGAATCTGGCAAGAGTACAATATTTTTGATGTGATTGAATGTATCAGAAATAAAAGCAGATGGGTCTGAAATGATTATGAATCTAATTAAGATAGCATATGACGGTAGACCTAGAAATAATTGTTAATTATAAAAGCCACGGAACCGTTAGAGTGACAATTGAGCAGAAAGAAGAAGAAATTATTGGTGATTCTGAGGAAGATGTTGTATCGGCGTCGGACCTAATGACCATATCCCAATGATAGCTGGAATACCTAGGTTTCAAAAAATATATATCTTTGGTGGCGCATCTCATCCTTTAAGGACAAAAAGGACATTTGAACGTATCCTTGTTGTTTTGATGTTTTTGTATAAAAACCGTTATATCTTTTGATATATCTGTCTAACAGATATATATATTCTAGAAACACAACGGTGAGGAGCTTATTTTAACATTTATTTGATGATAATTGGTGCTGCCGTTATGAAAATGTTGTAGTTCAAAGTACAAAATTTTGGGGAAAAATACAATCTTTATTTTCTTTCTTGAAAAAACAAGATTTTACCATTATACATCCACAATATTTATATACTGTTGGAAAGGTCTCTTTTTGTTCTATAACTCATACATACATACTTTATATCTACGCCGAATAGTTCATATATATATTTTTATAGTTAAGATATATATTTTTAGAAAGGTATCAATTTTATGGTAACTAGGTAACAAAGGGTTAATATGTACATATTTTTATTTAATGGTGTATAATGATTGCTGGATTTTAGTTGTCAAAAGATTTTAGTATCAATACTTTGAATAAACACTTCTAATATAGTTGAATTAAATTAAATTACAAAGTTGAACAACATTGAATCGCAACAATTTATAATATTTGCGCAATTGTCAACACATTTATTTACTTCCTATTTTTATTCTCGTTTATCTTTTTAATTTAATATTAGACTATATAAGTTGCAGAATACTATATTTCAAAAGAACGCTGAATTCAGGGATTAGCAAAACTGGTAAAAACATGAAAAGAAACTAAAGTAATTGTACAGGACCGAATTGATTGATCACATTGTTTTTTTTACAAGCAGAGCTACAGAAATTAGTGGTTTAAATTGAATCAGCTCCATATTGGCTGGCATCAACTACGTGACCAAAATGAAATGCTTTAAAATGTTTTTTTTTGATTTTTGACTACCTTCGACAGTAGTTAAACGCGAAGTGAATGTTAGTTTACCGTCTAAAAATCAAACAATTACAATTTATTTATATTTAATAATTATCGACTAATTGCCTGATTAAAATTTTTTCGGAGATAGAGCAGTTTGCAATAAATTTATTTACCCTAATAGTAATTTTGCCTGTTATCGTCCTATTTTTGGATGTTAAATGTATATCAACTGTACTATGATGCCAAGGGAGATTTATTAACATTTTAAATAGTTTATTTTGCATAATTTACAGTATTTTTTTATGACAGTACATATACGCAGTTTGACAATACTGGATATACACTTTGAAAAATAGATTCAAAGAATTTTATTGAATTATTTAGAGAAAGACCGTTTCGATTTTTTAAATTTATCGTCTATTGGGGGTTTAAAAGTCAATTTGGGGTCCTTATAGATATTTGACAGTGTTACTCGACACAACGGAATTGCCATTTAGTTTTAGGTTTCCGCCATTTTTGTCAGTTAAAAAGCAAGATTTGTTTTTCTAGTAAAGAAGCATACGAAGATTCTTAAGGTATTTAATTTTATTTCCAATTTGTGATTATATTCCTATAAAGAATTGAAACCCGTTTACCAGATACAAGATGGTTGTGCTAGGATATGCATCACGGCCAATCAGAATAAAAAATGGTGAATAGGCAAGAGATAATAAAAATATAGCTGAAACATTCGCAGGTCACCTTGAGGAAATTTTTCGTCCAGATGAGACAGATTCGGACGACCTTATTGAACTAAATAATAATGTGATATCACATTTCTCACAAAGAGAAATAGTTGAAGAAATTAAGAACTGAGAGATAAAAAAAGGTTCAGATTTTTATCTAATTACATCGGAAGTTCTGAAACAACTTCCGAAAAAAATATAACAATGCTAACACACATTATAAACGCTGCTATAAGAATAAGGTATGTGCCGAACATGTGAAAAATATCACTTCTATTAATAATATCAAAATTATTTGAAATAAATAGGTCGAAATTCGAAATTGCCTTTACATAACAATATATTGTTATATATGTAATCAGAGATAATCAAACCGATATGGTTTGGTACGGCATACAAATATGGGTATGTGCCAACTAAACACATGTACTTTGTATAAAAAAATTTCTAAACCAAAGTCTTGCACAACATATGGTTAATGCCCCTTGGTATGTTTGCAACAGTAACTTGCAAAGATATATAAAATATCCTTGTATATATGCATTTGGCTCGTCTGGAGGGATATGTTAACGTTGAGACCACTTAACTGCTGGAAAATCAAAATGGTATCAGAAGGCTTAAAAGAACTAAGCCACTAGATTTAATACGATAGAAATTCGTAAATTTTCTTTTTAAGAAAATAAAACTAAAAAATAAAATAATGGTTAGTCCGTCGGGCTACTTTTAATGGGAGGAATGTGGTTTAGTTAGTAAAAATCTGACCCGAAATGTAAACTACGCACTCATTGTGTTTATAAAGACTCCCACCAATCCACGTAAAAAAAAAAATCCGGTTTTTTAAAAAAAAAAAAATTCCGGTTTTTTTTTTTTTTTTTTTTTTTTTAATTTCTTAACATCAAATATGACACCGAAAAAAATTATTTACAAAAACGGTGGCTATTTCCTTATTTAACTAACTTAATTTTAAATGATTTTTTTATTATTCGGATCGTTCGGATTTGTACTTTTAATATTTTTCTTATAATTTATACCAAGTTACCACTTAACTTATGTATTTTTAATATTTACTAACTATTTATTTTTGGTAAAATTTAACTAAAACCTAAATTAATCCTCACAAAAAAAATCTTATAAACTAAAATAAAACTTAACTTATCCTAACCCAAACTTAAGACTACTTTATATAGTTAAACTATCCTAATCTATTTAATGGAGCTTCCTCCGACCACCAGTAATCCACTTTATATCTTTTGTACCTATCCGGGATGAATATATCAAATTTTAATTGATCCGGAATTAAATTTTGAGGATCAAAATCGATAATTTTACATGTAGCCCGTCTATTATAATGAAATAATGTTCGGACATAGTTTTGGTTTTGTATATAACAATTCTTAAATACACAAATAAAGGACTCAGGGGACACAAAACCTTTCTGTAGGCTAATTTTTATGTATTCATCATTATGATAATATACATGTGATATTAAGCATTTGCTGTATTTCTCATTGATCTATCGAAATGCCTACGAATCAGATTGATAAAAAAATTATCGAATCTGTTTATATTAGCTAATTTATATATATACACTTGTTGGAATAATAATTTTTACAGTGTGATTGCGGTGTTCTATTTTTCACCAGACAAACTCTAATGCATTTCCGTTTCCTTTTTATTTAATTTGTTACCATATTATACTCTCAATTATTTTTTGCCATTTATTATATCCCAATGACAAAGGGTACTGGACAAGGTCGAAAAATCCATAAAGCTTTTTTTTTATTTTGTTTTTGCTTCATCGGGAATCGAAGCTGGGACCTTTCGGTTGAAAGGCAGGCGCTCTACCTACTGCGCCACCCAGCGTGTATTATACCAATACTTATATTATACCAATACTTATATTATACCAAATGGGTGCTCCATATGCCAGCACGTGTTTGTTATAAGTGTTTGATAGGCTATCAATCTGAAGTATAGATTGTATTGTTGTCAGCGAATAGGCCTATTTCACAAGAAACGGTAGTGGGAATATCTGCAATATACAGGTTGTATAAATGAGGACTTAAAATCGAATTCTTGGCTACACCTGCTGGCAATGAATAAACGAGCATCATTGATTATGACCAAATGTATTTTATCTTCAAGAAAACGTTTAATAAGTCTGACCAGGTTGGAAATTGGATACTGTATTCGATACAATTTACAAATCATTGTGCCATACGGAATCAAAATCTATTTTGATGTCACATATTGCAAGACCTACAGATTTTTTAATATTAAATTGTGATTTGATAAGTTTTGGATGTGCATTTAATTTCACAAAATATTACAAATTTAAGAGTGTTATAATGAAAAAATAACAAAACAAAGGTCACCTCACTATGAAATTTAATTGTTTCTACTACACAACAAACTTAGAGACCAGTATTTTACTGTGTGTATAGCTTAGATCATTGATTAATAAATACTTCATAAGAATTTGTTTTTTCTGTTAATGTTTTTTGAAAAAAAAAATTTCCCACAAATTAAGGGAAATTTTTCAAATTTTAATAAAACAAAAATGAGGCGTAGAAAAATTGATGTGGTGAGTTCATAAAAATTATTTTAAGATTATTAAAACACATTTTACGGAAATCTTTACCCCAGAATCAGATGTTTTTTTTTTTGTTTTTTTATAATAATCTAAATGAACTACACATCATTTTGCGGAATTTAAAAAAAAAAAAGAAAAAAAAAAGGTTTTCTCCTAAAAACGTGACATTTGTTTGAATTTTTGCTTTTTTTGCTTTTATTCAAATTCACAATATTTGCAAAACAAAACAGAGAATAAATCAACGTTAACAATTTCAAAAAAAAAAAAAAATTTTTTTTTTTTGAAATTTGTTGAATTTAAATCATCCTTGTTGGTACTAACTTTTACATACTAAATAATTTTCAACCCAATTGTAATGGTCATAAATTTCAATTTAATTTCATTATTTTAATGACCATACCAACAACTAACAATAATCTTGATAAGATTTTCTCCTACCAAAATACAAAAAAAAAAAAAAAAAAAACAATTATAAATCCACAGTTTTATTATCTCCTCACAATTTTCGAAGTTTCGCCTTACCAAAATTTTAAATCAACTTTGCAATGTTTGGAAATTATCAACACAATTCATATCAAAATAAACCTTTCCATATATACTTACATACATTCGGTTTTTTTTCTGCTTCTTACCTTACCGCAACCGGACCAGAATTGTATAAATTTATAGAGAAATGTTGTCCAAAAAAAATATGATGCAATTCAACAAAAATTCTCGCAATTTTTTATATTAAAAAAAATAAATAAAAATAAAACAAAAAAAATAATACAACCTAAATTTACATATTGACACTTTCTACAAACACAAAAAAAAAAATTACAAAAAAAAAAAAGCAAAAAATCAAACGCGAAAATTGTTTAAAACTAAAAAATATATATATGAGAATAAGAAATATAAACGGAAACCTAATCTGCAACAACTGCAACATTTCAACCAAAAAAAAAAAATTAAAACAAAAAAAATTCAAATTTTTTTGTTTTTAATTGTCAACATTTCAACTTTACGGCCAGTCAACTTAATTAAGTCAATAACAACAACAACAACAGTAACAGCAGTTCATAAACAAACATATTGTACACACAAATAAATAAACAACAAGAATAAAAAAAAAAAAGAGAGAAAAACGCTCTAAGCTAAGAAGTCATTGTCGCATATTATGATGATGACAACAGTGTTGTCTCTCCGGATGCTTTCATTTTCAGTAAATGTTGCAAAGCAAAACAACAAAAATACAAACAGTAAACTCTCGATGTAAGCGGTTTTGGTGAATTAGGTTATTCGATTAACTGTTCAAATAACCTAGTGACGGAATAAACTGAAGATAAGTTTATTAGCAATTATAAGCTATAAGTTTGCAGTACCGTACTTAATTAAGCACGAAAAGGTAATTCTACCTAAGTTACTGTCAAGAACATATAAAAAAGCTAGGAAAAAGTTTCTGCTTAATAGAAAAATTCTAATAACAGTGGACGTTTTCATAAACTAAACCGAAGCATACTCATCCGAGCATTGTCGAGCACGATGCTCGGTATACTCAGAGAACTTTGTTTATAATAAATGAACACGACAAAGTTGTCATAAATGTCATAACACAATATGTGTAGTTGTCTTAGTCATTCATATTTATTATGTTATTTTCAGCCATTATAAAAATAAATTAATTAACCAATAACAAAATATTTTTTTTGAAATTGACGAACGTCCATAATTCAACAGTTTTTATTAAATTTCAACTATACTAAAATTTTGACAGATAATAATTTGATAAAAATGCTAGACAATTTTATAACGAGCAGAGATCACGATCTGATCGCACTCTGATTAAAAAAATGAACACAATTTTTATGCTCTCTCTGAGTGCTCAGAGCTACAAAATGAACACAATCTTGTTTTTGGATAGATTGTGCTCTGCTCCGATTTATTTAATAAAAGCACCAAATATTTCACAGATACTGTTTACATAACAATGACTTCGTATATATAGCCTTCTGACAATTTCTATTAAAAATAAAGTTTAGCTAATAGTTAGGATTTTGGATTTTTCGAAATTAGTTCGAATTTCGATAAATAAGCAATATTTTTTAAATGACTGATCGGATATGGAGAAAGCCAGATTTAAGTGATTGAAAGAGTATTATGTGTTTGATAATTTACTCTGAAATTTATAAAATATCCGATTTGAACTTCGAAAAATACGAATTTAATCGTAAAAAGGTAACAGTACAATTTTTATGTTTAGGGGATCGCTAATTATTCACTAATAGCCTGATGTTGTAACAGTGACGGATAGTTGTAGCTAAGGAACGCTATAGGCTCAATATATGACCTGATATTTTAAAAACGACGGATAACTGTAGTTAGGCATAGGCTCATTTATGACCTAATATTGTAACTGTAAGGGATAACTATAGCTGGAGATAGCAACAGGCTCATATATAACCTGATATTACAACAACGACGACTATCTGTAGCTGGGTATCGTGATAGGCTTACATATGACGGATAGCTGTAACTAAGTACAGGCTGATTTATGACCTGATATTGTAACAACGACGGATAGCTGTAGATAAGGATAGGCTCATTTATAACCTGATATTGTAACAACGATTGATAGGTGTGGCTGGGGATAGCTGTATCGACTTATATATAACCTGATATTATTGTAACAATAGATAGCTATAACTATTATCCCTTTCAAAATAATATTAAAGTCATTTTCCGCTTCAAGCAGATCTAGAAGTTATAAAGCAATAATATTTTTATTTAGGAAATCAAAATTGTATTTGTAATGTTAAAAACTTTAAAATTTCTTTCATTGGTGTAGTTTACGATATGCTTAAGTTTTCGATTTTTTATAATTTTCAGAGTATTTAATTGTAAGCAACTAATTTAAACTAACGTAAAAGCTGTCAGATTTATTTTTGCCGAAATTTTATTTTTATTTTATTAAATTATTTAAATAGAGTATAAATAAACTGGCTTCATAATTTTGATGAGGTTTTAATAAGACTGAGGCTTTTTCAACTGAAGCGGTAATTTTTATTGAATGACCTCTTCTTCAGAAGACGAATATATATATATATATCTATAGTTAATTAGTTTGCTTAATCTATCTTCACGTGATTTCTGTTGAATAGTTTTCCTTCTACAATCACAAAAGCATTCGTGATGCTCATGGATGCTACTGGACATTTGTGTGCCATGGGATTTTAAAAGAAATAATTATTCCGGGTGTTCCAGAGCATGCGTATGAGCTTTTTTGTCGTAGAATCCAAATTTGCATAAAAAAGTACATCTTCCCATTTAAAAATCTCGATTTCGGCCAATTTCGTTGATTTTTGAACTTAAAAATCCCTTTTCCGGTCCTTCCCGGAAGTTGAAAATATCACCAATCGATAGAGCACCCTCGATTTACTTAATAACATTTTTTTAAATTTTGAAATAACCTTCCCTTAGTAAAAAGCTAACACGCATTCTCTGAAACACCTGGTATAAATGAGGGATGAATAACTTTGATTAATATAGATATATAATATCTGGCATACAGCAGTAGACGCAATTTTGAAGAAAAAACAAACAAATCTGATGAATATATCTGTCATGTTCTAATTGCTTACGCCGCCATACACAACGCCTGATTCTGAAATTGACATCAAAGCAATAATAGCGTTCATGAAGGTAATAGATCTACAATTCTAGGATACATGGGGAAGTATAATAGATCTGAAGGAGATCTAAACGAAAAGTACAATAGATTTAAAGAGGTCGCATTTACACAGATCGCTCCATCAAGAAAAAAAAACTCCGAATTGCAAAAATTATTTAGTATGAAATGGTTAGGATCAGTTTTAAATGAATTTGAAATTTTAAAATCAATTCCAATCCCACCATTTGCCCGAATAATCTACACAATATTTATATAGCAATTAAATATTACTCATTATACTGAACATGATGTGAGGGGATAGAATTTTAATCGAAATAAAAGTATTTGTAATGCCACGACACACTCTGCAATTAGCATCGTACCAAATTTCTTCAATATCATTTCAGTTCAATATCATTTGGTATACAAATCGTACCAGTTTCGACATAAGTTTTAAAACGCTGAAAATATGGTTAACGATACGAAACGCATAATCAATTTCTTTCCAATCCCTACTGTCATTCAGTACAAAATCAGGTTTACCTACAAATGGTAGCGATTGTTAACGGTAAAGTAGATAGTAGTAGATAAAGTATTTAGTGATGCTACCTAGACCTACCTAACACTGAAGAAACAAAACCGAACAAAAATCAAACAAGTCCGAGCGCTATGAGTCTCTATTCACAAAATCCAGAAAATATTTCGTAGTAAAAATTCGTTCGTATAATTTTAAAATCGATTAAATCAAGACACTACTGTACGTACACATATACATACATACACACATATGAATATACTTAGTTAGAAAAATTATATTTTTTCCCTAAAAGATTGTTTTGTCAATTTTTGATACCGAGAATTAAAAACGATCATCGAACATTAATTGTTTTATTGTTGTTGTTGGATTATTATTTTATTATTATTATTATTATTTGGTTGTCGTAATAACTATACACAAGTCATGTTAATGAACTTGAATGACAAGTAGGCAAGCAGGAAAACCGGCATACATACATATATATATGAGTAACTCAATTAGGTATAGTTTAAAGTAGCTTGAAAGGTTGAAAATGTTGAAAGGACGGTGAGGAGGAGGTTGGAGGGATATATACAAAAATACAAATATATATGATAGTAGAGTAAAAATAATATTGAATCAGGCAGGTAGGTTTTGTTTTGTAGAATGAAAAATAAAAAAAATAAAAAAGCTTTCAGTATTTTTAATTTTTCATTTTTTTGATTATTTTAAAAGCATATCATAAATTAAAAACTAAGAAAAAAACGTTTTTTTTTTTTAAATAACTTTCCTGTTGGCGGAAAACAAAAACAAAAAAAATATAAACTAAAAAAAAAAAATAAAAAAAGGAAACCAGAAAAAATGACGAACTTCAAATGAAATGAAAATAACAAACACAGAAATAAAATAAATGAAATGAATTAAAATGAAATATTGCACAAGATGAGATAAAAAATCAAGTAACTATCGTGATTTTTGCTTTTCAATTTTTGAATTATGTTCTAAAGAAGTTTATGATAACTTTTTAAATGTATATTTTTGATTATGAGTAAACTAGCTTAGTTTAGAGTACAATGTACGATTATATTATAAGTGTAGACGTTCATTATGAAAATAGATGGCAATAGATCAATAAAAATTTTGTATTGCGACTGTAAAATGTATTAAACGCAAAGTCAAGAACTATAACGTGTCGTTCTACTCGTTCTACAAAAACTAGTATGAGTATGGATATCGATGAGTCTACTTAATTAGTATGTCCAGTTGTATTTGATCAAGTGAATTGAACAAAATTTCATATATTTATTCCATTTAATTATTTTTTCACTCAAAATCTCTAGATTATGTTATCAACAAAAAAAAATGTATGACTCATGATCGGTGCAAAGCTATTTGACAACACAATTCAAATATCAGTGCAACATGTACACTGTAAGGTTTTTGTTATCTCATTAACATAATTTGCAAATAAAAATGAAATAATATTATGTGATTTTTTAGCGTAGTGTACTTTTTTTTTATTTTTTTTTTAATCATATTTATTTAGCTTTAAAATAACTATTTTCTCATTTGCACCAATATAAATGCATTGCCATGTAAAATATACTTAATTAAATTTTAATTTTACATATTGAACATAATACTCAAATATTGTAAAATTCATTTCATTTTTTAAACTGAAAGGTAGTTAGTTTACTTCCTTATTAAATATCTTATATACTTTATGGCTTCAGATGAAAATTCAGATGAAATCAATTCTACAATATGCTCCTCCTGGTGACTGAGAATTTTTTTTAAAACATTCTATGTGAATATTATTGTTATTAATATTATGATTATTTCTTTATCACTATAATTAAAATTACAATAAATGTGAGCACTAGCTCAGGCCTATTGGTTTTCTACTTAAATATAAAACATACGTAAATTCAGAAATAGAATACAGATTAATAACAATTGGAAAATTCAACACGTTGAGATTAATTTCCCCAAAAAACCAATTTATAAATCAGTAAAGAATCGTACTTATTTTAATCACAATGGAATTTTTATTATTAAAATTGAATCGAATAATTTTTTGAGAAAATAACTATTTCTACTCTATATATTCAAAACTCTTTTAGCTTAAATTTTGTAATTTATATACTACCGATTATATATTTTGTGTTTTGGATTTATTTACTGCAAGTACTAACATGAATTTATGATATTAGATTATTAAATTTTCCCAATTAATACTCGAAAAATAAAATTTTTTTTTTCAAAAATGAAGTCACCATACCGTGGTGAAATTTGTTAATTTGGTTAAATTACTTGAATTTCGAAATTTCCCGAACAATTTTTAATTTTTTAGTGATTTTAATGTTAGTTAGTTTAAAATCTGCATCTAGACTAATTCACTGCAGCCATGACACTAGATAACGTGTCCATAGGACCATAGCGATTCCCTTTTTATTGATTTTACCTTTGGTCAATTATTTATGTTTTTTTATATTTTTTTTAATGTTATTTGTATATGCTGATTTTTTTTATTTTACCAAATATTCTTTTTAGTGAAAAATTTGGTGAATTTTTTCAATTTCACCAAATTTTTTATTTGTATAAAAATGAGGTGAATTTCAGTTAGACATTAGCTGAATTTTATTAATTTATTTATCAATAAATTATTTTAATATCTAGTATTTTTAAATATATTCTTTATATTAAGCTACATGGTGAACTTTTTCAAATTTCACCACATGTTAAAGAATTTTCACCTTCTTAAAGAAATTTTTTTTTTTGCTTTTCTTTGAATGTAAAGTGATTTAATTTGTGTAAATACAATTTTATAAAATTTTAAATATTGACATTCAATATTTTCTATTTCAAATAATTTAATTTAGAATTAAAAATGAAATTATTTTTATAAAAAATAATTAAATTTAATAGAATTACATATATACGAGTATGTACTTAAAAAAAAATTTCCCTTTTATTTAAAAAGAAACAAAAATATATAAAAATTTCTATTTCATTTGATTTTATTGTAGTACTACAGTTCGCGACAATTACTTAGAACCATTTTTTTCTTTTACATGTTATTAGATTTTCGCTTTATTTATTAAATTTTTTTTGTTACAATTCAAATTTTAGCTTATAATATATTGTTTATTAGCCTTAGCCGAAGCTGAATCATCGAAAAAAAGAAAATATAAACAAAAAATAATTAAATTATAATAAATGATTGTAATTAGAAATATAAAATATTATAATTGCTTACAATTTGATAGTTCAATTCAACCAGGATTGTGCTTTATTTGTGTTTTTTATTCTATATTTAATTATTATTACATGTTATTATTAATTTTATATTTATATTAAGACATTAAAGAAAAATATTTAAATTTATATTTAAGCATTTTAAATTTTTCTCTAATTTGTTCTTACAGTTGTAGTGTACAGGAGACTTGTACGTGTCGTGTTATTAGGACATCAAATATAATTTCTATGTTTTCTGGTTGAGAGTTCAACCTACATGGATAACAATTTAACTATGAAAATATCTGAAGACATAAATATACACAATGATTTTTATTCAGTTAAATCTATTCATATTCCTAAAATAAGTACATAACACATTTTTATGGACATTTGTTTGGAGTAAATAAATTAAAATTAAAAAACAATAATCAAGGTAATTATATTTGTATTCATTGTAAAAGCTAGTGGTGTGGTACTTTTATTTCTTGAAATCACAGATATGAAAAACTGTTCAGGCACCAAGGCGCCAGAGAACGACTTTAAATAGTTTGAAGAAAAATCATCCCAACGGACTTAAATGGCTTCTAATATAACGATTTTGTTCTTTAACACTACCACCCGCTTTCATATAGTCCAAGATGAACCCTGAACATTTGCGCTAATCTTTGCGCAAAACATATTCCAAATGAAATCTTTGCCTGGTTTGATCAAAACTGTTTTTAATTAAATTCTATAAAATACACTCTATAATTCTATAAATTCTACAAAAGCTATCTAAAATTTCTACAAACTTTGGCTTGAAATGCTTTGATTTAAATCTATGACCCACGTCCTATCCGGAAAAGTTAGAACACTTTACTATACCTATATATTTATGTGCAATTTAAAATATAAAATTAAATTAAATTTTAAAAATCTAAAATGATTTTTAGAATGTTAATATATTCATTTGAGTGCAAACTAACGATATCTCGGACATTTTAGTCAAATTATTTTTACTATAGGATAAGCTCTCAAGCTAAGAAAGCTTAAATTATATTCATTGAATAATATAATCTCAAACTCTAGTAAATGACTCTAAATAACTATCGCAAACTATATTTTTTATTCCACTCTCTATCTTTCTCTCTCTCTCTCATTATGCTATTATTTTAAAAAAATACTAAGAATTTTCCAAGAAAATTTTATTCAACACCAGACAAGTCTTTCGTTTTTGTTTTTGCTTTTTGTTCTTCTTATTACATTTTCTTTATAAATTTAATTTAATTAAAAAAAAATAAAAAACAAAGAAGTTCATGAGTTCGGGTGAAATCTTGAAAATTTTCTAAAGTTTAAAATTTACAAGAAAAATTTCTGATGATGCTGAAAAATTTCAATTTCATTATATTCCATTCGATTTAGTTTACAATTAACATTACAAATTGTATACTGATAAATTATATAACCTTGAAAATTAAATTTAAATTGAAATTGTATGAAATTAGTGTGTATATCGTTGGTGTAAATATAATAAATGCTCATGAATATCTCTATACAGACACACCTGTAAACATCATGTAATTGTACATAGAAAACTAACAAAGACAAAATTTTGTTTAAAGTTTTTAAAAATATTGTTTTGTGAATTTTGGTCGTGTAGTTGAAATCATATTCATGAGCCCAGATTTATTATTCAAAATGAGCACCGCGATCTTATAAGATTTATTCTGCATCGCTCGATATATATACACAGAGTCGATTTCTGAATCAAATAAAGTATTTATTTCAAACTTTCTTAAACTTAACTATATGAGGTAGTTTTATGTCTTTATGTATATTTAGATTTGCTCATGAGAAATATATATAACTTTATTTACTTGGGCAATAATAATATCTATCTAAAAATTGCTCATTTTCTTTAAAGCATCTGATAATGTTGAAAGACGTTCAGAAAAAATTTATATTAATGAAATTCATCTTTGCAGAATTTGTAAGACCACATAAACGTTGCAGTGTAAATGTTGCACTGATATCATAATTTTTTTAGTCAAATGGCTTTGCACCGATCATAAGCAATTTTTTGTTGATGTAATCTAGAGATTTAGGATAAGGAAAATATTAATGGAATCTATGAAAAATTCTGCTCGAATACTTTGATCAAATAAAACTGGATATGCTAATTAAGTAGAACCATGTAGAAGTATGATGTACTACTCATTAGTTATTTACTTTCCAATCAGATTCGATGGTGCAATGTGACTCATGAGTCTTTGGCAGACTAAATAAGAAGAAATTCGGACTCAAGGTGATGCATTAAAACGTTTTCGTTAATTAAATTAAATTTTAAGGAAAATTTCGCAATCAATAAGTCTGTTAGAACTGAACTCGATGTTAAAACAGTTAGAATTTAACTGGATAGAAGTTAACTTTATAACAAATTCATTTTGTTTATTTTACAGTTTCAGATGTGCCCTCTAAACGTTTTATATTTCATTTTCTTCTTCTTTCAATAGCACAGCAAGCACGTGTTACCGATAGGCAAAATAATTTTGGCTTGACAGAAGAACTGTTTCCCATAATTTTAATTTCTCTTGCTTATTATCACTGTCATTGGTTCTGTCGTGCTTTAAAGGTCATACAAATATGCTTCTATTTTGATTCTAATAATACCAACATTTTTTTTGCTTATTTCTAAATCATTTTTGATTCTACTATTTACTTAACTCAATGTATTGGCGCCCACATTCAATAATTGTAAAGATGTCAAACCGAAAATCACCATTTCCAATCATCAGCCAATTAAGTTTTACTTCACATATCATCTAGAAATTTTGATTACAAACAAAAATTTTGCACACGAAAATGACCATAAAGGTCACTGAAGAAAATGAACATTCGTGCTTTTGGCAAAAATACACATATACAATTAAAGACAATTTTTATAAGACTTCTGTAATGATTCCAGCTTGATTTATCTCAACATAGATTTATCATAAGTAAATCTTAAAACTACAAAAACAGAAAAACACAAAATTCCCAACAGAAATTCCAAATCACATCTACAACAACACATCATCATGTAAAACCACAAAATATCATTATAGAAACATGAGATTTATTTGCTGAAGCTACAAAAGGAAAACAGGAGGTAATCAGAATTTGTGAGGAAAAAAAAAATTAAATATGAGTTGTTTCATGGCACCAAACTTTAAGCACTGTTCATCAAATTGAAATGAGAACTGAGTTTGAAAAATTGAAATCTTTAAAATTCTTAAAGTTAGTCAAGGAATCAACCAACCAAATTACAAATTACAGAGAACCACAAATTTAAAAATAGAAATAATTTTTTCTTTTTTATATGTTGGTTTCGTGTAACTACGAATAGCGCAAAAATAAAACAAAAAAAAATTTAACCATAAAAAAATAAAGGTAGGTAAATTGTAAGTAATTTTTTCTTTTGTTTCTTTTATTTAATTTTTTTTTGTTTTTGTTATAAAGAATTATATTATGTACAAACGAATCACAATTTCAAGTTCTCTTCATTCTACACTCGGTTTCGCAAAACAAAAAAAAAATTTTTTTTTTTGTTTTAACAATTTAGTTACTGGCAAGTGGGGTTGGGGTGGAAATCAAAGTATAGAAAAAGCATTTGTGTTTATTTTTTAAGCAGAGATTGAAAGGCTTTATCTATCCAAATCCCCTGAATAGTCTTTCATTAATTTTTAATCAAATACACCGATTTAGTGGGGATTCGATAGGATTCTACATCAAGGAGCATAACTTGAGAAAATGAAGCAGTTTAATTATCTGGGGACAGTATGATGTCATCATAATGAAGATGCAAAGCTAGATATCCAAGCTGGCATTACCTAAACCCGTGTGATAGAAGACGATGAACGGATTTTATTTTCGTGCATGATCCAAAGAAGTAATTACAAGCAATGAAGAATAAATAAAAACAATATGAAAATGCCAACCTGAATATCGAAGCTGGCATCGCCAAAACCCGTGTGATAGAAGATGATGGATGGATTTAGTTTTCGGTTATGCTCCAATGAAGCAATTACAGGCAATCAATAAGAAAAAAAAGCGATATGAAGCTGGATTTCCAAATGTGCCAATTATTCATCACATCACCAAAACGTATGTGCTAGAATATAATGGACGGATTTAGTTTTTGGCTATGCTCCAATGAAGCAATTACAGGCATTGAAGAAGAAATAAAAGCAATGTGAAGATGCCAAACTGAATATGGTATCACCAAAACCCGCCGTGTGATAGAAGATGATGAACGGATTTTGTTTTCGTCTATGATCCAAAGAAGTAATTACAGGCAGTGAAGAAGAAAAAAAAGCGATTTGCTATCTTAAAGCTGGATTTCCAAATGTGCCAATTATTCATCACATCACCAAAACGTATGTGATAGAATATAATGGACGGATTTAGTTTTTGGCTATGCTCCAATGAAGCAATTACAGGCATTGAAGAAGAAATAAAAGCAATATGAAGATGCCAAACTGAATATGATATCACCAAAACCCGCCGTGTGATAGAAGATGATGGACGGATTTTGTTTTCGTCTATGATCCAAAGAAGTAATTACAGACAGTGAAGAAGAAAAAAAAGCGATTTGCTATCTTAAAGCTGGATTTCCAAATGTGCCAATTATTCATCACATCACCAAAACGTATGTGATAGAATATAATGGACGGATTTAGTTTTTGGCTATCCTCCAATGAAGCAATTACAGACAATGAAGAAGAAATAAAAGCGATATGCAACTTCTTTAAAGTTGAATTTCTACATCTACCGATTTACTGTTACTGTCGCTTTTTTCTGTGACGGCTTTTTCAGAACGATTCCCACATGTGGCTAATTTCAATCACGAGTATACCAACAAAAAATGTATGACACATAATCGGTGCAAAGCCATTTGACTAAAAAATTTTGATAGTGCAATATATAAACTGGAAAGTTTTTGTCGTCTCACAGAATCGGCAAAAATGAATTTTATTAATATAACTCTTTTTTACGACGTCTTTTAACATTATCAGAATATGCTATAAAGAGAAAGAGCCAAGATATAATTATTGCTCTAGTATCATAATCATAATCATCTATGTTAATTTTTCATGATCAAATCTAAATATCTCTAGATTTAAAACTATCTCAGATATTCACATAATAATAATGCAATATATATTTATTTACTGTCATTGAATCTATTGCCTGTCTTATATTAAATTTCTTAGTATTTTTCACAACCGTCACGGAAAAGATAAAGTTCGTTTATCACAACAACGGTGAAACAATTGATAAGGATTGTTTGTTTAGCTGTCAAAATCAACCCTAACGGTGAATCGCCACATATGGTAATTCAGCTTAAATAATCATTGATAGAAAAATATTCTACTGAGCCTAAGTGTTTCAAGTATACATCTATTTGACAGAAGAAGAAACGTAATATACCACCTATTTACGTATATGTCATATATTTTGTTTGTGTGTGTAGTTAATATCATATTCATGAGCCCAAATTTATTATCCAAACTGAACAGCCAAGTCTTGTTGGATTTATTCTATATCCCTCGGTATTGCATCCCTCGAAATATATACCGATTAAATTCCTTAATTTATTGCTTTTTCAACGTGTCTTATCCTCAATTTTGTTTGATGATGACGTCCAGCATTTATACCATATTTTCGGAGGTCTTCCTGGTTGATGTTTTATATTGATTTTGCCATTCTATACTACCTTCACCAGCTAGGCAATAAAAAATAATGGACAGTATATCTAATGTCAGAGCACTAATACAGTGTATCACAGAATATGGTCTAGATAAATCCAATAAAGACAGACCCATCATATTCTGTTTACAGCTAAAGGAATCCTGTTCCCACTTTTTGCGATACTACAGGTTGTAAAAAACATAAATATGTCCATGTATATACAACGCTTGATTCGGAAATTGACATTATACCGGAATAATAATATTCGCCAAGGGCATAGGTGTGCCATTTTAAACAATCAAACAGAGAAGTATAATAGATCTGAAAAGGTCGAACCTACATACCCCCCCAAATGTCAAAACAAAAAATGAAACAATAAATAAGAATAAAAAAGGTATATTTCGATCTCAGTCTTCTTCTGATGATGGTGTAATAATCGAAATCAATCAAGATATTAATTAAAATTAGTGAAATATATATCTATAGAGAGTAGAGTTTTTAATCTTAACAGCATATTCTATAAAATACAATAAAAACTAAGACCTCAAATACTAAGTATGGGTTATAACTTAATAAGTCGAACCTGAAATCCATTAAAACATCATATTTGACAGTTCAAAGAACCGACAGAAAGTCTCCATATTCCAAATTTACATGAAAATTTATTATACCGTTCGATATGGTCTGATAGTCATCTGACAACTAATTAGAAAGTAAATATTAAAAAATGTTCAATATAAAACAGAAACTAATCCTTGGTTTACAACACTTTGACTTTATATACTTTTTAAATTTATTAAATTCAAGTTTCTTATTTTTTACCTTGATTTTTATTTTTTTTATTTTTTTTTTTTTAGTTTAACTGGAAAACTTTAAAAGTCTACGTAAAATTGTTAAATCATTAACTACTATTCAAAACTATGTATTTGAAAGCTTAATTTTATTTTTCTTAGATCTGTAGATCAAGTTTAAAGTCAACGTTAGGTTCTAGGTAAAAAAAAAAATTATTGTTGTACTCAGTTGTTTTGATTGCTTTTTCATAGTATATTAAAAGTATTACAAAAAAAAATAAAAACAACAACAACAACAATAAAAATCAAAAGCTAAAAGCCGGTTTAGATTTTAAAATGTTTTAATTTTTTTTTTAACTATAATAAAAACCACGTAAACAGAGAATAAAAACAATAATCATTAAAAGCAAAAAAAAAAATGATCATTAAATACACATACATCCATGCATATGCTTAAGAATTGAAACAAAGCTGAAAAAAGTCTCCACAAACATTTTTTGTTGTTGTTTTTGTGATTTTGTTTTAAACATAAACGAGCTAATTTAAGAACTTCTTCAGTGATTTTATCTATTTTTTTTTTTTAAGTTTTAATGCCTAAAATTATATGTTTAAGTAAAACAAAGCGGAGCCAGAAAGAGAAACAATAAAAACAGAAACAAATATAAAAATTGAGATAACAAAACCATGGGAGAGTTTTAAAGTTTTTTTTGTTTTTTATTCTTATTATCATTACATAACTTCAAATTTTAAAAATTTATTTGATAAAGTTTTGTGATAGGTATAACTGCGAATTGACAGGATATACTATTGATCGGTTACTAACTCATAACCGTTATACCTATCACAAATGGGTTACTAATTCCAAACTGCTGAAATTCTACCAATGTGCTTGTTTTACCTGCACAACCGGAGATGGAGAATGACACCACCTTTTACATCAACTTGATGTTTAGATTAAAACTGATAAGGTACTAAGATCTCCCACAGAACTGGAAATGATCTGAGAAAGAAGGTGGGCAATGTAGCGACAAACTATTCCCCTCCATTAAAGTGAAAAAGCTAAAGTTACAAAAACTCAGGAAAAAACAACCGCGCCGAAAAAAGTTGCACCGTTATTAAAAAAGAAGATGAGAAGAAAATTTACAAAAAAATTCTGTTGGTAATTACTGTAGGAATTAGTAATAAAAATTGCTGTAGGAAGATTGAAGAAGAAAAGAAGAAAAAAGTTTACAAAATATTTCTGTTTATTAATTTCTGTTTACTGGTAGTTACTGTAGGAATATTATTGGAATTAGTAGTAAAAATTGCCGTAGGAAGATTGAAGAAGAAGAGGAGAAAAAAGTTTACAAAAGATATCTGTTTATTAATTTCTGTTTACTGGTAGTTACTGAAGGAATATTGTAGAAATTAGTAGGAAAATTTTCTGTAGGAAGATTGAAGAAGAAGAGTAGAAAAAAATTTACAAAAGATTTTTGCTTATTAACTTCTGTTTACTGTTAATTATTGTAGGAAGATTGTAGGAATTAGTAGGAAAAATTTCTGTATGAGAAGAAAAAATTCTACAAAAAATTTCTGTAAATACTCACTTTAAAAAATTCAAATAAATTGCATACAATAGTTGTTATATGTTAAGTCTCCAAACTCTCCAAATATTTTTTTTTTTTAAATTAATTCAGACTATATCTTTAGCTGAAGAACTAGAAAGTATATCAATACAAAGTCAGAAGTGAACATGAAAGTGCAAAATTACGTAACATGAACAATAGGAAAGCACTGATGAAGGAAGTAAATTGCTTTCGAAATATCGATATTTGAACAATAGCAAGCAAATTCGACTTTTAATTAATAAATTGAAATTTTAATAAAAAATAACTACTAATTGAATTTTTTTTTCGTTTTAAGTGAAGCTTTAAACACAACAGTGGCAGACGAAGTGAAGTTAAATCATGTTAGAATGAAATTGTGTAATTAACAATCTAATTTGAAGGTACTCATACATCTGCTTCACATTCCTATATGTGTTGTTTTAGTTGGCAGTGTGTGTTTTAATTTATTTCAACTAGTTTTAGCTTTCTATATGCTACAAATTCGACTTTTAGGTACCTATTAGAAGTGCATTATTTGTTCGATCAGTTCATAGGGGACGACTAGTTTATATCGGATTTATGTTTTGTTGAAGTTGATTTGTATTTTGCATTATTCTTTAACTCTATAGTAAAATTAAGTAGTATTTAACAGGTTTTGAATAATATTTTGATTTAAAAATTGCAATAACATTATTGTACAACAGAATATTTTTATTTTACTTCTGTTTTATTACGTTTTTTTGAGTTATTTAAGTTATATTAATAATGTGGAGATATGGAGATAAAATTAGTTCTATCTATTACATGATGGATGGCATAAGCAATGCTAAATCGAATAGCAATAGTAAATTAATTAATTACTTTGTAAAAATAATAATAACTGAAAAAATGTATTATAAATAGAAGAGGTCAGGCTGTTCTAAGTAAATTATAAGTCACAGGTGTAAGTACATTAGTATAAGCTCTTAATAATTGAAATTGGAAATAAGAAAAACTTGTATAGTCAAATTAAGGCAGATTAAATAAATAATAATAATAATAGTTACTGAAACAGTCTCAGAACCACACAATACATGAGCTATGCCAAAACCATTTCAAAGAGAGTAATAACGATAAATGAAATTAATGTTGTGGCATGCTACTATTCTTATGGATTGTATTCGATTTTTTATATAATTTAAGTTTTTGATCTTAGATATTATGTAGTTTAGAAATTTCCAAAATACATCTTTGATTGACAGTTCATGTTTTTCTATATCTTGAAAATCGTCTAATCCAAATTTTTCAAAATAAAAAATTAAATTCTTTAAATTGTCTTATCAGAAAACTTCACTTACCAAAAAAAAAAAAAAAAAATTGTTTCAGAAGGAATCTAAACATAGTCTGACATTATTATTATACCACCAACAATAACAACAACAAAATTATTTAATATTAAGATAAGTGTACACGATATCAAATTATATGCCATCATTTTGGTAATGGGAATTTTTTTTTTTTTAAATAAATGTATTTTTTTGTTTTGTTTTGTTGTTATTTTTTGTTTTTTTTCATTATTATTTTTGAAGTTTTATTCAAAAGTCTACAAGAATATATTTTATTTTCTTCTGGGGGACATCAGTTAAAGAATCTCAGCTGATTTTTTCTTTGTTTTTTTAAATTTTGGTTCTTTTTCTGATATTTTGTCTTTTATTGTAACAAATTTTTTCCCTTTTAATGGCTACAGGTTATATATAGAGTGACGTAATCCTTTAATTCTTTGGTATCTCTTTAAAGTTTATTTCTTTGTTAATTTTTTTTTTGTTTTTATTTCTATTCAAACATTGGGTAAATTTACTGAATTCTCCATACTCCACTAAAACTACACGTATGAAACATAAAAAAATATATAGGTAGTATGTATGTATTCCGAAAACTAAATATCAATAACTCAAAAATATATTGATTTCTAGTAGCTAACGTAAAAAAAAAAAAATGGCGAAAACTTGTTGGTGTTTCTTTATTAGATGACCTCATAATTTTCATTGTAACAAACGTAGGCCTATTTATTTATTTTTTCATTACAACAAACTAAGATATATTTTGTTACTTTCTTATACAGTTGGTTGGTTGATTGCAGCTGCGAACAAGGTCAAATTGCTATCCAATAAAAATAAAGCAGATGATTTCAGATTTCTTTCCTAAGCCGAGTACAAAACACTGAACAAGTCTGCAAGTAGAAGACGAAATACGCATATTTGTACGATAATTAGTAAAAATTAAACAGAAAATATTGGCCTATTTTCAACAATTATACAAATTTTGCTTTAACGCTAATAAACAAGTTTTTATAAAAACAAAATATTTTTGTTGGAGAGATTAATATTGCCGGCAGCCACTACTACCTTACCTACCTACCTTTATTCTTAAAAATTAATGTGAATTTCCCTGTTTGCATTTAACGAGGGAGATCTCTAACAATCCCAAATAATTTCTCTATTTTTGATTTTTATAAATTGTCGACATCCAATTCAAGGGTTCAATAAGATACGAATTAAACAATGAAGTTGATACAAAAATAAAGTGACATAAAAAAAATATCTACATAATATTTAGAATAAAATAAAAATAGTAATTTTTCGATAGAATTGAATAAGTCAAATTTTTGAGACAATGAAACCGATGACAATGCTCCAATTTAAATCCCCAGAAGTAATTTTCACCCTATGCCCCACGGATGGGACTACATGACAATGATGATGGGAAATAAATGGATTATTTGGACTTGTTTCCTCACATATTAATTGACTGTCATATTAATTACCTAATATCCCCAGTTCAAGTAATGGGGCAATATTTATCTTTTGAGTATATTTTATATTCGGAATATAAATTTTTACCTTGCTATGACACTTGATGCAAAGCTCAGATAGAACAAATATGTTAAGAAAAAAAACAAAATTTAGAACTGAAATATTATCAGTAGTTGTATTGGCTAATTGGGTGGATATCTACGCTTTCGTCAAAGTTTTGATCTACAATCAAATTTTAAAGCCAGTCTGAATATACGATATTAAAATATGGGGCTGTGTTAAATAACTTCATATTCAGACTATCCAAATTTTCGAAAATAAAATGTTACGAAACATTATCAATGTTCCCTGGTATGTTTGCAATGCTGTTATATTTATAGAGATATCAAGATCCCTATCATAAAAGACGAAATATTAAGAACTGGCAGTACCTACCACTACCAAATCCGTCTTTGTCAACCATCTTAATGCTGAAGTTTTGACTGTCAAACTTTGTTACAATATTTAAGCGGATGAAACGGTTCGCACTGTGCTAGGATAAAATATTTTATCTTTCAATAATTCCTCATGGATTTTTGTTTGCTCAAAGACATCTGGAGCAAAATAGAACCAAAATTATATTAATAGTTGTGGTAAAAAACTTGCTTTAATTTTAACAAAAGGATGGATGGTGTTTTAGCGCGTTAAAGTCGACACAATCCTTCACTACCTTCTGCCCCGGAAAATAGAATGATAAATGAAGGCTCTTTTAATGATTTTCTTCTATCTGCAGAAAAAATATATTCGGAATGAATGGACATTTACCACCACTCGCGTTTTTGCATGAAATTACTTAAGAAATTGAAGTAGTAATCAATACAAGATATCTAGACTATTTTCTATATTGAATCGACAGTCTAGTGTAAAGTAAAATGATAATGGAATGATAAAAAATGAAAGTGGGAATAGGCGTTATTGGAATGTTAAAATAACCTGCAAAAAAACTAGCAGTATTAAAATAATTATATTAACTTTATGCCAATGTCGGAATATGTCGACAACCCAGAAAATGAAAAGGGTTATAGCTTCACCAAATAACGAGCAAAAATAGAACCAAAATCTTGAAAAAAATATTGTAGTCTAATGAAAAATCTGTAAAAACATGCAAGAATTAAGTGTAGAAAAGTGCTATAGGTTCGAAGTACATCAAAATATTGTAGTAGGGGTACGATTTTCTAAAATTTAGATCAGCTTTTTGTAAGCAGAAAATCGTTGAAAATGCTTTCATGGTTGGCAATAGCAATGAATCAATACATTATCAGTTAACGAAAAAAATGGACCAGAAATTGAGAGGGGATTTGTATTTGAACTGTGTTCTTTTACTAAGGTGGATACATGAATCTTTTCAGATATCTACCTATGCAAGAACGCATAAAACCAAGAGAGATGATTGAGTTTGTCAAGTGGCCAAAACTGGAACGATAACAGATATGATTGCAGAATATAAGTTAAAAATATATAATAAACCTTTATATGTTGCGGCGCTGCATAGAGCCTGTTAATTCTTAGGCATCATTAAAAAAATTTTTTATATCAATGAGATAGAGTTACTTCTCCAACATTATGTTAATCAACAAGCGGAGTGAGGTTCGCTATGTGTGTGAGCGTGAATTGTGATCACAAATAAAATAAATAAATTAATCGGATCCGATCCGATCGAATCGGATTATTTTGTACAAAATCTCATGTCTTGGAATAAATTGTCAAAAAATTAAAGAACTGGAATCCCCTGCAGTCTTTACAGAATGGTTAAACTTGACCCAAACCTTCATCAATTCTTCATTAAATTTCATTTTTCAAATTGAACTATTTTTTTAGTTGAACTAATTTTACAATGTGAGTTTTAAAATATTTGCAGTGTTTTTCATTTCAACTCGATTTTTCACTTAGCGATTTTTTTTTTTTTTTTTGTATTTTTCATCATTTTATCGTTTTTGGTTTTCAGAATGACAAAGACAATAACAACAGAATAAAAAAAAAAAAAAATAAAAACGGATGAAAAATTGTAGCAATTTTATTTATTTTTGTTTTTGTTTTTGAAATATTGTCGCGATGTTGACGCGCATATTTTTTTTTTTTTTTTTTTTGTTTTTCTTGTTTTATTTTTTGTATTTTTGTAAATAAGTACATAATAAATGTGTGTATATTTGTTGCGAAAAAGAGACGAAAAAGTTGTATATAAAGTCTTGTAAAATATTTGCACACGTTTTTTCAGTTAAATAAAATTGCAAAAATAAAAAATAAAAATATAAAACAAAAATACGACATAAAATAGGAAAAACGTGAAATTTACACTTTTCTATGTAATTTTTCGTAATAGAATAAATTTTTTTTTTTGCAAATGAATCGATTCGAATTGAAAACCATAGAAATACTAAAGTGATTTTGATTTTTTTTTTAAATTTTGAATGGCATAACGAGATGGCCGAGTTAGTTTCTGGCCGCCAAAAGAAATACATTTTCTACATTGATTTCTCTTTCAGGCAACTGCTCTCCATAATATTTACAAGCTGGGTTCAAGACAGAATGGTTCTAAGTTCGATTCGCAATGAAACAAAAAAAAAATGCTTTATTAGCTTTTCGATCTGGTCCAGTATTATTTGCCATTGGGATAAAATAAATGGCAGTACCCTTTGTCATTGTAATAAAATAAATGGCAAATAATAATTAGGAGTATAGTTTTAAGGCTTCAAGCAATCATTTTTTCAAGTAGAAATATTTTTTTTCAGAACCGTGAAAAATTTTACAATGAACTTTAATAACTAATTGACGACGATGCCAATTAATTAATTTTGTGATGCCGGAGGTAGCTGAGTTATCCCAAGTATATCTGTAATTAAATGTTTGATATACAATAATTCGTAATGAACATTAACAACATAGGTCGCAATTCGGACAACACTCCTCTGCTCCTTTTTATCTTTTGCCCTTTACTATCCCATCTCTTTTTGCTGGTCAACTCTGTAGGTACATTAAGAATCAAAATATCCCTAACTGAAATAATTTTGACTATTAATATAAAAAAAAATCATAGCATTTTATTAAAACAGGGGACAACAGTGTAGCTATAGTTTCAAATCGATTTCATATTCATTCTGGTTCAGTTCAATAAAGAGTTTGTAGTATAAAGGGTTGTGAAAGTATGTTTAGTGCTTTGAATATGAAAGAATTCTAGTACTAGATTGAATTCATAAATGCTTACTGCCGCTGTTACATCTATGTTCTATTTTCTTTTTTGCCCTTAACAATAACTTAGGTACTTTCGTGCTTTCGTGCTTAATCAAATTCAGAATCAAATTTCATGTTAATAAACTCATCAAATATAAATATAGATTTTTAATGTCTTGGATTATCAAATAGAAATAATATCAGCTATAACTTTGAAAAGAATTTTCCACAAAATTTCTTATAATATACTTTGAAGGAGCCTTTTTAAATCCATTTATATATTGTTCATTTTTACCATGTACCATTTTTACTGTCACCAATGAAATACTATTAATTTTTTCGCATATGTAGTCTAAGTGTTCGCAAAAATTCAATTTATTATCTATTATAACACCTAAATATTTAATTCTCGTTACAAGTTTAATGGTCTCATTATTAATATGAACATAAATATTCCTGATGCTTCTAATTATTTTTACAGATCTATTATTGATATGCATACATATGCAGATCTATTACTGATATATATACATTTTGTTTTAGTCACATTGAGCTTTAAATTGTTCATACAAAGCCGGTTATGTATATTTTGTGAGTCTGTGTTTAAATTTTGAACTAAATTTTCAATATTACTGACACTAATATATACCAAACAATCATCAGCGAACATAACTATACGCCAAAATTTTTTCTACGATGATCATGTGAGACCAGAGAGTGGGAAAATCTTAGATATATATTCAATTGCAGAAATTATTAAAATACTATGATTGGATATGATTATAGAGTATCTATTTATTATACAAATAGATATTTTGAGATTGTATCATTGCTTCTTGAAACAAAACTAACAGCAGAGCAGAGAAAAGCAAGCAAAGCAATGCACAAAATTAAAAAAAAAATTTTTTTACTACTATTTGTTGATTTTTTCTTAATTTATAATTCAATAGCGATTTTTTTCACATAATTAAAGAAAATTTAATTTCTTTCAAAAAAATCCTTGAAAGGCTATACGGCGATCAGTGTTTTAGAAGTTATGTGCTATTTTGTCCCCACACTTCCTTTTTTTTTTAAACAAAATTTTTTTTTATTTTCATTTATTTTTAATATACCAATTTTTATTTTATTCATATATAAAACAAAAACATTTAGTATGTCGGTAGGTAGGTACGCATTATATTATATGTACGGTTGTTTTTTGTAATTTACTTTAATTTTTTTTGTACTTAATTTGTTTTTTTCTAATGAACATGTAAAATTGAAAGTGATTTTTTTTCTATGTGTTAGAAGAATGAATTACACATTTCTCAGCTATCTATATCCATTTGATCATAATCAAATCATATATTATGATTTCGCTATATCTACCACACTAATACTACGAAAAAATTGTTGCGAGATTTTCAAATAAAATTTAGCTGCCTTACAAATTGTAGCTCATCCACTTAATTAAAACAGCTATGAAATGATTTAACAGGTCAAAAAATTGTTTATTATGTTAAAATGTTATGTGTTATGTTAAATGAATTTATTTTCATATTATAAAAATTTAAGAAAAAATATCAAATAGGCAGACTGCGCTGGAATCATAGCAAAATAAAAAATTTGTTTAGACATTTTGTAATTTATTAAATTTGTGATGTAAAATTATTTCATTGGAGAGTAACTAAATGATTTCAAATAAGCGCAGGAATCTAGAATTAAATAAAACAATGAACACTTTTTCCAAAATTTACAAAATCGTCAAAATTTACTGTATTAAATTTAAAAATGAAGTAATTAATGATTTACGAAAATAAATATTTTTTTTTTTGGTAAACTTCAAATAAATTGTCAAAATAGAAAATATATTTTTTTTATTAATTTCTTTAACATTTCATCATCATCAATATCCTGCAACCCGATCCGTGGAACATAGGCCATACCTTTACATATATTTATTTTGTTTTTGACGTTCAAATCGCAGAAAGTTGAAATCGATAATGAACCGATGAAAAAATTTAAATGATAACATGCACACACACATATCAAGATGCAATTACAATTGATGACATAATCTAAACGCAGAAAGCTAGTTTTTACAACAGATTTTGTTAACTACAATTGCAATTCAATGTGAACACATCCAATTACCACACGATCTATTGCATGGTCCTTATTCTCTATGATAATTCTATTATTTCTTTTATGAAAGAGAGTTGGTTTAGATAAGGTAAAATATAATTTTGTGGTAAAATTTATTTAGTATAGGATGTTCGAGGTTCGACTAGTTAATATAATTGACTTTACTATGACAAATATTAATACTTAATTTGAAACAATCAAAAATTTTACACAAATTTAACACGAGTGTCTGTCACTCCTTTCTATATAAATCAAATAACTTCTTTTAAGGAAAATACATATTTTAAGAAAAACAACAGGTGTTCCATCTGTAATCAACATTGACATTAACCCTTATATTCTGAAAAAAAAAAACAAAATTTATTTTTTTTTGCTCATTTCTAATTTTAATTTCGTGTCGATAGCCGAGAAAATAAAAATTGAAAATCTTCGAAACCACAAAATTATGTATTTTAAATTTTGTTCACTCATTCATTTAATTACCAGAAAAAAAAAAAGAAAAAAAAAATTATTACGTCAGTCAAAATCAAAATCATAACCCATATCAAAAAAACCCAGCAAAACAATTTTTTTTTTTTTTTTGATTAATACAAGAAAGAGGCTGAGTTGGCTGACTGCTTGCTGCCATTTTCATTCAATAAAACCACAAAATTTCGATTTATTTTTGTTGTATTAAAGTTTTAATTTTTAATCGATGGATCTATGATGATTGCAAAATCACAACCCCTGAAAATTTATTTATGAATAAAAAAATAGTTTTTTTTTCTTGTTTTCTTTTTGTTTTTGGTGTTAGTAGTGGAGAATTTAATAATTTGAATACCAGTATTTTACAAATAATATTGACCTTTAATTCTACGAATTAATATTTACTCTGTCTCTTTCTCACTTTCTTCTCAGTTTTTTTAAATTTGAAAAAAAAAATTAATTATGGTTTTGATATTTTTATTAATTTAAAAATTTGTCAAATTCATGCTGTTAAAATAATATCAGTCATTATAAGTAGTGAAATATTTTGTTTTTTTGTTTTTCATGGTAACCAGTGCTTAGTGAGATTTAAATAAAGAAATAATTTGTAAATTAAAGTGTCATATCTCTTTTGGATTCATTTTATTTAAATTTGTTTTGATGTGGGACATTTTTTGACATTTCACTATTCAAGTATTCTCTGCGACTGCAAAAGTCTGACGAAAGCTCGGCTTTAATGGCTGGACTTATACATGTTTGATAACTTGATAGAGATCTGAAATGTTCTTTTTTACGGGTTTGCTCGGGGGGTCCATTTCGTGTTGCAAATCGTTATGAGCACACTCATGGCCTAAGATCGTGGCTACGACAGATTGCTGTGGCTGCCATCCCTTTTTAAACTAAACTGAACTTAATATATTCAGATTAAAAAAAAATCTTAAAGTGAGATTTCATAGCTTTCTACTGTTGGCACTACATTGACCATTAAACCAATTTAAAATTAAATTGTGATCCTGCAGTAGAGCGTAATGCTGCAGAAAATAAAAAAATAATCCAAAAACGATGAAGCAAAATCGAAGACAGAATCAATTGATGCCACCGGGAAGAGCCAAAAAAAAAAACAAATATAAGGTAAATAAAATTAGTTCAACAGCGGAATACGGAATTAAAAAAAATTTATATTTTAAGCAAAACAGAACCACTTTGTAAAATAGATCGTTAATTGATGGTGATTTCCTAAATGACTGGACATGCTCTAATATTGTACCTAGCTTTAAATGTGGAACAAGAATTTTAGTTGAAAATTATCGACCTACAGCTAAACTATCTGCAATCCCCAAACTTTTTGGAGCTATTGTCAAAAATAAAATTTATTTTTTTGAAACAGGAAAACATATTTCCAAATCGAACCCATATTAAATCAAGGTAGATCTACAACTACTAATCCATCTAAACCATCAATTCAGCTGAAAAACGTTATCAAGTTAATAGCATTTTCACAGACATATCAAAGGCATTTGATAAAGTAAACTATAAACTCCTATTCAAAATTGAGTAACTAGTAATTCATGGGAAAAGGCATTCATGATTACAATCCTACTTAATTGGCCGTAAACTTTCCATGACGATTTCAAATAAATAATCTTTTGTATTTGAGGCCACCTGTGGTTTTCCTCAAGGTATTCATATGGGTCCATGGGAGCAATTCTTGACAGCAAATTAACATTTAATCCTCATATATATATATATTTTTTTTTTGTATATTATTAGCCAAAACTTAGGTCAAAGAAAACTTTATACTTCGTACCGTTGGATTTTGATAAAGAAAGGGGATAGTTAGAAGGAAGAAAAAAAGAAAGAAGTAGAAGAAAAGTTCGGTAGGGAGTTGCGAACTAAGTTATGGATGCTTACTTTGAATATGTGTAAATTAAACAAATAAATCTATTCCTTCTTGGATATATGAATTTCTATAATCAGTCTTAAACCATTTTGGTATTTTCACGGTGTAGCGGTGAGAATTTGCAGCCTCTTGCGTTCTTCGACGGAATTGCTTAAGAGGCGGAAGTAGTGATTTTAGTTCTTCCGAACATGTGCCAACTCCCACAAGATATCTATAAAATAGAGTTAGTGATCCAACGATACGATGATGACCAAGTGGAGGAAGTGTTGATGAAACATTTACATCACCTATGAGGCGAATGGCACGCTTTTGTACTCTGTCAAGAAAGGTTATAGAGTAGTTTTTGCGCTTACGCCCATAAATGTATTATACTCCATTTTTGGTCGTATGTAGACTTTAGATATGCATTTTATAACAGCAAAAATTTTCTCTATTCTAGATTTTAATAGACAAAATTCCCTAAACATCACTGATCCTTTGGCCTTTTTTTTTTTTTTGTATTATTCCAAGTCTATGGGATAACCCTTAACTGCTTTTATTCAGAGATTTGGAATACACAATTAAATACAATCACATACATAGGTATAGATTAATATAAATGTAGAACACTATATCTACAGCAGAGTACTTCGCCTTCATAATAGCATAGTTCCATTTTATATTTTAGTGATAACCAAAATTCTCAACTTTTCATCATTTACTTTATACTAATGATAAAGGGTTACTGGACCAGGCCGAAAAATCCAGAAAGCATTTTTTGCCTTCGTCCGGAATCCAACAAGGGACCTTTCAGTTGAAGTGCCTGCTTTTCCTACTTTGCCACCCAGCGTGTAAATATGTTCAAATTCCAGTCATTTTCCAGGAAGCAAACTTCAATTGAATCTTATTATAATATCAACGGTTCTATTATTGAACATGTCCGTGAAACAAAAGACTTGGGTATCATTCTCGATAATAAATTAACTTTTAATGCTCACATAGATCGAATTATTTCTAAAGCTTTTTCCATGTTAGGTTTCATTAAGCGTAATTCACAGCAATTTTCTGATCCTTATACATTCAAAAATTTATATACTGCACTTGTTCGTCCTCACCTCGAATATGCTTGTCCGATCTGGATGCCTTATTATGATAAACATATTAAGAGAATAGAGTCTGTTCAAAAGAATATGATTAGGTTTTGCCTTCGTAAATTCAACTGGCAACCGTATATTACTGGATATTTAGCTAAATGTCAACTTATTAAGCTTTCTACTCTTGAGGCTAGGCGAAATGCTGCATCCGTGATGTTTTCCTATGATATTTTATCTGGCAGAATAAAATGTCCATCTATTCTTCGCTTTTATAATATCTATGCTCCAGTGCGCGATTTCAGAAGCCAAAGATTTTTATATCTTCAAAATCATAGAACGAACTATGGTTTTTCCGAACCTATTACAAACTCTCAGCGCTTATTTAATAACAGTTTTTCAGTAATTGACTTCAACTACAGTAGATTCGTTTTTAGGAGAAAAATCATCACATTTTTTGAAACATTACAATAATTCTTCTAATTTTAATTAATTATAATTTTATTCTACAAATTTATTAAAATTATTCTCTGTTATCATTTGAATGTACTGCATACCTTTATAATTACTATTGCTTTTACTATTAATATTTATTTATTACTTAAGTCTGAATTTTTCTTTTTTTTTAACTTCTTTTCTTGAATTAATGTTATTTTTAACTTGAAATTGTTAATGCATCTTATTATTAATGTTATTTTATATCTGAAATTATTTTTATATTTACAATTTTTGTTTTCTATTTCTAGTTTTATTTTATTTTAGTTTTAAATATTTTATAAGTAAAATCTGTAAGGGACTACCCAGTAGATTGAAATAAATAAATAAATAAATAAATTCTGTCTTCCCAAGTTTAACTGGAAACCCTATATAACGAGTTATTTAGCTAAATAGACATTTAAACATTTGAAACTAGGCGAAATGTAATGTTCTTGTATAACGTTTTGTCAGCTGAAGAAATAATGTGTCCTTTTATTTTAAATTTATATAATATCTATATACCGCTTTACTATTCGTGATAGGAATTTTCTTTATTTAGGTTCTGATAGGAGGAAGTATGGATATTCGGAGACCAAAGATTGTATTCACAAAGATTGTATAATAAATGCTTTCTATAGTAGATTTTAATTATTGCAGACGAAATTTTAAAAGGAATATCACCATATCATTCTAATCATAAAATGTCAAAATTTGAATTGTATTTTGCTATTTATTAATAATTATTAGTTTTAAACTGTATTTTGTGTAAGCAAAATCTATAAAGTTGTTCCTGTACATTGAAATGAAATAAATAAATAAAACATAAAGCCAAAATTAAAAACCAAATTTACTTGCATGAATCAATCAATATTGTAACCCAATTTTTATTGAATTACAAAAATATTACTCAGAGCTACAATTATCCACCAAAACTCTCCAAATAAACAATAAATTCTCTACATAAAAAATTAAATCTCCCCATCTTAATTAAAAGCATTTCCGCAATTAGAATGAAATTATTATAATCTACTCAGACTTAAAAATTACTAGTTAAAATTTAATGTAGAGAGTTCCGAATCTCCAAAAATAAATTTTTGAAAAATTAATTATATACAAAGCAAATGTATAATTGAAAATGTCTACAAACAATTTCAATACATACAAAAATCAAAAAAATTATTAATAAAAATAGAAATTTCAAACCCCAGTTGAATATTCTTTTTATAAAAAAAAAAGTCTACAAAACTGTAAAAACAAAATTTCTGAGAATTTATAAAACCAGTTGTTAACCTTGGATCTTCAACAAAGTTATTTTTAATGTTTAACTCTCAATTAAATTCCAATATAAATTTCTACAAAAGATTACACTTCGATTTTCCTTTTAAGAAACAAAAAATTAAATCGCTATGTACGTATATTAGAAAATTTACTTTCACTTTGAATTTTCTTGGAAAATTTTAGAATTAAAACTAATAAAAAATTAATTCAATGAGTGTTACTGCATAGTGTTGTCACATTTCTATATTTATCTGTTTTTTTTTTTATTTTCTTAATATTTTTCAAATGGAATTTGATTGTTTGTTTATGGATAAAATTTTAAATTGGATAAAATTATAAATTTTATTAATTATATCATAAATTGCGGATAAACCCATTATATAGATCCGGTAAGAAGCCTAGAGAGAGAGCAAACGTGGCTAAAGTATAAAATATTAAGATTGAAACAAGAATGGAATTGCAAAAATTCTAAAATTATTAAATTGAATAAATCAAATTCAAGTCCCTCAAAATTATGAAAAAAGAAGTTGGATTTTTCAGTTGCAGAAAGCTGCACATAAGCCGCTGTATAGAATATTTTTTATGTAAATAATTAACATTGTTTTTGTTCATCTGTTTAATATTATATAACATTGTACGGAATTGAGTATAGCAAATCTCTGTGTAAAAGTAGTTAAAATGTTCATTGCATAGACTTGGAGTTATTAAGAAAAATAAAGGTTACATAAAAAGCATCTAACTTTCTTTCAAAAATGTATACAGAAACACAACGTTCGTCTCAAAGATTATATAAGTTTCTTATCAAAAAATTTTTTTCACTTGGTTGTTCTTTCCACGCACTGGTTGCCATTTTCTTCATAATTATTGCAAGAGAAATAGCAAATGCTCAGAATAGTTAAAATCAGCTTTTCCATATCTTAAGCAACTAATTCTAGGAATCTTGAATACGAAGTAAATGTACACCCCTATACCGTTAAAATACACCAAAATGACTCAAGACTAATTATAGGAAATTCGTTCAGAACATCTACAAAATGAAATCGAATTTGTTTTCAAGCATTGCCAAGATGGGACATTTTTTACGTGTTCGATATACAAACATTCAAAATGATTCAAAATATTTTTAGAATTTTTTCTAGATTTTGTGATTCTATGATTGATTCTATTATTGTATGTTTACATACTTACATATTTCAAAAATAAAATAGCACAGACTTTGGTATTCTGATTTTCTGATATTTTAGTATTTTTAAAGTATACTAAAATATAGGTAACTATGTATACTCATATCATATTCGTGCGTAAGTACATAATTCGTATAAGATTTGAAGAGCAAAACTATTGCTTTAAAGATAAAATTAAAGAGTGGGTTGTAATATGGCGACCCACTATATAAAAATAATATTTTAAACATTTGTATTATATGTTCTTTGGTACTACCCTATAAACCTTTAAGAGACTATTTGACAACTGAATTTACTTAAAATTCTGGTACCTTCATTGCCTTAACAAAACAGACAAAAGAATAAAAAATTTTACTTTAGTTAACTTTTTAAATTAAAAAATCAATTTTTATAAATGTAAATTTCATATTTTCATACTTAATTATTTTATATGGCAAAGCTCATAAGAATTGCAAGAATTAAATAAAAAAATAAAAATAAAAAAAAACCATTACAAAAACAATTTTTTTTTACTTGGAAAAATTTTCAAATTCTCTTTCACTCTTTACAACTCATAAAAAATATAGTTCGACAATTCATTAACATGCATGATCTATTATACTTGAACACTTGAACTACGAGTATTATTCTGAAGGTAATCGCTATAAAATAAATTTCTATGAGAAAACAAAAAAAGAAAAGATGAAAAAAAAAAATAAAAATTTAATAAAAACTAGAATCTTAGATAAAATCAATTCTGAGTCACAATAGTGAGTAGTGCTGAATACAATAATTATTATGGATTCTACTGAATGTGCTGTTGTAACTGTAGATTATGTATTACAGTTTAATGTTCTATACAAAATGAGCTTAAATATAAATTGAGTAAAGACAGTGCAATTTATATCAGTGTTGCCATATAATAATAATAATAATAAAAAAAATTAATATTAAATTTTAAAGCAGTAAGTAGTTGAAAATAGTAAGTAAGTACATAAATCTATATTATAATGTAGTTATTTATCAATAATTATTGTTCACCTCTCTTGTAAAAATTTTATTCAACAAAAATAAGAGAAAATAAAAAAATAAACCATCATTCGATTTACATTCGAAGCCTGTGCATATGAATTTTATTTTCTTCATTGTATGTAGGTAGGTTAAAACAACAGTGAAATCACGGCAACTTGTATTTTGTCAATGATTTTTTATCATCTTTATATAATGTACAACGAATTTAATATTTAGGATTTCAACAGCTGGTTTCTTGCTGCTTCCTTTGCTGAAATATAAGGTAGATGAGTATACGAAATATATAGTCTTAATGAATAAAAGTTAGCGGTGGATTTGACAGTTGTAACACAGTTTTTAAAATACGGAATTATTTTGACTTAATATAGGGAAATTGTAAAAAAGTCATGATAATTGAGAAATATTTTTATTTTTTTTATAACATACCAATTTAAAAGCTTTTTATTAAACCATGAGTATTTATTGGTTGATAGTGCAAAGTCTGTATCAGATCAACCCATGAAAATTCCTAAATTTAATTTTAAATAGAATTAAAATTAAGGGGCCCTTAGTATTTTTATATTCTAAAAAATAACTGAATTCTAAATCTAAAATCTTAAAAATATTGTAAAATTGAAAACAAACAGTTTATTCCGAAATTACGTTGAAATGGCATTATTGTGAGGTATCGCGGCTTCCATATTTTTCTTTTACTAATTTCTTTTCTGTTACTTTGTATTTTAATATGAAATTTACATGAATAAACTAGATGATTCTAAGTCACCAATTAATTAACATTTAGGCATCCAAACAATACAACAAGTGCACAGATGAGTAGGTATGGTAAAAAATATTGTTCAGTGGAACTCTTAAATATTACTCAAGCATTCGATAAAAAATCTGATACGATGGTTTATTATTTAAGCTAAAAAAATTGGCTAAATTGCCATTATGTATTTCGATATCGCTCAAAAGAACATTGTTAAAACTTATCGATCAAATTTTCTGGCAAAAAATTTTTAGTATAGACTGAATTTTGAATAGGACTAATAACCAGTAGTAAATTGCAGTAGATTTTGTTATTAGATTTTATTTTGGAAAAATTATTATTAGTCTTAAACCGATAACGATCAGAAGCTGGAACTAAAAAAAAATAATTTATTGTAGTTTTAATTTATTGTAATGCTTCCAAGTTCGATTCCCGCAATACAAAAATTTCGATCTGGTTGATATAAAATAAATGACAAAATAGATAATTGAAAGTGGTTACATTGAAATTTGTTACAACTTAAATAAAATGGAATTGTGCTATTTGAAAAAATTTATTTCCTGACAATAGCAGCAGTTTGTCAAATTTAATGAATTGACATGTCAGAAATTTGTTAAACAAATACTCGAAAAATATCAGACGTAAAATATGTAGCAAAAAATCTATCTAAGTTACTGTCCAGTCCCGTGTTCACATCTAAATGAAAACAACAAATTCTTATTTTTGTCTTTTAGAACGAATTTAACCGAAACAACAAAACAAACAAATTTTAACAGATCGTTCAACCACCTTTTTTAACAAAATTTAGCGACCTCCCAAATTCTAACTTACCAATGCAAGTAAAACAGCAATAAAAACTTTTAACAAGTCAGAAAAATTTTATGCACCCATATTTTTTTTTTATACTGTCAGATTTATGCTTAGAGCAAGCACATCAGACGTCTATTACTAGACGAAGGCTTGCTTTATTTAATTGTGCAATAACTCATCATCCAGTAAGGTAGTTAATCACCGCCACTTTGATTAACATATTTAAAAATAAACTAAACCAGGTACATGCTGTTAATAGAAGGGTAAAAAATCATAAATTAATACCTATGTTAATAGCTATACATTTAATAAAAACACTTCAAAAAGTTAGGCCGAAAGTATCAAAGCTAAAAAGAACAACAGTTGTTAGTTAGTCTCAGTTGAACGTACATTAAGACGTAATCGTTTTTTAATAGTTAAAACACTTAGTTGACGATCAAAAGAACTAGAGTTAGAATTTACTTCACGGAGCATTTTAGTGATTGGCTCGAATCTACCATATTCAGTAGGGTGGAAGGGAATGTGGAACAACTCAACGGTTCTGAGATTATTCCGATTGGATCTTGCAACCAAATAATTTGAAATTTCAGGGGCTAGCGTTACACCCGAAAGGATCTGGTGAATAAAAGAGATATCTGCAATTATTCGACGATCAGACAACGACTGTAAGTCAATGAGTTTAAGACGGTGGTAATAAGGTGGAAGCTGCAATGGATCATTCCACGAAAAGTTACTCAAAGCGAAACGTAAAAACTTTCGTTGAACCGATTCAATTCGGTTAATGTCAGTCAAGTAATGTGGAGACCACACTTGACTGGCATATTCAAGGGTAGGCCTTAGATATGTAACATAAAGATGTTTGAGGTCGTGAGGTAGGGATTAGGAAATTCTTTACACCCACGTTTAATGAAACCTAAAGAAGAATTTGCTTTGCTCACTATTTGATCATAATGTAGCTTAAAGCTCAGTTTAGGGTCAAGGGTTAACCCGAGGTCTATAATAGAATTCGCTCTTGAAAGCTGACCGCCATTTAGTTGGTAGTTGAACCAAATTGTCCGATTTTAAAGATGTAATTGCAAGTGATGACTGATAATATAATCGACACGTTGAGAGCTTTCGCAATGTGTTTTATTGATTGTAATTATTGCAATTAAATGTAAACACAGACATTTAAATACAAATTTATATATATATATATATATATATATATATATGAATATTTATATTTAAATAAAAATAAAATAACCAGAAATTATTTTCGTGATGACGTTTCGTGTTTATATAAAAAACACAAATATCGTTTAAAGCTGGGTTTTAATTGACTAAAATCTTAAAAATTTTATCGGCTCTAAAAAGGGAGATAACATGAAATGACATTATTTGATATGAGAGCTCAATGCGTACGACAAGAACAGAAAATATCATTTACCGGGATATTTAAAAATTGAGATATTATACTTTGATAAAGTATATTTTTAAAATATCGGAAATAGTTTCTTGATGTTGGCAACACTGTTTTTAGCAATTTTTTAAATATATATAAGTGAATGAGTAAATGTATATAAAAAAAAAAATTTCAACAGATGGTTTTGACAGTTGTTTTTTGTGAATAAACAAAATTTCCCAAATCGAAATTTAGAGAATTCTTTGCAGCGGTCGATTTTTTTCTTACACAAAAATTCAATAAGCTATAATCCCATTTTAGAGCCAATAAAATTTTTAAGATTTTAAATATTGCTCAATGAAAATCCACCTTACAACACTTATCACATTTGAAAAATATCAAAACGAAACATTTCCCTCATCTTAGAATGGCAACTCTAATTCTATACACGAAATATTATTCTATCTCACTCTATGACATTTTCAATTTTATTACAACACAATTATTTGTAATTAAAATATTTTTTCTTAATTATTGCTAAGAATTGAAAATTTTTATTAAATGGTGTGACCGGTGACTGCAAAAATTGAAAAATTATTCATTTTAATTAATTAATTCGCAAAATTTTTGCAAAATTTGCAACAATGAAGCGAAGACATTGTTTTTTGTTTCGTTTTTTGTATTGCATTGAGTCGAAATGTTTATTTCTGATGTTTAAATTGTAATTCCAATTTTTTTTTTTTTTTTGATTTACAATCAATGACAATCAAAGTCAATCTGACAAATTCAAAATGAATTCAAACAAAAAAAAAAATTAATAATGATCAGCATGAGAGGTGAATTCATCGTAAATTTACACCAAATAAAATTATTGTGATAATATAATAATTGTGTGAATGAAATATTGTTGAAATATTAATAAAAAATTGTTGTTCAGTTGTATTTTATAATTTATTATGCAAAACAATAAAATTTCTTTATTTATTTAAAAAAAAAAAAAATATTTTTTTTATTTATTTTTATTGTTAATGAATCTCTTCAGAATTAAATCTGAAATTAAATTAAAACATTATATCAAAAGTAAAACGATAATTTTCTAGAAAGTTCTAAAAAACAACAAAAAACACAAAAACAAAATGCTAATAAATAACGGAAATTTTATGCAGAATTTTTAAACACCGGATAAAGATATGTGCATATATTCAGGTATATATGATATGTTCTATGTACAATATATGTGAAAACATTTTTAGGAGATGAAATTTTGCTCGATTATTTAATTTCCTTTAAGAAAATTTTTATTTTTTGTTGTTGTTGTTTTTATTTTCGTTTTCTTGTTTTGTTTTTTTTTTTGTTGTTTTATTTTTCTTTAAATCAAAATTGTTGTCTGTTAATTTATTTCAAGGGGATTTAGAGAGCATTCACTTTTGGAAAGGATCAAAATGATTGAAAAAATGATTGACAGCAATAAAGTAAGACAATTAATGTTGCAAAAATAATATAATAGCAACAACAACAAAATTGTAATAACAACAATAAAATAGTAACAATCAATTGATGTTTTAAAATGACCCTTATGTTGACTTATGACACCTGTAAATTTTTCTGGAATAAATCACTTTAAAAAGTGAGCAATAAATAAACATTTTACAAAAAAAAAACGGTTATTTTGAGTGATCTCAGCATTCGGGAGGTCAAATATTTTTTTTAAGAGAAACTACTATTATTTATCTTCCTTCTTCCTCTATTAGGGGAACCGAAGGTATTCGAATATAGTATTTCGTGATTCATCTTAATTTGTTTTATATAAATATTTTTACTATAAAAAGAGGTATTTGGTATTTCCACTTTAAGTACAAATATTTCCTTTTTAACTGCAAATGTTTTCAAATGAAAATACACAAAATAACCTCTTTATATGTATTTAAAAAAATCTAATTCAATATTTACAATTATCAATGTAACTCATATTATTTATTATATAAACTAATATGCGTAAACATAACTAGCTAACGCACTTACAAATTAAATACGCATGAATTCCCAAAACAAACATTAAATTCAATCATCTCAAAATAATTCCAGTTAACAAGTTCATATAATTAATTACCTTTAAATATACATTTATCAAATTTATATATATATAATATATATATATATATATATATATATATATAATTATACATAATATAATTATATAACTATTAAACTCATATTATATATTATACTTATATACGTAAATACTATAAACGATTAAACCCAAAGAATGTTGAACTGTTCAATTCAATTAATTAATAAATTAATAATTCTACTGAAATTATTAAATATGTCAAATCATATTAAATATAAAATTAAAAGATTAAAAAAAAAAAACAACAACTAAATAACTCTACACAATTAGTCTACAAAATTTTTTTATATACTATAATACACGCTGTGATAAATGTCAGATTATTTTTAATGTGTAAATTAAATTAGCATAATAGAATTCTTCATTTTGTATAGTTTTAAGAACTCTCCATTAGTTTTTGCTGAATGAAGGAGATTTTTAAAATATAGGGTGTTAAAAAAAAATCATACAAGATAGGATAAAACTAGCAAAATAAGGTTTTAAAAAATTATTCAAGTCTTCTTCAGAGTATTTTCATTCATTATGTTCTAAAATTAAATATTTATTTAATTTTATTAAATTAATTTATCAGTAAAATATCATCTTTAATGTTCCAAAAAGAGAAGTTGACAATAGATTTTCTCTTTCGATACAATTTTTTGTTTGTTATAAAACCCATACATTAATTCCTGAGGTTATATGAAGTTATTAATGAAGCATTTTGTATTTTAGAAAACTTTGGAGACTTCGACAGCTTAAAAAAAAATGTATATAGAATTTGGTTGTTGATAAATTCAGGGTATATTATGTTTCTAAGTTGGACAACTTTAATAGTTTTATGGTTTGGTTTTGGAATTAGGAAGACTTAAACACGTACCGTATTTAATCAAGCATGAAAAGGTGATTCTACCTAAGTTACTGTCAAGAGCATACAAAAAAAAACTACATAAACACAAATTGATTACAAATTCAGTATATTTGTAAATTTACATTCTTTGGTAGGATTAAACAGTTTTAGGGGAATTTGGAGACTTTAAATAAAACCTTCATATACACTTTAATTGATTATGACTTTACGGTATTTTAGTTTAAATGCGAGCTATATAGTATACCTTTATTTCCTAATCAATATAGAGCTTGAGAAGATCAACATTTTTTTTCTTTAATTTGATGTTGATTTTTGAAGGTAAGATTAAAGATTGTGAGTTAAAAATATTTTCAATTTTCCAGTTTTATTTTATTTATTTATAAGTTCTTTAGTTAGTCCCTTATTCATTTAGATGATGTATTTTCTGGTTTTATTTTTGTATCTTAGTTTCAAATTCAAATTTCGATTTCTTTCTATACAAACATTTCTAAAATATTCAATTAACATAACCGTTACTAAAATTAATGTATTGCTATAAATAAGCATCTTCAACAACTTGAAATAAATAACAGTGCATTTTCTTTTGAGCCACCCTATTTCTATTAAATAATTTAAATTAAATTAAATTTATTGAATATAAATTGAATTTCAATAAAATTCTATTTGTAAAAATTCTTTTCTACTTTATAAAAATAAAAAAAAAAAAACAACAACAACAACTAACGAACCACTCCTTAAGAAGTTTAGTGCGCAACTAGCTTCGTTTTTATTTTTTATTTTTTATTTTATTTTTATTAAGATTGAATTTAGTTATTGAAGCCGATTAAAATATTGTCATATAATATTGAAAAAGCTTAGATCTTAGTTCTCTTCGGAAAAATAATCAAAAGAATAAAAAAAAACTTATCATGGTTAAAACTTGTTTCAAGATTTTTATTATGATATGCGCGATTTTTGTATTTTTATTCGTTTTGGAATTTTCTCGTTGCTATAAATGCTATTTTAGAGAAATCTTTTGTTCAATAAATTTAAACTTCTTCACCTTTAAATGCCTTTGCCATAGGCTATCAACTTGAAAAACTTTAAAAACAAAATATTTTTTTTTTTTTGTTGTGTTGTACTGTTAAAAAAAAATTTTTTTTTTTGAGATAAATAATTATTGGAGATACAGAAAAAAAAATTAAAAAAATTAAACTACAAGATACCCCTTAAGATATACTCACAAAATATGTATGTATTTTTTTTATAGTAAATAGTTGCGTGCCAAAGCTACCTATTTAGATTGAAGTTAACTAAAATTGAATATCGCGTCATTCATCGTTCCTAAAGGTGGTAATTTTCTTAATCACCTCGGTTTTAAGATATATGTAGATATATATATATTTTTTTTTTGCAAGTTCTTTACTTAAAAATTTTGGATTTGATTATGGTTTTAATTTTTTAATTCTATATCTTACAATTTGATCTAATTTGCGTTTTTTTTTCTGTTTTTGATTATTTGTTATTCTTGTTTTTTATATTTTTTTTTATTTATGTATAATTTTGCCCTGAATTAAAATTGATTATATTGTATGTAATCCGTATTTGGAGAATTTTGTTTTTTTGATGTTTCATCGAAAATATATTGAAATGATAAATTTAACATTGATTTCGTTTTTAATGTCAGTAAAAATGGTAATATGTAAATAAATATATGAATGAAAAGTGGAATGCAATTTACGGCTTTAGAATTTTTGAGAAGTTTGCAAATTTTCCATATTTTGAAGACTTAAAAGATTTTATAGAATTTTAAAATTATTAAGATTATTACTTCAACACTATTTACTTTGAAAACAAACAGTTTCAAGCTTGGGTTTAGTTGAAATTTAAAGACTAATTATTTTTCTTTGTCAAAACGAAGATTTTACAATATTTTAAAAGTTTGGAGACTTCAATTTTTTTTTTGGAGACTTTAATTTTTTTGAAGACTTTTGAGATATTGCAGGCTTTGAATATTTCAAAAGAATTTTAGGGAAATTTAAAGTTTTGGAGACTTTTATAACTCTTTGGAGACTTTTGAGATTTTACACGATTTGAACAATTCGAAGACTTAGAGTTTTGAAAATTTTGTAAGTTTTATATATTTTAAATAAAAATCTTATAATAAGCATTAAGTGAATCAAGCACACTGAATGTTCCAAGTATGAGTTCTTGTTAGGAATGCTCTAATTAAAGAAAATGTATGTAGAAAGTTTTTTTAGACTTTATACATTTCTAAATATTTTATTCAAATTTTATATCAACATTAAATAAATGGAAGAAATGAATCCTAAATATGATCTGATATATGGAATCCAGTATAACCTATAGGAACATTTTAATAGTTTAAATTATTTAATACAATTCATACCTCAACTTTCATAAAAATATAATTTAATAATTTTTTACTCGATAATTATTATGTTCTCAATAAACTACTGTACACTCATAAATACTGTGTTCTCATAAAACTACTCTTCAGAAAAAATGTGAATTATTAAAATCAAATACTGTATATCGCCTAGTGTAAACCTCATAGCTGTTAAGTACAACTCTATTCATTTTTGTAGTTTTCAATAATAATAAAAATTTGTTCTTTTGCGTATTAATTTATTTTTGTTTTTTTTTTTTAAATTCCCAAAATTAATTACAGGTTCCTCAATAAGTTTTGTACATTTAAAATACATAACAAAAAAATATATTTTTGTTTTCCCAAATTGGTTTTACAATCACTTGTGAATTAAAAAAAAAAAAATACTCTAATAAAATGTTAGGTAAATTTTAAAAAAAATTTATAATAATAAACATTTTTATATCAGACCAATACGACCCTAACGATGTTAAAATTTTCTTGTGACTTTTGACTAATTGATACCTTATAGATAGATTCTTTGAAATAAATAATGATAATACCCGTATTTTTCATTAAAAAAATTTATAAGAAATTTTTATTTTTACTTTTTTTTTGTTTGTTGTTATTTATGGAAATTAATTTTTGAAATGTGAAACAAAAGAATTCCAAAAAAAAAACAATGTTTACTCATTGAAAATAATTAATTTAATTGCTATACATTTTGATAAATTCAAAATAACTGCAATATAACATTTATATAAAAATATATCTTCTGCTATAATCCATTAATATTGTTGGTGGTTGCAAGCATAAAATTTAAATAATATCAATCCATTCATATCTCGAGTTTAAACAAAATGTATTTTTTTTTTGTTTGTTTATAGGTTTTGCCTGGATTTTAGTATAAATTTTTGAGATGTTGCTTAATGTTGCTGGTTTTAACAATGAACGTTTACAAACATTTTCAGCAACATTTCTGATCACTTTTACTTTTTATTAAAGTCAATATCAATATAGCCTTACAAAATTCCAATCCTGTTACATAAATTCGTAATAATGATAAAAAATTATATTATAACAACACGTACATAATAGTTAAACCTCACTGGCCGCATTGGCATTAAATAACGCAGTCAATTTGTTTACAAAAAAAATATACATATATTAATGGACCACAATCAATAAAAATTCACAATCCACCATTAAAATCTGAAATATACCGATTTTAATAATGTTTTGCAATTTGTAATTGAAACATGAACACATTCAGTTTATCTAAATATATTTCTCATAATATTTCACAATTTGTGTATCAAAAATTCCAATAAATAAAAGCCAGATATAATTGTACTGTATTCACTATTAAATACTATAAAACTTACAATATCCCGAACCTTTATTTTTCTTATCACATTAAATCAAATGTCAGATTATGGTAACACATTACATTTTAGTCAGATTTTTACCATTAATCAAAAATTTGATTTGACTTGGTTTTGCATTCCAAGGCCTATTATCTGAAACTATACAATATGTTACCTCGGAAGAACCTCAAGGTAGCCATTTAGGCCCTTTCATTATACTGTTATATTTTTTTTTATTTATTCATTTCAGATCTCAAAAGAGCTCTTGCAGCTCGTATATAAAGTATATACAAAATATTGTCAACATCAAATTATATATATGTATATGCATACTCTTAGATGAAATATGTAATTTTCACCTACATAATGATCATATGATCTCCAAGGCTATTAAAATATAAGGATTTGTTAAAAGAAAATTAAAAGAATTCAGTAACATAGCAGTGACTATAGTCCTTTATTGTTCATTAGTTCGATCTATTCTAGAATATGACTGCATTATCTGGAATTCCGTTTTCTATATGCACTTCAGTAGAATAGAATCCATCCAATATCAATTTTTTTTATTCATCTTAAGGCATCAATTTAATCCATCAGATTTTTCTAATCTTCCAAGATACTTCCAAGATACTAAACTTGATTTGCTAAATATGTACACTTTATCATCGTGCACGAAAATAATCTCATCTTGCTTTACCTTTGACGTGCTAATCTAATAATCAGACTGATCAGAGAGATGTACAATATCTTACTAATAATTTTTTAAAATTAACGAAGTATCTTGGCATACCTGGTATCGGGAATCTATCTCTCCGTGATCAGTGAAATCATGGAACGCGCTCTCGGTAGGATTAGTACATGGGCTACAAGCTGCGGTCTATGTGTTAATTCCGCCAAAACGGAGATGGTGCTCTTTACCACAAAAACTAAGATACCAACCTTTAATCTCCCGAAGCTAAACGGTCAAACACTCACACTCAATAATAGTGCCAAATACTTAGGAATCATACTTGATACTAAGCTTAGCTGGAAACTAAACATAGAAAATAGAATCAAGAAAACATGCTGTAGAACCTTTGGTAAGAGGTGGGGACTCAAACCGAAGATGTTACTATGGATGTACACAACTGTGGTACGGCCTATTCTTACATACGGATCGTTAGCCTGGTGGCCAGCGGTAAATAGGACATACAATATTACCAAACTTGGGAGAATACAAAGAGCAGCGGGAATTGGAATCACAGGTGCTTTGCGATCGTGCCCTACTGACGCTTTAAATGTGATCCTTAATCTCCTTCCTCCCGATTTGTACATAAAATACGTTGCGTCCTGCAGTGCAGTCAGACTAAGAGAAACTGGCTTCTGGTATTCCATACCACATGGCCACGGGAATATCATAAGTCAGTTTCCAAATGAACTGCTGCCAAGCACAACCGATTATATCACCCCTAAACTGAACTTCAACAAAAAGCCTAAAGTAGGTTTTCCTGCCAGGGCCGATTGGAAGCGTGGTTTAAAGAAAAGGGAAAATGATATTGGAATTTTCACTGATGGGTCTAAAATGAACTGCGGAGTAGGTGCAGGAATTTTCTCAGAAGATCTAGAAATATCAAAATCTTATGGTCTCCCTAAATACGCTAGTGTCTTTCAAGCAGAGCTGCTTGCAATTAGGGAAGCGCTTAAAACCCTTAATAACATTCATACGACCAAAACAAAAGTCACCATTTTCACGGATAGTCAAGCCGCTATCAAAGCTTTGGTGGCGGACACTATCGGTTCTAAGCTGGTGGAACAATGCCGAAACGAAATTGGAAACTTAGATAACCGGTTCTCGATCTCTCTGGTCACAGCAACATAGATGGAAATGAGAGAGCCGATGAACTGGCAAGGCAAGGTTCCAATCTCGACAGGTCCCTTGAGGAAGACACTCACTGTCCAATGAGAGTCGTCAAGGAGCGCATCCATTCATACTTTCGGGCCAGAACGACTGAAAGGTGGCATAGACTAAATGTGCGACCTCGAGGAAAACGTGGTTCGCGTATAATATTAATAAAACCAAACAACTCTTAACCAGATCCCGCACAGATATAGCAACAGTAGTAGCCATCAGTACGAGTCACTGGCCAATAGGAAGCCACGCTGCCAAGCTAGGTATTCCTTTCAGTCTCCACTGTCGCAGTTGCAAGGATGAGGATGAGGCAGAAACTCTTCAACACTTCCTTTGCAGATGTCCAGCATTAGCTAGAGTCAGACTCCGGACTTTAGGTGAAGCTTTCCCCAGCAATATAGGTTTTATTGCGGAAAGCAAAATAGGAGATCTGATCAACCTTCTTAATCTCACAGGGTGGCTCTAGTACTGAGTCCCTGGGGAGAGTAAAGATAAGAGAACGCCCACCTATAACAACTGACAACATGAAATAGGTCACTCGAGTCGTGGTATCAAAAAGGCACAATCAAGTGCTAATTGGTTTTTCAGAAGTAACTGGAATGGCCACTTCTACCTACCTACCTACCTACCTTGGCATACATGAAAAAATAAATATTTAGTAGAAAATACATGCAGTAGAACAGTTTACGGAAAAAACGAACCTATAAACAGATGTTGTGTTACTTTCCAGAATGTTTTTCATCTTTCGTATATTTGTTATGTATTTATACACATTTATTCAAAACAAAATTTGACATATTTTGTGGTGTCGTTTTCATTGAATTTCAGGCATGAGTTGATAACGCAAGTGAGTGTTTACTAATGTCAAAAAAAAAACTTAATAATGTATTTGGCTAATTATTTAAATTAGAATTTTTATTGATTTATATTTGAATTGTTAAAACAATACAAACAAATTTTATTTTTATTATATTAAATTGTTAGATAATGATTATATTACACTGAATACTTATTTTGAATACTTTGGTTTTGATATGTTAAACCGCATACATGAATATATTATACTTTATACGAGCTACACTACACAGCTCTTTTTTCTCACTGGCATTCAGATTATTTCTTGTTCATTTTCATAGTTAAAAACTATTTTATAAATTATAAACTCTGTACGAGATACCTAGCTCTTTTTGAGATATGTTTGAATAAATAAATAAATAAATGAAATAAATAAATAAAAATAAAATAAATGTCAACATCAAATATACCTATGCTTTTGCACCTGATTAGCAAATAACACTTTCGATTGCAGACTTACATTTCAAGGGCTCAACCTAAATCAATGCGTACTGCGTATATTTTCTGTCAAAATATTTTTTAATACATCTATTTATATGAGCGCACCCGAAATACGCAGTACGCAGTACGCTTAGCTTTTAAAATTTAAAAACTGACAGTGCGTATAAAAAAGTTTTGTGTTTTTTTTTTTTGTTTTGGGATTGTTGATGGGATTGTTTTTAAAAAAAAATTTTATATTTAAAAAAATTGTTGTCAGGTGTTTTAAAATATAAATTAGTAGTATTTGTATAACTTTTTTAGTATTGAAATACCTGTGAAGTAATCTGTTTGAAATGGACGTTAACGTAAGTATACTTGTTTCCAGAACAATTGTTCTTGCCGTTTCCAAGCCCACACGAAACTTCATAGACAATGTTTGCATGCTACATCCATGTCCAAGAAAACTAAATAACACATAAGTAACAGAAATGCATAAAAATATTTACAAAAACCTACTATAATGTTATGAATAATCTTTGTTCAGCATTTATAGGTTTCCTTTGAGAATGTTTTGTTAATGCAAATCGGACTAATTCCAAAAGTGATTTAAATTGATCATAAGTCATACGAACCGATTTGTAAAATAGTTCCGGATTTTTTTTGTTGTAATAATATCGAATCCAGTATTATAAAATCCAAAGTTTTCTCTAGATTTGAATATTTACCTATTACAGGCACAATATTGTTTTCTTTGTATCACTTTTAAAATCATCAAATGTTCTAACACTTCAACATCATCCATTTCATTACAAATATCCATTTTATTACAAATTAAAATTTTTTTTTTTTAAATCTCAAATTAAAATTTAAAAACACTTCCTTTATATGAAAACACTATCCAAACTGAATAATTTTTGACAAATTCAAAATAGTACGCGCGTACCCATTTCGGTTGCGTTGTTTTATCTGTATACTTGCGTACAGTACGCACTACGCAGTACGCATTGATTTAGGTTGAGCCCCAAGTTAGATGTTTTGTCTGACGTGTAAATGGTACATTAAAACTGTAATACAAATTAAAAAAGTTGTATACATATTATTATATTTTTTTTTTATGTTTTATCTCGTCGCCAATATTATATTTATTAATAATACAAATAGTTATATTTGTTTATATTATAATTATATTTATTTTAATTAGTATACATCAATCAAGTATTTTATAAATCATGTATTTTATCTCCGGTTTCTTCGTTGGTTGTTATTGAAGTACTCACTTTCTTAATTGCCTAAATTGACACTTATATAAGCGTTTATTGTTTATTATGTATTTATTTGTTGTTTCAACAGCATTAGAATACATTTTTTTTAGATTAATTGACATTTATCTAATATAGTGCTCGGACTTTTAATCTTTGATACATAAGTCTATATTAGAAAACTTTAGAAATACAAAATTGTAGTAAAATCATAACAATTATGATTTGTATATTTATTATTATAAATTTGTACTGATTTAGATAATCAATATAGGTATTTAAAAAATAAATTTTTGTTTTTATCGTTTAGTTGCTGTTCTGCAAAATGTTAATACCCTAATTAATATTTTACTATTATAACAACCATAATAATAATAAATTTATTTTATAAAATAAAATAAACGCAATCTAAATAAAACAAAAAATATTAGCATGAGCAATAAAAGGGTTAAATAAACTTTTTAAACTTTAAAATTAATTCTCATCTATTTTATTTCCCAAACGACCTCTCTAAAAGTTTTTTAAATTAAATTTAAATAAAATCCAAAAAAGAATTAATTCTCCATAGAGTACAAAAAATCTTCTACATAAAAAATTATACATATTATCTAGTTATATTAATTCTTTCCTAAAAATTTCAAAATAAAGTCATTATCCTTTAAAAAATATGGTAGATATTGATATCAGAGGTTCTACAAATATAAAAATACATATGTATGTATTTATGTATATAATTATATATACCAAAATATTCAAAATCCATTTTATTTGCTTTAACACCGTATACGATACCTGAATAATCGATATGAAATAATTCAGTTGATCAAATATTCAATAATTATGTCAATATTAAAAACAAAAAAAAAAAACCATTTTAAAACGAAGAAAAACTGGTCAAGTTTCCTCTAAATGCATATACACATGCATATACAACAATATGCAACAACAGTTACATTACAATACAAAACATCAATAACAACTACTATGTAAAATGTTGATTGCACTTGTACAAATTATTTTTTTTTGTTTTATTTTTTTTTTTTTAGATTCAAAAGCTTTAATAAAATTACGTACGTATACATTTATTTACTTAGAATATTTTTTTGCAATATACCGTAACTGTGCAAAAAAAAAAAAAATTTAATATTGAAAATAAAAAAAAAAACATTTTTTGTTTTTGTTATTTTAATTTTGATAATATTATTCAGAAATTGAAATTTGATGTAAATTAAAATGTATTTATGCAATTCCTATGGATATTTAAAATGTTTATAAACATTTTAGTATTAACACTGATTTGTATTTTGTATCTGTTATATCAACATCCCATATGGTCTAGTGGCTAGGATAGCTGGCTTTCACCCAGCAGGCCCGGGTTCGATTCCCGGTATGGGAAATTTTTTTTTTATTTATTTTTAATTTCTTTTTTATTTTATTTAAAATATTAAATAAATATTATTAAATGTTAGACAACGCAATTTATATAAATAATTATTATGTCTAATATAGTGTCCATATTATTTTTGAACACAATATAAACATTTTATTTGTATAGTTTCAGCAGTGTTATAATACATTGTTTTTAGATTGATTCGCGTTACATGGTGACAGATATATAGATTGTTATCTATGTATGTGTTAATTATATGATTTTATAATTATTTATAATATTTGTTGATTTTATATTAGCTCTATTACATTTGTTTTATTTTACTTTATTTTAAATTGTCCATATATTGAAATATGAAAAAAATTCGACAGACCCCTCTGTAAACTTAGTGACAAAAGTTAGTGAAATAGAAAAAACATTGATACCAGTGACAACATGGATACCAGTGACAACATGGATACCAGTGACAACATGGATACCAGTGACAACATGCATACCAGTGAAAACATTGATACCAGTGACAACATGGATACCAGTGACAACATGGATACCAGTGACAACATTGATACCAGTGACAAAAATTACAGGTGTATTGCTGTTTCAAAGCTCCCAAGGTATGTGTGTAGATAGATGAAAGTGACTACTCCATATAACATTTTATAAGGAATGTATGACATTAGGTTATTGGTTTATAAATTTAATATTTACAAACACGGGATTTGCTATACAACCGTAATTCAAGTACTACATAACAACAGGCTGCTAACAGAGCCCTCACAAAATTACCATCAATCTTAACAATATAAAAATATTGTAAAATCACCAGAAGATTTTCAGAATACTTTAAACTTTTTGAAACTGAATGAAATGAAATCAATTAGTATCAATTTTGTCAACAATAAAATTAATAATAATGCAAATCTGTTATTGGTAGTATTACTAACCAATTTTTCTATACATTTTTGTTTTGTTCGGCATAACTTAGGGATATTACGTTTTCGTAAGTACGATACTGCAATTTTTAGCACATGGCATAGTGGGCAAGTAATGTTTATAGATTAATTTTCTGTTATATCGGCTAATTAAATATTGAAAACTACTACCGTTAATAGGTACTGCTACGGACTAGGTTTTCCCAAATAGATATAGATAAAATTCTTTTGAGTCTTCCAGTTCTACACGTATTCATCAGCGTGTGGGTTATAATATTTGGATATTGGTAATTGTTGGTCTATTTTGTTAATTAGTTATTGATTTAGTACGAGCTATAAACAATTTACCATAGATTTTATAACTTTATTCTGAAATCATTGGATGATTTGTACGTTGCTATTGGCAAGTCCAGATTTGTTCCAGTATGGAATTGTACAACAACATTTTTTTTCTAAGGAGAGTTGTGATTTTCTTCCTATGAGTCAATACATGGTTTTCCATTTAATACTAAGCTGTTGTAGTCAATGTGGTTTCACCAGCTTAATCGTTTATCTAAGTGAAGTCCTAAGTATTTGACGTAATTTTTTTTAGTAATATTATTATTATTATTTAATGATTATTTAATGACGCTGGGCAAGTGGCGGACAAGGTGGATTATTTAATGATAATGAGCAAAATTATTTAATGATTATTAAAATTGACGGGCAAGTGCTGCTCCTTCACGTAAAATATATATGTCTGAATTTTAATTTGTTTAAACTACCATTTGTCAAGCCATGTTTGTAGTAGATTTAAATGTTACTGCAATATGTAAATGACTAAATATCGATCATTGTCTTCTTAAATAGTGTAATTTTATTTTATTTTACTTTCATCGTTGTTAAACAGTAAAAAAAAATACTAACCGAATTTAATTATGACGAACTAATACCTATGGTTAAAACGATTCAATATGTACCTGTAATTAGCTTTAAAGCTTAAGTAGAATATGGTAGTAGCTTTACAACTTAAGTATAGGATATGGTAGCAGTTGGATAAAGAAATTTCAATTACAAATAATTTTACAGTTAGTCTATAATGATTAAACGACTGCATTTTTGTAACGTTAATAAATTTATTGATATTATTTGATTTGTGAATTTTCGAATAATAAAAAAATTAAAAAATGTAGGGTAATAACAGAAAAATATTAATACCTTTATTCCACAACTTCCTACTAATCTTTCTCATATCTTCCATCCTATCTAATTTTACCTGTACTATTCTAACCAAGTGGTTAAGAAAATTTACCTGTACAGAAGTGCTAAAGAATTTTTTTTTATTATAAGATCAGCTTTGACTGATTATAAACAAACAAACAAACTGATTTGCTCAATGGTGCACGATAGGTTTTATTTTTGCTTTCAAACAAGAGTATAATACTTTAAAAACAAACAGTAACTAAAAAATGAGTGACCCGAATTGTCGAATCAAAAATCCACAAATTAGTGATAACATTGTACTCTATCAAATGGTGCATAATTTTTTTATGGCTCTTACTAGAACAGAATTGTGGCATAATATTAATACCTTTATTTTATATTAACTTCCTACTAATCTCAGTCATACCTTTCATCCTACATAATTTTATTCTGTACTATTCCAACCAACCAGCACGTAATTGCTAAGGATACAATCCTACCCCTTTTCTGATTATAAAAAAAACTGATTTGCTCAATGGTGCACGATAGGTTCTAGTTTTGCTTTCAAACAAGAGTAATATTTTACAAACAAAAAATAACTAAAAATGAGTACCCCGAATCATGGAATCAGAAATTCACAAATTAGTGTTAATAATAGCCTACTCTGGAACAGATTTTGGCATAATTTATTAAAACTAAATATCTCTTTAAGTCTCAATTACTTGGGCAACATTAAAAATTGAACATGTATTTCATAACGACCTAAACAATGGCATACAGCACTACCATATACATCACCCTGTACACATATACAATTATTATAATATTTATGTATATTTTGTAATACTAAATATTACAAAAATATTTTTTACACACATGAGTAATTATAATTTAATTAAATTACAAAAAAACAATTAATTCCTTAAATATACATTATCTAAAAATAATTACACTAAAATAAAAAAAAAACCAAAATTCTAGACAGGTGAAATTTAAATTTAAAAGAAAATATTGTTTAGATGTAATATTATATACATATACAATAGACATACATTATGTATATGTACATATATAATTAACTTTTATGACAATTACTTTAATCTACTTACAAGGATTTATCTGTGAACACGAGCATTAAAATTATCATCTTTGATCTTTTTGATAATCTCTGTCTACTTTAAACAAAAACAAAAAATAAAAACAAAAACAAAAAATAACGAAAAAAACAAATTTTTCTTTAAGAAAGAGCTAACACCCTACCATTATTTATCGAAACAAAAAATCTTTAGATACCAAACCTATAGAAATAAAAGAAACATTTTAATGATATATTATTAGATTATATAGTGGGTGAGTGGGGGGGGGTGGTTGTATTCAAAGTTTAGAAAATTTGAAATTAATTATTTTATTTTTATCTTTCAAAATTAATTTAAAGTTGGAAGACTGAGGGAGTTGGAATGAAGTTTAGAAAACTAATTATATAATAGTTATGTATCTAAGCAGATGTTTCGATTCGATTCATTAGAAAATATCTATCAGATATTTATCATATTAGACACATATAAATGAATTATTTTTCTATTTAATTATTTTTAGCTAACTGTTATTTAAATGAAATGAAAAAAAAAAACAGAAGACATCTTAAAATTGCAAACTTTATTAAGATATGATCAAAGAACACACAGAAAATATGAGGTTAATTAAAAATTTTTAAAATTAATTTCAAAATAGTTAAAAAAAAAAAGATAAAAATAATGTAAAAAAAAATTAAAATGTAATACGGGGTATTATCGTAAGACCCAGGTTAGTGATAGGTCACAATAAAGAATTTAAAAACTATTCAATAATAAATAAAAATGTTTAAATGAGGAGCTTGTCATATGCCTATGTTTCATTTACCTATGGTAGATTTTGCCTGTATTTCTTGCAATTAACCTGAAACAATGCCTATCAACACAGTTCTCATTCATAAAACATTGTTTTACTTAGCAATTTCAGTTTATACTCACAAATTTATAATACCAAGTTTTAAAAACTACATTTTTTCTAACGAAATCATACTAAAACTCCATAAATTTTATTACGATCCTAATCTAAATACTACTAGTCTCTTCATATGCGTTTATTTTAATATTTTTAATTTATCTTTATTTAATTTTCAATCTTCAAATTCATCATAGATTTCATCAATTCAAACCTAAACAAAAACAAGATCAATACATATATTACCTGCCACCAGAATAACAAGCTAGGTATATCATAAATGTTATGATAGTGAACCCTATACCCAACCATCATTAGAATGCGAAAAAAAATATTATCTAAAAAATGTTATTACCAATAATTATTATCCTTTTTTTCACCGTGGTTTAGAATTTAACTTTTTTTCAAAATACATACACATATATTTTTTGTTGTTTTTTTTTTCTTTTTTGTTTTTGTATAAAGGTTTCATTCTTCATAAGGATAACGAAAATGAAAAATCATTCTGTTAAAAGGATTTTTATTTCTGATATTCATTCAAAAACATTACAACCAAAAGAATAATAAAAATGTTAAAAGGATTACTTTGCGTTATCCTTTATTAAAAAAAAAACAAAAAAAAATTGAAAATAACTCAAAAAAAAAATAATAACAAATTTTTTGTGATGAAACATAAGAAATTACTTTTGAAATTCCAATATCTGTTTAAAAGAACGAAAGTTAGAGTGAGAAAATTGATTGATGATTTTTGTTTTTTTGCTTTCACAAAACAAAATAACAAAAAAAGAATAATAATATAAAATCAAAGCTGTACGTAAATATAAAATAAGCAAAAGTAGTAAAACTCTTCAATTTCTTCAATAAGCCAAGATTTTCTTCCAAATTTAGAACGAAATCTCAAATTAAGAACAATAGTGTTATTTTACACACTACCCCAAACACTAACACGGTAGCATGCCTTATAAAAAAAATTATTTTATACTAAATTATTGTAAGATTAAATAAGTTCATTCCCCCCCTCATTTAAACTTACCTAAAATTGTTACAGTATGCTGGTATAAAGACAGTATGAATAGTGGTATAGATGAACCTATGGCTAGAGACGAACCTAAACTAATTCTTTTTTAAAAATTTTAAATTATAAAATGGAACATTACGGAGGGAGGATGGAAGGAGGAGAAAACATTTGATATGTTAGTATGTTCCACATTTTACCAGTTCTCATATTAAATGATTTTGAAATGATAGTATCTTCCACATTTTAGCAGTTTAATCAATCACATTATCAAAATGGTATGCTGAAGACAAACATGAAAAGTTTCTTTTTTAAAAATTATAAATTGTAAAACTGAAAATTTCGGACAGTGGGAGTGGAACACATTTGAAATGCTATGTTCCACATTTTAGCAGTTTAATCGCATTAAATGATTTTTTTAATAATCTGGGGGTTCTTAATAATTTGCATTTAATGTAACTTTATTAATTTGTTAGATACTTGGTTGATTTGATGCTTATTAATATCACCAAAAATTATTTATTTCTTCTTCTGCCAATGGCGCTACAGCCAAAATCGAGCTTTGGCATTTTCTATTAATTTTTCTAAGGTTTTGAAAACAGTGAAGTTGTTGCATAAAGTTTTTCTCAGCCTAGGCTATCCATTAAGCTAGTATATTTACAAGATCTTTTATATAAAGAACCTTGTGGGGAAGTTGGTTCTATGGCATGCATAATCGCATGCATATGAGGACATATATATAATGGCATAAATTATAATTATATTATTATGATTTGTTACTTTGTTTTTTTTTAATATTGACTTAAACTTTTATGTGTTATTTTTTAAATGTTCCAAGAGCTTTAGGTCAGAGAGAGAGAGAGAGTTTTAAATAGTGCACTTTATATACTGATGCTTTGCAATCAATGGTTGAACGCGCAATCGGATGTGGCTACTGGATGTATTACTATGTTGATCAACGAAATTCCACATAGCACCACATGAGCCACACTGTGACTACTACCACCATTCAGTCCCTGAACTATCTATTATTACAATTATATAATTATATACCAAGTACTAAATATTCCAATATGGCCATTATAAAATGTAACTTTCACTTTATATGGTGCTACAATACAATTTTCAATATTCTGTTCTTCTATCGTAAATTTTTTTGTCGTGTTATAATTTTTATTTTATCCTCTAATGCTATTTTAGTGGTCACGCCCACGTTTACATTAATAAATATTTCTCTACACCACATCAAAGTACTAATCAAACTACGCCAAAAATTGCTAAATTAATATTCAAGCTTTTGCCGCTATAGAAATCTCTTCTGCTTATTGTATGCATTTTTATGAGTATGTGTTCCTCTCAGGTCTACTTGAAATTATCTAATTATGTATTTTAATGCAATAGGCACAGAAATACCTACCTCCTAGTCTTGCACCACATATTATAATGTCGAAGGAATTGATGGGAGGAATTTTTACTGTCACTTAAGTAGTTTTTTTTTTCTTGGCAAACACTGCACAGTCTTCCAGGCTGAAGTCTTTGCCATAAACGCAGCAGTGAATATAATAAAAGAGCAAAGATGGTCTGACAAAGTCATTAGAATCTTTAGTGACAGTCAGGCTGCCTTAAAAGCTCTTGAAAGTAACCTCATCAAATCTAGATTGGTGGGAGAATGTTCGGAAGCCCTAAACCTCATAGGGCTCCGAAACAAGGCACAACTGATCTGGATACCGGGTCATAGTGGCTTGACTGGAAGTGAGAAGGCTGACGAACTAGCCAGATCATCGGCAGGAAACATTTATGGCCCGGAACCAGCAGTTGGTATATTTATTGGTAATATTAAACTATCAATAGAAAACACCCTGAAAAGGGAAGCAAATATTCTTTGGGAGCGTATGGAAGGCCACAGGATCTCCAAAATATATGCACCAAGAATAAACACCAAAATAACCAACTTCCTGCTAACTCTCAATAGAGGAGACTGTAGGAAGATGGTGGGCATACTCACTGGTCATAACCACATGAATAAACACATGTGTAGACTAGCACTAAATGACGACCCAACCTGTAGACACTGTCTGGAAGAGGAAGAAAACCTCCACAAACCTATTGGCCTTTATCAAAAGGGTCGACTAAGTTGAGGGGTGGAGGACGGCATAAAGGGCTAAATAGCCTACATGCCGGCTCTGACATATTAGGGCCACCTCCGTAGAAGAAGAAAAAAAAAGTAGTTTTTTTCCCTTTGCTGTTTCCCAGCATTACTAAAGTCAGCCTCCTGACTTTCCCAACAATATAGGTTTTATCCCGGAAAGCAAAATCAGAAATCTGATCAACTTTCTCAGTGTTTGGGGAAAGTAAAAATGAGAGAATGATCCCCTATAGCAACCAATAATAACAAATGGGTCATCCGAGCCGTGGCCATAATAAATTATTTTGTATTCATTTCAAAAGAATATTGATTAAAAGTCCAGACGTCCGGTTTCCGGAAATCTTTTTTAGCCAATAAGCATTTTGTAATTTACCGACACATACTTACACGAAAAAAATTCCACGAACGTTTTTCTTAACTTAATTTTTGCCTGAAAACTGAAGAAAAGGAAAAGAAGGATTATTATATTTTTATATTAATCTAATTATGTGGCTTGTGTCATCCCGCTATGATAATCGCTTATCGAATTTCAAATGTCAACATCTTTAATTAATGTTTCTTTAAGTCCTTCCGCGCATTGACCTGAAATCATATGATGTTTGACAATTTTTTATATATAGCCAAATCAGTAGTCCCCTTTTATACAGATTGGTATGTTTGAATAGGGAGGCAAAGGACAGTTGAGAAAGATAGAGTGTGAAAGGGAAGAAAGACAATTACGAACGACGAAAATGTTAATATTCGTTTTGAATTTATGTAGGTCATAAATATAGAATTAACCATGTTTGGGGAACACATAATATAGAATTTGGTCCTACATTCGGGTTGTTGAGGTTACAAATAAATTTCATTAACTTATCTTCTAGGATTTATAGTCTAGGGATTTCTATAGTGTAGAGATGAGTACATGATGCGTGTTTGACGAGGTAAGCGCTTAAGTAGAAAAAATCCAGATTTAATTTCTACTAAGCATGTTCCCATATCTACGATATATCTATAAAAAGTGGAAAGCACTACAGCTATATGACCATGACCAAGAGAAGGAAAATTAGCGGTGACATTTGAGTAATTGATAAGACGAATAGCCCATTTTTGGACTTTATTCAAATATTTTTAATCCATTATTAGAAGCGTCAACCCATATATAACAATTATAGTCCATTTATGAATTATACAATTATGACAAGGGTAAATCACCTTTAAAACTACAAATTTAAAAATTGTAATCCCACAAAATTTTTTACAAAACAAAATTAAATCAAATTTTTTCATTTCAATATGATGCTCCAACAGTACATTACAATCCCACACAAAAATCCCACAATATTAATATGGCAATCATTTCATTAAATCCTCACAAAACAACAACAAACAATTGAAAATTTAATATGCAAAAATAAATTCAAGTTCAACCAAAACAAGAGAATAAAATAAAACAATTATTTTAGATAACTTGCGTACATACGTACAGACGTACCTACTTGTACAATAGACAGATTCATATTATAATCCCCCTACTTAATTTATTGCAATTCAAAATTTTGCATTTTTCTCAATCTCATTCCAAAATGCAATGCAAGCTATTTTATTCCTTTTTTATTTACAAAAAATTTTATTTTTTTTTGTTTATTTAAAAAAAAAAAAAAATTATTTCACCGGGTTATCATTTTTGTAAATATAAGAATAAATAAAAATTGAAAAATTTCAATTTTGACAATATGCAAAAAAACCAAACCAAAAAAGGTAAAACGATATTTCCATCTCTTTCGTAAATATATGTAGGTATGTAAAAAAAAAAATTCATATACCCGACGCCGAGTTCTATTGAAACAAAACAAAAACATTTCTTCTCTTCCTGTTTCTAGTTCTTGTTTTTGTTGTTTTTGTTCTCTTCTTCAACTCTAATTCGAATTCAATCTCAAAAATGCATATTTTCATCTCAACATTGTTGCTATGGTTGGTGATGATGATGATGATGGTACGATGATATAATAATAATAACAATAAAAAGAAAAGCAAAAAAAAGTGTTGCCGATCTTATTTGTAAGGGACTTTGTTGTTGTTTGCTTTATTTTTTTTTAGATATAATAAAAACAACAAACCCAAAAAAGCAATTTTGACCCTCGCAAAATTTCATATAAACAAAATTTTAATTTTTGTTTTTATATTTTCTTTTCCTTCTCTTGTTTTTGTTGTTGTTGTTATAATAAAAAATGTTGTGTTGTACTGTTGTTTTATTTGATTGTACAAAATTTTTGTATGTTTGGTTTAACCCCAACTCAAAAAACACATTTAAATCACATGACCTTGAACATGAAAATTTCAACCAAAAATTTTATATGTGTGAGTATGGATGCGTGTATTGAATGCGTGTTAAAGGAAAAAAAATCATATTGCAATTTATAAATTTTTTTATTTTGTTTTGTGAATTTCTGGTTGTATATGTATGTTGTTTATAAATTTTTATGATGATAACTACATCACTACACAATAGCATTTCAGATAACTACATAATATATAACTACACATAATCAAAAATAAATAAAATAGAAGGATAAAAAAACAACTTTGTATTGTGATATACAAAACATATATGTGTATGTAGGTATCCTGTTCGTTCTACTCTATTTATAGTATTGCTGCTGTCATTGTTCTATTTTAGTTGGTGTTATGTTGTTTATTTAATGAAAAATTTAAAATTCATCATCATCATACACATTTACCTATATTTAATATGATTGCATCATTGGATAATTTCATTATACATACATCTGCATATATATTATAATATTCTAGTGGATTGTGCATTAATTTAAATTTCATCAAGAGTCCGGAGTTCGGACAAAAAAACGAGGTTTTTATCAATATAATTTTTCAAAAGTACAATCAACACATTTTTGCAATTTTTTTTGTTTTATTTTGTTTTTATTATTATTGTGTACGTGTTAGTGAGTGCATGATTTTTTTTTATTACCTTTTCAGTTTATATAATGTTTTTGCGAGTGTGTTTAACAATTTGAAATCAATTTCATAAAATATAGAATGTTCTTTAACAATAAATTAAATATAGGTAGATAGAAAGAGATAGAATGATTGTTTTATGGTAATTTATGCAAAAAACAAAAGTTATGTTATGATGCAGCCGAAAATTGGTTTTTTTCTTTTTTGTTTTTTGGTTATTTAAACAGCAATGGGAAGCAACACTATTTTTTTTGTTTTTTTTTTTTTGCATACGGTAATAAAAAAATAAATAAATATGGAAGAAAGGAGTTTATATGGAATGGTGTTGTCCTTGAAAATTTTATTTTTTAATTAAGTATATGAATGTATGTATGGCTGAATTTTATATGGGTTGAATATAGATATAGAATAATGGTGTATTGAAAATATGTTTAAATTTTGAAAATATGTATGAAAGAATGAATGTATATATATATATATATTAAGCTGTGCAAAACATGTGACTTAACAAAGAATAATAGGAAGAGGTAATATGAAAAAAAATATAATAAAATAATAAATTAATGTACACATGTATAAATGAAGGAGATTTTTATTGAAATAAAAATGTATGTAAAAATGTTGTTAAGTTAAAAGTAACGGGATATTCTATTCTATTTTGAAATTTATAAGTAGGTATGTATGGATTTCTGCAATTATTCATTTTAGAATTTATGAAAATTTTGATTTGAATTACCAAATTTTTATTTGAACAATTAAATATATGGTTTGGGTTTCCATGATTTGTGCCTAGGTAATAAAATCTATTTTAACAAAATTTTAAAGTGTTACCTACCTATTTCAAAATAAAGTCGAGTTCGCTTTCAATAATAATTTTTATTTGATGGCAAATAACGAGCTTGGAAGTAGTATATCTAATTGATTCATCGGTGATATTGCAACTAATATTAGTGGATAGTCAGAAAGATGTAAAAATAAATATTAATGATTGAAATGCTTTAATCAAATCACAATAGTTACTAGGTATATCACAATAGGACTGAAATACATAAATTAGGTAGTTCAAGGTCTGTTAAAAAACGCTATGTGTTTAATTCTAACATTTGGCTTCAGACAAAAGAAAATAATGTTAGATAAAACTTTTGTAGCCAAGGTACTGAGAAAATAAAAATGTATATATGTATGTATGTCACGTGACACACTTCCGCTATTCTGATTTTACACATTTTCAATATTTACATCCCTTTTTGTCGAATTAAAAAATTATAAACTTTTTAAACGTAAAAAATTTAAAATTTAATTAGTTAGGTTATAACAATCAAAACCAAATAGTACCTATTTTGGATTTTTTTTGAGTAATTTTTAATTTTTTATTTTTACTTTTAATTATAATTTTACTAAAATAAATTGATTTATTTACTATAAATATTTAAAATTGATAAAAATAAATTGTTTTATTTTGAAAATCGCATAAACCATAAATTAATAACCTCATCTTGTTGTATTTGTAATCAATAAAAATGACAAAGTGTCAAACTGTATTGTAGCATTTTTACACCGAATTTTGGTTAAAAATAAGAAAAAATGAAAATAAAGAAAAATTTTACTCTTTGAAATTGAAATTTACAGTTAAATTTTTTTTATATTTGATAAGTACGTGAACAAACCTAATAAATCCAAAAATATAATATGAGACTAATATAAAAGCCTAAATTCAAGTAACCTAATTAAAAATTTTTATAACTAAGCCTAGAGTTAAAAAATCTGAATATTAATTTAATAAAAAAAAAAATGTTTCAAACAACTAATAGTTATAGAACCAGAGTAATAGGTCATAGGACCAAATAAACAATTATTTGCACACTCTACCTATAAAGTCTACAATTATGTTAGTGAAAGGAATAAACCGGACGGAACAAACATTATAATATGTAAGAGCAAGTCACTGATAATTGTTACTAAAATCCATTAATCTATGGTGGAATTTTTATCGTTGAAGAGATGTTTCTGCTCGAACGTTTTATAATTTTAAAATTTGAAATCTCTTTCTGCTGCAATTTTCACTAAAATATATATATAGTTAAACGTCATCTAAGTAAAATATTCTCAATAAAAATATCGGTATAGCACCACATTTAATTCAAAACGCTTTTAATTTATTTATCATTTTTATTTTTGTAGTCCAAGGTTTTACAATCAACACGATCCCAGACATATAGCAGCTTCAGTAATCGTTACAATTCAGCCTGCCATATTTCATATCGATTATACAAGCAGACGTTTCAAATCATTGTAAATTATCAACTGAGAGAGATTTACATTATCGACATTACAAATATTATTAATAAAATTTTATTTTATATTCCTGTACTCACAAAATTAACCGTTTGTTAAAAATTTGAGCTAAATTAATCAGCAATATGTATATCAACACACATTTTTCTGTTTGAAATTATTAAATTATTCTATATTTCGTCGCCCCGCAATTATACTGTCGTACATCATAAAATCGAAAAAATTAGCTGAAAATGCCATCTTTATTAATTTTTGATGCTCTATCGATCTGTTTATTCGGCATTATGCTATGTGACATAGATGCAAAAATATTTAATTGATACTTTGCCGTAAGCAACATTTAGATTGATATTTTTATTGTTATTTTGTCTTAAATGCAAAATTTCTGGATGTACGACAAAACGCGGTGTAAATTAACGTTTTCGAATTCGTGCAGTTATTTTGACGTATAGGTTGACAAACAACAGATTTGTTTTTAATTTTGTTATTATGCCGGATGTGTTTGTGATGTGTGTGTGTGTTTGTGTAGTGTGTTTGTTAATTTATTTTAGTATTGATCAAGTGGTTGACAGTAGAATGGTTGTATTTTTTATTCAATCAGAAATTAGTATGTGCTATACTATATGACAGTTAATAAATATTATAACAATTTTGAAAATTAGATTCAAGTAAATATTAAGATTAATTTTTTAAGTTGTTAACACTAGTATTTTATGGTTAAATTGAAGTTGGGCTTTTAGTTTTATAGAATTTTTTTTATGTTCTTAAAGTTTATTATTAACAGTTTTCAAGTAACAAGTTGACTAAATATTTAAAAAAATAAATATTAAGTTATCTAATGTTATAATATGAATTATATTTTGTTGTATAGTTCTTAATATAACTTTATATTTTGCTTAATAAGACAAAGATTGAGTTTCAAAACTATTTTGTTTTCTTACAAATTTAAAAGAAAATAGCTATACTATAAACAGTACTATAAATTAAAAAAAAAAAAAATTTTGTCGTAAGTGCATACAGAATGAATGAAAATTGCATAAAAATGACGTATATGGTAAGATAGTTTTAAGTAAAAGGTCCTCAAAGTCCTAATTTTCTTGTTCTAAAAAACTTTTTTTTTATACCTCTAAAAGATAGGTTATTAACCATACTATTCCTATAAAACATTAAAAAAAAATAAAACTTTTTCGATTCAATTTTGTTTTATTTTATCTCAAACTTCAAACTCAATTTCTCAAAACTCGATTTTCTGGCTATGCGACAATATAATTGGGGGTAGACGATTTATTAAAAATTGTACCTATTTAAAATTTAATATTTTTTATTTACACTTTTCATAGTAGGTACACATATACAAATTTATCACTGCGAACAATTCTATTTGACATTTCTTAACTCTTGTTTTGAAATTTGGATTGACTGACCGTAACAACTTATTTGAGTAAAATCTTTATTCATTCACATCAAATTGAGTACTCATTCTGAAAAATTTCCTGTACTCAAGAAATTTGATTTTGCATAAAAAATGTACGAATTCGAATTTGCATAAAAAAGTACACTTTCCCATTTGAAAATCTCGATTTCGGCGAATTTCGACAGGTTTTTGGCTTAAAAACCCTTTTTTGATTCTTGTCGGAAGTTGAAAAAATCACCAATCGATAGCGTACCCTGAGGATAATATACATAATACATAAGAATTCCTGTTCCAATAGCTGTTGCGGTTAAAATGTTCGTAGTTGAACTTGTGCTTCATACGGTAAGTACACATAAAATTTGGGTTAGTTGTTAGTACATTACCTCATGCAATACGTATGTAAGAAACGTTCCCTCTAAGTTGCGCAAGTGTGCAATTGCGCACGGATTTTTTTTTAATTGCGCATTAGAAATTTGTTTATAAATATTAGTTATTTAAAATAATTCTTCCTTAGTAGGCTGTACAAATTGTTATCGAGTTAAATAGTAAGATCGAGAAAATTGTACAGAAACCATTTCTAGAACAAAAGATGGTAAAGATAACATCAAAATTTTAATAAATAAGCTTGTTCTTGCCATTAAAATGAATTTTTCAATGAACTCAGTCCAAGAAATAAGAATGGCACAATTCTATTGCTTAATAGTGGATGAAAGTACTGATATTTCCGTTTACAAAATGTAATTATTTATAAAATACCGCTTTAATTATAAAAAATGTTTTTGCTGGTATAATACAATTAAATGCATGTGACGGAAAATCTATTGTGGAGTCCATTAAAATGTTTTTATAAAACTATTAATCTGGATATGCAAAAGATGATAATGTTAGCATCCGATGGAACTGCAGTAATGCTGGGAGCCTATAATAGAGCTTATAGCACTATTAACACAAGAAATTGGTTACTTAATTTCACAATTGGTCACGCATTGTGTGGCACATAGAGAGGATTTGGGAATCGATGATGCTTGTAAGGGTATATTTCTTATTTCCCAAGTAGAAACATTATTGCGAATATACCATGTTCCATCGTTTATCTGTTAAAAAACATAGTTTTGAAGAAATGGCAAGTTTAATGGATTGTGAAGTTTTGATGTTCCGGCTTCTTAATGAAATACGCTGGCTTTCTAGTAGTTTTGCGATTATTTCGTTTATTCGGAACTATGATGTCTTAACAGAATATTGCAAAGAAAAGATTGATAGTTCGAATTCAGTTGATCCAATCACAAGATATTGCTTAACAGCTTTAGAAAATAATTTAAATCGTATATCATTGATTGCATTAAGTGATGTTTTTACCGAATTAAAAGAATTATCAAAATCTTTAAAAAAAAAAACACTGTCACCTATGGAAGCGCATCAATGTTCTAAATTGATCATCACAAAAGGAAGAAGTCAGTGTCTTGGTGATATAATTTACTGAAATTCTTGAAGATGAAGGTAAGAATTATATGAAAATGTCATATGGGATAATTATATTTATTGAAAAGCCTCGCTACCATTTGGATAAATGATTTCCTGATGCTGACATGGACCTTTGGAATGCTTTTGTTCAAAATGCTATTGTCGAGTGTTGATTGTGAAATTGATTTATTAAAAATAAAAATAAAATTTAGAAATAGGTTGGTAGTAAATCATTTGGGTAACTTAAAAAGAAAAACAGAGACAGGAGAGAAAAGAAATAATAATGTAATATTAATTAATAAAAAAAAATTTAAGAACAATAAAAAAAACTTAAAAAACTGCAATAAAAAACTTTTATTTTTTATAAAATATCTAATTTACCCAATTTTTGTTTAACTTTTTAAATAATTTCATAGCGCAATTTATTTTTCTTTTGCTCAGCTAAAAAAAAAATTAGAGGGAACGTTGGGTATTATCGGTGGAGTTCTTATATATATTATGTACATATATTTATTATACATAGGTAATATATTCCTATTAATTAAACCTGATTCAATGCTCTTTACAGAGTGTTGTTTTGGGCCGATACAATTACTTTGAACAAATTAGTGTTGCCAGTACAACATAGTTACAAAAAAAATAACAACGGCTCTTTCCCCTCTTAAAAAGTTGATACGCATGTTGTAGAACACCCAGTAGGTATGTACACAACATATTTTAGTTTTGTAAAACATTCCGAACAAAATATTAATACTGTTTGAGAAATGTTCCACATTTTCGAATTTGATTATTATAAGTAATACATTATAATTCAAATATCTTGATCTATTCTCAGGATACAATATACAATTATTAAATTATTATCGGACCGTCTATTTATAGAACACAAGAAACGATAAATAAAAATACTTAAAAATGAATAAATTATTTCGTGAGTTAAAAAGAAAAACTACGAAAAACAATTTCAAACCCACAAATTAAAATATTAAAAATGTACCTACAACAAAAAAAAGTGAATCTCATTATTTTTTAAGAGTTTAATAACATCAAAAATATAGGTACATTACATACATATACTTTCAATTTCAATTTACAAAATAAAAAATAATAAAAAAAATATACAACTAAATTATCCCAATTCCATTTTGGAAAATTTTCAAAATAATTTCTCATCGTATTCATTCTTCCATCTCTACGAGTAGTACGAAACGACGAACAAGTAAGTAAGTCTTTACCATATAGTATTTAAAACTCTATACAACAATGTCCATTTCTAAGAAAATAATATTTTGTATTCTATTGTTCTTCAATATTTTATTATTCTTTTCAATAAATAATAAAAAATAATATATATATATATATTTTGATAACATAAATACAAACAGGTCCTATAGAAAACCACATAATGTACATATATGTACCTATCCATATGCATATTAATCGAAGAGAATATCCTGCAGAGTATAATCTTAAATTAACACACACACAAAATATAATATGAGTAAAACTACCTTTATAAAGCACAAAATAGACCCCATATTAAAATAAGGGCATTGCAGTTTATTTGATTTTTTCTTTTTCTTATTGTTTTCTTATTCTTTGAAAAATTCTATTTAAAAACCCTTTTTCTATACAAAAATACAATAACAACAACAAAAATTGCGCAATAATAATTTCAACTATGGCAAAAACAGTTTACATATGTATAATATGTAGATGTAGTATATATATATGTCATTATGTATTGCTTTATGTGTTGAAATGTTTCGTTATAATAAATAATTATTGTTATGTGAATGCAAACTGATTTTTCATTATTTGATCCGTAATTTGTTGCAAGGTATTATTCTCATAATATCAAACTCTGTAAATGAATAATTTTTTATAAAATTTGCACACCTTTTGTTCATGAGCCACATTTGGCTCATTTTATTAATGTACATGTTAAAAATTTTGTTCAAACAACTGGGTTCAAAGCTCCTATTCCCAAAATACTAAGGCACAATTATACAAAACGCTCATCCTTCCGATGCTGATATATGGTTCGTCTGAATCGTGGACATTACCAAAAGCAAGCGAGCATGCACTTAGTATCTTTGAGAGAACACTTCTTCGTCGCATTTATGGTTCTGTGTCTGACAATGTCAACGTTTATGGTCCTGTGTCAGTCTGTTCAACGACATGGAGCTAGCCAAAAATGTCAGAATGAGATATGAAAGAACTTCAAATCACAATTTTTCGTTAGGCACAGGACCTTCAAGGTCTGTCTAGCATCCAACAAGTAAGTAAGTAAGCATTAAAACTAAATATAGTCAATCAATTAGATATGAAATAGACTCTACTATAGTAAATCACTGATTGTTACCGTGAAAGCAAAATTAAAATGCTAGAAACAATAAACAGATTTATAAGACACAAATTAGAATCCCAGAACCTGAATTTATACAAAAAACAGAAATATATAAAATATACCGTAAATAGTAGAGAAAATGTAAGGTTTTAGCCAGAACACTAGGTGGCTAAAACACATTTTATACCCATTGGTATACGTTTGGCTAGGGACGGAAAAGAAAGTTAGGAAAGGAGGGCAATTACGAACGAAGATGTTAATGTTCGTCTTGAATTCATGTAGGTCATAAATATAGAACTGATCATGTTTACTACATAAAATGGAATTTAGTTCCACATTCGGGATGTCGAGATTATAAATGAATTTTCAGGGATTTCTACGGTGTAAGTATGATCACATGCTGCCCTTCGTTCGTGTTTTACGATGGTAGCGCTTAAGTAGAGGTAAACAAATTTAATATCCACTGAGCATCTTAATATTAAAAAATAAGATACAAAAGCTCAAATATAAGAGTAATCGATGCATTGAAGAAATTATTCGAAGAACACATCTAAGAAAAAATATGTTTTTCAGTCACACTCATAAATGAGATTCCAGCTCATTTTTTTAGTCTTTCTAAAACTTAATTTAACTTAAATTGTAATACCTTTACTATTTGATATTCGTTTCAATCCACTTTCGAAATCTTAAATAACATTTTTTTTGCATTCCCATGATATTCTACTTGATATTAATCTGTCCGGGCTTGTTAATGATGGTATTGCATTAAACAAGTATTGGACATACATTTATCCTGCCCTATGCTTCATGATTGAAATCGAGTGATAAATTTAATATTTCATTCGTAATGTATGCAATTTAAATTGCATTTCTAAAGATAGCAAAAACTAGAAAGTTTATCACCTTACGGTGTAAACGTCTGTACCTTTAAGTACAAGTATAAGAGATCCACTGTACAATTAATACTTAAAACAAGACATTACAAATCAGACACATTATAAATGAAAGCATGCTACATTGATTAAATTCACAAAACTATATTATTTTAAAGTCGTTCCACAAAATAAAAAAAAAAAAAGGTTTGCAAATGTTCCACAATAATGTTTTAGAAGCAAAAAGTACAATACATAATGTTTTAAAGTATTCCACAAAAATGTTTTAAGAGACGTTCTACAAAAAATACACATACAAAAATTAAACATTAAAATTTTTTGAAATTGTTCCACACAAGGTATACCACTAAAATATTTCAGATTTATTTGAAAATATTATTTTTATACAACAAAAATATATTTTAATATGTTCCACAAAAAAAAAACATAACAAAAGGTTTAAGGGCTACTGTTCCAGAAAAAAAACAATAAAAATATTTTGAGAGAAATAGCACAAAAATATTTGAAAAACATTCTTCCAAATTTAGACAACAAAAATGTTTTTCGAACCGTTCCACAAAAAGTGCACTATCAAAAGATTTTCCAATCGTTCCACAAAAGGTAGATGTTATTATTAAAAAATAAAATTTGAAGTCATTCCGCAACAATGTTTTAAGAGTTGTTCCACAAAAAACACATCAATGATGTTAATGATGTTTTCCACAAAAGGTGTACTACATATATTTTTAACAAACATTCTACAAAAAGTATACCTCAAAGGATTTTGAAAGTTGTTCAACTAAAAATTATAGCATCAAAATGTTTTGACAGAGTTATTCGAGTTCCACAAAATACAATCAATAGCACAAAAATGGTTGAAAACCCATTCCACAATTTTTTTTTCAGAACTGTTCCACAAAATACATAAATTCCACATTATAAAAATCGTTCCACAAAAATTATACCATAAAAATGTTCTACAAGTCGTTCCACAAATTTCACATTTTCTGAATGGTACATTTTAAGAATATTCAAGTAATGTCAGTTTACTGTGCCCGTTCCCAATGTTTTGCAATAATTTCATACCACTGAATTACTAAAAAAAAAAAATCAAAATTTTTTTTTATTTTTGATGTAGGAACAACAACAACAACAGAAGCAATATTAAATCCTTTTTTTTACCATATCCTAATAACAATAAAATCACACATCATTATTGTTATCATCATCATCATCAACATCATAATCAACATCTTCACATCAATATCAACAGCATAATAAAATCAGGAAAGAGGTAAAGGGCGAACAAACAAGTTTTTATGAGTATTCCTCATTTTTTTTTGTTTGTTTGTTTTTTTTTTGTTTATATGAATTCGCAGAATAAAATCTGGGTTAAGTTATTGAATTCCCGTGAATTCGCAATAATGTTTTTGTTTTTTTTTTCATTTTTTTTCTTATGTACATTTATTTATTGCACAACTAATAAACATTATAAACATACATAAACACATACACAAAAATATATGCATTCATGTATAAAAGTAAACTCTGAAATAATTGAATGACAACTTTAACCCTTTGAAGTGCTAAATATCGAACAAAAATTAATAGAGTTACTCATACATAAAAAAATTAGAATGAAACTAAAGTAAAAATTTTGATTTGATGAACTGATGAAATTGGATTAGTAAAATAAAAACAACACAAGAAAAAAAGGGAAGTAAACAAGGATACTTTTTGTGTATGTATGCATGCATGAGTGTGCATTAAATAATGTTTATTTAATTATAATGTATGGTAGTGGATATGTTAATAATGTGGAAATCAGATAGGGTTAAAAAAAATTTAGAACACAATTAAATGTATTTGATGGAGTAGTACACCCGCTGTTTTCTTATTTTTTGCAATTTAATTTTTTGACATTTTAATCTGTTTGCGAATTAAATTGTAGAAGTCGTGAAGTAAAAATTAAAGATTTTTTCTTTTGAAATAAAAAAGGTAAGAAAATTTAAATTGTATGAACATAGCTTGTTGTAGCTTTTTTTACTTTAATTTTTGTTGTAGCTCATAACTAAATTGAAAAACGTTTTTTATTTTGATAATTATTTATACAAAGTAGATATTTTAGATCTACTGCATCTATAATCGGTATGTCACCGGTATATATCGGACAAAGACATGTTGTGCAAATTTCATAAGAGATAATATTCATCTATTTTACAATTAGCAATCATCATCCAGGAAAAACGAATAAAACGCGTTACCCTCAGTATGCCCAGCTTACGCAGCGGAAGAAAGCTATGTGGGAAGCAATCAAAATAGCTGAAAATGAAAAAATCTCACCAAACATTTATACCGATAGTCTAAGTTGTATTTGCAAGCTATTAAGTTGTATTGCAAGCTATAATAAACAACAAATCGCAAACTACCCAAGCCATACGAAATAAGGTTAAAAAACCAATCAAAAGGAAAAATTCAGTTAGCATGGGCACCAGGGCACGTCGGAGTAGTAGGCAATGATACAGGAGATAGAGAGGTTAAAATAGCTACACGTTGTCCACTCAGAACAATCATTCCAAATGTTTACTCAATGGCAATAATAATAATAGTAGAGCCAAATGGAAACATACACTTTATAGCCAAACAAACGTCTTAAGGAAAACACATTGCCCGAATGTCTAAACAACCAACTTATACAAATCGAACAGAGAACTAGGGTTCAAATTAATTTGAGGCAGAGTGGGATGCTCGTTAGATACACAGAAATGTCTTTTTGAAGGTAGCGATCAGCCTAAGTGTAACCACTGCGATCGGCCACTGAGTACGAAGCACATATATCTGGAATATCCGGAAACCAGGAACTGGTGGCAGGACAAGACAACAACATCAATCTACCAAACAGCCTTCGCCAGCAACTAAACATAAGAAAAATAAAAAATCTACTAGAACACTTTAGAGTATGGGGAAATATTTAGTCTAACAACATTAACCCTAAAATTTAAAAATATAATGATGGACCACATCATATAATAAGGTAAAGGGCCCAAAAATTAGTTGTATATATTCATTCATATCATATGTATACATACTAATAAATAAATAAACATTTAACTAAACAATAGAGGTTGCGGAAGCCATACTAGGTAGAATTTAGAAGTGTTTGTTAAGATTTTAAAAATATTATGATAGCTTGTAATGAAACGTAGAAGTAATAAATAAAAAAATCCCTTACAAGAGATGTACATAAATCAAAAATGAAATATATTAGAAATTAAAACTAAAGCTCGAGGCAAACTCGACGGCCTCTTTACGGCGTATAATCTGCGAACTGTTAAAAACAAGTTAAATGATATGAGAACAATATAAGCAGGCAAACTCGATTCCGATCTTCGCCGATGTAAAACTAAAAAAAATAATGTTGATCAAATCTAAATTTTTTCGGCGTATAGAATGACATTTTGTTATTGTCAATTGCAAGCGTTTTGAAAAATTATAGAAAAAACGTTAACATTTGGAAAATTCAATGCTGCAAAAGATTTACAATTTTTCAAATTTTATAAAATTTTTAAAAACAACAAGGTATGTATTTAAAAAAAAACCAAAATATTTAATTTATGGATGTTTTTTAAATGTCATTTGAGACCGTTCAGTTTGTCTATTTAGTTTATTTTTGCCGTTTTGCGCCATACAATTTATTTTCTACGGCGTCGAGTTTGCCTCGAGCTTAAAAAAAATATTTCAAAGTTGTCAAAATATTGATATTTTTCTCTTAAAGAGCGCAATAAATAAATAATGTCAAAGTGAATTTTTGTACAGTTACTTTTCTGTTTTGGAAATTTTACTGTAGGGAATATCGTTCAAATTGAAATTTATTAGAGAGATTAAAAAATTTAAAACAAAATATATACTGTAGTATTTAACTGGTGCTCTATACAAGGTTTCAAACTGCTGTTTCCAATTTCATATTTCTCATAGTTTTTTAATTACTTCCCTCAAATAACATATTTGACAACTTAACGTTATTTACGTTTGGAAAATAGTACTAAAAACGTTTATGTTAATTATTGCTAAGACTCTCTCTCTCTTACTCTCAAGGTTTATTAAAATTTAATTTTTATTCAAAAAATTTAAATTCGTCGACAATAATTTCTAAGCTTACGTCATTGACATTTTGTACGTTGAAAGATGACATTTGACAGTATTTTGTGTAATAGTAGGTATAAATGTCTAACTACTAAAATTTGTCTCAAGTGGTTTAGGATATGACAATTAATATGCTTCTAAGTACAAAAACCGGCAAAAAAAACATTAAAGGCATTTAAATTTGTATAAGTAGAAAATAGACAATAACCTATCCTGCCACATATCTCCAAGCTGTACCCTTTTATAAACCAAATGTCGTTATACAACTATGAAACTATAAAATTTTCTCTTTCTGTTGTCCAATTTACTTCTGAATATTAGCAATCACATTAATAAATATTTCCAATGATGTTGGCAAATTCTATTTGGGTTCTTCGATTCTTTACACATCATCATCATCATCATTGTACTGTAACAATTATTATGTATAACAATAATGCTACACGAAGGGGGGGAATAAGGTAATCGATTTTTACACACGCTTGTTATTTTAGTCGAATTTATGTTGTTTTTTTTGTATACTCTTGACAGTAACTTACATTGAATCACCTTTTCGTGCCTAATTAAGTACGACACTGCAAGTTTTATACTACAATATCTACAAATATTTTGAGTATTTTATTTATCAAATTACTGGCTTATCAACTCATTAAATGTGTGGAAAACTACTGATATTGTCAGAAAGTAAACCTTTTTCAATAGAATAGCTCCATTTTATTTAAGTTGTTACCTATACCCGATTATACTTTCAATTATTTTTTGTCATTTATTTTATATTACCAGGAGCAGGTCGAAAAACCCATAAAGCATTTTTTTACTTCATCGGGAATCGAAAGGCAAGCGCTTTACCTACTGCGCCACCCAACGTGTTTGATGTTGCCCCAATCACGATATTTGCTTTCTTTTCCTAGCGTTCGGTAGAAATTTGATATTTGTAGGAAAATGTGTGAAATTTTCATTGAAAAATTGGGTTAGTTTTGACAGATTGTGTCAAAAAAAAATAAAAATAAATTTAAAATCAAAAGCAAAATAATGTTCAGAAATTTCCCCCGTTTTAAGCTCATTGACTTACAGTCATTGTCCGATCGCCGGGTAATTGCAGATATATCTTTTATTAACTAGATAGTTTCTGGCAAGACGCTAATCCATGAAATTTCAAATTATTTGGTTCAACTAATCGGAATAATCTCAGAAACGTTGAGTTGTTCTACATTCCATTCCTACCTACTAAATATGGTAGATTCGAGCATATCACTGAAATTGACTAAAATAAAAAAAAAAAACAATATTAGCATATGACAAATGGATTAACACCATCAGAAAAGAATGTCAAATTTATTTTAGCAGAAGATGGTATAGTGGTAAAGGTGCTGCACCATTGGCAGCTGATATAGCCAGAAAAATTGAAGAAAGACGATAATTTTAATTTTTTTTTTGTTTTTTTGTTTTTATTTCTGTTTACACATTGTTTACATTTTTGTTTACTGTTATTTTTCTAGTAATGATATTTACTAGTTCGGTAAATATCAAATTAATCTATAGCTATTGATATAATATATATTAACTTATGATTTTGGACTTTTCTACTTACAGCATGACTTTTCAGATACATGCTGATTTAGTTTATTTCAACATTTTTCTAATCAAATGAGGCTACTAGATGATGATATATATTGTTGAATCAAATCTAGCAAGCTTTCGTCTAGTAATAGACGTCTGATGTGCTTGCTCTAAACATTAATTTGACGGTGTATAAGTAAAATAATGTAATACAATATACATACATCGATATATGAGATCGAATATGTTTTTATAACGGGTTTTAAATTGTTTTTATTTTTGTTTTTCTAAATAAACAAAATTTAAAAATTCGATTGAAATTTAAAAGTCTAAACCTAGACCTCAATTATTATATTTTAATATGAATTTTTTTATTTTTGTTTTTGTTTAATTTTAAAACTTTGAATTAATGTCAAATTAAATCGATTCAATGATTGTATTAAATTATATCAGGATAACAAAATATACTGAAATTTCATACATAAATGTATATATAAATATGTTAATGTATATATATATATATATATTTACTTATATACTTTGATATATATATATATATATATGATCAAAATGTATTAAAAATATATATTTCTGGTGTGTTTATTGAAGTGAAAATTTTACAGTCTAGTGATAGATTGGTGGATTAATTCTGATGATGGGGTATTTGAAATAATTTTTTTTCTTGTTTTTATTTTTTTGTTTTTTTTTATTATTATTTTGTAGGCTGCCTTAATCATATTAACGTATCATGTTTATGTTATTTGTGGTATTACGCCTTTTATATACATATTTTTTTATATAAGTTATATTTTTTTTCTTTGTTATTGTTGGTTAATATAGAACCAAAAGCAATGTATTTAATTAGCTGGCAGTAGGAATAGATAGGAATACCTATATGTGTATAAATAATATATGTACAAAATTAGTCTTTTGAAGGAAAAACTTGTTGTAATCAAAGATTCTAAAATTTATCCATTGATTTGTTTTTGGATCACAATATGTGTGTGGTAGTTGATTTCTTGTTTTTTTTTTTTGTTTTGGTTTTAAGCTCACAATTTTTCGTTCCTTAGAAAAAGGTATTTTTATTTCAAAGATTAAATTTTTATTTGGAATATATACACATGATGTATGTATGAATGTAGATGACTGAAGCAACAAACATATAGTTAATGGATATATGATGAAGAGTTAAAAAATATATAAAATAATTAACAGCTGTCCTTATAAGTCTAATTCACAATTAGAATATCCATCAATCATAAAATTTTGTTAAGTCAACTGGCTTAAAAATATTCATATGATTTCAAATTATTGGACCACCTTAAAAGTATATTTGAAAATTATAATGAAAATTTGAATTAATTTAAAGTTTCTGATGTAAAGAAAAGTTTTCAAAACTGTAAAACTAGAGTTTTGAACTACTAGACTGCTAAGATATAAATTTTGTTCATATTAGTAGTAATCCAGTATTCGGAGTTTGTTTATTAACACTGTGGCTATCGTGATTAACACTGATACATGAATTTTTGTACCCAGGTACCGTGATCACCAGTTATATTTACAATATTAGAAATTGTATATGGGAGAATGAAAATTTCAATATCACCGGAAATCATGCACCTGATAAAAACACGGGGATTAAACAAATACAAATTATTTTTTTTAAACTGTTAAGATCGATTCAAGAATAATTGAATTGTTATGACTGCAAAATTTGTTTAAAAGACATAGCTTTAATTTGGAATTACAGCAACAACAAAAAAAAATATATTTTTTTGAAATTTCAGATAGCTAAAATGTATATTTCCAATGCTGTTTCATAGTTTGATATATTTGATAATGATATAGAGGTGAAGGGTGTATTAATATAACCTTGCACAGAAGTAGTTTAAAATCGGCAGTATAAGATAATCAAGTCAGAAATGATAATGATAAGGTTTTCAAATAATTACTACTTTAAAAATTGTTTTAAAAATTTTATACGGACTCTGAATAAATTATAATTGTAGAAACAATAGAGAAAAGCTTCTTCAGATATACCTCAAAATATCATATACGGTACATCCAAAACATATCTTGATATTTTCAGAGTATTCTGTTCAATATCAACTTCCTGAAGATTTGATTTGTATATCTTGATTTTAAATTTTATTATTTTTACTTTAAGTAATTTTGCACCAAAACATGCACTGATGCCTTTGCTGTTCAGTTAGGATATATAATTGCAAAAGTAAGTATGAAAACTAGGTATTGATAGAAATTATTGTATATGTATTGTAGATGCCCAATTTGTAATAAATGATTTCATAACAAATTACTTTAATCCTAACTTTTTCTCCAAGTTTTAAGTACAGTTACAATTATATATTCTAAATGTATATAATATATATATATATATATATATATATATATATATATATATATATATATATATATATATATATTAATAATTGTCATAATTACCAACCCTTCCTACAACATTTCATATTAATAAATGTTCTGATATCCTTTTACAAACAGAAATGTGTTTTATTTTTTTTTGTTCAATTGTTATTTTATTCCTTATCTGGTCATCCCTTTTTTATTCAAATTCTAGAATTTCTTCAACATATACACACAAACACTTATACATTATACATTTGCATAATTTCGACCCTAATGATAAATAAAAATAATAACAATATTATAATATCACCAGATGGCGTTTGTGTAGTATACTCAATACTATATATACCCTGAATTAGATGAATGAAAAGTAAATCCTTTCTGGTTTTTAAACAGGACATGGAATTTCATCATGATGGCTTAGTGAAAACCATGTATATTTATTTCGATAATAAGCAAAATTGCAGATGAATTAATCTGCAACTGCAAAGCAGCTGTAAATAAAGATCTAAATTATTTAGCAGGAAAAAAATATTATTAAAACTGGGCAATAGGTCTAAAAATGGAAGATTTATTTATGTAGTTTTCGAGTAGAAACTATTGGAATTGGTAGATTTTAAGTATGGAAAAATTGTCTCCGTGTTAGATCATTAAAACAAAATACAGTTACGTAAAAAAATTTGATTTTTTTTTAGTTTAAGACTCCATAACAAACTGGTTATCTAAGTTGAAGGCAACGAAGTTATGATTCAATTTCCAAAACATTTTCTTTAATACTAATCATATTTTGGACAAAGCTACACCATCAATTCAATGTTGGACTATAATTTGTATCAGAACTTTGCTAATGTACATAATGTACATATATGTATCATTAATTTGGGGTGATTAAGAAATTAAATAAAATGATTTTTACGCTACAATCATTTTTTAGTATAATTATAATGTTACAAACAAACAAAATAGCAAAAATGGATGGAAATATATAAACAAAGTTTTCACTCTATTTTAACAGTTCAATGGAAAAGTTTTACCAACTATTGAAGGTCTAAATAATGACATATGACAGTGAACTGATTACCTATACTTACTTTTGAAAGTCTAAATAATGACGTATGACATGTATATCAGTGCACTGATGTAAGAAATAATCTCTACAATAATCAAATAAATTTTAACTGTCTGAAAAAATTAGCAATAACTTTACTTCATTTAGAACACTAACTTCCTTTATATATGGAATTTAATCATTCATTTAACTCTACTGAATTCACAATTAAATATTGTAGTGTTTAAACTACAAAACTACCCAAACAATTCCCAGTTTGAATTTGAATATTTACATAATTCATATATGGATTTTAAGTAAAGTCATATGTGAGTTATAAAAACAAAACAAAATTTTCACTTGATAAAGCCTTTATTATTGTCTCAATATTATTTATTGCCTTTATATAGTTGTCTAAAGTACTAATTATGTAGTTACTAACAAATAACATTAACTCTGCGTTAACATTAAGCTATCCAAATATTAACAGTATTGCTTTTATTATTGCTGATGTATAATCGATAGATATTTATTGTAATTGATAATATTTGGTCTTTTTCTACTATCTCTTTGTATTTGATTTTAACATTCTACTAACTACAACATGTTAACTATTTATTTTTATTTCTTACTAACATTAGTTACTAACGATGATGGATACTAACCCACTGGATGATGATGATCTCAACGCTTAGCAACATAATTCAAGCTTTCGTCTATAATAGACGTCTGATTTGCTTGCTTTAAGCAATATCTGACAGTATGGCTACATATTTTATACAAATTAATTTAATGTTTTTATTTTTTTTTTTTTATTTAATTTATTTAATTTTATGAATTTTGAATTGTAAAACACTCAAATGATTTTTTTCAGGCGCAAAAGGATTATTATCGTCATTTCCATAAACATCATAAATACACACACCGCACTCATAAATTATATTTAATAATTATTTTTGAAATTTGTCATGACTCAAATCATAAGGTAGGTGGAATTTAAATAATTTCATGAATTTGGTATTTTATGTGTAAACGGCAACTCTGTCATAGTTAATTAAGAAAAATATTATTTAATTTTGTTTTTTATATTTAATTTTTATTATTTTTTATAATAAAAAAGCAAAACATAGACCAGCAGAATTCATTTAAAATAAAAGACAAGACAAAAAAACTGAAAAAAAAAAATATTTGTCATTGCAAATCGCGTTAAATTCCGGTGACATGTTTGCTGTCATATCATCAGCGAAAAAAAAAAAAAAAAAAAAACAAAAATAAAACGAAAAATTTTTTTTTGTTAATTTTTAAAAAATTATTTGAATATTTTGGCTAATGTATTTTTAACTAAGTGCGGGCGTTTTTTTTCGTGTTAATGTTTTCGAATTTCAATTTATTTTGTTTTTTTTACAGGTTTTTATTTTACAATATTTTCAATTTTAAATTTAATAAAATAAAATTAAATATGAATAAAAAATAATTTTGTTGTACCAAGAGACTTTGAACACTTGTACCAATTAATTTTGCACGCATAAAAAATGTACATTTTTTTGTTACAATCATTGTTACTAATTTTTTTTTTTTTTGTTTTTAAAATATTTAAAAATAATTTTGCGATTTGTGTGTTACTAAGTGAAGCGAAATGGTTGAATTTAAAGAAGTTAATTTAAGTATATTTTAATAATTGAGTTTTAAATAGAACTTACTATTCGATGTCAAAGGCGTGATAAACTATATATCTAGGTAATTTTTAAAGTTGATTTAAAAAAAATATATATATATTTGAACTACACTATACAGCAGTGGACTCAATTCAAACAGTTGATTTTCTGTTGATCATATCTGAGCCTAAAAATTTAATAATATAGAAATACTACAAGATAGAGTGTATTCCTGATTTTCTGTTTTTATTACTTAAGATGAACAGATTAACTGTTGACAGACTTTTATAAACAAAACCTCAACTTCTCTTCGCAGCACATAGGTCTATTAAAAAGCCTATTAAATAACATTAACATTTTAATAAAAGAGACGATTAATATAGAAATTAACGGATATTGGCGAAATAGAATACAAAAAATAAAACCTAGCAATAATATGTTTCCAGAAATTAAAAAAATTTTTAAACAGAAATCAACATTGGAAATTAAAAAACTAGAAATTGAAAACCACGATCTGTTGACACAAGCCAATATAGACACTACAAAATTGAGTAAAACGGATACAAATAAATATATTTTAAAAGAAAACACAGATATATTTAATGTATTAGGTAAGTTTCTCGAAAACTCTCACAGAAACACTATACCATCTAATATTAACTTTCATACCCATGTCACAAATAAGATAAAAGATTTAGCAGATAGGAAAAAACATAAACAAGAACACAATATACCTTTATTTAAATTTAATAACTTTAATCGATCAACTAACGAGACAGGTAATCAAAACATATTCACTAACCTAGCAGAATTGAACGAAAAATTTAACAATCTGAATAGAAAAACTTCTTCGGGAATAGATCGAATACCTAATATAGTACTCAAAAACCTAACAACTAAGTGTATGCAGAAATATGTAATTCTTTTTAACAATTCATTAAACTATTCCTATTTCCCTAAAATATGGAAAATAGGTAAAGTAATTATGATAAAAAAACCGGGTAAAGATCCAACAAACCCAAATAACTTTCGTCCGATAAGCTTGCTTCCTAACATCAGCAAAGTATATGAAACTCTAATCAATGATAAAATATCAAACTTTGTAAATATTAATCATATATTACCTGAAAATCAATTTGGGTTTAGATATAAACACAGCACAATACACGCAATTAATAAACTAACATCTGACGTTTGTTGGAATATTAACAAACAAATGGCGGTGGGTGCCTGTCTCGTAGATCTAGAAAAAGCATTCAATAGCGTTTGGCTAGAGGGTTTAATATACAAGCTACTTCAATTTAAATTTCCACAACATCTAGTTAATCTTATACATGATATGATTTCTGAAAATAAATTTATTATGTCATGTAACCCGAACAAAATATTTAATATAGAGCAAGGTCTACAACAAGGTACGGTAAATTCACCAACTCTTTTCACAATTTATTTAATAGAACTACTGAAACGACTAGAATATCTAGATGGCATAAACTATTCCTTAGCATTCGCTGATGATCTAATTCTTTACTCAGCAGGTAATAAAGTTGAAGAAATTCAAAACAATGTTCAACAAATGTTTAATACTACAGTTGATTATTGCAAAATTTGGTTATTAAAAATAAATTTAAATAAGTGCGAAACAATACTATTCAGAAACACTGTTGATAAAACTAACTTTAATATTAGGAAAAACTGGAAAAATTTTGCAATAAAAGCCCCTGACAACAGTAACCTATATAACAAAAAAATCGTAAAATATTTAGGAGTCTATTTACAACAAAACCTAAACTACAAAGAACATGTAAAACAATTGATTTCAAAAGGAAATAAAGCATTTATGGCATCAAAAAAACTATTCTATAACAAAAACATTCAAACTAGGGTTAAGATAATAGCATATAAATCATTCGTGAGGTCTATACTATCATATGCAGCTCCCATATGGTACAATATTAGTTCTAGTTTAATGGAGAAAATTAGAAAATTAGAAAGAAAATGTATTAGAGTTTGCATAAATAAATGTCGTAAACCAGAAACAGTGTACTTGCATTATTATTCGAATAAATATATTTATAATAATTCTAAAATAAACAGATTCGATAATTTTATAATTAAAATAATTAGAAATCACTATGATAGAGCGTTGAATACCTCAGAAAATGGTCTAATATCTAATATATTCTACCATAATGAGGAATTCATAAAGAAAAGTATGCAAACGGGGTTCATAGCCCCCGAACATTTCATATACCTAGATTCAAAAGGGTACATACAAAACCCAGAGCATGTCCCTCTATTATTTCATTATAATAGACGGGCCACATGCAAAATTATTGATTATAATCCGAATAATATGCAGGATAATCATTTGAAATATGACATGTTTGTGCCAATACAGGACAAACAAATTAAAAGAAATTACTGGTGGTTGGATAGTATAAATTGATATAAATAATGGAGAATTATGTATTATTTTTAGTTAGTTTAAGTTAGAATTAAGGAATAGAATAAGTTAGATTAAGTTTTTATTAAAATAATATAATTAATTTTGGTTTTTAAGTCCATTTTTTCCAAAAATTATAAACAAAAAAAAAAAGTTACAATTATATACAGATATTGTAAGAATCATATATACAAAAAAAAAAAAAAAACAAAATAATAAAACAAAAAATTAACTAAAAAGAAAAATCTTAATAATTTTTAAGTTAATATAAATTATTATAATAATGCTATTTTTGTTAAATTTTTTTTATGGCTAAGTAAAATATGTAAAAATTAAATGGAATAAAAAAAAAATTAAACTACAAAAAAAAAAAAAACTGTTGACAGACTGAGTCTTGAATCTTGATATCTTAACAGCCACATCTCATATGTACAACAAATTTATTTTGTAAATTTTCGGTATATCGAAAAATTTATATGATGATTGATTTTCTTTTTTTGACTGATTCATTGATTGATTTTATTTCTCCTAATGTATAAATGCACAAAACAAACTTTTTTCGATTTCGGATCTATTATAAAGTACTTTGCTATAACCGCACAGTTGTATTCCAAATAATTTCAAAGAATAATTAAAAATAACAATTTTTTATAACGTGAGGAGGATTCGAACCCATCAGAATCTTCAGTATAGAAAATTATCATACACTATGAATTTCAGAGTGGGCTACATATACCAAAAACAAAAAAAAAGCCGATATTTCGAATATAAGGATGATAAAACTTCGAAGAAAATAGTTAGAACGTTTATTAGTATTTAGAACATACTTTTTTAGGTATGGAATTGTAAATCATCATTTGCACTTAAGGCCATTAAAATGAAAAAAATATAATACAAATTTTTAATGAAGAAAGCATACGGGAAGAACATAAAAATATAAAAGACTTGGTGATATAATAACATATCTAAAAAAATATATTAACTTAATCATCTGTTTTGAAAAATATTACAAAACTAAAATACAACTGAAAGTACAACACATAATAAAATCGGACTAATTTAAAAACAAAATACCTTCTAATTGTAAAGAATACAAGATGTATACATTAATTTCATGCTTATTATTTGATTACAATTTTGTTTTACTTTCTTATACCGTTTCCTACTATTTCCTATCATTTCCTACCAATTCCTACTAGTTCCTAAAAATACATATTTTTAATTTCGATTAAAATTTAGACATTTGGACTTTATTAAATTGTATATTTAATCAATAAAATTTATCATTGTAAAATATTTTAACTTAATTTGTTTGTTAAAACTACATTTAGATGTATATATATATGGAATATTAATAAAAACTTACAATTACACTTTTTGTTTTTGTAGATTTACATTTCATGAACAGATGACTTACCTAAAAATAAAAATAAAAATAAAAACATATATATTCTTTAGTACTGTATGTGAAATTATTATTAATATTATAGTTAAATCATATTAAAAAATAATTGAAATCAATAAAAAATGTTTGTAAAGATAAAAATTAAAAGTTATTTTAATTTCATAACGAAGAAAAAAAAAGTAATCGGGGCACAGTTGAGTTAAAATAATTTGTACTAAAAATAAAATTATGTCAAATACGAAAGGGAAAATACTCTACAATAGAAATATTTTTTTTTTTACATTTAAGACAGTTAATATACCTTAATTGTGATATAAGTATACCAACAATTTGTTTACAAAGGCACCTTAGGTGTTTGTAATGTACTAAAACTTGTCTAAATGTACAAGTCATTGTTGGAAAAAATTTAAATTAATCACGAAACGTTAGATTTGATTTGTTTTTATATATTACCTGTGTTCTTTTCATCCGGTTCAAGGTTCAGGTACTCAAAATCAATATATTTATCTGGTTTTAGTACACGTCTCAAATATTTAGTAATGCTACTGGTCACGAGTGACGCTTGCATAGTTTTGATAATTCAATTAAAAAGTTTCCCAATTTAAAAAAAAACTATTCAAGTCATTAACCTACGTCGTTAATTTGAATTTAATAAAACCTAGATTTTGAACCATATGAAAAGGACACAGCTATTACCGCTGAGCAATTTAAACATAGCATTGGTTTGATTTGATTTACATTTATTATAATACATGTAATGTTTTAAATTTAAGAAGACTAAAATAAAATTAAATCGAAGGGCCCAAGATGTTTTTAGTATATTAGTCAAAACTATACATTGAATTTATTCAGACATAAAATTACATATGATAAAATTACATAATTGAAAAAACTGTTATATGAAAATATAAATGTAGAATTGAAAAAACTGTTACTTGTATAATTATTTTTTTACTGGTAAATACAAATTGAACATAAAAATAAACCTAATTGTAAATAATACAATTCAAGTATAATCTATTAAACAAGTAGGTGTCAAAAGATTTATACAAAGGCCAAATCTCATACATTTTTTTTTGTGAAATTTTCCTATAAAAAAATTGCAAAACAAAAAAACACCGAAATGCTAACATTCATAATTATTTAACTTTAAATTTGAATTTAATCAGATGTAACGGAGTGTATCAAAAATTTAAAATCATATGCAAAACATGAAAATTTGCTAAATTCACATACTAGAATAAAAAAATAAATAAAACTAGAATAATATTACTGCATTTCCGCTACCCTATATCATCGAAAACACCATACAAAATATAGGGAAATTTTTCTCATCATCAACAACAACAATTGAATACAAAACACACAAAAAATCAAAAACACTGCGCACAAAAATCTCTAATATTTTTTTTATTTTAATTTTCCCATTCCAATCCATCTCCATATACAACCCATTCACGACTTAAATCAACCCAATTCTTTTTGTAATATTCAAAAAGCCCTGTTCTACCTCAACTTATTTTCAATTTTTCCCTGTCCTTATTTTCTAAGTTTACTATGCCAATAACAATATAAAGTTGGTTTTTGATAATAATCCCCTTGCAATGCATTTTGTTTTTCTTTGCATTTTTTTGTTTTTTTTTTTTTGCTATACTTCAATGGAAAAATGCATTGAAATTGCAATACAATTTCTTTTGCATTAATATAACACATATAGATATATATATATACATAATATGTTAAATATTATACATACTAAATATATATGCATATGACTATAAACAATGTAAAAAAATAAAATAAAAATTGCATGTTAAATAAAACTCGTTCCGAAAATGTAAACCTAACTACCTACCTACCCCAAGTTTTGTAATGTATGCCAAAGCCAAAGTCAAAAACAAAAACCAGAAAAATTAAAAGATGATCATCAGATGTATCATGATTGGTTTTTGTTTTGTGTTTTTGTTTATTTTTTTTATTTCTGTTGCAATTATGCGCATGCATTTGTTTAGATATGTTTACATGCAAGTGTATGTGTATAGTGTGGTATGCGTGCAAAATGAAAATTTGAAATGCATTTTTGATGCAATTAAAAATTAATAAGAAATTGTAATTAAAATATAAATTTATTATTTTTGATTTGCTTGTCAATAATAGGTAGGGTGTAATTAATTTAAAAATATTTGGTGCTTCTTTAGAGTAGGTTAAAAATGGTTTAAAGTAACTCCTACGAATTCCTACAACAGAACTCGAATATAAATAATAGTAAAAATAGAATATAACCATAATTGGAAGTTCAAATTTAAACGAATTAGAATTTTTTATTATTTCCTACCATTTCCTAAAAATTTTTATTACCTATAAATAATAGTTAACCTTTATTTTTAATAAGTCTTTTGTTACGAGTCGCGTTTTCAAAACATTTGCAACAACAAAAAATTTTGTTTAAAATGTACATAAAATTTCCACTCAAATTAATAAGCAAACTGAGAATACTTTGGTAGAGACTTCAAGAGGCGGAGGAGCTTAAAGAGACATTTATGTCATGTTTGATATCTTACAGTAAATAAAACTAAATAAAATAATTTTGAAAAATAACTACTTTTTGCAATTTATTTCGCAAATAAAAATATAAGTAGACTCTGCCCAATTACAATAAATGAGGTTATAGTTTTGAGTAAAAATAATAGCAAATAGATAGGAAGGTTTTTGAATACGACGAATTTAAATATAAAGATGTATATTGTTTTATAGTCCCCCAATTGAATCTATCAATAGAGAACAAAATCTTAAATTTACAAGAAGATACTGAATTATATCTGCACACAGTATACAGCTGTGGGGCTACGCTAAACCAAAAAAAATACAACAGAACTATTCACTTTTTTAATATAAGATTGTATGAAATTTAACTAATTTCTCATGGCATATTCGCAATGTAGACCTGCATAGAAAATTTGTCGAATGGATAAAATTTGTCGAAAATGGTAGAAATTTTGTCCAAAATACATTTAGAAAATTTTTAAAAATTGCATTAATCTTCGTATGAAAAGATTAAAGAATGTTTTATTACAGCTTAAAGTGACGGAAAATGATACTGATGGTTAATACAAAATAAAACTGACTCATTCATTTATAAAATGTTTGATTTTCTTTTTTTTTATTCTATTATATAACATACGAGATTCAGTTCTTTTTACGTTCAACTCAAACTCCATCATGCTAGAATTTCTTCAACAATATCACAGTTTTGTTCACAGACCTTTAAAACATAATTTATACTAAATTATGTTCACTCAAACGCAACAGAAATCAATGCCAAACTAATTTGTATTTGATACAAAAGCTAACATAGAAAATCAATAATAAAACACAAAACCAATGAACACCCACACAAAACCGATAATTTAAGAAACAGGAAATGGATGACTCTATCAGCTAATATTTTTTATTAATGAATAATTTTAATATTCTCTTTTTTTATATAATTTTACATACTTCCTACACATTTCCTACTTAATTCCTACCAATATCTATTTTTAAATAAAATTAAAATACATATAGTATATACAATTATTTAATAGTTTTACTAATATAAATTCAAAGTATGTCAATAAAATGTGTAAGTAATACAATTACTATACAGTCCTGTACTGTGTATACTGTCCTAGAAAAATTAGAAAATATATACGCACATTTTATGGTAATATTTCATATACATAATTCCATTTCCTAAAAAAGATGTTAAACAATCAACGAACAACATCTTCTAATTTCTATTTAAAACATGATGTATGTCCTACTTCTTTTTTTTTTTTTTGTTTTCATATACTTGAATTTATGCTGCTCAGGAAAGTTATCAAGAAAAGCAAAATTAAAACCAAAACTGGAACGCAATTCCAGATTTTCTTTTTTCTTGTTTTCTTACAATTGCATGCACATACCGCTCATACCGCTCATACAAGAATATAAAATTCAAGTCTATCAAGTTTTCCCTTACTTAATGTAAAAAGAAGAATAAAAAATAAGTAAATTTCAATCATGTGAAATTTATGCATTGAATGCATCGTTACCAAAGCATCACCCATATTCATTCGAGGAACAAAATAATGAAAGTGAATAAAAGAGATAGATATATTAAAGCTACATAGAAATTATAAAAAAAAAAAATACAAGTTTTCAATTTGCACAATTATAGATAAAATGAAAATTTCACATATTAAAATCATCTACAACTATTACTACTATTCGTACACAGATGATGATCTTGATGATAATGGATGAGTGCAAAAAAAAAAAAATAATTGTTACTTGCATTTTTTTATATATATTTATGTATGTATAACAGCAACAAATAAAATTCGATCGTATACTATTCTATGTTGTGACAATAATATACGCAAAATGCAAAAAAAAAAAAAATCATCATCATTGCTCAAATCGAAATCGCAACAAGAAAAAAGTAAAATATAAAAATAGCACATTCCAATTATATATGCATAATAGTATATAGAATGTGTTGTGCACAATTGCATGAAACATGCAACATAATCCGATTCAAATCATATCAAATTGCAAATTACAATAAATATTTGTTATTGTTTTTTTTTGGATTATTATAAAAGTAACAGCCAGTAACATCAACAGCATCGGCGGCGGCGGAGCATCAAGAAAATCATAAAAAGAAAATTATACACATAATACAATCGATACTTAACTATACATATTATGTACATATATTATGTATATTGAAATCTTGATCAATTATTGATGCAATACACATTCATGTTTAAACAAAAAATGTAATTCATTTGTATGCATGCAAATTTAATGTTATAAAATGATCCTTGAAAATTTACAAAAAATAAAAAAAAATAAAATTAAGATAGATGCTGCCGCCACTATTATTGTCGCCAATATCATTATTACATTAATTATTACATATACAAATTATAAACATATAACTAGTATATTCATATCAAAGATGATAGCCTTGAATTGAAAAAAAAGATATTCAATCATGGTCATGGTAAATTGATAATATTGATTATTATAGAATTGAAAATTTTGTTGTAACTGTCAATAGTTACGAGAAAATTTAATAGTAATATAATATAACTATTATTATATATAATAGAGTGACAGTGATTACAAATGATCATGGAAATATTCTTGAGCTTCCTTGTAAGGATTATTTAATTTACCCAGAGAAATTAATTTTATCCAAGAAATGATGTACTTCATGTAACATTTATAAGTACATATTTTATATTATGAGCTGATACTCTTAACTCAAAATTAATGTAATGACATGAAAATATTAAAGTATTATTACTATAGTGATGAATTGAATAATATTGTAATTTAGAATAAATATCGATTAAAAGGATTTATGTCATACCATGCACCATGCGCCATTCATTATGCGCTTGCGCCATCTATCAGTCACCATATATAATACACCCTGCACTATTTACAATGTACCTTATAATATTGTAACTTAGAATAAATATCGATTAAAATAATTTATACTATACCATGCACCATGCACCATGCACCATTCAATATGGAGCACGTGCTACGCATCATTCACTATGTATATCATGTACTCTGCACCATTCACCATGTGCCATGGGTCATTCATCATGTATCATGAACAATGCACCATGTATCGTGCACTATGCACCAATGACCAATTAATTACTTTTTTTTACCTCATCCCGTCACCAGTTATATACTCAAATTAAGAAGAGAATCTGAAGCATAAAAATCTTGAAAATCCAGGAAACCTCGGAATGTTAGGTATAGAAAAAATATAGAAAAAAAATTGGCTTTGAAGAGTTTTATCACCAAACAACGAACCTGAACTAGTTGACTGTTTGAAAATTTAAAGTTCTTACACATTTATTTTTTATTAAATTTGAATCTACCTACTTCCATCTTTTTTACAACAGGAAATATGAGTAATTTTGTTGAGATAGAAAAAGAGTTCCCAAAATGTTTTTAAGTCCATATATCTCCTGAAACAGTATGAGTGGATACGGATGCTCACGGACAAATATTTTTTAAAATAAACTACTTAGATTAAATATCAAAGCAAACTAACTTTAATTAACATTTCCTATAATTAACATTCTTTACTCATTTTAATTCCTATATCCATGAATTTTAATTTAAAACTGAAGGTGATAAATTGAAAAAGTCTCACCATCAAAAAATTATTGCTCATTAATGCACTTAGATAAAACAAAAAAAAAAAAAAAACAGACATTTATTTTCTCATAACATCAGAATTAATAGGATAAAATAGGGAAGGCTATTATTAATGTCAATAAATAAGATAATTTGAAATTTTGCATTTCAACATGCAACATTATGATGTCAACAATAATTTTTATTATTCAACAATACAAGATGCACTCATCATGTATCTACTATTTATCATTCATAAAATTTCAAATTAATATTTTTAATTTTATTCAGTACTTATATACCTAATTAACTATTTAGTTATTTTTAATTATCAATGTAAACATAAAATAAACAAAAAAAAAATATGTTTTTATTTAATTTTAATTTAATTATTTACAATTACATTCATTCTATTTTATTTCATCTGGAATTTTAATTACATTATTAAACAATGAATTGCTTTCTATTTCTATTAGAGTTTTCTTGAATTTTTGATGATGTTTGCTTGTTATTGTTGTTGTTGTTACAAAATCTAACAATATAACAATAACAAGAACAAAGTATATGTAATTTAAAGATGAGAAAAACACTTGCATGGCAGTAAATATGTATAATGAATAGAAAATAAAAAATAAATATATTATGTTTGTGTGTATGAATCTATATTTTAGCGAAAATAATTTCTCAAATGAGTGGATAAATCTTTTACACTTCAGAAGAATAGATAGAGTGAGTGAGTGAATAGGGTATAGAATATTAAAATTTAAATATTAATAAATTTTACTATTTTACATGGAAATTTAACCGTACAGGGTAGATCGGGAATAATGTATCATAGAGCGAGAATGAAGCTGTTTACAGTTTTGTCATTAATAATAAACACTTTATACAATCTTTACAAATAAGCACATTGATAACATCAAATCAATATTTTGAGTAGAATTATAGTTAGGGTTGAGCTACCAATACAGAGTAGCACTTATCGCCACCAAATGCTCAATAAAGTGCTCAATATTAATATGAAGAAATTTTCTTCGAAGTATCTTCTGTCTGTTGCGGAAAAATACAATTTCGAACACAATTTGGAGTAATAGTTAACCGCAAACACTAATGAAGAAACTATGTTGCTTCCGAAATATCAATTTTTGCCAAATATTCACACGATTCTCGAAGCGTTAGGAAGTTCGATAAAAAATCGTATCCATATTTCGCTATGAATTGTTTTCCTTCATTTCAATTTATCGTGGACACTATATATAAATGCTTTTTATTGATTTATCTTAGACAACAACCGCATATGTAATAATTTATAAAAAAAAAAAAATTAAATTTAAATTTAATTCTAGCGAAAAAAAGAATATACTCTATACTTTGGTGAATTTGGTAAATTTATCTGAATATGTACTTGGACATGTGGTGAAATTGAAAATTAAAAAACTTTAGAAAAAATATTTGATTTCGCAATGTCTCTTTTTAAACAATAATGAAAATCGGTTTTGAAATGATTTAGTTATTTGTAGCGTACTTTTTTCAATTTACATATTAAATATAGGGACATGTATTAATGATAAGTAAATGTGTCTCTTATTTAATACAAAATTTAAATATATATTTTTTTTTATTTATTTCAATCTAAAAGTAATTTTTTCCATAGCCAAGATGACTTTAAGGATGTAGAATATAGAAAAAGAAGAAACAACGATGAACAAACTCTATAAATCTAAAAGTGAAAATATCCGTCACGGTTCATAAAGATCCAAAAACTGATAAAAAGAACCGCACATTGTCGATTGAACGAATATATCCTATAGAAGTATCTAAGCTAACCCTTCAATTTTAATTAACGTACATTACTGTTTTTTTTTTTTTTACTTTTTTATTATTTGTTAAAAATTTTGTCAACAAGTTTTAAAAATTAAAATTTTTAAACACCTTTAAAATTCACTTTATTTTTATTTTTGTTCTTTTTTATTGTCATTCTGTTTTTCTACATTTCTTCTACATTTTTTGTTGTTGTTATTTGAAAATTGTGGAAAATTAATTCAAGATGATGAAAATAAAAATAAAAACAAAAAAATTAGAATTAGTTTTCACGTTAATTACTGTGATTTTTGCTATTGTTTTTGCATAAACAATAAAAAGGTGGGTTAAGGTAGCAAAGAAAATTTGATGTATAATAAAAATTTACATATTGTTATTGGCACAAATTAACACAAACAAACTACATATACATATTTTCAAGTTTACATTTTCAAGATGTAAATTTACAGAAATAAATTTGGATTGTGATGCGTGTATGATATGGTATTATATGGTGTATGGTGTATGGTGTATGGTGTATGGTGTATGGTGTATGGTGTATGGTGTATGGTGTATGGTGTATGGTGTATGGTGTATGGTGTATGGTGTATGGTGTATGGTGCATGGTGCATGGCGTATGGTGTATGGTGTATGATGTATGATGTATGTTGTATGGTGTATGGTGTATGGTGTATGGTGTATGGTGTATGGTGTATATTTGTATGGTGCATGGTGCATGGCGTATGATGTATGGTGTATGATGTATGATGTATGATGTATGATGTATGATGTATGATGTATGATGTATGGTGTATGGTGTATGGTGTATGGTGTATGGTCTATGGTGTATGGTGTACGATGTATGGTGTATGGTATATGGTATATGGTATATAGTATATAGTATATGGTATATGGTATATGGTATATGGTATATGGTATATGGTATATGGTATATGGTATATGGTATATGGTATATGGTATATGGTATATGGTATATGGTATATGGTATATGGTATATGGTATATGTTATATGGTGTATGGTGTATGGTGCATGATGCATGGCGTATGATGTATGACGTATGATTTATGGTGTATGCTGTATGATGCATGGTACTAAATTCATGATACAACCGGCATAATTTATACAAATTCAGTATTACAAAAACTAAAATAACTTCCTGGCAATCATTTTAGCTTCAACCTTATTATTTTATTACAACTTTATTTGCAATTTTATCGAAATGTTGTTCTATATGTCATATTCTAATGAATAAAATTATATATTAAATAATAAAATATGTTGCACCAACTAACTCAGTTATTTCAAAAATATTTAAAAATCAATATTTTAACATTCATGGACGTGAGAAAAAAAAACTGATTAACTAAGCTAGTGCTATGAAAAAAATTAAGCTCTAAACTATTACTCATTTAAAACTATTACTATTGCACCAAACAAAGATAATAATATAAATACAAAACTCTACAGATAAATTAAGAAATTTGTTACTACAAAAATATTTTATCCAGAAAAATTATAGAAGATGGTAAATATAAGCAAAAAGACACAGTTGCAAAAAATGACAATATTGCACGTTTCATCGAAGTCTGAAGATTGAAAGAGAACAGGCATGTGTGAAAGGCACAAACACTATTGTGGCATCGCGTACAGGTAGACAACGGTGTAGACGGGTAAGCAATTAAAAAAGGACTATGGACTTGCACTTTCATAAATCAACATGTGAAAGCAGGTTCCTGAAGAAGCGCTTTCTCTGGCAAAATGTATCGATGAAAACCAAAAGCTCATTCTTAGCCCTAAAAGATGAAATGACATACAAAATATATGAAATTCTTAATATGGGTATACTTAATATGGTTAATATGGATTTGAATGATACAGAAAATTTAATACAACGATAAAAAATAAAATTATATATATATAATTTTCTGAGTTTATCTGGATGTTTGTAAGTTCGACGGAATACTCCAACACATATACAAATTGTAATATATATACAAATTGTAACATCATGTAATTGTCATAAACATAGTATCTGTTTTTTATTGCTTATATATGCCATCTGTCATCTGTCATTTGTCATCTGTCATCTGTCATCTGTCATCTGTCATTATTTGATTTTTAAATATTATTTGAATTTAGTATTTCTATATTAATTTAAATTGAAATTATCTTTTTGACCAACTTATATTATAATTAGTTGAATACAATAGAATCTCTAAGAATATTGATTATTTAGAACTATTGAGGTCTTACGAATTTCCAATTATGGCAAATAAGATGTCGTTAAAATGATCGAGTAAATAACCCTTAGGGAATTGAAACTTTTTCACCTTACTACAAATATTCTGTTTATATGGTAATTAAAAGCATTCTAATAATTCTACTAAAGGTATGATATTGATAAATTAGTATGCAAATACATATTTTTCTTAAACTTGAAATGAAAACTCGAATGAAGGAAGAAATGCTTGAATTTATTTTGCTTCCGTCATTTATGGCGGGTTACAAAACTAGTTAGAAAATAAAACTAAATAAAATAAAAATAATTTTTTTTAATTTCGATTTTCACAAAAACAAATATTATTCTAAATGATAGCCCTAAATCAACTAACTGGCTCAATATATATATTTTTTTTATTGTTATTTTTAATTATTTGTACTACAACGACATTACAAAAGTCCACTATATAATATTACAGGAAGCAAGCGATTTACACAATTTTATATACAAATTTTATATGTAAGTATGTATGTATTACGTACATTAAATATACTCTCATCTCATCCCTTCAATACAAATTGTTGTAATTCCTTAAATTTAAATACATTTTTTTTTGTTTTTTTTTTTTTATTTCCTTCTCTTGTTTTAAGTTCTTTTCCGCATGTTGAAAATGTTCTGTTCTAGTGAATATGAAAATGTTGTTGTACATAAAATGTTGTATTGTAATTTTATCAACAACAAAAAAAAAAAAAACAACGACACTTAAAAACTTCACTAAATGCACTAAAAATTATAAAGCAACAAAAACAACATTACAAAACTTTATTTTTTTTTTTAATCTTTATATGTTAACAATTTGCACAAACACACACAACACACAAACAATATAACTCCCTATATATATATATATTAAGAATGAGAAGAGAGTAAAAGAACAAAAATAAAACAAAATTGCATATAAAAATGCACAACACAATCATTAAAAACAATAAAAACAACGAAAATAACAAAACACATAAAAATAAAATTGCATGCAATATGAAGTTTACGACATGCATTGTTCATGTTGTTCGTGTTGTATTCAATAATAATAAAAACAACAATAAAAGAAAATAATAAAAAGCTTCGTTTTATTTTTTATTTTTTGAAACAATAAATGCAATAAAATTGTAATTCTCAATTCACATAACATTGGGATGGGTCAGGGTTGATAGAATCACTGATTATAACAAAAAAAACAACAACAATAAAAACAGAAAAAAAAAACAAAATAATTTTTTTTAATAGATGCCGCTGGCGTCTCTTCTCGTTATTTACGTACATACGAACGTACTAAATTTCATCGCAGTGAATGGGATGGATGGATGATTGTACACATGCACATTCATCTATACACACATGCAAACATCGAAATGAGATGTAACTCATGAATATACGATGAGGTAGAGTAAATGCATTTTAAATGCACGCAATAAAATTCTTGCCAACAACAAAATATGTAGGTACATATATACGAAATGTTTGTTACATCTCAAGTCGAATGGGATAAAGAATATTTAAATAATAACAACAACAACAACTGATTGTATAAGAAAACAAATTTAATATTTTAATATTATGCAAAATATTTTAATAATATACATATTAACAAAAGGGAGAGATGTAAGCTAAAACGAAGAAATTCGTCCATGGACCCATCATGATATTAAAAATATGAATAAAAAGCTGACTTTTACAAGGCAGAAAAAAAACGAAATTAAAAGTAGAGAAAATGAATGTTACTACACAGATGTAGGAATAAATGAATATTATATACATTTATGAATAATGACTGTGGTGTTATGTATTTAGAGAATTTTGTTTTCTCTGAACTATGTAACTATACAAAAAGTGTTATCGTTTAATTATATTATAATGATTTGGAGTATTTTGTGATTAACGGGTTCATATCCGGCAAATAGCAGGTTAAGGCTGTTGTTGCAGAAGGATCAGTTCTCTCTCCTACTCCCCTTTTATTATTATTTACTAGTGAATCAACTTTCAATCCTATCCATAGTTTTGCAGACGATAACACTTTATAGTAGCATTCTTCGATTTTCTTCGAAAATCACATACTAGCTACTGATACTAAACGTAACATTATGGTCAGTACGCTCAACCATTACTTAGCCAAAATTTTCGACAGAAAAAAAAACTAATAAAGTAGAATTTAACACCTCGAAAACTCAAAGCTGTCTAGTCTTGCGCAATACTACTTCATTTGACCCCACACTAATAATCGAAGGTGTACGTATTCAGCTAACTAAATAATTGAATATCTTGGGCTGCCAGGTTAACAAGAAAATTATATGGAATGATCATATCTTTAGCATTTCCAAAAAGACCGCGAGATTTTTGAATCGCTGCAACGCTGAAATATCTATAAATTATGCATACGAATTCAAGTTGGAATACAATTCATATATATTCATATATGAACCGGTGCATCATGAAACGCTCTCAATTTTCTTGAGATTCAAAAGCGCGCTATTCGTCTTACCGATAAACCTTGTACCACTTGAAAATCGTCGTATTGTTGGAGCATTTTCTCTATATTGTAAATATAGAGAAAATGTTTAGAAGAAATAAAAATATATTTTTATTATATTTGTTGGTCGCTAAAGATCTTCAAGATCCTGGGCCAGACGCAAAATTGTCCTCCACTGACTTCGGTCACGAGTGGAATCTTTCCAGTTGGTGATTTGAAGTTTTTTCATATCTGCCGATATTTCATCTCTCTAACCAAACTGCAGCCTCCCTCGACGACGCGTTCTCTGGGGCTTTCCTGGAGAACTTTCATCCATATGCTCTACATGTTCTAGCCAATGAAGACGTATTTTTCTGACTTTTTTGGCTAGGTCCATGTCGTTGAACAGCAGATATAGTTCGGCATTGTATCTTCTTCTGCAAACCCTTCGTTAGACACAGGACCATAAATGCGACGAAGGAATTCAAAAATATACCCACATACAATACAATCTATGAAAAGTTAAGAGTCAATGAAAATGTCCCTACATGATCACAAGGCGACATTTTTGTTTCACCAATCTTCAACTAGAGATTGAAATGCGACTGGGACTTGTCAATAATAATAACTGTCGAATCTGCGAATGGCTTGACACATATTATTAACAAATATATTATCTGTGACCATTTTTTAGCAAAAACTAAACTTAAGAAGCATACGCTTGACAATCTGGCAAACGTCTCAAAGATCCCTTTGCAGAATATCCAAAGATTCATTACAGGTGCGCTTACCCACCCATACGAAGAATGGGTAATAGTTCAGTTCCTTTTGTGATGTTGATGTGGTAAAAGAGATTGCTATAGACCCAAACTTGGCCTAGTGTCTTGGCGGTGACTAATTTGCTGTGGATACCACCCCCCTTTTAAACAAACTAACTGATACAGCATAATGGATCAAATGCTTTATTAACTAGAAAATTGCTCTGCAGAATTCCTAGATATCATGTATATAGGCTTTCGGATAAAGTGTGGCATGTGGATTTATTATTTAAATTAAAACAAAAATAAATTTCATAATATTATTGCAAATTATAACATTCTCATATAACTAACCGAAATTTTAGACTTAATTTTAAGAAGAATGTACAACAACAAAACCGATCATTTTTCCTCAATCAAGCACTCTGGCACCAATTTTATATTTGATATTCTTCACATTTAAAACAAAATAAAAACGGAAAAAGCATTCAAGTAATGTTAGATTCCATAGCGGTAGAAGAAGAAGATTAACTCATAAATCTAAATTTATCTTATATCTATTTCATTTATAGATATGTTTGATAAAGATTTTAACCTTACTGGCTATTGTGATGTATGATGTATTATATTACTTTCAATATGATACCTTTTAAGCACCCGGAGACTAGTCATCATTTGTATCATTAGTATTATATTCGATAGTCGGTACCAAGGTATTTAGACTATGTAACTTATTGGATAGAATTGTCGGTCATGTACGACCAGTTTATATCGAATTTGTGTTTTTAATGTAATTGAACAATTCTGTTTGTACAATAATATTTTCATAGTAAAGCTGCTATGTACTAAATACATTTTGAACAGCGTAAAACTAATAAAAATGGATTTTGTGGTGCCGAAGTCAAAATTTTTCGACACTTATAATTAAAACAGTTACTTATTTTCACATAGTATGCTCGCATATATTTAAACAAATTAGAATTTAGTAATTATTAGACGAATTGAAAGATATTTAAAAAGAGACGTGGCGAATTCAAATATATTTTCAATTTTTTTTTAATTTTGAATTAACTTTTTTTAGTTTTTAATTTAAAATTTCATCCACTGTCATTTTAACATAAAAAAAACTTTACCAAATTGTCACAACAACATCTCCGATTTAATTTTTATTTTTTTGAATAAATTGTGTATGAGGTTGTTGTTTATGATAAATCAATATAAAAGCATAGTGTCCATGATAAATTGCAATGATGGAAAACATTTCATAACGAAATGTTGAGTACGATTTTTTTTATCAAACTTCTTCGAATTTCTAGGAGCCGGCGAATACTAGTTAAATTTAAAATAAACAGCTTACTAAGTCTAATTACAAATCTGATTATACTAGATTAAAGATTTAAAAAAAATGTTCTCAATTTTTTTTTTTTGCTTATCAATTTTGATTGAATTGAATTTAGTTCTAAATCGAATACAACATTGTATTCTACAACATTGTAGTGTTACTGACATCTGCTAACCCTTTATTTAGTTTATATAAAATTCTCGAATATTTCAAAAACATTTTCTGAAACCAAGAAAATTTGTTTTTTTTTTTTTAATTTTTTTTTTTTTTTTTTTTTGTAATGCATATCGAAACTTAAAGCCCTTTAAAAATTTTATTTTGTTATTGGATATCACTTATTAAAAATTTAATTCCGCAATTCTTTTAAAAAGAACAAACAAAAAAAACAGACAAGTGGTCAGTTTTTGTTATTATTTATTTATTTTTTTTTATTTTATTGCCCTTGAAAACTTGTTCTCATGTTCATGAAGTAAATTCCAAGAATTTTATTTCGTTCAAGGACGACACACTATCAAAATAAAAATAAACAAGCCATAACCAACAAACATTGAATGGTTTTATTATAAAAATATAAAATTAGAAACCTGTGTGAACGGAAGACCCTTGCAAAAAAAAAAAAATATATATATTTTTTTTTTATTATTTATTTAATAATGGTTGATGATCGTGAAGATGATGTTATGATATTTTGAAGTTCAATGTATATAACATAGGTAAATATATATATATATATATCTGCACCTGGCACCTGAAATTAATGTTTTATTTTCTGTTACCTGAATATACCTAACATTTTGTCCAATCACAATGAAATGACATATATAGTTTTTAATTAAAATTTTTATGTTTTTGTTTTTATTTATTCGAACTAAACATATACACACAATAATTCAAACAACCTATATATTTTAACAATTTACTTATATTTTAACAACCTACATTTTCCAGAAGAAAAAAAGAAAAACAAAAATAGATATTCTATTTAGAATTCCCTAAATGCCTCTATACTTTAATTTGACATACATAAATTTTGCACAAAATGTTGACCGCGTTTTTGTTGTTGCCTTTGATTTTTCTTCTTATTATTTTTATTTTCTTTTGTATGGATATCTACTGTGACCTTGATCCTGTTTTATATATTTTTTGTTTTTGCAAACTCAACAATGCTGGTGGCCTATTTAAATAAATATTTTGTTTTTGCTATTGTAAAATTTCCTTGATTAGAGATATTTTATTATGTGTACAATTTATGTGTGTACCTACGATACATAAGAGATCATACATATATACATACATACATGTGTACAATGTAAAAATATACTGAAGGAGTTTAAATTTAATTTTTTTTTTTTATTTTTTTTTTTTAGGTATGTTGTGAACTTTAGATGACACACACAGAATGCAGAATCTGAATAAAAAATTTACCGGAGAGAATTAGAATTTTAGAATTATGAAATTGGAACAGAAGAAAATAAGAAAAGCCAAAACAAAAAAAAAACTGAACTTGGTTTGAAAAAAATATTTTCAATTGAAATTTAGGTCACTTTCGTTTCGGCCACAAAAAATAAAAAACAAAATACATTTAAGTTATTCTCAGTTTTATAAGTTTTTTTTTAAATTATTCGGTTTATTTTTTTTAACCTTGATCTTCGCAGATGGAAAAGTTTTTGGTTTTATTGTAGTTCTTAATAACTTCAATTCTCAGTTCTTGTAGAACTGTTTTAGAATTTAGTTTCGTTTTGTAAACGCGATATTGGAAATATTATCAAAGTTTTCACTTTCTTTGTAGTTCGTAATGCCTCTGATGTTCAGTATGTTTGTAACTACTTTTAGAATTAATTTTTGTAAGTTCGACCTTCATAAATAGCGAAGTTGTCATCTTCATTTTGGTGATTATAAAGTTTGATTTTATAACTTCCAGAAATAGTAAAAGCCTAACACAAAAATTGCAATCAGTTCATAATAAACACTATGCCATTTCATATTTATTTAATAAAATAATCTTAGAAGTGCTAACATGTAAGCTCATGTACAGTGCTTATATTATATAGATATACCGGGTGTTCCAGAGCATGCGTATCAGCTTTTTAAGAGGGGAGGGAACCGTTATTTTACAATTTAAAAAAAGACTTTATTAACTAAATCGCCGATTCTCAAAGTTCACCGAAATTAGTCGAAATCGAAATTTTCAGATAGGAAGAGGTACTTTTTTATGCAAATCGGATTCTATTCTACGCAAAAACTTTTGTAAAGTATAGTTTAAACTATGTAGGTACCCAAAACGGAGATGAAAAAAATATGATAATATGAAAAACAAATTTATTTATAAAAATGATTATTATTAATTTAATTTTATCAAAAAAAAATATGGCGCATTTTTGTTTTAATTTTATTCATTTTAAAGAAAAATATTAAGAAAACAAAAAAAAAAACGTTTAACATAAGTTTCTTTTTTTTTTTGCGTAGAATCCGAATTTGCATCGTACCTCGGAAAGTACCCCCTTCCATTTGAAAATTTCAGTTTCGGCCAATTTCGGCGATTTTCGGGCTTAAAAAACCGATTTGCCAATGAAAATACTATACCAACTGATAGAGCACTCTCGATTTAGTTAATTAAGTTTTCTTAAATTTTAAAACAACGGCTCCTTCGCCTTTTCAAAATCTGATACGCATACTCTGGACCACTCGGTATAAACAGAAATAATAATACATATATGTTTTAGTAATTAAGTTAATAATCGCGATATTGTTTTTTTTTTTTAAATATTAAATTTGAATTTGAGAAATCTTTAGCGCTATTAGGCAATCTTATAGGCTATTGTAGCTGTATTAATTGTTGGATCTATTCTAGTCCACCTTGTATTGTAATTTTGCACATCAGTGTTGGGCAAGACGGCCATGTTTGATTTGATGTTATTTTTCATAATACTGTTAATGTGTAAGATCTGGTTGGTTCTTTATAGTCTTTTAATTTTAAAATGTTTTATTTTTTATGAATTTCATTTGTGAATGTTCGACGATGGAGTAGAAACACACTCTTAATTGTTTGGTTCTGGATGGACCGTAGATCATTTAAGTTTCTTACATAGGTATTTCACCAAACTTTAATACCGTCAAAATGACAAAAATGTGCTCTAATAGCAAAATGTCATGCTAAATGAAATAGATTGTAGAATATAGCTTTTTTGCATTATGTGGAGCGGGCGGAACTAACTTCCCAAAAATAACAGCTATTTTCCGGATTTTACTTGATAAATTCTGTATATGTTTCAATTTCAGAAATAATTCAAACCCACAATCCAATTCTAATTCACGCCCACAATCCATAATTACACCAAGACAATTATATTTGTTAACCCTCTCAATTACGTTATTTGTTATATTATACAAGACCACGATATTTTGTTGCTTGGCTTTAAATAGTATTTATTTTAAAGTTATTCTTTTTCTTTTTTTATCGATCCAATCTTGAATATTAGCGTTTAAATAGTTCGATGTTTGTAAGAAAGATTTCTGTCGCTTTCCGGAGTTGTGTGAGTGCTTTACCGAAATAAGATATAATTTTTTGCAATGTCCGGATTTTCTGCAGTCTGTCTTAAATTTTACCTTCAACAATTTGTTTTACTAATACTTATCGTTCCGCACAATAAATAGCTTTTTTTCTAAAGATGTGGGTGATTGTAAGGGGTGGTAATTTGTAATCACCTACCGCATTTCTTTGCGTAATTACTTAAGATGGACCTAGTGATTTTCTCAGAGTATGTGTCTTATAGTACAAAATATGTATCTACAAAACAGAGTCAACGTTCAAATAATAGGACGATATAATCAATTGATGCAAATGTTGATGAGACAAATTCAAAAGTAGAGTGGAACAAATATTGGCGATCAGAATTTGAGAAGCGAAACGAAGAAAAAAATATATAAAAAAATTACTTGAAAGCAAATGTTTACATCAGATGATAATTTACATTAAGCCCCTGGTACCTTTGCGTTGGGTAGTATAAAATTCGATTAAAATGCGAAAATTTATTATCGAAAGTAGAAGAACGTGGTAATGTACCAGGACTCAGTTTTCTCCTAGTTAGCCAACTTTGATTGTATTTGAACTGGTTGTCAATTGGATGCAAAACTCAAATCGAAAAAAAAATTGTTATGAAGAAATTATAGTAAAAAAAATATTAGAAACTTGTATTGGCTATAATTGATCGGATTTTTCTTTTTTGAATACCTCCACCAGGCAAATATGTAGTAGATACACATTAAAAGACAAGAAACATAGCAACAAAATCAGGGACGCATTCAATATTCAAGATATTGTCCGTTGAAGTCGAAATAGACGAAGAAGAAGAAAGACCACGTAAATAGAATGGCAGAAGATTGACTGCTGAACGCATAGTAATGAATGGCCAAATTAATACCAAACGTCTACCAGGAAGACTGCTAAAAGCATATACGAATGATGTACTACAAACAGTGACATCACAAAAATGGATAAGATATCATGCATAATCACATCACAAAGATGGATAAGATATATATAAAAAACAGGCACTATATGCATAATCAAAGAAGAAGAAGACAAATTAGTAACTGTTTATTGTTTTAATTTTTATAGTTGAGTGAGAAGATAATGTTAGGATACGATCAATATTTAAATTTGTTTAAATTTATATTAATTGTTTTTTTTGTAAAATACAGCCACGCACTAGAAAACATTGTTTTGTATATTAAGTACTGCTTGACTGCGTTTGAATAGGAATAACAAAGGCATTATATAAATAAAACGGGAGTTGTAGCAAACAGAAGTTAATGTTCATCTTAAGCTTCTGCGACATATACGATGAAAAGTCGAACGGAACATGATTGTTTAATTTATTTGGATTATGACCATTTCAAATCCGACAGTAATCTGTATTAAAAAATTCCATCATCCACCATCCATTAATTCCATGTTTATTTGACAAACTGATTACGTCCAGTGTTATACTCATGATTTTTCCAGCTGAGAGGAAGCAAATTTCAAATTTTTCTCTATATTTTTTCTGAATATAAGTCTCTGCAAATTTTATACGAGCTAACTTAATACTATTTTGATTTGAATTGTTTTCTGATAACCCTCTTTATCTGCTTTTTGATAATCCTGAATGCTAGTCTTTTCACGCTTTAATAGGTTTATGAATAGCTATAAACGGGTAGACAATATTTGATACTTTCGCTAGCAATGTCAAAGTTCAACGACCACTTTTAAACATTCGATATTGATTCCATCTTCGAAATTTAACAATAATTCTGTTTTTCTTTTTCCGTACTTTACTTGGAAGAATAGAATTTTGCTAAGGTAATTAAATGTTCACAAAATAATTTATTAAGACGAATTTGATCTGCCAAGTAAATTAAACTAATTTTTGTCACATTTTTCTGCCATCGTATCAGTTAGGCTAATAGTTAGTTAGCTAATTTATAAAAGGAAGGTGCCAGTGATAGCAATCCATCGCATCACATCTCTAGAATACGTTTTGGATTCATAATGACTCGCTTCACTACATATCACAAAGACGAACTATTACGATATTCTCCGAACAGACCCGTAGCTATGACAAATGTATTGACATCCAGAAAAGAATTTAAAATTAGCAAACATATATACAAGCAATCACATGAGCCTAGTTTTCGCCAGACTTCGGAAAATTTTCTTGATATACACATATGAGTGTCAAGACCCTTTCAAATTCGACAGTTATCATTATTGACAAGCCCCATAAGTATGGGATGAATTATATTGGTATCAAATCTCATTCTATACCTTACTGAAGCAATTGCAGAACAATGAAGATCAAAAATATGATATTTCTGCTCATTGAAATTTATTCAGAAAAATAATATGAAATTATTTAAAATCGACAAATAACAATCGTCGTAAGGTAGCTGCAGTGATTATGACAATGCCGACCATACTTAGAATTAGCAGATTCAAATTAAACAAATAACAACCATTATTTTTTACGTTTCAAATTAAATTTCATGGTACACACATGACATATCACCTATCCTTTTCATAGAACACACATCATCTATCCTTAGGGATAAAATCAAAAAAAAAAACTTTAACATAACACAAATTGATTTATTTTTATTTAATTTTTAATTGAATAACAACCCACGCAACGTCTACCAATACATACGCTTACGTACACACTGAAATACTGAATTTTAACTACGTAAATTAAATTTAGTAATAATTTCTAATTGAAAATTTAATAAATTCACATAACAGTAATTTTTAATTATTTAAGATATTTCAAAACTTCAACATTTTCAATTAACAACAACATTTTCCCCACTATCACCCGTTCAAGCCATTTCTCACAAAATATCTAATAAAAATTTAAGTAGGTAGGTACTTTAAAATAGTAACTATATACTTAAATGAAAATAAATTTTCAATATGTACGGTACTTGAGAAAATTTTCCGTATATTTAAGAGAAACTAAAAACAAAAAAAAAAAAACAAAATCAAAACAAACAATAAAATACCTAAAACCACCTACGTACGTAATTAATCACCCCTAATTTTCCAAATTTAGACAAACCGCAGACATAACGTATTTATTGTTTTTTTTTTTTTTTATTATGTGTACATATTTTAATAATTTCCCATTTTTCAACTCACTCTCTCTCTCTCTCTATCTCTTTTTTTCTCATCATACCCCAAAACCGCATATAATTCAAGTTTATTTTACTACATTACTTTTCACTTGAAACCGACAATAAACTTTCTAAAAATATATGTATGAAAAAAAAAAAAACAAAAATAAAAATAAAATAATAATAAAAATAAATAAAAAACATAAACATAGCCTACATTATTATACACAGATAATACAGTCGTTATTCAAGTACACAAAATTTTAGGGATATCTCGTTTTTCCATGAAATTCAATTGAAAAAGAAAATTTTAAGACCGGGCCGGCAGAGTACAACATACATTCATACATACATTATTTATATAGGTATTCATTAATAATTCTCTATCTCTTTTATTTTATGTTGTCTCTTTCACTCTCTCTTTTTCTTTTATTCACTCTCTCTACGCTGTTACGTATTAACTTTACTTAAATGAATACTGTAATGTAATTCAATGTCTAGCATCGGTTTTAAAGTAAATAAGAACCCAAATGTCTATTTGAAGTCCCTGAATTACATAGATTTTTTCAAAATATGATTTCTTACAAAAACAACAACAACATTTGAATGAAGAAGATCCAACTAAATTATGTATACATACATTTATATATAATATGTTTGTACGTACACAATCCATGCAAAAATATATTTACATAATATAAGTACATACATAATAATATACTGGATATTTATATTTATTATGTGGTCAGCATTCAGCACCTTGCAGTAAAAATCGAAATTTTTTCTAAAAAAAGAAAAACAAAAACTAATTTCATCATACTATATTATCCACTAACTATTTTCATTGAAAAATAAAAAACCAAAATTTAAAACACATTTTCTCTTCTCTTCTAACAAAAACCTAAGTCCAAAAAAAGTTTTTCTCTAAACACTGATGATGATGATGATACATAATTATCCCCATCACAGTGAAAAACGTTAAAGTATAAATAAAAAAAAAAAAAAATGTATATGGTATATATTTAGATCAAGGACGTCGGGAATCATTTCAGGGAAGACATCATCCAATGCATAATATATACATATATTTACCATTGAATACACAAACAAACATATGTACATACAGACATCATAATAAAATATAAAATCTATAAAAATATGTAATAAAAAAAAAAAATCTTTTTTGGATACATACAATTTTGAATGCCAGACAATCACACACAACATATTTGGGTGGGGTTTGGTGGACACGTTTTTTTTTTTTTTTGTAAATTAAATATAAGGTTAGTAACGTTAATAAATTTATATATATATATATATATATATATATATATATTAAATGAAAATTTTTTTATTTATATTATTTTTACTAAAATATGTACCTACTTAGATATTTATTATTATTTATATGCATTTTATAATATGAAATAATAAAAGAGAAAAAGCAATAAAATAAAGAAAGAGAGAGAGAGATAGAAAAATTTTCCTGAAAATATTTATATCGATCATAAAAATTTAAATATGGATTCTAAAAAAAAATAAAAAACTTTTTTGAAATTTATTCTAAATCTAAAAACTTATGCATACATTTTTATTCCATACACATAAAGAGAAATAAACGATAGAGAGAGAGAGATATATAAATAAACAAAAAAAAAACAAAAGTTGAGCGAGTGTAATACACTTTCAAATTTTTATTTATAACCAAAAAATTATTTTTATAAAACTAAACAGAAAAAAATTATTAAATTTACCGCACTAACACCACACCAGTGTATATAAACAATTGAAATTTGTAAATATGTAATACTTTACATATATATAAATATAAATATATAAACATTATATTGGGATTTGGATGGGGGATTATTTTGTTTTCATGGAATCATTATACCTATTTATATGGAGAATTATAGTTAAATATGAATGTGTTTGCGGTAATTGGTATATGTATATGTATATATAAGAACACCCCTGACCCTGTACTCAAATTTTTATGTTAAGAAAAGAAAAACATTTTATTTTTTTTTTTATATAAACTTTCAAGTATAAAGTTCAAAATGAAAAAGAAAAACCTAAACGAAATATAACAAAAAAAAAAAAATTGCAATTATTAATATAAAAATGTATTTGTGTATTTTAAGTATTTTACTCTCTTAATGTGTATCTGATATTGCAATTGTACTCTTTCTATATAATAATTTTTTCCCGTTGTTTAAATAAGAAATCTCTTTTCTTTTTCGTTCTCAATAATCTCAACTCAATACCTATTATCAATCACATATGTTAAAAATCAGTATTACAGTTCAACACACATATTCTTAGCAGTATTACACTTACACATTTACACTGCTCCAGATCTGCAAATTCAAAAATTCAACAAATTCTAATTGAATAGTAAAAAAAAAAAAATAAGAGAAGTTACAATTACAAAACTTAAAAAAGAGAGTGAGTGTAAGTACAGTACTGAGATGTAAATTTAATTACATGTGTGTTTGTAAATTCTTATGCTTCGCACTTCTATATGCAATCATAATGCAAATAAGTCAATCAAACTTTGATTTCAATCTTAATTTTTCAATTCTCTACTTTTAACTCTCTCTTTTTTTATTTAATTTTCTTTCAAGAAAAAATTCACTTTTGCTTGCTGAAAACGCAAAATACCGTGCCAAATCACTCATTCCATAATATACAATCATCATAATTAGATGTATACAATCGTATAATATTCTCTTTGATATAGAATTTACAGTCTCTTATGCTTACATAAAATAAATAGAAGATAATTTAAATATTATTTCTCTATCGATTTATTTGCACCACAAACCGAAGAAGAGCGAATGCGGTATTTTTGCTTGTTAATAATTCTTTAACACTCATACTTATAAACATTATATACATTTAGATTTTGTGAATTCCAGCCAGAATACTATATACCTACAAGTTCAATATTATTTAGAAAAAAAAAAACTAAAAAAATTAATAAAATTAAAAAATGAAAGCTTTGAAGAAAAAAAACCAAAACAAAAGAAAAAAAAATAAGATTCGGTTAAAAACTTTTTCGGTCGTTCACCATTTCAAATATCAAAATAAAAAGTAAAAATTTTCATAACAAATAAATTAAATGTTTTAAAAATTAATTAACAGTAATAAAAAAATAATAATAGTATTTACAATATGTCATCAGGTATGTATGTATGTATATGTATGTAACCAATAAATGTAACTAAAATTTGCTGGAATAAATTTAGAAATAGAATTTACGCTATAAACGTAATATCTATACATGAATTTGACAAAAAATTGTATATTATCAGTGTATAACACAACCGTATCGGTACATATTCCATGATCAAAGCTGTATACGCAAAAAAATATATAATATATATTCGAAATATACAATTTAGATATATTTTTCAAGGCTTCAAACATAAGCCATCTGAATCCAGTTGCAGAATTCAATAGATATGCGTGTGTGTATAATACACTCAATATAATATACTCAATCACAACAATTATTGTATTTAGTGTATACTCAACACAACAAATCTCGTAATTATGACAATTATGACGTACAACTGCCAATTCATAAATTAATAATATGATTGATGAGTGAACAGTGATATCTTTGTATATCTATTACACAATTCTAAGCTTAGTCATACTAAACAGTAGCTCTGGAAATTTTACAGTCAGAATTTTTCGTCTCTTTTGGTAAGCTTATACATATTTATGTTTGAAGTAACCGATACCGATATATCAAACATAAGTTCAACTAATAAATTTGATATTTTGGCGGTTTTTTTTTATTATGTCAAACATGTATTAACGGAGAAATAAAACTAACTTTTATACCTATCATTATTTAGAACTAATACACAAAAAACCAACTACGTTTATAATTGTTTAAATCTCTTTAATAAGTTCGACCAGCTTATAAACATATTACCTCATACAATCTATTTAGTCAAAAAATAAAGGAATTACGAATTGGTATGCAATGTTTTCATATAAATTCTATCGAGCATGTATTATTATGTATTAATAAGGAAACGTATATCTTTAACTTACATTGTATGAAATATAAATTCTATTATAAACGTCAATTGATTTTGTCGTACATTATGGTAAACATATTGAACTATTATATTGTAATACATAACACTAAAATGAATATAAATAACTTTGATGACTTACAATAATTTTAAAACATTGTTCGAAATACATGTTTGAAGGTTGCTGGATTTAAAAGTGCATTCATATGCACTTCAGTAATTTGAGTTTTTGAGCTTTAATGTTCTAACGTACTGCTTACAAGTATTTTCAAACAATGTTTGAAATACATGTTTGAATGTGGCTGGCTTTAAAAGTGCATACAAATGTATTTCAATAACTTAAGATTTTGAGCTTTGATATCTTAACGTACTGCTTAGAAGTATTTTAAAACAATGTTCGAAATACATGTTTGCATGTTTCTGGCTTTAAAAGTGCATACATATGTATTTCAATAACTTAAGATTTTGAACTTTGATCTTTTAACATACTGCTTTCAAGTATTTTCAAACAATGTTCGAAATACATGTTTGAATGTTGCTGGCTTTAAAACTGCATACATATGTATTTCAATAACTTAAGATTTTGAACTTTGATCTTTTAACATACTGCTTACAAGTATTTTCAAACAATGTTCGAAATACATGTTTGAATGTTTCTGGCTTTAAAAGTGCATACATATGTACTTCAGTAACTTTAGATCTTGAAAATAGGTGATTGTGAATATAAATGCAAATTATTTTATTGCTGAATTACTAAAATTACACAAAAATCCAAAGATATTGACTTCAAACTCTTCAAACAAAACCAAATTACATTAAACTTAACATCACGTCATTCTATACTATTTGGGTACCATTTTCTTTAAAATGTTTATTTCAGTTTAATATTTACTTTTATAACACTAAACAAATTTTATTTAACATAAAAATAAAAATTAACATTGAAAATTCATTATCATTGTCCAGGGACATTTTAAGCTTAAACAAACTATATAGACAGCCACAATTCAAATAGCATTCCTGTCATAACACAAAGTCTTACATAAGTTTGTGTAATACAATTTATTAGACTCTCCAAATTAATAAACAAAATAAAAATATATAAATAAATATAGTTACATATAGACAATAATATAATTATTATCATCGTAACAGTAATAAGTGTCATAATAGTGTATTTAAAAATAAAAAAAATTAATTTCCCCTTTTTCTTATATTCTTTTTATTTCAATTTTTTTTTATTTTTCGCTTAACTTGGACCAACAAAATCAAAATTTGTGAATTATTTTAAAATCATTTCTCATCATTCTGTTTCACTCTTTCATTCACGGAACAAAAAAAAAAAATCGAATCTAAACAAAAAATTCAATAAACTTTTAAATAGAAATAAAAAAAAAATTCTATGACAGTAGTTTTTAGTATAGAGAGATACCCAAAAGTCGGACATTTTTAATATATTTTTTTCTAATATGGGGATACCAGAATTCAATAGAACAAGATTTTGTTTTTTTTTTTGTTTCGCTTTTTATAGACTTAAATAAATACAAACGAGTTTGTGTTGTGGTACTACATAATATTATGTATAGTATAAGAGATATATAGAGATATTATAATAATGAAAATAAACAAAACATAAAAATAACAAAAATGTGTGTTTCTGTATCAATGTGCCTGGCTGGTCTACTACTCGCAATCGCAAGTCGGCAATATCATCTTGCCTGCCTGACCGGCATAACAAAAAATAATGCTAGCTAGTAGCAGCTATATATGTATATAAAACTGTGATTGATTATGTTTATGCATACATTAATAGATATGTTGTTATGCCGATTATGACTCTTTTTTTTTTTTTTTTGTTATAACAGTGAATTAGTATTGTGTTGTGTGTATTTTGTATATATTTATGTTTATTTACATAAATAGTTAGTTATTCCAATTTGAAATTGTGGAGCAAAAGCGCAAGTCTTCTACTCTTTTTCAATATTGGGGAATGGGTCAATTGAGAAGAAAATATTCTCTTATATACCTACAAATATTATTTTTATTTTATTATATTTTTATTTTAAACAAAAAAAGAAAATACAGGTGTATTTGAAAATTTTATATATTTTGTAAAAAAGTAAAAACTTATATGGATGTGTTGTGTAGTATGCATATAAAATTTCAATTGATAAATTATTGTGACATGCAATGTCACAAAATAATATAAATTATTACATGAGACATGGGACCTTTTTTTACAGGACAGTATTTTTTTTAAATTAAATTGATATCCATAAACATATGTACATATATATTTATGTAAAATGTACAGACAGAGCTTCATCCCAAGATTATGGAGTTAAAATAATTTATTTAAATGTAGACAGACAGAAAATGTTTTAAAGTAATTTAAAAAATGTAGAACACTACTGTATTTTGACAACTTTACGTGTAATTAAATTACTTTTGTTAATTAAATTATAATTTGAAATCGTCGTACTTAAATTTCATTTAGTAAAAATTATGAATTAATTTTTATATATAGAATTGTGTATATATAACCATTATCGGCATTTTGTGTTGTGTGGTCATGTGGTGTTGTGTTGTGCTATGTAAATATATAATAATATATAACAGCAAACAGTCTCTATTTAATATTCTCTTTCTTTTATTTTTTTAATAAACAACGAGAACTCTTATAAAGTACATCAATACAATATAATTTCTCTTATTGATAACAAATAATATAAATATAACAGTTAACATTTCTCTATTTAATATTCTCTTTCCTTTCATTAGTTCCTATTTATTAAATAAAGAGAGTTTAATTTGATTTTAAAAGAGAACATTTAGATTTGAAATTTTGCAAATAAACTTACTAAACTTTGATACAATTAAAATATAATACAAAACATATACAATATCAAATTATACTGACAGTGTCACATGAATCGATTTTTCTCTTTATTTTAAAATTATTTGTTTACATGGGATTTCTCTTCTAATAAATAAGCTCTTCCCGGCAAAATTTCAAACCGTTCAATTCATTTCATATGGAAATTGTATTTATATACAAAACAAATTCAACTACATACTTATAAAATTATTTTTAATAAAATAGTATTTATTTGTATTGTACAAATGTATATGTATTGTAAAAATTTGTCATTTTAATACTTATAAAAAAAAAAGATAAAATAAAATATTCAAATAAAATATTTTAAGAGAAAAAAATTTATTTCACATAGAGAAATAGATATTTTTTGTGCTTATATAACAGTTAATACAGCGAATTTGATATGAACGTGTGAATGCAATATACAAAATATGTATAACACTTTACACAATATATATATTTTTTTTCAAGAGAATTTATTTTTTTTTTAAGGGAGAATTGCATTATTTAAGCTTTTTTGTTTTATTTTTTTTTATTTTGTATTTCATATGAAAATTTTAACTTTAAATTTTAAAATTTAAGCAACTACATTTAGCGACATCTCTTGATTTATATTTGAAAGTTTATAAAAATGAATTTCAATTTGAAATAAATTTAAAAGAAATATATTTCAATTACTCACCACTTGGTGTCGTAATGTCTAAAACGTAAAATTATTGTAATTTTTAGTATTTTTTTCAATTTAATTTCAAATAAAATTTAGAATTTTCTAGTTTTAAGGAGCAAAACTAAATTTTTATGTAATTAGAAGTTTAAAAATATTTAAATGGTAATAGTTATATAAAAATATTTAAATAGTATATAAAATATATCAAAATAAATATATTATATAGAAATCAAAATTTGATTTTTAAAAATGACAATACATTTTAAATGTGTATGAAATGGAAATAAATTTGATACATGTGTAATGTAGACTTTCTTGTATTTATAATATAATGTACATATTTATTAAGGAAGTAAACATAACTGTATTATCTCTTTTTTGAAATTATTTTAAATTAAAATTCCACATTAAGATTGTTTTATCTTTTGTACTATTCTTGTCTTGCATTTAAATTTCAAATTTCAATACTTTGTTTTGTACTTTATTAGTAGTAAGAATAAATTGAATTGTATTATACACTCAAGCTCATTTTGATATAACTTGAATAAAATAAAATAAAGAAATAAAAAAAAATCAAAATTTAAAAAAAAGTAGAATGTATTTTTTTTAAACAAGTAGGTATACCTATTTCATCAAAGCAATTCAATTAGTTGAGGATATAAAACTTGAGGAAATATTTTTCATTATTTTATCCCATACATTCATAACCCTTTGATCCAAATCCAACACATATCTCGTATAAAAAAAACCCCTAAGGTTCAATACATCTCAATTTTGATACTAGATTGCAGATTGTGGTATTTTCGGTAGGGAATTTGTCACCTATATCACTGCAACCGTAAATGGGCTCATTGTGATTACCCGTGTTTTTTAGTTCTTTGATATTGTGTTGAATCATCGGCTCCAAGAGTCTTTTGCATTTGGTGATACAAAATCATTCACACTTTACCTTAAGGAATATATGAAAAAATTTATTGCCAAATTAGAAGAAAAATCCCCAGATCAAGTGGATTCCTTCAAATCAAATATGAACAAAGTAATGAAAGATATTCTTGGCAGATTTAAGGATTTACAATTCTTCACTGGTATAATCAATGGACTGCGATGCAATGGTTGCTATGTGCGAATATAGAGAAATTAGTGGTAAAAGGTAATGTTAATTGGCTAATATAATCAATAATGCACCACATAATTGTAAACTAAATGTCTAAATAAAATAATTATGTGTATATTGATAATTATATTTTATTCTAAAAATTAATTAAAACTCATTTTACATGTTGCATAACACATTCTTCCTCTATTTCACATATTCTACATAAATTGTTACGAATTGGACCCATTTTATAAGGGTATTTCTTTATTAGGCAGTGGCCTGTTATTATCCCTGCCAAGATACGTACCTGCTTCCTATTACAACTGTAAACAAATTTTGGTTTTCTTGAGCGAGCGTTTAGGCGTGAGCATCTTAGCTCTGCTCAGAAGAATCCTTCATAACGGATATGGCGTATATGAAAGGTGTATCCGATACTTTTCTTGCTAAATAATCTACAACTTTCTTTGCTGCTATGTCAGAATGCCCTGGTACCCACATTTATTGTGACTTTATTTGGTTTGTCAGGATTTTGAGTATTTCTAAACAATCTCATACTAGCTTTGATGTAATGGTATATGAATTAATAGTACTATAGCTATTGCTATGGCTGCTTTATTATCCGAGAGAATGCAAATTTTACGTTTTTTTGTAATTTCATTTTAAATTATCTCGCACACAGAGTTCTATATATAACATATACTTTGGCTTAGAAAACTATGTTTGTAAAGTTTAGGCTTGAATTGATAAATATCGGCCTTGAGGCTTTTTCCATATACTTCCGATACTACTTTATTCATTTTCTTAGAGCCGTTACTATACCATACTAATGATCCTTTGTCGAAGGAGGGTGGCAGGATACCCACGTCTTTCTTCTTGGCATGATTATATTGAAAGGTTTCTCTAAGTTATTTCTAGGCAACTATTCGTTCAAAGAACAGGTCAACACGGTTTTCCAGTGCTTTAATTGCTGTGAGTATACAGATATTTCCAACAGGCAATACGCTAGATCTCAACCAGTTGGAGGCTTCTTTTGTTGCCATCACGTCCGCCAGAAACACACTGCAGTATTTTGGTAGACTGCTCCTCTTCCAGCCTACCCTAGACGGAATACCAGTGTGAAATGATCTCTCAAATAAGTATCCTGTAAGAGTCAGATCTAGGTTTTCTGAAATAAATTTTTTGAATTCCATAATAGAAGAGTAGTCATTTAATTATGGCTTCCACTGTTAATTGGTCTTAAGCCTGATTGCAGTTCTGGATGCCATCTCTTTGTCTGAGATATCTGTTGGTAAGAGATGAAATAGTTTATTCAGTGCCGCGGAAAGAGTTGTTCTAAGTGCTTCACTTATGCAGATAGTGGCTGATCTTTGAACTTTTGCTAAAAGGTTTGTACCAATGTTGAATGCCGACCAGCACACTACGAACCGTACATTAATACAGACCTAACAGCGGCTTTATAAAGCCAGTGGGCAATATGTTAATTCATTTCCCATTTTGTTTCAATAGCGCGTTTTCAAGAGTAAAGCTGTTGCAGCTTTCTTTACTCTTTCAATTATATTCGGTTTCTATTTTCGGTTTTTATATTCGGTATTTAGCTCTATCTTTGAGAATTGGTTGGGTGCCGTCAATATAAATAGGGTCTACCTGTCGAAAATTTATATTTTCTAGTGAAAAGGACTACATAAGTGTTTTGTGGATTTACTGAGAGTCAACTGTTTATAGTCCATTTAGCTAGCTGATTTAAAGCGTTCTGAATTAGGTCTCTTAGATATATTTCAGAGAGACAGCGATAGCAATGTCATCGGCATAAGCAATCACTTAGCCCCTTCTATAGTATTAGTATTAGTATTAGTATAGTAGTTCATTTATCACTAAATTTCATAATTGGTATAATCCAATTTCGAAAGATTTATAAATTACGTATGACCAGTTGCAATACATTGATGTCATTCAATTAAATGTGTATGGCATGGAATATAATCTGTTTAATTTTTGTTTTTATTTTGTGACAGTTCACAACTGCATTTGTTATTTTTTTTTTAACTTTCCTTAAATAAAAATTTAACCTCACCTCATCAAATTCAAAGAATGTTTTTAAGAACAAAATCCCGGCCGCAAAAACAAAACACATGTCATCATAAAAAAATTTGGTTTATTTTGTTTTTTAAATAGACATCGTTTCATTGAATTCTTTTCGGCATCATTAAAGAAATCTGATTTTATTTTTATTTGTTTGTCTTCAAGAAAAACCCCCTCCCTTCCTCCCTCTTATTCCCACACTAGCCATTATTTCAATTCAGCTTAGTCTAAAATTTATCAAAATGTTGTTGATATAAAAAAATTCCCAAAAAAAAAAAAAAATTAAATAAATGTTGTCAACTCTACTTAAAAAGAGTTCAAAAAGGGCATAATCAATTCGAAAAAAAAACAAAAACAACAAAAATGGTGACCATGAAATTATCGAGGATCAAAACAAAGTGTTTTTTTTTTTTATCTTGTTATCCTATTAATCATCACACCACAATAACAACAATTATATAGCAAAGACAAAAATAACTGTGTGTATAAACAACAACTGTGACACCTTTTCAAGTGTTTTCCTTAAAATGCATATGGTGGGGTCCAATCAATTTTAATGAGGCGCTAAATAGTAGCATGACATTATTTTATTTTCTTTTTCCTGGAGATTTTCAGAATTTAAAAAAAAAAAAATTCTTTTTTTACTTTGAAGTTTTTGTCTCTTTGAAAATTGGAAAATAAAAGAAAATTACATCCGTAGGCGGATGAAATTCTTAAGTGAAAGAAAATTAAAGAAAAATTATTTTTTTTCTTTTGGTGTGGTTTTTTTTTGTTGCTGTTGTTGTCAAATGGCAATGACAATGATGATGATGACGGTAATAATAATCGAGATAATGAAAACTAAATGTTTATTAATAAGTACTTCAGAATAATATGTAAAAACTTGTAGCCGTGGGACGATAGTATAAACGAGATATGTATAAGAACCCACAAGCATATAAAAGTACAAAAAAAGACATAGAAGGAAGCCGCTAGGGAACATACTTCAAAAATAACTAGTCTATCACAGGAACATAAAACAGGACATAACATGCTGAACAACGAGTAATCGTATAGGCTTTTACCTATGTCAAGCTCTAGAAACGCTTGGATATAATAAATTGTTATGGGGCATAACATACCGAAGAAAGGGCGGTTGTCTAGGTTTTTACCCAAATTCAAGAGAAAACGGAACAAATGGATCGAAGTAAAGTAGATGTAGCAAAAACCAAAAGCCCTCTTAACGTCATATTGATCAAAGCTTCACCGTCGGCATATGTAGTTTCGAGGTAATTCTGGAGTTTATTTACCTTAGAACAAGCTTTAATCCTACAAAGGAAATCAATCTGGAGGTACGGGGAAGAATAACCGTTGCAAACCGTTTCTACTTCGGTCAAAATATCTCGGGTAAAAACCCCTATCCCAAAGCACCAATTTTATTTATCTACCTTGAAACTAGCGTTAATCCCACAAACTATATCAATGTGAAGGTACGTCAAAGAATAAAACTATTGTTTCTTTGATTTGTCAAAACATCTCAGGTAAAAGCTCGTATCCCGAAGCACCAAAGATATAATGCCGAACTCTATGAGTTCCATTATGCGGGCATAGTCATGAAAATTAAATTCAAGATACTACAAATGGCTCGGACATCTAGAGTGGATTAACGAAAATATTCCAACCAAAATGATTTTCGAATCCAAACCGGAAGACCTAGAAGACGTCGGGGAGCAAGAAACCTACGTTCCAGAGACGAAATATCAGCAAATATGAAACAATTTCGTATCTTCTACGTAGAGAGAAGCAGCCCGTGACGGACAAAAATGGAGCACGTTGATGAGTCAGTCAATCTACATGATCTGTTAGCCAGCTAAGTAAGTAAGTATAATAAAAGTTTGTACAACAACTTGTATTGAATGTATTAATATCAAATTTTCAATTTATGTATTGAATATGTTTCACAGCCTAATTGACTTGAATTTTTTCAGGAGCGACGCATGCCAAATGCGATAAATAACTTCATCATATTTTTTCATGCGTGAGTTTCAATTTGTCCGCCAATAAGGTCATCGGTTATTATTTAAAATATAGCTTAAAAGGCGTAGGAAAACTAATGCAAATGATTGCATTGTAATAAATTAACAAACAAGATTTGCAGGATGTTCACATAAATTGTAAAAATTTTTGAGTCCTTCGTTGAAAAAATCAAAATTTGGTTTTGGGTGAACAAAATGAAATTTTATTCAATAATAAAAACTTACCGATTTTTCCATTTGGACTATAAGCATCATAACTTCCAGTTGACATTGGTGATGGATATCCATTCGAGATATTTGTATTAAAATTATGACTTTGTGAGCCCGGTGATGGGCTCAATGGTGCTGCTGAACTGGCAGCACTCGGACTAGGTGATGATATCCAATCATCATGACTATAAAATTGTACACAAAAAAAAAAATTTAATTAATTAGTAAATTTATATTATTTATATTATATTTATATTATAATATTTACCCCTCTAATTTAGTCCTTTTATTTGGTACATAAACAATATTATGACCATTTGTACTTCCAGTACTAGTTGATGCTATTGTTGTTATATTTGTACTAGAATTACTATTATTGCCACCTATTCCTCCATTTCCATTATTATTACTATTAACAGTACTACCAACAACACCACCACCACCACCACCACTATTAACAACTGTTGATGAATTAACAACAGTTTGATTAACTGAACTACCAATACTATTATTATTATTATTATTATTATTTTGTGTATTCAAATTATTAACAACATTACTAACAACAGTTACAGAATTTGCTGGTGTTATTGTTATAACATCTTGAATTGGTTCTGATTTTATTGCTGCAACAATAATTTTAGATGTAGATGTAGATGCAGTAGATGATGATGATGATGATGATGTTGTATTATTATCACCATTGATGTGATGATGAAGATTAACAGACGATGATGAAGATGATGATGATGATATTTTATTATTATTTAATATTGTAGTAGTGGTAGTGGGTGCAGTAATTTGTGTTACATTTGTTACTGCTGTATTATTAATATTATTTGAATTATTTCTACCGACGCCACCACCACCACCCCCACCAGGACCATTTCCACCACCAGCTGGTATACCACCTAAAATATGTGTTGAATTATTATGTTGACCATGTCCAACAGTACCAGCTGTTGAATGTTGTTGTATTATAATATGACTTGGTGTTGTTGATACTGTTATTGCAGCAGGTGATGATGATGATGTTTGCGATGAAGATTGATGTTGCTGCTGCTGCTGCTGCTGCTGTGTTTGTTGTTGCGATTGAACATTTAATCGGTACATTTTTTTCATTAAGATAGAATTTATTTTACGCGCTCACGGTGAAAAAAAAAATTAATATATGTATATATATATATATATGTATTTATATATATATAAAAGAGAACAGGATATTTTTTTTATGTTTTGAATATGTGTTTGGATGTATGTTTATTTCTATTCTTAAGAAAATGAATTAATTGCGAATTTCTTTCGGTTTTTGTTTTTTATTAATTAATTTTTTTAACTGTGTAATTTTATTATCCTGAATCAAAATTCGAATTTAATGTCTGAAGTGATTTTCAGATTTGTGAAAATTTAATTAGGCTTCTTCAAAAAATTCGAATTAGAATTTTTGTTGTTGTTTTCAATTTTATTTTTTTTGTTTTTGTATTATTTTCTGTTTCTCTCTTTTTCAAAGTCTTTTTAAGAATTTTCTTGAACGATAGACAATTGCCATTGGAAGAATTTTCATTTTTTGTTTTTGCTTTTCTTTTGTTGTTTTTTTTTGTTTACTTTAGTTTCTTTAACTGTTTGAATTCTTTTTTTTTTTGTTTTGTTTTCTCTTTCTCTTTACAATGTTGTCCTTTTGAAATTTTAATTAAAACACCTTTTTTAGTTTTGCTTTTGTTTTACAGTTTCTGTTTTTATTTTTTAGGTATGTTAAAAGCTTGTAGCAAAACGAGTTAAAAATGTTAAAGTTTTTGTATATTTAAGTTGTTGTTGTTATTTTATGGACTTTAAATAGATGTAGAGAATTCGTGCTTTGATTTTTGTTTTTGACTAATAAAAAAACGTTTAAACGACAAGACGATTTCGACTAGTTAATATTTAATTTTTTTTTTTGTTAAATTTTGTCCGATTTCTTATAGTTTGCGAATGCGAATGTAAACTGAAAGTAAAAAAAATAAAATGTTTTATTAGTTTTAAAGTTTTAATAAAAAAGTAAGTTTATAATAACTTGAAAATAAAGAAATATAATACTTTGTAATGCAATGTCCTGTTTAGATTACGCTGTTTTAGTATCTTTAGTTAGCATGTAGTAGCAGCATGTACAAGCATAATGTACACGGTAATGCTAATAGATATTCAAATCAGTAATTTCTATGGTAGAGTTGAGTTATACTTTTTTTTTACTAGTATACAACACACTAGTTTTAAACATACTAATAACTGGGAGAAAAAATTCAACCCAGGGCAGCCGTACAAAATGCCAATAACAAAAAATTCAACATGAACAAAATCCGCAGTAAGACAAACAGCCATATTCTGTTAGACCCATCTCGCGAGATCGTGTGAGAATATCTCTGAAGAGATAGTTTTGTATTCTGTTAGACCTTTGACGAGACGAGATAGCCATTTTTTATCTGGTGAAAGTATTTTGTGTTTTTTTATCAAAAAATTGAATTAAATAAATAAATTGAATAGATAAAATAGTTAAATAAAGATAAACAATTTTTCATTATTTTTTTTGCATTATTATTAAAATTGTATTTTTGTTTTGCAAAAAAAAAACCATCTTTACTATTATTGTTTTATACTGTTTATGTACTAAACTAAAAAGTATTTAAAACACAAATATGTTTATATTTATTTTTTATTTAAAAAATATTTTGAAACTAAACCCCACTAATACTTTCCAAAAATCTTATAAACCATATTTTGTTTATATACCAATAATTTTGGTTGACAGTAAAAAATCATCAGTACTACCAACAAATAAAATGTTCTATCGCGCCGCTTACAGTGTCTAACAGAAATGCATATTCAGCGAGACGAGACGAGACGAGATGAATTTTTTCTTCTCGTCAACGATGGGTCTAAGAGAATATGGGTGAAAGTCTCCTAACGTCAAATCTCCCAAGACAAAATCCCCAAAAATTAAATCCTTTAAGTTTTGTGTTGCGTTTGTTGGCTAGAAAAAAAAGGAATATCTCCCTTTTCAGGAGCTTGTTTTTTTTTTGCGTAGTCGTTGTTGGATAGGATAAGAACGAAATATCTCCAACTGAGGATTTTGTCTTTGTAGATTTTGTCATCATTAGGGATTTGGTTTTTGTTGTTTTTGTTTTGGGGATTTTCAAATAGAGATTTTGAGTTGGGAATTATATACCTACCCCAATCCAGCAATGTGATATAAGCATGTATTTAAATCCGTAAGAGAACATCATTTAATAGACGGAAAATGTTGCGAATGACTACAAAGACTAATCACCTATTTTTTTTAGTAAATTTTATTGATTTAATAATTGACGAAAATATTACACCATCTACGGTACGTAACCTAGAGCTCTGATTACAAATACAGATGTCTTATACTTAAGTTTTAAGTTCGGCATACATTAGTACAAAATCTATAGGTCCCTGTCCCTATCCCTGTCTCTGAATCAATGGCCAACCGTGTATTGGGTAATGGCAACGACTTAAATAAAGCGTAAAATGTTGTGGGAAGAGGGGAAGGGGTTTATTTGAGTCGCTCCCGGATTCTTACAGTTTAAATATCAAATTTGAAAATGGTTTTATTTATAAAATAAATTTATGTGATTATTAATTTTTTAAATGTGAAATATTAAAATTTCCTAACTTTTAATAAAACGATTTTATTTAAGGCATAATTATACAAAGGCATAACCATATAAGTTAAGAAAAAAATTAGGTATGATTTTTTTAAGCTTATTTTTTTTTTACAAGCAGCCGACCTAGGATAAGACCTTTAATACTTGCTTAAGTTATTAGTTTCACACACAAAGTGGTAAAATTGAATTTATGCATGGTTAAAAAAGAGAGGCGCAAAGTTAAAAGGAAAATTATCAAATTATGTGGAATAAAATGTTTGGTCCGAGAAAAATAATGAATAAAGATTGTATTTCGAGGAGATTGCAAATCCTTCTAGCGTTTGGGCGCACGAAATAAATTTAAATATGAACACTTTTACGACATCAACTCAGTGAAAACCGGTTATGATGGTGAAAGTGAAAAAATTAATATAATCAAGTTAAAACTGTACATTCTAGCATTCACCATTAAAACAGCGAGGTAGACCAGCTATAATACGATAGAACCTCAAAGCCAAGCTAAAGAGAGTATTTAAATACTGAAAGACCAATAATTCAAATCAGAATATTTAGACGTCTCCAAATGTGGATACCCGATTCGGAATAAGATCTTAAAGAAGAAGAATGCAAGCATACAAATTATAACATAAAATTAATTTTTTAAGATTGTCCAAACAGAGTTTTTGAAATGTTGCCATGAAATGCCAATTATATATGTTTTTTATTTTACAAATGTATTGTTTTTTGTTCAGTTGTTTATTTGGCAAAGAAATAGGCATAATAGCAAACATACAAAAAAATGATATGTTTTGTAAATCTGGGCCAAAACCTTAACGTTGGATTCAAGGTAAAGGGCGACATACATTACAATGACAAACTTATCTATACTTATAAAAGCGAAAATTTGTTTGTTTGTTTGTTTGTTCGCTATACACGTCCACAGTTTTAAAGATAGAATTCTGATAAAATTTTGCACAGTTATTCATGGCCAAAAAAGGAACCGGACGCGGTACCTTACAAAGTCATCAAATGACAGGGTTGGGTAGCTGCCGTATAACTCCTAGCACCTAACAGGAATCTTTCAAAAACCATAGGTGTTACAGATCTGAAAATTTACACTTGGTTACTCTTTCACAAATAAAGAAAAACGACTGTTACCGATTTCGTATAAATAACATTTTCAATGAGCTAATGATTTTAACACAGCTCGGTGAAGGTCAAATTTCAGAAGACTTAAGTGTAAAAATTGAAGTAGCAACGATCAGTACAATTATGCAAAGTATTGAAGAATTGACTAGAAAAGTATTTCCGAATTTTTACAAAAAATATGACAATTTGTTTTATTTATCAGAAAATATTGCAGAATATTCCAGGAGGTCCATGTATACCAATCGATAGAATAGATACAGTTATCAATGAAAATATTAGAATATTTTTGATAAACCAATTTTTTTTCAATTCGATTCATAAATCAAACTTCATTGAAGTAAATTCTTTACATTTTGTGTTCGACCCGGACAACATCGGGGATCTTTGCTAGTTAATTATAAAATAAAATCATTATCCTCTTTGGCGAGTGCTTCTCACACTTAAAGTAAGCCTATGGCAACATGACAGCGAACATTGAATCTAATACAACCAACAATGTACTCACCTCATTGTTTTAAACGATTGAAGAGCATTAAAAAAAATTAAATATTTAAATGAAGACTGATTAACTGACTTTGGGGTCAAAAAAGAAGTATTCATTCATTTTGCAAACTGACATTACAATATTGAAAAAAGCAAGTTATTTCCAGATTAGATTCAGCAAGAGTTTATTAATAAATTTTAATTTTTGTTCAGCATAGAACGAAGTTAGAATACCATACAAAAATATAATTTTGTATACATACTCGTCAGTCTAATTAAATTTTATACACCAATTAAATATAAATTCTAAAGCATTACTCAAAATATGTCATCACAAAAGTATATTGCAAGTGTTATTTAAATAATGCAAGCTTATGTTAATTAAGTTAACGCCAAATAAATTGTTGAAATATTTCAATTTCTATTCAAGAACCCACCACAACAAAAAAACAAAAAATATAAAATAATCTGAAAAAAAACAAAACCAGAAAATACATTCTTAATCCTTAAATTTTTTTTTTTATTGTGACAAATTTATTACAGTACAAAACCACATTTTAAAATAATTACGACAAAAAAAAATTACCAATTCGACCACTGAATATTTAATAAAAAATTCAAATAAATTGTCAAATAATTTCCAAAATAAATTTCATACTCGAAAATAGTTCCGAAAAGCTTCCGCATCCAGATTTCACCATTAAATTATTATGATGGATATAATGAACTTGTATTGGGGTCTATATATGATATTTTTATTGGGTTTTATTTGGAATTATCAGATAAAAAGGATTTGGAATTATTTTATTTTACACATTTTATGGATATGTCCAATATCTTCTAAATAACTAGAGTTGTAGCAAGCTAGTCATTCACAATTTTCTTCCATTCTGCTCTATCTTGTGCAAATGTTCTCCATTCGTTAATCCCAATCTTTCGAAAGTTGTCGTCGAATTTCCATCTTGATCTTGGTCAATCTTTTGCTCTAGTATTGTAAGTTACTGCGTCTAATATTCTTTTTGGCATTCTTTGTTCATTCAACTTCACCACATGTCCTGCCCGTCTCAGTCTTTCTGCCTTAATAAATTTTAAAATATTGTATCCATCAATTAGTAATTCTAGCTAATTTTTTGAATCGTATTTGGTACTCACCATCGTAACTTATTTTGGGAACAAATATTCGTCTCAGTATTCTTCTTTCGAATACATTGTCATGGTTCAAGTTTCACAGGCTAAAACCGATTGTATTATGGTTTTGTACATTCTTACTTTAATTGTTCTGTTCAAAATGTTAGAATTGAAAAGGCCTTTATATGCGTAGAACCATTTTGTTGGTGTTTGGATTCTATTATTAATTGTCAAATGCATTTCATTTTTTATTAAGGCACCTAGGATATATGCAAAATTTTACTCCTTTAAAATTGTAAGCATTTATTTTTATAGTTTGGACGGATCATCTTGTTTCTGTGCGAGCTATCCTCATATATTTGGTTTTACTCTCGTTACTTTTTAATCCTATAGGTTTCTTTTTCTAGAGCCAGAAATATTTCTTCTAATTTGTAACAAAATGTGTCTACAATTGCAATATCGTTAGCATACGCGATATACTATGGGTGACCTTATAAATATGTGCCCTCCTCTATCTTAATTTTTAATCTTCTCACCTTTTTTCCTGATTAAGTGTCCTTACAAGCGTTTACAATATTCAACTATACAAAAAAAAACCTGTATGGAACCTAGAAGGTACCAAAAATATCTTGGCACAAAAATTTTAAACCTGAAATCCTGTAAGATCTTGATGGCCAAAAAAATCTGTTAAAAATTTAAATGAATATGAGAAATCGAAGATGGAAATGCCTACCTATAACCAAAACTTGTATATAATCCAGAAAAAACCTGAAAGATGTCGACGCAAAAACTTGAAGGCAAAAATATAAAAAGATATTGAAAAAATGAGTGAATTTGGATCATAAATAGATGGATTAAAACCAAAGAGAATGAACAGATCTCCGGATCAGAATCATGAACATGACTTAAGGCACCATGCACTTGGTGTAATCGAGAAGAAAATTCTTCGCCGGATATTTGGCACTGAAAACGACAATGGGGATTTTAGAGTAGAAAGTATAATGCCAACTCTTTGAGCTGCATAATTTTATCTTTTTTTAATAATGGAGAGTTCTTTGTAAGCGCAACCTCTTACGATCTATTGCACTTTCCCGTTTATCTTGGAATTGTAGGTATATGTCCTTGATGAAAGCTATTATTATCTTGATATCAATTTTAGAATCAGGCAATGTGCATTCTTGGAAATATTTTTGTCTTTGAACCCTGGTCCAAAAGCACCGGTTTTATCCCTGAGTTTTGAGCCATCAGTTTACCATACTGTAGCTCCTGAAGGTAAGCTCTTATTAAACTTTCAACTTATTCCCTTTAGATATTAGTACAATGAAGTTTCTGCGGCAATCGATTACTTTTGTCACATAGTCTGACATTGCAATTGTTTCGGTTCCTTGTTTAATTTTCTGCAGGATCTAACTGTGTCCTGATTCTTTGTGTTTGAGGTTATTTGCTAGACAAAACCTTTCCGCTGTTATTCCTACCGTCTTCATCAGGTATAGTCGAATCGGCGGGAGTTCCAGAAGTACGGCACGGTTTGATTGCTCCAGTAGTCTCAACACATACTATTCTTTGTATTTTGGGAAGTTTGTCGCGTAACATAATATTATAGGTCTGATTATAGATTTGTAGAGACATACAGTCATCTCTGGAGATAATCCACATGCTGGATAATGAGGTGGAGGTAATCATGAAAATTCAAGTCAAGAGACTACAATGGCGCGGACACATAGAGCTGATGAACGAAAATGGTCTAGCCAAGAAAACCGTCGAACCCAGAGCCGAAGGTAGAAGAACAAACCTTCGTTGGAATGACGAAGTTTTTTTTTTTTTTTTATTACTCTACAGTAACTTAGGTAGAATCACCTTTTCGTGCTTAATTAAGTACGGTACTGCAATAAGTATCGACAAATATGAAACAATTTCGTATTTTCAAATGGAAAGAATCCGCCCGTGACCAAAAAAAATGGAGGACATTGATGAGTCAGGCCCAGGACGTACATGGTTTGTTGGGCACCTAATTAAGTAAATAAGAATGAACAGAGAAATATTTACCAGGTTATATGTGCCACGAAGCGCTAACAGAAGTAGTTTGGACGTATCCATAAATTTTTCAAAAGTGCCTTTATAACTCTCTAATGGCACAAAACTTCTATAACGCGTCATACACTTGCTACCCTAATATTTTAAGGTTAAACAAAATCTATTCGGAATTATCACTCCATTCCATATTCTTTAAATTTCTGTTTTCATATAAGCAAAAATTCATAAAAAAAACCTTTTTTTTTTGCTTTTGCAAAAACACAACTGTAAAAAAAAAATTACACAAAACTGTTGAAAAAAAAAACACTTTTAAAATAACCTAGTGTGTACTTAGTTATCCCTTAATAAATTTCATACATGAATGTATATGTAATAAAAATCCTCAAAATATTTCGCAAATCGTTTTTACTGGCTCTATAAAAGAAAACGCAAAAAAAACCAAATTTTGTTTGTTTCTTTTTTTTTTTTTTTTTTTATTTTTGCAATTTAATTTCTATTTATTTTGTTTTTTTGTGAACTTCGTTGTTTATTACGTCGTCTCTCATTTAATATATTTGCACTTCGGCCTTTACAAATAAAATTACAAATATACAAAAAAAAAAGAAAAAAACAACAACAAAAACATAAAAAAAACTAGGTCAATGCAGCAGTTTATTGCACTAAAAATTCATCATTGACGTTGTTGTAATAATATCGGCTTATCTTCTTATTTACATATATTCCCACGTATACACACTCACACACACACACATACACATATTGAGTTAAATATTTATATTTCTTAAATGTATACAAATTTTATGGATTTATATATAAGTATTAATACATATATGTACAACATATTATTATGTAGGTACGTAAATACGTAAATAAAATTGCAAAGCATTTTTTAATAATAACAGTAACAACAACAACAACAACACACAAAAACCGACAGCAATTATATTTTTAAGGCGATTTTTTCAAATTACAAAAAAAAAAAAATTATCAATTCAACAAAACACAATAAACCTATACACAAATACTTCAACATAAATAAAAAATAAAAAATTTAAAAAGTACAACTACGCAAGCATCAGCAATAAACAATGCAAAAACACCTACCCACTCATTCACTACAAATTTTCAATTCCATTTCATTTCATTTAAAAAACCATTTTTTTTTTTTATTCAAATTTTTATATCCTATTAAAATTAAAAAAAAAAAAAGTACACATACCCTACCCTACAAATCACCCTTTTACTTAACCCTCCTCCTACTTTACACATTCTATGTTTTTTTTTTGTCTTATTTTTTTTCTGTTTGTTTTTAAAATGACAACACCCTATAATTCACTAAAAACAAAAAAAATGTGAATGTGCCACTATATAAAGTCCTTTAAACTGTTATTTTGTTAAGAACAAGGGATTCTAGGGGTGGGGAGAAACCTAGAGTATGTTATGTGTCAAGTACGATTTTACAATAATAGAAAAAAAGCAATAAAAAAAAAATCATAAAACAAAAAAAATGCACCAAACACATACATAAAAACAAATATAACATTCATTTATATTATTGCATACTGACACACACATACATGTTAATATTTATCTAAAAATAGAAAATCATACAATATATTTTTGTATCCTCCTAACTAACGTACTGTATATAGATATAAAATTATATTTACTAAAACATAAATTTACTATTATAAAAATAACGGTATTAAAATAACAAAAACAAAATTTCATCATAGTGTGGCATAAAACTAAAATGCACACGTGTGCCCTAGAATTTTTTTGTCAGGGCATTTGCACTAAGATTGCAAAATAAATAAAAAAAAAAAAAAGCTTTTCAACCCTATCTGCTTTCTTCAGCTTTTCCTATAGTCCTATCTCTTTCCTTCTCTAATAAATTGTTATTACGCTAATACTTTTTTATATCTCATTGAACTCATCTTAAAGAAAATCGCATGCATAGAAAAACTAAAATCAAGGGGTGGGTAAATGCACAAAAAATTATTTTTTTTTTTATAACTGTAAATTGTATTAGTTTTATTGAGTCCAACTATTTTTTATTCATTTTTATTTTTAGGGTTTCGTAATATTATATACAATATATATGTATATATAATTATTTATAGATATATATATATATATATATGTATTTTGATTTCGTCCCTGAAACTATGACATGTATATGTTTTCTGTTTTCATTGAAATATTTAATCACTTATGAGTTTCAAGCCCACCGCAGTAATCAATTTTTTAGTTCACTCACTTGGGTCAAACTCATCAGTTTGGAGTATTTGTTGTATATTCCTTCCGTATAGTAAGTGGATTTTTATGAAGCGAATTACTAGCCGAACATCCAAACAATGCATTTTCATATATTTTTTTGCCAATGGTCAACCCCATTTTCTTTTCAGTTCTTGCACTTTGAAGTGCTAGTGTCAAACTAATCTTATTCAAACGACACAGGTCAAATTATTAATTTTAGTCTCATAGAACATAATTTCATACATGTCGGAACAGTGTTCTGTAATAGGGGACGAATATATTTAACAGACTAACAATTGATTACATCCTTAGACTTAGATTTTGGTATCGAATCACTATCCCTTATACTTAGCTATTTTATATAAAATTCATACAACTGTAAAACTGCTTGCGCTCAGCTTACCGAATTCAATTCACACTCAGCATTGCAGAATTAAATATCCATATTTCAATGTTTCACTGTTCTCGGTTGGATTATTACCCCTCATCATTTTTAATCCTTTAAAAATTATACCAGCTTATGTTTCTAAACTATCGTGAAATTAATTTCCAAACTCACCCTACATAAATGTAAAAACATATTTTAGTTTGTATTTAGTTGGTAAAAGCTTTGTATTTAAAATTTCTGAACCCGTTAGAATTAGTTTTACAGAAGAAAAAAAAATTGCCTATATTAATTTTTCAATAAACGATTTGTCATCCCCTTTATTATGTTATCCTTGATTTCATAATAACCAAACATTTTTTGTTTTTCCTTTTATTTTTTTTTTAGACAAAACATTGAACTGTTACATTCTCTTTTCCTTTCTCTTTCTACTTTCTAGTTTTTCATGTTCTTTAACCCACTCTTCTCTATTTCTGTTTCTATTTTGCCCAATTCTTCTCAAACATTTTATAACGAAAATGTATGTATGTACGTACAAGTATTTCGTATTTAATGAAAAAATCTGAAAAAAAATAGAAATCAGTTCGTGTTGAAATCGTTAAAAACAGTTAGAGCGCATTTTGTATATTATTTACTGTTATTAATGCGATGACACACTACAAATAAGCAAAAAAAAAATAAATAAAAAAAAATTTGTTTTCTTATTTTCTTTCCTTTTTTTGCTTTTATTTCGTATGCAAGAGAAAAAAAAATGTATTTTTTATTTGCAATTTGGATTTTAGGCTTTTACAATTTTAAACCTTTTTTTGTATGTTCATATGTATGTATGGGTGGGTGAATTTGCCAACGAAGGGTAGTATTCAAAAATAAACCGAAATAACAAACGGGTTACTTGAGTCATGGCTTTAAAAAGGTAAAAAAATTTCAAAAGTATTCGAAATAGGTATTCCTATCCACCTACGTATTGTCAATATTTTCTGAATAGGTAAATGGAAGAAGAAGAAGAAGAAGACTTATGCGTATAGGTTCACTTCACAGTGCCGTGATGGGATTTAAGAATAACTAATCGCTTTCTTGATTTCATTATTTTTCTAATATAGCTCTAAGAAATGTCTTTGGTTAAATATATTTTTACTCTATTGCAAGTTATCGCATGATATTCGGTTGGATGTAGTTCGGGTAATCGTTTCCATGTTGTATACGAATCGATCAGTATTTTTTGCTAATTTTGTTAAGATTAAATACATTCAATAAGTTTTTCGTTAAATACGACAGTTATAATAACTATTAATGCAGGCGTAGTAAAATAAATGCTTAATCTGCACGACGCTGATGCAACACCGACAAATATATGAACACAAGCGCCTGCTCTTTAAATGCGCAGATTACTGCACAACATGCAACTATGAACAAAACATCTTTTTTGTTGCGCAGACGCGATCACTACTAACACGCTTGCAACAAATAAATTGTGTAACTGTAGTATAAAGTTAATGTTATAGGTATAGTGTATGCAAATAAAATGAGGCTGAAAGGCTGTTGTAAAATATAATAAAACTAATGTTAGTAAACAAAAGAAGGATATGTCAATATGCCAACATTTTCTCGACTGAACATTCAAAGAAATTTTTTATGCAGAGTTCATGAAAGTGGAGAGAAAAGAAATTTGATATAAAATAAAATTTCTTACATGTGTAACTGGTTCCGCATTGACAAAACATATTGAACCAATATACATGTACTTCATAGACTTCAGGCTGGGTGATGAAGTAAAGAAAACGGGACAACACATTTTATTCTTATTGAAAAAAATAAATTAGGTTCTCCTGGTTGAGTTTGGATTTAGTCAAATTGTATTTAATTCACTGGAAAATACTTCCAAAATTTATTTAAACGTCTGGCACCACATATAATACATCTATGTTACAATAGGCCTAGCTACGTTATAGCTATAGATGAAGTTATCCAATGAAAAACATAATCTAATTTCATCTAGAGTCTGCAGAAAATAATAAAATACAATTTTTAATACGTTGTGTGTTTTATGAAGTTTTTAATTTCAGATCTTATCACATATGATATGGAAGCTTGAACATAAGCTGTAAAAATTTTTTTCAGTATATGAGACAAATTAATTTCAACAAACTCAATTTTTGTAACCATTATTGGCTGACTTCGTTCGTGTAACCATTATTAATCTATAATATATATTTAAGAATTGTGTCGGTTCAACAAGACATTATTCCAGATTTTACTGGATTACTTTTAATTTTCATTGAAAAAGCATACAATTTGAACTGCGTGATTTTAATTTTATTAATTCACATCCAGAATCTATTAATTACAGCTTAAGAGAAAGTTTTGTTAAGAATTTTGTGTCAAACCAGATGGTTTATTTTGAACCGACATAATTCATTTGAACCGACATGGTTTATTTTGAACCAATATGGATTTTTTTGAGCGACTTAGATTATTTAAACCGATATATGGTTTATTTGAGCCGATATTGTTTTTCTTTGCACCGACATGGTTTATTCAAATGGAAATGTTTATTTAAACGAAAATGGGTTATTTCAACCGACACGATATTATTTATTATTATTACTAATCAAGAAAACCGTGGTTTCAAACTAAGCTTAGTTAATTTACATTTTTTCTCTGCAGGTTCGAATATTTTAAGAAAAAAATTGACAGAATGATTGTTAAGTTGACGATTAGTCGCCGGTGAGGAACTCTATACAGACGATTTACTTTTTGAAATCTCTTATAAATTCCCGTTTGATTATTCAAAATTGCAGATCTGAGTCATTGTCAAACGCTCTTACGTCGTAATGTCAATTTCTGAATCAAGGGAAAAGTATATACAACTCTATTGCAAAAAAGTTGGCCCAAGTCTTGTTTGTATTTTGAATTCATTTCAGTACTGGCATAATGATTTTTAATTTTTTTCTTATTTTTCCCATATCCCTCAGTAGATGCGATATAAAATCCAATCTTTTATAGATAGTAATTTCTAACTCCAAAACATTTTGTATTGTAATGATATGTTTAAAGGTTGGCCGCGCCGACTTTTTTGCAATAGAGTACCTAAAAACATTTAAATTTTTTGCCAGCTGTCATTGCATTCCAGTAGAAAGTGATAGGTTAAAGTGAGATGGTATAAGAGGATTCCTCATTTTGGTGAGTAGAATTTTGTTAACTTCTGCGAAGAGAAAATGACTGCAGAAATGAAAGATAGCAGACTGAACTAAGCTTTTAAGTTAACAAATGTACCTTATACAAAATGTACTAAATTGTTTACCGAATTAAGAAACAATCATAAGTAGACATTGAACAAAAAAGATGGCCCAACTTAAAAGGAATAAATAATTTCGACTTAAAGAAATTCGGCGGGTGCATGATCCATCATTTCTCTCTGATTGAACAGACATTTAATGGATAGAAAAAATTGGCCAATTTAAAAAAAATAATTAATTTCTAATAAAACAAATTTAGCGGAGCCCATCACTACATGTCTGATATACCACAGCACCACATGTCTAATACACAAATTCAGCATCTATCAAATGTCTAATGATTTTTTTTCTCCCAATTACAATGGCAGCACTGTAAGAAAAATATAATTATAACTGATAAACAATTCTTATTAAAGATGGCATTTGGGGAAAGTAGGTGTGAATTGTGTTGCAAATTTTATGTTACAAATTATCCAATTTGAAATTATTTTTCTCACAGTCTCTGCCATTGTAATTGGGTGCAAAATTAGATATAAGAATCGAAAATGATAAATTGGTTTCATAAAATACAAATAAAAATGTTTATGCCATAATCGTGAGACGTGAACCCACTCTATAACATTCCACCCTACTCGTATTTGTGTATATGTGTATATGAATAACGGTAAATAGAATAAAAAAAAAATACATTTTTGTTTTTTTAAATTTTACAAAGAATTACACTTGAAATAGATTTAAATAAAGTGAGAGCTCTTTACACGTCACAACAAGTACTTATAGCGGAGAGATAGAGACGATAATAAAATAAATAGTACCTTTTTTTTATGAAAAGGTCAGGTCAGTTGAAAGAACTGCACACGATATTTTCTTCATGTACGGATTTTTCATTTGTAAACTCTATGCATTCGTATATACACATATACATACACACGCATATATAAAGCGCATCAAGGATATGAATGGTAATTAATTGCATAACTTTTTTTTTTTTGCCATAGAACGAAAGAAAATATATCCTTTGAACTTTAATTTCTTTATATTTGTTGTTGTTTTGGTGGTTATTTTTTTTTTGTTATTTTATAAATCAGTATTTATAGCTTTTAGGAAGTAAATATTGTTGAAAACTTTAAGTGAAATAAAAAGGATTAAACTATGAAAAGGATTTACGATGAACGAATATTGAAAATAACTGTATAAAAATATTATTTTCTTTGTAAAAGAAAAGCAAATCAGCGGCGAAGAACGATAGAAGACATGCAGACAACATAAGTTCAATTTTGTACAATTTAATAATTGACAAAATTAATAGAGAAAACGGAGTAGGTTAATGATGGTCAACCATCAAAACCAAATAGCAGTTTTTTAATATGCCGACAATGATGACTGGCATTGATTGAAGAAAATTAAAATAATGTCCAAAACTTCTATATATATATATATAAAATGATTTCGAGACGTAGAATAAGATGATTAAACGAAGTCGAAGATAGCTGTTTAAAATTAAAATTAACAAAGTGTGGACTCGGTAGCGGAGTGATAAAGTACTCGAGTATAGTAATGTAACGACCGAGAAGCACGGGTTTAAATTCCGAGAAACCTGTTCAAATGAAAATTACTGAAAAGTACATATGATATATATATATTTATAACACCTTCACCAAAAAAGTGTAACTGTAAAATATGTTGTAGAAACAATTTTATCTTGTACGGATATCAGTAGCAAAAACAAAAAAGTATAATGATTTCAAAAATCGCAATACAAAGTAATTGAAAATCTACCCATTAGTATCAGCTAAAAAATGTACGAGATATTAGTTTCAACTAGATATTTTCAGCTTTCAACTTTTTCAGCTTTTAGCTTTCAAGATCATATTGAAATAACTGCATTAAATAATTTACAAATTTGAAAGCTGAAACTAAAATGCAAACAAATAAGGCCGCCTCTGGTTGCCATACATATACCTATCAACATCGCAAGCAAAACTAAAATTTACAAAAACCTGTGTCAAGCCTATATATTATAAGCCAATTGAAATGGAGCAGACATATCGGCTTTCAAAACTAAAAATGAAAAAGATGTCTGAGACAAAGAAACTAATTGATAATTTTCCCAGTTAGAAAACAAAAAAACCGCACATGATATTTAAGATAAAGTTTGATGAAGAAACGGGAAGAAAAAGTGAAGAAACGATGGCAAAAATTGTCTTCGAAGTCATATCAAATGATAATGGTCTATAATGAGGACACCAGAAAATAGGAATGCAATACCAAATCTGACAATTTGAAGAGCACCAAACATTTTAAAACACATCGCGAATCAACGATACCAAAATTTTAATTGTTTACAGTTAAATCTGTGGAAGTAAGAAATTTTAGTTTTTCATATAACTTGACTTGTAACAATCTGTCTGTGTCACATGGAACATTTGGATTGTTGTTAGTGTAGAAAATTTTTATATTTATAATTTTACAATTTTATATTACCAATATATTAAGAATATCCCGATACAATAATACAAAAAAGTGTTTTTAACCTATAACTGCAAAGCCTGAACTCAAAATAAGAATCATCTTCACCATCAACATTTATATAAATGGTCAGAAAATAACCCATTCAAATACCACCAAATATTTTGGTATAACGTTAGATGCGAAGCTTTGCTGGAAAGCTCCCATCAAAAACAAGAAAGAAGAAAATTACAAATCCGCTATAGAAAAATGATAGCTAATAGCTAAGCGTTCTATCTTGACAATACAAAACGAATTTCTGCTCAATAAACAAATACTGAAATTAGTATGGTCATATGCCATCCGCAGCTATGGGAATACAGCAAAAAAAGTAATAGAGATATTATTCGCAGGTTCAGATTAAAGTCCTAAGAAACATTCTGAATACACCCTAAGTATATCAAAAACGATGACCTACATCGAGATTTGCAAATAGAATCTATAGATAAAGAAATGCAAAATTTTGCAAGCCACGAAAAAAGTCTTCAGCGCCATGTAAATCTCAAGTATTTCCAGCTTCTGGACAATATAAATATAACCTATATATAAATACAAAATAAAAAAATATAGTTATATAAATATAGAAATATAATATATATAAGTTAGTACAGCAATAGAATGTCAAAGGAAAAGTTAGTTAGACATTGTTGAATGTAGTCAATTAAAATAAAGTCAGAAAAAGATTGCTCACTGGTCCTATTTAGGACTAGATCGCAATTTAGGAAAGGTTTGGTTTAGTGGGTTAAAATCCCACGAGGCTCATTGTATCTTCTGAATATTCCCACCGGCCTACGTATAAAAAAAAACGATCAACATCATTATCCTAAAAGCCCATCAGTGAGGCGGACAAAGATGAATTTTATATTTTTTAAAATATTAAATTTTCATACCAAAATAAATAAGCAAAGTGAAATACTAGATCAGATCAAACGAAGAACAGTATTTGTATGTAAATCAAAACATTATTAAAAGTTTAATAGGACACAAAAACCAAGACATATGACGGAGGAGGGTGAATGAACAAATGCTTGACTCACTTCTTTAAATAAAAAAATGATTTGGAGACGTAGAATAAGATGCTTAAACGAAGTTGAAGATAGCTGTTTAAAATTAAAATTAAAAAATCTGTAAGTGACTAGTAGCCGAGTAGTTAATCACTCGGGTGTAGTAATATAATGAAAGACCGTTCAAATCCCTTGAAAGACGAAAAAATTTTCATATTATAAAAATTACTGAAAAGTATATGTATAATATACTGGTATACATCGACTAACGACCAAGATAGGTCCCTAGACATCGGTTGTAAGTCGATTTGGTCGTAAATCGATTTCCATCAGAAAAAATAAAAAACCCTAGCTGTTCAAAACAAATTCATAATTAAATTTTTATTACTGATTAATTCGGCGAAAAGCTTTAGCCATTTTTTTTGGCGTTAACTTTTTTTTGTGAATTATCTTCATCATTTTGAATTTGGATTACTGGCACGCTCTGCAGCACTTTGCTCTTCAATATTTTGTGAATTTTCATTCATAAGACTATTCTTGTTGAATGGATGGTTAATATTATCTCTGTCAACATCTACAGCAAGCTGTTGGCCAAGCCCTCTCAACCGAACAAAAATTTAAAAAAAATTGGTCGCAATTGTGAATGGTGGTAAGTCGGGGAGTCGTAAAGTGGTGAGTAAAAAAGCAAGAATAATTGAATAGAACCTATATAGAAATATAAAATAAAAAAATATAGTTATATAAATATAGAAATATAATATATATAAGTTAGTACAGCAATAAATTGCACCACAAAAATATTAAAATTTTAGCAAGCTCTTGGTGCTGAATACTTAAAACATTTCAAATAGTTACATCAAATAAATGACGGTTATTTCCAAACAGTAAAACATGGTTATAGTCGCTAAATTTCAGTAATATTTCTGACTACCTATAACCGTTTTGTGGCTATAGGCGTAGTCAAAAAAAAAAAATTGCATCTCTATAAACAAAATCAAATTCAATAAAATATCTTTCGTAGGTATAACAATTTTCAACTTTATTTTATTCATAAATAGCAATTCTGTTATGTAATCACAAAATATACATATTTGTAATAAATAACAGTAAAAGATAATATATAAATCAGTTTTTTAATAAAATAATTCACTTTTGACTTATTTTTTTGTTTTATTGAAAAAATTGGCGTTATATAATGTGACTATAAACGACATATCGATTGTATGAACTTATGAAGCTTATTACTTTCTTTCAAAAAAATTGTTGCCTATAACAGAATTGTGCCTAAAAACGTTTTTGATTATAGCCGAATTAAAAATACATCGATCTACTACGTTGAGAGTAATGGGATTTAATTGTGTTAAGTTATATTGAAATTAGTATTAATTTCGTCATAAACTATTAGGTATTATACTTTAATTTCATTATATATATATATATATATAAGAATCAAGCGATTCAGAAAACAACACAGTTATACCAAAACAAATATTTCTTTTTATATAAAATCGTATTTGAAAGAACTGCTTCTGTGCAATTGCACAGGGGATTCACTAGTATATATATATTACAACCATATCGGGTATAATATAATATAATAACTTGAAAAACAAATAATATAATACACAATATACAAAATATTATATTATACCAAATTTTACCATTGCGAAAAGGGAATGGACCTGTATGTAGTTGAGCTGCAGTTTATCTGCAGATTCCACTGTTATTTAATAAATAAATAAATATATCTGTAAGTCCACTCTAACACTAAATTTTTTGCAATTTTTGCTTTTTTTTTGTTAGAATTAACAAGTCTGTAATACAAATTTGCCTCAAGAAAACAACGAGGTTAAAAATTAATCGAGTTGTAACATCAAAAATGTAAATCTGAAAAATTTCTAAATTAAATTTTACAACTCACATTTCTTTTGATGTTTATTTAACATATCAGAAGGGTTAAAGCAAACAAATAATAAAAAAATTTAATTGAAAAAAAAATATTGCGTAACTCATTACAACAATTAATTTTCAAACTTATTTTCTATTTTTATCCAAGTGCATATACATATATGTACATACATATGTAAAATCCCAGAAAATCAATGTAGCGACAATCAGTGATTGTTGTTCTCTAACTAAGAGGTAATATGTTGTTTTGTTGTACTTGAGCTATATTACATTCTTAGCACAAAATAAAACTTTTATTTATTTATTTTTTTTTTTTTTGTTTGTAAAAACATCCTCCTCTCTTCGTTTTAATAACCTTTATAAAATAGCAAAATTTAAAACATATTATAATAATTCTATAAAACTACTATTTTATAAAAATAAAAATAATAAAAAAACAAACATAACAAAAACTTTTGTACATATGAGAAGAGTAGTTTTTAACTAATAACTTTGATGTTCAACCCTGTTGAAGTGCATAAAATCCAAATTAACTAAAATTATTCTCTAAATATAACTACTTTTTTCTACATAACTTTTATGATTTTTATAATATGTTTTTTTTTTTTTATATTTTTGTTGTTCCAATTTTATTTTACAATTCATATTATAAATAGCAACCCGTCATAAAGTCGTCTCAACCTAGATTACTGGTTTTGTTTATAATTTTTCTTTTTTTTTCTGTTACTGATTGCTCTCTCTTTCTTTCTCTCAGTTGTTTTGATTGTGATACAAAATGTGTTGCCATTATGCAGAAAAAAAATAATAATAAAAAAATAAATAAAGTTTTCCTACCAACACATTTCTGTGATGCTCTAGTTTGACACAACAACAACAACAACAACAACTTTAAATAAAAAGTAAGTCAACAAAAAACCAAAGTATAGAACTAAAATGCAACTGAAACAAAATGAAACCAACAACAAAAATAAGAAAAAATTTGTTTTTATGAAAACTCAGCATCAAGTCAATAAAAACGAATAAAACGAAAAAAAAAAACTATAACAAAAAAAATAAATAAAACTAGGAAAAATTTGAAAAAAAAAGAAAGAAAAATTATGGCGCCATTTTTGATTTTTGTATTTTTTTTTGTTTTTCATTTGCTTCCTTCATTCTTTTTTTCTTCTATTTTTGTATAGCAATTTCCTTTTTTAGTATGAATTTTTAAAATGATTGGAAGGTTATGTTGAAGACAAAAAAAAACAATAACAAAACAAAAAAAAAATATCAACGTTGTGTTATGAAAATTTTTGTATTTTTGTATAGGAAAATATCAATAAAATGAATTTTTCTGATGATGCAATTTTTTCTCAATGATTTTGGAGGGAAATTTGGCGTCATTTCAAAGAACAGCATTATTTAACAGTTATACATTTAGTTAGAAAAATAAAATAGATATTTTTAAATTTAATTAGAATTGATTTAAAATATCTAAAAAATTAAATCATTTTAAATTAAGTTTTTGGGTACCTACAGAGTTTAAATTAAAAAAACAAAAAAAAATTTACTTTACAAAAAATTCTTATTTTTTGACGTAGAAACCGAATTTGCATAAAAAAAACCTCTTCCCATTTGAAAATCTCGATTTCGGCCAATTTCGGCCAATTTCGGCGAATTTTGGTCTTAAAAAACCCTTTTCCGGTCCTTCCCAGAAGTTGCAAATATCAACAATCGATAGAGCACCCTCTGAAACACCCGGTATAATTGCAATGCAAAAATGTGTTCATAATTGTAATATGGTGTGACAATTTTCATTATTTTTATTTTAAATTGATCCGATTTGATAAAATTTATTGTTTGATCAAACAGCTAAGGCTAAGATCACTAAGCAAAACTATTTTTGTAAAATTATTAAACTTATCTAAATAAAGAAAAAAAAAATTGTTTATTTATTACTTTACTGCCCGGGATATATCGGTATATCGACGAATTTATTAGAGCAATGTTAAAAATTTATTAGGACACAAAAACTAAGATATCAAAGATTTATGACGGAGGAGGGTGAATGAAAAAAATGACAGAAGATATAAAAATACCATAAGTGTGATAGAAAAACAATTATAAAATATCGGAAGAATGACCATAAATATCGGAGAATATTTATAAAAAAAATATCTTCGCAACGGTATATTTCCTATAGTTATCGCCTATATTTTCAATACTAACATAAAAAATATATTTACTTAAGACTAAAGTCCACTCAAAACAATACGACATAGTTCTTCTACTAGATTGGCGTCACAGAATGTCGATTTTCCGTCATTTTAATTTTCTAACAACAATTCGAAAACAACAAAAATAACATTTTTAATTTAATGATTTCGAACTGTTAAAAGAAAATGTCGCATAGGAACAACGACAAATTTTGAATTTTGATCAAATTTTTGCCGCCGACATTGTCCTGTCGTAATATTTGCTATTAATTAATATTGCACATGGCTGTAGTTTAGACATTGTATATACATCGCTCAAACATTATTTGACATATTTTGTCCACATACAACATCGTGTCGTTATCATTGGACTTCAGGCTTAACACAAAAAAATTGTTTACAGAATTGCATTTTATGGATAAAAATGACATTTCAATTTTGGTATGTATATAAAAATTGGTATACGTATAAATATTATAATTTTACTTCCTCGTTCACATTAATAGTATACTATACTGCTCTTTTTCTAAATTTCAATTTATTGTTCAAAAATTTCGAATAAAAAACCGGGCATACTAAGCATTATAATTGTTCAATATTGTACATTAGGGAAATTCCCGAAATAGAAAGCGTTATAATAGCAAAATTTTCGCATGATACTGAAATTTTGACAGTAGATAACAAAATAGAAGAACTAACAAATACCTAAATTACAAAAAACTAATGATGAAATGTTTGGTTGATCAAAAAATAAAAAAATAAATTAACCGAGTCGAAATCTACTCACAAAAATTTCATAAATAGAAAAATAGAGAAGGACTATGAATTAATAATTGTCATTATACTATATGAAAACATTGGAAAATACTTGCGGCTTATGACATAAGATATCAAATTTATTTGCAAAGAGCATTTAAATTACTTTTATTCGTTATTCTATTTAGATATTAATAAAGACGAGGGTAAGTCTGGTTGTTAAATCCAGGGGTTTGAACTCAGTGGATTCAGCTTACGCTCGTTTGATACTACGTTTGATACTACGTTTTTGATTAGTTGATTTGTTGCGTGTGCAGCTTCATACTATTCAGAAATGTAGTATCATTCTATAGACGTAATGAATCAACTAATTAAAAGTTCTAACTAATCATACTACGTTTCTGAATATAATGAATAAAGGCAATCAATATTTTGCTGCTTTGCACCATGTCTTACAAACATACGAAATATCTAAATCTAATTTTATTCTAACATTTCACACGTCCCACGGAACATTGAAGATAGAGTACCTTGGAACTGAAATCAGTTAATTGTTTCTCCGTTGTATAATTGAAGTACTATAACTCATATAAGCTTGAGGAGTCGATGTTACCGCTTTCAAATGTTGTTTAGGTATTGTATTGGCGTTTTTTTTTGTGGTGTTTTAATTTTGCATACATTTCTCATAAAAGTATGATTAGAGCTATAAGAATGATGAATTAATTTATTAGCTTCTGAATGACAACTTTAATGATCAGAGTTATAAACCGATAATTGAAGACTTTCCGCTGGTCCCAATTTTGAACTTGAGGTTCCATTTGAACCAACATCTTCATCCTTATTTCGTTTTTGATTGTCTTTATTTGTTTTTTTCATCCTTTTTTGTCATCTTTTTATCTTTCAATGATGAACATTCTTTGGATCGATTGATGAAGAAATTTGGAATCCTGTAGATTAAGTAGTAATGTAAGGGTATGTAAGTTTCACAAATGAAAAAATTTAGCCAATGCAGTAGAAACCATTGTAATTGCAATCAAAAATATTAGAAAGCTATTATTTCAATATTTAACCCTTTGGCAAATCAAATTATTTTTTGATACTTCCTTGAAATGTTTAAAAAATAAATACAAACATAACATTATAATAAATATATCTGCAAAATTTATCTTGTTTGACATTACATTTCACGAAAGATTAAAATAAATCAAATTAGACCCATATACGAGTATAATAATATGATATTGGATATGCCTATCTCCCTCCTACTCCCAAGCGCCACATATAACTTTTTTACTTAAAGTAATCTAATTGTAATAAATGGAACAATAACTAACTATCAAATAAAAAAATAGTTAATAATAACTGTAAACCAACAACAATAAATTGAATGAGAATTGAATGAAAAAATAACAGAAATGATGATGAAGAGAATAGTAAAAAGTAATGAAAGTAAGAGAATGAGTTAACAGTAAAAAACAAAAAGTATATCTACCTATATTTGTTTTTTTTTTTCTGAATTAATAGAAAGTAAGAGTGTTCTACAAGGATATTTACTTCACAAAAAATAATTTTCATAGTAAATATAAAAACAAACAAAAAGGACATTGCACCATTTTTTCTATTAAATTGGAGTATTACTTTGAACTATACTACCAACATCACTAACACTATCAACAACATCCATCCAACCATTTCCTCATATAACGATGTATATATATATATATTTTTAGTTTATATATATTCATGTTTCTGCTCTATTTACTTTTCCTTTAAAAATTATTTTAACTAGTATGCTGTTTACAGTATTTTACATTTATAGCATGCAATAAAATTGTTGCATGCGATATTTATATTTCTGCAATCAAATTATATCATGGGAGAAATATTTTTTTTGCTATTTCTTTTTTATTACAAAATAAAAACTTTAATTCAAAAATGCATCATACAAGTATAGTAAATATTTTTTGATCACAGTAAAATTATATCATGAAAGTAGTTAACTTCGTTTTTGTTTTTTATTTATATTACTTAAGTGCGTTCAAATTATATTTTAAGAGCAATTAATTTAAAAATTGTTCTTTTTTTTTGTGTATTTATCATGCAACATTAACACTATACAACGTTTCGTAAATTAACTCATCTCAATTTTTTATACACTATATAGACCAACCAAAACACAACACATAGTTATATTATGTAGGCTATGGTATAGCTTGATGTAATAATTAATTAGATATCTGTTCTATTATATTGTCCGAACAATAAGAGACAATATTACATTTTATTTTTCTCATTTACATTTCTTAATTCTATTGCCTTACCTACTTAACTTAAAATTAATTTAGTGGGGCCGATTTTATGTACATTAAACGACTACATATACACATCATTTAATATCAATTTAACATTTTAGTCTATTAAAAAAATGAGTTGAATGAATGAGTACAAAATTAATTAGAAAAAAACGAGTAAAATAAATGAACAATGATGAAAAAAGTATGATGTTTTGGAAATATCGATATATTTTTAGTGATTAAATAATTATTAGTGAACAGAAAAATGACAACAATTATATATAATTTATATATATATAAAAAAAAAACCAGTGGGAAGGTACTATGACAATTTAAATTTATTTTCAAATTTTATTATGTAATAGGCTTTTTAACTAACTAATTTTGCAATGAAAACTACGTTACGAATCCTAATTACAAAATTTTGGAATATAAATATGTATTTCCAAAAAACAAGTTTAAATGGCTTTGCAACATTATTGAATCTAATTGACTAGAATATGTTTATAAATAAAATGATTTATATGATAGAAAAAATTCTATGAAATACAAATTGCAAAGAACAGAGACAAGTCGGGAAATATTTTTAACAAACATCATACGAACGATAACGGCATAAAGGCAGACCGACAAATGAATGGTAAAATAATAACGTAAATGTACCAATTTCCGCCCCCTTAAGGAAAAATTAGTTTAAGTTGACAAAATAAGCAAAATATAAGCTTTTTTTAATTTTTTTTTTTTCAAATTACAATAACTAGTAACTAGTTTTTAATTAAAAAAAAAAATATTTTCATCTAAATATAATTTAATTTTTATTATTATTTCTAAATAAATAATAAAATATTATAACTGCCAAAAAAATTTTGATTGTAAGTATTTCAGCTCGACAATTTCAATCTAAACTAATTCCGCCGTTATATGAACTCAATTCCGCTTTTTGAACCTATTTGCGATTCACAGTACCTATTTACGATTTTATTCAAAAAAGCTATTTAAAATAATTATTAAAGGTAAAATTAATAATTAATTTTTAAAAAAAATATTTAATATTATTAATAAAATATAACTCCGTTAAATTATCAAAAATATTTATTATAATAAAAAATCAATAGTAATAAGTAATTTGAAAAAACAAAAAAAATAAATAGATATAATGTAAGTAAAATTATTTGTTACACATAAAAATATACATTTATTTCAATATGAATATTAAAAAAAAAATTAAACAATGCATATGCAACGATTCAATATTTTTTTTTTTAAACAAAAAAAATAATTGAATATAACATAATTAACTTAAATATTATAATAATGCACATTTAAAGTAAATAAATAAAAATACAAAATATGTCATATACATACAAACTAAGAATCACATTTACTACTTCTTAGTTTTGGCATTTTTTATTTGTATGATTTGAGGTACATTATTGATTCCATTGTCCTCTGGTGTTCATTAAAACTGGAGGCTCAATTTTGCAGACTATGCCACTGTCTGAGTATATTAGTATATCTTCTCTATCACCGAAATGATCATGGTTTTCACTCCTCTCTTTAACTTATTGTGAAACGTATACAAAAAAATTATTTTGGTAATTTATAATGGACGCCTTAATAAAATTTGGCAAGGTAAGATAATTCCAAGATAATTCCAAGATAATTCCAAAGATTTTTTAAATCATACAAAATATAACATAAGTAAAACATAGTTTTGGAAAAACTTATTCATTAGGGTTAGTGTTAGAGTAAAATGTATGTAATTGTTAAAAATAGTCGAATATTTTCCTTTTAATTTTACTAAATATGCTTATCATACAGATACGCGTATTTCGTCTACTAATAAAAGGAAAATATTCGCTTATTTTCAACAATTAAAATATAGTTTTTTCTTTAAATATAGACTTGGTATGAATTTAGTGTAAATAGCTTACACCTGCATATTTAGTTCGGAATTAGGACATATTGCACGTATTACCGACACGCTTTTTCATACAAATTTTTATAAAAACTCAAAATTTAGTTGTAACAAAAAATACATATGCGAAATTAAATTTATAGGTCGTAATTAGGTCCAGCTCAGTTTGGTCAATTTTAATTTAAAATAGTCCAGCTGAATCCTTATACAATTAAAAATAATTCAATAACTTAATTAATTATTTCGATATATCATTTTCCTAATTCCGCCCAGTCGATCGTAATTAGGTACAACATAAATTTACGAGTACCTAATTCCCGCTCAAAACAAATTAGCAATTTTAAATATTTTTTATTTACAAATTCAAGAAAGTATGTATTATAATTTATTTAATTATCTTTTACAATTATTTGAATAAAATAAATAAGTGAACACCATAGTTTAATTATTATGGTCTTAACAAAATAAAAAAATTTTAAACGTTTGAACCAATATTTTCACTAAAATGTCTACCTAGTTTAGTTTTCTATCAATAACTTATTTATTAATATGAATACAAATGTGCATTATTTTGCATTACAACGAGGAAATAATATTCTTTTTTTATTTCAAAAATAAATTTGAAATATAAAGCGTGGGAGTATTGTATTTACAAAAAAAGGGTTCGGGCGGCATAATGTACTAGGGCGGTGATAGGTACATTTACGTTATAGAACCAGGCGCAAAAAATAGATAAGAGAAATCTAAAAATAATAAATTGAAATGCAAAAACACAAAAGTATAAGATATTTGCAAAATTATTGTCCAGACAGTAATAGCCTACCAAGGGTTATGTATATGATGAATAAGTAATGTAAAAAAAATTATATCATAACAGTAATAATTTTTTTGATATTGAAAGTTTCTAATTGAATTTAGAATTTAATTTAAAATTTATTAACGGTTGGATATATGTATATATGTATACATAAATATTTTAAATTGAGGAAATTGAATTTTTAATAAAATTTTACTATATTTTCTCTTTTTAATCATTTTTTCTTCTAATTTTATTTTAATATCATAGGGGAAATGTGGATATAATATGTAAGTAGATTATAGAATTGGGTAAATATAATTTTTCTAACCTTCAGAAATTAATTAATTTATTATTATTATATTATAATTAAAAAAAAAACAAATGATCAAGGATGATTTTATAGTTTAATAAAAGAAATTAAATATGTTGGACAGTTTCTGGAATAGAATAATAATGATTATAATATGGTTGGTTAGAAGATAATATTGGACAAAGAATTATGTCATGGATAGTTTTTTTTTATTTTTATTCAAAAATCAGTTCTGAATTTATGAATTTTTCCTATTTTAATTTATTTTAAACTAATTAAAACAAATATGTTGTGAATATTATTAGTGGACAGTGTCGATATTGATTAACAGGATATTATTTTAAATATTTATACGCGAATTAATAAACAGTGTGGTATAAAGGACAGAGAAAAATCAGGAGTTGCATTTTGTAAGGTGATAGTAACAAAAAAATAATCACACATTCTTTTTTTTGCAATTTTTTAAAGTTTTTGTCACTTTGATATTGACAATTTTTGTTTAATTGAGAATGACAACAAATTCGTTGTCACCGCCATACAAAATAATATTTTTCTCTTCTTATACACAACTATAATTTCATATATATTTGTTTTTGTTATAATTACATGTTTTGCTTAGATTTTAATATACATTTTTACATGCTACACTTAATGTTGATATAGTTTTAAAAATTATTCGAAAATGAATACTGAAAATTTTCACCAACATTTCTGATCGCTTTTACTTTTTGTTACAATCACTATCAATATCACCTTATAGAAAATTTCGCTCCAGGATTTAAACAAAACATAATAAAATTGAAAATTGTAATTAAGTTATTGACTTATCTTAGATCGGTATTTCGATGGCAAATTAGTGTATTTGCAAAAAATCAAATGACACTAACTTCATATTTTATGTTGTATACACAAAAATTGTTTATTCTGAAAAATTCAATTGTAAATATTCTATGATTATAGGTGTGTTGATCGATATGGTGTAATGTTTATATCATGTAACTATACTAATCAAACGATTTCGGATTCAAATTAATCTACCCTGGAAATTAATATTGTAAGCAATTTTTTTTTGATTATTCTTTGAAATTGATTGGAAATTAAAGTTAGGTTATCAGATCACTAAAAAATAAAATTGAATTATGCTTATTTTTAAAAAGAGTGTAATTTTTCTATATTATATGCGGTTTTTCTGACTTAAAATGGACAGATAACAGATTGAATGAGTTCATAAGCCATAAATTTTACTCGAAAAACGTTGTAGTGAAAATATGTAGTAAAAACTTGCAGTACCGTACTTGATTAACCTAAAAAACCAAAAAAAAAAACCTATACCAATAATAAAAATAAAAAAAAGTTATCATTATTTTGTCCAAGACTCTGGATAAGTATAATTAGAGTGTTCATTACATGCCTTGGCAATTAAAATTAAAATAAATAAACAGAGAATGCACATTAGACGTCTGCTATTAACCAAAAACTATAATTATATTTATCTGAACGGAAAATAAGCCGAATATTGATATCACTTATCCTATACCCGAACATTTAACTCATTAGTATACACAGGGCAAAAAACGAAAATATATATATATGTATATACCATTCATATATGAATAGGTATCGTAATTTCTCATTATTTTTCTTTAAAATTAATAAAAATAAAACAAAAATTCACTATATTTTCCTTTGGTCAACTAAAATTGTTAATGAAGATTTTTATAAGTAAATTTGTTTTTCATATCAGCATATTTTTTATCTCAGTTTTGGGTACCTACAAAGTTTAAATTAAAAAAAAAAAAACATGTAAACAAAAATACCTCTTCTCAGTTGAAAATCTCGACTTCGCCTAATTTCGGCGATTTTTGGTTGAAAAAACCCTTTTCCGGTCCTTTCCGGAAGTTTAAAATATCACCAATCGATAGAGTACCCTAGATTTAGTTAATAAAATTATTATTTAATTTTAAGATAACAGCTCCTTCCTCTCTTAAAAAGCTGATATGTATGCTCTGGACCAACTGGTATACTAATTTTATTTTTGTCTGAAGCCTTTTATAACAACAACAATAGTAATGAAATAATATGAATGAAAGAATGAAATTTGAGAGACAAAAATTTATTATGGAAGTAGAGGTGTAGGTTAGGTATAGAAGTAAAATGTAGTGAGAAAATAATATCAATGCATTATGACAAGAGATGATACATATTTAGTTTATATTTTGTTGTTGATGTTTTGAGTTGTAATGGGTATATACTTTTTTTAACTGCACCCAAATTTTACTAGATTAGCAATGGCATTATACATATACTAGTATTATATTGTATACTATTATATTATTGTAAATTGAATATTGTTTTAATAGACGATTGACCTTACGAATTACATACTATACGCGTATAATATTTTCGTCTACTGAATTTCAAATATTCGTAGGGGTTGAAAATTAAAATTTAGACAAGGTAATTTAAAGAACTATAAGAATCCACAAATGATAATTTCATTAAAAATGTCGAATCGCAGGTTAATTAAAACTTGTTTTATTCAATAAAACAAATACTGGCATTACTTACCTATTATTGTTCATTGCGACAATTTTATGTGAATTACACTTGATTTTTCATATGAGGTTTGCACAGAGGATTCTAAAATATTCATCTATTTATCACAAGGAATTCTAAAATATCAAAAGATTTACTATAGTATAAGTGAATTTCAATGTTCAAATGGTTTCATATCACAACATCAGTTTATCGATCGCATTGAAGCATGTCAAGTTGCACGAGATAATCAGAATAGTTTGATAGAAGCGAAAGAAGTGAAAGCTGCATGTTTTATTCTAAATCAACAGAAATGTCACTATACAAATTTTTATATACAATACTAGGTACACGATAACCTATATACGCTAATGAACATAGACTCAAACAAATACGTGAACATCATCTAGTGCAATATAAAACTACATCGACGCAAAAAAGAAAAATATCAAAAGTCAAATGTCGAACAACAATTTTTTTTATCTTATCTCATATATAAACACGCTAATAATGTCTGTAAAACTTTCCACTTAAATGAATTAAAGCAAAAAGTAGGGACACGAACCTAAAAATTTAAATTTAAAGCTTTTTCAAAATATTACCGCAAAAAATTACCGATTGTTATTATAAAAAAAATTAAAAATAACTAAGTTTTATACCCATATTTCAAATAAATCATTTATAGAAAAACATATCCAAGTTCTAAACCAATATAAGAAAACTATAGATTTAATACGATACATTACAAAACATTATAAAATCAATAAAATATCAAGTTCTTTAAAATTAGAAATATATTTTGAAGCCATCAATACAATTAAAACTACCAAAAAAACAAATACCCATTAAAATTTTTTAAATGGTTTGTGTCTTTGAATTAATCACTTCGAAATGTTTATGACAATAATGAAAAGATCAAATGCATATTAAAAGAATGTTTAGAAAGAAAAATATTAACAAGCAGAAAAAAAAATATTCCTATTCTTTGATAAATCTAACTTCGCCACCTTTAAAAATTCACTTGATTTGCTATTCTTCCTTTATAAAGGATTTAAAATCAATCTTATAGGAAAAACATCAGAAGCCAGATATTATGGAGAACATATCAATGGCAATATTTACTATTTCTTCAATTGATGCTGAAATTGTATAAAAATATCATCCTCTTCATATCCATATAGTGTCACCGTTGTATGTAAAATAGAATTTTAAACCAGAATGAACAATTGTACATCGATGACTGCACTGGGGTAACAACAAGAGCATTAGAGAAAGAAAAAAATACCCTATGCAACAAAAATGTTATGCTTAAATTGGACGCTAAAAAAAATTAATTGTTTTGAAGATATAGAAAACTTTGTTTTGTGCCAAATATTAAAATGAAGAGGAAAGAAATACTTTTTTTTAAGGGTGGACCGGCGAATATTACGCCGGTAATAACTAGTATTTTTTTTTTTAATTTAATTTGCATACCTAATATATAATATTAAAACTTTTGCTTAACTCATTGTTTTTAAACCAAATTAACATACACATAAGATGTTGAAAATTTTTTTGTATTGTAAGCCCGAAAATATGTAATACCAAATTTTAGAACTGATGTATGTAAATTATAACAATCAAATGAATTACGCAAATATACTGAAGACGAACATCAACATTTTGTTATAAAAGACCAATAAACAATTTGTAAAGTAAAAAGAATTTTTGTGCTTGCTATAAAATAAATTTATGTAATTATAAATTTAATTTGAAATTATTCAAATTTTCATAGCATTAAATCAAATTTTCAAAATCAAAATAAAAAATAGGAGTTGTATAGGTAGACTAACACTTTAAATACCTACAGGTAGTTTAACACTTTAAATACCTACTGATGAATTTTTAAGCTTTATTTCGGTTTTTAATTCAGTCCAAATGACAATATGTCGAGTTGTATAATTGGAATGGAATGAAATTGAACAAATCTCCATTAGAATGGAAAAAATCTCAATACAAAATTATAGTGCCTTTAGTAAGTAGAACAATTTCAAAAATTCTATACCAAAACTATTAACGACAACTCAATTTCAACAAAAACAAAAGTCAATAAACTTTTAGACATCTAAAAATTTTCATTTTATTTATTTATTTGCAATATTTCTACATTTAGACGATAAGTCTGTGCAATATGTACAAATAGTTATATAAAAATTGAGTTAAAATAACTACCTTAAATGAAAACACCGGTAACAACAAATTGTACACTAGGTATACTCATTTGGTCTTTTTGTTCAATAACAAATAACAAGAAAATTTAATTTACACCTATCGGCCCTACAATTTATCATGATTTCAAGAAATTTGTATAAATAAAAATAAATCAAACCTTTTATTTTGTTATTTACAATTTTTCCCCTATACCAGATATGATATCACAACAGTGAACAGTCCAATAAATTAAAAATCTCCAAAGGAAAAGTTTTATACAAAAAAGAAAAAAATTTAAAATTACTTCTATTCAACCGGGAATATATATATATATATATATAAATTGCATTACTTCCTTTCGAAAATTCAAATATGGTTGTTTCAGTTTCATACAACCGCCCTATTTATTATCAGTACTCTATAATTATCAAATTCATTTTAATGGAGACTTAAACTAATTCAAGTAAAACTGATATTTTTTATCCTTTCAAAAAGTCACCTCTATTCTAGTTTCATTTCTTTAAACAGGAATATTTTCCAGAACCACCACCACTTTCTATTATTATTACATCATTCTTAATAGATTTTTTGCAACGTGAATAAACCACCCATATCCCACCCCCTATCCAATATTTCCCTAACAGTGTGCTCTATTATTCTTTTACAGTTGCAACTAGAATTTAATCAGATTTTTATAATCAAAAACGAAACTGAGCTAAAAAAAAAATAAATAAATTTTATAATGAAAACCTGCAGGGCTAGAAAAATACAAATACCTTTAAAGTTAGAAAAAAAAAAAACATAATAATAATAAAAAAAAGTTTACTGTGAGAAATATTTATTCGAAAAAAATTTTAAATAGAAAAATTATAGTCTACAATCATGAAATTATTCTTCAATATACATAAATCTAATAATTTTCTAATATATATATATACATAAGTAAGTAGATATATATAATATGGTAATCAGATGTAGTATAAATAACGGCTCTTTTTATTTTTTTAAAATAATTTATAAAATTATTTTGAGTGAAAATTTAAAATAGAAAAAAGATTTTTTCTTTTCATGAAATTGAAATACGGGTCTATTTTGAATTGGAAATGGTCAAGGAAGCAACAACAACAGCAACCACTATTATTATCTAAGTGAAGAAATTTCAATTTTTATACGTAAATTTCTTTGATTTATAATTATTGTTAGCAGACTTCAGTTTTGAAATAATTTTGAAATAATTTATTAAACATAATCTATTATGTATGCACGTCCTTGAGTCATGACTAAGGTTTCTATTTGAAATTATTGAATTTTTCTTTGCATTATTATTTTCAAATTATGTTGAAAAAAGTGAGAAAAGTGGTATAAGGTAGAATTCCTGATCATTCAAAAATAATGACAAACGCTAAGAGCATAGTTAAGAGCAGTGGCTCATATTGAAATTAGTTCAATTGAATTTGTACATCTACTAAAGCAGTTTGTAGTGAAATAAATAGTGTGTGTATCTTGTAAGATTTTCAGAGAATTATGGTAGAAATTCGATAAAAGGCTAGGAAATTACATAATTAGAATAGTATTTTTTTCATCTTAACTGAATTTATTGCATCTTTCTATACGAAAATAACATTAATTTATAACAACAGTGACCTGGAAAATCTAGTCCATTGATTTGGCACTTCATATTTGCTCGTTCAATCCAATTTTCTGGCTGACATGACTGGTAATGATTTTTTTGTTTTTAATCAGCTGATTATTGGAATGTTTTGTAGTCACCAAAGGGTTAGGATATTAGATTAATCTGTTTGCATATCTGTTTTTACATTTTTGAAGTTCTTCTGTAACCATGGGTATATTCAAATCTTTATGTAAATTAAAATTTCTAAAGTACCAAAGGGTCTGGGTTATGGTACGTAAAATTTTTGATTAAATCCTTTGAATTATTTCGTTGTTACTATTAGAAGCTGGTTTTCCATAACTGACATCCAAAGGACCAGATTGGTTTCAGAATGGCTTATTATGTAGCAACACTTTGTTTACCCAGATTTAGGGTAGCATTTTTCCCAATATTGTGCTTCTTCCAACTTAGCCTTTTGTCTAGGTATACTTCCAGGTATTGAATCTCGTTAGCTTACGGAATAATTATCGCATTTACATCTATAATCCCTTCTTTAACGATATTATTTCGATTTATATTATCGATTTAATTATCCCAAGCATAATCCCTTCTTTAACGAGAAAGTTACATGTACACTTGATTGACTCTCATATTGACCTTCATTTTCTACTTACAGAGCAATACCTGTATATCTTTTGCAAATGTTCTTGCAAATTTTGTAGATGCTGTATGTGAATTTGGATGGCAGCTTAAAATTGCAGTATTGCCTGCGAAAGTTGATGTTAATGTGTTCCTGTTCTCCGGTAGATCCGATGTATATACTAGGTAAACAATTGGTCCTAGTACACTACCTTGTGAGACGACAGCATTTATTTCATGTTCTTCTGTTACATAGGATTTGGATCTAACTCTGAAGCGGCAAATATATTGGTTTTATAAGAATTTAGTACAAGATGAGATTCAACTGATTCCTTTTGTTGTATTTTATGGATTAATACATCGTGCCACACTTTGTCCTGGCTGACATCCAAAAACACTGTTGAACAAAATTTTCTTTCTTCAAATCCTTGTTTTATTTGGGCAGCTATTCTATGTACCTATTCGATCGTGCTATGTTTAGCTTGATAATCAAATTGCTGCAGGAAAATCCCTCCATCGTTCTTTATTTGCGGTATCATTTTATGTGCTATTATTTGCTGAAATATTTTTGACAGCGTAAACAATAGATCGGTCTATATGAGTTGATCTTTATTGGATCTTTCCCTGGGTTTAAGATTATTATAATTATAGAGTGCTTCAACAATGATGGAAAATGACTTATTCTGAAGATAGCATTGCAGTTTTGTGTGATATGTTTAAAAGCTATGCCCATCTTGCAGCATTCTAACTGAAATACCATCGTACCATCGGGATTTACTTTTTTGTTGGTTGTAGATTCAACTAAAAGCGTATTCATTCTATAAAATGGTCTTGCTGGTATAATTTGATTTCTAGCTTGTAATAATTCGCTTAATGTCACATATAATAACCATGTGGGGTGAAGACATTTTCCAGGTGGACTACAAAGGCTTCTGCTTTTTGACTTTCTCTTTTCGCCCACTCTCCACTATTTAACCTGATTGGAAGGTCACGTTGTTGCGGCTCTTTTAGGTTTTTTTAGGCTTTTTTTTAGATTTAGAATTTTTTTATTTTCTTAAATATAAATTTCTACAAAGTTAGTTTCACGAGTTGGAGATAGGCTGGCAAGATATTTCTGGACTTTTTTTTTGAATTGCAATTTTTTTTTTGGCGTGTCCTAACTGTTCTAGCTTTTTGCAATATTTTAACGACCTTAAACTGGACTAGAACAGTAACAAAGGCACTCAGAGGTTACTGTTTTTTCAATGTCAAAGATGCAGATCACCGCCTGTAACTTGTCAATACATTTAATTGTCAGTTTAACGTTTTTGATATATATACTTTTTCCATTCAAATTCAACATTTTGTCAAATAAATTCAACATTTTTTTAATCAAATTCAAAACACAAAGCATATTAGATTTCCCGGCTTAACTGGGATTTTCAGGTTTGGGATTTTATTGGATTTCCCGATTTTACTAGCACAAATTTAATTAGCATGTTGGAGTATTATGTCCATATGCATTCGAGTATATTGGTTATCACTTACCTAATATTACATATTGGAAATATTTCAAGTACAATTTTATTTGAACATGTATAGATTTATTTCTGACTTTAGAAGCTAAAAAATTTAAAATAACACACAAAAATATTGTTAACGGTTATATGATATTTGCATCATTCCCAGACTCTTTACATTGGTAAATTAATGCGTTTACGCTGTTCAATATACAAAGAATCATATTTTTGACCTAAATAGCAAAATTATTTTGATTTCGAAATGAAAAATAATAACAATACATAAAGAATTAAAACCCATAAACATCTCTTTAATATCGGGAAACAAATATTTTAAATAATAATAAAAAAAAAACAACAAAAAAAAACTTTTATTCAGAACTTAAGTTTCAGACATGAAAAACATTTCTCCGCATTGAACATGAAACCCAATTGCATTTTCTTTTATTATAAACTAAAATAACTTATTTTTATACACAGACATATATTAAATATATATATATATATATATATATATATATACATATATATATATTCATATTTATATTATTTTTAATTTTCAGCGATGAGTATTAACAATAATAAATATTAATGTAAAAACAACAAGAACAACAACCCCCAACACTACTTAAAACCTTCTGATTATTTCAGCCTTTTATGACTGCATTTTACTACATTTTAAGTTTTTACGCTTCAATAACAACAACAACAACAACAATAAATGAACAACTTAACAACGTATTAAAAAACTAAAAAGTCTGAACCACTCTTCAAACTTCTTATGCTCCCCTTTTTTTACAGAATAATACCAACAACATCAATTTACATTAAGTACATATACTACATATTATTAAGTTTGTTAAATCAGTTGTGTTCTATACGCCATTGAGTATAATATGCGTAAATATTTATATAAAATCATTTTAGGCATTTATTAGGTCGAAACAGGTAACTCAAGCAATGCATAACAGATAATACATAACAATTTTGGTATAACATAAAACAATGCCCTGGATATATAACATATAAAACAAAAAAAATTATCAATTTCAACTCAAACTAAACAAAATGTTCTATCTTACTCGTAAATTGTATTATATGTGTGTAATATTATGGTACATATTACAAAGCTTCGTTAAGTTCACTAACTTTCTACTAACCAAAAACTTTTTGAAAACAACGGTAATAAACATCGTTAATTTAAGTTAATTCAGAAAAAATTTGATATTATATTTGTAAATTGTACTGTATGTTATGCAAATATATAAAATTTCGTTAAGTTACGTTAACTTTCTACTTATTAAAAATATCCGTTGTTTTTAAAAACAAAAACATCGTTATTTTAAGTCAATTCAACCAAATATGTAATTTTATTTGTAAAGTGTATTATATAACCAGTAATATTTGCAATTTAAAGTTTCGTTAAATTACGTCAAGTTTCTATTAATTCGAAAGTTTTCGAAAACAACTGTATTAACATCGTTTCAGACAACTCCAATAAATATCCTTTTTAATTTATAAATTTTAAAATATATTGTACAGTAATTTGTATAATATAAAGTTTCGTTAAGTTATGTTAACTTTTTACTTATAAAAAAGATCATTTGTATAACTATTACTAACACAACCCAAAGAAATTTACAACTTCAATAGCAAATCTTCAACAGCATATTATGATCGTAATATGTTTCGTTAAGTTTCATTAACTCTCTAATAATCAAAAAATAAATTCGGTACTGATTTAGTTATTTGATATAATAAAAATGAATTATAATTAGATGTCTAACACTTGTTAAATATTACTGTTGTATTTCACTATTTCTATTAATCACAACTAAAGTAAATTTTCGTTAAATTTTCATGAAAATATTCAGTATAGAAATTTCGTATATTACTATCATCAATAACTTAATTTGTAGGAGCATAAAAGATAGCCATTCGATGTTGCATTAGGTTGTAAATATTTTTTCACGACGTATTTACTTATTAAATCCACTAGGAAAAAGGCTGTTTATAAATTTAATGGCGTATGAAACAAAATTAAACTCAGCTGATGATTCATTGATTTTCAAATGCAGATTTAATGCAGTACAACATAAATATTTTGGTTTTTTCCTCTGCTTGTTTTTATATTTTAGAGATATTTGTTTATTGCATGATTACCGCCACCACTACTGATTGCTTTAAAAACAAACAAACAAACAAAAAAAGCTACTTACATTTACAACAATGCGTGTATTAATACATGTATATTTATAGTTAGACAGAACAGTGCAACACAATTTATACCATATTTTGAATTCTTAAATCAAATTCAAAATAAAAAAAAATGTAAGGTTATGTGTACAGTGTTGTTTACTCGTTTTAATAATAATAATATTCATTATTATAATATTTTTGAAACTCTTATTCATTGATTAATATTTGAATGGTAATAGGCTTTCAGAGAATTAACAAAACAATAATAATAACAACAACAACAATAAATGCAACATTTATAACAGAGTTTAAATAAATGATTTGTTATAGCGGCGGCGGTACTGTTCTTTACATCCTAGTAAATATTAACTTGTGCATTGTATTATTAACGTATATATATATATATATATATAATTCGATGTATGTACTTGCGTGCAGTATGCTGTACTGCTTATGTTGTTGATTAGCATGTTTGTTTATTCATTTAGAGAGAGAGACCTTGTAAACAAATTATGTGCGCCATTTTTGTTTTTTGTTTACACAATATTTTATATTATAGTCTTAAATAAAACGAAGAAAATAACGAAGCAACAACAACAAAATTATCCAAGACGAGCATTGAGTTTTAAATTTTTGTACTTTTATTATGATGTTTGTTTAACTCATGATTTATGAGTGTATTATTTTGAAGAATTTTGTTTATTCTTTAATTGACTTGAGAGGGTTAAAAATAAAAAAAAAATTGTTCTTATTTAAATGGTCATGACGTGTAACTAAAAAGAAATTGATTAGGTCAAGTCCGAATTAAAAAACAATAAAATAAAACAAAAAAAAAATGTGTTTATGTTTTACAGTTGAAAGTGGATAACGGTTTTTTTTGTTGAGATATTTTTGACTTTTCATTTTTTGAAATAAATATAGAGTACTTATAGGGCAACTTGATTTTTTCTTTAGTGCAAAATAGTTTATTACGTTTTATTATTTCGTTAAGTCTTCAGTTTCTTAGTATATCTTAGCTTTGCTTTGTCTATCATAGTATCTGTTATGCTGTGATAGTCACTCACTCTTATTCTCTTCATTGACCTCCCTGTAATTGGAAATTTTTTTTAAATCAAACTATCATTATCATCATCCCCTTAAAGAGAATAAGTTGTTCTGAGCTTGCTGTGGGAATTCGTTTGTTGCTAATTGTATGGAGTTATGCTAGAATGTGGGACAATATGTTTTTTTTTATATTATTACCAAAAAGTCAGATCAGAGGAATCTTTATACTTTAGTTCTATTGGCTTTTGGAGAAGAAAAGTAGATGGTTAGAAAAATAAAGAGAAGGAAGTACGAAAGCTATATTATTGATCACTTTGAATTTTTGTATATCAAACATATACAAGCTATCCCTTCTTAGAAATGCTTGAAGTGGAATGCGATTCAACATTCTAGACGTTCTGACTATAAACTTTTCGAACTTCCATTATAACCAGTCCTGAAACAGCTTGGTATATCCACGGTGTAGGTGTGTGCATTTTCAGCCAATTAAGAGGTAGAAGTAGTTACTTTAGTTCTGCATAGCATGTGTCTGCAAAATTATCTATAAAATAGAGTTAGTGCTCCAACGATACGACGATTACCAAGTGGAGCAACTGTTGATGAGACTTTTACATAATCAATGAGGCGAGATTTCACGTTTTTGTACTCTATCAAGAAAGCTTATAGCTGTCAGAGTCAGTTGGATTCCATCTTGGATCGTATGTAGGCTTCATAGATATTAAGCAGATTTTTAGGTGCAAAATATGCCTTACACCGATTTGAAAAACCCAAACATTTTACGGCACTTTTCGCAATATCAAAAATATGATCATTCCAGAGCATAATTTTGATTTACTCGCTTTTCGAAAATGTTCAAGTTTTTTAGTCGCTGTAAGCTTTCACTTTAGAAAAGATTCGAAAGGACAAAGTTTAGAAAAGGTTCGAATGACGTTCGTTTTTGCATAACTGGACACCTTTGACAAATTTTGACTAAGTCATGGTTTACCATGCCGCCCATTATTGTTCTTTTGGCGTAAACTGAGGTAGCTGTAGCATTAGATTTTTCGGAAAAGAAATCGTAGGACGCTACAAGAGTGCTGTCATCTGCAAGACGGGTTGATAGGCGTTTGGAGCAGATCAATAACAAATATCAGAAAGAGATTTGCAGAAAGGACAGAGCCCAGTGGAACACCAGCATTAATTTGAAGTTGATCAAATGTAATTCCATCAACTGAAACTCGAATGGCCCGATTCAAAAGAAAACTTTCAACTCGTTTAATAAAAATTGGACCTAGACCTATAGTATGACATTTTGCTATTAAAGTACTATGGCATACTCGATCAAAAGCTTTTAAAATATATAGGTCCTTGAGAGGTTTGCATCTTGTAATTCCTCAGCACAATGTTCGATTAGAGCATCTATCATTTTATGTGAAAATTGTGGTGTTCTGGAATCGTTACTGAACAATATCTGTAATGAAAATACGTTTAAGCTGATCATACGGTGGGGCTCGGAAGCCATATTGACTATCATCAATTATACCATTGGTATTAAGATATTTTATTAGCTTCTTGATGATCAAGATTTCCATAGTTTTGGAGAGAATGGAGGTGAGAATGGAGAGAATGGAGGTGATTTTTAAATGGGGTAAACCTGGGCAACTTTCCTTTTGAACGGGTATATCCTGAAAAAAAATGCCAAATGAAATAGGTTGCGCAGATGCTGAGAAATGGCGAAGGCAATATGTCAGGAATTTGCCATCTGGACCAGTAGATTTATTTATATCCAGATTCTTCAGAACTTTCACTATAGTCCTTGTTCTGAAATAAACCGTTCCTAATAAAGAATTTACTTCAAATATTGTTGGAGGATTTTTGACTGTAGAATAGGCTATATCTTAATCTAATTCGGTTATTACCCCCCATCATCAGATCAAAATCGATCAAGATATTTATTAAAATTAGTGAAACATACCAAAGCTTTAAACTTTTTATTATTAAAAATGTTTTTACCTAGCGCCTAAAACATATTCTATAAAGTGTGACCTTGGGAGATAATGATTATCAGTTGTAACAAAAAATCTATAAATTTTTCGATAACACTTGATGAAAAATATTTTTTATTCAATAAAATAAAAATTATTTTCTGAAAATATTCTAAGAGGAAACGAAATCGGTCGGAATACATTTTTTTTTACATCTTTGGGTCACTAAAAGAGCTTGTAAGCTCAAAATGAGTATATCAGTATAAATTTGTGAAATCAAAAACAAATTGTCGAAATACATGTTTTTATTTTTAATTTAATGATTTTGCATGATTGAGGAAGCACGCTGCATACAAAAATATGTTTAAACGAGCAATTCTTCATTAAAGCAAAGAAATGGTAATAACAATTAGGACACTAAAGTCATTGCATCAAACAGATAAAAACGAGTGTTAATTGCCTTCCAAAAAGTAACTAAATTAGCCAAATACTTAGTTACCATGACTGACAAACATATGGGACAGACATAATAATATAGTCTGTCAGTCATGGCAATAAATGATTTAAGTCCCTTACTAAATATTCCCTCATTTAAGAGTAAAATTAATATTTTTTATTTATTCACATTGTCAATTTCGATGTTTCATTATTACTTCCATGTAAAAATAAAAAAAATAAAAAAAAATAATAATAAACCCGCCGCAGTCTAAATGCATCCTTTGAACAATATCACCTTAACCTATTCCTGCTATAATAATTATCTTTATAATATTATTAATTATTTTTTTCTACAAATTCTTTTTTTCTATTTACATTTTCTGAATAACTTTCTTTCAGCCTGGTCAGTTTTTGTTTTTTTGTATTTTTTTTGTTATTTTTTATTCATACACAAATACATACACAACTCTATTATACATTGTTCTAATTCCACTTTAAATAGAGAAATATAAAAAACAACAAAAAAAAAGCTTTTTACCTCGATGATTTAAACTTTAATGAAGAAAAAAAAAAATAAAAACAAAAACAAATATCAAATAAAAAATATTATGAATGTATTTTGGGGGTAGGATATATGTATACAAATATTTTAAATGCACTTTCATTTTTATATGAATGTATTTGTAACAAATTATTATATGTACATATAGGATAAAATTCTTATAACGTCAACAAAATACACATAATTTTTTCTTTTTTTAAGTATCCTAGTTTCGATTTTGTTTTCATTTTTTTTTTTCTTTTTTTTTTGGTTGATGGTTTTCTTGCAATTTATGCAATTTTTATTAGAGCCTAGGCATTATGAAAATTCCCAGTAAATAAATAAATCCATAAAGAAAATTATCTTCTTTTTTTTGTTTTTGTTTTTGTTTCTATGTTAAAATAAACATATGTATACTTAAATAAAAATAATATCTCTGTCGCAAAATAATAATAAATGAAAATATAAATGTATGTATATTATATTTATGTACTAAATTCCAATCATGCATATTATAAGTTCATATAATATAAAATGTATACAATTTATACATTTGGAAATTGACCTGTGACCCCGGCCTAGAATTCAAATTATTGTATTTTTTTATTGTATATATGTACTTAGTTATACTATAATATATATATAGATAGATATAGACATTATATCAATTGAGAATATATATATATGTATATATACAATTACTGTATAAATACTATTAGGTAATTTAATATTTACTCTATATAGATAGTATTTGAAGTAAGTAAATAAATTCAATTATGATATTTAAAAAAAAAGATATTTTAAAATAAATCGTTTTTTTTCGTTGTGGTTTTATTTTTTTGCTAAAGAAAATAAATTTTAATTTAATGGTTGAATAACGTTTAAAAAAAAAGTAAGTACATCAAATTATAATTTTTTCCATGATAATTTAGTTTACTTTGAATCACACTATCACATTATCATTAACTTTTGAATTATTTTCATGCTTATGACGAATGATGAATAAAAAGATTGGGTACGAAATTCTAGTTCCACAATCCAGATCTTCAAAATTTCCGAAACAAAATTCTTAAAAATGAAATTTGGAAAGATAAAATGTCCAAAGACAAAATCCCCAAAAACGAAATTCCATATATAGAAAATCTCCAATGCAGATTTTTTTTTTTTGCATATTTCCAAGAGCGACTGTCAAAAACAAATATTTTTCCCTAACTCTGGGAAAAAAAGGACATAATATGTATTTTGTGTAACAAATATGTAATTTTATTTGTATATTGTATTATATATCAAATTATTTTTATAATATAAAGTTTCGTTAAGTTACGTTAAGTTTCTATTAATTAGAAAGTTTTCGAAAACAACTGTAACAAACGTCGTTTAAGTCAACTCAAATAAATATCCTTTTTAATTTACAAATTGTACAATATATTGTATAGTAATTTGTATAATATAAAGTTTCGTTAAGTTATGTTAGCTTTTTTACTTATTAAAAAGATCCTTTGTATAACTATTTCTAACACAATCCAAACAAATTTACAACTTCAATAGCAAAACTTCAACAGCATATTATGATCGTAATATGTTTCGTTAAGTTTCTAATTTGATACTTTTTCATTTCGTTTTTAATTTGATACTGATTTAATTATTTGATACAATAAAATGAATTATAATTAGATGTATAACACTTGTTAAATCTTACTGTTGTTATTTCACTTATTTCAATTAATGATAACGAAAGTAGATTTTCGTTAAATTTTCATTAAAATATTTAGTATAGAAATACTATTATCAGTAATTTAATTTGTGGGAGCATAAAAGATCGCCATTCGTAAAAAACGAAATTAACAAAATCACTAATGCAGATATTTCCTTTTTTGCATATTTCCAAGAGCGGCTAACAAAAACGAATATTTTTCCCTAACTCTGGAAAAAAAGAACATATGTATTTTGTGTATCCGAAAGAGATTAACACCCCCAAAAACAAAACCCTCAAACGCAAAACCCCAATGCAAATATTTCCGTTTTGTATCCAAAAAAGACTACACGAAAATCAAAATTAAGGCAATTTTTTTTGGAATACCTATTTTGGGGGTTTTTACTTTCTGGGATTATGTTTTTTGGGGATTTCGTCTTACTGTGGATTTCGTCCATGATGATTTTTTATTCTTTGAAGCTTTTTCCCCTTTCGCGAGAGTTCTTTCATGCCATCAAAGGCATAAAGGCAAGCTGCTATGAACTATATATAACTATGAACTTCTTTAATTATATGTCGAAGGAAGAAATGAAAAGGCAAGCGAAGTGTCGGTAGGAAGCAGATATACAAGTTTAGAAATCTCAAAAACTGAAAGAAGCTACACAAGAATCGAATAATTTGTCCAAACAGTTGCTGTGATGTATTTTCGAGAAGTAAAAAATCTACAAAGTATAGTGTTGAAGAAAGTGAAAGTGATTAATTAGCCTTCTGACGTTGAATGAGCTGTATAAGAATAAGAAAAGATATATTTAATCTTCTTGTTGGATGTAGAATATTTTCCTATTTTTTAAAAAACGTCATCCTACATTTTTGTTATTACCATTAATATTGGCGGTCGTCCTTGTAGTTGAGTACACCTTTCCTACACCAATCTTACAATTTTATTTTCATTAGTTGAAATAATCTCGTCATTTCGTTGACATAGAAATAGCGATAGTCAGATCAAAAAGATTTTGTAGCCAACAACAAAAATAACCCTAAGTAAGCTTTAAACAAAATTTAGATTAGATTAGATATATGTATATAAAAAAAAAACAGATATGGATAAATATATATAAATGAATATACATAAAACTATAACCGCAGCCGTAAAAAGGCTAATTGTGACTGCCTATATTAATGTATAGTTATGTATCTGTGTCCTTTAGGGATTCCTAATTTGATGATTACACTCAGGTGATTTTTCAGTGATATATCGGACAGGTTTTCATTGTTCAGGGAATACCGTTCCCAAATGACTATCAACTCGTTTTCAATTAGACAGATTTAATATAAATGCTTCTTTACTATTCACTGACCAGTTATTATCGTCCCTGTTATTACACGCATATCTTTCCTGTAGAAACTTAGAAAATGTTTGGTTTTCTTGAGCAAGTCTGTTGGCATGAGTATTTTTATTTGACGATTGCCTAAGTATGTTACCCCATAAGACGTTAGCGTTTTGCTCTAGTCAGGTTTTGATATTAGGGGACGGGCATCGCACCCCTACAGAACGAGTTTGTAAACTGATACTTATTTCATAATATTTTGTTTTATATGACAGATTTGTTTACCATAATTGCCAAATTATCTTCATCTTCTTCGGTTAGTACTATTTAGTCTGCTTTCGTTAAATTAAGCCGCTTTCTAAGAAATTGATGTCCACCATTCAGGTTATCCCTTCGGTAGTTAAATTTTCATTTATTCCAAAAAAAATGTTCTTAAGATAAAAGTGACGAATTTTTCTAATGAAAATAATATGATTTTATATATAGTTGAAGTTGAAGTTTTTTAAGTTTTTTTATATAGTTAAGCTTAAGCTTAAACTATATATAAAATCATATTATTTTAATTAGAAAAATTCGTCACTTTTATTTTAAGAAATTTTTTTTAAATAAGAATGTAAATTTAACTACCGAAGGGATGAACTGAATGGTGGACATCAATTTCATAGAAAGCGGTTTAATTTAACGAAAACAGATTAAATAGTAATAACCGAAGAAGATGAAGATAAGTTGTGGTAAGCAAATCTATCATATAAAACAAAATATTATAAAATAAGTATCACTTTACAATATCAAGTACATAAAATCAAATCAAATAAGTACTCAATAACAACACTATGTATAATTAATAATATTAAATCGTATAAGAGTAACATAACTTATCAGACCATTCTGATTTTGTAATCAAAAACAAAAATATAAATTATTTAAATTAAACACCATGTAATTACACATACATATACAGAAAAAATGTTTTTCAATCAACATCAGTAAAATAGGAGAAAATATGCTCATTTTCAATAAAAAGTTCGAAAACAGTTTTTTTTTTAATTAAATTTAAATGTTGAAAATAATTAACATTGAAAAATACGGTAATAATGTAATAAGAAACTTGAGCCTGGCTTAAAACAAAAACTGTACCTAAACAAAACCTAAGCCATAACGGTCTCAATTGTTATCAATTATTGTCATTTACACTTAGAAAGATTCAATAAATACAGCTATTGTGAATTTCGGAAAGGAATATATTTCCTATATCACCTCAGCCACAAATACGCTTATTGTGATAATCCGTCTTTAAATACAGTTAAGAGAGAGAAAAAACATATAGAATCCTGCAACATTTCACTCAATTATCAACTTTTTACACAAAGCACTCAAAAAAAATGAAAAGGTCAAACTATCAGTAAATTTCATTGAATTTAATACAATTTTGTTTGAACGCAAACAAACCAAGTATTTTTTATATGTGAATGTGAGTACTTATAGTATTCCGTAAAGTAATTTGTAATTGTCAAATATCACAAATAAAAATTTAACCTCCTGTATATAATTATAATTGTCACGATACAGCGATTATCACTCTTTAACATGTTAGCTATAATTTTTTGTATTTTAGTATTTTTTTTTGTTCTTATTTTGTAAAACAATATAGAATAATATAAATAGTAAAAATATTAACATGTATACAAAATCAAAACATAGGTACATGTACACAATATGAATATAGAGACATATCAAACAATCATTAACATTAAATCAAATTCACAATTAGAAAAGCTCTGCCAATTTTTTTCATAATTTATGATATATCATGTATATTAGTAATAACATTTCTAATCACTTATCTCACTTTTTTAATCCCAACATGTTGTTTGTAACTTAAAAAAAACTCTAACCGTTGTTATTGTGTTGCTGGAAAATATTTCAACTTTTCCAAATTGACATAATAATCATTGAATGCGCATAACCCCTGTATATATATTAAGAAATATTTTGAATTCACTCACTTCACAAATGTTTCATTTGAAATAAGCATTTTAGACAGCAAGAAAGGTCAATATAGAGAGTGTAGTTGAAAAATAAGTACTCCGTTCAGTGGTTCAAGAGATACATAAAATCTAGATCTATATGCATACAAAAATGTCACTAAATACTACAGTGAAAATTAAGGTAAGCGAAACGCCCAAACAATAAGCGTTTAATTCAATCAAAAAGGATGGTACGTTCGCATACAAAGAAACTGAATTCTACGCAAACACATGTCTTAGACTAAATGTAAGATTAAAAATTGGTTAAATTAAAGCTGAATCACAACATTGAAATATATTAGACAAATTTATAACAAATTAATACTTAATATTCGTTTTTGTCGATAATATAATACAAAACGATGAAGTTCTACTTGAATTGTCTTAAAACTTCGTGTTATTTTATGAAATTGTCAACACTTTTTCCACCTCCAAATATGTAGTTTTAGACTATACAATGTAATATTACTAAAAAAGAAAATTTAAATTCGACAAATCACAATCAATTTTCTTCAGCAAATTGAAAATTTTAAAATTACTGAAAAAGAATTCGTTATATATACATCATATTTTATATTCACCACAATCTACTAAATACACCATACTCTAAATATTATTTTTATAATTATCACACGAAGCAATTTGTTATATACATATACAAAACATTTTATATTCACCACGTTCTACTAAATACACCATACTTCAAATACATAATATAATATACACCGAACGCTACTACGACACTTTTTAGAAGTACAACACGAAGAAATTTATATATACATCACATTTTATATTCACCACAATGTTGAAGACACACCATACTTCAAATACATCATATAATTATATACCACACTCTAAATACACCAGTTTTTACAATCAAGCCACACAAAAAATTATTTTCTCTCATGTACACACCACACGCAATCAATTTGAATAATTTCTTTCCGTTGTTTGTTATGTTACAGAGAATACAGGCCCACATCAGGAACAAAATATAGTCTTAGATCCCCAGGTAAGTAAATATACTTGTTTCGAGTGAAATAAAACAAAAAAATTAAATTTAAAAAATTAAATATAAAATAAGAGATAATTTGCAATTTTATTCTTTCAATACTGAGAATTAAACTAAGTAACTGCATATCGTATATTATTGTGTGTATGGTCCCACTACCCCACTATAAGCATAGATATTTCTTTTTCTAAACCACACTTATAGATTTCATATTAATTCCTTTACAATTTGAATGATAAAAAACAAAATATATTCTTAAAAACTCAAAATTAACTGTAAAATTGTTTTTAACTATAGATACAAATTTTCAAAATACAAAATAAACTCCTGACCTAATACAAATTGATGTCACACACACACAATACAATATGAAAAACAAAAATTAAAAAAAAAAAAATCCTTTTTTTATGTTTTTCTTTTTTTTTTTTTTTTTGTAAATACTCTACTGATATATGCTTTCTGCATGCTACTTGCATGACATAACATTAAAAACAGAACAACAACAAAATCAAATAAAAAATATACAATAACAATAATAAAAAAAAAAAAACAACAACATAATAATATAACAATAATTTTCAACAGTAGCGAATGCGTCTGCACGCCAAATTTCTGTCAAGGTTAAATCAATTGTTGTTGTTTTTGTTTTTTTTTCTATTCCATTTTTTCTTTTTGTTATTTTAATTTTTTGAATCATTAACAGGATATTCAAAAAAATACAAAAAAACAAAAAAAAAAGGAAATAAGGATTCTTTGAACTTAATAAGTAAATACCGAAATTGATTAAGGAGAGAGAGACAAAATTTCAAAGAAAATAATATTAAATCCTAGTAGATGCATGGCATATTGTAGGGTGTATGTATGTAAAAACAATTAATGTGCAAAAGTATAATTTTGATAAAAATGCATCATAAAATGATATTTCGATCCTATTCCCTACTGGTCTGGTTACAGGACAATGATGATGATGATGATAATGATAAAATGTCATAAATTGACTTAAAACTTGTAAAATATTTAATATTGCATATCGTTTTGATTAAAATTTTTTAAATAGAACATTAATTTTTTTTGCATATTTATTCTGTAGCCAAATTTAAATATGACTGCCACAAAAAAAAATCTGTATATATATCTACACAATTTAATAATTATTTTTTTTATTTTTGAATTTGCTGCAGGAAATTGTCATGCCCATGCGAAGTATTCGATAACAGTTTAAGTATGAAGAGGATTATTTTGAATGGAAACACTATCAACGCAATGTGAGACAAATTATATATTCATGAAAATGTGCCGAATAGATTGATTGGATAAAAAGTATCGATCTCCAGATCTAAAACCACTGAATTGGGCAATCTACCGAACAGCAATATCATCAAATGTTTCCTCGCTTGCAATATCCCATATCACTGATTTTTTTTATCGGTACTAATCAAAGATCAAAACCGGTAACAATCGATCTTCGGAATTTCTAATAAAACAATTCCCCATTTTAGCAATGTTTTAAATGAAAATTGGTATCGATTCGTTATGACTAAAAAATTATGCATTAATTAATTTATATTTTTAATATGTCATATAACTGTAACATACTGTTTTTATAATAACGCAAAAAATACATATTTATGCATTTAAGTAATATTATTAATTAATTACCTTTAAAAATTTGAAAGTTTAATTTTACATTTCAAATTTAGTGTTTTTTTTTTTATTTAGTAAAAATTGCAGTTTTATATTCCAAAAAATAAAAACGATTTAATTTTAAATATATAGTTATATACAAATAGATAATATATATAGTTATATACAAATAGTAAACGGTTACATTTAAGAAACAAAATGCAATTCAAAAAATGCAATTTTTAGCTGTCAACTATGATGTCAAATTTTGTTTATTTATTAATTTATTTATATATGATATACTTGGAACTTAGCACTGTTAAGTTCTTAAAAACTCTGAATATAATATTTGAATATAATATATTTTTTTGATTTATATTTATATAATTTTTTTAATTATTTATATATATGTACTTATTATATTTATTTTTATTTTTATTAAACAAAATTAAATATTAATAATATAAAATATAATTAACACAATTAATATCGAAAATTTACAATTAGACAGATAAGTAGTGCATAAAATTAATTACGTGAATTAGATGTTACTGTTATTTTTTTTTTTTTGTTATTTATTTATTATTTATTTTGACTTTTTCATTCTTTTTGTTGTGCAGTTCAATTTGTTTTTGTTTTTTTGATTTAAATTTTCCTGTTCTATTATTGTGCAGTACATTTGTTAACTTGGAACTGTCAAAAAGGAAATTTTTCGAATATTTATGGTTAACTTTTAATTTAGGTCACGTGATGATTTTTTGTTTTAACAATTTTTCTCTCTTTTATTTTATTTTTGTTTTTATTTTCAATTTTGAAATTTATGAAAAAATATTCTACTAATTTATTAATAAATATTTTTTTAATGAAAAATATACCTACTATATATATATTTTTTTAACTAGAATTTAAACTTTCACTTTTATATTTTTTTTCTATTCATTTGGCAGAGAAAATTAATTTTTTTTTTTTTTTGTTTTAAATAATTTTCATTTACATCTTTAGATATTTATTTTCATTAAATTGCTGCCAATCGTCTCTATGGTTATTTTATAAAATTTATATATATATAAATTGCATATTTATTCACTATAAATGCTTTTGATATTTTTTATTTTTTGTTATTTATTAGCAATTGTGTTACATTGAATATTCAATTCAAATTATTCTCATTGATTTATTATAATAAAAAAAAAAATCGAAATAAAAAACATTCAAGTTTTCGATTTATATTTTTTTAATTATGTACAAATAACAAGAAAAAAATTAAAATGAAGTAACACTGGCACACATAGAACACTAAAATATTTAAAATTGCATGCAATTTTTATCCTTAATTTGAAATTTATATATATATATATATATGGTAATATTCGTGCTCGTCTGTTATTATTCGTCGTTGCGACTACCAAGTCCACGAGTAACAAACTGAGAATTCAAATAAAATAAACAAATAAAATAAAATCACAAAAACAAAAAAAAATTAGAGACAAGAATATTATATTGTATAAAAAAAAAGCTTTTTGAAATAAAATAAAATAAACGGTAAATAAATAAAATATAAAAGAACACAAAATAACAAAAAAAAAGTAAAAAAAACTATTTTCTAAATTGGCTGGGTTGCCATCATCAAATATTACACAAAATGCAATACATAAAAACAACAACAAAAACTGTCATTGCGCTGATGATTGCACAAGCCTGTACATTATAATACAACTACACCAAAAACAACAACAATACATTGAAAATATATGCACTAGCAACCTAGAGTGTATGCTCTAATAACAACAACAAAAATAACAACAACAAAAACAACAGCAAAAACCACAACAAAAAAATAATATTAAGAAACAAAATGTAAAATAAGACAACAACAAAAGAAACGGTAAATAAAAATACCCTAGTTCTAGGTTAATTGTAAAAATGTTTCTCTCTCATTTTTTTTGTTTTTTGTTCTTTTCTAATATTCATTTTTACAGTTTTTTTCTCGCATTTCTCGAAAAGAGTAAAACAAGAAAAGGAAATTGAAGAAAGAAAAGACAGAATAACACTCCTATGAGGATCTGTATGTATCTCCCAAAAATATAGGAAAATTGACATTTTTTTTTTTTAAATAATTTAAAGGAAAATTCAGGAAAATTAAATCACAAAAATCGAAATGGAACAGAAAAAGAAAGTGATAAAAAATTAATTTTTGTTATGACTTAATAACGATAAAAATAATAACAAAAAAAAAAGAAAAAGCTTCTCACCGAAAAATGCAAGTATAAAATATTATACAAAAACAAAAATGTGCATACTCATATAAAAATGAAAAGCTTTTAACGAAAAGTCAAAATTACAAAATAATAAAAAAAATAAAAAAAAAAAATAGAAAAAACAAATTCAATCCTATGACGAATTGCACCATATAGCATTTTCATTTTTATTCTTTTACTTTTACCCTTTTGCGAAGTTGAGAAACCTTTAATTAAATATATCTATATGTATATCACAATAAATTACTATACAGGGTGAATTGAAATTAAAAAAAAAAATATGATTGAATTGAATTTAATTTGTTGTATTCAAGATGATGTTTAATAATAGGATGATTTTTATTTATTTATTTAACAGTGGGCAGATAAACCTGCAAATAAATCTGCAGGCCAACTGTAGACCCTTTTCCCTTTGGGGATGTGGGCTTTTCGATTTTTATTTATACATGGGTTTTTTTTTTATATTGTACAAACTTTTACACGTATATAAAATATTAGTATAACATTATTAAATTCAAAATCGGCTTATAAGTTGACTGAATAGAATAACCTACCCATATTTGAACAAAAAAAATGCTCTTCCTGAAAAAATTAGCCAATAAAGAATAATGTATAACAAGGGGCCCCTGTTGAGTAATTATAGTTCAAGTTTAATTATTAGCTTTTGTGTAAAATTTGTGTACATATAGGTTTTTTTTTATCAGAAAATCGCATGTTAAATTGAATGAATGAATGATTTACAGAGACTGAACAGATCTCTATGACAAAATTTGAGTTTCAATAAGTTGTTTTTCAATTGAAAATACTACTAATGAATATTTTAATGCAATGTGAATTTACCGTGCTAGTCTGTTTTATTTGTTTTTAATTCATACTTCTAATTATAAGTTATTTTAAACCCGATTGTTATTGTACAAATCAAGATATGGTACAAATCAGAATAAATTTATTCCAACGATCTAAGAAAATTTTAAGAAAACCTAATATTTGTCTTTACCTACCTTACCTACCTAAATTAAATGTACCTCATATGCACTCTCTTGATATTTGTAAGAAGTATGCGGTGTGATGGTTTTTTTTTTTTTATTTTTTTACTTTCCCTTATTTTTGGTGAATTAAATTTTTATTGTATAATTTCGAGGTGAATTGTTGACAACTAACTACATTATAATATATGATTACAAGCAACATCGAGCACAATTTCATAGCCATTTTAGCTGTGTGGTATAAAGCTGTGGGGTAACAATATATTAAACAGGTAATCATGGGTATGCACAATAATACAAAATAAAGCAATAAAAAATTTATATAGAGTAAATTAGAGAAGAAAACTATTTACTATTTATATTAGGGAAAAAATATATTGTTGCTGAAAGACTTTATTGATATCAAGTTAATACACAACATTAGCTATAAATATGTTCATATCGATATTATTAGTACACAATGTAAACACTAGAAACATTAATTTACTACACTAAGAACGAAAGAGAACATCAAAATTTGGGTCTACAATAACAATGTACAGAGCTAGAGCTATGAAATTGTATAACAGTTTAAGCATTCAGCTAAAATTTCTAAATGCAGTGCAATTAAAAGAAAAAATAATAACAAATTTAATTCAAAACTATATAGTTAATCACGGTTTGTTTTACTGACATTCTGATTCTATCATCAAAACTTATCTTACTTTACTTTTTTATTATATTTTATGCTTGATTTCTAAGTCTTAGTTAATATTATTACATTACAAAATAGAATATTATTATATTTACTGTGGATTGTATTTTGATTTTCACTATAATGTACTCCATGTCACTTATTATTGTCTTAAAAAACAAAAAAAAGTTGTAAAATTTTTATACATATTATTTTATTATATAAAATATAGCCACAAAACAGAGATATAACTCTCCACTGGCAAAAAAAACTGAAATAAATAAATAATCTGTTTAAGAATAAGACATTGTACCTTTTTCACAGACCCAAAGAGTAACAAGAAGTCGTAAGTCGAATGCAAAAAATCGAAAGCAATTAGTGGCAACGTTAAAAATGATGATCAAAACCCTACAAATCCAAGATTAGAAATAAGCGGTGCAATATCGACTTTTTTGGAAGAGCATATAGTGAAGAAAATCAAAGCTCACCCGCTATAATATGATGATGATGATGACGATAATGATTAAGTTTAAAATCACTGTTTTTAACTTCGATACATGTCAACTTTGTATGTTCAACTGTCTTAATTTATCTCCCTTATTGTTTTTTTTTTTTTTAATTTTTTACATCACACAAAACTGTGAAAACTAATGAAATCTACATCCAATGTCAGCACATATAATTTCAAGGTAGTTCAGCAGTTTATCTACCTTGGAATCAGCATTAATCCCATTAACGAAATCAATGGTATGGAGAAATTGAACGCTTGCAAATCGTTACTGCTTCGGTTTGTCAAAATATTTTGGGTCAAAACTCCTATTCCGAAGCACCAAAGTTTAAATCTAAAAACGCTCATATTCCCGGTTGTGGTCCACGGATCAGAATCATGGGCTCTACCCAAGGCAAATGAGCATGCACTTGGTGTCTTCGAGAAGAAAATTCTTCGTCGTATATATGGTCTTAAAAACGACGATGGGGTCTGGAGGAGAAAATATAATGTCGAAATCTATGAGCTACAGTGACTCGGACACCTAGAGCGACTGAACGAAAATATTTCATCCAAAAGAATCTTCGAATCAAGACTTGACGTCGGGGCAGACCAAAGCTTCGTTGGAGAGACGAAATTTCGGCAAATATGAAACAATTTCGTTTCTTCAACTGGAGGGAAACTGTCCGTAACCAAAAAAAGACGTTGATGAGTTAGGCTCAGGACTTGCACGGTCTCAATATCAACAAAAAAACATGTATATATAGATATAAACAACGATATTTAGTGAAAAAATATTAATATTAGTTTATATTATCTGTTAAAATAGAAATATACAAATTGAAACCAAACGAAATGTCGGCAGAAAGCAAATATTATGGATGCGAAACATTACAAAATAAGACCGAAAGAGGACTCTTGGGGGAATTGGTTCATAGAATCAGAAGTAATCAGCAAACAATCGTAAAAATCTAATAATGTGATTGCTAACATTCAGAGGTTGATTGGCAAAAGAAGAAAAATATTACGGAAAAGACACATTGATAAATGGTCCGTTTTTTGTAGTTTTGTTTTCATAGTTATACCGTTTACACATAGACTATAACTGTTATAAGTTTTATGAAAAAAATCACATTAAAAGAGTTATTCTTTGACTTTTTTTCATATCGATTATTTGTAATAATTATTCTTAATCAAAAAATATTTCGCTCATAAAAATTAGTTAATTCTCAATTTTTATCTATTTCTCTTAATTTTAATAGTCACGAAATTTTTTCTATTACCGATAATAGTTACATAGCAATTTTTATTTTTTTCGATTAAAAATAATTCCTATGATCAATTTTTATTTTTTTTTCGATTGAAATAAAAATCATTTTCTGATTGTGAAGCTATTACACAACATATCTACTTGAAAATTTACATCGAAGTAGCATTAAGTATCTATTTTTAAATTTAATTTCTTATGTAAATTAATCCAAGTGAGCCGTCTATCCAAGTGTGCTTTACCGATTCACTCTGCACCAACTCTCTGTTGAACTGGAGGACAATATCCTTTACGATTGGTAAAAGTAATATGCAGTGATTTGGATTCATTGAATTTGATTCTTCAAGTTTTTAGCCAGTTTTATATGTCTAGTAGGTTATTCTGAGGTTTTTCGGAAGCCAAACGGGAACGAAATGGGGGGCCAAAACAGGTGTGTCATCGGCAAAAGTAACAGTAATAACACTCTATGATGTTGGAAGGTCTGATGTGAAAATGAGGTATAACAAGGGTCCTAAGACACTTTCCTAAGGAATACCAGATTCAATTTGTCTTAGTGTAGTTTGTTCCCCATTGTACATAACGAAGAATTTTCCCTTTGACAAATATGAATATTATGACAAAAAATGATGGTAGTGCGGCGAGGGAGAAGTTTTTTAGTTTGTACAGAAGCCCCTCTCATGCCAAACTTTGTCAAAGGCTTTAGTAATGCCCAGAAAAGCTGCGGAGCAATAGCTTTTCTTATTAAGTTAGTTGTGTATTCTAATTAACTACCTTATGAATTTGCTCGACTGTCCCATGTTTGTGGTGAAAGCCAAACTGATGATTAGTAAATATATTTCGTTCGGCAATCACCTTATGTAATTTGTTGGCTATTAATTTTTCAAATATTTTTAACATCACAGGCATAGGAGACGACTGATTGGTCTATAGGAACTTGCTTTGTTCGGTATCTTATCCGGTTTAGCTATTATTATAATTTGGCCTATTTTCCAGGGGAACGGAAAGTAACTTAATCTCAATATTGCATTGAAGATAGCATACGTGATTAATTTTAGGCTTACATGATGAAGTTCTTTTACCATTTTCTCTGAGATTTCATCATACCTCGATTACTTCTTGACAGAGATTGAATTTATTATTTCTTTAACTACGTCTAGTAAAGTGTTCGTGTTTGTTTCGTGTCTACGTCTAGTAAAGTGAGTCTACTATATAGTATAAAGTCAAATGTAATAAATAATTTTGGACAAGAATTAAAATAATATAAATATATCAAAAGGCTTAAAGCTGTTATCGTTGTTGGTGCACCACAAAAAGGTTTATTTTTTATATCAAAAATGTTTAAACAAAACTTATATTAGTTATTTTTCAGAACCCGGTTTCGACCACTATCATTAGATAGTCCGAAACCATTATTTCCAGTTGCTGGTCGACCAATGATTCAACATCATATTGAAGCTTGCCTCGAAGTAAAAGAACTAAAAGAAATTCTAATTATCGGCTTTTATCCAATTCGTCAAATGGAACAATTTGTTTCTGAAATGCAGAACTTGTACAATGTTAATATCAGGTTAATATCGATTAAATCAAAAGTTTTATATGAGCAATTTATAATTTTGTTTTTTATATGTACAATCAATTTATTCTTTAACTTCCTTTATTTGAATTTTTTTGATCGGTAGATCTAGTCGATAAGAAACCTCTATAAAGTTTCCAATCTTGTTGTTTTCATCAATTGTGATTTCTAGTGGATATAAGATATAAAAACCTTTTGTAACTGAGATGCAAATAACTAATCTTTTTCATGATCATTTGTAGCCAAATTTTCATTTGATTTTCTTAGTGGTGGTACTATCAGTTGGGGCGCTTTATTTTTCTAGTTTCTAATATAAAATGTTTTTTATTGTAATTTGTTTTCAGTTTCTGATGTTTCTCAGTCCAGGACATTTGTTTTCTTCCAATTTTTCGCTTCCCTTCGATTCGTCCTTCTATAATTTAATTGGAAAAGTTCATACTTGTAATTTAATTGGTTTTCTAAAAAACTTAATTTGCTTTATTAAAATAAATTTTCTCTCATAAAAATCAATCAACTGAATTCCAAAACAATTAACCTATAAATTTCGAAAACTGGTATATTATTCAATTTTTATATTTCAATTAGGTACTATTCAAATTAACATCCTTTATAACTTGGATTAGATTAGAAGTTTGAAAAACAGAAAACAAACTAAATTATTGCAAAATTTATAATTTTTAAATAAACTTGAAAAAAAAATCAATGAACATTTTCGATATCACCACTTACCTATATACACATATGTATCTCTTTAAAACTAAACTACAGTTATATCGTATGTAAAAAAATAAAAATATCCTGTTAAGAAAAACAACTTTCTTTTCGGTGAATCAAAAAACTAAATTCAATTCTAATATTTTTTGTTATGTTTTTTTTTTGTTTTTATTATTTTTTATTACATTTTTATTTTCATTTTTCCACGTTGATTTTTTAATTATATTCGTCAGACATCCTTGACAAATTATAAATACATACACGTTATGTACATATATATGTACATAAAAAAATAAATAAAAAAAAAATGTTTTTTTTTTTTTTTTTTTTTTTGTATTATCCTTTTTGTCTTATGCCATTCCTTTATTCTCAAATATTTTCTATATAATATCATAATATATAGAATAACAACCGTTATTTTAATAGATACTTACTCATTGTGATGACCTAATAAAGTAAAATTTCTCTCTCCTATTTATAATATACATAATATTGTATATCTAGATTTATGGAGGTATATTATTTGAAAAATTACATCAATTTTTTATTGCTTTTAAATTAAACCATCAGCCTAAGAACAAAAAAAAAAAAAAACATAAAAAGAAATGTCCACCATACCATTTCTATTTAATAAGTCACATTCTAATGGGAGAAAGAATATTCAAATTTTACTGAATTCATCGAGTTTGGGTTTTTGATTTTTTATTGTAAAATTTTACTCAAAATGGAATTCTTATAGGCGCACCTAAAAATGAAAAAAAAAAAAAAACAAAAACAAAAAAATTATAAAAGCTTTCATTTCAATCCTTCGAATTGTCGTAGGCTTTAAATTTAATGAGAGAGAAAATAAATTTGGAAAATTAACTGTACACAAGCGCTCTCTGTACGTCTACTTAATTCATTTTGAAAATCTAATGTTACAGAGAAAAGAGAAATATAGAGAGGAGAAATAAAAATAATGAAATGGTAAGGAAAATGTTTTGGATGTATTTTTTTTTTTTGTTTTATTTTTTATTTTTTTGAAATCAAACTTCTTGAATGAAATTCATTCAAGCATTTCTCAAAAAAAAGACTAGTAGTTACCAAAAATTTATTTTCCAAAAATAAATTGACAAAATGTACTGTTGTAATACTTATAAATGTGCAGGTATATGTATGTATGGTATATTTTTAGTTGAACATGTTGTTTTCAATACTAAAACCTAAAATAAATCAATTGAAAAACTACTTAGCAGGGGAACTTGTACTAAATTAGAGGACACGATAATGAACATTTTAACAGTAAACTGAATCAAGTTTTTGCGACCCAGTTAATTTTGTTTTTTCATATTTTATTTTTTTTTAAAGGGCTTATCACCGTATTGTGGTTTATCAAACCCACCATAATAACTCCGCTAATTAAGCTTTTATGCTTTCACTTGTACACTCTTGGTGAAATTTTATAAACATTTATGATCCATTTATGATACATTATTATGACCGAAAGGTCGAAACACGTGTCGGAACAAAATAATTTTGTGAAATTGTCTTTTCTTTTTTAAAAAAATACCGTTAATTAATTTACATTATTGATTTGGAAGCGCTTCACTTGATGATTTTGGAATCAGTTCACTTAAAAAATGTTATGGGCTACAAAGTTAAAACAAGTACCATCAATATGAAACCATATTTCAACAAACGTATTTCTGCAATGCAAAAATATACCTATGTACAATCTGCAATAGTTCAAGAGTAATGAAATTTATTCAAAATGTCCCTACCAATAAAAAGTACATTTTCCTTTCTACATTCTTCAATTAGTCCAAGCTGTGCCATTCGTATATAAAGGTGTAATTTGAAAACTAATGTTTGGTTTAACTTAAAACAAAAAAATAACTAAGTACTGTATTAATATTAGTCTCACCATTTAAAACTCTTCAACCAGCAGTCGATATAAAATCCACCGACACAATGTGTATAGATATCTCATGCATATCATGCGTTTACCACTCTCTTTCTGACAATACGATAATACCAGAAGTGAAGTTCATTTCAGTTTCGTTAAATTTTGTCAAGACTATATAAATTTAAAGTATAGGTATAAGTATTCTGCAATTCGATACACTTAGAATATCTATTGTGATATGTTGGAATTATTTTTTCTGCAAATACCATTTTCAGCTTTTGACAAAATTATGTAAACCGTGGGTCTAGGAAGCATATTTCTATATTGGGTTTTCTTTTAATTCATTTAATTTAATTTAATTTATTTGACTGGTGCAGCTGGACCGAAATCTGGAATGTGAAAATTTGGATCAGTATTTTCCTGCACCTCTTTTAGAAAATAGAGATATGCAGAGAATATAATAGTCTGGAATAGTTTAATAAATCTTAATGCTTGCAGGATTCGAACACACCCAAACGTTTGGTGGATATTCTTCTGCTTTATGTAAACTGATATTTGTTATCATGTTGACTATTATACTGTTATTGATATCATAATATAAGCTGGCAAAATTCAGCTCAGCACTTGATAGAACAATCAAATTTGTCTATTGACTAAACTATTTGTCTATTGTTCTTCTGCTCTAAATTTTGTCTTGAACTAATAACTGCAAAATTCGATATACCTGTCTTATTTTTCAACCATAATTTGCCACTATTTGCCTATATTTGCTGCAATAAATTTTATTCTTTAATAATTAACACCATAATTCGGTACAATCACCCATTATATAAACAAATTAATTTGATTGACCCATTTTGATAATTTAATATTCACTATTGAGGCGATGCCAACCAGAGTGGACAAAGCACCAATTTTTAAAAATGACTTATTGTCATTTTCTATTAGAAAAAAAAATTTGTGTCATCGTTTAAAGAAAATCATTTCTGAATTACTCTGTCAAATTTACGGTATGAAATAGAATAAAATTCAAGTTATTTACAAAAAAAAAAAGCAAAAATCAAAACTCTTTAAAACTAGGAAGGTGTTGTGAGTGAATTGTGATGTGATTAAATTTTACACTCACAGATTTTTTTCTTTCATAATTTCAAAAAAATTTTCAAACAATGCTGTCATTTCAGTCATTTTTTACAATTGTACTAAAAACAGTATTTATAGTAAGAATCATTTAAACGGAACTATAGATCTTCTGAAATAGTGTACCCCAGCAGCCATTTGTCACAAAAAGGTGACAATATGTTGACAAATTTTGGTGAATTGTCGAAAAAAGGTCGGTAGGGTTGACTCCATTTGTCACAATTTAGTTGACAATTTTGTCAACATATTTGTCAACAATTTGTTGATAATTTGTCATCATTTTGTGGGTTATTTTGTCTACAATTTGTGAATAATTTGTCATCCATTTGTGGACAAATTTGATAACGGTTTGTGAACAGTTTGTCATCAATTTGTGGGTTTTTTTATTTTGTTTTTTACAAACAGGACAGTTTTTTTTTCAGTAATTTGGGAGTATTTTATTCTATCCATTGCCTTGTATATTGTTAACAGACCAGTAGATTAAAAAATTTGAGTAAAAATAATATCCAGCTTATGTGTAAATCAAATGGGCATTTTTCTTTTCAAAAGATATTACTTCTGGCAAAGTTTGGACTAAATTTAATTTACCAATATGGAAGGGTAGTGCTTAAACTATTTATATCTAGTGCCGCATTAAAAACTGTTAATATTTTCATTCATAATTTTACAAATTAAAAAAATTAATAAGCAAAATTATTCTACATACAGGCTTTCACTTCAACTTCTATCAGAAGACTAAAAAAAATCTCTTTTTATTTTGATTTCAAACAAAATTGCTTACACACAAGGCTTACCTTGTTCACTTAAGTTTAATTTGATAAAACAAACATAATACACATTAAGCTTATTGAACACAGCAAGCGAAAAATAATATGAGAAAATATAAGAACAAAAAATAAATCGTAAAAAATTAACGTTCAATTGTTATTGTAATTTTAGACGAAAATAATACGAAATGTAATGTTCGGAAAAAATTTTTTATATGGAAGCCTGATACAGTATAGAGAGCAATGTTCTATCTATAATTCATTCTATAAAAATAATTAAAAAACAAGTTATATTTCAATTGTTTTTTAATTATAAAATTCATTCATATTTTTAAATAAACTTTGTTGTGTTTTTCAAAATACAAATGTCAAAACAATACCAATTCCCAAAAGTATTGAATAGGCTGATGAATAGAATACTATTACATATATACAAATAAATAAAAAACTTACAAACCCTGTCAACCAATTGTCACATATTGTTGACCGAAAATTGTCATGACAAATATTTGTCAACATTTTGTCGAAAAAATGTGAGTGGATTTATAACCACAACTTTGTAACAAATTTTACCGACAAATTGTCATAAAAATTTTGACGACGAAATGTGCTCATAATTTTCTGACAATATGTTAACAAAAATTTGTCATGACAATTTTTGGTTACTGGGGTAGATCCATTTTTTTTTAAGCCAATACCAACCAAAAACACATCAAATTTACTAAAATTAAACGGATAAATAAGAGTAAAATTTATACAACTGTACTAAAATGACAGCCCGGATTCTAAATAGAGCTTTACTCTCTTTAATTTATTGTTTTTTGTTTCTCTTGAAAATACCTTGTGATGGACATGTTTCCACGAATCAACATGATGACGACTTAAACGTAAGAGGGTATTTACTGACAAACACATTTTGTGTAGCAAATTTTTGTATTCACAAAATAGTGAGTATTTAACAAATAAATTTTTGTTGAACGATCATCGCACATAAAAATACATAGATAATACCAAATAAAAATTATTATATTAAATTAGGGCTAGAAAAATTGTATGTATTCGCTGTATTTATTTTTGTTTAAATAATTTTTATTTAGAAATGAATGTAATTTTTACACCCACACATAAATAAAAAAAAACATCATCGCAGTGATGACAAGTGGAAACGGAAAATGAATAAATTGATTTGTTTCTTTATCTAAGGGTTCAATCGCCACTTATCGTTTGAATAACAGATTGGACCTACCTATTTCATTAAAATACTAGGTTAAGAAATCTGAATTAATTTGTTATATAATTTTGTAAATTTAGTATGTAAGTTAGCTTAAGTTGTTAATGAAATAAAAAATTATTATTATTATTATTGTTATTATTAGCACCATCATGATGATTCGTGGAAACAGAAACCCATTGAATTGATATGTTCAGTTTCTCTCGTACTTCTCTACAATTTTACTAAAATGAAAATGACAGCACTGATTTCAAATAAATTTATTTTTTATGTATTTACAGTTCTTCAAAATACAACATAGTGATTGAATCGATATGTTCAATTTCTCTCAATGTTTGATAAGGTCTAGGCTTTATATAATAATATTTATTGAAAATAGTACATTATCAAAATTTACTAATTTTTCCTATTAATTAATTTGTTTTGTACCTATTGTTACTTATTTTTAACTTGTTAAAATTAAATTTGACCTAATTTCAAAATTAAAAGTTAACAAAAACATAAATAAACAAAAAAATAAATGTTTATTAAGTCAAAAAAAAATTGTCAGCAATTTACTTATCTTTAAAACACAAAAATTAACAATAGTTGTCTAGGGTTAAACACAAAAACAATTTAAAATGCAAATTTCTAAAAATATCCTTATCAATTTGCTATCACATTCGGAAACTAAAATAATAACAACACAAATACAAAAAATTTAAATGTCATTTGTATTGTATGAGAACATAATATTTCCAGAGTAATCATAAGCAGTACAGTACAGTAAGTACATTGTACTACACACTGTATTAGATGCAGAGCAGTACAATGAAAGAAAATAATTTTAGTATCCATTTTCTCCCAAAGAGCAACAGTAAAAACAGTAACAACAACAATAACAAAAGAAGAAAGAGTATTGTTGAAAATATACAGAAATAAAAATGTCCCAGAAATATTAACTCAAAAATACAACAAAACCAAAAAATTAGGGTTGGAGCAGCCTATGACGGGGTAGGTATATTTCTCTTATTATTTTTCTTTCTATTTTAATAAAAGAGGGTGTGCAAAATAATCCCCAACATATTTTCACCACACATACATACTATTAATATATTTTTTATTCTTCAACGCAACATCAAATGAAAATATATTTTAATTGTATATGTTCTGATGGTGAATGAATTGTCATGGGTGTATTACACAATTAAAATTTTCCAAAACTACACACATACAAAAGTACTAACATAAATTTCATAAAAATATCAAATATTTTACATACCGAATACCGAATATTGTATGCCTAATATATTTAAATACATATCACAATTATCAACTATCTGTATTATGTATGTAAAAATTATTGCTAAAACAAAACAAAATGAAAATTATGAGAATGTTTGCGAACAGAAATATACCTACTCATGTATACAAAATATAGTGTTTCCGTTTTATTCTCAATTTCAGTGTATTGTATTTAAATAATTAAATATATTTAAATTTAAATATAAATATATATATATATATTTGTATTGTATTCACATTTATAATTTTTTATTATTTTCATTCCCATCTCATTTTATCAGTCATCATCATCGCAAGTTCAATTTTCTTTTCTTTTATATAGTGTTGCCGTTTATTTGTATGTGTGTGTATGCATTGATTTATATTATTTCCATTATAAGCTTTTTTTAGTTTTTCTAAATTTTTTGTTATTGCTATTGTTATTATATGGGCTCGTGGTAAACGATAAAAAACGACACAGTATAATAAAAAATAAAATAAAAATTCATGAAATTATATTATATAGTGAAGAATACATGTATGAGTGATAGTAGGATATAATATGTAAGAGAATGAATTATAGTATAGTTATGAAAATGGAAATGAAGTAAAATTAGTATCTCTTTTTTTTTTTGTTTTTGGTATGAAATGAATCAAATATTTATGTACATGACTACATATCGGCATGTTTATATATATATATATATACAAAACTTATATTGTAATTTTATTTTATTTATTAATAGTTATGCATGATTTTTGTATAGAAAATTTTTGTGTGTATGTAATATGTATGTTAACTAAGTATGTAAACTTAAATTTTTAGTATTCGCAACATTATCGGCATTCGTTATATTTATTTCATATATATCATCATCGGTGGTGTTGTCGTATCGTCGTCGTTGTTCTTGTCATTTTGGGTGGTAGTAGGTAAATATAATAATTGTTGTTGCTATTGTCGTCGTCGTTATTCTCATCGTCTCGTAAGACTCGTAAGTATTGTATGTAAATAAATAATAATCAAAAATACAAAAATATAATAATAAAAAGAAAAGAAAAGTATAAATAAAAAATAGAAATTTCTTTTTTGTTTTTTTTTTTTTGTTTTTTAGCTTTTTTGTTTATTATTATTTTCTAAGGTTCAGACTTTTGAGTTGAAGGTCAGTCAATGTTTTATGTCATTCAACTTAGGAACGAAACGAATGATTGTTCATTCGTTTTGTTTGTTTGTGTGTATTGTGTGTGTTTTGTTTTGATTTACTTCTGATTTTTGTTTTTGTATTTCTATATATTATTTTTAAAGCTTTCCTTTTTTTTATAGGTTATGATGTATGTATATATATGTATGACATTGCGATTATGATGTTGATACTGATGATAATGATTATGTACATACATACTGTTCGTAAAGATAATGATGATGATAATGATGATGATGATGTTATTGGTGAGAATGCAATATTTATGAGAAGTTTTTTTTTAATTTGAAATTCCGGGAATGATTTTATGTTTTTGTTTTTTTTTTTTTTTTAATTTAGAATTACATTTTTTTATTGGTTTTTTATTTTTTTTTTTTATTTGTTGTTTTTACCAGAATATTAAATATTAGGTAATAATATCTAAAATTATATTGAAAAGTAATAAACGTGTGTTATAAGATATTTTTCATATATCGAATATTCCATATACATACATGCTAACATGTTATCCATATAGTTATACAAGTTAGTTCTTGATTAATTGAATTGATAAATTGCATGTTGTTAGGAGCTCAAACATTTTATATTATTGTGGATCAGAAGAGCAATCTCTATTTCAAATAGTTGAATTTTTGTGATGATAAGCGATAATGGAATTAAGGAATAAATAAAAATATAAAAAAATTTAATTATGCGATATAAATACTCTCAACTATTTCTCAAATGTTATTTACGATAGCGACAAACGAGTTGTAGAACAACTAATACATGGATATCTGTTTGATGTTATTTTAAAGACAGAAGATCAACTGTAAGCCAAAAATTTTATTTTTTTATTTATTTCTGTTCTCAAATAGAGCTCTAATCATACAGTGTGTATAGTGAGTGAACCATCATGTTATTAATAATCTGTGAATTAAAAAAAGTACGGTACAAATATTTAATATTTCACAACGGATTTTCATTATTATTCTTTTACATGTTTGATATTTAAATGGATACGTGGCGAATTCAAATATGTTTAAAAAAAAATTTTAATTTTGAATTACGAATTTAAATTTAAAATTTCACTCTATGTGTATATTATTTGTATATTAAGATGTGTTTGTATGCTCATAACAACATCTTAATATACAAAAATTTTAATTTATCAAATTGCCGCAACTCACAGAGAGTACAGAGTTTCTTTTTTACCTCGCCAGAATTAAATTTAATTTTATTGTTTTTTTTTTAAGTAAATTATTGTTTACGGTTTTTGTCTAAGATAATCAATAAAAAAAATTATATAGTAGGTACCGAGAATGAATTTAAATTATGTAAAACAATTCATAATTAAATTTAATACGATTTTTTATCAAACTTCATCGAATTTGGATCATTAGGCGAATACTAGTATTATATTAATTCCGCATATGATTTTCGTTGATTTCAAACAGGTATTTAATAGCGTAAATAAAGATCAAGTATATAGATATATGCCTTAGGGCATGACTATTTGACTCGCTCAGCTGTAAGGGTATATCATAAAATAAAATAAATAACGTTAAATTGAAGATAACTACAAGTAAATTCAATATTGTGTTTTAAGAATGTTCAATCCAACATTCTACAAGCAGACGTTACGGCATTATCATTCATTAACAATCTATAATTATAATTGACAAGCATTTAAGGACCTGCGCAGTAGACACCTTTTCATTTTATCTCTCTTCTCCATAATGAACTCTTAATATATAATAAGTAAGTTGTAAATAAAACAATAATGAGCACACAGTTGAAGTTTTTTTTCTCATATGGTTTTACTATTCACCAAATACATTAAGAAATAGGTAGAAACGAAACAGAAAATGAGAAGTAAGGTATTTATGTTTTTTAACGAAAACATACTAATTTCAAAGCTTTTCATGAAAACATGAGTGTTTTCTGCTTTGTAATGAGAAATCTATATCAGTCTATGCAAATCTCTGTTCTTTTAAAAACTTTAAATTTGGCTTTAACTTGAATTATAATTACTCAACAGGGGCCCCTAGTATTTTATATAAGCTACAGCTAAAGATCGAAAAATCTTGGGTTTTCTGAATTCCAGAATATGCAATTGGTAATGGAAATATTTTTAGAAATTATATGTCAAATAATTCTCTTAGTTATAATATTACAGAACAATGGCAGAAGCCCTAGTGCAACTAAATAATCAAAATACGCTTAAAAAATAAACAAAAGATGTTGAAAAATGTCAAATGTCATACTTCGCAACTAAAAACGATTGTTAGTTCAAAATTAATTAATTAGACAAAATAAATCAATAATATTGAAAATCAAGATATATTATACATGATTTTAGACATTAGTATTCATGAATTTAGTCGATAAAGAATAAAGAACTACTTTAATGTGTTCAATAATTGAAGAAAGAGTTGTTACTTTAAAACGTTTAATACAATATGGTGCAAATTTAACTTTAAAGGGTCCTGATGGTATCACATGCCTTCATATTACAGTTAAATTATGAAAAATTGAAGCAGCACAATTAATTGTTGAAAATCATAAAAATAATACAAGTATATGTAAATTTATTAATTAGTTGGACAGCAATTGTTAGGGCCGCTGAACTTGGTTTTACTGAAGTTCTAAGTTTATTATTAAATTATGGAGCTAATTCTAATATTTGTGATGCTGAAAATAATTCTGTATTAAGTACATGGCAAACAATTGCTGTACAACCGCCATCATCTTGTGAATTTAGTATGTATTCATTCACAGCATCAGAATATTAGATTAGATTGAAGATAGAGTTAAATTTTGGTTCCACAAGTACCTGTAAATTGGATTATATTGTAATTAACAGCATCAGGTGGAAATTTATTAAAAGAGTGCGGAATATTGCGGAATATTTAGCTTCAAAAATATTTGAAAGTGGAGATTTTTATAGAATGGACACAATTTTGTTTCATTAATGCGTAGCATTTTAAATGAACTTCGATGAGTTAGGTTGTAAGGTTGAATAAAAATATACCCTATGGTAAAATATTTAATTTGATATTCTATCAAACAAGTTCAAGCTGAATATATAGGTCAAGACATTATGGTAATATGGATTTAAAAAATTTGTAAATATATATAAAAATTATATATAAAACAGTATAAAATGAAGTTAGTTACATTTCAATAAAAAATTACAAGTTATAAATTGATTCATATACAAATTGGTACACCATAACATAAATTTTTAAGACAAACAATTTTCAACTAAAATTGTGGATTTACCACAAAAACACCTAAATTTAACGCAATTCAAAGTATTTGACATTAAGTAGGTACAAGTGTACTTAGGAATTTTTTTTTTATAAAAAAAGAAATTAAGGATTACCTTTAAATCTAGTTTACAAAATGCCATTTTTTTATATATCTAGATTAATAAATAATAACGATTGACTTTTTTTGTTTTCCAAAATAAAAAAAAAAATTAATCTGTCTGAACTAATTTTATTTTCGTTCTCTTTCTTTTTTATTCAAATTTTTATAGTTATTATGTATTTATTATAAATTTTTATTATTGGTATAATTTTTGTGTCACTGATTTTTTTATTTTTTATTATTATTCTTCTCATTATGTTCTGATACAATTGAATAATATTAGTATGTAAAGAATAAATATAATAAAAAAAAAAAAATAAAAAAAAAAAATTTAACAAAGTGGTTACACCAGATTTAAAGTTTGTCTTTCTTATTGCGGTGTACGTCAAAAATGTCAAAATTTGTAAAATGTTAAAATTAAATTTGGAAAGTTAGTTTATTTATGTTGTTAGTGTATATGTACAAATGAAACGCATATACTTAGGTTATAATATAATAGCAAGGTTATACACTATGAATCAATATACAAGGTAAGTTCAAGAATTGTTTTCGAAATCAAACATAAATTAATTATTTGGAAATTTAACCAATACATAATAAAATATAAAAGTGAGCAAAGCAGCAACAAGATCAAAATTCAAAATAAAAAAAAAGGCTTTAAAAGTTTAAAGCTAAACATTATACGATATAAGCTAAGATATAAGCAATAGAAGTTAAACATACAAACTACACCTATGTTAAAAGGTTAAAAATATAGAGATAAAACTTAAAATTAAATTTAAGGGGGTCCGCGCATTTGTAACGCTACATCAAAACAATCATCGTAGCTGACAAAATATGTACTGTAAAATTGTTAACTCACTGTTATAGGAATTGTATGAAATTTACTTGTTGTGTTGCAGTATCAGTGCCTCACATACATTTCAGTAATGTTTATGTTAGCGTTTAAAATTCATCAATACAGATAATAATTGAAATTTTTATTGTTTTGAATGTTTTGATACTTATTAAATTATTTAAAATAGATTGCTAGCCGAATGAGTCTGACCCGTTAATATTCTACATTAGGACTGGTTACAAGTGGCTTCTGTTTAGTTGAAAATATGAATATTTTTCATGCCTGCCGATATTTTATCTCTCCAACGAAGACGTATGTTTTATTCCGACGTCTTGTACGGTCTGCATTCGAAGCTTTTCTTCGCTGAAGTATTTTCATCCATACAAGTCCCTGTAGAATCTTTTATTGATTACTTCATCATCATCATCAATGTCCTGCAACCCCATCCGTGGGGCATAGGGCAGATTACCTACACCTCATAATATACCTAAGGGTTTTGATACATGAGAAAATGTCAAATATATTTTGAGTGATTGCTTGAAAGCGTCGATAATATGTCTTAGAGGGTATAGGGGAGTACACATTTAATAAATAATATCTCTAGGATATCTATTTTAGATATGCGGTTCAATGGTGAATTTAAACGGTATCCAACGGCTTACTTTAAAGATACACGAAGTGTTGTCACAAATGAATTGGGTATGAAATTCCTATCCAATCAATCCGTCCCAAAATCCCAAGACAAAATACCTAAAGATAAAATCCCCAAATACAAAATCGCCAATTAAAATATTTTCTTTTTTTGAACTGAAGAAAATCAACGCAAATACAAACTTCTCCTATTTGTTTTGTTTTGGGATTTTGTCTGTCGGGACCAGGTCCATTGAAATTTTGTCTGATCTTAGTGGAAATAATACCCCTCGCGATTTACTTTTTTGGAATTTTTTTTGTCTACCATCAAAAATGCTTAGCTGTCAAAACTTAGACATTATTATTTACGTTTACCCATATTTGATACCAAATCAACACTATACATCTACGGTTACGTAAAACTGTGTGACTTACATCTGTAAATTTAAATTTCATTAATGATAAAAAAAATAACAATAACGATGTACTTGTAAATTTAAAAACTTATTGATTCACGATCTTCAGAATCACATTACATCAGGACTTTCAAATTTTTAATATAGTAAATTCAACAACTATCACGATACATTCTTAAATTTTGTGCAATTTGTAAAACCCATCGCAGTTTTAAATTTGCATGTATATGAACACATGTAACAGGAAAAAAAACAGTCTGAACTTAATGTATTATGATGATGAGTTATACATGAAATTTTTACCTCACTATGATAAGATGCTCGTCAAATTTTTTATCTTCAACCTCTTCGAGATTTTCCGATTTACCTATTTAATTGTACGATCACTGATGCAATTAATTCTACTGTACATATTTATATTAATTACTTTGATCAAAAATTTTCATATAATAAAATGACAATTGTCATGAAACGTCATCGTTAAAAACGAATACTGATGTTTATAGAAAAACTATCCATACATAAATTTAATTCGATTAGTGAAGATTTATTGTGTGTATATCACATTTTTCTGTTTCGTTTCGAAAACTCGTGAATTTAATATCGTGTATTCATTTATATGTATAAATAACAATTATTTTATATGCATTATTATACACATCTATTTGTATCTTATATATACATAGGTATATGTCTGTGCATAGACATTTTGTATTGAAATAGATTTTTTTTCAAGTCAAAAGTCAAGTAAATGTTAACAAGATCAGTAACAAGATCATCAGGTATAGACATAATGTAAGTAAGTTAATAAATTCGTGAATAATATATACATATATACATAAAAAAAAATATTTTAAGGAACGTCAATTTTTTGTTGCGATTTTTTTTAACGAGAAAAAAAATATTTTTTTAAAGAAAAACAAAAAAACAAGAAAATTAACGAATAAAAGACGCAATCAACATGGAAACAATGTTGAAGTTAAAAGTTTTAAACGCTCATATTTCATATACATTTGTATATTTTCTACATGTATACGTATACATACATAAGTTTATATTAAAAAAAAAAAATTTTTTTTTGTAAGACCTTGATTGACCTTGAATACATTGTTTAGCATTTTGAATAGTTAGTTATTTTAAATTCTGTAATAATCGCAATTACTTTTACAGCTAAACTGAAATTGGTTTGTTCGTTAAGTCTTTTATTTCAATTTTGTTTTGAAAATTTCTTTGTTAATTATTTTTTTTTTTTTTATTTTCCAATTATAGAGATGAATTTTTGGGAGATAATAATATGATTATTAAAATTAATTGATAAATTATACACTATGTATTTATATTTAAAAGAGTTAATGATTTAATTTGATTTTTTGTAATAGAAACGGGCAATTATTTAGATTTAAATAAAATGTTGGTATGACTTAACGAAAGAGTTTTGAAGCGGAAATATAGTATAGCCAGATTCATTGTTTGCTACTTTTTGCAAGAGATATAATAATTTATTTTTAATAGTTAGCAGGATATCATATTAAGTAAATATTGATTCACTGTAATGGGTAAAGCAATTATTTAGATTTAAATAAAATGTTGGTATGACTTAACGAAAGAGTTTTGAAGCCGAAATATAGTATAGACAGATACATTATTTGGTACGTTTTGCAAAAGATATAATAATTTATTTTTAATAGTAAACGGGACAACATATTAAGTAAGTATTAATTCACTGAATTTGCATTGGTCTAAAAATCGGGAGCGGTCCTGTTTGCAAGATCTTTATATATCAAACTCCCATTTCGCCTAATGCTATTTGCATAATTTGTTATTTCACAAATTTTATTTTAGCAAAATTACCATATTGCAAGTAGTTTATTTATCAAATAGGACACTTTGGAACTAATACTTTTCACAAAAATCAACTTAACAATTAATAACAACTGCAAGTAATAACTATTTTAATTCGTTATTAATGATAACGCAAAAATGAATTTGATACCGACTTTCTTTTCTAATTTGTTGTTTTGGATTGGTTTTATATAAAATTTTTATTATGATAATACATTCTTGTGTGTTTGCATTAGGTATATTTTGATTATTGATAAAATATCGGTGACATCGGAAATGTATTCAAAAAATTTCAACCAATAAAATGTATATACAAATACAATATGTAAAATTTTCTGAACTACATATTATATACATTGTGTCGGCAACATAATGTACTTTGCCTACAATTCTGATCACTCTAAACACATTGCCTCTGAAATAAATGTCAAATCCAATGTTAAAATGAATTACCGTTAATGACACAATATAAAAAACTTTGTTTTGACATTTAAGATCATATGTCAATGTATTGGCAACGTTGTCGATACATTTACGATGTCACGGTATTTAGCAACTACTGTGTAATTTAATACAAATTTTGTTTTATTTGAATTGCTTATGCGCAAGAAGGATTTAAGTACTTCATTTGTATAAGTTTAGTAAAATGTATTGCAAATTTTTTTACTTCAGAACTAAACTGAAGTTACACAAAGAGAAAAACGCTGTGAAATCTTCAAGTCCAGTAAAGTGTAAGGATAAATCAAATATTGAGGGCTTTCACTGCAATTTCAGTAAAAAAAACGAGACCAAATTTTATTGGGCTTGTGATTATAAGTTAGTAGAACCTTATGTGATGTTCATTGTGTGACAAAATTGCATGAATCGGGTAAGCACGTCTTGCAACACAAATGTCAAACATATAACCACGATTTAATTTATTATATTTGAAGAGATATTTTTGCGAAGTGTCTTATTTTGCCAAACAACCATTTATAAAATAGTCAAATATGTCAAATGGAAAGTTGTTAAATGTCGTTTTTGTCAAAAGATATCATGTAAAATGGTGTGTTGCAATTGAACATTCGGCTAACTGTATACAAATCCTAATAATCTCCTGCGATTTTCTATAACATAATGTATATTAAGTTATGATTGATTCGTTGGTGATGTCATTAGACTAAAAATCAATGAATTGAGTACCGACAGTACCAAAATTTTATAGCGGCCCACCACGGGAGCATCAAAACCCGTCGCAATAACCGACTGTCGCTAAATAAAATAACAAATTTTAATAAAAAACAAAAAGTAAGGGTGGTTATTTATTAAGTATTTTGGTAAATAATAACTTATGTGGCTTGATGGCTTAGACATTTTCTGGTGGTCATCTATTCTTTTGGATGGCTTTTACAAGTCGAGAATTTATATTTTTAAAGGCTTTTTGCCTTCTCAGTATAATAAGTATCGATCGGTTCACTGTTAGTGTCATATTATATGTTAGTAAAATTGTAACACGCTATAATTGACCATATCTACATATTTTTCACCTTCAAAACGTAAACTTCTATTAGGTGTAAGTTTATAAAGCAATGCAGTTTCATCTGCGATTAATATTTCATTTTCTTTATATATCTCTTTCAAAGATGGACAAACCGTATTTAACTAAGAATTACACACAAATTACACACCTTTTATGTTGTACCAGTTTCATTGACATTAGAAAAAACAATTCTTAAAGCTAGCAATAGCAATTAGACGCAAGTAACAAATAAATATATAAGCTATAAATAATAAAAATTATAGAAAAAAATAATTTTTGCTATAAGCGGCATCTTTTGACAAAAACAAATGTTGATACAATAACCGATGACGTTATATGCGATATTATTTTATTAGAATTTGTACTGAAGTCCAACAAAATGAAGCAAATCTTGGCGCTATAACCAGTTGGTCGTTGTATACGGTATCGTTATTATGTGCTTTCCACTGTTTCACTATTATTTTATATACTACTCTCTTGCAAAAAAATTTATCAACATCTTGCTTGCATTTTAAATCAATTTTAGTACTGGTAATGATTTCTTAGTTTATCTTATTTTTCCCATAAGTCTCAGTAGATAAGAGATAAATGAATCAAATAGATCATGATCTATAATAGATCATAAATTTGATAGATGTGATAGTGATTAACTATACCGCATTTTTTATTGTATTTTAGTTTAGTGCTAAAGTGCATTACAATTACAATAATTACATTATATCGTATACAATGTTACGTAATATCGTATAATATTTACATGTGGAAATTAATTGTTTTAAGTAACTTTTTTTTAACTTGTAACCTTTTGGAAGAAATAAATTGTTCGTAGATATCAATTCGGTATGTAATTGCTACCGCATGCTTTTGATATGTATTTGATCATTTTTAGCCTATAAACAGTATTATTTTTTTTTTTGGCGAATGTTTTTGTCTTCATTATTATATATTGTCTCCACATAATTTTTTGCTTTAATTGTAATATTTTTTGCAAAATCACCAAATAAAAAGTTCTGAACAATACCAAAAAATGTATTTCTATAATTTATGAAACTGATAAATCTATTAAAATAACCATGTATTTCATTTCTCTCCATGCATGTACAAAATTTATTATTTATTTGAATAAAATAATTATTAATTTCCAATTCATTTGAATTTGCTGCTCGATTTAATAATACTAAAATGAATAAAATATTATTTGTTTTTTGTTTTTTTTTTGTTTCAAAATTAAAATTCATGTTCTATGAATTCCCATTAGAATATTACAATGAACTTTAAAAATTCGCTCCTTCGCATTTTTTTCTATAAAAATTAATTTTTAATTGTTTTCAATTCAATGCACTATACATAAATAAATAAATTCTATTTATTATATTTTTATTTTATTTTATTCTGCCACTAACTATACTAATATACTTGTGATACTACTAGTATACTGATGCTACTTCTATGCCGCTGAATGAAATTTTTTCAATATTTAAAGGTAGTTTAAATTAATTAATCGCTTATTCAGAAACTTTGTAAAAAAAAAAAAAAAAAAAAAAAAAAAAATAAAATAAAATTTGAAAAAAGTTTTTTGTTTGCAAAAATGAGTAAAAAAAATTCACCACAATTTACACATTGTTGCACCACTTTGTCTGTGTCGGATTTGATATAGTGAGAGAACTTTAATAAAATTAAAATGTAGTAAAATTTTAATTTAAAATTTTTAGTTATCAGTTATTTGAAATAACACTAATAGTGACTTTGTGATAATGTAAATTTAGGGTTAGAGTTATACATGTTTATTAACTCATTTCACCTTAATAATTATTTTGTAATTAACATTTAGTTTACTTGATTCCAAAGTTTCTTTTTAATATGATGTAGTCTTAAATAGTTTGATAAATTTAATATATAGATTGAATGTTACACTTCAAGTTAATGATAATTTATCGTGGTGCACTGGTGCAATGATAATGTTTCAAAAATCTTATAATATTTTCTTTAGAATTCGTTCAACTTTAAGTAGTATTAACAAAAAATATCACTCTGTACGAACCATTATTGAACTCATTTGAGGTTAAATAAATGAATATATTAAATTAAAATAAATTAAAAGATATTCAAGTGTTTGAGGTGAAAAGAACTAGTATATAGATGTACCAGTACACGTGATAAGGAGCATAATTATTTTTCGCTATTGAAGCATTTCAACTGCTGTACCTTTTTCTTTGAAAATTAATTTTTTTTTTTAAATTAAAAATATTGGTAGTGCAACGGTGCAATGGTGTATTATATTCTGACTTAAACCATCTTTAAAATATAAATTATTTCAGAAATTTCAGTATTTAATATGAATAATATTACAAATTAATATTCGAGGTGCATTGCAGTGCATTGTAATGATTATTGTCACCTGTTTATGCCTCATTTACTTCAAAAATGTGTATATCATAGAGTAAACAATAATACTCTAAAAATAATTCAAAATAATATTTTTTTGTATTATTATAAGCCGATTTACAGCCACTTCAATATTTTGGTTGAAGTATGAGTCTTGTTATTTATCTACCCGACTATTTCAGATAGAAATAATAAAAAAAAAATTGTTAAATTAATGCACCACATTTTTTTCTTTGCTCATTTCTGTTAAACAGAAATCCTAAAAATAATTCTAATGAAGGAAAATTACATATTCAGGAACACATTAACCCAGTCAGAACTATAGTTGATCAATTTTGTTATTTTTTGTCAATATTGACTCAAATTGTTGTTCTAATGTTTAGCCGAATCATGAATGTTCATTTTGTACATCATTTTTGGTGGTCATCACTGAAAATGTTATTAAAATTTTTTTTGTATTAAATTTTTGGTTTCACTTTTCATTACATTTTCAACTTCACAGAATTTTCTTATTTTTGCGCTTCTTTAGTTTAAATATCAACTATGGTCTGGTAAATTTAGTTGTCGATATTTTGCATTTTGATTTTTATTATGATTGGAAAATTCACAATGCATTTGAATTTTGATATGACACAATGATGACACGACAATTCACTAAAACAAAATAATTCATTGGAAAAATGGAGAGGAATCGTGAATGGTTTTACTACAAAATTTAGTAAGACTACTATGAGCCAAAAAATGCACCTTTACAACTCTCTACAATTTTTTATTTCAATTATACTTTTTCTACAGTTTATAGTTTATTATAGTTGAAAACTTGTATGCAATAACACCATATTAGCTACTGTACATTTTAATTAGATATAATAAACTCCTTTCAATCCTTCTCAATATAATATATGTATACAATATACACATCTATATATATGCATATGTGTATATGAATTTTCAAAATAGCAATTCATGAAAGAGAAAAAGAATATTAAAATATAATGAAAATTGGCGCAATAATAGAATTTTATCTAGTTTTTTTTTTTATTTGTTATTATTCAATTGTGAATTCACTTTAAAATTTTAACAGCGATTATATTTGACAGCTCAATATGTTGTAATTTGTAATGCAAAAGAAATGAAAAAAGAAAGAAAACAGCAGATAACATAACACGAGCAAACCATTTCTTTTATCTCTTTTATTTTCCACACCCCACCACTTCTCTTTAGAAAAAAAAAATAGTTTAATTCTGTCAAACGATAGCTGAAATGTTGGTTGTATTTTATTTTTATAGTGACATAAAAGACAAAAAATAAATGAAAAAAAAAAAATAAAATAAAAAAAATGGATTTCCCAGGAGACATGAGTGACTATTTAGTAGTAGTATGATGTGATTTTAAGATAGAATAGCGCACCGCGCCAACTAGTGAGTAAATTTCTTATATTATTTTATTTTATTATCTATGGATGTATGTTTGTTGAATTTTTTATAGTATTTTTGCATTTTTGCTTTGACTTCAGATACATTGTAAAAAAAAAAAAAAAAAAATATATATTTTTTTGATACAAGTTTTGTGTTTGTGTGTTGTTGTTCTAAATGTGCATTTCACGTGCAATTTATCTTCATAAATTTTTGGTTTTCTTTTTTGGTTTTCCGATGAAATTTATATATTCAAGTGAGAATACTGTGATTTCTTTATTTTTGTACATTTGAAACTAGGTTATTAAAATTGCAAATGTTTTACGATATTATTTGAAAATTATTTTTATTCTTTTGATAAAATTATTTTTAAATTATTCAAATTAGATTTAAAAAATTTTAATTGTGTTAAAATACAATTCTTTAGACACGTGATATTCAGTATATAAAAACAATAATACAGTATGTAATATAAATATGTAGGTAAAACAAATTGAATGAATTTATTGGTAGTTTGATCTTAAAATGAATTAAAGCTTGAACTAATTGCAGAACTGAGTCGATTTGCATGACAAACCGACACTATGATTCAGACTAGTATAGATAAACTGGTTGCAGTTACTTTAAATTTGAACTGAAAATAAATATTAAAACCTGAACAGAACCGTTTGATATAATATAGTGTAATAATTCAGACTACTAATCAGAATATTGAGGGTATAAAATCGGTTTAAGTTTAACTGTAGAAAAACTCAACATAAAAATAATAAGCTCTAGTCGAAATCAAGTCTCAACTTAGCTCTAAATAAGAATAATAAACTCAAATCGAGTGTCAAGTAAGCCTAAAATAAGAATATTCAAATCTAAAGTAATGACTGCCATATTATATCTAAAACATATGAAAAATTAGCGTAAATATAATAAATGGCAAACAAATATTTCTATACTCATGCTTGCATCGAGTACAAGAAATGTTTGTATCGCGAACTACAACAAATGTTGAATTTTGTAAAGCTTTGAATAAATGTTTAAAGAAAAGAAAATAAAACTATAGTTATATGTACTATGAAAATCCACAAAAATATTGTGAAATTCCGCTTTAGATTAAAAGACAGTTAAATAAATTAAACTAATTTATCGGGGAGGAATTACAATAAACTTATTTTGATTAGATTGAATTATTAATAATAAATCAAATCTGTGTATCTATCTAAGCCTGGTGTTGAACTTTACTAAAGTTAAAAACGAAATAGAACTAAATGAACAATAATTTTGAAGTCTCCACTCATCAAGAAACTGATAAAGAGTAGGTACAGCTACAAGAAATGAAAAAAAATAATATTCCTAAGTCTACTATAACTTTTAACACTTATCTTAAAAATTTCTCCAAAAAATTGGAGAGTTTGGAGACTTTTCAATTTTTTGTCAATTATTTATTTTAACGATTTGTATTTGAACGAACATGTGTTTTAAGTAATTCTTCAAAAAAAATTGTATATTTAGGGACTTTAAATTTTTATAGACTCTTATTGAAGCAATAATTGAAAAAAATGTATTCGAATGTACAAACAGTCGAATACTGTACTGTAGAATCTTAGAGGTTTCAAGATTAACTAGGCCCACAATATATCACATTTAAAACACTATAAATTACTGTATAATAGACAGTCTGTACGAGCTTTGCTAGCTCTTTTAAGTATAAATAAATAAATAAAAATGAAAAATTGCCAAATTTAGCTTCCACTACTTTTTTCGACCTAACATTATTAAAACACACCTGAAATCATATTAATTGAAAAAGTGTATTTATATAGACCGCGTGAAAATTATAAACAAGATATAGTTAAAAAGTAGATCAGTTATACACTATTTGTATAACAAATTGAAGAACTAGAAAACTAGAACATTGCGTTTGAAACCAAACACTCCACCGAGAAGAAAGTAATTACTTGTATGTACAATAAGCAAATAAAGTAAGTAGGTACAACATGGTTATTCAATTTATATCTGGGACGACAATTAACACTAATTGAATATTCTAATTCATAATTTTTAATTTTCATAGTAAGATAAATCCATTTTGGTGGTGTGAAAATCGAACAAAAAAATTATATACTTATAATAAACACTATATATGGTGACTCTTTGATACCTCGACTCAAATAAATTATCTGTGTGTTTATGTTTGTTTTCGGAGATTTAGTTTATGCTCGAATATAAAATCAAAATTACAAGTCAAATCATATTCAAATTATAATTTTTCTCTTAGCTATATCGATTTGTTTGCAAAGACTATAAGGATAATTCGGAATCTGACTTTTGCTACAACAAAATTAAAATACGGATTCAGATAATCAGATTCAAATTATGATTTTTCACACCTAATAAACTTGTTTGAAAAGACTCAAAGTATAATCCGGAATCTGACTTTTGCTACAACAAAATCAAAATACGCTATAACATTTTTTTTCCAGATTTTTTACTAAAACAAATTTTTTATCTATTTTTTTTTAAATAACTAAATTAAAAAAAATTCTTGATTGTATATACTTTGAACAATGTCAACATTGTATGAACCTATGATGTAGACACATTTTTTTTTTTTTTTTATTATATTTTTCATTATTTAAATATTATAAAAGTCTACGTTATTCATTATATCATCATTTTAAAATCAATTACTTATTAATCGAAAAGAAAATGTTATAAAAGAAGAAATAATTTTAGCTTTCAGACTTATTATATTACTTAAATACGTACTTGTTATATATATATATATACATATATAAAGACAATCATAAAAAGGATAATACATTCTAAATTTTCTTTTCTATAAAACATTACCATCTTATTTGCATATTATCCTGAATCAACCACATCCATTAATTAACCATATATTATTGTAAATTTAAATAGAAAGAGAGCAAAAATATAAAAAAATTCTTATCATCACATTTGAATTCACTACCTCATATATATATATATTATAGTACTACTATATATAGACGTACGAGTATATCCTTAAAGTATAACCTTTAATAACATACCTATAACTAAAAAATTTATATATATATATATATACAACATTCCGTTTTATAAATCCTTTTTACAAATTCTATCTTTATCGTTTTTAATTTTTTAACAATACACAAACACACATAACCACCAGTACAGTACATACAATTCAGAATAAACAAAAGAAAAACACATGAAAATTCTTTCATTTGATTTACTCTTTTACTCCCAATTCTCTTCTCATTTTTTTATTATCCTGTTTTTTAACAAAAACACAAAATTCCTTACATTTAATTAAATATCAAATCTGCCGCTACCGTCTTTACAACTACCATCATACGAGACATAATAATACATAGGATCGATAGGACCAGACAGACTATTAAAATATAAACAAAACGATAACAAAAAAAGGATATATTTTTTTTTTGTTTAAGGATATATATTTACACAATGAAATGAAAATAAAAAGAAAAAAACAAATGAAACAAACTCACGACAAGTCACAACTGTAAGAGTAAACGGACGATGAAGACAGTCAGCTAGCTTTGAAATTAACCGAAAAACATAACACCAAAAACAGTAAAAAAGTTAGAAATTAAAAATAAGTTCTGCAATAAGTAAAACGTCAAAGAATAAGGTCTCATAAGATGAGTCCTGGAGGAATTATAAGAAAATTAATGTAGGGGATGTAATGTACATATACGTACATACATTATTGTATAGAGAAAATAAAAAACTCACAATACATTGCATTCCATATTTTTTTCCTCCAATATTTCTCCCAATTTAATAATCTAAAAGCCTAAATTTTCCTCAATTGTTACACTTCACCGTTAGACATTATTTGTATACATGTATTTATAACGGTATAAGACTGATATATATGTATATATGTATGTGCATTTTGTTCTTGTATATACACTTATATTTATATTATATGATTTAATAAATATAAAATAACGGTACAACTTATATATTCAATATACAAAAAAGAAAACGTTTTTCTTGTACTAATTTTTCTTGTTTTTTGTTTTCATGTTTTTGTTCTTTTTGTTTTTTAATAATACACGCACATAAATTACGACTTTTTATTGTTGTTCTTATTTTCTTTGTCGTCATATAGCATAACAACCCTTGGTCTGTTTTAGCTTTCTTCACAACCGCATATATAATATATATAACAAATATATACATATATATATAAATATATATATATATAGGATACATATTATAATGTAAGCTTATATTTGATTTTATGTCTGAAAACTTTTGCGTATACATCAGTACAATAATATCAATGCATACATCCTTATACATGCAGGCATCCGTATATAGTTATAAAAATAAAATAAAAAAAAAATTGCGTAGACATGTGCGTGCGTCTGTATAGTAATAAAATAATAATAATGATGATGATGATGATGGTGATGATTATTATCATTATTATTACAATCATAACGGTAAATTTTCCTAAAGTATTCTTATTTGTTGTTGTTTTTGCTTCAAAATTTTGTCATCGACTTTTAGAGAGAAACGAAGAAAATTAAAACAAACAAACAGCAAAGAATGAAAAAAAACGGAAGGAAAAGGATTCAAACAATATAATTTTCTAAGAAAATTTTTCTTTTCTTTCTCTTTTTCCATATTTCTCTCATCCTCTCTCTCTCTCTCTCTTTCTCTTCCCACTCCATACATGTCTCTTCTACTTAACATCATAATGTTATCCTATGTCTGAGTAATATAAAATAAAAAAAAAAATTATAAATGAAAAAGGATTTTCAATTGACTGAACAAAGATAATAAAAAAATAACAGTAACAATAAAATAATGAAAAACAAAGGATGTTCGTATATATACACAACAATATAAAGAAAAGAAGAGCACAAAAAATTAAAGAGCTACTAAGCTGTCAAAAAGAAACGAATTAAAAGTGTAGGGAAAATATGATGAGCCTATTTTTAACTGTGTCTACCATACTTTGTATTGTGTATGTACTTCCACAACAAATATTGATTAAATGAATAATAATGATGATGAAACAATTTTCAATTTGAATGTGGATAAAGGGGGTGGTGATAGGTGGCGTAAAAATAAAATAAATTTATATTTTGTATTTCAACAACAAATATTAAATAATATAATAATAAAAATAAATTTACTGTAACCATAGGAGTAACTGTATACTTTGGATATATGCACAACAAATATTGATTAAATTAATACTGACGATGATGAAACGAATTTATCTATGAATGAAGATGGAGTGGAAGGGTTTGGATGAAATAGGAAAGCCAATAAAGGAAATTAATGACAAGCTATTATCTATTAAATCGAAAAAAAGAAATGTACTTTGATAATACCTTTACAACTAAATTGCATATATTAAACAAATAACGGTTTTTGAGTTAGAGGAAGCTGAAAAATGATTGTTGACAAAATTCTGAACCTCTAGGATCTATCTAATACTGAAGATTAATGAAGTGGGATGACAGTTGTTACATTCTAAGTAGGTAGGCCTACCCTACCTAACTGTAACATGTTAATTTTGCTAACTTCTCTTATAATATTGAAAACAGTATTCGAGGTCGGATGTTAGTCATTACATACGAACTATGTTAGACCTCTTTTGCAATACTAAAGATATATTAAATCGAATGTCAGTCATTTACTCATTTCATGCTAATTTATGACAGTGTAGTTTTTCATTACAACAGCAATATGAATTCTCAGCTGCGCAAGTCGATTCGAGTGAATCTTTCTAACTAAATTTACAATTTACTGTTTTAGGCTTTAAATTATTCTCCCCTTATTAGAGATTTTTATTAGCTGGAATAAATAGAACCTTTAGATTTCAATATTTTTTTCTTCATTTTATAATATTGTATTTTAAATTGCATTGTTCTAGATATATTCGCAGTAAGTCGAAATAAAGCGTCCCAAGATAGAATATAATTCACACATTTGGGCTGGCGCTTCCCTTACAGCCTTAGGGTATCTTGATCGCGTTCAAAATCGCGTCATTCGTCTAATTGGCGACCCAAATATAGCTTCATAACAAACTTCTCTTGGACATAGACGTGTATTCGGAGTACTTTCTCTATTTTGTAAATACCTCGTAGATGTGAACACATGGTCAGCAGAAATCAAAGCACTGCTTCCTCCTCTTAAACAATTCCAACGTGAAAATAGAGGAGCCGCAAATACTCACCCCTACACTTTGGAAATCCCAAGATGGCATAAAGTAGGTTATGGAAGTTCGTTCATATAGTTCGCACTTCAAGAATGAGGAATTATGTAGCTTCTGATATGTTTCTACATTCGACTTATAATTTGCAAAAGTTTAAAGAAAATATTAATACCTTTAGTTTCCATTTTTTTTTTTTAATTCATCCTATGCTATCCCAACCAAGCGGTACGTAAGTGCTAAAGATATTTCCCTACCCCTACCTAACGCCAAAATTTATGAAATATTATACAAAGTTTGTTTTTATATTAAATTTAGTAGTAAGTAGGATATAATATATTTTGATAATTACCCGAGCTGATTAATACGTTCGTAGTTGTTCTGATAACTCTCCACAGCTAAACGGATAGAATAATTTTTATCAAACGGTTGGATATATCCCCTAATACACCCCACTATGTAAAATCATTAAAAAAATAGTTGGGTTTCAAATTTAGCTTAGTCGTAAGTAGTATGTGATAGTTTTTGATCATTCCCCAAGCAGATTAACATCTTCGTAGTTGTTCTGATAACTCTCCACAGCTAAACCAACAGAATAATTTTTATCAAGCGGTTGGATATATATCCTAATGCACTACACTATGTTAAATCATTAAAAAAAAACCTGTTTTTTAGGTCAAATTTAGTGATAAGTAGTATGTGATAGTTGTTGATCATTCTCCGAGCTGAATAATGTCTTCATATAGCACATTTAAAGCCAATAGTAAACTCTGATCAAAGAACATCACAGTCTACGTAAATGGTGTGGTTAAATTAGTGCTATGCTGGTAGTGTTTGCTCAATAAATTTATAATAGACAATATGATCGTTAACGTTCGTGAATCGAATATGATGCGGAAAGGGAAACAAGAGAACAAAAAAGTAGGAGGTTTATCTTATCAGAAGTTTTAAAAACGTAATACATTTGCAGTTTTACTCCAAATTAAAATTCTTTTAATGGAAATTTTCACTGTATCATTTTCAAAAGTCTCAATAATAGTCTTCAAGATCGAACCTCCTCGATTATACTCAAAAATCATTTCAAAAAACCAACTACGATTCTATCGTCTACTTACACACATCTTAACTTTCTAAATTTTATATTATTCCCAAAAATCAGTCCCTAATGTGGTATTGAAGTTTATTAAACTATGTTGAACTATCAACGATTTTTGATTTATAATACAATTGGGTGTATATCAAATTTACCTGATATATAAACTAATTAAATATGCTCAAAAGGTATTGCACCGCCCAGCTAAGTATACAGCTCGTTTAATTTGACAGGTGGAATAACCGTTTATTCGTAGTTTTTGACTTGATTGTAATTTATATACACAAGCAAAATTAAAATTAAATGTCTTAATTGAATTATGTTCCTTTTGATTATTTTTTTTTTTTTTTTGAAAAATCACTGCAAATATATTTCTACATAGATTTAATAAATCATCAGTACAATGTACATTATGCTAATACAGAAATTAAATAGTACTCGATTCAACCCAATTAAACTACATAGTTATTATAATCATGTAGAAAGGTATTCATAAAATTTTGGCGGTATTTAAAATTTTCAAATGGTCAGCAACAAAACACATAAAAAAAAAAAACAAAAACAGTTCAATGGATCATTTCTACAACATTAGAAAACCAAATAGTGGGCAATGTTCCATATCTATTGAAATATAGGTTGCTGTCATTTACGAATTTTCATTAAAAAACATTTTTTAATTGAATTCAAAAACAAAAAACAAAAATAACAAAAATATAAAAATTTATGATGCGCAACTAGACCATATGGCACGCATTTTTCAATTTACATTCTTAACGGTTTTATTTTCAATTTAAAGAAAATGGGGAAGGAGATGAAAGAGTGTGTATTAAAAATAAAATTGAAAATCTAATTTTTTCTATATTCACTTTTTTCATGTCATTGCTTTATTCAAAAAAAAGAACTTGTTAGCTGTCTGTTATATAGTTGTCATAACATATTTTATTAATTCAAATTGTTAAAATCATCAAATCTACAAATGAATAAACGATGTTGAAAATAGGCTTTATGTAGAGCTTCGTTAATGTAGCTCTAGTTGTCGGTAAAGTTTTTAAGGACGAAATATCCAAAAACTCCTTTAGAGTGTTCCTTTGGCAGTCACCCGTTTCTACCTACCTGTCTCTATACGATGTAAGTAGTTTCAGCACATAGTCCTTGGATATATGTAAGTGTTATGAAAAAATGAATATTGTTTCCTCATGTGGATCTTACATGTTAAACCAACACGAGCTTTTTACAAAGCAACAGAGGGACTTAATTTTCTCCCCGGAACAGCTTATTGGGTGACTTCGAAAGTAGACTACTAGATAGGGTTTTATTTTGTAAACTAAATGCATTGTAAAATGCGGGCAGATGTAAAGAAGATACAGTATTCGTGTCTTTCTTCATCTTTACAGGTTGTGCGAAAATCCTTTGAGTGTAGCCAAAAGCCATGTGCTTGCCTATAAAACAGGGTCTTATATCCCCTACCATAGTACTGATTTCCAATTTTGTTCATGATAGTATATGTTAATAGACCATTTATGAACCAGTTTAGGCCAAAAATATTAGTCCCTACTTGCGTCCCAGAAAGTAGCATTTCCAAGATAAAAACAAACAAATCGGGATATCAAACTAAGAGATCTTTCTTTAAGAAAAATCGATGAATTTAGATCAGGTTTTTTTTTTTTACCATTGTGGTATATTTATTCTAGATGAAAGAGCTGGGCTGGTCTTTGAATAATTCTAGAAAACTTCGAAAAATCACAGAAAAAGTAATGACCTAAACATACTTTTAATAATCGGCTTTTACTAATCTATACCATTAATATGGAAGTTTTATACATAATATCATTACGTACGAAATTACGAAAATTTTGAATCAATGCCATTTTCATTTCATTATACACATTCGAAAATTTCAAAGTTATCATAAGTATTAATACATACTTACCTGTAGACGTATATTAACCATTTCCTTCGCATTTAAAATATTCGTTGGCAACGTACAATCTCTAATTGTTTTTTTTTTGGCAACGAACTAACCATAATGCATTTAAACGCGAGATCTGAAATAGAAAATGGTGGAGCATTCGATCGTTACATACCTACCTACTGAGGAATGAAAACAATGAAATGGCAAATCAATCCAATTTTAGTGAACACACCAGGGAATTTATTATGTAGAAGGCCGCGAAAAATATTCCGCAAACCGTAGGAAGGTTGGCTAAATATTCTTAGCTGAAGACGGGTTATAGAGAAAAACATGATTAGGAACAAAGCGTTACCTGCGTCACATTTAATGTGAACCTTGCCAAGAAATGCATATACAAATTAAATCAAATAACCAAAAATAAAGTAAAGAATCAAAAGTAAAGAACCATAAGCTTTATCCAAATCATCATTATCGACAATTACAATTACGATAATTATTTTTGATGGTTGAATTTTTTTTTTGATTTTCATTGCAAATTTTTTTTTTTTATTTGGTCTTTGATCACATATTACTTTCCGAAATTTTCATCTTCTAATAAGCTTTACAAAATTTCCCGCCAAAAACTTTTAAATTATACAATTTGTACAAAGTATGAATATTTGCGAAGACATTTTGGTTCATATGACTTTGTTTTTCTTTTTTTTTGTTTTTTTTTTTTTTTTTTTTGTTAATTCATTTTAAGTTGTAGGTGAATTTAATGAAATTCATTGTTAGTGTCATTGCACCAAATTTTTAAATATTTAAATAAAATAAAATTTTATTTTTATTTTGGCATTGATTGAAATTTCGGAAAAAAAATTATTTTTTGTTTACAAAAATTTTTAATTCTTAAAAAAAAAAAATTTCGAAAATTTTTTTTTTTTTTTTTTTTATTATTAAGATGAAATGAAATTTAATGGACGATTGTGATTTAATTTAAAATAGAAAATTTCGATGATAAATAAACAATAAGTCATTTATTTTATTTATTTATTTTTAATTTTAAAAAAAAAAAAAAAATTTCTTTCATTTTTAATTATTTTTGATGGTGTTTTTTTTTTTTTTTTTGGAAATTATCGTTTTAAAAAAATTCAAAAACAGAAACAGCCGGAATTGTAATTTATGAATTTTAGACTAAATCATGTCTAATTAACATTGAAGTTTAAAATTTAAAAATAAAAATTAATTTTGATTGTTGTGGATAGACTAATTTATTCTATTTTATTTATTTACTCCGCTTTGAATAAGTAAAAAAAAATACGTAGGTACACGAAATGTAAAATTTTACTTCGATCAGTATCTGTAAGTGGAATTGAATTGAAGAAGAAAAACAGAAATAAATTATTATCATCATCATCATCATCATTGTTCTGCTACCGCTTTAGGGGTACATAGCGCGGAAAAAGGATAACGACCGTTTAGCAAGAGGTAATGGCAATCGAATGCTGAAGATTTCTGTTACGGTTTTGTAAGCTAATAACGCAGGCGATGCTTTATTTATAATCATGTGTAGAAACAAAAAGTTGTACGTACAAGTTATTTGAATTATGAATAATGGCGAAGGTCAATCTTATCGAAGTGCAATAACAAGACCTAATCTCGAAGAATCGGGATCATCAGGGATCATCAGGGATGGTTCTTTAAAGTGAGATTTTGTCATTGCAATTGCATAAGATCCTCTTTAGCGAAGAATATTTTTTAAGCCTTCCAACAGTCTGCACACACATTTTTTTCGACTTTCATACACTCCGCTCAGAGGCTTTCTGCTTTTTCTTTCCGTAGTCGATCCCCGAGTGCTTCTCCATTTTCGTTTTCGGATCTCGTTTAATCGTCTTTAAATGCATTATGATTGGTTTATTGTCAAAAAATACTATTGTGCATTGCTAACGAATGCTGGAAATAGGACATCGGATTTGGGGTCGCATATTTAATGTTTTGTTGTTGTGCAGAATACCGAAATAACATAATTGCAAACAATTTTTTTAAATCTGAATAGCCAAATTTATTTTTATAAATTCATTGAAGAATCCTTTAGTTTTTGGATAATGAAGAAAATATTTGTACCCAATCCAAACGATATTTATTTATATTTTTGAGTATTTATGTATTGTTTTGTGGACCTATACGTATGCAATACTTATTTATGCCAACTTCAGATCCTTTTTTCTTTGATAATTGATTCCATATAAACTGTTCAAATCTATTGTATTTTTCCTTTTGATTGTTTAAAATTACAAGCCTATAATTGTCCTTGGCGAACTTTACTATTACAGATTATGATTTACGTTTACCATAATATAAGAAAAATAACTGGGGGAGAACAGTTTATTTCCAAAATTAGTTTCATGAAAATTAAAACAATAAAAAAACATCCAGTTACTTCTACAATGGTACGTTACAAATGGTACAGAAATCTACATTATGCTTTGCAACATAATAGTTATTGAAATTAAAGATTTCCTGTTCCTGTCCCATTAATAGGAAAAACTTTAGATGGAGTTGTTATATACGCCAATAATTCCCTAAAGTGCGGCAAAAGAAATAAATCTATGGTTGTAGTTTGATCATAGAACATCATATATTATAATGGAGTTAGTTGTCAACATTTCACCTCAAAATTATTCAATCTATTCACCAAAAATGAGAGAAAATAAATCACCACACCACGATCACAACTACACCAATACACCATTCTATTAATACAAAATTCAAGAGAGTGCATGGCATCATAGGTAGCATATAAGCATATGAGTTTTATTTTCATCATTAAATGTAGATAGGTACTTAGGTTAGGTAGGTATAGACAATGTAATGTGTATCGTAGTAAGTTGTAAATCAAATTATTATTGTTTTTTTTTTATACCTATTCATTGATAACGAAAAATATCAGTATATTTAAATACCTGTTCGGTTAAAAATGTTAAATTTGGCTTTAACTTGAATTATAATTAATAAATATGGGTCTCTATTCTAAATTAATAAATATTAATTTGCCTCAGCGGGAATTCTTCTTCTTCTTCCATTTGGCCTATTCTGTTTCTGCGGCGCATTTACTCGTTAAGAGCTGTAATCTATTCAATGTGTTGAAGATGGAGAAGTCATATTCTTCTTCCGTTGCTTCTACCTTCAACTCGCAGTTGATTTTTATTTTTCCCAACCACTTGGAAATGTACCCAAAATATATCATAAGTATAGTACTGGCTAATTTTTCAGCGTTTCACAATCAGATTGTTTAATATTGAAATGTTCGTACGACATTGGGTTCACGAAACTCTCATTATTTACCTATATAATTTGAATCTTTCTATTTTCCCCCCCATTATCCCTACTTTTTTGTCTTCGTAAGAAAATGCTATTGTAATAATATGCTTCACGGAAATTATTATGGATTATGGTTATGAGGATTATGACTAGCTCTTCTGAGATTATTTTAATAAATATAGAAAATAAATAAATAATTTTCCGATACCACACAATATGGGGATAGAAAAAAAATTATTTGTTGATACATTATACCAAAAATAATATAAACTATTATAAAGTAATATATTAAACTATATATAAATTAAATATATAAAAACCGGTTTTGCTTTAAAATTGAATTTAACTAATACTATAATAAACATATAAATGTGTGTTAACACTGATATACAAAATCTTGTAAGCATTTCATGATCATGTTCCCCGAAACAAAATTTTTAGCAACATGTTGGGAACCCAGTAGTAGGTCCATTTCAAAAATCAAACCGGCCTTTTTTTTGTTATACATGCGACATCTTATAATTTATATTATTTTTTATTATACTTATTTGATAGACAAATGAAGCTAGTCTTAGTACATTTAAGACACTCATCATCATGATTTGAGGATTCAAACCCACGCGAATTGTCTATTTCGGGGATTTCGGGGATTTATGCGTATAAAATATGTCAGCTCTGAGATTCTGCAAAATATTATTACTTAACATTTTATGTTTCGTACTCTACATTTACACAAAATTTCACAGCTTCTAATTAAAATTTTAAACTAATTTAATATTCCTATAGTTATTTAATAATGGTAATTAAAAAAATATGTTTTGTTTACATAAATACTTAATATATAAAATACATATTATATGAAAAAATACTCACCATTTATTAATTTGAGTGAAATTGTTATCCTGAAATAGAAAAAAAAATAAATAAATTAAATTAACTGTTAAAACAAATATTATATTTAAATAGTTATAATTTGATTTTATAACTTTGTTTATAAATTTTAATAATTTGGTCAATATATTTGTAACGAATAATTTTAGTACACTCAATACGTTTCAAAGGATAAACTAATGTTAGATCTAGATCGACCAAAACGAAAGTAGTCATTTGAGTATCATTTTGAATATTAGTTAAATCTGAGTTTTTCCACATCCTCAACAAAATAGATCTCCTTCTTTTTAAATGGCAATGCATTACAAATCTAGTTTTGGTCTTGTCAAAAACACAATGCTATGTCTTCATGTGTTTCTAAACAATAATATGATAATATAAACCAACAATGAAAAATATCTTGTTATGCACCTGGATCGACGCATAACCTATATACATTATACAAAGCATGTCTTTAGAGCAGAGAGAGAAAAATTAACGGTTATTCTAGTAAAGATTAGTTTTAATATGTAGAAAATGAGAGTTATGTGATGTGTCATTAATATTTAGTGAGTAAAAATCTCATAATCCATCATGCTCACGCTCTATTACTTTAACGGTTATTTTTCGAATATTTTCACCTTCACAGAAAATTTAATACAATACATTTTAGTAATTATAATGCATTTTAAGAATATTTTTAAAAAATTTACTGCAAAATTAATAAATAAAATAATTGTTTTTAAACCCAAACTAATTAACATAATGACATCATTTAGTAGTGTTCCATTAACCTGTGTAAACTACTCATTAGTGGATTGTAAAAGGAATGCTCATTTCATAGTAAAACAGAGCAAAACATAACCACAAAAACATTGATGTTAGTTTGTTTAGCTTTGGAAATCTATTTATCAAAAATTTCTCTTCTTTTCTTGGTGCGGTCTAGTTTTATTCATCAAATTTAGTTTTATATGTAATAATTTTTTAAATAAAATGATTACTTATTATATTTAAATTATTTTTTTGTTGAAAAATATTTCAATTTAAATTTTAGTTTATTTAAATGTCAATATCAAACTTCAAATTATAAATGTGACATTAAATAATTATTCAGCACGAAACAAAATTAATTCAGCACCTAGCGGAAAGTAGATCGTTACTAACCATTTTCTACACAATCACAAGAGATAGTGTAGCTAGCTGTGTTCAAAAATGTGTAAAAATGGTTAGCTTACTATGCTGTTTAAACTTGGAACGCTACTATTATTATAATAAACTGAGTAAAAAAATCTTATAATTGTATTTTTTTCTTTTGGCTTGAAAATTCAAATTAGATCCATTCTTTATTAGCCTTTTGAAGCTGACACAGTTCCGCGTATATATTTCGCTCATATTTTAATACTGTTTCCTATATTCATAATTTCCTATTAATCAAGTATGTATTATGAATAATTAATTTTCCTCATCAGATTGTTTATAACCTTCATCTGCAATCTGATTTTTATTCAAATCTGTTCAAAAATCTACATTCCAAGATATTTTCTTTAACCCAGTTTTAATATTCTGGTTTTATTAATCCGTATATTATATTTTATTGTGTTATTTACAACTACACCTACCGTCTTTACACACGCATACTGAATTATACAAAATATGAAATGTGTATAGCATAATTTGTTTTGAATGTGTTTTATAAATGCGTGTCAATTTATTCAACATAATTTAGCTTATTAATAAATACAAGTAAACTTTAAAAAATTTACATTGATTCCGTAGAGCAATTGGTTAACCGTTCGACTGTTAACTGATAGATAGTTAGTTCGAGACTGAACCATAATTTTTTTTTTTTTTTTTAATTATAAATTTTTGTTTTAATTTGTATTAAAATATTTTTTTTATTTAAAATTAAAAACTAATTTTTATTTACGGTTATTCGATAATGAATCAATAGTGATTTATTTGTTTTTTTTCATTTTCAAGTGATTGAATATAATTTTTTATATTTGAATTTTTCATTTGTCTTTTTTTTGTTGAATGTGCAAACAAAATATGTTATATTTCTAGAAATGAGATATAATTTAAGAAAAAGGTTAGGTATATAGAAACTTACACGTTGTGGAACATAGATAAATTTGACTATATTTTATCAACACCATTAGGTAAATATGAAACGGTAATAAACATGGACCACTATGTACATGTTTATTGTACATGTGCACTACTGCCTGATGCCTTGGCTTTACTCCTAATTATACCATAAAGCTATTATAATATCATTCGAAACTAAATCATGTGAGTATATCAAATAATATATGGGTATATAAGATAATGATGACTCCGTTTCAATCCATTCAATTGGAATACCTAAGAAAATTGTTAATTAATATATTCAGAGATCTCTATGGAATACGTTTATTAAATAAAGTTCCTCCAACAAACTAAAATATCATTAAGAATTAAAACATAATGGGTAAGAGAGAGAAATTTGCCACAATTTATATTATGAGCACATTAGATTCAAGCCAATCACTAGAATACTCCGTGAAGTAAATTGTAATTCTAGTTCTTTTGATCGACAACTAAGTGTTTTAACTGTAAAATAACGAATACGTTTTAATGTACGCACAAATGAGACTAACTAACAACTGATGCTCTTTTAAGCTTTGACACTTACTAGTTCGATATAGCTTTCTAAAGTATTTTAATATTAAATGTATTAGATATTATTAGCAAATGTATAAACTTACGATTTTTACTTCTCTACTACCAGCATGCACCTGGCTTAGTTTATTTTTAGATTTTTCTGGTAGCGGTGTTTTACTAACCCTATACTGGATGATGATATATTGCACAATCAAAAGAGCAAGCTTTCCTCTATAATAATAGATGGCTGATGCACTTGCTCTAAGCATTAATATGACAGTATATAATATAATTTTAATCTCAATTACTTGTATTACTTGTAAGGAAAGACCCAACTGTAAAATGGGTGTAAATTAAAGTATGATAACACATTTTTTCTATCAAATATTGTTTTTGTAATCAAACTGTCTTATTCAGTTTTCATCATTTTTAGTTATTGAGCACTAGAATACAGATGGACAATAGAATAAAAATAAACATGTAATTCGAAATTTTACTACTTTGAAAAATATTAAAAGGTTTGAACATTCAATTATTACGTGAGATTAAGTTTTGATTGACATAGTTTATTACCAGAATTAAGAATTACATTTGGGACTAACTGTGTTATAGTGAAAGATAATGATTTCAAAAATATATGATTTGAACCCGATTAATCAACTTCAAGCGACATAACGCTCTTATTATCATTACATATGCAAAAAAATTTCCTAATATGTTTTTAGTTTTACAAATTAAAATTTAACTAGTATTCGCCTGGTCCTCAAAATTCGATCACCATTCAATATTTCGCTATGAATTGCTTTCCATCATTTGAATTTATCGTGTACACTATGTTTTGTATTGGTTTATCTTAAACAACAACCTCATACGTAATAATTTATTTAAAAAATAAAAATTTAATTTGATTTTAATTCTGGCGATTGAATTCTGCAACTCCGGCAATTTGATAAATTAAAATTTTTGTATGCTAAAAATGATTTATACATTGGGTGAAATTTTAAAGTGAAATTTCTAATTGAAAATTAAAAAAATTTGAATAAGTATTTGATTTCGCTACGTCTCCTAATATTATTGAAAATTAGTTGTTCAAATATTTGTACCGTACTTTACAGATTGAATATAATGATTAGGAAAACTAATTTTATTTATTTATTTATACTGTATACGTATTTGATATACAATCGTCTCATTCTCTACATTCAGTCTCTACAATTTTTGTATAATCTAAGTAAGTGTATAGAATATGAGAATAATACTAATAAAATTCAAAAGTAAAACCAAAAACAAGGTACATTTACAAATTATACCTAATAATTAACTAAAATAAAATACTAAATACTTAAATATGAGGATGAAATTCAACATGTCAAAAAAAATTTTAATAATGGTTTAATTGAAATTATTTTAGTTATTCCAGGAATTGTGCAATTTGAGACCGATGACATATTTTTTTTTTTTCAAGTTGTATACCAATTGTCATAACATGATTGATTCAAGTACTAAAAACAGTAAAACTCTGAACGTTATTTTTGAAATTGAGTCAGACTTATACAAAAATCTTATCAATAGAATAAAACCGAGATGTGATAACTGCCTCAATCAATATTGTATTTCCCATTTGATGCCTATCTTAAATTAAAAAAAAAACTTATTACTCAGTAATTCATAATTTTTATATGAAATTTTAATATTATTCTTAAGTTGTGAAATATCGTTTTTTAAATCAATTCAATTTTACATAAAATAAAATAACTTTAAACTTGAATAAAAATGAAAAATAACAAAGAAATAGAAACTCTTGTATTCATTTGAGGCTCTCTCCAATCAATAATGTTTGTATGCATTGGCAATATTTATCTACTCAGTTGAAATTGTTTATTTTTAAAATCATCACTGCATTGAACAAATTTCAAAATTTATGTATACATATATCCTCGGTAGTATAGTGGTCAGTATCCCCGCCTGTCACGCGGGAGACCGGGGTTCGATTCCCCGCCGGGGAGGATATTTTTTTTATATTTTTTTATTTTTTTTTATTATTTTTTAATATTATTTAAAGTTATAATTAAATTGAATTAAATTGGAAAGCTTAAAACAATTATTATTTGTTTAATAAAACTATACAATCAATCTAAAATTTTTTATTTTTTTTTTTCTTTTTATTTTCTTTTTCTCAAATGAGCTAAGTCGCTCGTATAGAGTGTACTAAAAAATATTTATATATAAAATATCATAAATCTAAGCGTATGATGAATCATATTATAACGGTAATATTTCAATGAATGTTATTGAATGTGAATATGTATGTATAAAACTAGAATAGATGTAGTTTTTCTGTTTTGAGCATTATTTTGTTGTGATTGTGAGGCGTGAGCTATTTTAACTCTTTCAAGGGCGGTGGTATGTGATATATACCACTAAAGTTGTTTCCTATTTTCTGAGTTATCTTTCTATATTATCATTCATATATATTTCTATGAACGAAAACTATTTCGTTATATTTCTAATTACTGCGTATTACAAAAATAAAAATAAAAAAGAACACCTGATGTCTGTATTATGGTCAAGTTGAGACATGAAATAACTGATTTTATTTTTTTCAGAATAATTTTGTTTATCTTTGATTTTTTGTTGTTTTTTCTATTAGAATGTCTATAGATATATTAAAAATTTCATTAAGAATTGTGCATTGGAACGTGCAGTTGAGTTTTGGTAAAATTTAGTGCTATAAACTTTCTGATGGGTATTAACCCTCTTCCGAGCTATCAAGATTACTGGTCAAGTCGACCAGAAATGAATGATTCCTACATATCTAGCCGTATGTCTGTGAAAAGGTTCAGTTGGCTGCTCAGTCACGCAATATTCACTTGAATGATTCCTCTATGGCGCCATCAAGGGGATCTCCTGAATTCAATAAGCTGTATAAAGTGAAACCGTTGCTAGATAAGTTGCTAAACCGTTTTCAGAACTTATTTGATCCTGGAAAACTACTTGCTATTGATGAATCGATGATTAAGTTCAAAGGTCGTAGCTCACTCAAACAATATATGCCGAAAAAGCCAATAAAAAGGGTTTATAAAGTTTGGATGCTGTGCGATAAAAGTGGCTATATATGTAACTTTGATATATATACAGGAAATAAAGGTAATGAAGTTCAAAGAAATCTGGGTCAAAATGTTGTTTTAGACTTGAGTTCACCATTTGGTGGCAAAAATCACGAACTTTATTTCGATAATTATTTTACAACTCATAACCTTATGATAAAACTGAAGGAAAAACAAATATATGCTTGCGATACTGTTCAAGTAACAAGAAAGTTCTTACCATCAGATTTGAAGGCTGATAATAAATTATCCCGCGGAGAGTATGACTGGCGCACAAGCGATTTTGGGTTGTTATTTCTGAAGTGGAAAGACAAAAGAGCAGTCACTGTATTATCTAATTTTCATGATCCATCTAAGCTAACGACAGTTCTGAGGCGATAAGTTGATGGAACTTAGGAACAGGTTACATGCCCGCAGATTATAATCAGCATATGAATAATATTGATAAATTTGATCAATTAAAAAAATACTATGAGATCGATAGGAAAAGTAAAAAATTGTGGCATCGAATTTTCTTCCACTTTCTCGATGTATGTGTGGTAAATGCATACATTATATCAAAATTTCTTGACAACTGTGAGCCCCTCAAAGAATTCAAGTTAGATATAATTCGGAGTCTAATGAACACGCCACAAAATACTAAAAAGACAATTACAAAAAAAATCATACAAATAAAAAAAAATAAACCATATATTGAACCGTCTATACGGGAAGCTGGCTCTAGTCATCAACCAATCAGGACAAGTCTTCGTCGATGTGGTCATTGCAGTAAAAAAGGTCATCAAAGGCGAACCAATTGGATGTGCTCAACGTGTAACATTCCTTTGTGCTTGAGCAAAACTAAAAGTTGCTTTAATGATTTTCGTCAGTAAATGCATCTTTATTTGGGCGGTGGTATATAATTTTTATACCACATCCTTACACAGGACTTTTTAAGGATATATGTATATATTTTTTATTTTTAGTTTCAAATGAACAAATTAAACAAAATGTAACCAAAAAATTTTTACTTTTCACTTTATTTAAACCCTTGCCCCTGAAAGAGTTAAACATAACTTATTTGGATTCGTTAAATTACCGTAAAGCAACAAATTTTTTAACAGAGTATCAACTTAATTTCTGATACTTAGGTAGACAGATAAATATTTGATGGGAGATGGTTATGAAAAAAAAAAAATAGTACTAAGTTGAGTCTTTTGATGCTATAACTTTAATGGCTCATTTATTGATACTGTTTTGTTTTTTTTTAACGGATTATTTTTTTTTTTAATTTGATTCTAGACCCCAAATACGAGTAGTTAAAGATATTCAGTCTTAATTTTATTTCCGAAATATTCCCTATACTGTTTGCAGAAGCTTTGCATAGAGCAGCGGCTGCCAAACTTTTCGGGTCGTGGAACAATTCGCAAAATTAATAATTCCAAAAGAACACATGTTTATTTATATAAGCTGTAAGTTTGTGTATTTAAATATATACTTATATATAAAAGTTACAAACAAAATAAACAGTATATTTTTCTGAAATTCAATTACACATATACGAAATACATAAAAATAGTAAAATGAATAAGTAAAAAAAATCCTTTTCATTATTAATGATTCCGGTGTTTTTGATTCTTTGCATTACATATATTTTTTATATCGGGCTCAATATTAGAAAGCTGAATTCTTATGTCTGGTGTAGCATTCAGTCGGCTTCTGTACTTCGATTTTGTTGCAGCATAATATGAAAATCCAGCCTCGCACAAATATGTAGTTGTGAAAGGAAGTAAAACGTGAATAGCTAGTTTGGACAAATTGGAATACTCTTCTGTTAAACTTAACCAAAATTCATTTAATGGAAGTTCATTGTATTTTTGTTTTAAACTAGAGTCAGCAATTAAATCAATTAGGTTTTCATAATTACTTGCGCTAAAACCCACTGGCTTATTTGTTACTAAAAAAGTAGTTTTAATTCAAGAGTTATCTTCAGGGAAATTTGTTATCAAATGTTCTAAAATTTATTTGGAGGCTTTATTATTTACTTTACAATTTATTTCAATTAAAAACTCTTCTAATGTGGGAAAACAATCAAAATTATTTTGTTCAACTTGAGAAATCCAGTAGTTTAAGTTTTTATTAAAAGATGCAATCTTATCTTGTACGTTAAAAATTGTAATATAATTCTTTCTTGTAATGATAAGTTAATTTCATTGCACTTAGTAAAAATATCTGCTAAATACGAAACAATTATCAACCATGAAGGAGTGGTTAATAAGTCAATAAAATTCTTTGCCAAATTGTTCGACGAGAAGAAAGCTAATAATTCACTTCGTGTAGTTCAAAAAGTCTCGCCAATGCTTTTCCTCTGGACAGCCACCTAACTTGGTATGTAATAAAAGTGCTCTGTGGTCGTTACCCCTTTTCATCGCATAAAATTTTAAATAATCTCAGTTGCAGTGGTCGTGATTTTACAAAATTGATTATTTTTACAGTTTCATCCAAAAATAGTTTTTAAATAAGGCGTCTCCATATCAGTAGAAAGATCTTTAATGCGGCGCGAAACAGTATTATTGGATAATTGTAGTGCATCAAATTTTTTAGCGTATTCTTTATTTAACATACAGAATACAATGTCTTTTATAAAAGGTTTAATAAGCGTCTCTCGAATTGCTCATACAATTGGATACCATTACTTCACCATTACGGGCAATGCGGTAATTCACGCGAAAAGATGCCTCTGTTGCATTTTCATTTTTAGTTTTCACAAGTTTTATCATTTGATGTTGAGATTTTTCCAGTAACTCAAGTTGTCTTTTAAAGAAATTTATATCTTTTTCTTTATACTCAGCAACTGGTATATGTTTCGAAATGTCTGCGAAGTTTAGCTGGAGCCATTGAACTATTTGATAGAATTTTCCTACATAAAACACAGGAACATCTGTATTTCCGGTACATGTAAAACCAAAATTTAAATAACTATCATCATATTTTCTTTTCGGAGCAGTCTTAGATAACACCGGCTTATTATTATCACACTTGTTTGTTTCTTTAACCACATGTGCTTGACAAGAACAAATCAAATACAAAAACAAGGTGTTTTTTTTTTTGTTGATCTTAAAGAACGAATAAAATGATAAATAAAAATTATTTTTTCTAACGAGATTAATTTAACACCTATTGATCTTCAACGGAACACCGGAACACAATATTTTGGGAGCCGCGGGCATAGAGTTTAGAAAATTGCAAAAATAAATATATTTTTCTTTCGTATACAACGATACACTGTTAAAGCTAGAATTGAGCGGAATGCCATGCTTGATTGTGTGTTTCACTTTTCAGTAAAACTTATTGATCTATACCACTCTTGATACGTCAATACCAGGTGTGTTCTGATACTAACTTTTTACTTTTCGTAATATTTAATAATATTAATATCTCTTTTAGACATCGGTCGACATTATATGATACAGTAATATTCCTTGCACTGATTTATAGGAACTTTTAATAGGAGCAGAAAATGTACAATACAATTTCAGTTTCATTTCAACAATCCCTATCACTCAGTGCGGCAAATACCACTGAATCTCGGAACCCACAGGCATTTGTGCACTAATAATTAACTTCTTTGAGGCGAGATCTAAAGAATTGTTTTGATAAATTTCACTTTTCAACATTATGTCATAGCCTCGAGATCGTAATTATCTCAAGCTATACAAAAGCTTTATATTACTGTTACAACAGTAAAATCCAATTAACCTTGAATTTTATATATTCAAAAAATTAGTCTTCCTTCATGCCTAGAACTTTTTTGAACTTCAATTTGAATTTAATAGAGAAAAAATTCATATTAAACAAATAAAAAAACAAAAATAATACCTTGATTCATTGTTGTTCAGATCGACGGATTCTATGAGTTACAACAAAACAAAACAACAATAAAAATTTTGTTTTAATTTACTACAGTTTATTGCAAGGTCATCGGATGCATCTAACCTTTTATTAGTTAAAGCTTTTCATTATTAAAATTTTCATTTAATAATAGGTTAGGTAGCAAACTGTTGTGTTGTGTGTTATTATATGGAAACTCATAGATACAACAATTGAAATTTTTATTAAATGTTTTTGTTTTTTTTTTTATTTTTTAATCAAATACAGGAAAAGTCCAATGCATTGGAAGAAATATCAACCCTCAATCACCGGAGATACATTCAACTTGACAGATTTTTTGTTTTCTATTCTTCTTGTTATTTTTATTGTTCTGATGAGAAGCTGAGTTGAGTTGAGTTGAATGAATGAATATTATTGTGGCATCATCATATTATTATGGAAAAGCTTTAGTTTTTTTTTTCTAAACTTATATTATTGCACCCTAATGACCACATCTCGAAAATATGACATATAAAAAAAAATTGAATTCAAAATAAACTTTTTAAATGCAAGTAATTTAGTAAAATGCAAAAATGTATCTTTTTCAGTTAGGTTAGTTTTAAAAATGTATCTTTTAAAAGCTTTCAATGACAACAATGAAAAATTTGAAAATTATAAGGTAGGGTAAATGCTCAAATAATAAAACAAATATGGTGAATCATTTGGGATAAGTATTGTGTGTAAACAGAAATCTTTAATTTTTTAGTAGACAAATTTGATTTTTAAATTTAGTACAAATAATATTCATGGCTACATTAAAATATTACATAGGGACAAAATTACATAGAGACAATATTACATATGGACAAAATAACATATGGACAAAATTTCATATATAACTGTGTCGTATGCGTTTACCTGCTGTCCGCAAAATCAGGGTTCCAATAAATGAGTATCGGGTTTGACTATAAAAACAAGAGCTCCGGCATCCCAAATGTCGGGACCAAAGACCTTTAAATTCATTTTTTTTTGTCATCAGCACAATATCCTTTAAATGTGATGAAGACAATAGGTCCGGAGTCCAAGGAATTGGGACCGAAACTCTATATTACGTGTTTCAATTGTATTTTTCTGGAGGTTATTAATAATTATTATGAATAAATTTTAAAAAAAATTCGTCATCGGATTGGTCCGACTCCAAAGACCGATCGGCTCCAAAGACCTTGAACAAAAAAAAAACAATAAAAAAAATGTTTTTTATACTTATCTTGATACGTAATGAACATTATTGACATCTTGGTTTTTGCACAATTTTTTTGTTCAAGGTGTTTGGTCTCGATTTCTTAACCGCGAATCTATCCGAAATTTGTTTAAAAATGATTTATAATAATTAATTAATAACATTTTTTCAGAAAAATATAATTTAAGCACGTGATAGAGAGTTTCGGCACCATTTGCTTGTACCCCGGACCTTGTCTTCAGCTAGTAATGGCTAGGCAAGCTAGGCTGGACTATTGTCTTCAGCAGGTAAACGCATACGACACAGTAATTTTTTTAAATATGAAATTTTTTCCATATGTAATTTTGTCTTGTGAAATTTTGTCCGGATGTAATTTGGTTTTGTGTAATTTTGCCCCGACACCGATATTTATTATGTTCGTAATTGTATAATGTGCTCACCGAAGTTATCCGTATATAAATAGGTACTAAACAAGGTGATAGTTTCAGTCCAATATTGTTTAACTTAATAACGGATAAAATAATCCAAAATATAATAGCACCTCTCGGGGATATCGAATTGACGATAAGAACGTTAACAGCATATTTTACGTATATGATATTGTATTACTCGAAGAGAATGCAGATGATATTCAGATTTAGATTTAGCAGATTGAGTCAATATTCAAGTATATTCACAAAAAAAAACAAAATACAGGACTAAGTATTTAGAAAGAGTTGATTATATGCAAATTATCCATTAACAATAAAATTATCTGAACATAAATATTACCAGCTTTCGAAACACGGCAACAGAAATAACAACCAAAGCAGGAAAAGTTGCAGCCATTTCAGATTATTTTCGTGATTTTATATGGAGAAACAAATACATGCTATAATAGAAAACAGAACTCGAATATACAAAAATTGTATTCGACCAATTGAAAGCACCGGGGACATATTCAAACCAAAAAAACAAATACAAACTACAGACAAGAAAAATCTGAGGTAAACATATGAATACACGATAAGAGATAAAAAAACGTAGCAACGAAATCAGGGACGCATTCGTCCGTTGCAGACGAAAAAACTGGAGAAACCGCATGTAAATATTGTAGATATTGTAGTGTAAATTTGCAGTACCGTACTTAATTAAGCATTGGAAAAGGTGACTCTACCTAAGTTACTGTCAAGAGTGTACAAAAAAAAAAATATTAGAATGGCAAGAGGTTGACTGAGACCAATGAACGGCCAAATCAATTTCAAATGTCTAGACCCTGAGAGTCTTTTTCTTTGCCATCAGTAGACTTACCCTTAAATGTGATGAAGACAATAGCTCCGGAGTCCAAGTAATTGGTACCGAAACTCTATATCACGTGTTTCAATTGTATTTTTCTGGAAAAAACGTTATTAATAATTATTATAAATAATTTTTAAAAAAAATTCGGATTGGTCCGACGGTCCTAAAGACCTCGAACAAAAAAAAATGTTTTTTATACTTATCTTGATCCGTAATGAACATTATTGACATCTTGGTTTTTGGGTAATTTTTTTGTTCAAGGTGTTTGGTCCCGACTTCTGAACCGCGGATCCATCCGAAATTTGTTTAAAAATCATTTATAATAATTAATAATAATTTTCCAGAAAAATATAATTTAAACACGTGATAGAGAGTTTCGGCTTCCTATTGTCTTCAGCAGGTAAACGGATACGACACAGTAATTTCCACACCAGAAAGACCTCCAAAAAGATGATATGAATGTTAGACATCACAAAATTGAACAAAAAATTTGTGCATATTGAAAAAATCAGATACAAAATGCCTATTTTAAAGAAGAAGATTTTTTTATCATGTTCGAACGTTTTAAGTTTTTAAGAACACCACTTTTTTTAACCACTGGGTTGGGGTTCCACATGCGTTCACAACTGTGAAGATCATAAGCACTGCACTTTTCAAATGCAATTCCACAAATTGTTAAAATACGAAATTTTCTACAATTAAAGTGAGCACTTAAATAATTTGTTAACCCTGGTTTATTTAGTATGTATTGAGTTTTTATTTGTGAACGAAAACTCAATAAATAACAAAATTACAATTCAACACATACATTCGGCATGTAATTTTGTACTCACTCACCCTTGTGCATTCAAAATAGAAATGAGAATACAAAATTCTTAAAAATTTGCACATATATCAGTGTTGTAGTACAGATTAATGTATGCAAATTCTATTTTACAAAACAAAAACAAATATTAAACAATTTAAAAATAGGATTACCCCTACTAACTAAATTTTATATTAAATTATTTAAATGGATTTCAAATGAAAAAGAAATATATCTTCAAAAGACCCGTAATTTATTTACATATAATAGAAGTGAGGGAAAATAAAGTTTTTTATTTTCAGAATGAATTCAATGCATCCATTGAATTCATTTGAATCATATAAAAAAAAAATAACAAAAAACAAAAAAAAGACCAACAAAACAAAAGTTGAAGGAATTCTCAGACTTTTCTATTTAGAATTTTAATTTCTAATAATAGAGGTGCATATAACATTGCTGAACATGAACTGAAAAATAAACAACAACAGAACTGTTTTTTTTTTTTACGATATATATTTTAAAATAATAGGGCAATGTTTTTAAATTTTTTGTTTAATAAATTAAAACAACAAAAATGGCAAAAAAAAAATTGAAAACTGCATATAGACGTCAATTCATCACGTTATTGTTTTGATGAATTGCTCTCAGCCACTTTTAACAATTTTATATCAGAATTTCTGTAAATTATCATTGTGGCAGCATTTTTTACTCCCCCCCCCCCCCCCTTTACTTGAAATTATTTTAAATTTTTGTTTTTTATTTAATTATTTTAAATATTGTATTTATAAATAAAATATAATATATTTGAAACAAAACATAATATTTATTTAAAGACGTAAAATCAAAGTACTTAACTTTATTAAATTAAAAAAAAAAAAAAAAAAATTGATTTAAAACAGATGAGAATTTTTGGCATTCCAAGTAAATTCGACTTAAGCACTGTGAGGGTGTTTAGAAAAAATAAAAAGTATTTGACCTCTGTATATAAAATTATCTAATTGAACAGTTGTGAATTTTTTAAATAATAAAATTACTCTTACGATTTAATTTTAGTGCGTTAAAGTCGGCACAGTTCTTCACTTCATTCTTCCCCGGTACAAGAACAGAAGTAGAAGCCTCTTTTGATGATTTTCTTCTATTTGAAAAAAAACGATCTAATCAACCATGGTATTTTGTTCTCCTAATATTCTCGATTTGAAAATTAATTTGTCCTCCACCTTGGTATCTAGTTCACTTATCTTTTGTATATATTGTCAGGTTAATGATTAGATCAAGCACATCAGACGTCTATTACTAGACGAAAAATTGCTACATTTTATTTTAACTTTTAACAGTAATGACCTCCACGACTAGTTAGATTCGACAACAATGGGCTCCGTGACTGGTTAGATTCCAAAAATTTAGCTTAAGACAAGTAGTGAATAAACAAAACACTTAGATCCGATTGGTTTGTGTCTATTTTTTGGACCGGTATTCTGAGTGGTTTTTACAGCTGCCATTCAACTTACAGCACCCATCAGGAATATTTCAAAAACCGAAGTGTTACAGACCTAAAAAACGGTACTCAAATACTCTCTCAAAAGTGGTTAAGCCTTCCTCTTACCATTTTCCAAAATTCTCTGTTTTAGCTACCATACAACTCTCAAGACCAAGATCAGGAATATTTTAAAAACTAAAAGTGTTACAGACAGGTAAATTGGTACTCAGATACTCTATCAAAAATGAACAAACATGCCTGTTATAGCTTTACAAAATTTTGAGTGGTTCGGGTAGTTGCCATACAACTAACAGCACCCATCAGGAGTAATTCAATAAACAAATGTGTTACAAACCTGAAAATTGGTACTCAAGAAAAATTTTAAGAAGTATACAGACTTCAAAGCAAATTAATTAAAGAAGCATTAGTAATGATCGAAGACATGTGCATACTCATCTAAAAAGAGCCACTCAATTGCGTATGCCTTCACCTAATCGACTGGGAAAAGACTTATTAAATAAAGAAATGCAGCGCGAACAACAATATAATATTAACGATTTGACGTACGTTTTGTGTGTGTTCAAATGAACAATTGAATTTTGTTTGCAATTTCAGCGACAGAGAGCGGTTTTTTCTATTTCGATGCATTAGGTGGAACTGGTAAAACATTTTTAATATCACTTAGTTAGCATTTGATTCATTTGGCTTCGCTGCTACCTTTGTTGAATGGTGGAAGAACAGCCCATTAGGCTTTCAAGCTCCCATTAAACATACAGAAAAATGAAAACGCAGTATGTAATATCAAAAAAAAACTCAAACATGGCTAAAGTACTGCAAAAGTGTCAATTTATTATCTGGGATGAATGCACAACGGCCCATAAATATTCACTAGAAGCATATAACCGAAGCCTAAAATATTTAAATGAGAACGCCAAACTTTTTGGTGGTGCTCTAATTTTATTATTTGGTGATTTTCGGCAAAAGTAACCAGTTATTACGCGTTTAACGTATGCGGATGAAATCAACGTATGTTTAAAATCATCTTTTTTGTGGCGTACCATCCATAAATTACAACTTAATACAAACAACGGGTGTTACCCTCCAAAGCGATTTATCTGCTGAAGAATTTTCAAAACAATTTCTGGATATTGGGAATGGAAAAATGGCTTTCCAAGGAAATGAAACAATAAATTAATAATTGATAAAATCAATTCATTGTTGGTAGAAGAAGACCAAGCCGTAAATTATTCCACTGAATTCTTGAATTTATTCGATATACCAGAATTTGCACCACATAATTAATACAGCTGAATATTGTTTCACCAATTATTTTGCTTCAGTATCTATCTAATGCGCCGAGGCTTTGTAATGGAACGAGATTAATTATTAAAAAAATTTTGGGAAATCTAATTGAAACTACAATATTGAACGGAAAATTTCAAGGAGAAAATGTTTTACTGCCACATATTCCAATGATACCCAACGATGCCAAACTATATAAACTAAGATGCGTGGAAGTTAGGTAAGTGGAAATTGTTATTCCATTTTTTGGTTTTTTATTAATGGGGAGTTTTATATAAGCGTGACCTCTTAAGATCTACTGTATAGGTATAGGTAAAAGTGGTCATTCCAGTTGCTTTTGGAAAATCATATAGTGCTTAATTGTGCATTTTGGATACTACGACTCGAGTGACTTGTTATTAGTTGTTATATAGGATCATTCTCTCGTTTTTATTCTCCCCAAGGACTTAGTACTAGAAAGAAAGAGAAAGTCGATCAGATCTCCTATTTTGCCTTCTGCGATAAAATCTAAAATTAGCGGAGATAGCTTCACCTAAAGTTCGTAGTCTGGTTCTAAGTAATGCTGGGCAACTGCAGGAAGTGTTTAATAGTTTCTGTTTCATTGTCATCTTTGCAGCTGCGACAATGGGAATTAAAGGGAATACCTAGCAGCGTGGCTTGCTATCGACCAATGACCTGTACTGATGTCTAGTACTCTTGATGTATCGGTACGAGACCTGGCTAAGACTTGTTTTGTTTTATTGATGTTGTAGGCCCTCATCATCCCTCAAGTTTATAGCTTTCATAATTGACCCTGGGACTATTAAGGTCATGTATCTATATTTGAGTTATATATACTTGGTCTTATTGTTGTAGCATACTTTCAAATTTCAAATTATTTTCGATTAACACTTTTAATATAATATAATACAAATTTTTTGAAATACTTAAGTTATATAAAACATTTATTTTTTTGACACTCTCTGTGCTCAAAGATTTATGTTAAAATTATATTTTGAATTTTTAAATTAATAAATAAAATACATTGCGACAGTCTTAGATCATCAAAATTTACAAAATGAACTCTAAAATTTTTTGAGCCACATTTGGTAATTTATTGGCATAGACAATAAATTGAAAAATAAAATTTTTTTACTTAAATATCAAATACATATATTTATAAAGAAATTATTTTTTATATATTATTGTATAAATTATAAATAGTTTGAGCAAATTAAAATTTATTTAATTTACAAAATATTTAATATAGAATGCAATATTGTCATCAAAATGTGTTGTATTGTGTTGATATATAAATTCTAATAAATAATCAACTTGATCTTAACATTCAACTTTGGAATGTTATTTTGAGGAGATGGAATTATGTTAATATATCATTTGAATACCTTACAGAAAAAGAACGCTATACTATTTCTGGACCTATTTCTGATAAAATTTTTATGAACACCAATTCTCGATTTCGATCTGTTAATCTTTTTTCTATTGCACACCTTAGAATTACTTAAATGGTAGATTTGAATGCATTAACAGAATATTAATATTAAGAAATAAATATATACTAGTGAATCCCCTGTGCAATTTCACAGAAGTAGTTATTTCAGGTACGATTTTATATAAAAAGAAATATTTGTTTTGGTATAATTGTAGTTGTTTTCTGAGTCGCTTGATTTTTGAATGTATATACATTATAATGAAATTAAAGTAGGAATAATACCTAAGACTTTATAACGAAATTAATACTAATTTCAATATAGCTTAACACAATAAAATCGCATTACTCTCAACGTAGTAGATCGACGTATTTTAATTCGTTAATAGTCAAAAACGTTTGTAGTCACAATTCTGTTAGCTCAATAGTCAACAGTTTGTTTGGAAGAAAGTAATAAACTTCATAAGTTCATACAATCGATGTCGTTTATAGTCACATTAAAATAGAACGCCACTTATTTCAATAAAACAAAAAAAAATAAGTCAAAAGTGAATTATTTCATTAAAAAACTGATTTATATATTGTCTTTTTCTGTTTTTTATTACAAATATGTATATTTTGTGATTACATAACAGAATTGCTATTTATGGATAAAATAAAGTTTAAGATTGTCATGCCTACGAAAGATATTTGATTGAATTTCATTTTGTTTATAAAGATGCAATTTTTTTTGACTATGCCTATAAGTAGTCACAAAATGGTTATAGTCAGAAATATTACTGAAATTTTGCGAATGACTATAACCATATTTTACTGTATATATTTTTTTTAAATAGCAGAAGCATATGAACTAACATTTATTATATCATTTTTGAAAAGTATGATCTGATTTTTGTTTTTATGTTTTGTTTTCAATTTTTGTCTGTGTTTTCGTTTTTGTACTTTTTTCTATAAGTTTGTGTGTTTATTTGAAGTGACAGAATTTTTATGAAGCTTTTTTAAAAATTGTCGGTGATTGAAATTTATTTTAGAGTGTAGATGTCGCTCAACTTGGAAATAACCGTCATTTATTTGGTGTAACCATTTGAAATGTTTTAAGTATTCAGCATCAAGAACTTGCTAAAATTTTAATATTTTTGTGGTGTAATTTACTATTCAATTATTCTTGCTTTTTTAATCACCACATCATTCATCTTGTGTATTATATATAAGACTAGGGGCCGCTATTAAATTATATTTCAAGTTGAAGACAAAATTTAAAGTTTTAAAAAAAACAGTAATTTACGTACTGATATAGACTTCGCACTATATAGCAGAAACCACTCGTGTTTAATAAAAGGTTTTGCAGTTAGTAAGTTTTATTTAGGACACATAAATACACGTCCCTCATATGCTGATTCGTTTCCGATATATTCCCTATAGTACGTGGCATTTAGTGGATAAAATTACTAAAAATAAAAAATGTTGTCATTAAAGAGGTATATGTATATACCTACATAATACATAATTTTAATAAAAACTATATTATTAGTACAAATAACCAAAATTTAGAGACAGTTACTTAAAAATATAAAAATGAAGAATTCAAGTGATTTGTTTTTTTGTTGTTTTTATATTTTAGATGTATGTAATTGTTTTTTTTGTTTTTATTTGACATATGGCTAAGTCTACATATATTCCAAGTCATGACACTGCAGAGAGGATTCTCATTTTGACCCCTATTTATACAGGCCAGCATAGGAAAAATAAGGACCAGATTTTTTAAGTCTAATAACTAAAAAGAAATGTTGTTCTAAAAAGAAATTAAAATTTTGTATTTTTTAGATCGAAAAAAAAAAAATATTATATACTTTAATGTTTTATTATAGAAAGATTGATTAAAAAAAGACCTTGCCATTTGAAAAAAAAATATTTACACCTTTCAAAAGAGAGTAAAACACATAACAAATTATTTCTAATCATCACAATTTTTTTTCACCATTTTTCTTTAATCAACAATTTTTTAAATTTCAAAATATATTTTATGTAATATTTTTTCATATAATTAAAGTACAAATTATAAACTTTATTTTGATATTAAATTCATATTTTTTTTATTTATATTCAATGCTCTAAAACTTTGTTTAAACATAAAAATATTTGCCACATTTATAAAATTACTTCACAGCGCGCTCAAATTGGTTGAACTACAAAAAAAAAAGAACAAAATTTAAAAACTTAGGCAAATACATAGGCAAATGTCATTTTTCATTCTCATTTATTTGGAAGGATTGTTATGTACTAACGAATATTATCTTTTTTCACGCATCCAGTCTCTGTAAGCGAATGTCATGACTTTGAATAAATGTAGACTTAGCATATGTACAATGTACATTCTATTCACTGCAAGTAATTATAATAATTTATTTGTTTGTTTCTGTTTTTTATTTTAATAAGAACTCACTATACATAATGTATTTGCTGAATAATAAAATCATATGAGTAAAAAAATTTCAACTGTGTACGCATTATTGTTTTATATACAACTTATTTATTATATTAGAAGTTCATTAAGGTGTAAGAGAATCGAAATAAAATGAAAAGGTGTCTACTGCGCAGGTCCCTAAATGCTTGTCAATTATAATTATAGATAAGGCCTTAATCGACTTCTCCCTCTCAATGTTTGTTTTAAAAAAAAAAACAACTAAACCAACTACACTAATAACACATCTACTCATATAACATCCCTTAGTATTTAGTAGTATTGTTAAATTACACAACTTTCAGTTTACAACTATATAAATTAATTTAATTGTATTTTGTATTATTTTTAATTTATTTCTTCTCAAATGTTAATTTTTATATTTAAATGTAAGTAGTTTGTAACTACTTGATTTAAGCTTAAAACAAATAAATAAAAAAATTCGATTATTGGTAAGTTTTCATATACTTTAAAAATTTGATTTCACGCCCAGGTCCACTATGGTATATGAATGAACACAGTGTTTGCAGTTTCTGCCACCGATTAGCTTATTAACCCAAATCCCCCATTGGATGTAGCATTAAATAAACGTGTATTCCATGATCAATCTGATTTGGCGAATTAGGTGTTGGGGGGGCTTTCAAAATTAGGCAGAATAACAACAGAAAAGAATGACGCGGGAAAATTATGCAATAAAATTATGCAATACATGTTGATGCAGAAATCTTGCATGAGTTTTGTAGCATCAAATAATCACAGTAATTAAGTATATAAACTAGATTTAATACAAAACAAAACGGTAAACTTGAAAATAATAACTGTTTGTTTTTTTTATTATTTTGAGAATTTTTAAAATTTAAAGTTGTCACGACACGATAATGTAATAAGAGAAAAATTTAATTGTATACCAATTTTTTATTATTTTTTGTTCATTATTTGTTTTTTTTTTTTTTATTTACTCAAGAATTTAATTTTTTTTATTTAAAGAAATTTTTTTCATCGACATTTGAATGTTTACTTTTTCTTTAAAAAATTCCAATTTTGAGTTCTGTTTTGAGATTTATAAAAAAAAATCAAAAACGAAATGTTTACTGACAATTTACAATAGAATTAGGGAATGTTTGTATATTATAGAAAAGATATTAATTAAAAGGAAAAACAAAGAGATGAAAGAATAATCAATAAGTTAATTAACTTTAAGACTATGTAATTTGCTGCTGAATTTGATGAACAATTCAATTTACGACTGTCCTAATCATCAGAATCTGTTAATTTTTTCCGGATAGTTCGTAGGCAAAAATGACAAAAAAACTTTCAAGTTTTGGTAAACACTATAACAAAATGCATACTTTGTGAAGAAAATGTATAGTAAATCGTCATATCATATTTTAAAATCAACTCGTTTACAATGTTTAATTGTCCATCAGCTAAGTTGCATTCATATAATTGGCCAATCAAAATTAAAATGAGGAAAGCTACTGGTACTGTTCGTATGCGTTGTTTAAAAGTAGTAAGGAGGCATTTTAGGAATGGATGCCGTGAAGGGATGCAAGCCCAACCAAGAAAATCTACATAATTTGTAACGGTATCCTAAAATTAAAATAAATAGGAATTATTTAAGAGAATTGGTCTAACTATACAAGGATTAATGTTTATATTAATGAAGATCTGTCTTTACACAGAATCCGTTTTTAAACGAGGATTGGCCTACATTGTTGGATCAGTCTGTGGAAGTGAACTATCATACATATGTATTAAAAATCAGTCTGAATTCAGTGTACCCTTTATAGACTATAGGTTATAATATTTATATTTATGATGAGAATGGGCTTTTATAAACCAATCAGTTTTTGAAGATCGACAGTACAAAAATCGGGGAGCGTGTTACATGCCTGTATTTCGTTTGCCTGTTTTCTTGCCATTTGACTGGATATACTGGATACTGGATATGACAAATGTAATGAATATACCGGGTGTTCCAGAGCATGCGTATCTGCTTTTTAAGAGGGGAAGGAGCCGTTATTTTAAAATTTAAAAAATACAAATTATTAACTTAATCGAGGCTGCTCTATCAATTGGTGATATTTTCAACTTCCGGGACGGACCGCAGAGAGGTTTTTCAAGCCCGAAAATGGCCGGCTGAAATCGAGATTTTCAAATGGGAAGAGGTACTTTTTTTTTGTAAATTCGGATTTTATGACAAAAAATAAAAAACTTATATTAAACGATTTTTTTTTTTGTTTTCTCATTATTTTGCTTTAAAATTAACAAACTAAACTAAAAAAAAAAAAAAAAAATTTACTTTAACTACAAAAACTTATTATTATTTTTTGACGTAGAATCCGAATTTGCATAAAGAAGTACCCCTTCCCATTTGAAAATCTCAATTTCGGCTAATTTCGGCAAATTTTGAGCTTACAAAACCCTTTGCCGTTTTTTTCTGAAAGTTGAAAATATCTCCAATCGATAGAGCACAGAATATATAGAGCATAGAATAACGGCCCCTTCCCTTCTTAAAAATCTGATACGCATGCTTTGGACACCCAATATATGTGAGAGTTAAAAGAAAGAAGAAGTTTTACACCTTTTACAGAATATTTATATAAATTATTTTTATGCGTAGTCGCTGTTGGATACAAAACTAAAGATAACTCTGATTTTTCCAGAATATTTATTTATGTGTAGCCGCTGTTGGATACAATTACAAATAAAATTATTAAATTCGAAAACACTAAATGAATTAAAGTCGGATTTCGGAATCGGAATTTTCAATATTTTGGAATTTTGAATATTGGTGTTTTGGGGTTTTGGATTTGGTATTTAAGATTTCGTGGACAACGCATAAATTGTGCATATAAATACAGGCAAATGACATACAAACAAATGAAATTCAGGTAAATGAAAATGCCGGCAAATGAAATGTAGTCAAATAAAATACAGGCATGCGATAGTATACCCAAAAAAAGATCTACATTATGGTATCGGTTTATATTTAAATATAGTACCTATTTTTAATACAGAGATCGATCTATAGACTACAAACTATAGATTTATATTCATGAGGATCAGGTTATTGTATGATATCAGTCTACATTATCTTATCAATTTTTATACAAGAATCGTTCTACATTATAATATCGATCAATAGACGAGAACTGTTCTACATTAATGAATTGATGTCAATAAAGGGATCAATCTACATATACACTATATAGTTACTATACATTTATACTTATGAGCATCGAAAATGTTATAGAATCAATCTGTAGACGAAAACTGTTCTATATTAATAAATTGGTGTCAACAAAGAGATCTATACACTATTAATTTATATATATAAGTATGAGAATTGAAAAATCAGTTTTTGTTCGAGGATCGATTTACATTAGAGGATCAGTTTTAATCGGTCTACCCTATATAATCGATCCGCCTTATACATGAAATAATTGATTTTAATACAGGATATGGTCTATATACAATATAATTATAAAATCTGTAGAACATTTATAGTCCTATGTCGCAAAATATTTTATTTTATAGAATACCTATATTAGAGTTTGTCAAAATTGTGAAATTTCATTCTTAAACATTTCTACAACTTCAACCCAGATGCAAACAAAAACCAACAAAATTTTATTAAATTAAAATTATTCAAAACAATCCCTGACCTTTTTTTTTTTTTGTACATTTAATTCAAAATTTAATGGGCTCATTTGTTCCATTTAATTGTTTTCACATATGTCCATTATACAAAAAAAAAAAAAAAAAAATTTAATTCTTGTTGCAAGCAATAAAATAAAAAAAAAAAACCAAAATAAATGAACAAACTAAGAATAATTAAAAATATCATTGTCCTTGAAGTCAATCATAATATTACAACAATTTTATGCATTCATTCATTCATTCATTCACAATAATTATTATAGTTAATGCCAGCCAGAGTACATTCATTAAAAAGTCTTAAAATGTAAATCTCTTGTTATAATTCCCAAAATATAAAAAAAAAAAAAAAACAAAATCTCATGCAATTTATAAAAATTTATCACAAACAATAATTCAATCTTTTTGTTTGTCTTTTAAGTTTCATCTATATCCAATTTCGTCCATCATCTCCCCATCCATATATACCCATCTCTTTCATATTCTTATTAATCGTTTAATTCCAGTGAAAATTATATACTCTGGTATAATCTACAATATAATAAATTCAAAATTGCATTTACAAAGTGACCAACACCATCTGTTTATACTTTTGTTTTTTAAATATTTTTATTTTTTTTTTATTTTTATTTTTAATGGCCTCAATTTTTAACCGGATTCCTTATGTCATCATTTCGGATCGGATCCAATCGAAATTAATCTATTGCTGCACTATTAAACTACCACAACACCACTACACTACATTCAATGAGTTCTGATAAATTAAGAGAATTTAAAAAAAAATTTATTCATGATAATCTCTGATATATGAAAGGAAAGAAAGAGAAAGAGAGAGATGAGAAAAGAAGGGGAAAGAATAGAAAACAGTAGTTTACATAATAAAATTCAAAAAATTAACCCAAATTTTTAAATCAAAATAAAAAATTAAAAAAAAAAACGAAAATTTTCCAAAATGAAAGTGTGAAAATATTAAAAGAAGAAAATTAAGATCAGTTGATTGTGATTGTCATTTTAATGATAATGCAATAAATTTGTGTTAATTTAGTATTGCCATTTTATTACTATGTATTTGCTTTCTTCTTTCTTTTTCTGAAATTTCTTCAGAATCTACAGTTTTTTTGTTTTATTTTATTTTGACAGATTTAATACAGAGAAACAATGTATTCTACTATGTATGTATTTAAAAAAAATTCTTAATTAACTTAATTATGATTTAATGCAATTTTTTTTTTTTGGTTTATTGTCACATTACATCCATACTTCGAACAAATTGTAGTCAGCTGATTGCGGAATGTCAACTTTCCCATTTTGTTGAAGTTTGTTTAAATAAGAAAACATGTGTCAGTAAGGTATCGTTTATTGATGGAGTAATCAGAGAGATCCCTAACTTGTAGATAACAACTCGACAGCATTACATGGGCGTGTAAAAATGCTAAAGTTTACTTTAGAAATGCTCTGTGAGTATTTGAAAGTACGAAATTTAACCGAAGCAAGTACCCAGCCAAGAACGTGGTCACAATTGAAGAGGTTAGCCGCAGATATGAGCCGATGGCAAGAGTTTATTTCCGCCTTATGCCCCATGGATGGTGTTGCAGGACAATGATGATAATGATAACGAAATTTAAAAAAAATTTAAAACTTGAACAAAATTTGAATTTATTAAGTAAAAATTACAATTGGGTAGCGAGACCAATTTTCTTACAAGAATCAAAAATACAATAAAGATCGACATACATTAAAAAACCGGTTTTAACCTAAATATCGATAATCATAGACATGAACATAAATCCTCCAACTATCATTACAAAAATTGCGTTTGAATTACATGCCGAAAAAAATACCGATCTTTATCTAAATTCTCATAGATGTAAACATCGACTCGGATTAGACAAAATAATCCGAGAATTGGTATTATTACTTACTTAGGTGGCCAAAAGGCAATGTAGGTTCTGGGTCTTCCTCATCAACGTCCATTTTTGTCGATCACGGGTTGAAGATACGGTTGAAGATAAGAAATGTTATTTCACGGGTTGAATATACCATTTTTGTCGAATACCAGTTGAAGATACGAAATTGTTTCATATATTCCGGTACTGCGTTTCGCGATTCTTTTTGTTGGAGCATTTTTGTTCATTCGTTCTATAGGTGTCCGAGCCACTGCAGGCTCTATTTTTAGAAAAATCATTTTTCTTTATAAATACTCTCAAAAATGAGAGATAATTTGAAAAAAATTATATATATAAGAGATATCGTGAGATATATAAAATAATTTATTGTACTTGACTAATATTGATAATATGAAGAAATTCATGCCTAGGAAATTCATACTTAGGTTGTTCTGTGTAAAAGCATTTCAAATTGTATATGCCAATGAGTCAAAGCGGTAAAGTGTAACGTACACCGCATGAGTGTAGGAGACTGAATAAAATGACTTAATTGAATAATTCACTAATTATTATATCGGTAACGTGTTATGCTTCCTTAAGTCATAATCCATCCATGGGAACTAAATCCCACCGTATGAGTGTTCGACACTGACATTGTATTCACTTAATAATTCACTTAAAAATGATTAATTCACTAAGCCAAACCATTGATAAATAGCTCTTTGTTCTCCACTGCATCAGTTAGAGACATTGAATACAATGACTTAATTGAGCAATTCACTAAGTATTATATCGGTAACGAGTTATGCTCCCTTAAGTCATAATCCATCCATGGGAACTAAATCCCACCTCATGAGTGTTAATTGAACAATTCACTAAGCCAAAACATTGATAACTAGCTCTTTGTTCTCCACTGCATCAGTTGGAGAGATTGAATACAATTTACTTAACGGAGCACTATTCACTAATTATTATATCGGTAACGTGTAATGTTCCCGCATTTCATAATTCATCCATTGGAACGAAATCCCACCGCATGAGTGTTCGACACTGAATACAATGATTTAATTGAATAATTCACTAAGCAACTACCATTGATAACTGTAGTTTCTGCCCCAGCTGAGTATACGCCATTTTACTTTTGTTGGAGTTTGTTTATAATATAACACTCCCTCTGTACAGTCCTCTCTCTGTACAGAATATTGAGCCTGATTTTGATTCTTATATTAACTCAGTTCTTGCATTCAACATTTAGTTCATCTTATTGATGGTATGCCTAGAAGTTCAAGGGTGTGTGGACTGCCATCTCCTGCACACATTCTGAAATGGACTTACAAATTAAATATTCTGAACGTTCAACAGGCACAAAATTTTTTTTCATTATTTACAATGTGTACATAGGACTATGCCAAGATTAAATATATTATACCAAAAAAAAAAAAAGAATAACAAAAAAAAAAAAAACAAAAAAAAAAAAACAATTTATGACATTTTATTTCGAAATTTTTTATTTTATTTTAAAGTCAATAAAAGTCAAAAACAAAATGCCATGGAAATTGTTGCGGTGAAAATTGTCATAAATTTTAAGAATAAAAAAATCATATAACATTTTTAGAGGTTCTTCTTTGTGTAATTTAGTAAAATAATGAGAGAAAAAAAATGAAATAAAAACTTTTTAATTTTCCACAAAATATAAGGCCAGCTGTGAAAATTCGATTAAATTTTTTCATTTACACTCAAATTGACATTTATTGAATTCGAGTGATAAATTTTATAATCGTATTTAAAAATGTTTATTTCATTTTCATTTTTATGGTTCATGTCTCGGATAGGAATTTTTTTTTTTTGAAGAATGATGAATAAAAGGTAAGGGATTGATAAAACAAAAACTATGAGGCTTTTATAATTTGAAAACGATAGTTTTTAGCTTTTATCAATAGATTTTCTATCTAAGCAGCTCGGTGAGCGCAAGTAAGAGTGAATTTATAATTATTAGTGATGTATACATCAAGTATTCAAATTAATATTTAGCCAAAAGAAATTTGTTCTGCTGCAGCAATACAGTTTAATACTATACTCAGATGTGCATAAATTAAGTCAGGACTTTATAAAATTATGTCCGTCATTTTGGGAATTATTTCACCACATTAAATAATAAAAATAGTGCATACAATTATTGTGATTGTATAAAAATGCAAGTAAAGTACATGCAATGCGCCTAACAAATTAATAATAGTTTTAAAAATTTATTTGATCTAATCATCTATTCATTTTCAAATAATTTACAACAACGAACGATAACTCATACTTTTCTTAAAATAGTTTTTCCTATTAATTACATAGATTTTCATTTTATTTCCATAGTAAATGCAATATATTTAAAAACTTGAACAATAATTTTCGTCATCGTATTCGCACCTAAATTGAATTAATCAATGATCACGAGTGTAAAAGTGAGTGAGTATCTATTTATCATATACTTCACGTTTATTTCTCTTCTATAATGGGTTCCGCACAAATCACATTTCTTTGTAAGTTGTTCGTATGTTTGTTTTGATTTTTTTTTTTTAGCAAGTTGAGTATATCCGGTGTTACATGTGTGATATTTCGCCATTCAAGCGGATAATTTCAAATTGCAAAGTATTCAACCAACTTCACTTTAGTAATGACCCTTCATTACCATAATAAAGCAAAAGCAAAAAATAAAAAAAAAAATAAAATAAAACAAATTAAGTTTTTACAGAAAATACTTTGGTCAGACATTTTGATTTTTTTTTTTTTTTTTTTGTAAATATTCGTCCGAAAATAGGCGTAAATGGTGCCAGATTGCAAAAGATTTTGTTTTATTTTTGCATAAGAATTTTGAAAAAATTAAAACATGAACAAAAGGAATATGTGAAATAATATGAAAATGCAAATGATATTGAATGCATCTGAATTATATTTTCTGAAATGGATTTACAGTGGGGTCAAAGATTTGATCTTAAAGATATATTTTAAATGTAAAAACAAAAAAAATGTTTTTTTACCTTTTTAATTTTTAAACCTATTTTTAATACGAAGATGATATCGATGTCAGTATCAGTTTTAATTTTTACACTTTCTTGGACTTCTATAGCCCAGATGGGTCGCATTTATAATAACAATTAATATCTATCAACATGTGTAGATACCCGGCGTAACACATTACCTTCGCTGATCGATAATGTATGAAAATGATTAATGTGGAGCACCGGTTACTAGCATATATGTATAGCGATTGAGATTTTATCCTAAAATGAATATATGCCTACAGCATTGGTAAATGAAGGTATTTCTAAACCAGTTACATTATATAGCCATTTTTATTTCCGTTATTTGTTGGTATTTTGTGTGTTGGTCTTGGTGTTATGCAGCATCAATATCTGCCGCCCTAGGTCTTATTGATAATTTTTAGTTATTAATTTGTAATTTCGTAGAAATTCTACAATAACATATTATACACCTCTGGCTTCTCTATTTTAACCATACAATATTAATCCTGTCCGTTATCTTCATGTACATGTATTGTGCCATCATTGTTAATCTAGAAACCAGTTGCAATGATTAAAATGGAAAAATAATTTAAAAAAATACACACACTTCAAGCATATTTTATTCTTAACAAACAGCCCCTAATATGTTCTTAACTTACTCGTTACTAAATATCGTTCAACTTTTATATTCTTTAAATTTATAAAAATACCCAATTTGACAAAAAAAAAAATCCAACGTTGTATATTATTAAAAAATATCATTTAAGACCACAAACATTAATTTTTTTTTTAAATTTATTTCAATAGTTTATAAATAAAAAAAAAAAAATAGCAAAAAAAAATTCGATCCTGCCAGGAGTCGAACCTGGAATCTTCTGATCCGTAGTCAGACGCGTTATCCATTGCGCCACAGGACCCACATATTATTATTATATTTACATACAAATTTCTTTTCAAATCAATTTTCAGAATTTTTCTATTTTCTACCTTTTTCTATTTTCTACAGTAAATGTATGGCGGCATAAAACGACACTCTTCTAAATAAAATCATACGTAATAGATTATAAAATTTAAATATTTCAAACACATACCTACACACACATGATTTTATATTCCACTTCTATTCATTTAAATTTTACATATTAATTAAATTTGATACTAATAAAAACCACATTGACATCTCATGTATATCAGAGCAGAACTGAGCACCTTATATAAAAATAAAAATCAAGTCTAACAACAATACAACATAACATAGCAGCATACTAGATAATCTTAAAATTTTATCTTAAGCTATAAACACCTACTTATCTATTAAGTATCTATAAATTAAAATTTTTTTTGTTATTATATTGTTTTTTTTTTTTTTTTTGTAAATAAGTATGTATTTTTTTTATAATGTATGTAATAAAAATAAACGAATGTATTTGTTAAGTTCGCACACCTCATTTCATATCATCATAAGGTTTTAGCATCATTTTTTTTTTGTATAGATTTTATTTTGCTAATTTTATTATATTATGAGTATCTTCTAAATACAATAATATGTAAATTTAATGCATTTGAAATTAGTGTTGTCGTTGTTTGAATTACTGGAAAAATAGAGAAAATGCTTTGTTTATGATAAAAGTTAAATAATTATTAATCAATATTACAAAGTGTTTGAAAGTAAGTATGGTTTTAAAGAGGGGAAGAAAGAAGAGGAGGGGGGGGGGGGTAATAATATAACATATAATAAAAATATAAAAAATATTTCATTTTCATTTAATAAAATCTATTTCTAATATTAAATTTTACACCAAATTGCAAATTCAGTAGTAGGTATGACGTTGGTTTGTTAGATGAACTCTTACTGCTTCTCTCATTTAATTACCCAATGCTCAATTGCCCCTAAAACTGACTACAATCGAATTTTACCTATTTTGCTATATTCAAACACCGGAAGGCACAATATATTGTCACTTTCAAGTGGGTAGCGGGTAGTGTCTGTTACAAAACACGTATTTTATGTTTAAGAATTGTGGAAGAAAGAGAGATGGAAGTGGGTAAATATTATAAAATATATTAAATATACAAATATTTCATTTTCATTTATTAAAATTTACTTCAAACATTACATTTTTCAGCAAATTGCAAATTCAGTAGTAGGTATGACGTTGGTTTGTTAGGTGAACTCTTACTGCTTCTCTCATTTAATTACCAACTGCTCATTTGCCCTTAAAACTGGCTACAATCGAACTTTACCTATTTTGTTATATTCATACATCGAAAGGTACAAGGAATACCTTTTACCGATCTAAAAGCGGAAATATCTAATACAAAACACGTATTTTATGTTTAACAATTTGGAAGAAGAAAGATTTTACGGATTTCGAGTTTTTATCAATAATAAAAAAAAAAAAAATGTACTCTAACAAAATTTGAAATTTTAGTTAGTTTAGCAAATAATTTTTTTTCAGCAAATAAATTATGTTAGCTTTTATATTTATTATTCTTGTCAAAATCTCAAATAATGATAGCAAATGTTGTTTGATGAAACTATTCATTTAAACTTTAAAATCTATTTTTAGGAATTTTTTCGTTCATTATAACACTATTAGATCTCATCAATAGGCGTTTATAGTGTTAGACTACCTATACAACTCCTATTTTAATTTTGATTGATTTTATAACTTATTAGAAGATGTCAATAGTATATCTGTGAGTTATAAAATCGACCAAAATTTCAATGTAAAATGTTATTTTTATACAATAAATTTATGTAATTTTAAATTTTTTAAGTGTGAAATATTAAAATTTCCATGTCATTTTACTTTTAATAAAAAGAACAAGTTCGATTTATTAATTAATATTCAATTTTGATACATAGACGTTTTATATCACCATTGTATTTATAAATATTATTATTATTATTATTATTAATTATTTAAAATCTTAATTTACAAATGGTTGTATAATCTTTAATAAACACAGTTCATACTTTAATGTGCAAAAATATATTTAAAAAATAAAATACAATTTATTACAAAATTAAATTATATCTAATTATATTAAATGTTACCTTCGATTCATTCGAAAATTATTTAAATTCAAAATTCGATTAGGTTTTTCTATGAAACATAGAAGTTTACGCATTTAATTTCTTCTAGCACACAATTTTTTTGAAAACAAATCTTTGAGCGAATAATCCGTATATTCTGATACTTAATGATTTCTAATAAAGAAGTTAGAGGCAATAATTGAAATTGTGACTACTATGATTAAACATACAAACTAAGACGTAGACATTCATATATACGTTCAAGCAACTATCAAAAATTAAATTTGGTTGGACTGGAACCCTCAATATCAAATAAAATTAGTTCGGTTAAACGGTTGCTGGGTAAACATTGAGTGAACATTCTAATTCTAATATACAAAATCGTGTTAGTTGAGACAGATATATTCATGGAATATGTGACCTTGAAACACAATAACAATGTTAATAATAATGAAATCAATGTTTTAATAACTACAAACTGAATAGCTGAGAAATTAATTTAAATAAAAAAAAACAATAATTTTAATTATATCAGTTATTAGTTATAAGCTGACGGTAATTGGAAGTATTGAACAAAATAGAATACTGACATAAAAACACTCCAATTGGAAATAAACGACAACTTTAACTAAGTTTCAATTTTATTATATGAATGTTATTATTTAAATTTTTTCGTTTATTTTTTTTATTATCTCAATTTTTTAAATTCTATTTCAGAATTTGTTTTTTTTTTTAGAGTATTCACGATTTTTATCATTAGAGAAGAATTATTTATGTCATTTTTTTTTTTTTGTGTTAATTCGTTGTCGTCGTAGTCTTGTTTATTTTTACAAGTGTATGGTTTGTGATTCATATACTAATTTATTTTTTTATGATTCATTTGATCACAAAACGAAAATTTTTCCAGTTTTTCAACACTACTGAAATTTAAAATACTCTCAATTTAAATTTTATAGTTTGTAACAGATTGTTTTTTTTTGTATAAGTAAATATCAGTTGTATTAAGTATTTTGATTAAAAATATACGCACAACTCGAACATCACAATATTCGATGCTTAAAAGGGAATAGTGGAACAATTTAATTATCTGACAAAGATCTTGAGCGACGAGAAAACTCAACGATGAAATTGACTTCAATTGAAAAGACTAGTAATATATAAGAGAAGATAATACAAATTTGTTTCTACCCTATATCTCACTGAAAGACCTGTAGGACAATAAAGAAAAATAGCCATTCACGACTTTATTTGTTCTGTTAATTACCTCTTGTTAACTTCGTTGTACCTTCGTACAATAATCCTGAAAATTTCACGAAGTCAATACTGTTATTATACTGTTCCTGGTGTTCACGATTAGATTTAAGTGATTCTTGAACGGTAATATAATATAGTACAAAACTTTATCTTTCATCATTACTCTGGTAGTATTACAATGGGTGATTGTAACCACAAAATTGTAACTATGTTGGCAGCATTGTAAATTAAACGGCTAATAACCATGCGCAAACGGTTAATAAGCATGTGTTCTCAAAGTATCAAATGCTAGTATGCAACAACATAAATCCGTTAAAATTATTCAATTACTTTATAGAAACAGATTAAACTATTTTTTACTAATTAATGGTAATCGAAATTTACGGAAAAATCATTGTCAATTTCATTATCCAAACTGAGCGAACAATTCGCAACGTAATCAAGAAATTGGAACTGAATAGACTGAAAGTATAGAAAGTAGCTATACACCGTACGTTCTGGCGTAGCTTTCAACATCCTTCACGATAGAAAAAGCTTCAACATAATTTTTCATTATCTTTGGGCGCAACTTCGCATCTAAAACACTACAATTTTTTCCTGTTGAGTTTACAGATCTCTCCGTCGCGATTTAAATGTTCATAACCAAAACTGGCTCAAATTTTCTCAAGTCACAACTCTCCGGAAGACACACAAGTTGAACTATTCTCAAATCTATCCCAAATTTCCCAACTTTTTATGAACCCGACGACTAGAATTTCTGACCAAACCAATCAAAATGAACACCTCTTGGATCTGTTCCTAACAACAAACCCAGAAAAATATAATATTTCTGTTAGCTCTCCAATTGGGGATTCCGACTATTGTCTGATTAAGACAAGCTTCTTTACAAGTTCATCGACCGGTCAAAAAAATATTTCCAAGCGATTAGTCTGGCACAACGACAGATCAGACTGGGCTGGCCTGAATGACTTTTTGAGCAACTTCGACTGGTCGATGCGCTTCCGTTACAAGAACGGTGATACCATTAGTAAAATAATTATGCTAGGGATGAAACACTATTCATTCCTACCTCATTCAAACCCTTTAAACCGAAATCCAAAGCATTGTTTAATTACATCCGCAAAAAAGCAATCAATTCTAAAGAGCTGCATTTCAAAAAGTATAAGGCAATTGTATCGGAATCTTCACTTGCCGACTATAAAGTTGCTAGGAACAACTACAAGAGAATTGTTAATCAGCAAAATATTTCTCTTTACAATCAAAGGTTTAGACAGAAAATAATAAATCTCCCTCATTTCAATCACTCCTTTTGGACCGATTTGCAAGAAGTGTCAATCCTTTCCACTGCTAGTTGCTTCCGACAACTCTATCATTTCAGATTCACTTGATAAAGGTAATTTATTCGCAAAATTATTTGCAGAAAATTTTCTCCTACAACACGAATACCACCAGTATTCCCTCATGTTGACCCTACTAAGGTTAAAATTCTACAGAGGGTATACTTTAGGTTTCGAGCTGTTTTTTTTTTTTGTTTAAATAAAGTTTGAAACCTCCAATTGGCTCACACTTTAAATTGTTTAAATAACCCCAGTGTCCGGAATTACATATCGAAAAGCTAAGACCAAACATTATTTACAATTTGGTAATGGTATTATACAAGTCGTTTAAAATGATTGAACCGAACAATTTGATATACAGAAACAACATCAATCAAATACAACAACAATTTCATCAAAAAAAATATTATTATTACAATAGAATTCTAATTTCCAGTTACTTTTGAATACCCACACTAATTTTATTCAATAGTAACTAATACAACTAAAAAATTAGACGAATTGGCCGAACTCAAATCCAAAAAATCTAATTTAATTATTTATTTAAGAAAAAAAAAAAGCAGCAACAAAACTCTAATTGCAATTGATAACAACCTAAATACGACATCTAACAACAATATAAAAATTAAATTAAATATTTTAATTAAATCAATTTTCTATTTTTAAATTTTTTCAAAATTTTAATAATTGAACTCTATAATCACTCAAAACACATATTTTTATATGTTAACACTAGAGGTCGCAAAAATTCAAATAAAATAAATAAATAAATAAATTATTATTCACTAATACTATTGCTTATGTAATTTAGTAAAACTCCTATCATATGTCAGTCAGTCACTCTTCTCACACAACTAACGGTATTTATGTTAAAAACTATATATAAATGAAAATTAATATGTGTATATTATTGTTGAAGCGTTTGTTCATTCGATATGAATAATGTATGTACAATTGTATGTATATAGTTCGATGAACTCGATAAAGCGGAACACATTTTATAACACGCGACTTTTAACGAGCAAAAACATTTTTTTTTATTATTGTTATTGTTTTTTTTTTTTCTAATTAGTAATAGAAAAATAGCAAAATTTTGCTTTTGATATTTGAATATTTATTTTTGAAATAGAAAAAAAAAATTTTTTTTAATTTAAATTTTGTTATTTAAATAGACGCATACATATTTGTTGTATATAAGTATGAATAGGAGAAAAAATTGAAATTTAAAACAAAAATGAGATAATGAGAAAATCATTGAGTAATATTACGAGAGAGAGATAAAAGTAAACTTGAATTTTATATTTTTAATTGAATTTAAAATAAATTTTATAAAAGAAAAATTAGATTTCTGGGTAATTAGAACATGCGATATGAAAAAGTAATTAAAATTTAGAATTATATTGATGATTTGTTTCCTATAACTCCATACAGTACAGTAGTAGTAGTAGAAGTAGCATAGGTGCACTTTTTGTATTTGCAAATAACAATCTGTGGAATGATTTTAATAAGCCGTCAAAGATAACCAATCTATTGTGTGCGAACACGTGTGATCTGAGGTGTCAACATAATCATCCATATTCTCTTAGACCCATCGTTGACGAGAAGAAAAAATTGATCTCGTCTCGTCTCGTTGAATATGCATTTTTAATAGACACTGTAAGCGGCGCGATAGAACATTTTATTTGTTGGTAGTACTGATAATTTTTTACTATAAAAAAAAACTATTGGTATTTAAACAAAATATGGTTTATAAAATTTTTGAAAAGTATTAGTGGGGTTTAGTTTTAAAATATTTTTGAAATAAAAAATAAATATAAATATATTTGTGTTTTAAATATTTTTTAGTTTAGTACATAAACAGTATAAAACAATAATAATAAAGATTTTTTTTTTTTTTTAAAACAAAAACACAATTTTAATAATAATGCAAAAAAAATAATGAAAAATGGTTTATTAATCTTTACTTAACTATTTTATCTATTCAATTTATTTATTTAATTCAATTTTTTGATAAAAAAACAGAAAATACTGTGGCGAGATACTCTATCATTTACAATTTTTGACGAGATAAAAAATGACTATCGCGTCTCGTCAAAGGTCTAACAGCAATTGCTCACGAGACTGTTTTGACATTTGCCGTCGCGGCAATTTGCTATTGCGTCTGTCATGTCTAACAAAATACATAGCTATCTCTTCAGAGATATTTTCACGCGATCTCGCGAGATGGATCTAACAGAATATGGGTGAATATCTTTTGAAATAAGAATTTTTTTTACAGCATATTAAATTGTATAGTAATACACTTTCTTTTGTTGCCAATCCGAGACGGTACAACTATGGAGGTACATTTATACTACGGTATGCATTTCCTAACTACATTCTACACTTTAAACTATTTTGAGGCTTTTAACAAAACATAGGAAGCCTTTAATATTGTTATCAGCAAGATTAAACTACCACAAAACTAAATTTTCTAAGTGTAAATATAGAGTACTAGGTGCCAGATGACAAAAAAAATAGGTTATCAAATTTATAATAAAAAAAACGGTATTTATTCAAAATATTTTTTTCAACTACAAATATTTAAACAAAATCGCAATGCAACTAGACACATAAGATTGACAAAGCTCAGCTTTAGGTTAGTTTTATTTATTTTAAAATCAAATGTGAAGAAATTATAAGTTTATCTTACGTAACAAACCCCCAATTTGGATTGAGCGACCACAAATATATTATAGCAAAATGCAACGCGATATAGAACTTGGTTCAACTTTTTCAAAATGGATTAAAAGTTTTCTTTAAAATTGATCTATCATTGTTTAAATTGACAGTTAATCAGCATTGATTGGAAGTTTCCGACCAACTTCCAATCAATGCTGATGTTTCACAAAGCTCTGTCCTTTCAACCACCCTATTTATAGTTTTTATGGATGATTAATGACCACCCCAAATTAACTTTCAATCCAATCCATAGTTTTGCTGATGACAGCACTCTAGTAGGATCATATGATATTATTAAAAAAAAACTAATGCTACAGCTTCCGCAGTCAACTCCAAAAGAGAAATGATGGCCGGCGCAGTCAATCACGACCTAGCCAAAATTGTCCACTGGAGTAAGGCAAACAGAGTCGAGTTTAACACTTCAAAAATTTAAAGTTATCTTTTTAGTAACAAGCTAACAGCATTCAAACCAACTCTCCGGCTTCAAAATGAAGATATTCAGCAATTCAAAGACCTGAACATTCTCGGAATGCGAGTGAATCAAAATATGCACTGGAATTGGATTCGATATTGCGAAAAGCGTCGCCAAATGTTTAGACTTTTTGACTCGCTGCAAAGCTTCACCTTGAGACCTCTTAAAAATCTATAAACCAACCTCGATTATAACTCACATTTATGGGCAGGTGACCAAAAACTGATTTACATTTGTTGGATAAAGTTCAAAACCATTTGCGCCATTCGTATTAAGTATATACGACACAAATGTGACCTCATCCCTTATACCACTTGGTCATTGTCGTATTGTTAGAGGACTTACTCCATTTTATATATATCTACTTGGTGTTGGCACTTGTTCCGAGGAATTAAAATCACCTCTTCCGTGTTCACTTCTTCCGTCAAACAATTCCATCGCATAAAACGAGAGGTATCAAGTGCCCATCCTTTCACAGTGGAAATTCCTGGTTATGGAAATGCTTTTATAGTTAGATTATCTCGATTGTGGAATCGCGTTCCAAATTCGCAATGAGAGTAGGATTTGTTATTTATGATTTATAGAGATTTAAGACGAATATTAACCACGCTCCTTCCTACAAAGTTTTTCATCTTCGTTTTTCTTTCCTTTTCTTTAACTATGTTTTCCTTTTTCTAATAGTCAATGGTACGCAAATTCTCAAAGGTTCACAACCTAAGTGTTGGCTATAATATACAAAAAAAAAACAAGGCAAAATTTATTAAATGTGGTTAACTTCTGAATATATATAAGACATACCTTCGACAAAGGATTAAATATATCTCGTATATTTAAGGTGGGGAGAAATCGCCCGTGAATAACAAAAATCGAAGACGTTGATGAGTCAGACCCAAGACCTACATGATTTGTTAGCCACCTAAGTATTGTAAGTAAGTATTTGGGGTGGTGAATTAAACAGTATCCGGCTCAAGTATTTATATTAGATACAAACTCCGCCATCAGAACTATTAATGATTCAGATGTTACATGACAACTATAATATCTTACTTTCTTGTACTGTACGCTATCAAATCGTTGGGATAATATTTGGCTACTATACACTGTCATTATAACATTTGGTAGATTTTTGGATAAGCCAATATCTTCTTTTAAACGCCTGATGTGACCTGACAATTTTTTCTTGAAAGATTAGTGTTTACTTGATCCTTGATCCTCTACAGGTTTTTGCTCTGGGATAGTTGGATAATTATTTATAATTATTTATTTATAATTATTTGGGATAGTGGGAAAATAATTATCCAACTATCCCAGAGCAATGGGAAAAATTAAAAGTATTTTGTCGAAGTATAACATAACATTTGCAAAGTGGCAAGGTTAATAAGAAATATGTACAACAGATCAATGACATCCTAAATAAGAAGACAAGCCATCGCACAAGAGAGTATGTACAATTGATATATATATATATATATAAGTATACATATATCTTTGACCCAAATGCATAAAACTGAAATTTTTAATAAATTACTTTAATAACTCTTTTTTTGACAGTTGTTTTAATATTTCATAATTTATAACAAACACACGAAATAAAATCATAAATTAAGCACGGCGCAATACTTTAGATAGTAAATAAACAATGCAATTTAACAACATTATGTTCTTTTACAATTTTAAATTACTTCCTTCTTTTTCTTTATTATTTTATTATTTTTCTTTTAAGTGCATTTTAAATTCAAATAATTTTTTTTTATTTAAGTCGATAGTTCCTACCCAACCAACAAATTAAACATAAATTTTATATAACAAAAAAAAAATAAATTCAGTCAACATCAATTTAAAATAATATCAAACAATTAATAAAAATTTTTAAATAAATAAACAAAAAAACATAATAACAACAACAACAATAATAAATTTCAATATTCAACAGAATCGATTGAAACGGCATCTGAACTGGAAACCGAATTGCACTTAAAAGTACATAACTACATACAACAATAACAATATTGAAATGAGTGTTAGCCAGCCATCATCATTAATTTCAATGTCGGCGGCTGGTTTTCTTTATTCGTGAGTCGCCTTTTTTTATAAATCTCGTTAAATTTTTTTTATATTCTTTTATTCTGTTTTTTATTATTATTATTATTATTATTATTATTTTTTTAATCAGTCGTGGTCGGAGGAATATAAGCCAAATAACTAAACAAAAATAATGTTAAAGAATGATAGAGAAAGATAGAATTGAAAAGATAAAGAATTAAAAATGTAGAAGTAAGAAAGAGAAAGTTATATTGAAAAAGTAAACTAAAATCTTTTTTACATTTTTTATTTGTTTTTCCACTCTTTTTTGTTGTTGTTATTATTGTTTTTCACAATTTTTAATATCACTGTCCAGACATGACAATCCTACCCTACCCCAAGGGAAGCCAAGTTAAGCTCTTTTGTAATTTTAACAAAATAAAAAAATATAAAAAAAAATTATTTTCTGTTTTTTTTTGTTTTTTGATTTTTTTTTTTGTACTTAGGTTTCGTGTTGTTGTTCCTAGCCTGTCGCATTTATAAAAATGTGTAATATGACACGACAACGACAACTCAACAAGAAGTATTTCGTTCGGCTCAACTTAGGAGATCAGCCTTTTTGGAATTCTCTTTTTTAATCGCAGTTTTTTTTTTTTTGCAAAAAAAAATTTTGCAATAAAAACAAAAATGAAAAGCAAAAACAATGAAAAAACAATATTTACATAGTAAGTAAAGAAAGGAATACAAAAACAAAAAAAAAGAAATGTATACAAACATTTCTTTTATATACATTATATATATAGAATTTATACATGTATATATATATACATATACATTTATATTTGGTGTACAGAATCGTGAATATGCAAACAAAAAAATAAAAAAAATTAACAAAAATAAAACAAGACATTACAAAATGTTTACAAACAGCAGCAGCAGCAGCAACAGAGACAAGTGCGATATTGTGGCATGTAAAAAGTTGAATAAAGGCGATTAGAGTAGAATGGTATTTTTTTATTTTTATTATTAGGATTACCAGAGGTAATTCAATTTACTAGCAATTAATCTCGATTTTTCAATCGCTTTTTGTCTATTTTGATACAAGGGAGATTAGACAATTTGTAAATGTGCAGTTAATCCTTCCGATGCTGCTATATGGTTCTGCAGCGTAGACACTACTAATAGCAAGTGAGCACGCACTTAATATTTTTCGAAGTCAAAAATTCTTCGTCGAATTTATGATCTTGTGCTTGACACCGCACCTTCGTTGGAGAGATGATCACCAGCTGGAGAGATTCTGCTCGTGACCGAAGTCAGTGGCGGATAATTGCGTCATGCCCATTACTTTCAAGGTCTGTAGCGCTCAACAAGTAAACAAGTAAGTAAGTGTTTGACGAAAGGGTTTTGCAGATGTCGATATAATGCCAAATTATATGAGCTGTTTAGCTACCTAGCAAAAGAGACAAAATATGTGAAGCGAATGGAACAAAAAACTCCGGTCAAAAAACTCTTCGAATTCAAATTCTGGAAAACGGGTTATCGAGGAAGACCACACTTTCGGTGGGTAGATGAAGTATCGGCAGATATGAGAAAACTTAAAATTTCTAATTGTCCGAAGGAGTTTGGTTTTAACCGCAGTTAATGGAGGACAATATTGCACCAGACTCCTACAACCTTTGAGGTCTGTAGCGTTCAGAAAAAAATAAATAAGTAAGTAACATTTGTTAAGAAACTGTAGCACTCTCGTTTTAGCAGCCCATTTTGGAACTCAAGTTTTTGACAAGATCTTCTAGGAGACCGCAACCGCACCACAACGGATTCTAAATTTAAAAAAATTACTAACTGTTAGGACATAAATATAATTTATGGAATAAGAAAGAACTAATATACAACAAACATATAACAAAGTTTCAAAACCTGTCTACATATGTGACATGCAGGCTTTGAAAATGCACCCATGCGGAAACAAACCAACGTTATTCAAAATTGTCAAAATAACATTAATTCCGGAAACTAAAAAGTATTATATAAGAAATAATCGTGTACAATTGTGACAGACATGCTTACAATGATGTATTAAAATAATTTGCTTTTTTATCATAAATATGAAATACACCACGAGATAAATTTTGAAGCCACAAATTGGCTAGATCTGAATCAAATCAGTATAAAATAAGTAAATGATTGGTCCATCATAGACTAATTTCAATGATATAGTAAGAGTTTACATGCTCCGCGGTGTTTATTAGAGTTTACAGTGCTCATCGTGTATTTATATCAGATTCCCGTTAACCCACATTTATGGTAAAAAATAAAGAAAAACTTGGGACACAAAACAGAAAAGCAAATAATGAACAAATAATTTTAAGTTGACGAAATAATATTTTTGTATTTGTTTTGTTGCAGTTTTCCGCATTCCGCAGTTTAAAAAAAAAGAAATTTGCTTGGAAAAAATTAAAACTGGCAACCCAATTTATTATTTTCACCTTCTTTTTTTTTAACCCTATTTCTTTCTCTTTCATTTGCATGAATACAATTTATGGGTTTTAAAGTCGAGTTTTTGCAATATTTTTTTGCCTACTAATATTGAACATAGCAGTTGGGTAGTGGTGATAGTGAATGGTGCTGCCGGATCAGGTGGAATTAACAAGTTTGTCATTTTTTTTATTTTATTTTTATATTATTATTGTTTTTCATTTAAAGTTGCATAGGTATTTTTAGGTATTTGGACTGCTTTTGTTCTTATTCAAAACTTCTTTTCTTTTTATGCTTGACTAGTTTATAATGTAATGTTTTTGTTTTTTTTGTCCATTTTCTTCCTCTCTTTCTCACTGTCAGTAATCATCAATTTGACAGAACGGTGTTGCCATTATAATATTTAATTAGATTTTTTAGAATTTAGATAAACAGTAATATAGTGTTGTTAAATTCATCGAGAGTTATTTGATATGTTTAGTTACGTTTGATAAGTATATGAAGTTTGAGCAAATTACGTTAATAGAGACGTTAAGTTTTCGAAATATTGGTTCTGTCATTTTTAACTATTATTTTTTATTTTTTTGGACAATTTATATAAATGTACAGTTGTCGAACATAGCTAAGCGTATTTATATATAATACGTGAATATAAAGGTCAGCTGAATTTTGATTATCCTAAGTTTGCATTTTGCCCTATTTTTTTCCAATCCCAAAACCCATATAAACTTTCATAAACAGATTTCATAGAATCTTGCAAACAAATTAATGCAGGATTTCATGATCTTCGGTAATACTGTCTTCTATTTAATTCGGTTATATAGTGAAGAATATTCTGATTTTCTCCAGATCACAAATATATTCATGTCTATTGATAATTCATTTTCCCAACAAATATATGGTCTCCTCTTACACATTTTTTTATTTATTTCTACTTCAGCTCCATATCCACTACTGGATGTCTGCTATCACATTTCTTTAGCTCACTCTATCCTGCGGTGAGTGCATTAGTTCTGTAACTCTTAAGAAGTCCGTCCATTGCCTGATGTGCCTTATCCTTTTGTCATTTGCTTTCTGCCAACACATCTTTTGCCTTCAATTCGACTTTGCAGAATCAGTTGTAGAATATGATATTTATCATTTCGCATCTTATGACCCAGATAAGTTTTTTTTTCTGCGTTTGAAGATTAATAAAAACTCACGGTCTCTACCTATTCTACTTAGAGCCACACTATTGTTCACTCGACCTACCCATCTTAATTTTTTTAGAAGATTTTTTTATTTGTAGAGTTTTATTGTCTGGCAATACTGTGATGAGTAAGTAACAAACTAACTAACTAAATTCTGTTTTGTTTTTATTTTGTGTTGTTGTTTTTGTCATCGATGAATATGGGAGTTAAATTTGTACAACACTGGCTCTGACAATTTAAATATGGTTTGTATTTAATTTTATTTATTTTTATTTATGTTTTATAGAAATTTATTAAGAATTAAAGTGACTTTAAAAAAAAAGTTTTATTTTTCTGTGTGTGGAATTCTTGTAAAGAGGATTACATTTAAAAAAAAAAACGTAGGAATTGCTTTGAATTTTTGTTTTATTTTGAAAAAGCATAAAATTTTTTATTAAAATGTTTACCGGAACTTAGTATGTAAGAATATTAAATTACTTTTTTAAAATTAACAATTGAATTATTTACTAAATTTTTAATTTTTAAAAATTTCAAAGCTATTTTTCATATGAAATCGTAGGGTTTCCATATTGCAACAACTGTATTTATAAGTGGATCTCAATAGTTCGTTTTACTTTTTATCCTCTTTATGTAATGAAATTTATTATATTTAATATGTGAACTAAAAAAAGTAAGTAAATATCTGAATTATTTCAAAACCGATTTTAATTATTATTTTAAATGTTAAATATTTAAAAGGAGACGTGGCGAATTCAATTATTTTATCAAATTTTCATAATTTTTGATTAGAAAATTCCATTTAAAAATTTAAGCAATGGTCATTTTAAAATACAACAATTTTAATTTATCAAATCGACGCAACTAAACAATCGTCAGAATTAAAATTAAATTAATTTTATTTTTTTAAACAAATTGTTACGTGTAAGGTTGTTGTTTCAAATAAATCAAATAAAAACATAGTGTCCACGATAAATTGAAATGAGGAAAAACAATTTATAACAAAATATTGAGTACGATTTTTTATCGAATTTCGTGAAGCGGACGAATACTAGTATTTGATTATTCTGAAAATGAGTATACTATTAGATTCATTAGAATCGAATTAAAATATACCTTTTATATAACTGTAAAAGCTCACATATTCAAGAAATGTTTGTGGCCAAAATAAAGTTTGTTTCATCAAATATTGTTTCACACAGAAAAATATAAATAGTCACCCAACGTGTATGAGATCCTATATTCTACTACGGATATGGACTTGCAACATAAGAACAAACAACAAAAATAAACAATGCGATAAAATGTTTACGCGTGATGTATATATTGTGTCTACCTACCCATATATGTTACTGCCACTGGTTTTTTAAAAACCTGCACATTGAAAGCAAAAACGTTTATTGTTGTACTACGAACGCAAAAATATTTACTCGCATGAATCTAATTCGTTAATTATTTCAAGCTTTTTATAAAAGCGATGATAGTTTTTGATTTTGATATCTATAAGATTACCGGATGAGTTTAGAAAATTGGCTTGCAAATAGGATTTTTGTTCACGACTTAATGTAAGTCATTAATACGGGGAATATATTTTTGTAGAATCTGATCCCAACCCTTCAAGCTTTCTTACCTTCAAGATACGGTCTCCGAATAACCCTTCAACGACACTGATTTCTATTGTTTTTGTTTTTTTTTTTAGCATTTGACAGATAAGATTGACAATGTTGCAATCAAGTTTATTGAAATTTGAGATTGTAAACTCTTTGTTGTCGCTTTGTAATGCAGCAGATTTCATGTGGTTACAGATATCTCTGTATGTATACTTTCTGTACGTATCTTCAAGACTGTACCCAGCAAATTAATCTACTTTACGGTTTGTCAGAATGTCACTATAATCTTTATTTAAAATAATGTTAAATCGATCTGCTATCTCATTGCGACAATTTATACTGGTATTTGGGGTGCCAGTTACTGATTCTACAAATTTAATTACTGCCTGATCATATGTGAAACTTAATACCAATGCAAGAAAATTTACAAAAAACTTGAAATTGATGAAAAAGTAACCAATTTTGACACAAACAACAACAAAAATCAACAAAATTTATAAAATTAGAAGTTCTGAGCTCCTCCGAAAAGGTTAGGAAGTTAGTTTATTTTACAAACGGCGTAGGAAATAGATATCAATAAATATACTTCCATAGTTCTAGATTATCTTTTAATAAATCTGGAAACATTTTTCATTGATTGCAAATTCTCTTGATTTAATAAATGCCTGTTCAAGGTGAAGTAGTCTTTTGCCACCATATACGCCTCGCCTAACATTCACGCTGTATATCGTTTCTTATACTTCACTATATATATAAGTTCTTTTAACACAGTAATTTTTTTCAATTTTATACAGATATATATACTCCGCTGATACACAAATAGGATACATAGGTAGGTACTCAGGTAGGTAGGTAGCAGTGACCATTGATACTGTTAAAAGCATCCAATTCATACTCTTAAAAGTAGATACAAATAACATATGTATGCTTTAATTAAAAAGCTTTAGTTTGTATTTTAATTATAAAAATTGCAGCGTTTTATGACAGTTCGATTTCTTTATATTTCAATAATTTTTTTTAGTTAAACTAACTAGTGTATAAATATTTTTATTTTCATATGTTTTTAATTCTGTGAATTTATGTTTTTGTTGATTTCTGCTGTCCTCCTATTACATTTGTTATTAAAAATTATGACCAAATTGGAATAATTTAAAAATTGTTCTAACAGTTCCGATTCATTATTCTAACAGTTCCGATTTTGAAAACAAAAATGTATAATAAATACATAATAATACATAATAAATACATAATATAAAAAAAACAATACACATAATATGTATACGTACGTGTATATGTGTGTGTACGATTTTTTTTTTTAAATTATATATTATATTAGAAATTAAAAAACTTAAAATAAAAGAATTTTATGCATATAAAAAGTTGTATTGACAAAACAGTTCATAACTTGTGAAGCACTGATCCCCGTATAGCCTTACGAGAATTTTTTTTGATGCAAATTAATTTTTCTTTGATCATTTGAAAAAAAATTTATTTTAGGATTTCTAGGGACTTTCACTATTAAATTTAAAAAGAAATAAAAAAATAGTAGTAACAAATTATTCATTTCAATTTTATGAATTGATTTGCTTGTTTTTTGCTGCTCTCCCCTCTTAGGTTTGTTACATGAACGTAAGACACAATCTCAAACCACCTATTTTAATTTTTTCAATTTGATAATCAGACAAAGCAAATAGTGTTCTCTATCTAGTTATAGTATAATTGTATACTCTAATGAATACCGACCTATTTATCTCCATCTTTTAATAAATATAAATTTTTTAATTAATATTAAATATCTATATTGAGAAAAAAAAGTTAATTATTTTTAATGTTTAATTTATGTTAATATTAAAAATGATTAAATTAAAACAATTTAATTGCAATAACTTGTAAACACAATTTCCTTTTATTTTCTCAATATTTTTACTGTCTCGTAAATATTTAAATTTTTATTATTTACATCCGTTCATCATCTATGTATACTTGAAGAACTCAGATTTCGATACAAACATGTTTTTATATTCTCTGTTTTTTTTTTTTTTTTTTAATACAAAATTAAATCGTGAAATTAAATAACAAAGAAACAACAACAATAATAAAATATATTTATGTAAAAAATAATAAGACAAAAAATAAACCGCAGGCAAATTCATATCCCTACGTGTACACATTTAACATTAATATGAAAATAAACACATGTACATTGATGAAAGTATCTATCGTTGTTTATATTAAAATCCCAAGTCAATACCAGTATACTTACATACCTATAACTTTAACGACTTCAGTTAGACCTGACTGACAGTATACTGCAGGGTAATAAAATAACAATACAAAAAAAAAATAAAAAAAAATAAAATTACAATAGAAGTTAAATAATTTCAAATCCCCATCACCGATCCCGACCACCGGTCGGTAACAATCATTACAATATAATTTTCACAAAACAACAACAACAACAAAGATTTTGACGTCAGACGATTTAAAATACAAAAACCTAATGGAATTAATCAGTTGTTTTTGTTTAAGGTATGACGTTATTTTTGTTTTTCTTCTTCTCAGGATTATGCTTTACCAGTTGCCTACGATTTTACATCATTCAAAGTAAATAAGTAAATATAAAGTGAAATTTCGGTGATTAATTCATAATCTGTACTTATCGTTTGTTCAGGTCAGATTATAGAAATAAAAGTTTTAAAACTCTACTTTTATTTAAGTACATGCAATGAATTATAATAACAACAACAAAATGAAAATTTATAAGACTTATAGGTTTTATAATTCGATCAATACTATTTGACCAATACAGAATAATATAACCAATACTTTCATAATAGTGGGAATCTTACAAAAAAAACAACACATGTGAACATATTATAAATGGTTTGTAAAGAAAAATATTTTAAATTTATTAGCCCCATGGCAATGAGACAGATGAAGAGTTAGTTACAACATTGAAATGTATAATTTATATGATGACGAACCTGAAGTGTCTGTATGGTTCGTAAAATTGTAAAAATTATATTAGACAGAACATACGCAAATTCAGTAATCGAGCACAGAACACCAAAACATCGACTAAGAAGAAGAACTAAAAGTATTAGACAAGTCGTGGGAAAGCCAGTAAAACGATGGGAGGACTTCGTAGATGAGTTATACAGATTACTACTACGACTTACCAACTGCAGAACACAAAATATGAGCCGAGAAAATTTGAATGATCATATACAGATAGTCATGATTCGATTTTGATCAAAAACACATTTCTCGAAACAAGAAGCAACTTTTTCAAAATCAATTATAACGTTTTTATTTAAGCTCTACTAAAAAATAACGAAGAGTACAAAAATTTTTTTTGAAAATTATAACTATAATCCCAGCGTTCGATTTTCTTGAAAGTTTGAAAAAAGGAAATTATTAACACGTTTGATAGTCACCCGGCAGCTTATTTGACAGTAGATAAGGGTTAAAACAAATTTGAACTCTTTTAAGTAAAAAACAAAATCAATTCCATTATTTGTAAATAATTAGTTCTTGGCATATAAAGCTTAGTAAGTTAAAAGAAATTGCGATTTTTATCAAACCTATATAAGTATCGGGTAAGTACAAGCTGATCAAAAAGTTGAAAATTTTGCTATATTTATTGTTGTTCATTTTGATGAACGAATTCAATATGAATTAAATCAATGACATTTAATAAACTTGTCCAATTTACAATTTTGCGTAACCATCAATACGTACTAAACAATACTAATGTACCATCAAATACGATATAAAAATCCACATACATGCATTCATACATATATACACACATGCATACATAAAACAAAAACACATAAACAAAAAAAAACAAAAAATCCATTATTCTTTGTTATTGCAATTTTTCAATGAAAAATAAAAATCAATAATATTTTTTCAAAAATTAACTGTAATAAAATAAAATGATTTTACCGTTAACGCACAAAAAATGTATCTAAACTTTTTCAAAATGGCAAGCATTGAAATTTATTTATAAACTTACTAAATAACAAAAACTAATGTAAGCTATCATATAAGTATGTTTTTAAACGAGTGTTTTATATATCCCATATGGTCTAGTGGCTAGGATAGCTGGCTTTCACCCAGCAGGCCCGGGTTCGATTCCCGGTATGGGAAAGTTATTTTTTTTTTCAGTTTTTTTTTATTTTTAAAATTTTGACATAAAATATTTATTTGTTTATTTTTTTTAATAAAAAAAAACAAAATGTTTTGTCCAGATCTGTTTACATGTGTTTGTGTATGTAAAAATTCTGATTTATAAATTGTTTGCATCAAAAATTTTTTTTGCAGAATCATGCCAATTTTTTTTTAGTAAATTTGTTATAAATATTTTATTAATTCTCTTAGGTGTTATTTTGCAAATAAGACCGAACTTTGTAATGTAAGAATTAATGAATAATTACTAATCTTGATCAACCGTAGTGCATTTTAATGGAACAATTATGAATATAAGTGGTTCAAAGTAAACATTATTTCTGCGGTGTTTTTGATGGAATGTATGTTTGAATTTAAAAAAAGTTAAGTAACAATATCTTGATGAAGCTACAACACCAGGTCATAATAATCCTTTGTAATAAGAACTGGACCATTACCTATTCTACGATCAATTTGATATACATAATTAAGTTATAGATAATTAGAAATATGCCCTAGCTCATTTACCCCATGCCATCTATCCCATCGATGGCGCAATTAAGAAGAATAATATAGCATTTTAACGTTGTTGATGCAGTCTAGTAGGTAATTACTAGATTGTTGTTCAGGTGCATTGTTGTTTGGTGGTTTCGCTTTCATTAAAGATCAAGAATGAAAACTATACATGAATTATAAAATGGAAATTGAAAATGCCTGCAAGAACTAAAAAGATGTAACTATTTTGGTTTGTTATAATATAATTTTTAATTGCAATGATACCAACGTTCAATGCAATTATATTCTAACAATTATTATACGCTAAAAAAGTTCGAAAGTATTATTGTGCTAAAAAATTTCATATCAATCATTTATTTGAACATAAAAAATAATTAACAAAAGAGACCATAATACGCGGTTCAATTTTCCGGATGCGAACTATTAAGTAAAGAACTGTATTGATTTAATCATAATCATTTTCTTGAAATCCTTATCTGATTCGAAGCGGGCTGCTTTTATCTTCAATTGTTATCACGTTTATTTTTAAGTATTGTGTCGACGATTCCCCGGCTTATCAGCATCCAATTTTTGTTAAAATACGGAATTCCAAAAATAAACGAAGTAAAAAAGACGGGATTGTAAATTGCGGTTTTGTTATATGACAAGTATAAGGTTAAAATTGAAGAAGGACTGTAATGCTAATGTAAAACTAAAGGGGGGACTTTGATAGGGCTTTCCCAAGCAAGAAAATTTATTGTATATATTGCTTGAACTCTGTATATAAATCACTTGAGGTATTTGTTTCTGAAGCTTTAAAATTCTAAATAATATATATATATGTACATCTAATATAAAAGTGAAACTAGATTTCTATTAGAATATCGTTTCTAATATACATCTGATTTACTTGCTCTAAGCGTTAAATCTGATAACATTTTATAGATCTTTGTATTTCTTTATTTGCCGTATAGGCATTGTGTGTAGAGTTTTGGAAAAGCGTTTTTTTTTTATGTATGGGTATTCCATTGGTCCAAAGTATTAATTCTAAAAAATGTATACTGCAGACTTTTATGGATACTTACTATAAGCTGTGTAGATAGATCTCTTGCTTATCAATTTCAATAGTATCTATTCATATCCAAGTACATTACATAATAATTGACAAAAACTCTGCGAAATTCATTAAATAAAGTTTTTTTATTTTTTTTGCAATTCACTTAAATTCAGTCAACAATTCAGTAATTTCTTAATTTTCCCCTCTTATCTTTTTCTACTTTTCTTCTTTTTCTACATTATTTTCTTTCACATCTAGAACACAGGGTATGTTGTTAGCCTTAACACTAAAATTAAGTATAAAAATAAAATAAAAATAATAATAATGACAACAACAACAATTATGACATGACATTTCCCTTTCGTATTCATTTTTTTTTTTCTTCGTTTCTTTCTTTTGAATTCGCTTTACTATGCTAACTTTTCTTCTTTATACTTTTGAAAATTTTCTTGATTTTTAAATTTTTTTTGTTCTTTTTTATTATTATTTTTTTTTTTTTTTTATTTGTTTTGACATAATCCAATATTCTCTCTATTTATACCATACCACCATCATTACCACCACATTCTTTTGGTTTTTAGAATTTAGTACTTGGCACGAATTTTCACTTTAACTTTACAATAATAACATAAAAACAAAAACAAAAAAAAAAAAACAGAATGAAAACAAAAACAACTAAAAAAAGAGGAAAAAAAAATGAAAGAAAAGAAAATATTTGCAATACACTATATTTATTTAGAATAAAAAGAGAAAGATATATTATATTATATGAAATAAATTGTATAAATGCAAGAGAATAACTGAAATAGAAAAAAAAATAAGCAAACAAAAAAATTCTTTACATAAATTTGAAGTGAAGTAAAAGAACTTTACTGAAAAGACATGAATAAGTAGAAAACAAAGAAAAAAAAATAATACAATAAAAAAGTAAATAACGTGAAATTGAATGATATTGCAGCCATGACCTCAGTCAATTTTAAAATTAAATTTCTAAAATTCACACACATACTCGTGAAATTACTTTAAAAAATTTCATTTTTTTGTTTTTTAAAGAGAAATAGAAAATTTGTTTAAACAATTCTACGTATTGTACGAATTTATAAACAATTTTTCTAATGATGCATATTTAAAACAGAAAAAAATAAGGGTGATCTAACGGTACCTAAGCATGCAATTTGTTTTTAAGCAAAATAATTTGTTAACGTTCAAGGGTTCATGTTTGGATAGTGATACGAAAATATGGTTCTGTTTCTAGCTAACACAACACATTCCATCAGTTATCCTACTGTCACCATCTAGTGGTGGATCTTGATTACTGTAGTAATCGATCTCAACAATTGGTTAAACAACTTTAGTATAGTAATATTGGTAGGTAAGAAACCCTATCGCCCTCTGATGAGGTTGTGCAGAACAGTGAGGATGATGATGATGAAGAAACGCTGTTCCACCCTTTGTCCCACTGATGAGTTTGTTCAGTGGATATGATAATGTTGAAGTAACGCGGTTCAATACTATACCCCACTGGCGAGGGGTTGCAGGACAGTAGTGATGATGATGATGAAGAAACAGAAGAGGAAAATATATATGGTCTGCAGAGCAGTAAACATACGTTTTTTAGATTTAAACTCAAAGCTTTGTTATCATAATTTTGTAGTCGAAAAGTTTTTGGTGTAGATAGTAAAAGATTGAATTAAATTTAATAAATAAGTCATAAAAACATAAAGGAGACAAGAGTAGTACTATCGCAGCGGTAGTCTAGGATACCTAGGATACCTATAACCCAATTAACTATAGGAAATCGAACACCGCACGTGGGAGTGTAGAAAACTATAAAAGAGACAAAAGTAGTCCTATCACTCTAGTCTACGTTATTTAGGATACCTACAACCCAACTAGTTATATAGTAAATCGAATCCCACAAGTGGGAGTGTAGGAAATTTCAAGTCATTTAAAGAAAATCACATACTAGGAATAGTTATTAAATTACATTTATTATAATAAAAATATTTTTTATTTGTGGCGTGGAAAAAGAAAGTAAAAACTACTACTTACTTATAATGAATTTGAATTACATTTTGATAATACTACAAACTACACTTATTGCGTGGCATCAGTTTTCTTCAATAGCCACTTTAAAGTCAAACAGACTTACGAAATTAAATTGGCTGAAATTATCAAGAATCGAGTACTATGGAAGTGTCAAGTGAAAGCCGTTTGCTTCCAAGATGAATAAGTCAAAAAAAAAAATGATCAGTTTGAATTCAAACCCGGTGGGATATATAAGAATTGGAATTGTTTATTGTTTGGTCACTATTGCGGCATCTATTAGCTAGTAGAAGAGACGAAATTTACCTTGAACATTATTTTTTAGTGTTTATATTTAAGTGTTTCATTCACTAACTACTAATTTCAACGTTACTAATGCCTACCCATCAGCATGCTCTGTAGTGTCGAACTACCTAGACAAATCATAGTTTTAATGAAGTTATTTGAAAACCTATGCACCCAAAAAGAGTACGGATAACAAGAAAAATATGCTTTGCATGAAACAGTTAAAACTGATTTTGAGCAAATTTAAAATGTAATAAATATACAAGAATATTCGAATCCAGACACAACAGATGATTCTCTCTTCTGAAAGAGGTAAGTCAACTTAAGGAGAAATATTAGAAGCCATTGCATACTACTGTTATCTGATTTGGAATACTCACAACATTAATGAAGTTAGAGCATCATCATCATCATCATCTTATAGCGCTACAGCTCTGGTGAGCTTTCATCACTATGCTCTTTCAAAAAGGTCGATCTTGTGCCACTTGTCTCCAATTTGGGATTTGTAGGGTTTGAGCATCGTTTTTCAAGTTATCTGCCCATCTGCTTCTTGGTCTTCCTCTACCACGGCTACTATCGGGCTTTCTATTCAGCACCACTGTGTGTTTTCGACTTTCGTTCATTCGACTTTCCTGGCCAGTCCATCTTAGTCTTTGGGCCTTTGCAAACTGTACAATGTCCTCACTATCGACCAAACTATTGATCTCGCTGTTGCTTCTGATTACATATTCTCCATTCTGTAATATTTTTGGACCAAGTATTTTTCTTTCAAATATGCGCAGGTTATTCTCTTCGGCCACGTTCACAGTTCATACCTCGCACCCATACGTCAATATGGGTCGAATAAAATTAAACATTTTTTTCCTATTTTTATTATTTTTGGGATCATATATGACTTTCATAAAGTCTTCCCATAATATTCTTCCTACGGCGTTTTGTCTTAATTCAAACAATGTTCAGCCGTATTAATTTATTTTTTTTCTTACTGATCGTATCCAACTCATTCGCGATTTTCTAACAATAATTGGTTTATTTCGGTAATTTCATTCTAAGGTGTGATATGAATAAAGTTGAATTGTTTATTTTAGAAATTATACAGAGTGCCTCACACTCATCTGTCAACCGTGCATACCCGTGATAATTGGGATTAAACTGAAATGCTAATCAACAGAATGGGTTCTTCGAAAATTGGTGTTTGTTTTTGCAGTAGTTTAGGCGTTAAGCAATTATTTTATTTAGGTTTTTGTGTATAAAATGACAACACTAGGATGAAATAGGAAAAAAATAGTTCCCTTCAATCAAAAGTTATTCTTCACTCTCTTTCATTAATGTATTTATAAAATATGGTATCCCACATTGTGGTGTACCCCATAAACAATTTTTTATAAAAAGATACATTCATGGTTATTAATATTTAATTACATATCAATTATAAATGGAAAATGAAGTCTATTCGACATTTCAAAATAATTTATAAGGGTATGAAAACAACAACAACACTAAATAGAACAGAAAGGAATATTGCACATTGCATAGCTTATTAAAATAAAATTGAAGAAAAGAAGAAATAAAGTACAATGGCGAAGTTTTTAATATTTAAAATGGAATTAACAGCGCCCTGTTTACAAGTATGCGTACAGTGCTAGCAAACTATATACATACATTTATACACATATATATTTGATATTGTACAGAAAAGAGTGCATAACAAAAAAAAAATTGCATGTTTATTGGGATTTTTAAAATTAATTCAGGCAAGACAGCAGAATATTTTTTATTTGTTTCATTTTTAAATAAACAAGCGGGAGGTTATGGAAACCATTTAATAACAAGAATATACATATGTATAATAATGTATATAAATGTAAAACGAAAGGAAATGAAAGTATGTGCTACGCATAATAATGAAATTACATTTTTTTTTTTATGTAGTGTTTCAAAGCGAAGATGAGAAATTAAGAATTTCTATTTCACAGAAATTTAAATTCTTTGAGAATGGTTAATTTTTGTCCCCCACAATGTGTTTAAGACGCGCGTATTATTGCACATTTATTTTAAGCATATAGGTATGTACATCTTTTACTGAAATGTTTATTTTATTTTATAAATACGATAGTTTACACATAATTTTAATATTTTTGTTTTATGTTATTTTTTTCGCATCTTTTCTGCTTTATTTCTTTTTGTAATTTTTAAGAAACGACGGCGTTGAATTGTAACACAACAAAAACAAAAATAGCAACTAAGAAAGGCATATATATATATATATAAAATAAAATTAAAAGTGTAGACACTATAATCATTTCTTTAAATATGAAACAAATTTTAGGATATGGTTGATGCAGTCGATAGCAATTTATATAATGATCATAGTTATTAAGGGGTTAATTTAGATTAATTACAATGAGAAAAAAGCAGCAAAGAACAAAAAAGAATGTGTGAATGACTCTCTGGCTGTCTTTTGGTTTTATTAATGTGTGAAATGTGCAATTTAATTACTTTCTGTCTATATATCTCTGTCTCTTTCTATTCCTCGCTCTTGAACAAAGAAAATTAAAAATTAAATTTTTAATAATTAAAAAACTCCCTACAGATAATTTAAGAAAAAATCAAGATTTTCATCAAAATTTCATTGAGTAAGGTCACAAAAAAGATAAATGACTAATTTAGTCTGGAATGTAAACAAATGAAGTAATGTTCTTAAGCATTCTGCGGTTTTCTGTGATTTATTTTACTTTACAAACTATCTTGTTAACAAGTAATAATAAATATATTTTGATAGGTATTACGTAGTAAGAATTGGCGGCGGGGGAGAAGTGAATTCACCTTTATATATTCTTACTTATATTCAAGCTCAAAACAAGTTTCAAACGGACGCGTTCAGCTTGTTTGATGATGAGTGGGGTTTTGCGGACAGCGTCATCCACATTGCAAGAAATATTTGCTTTACCTAAAACGTCTTCACGTCTTTATTCAAAACGAAGTAATGACTTCCACAAATGCATTACAGGTGGTGATTCACAAGATAAAAGGACACCATATCCAGAACTGATTGAATACTTTAGGAGGATGAAACGCTAGTGATAGTATTTATAGCGTTCAGGTTGTTTGATAATGACTGAGGCTATGCGGACAGCGTAAATAGGAATTTTGTTTAATCTAAAACGTCTTCACATCATTATCCAAAATGAATTAATGACTTACATCTACAAATGCATAACAAATGGTGATTAACAAAATAACAGTGCAGCACATCAAAAGCTGATGGGATACTTTACGAGGAATGAAACGGTGGTGATAGTATTAACACTCTAATGCTTGGAAAAAAATTTTTTGGGAATTTATTCAATAAAAGCGCAAAGACCAAAATGGACTGACCTGTCGTAAGAATAGAAGATGACAAAGCTCAATGGAAAATATTTAGTTATCGTCCTGGTACTTAATTAAATTAGAGGTAGACCGAGAACAAGATGGGCCGATAACGTGGAAAATTATGCTCAAAAGTTACAAGTTGAAAATTGGAAAACGGTTGTCAAAGAATGACGCCAATGGAAGAATATTGTGAAGAAGGCTAAAGCTCATCCTGAACTGTAGCGCCATATGATGACGATGATGATGATTCAAAATAATTTATTCAAAATAAAAGAAATATAGGGGACAATGAATAGTATTCAGGGGTATCTCAAAGCAGTCTCTGAACCCATCAGTCCTAGATTCTGCAAATACACTTATCCAAGATGACTTGCATGCAATTGAACTACATGAAAAATTTACAAAAAACATAAAATTTACATTTTCTCACACAGTTAAACAGGTAACTCTAAATTCATCCACCAGCATATTTCAACTTGATATTGAATTGCGTAGCTGTGCTAAAAGTCCTGGTGAAAAAATATAAAGTTAATGTAAATATCAAAGAATTTTGGCATTGCAGAAAAAGAAAGAAAAGCATTGACTGGGTCTTTTTACATGGTCAAAAACAATTTGCGGGATTCGCCAAAGTCAAAATGCAGATCAAAATACGATCGGAGTAAAAAACCACAAGAAGATTTCTGGGCCACAATATCTGATACTTGACTAGCAAAAATGCTTATGTTTTTTTAAGGCCGAACAAAGATTTAAATCGAAACAATTATCATGATAGGGAAAACATCTGGTCATTACTTATTCAAAAAGCATTAATATATAATCGGATTGGCGGAAAACAACTTCTGCAGAATATGTGAATTAGAGGGAAATTTTAATAAGGGACTGCTCTATGAATGCGACGATTTCACTCGTAGTAGACTTTGGGATCTGGAAACAGTATTTCGCGAAGATGACAATTGCTCAGCATATACCATTTGAATAATTGAGTGCGTAAATTGAGAACTTCATCATTAAATTAGGATCAGAATCATTGAAGCAGTCGCGGTTGCGGGAATTTAATGCCAGAACCCAACTCTAACTACAATCTATTTTAATCAGATATTCTAAGTGACTATATAAAATTGGGTTTTATACAGTCACTTAGAAGAGGGTTTTTTTTTTTTGATAAATTTTTGAATTTGCTTGTTTGTTTATTTCTATTTTGCAATTAATGTACTGGTGGGGTTTAGAATCCAACTATAATCAAATCAAAGTATTTTAGACTGCTCACACTTATTTTCAGAAAATATATTCAAAGTTAGTTTTTATTTCATTGCTTCGAACATATCCCGGTGCTTTAGCTGTCAATCGTACAGTATCATTGATTCATATGATATAAATCGGTTTCAATGTGGTATGATATTTTTGCTAATGACAGTTAGTTGTAAAGAACTTTAATTAGTAGAGTTTATTCAATTCAAGTCTAGTCTAAACTGCTTGTTTTTTTTTAATAAGTATTATATTTAAAAAAAAAAAAAAAACAATACAGCTTATTAAAGTGAAGTGTATAAGAAATAAATTGTGAATAAATAATCCTCTTAGTTATGTTAGAGACCGTTACAGCCCCTTCAATGATTGTTATGAAGTTGTTCAAGAAACTATTTATGCGTTTTATTTGTTGATCAGAAAATTGAAATATCATTTGGCAGCGCTTTTAATATAACTAATATGCAATATGATCTTTCCAAACGCTTTTTTTGAGTAATCGGTTCAAGCTATAAAATTCAAAAATTTGGCAACTTTACATTGCCTAATAATCATGCAAAGCGTTTGGGACTTGAATGTGCTGATAATTGAAGGATTTTAATATGAATGAAGATACAAAAACATATTGTCTGCAATTGTTCAAGTCTGGTGTCCTCCTTGGCTTATTTCTTCTATAATTCAAGAAAACTCATTCTTTTCGAAAATTTAATTAGATTTCAATGTTTTTTTAATTAATTAAACAATAAAAGTGAAGAACAAAAAACACTGATATTTTACCAGTTAAGCAATCTAATATCTGTCTTTTGTCAAAAAAAAAAACGAAAATATGTTAAAATGCATAAAAAAAATATTTTAATGGTAATCTAAGAAAAATTCCACTTCAACGGAACCGCTTATTAAATTACCAAAAACCAAAAAAAAAACACACACACAATACAATAAAAAACGAACCTCAAACTGCAACTTCATGCAACAGAAACAAAATAAAAAAACCTTCGAGTCTGGATTAGTTTTTTTTTCGAATAATTTATCTTTTGACCTACAAGATGACAGACAATTTGAGACTTCTGACACACACACATTCTCATTTTCTTAAAAACATGTTTTTGTTTTTTTTTTTTTTGTTTTTGAAACCAGATCTAACTAACCTCTAAACACACTCAACTTTTGTTTCAATTTTTTATTTTTTTATTTTTGCTTTATTGTTGTTATTGTTTTATATCTACTTCCCCTGCACCGCGTCAATATTGCAAGTGCAATAGCACTTGCATCTGTAATTTAATCTTTTCCATCTAAATTCTCAATGTCTGTAATTCTATTAAAAAAAAATTAAAATAATTATATTATCTGTACATATATACATATATATTGCTATCTCTTTTTCTTCGATTTCCAACATACGCTTGTAAGTATGTTGGAATAATTTTTTTCAAGAAAATTAAGAAAAAAAAATATGAGAAAAAAATAAAACTCAATCCCCAGATCTTAACTGGTTTTCTACTCTATTCTGTTTCAACCAAAATTGTTATGTTAAAAGAAAAATAAACACAAAAAAAAATATAAAACTAGAATCTGGTTTTCTAGTAACGACAATTTAAGATATATAAGAAACGGGCATGCATGTAGCTCATAAATAAAATAAATAAAAACAAAATAAGAACAAAAGAAACCAGAAATGCGATTAGGTTGGTTAAATTTCCCTCATAACCTCAATTTCAAGAAGATTCAATACATTAAACAACATAGTTTAAGCCGGCTCAATAATATTACCAGAGAGCGGCTTACAATTTAAAGCTTTTATTTTTATTTTTTTTTTATACCTACCTATGTTTTTATAGAGATGGGAGCTTAGATTGTAATTTTGCAAGTAGATAAATGAACATACATGTGAACATAAATGAATAGATATACTAAATATGTATGATATGTAATGTATTAAGGCTGAAGAGAGTGAAAAATATTTTGATGTTAATGTATTGATGTAAAATATTTTACTGATGTTTATGGTATGATTGCTAACTTAGTTAAATTGATTTCAGCTTGGTTAAATCGATTTTAGAAAAATTAAGCTTGAATTTGATTGAAATACAAAATTGTACTGTCAGTTGAATACTTGTCAACTGAATTATCAACGACATGATGGGTGCGCTTTTTTGAAAACACTAGGGACTACTCTTAATTAATACCTACTAAGTAACGAACTACCCCTGAATGTTAAAATTAATTAAGTTTCAAACAAAACTAGTTAATTAAGTAAAATTTATTGAAGTTATTTAAGTTATTATTTTGACATTATGAAGTCACTGAATATTATAAACACAAATGACAGTTTTAAATATAATTTCAATCGTTGTCATAGAAATGACAGCTGTCAAGTATTTTCACATTATTTATGATGAATGTATATGTAATTATACATGTATTTTTTTCTGATGAAAGCAACTAACACAAATCATGTATAAAAATACATGAATGTATTTGTAAGCAACAAATACATGAATGTTTTTATTTTTGATGAAAACAACTAACACAAATGATACCAACTTACAGATGAGACCAACTAACAACAAATGATTTCAACTTACAGAGATGAAAGCAACTGAAACAAATGAAATTGAAAATACGCAAATGGAACTGGATGAAAACAACTTATTCTGATAGGCTATTTCAAGAGCAAGAAAATTCTATGCTAAAAAAAAACTGTATTAAAATTTAAGAATTAAATTTGATGATTTAACTAACACCTTCGTATTAGAATCTCCAAAATACTGTCCAGCGTGACATTATATTAATCTTTATTACGACAATATATTGAAGTGGTTAACATTGTTTATCAAGGAATACTTACAATGACGAACAAATAATGAAAAGGTTGTGCCTCTCGTTGGATAATCAAAACTAACAATATACTTATGTATTATTATAAAGTTGAAAAAATAATGAAGGGGAAGGAAAATATTGGACCTGTATAAAAATTAAGGCCGAATCCATACTACGAAATTGAAGTATGAACGTGGAGGTTTGGATGATCCATTTAGGAACAGCAGATAATTGACTTGGTTTAAAAAAAATATAATTTAAAAAATAAGATTTAACGACCAATAGAGAAGGTCGTGACTAATGGAAAATGCGATATAATAGCGAAGCTATATACAATACACATAATGTAGTAAAATACATAAGAACAGACCATCTTCGATGGACCTACTCATTTAAACACTTATCTAAAATTTTAGGCAACCGCATTACAAAAAATATTCTCAATATAAGTATGGTTAATAAGCGAAAACAACAATAGGAAAACCTATAAATAAGTAAATGGAATAACTTAATGGAATATGCATATACGTTAAAATTGGAAAACTACAGATGGAAATCTCAACTGGAAAATATTATTGATTTACCGCATTGATTACACAGATCAAGTAGCACTATACATAAGTAGAAGAAATTCTTTAATTGTGTAACTATCGCCTCCGCGCAAAATTTAAAACAAAACGGCATTTTAGTACTTTTTGCCAACAAGATTTTCATCATTGTCCTGCAACCCCATCCGTGGGGCATAGGGCGGAAGTAAATTCTTTCCAACGGCTCCTATCTGCGGCTAACCTCTTCAATTGTGGCCACGTTCTTTGCTGGGTACTTGCTTCGGCTAAGACAGTTGTTCTCCACGTTTTTCTCGGCCTTCCGACGCAACGTGTACCCTGAGGATTCCATTCGAAACATTGTTTCGCGATGTTGTTGTCAGGTTTCCTCAAAGTATGCCCGATCCAACGCCATTTCCTCTGTCGGATTTCCACGTCTATTTGTGTTTGTTTCGTTTTTTGCCACAGCGTTCTGTTGGAAATGGTTTGTGGCCAACGAATGTTTAGGATGCGCCGGAGACATCTGTTGATGTACGCTTGGAGTTTCCTGGTGATGTTTACAGAAACTTTGCATGTTTCGCAAGCGTACAGGAGAACAGATTTTACACTGGCGTTGAAAATTCTTATTTTTGTGCGCAGAGATAGGTTGCTTGCCTGCCATACTTTTGAAAGCATCCCGAAAGCAGTACGGGCTTTACTGATGCGGGCTTCAATATCCAAATCGGCGCCTCCATCTGATGACACGATGCTGCCCAAGTAATTGAACGTAGTCACCTCTTCGATTCGAATTTCTTGATGGAGGATCGGATGTTGTGATGTGTGAGTTGTGCGCATGATTTTAGTTTTAGCTGAATTAACTTTTAGGCTCGCACTTTTTCCAGTGTCATACAGCTTTTGGCACATATCGTTCAAACCTCCATTCGTATGTGACAATAAACACACATCGTCGGCGTAATCTAAGTGGCTGATACGTTCGAAAGGGCGCCACTGGATACCGTTACTCTCGTTTACACCCACAGTAATAGTCATTATGTCATCCATTACTACTAAAAACAATATGGGTGATAAAATACAGCCCTGCCTTACTCCCTGACACACCTCGAAGCAATTTGTAACAAGATTTTAGTATAACATAACTAGTTTTATTCAAAGTTTCAATATAATAGTTTTAATTTTATTCCAAAGTTTCTTTAATAAAAGTGGATTTTTATTTAAAGTTTTCAAAAAAGTTGGCAATTCCATTATTAAGCGTAATTCAAAATGCAACAGTGTTGAAAAATTGAAAAGCCTATGAAGCCAGTCACTCCACATACAACTATTATTATAGTTTACCAAGCACATATGTATGTATTTCTATACAATTATATATATATATATATTTTCATCTTAAGATGTAAGTATATTTTGCAAAATATTTTATACTTTTTTATGTTGTGTGCAATTCGAACAACAACAAAAACAATAACAAAAAATATTTTGCTAATAGTTATAGTTAGTTAAGAGGCAGCAGGTTATTTTAAGCATCGTAATTTTTAGTTGATGATATTTTATTGACTGGAAAATCTAGTTTTATTTTTATTTGGATTCTTTTATATATATATATATATATATATATATATATTTTTTTTTTCTTTTGTATCTTTTTTTTATTGTTGTTGTTCAATTACATCGTTTTACAGGTTATATTTTGCAATAACTGAAAATGGAGTTTTGACGAATGAAACAAATTTATTATGACAAAACATTAACAGAAGAGTAGAGTATATAAAATAAAAAAAAAATAAAAATTCAAAAGTTGTGAATTTTGTAAAAGAAAAAGAAAAAACAAATATAAACCTTAAGATAAATTCAAATAAATTATACAAAATAAATTTGAGGATTAATTTTCCTCTAAAATAATAGATTACATTAGCCTTCAAAGCGACTGTTACAGTCTGTTGACAATAAACAACCCTAAAGCATCCTTAAACACAGCTACAAATGCAATAATAAATCATCTATTACAGGTGCATTGTATGATTGAATAGTAAAAATTTAATTTGAATAATATTATTAATATTTATTATAAACGAAATACAATTTAAACTTTATTACAATAATCAAATAACTGAGTTGGTTTTGGTATTTAATTTAGAATTTAAAATAAATTTCTTTATTCATAAAATTAAGAAAGCTAATCATAAATTAATATATTAAAACACAATTTTTAACTAAATTAACATAATAAATTATAGAATATCAAACATGTATATTGTATAGAATCAAACACGTTTATCAAACGTATATCAGTTTTTTTAATTATATATAAGAATAAAAATGTATGTTTCCATATGATAGTATATTTGAGAAATCAAACATGTCTATTGCCAATTTAAAATTAATTGAAATTCATTTAAATTAGAATATAAGTTTAGTTTAAAAAATTATAAAATCAAACATTTTTATTATACATATCAAATCATAAGAATAAAAATGTTCAATGCAATAAATAACGTCATAATTTCTATATTTGTATTGTACATATGAAATTATTTAAAATAAATTTTAATTAGAAATTTTAAAATTATTTGAAATCAAACATGTCTATCATGCATGTCAAATTAAATGTAAGAGTAAAAATATATGATTTGATTATTTTAATCAAATCAAGCATATTCATTACAAAGTTAAAATTTATATTTAAAAATAATTTTTATTAAGATATCATTTTAATTTGAAATTTCATAATATCATACATCATGTCTATCATACATATATGAAATTAAATAAAAAATAAATATAAGTATGTATGCTTCAATATAATATATATAACGTATTGTATGTGTTCAATCAATCGTGCTTATTTCATATTATAATATTCATTAGAACATAATTTTAAAATAAAACTTCATAAAATCAAACATCTATATCAAACATATCAAATCATAAGAATAAAAATGTTCAATGTAATAAATAACGTCAGAATTTCCATATTTATATTGCACATATGAAATTATTCAAAACAAATTTTAATTTGAAGTTTCACAATTATTTAAAATCAAACATGTCTATCATACATATCAAATTAAATGTAAGAGTAAAAATATTTCAATATAATAATGTATTAAAGAAATCAAGCATATTCATTACAAAGTTAAAATTTATATTGAAAAATAATTTTTATTAAAATATCATTTTAATTTGAAATTTTATGAAATCAAACATGTCCATCATACATATATAAAATTAAATATAAATGTATGTTTCAATATAATAGTGTGTGCATGAAATCAATCATGCACATTTAAAACTATTTGATATTAATTTTAGTTTTCAATAGAATATACTTTATTTTAATTTGAAATTTTATAAAATCAAATACATAATATATCCATCATACCCACATATCAAGTTATACGAATAAAAATATATTTTTCAAAACAATAATAAATTGAAATGACAACAAATATGTCAATTATACCTTTTAAATTAAAATCAAACTAATTTTAATTAGAATATAAGTATACTATTAATTTGAAATTTTATAAAATCAAACATGTCTATCATACATATCAAATTAAATATAAATGTATATTTCAATATAATATTGTATAATGTATGAAATCAGTCATGCACATTTCAAATTATGATATTCATTAGCATATAATTTTAATTTGAAATTTTATAAAATCAAACCCATCATGCCCATCATCAAATCAAATCATAAATTTATAAGAATAAAAATGTATGTATTTTATTGAAATGATATCAAACATGTCTACTAAATCTTTAAAATTGGTCCAAACTAATCTTAATTGGCATATATAGTATTAATTGCAAATTTTATATCATCATACATATCAAATCAAATGTAATAATAATCAAAATGTATGCAATATTGCAACATAATAATGTATTAATGAAATCAAACATGTTTATTGCATATTTGATGTTTGATTTGAATTTAAGGTTTTCATTATTTTTAAATTTTCAGTTCAAATTATTAGTCTTAGGGAATCGTGTCAGAAAAAGTTATTTCTAATTTATCTTGTAATAGTTTTAGGAATATTACATACTTATTTAAAATATTAAATCCTTTGCAAATACAGTGCAATTGAGCTATATATTGTTACGAATAATCTTGCAGTATTAGTTCTCCATTTCTACGGTTAAGAGAACCCAATTAAGTAATCACAAAATTTTAAAATACAAAATCCATTTAACAACATATTACAAGAATTTTCTCTAAAATATCAAAAATTTTAATTCTTTAATACTAAATCTAATAAAAATAAATCTACTTATAAATACAGACACACTTACACACAATATCTATCTGTAGGTATAAAAATCTCCAAAAAAAAAAGTTTTCACTTTCTTTTTATAAGAAAATTGTTGTAAAAAAAAAACAATCTCACATTTATGCAACAACTACTGTTGTATAGTATCTATAAATAATATCTAAAAATAGTAAAACCACTTCAATGAACTCGTTCCGTTCCGTACTGATTCTTTACAAGAATAAAAAAAAAAACGCTAATACAACACACATATATTCATACATAGACAAACATTCTTAGATAGGTATATCTTATTTTCTATGATGCTCTCGATTAAAATGCAACCAACCAATGATTCTATTCGATCTTCATTATTCACTCGCATATTATTTTCATTATGTACACACTAACATAATTCAATTTCAATACTCTACTACAGATTCAATTCTAGACGATTCTATAAATTTATTATAGTATTTTAAAAAATCAAGAAGACCTACAAAAGAAAATAGAATTAAAAATAAAATTTAAAAAATAAATGCGTGCGTAAAGTGGATGTAGTTAAAACTGACAATAACATTTAAATTAAAAATTATACATATATATATATACACTATTTAAGTGATGAATGTATTGATGTGCAATAGAAGTGCAAAAGAGGTTTCAGTGTCAATGAAAATAAGAAAAAAAAATATTTTTCATAGAAATTTTCTAAAATCTTAAGATATTCTAGTTTTGTTCTTTTTTTTTTTATTTTCTAAAAATGTTAAGAAAAGTAGAAAAAATTTTCATTTCTGGTAACCATTCGACTTTAATTATTGTTGCACTCATTTAAATCATTAAATATTTCAATGAAATATAAATTGTGAAATTTTCAATTTTTATGAAAGAAAAAAAAAATTTAGAACTGGAACAGATGATCATTCCAGGAAATCATTGATTCAAAATTGATAGCATATTTCTAATAAATTCTATGGTGCATAGTGTGGTGACTGGATTATGAAAATTTTCTATTGTTGTGATTTTGAAATGTTGATGACATTGAAAATGGAAACAATTTACTTTAGTATTATGTTGATTTTCCTCTTGCCCATCTACATTCTATACTCCACTCCATATTCAACCCTATATATTTTTTTTTCTATATAAGATTTCAGATTTAATTACATTTTGATTTCATCTTGAGAATTTCATTTATTGTTGTTAGTGTTGTTCTCAGTAAAAAAAAAAAATTGATTTTTTAATTGAAAATTTTGTTGCACTTTATAAAATAGTTGAGACTCGAATAACGATAATATTGTGAAAGAACTTAAATGGAAATAGAAATGAAAGAGAAAAGAACATGATGATGATGATGGAAAAAAAATTAATGATGAGAAAATAATTTGACATTGAAAAATTACTTACTTAAGTATATATAGATTTTTTCTTTAAATAATTTTGAAATGTATTTGAAAAATTTCACAGTTGGGCTCCAAATACAAAAGGGATTCAAAACTGTTTGATTGAGTGTAGGGTTATGTACATTTAAGGTTGAATGAATAAATCAATAGTATTACTCTTACTATTCATTTCGTATTTAATTATCTGGAAATTATTTGTAACACAGTCACCCACTATACAGTCCTGGTACTAGTAAGTATTATATATTTATTTTTTTTTATGGGGGGTTCTATGTGGACCTATTCAAATCTATTGTAATTCCCCGTTTGTTATCTCAGAGTTGCAGTTATATGTCCTTGATCAACACTATTATAGCTTTAATGTCAATTTCAGAATTTATCAGAGGTTTAATCAGAGGTTATACTCAATCCATCTTTCATGCATTCATTCGGAAACATTATTGATAATGTATAGTAGATTTAAACGTTTATCCTAGCATTTACACTATTATGTTAGATTTTAAACTAGCCTTGCGTCTATATTAAAATCTTAAAAATTTTCTTATTAATTTTCGTCACCTACTGGGATTTTCAAATACATTTATTTATTTATTTAAAAGTGGACCTACAAATTTATCTGCAGGCCAACTACAGGCCCTTTTCCCGTTCGAAATATGGGTTTCAAATACATTTTCCAATCAATTTTCCATATACAAAATATCTTCAATATTTAATGGGAATGCATAAAAATTCATTGGTTTTGATTTACACAAAATTGCCATAATTTCTTTAGAATTATAAATTTTTCAATTTTTATTAAAAATGAAGTAAGACACCACGTTAAAATGCTTTTGTATTTAAATCCTCACTTAATACCTTTGTAAAATTGTATTAATAAAGTTAAGCCCACTAGAATTTTCTGTCTGAGTTGTCTACCGAATCCCATACATACAATCCCATATAATACACAGTAGTACAAGGCCAAATGTGAATAAATAACGATCCAACGACACCACAAACTGAACATAATATCCATGATTACATAGGTATTCGTAATAAATCCATAAGACATTTTTAACAAACTTTATAGAGATTTACTTCGCGTTATTAAACAGATATTTCGTTAACTATATATCAAAATGTAGTTCTTGACAGAATCGTTTTTTTGTGCAAACAGTAACTTGTCAGTACACTGTTCTAGGCTTATTTTATTTTGTATTTATTAAACACAATAAACTTTTTTAGTTTTTATCTATTGATTTGAGGACAAATAAGGTTTTAATATCTTTTAAAAATTACATTAAACCAGACAAAGTCTACCTGTTTTCTGGTATAGTTTCCTTAATTAAGTAATCACATTTATTTTTTACCCTTGTTATATTCCTCAATGGCATACCGAACTTTATTAATGGCAGTATGGCTTTAACACCAACTTTTGCCGATTTTCAACTGCATTTTTCAACACTGCGTCTCAATTTTTGTTTTGAAAGAACGGGTTTGCGGTTACGCTGTGAATTTGAATATGATGCTATATTTCTTACTCATTTCATTTTTGATGGTTTGAATCTGTTTAACGCCGTTTTGGGTTCAGATTAAATCCCGTTTTACTATTCTTCATCCACAATCCCACGTAAGAGACTCTTTACGGGCAGAATATTCTATATACATGATTTTGAGACATCTGTTTACCTGTAAGTACCTGTGGTATTGTTATCACCATGCACCCTATGGACAATTGTATCAAAAATGAAATGTGAATATCGAATTCTTTGCTAACAAAGCTGTCTGCTATCGTTATATTTCAATGACACTGGGAGCCCGACATACTTCCGCCATCCCTTTTTTATTTTAATTTGCGTTCAGATTAAATGCTGTTTCAATTCCTACAATTCCACGTTAGAGACTCTTTTCAGCCGGAATAATCGGCAGATGATTTTGAGGCATTCATTTTACAAATACCTGTAGTATCGTTATCGCTATACATCTATTCAATAGGGTATACGGATGATTGTATCAAAAATGAAATTTCAATATCGATTTCGTCTCTAACAATGCCAATCTATATCTTTATATTTTAATGACTAGGAACCCGGAAAATTTCCGCAATTAATCTTTTCATTTAATTTGAGTCCAGATTCAATGTTTCAATATTCTTCACCCACAATCCCACGTAAGAGACTCTTTGCAGCCAAAATATTTTCCATAGATGATTTAAAGACATATGTTTACAAATACCTATGGTATCATTATCACCATACACATTTTTAAAAGGTATATATACGGATGATTGTATTAGATAAAATTATTTCAGTATTAACTTCTTCTCTAACGAGGCTGTCTGCTTTTCTATACAATTCAATAACAGTAATTTTACAATTTGCGGTATGTTAAACATACTGAATTAATTGCTGTAATAGTCTGGATTCGCATAGCCAATTTGTGAACTCAAATTAACGGTTATCATAAATTCATATACTTGAAGTTTAACAAATTAGCTACAGTTATAAACGAAGAGATACTTAAATGTTATGTTTCATGCGATTTATTTTAAATCAATTATCATCCTGTAACCGTAATCATCCGTGAGGCATATGGCGGAAATTAAAATATATAATTATATAACATTTAATTCAAGAGTTCTTAAAAATATTTGAATACGATTTTGCGTATACCAAAGATTTTTTCATATCAAAAGCTTTGTTTGTTTGAAATTAAATAATGTCGACTAAAAATTGTTTATGATAAAATAAACTATTTTTAGATATACATTACCTCTATATAGATGAGTATGCTTGTTCCCTACCATGTCTAGAAATGCTACATTTTGACGGATTTAAAATTAAAATATTGTGAAAAAATTATAAAAGTATTATAATTTCCTATTTTTATAACAAATTTAACAAAAAATGAATGCACTTTTACTTCAAAAGTCCAACAAATATAAAAATTCATTTCAATTCATTTTATGTTAACTATAAAGTAATTTCTCTTTAAAAGTCACCATGAATAACTTAATAAAGCTGAAAAATATTAAAAGTCAATAAAAAAAACATTTTTAAAAATGTTTAAAATCCTCCTCTTCTTTACCCCTTTTTTCCCATCGCATCTTCTCTTTTATAAATTCACCATTTTCTTTTCTCATATCATGTCTATTGTACACATCCCAATGTAACATTAACATAGTTCAAGGCCAAAACCCAAATACAAATGCAATCTGCAAATATAATCCACATAAAAAAAAAAAAAACTAAAAAAAAAAAATTAAATTTAGAACGAATATAATCAATACACAATAACAACAAACAGCAAACAGGAAAGTAATGGTAACAAAACAGCATCAGCAAAGAGCATCAATAAACAACAATATAACTAACTATACTATATATGACAAGACAAGGCAACTACATTCAATTTCAAATGTTGAAACCGACCGAATACGATGGATGCAATTTTTTATTTCTTGTTAATTTACTTTTTTTTTTTGTTCATTTTCTATTTTGTTCCATTTTTATTATGGTTCTCTTGCTCTCTTGCACTCAATAAACATATTTTTACTACGCCATAATATTTGGAATTTTAAATGGAAGGTTTTTTTTTTGTTTTTTGTTTTTTTTTTTCTGCTCCATAGATTATCAAAATTCATTGCTGGTAATCTACGAGTAGTTAACAAATGCAGCAGCAACAGCAGCGGCATTATGTTGCTAAATCGTACCGAACATCTTTTTTTCTTATATGCATACATTTTGGATTGTTTGTACCTACCACATTCCCCCTTCTTCCGTACTGTACTATTCCTCTTTTGAAACGATTTATAGCTTAGAATGGAGTAAAAAATGTGTATAAGTATACTATAATTATATTTTGCTATATTAGTATAGAATTGTGTGGACATGGAATACATTTTGTTAGCAATTCAGTTTTGTGTGGTGTACGGGTGTACCATATTGAATGTGTAACGGAGCAGTGCACCGAGCAGACGAAGGAGAGGAAAATTATTTGATACTCTAGTTATAGAGAAGACTGTTGTTTTTCTAGAAATGAATAAAAAAAAAAAGTTTTTATTGTTATCTCTGTCACTCTTCTCCTAATAGAATTATAGTTAATCGATGAAAATGAACAAGTGTACCCCATATTAAAATTCAAGATACGAATAGTGGAGAATTAAGTGTAGAATTTTATTAGATTTTGAAGTTTTTTTTTGTTACTTTTTTTTTGGTTTTGTTAGAGACAATTTACTTAAATTTGTTTTTTATTGGATTAAAATGATGTTAGGAAGTTTGTATATTTGTTGAAATTATTTTAAAATTTGAAATTTTTAAACAAAAATAATTTATTAACAAGAGCAGTTTGTTGTAGAATTTAAAAAATGCTTTATAATAAAATGGCACCAAATTTCTGTAGTTTACTGAAAGCCACCATGGGTTTTTTTCATAATAAAATAATAAATTTATTATTCCAATGGGAATATATAGAAATAAAAACGAATAAATTAAATCTGAAATAAAGTAGGCCGATGTATATATACTTACATACTTGCATCTGATGCAATATAATTTCTTTGAGAAAAATTTAATTCTTGGAGAATTGTGGTAAGTAAAACTATATTGTAGTAAAACTATACTACAATAAAAATTATAATTTACAGTTTAAATAACTTATTATAGTAAAACTATATCCGAATTTGATTCATTGAAAATTTGTTCCCAAATTTATCTAAAGTTTAGGGATAACAGGAGTAAGGCTATAAAAGGATGTTAATATGACCGCAGTGACATTGTAAGTTTGTGACTAACCTCTACACAAATCTCAAACTGATTATCTGAAAAACTCTACCAACTGAATAAAGTTTCAAATTGTACACTGATCGTTAGTAAGCTTAAAATTTTCTGAACTAATTGAAATAATATCAAGACCGTAGAGATGCTTCACATTCCATTTCGTCCTACAAGAAATGGCAGACTTAAGTCAATTACCGAAATCAATTTTATAATTGAAGGTTTTTTGACTGCCGAAAAAATCTTTGAAAGGCTATACGGCGATCAGAGATAAGTACAAAATATTTTGTATATCAGATGGTACTTTGGTATTTGACTATCTTGTCTAGAGAATACAAAAATTTAGGTTCTTACCTACTCGTATTTAATATACTGTTGAAAGAAAATGGGAAATTAATTGGTATTCGGTTTATTTAACTTTATTGCACCATTCTGGAAGAACCAATTATGTGTTTTAAAAACTTGAGTCACATTCAAACAAAGTTTTCTTAAACATTTAAGAAGTTTAAAAAATTTAATTCATACTCATCCAAACTTTCTTCGGTTCTACACACACCCAGAAAATATGCGAAAAAATTAACTTATTATTTTCTCAATTTTGGGAAGCCATATGTTCAAGTTAAGCTGTGAATAAACGACGAATACAGTAAAACTAAATTTTGTTTCCAAGATGGATCCATTCAACTAGAAAATAGTTATTTATATTGCGATTTAGTCATTAATTGCTAAACAAAGTTGTTATACACTAATTTATAAACCACCCCCCGCCCCCCACAAATTGATTACTGATTTATGGTTTGCCCATTAAAATATTCAGCATCATAAAATGGCTTTACAGGATCGCTAAGTGCAGTGTGTAACATAGGGGAAAAATTGTGGAAGCTTTCAATGCCCACATCGGGGTAAAATAAGGCTGTGTTTAAGACTCTTCATTTTAATTTTAGATTGAGTGTTGAAGAAAAACAATCGTGTAGCAAAAGGTACTCCAGCAAAAGACCTTCAGAGACCTTGATGATATCTGCTTGCTCACTCACACCAAAACGACATGGTAAACAAACTGCAACCACTAATGAAATATGCGGAGCAAGTAGGTAGAACGCCTGCTTTTCAACCAAAAAGTCCTAGCTTCGATTCCCGATGAAGCAAAAAAAAGAAAAAAATGCTCCATGGGTTTTTCGACCCGATCCAGTACCCTTTGTCATTGGAATAAAATAATGGATAAATTAATTGAGAGCATAATCTGGTAAGCACTTAAATCAAATGGAGCTAATCTATTTAAGAATGCTTAGTTCCTGACAATAAAAGTAATTTTCCACATTTAATGAGTTGATAAGCCAGTAATTTGATAAATAAAAGCTCAAAATATTAGGTGCAGTATAAACTTGCAGTACCGTACTTAATTAAATACGAAAAGTAGATTCAACCTAAGTTACTGTCAAGAAGGTATAAAAAAAAGTAGGATTGTTGATGATGTAAGCAAAACAAAACTGATGCGAATTAACTTAGCATTCCCTTGCAACTTAGATAGTAATGAAAATGTAGAAAAACTGACTTTATTCTGCTATCTTGACAGTTTTCTTTCTGTGGATGGTGGCACGGATGTGAATGTTGAAAGCCATCGTATCCGAAAGGCACGGGTATGGTGTTTTGAAAAACTTTTGGAGGTCTCCAAACATCTCACAAAACCTGAAACTTCAATTCATCAAATTTAACGTTCTCTCAGTTTTTTTATATGGATGGGGAGCATGGAAAACAACAGAAAGAACGCATCCAGATATTTGTTAACAAATGTCTGAAACGGCTTCCCCAAATATACTGGCCCCATAAAATTTCCAACAAGGAACTGTGGGAATGAACAAGAATTGTAGGAATCAAGGAGATTATTAAACGTAGGAAATGGATCGGTTACACACTTGGTCAACCTACAGGAGACTTTGCAGAAGAAGGGTTGAAGAAAGCGCGGCTGTCCAAAAACAACGTGGTGCCGAACAGTAATGAATGAAGCAAGCACATATAGAAAAATTTGGAATGAAATCAAGTCGTATGCCCCAAAACCAATATCGGTGGAAAAAGCTGGTTGATATCCTATGCACCGACGAGGAGCGACAGGATCAATGATAACTTAGTCAATAACTTTTCATTATAGTTACTCTCTACGTTCAACGGTTCAACTGATTTTCTCTAAATCTTTTTTATTACTCATTTAATAGACATTTTTTATATTATTAGCCAAAACATAGATCAAAGAAGCTTTATAATACATTCTTTCTTACCGTTGACTTGTTGAAAAGAGAAGGGATAGTTAGAGAAAGAAAGAGAAATAAGTATAGTAGCAAGATTTGATAGACCGTTCCCAAATATGTTATTCTCTCCTTTTTTCTATATTTAATCGGCCTGAACCAGAATTATATTGGATATCAGTGCCTTGTCTGCAATCATTAAACTTTGATTCTTTAACCAGCAGTTTACTCCAAATCTGAGCTGAAAAGAAGAACCTTCTACAAACAAAAACAATGGATCGAGTCGGATATAGTGACATAATTAAAATAGAACCAAGGTATTAATTGTCTTTGGAAAAGTAATTGCAATACCCATTACCAATTTTTGCAAGAAAGTGACAGACGATACCAATTATATTTTTTAATTAAAACAACTTTCAATTGTAAAATTTTGTAATCTTAATCATAGTATGCATATCACATGAACATATTTTATTATGTTTCATTGCACAACAAATAATCAAAAAAAAAAATATCATGAATTCAATCGCATCATGTAAAAATTTGGAAATTTACAAAAAAAAAACATTCTTTAAAATTGTAATCGTGATTGCGAAAAAATTATGCAATAATTACTTAAGTGATTGTTTAAATGATCAGTTAAAATTAAATACACATACTTTGTTCATATGTGAGTGAAGATGACGCATTTCGAATCATTATTGGAAAATTAAAAGTATACTCGTACGTACACCACATATAAATATTTTTTTTATCGATTTTATTACCAATTTTTTTTTTTTTTTTTTAAGTCGGCAAACTCAAAACATAAAAATTAATAGCAAAAAACAAAAATAAGAAAATTCTTCTCAATTATCTTCCATGAAATTTGGGTTTTAAGGGTATCAATGAAAATCAATAAAAAAAAATACAAAATTTTTTTTTGTAACGAATAAAAATAAAAATTCATATTTCTGAGAATTTAAAATTGAAATTAAAAAACAGGTAATAATTTAATCAAAAAGGTTAAAAGAACTCAACAACTAATGATGATTATCTAGAAATTTAAATTACCCATAAATTAGCCTTTCTCCAAAAAAATAAAATATAAAACAAATGATGATGCTTCCTGATCTATGGTAAATCATAATAAAATTTTTAAAGAATAATTAGAAACCACTATGTATCAAAGGAGAGGACATTAAAATGATTTTAATTTCATATGAAATATGGTAAGATTGTAGTGTGTTAGGTTGGAAATCGGTTGGAAATTCTACATACCTACCTATTTTACTTAAATGTTGTAGTACCTTGTGATACAATGGTAAAGGAAATAGCAAATGGGTGAAAAAGCAAATTACGAGAATTTAAAAGAATTTCTCTTATTCATTTTAAATTCAAACTATTTCAAAAGGACGGCCTTCATTGATTGATTATTTAAGATTTTTATTAATGTAAAAATAGAAAAAAAAAAACAAATAATGACTGATTTGAGAAGCTTTTTAGTTCAAAAAAAGCTTTATAGTAAAAGTAGCAATCACGAATTAAAAATTTGTGTAAGATAAATTTCTGTCCTCCCAACATCATATAGGTCACAACACCACTGTAGGCTCATATAATTTTGAGGTAGTTTAGAAGTTTATCTATACCCTGGAACCAATATCAACTGCGCCAATAACATCGTGGTTGAAATAAGGCGAAGAATTACCCTTGCAAACCATTGCTATACTTCGGTTTGTTCAAACTACTGAATTAAAAGCTCCTATCCCAAAATACCAAGGAACGATTATATAAAAATAAGGTGAAGATTTACCCAACAATACCGTTGCTACTTCGAATTGTTGAAACAATTAGGTTCAAAGGTCCTATCCCACCAAGACACAATTATAAAAAATGCTCATCCTTCCGGTGCTGCTATATGGTTCTAAATCGTGGACATTATCAAAAGCAAGCGAGCCTACATTTGGTATCTGTGAGAGAAAAATTCTTCGTCGCATTTATGGTCCTGGATCTGACGAAGGGGTTTGGAAAAGAAGCTACAATGCCGAACTATACAAGCTGTTCAACGACATGGACCTAGCCAAAAAAAAAAAAATCAGAATAAAACGTCTTCATTAACTAGACCGCGTAGAGCGTATGGATGAAAATGCTCCAGCTAAAAACCTCTTCGAATCTAAGCCTCGGGGAACGCATAGTCGAAGGGGCCACACTTTCGTTAGAGAAATGAAGTATCCGCAAATATGAAAAAACTTAAAATCACCAGCAACTGGAGAGATTCCGCTCGTGACCAAGTCAGTGGAGAATAATTTTGAATTGTGGAGAACAGGGGAGAGCAATTTTAAAACTCACTATATTATAAATAAAACTGATTCCATATTGGGTTTTGTTAAACGTTGGTCAAAAGAGTTTTCTATGAGATCTCTAGAGATCTCTATGTTATTGTGGTACACCTGTCTTGAATCTTGAATATGCAAGTCAAGTTTGGTCACCGTTTTATATGGTACACATTGATTAGGATTGAGGCAATACAAAAAAACTCTCTTAGATTCATTTTTTGAGCTACTTGTCTAGTCCTATTATCTTACCACCATATGAACGCAAAGACTAAAATTAATTGATCTGTATTAATTGAACTTTAGGCGTGAGGTTTGTGACGTTATTTTCAATACATAGATTATAAATGGCAATGTAAAATCAACTTTCATTTTCAGAAAAAACATTATTAGAAATCTGCACCGTCTAGACTCATTCAATTTATTTAAAATCAATAATCATAGGACTAATTATTGCAAATATGAACCTATTAATAGCTTATTATAGGTGATAGACATACGGGTCGATTATGGGAGTCAATTGGTTTTTGACTTCTTTCTATTTAAAGCAAAAATCAACAATTTGCTATTATTGGAGTTTATTGAGTTTATTTAAGTCAAAAATTTTGACTTTGAAAGTCAAACGTATTTTTCTTGTTGACTTCAATAGTTTTTTGGTTTAAAATGGCAAATAAAGGAATGAAGTAAGTAAATTACGAAAAAAATTTGAAAATGTATTAATGTAATAAACGTCATTAGAAAAAGTTTTAGTAACAAATAGAAAAAAATGTTTGCCTAGTTATTAAAGAAATGAAGAAAACAAAATAAAACTGTATGAAAAACACATGCAACAAGAGGTAGGAGGGAAAAATTTAAGTTAAATAGGAAATTGGTTGAATTGCAGCAACAACCACTGCAACTGAATCAATCCATTGCTTCAATGCAAAATGTATACAAAAAACCAACCAAAGAGACTTAACTTTAAAATAATCATTATAAGAAAAAATGTTAATTTAAAGTTGAAAAGAAACGAAGTACAAAGAACTGATGACTCCACAAGTGTTCCTTTTACGTTTAAAAAATAAAAGTTTTACTTAGTTAAAATTATTTAATAATTTTTTCTAAGCGAAAACACATAAAATATTATTTTTTTTATTTTTAAATAAAGAGTTTAGAACATTCATACATATTATCTTTATGTCGAAAACACAATCACGACGAATGACGAGTGACGAATGATCAAAACTCGCCCTTAGAGACACAATCACGACGAACAAATTTTTGTGTTTTGAAATTTCAAAATTTGTTTATAAAAATAATGGAGGAAAATTTTAAAAAAAATTAATTTAAAAAAATTTTTATTTGAATTTGAATTTTAACAATGTTTTATTAAGACCATTTTGACCAATTTATGTTGGTGTCAATGAATGTCATTCGCATTCGTCGACGATTAAAATAGAAATAGATCTATTTTTTGTACGCGAAATTTTGGTCATTCGTCATTCGTCACGATTTACATATAATCTCATGTATTTGAAAGCGAAAAATTCGTCATTCGTCGTGATTGTGTTTTCGACATTAAGTTGATTTTATTTTTAAATCTGAATTATTGTTTTTTAAATATTGAATTGAATTATTGTTTTATAAATTCAAACATATTTTATATATACTACTTTTATGTTTTTGACATTAAAATATTTTCTTATGTTGGCAGTATTGGAAAACACAATTTTATTAGAAAAAATTAACTCTCATAGCTTGACTTTTTTTAATTGACTTTTTAAATTAGAAAAAAGTCAAAATCCAATTGATTCGCATAATGGACCCGATAAATTGAACATTGACTTTACACCATCAAAACATTCCCAAAAAAAAAAATTATACAATCACTATTTTTGGGATATTGCTATTTAGGATATGCTTTTATTTTGTTGTTTTATTAAGTGTATGTAATTGTTTATTCAATTTTAATTTTCAATTTTAATTTGGTTTATATAGAAAATATAATATAATAAATTTGTTTTGTAAACTGTTTGTGCTAAGCAGTATAAATAAATAAGTACATATGTTTGTTCATTAAAGTTCTTCTGAAATTACAAATGCAAAAATAAACATTTTCGACCTTTAAATCTCTTTTTATGTGAATTTATAGTAAATAAATTGATTTAAAAAAAAAAATAACTTACCAATTTAAGAAATATCATAAAAAAAATTGCTTAATTGGTTTATGTCTTTGCTAAATTCCTTAATAGTGTATACTAATTTACATTTTATTTTCAAAAATTGTATTATTTTTTGTTTATATTATAATTAAACTTTTTATTAAAAATTTTCTTTTATAATTAATATTTAAATATAAATTTATTAATAAATATTACGACCAAAAACAAATTAAAACAATATTTAATTAAAAAATTTTTTTTTTTTTTTTAAAATGGTTAAGTTTATTTTTTAAAAAATTTATTAATAGAAAAATTAATTAAAAGATTTCCTTTTTTTTTTTTAATTATATATTTTTTCCTTTTTTAATTAAATATTTTTACAACATATATTTTATGTATATTTTTAAATAAATGGTTTTATAGATATTTTCATTTTAATTAAAATTATTATTTGATAAATTTATTTTTATTAATAATTTTTAAAAAGAAAATACTTGTTTTATTTTTTTAATATTATAAATTGCACGTTTAAAATAAATATTTGTACACATATATTTATGTGTATTTTATTTTATTTTTTTTATTATAAATTTAATTTTATCAGCTTATGTTAATTATATTAAAAATTATCATTTTAAAAATTATTTTATATTTTTTTTACATATATTTTTTAATAAATATTATTTTTTTTTCACTTTAGAAAGCATAAAATATTAATTTTTTTAATTTAAATTTTGACATTTAAAATTTCAAAAATAAACAAAAATAAACAAAACAATTTTTTTTTTACACACAGTAAATTTTTTTTTTATTAAGTTGAATAAATCACAACAGATGGCAGTTATAAATTACTTTGTTATTAATATTGTTGTTGTTGTTAAATTATTTTTAATTATATATATATTTTTTTTTATTACACTTTATTGATTATTTTAAATTTTTGCATTTAATTTATGAAAAACTAGTTTAATTTATATTTGTAATGGAATTCTGTATAATCTACAATTGAAAATTTCCAGCAGGATCTGAAACAAAACAAAAAATAACGATTAGTTAGTTGGTTGTGTAAGAGTAAGAGTTCAATAAAAAAAATTTTTATAAATGAAAAAATTTATAATAATTATGTACAAAAATAGTTAATTATTATTAACATATATTTTATGTCATATTTTTATAATTTAAAATTTTTGGAATTTAATTTAAAATATTTCAAAATAAATTCAAGTTATAATTGTATTTTTTTTAGACGACAACATAAGTAATTAGTAAATGTCAAATAAATATATAGTAATAAACATAAGTTATACATCATTATTACGTATGTTAAAATATCTGTTATTATATTATTTGGTTGTTATTAAACAAAAAAATATTAATTTACAATGATTTAAATATGTACATATACAAATTACAATTTTAAATAGAAATTGTAATTTTCAAGTACTTATAAGACATGCAAAATAATTTTTTATAACTTGAATGTATTTGAATAATATGTATTCACAAATTGTAACGGAAAATTGTACTCATTTGTTAACGCAATTAGTGTCCAACTATGCATACATTTATAATTAGGAGCTTCAACATAATATATGATAAATTGTAATTAGAAATTGTACTCATTTGATTTAGTTACATTAATTTTTTCAAATATTTATAAGTAGGGAAAATAAAAATATTTTTATAATTTGAATGTATGTATCAAATTGACAGTTATAAGTTAATTAATATTCAACAATTATAAAGCAAATGCAGTTATAAAATAATTACTTTAAGTACTGAATTTTAAAATACAAATTTACAGTTTAAGTAATCATAATCCATCTATGTACGTAACTATAGATTTAAATTATTTAAAAATACGTAATCAAGTTTTAAAATTAGTTTTGTTATCGGAATTACATTTTAGTTATACCTAATGTAATTAATTATATTAAGTATAAAACGGGTCCTATAATTTAATCATGCCATAAATGATTTGTTCGAGTACGAGGACTATTATAAAATTTCAACATTTTTGAGACTAGAAAAAACTAATACCAAAGTTTCGACGTTTCACAACAACAACAAAAGAAACCTCTCACTTTTTTCAAATCAAAATATTACTAGCCATTTCCGTTGCACCATTCGCCAATCCAGCATCAAAAAAATAAATCTTTCCATTTAAATATTTTAACTCCAAAGAAAATTTTCTATTTCCGCAAAACAATTAACTTTTCTTAGTATATTATCGCCCAATTTAACCATAACATTTTTATTACATAGCATATTTTTTTTCTTTTTATAATCTTCTTATTATTCCGTGGAGTCACCAATGTACATCTGACCATTCTGGTTTAAAATTTTCTTTCGCATATAACGGAGGCACAATGTACACATGAAGAAAATGATAGTTTTTTAATTTCAGCACCAATCTCTGGTCTGAAATGATATGGTCTCTATACCTTGGTTCCGGTACGTTTTTTCTATGAGAAGGATTTTTAGCAAATCTAGTGAATTTTTAAAAAATAGCAAAAGCAAGATTTACAATTATTATGGCAGCAATGGGAATATTTTTTTGCTGTTTGTCAATATTTTGTTTTACAAAATAAACATTCATTTCATTTGAAATCGAAAATATGACTGCATTGGTCAATTAGAAACATTTCGAGGTAACTAAAGACACAAACCAGGGTAATTTATAATTGTTTTAATAAGTATAATTTATTTTTTGGGTATTTTCAACTGTTTTTTGATTATTTAAAAACGGAGGTGGCCCTAATATATCAGGGCCGGCATCTATGCTTTTAGCCCTTTATGCCCTACTGTTTTGATTACTTTAAAAAATAATTTTAATTTGAAAAAGCTTCATATTTTATTGATTTTAAGACGTTATGCTATTTGGTTCTTGTATTAAATGTATAGTTTCCCTATATCGGCTTAGAACTTGGATATGTTTTTCCAGAAATGATTTATTTGAAAAATGAACAAAAATTAGAACTTTTTAATGTTTTTTATTTCTGAATCGGTAATTTTCGCGGTAATATTTTGAAAAAGCTTCACATTTAAATTTTTGGATTCATGTTTTTTACTTTAATTATCCGCGGTGGAAAGTTTTACAGACATTATTAGCATATTAGTATTAATTACACTAATTTTCTCACTGGTAAAATCACTCAAAAACTCAAATGATTGAAAAATTTCAAAATTTTATAATAGTCCTCGTACTCGAACAAATCATTTATGGCATGATTAAATTATAGGATGTCTCAAAAGCAACGACTTTTATAGCCGGATGTGATTCGGTACGCGATAACAAGCAATGTAAATTGAATAGGAGTGTAGATCTATTCTGGTGCTACGGCGCGATATTCTACGGATATCCTGTTAATATAGTAGAATACCGTTAGCGACTTTGATCATATCAGATCGGATATTATCAGACACCTTCAGACTGACTATTATAGAATTTATAGAAAATAAAGAAAAATATTATTTCAGTCACAAAATTTGTTTATTAAAGTTTTGAAATCACATTTAAATAAAAAAAATCATCATTTTCAAAAAAATTACAAGTAAATATAAAAAAAACAAAATGGCTACTCAAATTCTCTGTAATTCTACTTTGGTTTTTAATTAGTACTACAAAACTTTGCATTCATTTTGATTTTTAAATTTTCCTTCTGCTCTTCACCCTACCTGTTTTATTAAACTTTTCTAATTATTTGCATGCAATTAACTTCTTAGTTACCTCTAGAGTGAATTTTAAAGAACTTTTTTTTAATTGAACAGACAAAAAAAAATGTTTCTTTACTTCCAAAATGGTTACAAAGATTCAAAGAAAAGTAATAAAAATATCCTTATAATTAATTCAATTACATTTAACTTAGTTTTAAAATTTTTGTTTTTCAAAAAACAAACTCTAGTATACTTATAGTTTTAAATTACATTATTTGCATCATCTGCCCTTTTAAACTCCCATAATTTGAATTCTGAAATCGAAATACATTCGTTCTGAAGGTGAACTGAATGTTAAATGAATATTTATTTTCGTGACTTCTTATGTTAAAAATTTCTATGACCTGGCAATGTCCTTCTTTTTGTTTTTTTTTTTTTTTGTTTTAAATTTATTTTATGTTAATTAGAAAAATATATGATTTTTAATTAAATGAAGGTGAAGTTCTGTTGAAAAAACAAATTTTAGAAAGAACAAATTTTAGAAAGTTTTTGAAGAGAATTTCAAAAAAAGTTTGCATTCTAATTTTTTAGAATATTTCTAGGGAAGGACAAAACCAAAAATAATTTATTTCTTTTTTTTTAATTACCTTTCTCAAATAAATATATTCACTTAATTGGAGTTGTTTTCAAAGTCAATTTAAAATTATTAAAAATTACAAAACATAAAAATGTAATATGGCAAAAAATCTTCAAAAATCGTCTCTATTATCGTGAAAGATTTTTCATTACCATTACCAATAATAGTGACTCAAACTCAATAACTGTAACAGAATACTAAATTAGCATAAATTTAACAAATAATCTATTAAAATTTAACTTTACTTAATCTGAATTACAGAACGGAAATCAGATTTGTAGGAAGCCAGTAACAAATGCAGTTCAACAATGTGGAAAGCAAATTATGAAGATAAAATCCTGAAGAAAAAAATTTGTTATTTATACTAAAGGATTGATGAATTGAAAGTACTGTTTTGTGGACTAGTAATATCAAATTCTTTATAAAAAATTAAATAATTTCATGGCACAAAAAATAAAACTCATAATTCCAATGTATCAGAGCTATGTTTTATGCTTTCAACGAGTAGAAAAAGATCAAAATACAAACATAACGGTAGTTCCGCACCCGGTAGGATTATAGTTAAAAATTACAGATTAAAACAATAAAACATTATTTAGTTAAGGGTTTTCTATTGATAGTACTTTCACTAGGGACACGAAATATCGAATAATATAAAAACATGTTTAAGAAAGGAAAAATTAGTGGTAAAGTTTATGGTAAGCCAAATTTTCTATCAAATAAAATTTAAACAACAAATTTTTATATACTTAATTAAGTTTGCCGGTATTTCTAAAGATCTATAACACTTTAATAAAAAAAAAAAATCCCAAGCAAAACAAACGAAAAAAGAATTTGGAAAAAAACACCTTGATTACAATGTAAAATATGAATTCTTAACAGAAACTCTACAAAAACTACAATTTCTAACGACGTATTTTCCCCCAAAATTGAAATTGGTGATTTTTCTACGTTCGAAATTTTTCTTTTAAGATAAATTCATAATCCCCATTCTACATCATTTCATAATAATAAGTGACATATAATTCGTCTAATATTACATTTTTTTCATTTATAGCTCAATGTTTTTAATTTCAGATTAGAAACTAAAAGCAAGCCACAAAGAAAATGAAGCCGATCGCGTTTTACAGTTGTGAAATTTTACCAATTTTTTAAAAAAATTTTTTTTGCAAATTCAATAAAACGAATACAGCATTCAATTAAAAAATCTTACCATTAATGGGCGACATTTTTTATTTGATTTATGTTCTTTAGGTGAGTTATAAAATATATTAAATTACGGTATTATCTTTCTTTTAAGTTAGACACAACGGATCTATAACGAAATCCCTAATTTAAAAATCCAAATTACAAAATTCATATCGACAAAAGCTTAATTGGAAAATCCCAAGCTAGCAAAGTCAAATTTTCAAAATCCCAAGCCAACAAAATCCAAACCGCTAAAATCCAAACATAAAAAAATATTCTATTATTAACGGCGCCGTTAATGAATATTTTTTTATGTTTGGATTTTCAATATTCACTGCTAATAATGCCAATTTATTTTTAAAGTCGGAGGCTACAAAACCCAAGACCCCCAAACCCCCGCTACTTATTTATTGAAACCCTATTTTCGCAGATGGCAGGTAAACGCAAGGTGGCAGACCTAAAACAAAAACAAAGTTTATTTTTAAAGTCGGTCCTGCCGTCTCCATATCAATTTACTATTTGAAAAGTACTATATTACTCAACAAAGCGAGATAACAATGACATTTTCACTTGGATTTTTTCATGTTAACTGAACGTTTAAGCTCTGATATTAAACATTAATTTTTTTACATAGGGATTAAAAGGGGAAAACCAAACTTTACTGCCTTTCTTTGTTTTTATCTTTAAATTAGAGCTGCCGCTTGTGGTGTTTATTTTTTTTAATATACAAAATTGACATTTGGATTTTTGTTGAACTAGAATTTTAAAAATTTGGATTTCATACGGTATGGATTTTGTCGATTTGGGATTTTTAAAAAAGCTGAGAAAATGGTCGCATTTGGCTTTTCGAAAATATGAAAAAGGGGTACATAATAACACAACATTAAAAAAAAGCTACAAAAACTATTATGAATTATGGTCCTTTCTAATTCAAGGACATTGTGATACACATTTAGTAGGACATAATCCTCAAATTCAGTCCCTCGAAGGGATTATGGTTCGGCCGAACTACGAGACGGTACCTAATATCTAATATTTTCATATTTTTCTCTATTTTACTCTATTCAAGAAAGTCAGAGAACATCTTATCTGAGTTTTACAAAGAATATTAAATTTTTGTCTAGGCAATTTTTCAAAAAAATTCCAGCTCATTATTTTAAAGCTCTTTTTGCGTATGGAGCTTAGCAGAAGAGAATAAACTATAGGAAAATAAATGGTGCTAGAATAAACTATAGGAAAATAGATGGTTGGGAAATAAATATTTTAGATACCTACAAATTTATTACGGATGTATGTAACTTAAGTGGAGGAATAATAATTAATGAAAGTCAGTTTTTATTATGTGAAGATATCTGCCATTTGCATTTAGTGTTGTGGTTGTTGCTGGTTATTATACCTCTTTTTAAACTAATAAAAGCTCTCATTAATATTGTGCATATATCAAAGATTTTGGTTTTTAACATATCAAAAGCAATATAATTTTCTTCGTGTGCAACACTCAATCCTATACCTGGACCAACTAAACTTATTTTATAAAAGAACCTTCGTGCCAAAATACCCATGTCATCATGGTCGTCTATTAATGAATATAAACTCACATAGGGTATATATTCTCAAAAATTGATTAAATGGCGTGTAAAACATAATAGACTTTAGGGGACAATATGTAATGGTGTGCGTGCCAAATTTTTGTATTTTTTTGTTAAATTCTCATACTAACCATTTGTTTCCGGTCTATTCTAATAATAATTTGTCTTCGTTCCAGGACATTTTTGTTCTTTTTTTTTGTTTTTGTTTTCCAAACATGAATTATAGTTCCGTTCCCTTTTTTGTTGTTGTTGTTGTTTTTTTTATTTTTTTATTTCATTGTTTTTAACCCTGAAAAATTTTATAAGATGAACACATAATATTTTACTGACATAAATTAATGTGCAACATTAAAAAATGGCAAAAAAAAGAAAAAAAATAGAAAAAACAATAAAAAATTGCCTTATTTATTTAATTTTCTATCTCTTTCTTTCCCACATTGGTTTTTATTTTTTTTTTTTGTATTTTTCTTTTTTTCTGTCTCCTCATTTGTAATTTAATTACCTTTGTTTCGGTTGCGTGTTTTATAATTTTTAGTTTTATACTTGCGATTTTCCGTAATTTTTAATATATATGATAAACACACACAACCATAATATAAAACCAACCAAAAAAAAAATAACAAACAAAATAGTCCAATGTCACTTTTACACTCCATTTCACTAATTGGCTAGAAGTTAATGTAAAACAACACAAAAAAAAAGTTAGTTAGGCTTTTTTTACTCTTTGGCTTTATTTTATTTCTATTTTTTTATTTTTATTTTTTCCCCCGCCCTTCATTAGTTCATTTTATATTCTTAATTGGTTCAACTGACTTTTGTGGTGAGAGTTGAATAAACTTAATTATTGCAAATATAATATTATGTATATAGGCTTATTAATGCTCACCGTATAAATAACATGAGAACTTTTTTTTAATAATTTTTGGCCTCGTTTTTTTTTTTTTATAATATTTAAAATAAAAATCAAAACTTAGCTAAGGTCTTTCTTAGTATGCATCAAGTACATATATATTTATACTAAAGTAATCTTGGAACCGCAAATTTTTGCATTTATATAGATTCGTTTAATGTTCACAAATAATAAATAAATTATTTTTTTTTTTTAGTGTTATTCAATAACCTTTAAATGGCGCCTATAAATTTTTATTTATAAAAAATTAAAATAACGTGAAAAACAAATTGCATTTTTGGAGCAAAATGGGATCAGTACTGAAGTCAAAGTTATAGTCAAGACATTAAAATAAGGGTATAAAATTTAAAAATTCCCTTACAAGAATTTAGATAAAAAGAAATTCTGCCAATAGGTTCTACAAATTAAATTAGTTGCTTCAATGCTTGGCAAATTTCTAAATAATAATGAAAACTGTTTAGAAAATAATAGTTCACCACAAATACAATTACATACACAAATCACTATACTTAACTAGAACCTTGTTTTATTTATCAAAAGTATTATAACCAATTTGTTTTGAACATTTATATATTAAAATTAGCATTAAATTTATATTGAAATTATTAGTATTTTACCACACATATTGTGGTAAAATTGAAACGAATTTATTTCAATATTGTTAATTTTAATTAAAGATATTTAGGACTTTAAAGAATTTTAATTTAAATATTTAGATTATATATACGAAAAATAGAATTCTCTATAGAATGCATACACATATATTTCTTTTTATACAATTAATCATTTTTTATGGTGAAATTATAATTCTGAAGTCAAAAGCCAATTTCACTGGTATGCAAAGCAATTTTCTATTTCAGAAATAACTAGTTATCCGGGTTCAACACAAAATGTGTAAAACGAACTTCAATAAAGTCTTATTTATTAACAAAATTTAAAAAAAATATATATATATATATATTTTATAAGTTGTATAACATATATTAAAACATGTGTTGGGTCCAGTTCAAAATTTGTAGTAAGTATAAATACTTTTATAGTTGAATAATAGTTTTGGTGATTCAAATTTCGTAGAAGCATATTTGGAGCTTCTAATTTTAATTTTGACTAGAAGTAATGAAGAAGTATTAAAACCCGTAATGAATTTCAAAATTCCGTTGGAAGGTACTAGCCTCATTATTAGTGACTGTGTCATCACTAATTCAATTTTACTATTTAAGTCTTCAGAAATTTTTCTTTCACTAATAACTAAACTATAAGTTCCGGTATATATGTATATATAAAAAAAAAACTTTTACTAAGAATTTTTCCGCACTAGTCAGAATTTCGGAAAACAGTAAAATACATTTAATAATTTATTTGTGACGGAGTATCTAATTAACGATATTCAGTTCTTATTTACGTTCTTACTTTCAAACGAGCGGTATGAAAAAATAAATAGTTTATATATATTAAAAGAACTAAATAAACAAAATAGTGTAATTTCAACTAGCACTAATTTATTTCAAAAATTTAATAGAAAAAAAATTTCATGATGAATTTAAATAAATGCAATTAGCGTTGTGGTGAATACATTCAAATTTGCACATCAATTCCGTGTCACGTTTTTAATAAAAAAAAAACATTTAACTTAAATATTTTTAATAAAAGAAAACTAGGGATTTAAATTTATTTTCACCTCAAAAGCGGTACTTACTATGGTGAATTTAAACTAATGTAATTTACAAAAATATATTTTTTTAAATATTTCTATTAAGTAATCTCCAAAACATTAAATTTTAAAACACATTAAAAAACACAAAAAAAAACATTTATAAAAAAAAAAACTACTTTTTAAGAATTGAAATTGATGTTCACCTGAAATATGAGCGGAATAATACGATGGTGAATTTTACCTGAATCACAAAATTATGAAAAAATAAACAATTTATAAATATTAAAGAACTAAATAAACAAAATAGTGTAATTTCAACTATCACTAATTTATTTCAAAAATTTAATAGAAAAAGTCGTGGTGAATATAAATAAATACAATTAGCGTTATGGTGAATATATTGAAATGTACATATTATTCTGTTTAATGTTCAATTTTGTATCAAGCATTTAATAAAAAAAAACATTTCTTAACTTAAATATTTTTAATAAAAGAAAACTAGGTATTTAAATTTATTTTCACCTCAAAAACGGTACTTGATGAAAAAAACTGATGTAATTTACAACAAAATATCTTTGTTTTCAATATTTCTATTCTAACATTAAATTTTAAAATACATCAAAAAACATTTATAAAAAAACGACTTTTTAAGAGTTGAAATTGAATGTCACCTGAAATACGAGGGGAATAATACTACGGTGAATTTAAACTGAATCATAAATTATCTTATGATGAGTTTAATTAAATATTTCTATTAGTCTGCAGTTTGTTTAATTGTACATCAAAACATTAATATTTTAATAAAAAACTGTAAACCGTATTTCACCTCATATATGGTGAAAATACAAAAAAATTATGTTTAACAAAATTTTCTATATTTAATATACCAGAAAATTATATTAATTTTTTTACTTGCCATTTTTCTAATTCCATACATTGAGAAGAAAAATATACATTGTACATAATATACAAATATACAAATATACATTGAGAAGGAAAAAATTGAAATATTTTACCCTAAATAATTTATGAACCAATTATAAGTCAATATGAATGTATTATTAACCTCAACAATAAATAAAAGATCAAATTTAAACAAAAAAAAAAAAAAACCACACAAAAACTTAAAACAAATTTCATGATTAATTGACCATAAAAAATGTTTAATTCAACACTTTTTATAAAATATTATTATATTCCACACCAATCATACTAAATTATTTCTTAATGTATTTAACAAGTCATTTAATTTGTTTTTGCACAATACCAAGTCACAAGTTCAAATGAAATCATCTCTTACTCCCCTTTTCACAATAATACCAACATAATAACTAAAAAAAAAAAAAAAAACTATCAAAAATTCCACCCTCATTTAATTAATTGTTGCAATTTATTCAGTGTAAGAGTATTTGAGGAATTTTGTATAACAAAAATAAAAATTTGCTAAAAACACGATTGCCTACAGTTATTATAATAGAAGTGTTCATATCTTGCACTCTCTCAATGTTTTTCATTAATTTTTATATATATATATATAAATTAAGGCTCTACTACACTACCCGTCGTTCTATTCACAAAACAATAATTTTATCAGATCAATGAACGCATCTTACATCAACATTTTAGTATTTTTGTTTTTCTTTTTGGTTGAAATTACGATCATCATACCCTTAAACTATACCCTACCCATCACAATTCAATTCGCAGTCACGTTCCCATCATTTAGGTCATTAGAAAGGAAAAGAAAATAACAACAATAATATCAACATTGACACAATGCTCACAGCTCGTTTTAGTTAATAAAATAAAAAAAAAAAAATTGTTTTTAAATTATTAAGATGGAAACATAGTAGAGGAGGGACTCCAAGAGGTAAGTAGGTAGGATAAATGAATACGACGATCACAAATTAATGAACTTCTCGCACCAAATTGAACCAACACTCTGCATATTGTATATCTCTACCTATGTCTCTTAATAAATGACACATGAAGTACATGTGAATATGTTCATTGGTCAATGCCATTGTGCCGGACTTAAAAAATAAAAAAATTAAAAAAAAAAAAAGAACAGGAAAAGTAAAAACAACAACAAAGTATTAACAAATTGGGGACAAAATAAGCAGCAACAGCAACATAAAAAAAAAAACAAAAAAAAAAAATACTAAAACAATAAGAAAAAATGTTGCAAGGCAATTAATGAAACGGAAAAATTATGTGTTGTGTATATGTGTGTATGATGAGAAGAAAGGAATTCGCGATTCCATCACGGATAATTTTTTTTATTCTAGTTTTTTTTTTTTTGTTATGGTCAAAGAATTGCAATTTATTGTTGTTTTTTTTTTGCTGCTGCTCTGCTGCTGTTGTTGTTGTTTTTATTTGATCTGAGCTTTCATTTTAATTTATTAAATTGTATGACAGATAATTGCTGAGGTGACTTTCTGATGGTAAGCAGCTTGTTATGAAAATGATACAAAATTATTATAAACAAAACAAAAATTAAGTGTCCTAAATAAATTCAAGAAAATAAGAAAGAGAGAGAGAGAGAGAGAGAATTTAAAATTATGAAAAAAAGAAGATAGAAAGAGAAACACAATCATTGTATTTTGTTAATTTATTATACAATTTTTGGAGTAGAGATGACACATGTTCTTTAAGTGAAACGTGATGAGTGATGACATTTTGATAAAATTTGTTATTTTACAATAATTGGAAAAGTTACTTTATTAAAATACAGAATTTAATTTTTTTTACAAAAATTTTTTTTGAATTTTATTAGAATGGTTTAAATTTCAAATTTAAAAATTTCATTAAACATGTCCATTTTTGTTTAGCCAATATTTTCATGATGTAGTCTTACTTCGTAAAAGGCTGACTTAAAAAAATTGCAGTACAGTGGCATACAAAAGAAAAATAATTAAATTGTCACAGATTTTTTTAATATTTTATCTTACTTCTCAATTTATTTATTTATCTGTCTCTCTCTCTCTCTAACAAACCTATTAAAATACAAATCACTGCGTTTTGTCATATTATGTCTTCATATTGCAACTTAGAGTGATCTTTGGCATTCATTATTATGTTTCCCCACAAAAAATGTTATTCAATAGCTTCTCCCTAGTTGTAAGCTTGTGTTGTCAGTGGTCTGCTATCTATATTAATCCACCTATTTACCTCGTGATCTACCCCATGATAATTTACATTCATTTTTTTTTTTAATTTTCTTTGTCACATTCATTACTTTCTTTTTTCCCAAAATTCAAATCGAGTCTTGATTTATCCTATGTTCTCTTTGTATGGTTTTCTAAACTAAAAAACAGTCTACACTCCAATTTTTGATATTGAGTAGTGAAGTTTCATCCTCTTTGTTCGAATCAAGCCATGTCAGTCTGGGTAGTCTAGCTAGTTTACTCATTCATTATTTGCGTATTGCTATTGTCATTTCATAACGTTATGCTATCATTTACTTGCGTATTGCTATTATGAAAATATTGATATTCAACCTCATTCTATCTATCATACCCATTATAGCATAGCGACAGCATTACTACACTACTCTGTTGATATTAAAATTAGTTCTCATTCTTCCTTTCGTATACTTACTATAATGTTATTAAATGAGGTTCTAGACCAATCTTTCGGTCTCACTCTCAAAATTCAAATGTCATAACATTTTGATGTTTTTGTTTTTCTCTTCCGCACATGTTATTGGTATTTAGTGGGTTGGGTTTTAAATCTCCAAAAACAAACGCGCCAAATCAAAATCCCCAAACAGAAAATCCCCAAACAGAAAATCCCTAAATAAAAATCCGCAAAAAAAAAAACTCTCCAAAAAAAAATCCCCAAAATTACACATAATTTAAATATTTCGTATTTTAATCTGGATAGCTCCTTTTTCGAGAAATAAAAATCAATTAAGGTAAATGTTGTGGAAAAAGAAGATATCCCCTTTTTTGTATCCAACTCTAAGTACATAATGGGAAATAAATTGTTTATGCCCTTAAATAATTTTTTTTGTTGGGGGCTTTCACTACGTATTATTGAAACCTTGATTTTCCCGACGGCAGGACTATGTAAACGGCAAGACAAAAATAAAATTAAATATAATACAATTCTTCACATTCCCTCGATTTACGTTATAAATTTGTAACTTTACCGATATAAATTTTTTTTGGGGGTTTTGGTTTTGGAGCTTTTTAAAAATCTGGGAATTTTAATTTTGGGAATTTAGAGTGACTTCCGTTTCAGTTTTATAAAAGTTTTGAAACTTATTCTTATAATGAGATCAACGAGATAGCTGAAACATTACTTCTCATTCTATTTTACTCACTTTGATCTATATGAAAAGAAATTATTTTACTCATACTATGATCACTTTTCGTAGTGGGCTGAAAAAATCAATATCGAAATGCAGCTGAACAAAGCTGAACGCAGAATACAACAGAATGCAGTGGCATATAAATTATACCGTTAACATTATAACGGGTTGAATTACTTGCGGACACTATTGCGGTGTTTGGTATTTCAAAGTGAAACGAACAGAGTAAGTGCTTCTATAATAGGTGCAAATTGCACAACTAAATCAGACATTAATATTTCATTACACAAAATAGCTTTATTTATTTTATTTATTTCATTCTTTTCTCAATTGAGCCAAATCGCTCGTACAGAGTATATATATCCGTGCACAAAAAAATTATAATAGTACGAAATTAATATAAAACCGCATACTAAAGAAGACTAATCCATCATAATTCAACAAAAGAATTTCAGCAAAATAAATATCAGCAATAAAAAAACAAAAAAAATTAATATTTCAACAAAACTTACACTACACTACTTACATACTAATTACAATACCAATACTACCAATACTAATAACAATACCTAGATTAATAACCTAAACATACTACAAATCTTAGCTTTTAAATATAGTTTAGTAAATATTATCTTAATTTATTTTTAAAATGAGATAAGTTCTCAATTTGTTCCAGCTCGGTGGACAGCTCATTGTAATATTTGTAACCTAAATTATATAGTGTGTCATACCCATTGACTTTACCTAACAGAAATAAAATTTCCCTTTTTTGGTTGGCATGCTCAATTTCTAAAGATGCCATTTATTCTTTCTGTTGTTGTATATTCTCTAAAAAGAAACATACCAAAATCTTGAATTAGTTCTGGATGTTAGGATTAGAGACATGTTATTCAAATTTCTTAAATTAAAACTCATTAAGACCTATCTCTTGGTAAATAGCTTGCAATATCAATTTTTAGTTAGCGAAACGCAATTTTTTAAAAATGTACAAAATGTTAAAAATCGAATAGAGCCGGTCGTGGCAACGAATCGGTAAATTGAATGAGTTCAACAGAAATGGCACTGAATGGCTAAATACAAAAACATTCAGTGACATTTTAGTTGACGGAGTCAAATAATAACTCGTTGAAGTGCTTCTATATATACCAGGTGTTCTAGAGCATGCGTATCAGCTTTTTAAGAGTGGAAGGAGCCGTTATTTTATAATTTAAAAAAAAATTATTAACTAAATCGAGGGTGGTCTATCGATTGGTGATATTTTCAACTTCCTAGAAGAACCGGAAAAGGGTTTTTTAAGGTCAATTACGCCGAATTCGGTTGATCGAGATTTTCAAATGAGAAGGGGTATTTTTTTTAAATTCGGATTCTACGACAACAATTAAGAAACTTATATTAAACGATTTTCTTTTTGTTTTCTCATTATTTTGCTTTAAAATTAAAAAAAACAAAACAAAAATCCCCAATATTTTCCTTTGGTAAACCAAAATTAATAATAATCGGATTTATAAATAAATTTGGTTTTTCATGTTATAATATTTTTTATGTCAGTTTTGGGTTTCTACAAAATTTAAATTAAAAAAAAAAAAAAAAAATTTACCTTACAAAAGTTTCTTATTTCTACTTTTTATTCCTTCCCACTTAAAAATGTCGATTTCGGCCAATTTCGGCGATTTTCGGGCTTAAAAAACCCTTTTTCGGTCCTTCTCGGAAGTTGAAAATATCACCAATCGATAGAACACCCTCGATTTAGTTAATCAATTTTTTTTTTAAATTTTAAAATAACGGCTCCTTCCTTTCTTAACAAACTGATACACATGCTGTGGTACACCCGGTATAAAACCCTAACTAGCCGCCATAATTAAGTCAACTTAAGTAAATGTGAAACTCTTACGTGTTTGTATAAAATCAACTGGCAGTACCTACTTAAGTTAACTTAAGATTCAGTTTCGTTAAAAAATTTACCGTTCGTTCAATTTAAGCTAGTACAATTCACTTCGTAGGCTACTTAAGTAAAGTGACGTTTAAATGAAATGACATTCGATTTATCGATAAAAATCAATATAAATAAAATTCAAAATGAAGTTATAAAGTGTCAAATCAAATAAAGTTTTACCCATCAGACATAATATAAGTTGGCCAGTTAACCTTAAGCACCCTTAACTTTTGATGTAAGTTTAACGAAAAGTATTAAGTTAACTTAAGTACGGCTAGTCAGGTATTAAAGTCGAATCGTACTTGATTTAAAAAAATTATCCCTATCCTCCATATGTCAAAGATGAACGAATCAGTAATTTTTTTACCAGAATGAAGTGTTTTGTTCTTCAAAGCAGACATAAATTCTATTTATGTATATGTAAGTATAAGTCTGTTCTCTTACACAAAAATTGTTGTATCAAGTTCATACAATTTTTTTACAATTTTTTGACGAACAAAAATATTTTTTTGTTTTGTACCTTTACAACAATAGTGTCTGAATTCTGTTTTTCTCTTCATTGCACATTTTTGTAAAAATTAAAAAAACAAAACAGACACACACCAAATCCTTTAACAGTCTGAAAAAAATAATAAAATTTTTATTTAGAACACCTCAACGTCATATTAAAAATTCATGTAAGTACCGCTTCACAAAAACAAAAACAAAAAACAGTTTGTCTAACCTAATTGAATTTTTTTTTTTGTTTGGCTTAATTCTTCTTAACTACACTTTAGAAACTTTAGATTGGTGTAAAATTATTTTTCGGACTAGGCCGAAATAGGAATGAACTTTTAAGAGATATTCATTGAAATTAGTTTTATTAAAAGTCACCAGAATATTTGCTTTAAAAAAATATATTCAATTCGGAAACAAGAAAAAAAAAAGTAAAAACTAAAAAATAAAAAAATATTTTTAGAATTCTAAACAATGAAAACAATCGTTTTATTATCATTAGTCTTACAGAACTGTCCAGTCCCAGACAACAAAACAATAACTTCAGAAAACAAAAAAAAGTAAAATGGCATAGCAAAACTTCTGAGGAAAAAAAAAACAAAATTTGCAATATTTTCAAAAACGAATTTAAACTTTTTTTTTTTTGTTATGAATTGGGAAATGACAAAAACAGAATTTATTTTTCCAGTAAGAATCAAAATAAAAAGACAAACAACAACAACAATAAAATAAAAAAAAAAAAATATGTCAACTTGAAATAGGAAAGAAAAAGACAAAAAATGTATAATTTAGTTATTTTGTTGCAAAAATCTGCCGAAATTAATTTTTAAGCATAAAATACGTTTTGTTGAAGGGAACCAATGAGAACGACAAAAAAAATTATTTATGATTTATGTTACCTATCCGTTCTTAAATTCTAAAATTTATACAAAAAAATATAAAAACTTAAAATAAAATAAAAAAAAAAAATCTGAATATAAAAATTCCTTCATTTCCAGATAAATTTTCTTTATTGCCAGACCTTGAATGTTAGGGTGGTCGAAAAAATATTTTCTAATTTATTCGAATAATTCTAGTTGTTTTTTTAATTAGTATGTAAATTTTGCTAAATCCTATAAATTACTTTGTTCAAACAGGACTGTACATTTTGAATTACTTTAAATTTCGTGTTAAGACCTCAGAGAGATTTTAAATACAAAATTTTTAATCTAATAATTGCCAACTTTGACCGCAGAGAGATTTTAAGCCCAACATTTTTAATCTCTTGCCTAATTCCACACGGTTCAACTTTCATTTCATTCTCCCTTTTCTATAAACTAATTGTGCTAATAGAAAGGGGGGAATGAAACGAAAGGAAAAAAGTGATTAAGGTTGACCCGTGTGGAAGAAGGCATTAATTGGCAACTTTGGAATTACAATAAACAAAGTTATAATTTTGACTTTAAACTTATTTTTTTGCGTCCAACTTTATTTTTCTTCATTTTTCACCACCAACTTTCTTCATTGTGTTCTTACATTTGTTTTTTTTAAGTTGTTGACGTTTAGATGTAAAATGCACCCTTCACCAGGTTTTACAGGTCTCGTGGGATTAATTACTTATTTAGGTGGACGATAGATCATGTAAGTTCTGAGACTGACTCTTCAGCGTTCTTCATATTTTTAGATCACGATTGACTTCCCTCCGACACTCGATCTGATCGGCTGAAAATATGAAATGTGCGAATTGGAATATGGAATGAGGAATTTTTATTTTGATAATATTAAATGTAGACTATTTGTAATGAACAATATAATTTCAAATTGAAATGTTGCATGTAAATAATTGAACTAGGAAAACAGAAAAAGTTCAGTGAAATATTAAGAACCTACATTAATGTTCATTAATGTTCGCTTTTAATTTAAACAGCTCCAGAAATAAAGAAAGAAGTAATACTCAACCTTGGAAAATAACGAATAGAATAGAATGCAGTACTGTACAACTACTAGGCAAGAGATACACCAAGATCATGATGGCTGGACGAAGTCTAGGACAACTGTCGAAAGATTGCCAGCTAACCAAAATAGAGCAGAATGGAAGATAATCGTAAACGAGATCAAGACTAAGTTGTAGAATTAATAGATGATGATGAGAATCCAACGTGTGACAAAAATATTGATTAAAGTCAAATTTTTAGAAAATGGACTTATACATAAAATGTGCAATAATCTTCCAGTCAACTTTTGTAAATTACTAGGATCATACATAATAAACACGAAATTTAGAGTAGCAGACGGAGAATCAAAATTCAAATTTTATTCAATTTTAGCAGGATTTTCACATGGCCATATACTTCCTACATCTCAATTCAACACTACAGATCGATATGCCAATATTTGCAGACGACGGCCTAATGACTAATGGTCTAAAACTAAAATGGCCACAAGTATATCGCAGACGGAAGCAATAAAACAACTCCAAAAAGCGCAAATCATTACTACTCCAATGAAATCGAAGACAAATAGATGAACACAGGATTGCAAATTTAATCTGAACGAGAAAAAATCGGATTTCTTACGCAGTAAGCCTTTCATCACCACTTAGCATATATATACATAAATAAACCCCAAAAGCAGAAACAATGAAATATTTAGAATTACACCTTGATTTGCGCTTTAACTAGAAGCATCGCGTTAAGCAAAAAGTATTACAAATCAATTAAAAAATAAGAAATATGTATTAGTTAACAGGAAGACTTTAGAACCTCACCCAATAACCCATACTCAAAATAAACAACAGTAAAATTAAGCCCATCTCAGCTTACGGCAGCCAATCTTGGGTTTGCACTAAGAAGTCTAAATAGGTAATTATACAGCGCTGATCAAAACAAGCTCCTCAGTATCATCACGAACCGTCATTCCGCTATGATTTAAATGAAGATATCCACAAAAATATAACAACAAAAAAACATTACTGAAGTGATTAGGAATTACGCTATCAAACGCGAAAACAGGTTAAATAATCATAAACAGATCAGATAAGAAGGCTTAAAAAACTATAACCCTACTAGTGGGATACAATAAAAATATAGAAGAGCAGAAATATTAATTCCTGATGTAAACCGAAACAAGTCTTGCTTTTTAAGCATATTTTCAATATAGAAATAATTTATTCAAATATGTAATGAGGATTGTACTATAATAATGTAAAGGTTGTCGAAAAAAAAACCAAAAAAGAAAATTTTTATAGAATAAATAGCGATGTCAATTCAAGCTACAAACTCAAGCTTTTGAACGGAAAGAAATGGAAGTTTTTGAATAGTATACTCAAACAATATATCAACTACAGCATATTTCGATAATTGATGAGACAAAAAAAACAACAAGAGAAAAAAAATTATAGCTGCGAATAGAATATTTAGATTCTGACAACATCTTTTGATGATCTGGGAACTAGGGCAGAAGGACTGAAGTCGCTGATCACTTTATATCTATTCTACACAGAATAAATAATTTGCGTCTTTATATGGCATCTGGGGTAGAGTGATGGATGTCGGTGATCGTTTCATACAAAATCAATAATTTGCATCCTTATAAGGGAGTAAAGAAAAAAAAACATCTTTAGATGATTTGGCATCTGCGATGTTACTAATCGCTTTAAACTTATATTTCACATAATCAATACTTTGAAGCATTTTATATATATCATATATAGAGTAGTTGTAAAGTAGCACAGTAAAATTACCTATCTGTACTAGCTTTTTTCATTTGATTTGCATTTATAATAATACTATTATAATGTCAAAAGAGGGTTATTTAGATTAGATTTATAAACAAAATATTTAGATATTTAGATTTATTTAGATAGATAAACCACAACTACCATATTATTACATTCAAGATACACTGTCAGATATTGTTACGAATTTTTTAAAATGTTGTTATGATTTTTCCAACTTCAATGTCCTATCCTTCTGCCAATGCTTCATCTTCTTCAGTGTTCAGTCTTAGCAAATTGAGTTTGTGCACAATTTTATGTACAGCATAGCAATAACCAGTAATAACATATGTTCAATTCAATATATATTTTGATATTCAATATAATATTTAATAAAACGAATAACCTTATATTATATTACAACGCTTAGAGTAGCAGCTACTATAACAATTTTGTATTATCTCTTAAATATCAATTTATAATCATTATTAATAATTTATATTTTTGTTTTCTGTCCATGTTCCATTATTCGAAATCTATGAAGTACTTAAGTATAGATATAATTTATTTATATATGAAATTAGAATCATTATCGAGTTATGACAGCAATTTATAATGCAATTACAGAACTTGTTAGAAAAAAATTATATAAATATTTGCTTACCTACTATTATTATTGCCAACCTACTAAATACAACCACAAACAGAATGAACGAGCTTTTTTTTTCTTTATTAAACTTCTTCCCTCCTCTTCTAAGATTTTCATTTACATCTAAATTTATATCTAACCATTTAAGTAAATTATATATTATATATAATACATACATATATATATACGAATTATAAACTAATATAAAATTTAAATTTATATTTCTTTCTCTTTTACTCTTTATTTTCTCTTTGTATAGTCAATTTAAAGAGAATTTTAATAAACATAAATAATATTATATAGTTTGTCCTGTATTTGTAACCGTAATATATTATTTTTCAATTGATAATATTTACAACTAGATGGGTCTGATAAGCGATTATTTATCAGGTCAGTAAACTTTTTATTTATTGTTCAACAATTAAAAAAAAAAAAAAAAAAAAAATCAGCAAAATAAAAAATAAAACTAAACAGTTTAAATAAAGTGCATCAACGTGAACTTATTGGGGTGGTTGGCTGAAAAATATTTATAATAAGGAAATGAAAATATTTGATTAGAGATTTGTAAAATATTTTTTTCTATTACTATTGTTTTTTTTTTTTTTTTTTATGAGTCAATTTTTATATACGAATACGATATTTTCTTGATAATAACTGTTATGAAAGAAAGTTTTTGTAAAGCTTTTTGAATTGCGATGACAAGCTGTGTTATTTGAATAAAATATAAATTTATAGTGATAATAAATAAAATCTACTTTTATAAAATTGAAATAAAATTATTTACTTTAAATGTTGACAGCGATAAAGAAATTCGAAGTACATAATACTTAATTTGTTAATAATTGGTAGTATTTCATAATATCGAACGCCATTTTGTTTTGTTATTCATATTATAATACTGATAAATTTACAGGATAGGCGGTCTTTTAACGGTTTTATTATTTTTTTGAACAATTATAAAACAACCAAAATATTAATTCGAAAATGGTTTTCGAAAAAGTCTAATACAACTATTAAAGTTTTAGGACCTGAGTTTTAAGTTCAAAAGAAAAAAAATTAGTTCTACATTATTCTAAAAAAAAAAAAAAGTTGAAAAAAAAAATGTTGTGAAGTATTTTAGAAATTAAATTGGAATTTAATTGCTAAACGAAATGACCTTCAAAATTAAAATGGGGAAAGAAGTTTTATTTGTTATTCTCTTTATTATTTTTATTACCTAAACGAATCTCACATCCTCTATCCAAAATAAAAAAAAAAAATTAAAACTTCTTAATTTATTTTGAACAAGAACAATCATTAAATTGTAGTTTTATTTGAATTGATCTTCTTCTAGAAGTTTTTCAGACTTTAAAACATTTATTTTGTGTGAGGGACTCATTAAAATCTCATTAAATTTGAATAACTTTGTTTTTTTGTACAGAGTGGCTTATATGAAAGATTTTTTGAAAATTAAAAAAAAAAAAATATTTATTATATTTTTTGTAAATTAAAAAAAAATGAGAGATTTAAGAAAATCTAACTTTGTTCAAATAAAACCGAACTAACAGCTTACCTAGTGACATACCCAGTTCAAACAGTTTAAAATCAATTGTACTAACCGTTTACACCCAACAGAACCAATTATTTAAATCTGACTCAGTTCTACACACCATCCCTAATTCACCATTTTAGCACCAACTGTTAATCAAAATAAAAATCGGAATACATTTTCAATGAACCAAAAGAAAGGTGCAAACACGTTTAAAATATAAACTTAAGGAAAATGGTTCTGGTGAAATTTCTCAATAGAAATTCTTACAAAATTAAACTCTTAAAAAAATTTAATTGTATCGATTTTTTGAGCTGTCTTAAGATTACAACTAAACAGATATTTGGCAAAATTTTCCTCTTAACTTCGGTTATAAATCCTTTTCAGGCAGAAAATTTGAAGTTATATTAAATCATGTAAAATGATCGGCTCAAAAGAGCTAAAATCATTAAGCCAGCTCAAGTTTATCATTTAAAACTAACATAATATCTTACACAATTTCCTATCTTAACTTTGGATTTGAATCCATTTTACGGAAAAATTTAATAATATAGTGCAAAATGATCAGCTCAAAAGAGTTCAAATCTTTGAGCTCAATTTTATCATTTAAAAATAATATAATATCTTACACAATTTCTTATCTCAACTTTGGATTTGAATCCATTTTACGGACAAATTGAAAATTCAATAAAATCATGCAAAATTATCAATTCAAAAGAGTTCAAATCTTTGAGCCAGCTCAAATTTATCATTTAAAACTAACAGATTATCTTAGAAAATTTCCCCCTCAGGTTTGAATTAATTTTATGGAGAAATTTAAAATTTAATAAATCCATAGAAAATGATCAGCTCAAAAGAGTTCAAATCTTTCAGCCAAGGTAATAGTTTGAAATTAACAGATAAAATCTATCTTATCTTGAACTTTTAATTTATTTTAGCAAGAGATTTAAAATTATATGAAATTGTAATTATATGTAAATTTTTTGAGCCAGCTCATGATTTTGATCATCATTTACAACTTATTATTTAACGAATACCCAACACAATTGTTATTTTAATACAACTCCAACAAAACAGTTCAAACTTTTGACATGTTCAAACAATTATTTGACATTGAGCAAACCATTATTTTATATAAATAAAATTGATTAAAAAGCAAAAAATTAACAAAATTAATAAAATAAAGAAAATAAATTCAAGGCAAAGAGAAAAAAAGCATATGAACATACTCAAAATCACCCTGTACAACCATGCGTGTTAGCTTTTAACACTAATCATTAGCCAAGCACCCACTTTAAACACATGCAATGTTCTTTCTTAATAAAAAGCAATGTTAAGTATGAAATGTTTTGAGTCATTAGTGGAATGGTAGTAACCAACTTCGATTTCCTCTTTTATTTTGTTTTCGTTTTAGGTCCATAATCTGGTCTCGCATTTGACCTTAAAACATAATATAAAATAAAATTTTCTTAAAATATTTCTCAACAATTCAAGAGACCGTATAATTTTTCGAACCTAAAAAAGTCTTTAAAAAAAATAACATTTGGATATTCAAATTTGTGAGAATATTGTTTTTGTTCTCTTCTATTCAAACAGAAAATTAGATATGCCATTGAAGAGGATTTAACTGTAAATTTAATGTGGTGAATACAAAATTGTAAGGTGAAATTTCCAATTTTCAAAAAACAAAAAACAAACAAAACACCCATCATTTCTTATTGATTAATCATAAAATGTATTCTAAAATCTTATTTTTTCAAATGTGACATCCTTTTATGTCTCAAGGATGCATAAATTTAATGTTTACAGAAAACAAGAAAACAAAAAAAAAACAAAAATTAGAATAACAAAAAAATATACAGAAAAATGAGAATTTGTCTGGGCGCTCCCTTCTTTTTTGTTTGTTTTTTTTTTTATTTGTTTTTGTATTCCTCTGAAATCACCACAAAACAATTCGTTGTTAGTCTTCCTATCCCGTCCTTTAAACAAAACACAAATTATAAAAGCGCAACAAAAATAACAAAAGTAACTTTTGATCTTTTCACAAAAGAATTTTCACAAATAAAAATTTTTTATTTTCTTTTGGTATTTGATTCCATGTTGTCTGGAGGAATTTTTTGCGCGTCTGCAATAATTTTTGTCACTATACATCCTTCGGATATTTTTGTTTGATTTGTTTTTTGGGTTTTTTTTTTGTTTTTTTAAAAAATAAGAAATATTAAATTGGATTGTTTAGGAACTAAAAAATAAAACAGAAAAATTGAAAATGGGTAATTTTACATTAATAAAAACAAAAACAAAAAAATCCCGAATTTCAATTTGAAATTTGAATTGAATTTTAAGTATATGTGTATAGCAGTAAATCGGAATTTTACAGTTTATTTAAATATTCCTTTAAAATATTGCGGGGGACAAAATTGGGTAAAAATAAAATATATATATCAAAACATCCGTTATATACAATTCGGTGGGGTACAAACCTGAAATATCCCCTAAAGAAACCCTATACAAAATACAGTAATCAACTCGTATGACGTATTGGGAAAAAAATAGACAAGTAAGGGGAATTAGTTTTAACTGCCCAAGACTAATTAATTTCTATTCTCGCCTTAGTTTAGAGTACCCTGTTCAGCTGAGAAACCCCATACAAAATACAGTAACCGAATCGTATGACGTAGTAAGACAAAAACAAACGAGTAAACGGAATTCGTTTTAACTATATTCTCACCTTTACTTTGAACAATGCTATTAGCTGAGCCACCCTCTACAAAATACAATAGCCAAGAAGCTGACTTCGGCTTTGACACTGCTTTAGCATTCACATTCGATTTAAAAACTGATTCTTAACTTTACGTGATTAACACGCTGGGTAGCGCAGTAGGTAGAGCGCTTGCCTTTCAACCGAAAGGTCCCAGGTTCGATTCCCGATGAAGTAAAAACAAAAAATGCTTTATGGGTTTTTCGACCTGATCCAGTACCCTTTGTCATTGGGATAAAATAAATGACAAAAAAATAATTGAGAGTATAATCTGGTAACAAGTTAAATAAAATAAAGCTATTCTATTTAAGAAGGCTTAGTTCCTGACAATAGTAGTAGTTTTCCACATTTAATGAGTTGATAAGCCAGTAATTAAATAAATACTCGAAATATTTGTAGATATTGTAGTGTAAACTTGCAGTACCGTAAATTAAGCACGAAAAGGTGATTCTACCTAAGTTACTGTCAAAAAGATAAAAAAAAAAAAAAAAAAAAAAAGGGAAAACAAAAATGAATGAATAAAGAAAGGTATTTTCAGATCAACTACGTCATTTTATATAATAATCCCGATTAAATTTTAAAATGAAAATTTATAGTTACTCCAACCCGGCCGTTACGGGCGACATAAAGTCATTCAAAGCAAAAAAAAATATTTATAATAATAATGCCTTCTAAGCTATTTAGGTTTTTGGATTATCTTTACATATCCTTAAATTCAAACTGTATATTTTATAATTTAATTATTCAGAATAAAATATATTCAAAAACTGTTCACAAGTCATATATGTATCGAATCTTGAAAGCATTTTAATTGTTTCTTGTTTTCAATATCCTGCAACCGTTTAAGTAAAGCATAGACCGAAAACAAAATTCTTCGATCGTTTCACCTCTGTGCGGCTTTTATTTCTTCAGTTGCAACTATAATTTTTATTAAATATTTGGGCTAAAATTGTTTTGTTCTAGGGTTTAATTTGTGTTTTTAGGTAATTTAATAATTTACATAATATGTATTTAATAATCTAAGCTTCTCTATGACATATAGGTGAATAGGTGTATAACAATGCGACAAATTTCGCATGGGTTCAAATTACATTTTAAATTAAATATGACACACGCCGCAAACAACAAAAACTATAGTTAGGCTAATGGTGGACTAATTAGGCAGGTATTGTGAAATTTTTACTATTTTAGAAAAGGAATGTACTCCTTTTGAATTGAGTAGAGTAGAAAACAAAATATTGTTCCACATTCCCTTCCAGCCTAGTGAATATGGTGGATTCGAGCCAATCACTAGAATGCTCCGTGAAGTAAATTCTAATTCTAGTTCTTTTGATCGACAACTAAGTGTTTTAATTGTAAAAAAACGATTACGTTTTAATGTACGTACAACTGTTGTTCTTTTTAGTTTTCATACTTACCAGTGTGGCCCAACTTTTGAAAGTACATATTTATAATTAATTATGTATAGTTATTGACATATGTATGAACTTATGACATTTACTTTCTACTAATCAGCATATGATGATAGAGGGCTACTGAATGATGATATATTTGCACAATCAAATTGAAGCAAGCTTTCATCTAGTAATAGACGTTTGATATGCTTGCTCTAAGCATTAATCTGACAGTATAAAAATTTAAGCTACTTAATATGACCCTTAATCCATTTCTAAGCTACTAAGATTTAAGCAAAATTCTAAATTCAAACCGAATCATAAATATTTTTTTTTTAAATGTATTCATACGCCTTAATTCGTTAAAGGCCTCAAACACTTAACAAAATTTTGATATTCTAAAAAAACTATTCTGGCATTGCACCTATTATGATGATCTCATCATATGATTAGAATTCTTTATTAGTACCAATATCATCATCATTATCAACTTCTAATCAGTGAAGTATTGCACATCATCATCATCATCATCATAATCGCTATCAATAATCTTTGATGATGATTTTCATATTTTTTTCACTTTGTATATCTTCCATTATAGAAGAGACTCTATATTTAAAAAAATATTATAGCCTCTGCCTCTAAAATTAAACTAAATTTTAATAGATACAATGTAATGTAATCGTATATAATATATAGAAAATTTTAAAATCTTGATATTTGATTGGAACCTGATCAAATTGGAAAACATGAATACATGAAACTATAGAAATTATTGAATATATTTTTTGGTACTTCATTAAACCACAATCATCACTTGAACGAGATTCAAAATACGTTAGAAGATCATTGAAATGATTTTCAATTATTTTTTGATTTTCATATAGATTAACAAAAATAACAGCAAAAACAACAACAAAATCGGTTCAAGTTGTTTTTAGATCAATGATGCAGCATTTTATTATAAACTAGAAAATATAATTTATCCAAATCAAACCGAATACCCGTATATTAGAATTGTGTATGTAATTTGGGATAAAAGAAAATGAATCTCCAAATCAAATGCTAAAGAAAAAGTTGATTTGCGGATCAGTTAATAAAATAGTGCAGGAGGGAGGGGGAAGAGTGGTGGAGAATGGACAGGAGTTTATTCTAAAATAAAAATTTGCTTTCGTGTTCTTTTTTTTTTTGTTTTTTTTTTTTATTTTTGCTTTATTCTTTTGTAATTGTCAGTCCCTGTCTAGTATTCTTATTTAATGCATCATTTTTTTTCTTCATGTTACCATGTTACCAACAATAAAGTAACAAAAAACAAAAAAAAAAAAACTGAAAATACATCTGTGTTCCATGTTTTGATAGATTAATGGTTGGATTAGACATGAAGGGTCAAAAAAGATCAATTTTGCTTTTTTAACCGAATACAAAATGACGTTTTGATAGTGGAGTTGATTTTTTTTTTATGTTTTTTTTTTGTTGTTATTCGTTATTTTGTTTGGAGTCTCCTTTTATGATGCCAGGGTTTTTAATATATATGTATAAATATATATTTTTATGGTAGGGAATATATTATTTTAATTTTATTTTTTAATTATTTAAATTCTTGCTGAAAATGAAACATGTTTTGAATATTGATAATATTTTTAAAAAAAAATTAATTTTGATTAAGTAGCATTCATTGAAAATTTTCAAAATATTTATATGGAACAGTAAACGCTCGATATTTATAATGATATATTAATAATTGAATTACTATTAAAAGTAATATATATATATAATATACCTATATAATGACAATGTCGAATAACGACAAATGTAGGCTTTATGTTAAACATTTTAAAATATTAATATTAGAAATTTTAGCTATGTTTCAATAAATTTAATTAATATCTTGATTTCCGTTGTTATATCAATCTGCTGTTGATGGTGTAACAACCGAAATCGATCAAAATATTAATTAAACTTAATCAAACATATCCTGAATTTCTAATTCATTTTCTTTACTATTTCTGCTAAGATAAGTAACGCTTGAGATGAATGAAATCCATTGAATGCAATTAATTAAGCTTGTCAGAGGATATTAAAATTGATCAGTGAACCATAATATCATAATTAATAAATGTATCATACATTTTAGAGTTGATATACATGAATGTGAAATATGTACATCAAAAATTAATTTGGTTATCTAACAGAAGTTTATTGTAAATCCATGGAATCAAATGTCTCATAATAAATCCATAACGATTAGGACTCATTTAACAATTTTTAATATTTGAAATAATGATATTACTTGTACCAACAAAATCAGCAAATAATCATAAAAAGTAGGAAGTATAGAAGAAAGAGTTATAGAAGTAAATTTTAAATCAAAATCCCCAAGACACATAATCCAAAATCCAGACTTTTAAAAAGCTCCAAAATCAAAATTCCCATAAACTAAATCCCCAAAAACAAAATCCTCAAACACGAAATACCCAAAAAAAAAATTTTTTAATTTACATCGGCAAAATTACAAATTTATAACGTAAACCGAGGGAATGTGAAAAATTGTATTTCAGTTTTTTTCGTCTTACCATCTACATCTTCCTGCCGTCCGGAAATAAGGGTTGCAGAAACATTGAACGAAAGTTTGACCGTAGTTAAAACTGTACCGTATTTCGCTTACCTGTCGGTGGCGAAAACAGGGTTCTATTAAATGAGCAGCGGGGCTTTGGGGACGGCAGCCACTGATTTTAAAAATAAAATAATAATTTTGTATTTTTTACTAAAACTGTGCCGTATGCGCTTACCCGCATGTTCCAATAAATGAGCAGTGGGGGTTTGGAGGCGGCAGCCACTGATTTTAAAAATAAAATAATTTTTTTTTATATTTTTTAGTAAAACTGTATCGTATGCGCTTACCTGCCGCCAGCAAAAATAGTGTTTCAATAAATGAGTAGTGGGGATTTGGGGGCCGCAACCCCCGATTTTAAAAATAAAATAATTATTTTTTTTATATTTTTTACCAAAACTGTGCCGTATGCGTTTACCTGCCGCCGACAAAAACAGGGCTTCAATAAATGAGTAGTCGTGATTTGGGAGCCGCAACCCCTGACTTTAAAAATAATTTTTTTTTTTTAATTATTACTTACTAAAGTTTTGCCGGTTGGGAAATTTTTTTGGAGAATTTGTGTTTGGGTTTTTTTTTTTGGGGGATTTTGTGTTAAGGGATTTTGATTTGGGACTTTTATTTTTGTGGATTTAGACCCCAAGCCTTTGAAAGTATGTATTTTAAATGTTAGAACAGTTTTCTTAAACAGCATAAATCAGAACAGGTGTAGGGACAATACAATAATTTATCTTTGCAGCTGTTGTAGTGGATATTGTTTAGACATAATTTTTCTAATCCGATTTTCTTTAACCCTCTGTAGCCCAGGTTAAATTTAAAGATATACTTCTCGTCTAGAACAATTTTTTTCCTAATACACTCCAAAAAATCAACCCTTAAAATATTTTTGCTCTAAACCGGACCACCCTGTACAAATACTAACATTAATATTAACTAACCATAATCCCAATTTAACGTCAATTTAAACATCCTTACTAGTATAATATGTCTCAATTGATTTGTTGAATCTTGAGACTATAAATATAGACCGGAAGTTATTTACGTCATCTTTGTCCCGATTTTTCTTGTAAATTGGAATAAATTTAATTATTTTGAGATCGTTCGGTATACAAGCTTATTCAATTATTGCATTAATCATAATGGGTTCAACTAATTCATTTTTACAATACTTGACTAGATTGATGTTTTGGTATCTCATCAACTGCTGCACTATTTGTTGAAGTCAGATTATCAATCAATTTAAGAGTCGATACTAAATCGATTGGTTGTAGCTCGAAAGTTGTATTTATTTTTTGAAAATTTTTAGCAATTCACTTTGGCATAATGATCATTAAACTCGTTTATTTTGATATTTCGTTCATCATTACGAAGACTAGGATTACTGAAAAAATCATTGACTTTTATGTTGATCTATCCATCTGTTATTATTTCTTTAATAAAATTCCACATTTTTTCTGATATATTTATATTTGTTTTTTGAAGTTATAATCATCATATTTCTTTCTTTTTTTTCTACGTGTAGTTGTAGTTAGTTTATTCAACCAAAAGTGGTATTTTTCGCTTAATAAAGAATTGGTGGAATTATTAATCTGCTTTTTGGGCCAAAAATTTTTAATTTTTATTAAATTTATACATTCTTCGTCAATCCCACGGTTTACTAGGCATATACAATTTTTCTACTGTAAACTACTGTTTTAATCCCATCAAACTTGAAATTTTAGCTATGTTTCAATAAATATGTTGATTTTGTTTGAAATATTAATCTGCTGTTGATGGTCTAATAACCGAAATCGATTAAGTAATTTAGTTAATGTCTTTTAATTCACGAAGGCAACTATAGCTAGTAGAAACACTTGTGTCGATAATGCAGTTTATAGCTGTCTCTTAATGACATTGACGTTTGTTTTTTTTTTACTTATATATTCTAATTTGTTTTTGTTTACAAAATCTTAAATTTTATTATTATTATTGTCAAGTTCAATAAATATAATTTTGTTATCCGAGATATCAACATCGGCATAAGTTATGTATATTTTATTATAGTAATGTATGTAATTGATCTGTCCAGGAAACGAAAACTATTGGATTCAACCAGTACGTAACGTATTTATCAACTTGTTTGTCTATACCTGTATTTTTTATATTGTTCAATTTCAATATTAGAGAATTTTCATTATCAAATACACAATGAAATACGCGTATCTGTATGATAAGCATATCAGTAAAATTAAAAGGAAAATATTCGACTATTTTCACTGTTATCATTATCAAATGTTGACAGATGTGTTTCAAACAAGTTCGAAAAACTATCAATGGCTCGGGAATTAATCCGAAAAGAAAAAATTATTTGTATAAAAAATGTTATTAAATGAGTTCTTTTAGAGTGTATTTGACATATACCGAGAACTCCAAATATTTTGCAGACATTTCTAGTTCTAGGTACACAGATTTATGACAAATAAAAAAAATATATGTATATTATAAATTGTTTAGTTGTCTACACAATCACTATCCAGAAGCAAAGCGCTAAAAAAATTTGTTTACACCATAATATAAATCCAACACAAACTTCAAAACTCAATTGTCACCAAATACAATTTAAAAATTATTCGCTATAAAATCTCTCAGTTGTGAATTTTTGCGTAAATTGAACTGCTCACATATCCGCAAATACATAGCGTACCTTTTTGTCAAAAACTGTTTGCTAATTTGAGTATAGTTTACTCAGTACAAATAAACACTACTATTAATATTATATTATAATCTATTATAAATCTTGATATATAAATTTTTATCTTCAGCAGAGATCTCCATTCTCCACTCCATAACTTTTTTCAAACAAATTTGATTTTTGAACTATGATACACTTAGTATTCATCAACCGTCAAATCAATATCACTATTTTAATTTTGACTAATTTGAAATTCAAATATTCAAAAATCCAAATTATTATAATTATTCTCAAAAACATTATTTCTCTTCAGAAGAGAAATAAAGAGAGAAAAAATTCTTTACAATCTCAAATTTGAAAAATAAAAAAAAACGGTATTTTACAATCTCAAATTTGAAAAATAAAAAAAAAAACGGTATTTTACACTCTTTTTATCTGATAATTAATTAAGTAAATGTTGTATACCAGTTTAATGATTGTAAAACCAATATACGAGATAAGGATTTATTGACACAATGAATGATGATGAGTCATATTTTGTTTAGAAGTAAAAATTATACCTAAAATAATCCTTATTTCTTTTGCAACAAAAAGAATAAATTAAATCAACAAAAAAAAAAAATTTATATTCATTCGAATTACAAAATGAAATCGATTTATTTTGATTTTTGACTGAATATTATTATAAAATAGAAAGAATAATACAAAATAATGCTTTCCTTGTCTTACGTGCACATTACACAGCAATATAGAACAGAAATTTTTATGGTCCTGTGGCGCAATGGATAACGCGTCTGACTACGGATCAGAAGATTCCAGGTTCGACTCCTGGCAGGATCGATTTTTTTTTTTCTATTTTTTTTAAATTTAATTATTGATAATTATTTTTTTTAATATAAAAGTTGATTATTATTAAAATTACATTAGAAAATTTAATTATAAAAATTTTATCGTTTTATATGAAATAAAAAAAAATCCTTTTTTTACTAAAAATTAAGTGTACATGTTTTTTACTTTAATTTTTGAGAATTGAATTTATTTTTATCAATCGTATTCAATTGTTGTTATTGTTGTTATTGTTGTTATTGTTGTTAAATTGTTAAATCAAATTTCGTCAAATTCAACTTATTCGAGTTAGTTGCAAAATGGATGGCGATATGTGTATAAGCCGTTATAACCAACATAAAGTAAATTTTACAGGAGGTAGAAATAACCATTTTCTCTTCTTTCTATCTTTAAAATAATATAAAAAATTGTAATTGGAGTTCGGATTTAAATTTTTTTTATACACTATAGTAAATCTAAGAAAATTTTACTGATTATTAACATTAATTTGGATTTGGATATATTTTTGTTAGATCACTTTAGGTCTCCTTAATTTAATTTCTTTTTTTACTAGGTCCTCTAATTCATTTGACAACAAAAATTCCATATCATTTAACTCCAACATCATTAAAAAAAATATCATTCTAAATTCCATATCATTAAACAATTGAACTATACCTTATTTGTTCTACAAGCCTATTCATCAGACACACGATCGTAAATTCGATGCAGAAATTTTTGTTCGAAGATACCAATTTTATTCTTACTAAATTGATTTTGCTTGTTGTGATCTACGACTCAGAACCATATTTCAGTACCGCAAGAGTCATCTGTTTTTTGTATAAATGTTTTGGAATGATGATTTTAAGTCCAGATGTTAATACAGATCGAATGAGTAATGGAAGCTGTAAGTAATGGAAGTAGTAATGGAAGTCGTAATCGAAGTATAGCAAGGATAAATCGTCGGTAGAAGGTTTTTTTTTTTATTATTATTAACCAAAACGTAGATCAAAGAAACTTTTATACTTTCGTAACGTTAGCTTTTGGAAAAGCAAAGGGATAGTTGGAGAGAAGAAAATGAGAAAAAAGTAGTTGAAAGGTTCGGCGGAGAGTTAACTTTGAATTTTTGTAAATTAAAAATATAAAAAATTACCGCTTTTTGGGATTGCTTGTAGTAAAATTAACGATTCCACATTCTAGCTCTGACTCTAAACGAATTTCAAAAACCAGTCTTGAACAATCTTGTTATTTCTATAGTGTAGGGGTGGGCATTTGCAGCCTCTGTAGATAGTCGATGGAATTGCTGAAGAAGCGGAAGTAGTGATTTTATTTCTTCCGAGCATGTGCCTAGTCCCACAAGGTATCTTTAAAATAGAGTGCTCTAACGATACGATGATTATCAAATGGAGCAATTATTGATAAGACATTTATATCATCTATCTGATATGAATGGCGCATTTTTGTATTATGTCAAGAAAGCTTAGAGCAATGTTTGAGGCGCCCACCCACAAATGTGAATTATACTCCTTCTTGGGTCGTATACACAGGCTTTATAAATATTAAGCGTTGAACATGAATCCATATAGTACAAAGTAAAATTCAAAGAGATATTTTTTAGTTCTTAATTCGTATACGTATAAGTGTGTCTTCATCAAATTTTATAATTTTGAAATACGATACAAAAATTTGACTTCGTTAAGCGAAATTATCACTGTGACTATTTGCTTATATGGAAATTATCTGGATAGAAAATATCTTCTTCCATGGAAATATAATAACAAAATAGAATAATAATATTGTTTCACAAGCAAACGAATTTAGAAAAAAAATCTAACATTAGTCAACAATCATAACACAATAAAGAGAGTGGGGCATAGAAGGATTCACGTCTACACTATCAATAGTCAATTTAAATCAATTAGTCTTTTTTTGGGAAAGACAAAAAAAATACAACTCAAGTGCAATTATAAATTTTAATTACCCAATACCCATTGCGAGAACTAGCAAATTAAAAATATTACGTCATAAAGTTAATTGACCTTCGGAATTCTAATAAGAACTTTGTTTTTTTTGTAATTCTTTGTTAATTGGAAATGCACTACACTATGCTCTAAAATTGTTTCCTTCAAATATTATGATACAAAAACAAAACCAAAATCAATCCTTTAACTACTCTTTTGTATCCATTTAAATGTTAAACTCTTCCTCGTCCTCCCAAAATCAAATTCAAGAGTTAGAAAACATGATTAATCCTATCAAAACTCATTTTTTTATTTTTTTTTTACTTTTTGTTTTTTTTTTTATTGTTATGATTATTATTATTATTAAATCCCAGTTTTACTTCTCCCCTTTATACCATCCAATTATAACAAGTAAAAAAACCCAAAAAAATAACAATTTTTTTATATTGTATTTTATTTTTATTTTTTAAATTCTTTTCCACTCAATCAAATTTTAGATTGACCCATGTATTTTACGAGAAATAAACCAAAATTAACCTTTAATTTCTATATGTAGTTATGTATAACCATAAAATAAAAACAAAAAAATACATGTTTGTAGGTTTGTTGATAGATGATGATTATTCGTTTACCTGTGTAATAAAACAGTGTTTCAAAACAATGGTGCAATGGTGCATTACAATACATAAATTAGTTACAAGGTAAACAAATTTCGATTGCAAAACAAAATCAAAATATTTAATCAAATTTTTGAATTTGCAAATTATTTCAGGAGACAGTATTTTAAAAACTGGTGCAATGGGTGCATTGTAGTACATACATTAGTTTTAAGCAGTGCAGAAAAAAAATTTTAATTTCAAAATAATATTAGAATATGCACTTAAATTTTGAATTTGAAAGCTATGCCAGGATACATTTCTCAAAACTGGTGCAATTGGTGCATTGTTGTACATACATTAGTTTTAATCAGTGCAAAAAAGAAATTTTAATTTTAAAATAATATTAGAGTATAAAATCAAATTTGACTTTTCAAATTATTCCAGAAGACATTTCTTAAAACTGGTGCAATGGGTCCATTGTAGTGCATACATTAGTTTTAAGCAGTGCAGAAAAGAAATTTTAATTTCAAAATAATATTAGCATATACATTCAAATTTTGAATTTGCAAATTATTCCAGGAGACATTGCTTAAAAATTGGTACAATGGGTGCATTGTAAGAAATTTTAAAAAACAGAAAAGAAATTTTAATTTGAAAATAATACAATAAAATTTTGAATTTGAAAGCTATGCCAGGAGACATTTCTTAAAACAGGTGCAATGGGTGCATTGTAGTACATACATAAGTTTTAATTAGTGCAGAAAAGAAATTTTAATTTGAAAATAATATCAGAATATTCAATAAAATTAGGCCAGGAAATAGCTTTCGAAAAACTGGTGCAATGTTGCACTACAGCAAATTCATCTATTTTTGAGCTAGCACTGCATAGTCATAGGACGATATATACCTAGCGATAGACGTACCTTTTCAAACTCTATGGATTTTTCTTCCTTTTGTTTATGACAACTAAAAAGTTGACCTAGATAAGTAAGTCAGCTTGTTAGAATGTGCCGTTAGATTGTTTTTTTGTATCAAATTTGGGTAGAACAATCAAATGAAAATATGTATAGTTTTCAGGGTTTCATAGTGTTCAAAAATTCTATTTTAATGTTTTTGAAGCATTTCGAGATTGAGAAGCACTGTAATACAATAGAGTAACATAATTAGAGTTGATAATCAAAGAAATTTAAAAGAAAAAAAAAAACAAGAGAGAAGAAACTCAAAATATGTATATTATTATATTATTATAGGGAACAGTGAATCTGATTAGAATTCAATGGTAATAACACAAGAAGAAAAAAAACAAAAACAACATCATGAAAACTCACAAGTTTTATAATTTTATAAAAATCAAACAAAAAAAAAATTGTTTTGAAAAATCTAGTAAGAGTTTTTTTGTTTTTAATTCAGAAGATTCAGGTGAGTTTTTTTTTCTCTCTTTTTATGTTTTTTTTTTTTCTGTTATTTTTGTTTTTATTTTGTTGAATTTTATTTCTGCTTTTTAATTTGTTTTGAATTGAATTCTGATTTGGTTTTTGTTTTTTTTTTGTTTTTTGTTTTTTGTGTTTCTGTAATTATAAAAAAATTCAAGCTCCAAATATACGTAGTTAGAATGTAAGTAAAAGGTGGGCTTTATCTTCTGTGTCAAGAGAATCTTAAAATTTTAAACAAAACAAATGAAAAAAACAACACAAGAAAATATGAAACGAAAAAAAAATTGACTTTAAAGAATTGGAAAGAATGAAAAAGTAAACTTAAAAAAAAAAAATTTATTTTAAAACCAGTTTTGAGAGAGTAAAACAACAATCCAAACAAAATCACAACAAACATTAATGTTAACTCTTTGACTTGACTTTCGAATTTGTTTTTATGTTTTAGTTATTTTCATTTCTTTTTTTTTATTCTTTTTTTTATTTTCTTTTCTTTTTTATTTGTTTTTTTTTTTTTTTTTTTTTATGTTAAGAACCTCGAATTTTGTACATTTTTTTGTTTGTATTATTTTTTTTTTGTTTCTGTTTCTTTTATTTGACTTTGTCAAATTTTCTTGTTTTGATATTCGTTCACCTTTCTTTTAAAGTTCTGTGCAAAATTTTTATTCTTGCGAATCATCGGATTATAATTGTAACTCTCTAACTTGAATTGTATTATGTGACGAAAAGATGAGTAAGAAAGAAGGGGGTAAAACCAAAGAAGGTGATTATTATTATTATTATTATTATTATTATTATTATTATAGTGAATAAATTTAAAAACAAAAAAAAAAAAATAAAAAAATTAAAAACGTTAATTTAAATGATATGTGTGTCGAAAATTGAAATTATATTTTTTAGCGAACAATATGAATAAATAATTTAAAAAAAAATAATGAATGTATAAATGTGCATATAATAATACTATATATAGGTATATTATGTGTATCTATGTGTTTATATAGGAAGTTTACAAGGTTATATTTAAAATAGGGATTATTATATATGTACATTATTATAATCTAATAAATTAAAAAAACAAACAAACGCAAAAATAAAAATTATTTAAGATGGAAAGTTTATAAGAAAAGATAAAAAGTGATTTGAATGAAAGTTGGTAAAGAAATTTTGGTGTTATTTTTTTTTTTTTTTTTTAGAAATTTTCAAATGTTTTTGTATACCAAACTGGAAGATCAAATTAATACACAGAAGTTGAAATTTGATCATATACAATGACTTGATCTAAGTCTATCTAGTAAAATTTTTTTTTTTTATTTATTTGTTTATATTTATTCATAAAAGCCAAAGTAGCCAAATAACTTTTAAATCAGCATTTAATGTGTGTGTTTGTGTGTAATGAATAATGATGTATGGTTGCTAGTATTGGGCCAATATATATGAGCTTAGGTCACATTAAAATTAAAGTCATTCAAAGACACCAAATTAATAGGTAGGACAGACAGTTTCATAAGAAGATGAAATCAACTTAAATTTTCATAAGTATTTTGGTTTATTTCAACTTCTGAAACAACTTTTTAGTATCATAATCTCTGATTTTAGGAGCATCTTCTGCTATACTATCAATATAATATAAACTATACGATTTATGTTAATAATTTTTGCTATAGTATGCAATTAACTGTAGATTAACATTAATTTTATTTCACTAATAACATAATTATTTTTTCTAACCCTCATATTCAAAATGGAGGGTGATAACGATACCCCATGTCATAAAAATTTTGCTTTTTAAAATATTGTCTATACAAAATTTTTACCTTTTAAAATAGGTATTTTATTTTGCAAAATTTTGTTCCACAAAATCTATAGTTATGTTCCAATTGATTGTTAAAACGAGTTCAGGGGCAATCGGTATGTTTTCAATTTTTTTTTTTTACAAACAACTAGTCCGTCTGCAAAAACAAGACAAAAACTAAAATAAAAAATAAAACGAGTTTTTCAAAAGCAAGATTTTTAAGAGCTAGATTTTATTTAAACAAGATTTTGAGTTCGTAAAGACATCGTATCGGACCCAAGACATAAAATCGTTTTCAAAAATATTTTTTCAAAACTTAATCAATAAAAATAAATATAAATGGTAAAGACTTATGTGAAAGTGAGTACATATTTAGGTTCAGTTACTTCTAGAAAGGTTTTTGTCAAATCCAACTCGAGTAGCGAAATGTTGATACGGATTGTTTTAAGAGAATTTTTTTGTTTAATCTATATCTTGTATATGATTAAGGATATCAATTATATTTGTAATTTGTCTGTATTTATTTCCTAGACGCTGCTGCTTAAAAGACTTTGAATCAGCTTTTAGTAAAATTTGATAATTGATAAGTAAGTGTTCAAGCAAATATAATAATGTTTTGTGTTTACATATTAAATATTAAAATATAGAAAATATAAATTTAAAAAATTTAAAATAAAAGTTTAAAATACTCACTAAATTTTAATAAAAATTTAATTTCAAAATAATGAAAACAAAAAATTTTTAAACCTTTTGCTTGATGTATAAATTTTAACAGCATATTTAATAATTTGATAAAATTTCACAAAAAAAATTATAAATAATTACAAAAAAAAAAACAAGCAATTAAAAAATATAATGTTTCTGATAAACTAATAATAATTATAATAATAAATAATAGTAATAATAATAAGAATAACAATAATAATAAGAATAATAATAATTATAACAATACTCTTAATTAATTTAAAAAAAGAAAATTTATTTTTTGACTAAAATTTGTTCAAATATTAAAAACGGTCGAATGTTTTCCTATGAAATTTTTCTAAATATGGTTATCATATATAAATACTCGTACTTCGTCTACCACTTGCACACTTATTCAGTGTTAAAAAATCGACTTATTATTGCTTTCGTTAATATTTAAAATAATTATATTTTACTGTTATTATTCCTATAACATAACTATTTATTCTTATTTTTATTATTAGCATTATTAATATTATTCTAAATATTATTATTATATTTATTTATATAAATATGTACATTAACACATAATACATATCCGCATACATATATATAAAAATAATAAATAAATAAATATGTACTAAAAAAATATATTACTATTACATAAATAACATATTACAAAATATTTACCACAATTTAAAAAAACCACAAAATGTCAAAATATATTGACAATCAGAAATAAACAAAAACAATCAACAAACTGTCAAAATATTATAATAATTGTTAATTCAATTATTGATTTGTTTGTATTGATTGAAAAACATTACCGCTTTAATTGTAATTTTTGTTTTAAATTCATTAGCTACATACAATTATTTAGATTAATTTTTTGACATATAAATTTTAATTAACTTTACAGTTTATTTCTTTATTTTTATTCTTTTTTTTTTTTACATTAATTAAAAGACATTTAATATTAATATAATTAAATTGATTCTTATACTTATTATTCTTTATAATAATAATAATGAAAAAAAAAACTCACTGGTAATTTAACGTTATTATTTAATTATTTATGTATTAAATTTCCGGTAATTATATTACTAAATATTATATACACAACAAGAGATAATAACGAATAAAGCGACACTATACGGTAAATATTATAAAGATACTATATATTTTTTTTTTGTGTTTCTAATTATATTTTTTTTAATATTTTTTAAATATAAAATAATTATTTGCTGTTTTATCTACTTATTAAATTTTTAAAATATAACAATAATAATTTAATTTTTTACTTTTATTTTATTAACACAAACACATTTATATTTCAAGTGCCAAATTATTATTATTTTTTTTTTATATATAATTAGAATTTTAATAATATTTAATTTTAAATTTAAAAATATTTTTTTTATATTTTTATAAATATTGAATAATATTAGTAAAAAATAATTAGTTTTAAATATCAATAATAATTAATATTAAAAAAGTTTAAAGTTATTTATTATAACTGGTTAATTTTACCAGTAGTCGAGTTACCAATTTCCAATTTAAATTAATTTTGTAAATAAGTAAAATGAAAAGTTATTTATTTACTTAAATATTTAGTAAATTTTCTCTTTTATATACATACTTTGACAATCAAATTTAATTTAAATTCAAAATACCGTTTGATTCACTTCTGACATTTAAACAACAAAATGCAATATTTGTTTACTATTTTATAAAGTAAACAAATTATTGTTTTAATTAATGTAAATTTGATTTTTTTTTTTCTTAATTATAATCTCTTTAAATTAATTTATAAATGTCACTAAATAAATTAGTTAATATTTATTGTATTAAAAAATAAATTTTATTAATTTATAAAATAATCCAAAATATAAAAACGAAACGAAAATTTTAAACGAAAAAATAAATTGTAGTTATTTATTTTTTATATAATTATTATATTTAATTTATTTTATTTATTTTATTTACTCATTTATGTTTTTTTTTTATTTAAAGAAATAATGAAAGTGTCCAAACTCTCCCATATACGATGAGAGACTGGAATTAACTTTGGAGCACAACAAAATAACTTTTTACAACAAAATATATAATAATAATAATATAATAATAATGATAAAAAAAAAATAATAATATGGAAAATAAGAATAAAAAAATGTAAAGAAATAATTCCTGACCCAATGAAAGAACATACGTACATACATATATACGCATACATCATAAATATGTATTTTATATGCATACAAACAACAGATATATATTCCATTGAAAAAAAAAACAACAGCAACAACAATAATACAACCAACCGCAATAAATAGAAGAGGAGAGAAAAGATGTGAAAACTTTTTTTTTTCATTTTCTTGTCTCTTGGTTTTTCTTCTATTCGTTTTTTTTTTTTTTTTTTTTGTATTTCATTTTATGTTGTCTGTTCGTTTATTCGTTGTTTTGTATACACTCCTCTTCTTCTATTTCTCTGTTTAATGTTTCAATGTTTCCAATTTTATTTTCTATTAATTTTTTTTTTTTTTTGGTTTTTCTTTCTTTTTTATTTCTGTTGAATACGCTATACAACAATACAGACATCACACCGCACACACCGCACTGTATTTTAGTTAAACAGAATTTCTCTACATTTAGATTGCGCTCCATCTATAAAATCCAACAATCGAAAATTATGCTCGTGTATTCATATACAACATATTTAATTGCATTCTTAGTAGGTAGCTATGTAGTTTTTGTTTGATTTTTTTATTTATTGTTGTTGGATTTATTTTTATACACACAAAATACATCCATAGCTATGTCATTTTTATAAATTTGTAAAAACAAAAAACTCTAAAAGTAAACATAATCTGTCTGTAAACAGATACAGATTTGTTTGATTTTGACTTTTTTTGTTTGTATCTGGAAAGTAGCCAAAGACAAGAAGGAATCAAACAAATTAGGAAAAACATAATACAGGAAACAATTTAACCGAAAAGTTAACTTACAAAATTGTATGACATGAAAATTTGATTGTTGTTCAACAATGTCAGTGTTGACATTACCAAATTCTGACTGTCAAAAACGTCAAAAGTTTGAATTAGATTCGTATAGAACAGTCAATTTCTACAGGCCAACGTAAAACCAGCCTGCAGACTATGTCAATTTCTATACGTATTATTACAATTGTAAAAATAGATATGGCTGCAGACTGCCATAGTACAGCAACCGTCAAATAAAAATTTAGATAATAAGTTCAAGTACATATAATTAATGTAACTGTCAAAATTTTGTATTAAAGAGTTGCACAAAAACACATGAATAAAACAAATGAATGAAATGCTTTTGAACGGAAGTATAAGCTGTAGTAGAACCCAAAAATAATAACGGAACATTGGAAATAGAATAAATTCGATAGTAATATAATAAATTAATTGTTTCACGGAATATTTTTTTCTCTACTTTCTTTAACTTCATTTAAAAAAAAATGCAAAATATACCAGTTCGATACAGTTCGGACAGTTGCAAAACTTCGAAATCCGGTTTGTGGAAAAATACAGCTAATATTTTGATTTATCAGTTTATCCAATTAAAGTCATTAAAATTAAACTAATTTTAGAAAATAATAAATTTATTCATCATCATCATCATCTTATAGTGCTACAGCTCTGGATGAGATTTGGCATTCATCACTAGGCTCCTCCAAAAAGGTCGATCTTATGCCGCTTGTCTCCAATTTTGGATTTGTAGGGTTTGAGTATCGTTTTTCATGTTATCTGGCCATCTGCTTCTTGATTTTCCTCTACCACGACTACTATCGAGCTTTCTATTCAGTACCACTGCTTGTTTTCGAAACCGTACAATATCCTCACTATCGATCATACTATTGAGCTCGCTGTTGTTTTTGATTACATATTCTCCATTCTGTAATCATTCGGGACCGAGTATTTTTCGGAGTATATTTCTTTCAAATATGCGCAGGTTATTCTCCTCGCCCACGTTTACAGTTCATACCTCGCACCCATAAGTCACTATGGGTCGTATGAGAGATTTATATGTCGTCATTTTATAAATTAATTAATTGCTACAAACATGCTTCAACTATATATGTACAGAATACCTGCACAACACAATGTGTCCGAACACTAAATCATTTAAAATGATTGAGCAGTACGTTAGAAAGTAAAAAACTGACTGTAAATTCAATAAAACTTACAAGCTATCCGAGCTTAGAAGCATATAAAAGCAAGTAGAAGCAGCTAGATACTAACAAAATTAAATGTCTTGACTAACATTTTTAAAATTATCACCATATTGGTATAATATCAAAACTTTGTATAAAACATAACGGGAGCAAGTTGTAGAACCCAATCATAATATTTGTACAGTAGAAATGAAATAAATTCGATAGTAACATAATAAATTAATTGGTTGACGGTTTTGTTTTAATAATGCTTTTAGCTTATTTTTCAAATAATATGTCATTAATAAGCTGTATTCATAGTAATGCACAACACCACCCATCTAGTCTCTAATTTATAAATTTCGTTTTTATAAACATTGCAATTGCAACGAGCAGTTATTATTCTACCCTATTTATTTTATATTAATTAATTTTTTTGAATGCAATAGAATGCATACAATTCGTTCACTTTTACAAATATACTATTTATACTATACATACTTAAAATACACACATATTTACACCAATACAGTTAAATTACAATAATTGACAGTTGAAATTACGTTATTTTGATTTTTGCTTTTTTTTATTTCTTTTTCTGAAATTTAAAATAAATTATAAGAAATATACGACAACGAGTATTGATAATTTCTTATTGGATATCAATTTCTAGATTTTCTATTTATCTTAACAGTTCCACAATTCTATCAGATAATACTGTTGTAACCATATCTATATCTACTAAATATATATGTGTATTGTATTTATTTTGAAATGAAGTAAAGTTCCAAAGTTCCAAAGCATTTTTAAACAAAAAAAAAAAAATAATAATAACAAAACACACTTAATATGAAATGAAATCTAGAAATAGATAGATCTAGGTTTCTATGTAATATGCGAAATATATGTGAGAGAATTTTTGTGGTGACGGAAGATGGAGAAAAAAGATACACAATAAAAAGAGCATTTTTTTTTTTGTATATTTTAAAGTGTTGTTGTATGACTTTTGTTAAATGTAATTTGGTTGCATTGGTTTGGCGGTTTCAATTTTATTAACGTAATAAATACGGTATGAATTAATTTCGTTAGATCTTAGGATAACATTCAATTATTAAAATTTTAATATAATATCAAATTTAGAGCATAATAATGCAATATACATATAGGGGGAAGGAAGTAAGTGAAAAGATAATACAAAAATTTAAAATTCTAAAGTTCACATAAATATATTTCAAAAGCTTTGAACAATTTCAAGCCTTCCGTTGTTATCACATATTTGGGAGAGTTGTGGACAGGTGAACGAGACACAAATTAATGTTAGCTACCGATAAATTTATGTTTGGAATATTATGCTTAGACAAAAAAAATTTATTTTACTTATTAAAAAAAAAGTTGGAATAATCTAATTTGTGACAGCCAAGTTTCAATTGGTTTGCTTTTTGGGATGGAAGCAACAATTACTTTTTCTAGGAAAAATCTTGACAGTTCGGTTCAACTATCAATTAAATGGCTGTTCGTTTACAATAATACATTCTGTTACACATCTCGAACTCATACTTAACCCTAAACTCAACTTCAAGCCACATTATAATAAAAAAGTCAATAAAGCAAATTTTTATTTAGGTTTCATAAAACAATGGTATAAAAAAATGTCTGACCCCTACCTCAAAAAAACAGCATTATGTTACTTATGTATAATACTTACTCTTCAATATACCAACTATTTATGGTCTTTTCATTACTTGACTGACATTAATTAAATAGATTCTGTTCAGTAAAAAACGTTTGTATTTTTCGCATTGAGTAAATTTTGGTAGAAAATGCCCCCCTCCGACAACTTCCATTTTATTTCCAATATATTAAATTTGTTAAGCCATGAATTGATAGTCGACAAATGGCAGATATTTATTTTATTCATCAGATTGTGTGGGTCATCACGTAACCCCCAAAATTTCAAATCATTTCCACTGAATATGGCAAATTAGATTCAAACACTATAATGCTTCGCAAAGTTATTTCTCAGTCTATGTTTTTTGATAATCAAACTCAAAAAGATTTTACTAACATTTTTCTCCATTAACCGTTACGATGTTTCACTAATCCTACTGGATAATAATATGTATTGCACAATTTACGGAGCAAGCTTTTTGCTATTAACAAACGTCTGCACGGTACTCATTACATTGTTCTAGCTGAATTTAAAAAAAAAACTTATATAAAATTATTTTTCTGAAGGATGTTGAAGATCAATAGAGTTTGTGCAACACACTGGGTACCGCAGTAGGTAGAGCGTCTTCCTTTCAACCGAAAAGTACTAGGTTCGATTCTTTACGAAGCCACAAAAAATGCTTTATGGTTTTTCGACCTGGTCCAGTAGTACCCTTCGTCATTGGGATAAAATAAATGACAAGAAATAATTGAGCGTAAATAAAATGGAACTATGCTATTTAAGAATTATAATAGTTCCTGACAACAGCAGTAGTTTTCAACATTTAATGAGTTGCAATTTGTCAGAAAGAAGCCAGAATAAGCCAGAAATTTGATAAATAAAAATATATTCGAAAAACAACCACTCAATTTATAACATTACAGTTCAGTTCATTACAGAACAACATAAACAGTTCAATATTATAATTTTGAAATATAAAATGGAATGCAAAATAAATCTCCATAGTTCTGGTGCCGCAAGAATATAACATTAAAAATAAATAAATTACAGAAGCTGTATGTATTTGCATATATTTAAATGCTCAATGAAATCAATTGCATCATCGTATATTCACTTCATTCAACAAATTACGTCTGTGCAATCCCTCTATATATGCAGATCATAATTCGCATTTTCAGAAGTATGCTAAAATTTGTTTCCAGTCTTTGCAACATCTATTTATCCACTTTGAAGAAAAGCTTATCCTCCTCTTCTACTATCTTCTCAGTCTCATCGGTTCATCGTTATTATCCCTAATTTGTTGATTGCAAGTATTGCAACTCTAATTAAACTAACTGAAATTTGTAATTTAAACTTCAGAGTTCACCAATTTATTTTTCCTTTTCTTGTTAAACATATTTGCTAATTCAAATATGAATCATCATATGTATGGCTTCGTTTAAAAAACCATTCAATATTTTAACGAGCATTCAAAATTGAATATTTCAAAACTTAAATAAGTATAAGTAATATTATTGCATTTATTTGCAATATTCTCAACTTGTTCATAATCAATTAATTTTATTTTTTTTTTTAACAGAAACTTAAAGCTACAATATGTGTGTAAAATTATCCTCCCTTCATACACCCCTTGTTGTATGTATACCATAATATATACATACACTTAAACAAAATTCATTTTTAGACATACAATTATATCCAATGTATAAATACAATATAAAATGTACATCACGAATTTCAAGTAAAAAAAGATTTTAAAAATATTATTTTAAAGTTTCACTGCATCCATCCTTCCCTCCCTCCCTCCCCCCGCCAAAAACATACAATTCTAATTTTCCTTCTTAAATTCTAAAAAAAAAAAAAAAAAATTGTTTCCACCGCAATTTTGATTGCAATAATTTTCAGTATGGCATCCAAAATATACAATCAAAACATTTACAGAATTTTTAGCAAAACAGAAAAAAAAATATGAATCAAAACGAACCGCTCACTAAATGCATACAAACAAATACACAGGCACGCACATTCACAGTGTAAAATTTATAATTCCCAACTATACACAATATATTATTCAGCATTGCACAACAAAAAAATATTTTATCATTTGTATGTATTGCAGTTGTGTATTAAAAATACAGAAAAAAAACAAAAACTCCATTTAGAAATAGAAATTTTTTACTTTATAACAATCTCTCCCCTTCTCTCTCTTCTTCCTATTTTATTTTACATTAACATTATATATATATATATGCGATGTAAATATATGCATGAAAATGTGGAGTAGGACTGAGTCTTTTTAGAAGGTATTTTTTATTTTATTTTTTTTTTTGCAACATGAATCTGTTTAGATACAAATGTATATAAACATAACACGTACCTACATATTTGGTTTATGTTTCTTTTGAGCAAATTTTCATTATAAGGAAAATATGACCAAAAAACTAATTTTAAAAATTCACTAGAATGAAAGTTCGAAGTGAAATAGATATTTGTGAAAAAACAGTATTTGGATTTGTAGAAAGTTTTGTTTTCTTATAAATAGTTAAATAATTACTTTAATACGAAGACGCACATAACAGCTATGAGAAGTTTGAAATTGGCATCCAGCGTGGGAAGTTAGGAAAATGTTAATGCGGTTTACCGCACGCAACAAAAACTTTAATTAGAAGTCTTGTGCTCCATCGAGAATAAATTTAAAATAAAAAAAAATTAATAGAAACTGAGTAATGAGTGAAAGCTTGACTCTGAATGTTTAATAAATTGACCATAATTTATCTTTCGTATTAAAATTTATTTAATATATTCAAAAAGTTTAAGTTGCGAATAATTGTCGAAAAATTGGAGCTAACAGATGTAGGACAATTGTACAAAGCAGAACATAATTTTTGAAAACGAGAACGAAGGTTATTCAGAGCTGCAGTAGTTATCAACAGATAATAACGACAGAAGCGATAGATCTACAGAAGCGATAGATAGGCGGAGTATTTACGTATAAAATCGTTCGTTACTGTTGCATACCACTTTCACGAACTTAAACCATTTGAGAAAAATTTATCATTCAGATCTATATATATATTTATACATTTTGTAATTAAACAGGGATAGGACAAGTTCACGGGTTCTACGCAGCATTGTAACTCTCAGAGTCTATTGTTCCATTTCACTACACTCCAAAATCAGATTTCTATTGCCAATTTCAAGTGCTTAACAAATTCAATCATTTTACTCGTTTTAATATATTCTGGTTGTATTAAAATGGTAGTTTACGATCACATCATACTCAGCTATCTCGATATATCGATCGACATATTTTTATAGACCGATATATAACACAATACCATTATATTACTCTCACAAACTGATAAAAATGTTAATTAACTTTAGATATATTAATTATTGATATGTTTTGAATTTAAGTATAATTAGAACTATATAACATTTCTATAAACAGTGTGCTAAGTAAAATTTAATTGTCAAAGTTTGATTTTATTTCCTAAGGTTGAAATTTCATTGAACCATTCACCATTTCTGGTATTAATTATATGTATCAGTGTATAACACAATTTTATCATACTTTTCTTATTTTTTTGATTTTTGTCTGTTTTTAAGTTGAATTAAATTTTATTTTAGTATAAAAAAAGTTACCAATTTTAGATTGGCGGTACGGTTCGGTTCTATATTAAAACTTTTATCATTGTATTTGTGTACATATTTTTTATTTTTTTTTTATTTATTATTATATTGTGTAACATTGAAAAGATTTACATAAATACATGTATATTGTAGATATAAAAACTTTTAAATGCAATTCAGAAAAAAAAGAAAAGAAAAGAAAAACAAAACAAAATACAAAAAGATAATAGCAGAAGTGGAGCAGAGTAGAGCGGTAGCAACATAAAATAATAAACAAAAAAAAAATTCATTCTTCAATTTTAATTTCTGCAAAAATGTTTTGGTTTGTTATTGTTTTTTTTTTGTTGTTGTTGTATTTATAGATAAAAATGCATATATATAACTTGCATACATACACAAATATACAGTAAGAATTAAAAGTTTATGTATGTTTCTAAAATTACATTCAAAATTTACTTAAAATATTGCTACAATTTACTTTCTTCCATGGGTCCGGTCTAAGCTTTTCTACTTTTCCTAAATTGTTTGCTTGCAGTTTTTTCATGTTCTTCACGGTTATATTTTTGCTTATAAAGGAACCCTACTATTTAAATCAGCTCGTTTTAAACTACAGTCGTTCACTATGATGTTTTGACAAATCTACTTATCCAACTTGGACTTTCGAACCTTGGATATGCGAGGATATTAAATAAAAACAAAATATAAAAAAATTTAAATATTAAAAAAAATTATACCGGTTGTTCTAATTTAATGAATGATTCTTTCATTAATATCACTGATCTTCCAATCAATGGCTTGTTAAGGTTAATAATTGAGTGAGTGTATTAAAAATTGAATCTGTTGAGCGTAACGGATCGTCTTTTGCAATTTTTTCTATACAACAAATATGAATATGAGTTCAACGTTCTGTTGATAAGTCTTCTTTTTGTCTTGCTGAAGGAACAAGTTGTTAGATATGGTTGAAAAAATTTCATTTTGTACACGTTTACTACGAGTGGCAGTATTTTTGGCAATAATAATTAGTTTATATGGTTGGCTTCATACTATTTCTAATGTCCAAGCTAACAAAAGCTTTTTAAATTTTTCCTGTCTGACAACAATGAGATGTGTTGGGCAACAAATTTGTTTCTTTTTCAAGGATTTATTTAATGATGAAAATTTAATCAACAGTAGAATTATTTGGTTTAAAACGTACTGAATAGTTTCGTCAAATTTATGTACCTAAAAATAAACTGTTGATTACCCCAGATCCTAATTTTATTTTTATAAAAAATGTCGCACATAGCTGATTCAGAATAACTGAATTGTAAATGCACACTTATATTATTCCCCATAAAATGATCGGTAAAGCTTGAGAAGAAAATTGTGTTTAGTAATGTTGCAGGAATTTTCTATGGACCTACCTGCGACCAAAATATTATTAACTGTGGACACTATCCTTTTCAGAGTATCCGGCAAGAAATTCTGTGCTTTTTGTTTTATTTATTATGCCTTCCATTGGCTTTTTCCCAACTGGAAATTTCATATTTGTTAACTTTTCCATGAATTTGAAGTGTTTAAGTGAAATACGGATTGTTGTATACAAATTATTAATTAAGATATACGTGAACGTCGATTTCTTCTTATTAAAATACCAAAACATATTTTTTTTCAATTTTGAAGTTATTGTCCTGTTATTTTCAAATTCGTTAAAGCTGGAACTTAATTCAATTTCGTATTATCCGAATTTGGTATAGTCCGAAATTTAAACTTTCTAAAACACTAAGAGAGTGTATTATCAAATAATGAATATATTGGATTTGGTATATACTTTATTCAAATTAGGGTACAACCTCTTCACTACAGCATTATTCGAACAAGAGAGACAGTACAAAAACTTTTGATTACAACTCCATAATATAATTTGTATATGTATAGATTCATATATTTGTTGCCAACATTTACATTAGTATTAGTGTTTATATTTGAATTTCGATTAAATTCATATGAATTAAAGTTTTTGATTTTTGGTTGTTTTTTTTGGGGATTCATCTCTCTTACCACACTGTGTTTAGCGTACTCTATACATACACATTCATTTGATTATCTTCATTCTCCACTTTTTTTAGATTTAAATTTTTTTTGATGGGAAACATCACACTAACACTATTCCACATATTTACATCAAATTCATATAAATATATATTGTAATTGTTTTTTATTTCAAATGGAATTTTGTATTTTTTTTGTGAATTTACCGAAGCGAAAAAAAAAAAAAGGAAAACAAAAACAAAATTTCCTCTACTAACATATTAAAAATAAATTTATGGAAATTCTAAAAAAGAATGAAAGTCAAGATTTTTTTTTTATTTAGTTTTTTTGTTATTTTTTTTTTTTTTATTATTATTATTATTTTAGACTTGCATATATATATATATGAGAAAAACATTTGCACATACATTTATATTGTACATACAGTACTATAGATGATTGTTATTATAGGCAGATATGATATTGTATTGGAATATTGGTAACATAAAAACAGAGTTACAATTATTTTACCCAAACATGAAAAAAAGAATAAAAAAAAAGAAAAACAAATGATAGAAATAAAAAGAACCAAACCAACACATTAACATAATGACTTCCAGGCCTGGATTTATTGTTGAGTTGAGGTTTTCTTAAAATTTAAATTGTTGAAGTTTCTTCTATTATTATTGTTGCTTTTTTTTATAGTTTTATTAATGTTTTTTTGATTTTTTTGTTTAGTTTATTAAACATTTTTACATTTTTGTAAATAATAGTAACAATTTTAGTATAGAAATACATTGTAAATAGATTTTACTACACATGAAGATGGAAAGAAAAACTGATAACAAAATTGTATAGAATTTTTTGCTCAGCATTTATATTGAATATTTAGGGAAAAATTGAAAATGGTTTGCCAACCAAATTTGTAAACAAGCCATTAAACTGTGCCAAAAAGACTGATGTAAATATAGTTCATAACATTAGAAAAAAAAAATATTGCGAGAGAGTCTCAACAACCTTTAGTGGTAATAGCAATAGTATTGTAATATAACTAGTGGATCCCCTGTGCAATTGCACAGAAGTAGTTCTTTCAAACACAATTTTATGTAAAAAGAAATATTTGTTTTGGTATAATTGTAGTTGTTTTCTGAATCACTTGATTATTGAATATATATAAATGAAATTAAAGTATATTACCTATTAATTTATGACGAAATTAACACTAATTTCAATATAACTTAACACAATCAAATCTCATTACTCTCAAAGTAGTAGATCGATTTATTTTAATTCGTTTATAGTCAAAAACGTTTGTAGTCACAATTCTGTTATAGCAATAGGTCAACAGTGAATTATTTTATTAAAACACTGATTTATATATAGTTTTTTTCTGTTCTATGTATTGTGTACAAATATGTATCGTGATTACATAACAAAATTGCTATTTATGGATAAAATAAAGTTTAAAATTGTTATACGAAAGATATTTTATTGAATTTGATTTTGTTTACAAAGATGCAATTTTTTTTTGACTACGCCTATAGTCACACAACGGTTATAGTCAGAAATATTACTGAAATTTAGCGAATAACTATAACCGTGTTTTACTGTATATATTTTTTTTAATGAAAGCAGAAACAAATGAACTAACTTTTATTATATAATTTTTGAAGAGTATAATCTGATCTGATTTTTGATTTTCTGTTTTGTTTGTGTTTTTGTTTTTTGTACCTTTTTCTATAAGTTTGTGTGTTTATTTTAAATGACATAATTTTTATGAAGAATTTTTAAAAATTTGCCGTGACTGAAATTTCTTTTAGGGTATAGATGGCGCTCAACTTGGAAATAACCGTCACTATTTGGTGTAAATATTTAAAATATTTTAAATATCCAGCACCATCAACTTGCAAAAATGTCAATATTTTTGTGGTGTAAATAATTTACTATTCAATTATTTTTGCTTTTTTACTCACCACGTCGTTCATCTTGTGTATTATAAAAATACACATATAAGATATTCCCCACATGGCCTTCCTTGTGTAATATATATAAGATAAAAAAATATTTTTTTTAATATAAAAAAAAAATTGAATTAATAGAGAATCAAACTCACTAAAATTTGTGATATTACAACCTATATTAATAATATTATCCTACTAATTAATTTTTTTTTCCTACTAAAAGTGCAAAAAATCAAATGCGATAAATAAAAAAATAAATAAAAAGAATTTGACTCAAAAGAGAATCGACAAAAATTTCTGATATTAAATGATGCTTTAATCAACTCAGCTAATATCTTATAAAAATTGTTTACCCAAAATATACACATCAAATAAAAATTGATTTTGATCGACACGGCCTGCATCATCGCCGATTGAATGAATGAAAAAAATAAACGAAGCACACGAAAAACTACGAAAAGTGTGCTTTCACTAATCGTGCTCCTGTGTATTATAATATAGATATCAAATTAATTTTTTTTTTTTTTTTTTTATCTTCTTGACAGTAACTTAGGTAGAATCACCTTTTCGTGCTTAATTAAGTACGGTACTGCAAGTTTACACTATATCTACAAATATTTACAAATATTTCGAGTATTTATTTAACAAATTACTGGCTTATCAACTCATTAAATGTGGAAAACTACTACTATTGTCAGGAACTAAGCCTTCTTAAATAGAATAGCTTTATTTTATTTAACTTGTTACCAGATTATACTCTCAATTATTTTTTTGTCCTTTATTTTATCCCAATGACAAAGGGTAACTGGACCAGGTCGAAAACCCCATAAAGCATTTTTTTTTTACTTCATTGGGAATCGAACCTGGGACCTTTCGGTTGAAAGGCAAGCGCTCTACCTACTGCGCCACCCAGCGTAATTTAATTACAAAAGAAATTTTGAAGAGCACATTAGTCCAAACTTTAACAGCCATCACATCTTATTCGAATGATTTCTCGATTGATGATTAATGATGAAAAGCTGTGCCAGTATCATCAAATAGGTAACCCACAAAGATAACTGGTTTACAATTTTATTGAATTAAATCATATTACGAAATTTTGTGTATTAAATCATACCAGGGATTTTTGTTGCGATTTTGATTTGACGATGAATGTGCATAAAAAATACTATAGAAACGATTAGTCATATAAAAACCGTTGCAATAGGAAACAATGGCAACTAAGAAAGAATACAAGGCTAAACGAAGAGATGAAAAAAAACTCATAAGGCAAAAAAAGTGATTTCGAGAATCTATTCTAATACTCATAAATATCCAATTTCATAGAATTTAGAAGAGAAGTGTCTCGCACCCGTGACCGGCAAAAATGAAAAATTTCAAAATAAGCCCAGGACTTGTCTAATTTTTTTACTGCCTAAATAAGTAGGTGGTAGTAGCTGCCGACAATATACCGCCAAACTTAAAACAGTGAAACCCATTATGATATACAGTATCGCTCAAAACTTCAAATAATAATTTTATATTAAAAATTTTTTATGTTATATTGATCAAATGGTAAGAAAATATATTTTATTTTTTAGTTTTATTATCACTAATTTACTTTAAGTTAAGATTTATATCAACAATTCGTAAAATTAAAAAAAAAAAAAAACATGGTACAAGTAAAATAATATTAAGTTCAACACTAAAGCACCCCTCTCTAAAAATATTATAAAAATATTTAAAAAACCGCTATTTTTATAGATTTAAGTTTAAAAAACATATAAACATATAAATAATAAATCGACACTGGTAAGTTAATATAAAAGTATATAAAATACGATTAATATTTCATTCAGTAACTATTATTTTTAATTACGGCAACCATTTTTTTTGGCATTGAAGAAATCAAATTACTAATGACGCAGTTTGTAAACATGTACACGTTTTTCCATTTCTCTTCGATTGCAGCTCTGGTCTGCCATTTCCCATAATTTCTCTATCGTATTCAAGTCTTCAATTAAAACTTCAATTTTATTTTCTTTGAACCAGTTTTTCGCCTTCGTAACTTGTGTGTTTAGGGATCTTGCTGGTATCGCAATTTCACTGACATTTCTTCTTCAGCGTGTATGGGAGCATTACATTATTTAAAATATCGACATGCACAAAACAATTCATTATTTGTTTTTTGTGATGAATTGGCCCAATATCGAACCCAGAAAAATAGCCCAAGACCATAATGTTTAATCCACCAAATTTTACAGTAGAAATGCAATATGTATTTAGGGTTTAATCTTTTCCCTTTTGGTCGTCGTACGTATCTTATACTATCCGATTTCATCTTGTATTTAGATTCATCTGAAAAAAGTACAGTGTTCAATTTCGAAATAGTCCAATTCAGGTACTCTCTAACAAATTTTAGTCTAGCTTATCGATTTTTTTTTCAGAAATATAAGGTTTATGGCGGTTTATGGTTTATTTCACTGCACGATCAAATATAAGGTTTATGGTTTATTTCGCTGCACAATAACTGTTAATAAGTTAAATTCTATAGCCTCACTTTTAATTGTGAAATTTAAATGATTTTGTATATCTCGCGAAGACATAGAAAGACATTTTAATCAACTTTCTTTTGATTAATTTATCTTCTCTCGAAGTTGTTTTTCTTTGTCTGCCACCAGAGTGCTTTAGTATCAACATTTTTGGTTTCCTTATATTTTTTAATTAATTTCGATATCGCTGACCTATTTATATAATATTTTTTACTTAGTTCATGGCAAGATAATCCTGCTTTAAAATAATAACTGATTTCGGGCCAATATAGAAAATTTTTAATTTAAAATTATTATTTGATTTTTTTTTTAATATGGGTGCTAAAGTTTTGAGCGATACTGTAAGTAAGTAAGTAAGTACATTTGGGTTGTAAATTTGTTATTCAATATTTACAGTTGACTATAGCTTAAAAAAATTTTCAAATTACAATTGGAACAGCTGTAATAACATCACATCACATTTTTATCAATTTTATTAAAACCTATAAAAATTTCTTCAAAAACATTTTAAAATCAAAAATCCAAGTAAAAATAATAATGAAAGAGAAACTTCTCTACGAACACCAAAAGAAAACAAATTTCTAAACTAAAAAATTCCAAAAGTCTTAAAAACAACAAAACAAAAACAACAACAAATTCTTTAAAACACACATTTTTCATCAAAACTTTGTTTTAATTATTTTATCTCTAATTCAATTTCAGTTTCGTCCCTTACTTGTTTATTATTATATATTCTTATCAAAAATTTTATTCTATGAATGTATTTGTATGGGACTGGGGCAACATAAGACCTTAAAAAACTAAACGCAAAAATAAAAAATAAATAAAATGAAAAAAAAAACAACAACAAAACTAGCAGAAAAATAATGTTACAGACAATTTTCTTTTATTTTTCTTTTCTTGTTTTTGTTTTTTTTTTTGTTCTTTTTATATCTCCCTTTCGATGTCGCTGATGCGATGTGATTATTTTTGTCCCAAAAAAAAAAATAAAACACACAAAATGAAAATAAAAAAGGCATTCCAGAGGCCATAAAACAATGGCATAAACATATTTACACACCATGTCTTACATATGCACTTATGTGTACATACTTGTATGTAGGAAATTGTGGTGAGGCTATGCGGTCCTTCGCATTACTATTCAATATGAATATTGCATATATTAACATAAAGGTACAAAAACTATATTTTGTATATATGTATACATATATATATATAGATGTCTGGGATAATTGTAGTTTTGTATTCTTATGCTTGTCTTCCTTTCAAAATAAAAACAACGAAAAATAAAAGAAAAAATTGGGATATGGAGATTGGCATAATTGCAATTATGTGTAGCATGACAACAACAGAAAAGTGGCCCGCATTTTGAAAAAATAATGGCTAAGAATATAATGGATTCGTTTTTGTTTTTATTTTTATTATTTTTCTTAATTTGTTTTTTAGTCAATAAAAAAATAAAATGCAAAAATAAACTGGTTTTACATGATTGTATGCACAGAATCTAGTCAAGTGCATATCATGTTAAAAAAAAAAAACAAAAATTATGAGATTCTAAACAATAAAAAATAACAACACACAACAACATAGAAAAGTTCCCGTAGGCTAGAGATATAAACGGAATGTAAAAAGAATACAAAAATAATAAATATAGAATCCAAATTACAAAAATATATGGAGACGAACATGAAAATGAAATGAAATGAAATAACTCCAGAGTATAAAATTTCGAATAGATTTTTAATAACGGTTATTCTCAATTTATTTTTAGGATTTTTATGCAACAAAATACGCACTTACGGCAGCACACTACTACAGTACAGTATCACATTTTACCTCGCCCAGATTACTTCTTCAGAGCAAAAGACCATACTTTAAAGCAAACAAAAATCAAATCCAAATATTTTAAGTTGTAAAATTTCATATTCTAGTATTTTCCACATGCGGTATTTTCAAATACCGCGGAGTAGGCATTTTTTCAAACCAAAACAGCATATACCAGAAATCAGAATCAAACCAACGAAGCAGCTAGAATATCTGGATTTTTGCTAACTATATAATATAATTCTGTGCGTATTATCTTATCGATTGGCTCTGCTGCAAAATAACAAAAAAATACAATATAATACAACGATGTGTAATTCGAGTATGATTAATACGAGTATGGCATAGCGCATTATTAGCAAAATGTCAAGCAGTAGGCCTGGGTGTCTCTTCTCTCAAATGGATTGATGGTTTCCTTTCGAATCGTACGATTCAAATCTTAGTTGATGGACTTAAGTCCGATCAATTCCAAATAAACGCTGGGGGTTCCCTAAGGATCAGTTCTCTCACCTACCCTATTCCTTATATTTATAAATGATTTGCTCCAAACGATTTTCAATCCAATCCACAGCTTTGCAGACGACAGCACCCTACTAGCCTCCTACGATTTTCATAAAAAATCTGAAGCTACATCCATCGCTGTGTCAACCAAAAGAGACATCATGGCCAGTTCTCTCAGCCATGATTTGGTTGCAATAGCTAATTGGGACTTAAAAACCAGAGTCGAGTTTAACACTTCCAAAACTCAGAGCTAAGCAATCTCCCGAAAAAATTTCCATTTTTGATCCTACTTTTTTGTTTCAGGAAGATAAGCTTCAGCGGTTTGAAAGCTTAAGCATATTAGGTATGCACCTTAATCGAAAAAAGATCTGGAATGATCATATATTTGATGTTGCAAAAAACGCAGCCAAATGTTTAGGTTTTCTTAGCCGCTGCCAGGCTTACTTCTCCCCCTGTGCCCTCTTGAAAATCTATAAAGCTTTCATACGACCCAAAATGGAGTACAATTCTCACATATGGGCTGGCGCCTCTAGTATTGCATTAAAACATTTGGATAAAGTCCAAAAATGGGCTATTCGTCTAATCAATGACCCAAATGTCGTCATATAATCGGAGCTCTCTCACTTTTTTGTAGATATCTCGTAGGCATCGGCACATGCTCAGTGGAAATTAAATCTATATTACCTCCATTTAAACGTTTCCCCCGCGAAACACGAAGGGCAGCATGTGCTCATCCCTACACCATTGAAATCCCTAGATGGCAAAAGACAAGTTTTCGTTTATAACAAATAAAAATTCAACATCCCGAATGTGGAACCAAATTCCATCTTATGTGTTCCCAAAACATGACAAATTCTATATTTATGACCTAAATAAAAACATTAACACCTTCGTTCGTAATTGTCCTCTTTCCCTTTTACCATCCTCCATTCCTAATTTTCCTTTCCAACCATAGCCAAACGTACCAATCGGTATAAAAGGTCCCCACCTAGTGTTTTGGCTATGCATAAAAAAATAAAAAAAATGCATTGGAAAGATGGATTTGAATCCCGTTATGAAATTTTTATAATCCAAACCTAATTAAGCAAATACGTAGTCGATTCTTTGTTCGTTTATCTTTTGTAACATGCGTTCGAAGAGCATTATTTCCTATTTATATACACAGATACAGCACATACTCAGTTTCTGTTTTATTAATCTAAAAAATTTCGCTATTGTAAAACCCCATCATTGGATTAGGGATTCTTCAAGATTAAATAAAATGTGAGTAAAGTTAAATCAAATGTCATTGAAGGTTTTTGGGGAAACAAGTGAAGTGGTAAGACGATAAAGTGAAGAGAAAGCTATTGAAAAAATATTCTCTTGGATGATAATGAAGATAAACTCTTTTCAAAGTAAATGATTTGAAGTTATATTTGAATATTTGAATTACTGACTTAAAACAAATTGGCCAACTGGTAACATATTTTTTGCATCAACATCTTGCAAGAAGGTAAATTATGTCTTTATACTTTCTCTTTCTCTTGCAAATATGCAAAGGAATTTGTATTTCCATCCTCTTCGTATATTTCTGCTCTAATTTGTATACTTTACCGTTTCCAAGGTCCATTTAACACACTGGGTGGCGCAGTAGGTATAGCGCCTGCCTTTCAACCGAAAGGTCACAGGTTCGATTCCCGACGAAGGCAAAAAAATGCTTTCTATATTTTTCGACCTGGTTCAGTACCCTTTATCATTGGGATAAAATAAATGATAAATAGTTGAGAGTTTTGGTTATCACTTAAAATAAAATGGAACTATGCTATTATGAAGGCGAAATACTCTACAGTAGACATAGTTTTCCACATTTAAACTAGTAGATATACCCCAAAAAAAAATCTACAGAAAAACTATTGTATGTGATTGTGTATTCCAAATCTCTATGTAAAAGCAGTTAAGGTGTTCATCCCATAGACTTGGAATTATATAAAAAAAAAGGTGTGATCTGAAAATTAAATGGATATATTTTTCCATATTGAGAAGAGCAAATAACGCCCAGTAGAAATATTTACAAACCAAAACCGTAAATTCCAGAAGCCAAAATGAAGCAGCTACAATTTAAATGTTTGAAAAGCTTAATTTGAAATAATAAATTCAAAAAGGGAATGGTTAAGATCAAAATATACAAAACATGCATTTATTTAGTTGACACAACTACAACACAAACCATAGCTGATTCCAGTAAAACAAAAAAAAAACATTCTTCGTACTGCAGATTTACATGAAAACATAAACAAATATTATAGGATTCACCAATTTATGGGTAGAGTCCCAAATAACAGAATCCGATAAAAGATAAACGTTTGTGAAGTGGTCAAGTGGATCATAAGTAGAAAAATAGATTAGACCGATCAATGTCCCGAACGGATAACGGTCAAAAAGTAGCTAAGATAGCATACAACGTCAGATCTCCACAACGTTAGAAGAATAGTTGAACCGTTGCATACCAAGACGTTTAACTGGGTTTAAGACTGGCTCAAGTACAATTTACAAGAAGAATTAACCAATTTAGTAATAAATCGGTATTAACCCCTAAACTCATTAATTATATTGAATATTTAATCCAGCGTAAATAATGACTTTGTTTTAACAATGGGAACCATTTAATATTTAATTTTTAGGTTTAATTTAAAGTAATCTTTACACCATCATCGAATCGCCTTTATAATACTCAGACTATCGTTAAATTAATTTAAAAACTAAGAGCTACAAAAAAACAACAACAACATCAATGCATAGACATTGCAACACAAAACAAAAACTAAATCAGAAAAATTATAACCATAGAAATAGAAAAAAAAAAAAACAAAGAGGAGACGTACAGAAAAGGAAGGAAGAAAGTAATAAAAACAAAAATCTCATAAAAAATATCCGTTCAAATTATTATTATGTGGCATAGAAGATGAAAAACTTTTTTAAAGACGATGAAAAAGAAGAAGATGGAGTGGAGTAGAATGGAAGAAGACTTTAAGAACATTTATTTTTATTTCTGTATTTTTTTTTATTTTTTTGGAATTTCGCACTCTCAATAACACAACAACGCAAGATAAACATTACAAGATAAAAAGTCGGGGTTCTATACTTGTTGTATAGATGTTGTTTAAAGTCATCCACATCAGTTCCTTTCTTTGATCCAAGTCTGTGTATATAATAATATAAATGTATATATGTAGGTAAGTGTGTATTTTTTTTAAAGTGGACTTTGATAAATTAAATTGATTCAACACTGTGGTAGGTATACATTTTGAAATGAGATTCAAAGAAAATAAAAATTTTGTATTTCTCATTTGAGCATTGTGTTGGGTTGTGAGGTATATGGTTATGATAGGAACTGAATAAATAGAAAAGTAAAAGTTAATAGAAATGATAGTCTACTAGTATGAATTAATCTCCAGATTTATTTATTTGATTTGAGTTTGATAGAATTTTTTTTGTTTTTTGTTCAGTTTTTATATTCATTTCTAGCATTAAAATTTTAATAAATTGATTTTATAAATAGTTTGGGATTCCACTTAGCATGGTTGTATTCCATTGATTTTAATAATAATTTGGAATTCTACTTAACGTGTCATACACTATTGTTGGTTGTTTGATTGATGTATATGGTGGATATAAGAAATTTTGACCACAGTTGGTTTATATCCTACGCACTTAGACGTTACGGCCTGTTTCACATCTGGCTCTCAGCAGACTGCATCGCCGAGCCAACTAATACCTTTAATGAACCTAATGAACATGAACATATACTATTGTTAAGAGAGTATTTTACGTAATTTTTTTTTTTATATTTCGATGACTTTAGAGACACTTTTCAGCCGTTTTTTTGTATATACACAGTCTAAGAGAACTAAGTAGGTTACCTTGGCAAATTACTGATCACGGTATGTAAATTGTCAGTCTTAAAAAACTTATATTACGTAGCTGACGTTGACAAATCACTGATCATGGTATTTAAATTATGTCGTGGTTAAACAAAAGAGAGCAAGAATGCTTAAAACTGTTCCCAGATTGGTCAAAAGATCACAGGTATCATAAGCTAGAGCTTTGATGGCATGTTACAGCAAAGTTGTGATGACATTTTAACTCTGAAACCAACCCACATTTGAAATCTGATAAAATCTAATATGATTTATATGAAAGACAGGATCAAATGACGATAATTTCGCAGTTAATGAAAAATTCGATTTATACGAAATTTGGCCCCCAAAACCCGTTTTATAACAATAAATTGAAAACAAATGTAAAAACAAATATTCTTTCCGGATAATTTATTAATTTAATAAGATCTCAGTTTGTTGATCAGTTTCATATGGTCAGGTAGATCAGATTGCAATATCACTAAACAAATTCGGAAAACCCATCTAGGAGCAATTTTGCTCCTACAGAGTGTATAAATAATATAAAAGTAGTTAGATCAACAATAAAATCATTTTTAAACAAATACTCCATTTACATTTCTGAACCCCCATCTGATTGTTCCTATTGTATATTGGGTAGCTACAAGGTAGCTAGATCACTTGCAGCCAACAACCTGCTTGCCAGTCTGTTTGGATGTGCAGCTAATATTTTTTGGTACTTTCCGCTTACGCTTCTAATCTCCTTCTTAATGGTTCTCAATGCAAAACACGATGTATGACATCATTATAAAGAGACAAACCAAGGCGCACCAACTATCAATCTTAATAACTTTGACTAGAAAAGACTGTAATATTGCAATATTTGAATTGCTGTTTACTCCTCACAGTTGGATTCCATAGGTCCATATCGGTTTCAAGACAGTTTTATAAATCAGCAGCCTTTTTTTTACACTCTTGACAGTAACTTAGGTAGAATCATCTTTTCGGGCTTAATTAAGTACGGTACTGAAATTTTACACTTACACTTATACCTTGTATTCCAGTGCCAACACAATTTGCTCAGCTTCAAGCCCAGTTGCTTTCTTTTTTTCGTTATTAAGTACAACCACCGGATAAGTTTTCTCTTCAGTGTAAATGTGATATTTTGCTCCACTTTTTTAGCCATTGTTTAACTTGTGTTGTGTTGCAGAATCTCTGAAGCATGCACTATGTGAGGCCAGTATGGTCGTATCATTAGCGAAAGTGGCAATAGTTGTCTCATTTGTTGTTGGTAAGTCTGCAGTTAAATTGACATATAAGACAGAACTTAAGACGCTGTCCCGTGGTATACCTACCATAATTTCATTAGTTGGTGTAAAGGCATCTTAATGCTTCACCAAAAAGTGCCTTTCGATAATATATGACCGCAGCAATAAATAATAGTTTTGTGGTAAAAATTTTTTTTAAGTTTGTAGAGCAATCCTTCATGTCATATTTTATCAAATGCTTGACTAATATCTAGAAATATCGCTAAACAGTACATTTTTTCCTCTAAAACTTAACTTTATCACAACTGTCATTCTGTATATTGGTTCGATAGTTGCATGTTTTTTTTCTGAATCCGATTGATGCACTGGAACAATTTTTTTTTTTCCAAAGTCGGTTTTAATCTTTCCAAAAATAGTCTTTCAAATAGTTAGAGTAGCCACGGTAGTAGGCTAATCGGTCTGTAGAATGTAATTTATTCACTTGGCTTGCCTGGTTTTGGTATAAGTATTATTTAAGCAATTTTCCACTTGGGTTGGGAAGTAGCCAGATCTTAGAACAGCATTCATAATATACATCAATATTTTATAATCTTTTTCCGGCAAATCTTTCAATATTTTAACACTAATTACATCATAACCTGGTGCTTTTTTGTTTTGATATTATTTTTAATCATTGAGGTTATTTCGCCCATAGTAAAATTTTTGTTTGATAAATCCATTTGAAGTGGAGTGGTGAGGAATCCATATTTCTGTATCCATGTTTGTGCTTATAAATAAAAATAAATTGTTGACAAAAATCATACTTGCGTGTCGGGCAGAACCTCATACTGGTGTACATGAGTTAATTTACAATAATTATCAAATTATCGATTTAACTTTGATCGGTCCAAATGCATATTCTTTAATGAATTTACAATTTTTACTTAATGCATAATCAGTAATGCTGACCTTAATATCTCCTCTTTTTTATTTTCAGTACTGATGGGCGATGGCCAGCAAATTCGAATATTCATTTGATTATAAAATATTAAGATTAATAACAGATTAATCATGGTTCATCAATAATGATATTTTATATTTTGATCTATGATAGTTGGGAACTATAAGGGAGTCAATTAGAGGATTAAGTAGCAAATACAAAAACATATTAGCTACACATTAAAATAGATTAGCAAAAAGAAGGGCGGGTTGGTTTGTGATTCTGACATTAATAACAAAATTTGATAATTTGTAGCAAAGTTTGCGTTCAGATTTTGTTGAAGAGTTTTATCAGTATATCTATCATTAATATCACAGTATAAGGTTTACAGAGTTGTTCTAATTGTTGACCTAACACTAGAGATTGCTATTAGCATTGGTATTGTTATCACCAACAAATGAGGTCATCTAAGTCTCAATTACTATTTTTTTTTTATTATTTAAAAGGTAAAACTTAACTATTCCTAAGAATAAATTTTCTATCAAATGGATTGGACATTTCGATTTCTTGTTTCAAATCAAAAAGCAAATGATAGTTAATAGAGTCTCGATAGCATTTTTCATTATTAACCTTTGTTTTCAGTTATTATGTACATCCTTAGAACAAAGTAATTTATTACAAATAAATATCCATTTTTCTTGTAATATTGTTTTTTTTTATTTTTGTTGTTGTTGTTATTGTTTATTTTTATAATTTAAGGATTCGTAAATCTTATGCTGTTTTACAATAATTAATTTGTTTTTAAATTGAAGGGATGAATGCACCAGAGTAATATTTGTTGTGGGTGGATTATTTTTAATTTTATTATTTAACATGAATTCTATTTATTGATATAAGGTTACTAATATTGTTTTACTATAGTACTACATTACTATATTACTATACTACTGATGTAATTCATTACTTAAATGTAGTGTATAGAGAATAAATGACATTCAATATAAGTTGCTTGACAAGTAAATTAAATAGAAGAAAAATAATTTAATTAAAAAAAAAATTATATTTTGTTATTGTTGTCAATATATTTTAAATTTAATATTTAGTTATATACTAGCAAAGTTATCCGACGTTGTCCGGGTCGAACACAAAATGTGTAAAATTTACTTCATTAAAACATGAACCGAATTAAAAAAAATTGGTTCATCAAAAATATTCTAATATATATTTTTTCACTTCGATAACAAAATCAACAATACTACAACTTAAACTATACAATATTACGGGTTTTACTTAGACTATAAACGATCTTTCAAAATATGAAATTAAGGCCTATTATCGAAATCATCGAACATAGAACTGTTAATCGAAAGAATTAATTTTTGCAGAAGATTTTTGTACATTTTTCAAATATTATTTTTTGCAAAAGTATATTTTAATTTTGATAGAGGTTATAACCGGTCATCGCCTGGTTTTGACTCAGACAAATGACTTTAGCAGAACCTGTAAAGATGAAGAAAAGTATAAGACTGTCTCCAATTCTTCTCTGTATTTGCTCCGCTTTACAGTACATACTCCATCTACTTAGAAGCCTTCTTTCTGGACTCATTCGGTTATTTCAAACATAACCTCTGTAAGAGCTTGCAAGCTCATTTGAGCGAATATAATAAATTAAATTAAATTAAATAAAATTTCAAATGTTGGCGATGTGTTTGATTAGAAATATTTTTTATCATACATTGTGTACATCGCTCAAACATAATCAAGACATTTCTACTTAAGTACTAAAATACTTCATTGAATACAAAACTCAAACATTTATCATATAGGCGTTATATTTTTTTACTTCAAACCTCTTACTTTGAAAATATTAATTTCATTTTAACAGATTTTTCTTTTTAAATGAATTTTCAAATAAAATAATTTTATTAATAGAGAATGAATGTCCTTTGAAATAATCAACATAATATTGTATATAGGTATCCTTAGACAGCAGCTATATTTCGCAATTAAATAACACCCAAATAACATTGATTTTGATTTTGTTTTTCTATTCTTATTAATTCTCTTTAATACCATTGAAGTCTAGATAAATCCTTGAAAAAAAAAATAATAAATTAATTTCAAAATAATTGTTTTTTTTTTTCAATAGAACGCATTAATGGCGACACAATACAGTGATGACATGAAAATGGTGCTTGTGGTACAACACAAATGTCATTTTAAAGTCATTGCAAAATTAATTGTGATTTTGTTTTTTTTTTGTTTTTTCTGTTTGTTTTTTATCATGATACATATATTAATTTTTTTTTATTTTTTTTATTTTTTATTAAATAAGGAACTAAGTAAAGACTTTTAAGATATTTTATTTACTGTGATTTATAGGACAGATATATGGTGTATTTAGTTAGTTTGTATCCTTCACAATCAATTTATAAAGTAAAAAATATCGGTATTGAATGTTATATGAAAAAATAAAATATAATAAATTTAAAAAATATTTATTAAAGATAAATTATTAAGTAGAAGACAACAATAAAGTGGTTTAAAGAAATGTATGTATTATTATTTCAAATAAATTATTGAAGAGATAAATAAAATATTGTTACAAATATTCGCCACATGAATTTAATAAATTTTTCGTATTAAATTAATATATTTCGAGCAAACTTCGAATAATTCGATATTTTTTCAATATCAATTTATCGATATTATTGAGTTAGATAATGATTAATATCGATATTTGGTTCAAAAAGTTTTATCGAAATAAAAATATCGATAGTTTTAAGAGAGTGAACGCAATAGTTCACAACGCAATAAAATTTTCGCCCCTATTATGAATTTAAACAAATTTTTAGCATTAATTGAGCTTATTGTTATAGCTCTCATTCAGTTTCGCTCACTCCATTTCTTCTTTCATCCATCTTACTCGATTCTCAGATATATTTTACATGCAATACATTGTAATACAATATTTTGCATTCACTCAAATTGTTTTTAACAATGTTTACTAAAATATCAAATTCATTCATGGGAATGCAAAATAATGCCTAGTAATGCAGTGTAATGCAATGTATTGCTGACAAATACTTCAGTAATTCAAAATTAATTTAATAAATAAAGTAATATTGTAATGGACATGCTCTTCTGAAATAACATTGCAATTAATGGCATTGGTAATAATTTACTTTGTATTATTTGTACTGATAATGATTTCAACAATGCAATATGACTGTAATGCAATATTAAGCAACTCTGCATACAAAAACCAATGCTGAGCAATAATAAAAAGTAATTCAGTAAATAATGCAATATTGTAATTAACATGCTCTTCATTTTGAAATAACATTACAATTAATGGTAATGGTAATAATTTACATTGCATTAAGTTTTTACTTTGCATTATTTTTACTGATAATAATGTCCATAATGCAATATGATTATACAATTAATGGTAATGGTAATAATTTACTTTGCATTATTTGTACTGATAATGATTTCAACAATGCAATATGACTGTAATGCAATATTAAGCAACTCTGCATACAAAAACCAATGCTGAGCAATAATAAAAAGTAATTCAGTAAATAATGCAATATTGTAATTAACATGCTCTTCATTTTGAAATAACATTACAATTAATGGTAATGGTAATAATTTACATTGTATTAAGTTTTTACTTTGCATTATTTTTACTGATAATGATTTCAATAATGCAATATCACAGTAATGCAATATTAAGCAACTCTGCATACAAAAACCAATGTTGAGCAATAAAAAAAAAAATTGTTGCCTTAAATTGAGTACTTTTAACTGTTCAAAAATAAAAATTTTAATTCAAAATTGATAACCGTTAAAAATAAACTTCAAAAATATCCATTCAACTATATTTAAAAATTACAAATTTTATATTATATAATAGAAATTATTAATATTTACTTTAGTTCTGATAAATCCAGCAAAATCCAATAAAGCTTACCTGAAAATAAAATATGAAAAATTATATTTAAAAATTAATTAGATTTGAAAGTAAAATAATTTACAAAAAACATCATAAAAAATGCTGAAGATATTCAGGTTCGAATTTTACAAGTGAATAATACTTTTTTCTTAATTACCAAAGTTTTAAAATCAAAACGTGGGTAGTGCAGTGCATCTGAGACTTAAAGTGAATTTGAATAAAATGCTCACACGCTGTACTAAGCTATGGTAGTGGATATCAAATTAAATAATAGAAAAAAAAAACTGAACTAGTTCGAAAGAAAAAGTATAGCGAATCAGATTGGTGTAAATAATGGCTAAAATATAAGGTGTACTCATGAACTGTATCAAATGAAAAAGGAAAAAAAAAGTAGAACAATCGAAATATATACACAAAACTCTACGGCAGCTAGATATCTGTAACTCATGCCTGATAAGATAATGACCGAAAGTCAATGGAAATAGACCATCTGGACGACTGATATGACTTGATACAGTTATAACTGATGCAGAGATTGAAGTCATATTGACTGACATATTTAAAACAAAAAACACCATTTAGAACAGACACAGAGCAGATTCCAATGTTTTATTTCGGCTATTTTAATTAGTTTAATTAATTTTACTTAGTTGAGACATTCTTATTTTATTAACTTATTATATATAAAAATATTTTATAGATTAAATCTGACTTTATTTAAATCTCAAAATTAAATAATAGATAATAAAAACCATAATAATCACGTACAATCACAAGACCCAACAGCTTATGCAAGAGTCGTAAAAATTTATATTATATTTATTACAGCAAAATTGTACTATCACAAAATTTTGAATTGAATTGAATTTTCGTTATTTTTGTAATCTCAATCATGTTATAATTACTTCTTTTAAATTTTTTTTTTTCTGTATAAATTTTGGATATTTATATTTTTTTATTGAAATAAAGAAAAAAAAACTTTTTTTTTATTGCAATAGTGTACGAAATAAAAAATTTAATAGTTTTAAAAATATTTATTACATTAATTTCGTGGTAATAAAATTACAAATTAAAATTAATTTTTTATTTTTTTTTTACGTTTCATTACTAAACTAAAAAAAACCTAATTCATTTTTTAACACATCTTCATCACATTCTAATGAAATGCTTGAGTTCCAATTCATCATTTCATCTATTAAAAATGTATGTACAGTATATTACAAAAAAATGTTATCACAATTAATAATTGACGACATATCCACGTACATATATATCTTTTATTTCAATATTATATTTAAACATTATAATTCGGATGCTCAATTCAAATCTACCTTAAATTATATCTAAAAGCATAATTCTAATGTCCTAATTAAATCTACAGATGTCACTGTTATTACATTCATGTTATTACGGATGTGACATCACATTAAAAAATATATTTCTGACATTCAATGACATTTTTCAAACTAAAACAAATTACGCTATGATAATATTACATTCATAAACAAAATTTTGATATTCAATGACATTCTTCAAAACTTTGACAGATGACATTATAACAATATTGATTTCAAAAATATTTTTCTGACATTCAATGACATTTTGCAAGCTATGATATAGGGCACTATGATAATATTACCTTTATAAAATAAAATTCTGATATTCAATGACATTCTTTAAATCTATGACAGATGACATTATAACTATATTGAATTCTAAAATATAGTTCTGACATTCAATGAATTTTTAAATAGATAAAATTGTGACAATACATTACAACCAAAACCATAACTTCAAACACTAAATGGCTATCAATGACAGATGACACTATAACAATAAAGAGTGGGCTCTCAATGTTTTTCTGCAACAACGAAACAAAAAAGGAAATTTCATTTCAAAAGTCAAATACATAAATAATAATTGATAGCTCCAATACGATTACCGTTATTACTTCAACATGATCACCGTAAATGAAATCAACTCTAATGTCATACAACATTTAATGATAAACTATATTTTTATATTTTGATGTAACACTCTTTTTTTTTGCCCTGCACTGTAAGGTACGTTTCGTACCTTATATTTATGGTTTTCTTCACATAAAATAAAGTTTTGTTAAATTAAAATAAATTTCATTGTGAATTACTATAATTAATCAAATCAAGTCACAACAACAGAATGAATTAATCTACTGTATTCTAAAATTCACTTTAATCCATTCCATTTCATTTCAAAGGAGTTCAATTTCCATAATATTTATTTGTTAGTTTCATTTTTCTTTTGCTTGGAAAAGTGAATGCACCAAATTAAAAAATAAGACAAAAAAAAGGAAATTTATTCACCACAGTGATATTATGCTATCAATTGTCGTATAATGATAATTCAGTTCCCCACTACTATTATATGCAATTTATTATTTGAATTTACAACTTACTATTCAAATGATTTTAACTACCCTTTTAAATTCTTTGAATTTCTTATTCTTATTATTATGTAAATTTATTTCTACTACTTTTTCATTAAACTTTCTTAATTTTAAATACAACTGTCAATGTCAGTTGGTGTTCTATTTAGTGTGGTTTGAGAACTTGCTAAATATTTTTTAGTTTTTATTCAGCACAATTTTATTTTATATTATTGTTAATTTTTAATTTTAGAATTATTGTTTAATTTATATTGGAGTGTTTTTACTCTGAATTTCAATTTTAAATTACCGAAAACTTCCGAATAAATACGAAGTATCAAATATCAATTTAATTTGCAATTCTCAATCTCAATCAAAAATTGATTCTGTCAAAGTTGTATGAATGAGAAGAGGAGATGGAAATGACATTTCTATTCATAAGCTACATACATATGGGAATTGGAGGTGCTTGGTGTGTATCCACCAAGTTCTCAATATTAATTTTTTCTTGTATTACCTTCGAAGTGTTTTTGTCTGTATAGAAAAGAGTAAACTTCAAATATCTGGTGTCAAAAAAATTAAAAATTTTTCAGAGGAATACACTTCGAAAGCAATTAAGAAAATTTTGATATACGCACCAAATATGTTCGTTTGTATGTAGCTTTAATTTGTAATTTCTTTATTGAAAAAGAAATATCTATTTCAGCTTTTTTGACAGTACCTACAGTTTTTCCAGGCACCGATTTTCTTTTTTTGAATTAGTGACAAAATTGTATTTGTCATTGAAATTTGAGAAAATATAGATGTTTGAAAACTCTATAGTTCGTAGCGTAGTAGTAAAACTAAAACAATATTGGAAAACATTATCGCTACTATATCCGCAAATCAAAACCCCAAACACAAAATCTTCTAAACATAAAATACCGAAACACAAAATTTTTCTATAAAAATATTTCTTTTTGTCGACAAGTGAGCACAAAAGATGACACATTATGATCCGGCAAATTAAACTATGAATCGAAGCAATTGCAATGTCAGACTATATAACAAAAGCAATTTATTGCCGCACCTAAAACGGAAGAAGTCGAAGGTTAATACAAGGTATACAAACCTTTTAATACAAACCTAATATATATACAAAACAAATTTGATAGACTTGAAGAAGCTTAATTAAATTTAAAATCCTAATATTTGAAAAAAAATACAAAAAAAAAAATGTCCTATTCCATAAAACAAAACGACAACACTTATTTTCGTTCACTTTTCAAACCAATTCATATACAGGTTTTATTCCATTCTACCTCTGTTACACTTAATATATAACCTCAATTAGAATTCCCCACAATAATATTTTGTGTTAGTGGGGCTGGGGTTAGAATGACAGGAGAGGATTAACTGTTATAAAGTTACACTTGCGAATAATTTTTTTTTTCATTTGTTTTTCTATTTGGTACTGAGCTGTTAAAACAAATGATTCGTTAAATTATTGTTGATGCTGCCAGTGTTGATTGACTGCAATTTCATTCTAAAACGTTGTTGTAATTCGGTATTACAGTTAAATTTAATGATAATAGCTGTAAATTAAATTAATTTAATTTACTTTTATTTTCTTTTATTTTTGTGTCTTGTTTTTTTTTTTTGCTTTAAGAAAAAAAAATGGCTATAATAAAAAGAGACAAAAGATGTTGGAGAATTTGATATCAAGGGAAAACGACAAACTATTTGAATAAAATAAAAAAGTGTACTTTTATAAATTTAAAACAAAAGGAGCAAAAAATGTGTGTAAGGAGAAAATGTAGTAGAAGAAAACAATCAAAAATATTACAAAAGTTTTATTATTCGTCTTAAATTGAAAGTATTGTTATATAAGGTTTAAGCCGTTATAAAGGTATCTTGATAATAATTATGGGATATAATTAAGTAAATTCATTTTTGTTATAACATTTTTTTTTTTATAAATTATTTTCTTTATTCTCTTAACAAAAATCTATGTGGCATTATAGAATTAATTTTACATTTATAATATATATTTTAATATGTGAAAACGCTTATAAAAAATATTTTGTTTAATAACCGTTAACTTCCTATGTCTTTTATTTAGGTCTTTAAACCTACCGTTTTATTATTTTTCATTGTGTACGGAAAATACAGACAATAGTAGCATTTATCAAGTATTTTGATAACAAGTTCTAGGTAAAGTTTAAATTACTGTTAAAACTGTATAGTTTAAAGCGTACTAGAAAAAATAAAAAAATATTGAAAAACGTTATCGCTACTATATCCGAAAATCAAAATTCCAAAAACACAAAATCCGCAAAACATATCGATACAGACTGTAATATTTCACAAAAAAAAAAACAAATAGTTTTTGAGAGCCAAAATTTGATAGACTTTAGCTTTTAAATTTTAATATTAAATTGATAGACCTTGATTGATACACTTAGTTAATTATGATAATTTTTTACTGAATTTCCGATTTACACCGATATTAAATGACTGGAGAGGTATATTTATACAGCTGAAACCGGTGAAGAACAAATTCAAATTAACGAAACTAAGTTGGTATGTATTGGTAAGTATGGTGCTGGTATTAGTTGGCTTAGCGATAGGTAAACTGAGTATTAGAACTAAAGTCGAAATGGAGCAAAGAACCCCTAAATTAAACCCAACTGAGACTATTAAATGAACCTATTAGCTCAAATTTCCTTTGGAAAAAATATAAGCATTTATCCGGGACACGAACCCACTCTCGGTTTTGGTGCATTTTCATTATGGGTATTTTTAGTGATTTTTAAGTATGGGAGTGAGAGTAAATTTTTAAGACAGAAATTCTCCAAAATATGAATCCCCAAAAAAGAAAAAATGTTTTAATAAAAACCTACTTAACAATTTTTTTCTTCAAAATTACCATTTACATTTTACTGTCGTCAAGAGAAACAGCTTCTCAATTAATTTTGACAGAGGCTTGTGTTGCTACGGCCTTTAAAAATGCTATTTGTTCTTTTCTCATTATTCTTTCCAAGACCATGCAAATTCAGTTTTACTACTCTTTTTTACAGGAAAAATTGTTTGGTGAATTTGACAAACGGTGTTCAGATATTTTGACTTTGGAATTTTCTGTTTAGATAATTTGACATAGGGACGTTATGTTGCAAAATATTGACACCCTAACTTTACGTATCAAAAATCTTGTCAAATCATTTGTCATTATTTTCATCGTCCAACAATTTGAAAATAATTTTTTTTCACTTCCAAAACTAATAACTCGCGATTCAAAGGGTTAAAATAATCCTGATCAACTACAATTTGAATTTTTATTATAATCGTAAAGTTTTTTACCGTTTTTACTAAATGAATTTTACATTTTTACGTTTTTTTATAAATAATTAATTAAATTAACAAAAGAAAAATAATAATAAAGTATTAATGAAAAGATAAGGGAAAGTATAAAAATAAAAAAAAGAGAGAAACTATAATTAACAAAACATATGAAAAAGTTATAAAAAACTGAAAAGTAATTTTAAGTAAAAATTTATTCAAGAATATAAAAAAACGAAGATACTTAGTTTTGCATTGAATAAAAAACTAAAAGGATATCATATTTCTGATATAGAAATTGCATTTACAATAGTACATATACATATATATACATAATTATATTCTTCGAAATGAAAGGATTATATATAAAATAATAATAACACCTTAACGTTCCAAAAATCTTCATAATATGCATAATAATTTTTTATAATTATGACTTGGATTATGTGTAATGCAAATATTACATTTAACGACGTATAATGCAACCTATGATTACTGCTACGATATTACCAATGATGTTGAAAGTATTTGAATAAAGCAAAGATTTACAAGAATTGCTAAAAGCCATGACGAAAATGGAATGCAAATGGTATTGCAGCTCCTCGACCAATCAAAATATTATAAGAAAGAGTTACATTATTTTATGTGTGACTTATAATAAACAAATCAAAAGAGACAGTTAGTATAGAATATTCAGAATACACTTGCCTATTAATCGTAAAAGACTAAATTGTTAATTGAAATCCTTTAATAGAGAAAGGGCTAGTATTAGGATATTAGAATTACACGCGATACGCTATCAACTGCAAGGCTCATTCTTTCGTTTAGAAAATTTAAAGAAACAAAAATAAACAGTTATGATCTGGCGAAATTAAGATCCTCAGAATGACAGACAATTTGAAATAAAAATTTACACACAAAAAAATAAAAAAAAAATAAATTTACTTAAATACCGTTTTAAATATTAAAATTCAAATTTAAGTACCAAAATCAATCCAGTGTGTTTGAACATTTGCCGGTGTTCAGACGGAATAATTATGTTTTATACTTTAATACGACAGTGCGAAATCATTTCTCGTGTTTGTAGCATTCACTTTTTTGACGAAAGTGTTAGATATTATCTATAGCCTGCTTATGTGGACTGAGTTCACACTAATATAGGTAAGTTGAAACTGGTGACTGTTTGTTCCAGATTGGAAATGGCTGCGTGATGGTTGAGTGGAAGGTTGTTTGGTTTTAATTTATTATTCTTATTTGTATAAATTTCTTGTAATAGTAAAATTAAATCTGTATTAATTACACTTACAATCAAAATTTTGAAGCGATGGAGCCCATTCACTTCATCAGTTGTTGCTTTGAATGTGTCACCAATATTTTTTTTGTATGCTATGTTGGGACACTGAATATATATTCTGCATTACTTGTGGAGGTCACCAACATAGACGTATAGGACTTGCGACCGTTTTATAATAATCATCAATGTTCTGTAACCCCATACGTGTGGCATAGGGGTTACAGAACAAAACAAAATAAAAATTTTCCGTATCTGCGGCTAACCTACTTATTTATGGCCACGTTCTTTGCTAGCTACTTGCTTCGACTCAGACACAGTTTCTCCATGATTCTCTACTTTTTTTTTTTTTTTTTGTAAATAACCAAAACACTAGGTAACACCTTTTACACCGATTGGTACGTTTGGCTAGGGTGGGAAAGGAAAATTAGGTAAGGAGGACAATTACGAACGAAGGTGTTAATGTTCGTCTTGCATCTTTCCGAATATTGTTGTTACGTTTCTTCAGAGTATGCCGTATTCAACGCTATTTCCTCTGTCGGATTTCTACGTCTATTTGTTTTTGCTTCGTTTCATCACAGCGTTCTGTTGGAAATTGTTTCTGGCCAACGAATGTTAAGGATGCGCCAGAAACATCTATTGATACGTACGCTAAGAGTTTCCTGGTTATGTTTACTTAAACTTTCTATATTTCGCAAGCGTACAAGAGAATAAATTTTACACTTGCGCTGAATATTCTTATTTTTGTGCGCAGAAATATGTTGCTTGATTTCCATATTTTTGTGAATAATATATATTTTAGTATCGTCCCTATCTTGTTCTGAGTTTGTTAATGATTATTCACTCGTTTACAGCGAGTATTAAAACCATCAACAAATTGATTTGTATTGAATATTTCAGAAATTCAGCATTGAAGATTGCAGTTACATTTCAATTTCCAATCCAAGAGAAATTGGCTTTCTAGTTTTCATTGAATATTTTTTCACTAAGAATGCAGGTAGAATTTCGTTATAATGTCAAGTTAACTTATAATAAAGGTGATATACTACTTGTATCAGTACCTTCAATACTTCTCGCAAACCTCTGAATGATATTGCTTTTGGAGTCGCGTATTCCAGAGAACTTGAATTTCATATAAAATCTGAAGTTAGTGCCTTACTAGTCAAACAGTTTTAAAAATCAATCATTTTTTTTTGTACGTCTACATTTAATTATGTACTACCTATATCTGAAGAAAAAATTTGCTATATTGTTATACTACGCATACATTCAGATATTATCATTTATCACATATACCCCCCCTCTTCAAAACTTGTTCTTCAGGTATATTTGTAGCTGTGCTCATCATACTTTGATTCTGCGAAGTTCACTCTTTTCTAGCCTATAGGAGAAAAACGATATTGTACAGCAAAATTTCAGGAAATTAATTAATCACTTGTACAAAATTTAAACAGTTACTTCCACAGGGTTACCATTTATTTTGGCGGACATATTTTAACCAAACACACACATTTTGGTGAAGCTTTGATATGAAAATATACATTGTCGGTCGGTATATATATCTCGATCCACATGAATTTCCTTTAAATAAGTTCAGACTGGTTAAGAGTAACACAGGAAAATGTCTGTAGCAATAAATGTCTCATTTCTTGTTATGACAGCCGTATGGTTATTACACATTAACCCAATTTATGTTTCAGAGATGTTCGTCGTAATACTATTTTCACATATCGAGATCTTACTGTATACACTCACATGTATTGAAGTACATATTTCCAAAATAAATAAATACATTTATGGAATACTTTATAAGGATAATTATTAAATATATTAAATAAATATAAAATATGAGATTTAAGTACTGTTCTTGTTACTGTATTCATTATGAAATACAATCTACATGCATAGGAAGATGTTTATATAAGTATATGAAAAATATAGTCCTTCATAAAATCAAAACGCATTTCATTTTAAGTGCAATGCATATGGAGTAATAAATGTCTCAAGGATATTTCTCTTGACGATAATATTCTTACTGTTACTCTCACTCTCTACAATATGTGCATAGAGCACAGTTGCAATAATAAAAATATACAGCCACAACCATTCAAACTAACAATCAACTAACTATCTTGGTTAACACAAAAATGAATAACTATATACAATGTAGGTAGGTATGTAGGTAGTTTGTTAAATCCTTCGATATCCAAACAACAAAAAATATCGAATTTTAATATTCGAATGAGTAGAAGTATAGTTATTATGTTCTTCAATATTCAAAGTTGGTAATTTTAAAAAAATATGTACCGTTGCACATATAACGTTCTTCTTTTGTTATAAAAGAAAAACCAATTTCTATGAAAATTATTTTTACTTAAATCTTTCGTTTTTCTCTTGATTATTACCTCTTTGTACATATATATATATATATATACAAATTCATAATATGTATATATATATTATGTACTTTATTGAAATTTTAATCCACTTTTTCTCATTTTTTATAGAATACCGTTTTTTAATACACCTGTGCAATTTTACGGTTATATTGTGCATAACAAAAACTAACTTTTACATAAGTATATATAACTACATAAATATATATATAGATATTTAAATTACCAATGCTTTGAATTTTGAAATTTTCACAATGAAAATCAAATTTTTTTTCTTTTTGAATATCTAACGGGAATAATGAAAATAAAAAGTGTGTATTTAAATTATAAATTTAATCATAGTATATTTTTAAAATGAATACCAAAGATGTGGTGATCCACAAGTCCTTTGATTCATCCTATTTCTTATTTTCAGTAATGACTTTGTCATATCAACTTTCAACCCAATTCATAGTTTTGCTGATGACAGTATTCTAGTAGCATTCAAAAAACTAATGCTGCAGCTTCAACTCAGCAGTCAACTACAAAAGAACAATTATGGCCAATGCACTGAATCACGACCTAACCAAAATAGTCAACTGGGGTAAAGCAAACAGAGTTGAGTTTAACACTTCAAATGCTCAAAGCTGTTTTGTTTGTAGCAAGCTAACGGCATTCAAACCAACTCTCGGCGGGTTTCAAAATGAAGTTATTCAGCGACTCATTCTGGGAATGGGACTGAATCAACATATGAATTGAAATGAGCTTATTTTCAATATAACAAAAAGCACCGCCAAATATTTGTGCTTTTTGAGTCGCTGCAAAGTTTATTTTTCATCTCGATACCTCTTAAAAATCTATAAAGCATATATACGACAAAGTTTAAAACCGCGCCTTTCTTCTTATAAGCGACATAAATCTGATTTCATCTCTTATACCACTTGTTCATCGTTGTATCGTTGGAGCACTAATTCTGTTTTATAAAAATCTACTTGGTGTTGGCACTTGTTCATCAAAATCAATTTAAAAATCAATTCTTCCACCAGTCGAGCAAATCCATTTCGGCATAACATTAAGTTTTTCCACCCTTTCACAGTGGAAATTCCGAGATTCGGTTATGGAAATTCTTTTATAGTTAGAATATCTCAATTGTAGAATCGCGTCCCAAAGCATTCGCGATGAGAACATTTTTTATTTATGATTTACAGAGATTTAAGACGAATATTAACAATTGCTCTTTCCCACAAAACTTTTGTTCTTTCATTTTCTTTTCTTTCCTTTTTCAGAAAGCCAACGGTATACAAATACCCAAAGGTTCACAACCTAAGTTTTGGCTATAATATAAAAAAAGGATACAAAAGCACAGACATTTTTTTTCTGAAAATCTAAATTTTGACCATACTTTCAGCCTTTCAAAATATTGCAGTATGTTTGAAAGGGAACAGAATAAATCTTAAACCAGCTGATTGGTACATTCAGCAAGATATCTGTCAAAAATGTTTGCAATTGCGCCGATAGTCAGGAAGTTATTAGATCAAGAGAATCAGTACGTGTAAACTGAAAAACTTGGATGGAGTACAACATTTCTATTACCAAGACGGTCCACAAAACTGCAATAGAAATTAACTAGCTGTTAGGTGATACCTGTCTTTGAAATGCTTCCAGATAGAAGCAATCTGGGCACATTTGTAGCCATATATAACATAAGGTATCACAAAGATACAATTACAACTTGCAATTGTAGATGATTAAATATACCTAACTGTAATGTAGCCCGACTTATCTGACAAATTTTAGAACATAAACGGTCTCTTAAACTTCTATCATTAACAAGATTAGAAGAAATTAGTAAAATGATAGCGGTTAATTAATACGAAGTTATAAACAAGCATGCCAGAAGAATTTGGGCTCCTTTGAGAAGACAATACAGTCCTGCATCGTCGCTGTAGCCAAAATTTCATATAAGAAAATCCTGTCTAAAAGGTTTCTGTACACACTATTTATTTATTTATTTATTTACAGATAAATCTGCAGGATAACTTTATAAGTCCTTTTCTTCTTCGAAATGTGAGCCTATACACACTAGTTAACCTTACTACAATTAGTTTAAATTGTTTTGATCATTAAAATTCATGCAAAGTAAAGTTTCTGATTGCGCGTACCACAATGGACCGCGTTGGTGTAAGGGTTCCGATTTCTAGCAGTCACTATAGCTACCTACAAAATCTGTTGTTGTTTTAAAGTTTATACGAATGAAATTTTATATATGTTATGTGTATAGCTAACCCACTTTTGCCCGATGTTTTTTTTAATGTTTACGAATAAAATTGAATAAACGTAGGGTCCACTACCAAAATTCAACGTTTCTCGTCTACTTTAAATTACAATTTTGTAATGAAAATCAAAGAGATAGTCTGTCTAGCCTATATCTCTAACTGAAACTACATTTATGTGTAAAATTAAATCTTCTGAATAAGTAAAAAAATAATTAAACAAACGAATATCAGTTAAATTCGGTACAAAAAAATAAACATGTAGATTGGAACAACAATTTTAGTTACAACTTGAATCAAAGTCATAATTATACATTTAGAGATGGCGCAAAAGCACTCTGTATAGTTTGATGCAACAAAAAATAGTAAAATTTTAACATACTTTTATTTTTATCATCGTCATTATTATCATCATTATCAATCATACCTATTATTATTATTATTATCATCAACAATTTATTTCATCAATGTAAATACGAAATAAGTTAAGACTATACAGTAATAAATACAGTTAGAAAAATAAATATTGAAATAATATCGGTTATAATCATATAATATGTATATATATAAATATATAGTTGTAGAACAAAAGGTAGAATAATTCTGAAGGTTAGTTACAGGTTTAAAATTTTTATTAATATTTTTATTTTTTTTTTTTTGCAAGAGTACACTATTTTGTTCTGGGAATGGTAAAATAAAACAGATGGAGAAAATTTTAAATTATTTTTTAACATCTCTAGAGGAAATTGGAAATTTCTTATTTTACATGATTGCATTTCAAACAAAAGATGTGTAAATACTAACATACAGAAAAAATGCACCTTGACAAAAACAAAAAAAAACAAAGAAATAAAATTCACCATAGTTGCGAATTTAAACAAATTCCTAACTTTTTAAAATGGAACTAAAAATAAATATTAAGTGATCTTCAGTAGAAATATAAAAATATTTTTTTTTATTTTTATATTTTTTTTTGCCATTATTATAATTTAAAAATAAAAAAAAAATTGAAGGACATTTAAAACAACAAAAAAAAAATTGGATATAACAGTTTATTAGGTGGAATGGTGAATAAAATATTAAGTATAATAAATTTTTATTATAATATAGAAAAATGATATACAATCAAAAAAAAAACAATTGAACATAATTCAAAAACCAAACATTATTGATAAATTTTCAACTTGAGGGGAATCTCTTTCCAGAGTAGAACAGTGCTTCTTATTAATTTTGACCTTCACCATATAATCGGGAATTTTACAAGGTAGCAAATTCTTGTACTGGATATTCTTCTAGATCTAAAATCAAAAAAAAAAAAATTACCATCATCATGTAAAAAAAATTTCAATGATTTTTTTTCATTTTACTCAAAACTTGAATAAAAAAATTATTCTTTCAAAGAACAAACCCGTCTAGTTACCCAAAATCGGATTATTTGTCCTCATTAATTATTTAAAAAAAAAAAATCGTTAAACAAATTAATAAAAAATTACGATTACCTCTTTGGTAATTAATTTCCACTAAAATAAATTTAAATAAAACAGTCTACAATTAAAAAAAGGACAATAATTTTAAAGTGTTTTTATTCGACCGATCTTCCCGAGAATTATCATAGAATAATGGTCGAGATGGCCACCTTTTTTTTGTCCAAAAAAAAATTTCTTTTGAATTCGAATTAATGATGGTTCACAGAATTAAATAGTTGTAAAATAATTTTTGTTTTTTATTTTAAATATTCAGTTATGATAAGAACCCCACGTAGAAAAATATTGCGACTTTTATGCTTTTGACAAATTCATACAAATAATTAATTTATAAAATGACTTGAAAAACGCAAGTAGCTAGATTGACTTCTATTACTAAAGTTGTTATATAAATTAATTTATTAAGTTTAAATGAATTATTATACTATTGAATCTTAAGAAATAACAGAAACACGTACGTGCGTTCATCGAAATTTAAGCGAAGGTTATAGTCAATTTATTTGTCCTAACTGAGTGTAAAATTCGTAACATAGTGAAACAATTTAAAGAGACTTTTTCCAAATAGGATAAGACCTGTGAATAATTTCTATTATTGTTACCATTTCGAATGTAGAACAACAGTTTTTTCGTAGACGTTGATGGTTTAGATAAGTTTACCAAAATCGTGAAGAAGATGGTTTTTTCGAAAAATATTATAAGCCAATAAAGGAAAAAGATGAAGAACATTTTTTAAGCTAAGAAGGATGGACGTGTCTTCATTTAACTTACTATTTTCTAAAAGTTAAATTAGAATTTTTTTTTTACGGCAATGACAAAAGGTACTAGACCGGGTCGAAAAATCAATAAAGCATTTTTTTTGCTTCATCGGGAATGAAACCTGGGACCTTTCGGTTGAAAGGCAGGCGCTCTACCCACTGCGCCACCCAGCGTGTGTAAGTTCTCATCGTAAACCAGTTGATCCTGAAATTCGTTTGGCAATAACATATTAATGTAAGTAACAAATATGAAATGGATGCGACTGATAGGGAAATAAAAATTGTGATACTGCAGATATTTTGAATATGGTTGCAACGGGCAATTTTGTTTTCCAAATAGGATAATACCTGTATGTGCACTATCTGTCTGTGTTACATTCGTTCAGCTAAAAATGTTGCTGGCGTAACTAAAAATTGCTGTAAGAAGGACGCGGAACTCTCAACTTATACCGATAGCATGTTTTCGGACTGAAATACTAAGAAAATACTTGTTTATACAAATTTATTGTATATTTGGATGAGGGGGGATAGGATTAGGGGGGAAATAGGATTATAGGGAAAGAATTGATAGGTAAGGGTTTATCTAACGACTTTCTTTCTTCTGGCTTATGGCCATATCTCTACCCGTATAAAATTCAGTTAACACAAGAACTGAAGTCCTCAGAATATAAACAGCGTAGAGCAAGTTAAATGTTAGAATAGCACGAAATTTATACTGATTTTGGAAATATTATCTTATGATGAAGATTATTTCCACCTACTTCTCGGTATATGATAATAAACAAAATTACAGCATATGAGATCGCAAAAATTATTATGTTATTAACGATTCAATACCTCATGCGATTCACAAGGCACCGCATTACATGTCCAAAAAGTGACTGTCTGTTGCGCATTGTGGGTAGGCTATGTTATTAGATATTATTTTGCTGAAATAAATCTGTATGTGACTGTAAAAATCGATGATGAGCATTACAAGTCTATAATAAGTGATTGTTTTTGTCAACTAAACGTCGCAACTTTCCAATCGAATGCAATGTCTAAGATTTTGTGTTAAAAGTTCAAATTTCACATTTCGGTGATGTCATCTGGCCACAAAAATTATGCTATTTATAGTGTAATGAATGTTGTTGGATTTTTGGAAGGTTACACTGTTTGATGTTTATACTAACAAACTCGAAAGTTGGCGATAACCTATAAGCCAACATCCGCCAAGTTATGATCAAAAATTACGAAAATGTCATGGAAAATTACCCTAAAAAGAATCAACTATAAAAAGCTGTACAAAGCTATACTTAAGCATGTATGTCCGTACGGAATTTAAATATGGGGTGATACAGCTAAATCCAACATTGATGCAATTAAAAAACTTCAAAAAAAAGTACTAAGAACAGTAGTCAATGCTCCATGGTTCGTATAGTTCCAAAAAGTTTAGTCCACAACGATTTGCAGGTTTCTTCATTACATGATGAAATATCAAAATATTGCACAAAGTACAAAAGTAAATTGGAAATGCATCCAAAAATCCTGTACAATAATATTATGAGGGACCCAGGTCCTATTAGAAGATTAAAATATAAAATTCAATGCGACCTGTAAAATTATATAATAAGTAGTGATGTGATAAAATTATTAAACTTTATTGAATTGTAAGTAATTCAGATTGTAAATATTAAATGGAAAGCTGAAGAAGGTTTAGTGGCGGCTATTCCATTGAAATTAGTTTTCATAATTAATGAAATACACCCAGTTTTCTATATTAATAAAATAAAATCCAAAGATATCTATATCACCGCAGCCGCAAATGAGCTTATTGTGATAACCCACGTTTATTAGTTATTGTAACTAGTGTCTGGGTAATTAAGAATATTATTTAAAAAATTTTGGAAATTCAAATTGGTTCACTCTATATTTTTAAAGTCGAGAGACAATAACTACATGATATTTTTATGGATAGCTCCACCTTCAAAACAGAGTTAATTTTAGTACAGTTACAATTCGAGTTTTTTTTTTATTTATTTATTTACTGACATTTGTCAATTCCATTTCGATAACATTTTTATAATCTTTTACAAGAAAAATAAATAAATAAATTTAAAAAAAAATTGAGATTTAGAGTAATAAAAGAATAATGATTTCTATTTATACAAGTAGTGAGTGTAGAAGTCCAAATTATCGAAGAGTGTGAAGTAGTAGAATAAATAATATAAAGTACTAAAATATAATAAGGGTATGAAATAAAAGAATTTGATTTGATCGTAAAAAATTTTAATACGACCTTATCATGTTGCCATTACCACAGTACAAACATAAAAAAAAAAGAAAAACGAAAAAAAAACCAAATACATGAATAAAGTATAAACAATGGATTTTGGAAGTATGTAATTTCATTTACATAAATTGTAATACATATATGTAAAATATAACGGTTTATTTGTACACAAAATTTTTACAAACATAATCTATATATATATCTATACATATTCAGTTATATACAACTTAAAGAAAATTATTAACAATTCGATTTGAAGTCAGGCAGGTCAAGGATTTGTATTTTAAATTTTTGTTTATTTTTTCGTTATTGTTTTGCTTTTTTTTTATTTGCATTTTATGCAATTATGTAAGTATTTGATAGTACATATATATATATTATATATGCATAATTCTAAATGGTTAAAATTTTGTAAAGATATGCAAATTCCTTTTTTTTTTTATTTATTTCATCTTTTCTTCCCTCCTTTTTTTATATTTATGTTCAGTGTGCACAAAAAAAAACAATGTGAACCAATATAATATTCAAAAGACGAGGGCGATGATGACAGAAATATCCAAATAAATATACATATATGCAAAATTTATATTTCTTGTATTTTTTTAATTCAGAAACTGATATAACTATGTAGAGAACTACCCTTATTTTAACAACAAAATTAAAAGAAAATATTTAAAAGGAGTTTTCAGTTATTCTACTGACGTAAGACTCGTCCCAATTAAAAAAATTTAAAATTCAAATTTTTCATAAGTTTTGACAGGTTTTATATAAAAATTAAAATTCCGCTTTCTTACTAACAAAAAGTATAAATATTAACCAAAGAGTGTGAGACCTCATTCCGTTAAGATGTGGTCCAGTAAAATAACAAACAACATTATGTGGTGTCATGTGGTGGTGACACAAATTTATTGCATGTATAGTGTCACAAAATAATAATGTCAAGAAGCCATAGAATAATGACAGAAATATAGTTGGGAGAAAGAAAAACAAAATCTATAAAATGACAGGAACTGAAATGACTAGAAAAAGACAACTACAAAACATAACGGAATATAATATTGCAGGCTTTACTGAATTCAATCATGGTGTAAATATTCTAGTATAAGCTCTTAAAATATAGAATTAAAATTAATGTAAATAATATTGTACAAATATATTCATCATCGATCCTGTCGTTATTCAGCGGTGCATATAGCATCAACAAACTTCCTCCACCGAACTCGATTTTGGGTACGCCACTTGAGTTCACTCCAAGTTTTTCCTCGTGCACTTGTTTTGATTATTACTGTTCGGCACCACGTTGTTTTAAAACTACCACACTGTCTATGACCCTGCGGTTTCGTTCAGGTCGGCGAAATGTGTGGCCGATAATGGTGTTTAATCATTTCTCGGATTCCTTAATTTTTTGTTCATACTCACAATTTCTTGCTTGGATTTTTTTCTGCACAGAAGGTCGAAGTGCATAAATAATAGCTAAAAAGGCAAAGAAAATAAAGTAATAAGGAAGTTAAGAAACCATTGTCTGAACTGAACCAAATCTGAAATACTGTCATTACATCAGTACACACTAACAAACAATGTATAAAACAATTAAATGGCCAGTATTAGCATATGATTGATGCGGTTTGGTCGTTGACGGTAAATAATAACTAAACTAACTAAAATAAATAACTAACTAAATAAATAATAGCATCGTATATATAAGAGAATAAAACTTCTAAAAATCATGAAGGTAAAAATATTAAAAAACTGTGAATAAAAAAAAAATAGAAGCAACGATGAAATAATAAATACAATATAAAGACTAAGATGAGTAGAACATATCGTCAGAATCCAATAAAATATAGACCAAAGAAATACATTGTAAAAGAAGATAAAGGTGGATGAGCAATAGGAAAAAATATACCGGTAAACTTAATACTTGAAATTAGAGAACGCTTAATGGCGGTTCCGAATGGTGGAATATTGTTCAGCATACCTAAACCTCACCCTAAGTTGTAATTGCCAAGTGATGATGATGACTGCATCTGGTCTGCGTATAGAAAAATACTTTTCAGTGAATTGCAATTGTATGCGATTTGAACCATACAACACACTCTCTAAGCTGGTACATTCTATAAGCAAGTATCTTTAACACTCGCCTATCGATGCTAAAATCTTTTTTCTTTTCACAAAATTCTCTTCATTCCATTGAATACTTGATTGTAGGGTGTGAGAAAGTATTCTTTTAGCTACCGATTTACTACTTCATCTTCTACTACATCGTGCAACCGAGGTATAGGATTTAGTATTTTTTTCCCATGAACTAGAGACGACCATAGGATTGAGTATGATTTATACTATTACTTAATCCGTATAGAAATATGAAAAAATAAACACCAAAAGTCAAACACATACCAAAACAAAAATATTTTTTTAACTTTTATATTGGACTTAGATAAGTGCTTTATTATGGACTTTCAACCTAAATCAATTGTCACATGAAACCCCGGGGCATTCAAGTGTACTCAATGTGTCTACTCTATTATTACGATTAAAATGTTCATTGTGCAAGAAACAACCTAACAAATTTACAGAGGATGCTAAATTTTGGTTGAACTAAAAAAGAAAAGAATTTTCCGTCCGCTGATAGAGGGTGTTTTGGAAATAATATGACGCAGAGAAGATTGCCAAAGTAGTTACAAACAAAAAACTGTATGATTAGGGAGGGAAGGGAGTTGTGGAGGTATATTATTGATCATTCAACAATATTTCAATTCAGTTATTTACCTATAAAAACGCAATCGGGTATAAAGGTATAATTAATTAAGCTATATGCGGTTATGATTATTCAAAACATAAAAGCTAATAATTTAATTCTCACATATAGGCAGGCTACCGCGTCCCAAGCTTCACTAGGTTATCTGGATAAAATTCAAAATATGCCTTATGCCTAATTGGCGACTTTTTACCTTTCTTAACACACGTCGAAATGTTGGAACTCTTTCTCTCTTTTATAGATATATTGTTGGAGCCTATGAAATCTATGACATCGAAATATCGGCAATACAGTGCATTAAAAGAAGAGGGCACAAAGGTGCCAACATATTCATATATTCACGTATAGCCAAGCTACCTTCTGACTTCTCCAATTTTTAAATCAAGGCTTATCTATAGCTGTTACAGAAGCTTAACAAAGCTAGCGGAATGAAACAGAGTTACTTTTATGTGGACTCGTGGGCATGAAGGAATACAAGGCAATGAAGAGGCAGATGTCCTTGCAAAAACAGGTGCGAGGAGTCAATTCTTAGAATCAGAGTTAAATATTGCTCGTTTAAGCGCCTACTAACAAATAATTATTTCCAAGTGGGAAATTACAGAAACAGGAAACATATGTGATAATTGTAAGTCCTTGGCAATAATCCCATATGTTTTCTGTTTCTGTCTAAAGTCTTTTTCGTTCTGTCTAAAGTATCCAAAAACTGAATCAGGGAGACTAGATCCAATGCAAGAATGCTGACATGGTTTATCACAGGTTCATTCAATATGGTAGATCTTTCAGATGATTCAAGATTAGTAGATTGATCACAGACAGATGCAGTTTCTGCTTAGAAAAAGAGGAATCCTCCAATCATATTATATTTGTTTGTGACGCCTTAGCTTGCAAAAAATATAAATATTTCCACAGACGTTGCCTAATTCTGAAATTGACATCAGAGCAATAACAGTGTTTATCAAGAACATAGATCTACAATTCTGAGATAAGCGAGGAAGTATCATAAAACATATCTGAAGAGGTCGCAGTTACATCGAACTTCCCATTAATAAAAAAACAAAATGGTTGAGAATATCATCTCCCCCACTACTTTCGCCGCATTCATTTTGTTGTTTACTTTATAATCTCAATCACTTTTGACGCTAAAGCAGGATACTATCGAAATATCATTGAGGATAAAACAGTAATAACTGTAATTAATCCAAAATTATATTTTCAATTTTCTATCGTTTAGAATTTGCATCTCTTCTAAATTAACCACATATAATTTGTAGTCAGCCTTGTATATATGCAATATAAATTTAAATTTATTCCACAGCGGCTAACAAAACATTATCAGTAACAATTGAAGAAATTTAAATATCACTGTTAAAGCTATATATAAATTTTAATATATTTATTACCACATTATATACATAACTAACTACCAGTTATAAAATCTTATCAATTCTCTCATTTATTAATCTCTTTGTTTAGTAACACTCTATGATGACAAAAAAAATAATTAAACAAACATAAAACTTTAAGGATACACACACTCACAAACATATAACTATATTATATGACCTTTAATCAAACTTATTTTATTATCCTTTGTATTATGTTTTTGTATTGTACATAATATTACAGCTTTAGAACATCAAAAAGCAAAAAAAAACACTTTTTTTTCTTATGATGGCCAAAAACTTTTAATTAGATACAGCAAATTAATTTATTCATTTTAAAAAACAACAATAGAAACAAGAAGAAAAATAACAAAAATTATATCCAAACTATACTAAAGTTAATGTAGGGTGAAATTTCATATTTTCATTATGGGTTAATATTTAGGTAACCTTATCGTGACATAACGTCCTTGAATAGAACATCATCTAAAAACAAAATTCTTGTTGTCGCTTTTATTTTTTTTGTTTTTATGTAATATTAAGGAAGGTCCTTTTTTTTCTTTGTGTACATATGTATATGAATTTGTTTAAGTAAAATAATTTATGAAAAAAAATGGGAGTAAAAAAAAAATAAATAACCTGACCTAACTTAAACTAATTTACCGTTATTATTTACTACTAATTTTCTTTTTTTTTTCTGTTGTGTTAAGAACATTCTAGAAGTTCATCAACAAGTGAAGTAAGAGTTGCACAAAAGTAAAAAAAAAAAAAAATAAAAAACAAAAATGTTAAAATAAACAGGACTTTATTTTTGCTTTTTTTATTATTATTATGATGATTTGTATGGTGAGTGCATCCTTCAAAGGTAATATAAAAAATGTAAATGAAGTTTTCATAAAACGACAAAAAAAAAACATGGAATTCAAAAAGAAGTAGCTGGAAAAATACGGTAAAAATAAACCGAATAAAAATAAGGTATGATTAATTTCAAAGGGTTATCTAAAAATTATGTACAACATTTCGATTTATTTGCCAAAATCGATTTCGGCAAATAAATGCAAATATTTTTAAATCACTAGCAAATTTACCCGGGTCGACCACAAGATGTATCGATTTTACTTCAATTAAGTTTGATTTATGAATCGAATTGAAAAAAATTGGTTTATCAAAAATATTCTAATATTTTTTTTTTCACTACGATAACAAAATCAACAATACTACAACTTTAACTATACTTATATCAATATTATTTCTTTGTAAACAATATTTCGGTGTATTTTCTGATAAAGTATAAGCAAATACGTTCCTTGCTATTGCGGTATTCTTGAAATAAAGATATGTTCGCCTTTTCCACAATCAATTGGAATTGGTGCTTAAATGAAATGAGGATGCAAAGCTCTTATTCTTAATCTAATACCATAGTTTTAGCTGATTCAAGTTTCGTAGAAGCAATATTGAAGCTACTACTTTTAATTCCGATTGATGAGAAGGAACAACTTCATTTTCATCGATAACTGTATCTAACGATTTGTACACATGGGCACCCTAGAACGCTCTGCAGTATTTTCTGATTAATAAATCGAATAGTCACATTTATGTGGCTAATTCACATTAGACATGTAAAAATTTTATACTGCTTCCTAAGATTCCAAAATACTTTTTCAGAACAATACATATTTTTTTTTTTTTTTTTTTCCAGATAGTAGTAAATCATTGAAAGAGGCTTCAAGGACTACCTATTACCAGGGAAGGCAGTTTGAAGGACTGTGGACTTTAACCCACTAAAAACTGCTATCATTATTGCAACATTAAAACTAGTCTTATAGACTAACCATTAATTTACATTTAACTCAAAGAAACTAAGATACCTTTGATCTACCAAAATCCAATAAGGTTTTAATAGATAAAAGGTTTTAACCTAACTCAAGTGGTCTTGTTCGTTTTAGTCGCTTCACAAAGTTTTGATTGTCAATTAAGCTAGAAGCTTCGGTATTGACATGTTGGATCAGACGAGTTTTATGCCGTGCAGCGCATTTCATTATTTCGTCTTTTATAGATGAGATCTTCAGATCTCGATGAATATCGGTATTGCGAACATACCATGGAGCATTGACTATGCTGCGCAGTACCTTATTTTGGAACGCTTGGATAGTTTGAATATGGATTTGTTTAGCACATCCCCATATTTGAATACCGTATGCCCAGACTGGCTTCAATATTTGATTATACATCAAAACTTTGTTATAGGTCGAGACCGTAGAATTCCGCCCAATCAGCCAGTATATTTCTCTATATTTGAACTGGAGTTCTTGTTTTTTGATTTTCACATGCTTTTTCCATTTCAGTTTTGCATCCAAGGTCATGCCAAGATATTTAGCTTTATTCTCGTATGGAATCACGACATCATTAATTTTAACTGAGAGAGGAGTTACTATGTTTTTATAGGTGAAGTTTACATGACTAGATTTGGCTTCATTTAATTTAATTTTCCATTTTTTGCACCAGTTGGAAATTTCGTCATTAGCTTTTTGAAGTTTGTTTGTAGCTTCTTCTATAGTAGAACCAACTGCCATCAACGCTGTGTCATCTGCAAAGGTTGCTATTTTTATATTTTCTACATCGGGTATATCACAGGTGTATAACAAATATAAAATTGGACCCAGTATACTACCTTGCGGTACTCCAGCTTTTATATCTCTTAGAGAGGAGTATTCATTCTCATTTTTAACTCGAAAAACTCTATTTGAGAGATATGATGAAAATAATTCAACATAATTTTTAGGGAGCAAACAACTTAGCTTTTTGATGAGTCCTTCATGCCAAACTTTATCAAAAGCTTGGGCTACATCTAGAAATAATGAAGAACAAATTTGTTTATTTTCCAGTGCCTTTCTATAACGTCTGTTATTTGATGTACTTGATCTATTGTTGAGTGTTTTTGCCTAAACCCAAATTGGTGATTAGGTATTATATTCCTGTTTTCTATGAGGGGTTGAATCCTTCTCAATAGTAATTTTTCAAACAACTTCGATATTGTAGGGAGCAAAGATATCGGCCTGTAGGATTTGGTGTCGTTAGCAGGCTTTCCTGGTTTTTGGATCATTATTATCTCGGCAACTTTCGATATACTAGGTACGTGTTTAAGCTTAATACAGGCATTCATTATATATACCAAGAGTGTGAGAACTTTGTTGGGTATATTTTTTAGCACATTTGAAGTTATTAAATCAAAACCTGGGGCTTTATTTAATTTTAGGTTTTTTATTTCCTTAGTTACTTCTTTCAATACATATATGTTTATTTTTTATAGGGTACCTATGAATAAATTTTCAAGTCTGTAACACAATCTTTTTTTGAAACATTCCTGATAGAGTATGTAAATGTAAATTTTCATGTATGTAACACAATTGGTTTTGAAAATATTCCTGAGACGTACGTGCTAGGAGTTGTACAGTAGCAACCCGAACCAGTCCAAATTTTCGAAATCAATAACAGTCGTATTTCTTTATTTGTTTTTGTTAGGTTTTTAAGTATTATGTTGGCATAAGCGGTTATGGTTTGTTGGCACAGATATAAAACTTAAAGTCAAGAAATAAAATAGTTCATAATAGCTGTTAATTTTCCGTGTAAGCTGAATAGTTCTGAATAATTTCAAATAAATTAAAACATCACCGATTTCTATTAACTATTTCCAATTTATTAATGTTAATTTTTAACTTCGGGTTATATATATATGCATACTAGTATAATGCTGTTCTACTAAAGTAGAAGCTAATCTACTAAAGTTTGGGTGCAGTTTAAAAAAGTATGAACATTACAATTTAAATATCTCATTACAAGTAGCATATCCGTAATGCACCGTAATGCATTAATATTATTTTCTCACTACATTTTACTTCTACTTCCAACTACTTCCATAATACATACATTAAAAAAATTGATTTATTCTCTCAATTCTCATTAGCAAGCCATACACACAAATGAATTCAAAATCGTGTACATTCCTAATGCGTGCGCGAAAGAACGTTTGTGTATTAGTAAACATATGGAGAAGATTGCGTTCGCGTATTCTGTACTTAAAACTGTACAGTGTATGTGTATGTGTGTACATGCAAGATTAACCGTGCTCAATCACGTAGGCGTGGAGTTTACGTTTATAAGCTATAAGCCGTTCTTCTGCCGATATGCTTTCTCTCATTTGTGTATTTTGTTTTTGGATGTACGGTTTGTTCAAATTTAAAAGAGTATCAAATATTTCCGCATCCATTCTCAAAGAATTATATAAATCTTCTGGATTATTTTGCCTTAACTCTTTAAGTAATTTCACGTCACTAAAATTTTTTCTATTTTTTAACCATTGTTTTTGTCCAATTTTACGTTTCTTTTTGGAATTTTTAAATTTTATATATTTTAAATATTTTAAAGCAAAAACTACAGTTACTTTACTTGCACTCATGATTAAAATAACCAGAAAACTGTTTGATTTGAATTTGGAGTGTTCAAATTTTACCACACGTCAGTCCAAAATTTTAATTACAATAACAATTTGAATGCATGAACTTAAAGCTTTGAAACGAATGTATTCGCGCAGGCAAGAGTTTACAGTGTATAGGTAAACAATACGCTACGCAAGATTGCAGGAAAAACTCACACTTTTGCGTACAAGTTTGCGCGCAAGTAAGAATTTGTGGTGTATGGCCTACTATTCTTTCATTAAGAATGAACTGTTTTTTTACATTATTATTGTTGTTGTTATAAAAGGCTTCAGACAAAAACGAAATTAGTATAGAGGATGGTTCAGTTGAGAGCAGAAATATTTTAAGGGGCGAGATTCCTTGCAGTATTTTAGGAAAAAAATTGTTCTAGAAGAGTGGTCTAACTTTAAATTTAATCTGGGCTACAGAGGGTTAAAGAAAATCGGATTAGAAAAATTATGTCTTAACAATATCCACTACACCACCGGAAGAATTGGAACTAGAGCAACATCTTCTTCATGACTTTTTTATACGCCTAGTCAACGGAATGTATTGGATGAGTATCAGACTTACCGTTTTCGAATAATAGCTGCACAAACTTAAAATTTTGCTTTTAAAAACTGAGCATTTTGTAAAACTCGTTAAGTTTTTTTATTTTTTTTTTATTATGTTGATGCAGTTAGATCTTCCCCTACAACTTTTTCATACACAACTTTCATATGAGACTTGCCGTTTTTCAGTCAAGTCATATTTAATAGTTGGGTAACCCGTGTTTTAGTAGAAAAAATAATAACTAAAAGTTGAATATTGTAACAATTTTATTTTTTAGTCAAAATTACTGAAATTTTCTATGACTCACCACCCTGTATATAAAATTCAATGAAATACACAAGAGCATTTACATTTGTGTTATAAATTAATATTTGTACAAATTCGTCCAACAGCACACCGTTTTAAATAAATAAATCAATAAATATTTAAGCATAATAAACAAGCAAACAAAAAAAAAAATAACCTGCATAAGCAAGTTCTGAACCATACATCCTACTTTCTAGTTTTTAATTAGTTTTTATAATCGTAACCAACCCCTCATATCGATTGCGTGTTAATAACTTTTTCACTATAACTATAAAGAATTTTAATATAAATTAAATACAATTGTTTAAATATTCACCAGAAGTCCCAACTTCAATTAAATACAAGAGAAAATGTGATATTAAATTCTCATGAACCTATATTATTCATTACGTAATTAATGAATAACCCTTTTATCTATACAAAATCAACCATAAATATAATTTTATTTAAAAAGAAAAATAATATTTTTCCCTTTGCGTTTCGTTTTTTTTTTTTTAATAAAGTTGAAAAAACAAAAACTAAAATTACAAAAGTTACCGTTATCTAGAATATCAAGTTACCTTAGAGAAATAAATAAAAAAAAAAAATAATAATAAAATGAATCCTTTTTACGTTTTTCTTCTATTTGTTTCTGATGTTCGTGCATCAGTTGATTGTTTAAATAGAATCATCATAATATCCTTTTTTTTTGTTCTTTTCTATTACTAAATAATAAATTTAAAAAAGAAAAAAACAGATAAAAAAATACAAAACAAAATATAAATTTATTCCGTTATATATTTTTTATAATATTTTATAATGTAATATGGATACAGAGTGATTACCATTTCAGTGTACACGTTACATGTCATTGTTTAGATTTTAATAGTAGGGAACATTTTTGTATGAAACTTGGGTTCATGCTCGAACGATATTTTAGCTTTTTTGGAGGCTTAATTCCTGCTTTTACGGGCTTAATTTAATATTTCAAAGATTTCTATAAATTGGTTAATAATTTACATAACCCAAAAACTAGTGCTAAGAAATTCTACAAAGCAATTAATGTACTTGATATAAATCAACTAATTTACTCCGGAAAATCCAAATGCATATCTACACAATATTCCAAATAATAATTTGAAGTCAAAATTAATTTTTAAAATAGGCAAAATATACCTTTACTACAAATAAACAACAGTATAAATAGATAACAGTAGAACGCAATAGATACTATAAAATTTTTCCAACACTCTTCCCCTAGAAATTAAAAATAGTAAAAATTCCAACACGCTCGCTCATGAAAACTAAAATTCTTTTTCGTTTCAACAGGAAGCTGATTTGCAATGTGGTAGGAATAATATTTGGATACTGCACGGACGGATATTAGTAAAGAAGTACATACCTTTATAAAATTGAACTAACCGAAAGCAACTTGTGTCGAATATGTGAAATAGAAAATGAATCAACCACTGAACAATATCCTTAATGAAATAATCATCAAATCGGGATTCAGTTGAATTATTATTTATTAATCACAATCAACTTGTTTGTGGCTGCGGTGATAGTGATCAGATCCCTAACCCTTATATATATATATATATCAGGCACGAAGCGTCCATATATTGAGTTGAATGAGTGCTTCCCCAAATGAAATATTATTTATTATTTTTTCAAGCTTAATATAAAATTTATATTTAATTTAATATAAAAATTACTTAACTACAAAAATTCAAATCGAATGAAATAAAAATTTCAAGCAAAAATTATATGCATAGATATTAACTACATTATGTATGTTTAGAAAATAAAGCCTATATAAACATCATTATTTTCTATTAATTCTTTCAATCATACAAGACAACAAGAGATATTCAATAACCACAAATTTAAAATATTTGAAAATAATGCCTATTAAAAATCATTATTCTCTTACCAATATGCTATACCTATAATAATTATACATAATAGTTACATTGCATAAAAATATAATGACAAATTAAATATCATTCTGCTCAGTTCTCTTCTCATTTACAATATGCATGCATTCAAACACACTGTCTCTGTCTCTATTTAGTTTGCTAGCAACAACAACAAAATAATAAATGAAGCGACAATAAAATAAAATCTTAGAAGAAAAAAAATTTGATTGAGTCGCTGATATTCATTCCAAATCTACCTGATATAATTAGAAAATATCTGATAGAAAATAGATTATCTAGGGAAACAACAACAAAATATTGCATGACACAAAATTAATTTACAAATAAAAAAAAGTAGCAAGGAATGAATTATTTTTGTGCATTATTGTGGTTGTTGACTTAAATGAGAATTAACATTTATATAAATAATGTATGTAGTTTTGGGTTTTTTTAAAAAAAAATTGATTGAGTCGCTGATATTCATTCCAAATCTACCTGATATAATTAGAAAATATCTGATAGAAAATAGATTATATAGAGAAACAACAACAAAATATTGTATGACACAAAATTAATTTACAAATAAAAAAAGTAGCAAGGAATGAATTATTTTTGTGCATTATTGTGGTTGTTGACTTAAATGAGAATTAACATTTATATAAATAATGTATGTAGTTTTGGGTTTTTTTAAAAAAAAATTGATTGAGTCGCTGATATTCATTCCAAATCTACCTGATATAATTAGAAAATATCTGATAGAAAATAGATTATCTAGGGAAACGAAACAACAACAAAATATTGCATGACACAAAATTAATTTACAAATAAAAAAAAGTAGCAAGGAATTAATTATTTTTGTGCATTATTGTGGTTGTTGACTTAAATGAGAATTAACATTTATATAAATAATATATGTAGTTTTGGGTTTTTTTAAAAAAAAATTGATTGAGTCGATGATATTCATTCCAAATCTACCTGATATAATTAGAAAATATCTGATAGAAAATAGATTATCTAGGGAAACAACAACAAAATATTGCATGACACAAAATTAATTTACAAATAAAAAAAGTAGCAAGGAATGAATTATTTTTGTGCATTATTGTGGTTGTTGACTTAAATGAGAATTAACATTTATATAAATAATATATGTAGTTTTGGGTTTTTTTAAAAAAAAATTGATTGAGTCGCTGATATTCATTCCAAATCTACCTGATATAATTAGAAAATATCCGATAGAAAATAGATTATCTAGGGAAACGAAACAACAACAAAATATTGCATGACACAAAATTAATTTACAAATAAAAAAAAGTAGCAAGGAATTAATTATTTTTGTGCATTATTGTGGTTGTTGACTTAAATGAGAATTAACATTTATATAAATAATGTATGTAGTTTTGGGTTTTTTTAGAGAGTGGTATTGATATGTGTTAAGTAATTCTGTAGTTTTTTGTTATTGAATGCTACATTGTTTATTTTCAGCCATAATTTTGTTTTATGCAGTTTTGAAACAATTTGTTAACAAATGTACAAATTTAAAATGTTTTTTTTTTTTATTATTTATAAATAATTGGTAAGCCAGTGCTTGCTCTACTATAACAACAACAACAATAAAACATGTGTAATCAGCATTTTTCAATAAAATCTTATAATTCGTATACGAGGTATTTTCCAACATTAATATAGAAAATTTATAATCACACTTTTTTTACATTATTTTCTTAAAGTCAGAGCTTAAATTAAAATTATATTTTCAGATGAATATATACAATAATAATAATAACAAAAACAGTATTTTCGAAATATTAACATTTTAAATTGAAACAGAATTAAAGAATTCTTTTAATAAATATTCCCAACTTTGTAAATTTATAATAATACTTCATAATAACTACTTCGGTTGAGCCATCGTTTTTCTGCCTAAACAGAATTAAAACTACTTTGCGAAATAGATGTGAACAATTTTGACTGTCGAAATTAGCAAAAATTTCAATAGAAAAAGAAAAGCCAAGTGCTTCCCCAGTTGAAAATTCCACGCACCGTCACTGATATATATATATACATATATATAAATCTAATAAATCCAAGAAGACATATGAAAAACGATGAACTGAAAAACGACGAAGTTTCCAAGTGTAGAATGTTATCCTAAGAATTAGGGAGAGCTCAAAAAAGCAAAAAAGTTTCTGTTATCTTAGTTTTTAATTTGTGTGTATGTACATATTTCCTCAGCCAGCATAATATACTAACCTATTGCTATGGTACTTCTAAATGAAGGCTGATCCTTGTAAAATCCTCGTAAATCCAAAATATGAAAAAAAAATTAGAAAACGCCACCATCTTGAATTAATAAAAAATATAAAAATTCTTAGTTAGTAAACTCCTGTAACCGAAAAACTTAAAATGGTATGTTGTTAAAATTATGTTTCATGATTTCTCATTCTAAGTATATTATTCTGCTATTTAAAATTTCAATTAATTTTATGTCCCATCTCATCTTGAAACGAAATGATAATCCAATTTATAAAAAATTTTTAAAAACCAAAAAATTTAATTGAAACCTCCTCATATCTCGTATACCAGAAAGCAAGCTTCACAATTTATACCTACTAAAAAAAACTAAATAACGGTATTCAGCAGTATGTGTGAATCACACTGTATTTACTGCTACAATAATAAATATAAAAAAATATTGTAGATTTACCCTAAAGTAAATCCCATCAATTTTCTATCAACTAAATGGTGTACAGTCATTTACTGTCTTTACTCTTAACGTAAATAATAACGATACAAGTATTTATTTATATCAATATTATACATACACATACTTACATCTATGCATATATATGTATTATTTGAAATATATGAAACGGTAGAAGCTTTAACTAACGACAGCTAGCTAAACCAAAATCAATATTTCACCTGAAAAGATAATTTTTTTTCTTTTTACTTTTTTTAATTTTTAATTTTTGATTTAAGTGCACTTGCATTAAAATGAATTCTTTAGAAATATAAAAAATTTAATCGTAATGTTAATTGTCAAAAATTGTTTATATTATGAAATGACATTTAAGTGAGGCAATCAAAACTTTATTAGATAGTTTTAAATGAACGAAACCATTCGAACTGTGTTAGGCTTAAATTTTTTATCTATTAAATATGGGATCTAGTTTTATTAAAGATATCTGAAGTTATGGAGCCAAAATTCTGTTGGTGGTTAGTCTCAAACAATTTTTTTTTTAAATGAGTTAAATTGGACACAGAGTAAACCGTTCCCCGAACAATAGAACTACAACTAAAATTTTTTTTCATAATTTGAATATATTTCCAATATCTAAAAATATTTTTCATTTGACATCATTTTCTAGTTCTTCTGTGTTACCTAAGTGACTGTTGGCGACCATTTACAATGATTTTACAAAAATTAGCAATCACATTAATTAATTTTCTATCTCTGTCATTTGCTGTGTGTGTAGTAGTTTATCGATTTTACTGGGGCTTTGTTTCTCCACCATAACAATTATTTCTTTCTAACGCCACACTTTTCTTCTAATTATAATTAATTATTGTACTTTCTATTCTGAATTACATAACCAAAATAAACTTCTGAACATTGTTTCACTGGAAAATATAGCTTTAGATTTTTCTGGAGCCTCCAGAGAACTTCTTCGGTTGCAATTATCTTGGCTTAAGAAGAAATAAAGTTTCTTAATAGACATAGGTAATTCCGTATCTCAAATGCCTCAATTTTGTTCTTTATAACTGTTAATGTCTACCAAAGCAGTTTAAGCATATATAACAAACATATAGTTACTTATATTTTTACTTTTTTACAAAAGAAAAGAAAAAATATATAATAAGGGTATCCAATCTCAGTAGTCGACAAAGATTGTAGTTACATAAAATGTTTGAAATTCCAATTAAGCTTTAGCATACTTTTAGGCAAAACCATTTCTGCTTACGCAGTATCATTTAGCTACACTGTTACTACATATATAGAAACTATACGTTCATGTATCACAATTCTCGATATAGCTTATAAATAAGTTTTAAAAGGGATAACATCCACAACCATAATTCGTTGATGCAACTTGTGGCCTTATATAAGTTTGTAGCGAACCATTAATACAAACCGGATCATTACCTAGTCCACAATTAAACCTGTGTATGTAATAAATCTGTATATACATATCTAAAAAAAAAAATCGGAGACGATTCCATCAAAACCTAATCTTTTCCAGACCCAATATCACATTTAATTATATCCTTGCTCATAAAGATGATCGCAGATCCAACAATTATCTGTACAAACATATTCCAGCAGACCATGTTTCAGAAAACCGGCTTACGCTTTGAATACAAAAAAAAATTAAATGTATCAAAATAGATTTATGGAATAAAAGTCGAGTTTCCTTTCACTAATCATTTGTATTTATTTTGCAAATAAATACAAATAACAGAAGAAGGAGGTAACATAGAATCAACAATTTTTAAAATCGCAAGAGGTTACGAATGTGAAAAGGATAGAAAAAGGAAAATTTTAATTAAGAAACTAAACAAGCTAAAAGGAATCAACGATACCCAGAACAAAACACAAACACCAAAATTTAAAATAATACCGAACTTTGTAGTGAATCAATCTAAGGCAGTCTTCTCTGTAGAAGAAATGCACCTTTTAAATAAAGGTTTAAACTACGCTTTAAAAAGTAGAGTTCCCCGGGAAGAGATAATTGTAGACATTGAATCAAATATAAAATATTTGAATGAAGAATGCAAAAATGACATTAGGGGAGAAATTAAAAAGATCATCAAAAGTGAATGTCAAACAACAGATAGGAAAACTTGTAAAGAACAACAAATATTGAAATCGCTAAAAGAAAAACCAGTCCATTACTTAAAAGCAGACAAAGGAAACAAAATAGTCATTAAGGATAAAGAGGAGTATGAAAATCTGGTAGAAGAAAAACTTAAATCCGGGAACTTTTTCGAACTTAGAAAGAATCCCTTGCCAGATTCAGTAAGAAGAGTAGAAAAAATTCTAAAAGAATGTAAGGGTAGCATAGAAAAGATAACAAACTTAAGAATGCCGAACCCTTCATTGCCTAGAATTAGATGCCAACCAAAAATTCACAAAGATGGAAATGAAATGAGGGAAATAATTGCAGATTCCAACTCACCAACATACAACATAGCAAAATGGTTAGTAGCAGAGTTTAAAAACCTAGGAAGAGAAATGAGCACAAGAGCTATAAAAAATACAGCTGAACTGATCGAAGCAATAAAAGATACCGAAATAGGGGAAAGTGAAGAGCTAGTATCATTTGATGTCAAATCACTTTTCCCTAGCATACCAGTTAAAGAAGCCATTATAAAACTAGAGGAATGGCTCAACAAAATGGATGATTCGAGGGAATGGAAACAAAAAACCAAATGCTACATAAAATTGGCAGCCCTTTGTATGAATGAAAACTATTTCATGTTTAGAGGGAAGTATTACAAAACCACAAAAGGCACAGCTATGGGAAATCCACTATCTCCTATATTGAGCGAAATCTTCATGAATTTTATAGAAGAAAGGATAGTAGAAGAAGGAATTATGCCCAGGATCTGGATGCGATATGTAGATGATATTATCGCAGTAGGGGAAAAAACCAAAATGGAAAGTTTACTTGTTAAACTCAATAACATCCATAACAACATAACTTTCACAATGGAAAATGAAAAAAATGGCGAAATTCCGTTCCTAGATATCAAATTAATTAGAAGGGAAGGAAAAATAAATTTTGATATCTATAGGAAAATTACGACAACTGAAAGAACTATCACTTCCGATTCAAACCACCCCCATGGACAAAAGATGGCAGCATATCATACAATGATTAACAGACTACTGACCACACCTTTATCAGAAGAAAACTTCAAAAAGGAAAAATTATATATTGAGGACACAGCAGAAGTAAATGGATTTATGAAAGAAAATGTTGAGAAAATAATAAAGAAGAAGATCCATAGAACTGAAATGGAAAATCTCTCAACTTTATTCGAACAAAACAAAAATATGGAGAAGCCAAAACGAATCTGTGTAGCACATTCCGCATACACAAAAAAATTTAGCCATATATTTAAGAAATACAACTTAAATGTAGTCACTACTAGCAGAAATCTCAAATTATGTAATCTGTTAGGATCTGCTAAAGATAAGAAAAGCATAGAAGAAGTAAGTGGTATATACAAAATATCATGCCAAGATTGCACAAAAACTTACATAGGACAATCCAAGAGGTTAATTACAGTTAGATTCCAGGAACATATGAGGGAAGCACAATTGGCGAGGAAAAGAAACTACACGAATTTTAGGTCAGCTGTAGCGCAACATATAGTTGAAGAAGAACATCATATAAATAAGAATAGTTTAAAATTAATAAAAGAGGTAAACAAAAATAATAAACTAGATATGTATGAAAGCTTGGCAATATCTAGAGAACCTGTTAACAACAGACTTAATAATTATGTAGGTAGTGGATTCTCGCCATTATTTAGATTACTTTAAAATTAAAAATCAGGTTCAGGTAGAATTAAGATCATAAATACTAGAATAAGGGTTATTGCGTAAGACTAGTTTAAATGCAATAAATAATAATTATACAAAAAAAAAAAAAAAAAAAAAAAAAATTTAATAAATAAAACACTATAGATTAGGTAGCACTATTAAGGAATTACTATTGTTAACAAAATGAGCATATTATTGAGGGTTCAAATTATATAATTATATGTAAGGATTAGTGTAAATATTAATTAGTCGCAAAGCACTGATGAAGGAAGTAAGTTGCTTCCGAAATATCGATATTTGCAAAATAAATACAAATGATTAGTGAAAGGAAACTCGACTTTTATTCCATAAATCTAAACATATCACTAAAAACATTTCTGATTATCAAAAACAATTAAGTATCAAAATATAATTATTTTTAGGGTTGAGGAATTTGAAATTGGATTCAAAATCTTTTTTTGTATTGATACTGCGAAGCTTCTGACATTAACTCTACATAAGAGTCATGCTCTCTCATTTTATCGATGTTTTAACGTGTTCTCTTATATTTTATCGAAGCTTCAAAAACGTACCCTCATATAAAAAACACCTATTATTACTTTTGTTTTTTTTCTTTTTAAATTAAGACCGACCGACATAGGTTTTTTTCAGTTCATTATTTTCTCACCACAAAATTTAACAAAATAAAAATTTTAAAAACAAAAACAATAATAAAAAAAAAACAAATAAAATTTTTTTTCTATATTTTGTGCAACTCAACCAATCAACCACGTACCTAAAACTAAAAACTGTTAGTAAACTATCTTATAAAAATTTCACCTCTAATTGACCTTGGCATTATTAGAAAAGTTTTATTTACAAAAACAAAACCAAAAAAGAAGAAAAAAAAATTAAAATAAAACAAAAAATAAAATAAGCAAAGTTTTTCTTTTAGTTGCAAGTTGCAATGCAACTGGAAAACTAAAAATTTTTCCCTAGGATATTAAGAATTGAATTGTTGTAGGTTAGGGAAAAATGTTTACAAAACAAAAAAAAAAAAAAACAATAACAACAAATGATAATTTTTCTTTTGGGATTTTTATTAATCCAGACCAATAAGCCAGAGCAATTGCAGCTCGAGAATACAAGAAAGAAAAAAAAAGTAAAAACAACAACAACAACAAATAAAAGAAAATTTTTACAAACTGAATTCAATTTGTTTTCATAGAATCGTAATACTCGTTTGAGGTATAGCAAATTTATCATGTCCCTTAGAATTTTAAGACAGATTACAATATTATTTAGTTATATAGTTAGTTGAATAAATGAAGCAATTAGTGTGACGTAGTTTTTGATTATCTATAAGAGATTAAAGATTTGATTAATTTTGAAATATTTTTATTTGTATACACTTTAATTTATTCGTAATTTGATTGAAATGATAACATTGGTTTGGATATGTTATAAAAAAAAAATATGTTTCAAATTTTGATAATCATCCTAATATTAATTTTCTTTAATTCAATTATAGCAACAATTTACCATTATCAATCTTGAACCATTTTGATACTTCCGCCGTGAAGATGTTAGCATTATTTTTTAATTCACACAAGAAATTCCAAGAATTTTGAACCGTTCCATTACTGAGTCCTTGGTTTTTTCTACATTACCTTTTCAACGCAGTTTCATAGCACGCTTGGAATTTTTCTACTTCTTCTTTCTGTGTTAGGTATGAGTCTGTTTGTAACCGTATTACATGTGTTGAGATGTTGAATCGTCGCTCAAATGTTCCAGTGTTTCCAATGAGCTGTTTGTAACCATATTACACGTTTTGGGATATTAAATCCGGTGCTACGATATTCCGATGGTCTGAATAGTTGACCGTTCTTTTGTCATTGTGTGCTGTCTTGGATAAACTTTGATTTCAAAATTGATTCTCAAAATGTTGATTTTTGTGTAAAGTAAACGAAAAAATGATGAAGAATAGTGCAATAAGCATAATAACATGAAGGAGGAAATGGAAACAAATCTTGATATCGAAAAATAAAACAAAAACATCAGTAAACAACTTTAAAATCTCTGAACTCAAAAATAGAAGTAGTTCTTTATGTCGAACAGTATCCAAAAATGTTGAATATACTTGCTCTAATGGCAATATTTGGCAATTCTTCTTCAATCAATTTCTTCTGATGTGCAACATAATTCACTACGAATCATCCTACATCCCTCCGCCCAAATTATTTTTATTCATCTTTAATGTCCTGCGATTTCTTCAGTAGGGGATAAACTTCTTTCAATAATTTCTTATTTGCCGCTACTTTCTTCAGTTGGAGTCACACATTCAAATTTCAGTTGCGGTACTTATAACGATAACAATATAATTTCACATGCGAATATCGAATCAAGAAAAAACTAAAAGTTATTAGTCTAACCAGCGTAGACGTATTGAAAATTGTTCGATATGTTCGATTGAAAACAGGACGGTTGAGCTGTCACTAGAAATTAAACAGATTTGAGAGACGGCCATTTTAGATTTAACGTAAATTACTTATGACAAAATTAAGATTGTTGATTAGGTTCAAATGAAACAATGTGCACTTAAACCACTTTCCTAGTTATCTAAATTTTTTATAACCGTTGCCGAGATTTCACACAGACTAATTGTGATGGAATGAATATTAATGAATTAGTTTAACTGAAACCGCATGCTTTACTCTTTTGACGTCCATCAGGAATTATAATTACTATCTTTCACCAAAAAAATACAATTCAGAATGAACAGATTATAATATGGAATAAAACAAGAATGAGTAGTTTTTGGTTTGAATCCTAGGTGGAGAAAAGTAGAATAAATCGTTAATTTATTTAAAAAATAAATTATTTTAATTTTACACGTTGTGGAGCAGTACGTAGAGCTCCCGCTTTTCAACCGAAAAGTGTCAAATTTGATTCCCGATGAAAACAAAATGCTTTATAGGTTGTTCGACTTAATACAGTTAGTATCCGGGTATGAAAGTTTGGATATACCGGGTGTTCTAGAGCATGCGTATCAGCTTTTTAAGAGGAGAAGGAGCCGTTACTTTCGAGTTTCTTATTTTTGTCGTAGAATCCAAATTTACATAAAAAAATACCCCTTCCCATTTGAAAATCTCGATTTCGGCCAATTTTGGCGATTTTTGGTCTTAAAAAAACCCTTTGCGGTCCTTCCCGGAAATTGAAAATATCACCAATCGATAGTGCACCCTTAATTTACTTAATAAATTTTTTTATTAATTTTAAAATAACGGCTCCTTCTCTTAAAAAGCTTATACGCATGCTCTGAAACAGCCGGTATAGTAATATGCTAACAAACTGATATATCAAATACAAAATAAGTTATTTTTAAAACTTATTTATAAAACCAGTATTGACTAGTTTTAAAATTCCCAGAGATGAGAATAACCAAAAATGTATGTTATTCCAGTCACTCTACACTGAGTGTCCTGGATATAATTATTCTTTATTTCTCTACGATTTAAAATGGTACAAAAAAAAAAAATCAATAACATGGTTTCCTAAAGGTATTTTAAAATCGATTACAATTAAAAATTTTGAATTCGTTTACACAAAAATATTTCTCTTACTTTCCTTTAACAAATTTTATTTAATTCCTGTGGACATTAAAAATTATTTTTCAATAATATAAAAATTTATTAGCAAAACTACGTTCTCTTACAATTATTTTTTTATTAGATTAAATTAGATTTATTCATGATGGTTGGGTACTACCTCTATATCACCGCAACCATAAATGACCTTATTGAGATTACTTGTGGCATAAAAACCATGCATTTGAAATTCGAACGACAACTGATTTATTGATTAGACTTACGACAATCTTCAATGGTATACTTAGCAATTCTCATTGCTCGGAAAATGCTGTTTGCAGGTAGTTAAGGGTACTTCGGCGAAAGTCTTCGCAGTCACAAAGCCAAGCAAAGATATTAAATGTATATTAATTGAATCATTACAATTCATTCTTATTTCTTTTTTGGCAATTGTGGCATGTGATCAAGACCGATATTAAAATATTATCGATCTATTCCATACATTCTACTTCTGCATGTATCAAAAGACAAGGGATATGTATTGGTTAATAGGAAGACAGTCCAAACTAAGCCTGTACTCCAAGCTTCAAATATATAATAGTATTAATAATAATTATAATTGAGCCCATTTGGAGCTATGGCACCCAGCTTTGGGGTTAAACTAAAAAATCTAACTTATTAGCAATAAGCATAATTATAAGCTTAATTTGCTTATAATCATAGCAAACGCATATATAAATCAAATGATGATATCCACAGAGATCTCAAGGTAAAAACAATCAATGAAGTCATTAGCAATCATTCTCTGAAGCACGAACACAGATTGGTTCTACACATTAATTAAAAGGCGATTGAGATATTAAATTGAACAAAAGATATATGAAGGCTGAAAAGGCTGAAACCCCACGATTTAGTGGGTTAAAATAAAAACATGGAGCAGAAATATTGATTCCTGTAAACCCACACAGGTCTTGCTTTTTAAGTACTGTTTAAATGTAGTAATAATGTATTGTAATATGTAATAAGATTGTACTATAATAACCTTCACAACCTAAAAAAAACAAAAAAATGTATGATATTTTCGGCCAAACAAATTTAATGAAGATAATTTAATGATGATCTTAACTGTGGGCTGTGGGCTATGGCCAATTATTGTTCCTAACATGATACGTACCTGATATTTCTTAAAACCTAGAAGATCTCAGTACTTCATACAATTTTCTGATAATTATTTTATTAAGATTTATAATGATTAAAGTACCACCAACACCAACACTATGTTTACAAAAGATTGAAAAATGGTAAAAACAACAACAACAAATATAAAAAAAATTAAACCCACAAAGAAGTGAATTCGTTAATGATAATGTACTGAGTAAAAAAAGTGAATAAAAAAATTTGGATAAAAAGAAAAAGACAAAATATTCATCACAGGATATTCTAACAAGGATATAGCAATATCAATTTTAAAAATGCATTTAAAAATGTGCAAAGTTAATTAGTTCTTTGCAGGGGAGGGGGAATGAACAAAAAATTAATTTCTATTTAATTAATTTTTTTTGTTGTTTATGTTCCCTTAAATTATACTAAAGAAGTCTTTTGTACTGAAGCTTCAAGGTTTGAATATATTGTACAGAACTTCTTTTGAATGTTCTTAATTTTTTTTTCCCTATAAATCTTCTGGGGTTTTTGTTTTTTGGTTTCTTTTTATGTTGAGATGAAGGGAAAAACCAGAGAAAAAAAAATATATAACAAACAACAGAAGGTCGAATAACAAGTTAATTTGTAAAAAAAAAAAAAATTTATAAGGAATTTTAAAATAAATAGAACCCACACACCACAATATTCTTCAATATTTCACCTCCATTACCTCTACAGTACTTAATTTTTTTTTTCCTTTTTATACTCAATATTATGTCCTCTAAAATACAAGTACATAACTGTGATTTTCTATTTTTTGATCGTTTTATTTTTTTTCTTTTTTTTTTAAACAAACATCCTGTGACATTATTATTTTTTTATTTTTGTTTTTTTTTTTTTGTATTTCAAATGACTTTGTAGAGTCCTTCAAATCAGCATGCAATAATAATTGAGTTCTTTCTTTGAGAGTTTTTTTTTAAAAACAGTAAAAAAAAAAAGAGTAGTTTTTAAATATCAAAAGCGCAAATTTACTTCTTATTACTTTATTTGATTGTTGTTATTGTTGTTATAGAGAACCCAACCCGACCTTACTTAACATATTGAGAAGAGAAGAAAATAGAATAACTAATTTCATTAACTTATTTTTTTTATATTTATTTCAATTTGTAATAATTTAATAAATTTTAAATTAAAATTATGAATTGTTCCATCAGTTATTAAATATTATAATAGTTATGATATTACTATCCCCCACCCACCTAATGTAGTCAATTATAGTAATAAAAGTGTAGTGATTTGAAGAAAAATGTTTTCGCAATCTTGAGTATATAAAAACGAAAAATTTTCAAAAACAAAAGTAAATCTGGGTAAGTATTTTTTTTTTACGAAGGTAGCCTTAATATGTTAGGACCGGCATGTTGCTAAAAATCACCCCTCAACTCATACAACTCTTTTGATAAAGGCCAGTAGGTTTGAGGGTTTTACCCTGCAGACATTTTTTTAGGTTGTGTAGTACGTTTCCAAGAGCCTGAGCCCCAACCTTGCAGGAACTAAGCACCAGACAGTGTCTTCACGTTAACTCATCACTTAGTGCTAGTCTACACATGTGCTTATTCATGTGGTTATGACCAGTAAGTATGCCTACCATCTTCCTACAAAAAAGTTGGCTATTTTGGTGTTTATTCTTGGTTTATATATTTTTTAGACACTGTGGCTTTCAATACGCTGCCAAAGAATATTTGTTTCCCTCTTCAGGGTGTTTTCTATCGATACTTTAATATTACCAATATATATACCTACTGCCGGTTCCGATCCATAAATGTTTACCGCCGATTATCTGGCTAGTTCGTCAGCCTTTTCATTTCCAGTCAACCCACTATGACCAGATCAGTTGAACCTTATTTCGAAACCCTATGAAGTTTAGAGATTCCGAACATTCTCCCACCAATCTAGATTTGATGGCGTTACTTTCAAGAGCTTTTAAGGCATCCTGACTGTCACTAAAGATTCTAATGACTTTGGTAGACCATCTTTGCTCTTTTATTATAATCACTGCTGCGTTTATAGCAAAGACTTCAGACAGGAAGAGTGCTTGCCAAGAGAAAACTGGACTTCAAGTTGTCTTTTTTAAAAGAACACTCCAGCTCCCGCACCAGGAGCCGTAATTGACCTGTCAGTGAACATGTCCGAGGTGTTTGAGGAAATACCCTACCTTCTGAACCATGCCAGATCTCTCAAGTTGGGATTTCTACTTCGTATCTATTCTAGGTACAGGTATTAAAAGGAAACATATTTGAAAATTGGTGTATAAAAACCAAAGGATTGAATTAACGAAAAGTTGTGAGTGAGAGAGAGAGAGAGAGAAAAAGAGAGAAAAAGAAAAAGGAATTAATTAGTTAGTATTAAAAAGGGTAGCAATAGCAATTACATATAATCCATCACTGTCATAACACCATACCACGTTAGGATTTGTAGCACACATCTCTACACAACACGTACATACCGACTTCCAACATTTGATTGAATTTCAAAGTCCTATTAATGAAACCGCATCAGTTTCAAAATGCCAGGAATGTTTTTTTTACCAGGAACAGTCACCAGTTGTTATTTGAAAATTATATGCACAAAACAACTTTAGAATTTGATCCACAAAACTATGCCGAATTCCAAGCAAAAAGTGGAAGCAAAAAAAAAAGAAAACAAAAACAGTTAAACCACAAGAAAAGAAACCCGAAATTGGTTAGGAAGAAGAAGTAAAAAAAACTGAAGTGGACTGAACTTTCAAACTATATAATATTCAAATACACATGAAGCTAAATCTATTTCATAATATTGGACACAATTCAATTAATTTGTTGGTCATATTTATGGTTTGGAGAATACAAATAGTAGATACAATGATGAATTAAAAAAAAAATTATATAAGCTTTAATTTAATTTCTGGGATGTTCCAACGTTTAGACAAAATGAGAAAGAATGCGTTTACATCGGTCTATCTATTTGGTGAAGATATGATCAGTTCAACAATTTCTGGTATTTGGTATTTGGATCTTGGCGTGGATAAGATTTATTATTTACATAGTCACCAGACTAACAAATTGATTATGATTGTTATGAATGGAAAAAATTAGATCCAGCATTTGAAGGATTTAAAAATCTTGTTCAAAAATATCTTTCTTAAACTGGGGAAGATAAAAAAGGTCGCAATTTGAATCAAAGCAATGTATTTAAATAAATTATATTTTTTATAAACTATGTTTTTTTCAAATTTGAAATTTGCTAAGAATAAAGCAAAAAAAACCCTACAACACAAACTGAACCATTATTCATAGCCGTGACAATCCAGAATTGTAGATATCCAGAATATCTAACTAGCTATCTTGATACCATTGAGATGTCTTCTAGATTATAAATCCTGTTGACTGAAAACTAAATAGACATACAAAGACCTTTTTTATTATTCGTCTACAGATGTATAGAGATTTTTCAATAATTTGTACAACTTTATAAGGCCAGGCCTTTTCTGTACATTTAATTAAATAAATAAAAAAAAAAAAAAAAACATTCTACCTGACATTTTCATCGTCTTATATTTGCAGCTACTATTTTTGCTTTCTTCAAATTTAAGTGATATTTGAACAATGCTTTTTTTTGCTTTCTCCCAAGTCAAATTACATTTGTCAAATTTCTAATTTATAAACCTGTTATTTGACCAGCCACATCTTTCTATTTCGTGAGGATTTTACTATAGTCTAATGCGTTATAGAATGTTTTTTGTTAGGTTTCTGCGCATTATAAACTATCCATTTTTGATTTCTTCCTTTGAATGGATTAGTTATGGGTTCTTTGCTAGTTAATATTCAGAGGTGTAGGCTATTTTTTTTGTACCGAATATGCGAGATATTATGCTAAGATATTTGTTAACACAGATTTTCCGCTTGTGGTTAAGGTAATTCAATGTTAGGCTATATTCATTGTCATAATACCCTAACTTATGGGACAATGTATGCGACTTCATATATAACTGAAACTTTTTAGTTTTTCTCTAGGATGCAATTTTGTTTTGATAAGTAAAGAACTTGAATGAAATAGTGCGAAGTGTGACCTCCAAAACATCTGAGATTTCCAAAATATATTTCGTTGAGCGAGAAAAAGAAACTGTGATAAAAGAGGTCATAAGAGAGAATTGAACCACATAAAATTGCAAAGAAAACGTGCGAGATGAACAATAGGTGCCAAACCGACTGCCAGAACATCTTTCAACGAGATGAAGGGAAAGGACCAGTGTTTCCTCCTATTGTCCATCTCACACGTTTTCTTAACCATACTAAACCGCAAAGTCGACACTCCTGATAAACAGTAGGTGTACTCCCATTAAAACAAGAAGAACAACTTGTTTCTTACTTCATTTTCTAAAAATTTTTTTTATAATCATTCTCGTTTTCTTTGACAGCTCCAATTAGAATCATCAAAGCAATCGTTTTATGTTCACTTTTTTTTAAAATTTCTTTTATAATATTTTAAATTAATTATTTGAAGGGTATACAAAGATATTATAAACTGCTTTAGAATTAAATTTATTTGTGTTCTTTAAAAAATTACAAAATATAAAAAAAATTTGGTCCTCTTTATCATAAAAATGAAAGGGATTTCTTCTTTGTTGCATTCAAAAAGAGTAAAAAGGTCCTTGAAAAAAATGCATTTATTTTTTATATCAGATGACGGTCAAAATTATTTTTATTTTTATTATATTAGAAATTTTTCAAACAAAATAAATTTAAATAATAAAATTTTAAAATTGACGTAATGCAAATCACGAAGAATTCCCTGATTTCATTACTGGGAATAATAAAACAAAACATATTGCATTAAAATAAATGCATAGTTTTACTCATTAAATACTTAAGGGTTTGTTTTTTTATTATACATCGCGTAGGTGATGTTATCAAGACATGGAACTTAGTTGCAACAATTAAAAAAAAAATTGGATGTTTTTTATGGAAATTCCATTTTTTAAATTAAACAATTACCGTGCTAAATTCACTTTTATTGATAATAACTTGCTATCCTTTGATACCCTGTGAATCTTTCTATTGTATAATTCGTAGAAATTAAGAAAAAAAGTGTAATCCTAGTAGATAGAAGCGTAGAAGAAAAATGCCATTCAACGCCAGATATGCACTGATTCAAGGCTTGATAGTTGTCTACCGATCTGGGATAGAACGGTAAGTTTATATCCACTACTTTGGGCAAATATAATAATTATATAAAAAACTGAGGCATAAGAAAAAACTAAAGCTTCCACAGTCAACTCCCAAAGAACAATAATGATCGCCGCTAAATCACAACCAATCCAAAATTCCAATGGGGATAAAGCAAACATTTCAAAAACTCAAAGCTGTTTTCTTAGTAATAAACTAATAGCATTCAAACCAATTCTGCGGTTTCAAAATGAAGATATTCAGCAACTCAAAGACCTGAACATCGCAATGCAAGTGAATCAAAATATGCAACGGAATGAGCATTCGAAAAGCGCCACCAAATATTTGGGGTTTCTGCATCGTTGCAAAGGTAATATATAACTCGAGTATTATTTCGAAATACTTTCGATTAGTCAATTTAATTGATATAACCAATCTATACAGACAAAATTCAGAACTATAAAATCAAAATAACAAAATCTAGAAAATTCAATAGAATTCAGATAAAAAAATCGTTATGCGACAAAATACACACAGGATACAATTCAAATGCGACAAAATTCAGTCGGCAAAATTCAAGCAAAAAATCAAATAAAAATCCAGACAAGTTAAGGACTCACATTTTGTAAAAATTAAATTTGTACAAAATACCATATTTCAGCTTATTGAAATCCTGCTTTTCTTGACAGCAGGAAAATCTACACGGATTTTATTGTGTCTGAATTATATTGTTTGGATTTATTTGTGATATTTTATGGTATTCTAGAAATACCCCACTCCAATTGGAATCTTGTTTTTCTTTACAGCAAATGTATGCTAATTTTGTCGTATCTGAATCGTATCTGTCTGGATTGCGTCGAGTCTGGATTGTGTCGCGTCTGGATATTTTCGTTCTAGATTTAATTCTAGATTTAAAACTAATCTGAATTATATCTGGTCTAAGCTTTCGAAATCTGAACTCCTTCCTGTAATGTACCAACCAACTTGAATTCGAGTTCTTAACCAGTTTGCAAACAATAGTAAAAGAAATATTCAACAAAAAAATAAATTTCATATGTGTTAAAAATCAAAGACCCAAACCAAATCATATTCAAATGTAATAATAACAGTCCCCCAGCAACCATTGAAAATAATTAAAATTTCCTTCCATTCTTCAATTTAAATAATATTCTTTATGTCATTTTCATGGTGACTGTCAAATATATTAATTTATCTTTTTTAGTAAATACTACCGCCAGTAGTATTAAAATTAATTGAAATGTCAAAATTTAAAATTGGTTTTTTTTTCTTTTTTATTTTTGATCAAACAAAGAAATAAAATTCTTAAAATCATCATTCTCAAAACAATAAATTTTTTGAACAATTTAATTTTAAACAATGCACTTTACAAGAATGCATAATTTATTTTTGTTACTCTCTATACTATACTCTTTATTTTGACTCCATTATCATCTCCTAGTTCTCATCGAATATTCAATGCGTCTTGAAGTTATATAACCCCTATATATACGATTTTAACTTTTATACACCATTATCCATATTTATAACATAAAATGAGTATCACCATCGCCAAATCAAACACTCTCCCCCCGTCCCCTTTCTTCCCATTCCAACATCTAAACATATCTTTAGATTAAATCATTTCAAATGAAAAATACAAAAATAAAATAAATTCAAGGATTACAACGCAATTTAAGAAATCGAAAAACTAGAAATCCTTTATTCGTTATTGCTATTATTATTATTATTGTTGTTGTTATTGTTGTTGAAAACAATTTTATAAAATGGCAGCTTTATATCAGAAAATAAAGTTAAGATATCTCGCGCGCGAAATACAAAAATAAAATTAAATGTTTCAAATGAAAAAAAAAAAAATATCAAACATAAAAAAAAAATTAAAAATATTTTAATGGAGTGAAAATTTTAGAATAAATAAAACATTAAAACCAAAAACAACAAAGTATCCTTTTTTTTTTGTAACTCCACAACACAATTGATTTCCAACATCATCACCATATTATACTTCGTATAAATTTAATCAGAACAACTGACTGCATATATAAAATGCATATTTTTCACACAGTGAAATCATTCCTTGGATTAACAACATTAAAATTACCAATAACTTAGCAACACAACAAATATAACCAAGGATTAGAATCAGTAACAACAGTTATTCTATACTTAAAATTAAATTGTATTGTAGCTTGAAGGGATACATTGTATAGAAATTATATTGTGTACATACAACAATATCATACCCATGGCCATAACTAACTGTAATTTTAAATATTCTTTTGAAGATTCAATATGAATGATAATATGATGTATGCATTGTGTGTTGGTATTGGTGTAAAGAATATTAAAACGAATTTAGCTTTAAAAATTGCTCCTTTTTAATGTTTTACTGTTATTTTAAGTTCTCAGCAGTTCCTTTAGGATAGTATAAGCAATGATGATTCTGTTTATGAAATTAATTTAATATTTTTTTTTTTCGAATTTTCAAAGAAAATATTTGAAAAATTAATGAATTAAAGTTTTTTTTTTTTCTGTGTATTTTATTAATCCAAGTCACGAACCAAAACTTAGTTATTTTAATAAAAATCAAGAATAAAAAATAATATTTACTATAATACGTATATAATATGGATTAGTGAACTGACTGATAATATTTTTTAACGCCAATGTTTTCATTTAATATTCTTTAAAGGATTTAAAGGATTACATTTTAAGGATTAAAAATTGCGAACAGACTTTTAAATATACATTATTATTTTTCATTTAATATTATATAACTGGGAAAACTCTAAAACAACTGTAAATATAAATTTAAATATAACAAAAAAACTTTTCAATGTAGTTGAAATTTTGTCTTCAGTTTCTTCCTTCTGTTCTTTTGTTAAAAGTGCCACCTCATCATACTTCGACCTATAGTATTATTGGTGGATGTTTTGGTATTCACTGGCCTCAGTTTGTTTTCATACGCCAATTTAGAAAATCTATTTTTCCATCCATTCAATATACTGATGCCATTTCGTCATTTTCTTTTTCATTGGCCATTTCTGACATTTGCAAAATCTAATGTCATTAAAAAGCTAACAGTAATTCTACCAGCTTCCGTACTCTCTTCCGTCAAAAAATATATGCTTTTTAAAGATTTTGCCAGTAACTAGGAATTTGTAGGTGACGCTACATTCCCAATTGTGTTGTGGCCTCCGTTTTAAGCCATTGTACAAGTTAGGAATACCTTTTCTTATATCAAATGTTCCTGAAATATGTTTCAAAAATTTATTAATTCTCTACCTTTAACGTAAAATAACATTAAACGATTTCCGGGCGTGATAGAAGTATTTTTCTTATCAGTAGGGTATAAGACGAAAAAAGACTTCCATCGTCTATCTACGGATATTCTATTCAGTTGTGAAAATACTTTTTGTTGATTAACACTTTAAGTGTCCGCTTTTAACAGTTTTTATTCGCCTATGGCTGTTATTCTCCAACTTTTCAATTTGTCAAAGATGTTATTCTCACTTATTTGGAAAATAAGCATCAATCTAGCATCCATCAATCTCCGCATCATACAAATTTTTGTTTTCGTTTTATTGATGATTTTTGTATCAAAATGGAAAAATAAAACAAAACTTAAAAGTAGCAAATTGACATTTTCTTCTTTATTTCATTTTTTTTTAATTTAACACCAATAACCATCATTTTCATAACCAATTCGGTCATGATCTTCATTTGATTTTCCGTACAATGTTTCTGCGTTCAAATTTGTTAAACAAGAGTGCGTGGTCTTTTAAAAACAAAAAGGTTTGCATTGTGATATTTCAAAGTCCTAAATCTATAACGCCAGCGCCTTTTATATACCGGTTTTTATCCGATTTCGATATTCCCAACTAAGAGTTAAAGACTGATATAAAATATTCTAGCAAAAAGAGACCCGTCAATCAAAATCTCGCCATATAAAAACTCTACCATTCCCGTTTTTCTTTTTTATCAACGAGAAAAGGTTTATAGTAAAACAGCAGGAAATTCGAGATTCCAGCAAAGGAAAAATTTTAAATTGCGGTATTTTTATATACCGCAATTTCGATTAGTGGTTGTTTTTATCATGATATCTTATCACCGCTATAATTATGTCTTCGTTGAGAATATAATAAAATAAGGTACATAAAATAAGGTCCTGTTAAAACTATTTTGTATACAGTTTAATAATATGTCACTGTTGTATAAAGTATCTGGGATTTGTCACTAAACCTAATTATTAGTTCTTGATACACAGTAAGATATAAAGCATATTATATGCGATGTAACTTGTCATAACATAGCTCAACTCACTTGATTGCGGAAGTATATATTTAATGACCTAGAAGATATATTCAGTAGGTTTACGAATTACGAATACACATTTTTTTTCAAATAGAAGAAAATCATCAAAAGAGCCTCCAGCTTCTGTTCTACGTGCCGGGGGAGAATGAAGTGAAGAACTGTGCTGACTTTAACGCACCAAAGACTTCAATACTTTTTTTGAAATTCTAAAATTCTAAGACAGGGATAATAACAGACCACTGCCTAGTAAAGAAACACCTCTATAAAATGGGTCTAACCGAAAATAACTTATGCAGAATATGTGAAATAGTGGAAGAATCTATTGAACATCTGTTCTGCAAATGCGAAGGGCTCACCCGTAGCAGACTTCGACACTTGGGAACAGCGTTCCCCGAACAATGGGAGCTATCCAACATACCATTGAAGAATATCCTGAGTGTAATCACAAAATCAGGTATCCTTAAGGACTCAGAGACTTAGTAAAAAAAAACAAAAACCGGGTTTTCACAATAATTTCACATTTGCGACTACGGTGATGTAGGGACTGAATCCCTCTCAGAATAAATTAAAAATAATCTAATTATAGTTCAAACTGCTTCGTTCGTTTAAGTCATCATTGATTCGACTTTGGCATGTTAAGAAAGACGACTTTTATATAATTTAGAACCATTTAAAGCTGTTACTGTTACCCCACTGAACTATATTGAACTAACTAATGTCGCTCTCATTTACTACACTTATATTATTACTATATTCATTTTAGTAGACCATTCATGACAGATTGTTTTGGGTTCACCTGATTGAATATTTTCGTAAATCGATAAAAAAAATACTATTCGTCATATTATATATTATGACTAATCATAATTTATATTCTAAAAGAATGTTATATATCCATATTAAACTAATTCACTCACACATAAAGATTTATTAGTAGAACTATATTTAATGTGTAGAGTAAAAAGGTGTTGCATTTGCAGTAATAAAAAATTTTATGAAAAATCATTTCTTAAACTTTTTTTTAATGTGAGATTTAAAAACTTTATTTTTTTTTTTTATTATAAAAAAAATGTTCAAGACTTTAACAAACAACAAACAGGGTTGTTTATAAACACATTTAATAAAAAAATACTTTTGTATTTAGCACATTTAATTGCAAATGAAACATGATGTAAAATTCTGGTACCATCAAATCTTTGATAACTAAAGTGAAACGTATTAAATATACGAACAATCAATTCGTCCCAGCGTTAAAACGAATGAAGACAAGGTGTTGAAAAGAAATAATTATAATCATAGTGATCACATCAGAGCAAGTGCAAAAAATAACAAATGATTTTGAACATAAAAAATATTGTTCAGCAGCATTCTTTGACATTACTCAAGCATTCGATAATGTCTGGCACGACTAAAGGCCTACTATATAAGCTGAAAGAAAAATTACCTCATCGATATTATCAATTAATAAAAGCATATCTATCTAACAGCAAATCTATGGTAAAATTTAATAATGGAGATTCTCAATTAATGAACATCTCAGCCGGTGTACTACAAGGGAGCATATTAGGACCTGTATTATATTTGTTATTTACTGCTGATTCACCAATAACACAAGACACCATTGTTACGACATTTGCAGACGATACAGCAGTTCTAGCTTCAAGTATTTTCCCACAAATGGCATCCTTTAAGCTTCAGAGAAACTTAGATGACATAAATAGCTGGCTCAAAAAATGAAGAATTAAAGCAAACGAAGTCAAATCTATCCACATTACTTTCACTGACTATTAGGAAAGAAATCTGTCCTCCAGTTAAAATCAATAAACAATAACACTACGTTACCAATACGGCGGATTCGGTCAAATATTTGGGGATTCACTTGGATTAAAAATGAACTTGGAGAAAGTATTTTGCAGTTCCAACTTATATTGGTTAATTGGCAGAAACTCACAACTCTCTCTAAAAAGTAAGGTCCTAGTCTATTAAAGTATACTGAAACCAATATGGACCTACGGTATCGAACTGCGGGGTACCACGAGCAATTCAAATATAGAAATTATTGAACGTTTTCAAGCAAAGGTACTTAGAGCAATAATTGTCAATGCGCCTTGAAACTCAGTCATAAGAAATGACTTACAAATAAGATCTCTTGAAGAAAGGAAATAACTGATACAATCAAAAGATATTGAACCCGGTTAGGAAACTACCGAAATCCACTGGTAGAAAATTTGCGGAGACAAACAGGTATATAACACAGAAGATTAGGACCCTTCTCAATAGCGCACCTTCCGTCTAGGTTCACCATCTGATGCTGTCAAACATAATCTAAAACGTAGGAGTATATTTGTACAATATTTGAAGTGTACCCTTACAAGCGAATAAATTCAAAATTGTATACAGTTGTCATAAAAATTTGCCGAATATCTATTAGAAGTTTTTTCCAAAATTTAGAAGTAGAAGTAATAAAAAAAAATAACTTTAACGTTTCTTCATTTCAAAATCAATTGATTTTTCAAAATTAATTAATACGACAGTTAATATTAACTTAGTATTTTAGGATATTTTAAATTTTTGTAATCTACTATCAGGGTTAGTCCCTATATTCACAAAAAACAAAATTCATAATGGTTTTTGGCACAAAAAAAAATCCACAGAAAACGATCCTTGTTAATACTTTTACGCATTTAACTTTATTACGTACGGCACTTTGTACAAAATTTTGAGTTTGGAGAGATTTTAGACTTGGATTTAAAACCAAAGTTTTACGCCTTTAACAGAATACTTAAATAAATTATTTTTATGGATAGCTGCTGTTGGATACAGCGACGATATCTCCTTTTCCAGGATTAATTTGCCACAAATTTATGGATTTTGAATTTATGGATTTTTTTTTTGTGGATTTCTGTTTGTGGATTTCTGTTTGTGGATTTGCTAACTAATCCATACTATCAGTATGGTTTATCTACTCTACTAACAGCATGTCCTTTATTATCTAACGGTATCGGGTTATACTAACCTCATTCAATGATTATAAATATCGCATAAAAAATAGCAAACTTTCATTTCTAATCCGTTGGAACGGTGCTTGGTTCTTGCTAAGCATTAAATCTGACAATATTAGAAATAAAGTGCTGCGGAACTAATTAACTTGGAATTAGTTTAGTAACATCTATTTTATAGCAAGATAAGTTCTTGAAGGAGAGTTGGTTTTGTCAGCGCAAGTGGTATGGTTAATATGACATTCACCCATATCCCAGGTATAGTTATATGTTATCAGTGATTTTTCAATGAATCTGGCGACAGTATATTAAATGAAATGAAACGTATAATAGTTATAGGGTTCTTCTATCTTATCACTGGGCTTTCTATAAATCTATAAATTTTTCAGTAAATTGGTTTGGTTATAGACCATTTCCGAAATCCACAAACCGAATCCACAAACCAAAATCCACACTCCATAACCGTAAAATCCATAAAATTGTTGCAAATTAATTCTGGAAAACGAGATGTCCTCGCTGTATCCAACAGCGGCTATATGCATACAAATAATTTGTATAAATATTCTGTAAAAGGTGTAGAAACTTAATTTTGAATTCAACTCTAAAATTTCTCCTAACTCGCAGAATTTCAATAAAGTGCCGTTCACAATAAAGTGAAATGCGTAAAAGTAAGAACAAGGATCGTTTTTTGTGAATGTTTATTTTGTGGCAAAATCTATTATGAATTTTGTTTTTTTGTGGATTCACAGCTCAGGATTCACACACAGAGGAATTGGTTTGGCTTGGACAATTAGTCCTGGATTGAAGAAATAAAAATGTCATATTGATCATTTGGGGCATTTTGAATAAATTTGTAAATATTACTCTTGAACTTTTGTAGAATGTAGGTATATTTTATATTTTTGCATTGGGGAAACACGTTTGTTGGAATATGGTAACTTAAATTCATCTTCAATATGAAGTGTTGCTTTAATTCATCTTAACAACATTATTCATTATAAGTAAAATTAATTAGAAGTAAAAAACTAAGATAAACTGAGCTCACAAAGACCAGGGCTAACATAAATTAGATCCATAGAGGTATATTACAAAAGTCCTAACTTTATTATTGTTAAAAATTATGGATATTTTTATTTTAAATTTTTGCTATACGTCGTTACCATTTTAAATTATAATTATTCTTTAATCACCCAGTATACAAAATTCTATTTATTTTTTACTGTTATTTTACAATTTTTGAATTTTCCCCAATGGATACTTTAAGATTTATTGGAATTTTTATAATAAACTGTTCAATTTGCTATAAAAAATTTATTGAATAAAAAAAAAAACAGTGACTTTCATTCGGATTTTGTAAACTAACTTATATATGCATCTTTCAGAAGTTCCTATTCATCTAAGAGGAGGAGAAATCGGAAATTTAAAAGCAAAAAAAAAAAACAAAACCAAAACAAAATCTTTAAAGTCGTAAATTGTCATTTTCATTTGTTCGAGTTTTTTTTTTTTTGTTTTTTTTTTTGACATTCTTAACAAATGTCAGTTATAATTGTATAAAATAAATCTTTCACACTGACATTTCTATTTTAACTGTTAAGAATACATAGTTGCCATTAACTATTATAAATTATAATATAAAACGAAAAATAATGTTTTTTTTTTGTAAAACTATTGTTTTTTTTTTTATGACAATTTAAAATTGTACTTTAAGTAAAATAGAGTTTAGTGTTTAATATTTTTATGGTAATGATAAAAAATAAAATAAATTTAATAGTACTAGTAATAGGGTTAAAATGTTTATAACCTAAGGTAATAAATTAACTAAAAATTAACTAAATAAGTATAGATATAATATATTAATAAATTGAAATGATTTAATCAAATTTCTAAAAGATTGTAAAACTTTCTATGCGATTACTAATTTTATTTTATTTTAAATGCCACAAACTAAATATGTAGTCAGGGGTGAACCAAAATAAATTAAGAAATATTTCCAAAGTCATTTACAGATCAGCAATACAGCACAAATTTGAATTGACTGAAGAATATTTGAAGCCCTGGTTAGTAGCCATGGTCATAAAGTCAATATGTTCAAGAAATCAAAAAACTTAGCTCACATATGATCCATATGGACCCTACTCGTCAATGTAAAGCCAAGATTTTTAGATGGTAATAGCCAGTGATGGAATTACATACTCAATTTTGATATCTATAAAATGTAAGACCCAGTTGGGGCAAATTAAGGTAATAAGTTTTTCTTTTATGACCTAATGGCCAAGTTCAGAGTTCTTCTTTTATGACCAAAGTTTTTCTTTTAAGAGCAAAGTTTTTCTTTTATGACCAAGTTCAGAGAAGATTCAGAATTGTTTTACCTTTATTCTCATCTTTGCAGTACTCTGAAAAATTTATTTGAGGAAATCTAATACTTCTGTTATGCTTGCACGTATAATCTCTATCATTGTATTGATTTTATTAGTTTTTTAAATGATAATAGATTAACGGTTTACTATAAGCTTATATCATTAAACCGGACATGAGGACAATGATGCCCAAGCAAAGAATATCAAAACACAAACATGGTGAAAAACTGAATATAGATACATAATCGAAGGGGAAAAGCCAAATGAGCGCTGGAATTCCATAAAAGAAATATGCATCTTGCTATTAGGATTTTACAATTACTGAACGTGGGTTCTTTAATCTAGGTGATTCAAATACCACGGTGGTTTAAATAACGGTACGCACGATTCAAATTTAACTATTCCATCAATGATGATAATGAGTTTTTATACAGGTATTAAAAAAACGATTTACACGAAGTATGGGGTTTCGTAGGCCTTTCTTACATTTTCTAGACATTTTCTTACATTTATATATTTATTCATTCTAGTTTAAGACCACTTAATGTGTACAGTTCCATTTAACCATTACAGTTCAACAATATTTGGTATAGTAAGGTCGCGTAAAATATTTTTAGTATTTACTGCAAGGATTCAATTATAAATGATAATACAACCGTATAATAAGGACAGTCACGAAATTGGATTTGAATATTCTATATTAAGAATTGAAGCTCAACTCACACAGATTTTTCGTAAGTACATTATGCAATTATATTTAATAAACTGTGAATTAAATTACATAGATTAATTAAAATTAATATTGTTTTGCAGCTAACTTCATTGTATTATTTCGATTTTTTTTTTTTTTTTTTTTATTTATTCTTACTTAGTTCAAGTGTTTACAAATTACAATACTAAAATTTACAATAAAATTATTTTACAATAATAAAATATAAAACGAATACAATTAGTAATTTAAAATAGAGATCGCAAAAATTATTCAATTAGTTTTACATAAAATTCCTAATGAAATTAGAAAATTACATTAAATAAGGATTTGTTTACAACATCTTTACTCATATCAAAATTTATTGTTGTGTTGTATTGGTTTGTGTTTACCAGCATTCTGTTAAAAGCCTCATATTTTTCGTAGTTAGTCCTGTGAAATGTAATAGAAAATATGTTTTCATGCCTAAATCGTGCTCTTGTGTTAATTGAATTTCTTAAAATGTTATCAATATAACATGAATCAATGTGTTTATTCAGTACTTGGGTTATAAAAACAACACCTAACACAGTTCTCCAACCTTCTAAAGTATACATATTAAGCAGCTTAAGACATTCAATGTAGGGGGACAATATTAAAGGATTATTCCAATTCAAAGCTCTTAATGCAAACCTAAGAAAATTTGTTTGAATACTTTCTATTCTATCAATGTGTTGACGATAAAAAGGGGACCAAACTTGGTTAGCATATTCAAGAATTGGTCTGACTAATATCATAAATAACGATTTAGTAACGTAAGGATCATCAATTTCCTTAGACCACCTTTTTATAAAACCAAGCATTGAGTTTGCTTTGTTAATGATTTTATTAATATGTATGTTAAATTTAAGTTTGGAATCAAAAGTCACCCCAAGATCATTAAATTCGATGACTCGTCTAATTATAGAACCATCAAAGGTATAATTATTACGCATAGGGTTTGTAGAGCGAGTAAACGATATGATGACGCATTTATCAACGTTTAAAAATAAACCATTATAATTACACCATTTCATAAAATTTTTTAAGTCTTTTTGAAGAGAAAAGGAGTCGTTATTTGAACTAATATCTTTAAAAATGTTCATGTTGTCGGCGTAAATTTTTATACCACTGCTCTGGATAATTTTAGTGACATCATTTATAGAAACAATAAATAACAGTGGTCCGAGGTGACTCCCTTGTGGCACTCCAGAATTAGCAAAGAAAGACGCCGAAGTTGCTGTTCTGAAAAGAACACTGCAGCATCTATTAGGTAAGAGTCAATCTATTTAATGAGAAAATACGGAAAACCATATTGTTTAAGTTTGAAGAGAAACACACTATGTGGTAAGAGATCAAAAACCACAACCACGAGTTTGTTTACCGGCTTCCATATTTTTCAAAAAAGTTGAAACTGATTCTATAAGATTTGTTACAGTTGATCTTTTTTTTTACAAAGCCATTTTGTTCATTTACTATAAATGAGGAACAGTAATTATAGATCGTAACAAATACCATAAGTTCAAACACTTTAGGTAAACTCGATAGTTTGGCAATAGGTCTATAATTTGAAACATTAATCTTTAAATCCTTTTTGTGAACTGATCTTATGAAGGACTTTTTCCCAAAATTTGGGAATACCCCAGAAGTTAAAGATTTATTGAATAGAAACGAAATAGGTGAAGATAAATTGATAAATTGAATTGAATCATTTTATAACTGTTTCCCTATCCTGTCGTATTGCAACAAATTCGCGCTTGAATACTAAGGGTAATATTTACGTACGCAAGGCGCATAAGTACTACAAGTAACAATAACAAATATCCGAATACTTTGGTTGTGTAAATATATATACATATATATATATATATATATATATATATATATATATATATATATATATATATATATATATGTACATACAACTATCATTTAATGCCAATAAATTGATTTAACTGAGATGACAACAAAAACAATTGAAATCAAACAGAAAAACTTAAAAGAAAAAATTAAACAACAGCACTAAGTCAATGAGTCATTAGTGAAACCTCTTTTAAAATAGCAAACAGTTTCATACCTCTGCTGTAGCTGACCAGAAAATAAAATTTCATAATAAATCTACCAAAAGGTCAATCATCTGATAAAAATTTCAATATTTTTTATAATTATAACTAAATAAATTTAATACATAAATAAATATATGCATATATATATATATGTATATATATATATATATACTAAAACTATCAAATCAAAATTCTTCTAATTATAATAAAAATTCTTTAAAAAATATTATTTTCTCAAAAATTAGGTCATTTTAATCGAGTAATGAGATAAAACAAAAAATTCACACACGCAAAGAAAATTTCAAAATGTCACTTTATTCAAAAATATTTGAATTTTTTTTAAATATTTATTACACATTTTAAATATAAAACAAGAAAAAAAAATAAACAAGTTAATTAATTAATAATTTAATTCATAATTTATAATAATAATCAAATCAAACAAACAAAATCCATTATAAATATTCAAAACCCTCATATTATGTTATACGATACGAATACGAGTTGAATCTCCCTACCTGCTTATTTTATTTTATAAACATTTTTTATCTTTGCTACAAGTTTCACCCAATCACTATAAATACACTCACAATATAATAAAAACCTTGATAAACATCATGATGACCAATAATTTATTACTAAAAAGTAAAATGTATCTACTATCTACATGTATCTAATAATTTTATTATGAACATCCCATATGGTCTAGTGGCTAGGATAGCTGGCTTTCACCCAGCAGGCCCGGGTTCGATTCCCGGTATGGGAAAAATATTTTTTTTAATTAAATTTTTTTATTTGAATTTTTTTTTATTTTGTTTAATAAATATATTTTTTCTTACTAAATAAAATAATATTAAAAAATATTTTTTTAATGAATTAAAAGACTAATTTATAATTTTTTTTTATATTAAAATTTTGTTAAAATTTCGATTTTTCACCAATTTTTTTCTATATTATTTGCAAACAAAATTTTTTTATTCAAACAACTATGCAAAGCCAATTTTATTGGGGGTTGGTCCAATGATGACGATGATGATAAAAAATTGAATTATTGTAGAATTGAAAAGGGAAAAAAATCAACAATGCCACTTAAGGAAAAATAATGAACGATGTAATTTTAGTGCCAATGCAAATCGAAATTTTGGTCTAATTAAAGAATTAGTATCAAGTGGGTCCGACCGCATATTATGTATGCAAGTCTATTGATTGCTTGGCCTATAGAGTGAATATAAAAAACCATGATTTCAATTGGTTTATATCCAACACACTTAGCTGTACACCCAATCAGCAATTTCATTTTTGCCTCTCAGCAGAGACCAACGCCGACCCAACTAATACCTTAAATGACCCTAATTAAGACGCATGTCTAGTAATGTAAATAAATAAATAAAGAATCAGTTCGGTAAATGACTATTTGGATAATCACTTATTCCTGGAGACTGAGGTAATTTTAAATGTCTGGTAAAAAATTGATTAAAATAAGCCATACTATCATTCTGCAAATTGTGATCAATCCACACCCAAGAGTAGTCCTAAAAATAATATAAGAATATTTAAAACTCAGCTAAGTCTGTTATATGGAAGAAATATACTTCGCAAAGCTTGGGAACAAGTATAAACAATGTAAACAAATGTCTCAGAAAAATATGTAAAATTTTTTGGTCAAGATGAATCACTAGCGGAAAACGTTGGTCGATTACAAAACAAGAATCCACAATAAAACTAATAAAAAAAAGTAAATGGCACTGACTAAGTAATGCATTTTGAAGAGGAAAACGATTTATATCAACTAAAAATAGCCAAACCATTCCTGCCAAACTTGCCAATCTTGTCAATCCAGCCAATCCGAATGTTAGTGTAGAATTCCCAGGATAAAAGGAATTGTTGCAAGAAATTAAATTATTTGGATACAATTAAAAGCAACATAGAAATAAATTATGGGCTGAGTATAAAACCACTAACTACAAATAGAGTACGATGGAGAAGCATTGTAGAAACAACTCTCTGCTGCTAGAAAACTGCAGAAAAACGGGGGGAAATATACCTGTAAGCATAATACAATACCTTTATTCAATCATTGATTAATATTAGAATAGATCCTAATCAACGGTTATATGAGACTGCATCCCTAATGCTCGTGCAACATTGAATTTATAAAACCAATTCCTATAGCTAAAATTGCATCCAATTTAATCCAACTTAATTTTTAAACAATAATAAACTAAACATGCACCAAGAGATCCAAAGAAGAGAACCATCTAAAAATGCTAAATTCCCCACCCTTTCCAGAAGGCTTTTAGTAGATATGAAATTATCCTGGGGATTCTATTCTGATGTTCGGATTGGCAGGGTAAACAAGATTAGCAAGTTTGGCAGGAATGGCTTGGCTATTTTTAGTTGATATAATAGATATGGCGTTAAATAAACCCGACAAATATATATGAAGATAATATAGATATTTAAACACGAGCAATCTACAAATAATTAATTGGTAGACGCAAGAGACAGAGTCGGTTGAAGAAATATCGTAGCTAAAGCGCACCAAGACTATAATGCTATGTCATAAGAATAAATAAAAATACAGTAAATTAAAAAAAAATATTTAACCTTTTATTATAGTCACAAATTAAAATTTATCAAAAAAATTAAATTATAGATTTTTAAAATAAATTTGCTTTAGTACATCTAATCCCAACCAATGCTTTCGCTAAATCATTTCTTTTTTTTTTTGTTCTCTTTTTCTATGTTTTCATTTTTAGTTTTTTCCCACACTCTATTTAAATCCTGAATTGCATTACTTGATTTCACCTTGATGAAGGTCATGTAAGCAATATTATGTGCATAGAAATATACAAACACATATACACGTACACACATATTTTCTATATGATTCTACAATTTTTCCTCTAACACACATAAAAACGAAAATGTAATAATTTCCAATCTTAACTGACTATCTTTATTTTTTTTTTTTTGTTTTATTGGTTTTTTTTTTACAAAAAAAAAATTACCGGATGGACATAAATACATATCCTGGCAATAATCCTTCGTAGTTTTAAAAATATGATATCACATAGAGAGTAAGTAAAGAGAGGACGCTTATCATAGATTACTGCTGAGCTTTTACTATTAAATTATTTTATTTCTACTTGTTGTTGTTCTTGTTGTTATTATTTTTATTTTTCATGTTTAAATATAACCAACAAAAAGGATAATAAAAATTCACAAATATCCTTTATGACTCTATTTTTATGTTATGGGTGAATGAATGGAATGAATAACGCTCAATGCATGTTACATACATTTAGTGTGTTGCATTAGTATCGATAAAGAATATTCATGCATTTAGTTTAGAACTGTGTTCCTAATTCTACTAAAATTTGGGATGATGACAATATACGAATGTCATTTGTGTTATCGAATATAAATATACACTGATTTATAATAGTATTGGAATGCTATTGTACTGTTAGAGTGTCATATCATACAAAAAAAAATAGAGTAGTAGGTAGAAGTAGATGCCAGTTAATTTGAGCTTTTGATGAACTCCATTACACCACTGGTTCTGTATATTAGTCTAATGGCCTGAAAATTAGTAAAAGCAATATCATTTATTGAGTCTAGTCTTAGAAAGAACCTGCTAAAGGATAGAAATAACAATTATATGTGTCGTTGATGACGCTGTGCTAATATCCGAAAACAAAAACGAGCTGCAAACATTATTGCACCAGTTTTACCTAACATACACAAAAGTCAATATGGTAATCTAAGATTAGAAATAAAAAACCACTCGTTATTGCAAATTATCGCATAAGATACAATCTGGCTGTAAACGATCAAATAATCGAACAAGTAATGTCGTTTAAGTACTCGGGAATAATGGTTTCCAACGCAAGACCGGAAATCACAGAATATGCAACAACTAAACGAAGCGACTCTGGACGCTTAAACGACATTATATGGAAAAACAAATATATGAGTAAAGCATCAAAAGCAAAAATATATAAAACACGTATTCGCCCGATTATTACATATGCAGTGGAAACAAAAGCGAAGACGAGCCGAATCAAGCCGATCCACGTGAAGCCGAAATAAAAGTGCTTAGAAAAATTAGAAAGCCCATATTAAGGGACAGAATTTCTAGCGTTGAAATAAAAGCCTGTGATATCCAAGATGTTGTGAGAGGGACCAGAAGGCGAGATTGAAACGATCATGTCTCGCGAAGATAAAATAACCGCATTGTGAAAATTGTTAGAGATGGCAAATCAAACACCACCAAACCTCCAGACAGACCAAGGAAAAGATTGGCGAAATGTTGGACATCAACTTTTCAAGAAGCAGGCTAATTGAAAAACACAGGCTCTATAATAAATGCCATTTACTCTTAGGTGCATGAAGATTAGTGCTGCTGCCCCCGCTCCCCCCTAAAAACACTGCAACACTCTTGTGAATCACTGTAATTGTTTGTATTTTTATACTGTTTTCATATTTTAATCCTTTTATATTTTTTTTTCAACATGCAGTAATTCTTCTTGCATCATTGGTTCTATATCTAAAATTGGGTTCGTATTTACTAGTATAAAAGATTAGATTAATAAAAAAAAAAAAAATTAAAAATTTATCATTTGGGAATATGAACGAATGATATCGGATTAAAATTAAGCAATTTTTGTTTTTTTTGTTTTTTGGTACAACTTTAATATGAATTTTAACCATTAAAGTATATGACAGAGTCAACAATAGAAATGATAAGTTGTAGTGAGGGATAATACTGAAAAAGAAACTATTATATTTGATAAGCATGAGATGGATGGAGAACATTGACAATCAATTGAATTTTATAAAGAGTTGACTTTATCAATCAAATTTTGATGGGGTTCTCAATTTATAACCTTCAAAGAATTGATTTTTCATCCCTTTTTTTTAGAAATTTTTGAATTTTTATTATCGTTATTAAATTTTTTCGATAAACTATAAAAATTACCAAGGAGACTTTTATAATTTTGTCTGAATATGAAAGAGTCCATTCAAGATCAGTTTAGATTTCAACAATAACAGTTATTTAAAAATTCCCCACAAAAAAAATTCTTTATTATGATTTTTGTAATAGTCAAATCAAACATTCTTATTCTTCTTCAATGGCGCCGTAATACAAATCGAGTTTTGGCCTTCCCAAACATTATATTTGGAAATGTTATACAAAAATGTTAACAGGCAAATGATAATACAGAAATATATTTGTTTGAGTAGGGAAGAAGAATGAGAGGAAAGAAGAAGGATTTGAAAATCTTAATAGCGTTAGTAGAGATCTAATGTACGTTTTATCTGCAGAGATTGTATGTTTTCGAGAACAGATCAGGAATTTGATAGTTTAATAACAAACGAATTTCTATAGAGTTTTTAGTTACCTAGCAATTCCCATTGTAGCAATCAAACATCTGCGGATTAGATTGAGAAGTTAAACTGACCGCAATTACTAAGTAGTAAATATATTCTGCACAAGTAGAAAATGTTAGCCAATGATGTAACATGAATATGTTAGCCACTGATGTAACATAACATTTAGTATCTGTAACTCTGTAGAATGTAGTTTCTGAAAAATTTTTCATATATCATTTGTTGTCCAATTCTGGGATTCTATTATGTATTATCTAAAGTAAATCGTGCGGATTCTACTAGAATACTGTCGTCTACAAAACTATGGATAAGATTGAAAGTGAACTTGATATAAATTGTTAGTATCAAAATGAACGCACATGGACTTTATTGATTAAATATTGTGGAGCATCGGAATTAATAACATTTAAATTAAGCTGTTATAAATCCGCCAACCAAAACATTAATCGTCTGATTTGAGAGGAATGTTTGAAGTTAATTTAGTAAAAATAAAACTTAAACTCTGGGTTACAGTTCTCGACTGTATATATATTTTGTTTTACTTTTTATCTTCTTTACTTAATTTTTAACAGATTACTAAATGAAGGAATTTTCTTAGATGACTGAAAATTTTCAAACATTATTCCTATATTTTCAAATCAGGGTCTAAAATTGTCGTTGAAAATTATAGACCTATTGCTAAATTATCTTCTATTCCTAAACTTTTCGGAGCTATTGTCACAGATAAAATGTATTTCTTGGTTAAAGAACATATATCTCCAAATCAGCATGGCTTTATGGATGGAAGATCTACATCCACTAATTTAGCAGTTTTTCTACACACAGTTTTCAATGCAATTGAAAAAGGCTATCAATTGGTAAAGGTTATCAAAAGATATGATATTCACAGATATTTCTAAAGCTTTTGACAAAGTAGACCTTTCTTAGCAACTCTCTAAACTTCAGGCTCTTGGTATTCATGGTACCTACCTTCTATGGGTTAAATCTTATTTGATTGGTCGTAAACTGTGCGTTAAAATACAAAATTGCACGTCATATACCTTCGAGGCTACGTCTGGTTTTCCACAAGGAACTCATATGGGGCCACTATTATTTTTATTGTTTATGAACGATATCGACTTCGATATTAAGTCTTTGATTTTATCATTTGCTGACGATACTAAACTTTTTGCGGTTATTAAGTCGGACGAAGATTGCCATTTCATACAGCAGGATCTTGACAAATTCTACTCTTGGTGTAACATTAATGGCCTTACCATAAATATTAATAAGTGCAGTTACATGTCATTTTCTAGGAAGCAAACTCTAATTGAATTTTATTATAATATCAATGGTTCTATTATTGAAGATGTCTGTGAAACAAAAAACCTGGGTATCATTCTCGATAATAAATTAACTTAAAAGCTAACAGAGTCGAGTTTAACACTTCAAAAACTCAAAGCTGTTTTGTTAGTAACAAGCTAACAACATTCGAACCAATTCTCCGGCTTCAAAATGAAGGTATCCAGCGACTCAAAGATCTGAACATTCTCGGAATGCGAGTGAATCAAAATATGCACTGGAATGAGCATATTTTCGATATTGCGAAAAGCGCCCCAAAATGTTTAGGATTTTTGAGCCGCTGCAAAACTTATTTTTCATCTCGAGACCTTTTAAAAATCTATAAAGCATATATACGACCCAAGCTCGAGTATAACTCACATTTATGGGCAGGTGCACCAAAAACCGCTTTAAATTTTTTGGACAAAGTTCAAAACCGCGCCATTCGTCTTATAGGCGACATAAATGTGACCTCATCCCTTATACCACTTGGTCATCGTCGTATTGTTGGAGCACTTACTCTATTTTATAGATATCTGCTTGGTGTTGGCACTTGTTCCGAGGAATTAAAATCACTTCTTCCTCCTCTTAAGCAATTCAATCGCACAACACGAGAGGCATCAAGTGCCCACCCTTTCACAGTGGAAATTCCGAGATGGTTTAAGTCCGGCTATGGAAATTCTTTTATAGTAAGAACATCCCGATTGTGGAACCGCGTCCCAATCGAAGCATTCCCAATGAGAGAAGGATTTTTTATTTATGACTTACAGAGGTTTAAGACGAATATTAACAACATTGTTCGCTCTTTCCCACAAAACTTTTCTTCTTCCTTTTTCTTTCCTTTCCTCTAACTATCCTTTCCTTTTTCAAATAGTCAACGGTACGCAAGTACTTAAAGGTTCAAAACCTAAGTTTTGGCTATAATATAAAAAAAAAAAAAAAAAAAAACTTTTAATGCTCACATAGATCGAGTTATTTCTAAAGCTTTTTCCATGTTAGATTTCATTAAGCGTAACTGACAGCAATTTTCTGATCCTTATACATTCAAAAATTTATATACTGCACTCATTCGTCCTCACCTCGAATATACTTGTCCGATCTGGATGGCTTATTATGATAAACATATTAAGAGAATAGAGTCTGTTCAAAAGAATATGATTAGGTTTTGTTTACGTAAATTCAACTGGCAACCAATGTTCCCTGCGCGTCTGCGCGGCTGCACTGGTTTTCAAAATCCGCGCACTTGTTTTTTTTTTTAATTTTTAGAAATATTGTTACAAAATTATTTATATCCCTATCAAAAGTATACAACTTATTTTTAAAAAAAAATAAAAAACATATTTAAAATTTTGAAAATAAAACCCCACGAAAAAAAAACTTAGTTACTTTCATCAAACTACCGGCTTTCTTTCACATTTACCATAGCAACGGGCGTTTTTTATTTTTGCATTCTTAAATTTTATGGCAATTTATTTTATGCTTTATTATTTTCACTAGTTAAATACCCGTTACTGCGTAACTTTTTGCTACCGTTATATATAGTGAAAAATAAAAATTAGAGCATTTTAGGTTGTACTACATTATAAATTATTAAAATCAAAAATTCCCCTATCAACAATATTTTAGTAATATGTAATACTTTAGTTAAATTAGTAGATTACCAGACAGACTATATAATTGGATTGATATAGATTGAAATATTTAATCAACTAATATTTCATTAAAAACTATAGTATGCATATGAATTTGTCGAATGTATAAATTTCATAATAAAACAAAAATTCATTAATGAATTACGTAAATCGAGTTTCCATACGCTGACAATAGATGAAAGTACAGATATTTCTGTACAGAAAATATTAATAGTATACATGAAATATCGACCAGAATGTGAATTTGTATACAGAACTGAATTTTGTGGTATTTTAAAAATGACCGGTTGCGACAGCATTTTTATTGTAGAAGCAATTAAAGCATGTATGCTGACAATAATCTAAATTTACAGAAAATGGTACTCTTTACTTCTGATGGAGCTTCAGTTATGTTAGGAAAAAATTATGGTGTAGCAGCACGACTTCGACATGAAATTAAGCATTTATCTGAACAACATTGCGTAGCCCAAAAAAAAGATCTTGCCATAGATAATGCTTGGAGACAGGTCTCGATCATGCAGGATATCGAAACACTTTTGAGGACAGTTTACACTATGTTTCAACGATCGTCTATAAGGAAAGAACAATTTCAAGAAATGGCTATTTTAACAGAATGTGATGCACTAGCGTTTCGACCACTCAATGAAGTAATATGGCTTTCGTGAACTGAAATTTTTACTAGATATTAGCTCAACATTTCTAGCATCAAGTTGCGATTGTGAACGTGGATTCAGTTTAATGAATTCTATAAAAACTAAATCTAGAAATAGAATTGAAATTAATCATTTGGAATGCTTGATGCGAATAAAATCACATTTATTGTCTCAAAAAAATATAGATTTAGATGAAGTTTATCAATATTGGGCTAATGAAACAGACAGACGTGAAAAAATGCCGTAGTGGACATTCCGTCGTTTAATATTATATATTTTCTTTTATAAATCCAAATAATTAAATTTAAAAAGAATATTATAAGATAAGTATGTACATTATGTTAATTGAATAGTACAAATATAGTACAAATGTAAATTGAATAAATAAATGAAGTATTAATATGCATTAATTACTAAGTCAATATGTAACTTTAGCTATAAATATGAATTATATACGAAAAAATTGATTACATATATAATAAATTAAATATTTAATTTTTTAATTTTTGTACAAATTTTCCGCTCACTAAATCTTGTTCTGTAAATTTACTGCTCACGCCGCACATTTTCCGCTCAGATATCTAAAAAATTAGAGGGAACGTTGCTGGCAACCTTATATTACTGAATAATTAGCTAAATGTCAACTTATTAAGTTTTCTAATCTTGAGGTTAGGTGATGCTAAATGCTGCTTCCGTGATGCTTTCGTATGATATCTTATCTGGCAAAATAAAATGTCCATCTATTCTTCGCATTTATAATATCTATGCTCAAGTGCGACATTTCAGAAGCCAAATATTTTTATATCTTCAAAGTCATAGAACGGTTTTTCCGAACCTATAGCAAACTCTCAGCGTTTATTTAATAACAGTTTTTCAGTAATTGACTACAACTACAGTTGACTCGTTTTTAAGAGAAAAATCGTTACATTTTTTGACACATTACAATAATTTTTCTAATTTTAATTAATTATAATTTTATTCTAATTTATTAAAATTATTCTCTATTATCATTTGAATGTACTGCCTACCTTTATAATTACTATTGCTATCACTATTGATATTTATTTATACTACTTAAGTCTGAATGTTTCTTTTTTTTAATTTCTTTTCTTGAATTAATGTTATTTTTAACTTGAAATTATGTTTATAATTAGATTTTGTTTTCTATTTCTAATTTCATTTTATTTTAGTTTTTAATATTTTATAAGCAAAATCTGTAAGGGACTACCCAGTAGATTGAAATAAATAAATAAATCTCACTTCCCACAGTCATCTTTTATAGAGGGTTGAGCGGTAGGAAAAAATTATTAATTTATTTACGTATTTGTTTTGTCTGCAAGCTTTAAAGAGCCTTGCGCAATATCGTCATCGATGCTCCCCAGTTGAATATCTGCATTTTTTTCATACCCATTCATCTCTCTAACGATGGTGTGTTCTGCCTCGCTTTTTGAAAGATATTCTCACCACTGTTGGTGTCAACAACAGAGCCGAGTGAACTACGCATTCCCCAGCGTTTGGATTCGAAATTTTACTTGCAGCATTTTCTCCTTTATCCAATGATCCAACTTCGTCAGGCTTTTTTTATTACTTTAAAAAGTAGACATTGATTTTATCAGAACCCCTCAACTCCCTTTCCAATAAATAAAAACTACTTTGATACAAATATGTCTCGTAGCACAAAAACATACTTGTTGATGGAGTACAATACAATTTATTCATAAATTTCAACAAATTTGCAACATATTCAATAAATAGTTACAACCAATAATTTTAAATGTCAATGTCAAATTTCAAATTAATAAAATAACATTTCAACTATAAATATTCAAATAAAAATCACTTAATTTAGTATTTCATAAATGCGATGACTCATCGATGAATTGATTTATATGAGAGAATGTAACCGGAACAAAGTAATAAATCACTCGTGTGTTTATGCCAAAAAAAAAAAAAAAAAAAAAACGAAACGAAAAAAAAGTTATTTTAAATTAAAAAAAAAAAAATTTAAAAACACATGTTTTCCATTTAAAATTACAGTTAATTATAAGAACACAATAGAAGAATTTTTATTTAACAGATCAAATGCCTTACAGATATATTATATGGTAAATAGAAGTAAAGTTTATTAGGGAATGGGGTATATTTTTGATGATAAAACTCAAACGACCAACCTAATGGCTGGAAAGAAAAAAAACTATCGGATATTCATAACATACTCTGCGAAATTAAGAATGTGAATTAATTTGCTAATTTTACTTTACAAAATGTTCCCAATATTGTTTGAGAAACCATATTCAACTCTAATTGTGCAAATCTATGAAAACATGAAATTTGATTTTAGCTAATGCCTACGAATTGCTTTTTAAAATTATCTTTTCCATTCACATTATTAAACTGCGAAATTCAGATCAGGAGCCATAGAGTGGATATCAACTGGTTCCGGATCCGATTCAATAATTGTGCAATTTCTGATTGACTGTTGGTTTTACTTTCCACTCGCAGATACCACTTATACTATCCAATTACCATTGATTGCCATGGAAAAATACTTAGAAAATAGGGGATCGAGGTTTGTTAAACCACTTACGCGATAAAAATGTAGTGAAAGAATTGTCATTATAAAACTCAAATAATATAGGGTTTGATAAACAGTTTTTACGGCAAGAATTTGGTGAAACAATTATTCTTGATACGCCAAAACTTATCATTATTTGGTTGTAGCAGTTTATAAGAACAAAAAAACAAAAACATACATTGCACAATATCAATTTCAAGTTTAATGACTTTCACCACTAGAAGAGAAGATTGCTTGGCCGTAACTTTAAATAATATCCTAATATGCTAATTCCGCAAAGTACATTGGTATTACATTTGAATAGGCGTCTTAATTGAAGAGAGCATATTATCAACAAAAACAAACAACTCAGATTGAAATTTAACAATCTATACTGGTTAATAAGACGTTATTCGCAGCTGTCAATGGAATTCAAAATCCTGTTATACGAGGCCGTCTTAAACACCCACAGTTCTATACCATAATGCCAAAAAAGTTTTTAAGACAGCCTTGTATAACAGGATTTTGAACTCCATTGACAGCTGCGAATAACGTTTTAACCCCAAGTAAATTCAACATTGAAATACTGGCAAGGTTTCAATCGATAGTAAATGCACTATGGTTCGTCAGAAACAAAGAAATAAGAAAAGATCTAAAAGAAGAATCGGTTACAGAAGCCACAACAGCAAGAACTTTCCACATTGGAAATACATCGAAACACTCTCGCATCGCAGCTGAAGTATACAGACCAACATGTGCAAAGACTGAAAAGATTCCATCCTACAGACGTAAGGAGTAGATTTGTAAATAGTCTAACTACAAATCCCCACTAGTCTAATCATAATTATTTAGCTTCGAAGATGAGTTAATGAACTCATTTATCACTTGTAAAAATACTTAATATCATCTAATAATGGTATGATTAGTTTAATTTAAAGATAAATTATAAAGTTAAACAATAAAATTAAAAAAAATAAAAATTTAATAACTCTGACAACTTCTGAATCAGCACTTCCACTTAATACACGTCAAAACGCAATACAGTTCGTTGGTTTTATTTATATTATTTTCTTCTTCAGCTTTATATACACTACTGTATGTATGCCATCACATTTCTGAAGCTCTCCTTTACCTGCGATGCGTGCGTTAGTTCTCCCACCATTTCGGGGGATCGTCCATTGCGTGTTATTTCTTAGCCATGACATTTGTTTTCTGCCAACACGTTTTCTGCCTTAAATTTTATCTTGCATAATCAGTTGTAGAATATGATATTTGTCATTTCGACACATATGATCCAGATAAGTTGTTTTTCTGCGTTTGGTTGTTAATAACAACCCACGGTTTCCACCTATTCTACTTAAAACCTCACTATTGTTCACTCGATCTATCCATGATACCTTCAGTATTCTACGGTATAATCATGTCAAATGCTTCAAGCTTATTCGTGATCCTTATTTTCAGTGTTCACGCTTCCATACCATGGAGGAGTATCGATCACATCAGGTAGCATTTAACGAAACGGATTTTTGAGATTGATATAACGGTTACATAGAACTGGCATTTTATTTCTATATCTAAGTTCCAGTTTTCTATTTAACCAACATCCTAAATATTTAAAACTGAAGACTTGTTCAATTATGGTGTTATTATGGTCAAATTAAGTGTTATGTATAGTTAATTTTATGTTGTTGGCCCTAATAATAATCATAAATTTAGTTTTACTTAATATTTAAGACGAAAAGTTTGCTGCGATCGTTTACCGAATTTAAAAGTTGTTGAAGATCAGTTATATTATCGGCAATTAGTATTTAATCATCCGCGTATTGTATGTTTTTGAACCATTAATAGAAATATTTTGATTGTTTATCCCTCTAATGCGCAAATTATGAAGCCAAACGGTTAAACAATTTTTGACATTATTTTCTTAACTATTGACGCCAATTTATATATGACAATTGAATTTAATACTATCCACGATTAAGGGCTTGTTTTACCATGATGAACCGACATTTTAATTCGTTTTAAAATTATTCAAAATGCAGACATTCAATCCAAGTATATGTACATATGATTGACGTAAAGCTTGAAGTAAAGATATTCAATCTAAGATGGTTGAAGTAAAGCAAAGAAAAATTATTGAATACATTACATACGGGATTGGAGCAGTTTTTCTATTTACGATGTATACATAAAATGTCTGAAAGTAATTATGTTGTAGAAGTACAAGTGCGTAAATGATAAATTCTACATTTTAATTTGAAATTGATTTCAAACCGATTTTATGTGATTGCAACGATCAACATAACATGTATGAAAATTTTCTTCAATATATATCCAAAGATGACCAAATTGTTGTCATGAGGCATTCAACTTTGTTAATTTGTATACACATAGCAGAATGGCCTTGATATCAAAACTGAATATCAACAAAAACATGCTACTTAGATGTTCTACGACATTATTTTACTTTATTATAATGCCTCAAAAGTTTTTTGACACTTTTTTTTTTTTTTTTATTTATCTGAATGTGTTTACAAAAGTTTTGCTCTCTCTCTTTCTCCCACAGTCTATCTTTGTTTGTATAATGAATATCAATTAATCAAACACCACACACGCACACAAATAAACATAATTATACGGTTTCCTTAATATATAATTAGGTAAAGAATTCTAAATATGATGTCATTAATGTATTTTGAATATTATTTTGAACAGTTTGGATGACTATTGGTATTTGGCTGATGGTTAGACTCCATTCTTATAAAATTTTAATTCATTCACGAATGAATTTATTACATTTAGATAAATTGAACATTAACAATTTGTTATTTTATTATCGCGCTTTATTTGAATTGTTTTTTTTTTTTCGTTTGCTTTTTGGAAATATTTTTGGAATTTTTTCAAAAACAAAAAATGTGTTTTTTTTTTGTTTATTTTTTTTTTTTTTTTTTTTTAAATAAAATATTGAATTATGATAATTTTATTGACAATATAATTTTTTAATGTCAACCAAAATATAAAATAAAAACTGAAATGACATTATGGGTGTCATTTATATTTTCTTTATTGGTTATTAATGTTCAATCGTATTTTCCTTCCAATTCGTATTTAAAAAAAAAAAAAAAAACAAAATTGGTGTTCTTCAAAGGAAGTGAATTTTAAGTGTTTCTTTTTTTTGCTTTTTGCTTATTTGGGATTTTAGATTTAAGTAGCTTGGGTCCAAAACATAACAGAATAGGAAAAGAATAGTTAAGAAATATTGAAAGATATTTTACAAATCAACGAAATACCACAAAACAACCGTTACATAGACAAACGTACCAAAATGGTGGAAGAACTGATGGGAATCAAGATTACAAGACGGTTTAGAAATATAAAGATGTCAGCATTTGAAACCGTATTTGAAACAAATTCAAATATCATAATCAAATTTACGCAGAGGTGATATCGTAACCAATGAGGGCTTGCTGAAGTGCGATTATTGCTATTTGAACACTTTCACCAATGCCTTGCCATTTGAACGTGAATTTTGGCCAATTTGCCTCCTCATGTTCGCTACGGCAATTTTTGATAGCCAGAAATGGCTAAATAAAAACCAAAATAGCCCAAAAGTCCTCAAAAGTCAAAACCATTTTTTTTTGTTTATCAAAGACTAAATTCCAAGACTCAAATCACAAAAACAAGAAATAGGGTAATCCACCAAACAAAAATAAACTCGCTTTAATGAGGTTACATTTTCAACTAGGTAAAAAGTATACAAATTCAACGCTCCAGATCAGAAATATATTTACCCTGATACAATATTGTCTTCTATTTGATACAGTGACTCTGAGTGATTCCCTGAGATAGCACAAACAAAATAGCATATCATTCCGACTAGGATATTAGTCTGAAGTGAAAAAATATTAAATCCAAAACTTATTTGGGGCTGATTTACTATTATCAAATAACTTCAACAGTCAAACAGAACTATATCTACTTATATTGGTGCCTGCTCACAGTGGAAATAACGTTAATTAAACTCAAACCAAATCAAACTTAAGACTTAGCCAAGAAAGGCTCTAAGATCAACTTCGTACAGTCATTATTTTCTGTTCCATTATCTATTACTAAAATAAGTTTATAAAAAAACTAACTTAAAATAACTCAATCAAACAAAACAAAATTGGGACAGAAAAGAGCATATTGAAGCTAAAATTTTCCTATCTGCACACTCAAAAACAATTTTCAAAGAAAAACAAAATTTTAAATTTTCATCGTTATAACTTCAACCTGTCAAACTACTGTTTATTTCATGATTAAATGTCCGAACAAGACATTTCAAAAATAAATTCCAAATCCCCTACGGCAATTCCCTAAATAAATGTCCCTTCAAAAAAAAAAAAAAGCAAAATTAATCAACAAACAACAAAAACAATTAAAGAAATTTATTTTGTATGTCTCTATCTGCACTTTATTAATACACTTCCAATTGTGAAATATTAAAAAAATTTATAAAAAATATAAATTAAAATTGACATGACACATTAAGATCTTAAAATCGAAATAAAATTTACAAAAAAAAAAACATAAATAAGTCTTTAAAATAAATAAAATTGAAAATAAAACTACGCCATTGAAAAATTGAGATTGAATTTCACATTTCAATAATTTATGGAGAGGAAAAACTCAATTTATTTAATTTTAATTTTAATTTGTATTTATTTAATTTAATGATTTTTGAAAATATTCAATAATTTTTAAATACAAGTACATAAAATAATAACTATTTTTTTGTTTTTTATATACATAGGTTAAAACGTGTTCTTTGACTCTCAAATCCCAAAATATAAGCAAAATTTCGTTTTTAAGATTGTACTTGCCCAATGAACGTCGGCAATGTCCCCTTCTTTACTAAAACATTAGCAATATCAATGAGTTTTTAAATTTGAGCTTATGTGGTTGAAGTATGATTGTTTTCATATAATCCAGACTGCATAAATGCTGCACAACTTCACAACTACTGGTTTCATACAGCAGTTGTTTACATTAATTTCGTTCTTATATTTAAATTCAATCCCGTTGCTTAGATTATCTTGTTGTTTTTAGTAATAATTTTTAAATTATGATAAGACTGCAATTTTGCTATATCATTTATGTGGCATTGATTAATTGACGCGCAAAATCATCGAAGAAGCATGATTGAAATTAAACGTAATAGGTGTTGAAAAATGCAATATGCGTAATTGCAGAGCTAAGCCAATTTTTTGCAAAATTTGTGAAATCTTGATTAAATAAATATGTATAGCCTTTAATTAGATACATATTAAGATAACCATTAAGTTAGAAAATAGTACGCGTACTCTAATCGTATATACAGGAATACTGATAAAAAAATTGTATATCATTGTTGAGCCAATATTAATGAGTTACATAAATTGAAAAACAATTTAAGATCATACAAAAATTTTCTCTGCTCTCCTTTCCAATGCATTTGCAGCCAATTTTGACCTCCAGAATTCCTCAGCTTGTCTTTGGCTTTCTCTAAAATTCGAGTATGCAGTAAATTTATTATTAAACTAAAAATTTGGGAAAATTTAGTTAGGGTAATTTATTCCATTGCATCCATCTCATAAGTCATAATTAATTCCATTCGTTTGGACTTAATAAAACACTTTGATTACACAGTATGCTAAAATTAGAGTAAACACACAGAGTAAATTTCGGTATAAAAAGTTGCCTTCGTTTATATGCACTCATGTAATTTAGTTGTTGCATTCCAATGTTGCGTTGTTAGTTTTTGAAGAAGCGCGTTGGGATTACACAGTTGCTAAAATAGAATTATATTTTTGCTGAAAAGGTTATTTTTCAAGATCAAGTTTTATTAGAAAATATTTCAAGTTTGTTCATTAATTAAATTACAGATTAAACCAAAGTTACAAATCTCAATTATTTGTACTTAATATTACATTTTTTTGGGTCCCATAACACATAAGTGTTCTGGTCCAATCAAAGAAGTTGTTAATTTATTAGTTTTTTTTCTTTTTGCTCCACTAAAAATACAAATACAGGATGCATTGCCACTGTTATTCGATATTACCTAAAAAATACTATCTTATTATATTTATCATATAGATAGTCAGGGTATGATATAAACATCAAAGTAGATATTGAATGAATAAAACAGAGGTATTGATGTAAATGTTCATACCTTCATAAGGGTTCAATTTATATTCTCACGGTAACTATACTACACTAACACCCAGATGGGTATAATAGGCTAAAAGTAGAGTATGGTTCAAGTACGGCCAACTATCGTCATAAAATAAATTCACAAGAAAGCTCAACTAGTTAGTCCCAGAAATGGAGTGGCACAATTATGTTATTCCGCGAAATGATAACACCAGATAATGATGGTGATGATACCATAATTATACATAAATATATATACATATTATTGCATTGCAATATTAAACTGTTGCTTTATTTTTATTTTCATATTTTATTTTTTTAACTTTCTCTTCTAATACCCTCTCTGCAAGTAAATCTTAAAATCCTTGAGAATTTATAATCATCATAAAATAAAATTATTTTTAAATCCTTGTAATTATTGCAATCACAAAGAACATATTACAGATTTTATGAATGTAATAATGTGATTCACCAAGGATTTTTCAACAAAATAAACAAAGTTTTGTAATTTCTGTAAGCCATGGAATGATTGAAACAATACATATTATATATATATATATATATATATATAATTTCAGTTCTTTTTACACATATTCACACTTGAATGTTAACACTTTAAAAAATTACAAAAATTTAAATATCATATTCTGAAATATAAAAAAAAACAGTACATAAGAGATGTAGAATAAATTGATCCAAGAAAGGAAGAGCCAAAATAATTTGAAAAATATGAATTAAATATGCTACATATTTCAATCACGATATAATTTTAACAATGTGAACTCTTAATGATTCTCACAAGTAAAATATGTTTACTGGGATTGAAAAACAGCAGTTTTTATGGAACATAATTACATTCCGCAATTACAAAATGCAAAAGCACAGTTAATTTTAATTCATTATAAAACTAAAAATACTTATAACAAACAAAACAAATAAATTTTAATAACATTGAAGAAAAACTGGCTTAGAAATAACTAAAAAAAATTTTTTATTAATATTGCCGCTTTTAAATAGATTTTAATTATTGGGCTGGGATGAATTTTGTTGAATTGCAATGTTTTGGTGTGAACATGAGATAAAACTTCGTCTTAGAATAAACCTTTTTTGTGGAGAAATATGTTCCAACATTGAAACATAAAAGAAGAAATACTAATATACATCGGTTTTGTTTAAGATCAGCGAGCCCTTTTTACTGAAATCGTTCAGACATTTCAGATATCTAAACATGAATATAATACATCTGTTCAAGATACGTAATCGCCTCCAAATACATCGGATACATCAAAACTGAAGCATATTATTTTGTAATATATTAAAGTAGTAGAATTTATAAAATCATATTTTGGTTGCTATCGTGGTTATATATCAAAAGATAACCACAAACAGAATCTACAAAATCGTATAGTGCAAATAACTTCATATCAATCATAATACCTTCGAGTTAATTGTTTTTTGCGATACATCACATCCTAATTTGGTATACCACCAAAATACATTTTACATAAAATTTTACTCATATAACTGTAAACTGGAAAAAAAAATAAAATTCCATTTAATATTTTTAATTTTTTTACAGTTGCAATGATTTTCCCAAACAATTCAAATAATGCACAACAATCGTTATCATTACGGTAAAATCAAAAAAAAAAAAAATAACGTAACTTATTCTTTTCTCGTAATTAAAGTTTATAACTATTACTGTTATTTACTATTTCAAATTATTTTTTCTCATTTTAATTTTATTTCTTGTTACACTCACCATACGTACATATCCTTGCACATCCTTAATAATAAAAATATAAAAAACCGTTATACGTATTTATAATTATTTCTTTTTGTTTTGCGAAATACCGTTAAAGGTGCAGTAACTACTATAATGTAATAAAAATCAAAATAGAAAAATTATAATGACAATAATAAGTAACGGTAAAACACGATATATGTAAGAAATAGAAAAATGAAATAAAAAATAAAATAAACAAAAAAGAATAGAATATTTTAATATATATATATGTACATATGCTGTATACATATATATTTTATTTTTTCATCCATTTTACTTAACTATACATATATTGTATATTATTTATATTTATATAGAAAAATTTTTGTTTTCATATTATCTATTTTTAATCAAAAAGGATATCCGCTGTTTGTATATACCTAAATTATGAAAAAGGATAATTAATATTTTAAGTAATTATGAAGGAAAAGAAAATTAATTTAACACAAAAAAAAATATAATTTTTCATCCTGTCATAGTGTTTTTAATTATGACTTCATAACCTAACCCAGCTAACACGAAATATACATTTATGTCATTTGTGTATTCAGAAGGTAGATTGCTTATTATATTAGAATATATCCTATTCTTGTCATATTTGCTTGCTTTTAGTTTATAAAATGAAAATTTTACAGAAATATAAAAACAGTTGACAGCTAACTCACTGATTAATGAATGACTAAGAAAATTCAGGAGACAACAAATTTTGGAAACACGAATTGACATTTTAACAAAATGTTATTAAATGATATAAATATAATCAACATTTAGATGTTTGCCATCCAAAGGTTAGATCAAATCAATCACGGTCAATTCGAGTTCAATCAAATCAAGGTAAATTCAAATTTAATTCAAGCACAATCAGTTCGACAGACACAGAATCACTAAGTTCAGTTATTTGGTATTAAAAAAAATACATTTCGATATACATATACACTTTTCATGATATAAAATGAAATTTGTTCCACAATTAAATCCGAATAAAAATATGTTTTTTTATAAGTTGTTGTTAAATTAACTTAAGAACACTACTACTTCCTGTAGTTTTTTATCCTGACATATTATGTTTCAACAGCACTAAGAAGAATCAAAATTAAAACTATTTAAGCTTCCCTTATACAATAAACTTTCAATTACTACGATTTCAATTTTAGGCTTACTTTACCAATTATCATATTTTATCCAACACCAATCACCAACCCAAAATAATCGAAAAATAATATAGTTTTAAAGTTGTAACTTGCATCGTTTTTTTCTTTGTATAGCTAAAATTTATAGTAATGGAACCCTCCAGACTTTCATACTGTTGGCTAGTTAAAACAGCTGGGGAATGTGTTAGAAAAGTGAACAAAAAGAAGGAAAAAAAATAGTTTAAAAAATTGATTAATATGCCAATAAGAGGTGACGTTACCTTATTCAGCCAAAAATCGTAATAAAAAAGCGAATTAAAAAAAGAAAATTGAATAACTGTAAGCCCGAGTTATCTGAAAATATACATAGATTAATGAGTTTCTCGGTCTAATGAGCTAGCATACGCAATGAATGAAGATTTTTCATTGATTGTTATAACTCACAGATATTATTTACCGCATCTTGATATAAGTTATAAAATCAATCGGAATCAAAAATCACGAGATGTATAGGTAGTCTAACACTACAATACTTACTAGTTTCAATAGTGTTAGATGAACGAAGAGAAAGCTTGATTTTCTATTTTCAAAATCCAATTATCTTTTTATTTTAATTAGTTACAAAGACTTATATTTCATATGAGTTAATTCAAATGGATATAGATAAATTTTAAGAGTTGAATTCTGGCTCAATTTCAGCGCAGCCGCAGATTGGGTTACTGAAACATAACCATTAAGGTCAATTACTAAATTTGTCTGATTTATTAGTTTTGCCAGGCTATTCGAGAATGGTATGTTCACCAGCTGTTATTGCTCGGGGAACACATATTCTACTTAATTAGTTTCCGGACAGACCAATTTTATATAGGTACCCCCCCCCCCCCCCTGACTGGTTAATGCTCAATTATTTTCTGTTAAGACCAGCTCTTTTCTTCACATTATAATTAGCAGTAATTAATTTAATAAGCCGTTTTAAATCTCATTTTCATGTGTTTTTAATTATTTTTTAAGTGAAAAAAAGTAATAACAAAAATCATTTAAGATTTATATCATAAAACAAAATTAAATTATATCATAATTCGCGAGATAATAATTATTCTCCATTAAAGAATCCCTAAAAAACATAATGAGTACATCAAAACCAAAACAACAAACAAAAATTAGAACATTTTGAATCCTTTAATTTTTTTAATTTTACCAAATTTTTTTATTTTTATATTCAATTACAAAAACATTATCATTTTATCTGTTTAATCCTTTCAACACATTTACACCCAACATCCATGTCACGCCTACGCATATTATAATGAATTATAACTGATAACGCGACGCCATTTCAAATAAATAAATTCAAGCAAGATAAAAAAAATATGTATGGCTGTTAAATCGCCATATAATTCCAGCTTTATTTTGTTCTTTGATTTGCCATTTTTAGTTTTAATTCCCTGCTTCGATTTTTGAGTTTTTAAATCTGTGTAATGCAAACACAAATACTCTATATGGAGAGTATTGCAACGGGACATATATAATAATATTGAGAAAGCCTCCCATTAATTAAACAAGTAGGTAAGTAAATAGATAAAAGTGGGTTTCCGGAGAGTCTCCTAAAAAAATGATCACTAAATTATGCCGTTTTGATGCCACCACTAAATTTTGTTATTGATTATCAAAGTTTGTTCGATTTTCTACTGCTAAAGCAGCTCGCAAAAAAACTACTTAAAATGCAAACATATCAGATAAAGGCCATTTTAAGACATAAATATGTCTTCAGTAAAAACACCAACTAAAATAACATTTTAAGAGAAGTATTTTATATCCACCGTGTAGTATATATAATCCAATTTGCAGACGATACAGCACTGTTCATAATAAAATCAAGAGGCTGTAAAAGACGTGAACAAAGAAATGGAAAATTAAATTAGAATAGCAGAAAAATACAATTTTAAAATGTGGCTACCACGGGTTCAAATTCCCAGGTAGATCAAAATCATCTCTTCTACTATAGCCTAATCGGTAGAATAGCAGAAAAATACATATTTAAAATGTGGCTACCATGGGTTAAAATTCCCTGGTAGATCAAATTCATTTTTTCTACTATACGATAGATGGCGCGAGTGGCACAAAGTAGAATAACATACGTATACTAACCACAACAAAAGCAACCTGGAAACCACAATAAATCTTAGCTCGAGACAGCATGACAGAACCTCTATACTGACAAATGAAGTTTCAAAGACAAAAATGATATCGGTGATGATCGTTTTCATCATCTTGTTAATATCGAAACCAATCAAAGTTTGATCAAATAACTAAAGCAAGTAAAACATTTGAATGTGGTATAATTGGGACAACTTTTTGTATTTGCAGCTAAAATATTTGTTATTAATTACAGGGATTATCACATCTAAAACAAAAAAATTAACAGTTAAAGAAAAACTAATGGTTAGTCTCAAAAAATGCAGTTTTAACAGACTGTGTTACGCTCCGGTACATTTCCCATCAGACTGTGTTACGCTCTGATATATATTTTTTTTTCAAGATTTACACCTTCACGCAGAAAAATAAAAAAACTAAAAATTGGATTCTTCTGTAAAATTGATTAATTTAATTAAATAACTAGAGCAAGCATAACGGGATTAGTGGAATTGAGAGAGTGAATTACTGATGTAGAGACTGTAAAGGAAGAATATGAAAGTTGAGAGAAAAACAATAACTAAGCGTTTTTATAATAAAAAAGCTATATTTAGACGCACCGCAAACCTAAATTAGATGAAAACTATCAATTTGACAAAGTTAACAAAATATGCGTAATGTGTTAACATGAGCCTAACATAAGACTTTAATTTGTCGCAATAAGATATTTCCAATCAACAACATTTTCTCTCATATACATGTAAGGCCATGGTCCTGCTACTACGATAACATTTGTATTAGCAAATGGTTTGATTAGAACTTGAACATAATTTCTTTTTAATCTAAGATGGGGCTCTGAATTATAACTCTTAAAATTAAAATACCTAAAATATAATATTTCCATTTAAAAAACATTGTTTTCTCTTTTTGTTTTTTCAACCTTTAACAGAATTATATTCTCTCTCTCTCTAAAACGTATCCCATGTTACTTCATTAAAAAAAAAACAATAAACAAACAAAAAAATTTAAATAAATCTTTAAAAATGTTATCCCTTACATCATCACCACATCATAAAATTATCCTTTTTAAAAACATTTTAACTTTTCTATTCGCCCCAAAAGAAAATTTTTAAATATTTCCACTCTGAAAAATAAACTAAAAAAAAAAAATTCGTAATAATAATAAGGATCCTTTCAAAAGAAAAAATATACTCTTTACTATTACTTGTTTTTTAAGGATACTCGTACTATATTCAAAAAAATGTTTTACTTATTTTGTATCCTTTGAAAAAAAAAATGTAAGTACAGCATACATATAAATATATATATATATATTATATACTTACATAAAAATAAGAAAATCCACACTATTTCGTAACCTGAAATATTGAATACATAAAATGAATATCGTTCTACAATTCCGATCCGACCCTCCTCCTTCACATCTTCACTTTCTACAATTTCTTAAAACAGCAACAAACAAAAAGCAAAAAGATGCAATTTTTTCTCTACATTCAAAATGAAAAAAAATAAATAAATAGAAACAACAAAAAGAAAAACCATTGAATCCTAACGACGACCTTGTGGAAGGTCACGTGACCTGATTTTATAATATTTCTTATTCTTGTTTTTTTTTTGTTATATCTTTTGAGGTGAAGGCACTTTCATCCTTTCCTTTCCCTATTTCAACAATATTATATACATATCAATAAATATATAATATATAGTTAACACATTCTCTCTCACATAAATAATTTTTTTATATACGTATAATTATTTTCTCTCTTTCTCTCCTTTATTAACAATATACACGAGTGGAAAACTTAATTCGATATACAAAAAGAAAAAAAATTGATAAATAACTGTTCACATTACCATTATTATAACTAAACAAAATAACTGTTATTCACTTTACATACCAAATATATATATACTTCTTTACAACCACTGGTGAATACGAAACACACGATCTTTTACGGAATTTTCCGAATCTATTACTTTTTTCTTTTTCAGTTCAAAATTCAAAAAGAAACAGCTGTTTTGAGTTCGTTGGATTCCGGTGCGACAAATTTTTATTTCTACATAACTACCAAGACCACAGAAGAGAATTAGGTGGTGGTATTCAGGTGAATTGTTGTATGTATGTTTGTATATTGTGACAGAGCAGACCGGTAGGTAGATAGAAAAGTACAGTTATAAAAATAAACTTAACATTAAAAGCCGGTATATTTTTTTAATAACGTTATATTGTTTAACATATCGAAATATTAAAAAAAAAAAAACTCTCTCGAAAAAGTCAAATTTATCAAAAGGAAAGAGTCCTGGAGAATGAGAGAGAGAGAGAGAGAAATTGTAAATATTTTAAATAAATAAATAATATAAAGAAAAGCCAGACAGTGTAATTTTTTGTTTTTGTTTTTTCTTTTTTATTAATTTATTTTATATACGTACTGAAATCTAACGGTTTTTTTTTTGTATTTAGGCATGGTATATAATAGGCTAAAAATTTAGATTTTGCGCAAAATCAGTTCTACAAATACACTTGTAACAATGTTAGGGTTTTTTTTTGTCAAATATAAATAACGGTATATATAAGAAGCCTTTTAGATAAGTATGGAAATATGAATGTATTTATAAATAGTCTGGATAACTATAAATAAACATAAAAAAAACCGTTATACGAAAATTTTATACATCTAAAATATTGTATATATCATACACACATAAATGTGTAAAATACAGTTATATATGAGAACTGCCTTCTTATTAATATCATAAATAAAAGAGAGCCTAATTTTTTTGACATAGAAAAATTCAAACAGGATTTTTTTTTTAGTATTTTAGAATACATTTAATGGCTGGGAAAAATTATTTTATTAAATTTTTTGGAAAATTAATTAAGAAATTTATTATAATCATTGGATATATTTTGATGAAATTTTAATACTAAAGACAATCAGTAGCGGGGAGAGTATGGCAATTAATCAAAAATGTTTTTTTTTCTAATTTCAGAAATCCATAAAAAAATGTTTTTCATATCACATCGTAGTGAGTTTCGTGCTTAATATTAATCGGCGAAGCAAATGTGATCCTATAGATAACTGTAAAAACAGAAATATTTGGATATAGGTCCAGACTGAACATATCAAGAAAACTGAGAATAAGAAAAAACAAATGGATAGCATATAGGGTCTGTGATTCCATAATGAAGAAATGAAATCCGCAACATCGAAAAAATACCGAACAAAAAGTCTCGATCAATGATAAAAAAAAAATGATGAAATCTTCTTAGAATTCTTTACATCTTCAGATATTCTACAAAAACTATTAATTTCTGGAAATGAATTTTTGCCAACATTTAAACTCCAGATTTTTTCACACTCCCTAGGCTATACGTTCATAAAACAAGCCAACAAAATTGAGCTTATGAGGTTAGAGTGGAATCCGTAAGGAACTAAAAGACATGATCAATCTTCCAAGAACTGGGCTTTGTTACATAATACCCTACGATATGACCCTAACAACGATTCTCTGCAACACAAACTGAACCATTATCTATACCCTGATATAATACGATTGCAAATCATGTTAAAGACAGCACAACAACTGCAAAATAAATACGCAAAATTGTGTAAGTAAGCAATAACCATTATAGCAAAATGAAGATATTAAGAGTAAATAAATCCCACTAATTGAATGTAACAGATTTGAGTTTAGTAACAGTTTGACAATATACATATATGATATTTATATAGAATGAATATTAATTATGTTTGTGGCATTTCATTTCAATTGTCCATTAATTGCATTTTTTTAGCATAAGTATAGTAACACATAAATTTAATTCAAAATTTGAAACTCACAATACAAATGTATAGTTTAATTTTACTTAAAAAAATAGTCTAGTCAATGATCATCAAATATAAAAATTAAAATAACTTAAAATATAATTATTTAGTTTTAAAACTAAAAAACAATAACGGAGGTCAATGCCCCAGCAGTGGTAAGCGCTAAGTTAATATTTCTTTTAAAACTTGGATAACACATATTTACCCATATGTTGTACGATAATTAGATTCAACTAGATCATGTTCATCAAGTTTATATATATTAAATTAGATTGTAAATTTCAGGTGAAAAACTGTCCACAATATCACCGCAGTCGCAAATGGGCTAATTGTGATAGCCCGTGTTTGATTAATTAGTCTCTGAGTCCTTAAGGATACCTGATTTTGTGATCACACTCATTTTCAATGTTATGCTAAATAGCTCCCATTGTTCAGAGAACACTGTTCCCAAGTGGCGAAGCCTGCTACGAGTGATCCCTTCGCATTCACATAACAGATGTTCAATAGATTTTTCTTCTATTTCACATATTCTGAATAACTTGTTTTCGGTTATATCCATTTTATAAAGGTGTTTCTGCGTTAGGCAGTGGCCTGTTATTATCCCTACCAAGATATATGTACATGTTTCTTATTGCAAATTATAGAATAGTCTTGCTTTTCTTGAATGAACATTTAGGTATGAGCATTTGTGCTTGACGATTTCCAGGAACGTTGACCTTGAAATCCTCTGCTTTTTGCTCTATCCACACTTTTTCAATTGCATCTGAGCTGTGCTCAGTGGAATCTCACTGAACCCGGTTTCTTATGCTTTTCTTGCTTAAGGCTTTTTGTATATACTCCCGATCCTACTCCATTTATTTTCTTGAAGCCGTCAGGTATACCATACTAATGATCATTTGTCGAAAGACGGTTGACAAGTGTCTCTCTGCTTGGCATGATTATATTGAAAGGTCTCTCAAAATTATTTCTTGGCAAGTAGTATTTGGATAATGCTATCGAAAGCGTATTATCCTTCTAAAGTACATGAATTAGTTCTAGGTGTACCACTTTTTATTTAAAAAAAATCCCATAATTGTCTTATATTAACAACAAACAATACGAGTGAACTCGCATGACTATATTTCAACATTATTTCATTTGAACTGAAGTAGCATTTTAATTCTGTTTCTGTCAACTTCCTGCCATAAGTCTATATAAACCTTACCAGTAGCCTATACCTTACTTGGTCTTTTTTTAATAATTCAGCCGCATGCTAAAACTTAACTTATTAAATAGGTATAGGATTGAATCGATTAAACTGATGTCAATATTTCTATCAGAGCAAAGCTACACTATCTAATACTTTTCTTGCTTAAGGATTTTTTCATACACTCCCGATTCTACTCCATTTATTTTCTCGTACAAATTATTTTCTTGTGTATTTGAATGACTACAAATTTAGATAAAACTTACTTTGGAACTTATGCTAACTACTCGACTGTTATATGTTGCTGGTTGACCCTCTGCTCACTACCCGGTGAATAAATTTTCATTTAAACTGAAGTAGCACATAGTAGTCTTGCTTTTATAGATTTCCTGCCATAAGTCTATATAAACCTTACAATAAGTAGCTTACCTTATTTGGTCTTTTGTAATATTTCCGCCACATGCTAAGACTTTTTATTATGTACATATAAATAGTTGAATGGGCTACACTGATATCAATATTTCCATTCTAGCATACCTCACTATGCGACAAATTATTTTCTTGCGTATTTGAATGACCACAAATTAAGATAAAACTTATTTAAACCCTTCTGTTAATTATTGGAATGTTATATACATATTGTAGGTTGCTAACTACACTCGCTGAATAAATCGGTTCAATGCAATTAATCGGTTTCGACTATCGTGCAATCGAATAATTTTAACTGTCACAAAATTTATTTTACAAATAATTTGTCAAATAAAAAATACAAGTACCCAAGCCTTCATAAATTTAACCAAACATAGAAAATTTTCTATTTAAATTGAACGAAGTATACTAGTACTGATGAAGTTATATGATTCTTAGAATAATTATTTTTGTTTTTATAAAAACAAAAGTCATTGAACACCTGTCAATTTCTTCAACTACAAAATTTCAATATCGTCTCTCACTTATTTTTGTTTTGCTTTTTTTTTACAAAGAAAATCATTTAAATTGGATTCAATTTTATTTTACAAAAATGACAGATTTTTTTATATTTTAATGGATTTTTGAAATTGATTCAATCCTTAGAGATTATAATAATATTTTAGAATATTTTCTATTTCATTCTCTAAATATGATAAATTACATTTTTATGTTTTGCAGAGGCCAGAGATGACAATATAAAATATAGTTCAATAGTAATGTACATAATATGTATGTATATTTATGTATAAGTAGGTATATAAACAATTAAATTAATAATTGAATATTAAAAATCCAAATCCAGATAACTATCCATTATCCAGAAAATGATTCCCTACATTATTCTATTTCTTTATTGCATATTTGAAAATTATTTAAATTTAATTTGAAGAACTTCCAGTTAAATCAGTATATTATGGACTATACAATACGTCATAATGTATTCAATTCTATTTTTAGAACAGAATAGTAAGAGAGAACAACAAACTCACATAAATAGAAAGAATATAGTACAATTGCGTTTAAATTTTATCGGCCTCGATAGCGCAGTAGGTAGCGCGTAAGTCTCATAATCTTAAGGTCGTGAGTTCGATCCTCACTCGGGGCATTGAATTTTTTTATTTTTTTTTTCTAAATTTTAATTTTTTTTTTTTTGTTTTATTCCATATAGTTTTTTTTACTTGAATTATTTTTTTGTTTTTAATATCGTTATCAAGAGATATTAGAAATTTGATAAGAGATTTTACAATTTTTTTTTCATGATTTTATTCTAAAAAAAGTTTTTTGTTCTGTGTTTCTATCCAAATTTTAACAATCGTGTTTATTTTGTTTGTTTTTTGTTTTTGAGACAACCCTAACAAGTAGTAAAATGTATATATATATATAATTTTAGCCTATATATAAAAAATATATACATATATTATTTTAGCCTTAAGTTGACTTGAATACATTACAGTAAAAACTTGTATATTTTAATTTTCATAATTGAGTATTCGGAGCATATATGAAAAGTATTTTTTACTAATGCCTATGTCTTTTTCTTATCGAATTTTTGATATTTTATGTTGATAAAAACTTGATGTTGATTTATGTTGATAATGAAATTCTCTTTTATTAATGTGGTTCTATGTAAGCGCGAAAACCTATTGTACTTCTCATTTTATCTCAGAATTGTAAGTATATGTTCTTGATGAACGCTATTATTGCTTTGATGTCAATTTCAGAATCAGGCAATGGCGGTGTCTAATCAGTCAGTTTTCACTGAAATCCATGTATTTTGTTGTTGTTTGAAAAAAATAAAAAAAGTTGAAATATTTATATCCTTTGCAAGCTATGGCGTCGCAAACAAATGGAATATGAGAGAAGGATTCACCTTTCTCTAAGCAAAATCTGCATCTGTCCGTCTTCGATCTATCAATCTTGAGTAGATGCTTATTAAATAGACCATGACTTGTGGTAAACCATGTTAGTATTCTGACATTGGATCTAGTCTCCCTGATTCCGTTTTTGGATACTTAGTTTGAAAAAGATTTTAAAATGAATGCATAAGTCTTTGGCAACTATCAAATACGTTTTGGATTTCCCACTTGGAAACAATTCTTTGTAAGTAGGCGTTTGAACGACCAATACTTATAAGAATTTACTCTTCGCAAATTTTTTTTCGAAGACATCTGCTTCTTCATTGCTTCTTGAGATTCTAGGAAAACGAATTCAATTAAAAATTTGCTCTGGAATATTTTTGATATTTTCGATATTGAGGAAAAACACGATTGACTACTAACGTTTTAAGGCATTCATTCAAAATGGGATGCTTTCTATATCACTATCATCATTATATTTAATCTGTAAGTTGAAATGAGAACGGTACAAATATCTGAACCATTTCACAACCGATTTTTATTCTTATTCTTTAAATTATACATATTTAAAATGAGACGTAGCGAAACTTAATATTTTTTTCAAAATGTTTTGATTTTGAATTAGAAATATTAGGATTTAAAATAAATTTCACTTCATGTATAAGTATATGTAACACATACAAAAAATGATTTTATCATGTTTTTTACAGAGTTTGTTTTTTTCTCGCCTGAATTAAATTTAAATTAAATTTTTTTTTTTAAATATGATACTTGATATTATATATGCGGTTATTGTCTAAGATAAATCAATAAAAAAATATATATAACGCCAACACTCCAAGAGTAAATTTAAATGATGGATATTATATGCGGTACTAAATATTTAGGTCAGATTAGTCTAAATAATTACAAATCAAAGGTGTAAATATTCTAGTAATATAAGCTCTTGAAATATAGAATTCAAATATATGAAAATAACATATTAACATTAAGGCAATAAATAAAATAATAATAATAATAATAAGCGGTTGTTGTCTAAGATAAATCAATAAAACAAAATTTTACAGGACCAAGAATAAATTGAAATGATGGATATTATATATGCGGTTGTTGTCTAAGATAAATCAATAAAACAAAATTTTACAGTGTCAAGAATAAATTGAAATGATGGTTATTATATATGCGGTTGTTGTCTAAGATAAACCAATAAAACAAAATTTTACAGTGCCAAGAATAAATTGAAATGATGCAAAAACAATTAACAATGAAATTTAATTCAATTTTTTATCAAACTTTCTCGAATTTAGAGAAGCGGACGAATATTTTTATAGTTTGTATTTAATTTAGAAACATTTAAACCGAATGTCAACACCAGTTTTCGTAATGTCCCGCCGAATTTCACTTTCAAATATATATTTTTTTTTTTAATTATGCACAGTTAATTTAACGGATCGACAATATAAAAGTTCCTAAATTTAAATTTTAGCTATTCATATGTATAAAAAAAATGTTGAAGTAATTGTTACCACCCAGTTGTTGAAAATAGCTAATTAATAGGAAAAGTTAATGTCAATGTAGAATTAATTTTGAATTTACTATTCTATATTTCTTTTTTTTTTATAATCATCATGGTTATTTTTTTAATAATAATGCACAAGTTTTAAGACAATCATTATGCCAACATCATCAGTGACGACAGTGACAGCATTATGATGATGACTATTGTATTTAATTTTCATATCACGCTTCTCATTATTATCCGTTATTATCATCATTATCAGTCACTCACTAATTTGCTCTAATTTACGTATATTATGAAAAAAAGGACAATAATAAAATAGAGAACATTTAATTATTCTCTTTTTTCATTCTCTTCAACTTTACACATTTATTTTTTGTGATAAAATCAAACATAATCAGCATTACCATTGTTGCATAATTTTATAAATTGAATGAGTGTTGCCAGAAAAACATTTGAAAAGTAGAAAAAATTAGAAAAATATAAAAATAAGCTTTAGAATCATAGCTTGAAATGAGATTTCCAAATCAATTATGTAGTTTTAGAAAATGGCCAAAATCTTACGATGTTTCAACAAGGGTTCATTAATAGATTTGGTAAAAATTTCGGGTCTGCCTAGACTATCGAAAGTCTGTTTGTATCACCCAATTTGTTTTCTTTTTCAGTAATGGTGAAAATTTGATAAATTTATTTGATTTAGAATCGGCTTGATATAGTCTCCCATCAAATTATTCGAATACATCTATATATCTATATATACATAGTTACTTTTAATCTTTCAATTATAAATTAGGTAAATGTTATGTGCTTTTAAAAATATTTAACTTTACATATACTATTTATAATTTCTATTATTTATAAATTACAACATATATGATGATATGACGGTACAAGTATATAACGAATATTGACGAATATTTATACCCAAAATGTAAGAAAAATAAAATGGCGAATATTTGGAAAATTTACATTTTAATAAAATCACTTTTTTAATAAAAAGCGTTGAAATGATATTTCTGCCGTGCAAAGGCGAAAACAGTGCAAATACAGCTTTATGGTTCTCACTCTACTTATAAAAATTTACTAATATTTGACTTTAGGTCGTTTCGATTAATTTCGAATAAATTTTCAAATAATGCAATTAAGCATTGCCATAGGAATTTTAATAAAAACTGAGTAATCTTCTTTTATCTTATCTTGTTTTGACTGTGAACATATAGGGACAAAACACCAACACCAAAGTATTTTAAAAAATCTTTAAGCACTATACAACCTTTAATGAAAATAGAATTGACACCCTCTACTCTTTCCCCATACAATTTTTATTATTTGTTGTCATCTATCTCCAATCAGCTCTGGCTCCAAAAGATTTGGAGTATCCAACATCAAATTCTATTTAAAACAAAAAGGAATTTTATGTTATGTAATAACTTGTTCTTTATATAAACCAAAAAATGTATGCACTTAAATTGACATACACTTGGTATAGCATTTTTATGTAACACTACTGCGGTTATAGCGATCAGTCAACTGAATATGTAAAAAAATGAACAAATATTTTATTTTTATTGTGAAATTACTGATCTGATAATTACAGCGATCAAAAAAAAATATTTCAGTCAAATTGATTGTGATTTCGATTAAAGTGTGTTAAAAAAAAAATTTCGGATCAAATGAAACAGTAGTTAGGCATTTTTTTTTCGTTTTTGGATGCAGAGCATAGATCTGAGCACGTTCTGATCAGATCATGTACAGATACGCTCCAACCGTTCAGATTTAATAAAACAAAATCCAATTTGGAGTAACCTGTCATTTTTATTTTATTGTTGTTTTAAATTAAATGTCAATAATCGAACTTAAGCTTTAAATTTTGAAATTTACAAAATTTTAAAATTTAAAACACAATGTTTCAGTTTTTAACAGTAATTAGAGAAGCTTTCCGAATCCGAAAATTATGTTGTGAACAACAATTTTTTGTGAATAAAAAATAATAAAAATATTTTGACACTGACATATTCCCAGAAAAAAAATGTAAACGTCAAAAATCTACCAGAAATTTTAAATTTTGGCAGATTTGTTTACCCCTTACCGAAATGTCCCCTCACCAACAAGATTTCTACCACTTTTCTACCCGTATAAACATGCATAATGGCAGTAAAATTAAAAACAAAAATTTTATCTTCAATTTACTGATCGTTATAACAGCATAATGTTTGTCACAAATTCTGGCAACACTATTAAAAATCAAATTAAATGAGAGTATTTTGAACTATTATCTGTTAGTAGTTGTGTACATTGTACATAATTCTCTATGACGCAATCAAAAATTAACAGTATAATTAATTATATTAAAATATCACAGTAAAATTAAAAATTCTAATTATGTATGTTTGAGAACTATAGAAAATCGCGAGTTTTTTCGCGGGATTATTTTTAGACTATAGCTTTTGCTTTTATTTCGTTTTTTTTTTCTATTTTTTATTTCTAATTTGATGTTTTCTATTTTGAGATAAATTGTTTTTTTTTTGTAATGTTGTATTTTTTTTCATGATAGATGGCCATTGCCATACATTGAAAATGAATTTGAATTTTAAATTAATAAATTTATGTTGTTAATTAAAGTGATTGTGGTACACTATTAAATATACCAACCTCCGATTATAGTATTTTTGTATAGAAAATTGCGATAGAAGGGTAGAAAATGTTGTCCAATATGAAAATAAAGTGGTTCAAGTCCAGTTAAATAAAAATTTGTCTTTTCTTAAAAAAGCCAGACCTCTAAGAGCCGTAAAAGAAATATAAATAAAAATAAACCTCCATCATAATACGTATGAGATATTACAGGTCAGTGGTCAGCATATCTAGCAGTAATATACATAACTACTTATTGTATCTTATAATCATCACGGTGGAATTAAGATCTCTGGTATAGTATTAAAGCATTTTTAAATAAAAATTCGACTGGGATTGAAGTCATACTGTAAAAATATTTTACCACGATAAAAATAGTTAGGTAGGTGAAAGCGACTATTGCATTTGTTTCCGGAAAAGCCATTAACACTCAGCTGACTTACACGGTTTAACGTACTGAAAACTTTACTATTTCCATTCACACCCTCTTTGCTATAAGCTAAATTTATGGTGGAAATATTGTGTCTGCCCTGAGAGAGATTTTTGAAACCAATAAATTTGTTTCAACATCGGGGTAACCCCATCGATTAATAAACGGGATAATGAACGGAGTAATAACGGGGTAATGAACGGCAAAAAAACGAAGAAAACAAAATTCTATGATATAAATTATGGCGATATTTTCTACACACATTCATTTAAAAGTGAAATCGTGTATTTCGGAGCGATCAACTGTTTACGTCATCGGTTGACTGAGATTAAAAACAAAAATATAAAATAAGAAATAAAACAAAATTTCAGAAATTTGAGAAAGTATATTTAGAAACCATTCGAATACTAGCAGCTAGGGAGGTTCTTGAAATGATAAACTATCGCAATCATACTCATTAATTCCAACTGATATTTCATTTTTTTGTTTTATTGTGATCTGCGGCAGAGTAAAGAGAATAAACACAGACCTATCACTAACCAAGTGTTGCTTTCTATACGCGTGATGAGCACCAGACAATTAAATTACTATCAACAGGTATTTTTCCATACTAAAAATGTAAAGTTGAGCCTTGCTCAACACTTAAAATAGTATCCGAACTTTAGAATTTTACAAACACATTATAGTAAAAGTGGGTATTGGTGACCTATGTCAACTAAATTTTGACTTTTGCGATGCGCTAAAAATCCAATTCTCAAGATAACTTTCTCAAACTATCATTTTAATTTGCTTTATTTAATTCTTTGCTAATAAAGTGTAATTTATTTGACTTTTTATTAATAGTTTCTAGAAAAAAAAATTAAATTCCATAAAAACTGAAAATTTCAGCCTCGCACCAATTAGTGATCTAGGGTGCTCCAAATTGTGACTATTTGGTGTTGGTATTTGTGACTATGAAAAATAATACTAAGCTCAAAACTTTAATAGCTATGATTATCAATTAATAAAACATAATGTATCACATAGTATTTCATAAATTCAGTTAGTGAAAGTCACAAAAAATAATTAGAATTAATAATAGTTAATAATACTAAAATATAAAAAGAATTAAACAAAAAAAAAGCAACTTCATAACAGAAAAAAAATATTCTTATGTATTCAAAAGTAGATTGATATTATTAGTTTTTTCATTGATCTGCGAAAATCTATTTTCTTAGCGAAATAGATTCCCTTTGCATTGATTAAAACTGGTTCAACATTTTTATTAACAATGTCATCGCTATTATACCACAATATATTATCCTGTTCTGGCCACTTCCAATTATGACCGCTCATTACCATAGCTTTGACTTGATATTCATCGTTTTTTGTTTCTAAAACATCACCGGGGAAATATTCATCTTCGTATTACACAATGACGTATGAATTAACTTTAATCGCGGATTCTGATTCTATTGAAGAACTTTCGTTATGTTTATTTTCTACCCTTCTTTTCAAATAAAACCATTTTGAGTTTTTGTTGTCGTTATTTCATTTGTTGTTGTTCATGTTTTATCCAAAGCTTTATTCTTTTCTTCATCTTTTTTTTTTTTGTAATAAGCAATCCATAAATCAATTCTAGCTACAGATGGAAAATTTTCTTTAAGCCATTTGTTGCTCTTTCGTTTTTTTTTATCTTCATGACTTGTGGGCCAAAATAGAGACTTTTTAAATGATAAAATTTATATACTATAAGTACCTACTACTTATGTTTACTATTGTTTTATATAAAAAGATAGGTGGTATATTTGTGACCGTTTTGAATATAATTATGACCGTTGTGATGTTTAATGATTTTCAGCTTATTTTATTAAATTTTGTGTAGGTCACAAAATGAGCTATGATTCCTTATTTAATTTACAGTAAATAAATAGACATGACCAATATAAAATTAAATATATTAATTAAATTAATTCTAAAAAACAACTACAATTTGAAACATGTAATTCGGATACATTTTGCGGATAATTCGGCTCCAATAATGCTTGAATTTGTGACCGTTGTAGTAATTTGACGAAATCAGGGGTGGAATTCTGTATTGTGATAGTCACGCTACGACTGTCGCATATCTATAATTGGTATTCTATATGGTGATTGTCATAGTGATAGTCGCTTATTTTTTGTGATTTTAGGGTGACAGCTAATTTGGTGTCACTCATGATAAAAATAAATAAAAGTTTTTTAAGATTTAACCCTTTTAGATTTTCTATGTTTTGGTTTTTTAAGATTGATGTTAAGTTTTTTATGTTTCAGGTTTTGTTTAAGTTGTAATAATTTTAATTTGCCTATTAAAATTATTAGTTTTTAAGTTTACGAATAAGTTAAGTTAGTTTATCAAGAAATAAGTTTATTGATAGGATTTTCAGTTCAAAATGTAAATGTTAAAAAATTCGAGTTTAGAATTAGAAGTCGCTAAAATTGCAAATGATTTAAAAAGAATGGAACTGAATAAAAAATGCTGTGATTATGTGTTAATATTTTTTTTTTAATAAGTTTGAATTTTATTTTGGTTTTCAATTACATGTATAGATATTTATATTAATTAGTTATAAGTTTGCAAATGAATTTTAATCAAATTTGAACACAATTTTTTTTTTCATTTTCTTAAATTAGTTGTAATGAATTTCACTTTAAGTTTTTTTTTAGTATTTGAAAATTTATTTTATGAAATTTACTTTTAAGTTATTATTTTTAATAATTTTTTTTATTTTTATAATTTTACTTTATGATTACACTTGTTGCACTAATAAAATTTAAAACTTTAGTTTTGTTTTCTATTGTATTTTTATTGTATGTTTCTAATTTCTATTTGTATTGTATATTTTTTCTATACTTTGACATTTAATAAATCACTTGTGCTGCCATTTCCGAATTGTATTTTTTAAAATGCTGCCGTTTTGTTAAATTATTCAAATGATCGCAATACAGAATACCAAAAAATTTTAGTGTCATCTTTGACTGTCACAAGGGTGACTATCGTTTATCACAATACAGAATGCCACTCCTGGCTTTAATCGAAACATATTGTAGATTACAAATTGAATTTTATTTAGCAACTATTTAATACTTTCCAAATAAAGTAATTTAAATTTAGAAAAAGTAATAAAAAATTAACTATTTGGTTATACAAAAACTCACTTCAAAACTCTAATTGTGATCACAAATACCTCAACAGAAAAAAAATTATAGCTTATAATTCGAACCGCTTTTAATTATTTAATTACTCAGCTTATTTACAAAATAATCACATTTTTCGATCATTTTACGTTAAAAAATCTCAAGAACTTCATTATTAGCCATGCATTTAATTTTATAATAATACCAACCTTTTGCTATAAATTAAAAACATTTTTATCAATTTCTCACATCAAAACCTTGAATTGAAAACTGAAATCACAAGAAAAAGTAAGGTGCTTAATGACAAATTGGTTTTTTGGCACGAAATTTTCTATTATCATACTAAAGTACTAGTACAAGTACATAAGAATAAAATAATTATATTTTTGAAATAAATTCCCAAAAAGTATTCTTTTAGAAAATACATTTTAAATCTATTTTAGGCTGACTATCAGAGATCACAAAATACCCACTAGGTCACGATTATCCACTTTTACTATACTACTATAGGTCTACTATCCATATATCTGATTGATTATAAGTCAGTATTTGTTATAGATCCTAGTACAGTAGTTTGTTAAGCTATTAGCCAAACAGACTAATGGGTTAACAAAGTACTGTACTAGGATTTAAAACAAATCACTCTCCCAAAAATATAATAAATAGCCTTAGCTATTTAATAATAATAAATAACCCTAGGCTTAGTTTGTAATCGCAAGAGACTGAAGTTTAAAACAAAACAAAATAACAGAACGAAGATCCAAGAAAAATGTTAATGGAAAATAAATTTTTGCAAATAAAATTAGAACCATTTTGTTTATATCAACTAGCAGTGGCATCACACATTTTAACTTCTTCCATCATACCGAGCTATGATGCGGTAACAATATTTATTTTTAAAAAAGATCTAGTTACTTGGTTTGATTATTTAAATGCGGTTTGATCAATCTTTGATCGACTTAAATCACTTAATCGACTTAAGTCACTTGTTCGAGTCGGTCTAAGATGAATCACAATCTTAGACCGACTCAAACCGACTTTTTTGTTAATCGAATATGATATGTAACTATACGAGCACCAAAAAATTATTCTGGAGTCCAGAGTTGCGAACTGAACTGTTACACTTTTATAACATGTTTATGTTATATAATTAATTCGTTGCGACGATTGTAAACGTTTTTTTTTCTTCTCAAATGCTAGATAAATTCATTTTCAGTTTGTTTGTTTTTTTTTTTATTTATTTTTTTTTTTTTTTTCATTTGTTATTTTCCATTTTCCGGTATTTATGGTGAGTTCAGAAATCTTTCAATTTCATATCGCATTTGGTTGTTTTTTTTTTCGCTTGTAATTTTGCTTTTACTGGCAAATTTAGAACACGAACTTAGAACGCAAAAATACTCATAAATCTTCATTAAAAATTTATAAAAAAAAAAAAAAAAACAAAAACAAAAAAAAATGAGTGAGAGCAAGTGAGAGTGAGAGTACAAAGGAAGAAAATTATTTGTTTTTTTTTTTTGTATTTTTGCTTCTTTTATTTAGGACAGTAGGTTGGAAACTAATCAGAATTTTTTTTCTATTTTAACTAAAAGATTACAAACATGAATGAATATTTTTGTAGGAGGTGTATAGCAATATGAAAATATTATTTGGAATTTAAATATGTTTTATTAATTTTTTTAATAAATTTATCTAGTTTGTGGTAAATTTCATTCAATTAGAGGCAGATAATACAGTTTAACTTTATAACATATCTGGCTTTCAATATAACTGACCCAATAAGTATATGAAGAGGTAAGAGTATACAGCTAGGTAAGCTATATGTGGTGAATCAAAATACAAAATATTGCTAGCAACACCCTCACTTCAAAATCATTACAGGGAGGTCATGCAACACAGCTGAAAAAAGAATGCGGTTCGATCAAAAACAGTCTTTGAGCAGTCTTGAACCACCACCTATAGTGATAACATGAGAAGACAACGAAGCTTTCCAAAAGTAAATAACAAAACAAAATATAATAATTTGGTGTATTTAATGATCTAGTCAAAAAAATCTTTGAATCCATATCCGACAGTACAATATGTCGGGGCAGATCAAACCTTTGTTGGAGAGACGAAGTATCGGCAGATAATATAAAATAATTTCGTATCTTCAACAGGAAAGAAAACGCTGGTGATCGGAAATAATTCAGGACGTTGATAAGTCAGACCCAGGATTTACATTGTCTGTTGGCCATCTAAGTAAGTATATATATAGCTATAAGTATTTATTTAAAATATACAAGAAGCGGTTTAATATAGAATCAAAATGTTAAATATCTAAGAAAATTTCGTAAAAATTATATTATTGAGGTATGCGGATCAAATATAAATCCACCGCTATAAAATTGTATACGTAGATCATATAAATCCATCGCTCTACAATTGCATACGAACATATACTACATATATATATACGTATATATGTGCATTTGTGTTAGGAATTTCTACTATTTTCTAAAATTAAATAACTACTAAAGTACCCCTATGATTGTATGGGATTATTAAATTTTTGAAAATTTGTCAAATAACTAAGTAAAAGTAGCTATACTTAACTACATCTAAATAATTTTATTAAATATAACAAATAGAAAAAATGGAAAAATATTAAATATATTTTAATATTTTTAAAGGCCTTTTTATTATTATTTTTACTGATTTAATAAAAATGACAATAGTTTGTCTTAAATCAAAGTAGATTAAAAAAAAATTCTGGAATTTAGAAAGTGTTTTAAAATAAAATCAAAAATAAAAAAAAAATAACGATAAGATTAAAAAAATATATATATATATAAAATAACAAAAACAAAATTGACTTGTGGACATGTGGAATGCAAAAAAAAAAAAGAGATAATAAATATTTGAAATATAATAAAATTCATAAGACCGTTGTTATCATTATTATATAAAATTTAAATTCAGCTGCCTATCATAAGATTTCATATTTTTAATTCATTCATATGAAAAAATATTATATTATGAATATCGAAGGAGTATGAAGGAGTTCAGGGGGATTTTAGTTGTCCAACATTTTAAGATTTTAAATATTTTGTTGGCTCTAAAAAGGGAAATAACATGAAATGACATTATTTTATATGAGAACTCAATGCGTACAACAAGAACAGTAAATATCATTTACAACTGGGAATATTTTGACAAAAATTGGAGAAATTTTCAAAAAAATTGTGATATTTTTCACACTAGGTTGGGATATTATACTTTGATGAAGTATATTTTTAATATGTCGGGCATAGTTTCTTTACAACGGCAACACTTTTTTTTAACAATTTTTTGAGTAAATGTATATGCCCATTTTTATAAATCTACCGCAGAAATCTACCATAATGTTGATACGTAAAAAATAATAGATTGGTATATTTCTGCCATTGGCCATCTGTCACATTATTGAAATATCAAGATGGCCGAAAATAAAATTATCGACAAAAAAATAAATTTTTATTATTATTCTAATGTCAATCCAACGGTTTTATGATAATCTTGAAACCCACCACAAAATTTTTGAAAATGTCCCCAATTTTTGTTAAAATATCCCCAGTTGTAAATGATAGATACTGTTCTTGTTGTATACGCATTGAGTTCTCATATAAAATAATGTCATTTCTGAAGGGCAAAACGAAATCTATAACATTGCCAAAACCAGAAATTTAGCAGTAAAAGACCCGATATATCTATTAAGTTATTTATAGTAAGAATTAAGAGCTATTAACAACTAATGAGGCTGAAAATAAAAGATGGAAAGAGTACTACAGTGAGCTGATAGACGAGGAATTCGAGCACGATGTTCCCGAAAATTTACCAACTACATACGAACCTATAAGCATGGTATATCTATCGAAGAAATCGAAATTGCTCTTATGGGGAATGAAAAGTCTCTGAACAATATATCGAAATTATAAAGAATATGTACACAAATACAACAACGCAGGTGAAAAGTAAAAGTGGTCTATCGGAAAAGTTTAAAGTTGGTGTTGGGATTCATCAAGGCTCAGCTTTAAGCCCACATCTTCTTATCAACGCTTTGGACTACCTTACATCAAATAGAATTCAAGGTCCTGTTCCATGGACAAATATAAATATACTAATGATATTATACTCATAACCGAATCTTTAGAGCAGTTGTAAATAGAAATCAGCAAGTGGGCTAACATGGTTTAAAAATAAGTCGATATGCAAACAGACTGATCCAACACCCTTTGGCGATAGATCTACAAAATATTCCAATAACCAGCAGGCTAAAATATCGATAACAGTCATGTAAGGCAGAAAATTGAAATGAAAATGAACGGGCAAATATGAAGTGTCATATCAATGGACCTTCCAACTTTTTAAATTTTAAGATTTGAAGAAACCATACAAAGGTCACTATTTTTATAAATTATTGTCATTTTCGTTTAGAAACATTCAACAAATTCAGTTATGATGGAAAAAAAATATATTTAACAAAAGTAGTTCTAGTTTGAAAACGCTCTATCGAATTTCATTAATGATGGACTGATCAGTGTAATTAGTGTATATTATATTGGAATGACATCAGATATTTGGCATAATATTTTTATTTTCAAGGTTTTGAGGCTAACAAAACCCCCCTTTTATATTTTCCAACCATTTTCTATGTTTATTTAACTATGCGAAATTAAAATTTATAGGTCGTAATTAGGTCCAGCTTAGTTTATTCAATTTCAATTTAAAATTGTGCAGTTGTATCCTTATATATAATCGAAAATAGGTGAATAACTTAATTAATTATTTCGATATATCATTTTGCTAATTCCGCTCGGTCGATCGTAAATACGTACAACATAAATTTACGTGTCCCTAATTCGCGCTCAAAACTAATTAACAATTTTAAATATTTTTTATTTATAAATTAAAGAAAGTATGTATTATAATCTATTTAATAATATATTTTTTACAATTATTTGAATAAAATAAATAAGTGAACATCATAGTTTTATTATTATGGTCTTAAGAAAATAAAAAAATTTTTAAGCGTTTGAACCAATATTTTCACTAAAATGTCTACCTAGTTTAGTTTTCTATCAATAACTTATTTATTAATATGAATACAAATGTGCATTATTTTGCATTACAACGAGGAAATAATATTCTTTTTTTATTTCAAAAATAAATTTGAAATATAAAGCATGGGAGTATTGTATTTACAAAAAAAGGGTTCAGGCATAATGTACTAGGGCGGTGATAGGTACATTTACGTTATTTGTTAATTCTTAATAAAAAAAAAATAAATTTTTATAACGAGCAATCGAAGAATCAATCAAAGTCTAAATTATAGAGGCTATAACTACTTTGAATATATTTTGACTTTTAATAGGTAAAAATATAACTCTTAAATGGTTATGTATATATATATTGACCCCACATAATATTTTTATTTTTGTCAGAACAATTAAAAATAGCCAGCAGAAATTTATAAAAGAAAATGGTAACTTTTTCTACATTTATGGCAATGATTTAATAATGTTAAAGCTTATATAGAATCCCTATAAAATGATGAAAAAACTAGACGCTGTCCTCAAATTAATTCTAAGTAGGTATTTAAACCTTTTTATTTATCTACAAAAACATATTGAACTTGTTAACAAACACTACCACTATTTTCGAACAAATTAAAACAAAAACACCTCCCTTTTGTGAAAGCTGTTACAATTCCAAAAATCCGCTTATAATTAAGTTAAGTTACTTAATCTAAATAAGTACAAATCAAAGGAGTTAATATTCTAATATGATATAAATTTTGAAAATATAGAATTAAAATATATGAAATTAAACATATTTGCACAAACAAAATTTAAATAATAAAAATAAAAAAAAAAATTGTTGGCTTGATCATTAACACGCTGGTTTCAAAAAATGATATACCTACTCGTATTGGATATGTGTGAATAATGATGTTTTGACCAATATGATTAAGTTTTTTTTTTTAATTTATTGACAACATTCTTAGGCAACGTTTTTTCTAAGCTGCGAACGTGCGCAATTGCACACGATTTTTTTTTTAATTGCGCATTAAAAATTTGCTTGTTAATATTTTAATATATAAAAAAAAGTTCCAAGAATTTTTTTTTAAATAAAAAATTCAAAAATTCAAATAAATAATTCCTTAGTTGCAAATAGGCAACTGGGCTGTGCAAATCGTTATGGATTTATAAAACAAAAGCTGGTAAAGATAACATCAACATTTTAATAAATAATTTTGTTCTTGCCATTAAAATGAATGTTTCAATGAACTCAGTCCAAGAAATAAACAATAGTTTTTCGCAATATGTAGAGATTCCAGAAAATTGGAGGAATAAAAATTATCCTTTTGAATTCGTTGAGCTTATCAACCACGTTATCCAACAAGAAATATTAAATGAAATAAGACTAACACCATTCCATTGCTTCCTTCCATTGCAATTCCATTAAAACACTGATATTTCCATTCACAAAATGTTAATACTGCTTTAATTTTTAATTTTAATTACAAAACTGTTTTTGCTGGTATAATCAAAGAATATCCATAATAAGAAGGTTCACTGGAATAAAATCTTATAATTTGTCAATGTGTTGGTCACCATTTTTCCAGTCGATTTCCAATGTTGTAAGAAATAGATAGTCATAAGACTTTAGTTTGTGAGAGGGAGATAAAAATTCAAAATACAAAGTGGAAAAAAAATGAACGAACAATTTTTTTGTATGAAAAAAATATTGTCTTTGTTTTCAGTTAGTTAGTTTAATTCCAAATTAAAATTTGTTTCAGCACCGCACACCAAACACTTAACAAGATGATGTTTTCTCAATTTCGAAACATTTTTAAAAAATTGTGTATAGAATAGTTTTTATAAAAACTTTTTTTAAGCGTTAGAGTTGATTTATTTTTAAATATAACATACGCTGCTTAATTTTCATATATAATTTGCATTTTTTTTTTCTAAGTACTTTCTTATATACTAATTTTTTTTCAAAAATGCATATCAATAAAAAATATTATTTATTCAAATTTGAAATGTTCATATTATTAATATTCAACTTTGTTACCTATTTATAAAATTAACAGGTATCTAAATGCATTATATTACTTATAATATAGTATGTATTATTAGTTCATTGATGATTAAAATCCACAAATTAATTTTTCAGAAACTAAAAAGGCATCGGATTATTCATAAAAAAACAAACCGCTTGATATTCTTTTTAACTACCTATTTCAATACCTGAAAAACTGTGTATATTGAAAATACATGAATGATAAAAAATGTACTTCCCTTATAAGCCAATAAAATAAAATAATATGATATTTAAGAAATAACATATGTTTTTGAAACGAATATTATTTTATATGGGGATCTGTAAAAAATCAATCATTCAAAATTTATTTATTCTCATACCCTTATAAATTTAATACGTTTATTTTAAAAGAAATTCGTACACAAAATTTCAGACGACTGTACACGTGAAAAATCTCTAGTGGGCTAAATAAATAAACAAAAATCTCCCGTGGGCTATTTAAAATTACATTGCAAAAATGAAGTGGTTTTTTAAATGGTTTATATCGCACTCTTTCTTTCTCACAACTTCTTACATAAGAAAATATTTACAATAGTTCTTTGCTTCTTTAACTAATGTTTTTTTTTTTGTAAATGTGTTTGCAAAAATATCTTGACTTCCAGTGAACCTTCTTATTATGGATATTCTTTGGTATAATACAATACTTTAGCATTGTCTGGCACATAGAGAGGATTTGAGAATCGATGATGCCTGGAAGGGTATACCTAGAAGGTTTTCCAAGTACATACCATGTTCCATTGTTCATCTATTAGAAAACATAATTTTGAAGAAATGGCAAGTTTAATGGATTGTGCAGTTTTGATGTCTTAATAGAATATCGCAAAGAAAATATTGATAGTACCAATTCAGTTGATTCAACCGCAAAATATTGCTTAACAGCTTTGAAAATAATGTAAATCGTATAACATTGATTGCATTAAATGATGTTTTTACTGAATTAACAAAATTATCAAAATATTTACAAAAAAGTGTTTTGTCACCTATGGAGGCGCATCAATATTCTAAATCGATGATCACAAAATTAAGAAGTTGGTATCTTGAAGATATAATTTATTGGAGTGAAGATGTGAAAAAGATTCTTGAAGATAATAATATGAAAATGTCATCTGGAATAGTTTTATTTGTTGAAAAGTTGTGCTACAATTTCTATAAAAGATTCCCTGATGCTGACATGGGCCTTTAGGTTGCTTTAATCAAAACGCTATTGTCAACACATCTGATTTTAATTATGGCAATGAAAAATTAAAAACATTAATTTTGAAATATGGAAATATCATCCCAAACATGGATAATAAAATAATAATGGATAAGTAGGTATAAAGATTTAAAATATTTATTTACGGAAAAATTCAAAAACAATAGTCGAAATTTGAAGATAGTTTTCAAAATATAAGAATTTTGTTTGATATTTGTGAAACCTTTCAAGCGTCGAGTGCTGATTGTGAAAGAGGATTTAGCCTGATAAATTTGATTAAAACAAAATTTAGAAATAGGTTGTAGGTAAATAGTTTGGGTATAACTTAATAAGAATAAAGTCACACTTAATGGTGCAAAATATTATTAACTTAGATTAAGTAGGGTGGTGCGCTAGTTTCCGGACATGTATTGGTTTTCGGACACTTCACTAGTTTTCTTTAAATATTAAGAAATTTTTAAATAATTGACATATAGTTATTTCACGTTTTATATTCACTATTCTTTTTCAAACAAACTTGTAAACAAAGAATAACATTTATGTAAATATATAAGTATTTAAAAGTAAATTGTTCAAGACGGTTTGGATTTTTTGTTCAAAAAGTGTTTTTTGTTAATAAAAAATTAGTGATAAAAAGCAAGGAAAACATTAGTCTTTAATTGATTTTTTTGAATATTAGTGATGAAGTTGTTTAAATATCTTAAAAAATATGTTGGAATATTAAAATTTTGTTTAAAATTAAAAAAAAATTAAAAATCTTCTGAACTTTTTGGTGTCCGCATTTTAGTACAAAAAACTAGACACAAATCAGTTGTCCGGACACATGTGTCCGGAAACTGAATTAGTTCACAAAAATGATTTAAACGTATATCAATGGAAAATATTAAAAAATACTATATTTTTAATGGATATGCTACTTGCAAGTACCTAAATCTGATTTATTTTAGTTTTCGGACAGTTAAATATACATATGAAACTACCTGTCCGGAAACTAAAACTGTTTTTATAAGTCCGTTTTAGTTATCGGACGTACGTATTCTTAAAGTTTTTCAATAAATTTCAATGGCAAAACCATGGCGTTTCATTAATGTATCATTATTTTTATGTAATTCTTGATATTACTTTTTCATGCTTAAAAAAGTACGGCACTGAAAGTTTTACTATACATATTTTACTACAATGTTTTTTGAGTATTTATTTATCAAGTTTCTGGCCTTATCAACTCATTAAATGTGGAAAGGTACTTCTTATTATCAGGAACTAAGCCTTCCTAAATAGCTTACTTACATTTTATTTAAGTTGTTACCAAGATTATACTCTTTTTTGTTGACGATCACAATTCACATTTAACTAAAGAGCTCTAAAGAGCTTTTTTGGTGATGCTAACGGCATAATTTTATACGCCCTTCCTGCAAACACGACTCATCATCACGCAACCCTTAGATGCTTAAATGTGATTGAAAAAAAACAGTAAGGTAATGGCAATCACAAAATCTTGGTGTGGTTTTGTCAAGAAAAACATTCTGCCCACTTTTACAAAAAACAATTCAACAGAATATTAACCTTAAAAAGAGTATATCAAATGGATTCAGAAAGTGTGAACTTTTTCCTTTTAATTCGGATGCAGTGGATTATTAAAAATGTGTTACAAACTATACAGAAAAAGTATTACTTAAACAAAATGCTAATTTAATGTCATCCGTAACAGAAAATGAAATTACTTTAAAAGAAATTATCTTCACTGACAAAATAAAATATGCGATTAAAGTAGTTTAAATAGCAAAATGTGAGCTTGAGAGACGCCATGTCAATTATGATGTAGTTTTGGACGTAATAAATTTTTTTAAACCTAATTCGCCTATACAGATACAAGATACTACTTCAACAAAAGATAATGTTAAGTATATAATATTAGGTATACGATTTGAACGGCGAATCATTTTTCGTTGTTGAGCAATCCATGATAGATAAGATCTTAAATTTTGATGGAGAAATCAGCTCTGTAAGAAATATATCAAAAGTAATTGCAGAATTTTCTTCTTCAATCAGTAATACTAGTCCTAAACCACCTGAAAGTCCGAACTCTCCGACAATTAATTTGGCTAATACGGCCGATGTGCTATAGCACCCTGTCGTCACTACTACAGATAATTTGATTTCAGATAAAAGTAAAAGTTCTGTCACACCATCGACTGTAAGCCGATGCTTATCAGTGAGCTCCTTAGATGAACATTTAACTATTTTCTACAAAAAAACGTAACTTTTTTCTAAAAGGAGAGTAAATGATAAAGAAAAACTCCCATGCGCAATTTCATCTTAAGCTTGTCGAGAAATATTTACTTACAAAAAAATTAAATGATGCTGAAGCTATTAAAGAAAGAAAATTGGAATGGTTAAAGAGAACTAAAGAAGGTAAAAAGAAGACTGCTCAACGTAAAAAAGAAAAATGCAATGAATGTTCAGATGAACTAAAAAGTGATATAGAAGTTGATCTTCTAAAAAATATCGAGTGTGATATGTGTAATCGGTGATACCACTTAAAATGTACATCGCTAATTAAATTATGAAGACGATGCAAAAGAATTTTATGTTTGTCTTAAATATTCTTAAGCTAATCTAGTACGTATTCAAAAACTTATTTCAGTAATTATTATTACCTGTTATTTAGAAGTATTTAGATATTAAGGTCTCTAATTTTATAAATGTTTTAGCTTTAAATATGAATTTATTATTTTTAATGTTGATTTTTTTTTCATGACTTTTAGCTATACTTATAATTTCAAATATACCTGAATTGTTGGATATATTATATTTTTTTTATTGAATTATTTTTATTTTAATTAATTAAAGAACTTGAATAAATACTTTAAACATTTCAAAAAAAAGTATTTCAAATTTAGTAAATACTTTGTATGTTCAACTTTTCTTTAGATTTTGTTTGTCCGGTTACTGAAACATTGATGTCCGGATAATAGATTTTAGTGTCCGAAAACTGATGAAATGGGCACATTTTAGATTTATTTAATAATAATACTTAAGTTTTATTGAAAAAATATTTTTTTACATTGTTTATTATTCAAAATAGATTGAATTTTGAAAAGAAATCGAAGATATCTCATTACTACTATTTTCTTCGAAATTGGATGCATTTAAAATTGAAAAAAAATTAACCGTCCGGAAACTAGTGCTTTTATCCTATACCATTACTGGAAGAAAAGCAAAGATAAATAATATGAAAAATAATATAATATGTAATTAATAAAAAAAATTAAAAAACAATAAAAAACTGCAATAAAAAACTTTATTTTTTTAATAAAATATCTAATTTACCAAATTTTTGTTTAATTTTTTATAACGCAATTTATTTTTCTTTTGCTCAGCTAAATAAAAAATTAGAGGGAACGTTGTTCTTAGGTATAAATTGGTTGTTTTTTATTTTTTTTTTTTTTTTATTAATGGCGAGTCTATGTAACCGCAACCTCTTAAGATCAGTTATACTTAATTGTTAACTAGAAATAATAATCAAATTTACTACTATTTATGCTTCCATGAGTTGCAACTAAAAGAAAATAACTAATTAAAAATATAACATAATCGTTTAGCATCATAATTTGGTCATAATTATCTTCAGAAAAATATATAATCCACAAAAGCTTATCAAAAATTAAATTAAAAAATTAAACCATATTAAACTAATATACCCAACCTATCCAATAAAAAAAAAAAAACAAATAAAAAAAACATCAAATTGACCCCGATAATTTCAAGTTTATTTGATAAATTATTTAAATACATAACTACATAATATATAATTTTCCCTTTAATCAACAAATCATAATATTTGACCTAAATTCCTTAACTTTTTAATCTAAAGGTACCTACATAATTTCATAGTTAACATACATAAACAACTATGTATTTAAATAATACCAGAGCGCAATCAAAATGATGAAAAAAATACACACAAAAAAAAAAAACAAAAAAAAAAAAAATAAAATATCAAATTTTCATTTTCATTGATAAAATACATAATAATTTCCACACTAAATTCGCAACTAATAAATAATAATTTTTATCATTTGCATTACTCTTATTAGTTATTGTTAGATTACCAATTTCTTAAAATCTAAAATTAGAAAAATAAAAAATAAAAACAATATAATAATAATGTAATATTAATATTATGTGAATTCTCTCTTCTTCTTCTTACTTACCTTTTGCATAATAATGAAAAATAAAAACAAAATAATCAAAATTATTTTTTGTTTTTGGTTTTTAACTTTTCCTTTTTGTTACAAAACTACTTCTCCATTTCCAATCAAAAAATGATAAATATACAAATCAATTTTATACGAAATGAAAAAAATTGTATATTAAATATGTATTTTTACATACATATGTACATACCCGCATTTTACTCGCGCCACACCGATACGACACATAACAACAACAATACTACAAAATAGCGATATACAATACAATTCAATACAAAACTACTACGTAACGAACCGCACCGGATTAATTGTAAACAAAAATCGATTTCAAAAGGTCGGAAACCTTTTATCATCAACACAACGAATAATGAAAAAATACACAAAAATAAATATAATACTATTCTTTCTCTCTCTCTCTTACTCTCGCAGCACTCTTTAAAGTGTATCAAAAACAAAAAAAAAAAAAATGAGAAATAGAGAAATAAAAATAAAAAAAAAATAAAATATTTTTTTGACAGTTCTCTGTTCACGTTTTTATTTAAATTTTTTTTGTTCTTGTTTTTATTATTATTTTTATATAGTTGTTGCTTTTTATTATTATTTATATTTTATTTATCATTTTTTATAATTTTATTATATTTTTATTTGATGGATTTTATTGAGCAAAAACTATCGTCTTCTTTATATTAGAATAATATTATTTAGAGATTCATCAACACTCTTCTTCTTCTTCTTTATTATTTATATTTATAAATTTTGGTTTTCTTATTAGAATTCAAATTAAAATTGTAATTAATTTTTTTTTTTTTTTTACATTTAATAAATTTTCATTCACAAACACAAATACAGTAATATATACTTCGCTCTATTTTGGATTGCATATTAAATATATATTTAAAAAATATTATATATTATATATTAGAAAACTATAAACACCGCAGAGGCAGACACTATATTTTTTTTTTATATAATATATCTAGCACTAACAGTAGTAAAGTATGTATAGTTGTTGGTTGGGCTCATATAGGTGTATTTTAGTTATTTATATTATTGTTATTATAGATAGGTGTATGAATATATTAATATGTAAATATAGTGTAAAAAATCTAGGTTGACAGATCATATATATATTGATGTAAACGAGAGAGAAAGAGATAGATATTATAGATATATCTATGCATGCAGATAATAGACCGTCAACATTTTTTTTTAATATGTAATTATTATGAAGAGAATAAATATATTTTATTGTAATTAATTACATTTTTTATTGTTTCTATTTTGTGCTATTTAATTAATTTTTTTTTTGAAAATTTTATTAATAATAATATTAATAAATTTCACTTTAATGATAAAATCAATTTTTTAAAGGGTAATAAACTATATTTTTATTAGTTATTATTGTACATATTTTAACTTTTTCTTTTTATAATTGGAATATTTATTATTTACACCCAAACACTTTATTTTAACACACTTTCTCTACAATTTGAATTATTTTTGAAAATCCATTAAATTTTTTCAATTTGAATTTCTTCACTGTTGAATTGTACAACAATTCTAATTAGAAAACTTATTATTATTTGATTAATAATTAAATAAGGAAAATCGGCCTCTATTTCATATTAGAAAAATCAAAAAAATTCTCATTCACTAAATATAATTTTTTTTTTATATTGTGGCATAAATAGATAGATTGGTAAATATGTATATACATACACATAAAAATAAGTATAGTTTTTAAAATATTATTATCAAATTAAAATAACTCAAAATTTAATTTTATCTTTTTTACAAATAAGAACACAGAATTTTCATAACATTTTTTATGAAATGAAAAAATTTAAACTTTATTTTTTATTAATTATATAAAAATGAATTCCATTAAATAAATTGCGATATTTAAGATACCGGAAATTTTTGATTTATTTTCATTTAAAAATTGAATTTACTTTATTAAAAAAAAATAAATTATATTATATTTTTTTTTACTCTTTTCTTTATTTCTTCTTCTTTTTGAAACTTCACGAATCCACGATTGCGCGACGAGCCGTCAAAATTCTCTAATTTTTTTTTTTTTTATACTTTTTTCCTTGTATTTTGATTATTTTCTTTTTTTTCTGATTTAGATTTGACAATTAAAAAAGAAAACAAAATGAAAAAAAAAATATAAGAAAAATAGGAATCTTTTTTATTGTGACAATTAGATTTGACATTTGAATAGATGGGAATTTTTAAATTTCTACAATGCACAGAAAAATTTCAAATGGCTGTGTGTTGGTGAATATCTTGTTGAAAGGAATGTATGGTAGTTTTTACCACATGATAATATAGATGGCGGTAATGCATATAAAAATATTTAATATATAATTTTTGGTTTTAATATTTACTTAATATGAGTTAATGTACCATCTATGGGAAATTTTTTGAACTAAAAATGATAGATTGACAAAATAAAACAAAATTAATAACTCTAGTTATATTTTGTGTATTGTTTAATTTAATTAATTTAAATAAATTATAGTTTTATGATATAATTTTTTGTTTAATTTAATTAATTTAAATAAATTGAAGTTTTATGATATAATGCGTGAAATCGATTAAGATATTAATTAAATTAAGTGAAACCACAAATAAATATCTGTGCTGAAACATTCAATAATCTTTAACTTTGTCATTTCAAAATGTTTCATTTAGAGCTTACCTCATATTCAATGAAATATATTTATATTTATATATTACATATATTGATACAATATTTAATTAAAAAAAAAAAAAATATTTTCCATAAGAATGTCAATCAAAGGTTCATCAATAACAATTCAGTAAAAACAAAATATTACATGGTAAATTTTTATTGAACATTCGTTTGTTGATAACTTGTTTGTTATTCATCAATTGAAGTTTGTCAACAAAATCATTTAATAAATTTCAAAATTAAGATGCTAATTACAAATCAATGTTTTCATTCATCAACTGGTGGTCAATTAATGAACAATTAATTGTTGAGAGAAGAATGAGAAATTAATTGATGACAGTTCTATTCTCACCAATTTTCTCATCAATCTAGTGTCAAAATTAGCCTATTATCAAGTAAAAAAAATATTCAGTTAGCATTTAAATCAAAATATAAATAAATTGTTTTACAAATAAATATAGTAGAATTTAAAAAATTAAATGGATACGAAGTTGATAGTTCAATATGAATGTGTAATAGCTCAGCAATTTAAATTGTCTAGTAATTGATTTTACCACTATTACCACATTTTTATAAAAGTGTAAAAAAATAATTTATTTTTCTATGTAAGTAGAATTTTGTCATAGAATAGGATATGTATAACTTTTTTCTGCTCATACCATATGATATTCTTAATTTTAAGGTGTGTGTCTAATGAAAGACTAATTCTAATTCGCTAGTAATATTTGAGTTTTCATAAATTAGAAACGTTTCAATTTGACTAATTCTAATGGGCCCCATAAAAACTTCTACCTTAAGATGCAAACCAGAGAAAATTCAAATTATTCAATTCTAATTTAATATCTGTCATAATTAGAAAATCTACGACTGTTCAGTAAACTGTTTTAGACCGTTCTAGAGTGAAAAATAACACTTTTTTGCGTTCATTAGTTTCCGTTAATTGAACTTTTTTGTCCGAAAGTGTTCTGTTCGGTGTTTTAATAGAATGTGCAAAACAGTTCTAAATTGATCTTTTTTGTTCTGATTTTTTTGAGCTTTTAACAGTTTTGGACGACTATTTTTGTTGTTGTTTTTTCTTTCTTTTGTAAATTTTGACAGTTAAACAAAGAAATTTGAGAATAGTGAGAGTAAAGAAAAATTAGAAAAAAAAGGTTAAAAAAAAGTGTTCATTAGATTTTTCTGTTCTAAAGTGTTTGACAGTTAATTGTCATTGCCCGATTCAATTATTCTATCTGATTCTGTTCTAAACCTACTGAGCAAACTTAATGAATATCTTGCATAATTAGAATTAGTCATTTTATTAGGCTCACACCCAGGGATGCTTTCCCAAAATTTATTAACCGGTTTGCAGTGATATTTTCTTACAAATGTTTTTATTTTTTTAATATTAATATTTCCATCAAAATATTATGGTTTGTCAGAGTAGCAGACTAAGTGAAGAATATTTAACTGTCGTTCATATTCTTTGCAACAATCATGTAATAGGATAAAAGAGAATAAAAGAGTAATTCAACGAGGTGAAAATCACTTTTATTTTATTTATTCATTTCAAGAGATACAAAATTTACATAAAAAAACTGAACATAACAAAAAATTGTGAAATTTCATATATTAGTAAATATTATTGTTATAAAATTATATTATTTAAAATATTTCCAAATAGCTAATTGATTTTCAGTATATTCTTTCGGTTTAGATTTTTTAACGCTGGTATCATCTGCCGAGTTATGGTTCCTCAACCAAGTTTTTACATAGGGAACTGCGTTCCAAGTTTCCAATGGACGACCAACTAAGTTTAATGTCATAAAATTTGATACTGTCTGCACTGTTAATCTGGCTCTTATATCAGTAACTATGATGTTCATCAATGAAAATCCTCGTTCTGCTTCAGCACTGCTAACGGCAACCGTATAAACCATATTTTTCGCTTTTTGAATGTTTTCTGCAATTTTACAAATTTGCTGATGGCCATTGTTTATTATATTTTCTACATAACCACGGAAATCAATTTCCAAATTTTCCATGTGCTCGGCTCTAGCAAATTGGCTAGCCTATAAATAATGCTATTATCAATATTTTTTTTGTTACTATTTGATCCGAGATGAGAGCAATCCATCAATCTTAATTTCATATGATGATGCTGTCAACAATGGAATCTCTGGGAACGGAAGGAAAGAAATTTTTCTCGCTACTCTAAATAAATCATCTATATAGTATTCTTATTCAATGCTTTACATATATACCTATCTATGGTAACTAGATAAAATTTTAAATTTTTTTTATTTTTTTTTTAAATTAACTGAAAGATTTCTATATAGTAAAAAATTAGAATCGCAATGAAAACTAGATAAAATTTTCAAATTGTTTATATAAATTTGCACCAAATGGTAAATAAATTTTATTTAAATAATTTTTGTTTTTTTGCCAAAGTAAATAATTTTTTTTTCGCTTATTTTAATAGCCGGTTCGCACGAACCATAGAATTTACATCTAACGGTTCGCACGAACCGGTGCGAACCGGTAGGAAAGCATCCCTGCTCACACCATTAGATTGTTCTATTTAAGACTTTATATATAACATAAACATATGTAATTTTGTATATTAATGTCGGCTCAACATTTAGATAAGTTGGCTCAACTAAATGGAATAAGCTTATAATAATTTTTAAAATAAAAACCAATGAATTAGAATACAATAGAAGAGCCTATCCCATACAAAAATCCAATTTGTTGACCAATTTTTTTTTTGTTTCTCTTTTTCTTAATTGTTTTTATTTATATTAAAATTAGTGTTAAGTAGTATTAGGCCAATCTTCAGATTTGTCAAGGAGAAATTTTAAGATATTTAAAATTAATTTTTAAAAATTATGCCTACGATAGACATTTAATATCAATACTATAATATCAATATTGTAATATTCGAGATATTATCCCTTGACAAACATAAACGTAGTATTCATTGCCGCGTTGATTCGTAATATTATGCCTTTGTTTGATGATATCAATACTACGTTTATATTACAATATTATTTATTAATATCATGATATTAGATGACACACAACACATATAGGAATATTCTGATATCAGCAATATTATAATATCGATGTTACATGTCTGTCAGTAGCATGACAATATTTTTTTTCAATTTTAAGTTTATTTTTTCTTGTCAATAACTTTTTTTAAAATTGTATATTAAAAACAGTTGTAAAAAATATTTGTTATTAACCGTTTACGGATCTAAAGACTTACTCTATAATTTGTTAAAGTCGCTCATCTATTTTAGTCCATAAAAATAATATCAAATTTGGACAATTTGGACAAAAACCATTTTTGAAATATCATTTTTGATAATAATATCGTTCCACTATGCTGTGTAAACTAACAATTTTTACACATTGTTACTAAATTTTATACAACTACACTACCTCGTGTTAATGGGTAGATACATAGGTTAGTAACGATCTACTTTCCAATAGGTACTACTGAATTTTTTTAGCTTAATAATTTAGCCTTTTTGAAATTTTATGTTTATTTCAAATTTATATTTATTAAAATTACTTTTTTTTTCATTAAAATTTGATTTATTTCAAATTTATGTTTGATAAATAAATTTCCAAAACAAAAACAATCTAATGTCAAAGTAGAATAATAAAAGTCAAAATATAATGTTAAAAATTTTTTTAGGTTTTGTTTTTGGCATCAGTATAAAAGGTAGACGCTTAAATCTGTTTAAAAACTTGTTTTGGAACTTGAGAAATTTAATTGTGTGTGGAGTTGTTTCCAAACTTGTCAAATTTAATCGTTTTGTGGGATTGTTTCGAAACAGTTTTCTTATGCCTGAAATACATGTGCAGAACTATGCATGCATCGCAGCAAAAATATATTAGAATATATCGTTTTATATGGAACCAATTACATAATTTACAGTAATTTTGCACGCAGAGAATTTGATGCAAGATATTTCTATTTATAATTTTTGCTGCGCAGCGGCAGAGCTACCAACACGAAACATTGTAAAAATTGTCATTTTACTCATACTAATAAAAAAATAATGATAAACGTCATAAAATTTGTTTAATATTTGCATATTTATTTTTGTTTTTTTGTGGTAAATAGGTTATAATCAATTTTGTAAAAATTTATTTTAAATTAAGTAATTGAAGAAAAACTAATTAATTTGAAATTAACGAAAATTTCCCTAGTCCATAGCCTAGATTTTCTTTCTTTTTTGCTGCAATATTCATCATAAATTTTTAAAATATTTAGATATAACAAAATATATGCACAACAAACTAGCATTAATTTATTCATATAATTAAATTTTGTTACATTCATGATAGTGATAGATAACAAAATATGTGATTAAAAGTTTTTCCAAAATTATTAAATTAAAACTTTTATTAAACACTTTTAATAACATTTAACTGTAAAATTTTTCAAAAATTATTTTATTTTGTATTTTATTACTATACAAACAAATTTAATGTTTATTAATGGCGGCAATTATCTACATTATTTCAAGACAAAACCATTTTTGACAAATAAAATATGCACATGTATCTGGCACGCAGATATGCATGCAGCGATACATGAGAATTCTGCACATGTATTTCCCACTTTAAACAGTTTACAAAATCAAAATTTTAATGTTACAGTTTTTTTTTTAAATTTATCATTAAAAGTAAATAGTAGAGCAGTTTAACAGAAATAATATAAATTTGTGATATTATAAAAGTACAAAATATTTCAAATACCAAATTATTTAATTTCTAAAATCAATATAATTTAAGTAATCCATCAGAGTGTTTCTTAAACGGAAAGTATTTGGGGTTTTTTTTTTATTTCCAGCTCTTGATTATCCATATCCATTATTTTATTTTATTTATTTATTAATTTTTTCAAACTGAAAATCAAACAATATTAAAAAATTCTAAAATTCAATTGTCATAAATTCACTGACACTAACAATTGAAATTACAAGCTTACGCCAGCATTGGTGAATGGCCTTAAAAAAAAAACAATAAATAAAAATAAAAAACCTTCCTATTCTAAAATTTCATGTATATTTATTTATTATTATTATAATTTAAATTGTTCGTTTTACACTAAAAGCACATAATATTTAAGTTTACAAAAAAAAATATCAAATCGTCAAAAATTAATTAACTAATAAAAATTTATACAAAAAAAAAAATCTTCATTATCTTCTTTTATTCCGAAATACATATGTCAAAGTTGGAGCTCACCATCTAAAAAAAAAACAAAATTCAACAATAGTCATCAACAACACTTTTAAACAAAAATAAAAATTAAAACAAAAATATAAATCTTTAATCTGGTAACACTATAATTATTAAAACATTCATTTGCCCTAGTAACAAAATTTTGAAATGTCAAATTGTCATTTCCTTATCATTCATAAACACAACAAAATTAAATGAAAAACAACAACAAAAATAGATTTTGTGTTGTTTTCATATTGATTAAATGTCAAATCTGAATAGATTTAATCAGTACAGTATGAATGATATGTATTATAAGCCGTAAGCCGAATCTGAATAAATTTAAGCAGTATGAATGATATTATAAGCCGCAAGCCGACTAATTTTAAGCTGTTTTTAATAATATATAGTCGACTTTTTGATTAAATTATAGTCGACTAATTTTTTTAAAAATCATTTTTTCAAAGCATCAATTTCGATACCGTAGAGAATTTACCACTACTATCACAAATATACAAAAACAATTTCATTATTTTTATATAGAACAGAACAGAACATAAAACGACGACATCATATCGGTGACTTGGAAATATTTTATTTTCAAAAATAATTTTTTTTTTCTGATTTGATTAGTAAGTGCAATACATTTTGTCCGGCAAGGTGCCATAAAAGTATAAATAAAAGTATGGTAACACGTTCTGTCGGCGAAAAATAAAAAAATGAGATAAAATAAAATTAACAAAAAAAAAAAAAAGAAAATAAATAAAAAGAGAAAAACAAAACAAACAAAATTGTTTATTTTCTTCTTTAATTTGTGTTTAATATTCGTGTGTGTTGTAAATTTAAAAAAAAATTTAATTTTGGAATAAAAAGTAAATATTAAATAATATGTTATTCGTTTTTTAATGATTTTTAAATATTTAAAATAATTTTTAGAAAATAATTGAAAATTTTCTGTTTTTTTTTTGTAAAATAATAAATTGTGAATTTGTGGAAAAGTTCGAAAATATAATTTTGATAGAATTATTTCTATTTATTGAAAATATTGCTTATTTTACAAAATTCTAATAAAACTAAAGGTTAGAAAAATATTTCGTATAAAAAAAATTATTACCTAATGGTGTTGTTTTGTTTTTGTTATTTTTTGTTTTGTAAAAATAATATTCTGATAAGAATAGTTATGAAAAATAAAAAAAAACATAAAAACAGTTATCTTGAGTGATAAAATAAAAAACACAAAATAAGACTACATAATTAAATTTTTTACAATTTCTAAAGATAAGAAAAATAACAAATATGAAAATTTTGTAAAAACTAAAAAAAAAATTGCTGCTGTTTAGAATCAGAATTTTGTATAATTTTTCTTATTGGAAAATTTGCGTTAGTAGAGTGTTGTCAAAATATCATACATTTTCATAATATTTCAAAATCTATGTCTATTTGATATAATTAGGTCTACGTTTATGTAAAATTGCCCAAATTCGATATTATTTTTATAGAATTGAATAGAATAAAGCCTATTGAAGACCCATTAATGATTAATACAAAATCAAAAATAAAATTATTATTATACAATTTCCAATTTATTAATACAACCAAAATCATTAAAGACACTCTAAATAGTCTAAATGACCAACATTTTAATAAAAACCCGACCAAAGTGCTGTCTGTGAATTTGTTGCAAAATCTACAAAATATTATTTTGTAAAATTTCATGTATCCATCCACTATTATAAAATAATTTAATAAATAAAATAATATAATTATTATTTTTATAAAATCCATTTTGAAATATACAACAAAAAAAAAAAAAACGAAAAATCTATGAATTCGTCATTTTATTGATTTTTCCTGACGAGAAAAACTATAAAAGGAGTTGAATAAAAACACAAAAATAAAAATACTATAAGTAGTCCTTTCTCTTCGTTTTTTTTGTTTGGCTCTTTTTTAATGTTGTTTTTGTTTTTTTTTATACTTTCTAACAAGAATTTTGATGAATAACAGTACCAAAGTATTAAAAAACCACCCTCATCCTAACTTAACCGTTATATAGTTCTTCCCTTACTTTATAGAAGAGTAATTTTTATTACTGCAACTCAACACATTTAAACATAGTTAGAGTGACCATTGCTCATGTATTTTAACGATTAATTCACTTTTTTAAATGGATGTGTTTATTTATGAAAACTCTTTTAATACAGGATAATACATTTATTTTTTATATAATATTGTAACTTACTTAAATTAAATTTTTGTTTTTAATTAAAAAAATGTTTGTCATACACTCATATTATCTATTGTCTAATCAGCGGCATGTAAACTATTATGATTGTAGAGAATACACATAGATATAAAGTCTATACAGTGAGTAAAATAAAATAAAATTAAAAAATGTGTTTAATATTTTGTGATAGTTTGAATGATGGTATTTTAATATAGATATCAAACTATATTTTGTAATTAAATTTAAATTGAGTTATGAAATTGATCGAATTATTTCGCTAGCTATAAATTTTAAAATATTTGTATTTTCAATTGGGCCAATAACATTTTCTGTGACCAAAGGTAAAAATTTTAGTTTGCTTGGATATTTAGATTGCTAATGCAATAAATTCATAGATTATGCATCTGAGATGGTAAATAAGTTGTCAGCAGTGAGCAACTCAACCAAACCACTATTTTATAGCGCTAATATCTTGAGAAGATGGACAAAAAAGTCCACTAAGTAACATTTATGCACCTTGGTTTATTACTTAATACGTACTTATTAACTTTTACTAAGTATTGTCGATATTAATATTATCCACGGGCAGTTCAAAAAATATCTGCCATATGATTATAATCTTATTCATTTTAAAATATTTGGGATTCATTTTTCCACTTCGTCACAATTTTTTAAAATAAAAATTCTGACATTCAATTTTAAATATAGATGTACAATAATTTAGAAACTAAAAATTATTGCAACTTGTAGCCCCAAGAAAAACCATCATTATGTCTTGATTTGTATTAAAAAATTTCTTTTAATTTAAGTCAATTTTTATAATAATTGCTTAGGGACACGTCAAAAACTGTGACGCTGTGGACTTAAAACGTGACCTAAAAGACATTAAACATATAAAAAGTTTAATTTATAGATAGTTTTTTTTTTGTTTTTATAATTTTCTATAAACAAACATTTTGTATTTTTCCTGTTTATTATTATATTATTTGCGCTTTTCTCGGCATCGACGTTGCCGTTCTGCAGCTGTAAGTGTCATTTTGATTTGTTCAAACAAACATGCAAAAAACTACTTCTAAACAGGTATCTTTATAAATTTTTATATAGAAATTCAAAAATATATAGTTATTTGAAAATATTGCCATAATAAAGCAAAGCAATAATAAATAAAAAGTAGTAAATAAGTAATTTATAATTACTAATTTCCGCTACGTCACAATTGGGTCCACTACGTCACTTTGCTAACTGTGACGAATTGCACGTGTGACGTAGTGGAAAAATGTCGTAAAAATGTTATTTTCTGCATATTGTAAAATGTATTTTAATTCCAAAAATTAGTACGTCCAGCTTAAATTATAAAAGCTAATATTATAATAAAAAAAATGGCAAAAATTTAATTACTTATCGAAAAATCTTTGTGACACAGCAGAAGCACAATTAATACACGCGTTGACTTCAGTGGGTTAACAAGTCCTAATTTCACAAATGCTCAAAAAAATTTATAATTCCTATTTACTACAATATAGTTCTAATATTACGTTATCCTTTTTAAATTGCGTTGGAAATTTAAAGTGTATTTTTTGAATATATATTATTGTAACGATTTTTTGGGGACTTAGCGAACAAATTACATGGACATCGTTTGATTGAAAAAAAATAATATTTTTTATTATTTTAAAAAAAGTTTATGTACAGTAAATCAAAAAACTAAAATTTAAGAAGAAAGTAATGTGATTTCTTGTTTTACAATAACTTTGTATTTTTTGTAATAAGCATTTTTGCTAATCAACTTCAGTTGGGGGCAGGAGATTTTCGTCAAGTGAAAAATTTCGTGTCCAAATTTTTCATCGTTCTAATTTGATTAGTTTTTTTTACCTTGACTGCAAATTCGTAGCAATGTTTTCTTAATTTAAAATTAACAATAAAAGTAAAACTAAAAATTTTTGTAAAATTTTATAAGTGTTATTGTCTAGAGATGTACAGCAAATTTCAATGGCTACGAAAAATGTTATTGGCCCTTATATCTACATAAATTTGGTTCTATTTAATTTATGTTATCCAGAAATTAAATCTATTTTTCAAGCGAAATTGGATAATGTTAATCAAAATTTATTCCTTCAGTCAGTCAGTCAGTCAAGTCAGATTAGACGGCTTGTAACTTTAAGAAATTTTATAATGATATTGCTTTTGAAATTAATTGAAAATAGTGCCCGTCACGCAATTTCGTAAATTATTTTGGTTCTTTTATATCGCTAGTTTGCTACACTTCATACTAAAAACCAAAAAGTTTGCTACACTTTCATACAAAGCTTTATAAACGAACGGATGATAAAATACGAAATCGTAAATTTACGAAAGAAAAATAAGAAGCCTCTGAGCTATTTAATTTTCATTTCGTATCTTCGTATTGTTGACAGTTAATGTCAAATATCAATAATAAACAAAAACAAATACAAATTATCAACTCAATATTAATCAAATTAAAAATAAAAATAAATTTAAATGTGTAAATGAAATTTTTATAAAAAAGAAAAATAAAAAATAAATTAAAATAAACATTTGTATTGAAATGTTTTCTAGAAGCATGGATTCTTCCGTGAAGGACCATATTTTTGTTACGCACGCATCTTACGCGTCTTAATTTGGGTTGTTCCATATCAAAAAAATTACAAATTGAAAATAATTAAATTCTAATAGCAATTCTAATAGTGGAAATTCAAATTTAAACAGACATCAGATATCAGCTGTCATTATGAATTTGCGAAATGAAAAATACAAAATTTACAAATTTACTCTTAACGCAAAATTGACATTCGTAAATTTACGAAATATGAAGATACGAAATGCATGGCGAGCGCTAATGTTTAGAATTAAAATATAGTAAAAAACGATGACAATCGCCTATTTTGAATAAATTTCAAAACTTTACTTTGAAGTTTTAATATGCTAATAAACTATAATGACATATAGATTCGCATATGTCATGATGATATATAACAATGTGATATTCTGTATATGAAAAATACATGTATTTGGCCACAATTGACGTTGAATATGACAATTCGATAAATTTTCATTAAACAAAGAATTTTACTGCCGAGTACAAAACACTGAAGAAGTCTGCAAGTAGTAGACAAAATACGCGTATCTGTATGATAAGCATATCAGTAAAATTGAAAAGAAAATATTCGAATATTTGCGACAATTATACAAAAATTTTACTCTAACGCTCGAAAACAATTGTTTTTATAAAAAATAGAATTTTATTTTATATTCCATTTAAAACGAAATCGGTGGGTATATAATTTATTTTTATTGTTAAATTTCAACTTGTTAAAAATTATTTGTCAAATTTACGAATATATATACGACAAGTTTTTGTTGTTGTGTTTTGTTAGGTTATGTTTTTATGTACTTTGAAGTTGGTAAATTAACGAAAATAATTTAAAATTTTTGAAATCAATATTAAATATTATCATTGATTAAAAAAAAACTCCGTAACTTACCTTCAAATTATTGTTTATTTTTATATTAAATAAAAGTCAGTGGTTTGACAGCTGCAAGTTTTTACAAGTAAAGCGTTCTTGTACTATGATTGCAGATGAGAGTTTTTTAATTTTGTTTTTGGTTTTTTTTTTCTTTCTTCTCTCATTTGAAAGTTTTTTTAAGAAAAGTACCCGAAACGTCCTACTATGTCATTGTGAAAATTCATTACGAAATTTGACATATATATATGTAGTTCTATGTCATTATAGTTAGCGCATAAAAGTTTTTTTTATTTCCAAAAGAAAATGTACCATGATGATATTGAAAAACTATTTTATGAATCCTAGTGCTGAGTTTTTAATTGTTAAGTTTTTGAATGTATTAATTATTATGTTAAACTTTGTTATTTTTTTTACATACACGTCAGCTTTTCTCTCGATTATAAATAATATTCGGACATATTATATGTGTTTGACTTATCATATTATGTTATATCTAAAATCCGCTAGGGGACATTGCCATAATTTTTTTTCTAGTAGATAAAATTATCAAAATGAGATAAAACGAGAGGTAATAAATAAGGTAAATATAAGCAGTTAAAGTTAAACTTAAGGGTGTTGTGTGCCTAATGAAACACTTATATTCTAATTTTAATTCCCTAGACATGAAATGGAGCATTGTTCGACAATATAAATTTATTGTAAATAATATAAAATTTATTGTGTTCAATTAAGAAATAATTTATTAATTGTGTTCAATTAAGAAATTCAAAAAAAATTTCGAGTTGGCTAAGCTACAACCATTTTCAAAGACACAAACCTTTTTTGTTTTTTTTTTTAAATTTTGACAGTTAAACAAAGAAAATTGATAGATGTGTTCAATTAAGAAATTCAAAAAAAAAAATTCGAGCTGGCTAAGTCACAACCATTTTCAAAGACACAAACCATTTTTGTTTTTTTTTTTTAAATTTTGACAGTTAAACAAAGAAAATTGAGAGATGTGTTCAATTAAGAAATTCAAAAAAAAAATGTTCAATTAAGAAATTCAAAAAAAAAATTCGAGTTGGCTAAGCTACAACCATTTTCAAAGACACAAACCATTTTTGTTTTTTTTTTTAGTTTTGACAGTTAAACAAAGAAAATTGAGAGATGTGTTCAATTAAGAAATTCAAAAAAAATTTCGAGTTGGCTAAGCTACAACCATTTTCGAAGACACAAACCATTTTTGTTTTTTTTTTTTAAATTTTGACAGTTAAACAAAGAAAATTGAGAGATGTGTTCAATTAAGAAATTAAAAAAAAGTTTCGAGTTGGCTAAGCTACAACCATTTTCAAAGACACAAACCATTTTTGTTTTTTTTTTTAAATTTTGACAGTTAAACAAAGAAAATTGATAGATGTGTTCAATTAAGAAATTCAAAAAAAAAAATTCGAGCTGGCTAAGTCACAACCATTTTCAAAGACACAAACCATTTTTGTTTTTTTTTTTAGTTTTGACAGTTAAACAAAGAAAATTGAGAGATGTGTTCAATTAAGAAATTCAAAAAAAATTTCGAGTTGGCTAAGCTACAACCATTTTCGAAGACACAAACCATTTTTGTTTTTTTTTTTTAAATTTTGACAGTTAAACAAAGAAAATTGAGAGATGTGTTCAATTAAGAAATTAAAAAAAAGTTTCGAGTTGGCTAAGCTACAACCATTTTCAAAGACACAAACCATTTTTGTTTTTTTTTTTTTTAAATTTTGACAGTTAAACAAAGAAAATTGAGAGATGTGTTCAATTAAGAAATTCAAAAAAATTTTCGAGTTGGCTAAGCCAAAAACATTTCCAGAGAAACAAACCATTTTTGTTTTTTTTTTTAGTTTTGACAGTTAAACAAAGAAAATTGAGAGTAAACAAAAATGAGAATAAAAAGGTGCAAGAAAGATAAAGTGTTACATTTGACACTTAATTATCATTGTTCAAATAAAAATAAAAAACAACTAAATATTTTATTTCGATAGGTAATTAAATAAAATTATTAATAACTACCTAATTTGTTAAAAAAATTATATACATAAAATATTATATATAGAACATGTTATAGCAATAAAACAACTTGTAAATTTAAGGTGTGTGCCAAATGAAAGATTAATTCTAATTCTATAAAATACAAATGGACAATTTTTTGACAATGTAAATTCGTAGATTTTTTTCTTTGATTTATATGTTTTTCTATTAAAACTGACCTCTGTCATCAATCAAAAACATTTCGATTCGGTTAATTTCAAAACTCAAACCAGGGAAGTTTCAAAGTAGTCAATTCTAATTGAAGAACTATTTTATATATATGAAATGAATATTAGATTAGATAAATTAGATTTTTAATTCATTTATTCATATTATAATAAAATACAATTCTTAAAAGACACATTTAAGTATTAAACAAAAATAATAAGAATAAATACAGGATCATTCAAATATTCATTAGAACATAACTATGTGATGAATGAAACTACAAAAAAATGCAATAAGGCTAAAAAAATATAAAATATTGTTGGGTACACATCTGTCACAGTTAGAATTAGTCATTTCATTGCCTATGTATATCAATACGAGCAGAAATCTACCGCAAATCTGCCGAAAAAATCTACCTTCATGTTCATACGTAAAAAAAATTGGTAAATTTCTGACATTTTTGCTGTCAGATTATTTAAATATCAAGATGGCCGAAAATGAAATTATTGACAAAATAAATATTGACCGAAAATTACGTTGTCAACAACAACAATTTCCTTGCACTTTGTGTATTAAATATAATAAAAACAATAATAACAATTTCCTTGCACTTTGTGTATAAAAAAAAATAAAAATATTTTGACACTATAAGAAAAAAAATTCAAATGTCAAAATTCTACCAAATATTTTTCTAACCGTATCAACGTGCATATTAGCAGATTGACTAATATAAATTTTGATACTTTTAATATAAATTTAATTTAAGCCTGTCCTGGATTTTATTCAACAATGAAATGGTCACCATATACATAGTGTATATTTTATAGTTTTTAAATACAACAATAACACTTCTCAACGTCTTTATTTGTGCATACTAAAAATTTATTTAAGTACTTACAAAACAAAAGTACGTAGGTACTAAATTTATCATTGAATTTATATTTTTACTCATTTCGTTCAACTCCTCTCAACACACCTTCTCTTTGAACAAACATTTTCTAATATGGATTATTATGGATATTGAATATGAATTGGTTAGGTACCTACTTTTCTTTTTCATTTCATTTTCGAATCTAGCTACATTTATTTAAAAATATTTTTTTTTAAATTTATCTGCATTAATTTTTTTTATAAAAAAAAAAAAAACAGAATTGTAAATAAAAAATAATTTGTAATTAAAAAAAAAAATTATTTACCTACTTGTCATTTTCTAATAAATAAAATTTTCTTATTAAAATGATATTTTTTCTCAGATCTCAATTCTCTTTACTTTTTTCTGACAACAATGTCAAATGAAGGGAGAAAAAACTGTATAATAATATAATTTTATTGTTATATTTCTGTTATATTGTTTTTGTATTCCAATCAGAAATATGTATTAGTATAGCACAGGTTAAATTTATATGAAATCTAATATGTACATAGTATATATTATATTTGTACATCCAAATATATATGTATTATATTTCATTCATTTGCATTCATACGTATTGATATACAAAAATATTATGTATAGATAGATAGATATATATCTTTTACCACATGGTGCAGTGAATACACTCCGGTATATTTTTTTTTTTATTACTAAAAACAAAAAACTGTATGTAGGTAGGGGTGTATATACCCTACACAATGTTGTACTTTTATGAATTAGAAAAAAAAATGAATAGAATTGCGTATAGAGGAAATCTCCTGCAAAAAAAAACAAAAAAAAAAAAAGCGAAAGCATACATACAGTCAGTGTATTGATAAACAGAAGAAAAAAGAGGAAATGAGGGTTCAAATGTTACGAATTAAAAATGTTATAAAGTAGAGTAAAATATTATGTCTTATAAACTGTAAATATTAAGTAAGTAATGATAATTAATTTTTAATATTTGAAATATTGAAAATTATAATATACCTATCCTAATTTAATCATTTTAATTTACTTATAAAGTTGCAATGCAATGCAAAAAAGAAAGAGAGAGCATAAAATAGGTAGAGAAAAATTATATGAATAAATTGAAATTTTTAGTTACGTTATGAACACACTACGCAAACTCGATGTCAGCTGTGTGTCAAAATAATAAAAAATTTATAAATGAAATTTATTTTTACGTTATTAATTAGTATAATTGGTATAATGGATAACTTTTGTTATTATTAATAAATGTAAACAAATCATCTCGTATTGTATTTTTTAGAAGCTCAATTATTATTTCTAAGTACTAAAGACTATTAGTACCTATTTGTTTATTTTTTTTTCGCTTACCTAGGTAAAAAGTATTTTAATTAATGTCAGATTTCCTTTCACAAAAATAATTTTATTTGATATTTCGGATTCAATGACTGCATTGAGCCAACTAAAGCTAGCTATTATTGAATCGCTTAGAAATTTTCTGCTTAACAATTTTATTTATTACTTACTTGAATCGATTCATAAATTTTGAAGCGCAAAAACAAGTGTGCTGCAAATTTTGAAATTTATTTTATTAAAACCGGCAATAATTTTTCACATGTTTTATTTTTAATAAACGACAAAAAAACTAACAGGGCATTTTTTGCATGTCAACACATGGAGCTCTAAAAGTCTATAATAAAACCTATAATATCTTACGCGACATTTATATGGTGGCCAAAAATAGAACAGACGAAAGCATGTGCTAAGCTTACTAAAATACAAAGAATGGCATGCTTTGGGGCTACTGGAGCACTCAAAACATGTCCTACTCTAGCCCTAGAAAAAATTCTGGAACTCCCACCAATTCATCTATACCTGGTAATAACGGAATAACAGCAACAAGGCTGCATCTAACAAACAACTTGAAAAACAAAAGACTAGGACACAGTGTGATCCTGCAGAAAATTAAGCTAGGAACCAAGCAGTTGCAATATCATCAGACTACTTATATGACAAAAGCAATTGATTTCCGCAGGAACTTCACTATACTAATACCTTAAAGGGAAAAAGTCGAAGGTTTAATAAAAACCTTACCTCCAGGAGCTTCACTATGGTATACTGTTGGCTCAAAAACCGGGGAGAAAACTGGTACCGGTGTATTTGGACTAGGGCTCAAGTTTAGCGCGGCACTTGGCACATATCCCACTGTTTTTCTAGTTGAAACCTATGCCGTCGATGTATCAGCTTTACAGTGCAGTAAAAGAGGGCACAAACATGCCAACATATACATAATTCCAGTTAGCCAAGCTGTCTTAAAAGCTCTGGCTTCCCCAATTTATAAATTCAATCTTATCTATAGCTGTTACAGAAGCTTAACAAAGCTACTGAAATAAAAATTATTAATTTACAAAATGGTTGAAATAAAAATAATTGCTACCTCTATACAAATGTTACACAACAGTTATTCAGTTGAAAATTTAAAATGATTTTCGATAAAATTAATTTTGGAAATATTTAAAATTAAGCAATTTAATAATAACATCAATCAGTTTGCGCCATATTTTAAAATCAAAAATATACTGGTTATCGTTTAATAAAATTTTGCAACGTTAATTACTTAAGCACTGCAATTAATAAATCGCTTTAATTGTCTGACCACACCCAAATATACTACCTTTATCAGTACATATATGTATTTACGACTAAAATATAATTAAAATATTAATTAGACCAAGTCCGATCAATATAATTATAAATATATTATTCAAGTTGCCAAATTTATTTTTTTTAATATCATGTTTTTTTTTTATCTTCTTTGGATTAAGTTGGTTAGTAATAGAATGTACAGATTATGAGCATGAAAATGAACTTTGAAAAAATTAAATAAATACATAATTATAGCCGCCGAAATACAAACATGAACATTAAAAGCCAGCCGACAATATATCATTAGAAACAGTGATCAACTATCTATAATATTTGAATCTGGTTGGTTACATGTTGGGTTGAAATTTGCAGTGATGTATGATGTGAATGATGCAATTGTGATGTCTGACCAACTATACATCATACCACAGACAATTAATACCAAACAATTTATTGCGGTAGGAACTTTATTGTATTAATACCTATATAGTTAGAGCCTTTTTTTTATAACAATTTTTATATTGTGTAGATATTCAAGCTGCCTGCCATTAAGTCCCGGTATTCTCTAATTTTTAAATCAAAGCGTGATTTAATATTCACCAAAATATATAAATATTTTCATGTACACATATCGTGTGGTTCAGAAATTGATATTAACTTAACGCCATAAGTTCGCCAGGGGTTTGAACCTGCAATTATAAATGACCAGTTTAAAAAAAGAGGGCAAAAATTCGAGAAAGTTTTCACTAGTTATGAAAATGCCATTTAACATTATTCAAACAAGCGGGCTCAAATCCCCTGCCCTCAAACCCGCATACAAATGTGTGTAAGTTTTTGCGGAAAATACTACCCATCTTCTGGCCTGATTTCTAATAACAAGTTGAAATTAAAACTATTAAAATGGAAGAAAACTTGGATGATCTAAAGTCAGTTGGTGTCTAACGGTTGTTGCGAAAGAGAAAAAACGGAACGAAGTGTATGCGAAGCGTATTAAATGAGAGAAGATAAAGATAATTGAATTCGTTAGGCTTACATGACTTTGAGACAAGACGAGATCAATATTTCGACAAAAAAAAATATTTATATGTTTAGAATAAAACAAATTTCTAACTTATTTACTTATTTAGTTGGCCAACAGACCATGTAGGTCCTGGGTCTGACTCATTAAAGTCCTCGATTTTTGTCGGTCATGGGCGGGCAATATTTCGTTTCATCAAGAAAGGTTTGAGCTGCCCGACGTCTTGGACCTACGGATCTGGATTCAAAGATTCTCTTGGTTGTAGAATTTTCATTCATCTGCTTTAAGTGTCTGAGCCACTGTAGTCTCTTGAATTTAATTTTCGTGACTACGTTCACTTTATTATACAGCTCATAAAGTGCATAAAGTCGGAATTTCTAACCAACTGCGGTTTTTATTCCAAAGCCATTCTTTTCATCTTAAACGCACACCACATTGTAAATATTCAAATATATATGAAAGTCCTGTAACTAGGTTCTAATACAATAAACAGATATTTTTTTTAGTTTAATTTAAAAACAAAAAAATGTTTTTTTTTTTTTACTAGGAATGATGAGCGTGTGTACCAATTTTTATTTTTAAATATTATTACCCGGCATTTAATTTCTAACATTTTTTTTTTTCAATTCAAATTTTATCGAATTGAAGTTCAATTTCATTTTGAATTATTTTCAAAGTTCAAAATAAAATTTGTATACATGCATAAATAGTATATTATAGGCTTGCCATCTATTCAATATTATTTCTTTAGGGTCGAGTTCGTATGCATGAAAATAATTGCATTAAAATCTGAATGGTTATTTGTCTGTCAAAAGCGGTGCCGTGACTATCAATTGGTGTATGTATAAGAAAACCAACTTGATACTTTCAATTTATGTCAGAAAGAAGTTATTAGGCTTGAACCAGATCCTTCTCAAGTAGGATCTTCTTCAAACAACTTTCAATCCATAGATTTTTGAATAATAATACTCTGGTAGTATATTGTAAATCAAAGAATAATGAACTCTAGACGGCAAATCATCACTCAACAAACATTTTTAAATGAATTAAAACAAACAAAGTCGATTTTAACACTTCCAAAATTTTTAAGAGGTCTAGTTAAGTAAAAATAAACTATTTTAGACTATTTTTAAATTTCAAGATGAAAACTTGGAACGACTGGAATACAAGTAAGTCAAAAATGTAAAATGAATAAGAACAATGTTGTTTGCATCTTACCGTTCAATTTCTTTAAGTCCTCCTTTGCTAAAGTTGTTAATTGTCACAAATGATTGTTGCGGCATAAAGTTGCCAACTGTCACAAATGGTTGTTGCTACGACATAAAGTTATCAAATTGTCAAAAATGGTTGATTAAGTTATCAATTGTCACAAATAATTTTTGGTATGCAAAGTTGTCAATTGTCACAAATTATTACTGTTATGTAAATTTGTACGTAAAGTGTCAACTGTCAAAAATGATTGCTTCTAAGTAAAGTTATCAGTTGTCACAAATGGTTACCGCGATGTAAAGTTGTCAATTGTCACAAATGGTTACTGTTATGTAAATTTGTCAATTGTCACAAACGATTGCTTCTAAGTAAAGTTATCAATTGTCACAAATGGTTACTGTTATGTAAAGTTGTCAATTGTCACAAATGGTTCCTGTTATGTTAACTTGTTTATTGACACAAATGATTACCGTGACGTAATGTTGTCGAATACCGCAAATGTAAAGGTGAAATTGTCAATTGTCACAAATTGTTACTGCAACGTAAAGTTGCTAATTATCACAAATGTTTGTTACAACATAAAGTTGTCAAATGTCAAAAATTATTACTTCTAAGTAAAGTTGTCAAATGTTATGCCATGTTGATGCTACCTAAAGTTGTCAACTGTCACAAATTCTTACTGCTACTTAAAGTTGTCAATTGTCACAAATGGTTACTGTTATATAAAGTTGTCAATTGTCACAAATGGTTACTGTTATGTTAACTTGTTTATGTTATGTTAACAAATGGTTACATGAAAAGTTGTCAATTGTCACAAATGCTTACTGTTATGTAAAGTAGTCAATTGTCACAATGTTTTATCTAAAGCTATGAATTGTAACAAATGGTTACTATGTATGATATAAAGTTGTCAATTGCCACAAATGGTTATTGCTCCGTAAAGTTATCAATTGTCACAAATGATTACTGTTATGTAAAGTTGTTAATTTTCACAAGTAGTTACTACTTATTATGTAAAAATGCTAATTCTAACAAATCCTTGCTACGACTTAAAGTTGTCAACTGTCAAAAATGCTTGCCACGACGTAAAATTGTCAATTGTTGTCATTGTCACAAATTGTTACTGCTATTTGAAGTTAACAATTGTCACAAATGGCTACTGTTATGTAAAGTTGTCAATGGTCAGTATTTCAGCCGATTTTTAAGCACATTTGTGACATTAGAATGATTGTTCTAAAAATTTATATAATTATAACCGTTTGGCAAACTTGGTATACATAATAAGTATATATACCATTAACACTATTTAATACTTTTGTTATTTTTAAAAATTTATTTTGTTTATACATTTTTATAGAATTTTCGTTTTCATTTATGGTTTAAAAATAAATTTTGAAAAAAAATATTATTTTTGGTTTATTTTTATTTTTCTTTTTTTTTTGAGATATTTTTAGTAAAAATTTGTTATTTGGTTTTTATGGAATGTTTAGTGTTTGTCTGTTAATTTCCTAAATGGAAATAAATAAATAGAAACAATTAAAATAATTATAAAACATGAATAGAAAGTCAAAATAAAATAATTTATGTTCTAAAAATTAATATTTGTTTAAAGTATTAGATAAATAAAATACATATTTATAAATTAATTTATAAGAAGTAGAGCAACAAATTAAAAACTAAATTATTGAAAAATGATTTGATCCTAAATTAATTTTGAGAAAAATTTAATTTAAAATACTAATTAAATTCAATTCAGAAATTATAATGGACAATTATTGATATTTTCAAATAAATAAAAAAAATAGTTTTGATTAAATTTACGTACAAATTGAAATGACATTTTTCTATTGAACTAAAATCAGTGTTGTGCGACATAAATTACATTATGTAGATGTTTACGTTATTTTCTACACGTTGACAATACTTTGTACACAATACTGCGTAGACAATGTAATGTATATAATTAAATTATAATGAATTATCTGAAAATAAAAGCACTTTATTTATTTTACAAAAAAAAAAAAAATTATATAATTTTTAACATAAATTCAATCCGAGTCATCCACATCCTTAATTTCTTGAATATTATATAAAATTCTTAGAGAATAATAATATATATATGAAGCAATATTTGGAACCTTCCAAAAGTCAAACAATTTCGATTAGAAGAATTAACATCAAACCAGCTTGAAAAAACTATTTCTATTTGTGCAGATGAAGCTGAAATTTTTAACAGTTGAATAGCCAATTTTGAAAGATTTAGATAATACATTGCTGCAATGCTTTTATACATTGCTAATACATTGCTATATTTTTTTCGTAAAAATTATTAAAAACGTTAGTTTTTCTTTGAAAACTATATCCCATTCTTCTATTCCATATCTATAAAATTGCATTGGAACCATTTTTCCACCCATTCATTAATAAAACTGATTCTGAACTCATAAAATAACCGATGTAATAAATTTTTTATATGTGCTTTATCAAGCCAAGTTGTTGACAGTTTTTTCCTACCACGAACTTTATCTAAATATGTTGGCCTAATTTTTTTAATAAAGTTCTTGAAATGAACCGAATCTATTAAAAAAATAAATAATGCTTATATCATAGTTGACATTTGCTTTCATTGTATGTGATGGAAGATAGTTTATATTACAGTAAATGGCTTGTTAACACTAAAGGCTAATTCAAAGTGTAGATAATTAAATTTTACACATAAAGGAACAACATAGACTAAAATCAATAGTCCTCTCTTCAAACAGTTTCAGGGCAACACTAGGAAGACTTTAAATAGATCCTTATATGTACAGTGAAAATCCTTAAGTTATTCAAACTGGTTTCGTAAACTGCTTTCATCTAATATGTTCCCTATGATAGAATTTCTCCAATTTTGAACTTTTTTGACACGAACCTGTTCAGATTCGTCTGCATCCAAACTTACCATCCTATTCCCTCATCTTATCCCCTTATTCCACCTAATCCTACTCCTCTGCTTATCTAAACCGACAATTATAGTAGACGAATGCTATCCTAGTACTTGAGTAGTGGGTAAATAAAAAAATTTATTTCACTAATTCCGATTTTGCTATTTTGACATTCCGCTCGACATTACAATATGAAATATGCTACACACCCAAAATTGATAAGCGATTTATTACAGGTTCACTATTTTGTTTGAGAAATATAACTTAAATACTTGTTGCACAATTGTTGATCTATTTGTTAGTCTTGTTTTAAGTGTGTCGGCTGACTGTTGGCAGCCACTACTACAACTACCTACTCGCTTTTCCTTCCTATCGATATCGCCTCATTTTTAACAGTTTCTAATGTTAACATTGTTCACCAAATCTAAGATAAGCTAAGTAAGTTTATACAACAACCATTGGTATCACAACCCCATTCGACCAGCAATTACCCCCATACCCAACGCATATCACACTGAAGAAGTTGCAAGACAATAAAAAATGAAAAAAAAATATCTTAACTTCGTTTGTTCTTAATCAGGGTAGTCTTCATTGATATTCAGGTTATTAAATATATTAACTTCTTAAATCTCTTAGGTTCCAAAAAAAAAAAAAAAAAAAAAAAATTTTAATACAAAAAAATATTCTTTAAAACTTTGAAATTTAAAAAATTGATTTTTTTTACCACACTTTGACATTAGAATTGTTATTGATTTATTATTTATGTATACATAATAATGTACATTACATACATAATTATGTAGGTATACAATATACACACAACATATGTCTATTAAAACCGCATTATTTCAAAGAAAAAAAATTACGATATTACCATTTTTAATTTTATCCAGTGGTTTGATTTTTGTTTTTTTATAATAAAAGTTAATTATAAAAAAAACACTAATATTTTTACGTCACACAGGGTGTTTTGGGGTAAAATATTCATCAAATTTTAAAAAAATATTTTAGAAAGTTGTAAGAAATAATAAAAAATGTTTGAGTGAAAATTAAACGTTCTGTTAATACCACAAAAATTACATATAATATTTAGGAAAATATAACATAAAAAATAACATGGTTGGATAACAAAGTTGGCTACAATAAAAATTATTTGCAGCTATCTTCACTTTATATCCTCTTTAGTCTATATGATAAGTAGTGTACTAATATAAGTAATAATAATTGTTATAATTCTGATAATTTTTGAAATATAACGTTTTATTTCATCGGTAACAAAGTTGATATTTAAATCCCTCTGAATTCCGTTCGATCTTCTGTAATCTGGATTTCATCTGAGGCTTGAAATATCTCACAGTATTTTGTTCTGGAATGTTTGTGTTATTACTAATCAACATGGTTCTAATTAGCACAACCTATTATTAAATATTCAAACTGGTTTTAAAAACTATTTGTAAACTGATAATTTCTAATGTTTGACCGTAAATTTTTAAATTAAAAAAATATGACTAAAAGGAACATTAATGAAAAATATTAACATTTGAAAGGTTAAATCCGAATAAGATGACACTAAAGACTGTTTTTACCGATTGATTTTAAGTCGCTGAAAAATGCTTCTATTTTTCTAATTGCCAGCTAACTTATTTTCTGGACAAGCCTTCAGGGATGTTAAAATTAATTTTATATTCTACCATTAGCTTATTCTGTTGTATTTGTAATTTATTTATCTGGGTTCCCAATTATTTCTGGGGAATAACTGAATCAGCCATCAGTCTGAATCTGATTTAAACTAAATAAAATATTAATCAAGCTATTAATCAACTTAATATAGCTTACTTACTTACTTAGGTGGTCAAAGGTTACAGACCATGTAGCTCCTGGGCTTAACTCATCAACGTCTTCCATTTTTGTCGGTCACGGGTGGATTCTCTGAAGATGCGAAGTTGTTTTAAATTCGCCGGTATTTTGTCTCTGCAACAAAGGTTTGGTCTGCCCCGACGTTTTGAACTTTCGAGCATGGATTCAAAAACTATTTTGGCTGGAGCATTTTTGTTCATTCGTTACTGTAGTTCTCTTGACTTTAATTTCCGTGACAACGTCCACCACATTATACATCAGCTCATAAAATTCGGCATTGTATCTTCTTCTCCAAATCCCATCGTTGTTTTCAATACCATGTATCCGGCGAAGAAATTTCTTCTCGAAAACATCAAGCTAACTTGTCTTCGGCAGTGTATATGCAGTGTTCTGATCCGTAGAGTAAAATTGGGAGTATGAGCATTTTTTAAATTTGTATTTTGGTGTTTCGGGAAGGAAGCTTTGACCCGAAATGTTTTGACAAAAATCAACTTAATAAGAAGTCTTCATTTCTAGACGATTTCTAGTGAATCTGACTATTAATATACAAATTGTCAGTTAGTATACAAATGCAACTGGGATTTGTAAATAATGTTAGTTGTACGAATGTATTGACACTCATGAGGACATCAGATATAATCTTTGCGACTACTCAAGCCTGGAAAAAACTAGTCTAAGATGGTTAGCAACCTGACAGAGATTTCAAAAGTTTCGTTTGTATGTTGTTTTACATTTTAGCAAATTTTAACAAATTAATTCCTGATGGGGATTTCCCTATATATAAAAGACAAAAAATAACGGTAGTTATTTGATTTTTTTTTTTGCAAAAATCGTTTTATCGTCCAATTCTCTGTGCCACAATCAATTACAAAACTGAATACAAGTTATCTCGTACCTGGCAGTGAATTGATTAACTTACCTATATTAGATTGGTAGATTAGATTGTGTAATTTCGGAATAGAATCTGGCCCACATATTACCGCAGCCACAAATTGGCTTATTTCAATTATCCGTGCTATTGATTATCTGAGTCTATAAGGATCTTGTGATCACACTCAGGATATATTTTTCAATGGTATGCTAGATAGCTCCCATTGTTCAGAAAACGTTGTTCCTAAGGTGGCGAAGTCTACTACGCATTCACAGAGCAGATTTTCAATAAATTCTTATTTTATTTCACATATTTTGTATAAGTTGTTTTCGAATTATTTATAATTGGCTTATCTAGCACATCGAAAGGGTTGCAAAAATTTAAAAAAAATGATTGTGTATGATTGTGAGTATAACAAGACTTTGCGCAATGCATGCAGGATATTCATTCAATAGTACTGTCAATTGTAATATAATTGTAATATGTATCCTTGAGCACTCAAAGGACTAACTAGCACTATCAAGCACGGGTAATCACAATAAGCCCATTTCCGGCTGCCGTGATATAGGGGCCAGATCCTATTCCGAAATTACATAATCTAATCTGCTTCCCTTCATAGTTAATGTTTTGTTGGTTTTGGTTATTATATGCTGTGATAGGCCTTTTTTGAAACACCCTATTTGTATTCATCTACCATATTTAAAATTTAAATTAATACAAAGTTTTGTACAAAAAAAAATTATGTTTTGAAGTCATTTTGAATCTAAAAACTGCATAAATTATTCTTAAAAAAGTTTTTTTGTAGTATTTTAATTTTATTTTATACACATACACACACACATGTAACTTAATAATAAATCAGAAATTAAATTTAATAAAGAAAAAAGTTTTATATTATTTTCGAATTATCATAAGTACTACTCACTACTTAATTAAAGTTAGATAAATACGATAAAATTTAAACTGAAACAATTTAACACTTAAAATTAAAAAAGTATTAAATTACTTTAGTCTGTTATTAAGTCTGTGTTTATAGTAGTAGTGTTGTTATTGTTTCTCACGCTACTTAAAATTAATGAATTTTAAAAGTTAAAAAAATTATTTAAATTTATTTTTTTTTATATGTTTTGAATTGAATTACAGTGTTACAAAAATGAATATTTTTAAATAAAAATTAAAATTGCAATTTGAATATTTTTGTATTTATAAACCACTTTTCAACTACTCTGCATCATCGTACATTTTTTTAAATTTGGGTATAGTATATCCCAAAAAAAATCCCAAATTCAAAATCCCAACATTAAATACCGTTTTTTTTTATAAACAGCCAAAGCGTTAGATATGAAAATCTTTAGCACTTATGTGACGCTTTGTTGGGCTTTAACCCTACTCAAAATTTGTATTTGGTATTTTTTTTATATTAGGCCAAAATAATGGAATAAGCCTTTGCATAATTTTAGCCATATAATGATGAATGGAAGAAAAAGAAGGATAATAAAGAGTAATAAAAATTTTTTTAAAATAGAATAGCATAAAATAGAATAGAATAGGAGAGTTAGTACAAAAATTTTCGGACAATTTAAAATTTATTTATGTAGCTAACCGTCTCGTGAAAACCTCTAATTTATATGTTTGAAAATCCCGAACACAAAATATGTATTTGTTGGTAAGAGGGTATAAAATATGTGATAAAGTTATAGTGTCAACTGTAAAAAAATCAACTGTCATCACGTTTTCGGTTATGCAGTTGAGATGACAATTGACGATCGTCATGCTTTCAGTTATGTAAAATGGCAGTCAAATTTGAGCATACAAAGCAGCAAAAACTTATATTATTAGTTGTTGATCTTGATTTGTTTTGTTCTTTGATTGTGTAGTAAAAAAATTTTTTAATGGTTCTACATGTTTTTAAATATGAAAATATGTAACTTCAATCTATTGTTTATAATTTTTATTACATGTTTTTATAAAAAACGGATTTAAAAAAAAAAATTAAATAAAAACCAAAAATACACACAATAAATTACAATTCACAAATGAAAAATTTCTGTTCGGTAATATCAAAAGTATGCATTTGTCGATTTGACAGTTGATCGGTCGCATCAAATGTTACTTGATTCTAGTCGAGCTAATTGAAAGCAGAGGTAGAATACTCTTGGGAATCCATTTGGCCAATTTGTGGTCTGCAGTTACTCTCTCTCTCTCTCTCTAACATACTCTTTGATCATCCATTCCGGACATATTTTTTTTTTTTAAATATAATTACAATTTTATATGGGAGATGCTCCAATCCTAACTACTATTACACAAAAATATGGAAACATAATAATTTTAATCCCTTGTTCTATTTTATTATCAACCTGTTCTTTAATCAAAAGTTGACGGATTCGGTTGTTAGTGATTCTATATATAATTGTGCATATTCTGTAATATTCTTCATGTTTTCATTTCTGCAGTACAAATTGTAGTATATTGTTTGATAGGCTTTATTATACTGATTGATCTCTTATAAGTATTATAATTTTTTTTTTTTTCTTCTCCGTACTCCTCTTGGGAGCGTAGGTATTCCACTTGACATTTCCATCGTACTCGATTTCTAGCTGCTGCTTTCACTTGTATTTATTTCCGAGACAATGTCTAATTTCATTTTTAATCTGTTTGTACTGTCTAAGTAGGGGATTCGCCTACTGTAAAGGACCACTTTGATAACTTTATCTGCGCCTGCGTGGTAAGACGACGCCATATTTTTCTGCAAGTTGTCGTTGCGATTTTATCCATCTTTGACGTTAAGATGCCTGACACTACTATGTTTACTGGGTACGTCATGTCAAATACTTTTTGTCAGTTGTTGACAATTGTGTAATTATTATTAGTGCTTGTTCAATATTATTTATTATGTTATTTGGTTATTGTGTTGTATGATATGTATGAGTATTGATATAGATAATATTTTTAATTATAAAGTATTAATTATTAATTATTTTTATTGATTATTAATTTTATATATAATATTTTGCTATTTTTTTTAGTTATATTTTATACTCCCCACGGGAATCGAACCCGTGGCTACCACATCGATTAGATCTAAGATCACTCTAACCGATTAGGCCGCGGAAGGGACCACGGAAATATTATAATTACAATATTAGCATATTGTGTTAGTCTGCATTCAACATTATATTAAAATTACATTATTGTATTAGTGATACTTTATATTCCATAATATTTATTATGAGCTCTAGCTTTTGCTGCGTATTTCATAACTGGATGAACTGGCTCTGCAAACATTATAATTAACTGTTTTGTTTCTTTGATTTTAACTTTCGTAATTTATTATTAAATAAATTCAAAAACTATTTAAATTTTACTTCAGTTCTAAATTCAATTGAAAATCATTTCACCAGTCAAATGTAATTAAACATCGAATCGAAGGAAACTTTGAACTCTAACCATTTTTAAATGAACAATAAAACCTTGACTTTATTTACCCACGCAAACACGTATGTAAACAAATTATACAATAAAAAGGCCTACATTATTTACACATGATTAAGTAACACCAAAAAAAAAAAAAAATATGTAAAGAAAATTAACAAAAATAAAAATAAAAGATTAAAAATAATAATAATAACAACGGTAATACGAGTATATCACAGTGTCAGTAACCGCTTACAACTTAACCAACTGGTTTATGTTTTTTGTTTGAAAAAAAAAAAAAAATAAAAAACGAAACACCGGCTCAAAACAGAATGACATATTGCACTTTGCAATTCTTTTATATTTTTTGTTTTTTTTTTTAAATTAGTCTCTTTTACTCTCATGCCAATTTAAATAAAAATAAAACACTGTCTCTCTTCATAACCTACCTTGTTATAAATTTTATTGCAGTGCAACACAAGCACAATCTAAAAATATTTAAAGAGAGTCTTGTCATATTTGATTTTTAAATTTTTAATAAGAAAAAAAATATCTAATTCGAATCCAAGTTGTCCAAGTCCAACTTCAAAGTACAAACTATTGTTGTATAAATTGTATATTATGAGAAATATTTTCAACAACAGAAATAATCAAAGAACAGAAAGAAGAGAAGGAAATTATGTAAATGAATTTGAATTTTGAATTTGAAGTTTCATATTTTTGGAGTGGACTAGTGGAGTATTTGAGATTGAGACTATTGAGAGTTGGATTTATTGAAGAGTTAATAAAGAGTTTTAAAACTGTTATTTTAAAGTTCAGTTTAAAATAATCTCTTAAAATTGTAAACTATACTACACGTCACACGAACACTAGTGGTGACTGGTGGTTTTAAAATGGAATATATAATAGAACAGTAATCGTTGGTTGTAATTTGCAATTAATTGTTAACGTAATAAACTGTTAGAGTTAATAATATTCTCTTTTTAATGAAAATTAATTATTGCCAATTGGGTACAATGACTCTTTATTTATTAAAAATGAAGATTTAACTCATTTCAATTGTACATTACATGTACTTGTACTTTTTGTTGTACTGTGGTAATACCTACACCTAGTACTACACTACTACATTGTTTTGCATATTGTTTATTTCTTTTATTACATGCAGAGAGTTAATTCTGTAAATAATTCAACATTTTGTTAGGATATTAAATAGTGTTGCCAAATAAAATTGCAATTTATCAAATTTAATTAACTTTTATTTTTTTTTTAAATAAATTTTCTAAATAAATTTTTAATTTAAAAATTTTATTTTAAAAATATTAGAAGAAATATTTAGTTTCAATATTATTTAATTTTTTCTACTAATGCCGGTGTCGGCGTTTGGTTTATTTATAAACAATTTTTATTTTAATTTCAACTTGAGTCACTATCTGTTTGATTTTAATCAAAATTAAAAATAAAATAACATAACAGTACAATATTATAAAATAGGTCAATAAATGTTTACAATTTGAATCTGTTAATATCAACAGAGATGTTTTGGTTGTTTAGTTTTATCACATGATAATGTTAATAATCCTGTGTAATTTGAAAAATATAGTATTTTGTTTTTTTTTTGCTTCCCCAGATCAGAACAAAACAAGATGATGGGGTCATAATAAATTTTACTATGAACATGCATGTAATTGAAAACCGGTTTTTCTGTGTTATTCTTTTTTTGTATCATTTTGTAACATTAAATATTTTTTATTTATGTTTGTTAATATGTAATTTTAAAAATAAAATAAAAATGGAACAGAAGCAAATCACAAAAAATTAGGGTGGACTCATTATTATTCCATTAGTATTGAACATTGAATTGAAAAGTTCAATTATTCAGTTGTTGTTCACAATTAAAAATACTGTCAAATAAGTTGGGTTATACAATTTTAAATATTTAGATAATAAATTATATTCAACAGGTCTTCGAATTATTATATTATATATGAAAAAAAGTTTTAAATCACTTTAAATAGTAGAGTAGAATCATGAAAAAGAAATTGGTTCAATAATAAAAAGTTAGGTTAGATTATATTTTTGATAAGTTGTGATAATTCGCTTCCATTGCTATAAGGCGTATTCAAACGCACATATCATTTATTAGACTATGCTTCGACTACTTTAAGGTGCCTATTACACATGTTCATCAATTTAATTGTCCATATATTGACAATTTAAATTCACACATCAATGTTAAACTCATCAATTTATTTTTTGACATTTTTCAATGACATATTTTGGAAGTTTTTTTTGAATATATTGATAATTTCGAAACATATATGAATGTTGAAAATATAATTTCTGGACATTCGTGTTTGACTTCAATTTAAATTGAATTTTTAAAGTAAATGTTGTGTATAAGAAACAACAAATTATTTCTGTGCCCATTTTATATTAATAAAATATTATCAATTGTTTTATTACAAATAATTGCTATAATTATTAAAATTAATATAAAAATTGTTCTTTTTATAATTACATTATAAATTACCATTATAACATTATCTGAACATTCCCAAAAAATAAGTTAACTCAGCTGATTTTGACACTAAGCATTGATAACAAAATTGAAGAGATCAGAACTATCATCAAATTAATTTCTCATCAATATATTGGGGTTAATGATGAAAGTCTACTGACATTAGACTTTTTTCTAATAAAAAAAAGTCAATTAAAATAAGTCACGGAATCATGAACGTAAAATTGACTTGACTATAAAAATATTGCTATTGTAGAATTTCTTTTAATAGAATTAACAAAAACAAAACCAATAATATTTTAAATTCTTCAAAGTCAACAATAAAATTGTTGTTGACTTGAAATTGTCAACTCAATGAACTTACAACAACTTAGTAGACTTTCATGATAACAAAAATTAATTTTAAAGTGGAAAAAAGTCAAATCACAGTGGCCTTTCAGAATTGACCCCATTGACAATATATGTCAACAACTATTGATGAAAACATTGATGTGTAATAGCAGTGTAAAAGATTGTTGATATTGAGACCACCAATAACTGTGTTGCTGTTTACATGTTGTTATTGAGATGTGTTGATATCGATAATTGTGCTGTTGTCGACATGTTCAATTTCATCCTCATATTTAGTTTTTTTGTCATATTTTGTTTACTAAAAATTTGATTTCATATTTTTTTTGATTTGTTTCAATTTTTGAAATTTTCTTAGTTTTAGTATTCGTATCATATTCTATACACTTACTTAAGTTACACAAATTCTAAAGACTAATCGTCTAATTGTATATCGAATACAGTAAATAAAATAAAATAAATAAATTATCTTTACACTGAGAATGTATCCAATTTTTGATCATTCATTTCGGATTTTCACCATATCTACCATCGTTACAATATTTGTTCCAGTTCTAAGTAGCACTCTTAACATGTTATTAAAGATAAATGCAATCAATTGCGTAACGTAGATTCAATTAAAACAAAAAATATCCATAATATACTTACACTTAACTAAAACATTATCGTCCCATTCGTACATTTTACAAATAGAAAATTCATTGTTGCGAATCGAATCCTACGCATTTTTATATGTTAGAAATAGAAGTGTTCAAAGTACAATAATGTAGAGTTATAAAATACAAGAAGAATTTATCAATCAGAAAAAAAGTTAAGTTAGGTTATTTTTTTGGCTTTTTTTTTGTTTTTTGATAAGTTTTGATAAGTTTATGATATGGAAAACTTTCTGGTTTTTTTGCTTTTTGGATTTTTAAAATTTATTTTTATATTTTTATGTCATAATTTTTTGGTAAACAAAAAATAAATTACTCAATTGGGGCGATAAGATATGTTCAAAAAAAAAAAATCATTTGAATAGAGAATATGTATTAATTATTTAACGATGTGTCTAGTAGCTATTAAAATTTTTTTTTAATTACTATGACTATGACATTAAAATTTTTATTATCAAAGAAATATAAAAATGTATATATATGTATACATATAAAATTATTTTTGTTTTTGAGATTTTTATTTTTTAAAATGTTTTATTACATTTTTATTTTTATTATAATATGTTGGTGAAATGAAAAATGAAAATAAACCAAAATAATTCTCTCTTTATTAACTTATCTTAAAACATTTAATAAAGGAAAATATAGATAAGGATGAAAAAACAAAAATATAAAATATAATTTTATATACATTTTTTTTCCAAGATAAATGAGCCCATCCTAAAATTAATTGAAATAAAAGTTTTCTCACCTCTTGGCAATTCTATTCTAGGAATTAAAATTCTATTTTCATAGGTTTTTTTTTTTGATAGTTTTAATTTTAAATTTGCTGAGTGAGAGTGCGAGTACCGTTTATTTTGTGTTTTCTTTCGTAATTATTATTTTTTTTCTATTGAGGGTGTAGTTAAGAGATGACTAATTCTAATTGTGACAGATAATTCATATATAAATTAGAATTTGAATTAGAATTGACTAATTTGAAATTTCCCTGGTTTGTGTCTTGGGATTAGTCAGCTCGAAATGTTTTTAATTGATGACAGCTCAATATTGTAATTGATACATACAAATCAAAGATAAAATTAATTTATATGTATATATTTTTAATTATAATTTACAATTTTGTATTTGTATTAATAATTGAGAATTTTGTGGCAATAAAGCCATTTTAAATTATCAAAGAATTGCTGATTTGATGTCTTGGGAATTAAAATTAGAATAAGTGTTTGATTAGGCACATGATTTAATTTCTCCCACCACTCGTAATAATTATGCTACAGGGATGGGTATATGATGTATAATTGTTGATTATTTCTTGTGTTTATTTTTATTGTCTTGGTCTTTTGAATATTGTTTTTTACTTTACTCTTGTATATTTTTCCGTGTAGTAGCGCTATATCATTCACATAATCTAAGCCTAGCACACAATTAGTTAATGTCCATATAATTTCTCTTAGAGCTCGGTTTATTTCTTTCAAAACATCATTTGGTATCATTTGTATTGAATTAATAAAAAAGAGACACAATTTCGTCGCCCCGCAATTATACTGTCGTGCGTCACAAGATCGAACAAAATAAGCTGAAAATGCCCTTCCTATTAATTTTTGAAGCTCTATCGTTCTGTGTATACGACGTTATCCTATGTAACATAGATATACATATATTTAGTTGTTACTGTACCGTAAGCGACACCAAAATTGATGTTTTTATTCTTATTTTGACTTAAGTACCAAATTTCTGGATGTACGACAGAGCGTAGTGTAAATTAACGTTTTCAAATTCGTTCAATTATTTTAACGTAAGTTGGCAAACAATAGATTGTTACTTGTTTTACGTGTTTGTGAACAATGATATGCTCCACAATTGTCCCAACGCAAAAACAAAATTATTTTGTACCTGTTTCGATTCCGAATTGTATTTGCAGTGTGGTAAACGTATTGGAAAAACATAATTTCTTAATAACGTGTATAAAAAACACAGGAGGACTGTGTTCTACAATAAAGAACAAGAAGGGATACAATATACATAAACTCTAAAATAAATAAAATTCAAATTACATTGCCATTCAAACCAAAACACTTAATTTTTTTTTATCTAAATTTTACTCTGTTTCATCTCCCATACTAAATTATCACAAATTATCATAGAGACAAAATTCATCATAAAAATCTTCCCCTTAATTTTTAAACTAAAGAAAATAATCTGGTTTTTGTATTTTTTTTTTTTTTTTTTAATTATATTTAAAGTATATATAGGTACATGACATATTTAGTTTTTAAAGTTAACATACTTATGTACATACACTGGCTGGAAATATAATTTATTGCTACTTATCATCTCAAAATAATAAGGGAAAATATCAATTTACGAATGAACAAACACCTGTAAAAATATTACTTGTCTTCGTCTCCCTATTGTTTACCGCAATCAAACAAATTCAAGAGAGCCCACCGTGATCATACAAATACAATACAATACAAAATACAATATACAATTAATGTTAAATCTGTTTAATTATTAGAATATGTTACAAAATAGGGTTCAATTGTGTCTTTCTGAAGATTCTGCTGAAGGTTCTCATCGGCTAAAAAAAAATATATAATATACAATACATATTGTTGTTGTTGCTTTATAACTATAAATACGAGCACGATACGAGTAGTAGATGCTTGATTGATTAAATTAATTATATCAATTATATGTAGTAAGCATGTATGTATATTTATCATATTAGAATTTAAAATCAGACAACAAAAACAAGAGTTCTTAAATTTTAAGCCCTCCACGTTTTAGTTAAAATATTAACAGATTTAATAACATAACAGAGAACAGCTGTTTATTTATTATTTATTTATATTAAAAATTCTCTTCTTATTCAACAATGTTTAGTATTGTTGATTTTGTTATTTCTTCTTTTAATACCCTCTTTAATTCATTCTTTCGCTCTTTACAGTGAAATAATCTTCTTAAATATTTTAAAGTAGATTTACAGTTGTTCATAGTATTGCCATATGGTTTTAATGTAAATTTTTTTTTATAAAACAGATTTAAGATGTGTGCCTAATCCATATGTTATCATCTAATTGCAATTGAAATCAAAAAATAATTTCTTTCTCTTTCGCACTTATGCATTTCTATTAGAAAATGCTTTAAAACGAATTTAACCGAAAGAATTAAACGATTTTTTTTTTGCAAATTGTTGAATCAACTTTCAAGCTAAATTTAGCTGCCTCACAAGTTGTGTAGCTCAACAATACAAGTAAAATAGCAATACTTTTAACAAGCCAAACAATTTTTTATGTTATACTGACATGAAGTCGGTTCGAATAAAATATTAACGCTGAAAATACAATCACGACTAATGACGAATTTTTGACGTTCAAATACATGAGAGAGATTATATGTAAATTGTCACAAATCACGATGTCAAAATCTCGCGATCTACATATTTTTATTTTACTCGTCGACAAATGCGAATGACATTAAGTGATATCAAAACATAAGCTGTCATTCGTATGTTGTTGTCAGTTTAAATTATAAATAATGGTACTAACAGAAATATATTTTTTTTTATATGTAATTAAATTTCTTATTTTACAATAATAGAGAAATGAAGTAGTTTTTATGTAGTTCATTTTACAAATTTATATTTAAATAAAAAAAAAATAAATTTTTTAAAATTATTTTTGTTTAACAAAAAAATGGAAATGATTGAGGTTAAATAATATTTTTATAAATAAAATCCAAATGTCAAAAAAGGAGTTACGAATAGCTTGTCGTTATTGTGTTTGTAAAAGCGAAATTTGGTTACTCGTCACTCGTCGTGATTGTGTTTTCAGCATAAATCGTTTAAAATGTTCATATACATATACATTTTTTTTTTAGAGTTCTAAAAATGTAAGTTTGATCGAAAAAAAATTGGAATGATAAAATTTACGTAAAAACGCAATTACAGTTGGTGGTATAATCTAAACGTTAAAAGCTTTTGCAATAGGTTTTGTTGCAATTGCAATTTGATATGAACAAAGCCATTGACAAGACTAATTCCAATTGTGATAGTTTAATCATAATAATTAAAATTTCAATTCGAATTGAGTTGATGATAATGAAATTATCAATAAGTTAATATTAATGAAATTTTCCTGGTTTGTGTCTTGGAAATAGTCAACCCGAAATGTTTCTATTTGATGACAGCTCAGTTCTAATTGATTACATATTTAACAAAGATAAGATTAATTTATGTATATATATATATATATATATATATATATGCGTATATATGTAGATACATATTATAATATATGTATATATATACATAGTTATATATTTTAAATTAATATGAAAATTTTTAATTGATAATTTCAAATTTAATATTTTTATTGCCAATTTAAATTGTCAAAAAAAATGTCAAACATTTGGTGTCCAGGGATTAGGATTAGAATAAGTTTTTATTTAGGCACAAAATCTTTAAAAAAAATGTTGTTTAATATATATTGTACGTTTTTGATAGTGTCTTATCATTCATTATTGGTTGAAATAGAATGTAGAATAAAGTTTTTTCTATTTATTTATCACCTGTCTGTTTGTTAAACTGTTAACATTTTGAATTCGCTATCGGTTGATATATTTGGTAACGAAATATAAAAATAAATTAAATTAATATTAATTTGTCAATATATTTTTTTTGAATATCAATTATTAAATATCATTTTATAATTTTAATTGTAAAAAATTCACTTATATATTTTTTTTTTTACATCTGAAGATAAATAAAGTACATTCATTTATTTGTTACTTTATTTGAAGCCAAAGTAATGGGATGAGGACCCAAACTAAATAAATAAACGAAATTTTACGAAAACATATTCTTAGCGGTGGAGTAAATCAGAGGATTTTAGATTTTTTTTCGCAGACTTTTTCAGTGTTTTGTATGGGAACACTGAAAAAGTCTAAAGTACAAAACACTGGAAAGCAAGTAGTAGACGAATCCTATATTATATAAGCATATTTAGTAAAATAAAAAGAAAAATATTCGACTATTTTAAACAATTAAATAAATAATAATAAATTTAAATAAATAATAAAACAAATAGAGACAAATAAGAAAATAAAATGGGAAATAAATTTTAGAATAGAAAATTACTGACAGTTTAAGACAAATTTATTTAGCCGTATCTTTGAAACTTCTAAGCTGGACCTTTGTAGGAACAATATAATATGGTGGGGTGTAGGGGGTTCTACAGTTTAGAAGTTCGGTAAATAAATAGGAAATTATAAAGAAATATCACCAGCCGGCTAAATATCAAACAAAGAGTTATACAGTGTAATAATAATAACTAAATATCAAAAATAGAATTTTGGACAGCTTAAATATAAATTTAAAAGTTTCAACTCAACATAAAATGCTGCCAGGTTTAGAAAATTTCATATCATTCGGTTTCTAGAGTATCAATTTTTTATTTATTTTAATACTTTAACGATATATAGCTAAAAAGTCTTATTGTGCGTTAGAAAACAGAAATTATTAAAATTCTATTTCTATTGCTATTACTGCTACTGCTTTGCTACTAAGATCTATTCAGTTATATGATTTTTGCCCAAATGTGCATACTTTCTTTGCTTACAGCATAGAATTATGACATCAAGAAGCTGAAATTCAACTTTTATTTTCTTACCGATGTAAACCTAGAAAAGTTTGGAATTTGTTCATAAAATCCAAAAAATAATTGTATTAAATGTTATTGTAGTATTTATTCTATATTCACCCACTGCTACTACATGTTTCAGTTTTCATGTTTTAATAAAAATATAATTTTTTTATCATTATTGGCAATACTATTTATTATATTAAGAATATATCTCTTAGAAAATCTCTTTTTTATTTTGTAACAACAAAAATACTTTTTTTTATATGGCTTTTAATTTCTTTATAAAATATTTATATAAAAATATCCAAATTGAAATCAAAAATAAAGTTCAAGTACATTTTAGTTTATACTTTACCTCTTTTATAATATATAATAATAAATAAACAATACGTAATAAAAAAAAAGAAGAAAAATCAAAAATTACAATATAACTTAACAGAACAGAACAGGCAGAGCAAAATCTCACCAACTCCAATTTAATTCAAATACAGTTAACAAAGAAACAAAAACAATGTACCTTAAATGTTTAATATAACATTATTTATCTGACTCTTTCTCTTTTTTATATCTCTTCTCTTAAAAACTATAAAACTCAATTATTTTAATCATTATTTTATTTGCTCTGGTTTTCAATATTGTTTGTTTTTGTAATTTAAATTTCTTTTATTATTTCTTATTGTTTTTTTTTGTTTTATTTTAAAATGATGATGATGATGATGATGATGATGATGTTGATGATGGTTTGTAAAAGTAAATTGCTTTATAGTTGATAGTTTTTTTTTTTTTACAAAAGAATGACTCAACAATACAACTTGATTTTAAGTAGTGGTGCGCTCTATTCTTGCGCACATTAAAATTCTTATTTCATTGCTTAAAAGGAGATCAAAGTGTTAACAACAAAATATAGGGGAAAAAAATGAAAGAAAGTTCTCGCGCGGATATTTTTTTATCATAAAAATTTAATTTGAAGAAAAAAACAAATCAAAATAACAAATTATTAAGTTTTTTCAATAAAATAATTTATTTTTTTTCAAACTTAAAAAGAAAAACAAAAAGATCATAAATGTTATGGAGGCCGACGACAAAATTAAATAAGAAAATTTTTCTATTTAATTAATATAGATTTAAAAATATTAATTTAAATTGAATTTTTTTTTTTTTACTTAATTCAAAAAAGTTAAAAAGCAGCAAAAAATAATAGAAGAAAAAAAATTCTTATTTACTAATTTTCTTATCTTTAGAGAAAATCTTTTCAAATAAGAATCAATTTTTTTTTATTTTCTAAACAATTGTGTATGTGTTGTGTATTTTTGCAGAATTTTTATGAAATAAAAAAGCAAGAAAAATAAAATGAAATTTCGCTATTTCAATGTGTGTATGGATGTATTACAAGTTTTGTTTAGTTAAAATGCAGTGTTATGATGGGTAGCTAACTTAGCTACACTACAATATTAAAGAATATCATAAAAAAAATAATAATAATCGCTTGTGGTGTGGTACTGTGGTGTGCTTCAATCAATATGAAGTTTAGTTTTTGTATGCAGTTTATAGTGTAGTGTACATAATTATTAAATTTGTATGTAATTAGAAAAAGGAACAATTCAACCATTAATACATAATGTGCGAAAGAAAGAGTAAAATATACAAGAAGAAAAAGAAAATAAACTAATCCTCATCAGTAGCCAAAATAAATAAAACAAAAAGTTAAAATATAAATAAAAAAAAAAATCAGTTTTTATAATATTTGTGTAAAATATTTATTTACCTGTAAATATTTAATATAATATATAATATAATAATAGTAATATTTAATAGTTGAAAGAGAATAATTTTGTTTATTTTTTTTTGGTCAACTAAGAAAATTAGCAAATTTTTTTCGTTTTTTAAGGAGAAAATTACAAAGAATAACCAGTGTTTTTACCAGTTAATAAAAATAATTTAAATTTAAAGGAAATACTATTTCCTTAAACTAAGCCAATTTATAAATAGGTTTCTGAATTTAAAACAAAAATTTAATATTTTCATAATATTAATTTTTTTTTTGAATTAACAAAAGAAAATAATATAAATAAAAAATTTAATCAAAATGAAAATAATGTGCAATTATAAAATCAAAATATAAATCATATGTTTTTTTTTTTTGTTTATTATCTAAATATGAATAGTGGTACTATTAATTTATTTTTTAATATTAAATTTATAATAAAATAGAAAAATTTCTTTTAAATATTTTAATATTTTGATTACAAATAAAAAAAAAAAATTAGTTTTGCAATTTAAAGTAAATAATAATTGAAAGGGGGTGGTAATACCTTCTATATTTTTAAAAAACATTTTGCTTATATAAATTGGTTTTTTTGTTTGTTTTTGAATTTAATTAACATATATTCAAAAACTAACAATAAAAACAACAACAACAACACACAAAATATAAAAAGGATAACAAACAACGTTTTTATATGTCTAAAACACAATAAGGATAAATAATATTTTTTGCTGAAACACAGAAAACAACAACACATATAGGATGGATCGTGAAAGTTTAGCTGAATGGGCTAAGGATAAACCATTAAGTATATTACAATTAGATCCAGCTGATCGAGCTGTTCTTAGAATTGCAGGTTAGTTGTTATTATATTTACATATAGTATCTAGTTATATTAAAAATCAGTATTGTAAAAAAGATAATTAAAATGTCAAGCTCAACTCAAACCTCAACTCAAATTTTGAGTTAGCCTATTAAGATAAATTACAAGTTACCTAAAATTGTGAACTTGAGTTTGAGCTAACCCGAATGTTACAAAATGAAATGAGATGAGTTGAAATTTAACCTTTTTACAATGCTGTTACAAATCTATTTAATCATTTTCATTTACACCTGTTTATCAATATAATTTAAGGTATAAACTCCAATCCAATATTTGTAATCAATGTTTTGTTTTTGGGAGAAATCAATTTATACAATGGGAATGGAAATGTCAAAATTACAAAAATATAGTTGTGATATTCAAAAATATATTTTAATATGCCCATATTTATGTACCATATTTATTATTAATATATTAGTGCATAATATTAGGTACCTATTAGATTTTAATATTTTATTTAAGGTTAGAACTATACATTTTCAATGATTTCAATAATTACTTAATTTTTATCTCTTGGATCAATTCTGTGGCATTTAGAATGGATAAGTAATTTCAGTTGAATGCTTTGTGATCATCCGAATTTCCATCTACAAAAAGTTAGCTTACAAATGGATTAATTTGACAGCAAATGCTTTAATCTGAACAGTAAATGGATTAATTTGAAAATAGTTACAGCTTACAAAATTAAGTTAATATCCATATAGAAATATAAATTTTAAGACAATATAAGTACTATCAAGCTACATGATCGTTCTATTTGGAAGCTTGTTAATGAAATATTTTATATTAGGATGAAAATTAAATATTTCAAGTGTCATACCCAAAAACAGGAATTAAATTTTTAATCAGAGTCGATCAATAAAAACCAATTGTTGAATTTTAAAAAATAAAAATTGCATTAAAACTATAAAAAATCTGGTAATGAGAACGCATTTACCTAAAAGAACAAGATTAATTTGGAATTGATAGAAACACATTTAAGTACAACACTTCTAATCAATTTTTGATTTATTCAAAATATAAGTAATTTTTATTATATTTAATTTTAATATTGTACATTTTTAGATTGCAATATATTGTATGAATATTCAAAATTGTGCCAGGCTTTGTATAGAATTTCAAACAACGAGAATTACTGCAGATCTTGCTTGATAAACATTGATAATTCTTGGAACAAATAGTTATATTGACCATGATAAACTATCATCGATTCTAATATGTTTTTTAAAAATTTTAAAACTTGTATAATATGTAATCTAACTCTCAATGTCAATAATCAATAGGTAGTTATTGATTGATATGCAATGTATGTACAAGAGTCTCGCAAACTTTTACAATTTAAAACAAATTTTAATAGACCCTATCATACCTTAAAGTTAGTTTTTAATGTGAAATTAGAATCAAGATTCAAATTTTTAAGATTCAAAGCTGATAAAATCCAGGATCTTTTTATTTTTAAATCTAAAATTTCAGAATTGAATACACATAGACACATACTTAATAATTAGGTTACATCTAAGTAGTTAAACATTTGTTTTTAATTAAACAAACCTCATTTTTAAATATTTATTTGAAAAATTATTTAAAATAACTTGAATCGGAGATTCGGAATGGTCCTAATTATATCAAAAATATTATTTATAATAAATTATGGTTCCTTTCAGTACACTTATATCAATTTATAAAATATGGGTGTAAAACTTTTCATACGTGTACAAAATGGGGAATGTACTTAAAGTTGTAAATTTTTTGATAACAGTTAATTTATTTATTTAAATCATTTATTTTGGAAAGTTTTCTACACTTAAAAACAAAATTATCTAAGTATGTAATTTTTATCTAAATTTGAGGTTAATTACCTTTAAAATATTTTTTTTTTGCCTTATGTTTTTTTAAAATATTTACCTTTTTAAATATTTTTTTTTGCCTTTTTTTTGCTTTATATTTTTCTTGCCCTAATATGTACTTAAATTCTAAAAAAATTTTAATGTTAGGGTTCTAGAAAATCTATGTATTCTACTAGATATAAATCTAAATTTAATTATAACTCAAAGTTTATATATATATATAGTTATTTACTGAATATAATTAAGTAAGAAGTTCTTGTAATTTTCTGTTAGATGTACTTAATTTCATTAAGAATTAAGTTGTAAATAAATCCGGTTCCTTATATTAAACAAGGGTCAAAATTAAAAAAAAAACCTAAAATAATTTATTAGAGCTTAAATTTGCAAATCATGGTAATTAATTTTGTTATTTACTTTAAATTATTAGGTGTTTAAAGGGCACACCAATAAATATATTATAACGATTTGAAGATTCTAATAATTAATCTTCACTTATGAGTGACTTACAAAAAAAAAAAATCTCTATTCAATTTCAATAATTTAAAAAAAATTCAAATCATATTTTTATAAAATGTTTTTATAGTTATATTTTTATTTCTCTACATAAATATAACACAAAAAAACAACATTAACCCCAATATTAAATAAACTAAAGAAATTTCCATTCTAATTATTTTTAAATTATCTTTAACGTATTCAATTTTGAAATTATATTTTAATAAGAATTTAATTTTTAAATAAAATCATCTACATAAGAAAGATAGAATAAGTATTATTAAAAATATATTATTAAGTATGTAAGTACTTAATAAAAATAAACTTGATGGATTAACATTAGTAAGATGATGATTAATAATATTAATTTTTGATAGTTAGTTTACTTATATAATTAAAAACTCTTAAAATCGGTGAATGGGTGTATAGCATTGTTAGGTGAATTTCAAATAAGTATTAACATTATATATATATATAAACAAAATTTATTATTGTTATCTCTTAACTTGTGTATTTAGATATCTGGTTTTATGGCAGAAGAAAATTAAACTGTGTAGTGTATTTTGAACTGTGAGTGGTATTCTATGAAATGACAAAATTAAACATTGCATCTTGAGTAGACTTGAGTAGGCATTGCATTTTTTATTTTAGATGAATTTTACATGAATTAAGTGGGATATACATGTGCAGAATTCTCATGCATCGCTGCATGCAGATATGCATGCGTGCCAGATACATGTGCATATTTTATTTGTCAAAAATTGTTTTGTTTTGAAATAATGTAGATAATTGCCGCTATTCATACACATACAATTTGTTTGTATAGTAAAAAAATACAAAATAAAATAATTTTTGAAAAATTTTACAGTTAAATGTTATTAAAAGTGTTTAATAAAAGTTTTAATTTAATAATTTTTGAAAAAATTTTAATCACATATTTTGTTATCTATCATTATCATGAATGTAACAAAATATAATTATATGAATAAATTAATGCTAGTTTGTTGTGCATATATTTTGTTATATCTAAATATTTTAAAAATTTATGATGAATATTGCAACAAAAAAGAAGGAAAATCTAGACTATGGACTAGGGAAATTATCGTTCATTTCAAATTAATTAGTTTTTCTTCAATTACTTAATTTAAAATAAATTTTTACAAAATTGATTATAACCTATTTACCACAAAAACAATAATAAATATGTAAATATTAAACAAATTTTATGACGTTTGTCATTATTTTTTTATTAGTATGAGTAAAATGACAATTTTTACAATCTTTCGTGTTGGTAGCTCTGCCGCTGCGCAGCAAAAATTAGAAATAGAGATATCATGCATCAAATTCTCTGCGTGCAGAATTACATGTAATTGGTTACATATAAAACCATATATTCTAATTTATTTTTGCTGCGATGCATGCATAGTTCTGCACATGTATTTCAGGCATTAGAATTATCTTTTTTTGATTGGTTCTGCAAACCATGTAATTGCTGACCTATGTGAATTAACCTTAGGCTTAGAATGACATGCATGAAATATTTCCTGACATACTTAACATAAAATAATATTAAAATTAAATAAATAGGTTGAGAGTTTGAAGAATAACATAAAATTGATGAAACAAATTTAAAATCAATAAATTAGGTCCAAAAACATGCAAATTAGACACACATGAAAGTTAAGTTTAGCAATTTCCAGGGAACAAGTAGTTATAATAGATTGCACAATGAGTCAGGAAACGGATACTCAAAGCTATAACTATAATTAAATTAATCTTAACAATGCAAGTGAAATTCCCATAGGTTAGGATATAAAACGAAGATCAATACAGAAAAATGCAGTTACTCACAATTACTGGTGAAGGAATATGAAGTATCGATTTTTGCAATCAAACATAAAAATATTAGTGAGAGGAAACGTTACAAAAATTAAAATATTTAAAAAAAAATAAATTTTTAGCTTATGTTAGTTAGTAACTCAACAATAGTTACTTTTCTTTAATTAATTTATTAAGATTTAAATAATTAAATAATAGCTGTCAACATATAGTTACTTAGTTAGGATTTTTTAAATCAACAAATTTGCCAAACTACATTCATACATATATAAATCGTACAATACATGTTACTGTTGGTTTTACTTCATACATATTTTGATTAATAATCAAAAGTACTGTTAGACAGCTTAGCTTAGAACATTAAAACTCTTTCACACCTTTCTGAACAATTCACATAAATAATATACACATGTGCATATACATGTATTTAAACATTTTTTATTTCATCACGATTTGAAGATAGTTATATAAGTAAGTATATACATACAATTATACAAATAGTTATATATATATATATATATATTTATGTGTATTAATTATCATATCGCATAATACCGTAAAATTTCTAATTATAATGATTAAAAGTTGAAATGAAAAATGAAAAAAAAGGCTTTAAATTTTAAGACTTCTATCACATTTGTATAGTACATAATATTGTGTACATATATTTACCATGTATGTATATATATATATATATATATCGGAATGTGTAATCTACTTAAGTAGATATTTTCAATTTTCACTATAATGTTAAATAAATTAAGAAGAACTCACCTAACATTTCAAATAAAATAATAATTAAGAAGAAAACTGAGTAGTCAACATTATTTTTAGTAATATCACATTTCCAATAGTTACCCTTTTTTTATGTCGTTTTGTTATTTTGTTCATATTAAATTTGGGAGACACCTTTAAAAACAATAAAGCTTCTAAATAACTACTTGTTGAATGTTACAAATTTTTTAAGTTTTGGGATTAACCACCAGGGAAATATTTAATTAAGTATATTTTTAATGGAATTTCTATTCAATTGCATTACGTCCAATGGATGATCTTGAAAAACTTTTGTTTTTAAATTATAGATTTATGAACTGTTTTTGAAAACTTTACGTAACAGATGAGTTGCTATCACATTGCCTGTATTTCATTTGCTTGTATGTCATTTGCATACATTTCATTTGCTTGAATTTTAATTTGCCTGTATTTAGTATAGTTAGTTAATTATGTACAATTTATGCGTTGGCCACGAAATCCCAAATAGCAAATACTAAATCCCAAAATTCCAAATCCAAAAATCCCATAATTCAAAATTCCAAAATCCGACTTTAATTAATTTTATTGCCTTCGAATTCAATCATTTTGTTTGTTCCAACAGCGGTTACGCATGAAAATAATTTATATAAATGTTCTGTAAAAGGCGTATAACTTTGATTTTGAATCCAAATCTAAAATATCTCCTAACTAAGAATCTCGCATATATATGTATAACTATGTATAATATTTATCATATTCCGTATCCAGAGCATATCCAGTCAAATGGCATTCAGACAATAAAATCAAGTAAACTGCAAAAAATACAGGCAAATGATAACATAGGTACTTAAATAAAATACAGGCATACGACACGCTCCGTAACAGATAGTTATGTAGTTAGCGTATCAGCTAATGATGCATTAATTTGAAATTGGTGTAAGATTAAATCTTCAATCATAATATCTTTGAAATATTTTGGTTTTTGAATTATGCTTACTTAACGTCCTGAATAATAGAAAAATCAGTAAATGGCGTTATTTGTTGTAACTATTACAATTTCAGCCAATTTCGGCGATTTTTGGTCTTGGAAAACCCTTTTCCGGTCCTTTCCGGAAGAAGAATAATATCAACAATCGATAGAGCACCCTCGATTTAGTTAATAAAATTTTTATTTAATTTTAAAATAACGGCTTCTTTCCCTCTTAAAAATGTGATACGCATGCTGTGGAACACCCCGTATAGACTCTGTCAATCACTAACTAACTATAGTAAATTGTTACAATTTTTTGCATTCAATTCATATTTCTGCTGTTTTATTTAATTAAAAAAATGTATTCTCAATCGGTCTCAGTCAATGCATTTCAGTGAATTTACAGTTGATTAACTTGAAGTTGAATGTGATATCCCGTAACGCTATATTTTGAGGCATTTGCTCTTTGGTGTATTCATCAATGGTGGATGAAATCGAAAATGCAGAAACTGTTAGATTTTTGACTACAATCTACTACTTATGTTCCATAACGAATTATACACAATGTAAATATTTTCAAAACTAATGCATACTGCTTTAACTATGCAGAAAGACACTGAATATAAACATTTTAGAATTTATTATATTGTGTACTTAATATAGTACGTTATGGAACATACTACATTACATTTTAAACTATAATATTGCATTTTCGATCTGACGAGGTGTTAAAGATTTCTTAAATGAATCTCATTGTTGTTTAAATATGTTGATGAACAGGTTTAGCTGCGTATTTGTTGAGTTTCAATCCATTTCGCTTTAACTATTCAACACATGCTGAACTCCTGTCAAATTCCAATCTGTTGTGATATATTCTGATATTTAGAAGTTCTCAAGAGACGGGTAAATAAATATCTCTTAAACTGTCGGTAAATTCAGTAGTAACTATTCTATTTTAATTCTTTTCTAATTTTATTACTCTAGACTATCCTTCTTTTTTCTTCATTTTAATATGGCTTAAATTCTGCGAAAACGGTTAGAATGCTTATCCCATTATTTTGACCTAATATATATAAAAAAAAATATCCACTTTTAATGCTGAACGGTGGTGTTTGTGAATTATGCTAGAAACGTAAGTGTTATATTTAATAAGACTTTATATATAGTTGATTTAAGCTTAATAAGTAACATGATTCGAATTGGTAAGAGAATATATCCCTTTTTGTAAGAAACACTAAAAATTAAGGGTAAATTAGTTAAGTTAATGATTAGTTATGCCATAATCTTTCTATAAATATCCACTGTAGGTTGGGCTATCTGTCTTTTGTTGCTAAGTTAATATCCCTCTACCCTCTGCAGTTCTGACGCAATATTTAGTGGAATTTGTTTCAACTAATTTAATAATTTGTAGATACATATTAAGTAAGACTGGTATTGAATTTTTATTTTCATATTATCGCTGATCTATTTTTAGTGTTTATAAACTTTTTTAAATTATATACTTGCATATAACTACATAGTACATACATACTTAAGTAACTATTTCCAATTATTCCAGTTTTATTACCTTTACTAGTTGAATACATTAATTCTAATTTTAAATTCTATTTTCTATTTTATTTAATACTTTTTTCTAGTTTAAAATTAAGCAGTTATATCATTTTAACAATTTTCTGTTTACTTAGATTATATACATTGTAGAGACTAATCGTCTGATTGATGTACGTACAATTATTAAAGAGAATATTGGGTCTTATTCTGAGAAGCGAATTTTTCGGTACGTACTGAAAAATATGATAAATTTTATTTTTGGTATTCTGTGAAGCGAAATAGCGATACTGATCGGTTTTTATCGCAACGTTTCGATTTTCATGGTATTACGAGAATCGTTTTTTTTTGTTCGCTGTCAGAAAAAACGATAAATATATCATTATAGAAAAAGTTAGTGAAAGATGGCGAATGAGAAAAAGTAAGTGGGCCTTATTCTGAGAAGCGAATTTTTCGGTACGCAATGAAAAATATGATAAATTTTATTTTTGGTATTCTGCAAAGCGAAATGGCGATACTGATCGGTTTTTATCGCAACGTTTCGATTTTCGTAGTATTACGAGAATCGTTTTTTTTTGCTCGCTGTCAGAAAAAACGATAAATATATCATTATAGAAAAAGATAGTGAAGGATGGCGAATGATAAAAAGTAAATATATAATTAACGTAAAATTCAAGTAAATTAATTTTATTTATATATATATATTTATATTTAAAAATAATTATTAAATATTATTTTACATTTGTAATTATAGAAAAGTTACAAATAGGAGGCAGTTTGAATTTTTGTTGGTGCAATGAATTTTACACGTGTTTCATCAACTTACAATAATTTCTGGGAATCCAAATTTATTATAAAATCTCAATTTGAGGGATAATTTTTCTTCTTCGGTTTCAAGAAATTTTATATATTCTCAACACAATTCGGCTAATATTTTAGAAATAGTTGATGTAGCTGAACCTACCAAAAAATCGTTCCCCACGCCTTTTTGATAACTTCCTTCAGCAAGGAAGCGCAATCTTCCAGCCAATATTGGGTTTTAGTGAATGTGGACTAATTGTACCTACGTAGGATTTAAATTATTGTCTAATTTATCTAGAACCATTACAAAGGTTTCTTTCGAGAGCCTGAAAAACTTAATGAATTTAACAAACCAAATAAAATTGATCATATTTTTTTTATTTCATATCATATTCATACATATATAGTTGTTATAACTTATACCTACGTTCAAATAGGTAAATCTAATGGATTCGCTTTATGCCTCAATTCTCTTCTTTTTATTCTAAGTAAATTCATCTCTTCCTTCTCATCAGACGATGTTTCGTAATATATGTAAATGCAAAAAAATGTCAAAACATAAAAAAAAAATAAATTTGACAGTTTTAACCAGCAATGCTGTCAGTTTTGCAAAATATCGTATCATTCGCTTCTCAGAATACCAAATGTGATACAATGTGATGCTCTACCGGTACGTAGCGAAAAAGTGATTCGCTTCTCAGAATAAGGCCCATTAAATAAATAAATAACTTAAACGGTGCGTGACACTATATACTTACTATAACAAAATGCGTTTCACAAAAAATAATTTAAAACAAATTAAAAATAGTCCAAAAATGTGACGAACAGTCATGGGTACACCGAAATGGCATTTTTTCTACGTAAATAAATACACAAAACGTATATAGTTATAAATCTGTATGTTCAATTATCGGATTTTCGATGGTTTTGATGAACAGAAACCTTTTCACCTTTTCATTTTATCTCGCTTCTTCTTAATGAACTCAACTTATATTAGAAGGGAAACTCTTCATTTACGTAAACCAAATGCAATTTTTTACATAAACCACAACAAAATACTTCCTGATTAGTTGAAACAAGTAAAAACTATCATACTATACCTACTTTAGCATTGCCGTATAAATGAGAAAGAAAGAGAACACAGCATATGCTTGCCTAAATTTTTATATATTTAGAGATTTGAAAACGCTTATGAAATTTTTATATGCGGGATTATTTGCGGAAGTACATAGTGAGAAAAAAAGTTCGGACAATAATTAAAGATTTTATATTGAAATTTTAAACAAAGACAACAAAAAGTAAATTTTTTTTAACTTTTAATAGATACCACGATAAATAGTTTCATTTTAATACGACAAAAATATTATTTACACACATTCTATTTGAATTATATCTTATTAATTTCAAATTAATAAGATAAAATTCAAATAAAAACAAAAAAACAAGTTCATCTAAAATAAAAAATTATAAAAACAATAAAAACAAAAATCTACAATTATAATACCCATGCATTTAAGGACATGCGCAGTAAGCACCTTCTCATTTTATCTCGCTTCTTCTTAATGAACTCTTAATATGTAAATAAGTTGTATATATGACCGAAATGCGCATACGCTGCGCATTTAAATGCTCAACTTAAATTATAATTACAAAACAGGGGCCCCTAGTTTAGATTTAACTGATTGGATATAACTAGCTAAATATATATATATTTCATACATAAAATTGGTAGATATTTCTGATACATGTATTTTGGATCTCTACAGATTTATTACGAATATAAACTCAATCATAAAATACGTAACGGTTCAGTTATGTTCGCTGAGAATTACTATGAGTCCATCAGATGGCAATTGCTGTAACTTGACAGTAAAGTTTACTTGCAATCGACTCTTTTGAATATTGATCTAAAAAAAATAGCTAACTAATTAATTATTACAGACTGGGCTATGATGTACACCTTATCTATTTAAATTGAACCTATTCAAATTTTCCACCCTGTGAAGCTTATATTTACGAAATGATGTTTATTAAAAATATATGTATAAATTCAGTATGCTCAGTAAATATATGTAAATTATATAAATATCATCTGTTAATATATTCCTAATATGTACATGTATTAAATAATTTTTTGTAGTTACATACCCTGACTTCCTTAAAAGTCTTAAAGGCGTAAACTATTCATATTTCATACCACCATTAGTAAGCAGCATATTATTTTGAAAATAACAATGATGACATAATACTTAATTTTTATTATCCATTTATTCAAAGAATTGTGGTATATTATATATTTATTTTAGTTATAAAAAAAAGACCTTAATGAATTGCGATGTGATTCTTTTATTACAAGAAAAAAGGATTTTGAATCTACACATATACAATATTTAATATATACAATAGAAAGAAAGAGAAGTAGATATCAATATTGGCATTGGAAAATTTTTATTTTAATTTTGCATAAAATTAAGACTATCTAAAATTTTTTTTGTTTATTTATTATTGATTTTTTTATGCGGGGTTGTTAAGCTATTCAGACATTCCACTTAAAGAAAATGTTTTCTTCCAATCTTACATGCATAATATTGGAGTGAGTATATGTTACTGTATTGTGTTTAAAATATGTACAGATTTATATTTTATAATATTGTTTGGGTATTGAAAATTTCCAAGAAATTTTTATTTTGTCATTCATCACATATAAAAATTTAGTTAAAGAGTGGGTCTCTATATAACTAGTTATAATAAATATGATTTTGGTAAACAATTATGATAGTTTGATAGTTTCTTTGAACTTTCTAATATCATATATCTATTATAGAAATTTCATTTTCTTATATTATTAATAAATTTTTGGGTTGTTTTAACTATATATATAATGCTTGTCTAAATATGTAAGTAGTATTTCATACTTGACTTAGTAACTGTATAAGTAATATCTTATTGAAACAACAAATTTATAGGATTAGAATCGAGATCGTGTCGTTTTCATTGGTCTTCAGGCTTGTACTCAAAATTACATATATATATATATATATATTATAAGAAGGTAAATACCTACATATAAATTACCAATTAATCACACATAAATTATGTGACATAACTAGAACCAATATAGAGATTGATTGCGTTTAATCACAAACTATACTTATAGACGATCACTTTCATATAAATATTTTTAGGTTTCTTTTCTGGTACAAAATTATAAAATTTTCTGGCTCTACTATAAAATCTACTGAAAATAAAAACCTAAAATATATTTCTCATTTTTTGCAGATTTTTGTCTTATTTCTCTCATATGATTTTGATTATATGATAATGATTATCAATGCCTCTATATTTAATAAGCTCCGAAACTAATTTTTGCTTCGTTAAAAAAATATTTATTTTGTATGGAAAATCTTCGTAAATCTTCGTTTTTCTTATACTAATAAATTCTTTTTTTTACGAAGCAAAAATTTGCTTCGGGGCTTCTTAAATATGGAGGTGTTGAATGATTTTAAAAAAAAAAACTGATTTGATGTCTAGAGAAATAATACAAATCTGCAAAAATTGAGAAATATAAATAAAATTAAAAAGATAAGTGAGTGAGTATGCATTATGTTTTTGATTTGCAGAAATGGAGCCAGACTCGAAGTATTTTTGAATGTAAAAATGAAAAAAAGGAATTGTATTAAACTGATCGTCTGTATAGTTATTTAATTTGTGGTTTAGTCCTCTTGAAAGAACACAATTGGGTATAGGTAAACATTTTCAAACACTTCATATTAATCTCCTACAAGTTAGTTTGGATTGTGGTTTTCTCGCATTAATTTTCTTATTATATTTTATTCTAGAGTTTGCCGATAATTTTTCCTACTATTCCCCTGAATGTGTTCCAAATCCATTTGCATTGCATTTAGTTTCTTCGTTTGGATTTCTGCTATTGGATTCTATTTCATAACAAACCACAGTTAATTTAATTGTTGTCAGGTTTCCGCTCACTAGTAATTTTTTAAAATTTGATCGCAAATATATCGATATTTCGGAAGCAACATACTTCCTTCATCTAGTGCTTGTGACAGTTTTGTGTTTTTGTAATTGTTTTGAATTAGGTCGATCGATATGATTTAGGCCTTCTTATTACTAATCACAGATCCCGGGTACAAATCCCAGTTAGGGAAGTTGTAAAGTTTTTTTTGTCATTATTCTAATTAGGAATACAACTTGGGTGTTATTAAATTAAAATTGTGATAATATGAAGGCGAAGTTATTCTATAATACATGTACGCCTTAAGATTCAAATTAGTTGAATTACAAAAAATTCAGAAGAAAAAATAGGTGTGGTTATTATGCAAAAATGTTTAGTAAAACAGCTAGGCTTTTCATGCAGTCTACTTTTTTTACACACTGGTTACTCAAGTAGTAGAGAAGGACTCCTTTATATATACAAAATTATTGTAGGTTCGGTTAAGGAGAAAATGGATAACAGGATAGAATTGGTAAGCAAGTTGCAGACGAACCTGACTGCAAATTGTAAAATGGAGCATTTCGTGTTTCACATTTCGTGTTCCACATTTCAAAAATTCTTACAATAAATGAATTTTTGAAATCAGGTTTGGACAGGGTCATTTCAGCGATATAAAAATGAGCACTTGAAGCCTACCTAGTGTTACACTGGAACTGTTTGAAAGGAAATCCCAATTATGGCAATTTGGTTACAAAGAACCAAGAATTTGCTTATAAAAATTTGAAGTTTGCCGGTTTGTTTTTTGTTCGTAACCACTCTTCTCTTTTATACCTAGACGGACTAATTTTATTCTTCGTAATTCAATATTCATAAATCATTTTTGTAAAATAATGTTTGTGTATGTTAGAGTGTTCATTGGACTCCAAGAACCAAAAAAAAAGAAAAACATTCATTAATTAAATATTTTTATTTTTATGTCCCTCTACAAATGAGGGGATTTCCATGACAAATCTGTCGGTCCCCTCTAATGATTGTGATAAACTTTGCATCCTCCATTTTGCAAAAACTATCTTAACTAGTTACTTAATTGGATAATTATTTTAAGTACTCGTTTATTCAATGGACAACTCAGTGGTCTTAAAGACAATTTCTTATCTTAATTGCAATTATCAACATAAACATGACTATTATCATCATCATCATCATCATCATCATTGATTTTAATAATAAAAATATTGTTTTAGTAAAAAATATTTTAATTACATTTAAAAAATATTATTAAAAAAAATGTTCTTTCTCTTTCCATTCAATGTGTGTTTCCTACATTATGTTATTTATATATATATATATATATATATATATGCGATACTAGACCTAACTACTGTGATGTATTTTTATTAGAAATGCAATTAATCACGCAATATACATAGCTGTGAATGGTGCAATTCATTATTTTTTCACTAATTACTTTATTTTCTGCTCCAATAGATAATGTTCTAGTAACTGGTGTATAGTATACAATCACAAGATTGTATATATATATATATATATATATACATGATACTATTATTGCTAAAGTAAATTGGCGGCAACTTTATAATTAAATTAAACTAAAATAATAAAATTGTTACTCTTCCATTTAATGTTTTTAAATAGTGTTAGTGTTATTGCACTTAAAGTGAGAGTAAATTAGAGAAGAAAATGTTTTTTGATAAATAAGACATGCGCGCATGAGTAATATTTCAACAATGTTGCTTTAGTTAAATTTATATAATTTGGCGCTATGATTTTAATTGGATCAAGTGTTTATTTTTTTTTTGTTGTATTTTGAATTTCACCTTTAATGTAAAATATTAAAAAAAAAAATTAAAATCTAAGAAAATTAATAAAGATGTTAATCTTACAAAATTTGTAATTGATAAAAAAAAAAATGAAAAGAGAGAAAAAATGTAAGTGTAACAAAAAATTAGTGATATGTATTACTTACTGTAATGGTAAAAATTTAGTTGAAATTAATTAGGTCTTAACTGGTTTTTTATGTTTTGTAAAGAATTGAAAGAATTCTAATAGCTTTAGTTACCCTGACCTGCAAAATTGAAAATTATTCATCACATTTACAAAGTTGTAAACTATGATTGAAATTGTTTACTTAAAAGAGTGCAAATTATTTATTTTGGATTTTGAAAATGCAGATGTGCAATATTTTAGTAAACGTTTTATAAACCTCTTGCAAACAGTATTGTCAAAATCTGGTACCGTTTCAAAACAAAATTTATTTATTTTTTTCTTGAGAAATAATTTTAATTTATTACTCACAACAACTTCCATTTTTTTGAAAAATTTTTGGCAACATTCACCCAATTTAAAAATTGATTACGAAAATTAAAATTAAAAATTTGAATTCAGTAAAAATTGACTGAATTTATCACTAAAATCATTAAAACATTCATCATTAACATAGTTCGCAACTCCACGCCGAACCTTTCGACTATTATCTTTCTCTTTTCTTTTCTCTAACTAACAATCACTTTTATTTTCTAAAAGCCAACGGTACAAAAGTATATATAAATATTTTTCTGACCTATGTTTTGGTTAATAATATAAAAAAAAAGTAATCTGAAATGTAAAAATAAAAAAATTATCATTATACCCATCCCGCACTTTTAATTTTTTGATATTTTTGTTGCCATCTCTTTTTTTAATTTTAAATACAGAGCGATAAAAAACGTCAACAAAATCAAATGCAAATTGAATGTCAAAAACATGGCATGAACATTTTCTTATAACTTTTTTGACATTTTAATTTCACTTTTAGTTGTTTTGACGTTTCGTAATTTTGATATTTTTGTGTTTCTGAGCACGTAAATATTTTATTGATTAAATTAAAATATATGTAAAACATAAACTTAAAATTGTTTATTATTAAATGTCAAAATTTGATATCTGCTAAAATTCTTTAAATAAAATTAGAACAAAATTTTAATTTGACACATACTTAAATATATTTTGACATTTGAAAAGTTCAAAAATATTGAATGAAAAATGTGGAAGAAACATTAAATGACACTTAATGCTATAAACAGAACACATTTCGTCATCATATAACTATTTAAATCAGAATGAACACAACTATGCCAAATTTCGTTGCGGAATTTTTCGTTAGCGTCAAAATTAGTCTATTTTCTATTTTTTCGCCAACGAAAAGGCGACAGATTATAACAGCAGAATTCAATCACAGTGTTTTTTTTTGTTTTGTTTTATTTTTCAAAAAATAGATGGTGTAGCAGTGTTAGAGTAAAAAATTTATTTAAAATTTAATTGAAAAAAAAATCAGTCTCAAAGAGAAATTAAGTATAATTGAAGAAATTAAGAAATATGTAAAAAATTTAAGAAAGTAAATAATTCATTTATATAATAATTTTAAATATATTACTTATTTAATTATATATGTATAGTTTAATAAAAATTAAAAAAAAAAAACAAATAAAATTTTGTGGACCTAAAAAGTACCGCCGTCATGAAATAAAATTAACTATTTTAGACGATTGTGGCTATGAACATAAAACAAACATAAATATGTACCTATGTGAAAGTGGTCATCGCAGTCATCGTCTAAAAGTTGAAAAAATTTTAACTTCAACGCAAGAATTCTAATTTGACAACTAAAAAAAATCTATTTTATTTGAATGTGTAGTTAACTATGTAACAGTAAAATTACTGTGTGACTGCGAAGCGGATTGTAATGACGTGAAGTACAAAATTAAATAAAACACATGAGCATCAGCTAAAATAAAATATAATTTATAAATTATTGTTATTTAATGAGTGTATATTAAGTACTTATGTTTATTTTTAAATAATTTAATTAAACAACTTTTTTTATTATGAAAATTTTATTGCTTTGTTTTTGTTGCGTGATGGCTGCATTCTGTTCAAGAGGTTAGGAATAAAAACTTTTGCACCTTATTACAACTATTTGGTTTATATAGTAATTAAAAGCGTTATAAGAAAACAAATAAAGGTATGATAAATTCGTAAGTTGTATGTAAATACGTATTTGAAATGAAAACTTTAACGATGAAAGGAAAAAGTTAGAATTTATTTTGCTCTCGTCATTTATGGCGGGTTACAAAGCTAGTTTCTAAATACTGATTGATACTGTACAGAAAGCTTTACAAAATATTTATTTACTTTTCTTGGCAACTACTTTCGCCATGGTTGTGTTTGATTACATGAAATTCATTATTCGGTCATTATCGTCATTCGTCTTTGTTCTGTTTACAGCTACAATACTGCCATTCGTCTTGCTTCTGTTTACATTTACAATATTAATTTGAAAAATTTTTAAAATCCATTTTATGTTCAAACATCAATTTTAAATATTGATATTATATAATTTTAAATATTGAAATAATGATAGTATACTTAATATAAATTCTCTAAAATACATATCCTTAAAAAAATGGAGTAAAATAACTACAATTGTATTTAAATTGGCATGTCGAATTAAATGATTACTCAACAATTACTTAATGTTTATTTTTAAATATATAATATATATTTTAATATCTCGAATATGATAATATTGATACTATAGTATTGACAATTGATATTACATGTCTGTCAAAGGCATTAAAACTATTTTTTTTTGTTTTAATAATTTTATTGCTACGTTTTTGTTGCGTGATGGCTGCGCTCATTCTGTTCAAGAGATTAGGGAATACAAATTTTTGCAACTTATTACAATTATACGGTTTATATGGTAATTAAAAGCGTTATAATAAAACAAATAAAGGTATGATAAATTCGTAAGTTGTGTGTAAATACGTATTTGAAATGAAAACTCTAACGAAGAAAAGAAAAAGCTAGAATTTATGGCGGGTTACAAAGTTAGTTTCTAAATACTGATTGATATTGTACAGAAAACTTTACAAAATATTTATTTACTTGCCTTGACAACTACCTTCACCACGGTAGTGTTTGATTAGATGAAATTCGTTATTCGGTCATCATCGCCATTCGTTTTGGTTCTGTTTACAGCTTTACATTTACAATATTAATTTGAAAAATTTTTAATATCCATTTTATGTTCAAACATCAATTTTAAATATTGATATTATATAATTTTAAATATTGAAATAATGATATATTGAGTGACATTAGTTAATACTTAATATAAATTCTCTAAAATACATATCCTTAAAAAAAAATGGAGTAAAATAACTACAATTGTATTTAAATTGGCATGTCGAATTAAATGATTACTCAACAATTAAATTTAGATAATTAATTTTTTTAAAATTATTATTTTTCAATTCCTTATTAACTCATAATTCATAATTAATATTCATGTCATTGTAATAAACACCTGGATTTCGTTGAAAATTCAATAAAATTAACGAAGTATGTGCGGATTCTAAAATATTAAAAAGTTTATTTACATTAAATGATGGGGACAATTTTAACATTTATCAATACTTTTCCAGTCATTAAACAGTTTATTGTCTTCTTTCTTTTTATTATGCAAAGTGATTCCATAGAAGGTGTACAAATTTGTGAAAATGTCAATTAATACAAATTGTTGAATGGTAGTTAATGTTTTTTTGAATTATTTGATTAAAAATTTTCCATTCAATTGTAAATCCGATATTCCATTTTCCATTGTTTCATTTCATTAACCACGATTATTGAATCTACCCCTCAATGTTTTCTTATATTATTATGTCATATTTATGATATTACATATTACATCACTCTTAAATATTATCACATTTTTAACCGGAGTCAGTACAATGAAGGATTTAATTTTTTTACAAACATTATTACTCAATATTTTTCATTTTAATATTCGTTAACTACCGTACAAAAACACCAATAGTTAAAAATAATTAATAATTTTTTATAATAAATCTTTGATAAAATTAACAATATGCCTATATGGCTTGAAGCTATTTATTTACTTAGTAAAATTAATTTTTTTGAGATAAGTAAATTAAATCAAAACAACCTGTTATTATAATAACTATTATTTAGTTTTTTTTTTCTTAACTATCTTTTATTTCTAGGTTAAATCATTTTATTATCTCATTTAAAATATATATTTAGAAACTTGTTATTTTAAATAATTTATCCAAATTAAGTTAAAAATTATGTTTATAGTAAACAAAACTGTATTGTAGAATCTAAATTAGAGATAAAATTAGAAATAAAAAAAAAATTGTTTTAGTTATCTTAAAAATTTAAAGTGGATTAAAAATATTTGTAAAAAGATTTAAATTTAGTTTAATGGTGGTAATACAGTTAACCAGTTTATAAATTTGTAATTTAATCATAAGAATGTAATTCAATTTTAAAAATTATATTTTTCTTGTATTCGGTTACATAGTCATTTATTTAAAACGTATATATATATGTAGGAGAAGAAATAAACTTTCATCTGGTTAGAAGAAAAAAATCATTTGACATAAAAAGCATTATAACATTTAAATTTTAACCAAAAAAGTTTAATTGAGCTGTTAGTATTCGTATATATAAGTCAAAGTATTCATGATATCCAAATTTCAATCAACAAAGTTTAACTGCAGAATAAATACGTTATTTATACTTTGAATAATATAAATTTGCATTGTAAAAATACAATGTAAATTATTTTGTTATTTTTTTATGTTTTTGACAGTAGCTTAGGTTGAAGTATTTTTTCATACATTAAGTATGGTACTGACATTTCAGCTAACTACTGTATGAATACCTAAAATATTTTATTTTTTATTTTCTTTTTCTCAAATGAGCTCAGTCGTTTCTATAGAGTGTATAATATGCGATAATCAAATTTTAAAACTGCATTTTGGATCATAATACATTGTACAAAATTTTTTATATACTTAAGTACAATATAAACTATTTTGCTTTTTTATTTTCTTGACAATAACTTAGGTAGAAATATCTACTCGTACATTAGTACGGTACTGCAATTTAAGGTACTGTTACTCTTTAAATGCCTAAAATATGCGATAATAAAACTTTAAAACTCCATTTTGGATCATAATAGTTACGTTGTACAAAGTTTTTTTTATATAAATACAAAATAAACTATTTTTGTTTTTATGTTCTTGAGAGTAACTAAAGAAATGCATTTTCGTACATTAAGTACGGTCTTGCAATTTGAGCTACTGTACTCTCTCTACTCTCTGTACTTTAAAACTGCATTTTGGATCATCAAACGTTGCCCAAAGCTTTCCGTTTGTATTTAGAATTTGATATTACATAAGTATTTACTGCCCAATAATAAGTATTATTTGCACTTTGAATGCCACTGAAACAGTTGTTGGAAATAAAATGAGTTGCTGAGATTTTTAACGGTACACCATAATTTTTCATTACTTTATTGAGTTAAATAATAAATTCTAATGTTGCATTTTATCATAATTTTGTAGTAGCCAAAGGTCAAAAGAGAAAAAAGAATTATTCTCACAAACTATACTTGTAAATTAAACCTGAAATAAAACCGTTAACTATTTTTCATTTATTTTTTTGTTATTTTTGTGAGTTTACGATGACATGATAATTATTTTTTTTTATTTTCTATTGAAACTGAAAGTAAATTTACTTCACGGTATCAATTCAAAACTTTAATGCAGATTTTGTAAATAGTGTATGCAAGTGCTTTGTCGTTAATGCTTATATGATACTTATAAGAGTATAACCCTAATGATAGTTATTCAAGTAGCATATTATGTAAGTAGTTAATTGTAAAATAAATATTCAAATAAATACACACTAACTACATTTTATTTACAAGCTTTTTAAAAATTTATAAATAAATTTCTAATTTCATTGGAAGTCTTATCACTGAATAAGTATCTATTGATATTTTTAAATTTATATTTTGAAAAAAATTTCACATAGTTATGAAAAATTAGTTATTCTGGTTTTTACTTTGGGTTTTAACAGTATTTTAATAGGTTTTTAATTCCGAAACTTCATAAATTACTTAATTTTATTTTCGTTGTAATAACGGTTTTAAATTCCATTGACCTGGAGAAATACGTTTGTAAAAAAGAGTGCGTCAAGTTAACCTTTATAATTGGTGTTTGATTTTAAAATAAAGTTTAGATTGGCTGCAAAATTATATGTCTTTACTACAACTTTTTTAATTGTAATTCAGAAGTAATGAATTACAACACGACTTTACTTCGGAATTGTAATTGATTATTTTTGAATTGAAAACGATTGCATCTGAATTGCAATTGATTCCTTCGGATTATAATTCACTATTTTTAAATTGCAAATGATTGCATCTGAGTTGCAATTGACTTTATCGGAATTGTAATTAATTATTCTGGAATGGCAAATGACTGCATTAAAGTTGCAATTTATTACTTCAGAATTATAATTGACTATTTTTTTTAATAGCAAATGACTACACCAGAATTGCAATTGACTAATATTTGATTCAGAAATTTAATGTATTTTGCAATTGACTATTTCTGAATTACAATTGATTATTTTAGAATTGCAATTGAATTTAATTCGGAACTGTTATTTTTGAAATATAAATGATTGCATCTGAATTGCAATTGACTACATCGGAATTGTAATTGATTATTCTGGAATGGCAAATGACTGCATTAAAGTTGCAATTTATTACTTCAGAATTATAATTGACTATTTTTTTAATTGCAAATGACTACACTAGAATTGCAATTGCCTAATATTTGATTCAGAAATTTAATTTAGTTTGCAATTGACTATTTCTGAATTACAATTGATTATTTTAGAATTGCAATTGAATTTAATTCGGAATTGTTATTTTTGAAATATAAATGATTGCATCTGAATTGCAATTGACTACATCGGAATTGTAATTGATTATTCTGGAATGGCAAATGACTGCATTAAAGTTGCAATTTATTACTTCAGAATTATAATTGACTATTTTTTAATTACAAATGACTACACCAGAATTGCAATTGACTAATATTTGATTCAGAAATTTAATTTAGTTTGCAATTGACTATTTCTGAATCACAATTGATTATTTTAGAATTGCAATTGAATTTAATTCGGAATTGTTATTGATTATTTTTGAAATATAAATGATTGCATCTGAATTGCAATTGACTACATCGGAATTGTAATTGATTATTCTGGAATGGCAAATGAGTGTATTAGAATTGCAAATGACTATACTTCAAAATTATAATTGACTATTTTTTTAATTGCAAATGACTACACTAGAATTGCAATTGACTAATATTTGATTCAGAAATTTAATTTAGTTGTAATTTAATTGACTATTTCTGAATCACAATTGATTATTTCAGAATTGCAATTGAATTTAATTCGGAATTGTTATTGATTATTTTTGAAATATAAATGATTGCATCTGAATTGCAATTGACTACATCGGAATTGTAATTGATTATTCTGGAATGGCAAATGAGTGTATTAGAATTGCAAATGACTATACTTCAGAATTATAATTGACTATTTTTTTAATTGCAAATGACTACACTAGAATTGCAATTGACTAATATTTGATTCAGAAATTTAATTTAGTTTGCAATTGACTATTTCTGAATCACAATTGATTATTTTAGAATTGCAATTGAATTTAATTCGGAATTGTTATTGATTGTTTTTGAAATATAAATGTTTGCATCTGAATTGTAATTGACTACATCGGAATTGTAATTGATTATTTTGGAATTGCAGATGACTGTATTAGAATTGCAATTGACTACGTCAGAATTATAATTGACTGTTTCTGAATCACAATTGATTGATTCAGTTGAATTTAATTGTAATTGTTATTAGAATTGCAAATGGTTGCATATGAATGGAAATTGATAACACTGGAATTATAATTGATTATTTTTGTATTGCAATAACTCCATCAGAATTGAAATTGACTACTTCATAATTATAATTGACTATTTTTTAATTGCAAATTACTGAATTACAATTGACTAAGATTTGATTCAGAAATTTAATGTATTTTGCAATCGACTATTTCTGAATCTCAATTGATTGTTTTAGGATTGCAATTCAATTTAATTCTGAATTGTTATTGACTATTATTTCAATTGGAAAAGGTGTTTCTTTAATTCAAATAATTTTTATATTTTGATTGTTTTTAAGTCAATGTGAAAATATAACATTTTAAATAGTAAATAAAAATAATTTTAAATTAAATTTTCCAAATAAATTTTTATAACCACTAAAACTTTTAATAAATTTTACTGTTATTAAATATTTATACAAATCAAACATTGCACTTACATAACCAAACCAACTAGATAAAAAACAATTTTATTATATTTTTTCCCCCTATTTTTTGCTTGTTCTTGATTTCAAAGAAATGTATCTAATAAAATGTTTCTAATGCTCACAGTTTGGTGTTTTTTTTTTAACGTTAAATCATAAATTACAAATAAAGCCGGTGAATAACTTTTGAAGAAATGTCAATTAGAATAAATTTCTAAAGAATTGTAAATAATAAATTTAACAAAAAAAAATTCTTTTTTTTTTTTTAATTTTTACAATTTGACAACTTTGTTGTTAATTTATCAAAATAGAACACAAATATAGAATGGTTCGTATTTCAATTTAATTTTTTTTTTTTCAATTATAATTTTTAATTTATTTCCAACAAAAAAAACATTAATTTGACACAGGTAATCTAATTTTGGGTTTTAAAAACAAAAAATTTTTAATTTTATTTAGCTTTTCGCAAAATCAATAAAATCACAAAAAAAAATGGTGTTATGTTTAATACAAATTTGGAAATTGATAATCAAATTAATCGTGTCGTGACCATTTAAGGCTATCCATTTTTTCATCTTACAAATTCCAGTAAAATTTAACAAAAAATTGTATTTTCTGCAAAAAATTTTTTTTTTGCAAATCATAAAATTTAAATTAAAATTAAATTTATTATGACGATTGACGATGATAACAAATAAAAATAAAAAAAAAACAATTGTTTTTTTTTTATTATTATTTCTGAAGTATATTTTATTAGCTAAGAACAAATATTTATTTTTAGAATAAAATTTCTCCAATTAAGTTCTCAACAGATATTTTTACGTATTCCATATAAGATTTATCTTTTAAATCAATTTAATGTGTTGTGTGTGTGTGTGTGTGTGTTGGTAAGCGTGTTCAGAGATGTCTATTTGATTTGAATTTTCTTTAAATTAAGAATTTGAAGCCATGTCATGTTAATTTGAAAATATATATGTACCATATGTACGTACACACATCATTTTGATTTTTCATTCAAATTTATTAGTTGTTATGTATTATTTTTTTTGTTTTAAAGAAATTGGATATGACAATAATAATTCCACCAGATTTTACCCACAAAAAAAAAAAAAAAATGAAAAAACAACTCAATACAATTTATTTTGAAAATTATCGATCAGATGATCTAATATTGATGGGAAATTTTTAATTTGATATAAAAAAAAATAAAATTGATTTATTTCGGGAATTGAAACAAATAATTGAAAACAGACTTTTGAAATTATGCACCTGAATATTTGTATCACACCTAGTTTTGGATGAGATAAAGTAAATCGACAGATATTAAAAAACTTTAGATTTTAAACTGAATAGAATTTGGTCAATGTCGAAGTCAATGTCGAATCATGGCAATCGAAGTCAATGTTTAATCCAGTCCAATCAATGGGAATTAAGTAAATCAAATCAGTGGAAATTTTAAGTATAGCTTAAACATCGTAACAAATATTTTAACAACAAACTTACCGAGTAGTTAACTTCAATATTGGATCCACATCTCTGCTGGGGATATAACGTAAATTGACAGATGTTTAGATCAACTGGACAAAATCCGATCGTGATCGAAATCTATATGGATTAATATCAATATTATACCACACCAATAATCTACAATGAGAATTTCAAGTAGTACTTATTCAAGCATTTAAGCAGATATTTAATTACAGATGCACTTTCAGAGATATTCGCTTGAATTTGATATTATGTTTCGTGAAATGTTATGTATGGTCAATGTTATTGTATATTGCGCATGCTTCCGCATGAAAATCTAACATGTATAATCAGATTAGAAGCATTTATGTTGTGGGTCTGTCGCAGAATACTCAAAGTATCTTAGAACCAAAGGATCATATCAAATCTCCAAAACTATGGAAATCTTGATCAACAAGAAGCTAATGAAATATCTTAATAGCAATGGTATAATTCATGATCGTCAATATGGCTTCCGAGCCCACCGTTCAACTGGTGATCTTATGACTTGCCTCTGCGAAAGGCTAAACATCAACTTACATCAGTCTGGTGAGGCTGCTGTTGTGGTCTTAGATATTTCAAAAGCTTTTGATCGAGTATGGCATTGTTCTTTAATAGCAAAATGTCATGCTATAGGTCTAGTTCCAATTTTTACTAAATGGGTTGAAAGTTTTCTTTCGAATCGGGCCATTCGAGTTTCAGTTGATGGAATTACATTTGATCAACTTCAAATTAATGCTGGTGTTCCACAGGGCTCTGTCTTTTTCTAATATTTATTAATGATCTCCTCCAAACAACTTTCAACCCAATTCATAGTTTTGCAGATGGCAGCACACTTGTAGCGTCCTACGATTTCCTTAAAAAATCCAATGCTACAGCTACCTCAGTCTACGTCAAAAGAACAATAATGAGCGGCATGGTAAACCATGACTTAGTAAAAATTTCCGACTGGGGTAAAGCAAACAGAGTTGAGTTTAACACCTCCAAAACTCAAAGCTGGCTAGTTACGGAATGCCTAGGAATGCGAGTAAATCAAAATATGCTCTAGAATGACCATATTTTCGATATTGCGAAAAGCGCCGCAAAATGTTTGGGTTTTTTAAATCGATGTAAGGCATATTTTGCACCTAAAGATTTGCTTAATATCTATAAAGCCTACATACGACCCAAGATGGAGTACAACTCGTATCTATGGGCGGGCGCTTCAAAGACTACTTTAAGCTTTCTTGACAAAGTGCAACAACGCGCTATTCGCTTCATTGATGATGTAAATGTTTCATCAACACTTGCTCCACTTGGTCATCGTCGTATCGTTGGAGCACTAACCCTATTTTATAGATATTTCGTGGGAGTAGGCTTATGCTCGGAAGAACTAAAATCACTACTTCCGCCTCTTAAGCAATTCCGTTGAGGAACGCGAGAGGCTGCAAATGCCCACCCCTACACCGTGGAAATACCAAGATGGTTCAAGACTGTTTATGGAAATTCGTTTATCGTCAGAACTTCTAGAATGTGGAATCGTATTCCACTACAAGCATTCCCAAGAATGGGTAGTTTTTATTTGTTTAATTTACAAAAGTTCAAAGTGAACATCAATAACATAGTTCGCAACTCCCCGCCGAACCTTTCTCCTACTTCTTTCTCCTTTTCTTCTCTCTAACTATCCCTTTTCTTTTCTCTTCCAAAAGCCAACGGTACGAAAGTATAAAGGTTTTTCTGACCTAAGTTTTGGCTAATAATATATAAAAAAAAAAAAAAAAAATACTGACATTAACTGTGTTCTTTGCATCTGGTTCAAGGTCTATGTTTTATCAAATTCAAAAGAATGATGTAGGTTAATGATCTGAATATTTTTTTTTAAGTTGGCAAACTTGTTAATTGAATTATCAAAAATTTCTATTACAAAACTATGCAAGCGCCACTCGTGACAAGTAACATTACTAAATATTTGAGACCTGTATAACAACCAGATAAATATGTTGGTCTTGAGTTGTTATTGTATTTTCATATTAAACGATTGACCTGGACCATGAACCGGTTGAAAAGAACACAGCATATTGCACATATTGTTCATATTTTTTGTTTTGTAAGGTTGTAGTATTTTTTCTGCTTTGCAGAATATAAGTAGATTTCACAGTTGTGTGGGTTCCAATATTGAAGTAGTCAATTTCGTCACGATTGTATTTTTCATCTCCGAGTGAATATGTGAACTAAGTGACTTATCTAAAAATATGATTACTAGAGCACCTTGCAAATTTGCGTTCGGTTCACTTACAAAATCTATTTAAGGTTTTATAATATGTTATTTTAGATTTTTAAATTGGATGCTATACCATTTTGAACTTATTTAAATTATCTTAAATCATTACATTTTACAATATATGGTGTAGAATTCATTTCATATCATTTTATTATCATCATTATAATTATCACAATTATCTTAAAGTCTATATAATTTCTTCACTGAGTTTTCCTATCATATGAAAGAACTTGAATTTTTTTAATTTTATTAAAACATATAGCTATATATGTTTGCATGTATGAATGTTGTGTTGATTTATACACAAACATATATGTACATACATATACATACAATTATAATTATAGATGTAGATTGCGTGCGTTTTTTGATTGAAAACAAAAAATATAAAATAAAGAATAAAGAAAAATAGAAAAGAAAATTTTTATTCTCGCTTTAATTTGCTTCAAAAACATCTAAGATAGAAAAAAAAATAATAACAATATATAAAAAAAGAATTGTTATAATAATAAATGTATATAGCGGTAATTTATGTTATTCCTTATTCGATAAACATAATAGTTATAACGTAAGCCAAGCAAGAAGCAGCAAATTCTATCCACTGATATCAAATTAAAGAAAAAAGTACATTTGAATTTTGTGGTGGAAAAATCATGAGAAAATAAAATATTCTTTATGTCTATTAAAAATTAAAATGACTTTCATTAAAGCTGTTAAAATGGAATGTTTCTTATAAAAATACACAAAAAAAACAACTAGGGTTAAGTATTTGAATACTTATGTGAAAAAAAATATATATTCTCACTTTAAAAGATTAGATCTGACCTTAGAGATTGGTATAAATGAATATTTAATAAAAAAATAAAATTTTGGACAAATCCAAAAATAACTCTTCAAACTCTCTTATATCGAATCATATAATATCGTTTATAACAATGTATTAATTTGTTTAATATCAACTTGACTCTTTCTGATTCTCGTAAGTGTTCTTCTTGAATTATAAATGGCTTGCCATACCGATAGTTATATTGGTAAGAACGGTGTGGTAATGATAAAAATAATGTAAGACTATTATTGACTTAAATTGGGAAAATATATATTATATATATGATATCTGGGGTATAACCGCGAAAAAAATTAAAAAATATGTATAGTATGCGAATTTCATATGCCAATATGAAATGTATTTGTACCGCAAACAGAAATTACTATATGAAGTACGAAAAATGGGTTAATACATAGTTTTTAAATGATTTTCGCATTATATCGATACTAATTTTGCAATACCAATACCAATGCAATTATACAAAACGCTAATCCTTCCGGTGCTGCTATATGGTTCTGAATCGTGGACATTACCAACACGAAGCGGTATATTTGGAAGAAAACAGATCTTTTTAGAATATAACTACATTTTTCTATAATAATAAATTTGAATATATAAATCACATGTAAGATTTTAGAAAATTGATCAGTAAGTATTGAGTAGTTAGTCAATAAATGAAGATTGAACTAAATAATAATAGTTATATTATACTTATGTATGTACCTTGAATTTAATAAGAATAAACTATAGAATAGTAGCTTGATATGAAATTTGGAATATATTAGAGAAAATACAAATTAGCGTCAATTTGACGAGGTCTTGACAAGATTTAGGAGTTTTGGTCGGTGAGTGAAAATTAGCCGGCTAAAAAAAGCAAAAATATAAACGTCGCGGCAAGTTAATAAAAGCAAATAGTTACTTAGTTATAATAAGTTTAGTTACAATAATTACAGTATTATTGAGCCGACAACACGTAGCAATATGGATATAATATGGTTCGTTAATGATATTCTATTTACTTTAAGCCAGCGATGGGCACGTCTACAATTTGACGTCAACAATATTAATTTTTTACTCGTCAACAATGTCAAGTCAACAATTCGATAATTAACTTGACGTGTCAATAATGTCAAAAATATAAAGAATAAAAAAATAAAAACAAAATAAAATTCACGTTTTTTAAGGGCAAAATAAATCTTTATTAAATAAATTAAATAATTCAATAACAGCGACTAATGAAAAGCAAATAATTCTATAAAATAAAAAAAAGACCTAATATTCGTCAGTTACATTTCGATCACAAAACTTTAAAGAATAATAAACATGAATAAGTTTTTTTGATTTTTCAAAACTTAGCCTATTTCTTGAATTTGAGTGTACATATGACCAATTTGAAAATACTCTTTCAAGCTGCGCTGAAGAAGCTGGAATTTTCAATAATCGTAAAGCTAAAGTTGCTAGCATAGGGTGTTTTATTCGTGCTGCTTTCCAATAAACAAATGGGTTTTCGATATTTTTTTCATTTAATGTTTTAAAAAATGCAGATCCTTCCGCAAATTCTGCCCAATCACTTATGCCAGAACTATCGAGCTCATTTACAAAAAAATTGCATGTTGCAAAATATTTTTTGCTTTGTTTTTTCAAAATAAATCCAAGATTTTCAAAATTTCGATTTTTTTTCTACCAGCCATTATTACCTATTACTTAGTATTATAATAACAAATAATAGTAATAATTAATATTATTTTCTAATTAAATCTAATTAATTTTAATTTTTTTATAATTTAACTTTCTAGCAAATTCAAATTCAACACTGAACTGAATTTAGAATGACACTTTATTGTTTACATTCTTGACAAATTATTGACATTGTCGTCATTGATTACGTTGATGACTTAAAGTTGACGGTGTCTTGTCCACAATAAAAAATGACGCATCGACGCCCATCGCTGCTTTAAGCGCCCACCCACTACAATTTCTACTATACATAATCCCATGTCTTGCTTTTTTCATACAAATTACCTAAATATTTTTAATTAAATTTAACTCAATATAAAAAGACCAAATTAAAAAAAAAAAAATTGTTTTTAAATCCAAATTTTCTAAACCTAATATAAATACTTTACTTAAGTGTTTACCCTTCAAATTGAAAATGATTTAAGTGTGTGTGTGTGTGTAAGTAAGTATTTATTTGATTATTAACGAAGTTGACAATTTCAATTAAAAATTTTATTTTAACGTTTTAATTATAATATTCCGGTTTAAAGTACTTTAGTTACATAAAAATTATTTTTAGCTATTAAGAAAGTACAGAACAATTAATTTGCATGTTTATAAAATTTAATAGTCTCGCTTCTCGTAAATAGCTTAAATATACATAATTTAAGAAATTAAAAAATGAATTAAAAATCATCTTCTAAATTACGTAATTAATATTTAAGATGAATTCATTAGATCTATCCGTAATAACTATTTGAAATTTTTTATAGTGTTTTTGAAACAACGTTAAGTAATTAAAATATTCCCTCAAAAATTGTATACTTAAAAAAAAGGACTTCGAAAAAACACGTGGAAATTCAAGTCCAGTGGAAAAGTATGAAGTGAAATGCAACGTCTTGTGTGTTATAGATTGTAATGTAAAATTAAAGTCGTGTTAGATTTAATAGATTTGTTTATTCGGACACAACAAGACTAATCACTGAATATTTAAAACTTTTGTAGCTTCTAGATTCGGTCAACAAAAATTAATTAATCGACATCAAAACTAACAAATTTTAAATATTTGTTAAGAAAGTAATAAGTACATCTTAGCTGTGGAGTCCTAGTTCAGATCAACTATTTATATTTTAACGGTACATCACAATCACATAACGGTACATGATTATTTGTTATATTTAACGGTATATTATAATGGAAATGACCTTGTAGTTTTTTTTTTGTAAATTGGGGGGTTCTATGTAACCGCGACCTCTTAAGTTATATTGTACTTAAACCTAGTCGTTACATAATAAGTATCATGTAGAATAATATCAATTGATGAATTTGCAGATACAAATCCTGTTAATCCTAGATTTCCTCTGGGACGTACCAACTAGTTTAAATTAATTTAAATTATCACTTTTATTGACTTTTAATCCACTTTTTTTATGCTTGCTTTAATTTTTATTGATATCAAGTTATACAATTAAATTGATTAAATATATTTACATTTATCTAATAGATTTAAGATACTTAATTGATTTTTTTTTTATTTTTGGAATATATCAACAGGTTGTTTGCCACCATTTAATTTTAAATAAAATTACTTAATTGGGAAAAGTTTGTAATTTTTGTTTTTTTTTTTATTAATTTTTTATTTATTTGTATTTTTGATGTACTTAGTTTAACCTTAAACGCTAATGTAATTAAATTTGTAATGTAAGTGTATTTTTAAGTGATAAGATAACAAAAAAAAAAAAAAAAAAATTAAAATAAAAACTTAATAAAGATATAATATAACTAATAAAAAAAAAAAAAATAATATAAATATGTAATATACAAAAATATATACCAAATAATTAATACAATTTAATAAAAAGGCCCACATTTCGAAAGGGAAAAGGACCTATAAAGTTGGCCTACAGATTTATCTGTAGGATCAACTGTTAAAATAAATAAATAAATAAATAAAAACTTAATTTGTTACATGTCATAAGTGTAGCTGTTATATAAGGATAACAAATATATATAATTAAAAATTACAAAAATTTTTAATTAAAATAATTATCTTGTGATGAAATTGCTTTGGAACTACTTAAGTAGTTGTGTTGTTATACAATGTTAAAATTTATGTTTTGATTGGAATTTTTTTAAAGTGGGGCTGAAAACGTTCAACATTATTGTGGAATGTTTATCATTTATGGTTAATGTTGTTAGGTTGAATATGTATTGAGTACATAAAAATAAAATTACAATATAGTTATAATAGTTAAGTATATTCAAAGTATATTAATGCGAATAGAGTTACTTAACTACTTACTTATTTTTACTTATTTACTTATTTACTTTTACCTACTTACTTACTTTCTTACTTATTTATTTACTTACTTACTTACTCAGTTACTTACTCATTTATCTACTTATTTATTTACTTACTTACTTACCTACTTACCTATTTACTTACTTACTTATTTATTTACCTACTTACTTACCTACTGACTTATTTACTTACTTAATTATTTATTTACTTACTTATTTATTTACTTACTTACTTACCTACTTACTTATTTACTTACTTACTTACTTAGTTATTTACTTACTTATTTACTTACTTACTTACTTGTTTACTTACTTATTTACTTACTTGTTTATTTACTTATCTGCTTACTTATTTACTAACTTACTTATTGATTTACTTACTTACTTACTTATTTACTTACATATTTACCTACTTATTTACTTACTTACCTATTTACTTACTTATTTACTTACTCACTTACTTATTTATTTACTTACTTATTTACTTACTTATTTACTTACTTATTTACTTACTTTCTCACTCACTTATTTATATACTTAGTTATTTATTTATTTATTTACTTACTTATTTATTTACTTACTTATATACTTACCTACTTATTTACTTACTTTCTTAATTACTTATATACTTACCTACTTATTTACTTACTTTCTTAATTACTTATATACTTACATACTTATTTACTTACTTTCTTAATTACTTACTTATATACTTTCCTACTTATTTACTTACTTTCTTAATTACTTACTTATATTTATTTATTTACTTACTTACTTACTTCCTTACTTATTTACTTACTAATTTACTTACTTACTTACTTACTAATTTACTTACTTACATACTTTCTTACTTATTTATTTACTTACTTATTTACTCACTTACTTATTTATTTACTTACTTACTTACCTACTTACTTATTTACTTACTTACTTACTTAGCTATTTACTTACTTATTTACTTACTTACTTACTTGTTTACTTACTTATTTACTTACTTGTTTATTTACTTATCTGCTTACTTATTTACTAACTTACTTATTGATTTACTTACTTACTTACTTATTTACTTACATATTTACCTACTTATTTACTTACTCACTTACTTATTTATTTACTTACTTATTTACTTACTTATTTACTTACTTTCTCACTCACTTATTTATATACTTAGTTATTTATTTATTTATTTACTTACTTATTTATTTACTTACTTATATACTTACCTACTTATTTACTTACTTTCTTAATTACTTATATACTTACCTACTTATTTACTTACTTTCTTAATTACTTATATACTTACATACTTATTTACTTACTTTCTTAATTACTTACTTATATACTTTCCTACTTATTTACTTACTTTCTTAATTACTTACTTATATTTATTTACTTACTTACTTACTTCCTTACTTATTTACTTACTAATTTACTTACTTACTTACTTACTAATTTACTTACTTACATACTTTCTTACTTATTTATTTACTTACTTACTTACTCACTTATTTTTTTATTTAATTTCTTATTTACTTACTTACTCACTTATTTACTTACTTACTTACTTCCTTACTTATTTACTTATTTACTTACTAATACTTACTAATAATAATATTGCATCATTTTTGTTCATTTCAATTTGAATTTTGAGCATTCTATTAATAGCCAAAAAATTTACTAGAACAATATTATTGCTAAAGAGTCTGTGAGATCTAAATTTCAACCAAAAAAGTTTAACTGCAATTTTAATACCGTATAATATCGAAAATGTATACTATTTATACATAGTTATACAGTATTTATACTTAAGTACTTTTAAATTTTTTTTTTTACTTTTACATTTTCAATGCTTTGGCCATTTGTACAGTTAAAAAAAAATCTTGTCCAGGTAAATTAAAAAAAAAAATAGCAAAAAATACATACAAAAAATCAATAAAACAATAACAAAACAATGTATATTTAAAAGAGAGGGTTTTTTTATGAAGGTATTCGTTGATTTTTCATTCTTAAGTTTTAATCAATGGAAAGTATTCGATTAGAACGTGTACAGAACATTTTTAGTGCCTGAGAATTGAGTATTCAAAATGTGTTATAACCTAATTTTTAAAATGCATTTAGTATTACAGTGTAATAAATTTTGTTGTTACATTGTAATACTGCATTTATGATCATGATATTTTGTATTTAATACGCAATAATATCCATTTTGTTCATTTTGAATATGTTGTCATACATATTGTAATGTAATATCTGTGATAGAGGATAAAAAAATGTATACCCTATATTTCTCAATATTATTGATTGTTTATGGGGCTGTTTTAGTTATAAAAGTATTTGAATCAGTTATATTTAAAAAAAAATCGGTTGTCCTTCTTCGACTTCTTTGTTTTCAAATATCAACATTTCGGAAGCAACATTTTTCCTTAATAAGTGATTGAGATAAGGTAATTTTTTGCAGAATATTTTTGATTAATTATTTTTATTAATATTTTTATATTTGTATTATTTTATTTAAAAGGTAATAATATTGTAATTACAATATAGTTATGTAGTACAGTTTTATAGACTTAATTGCAATTTAATATTTTATTATTTTCTTTATTTAATTACATTTTTACAAATTAGTTACATGCGCTGTTTTAATATTATAATTTTATTATGAAGTCACTTTTGATAATTATCAAATCATTTTTAATATACATGAAGCCATTTATGAAGTCAATTTTTTATTTAATAAAAATTGCATTTGCAACTTAATTTACTTTTGAATAAATTCGTTTTAAGATAAAATTTATTTCTTTTGTTTAATGTTAATTTGTTAATAATATATTTATAATTACTCAGATTTTATTACAAAATTTGTTAAATTAAAATTACAAAAATTTTATAAATTTCCATAAAATCTATTACACTTAGTCAATCTATCTTCTATATTGTTCTACTATAGAGAATAGATCTTTTGCCTTGATTATTTCTCATTAAAGTTTTTTCTACTTTATTTTTTTTTATTTCTATTTTTTTTTTTTATTATATTTCCATGTAATAAAAATACTTGATAAAAGTACTTCTAGAAATTGAAAATAGCCTACTTTTGTATTTTTTGTTTTTGTTGTTTTGCCTATCTTCTCTTATTCTTTTTTTTTCTCATTTGGTTATAACTACTTTATTTTTATTATTATTTTTATTTAGTTTTTTTTTTTTTTTTTTGTTATTTTTATTAAGATTAAGTATTCCCATGTCTATAGAACATGTAAAATTTTTAAAGACTAAATTTAGTAATCAATCAATTTGTGTCAATAAAAAATTGCAAAGTTCCGAAAAGGAATTCTAATTTGAGTATGAAAATGAATTAAAAAAAGAATTGTAAATATTTCAAGCTTATAGAAATAGTTGTAATGTAGTTGTAAAAATGTAGTAAGCTAGAATTCAACAAATTATCAAAATTCAAGATGTATAAAATATTTATCCGCCCAGTAGAAACAGAATCACAACTATTGAAGTATAGTAGATTCAACAGACACACGATGAGCGACCTGATCATGACCTAATATCTCTTTACACATTTTTCGTTGCTGAACTAATTTATCAATCAGAGAAAATTCGGGGTGAATTTTTTTTTTATATTACATTGTTACTGTTGGACAAATGAGTGTTTTGTTGAATTGTATGAAGCTGTTCTAAATAAAGAAAACAATTGTTTGATCAGTAAATATATAACTGTTATCTATACAACTTATAAAGTAGATCTCTCATGAACGAAATCCTGCTGTACCTAAAAATAAATTGTATTATTAATGCTTTTCAAAAATTTCGATTTTGTTGTGTAATGTTGAACTATTTGAGCTTGTATGATCAACAACTAAAACATGTAGATCATACGATGCAACATAAATTGACTATGATTCAACAAATGAAGATCAAAATTACACAAAAAAAAAAAAAATCGTAAAAAAAATAAAATATAGAAAATACTTAGGTATTGAACTCAATATTCGAACATTTAGTATAAAAATATACAATACACAAATTATGAAAATTACAAAAATGATCTTGTTTAAATTATCTAACTGATTAAAACATATTTAGCAAGTTCATGTAAATTGGTAAAATCCATCGTAGAGGAGTAAATTTAACAAAAAAATTTAATTTTTCATTTATGTACAGAAAAATTCAAATCAATTCAATTCAATTTTATTCATTCATTTTCTTCTAACATTTCATTACAAAGAACTTAAAACTACTCCTATCTACAAAATTAAAAGAAAACAGTGACATTTTTTATTTTTATAAAAGAAATAGTTCCAAACATCACTTCTTACAACATAAAATAGCTTAAAAAATAGTTGTGGAGTTTGGGATCAATATGCAATACATGTTCGTAACGTAAATGCGTAATACATGTTCGTAATACATGTTCGTAATATATGTTCGTAATACATGTTCGTAATACAAGTTCGTAATACATGTTCGTAATACATGTTTGGAATACATCTTCGTAATACATGTTCGTAATACATGTTCGTAATGCAGATTCATAACACATGTTCTTAATACATGTTCGTAATACATGTTCGTAATGCAGGTTCATAATACATGTTCGTACATAGATAATGTAAATTATTGTAATAAAACTTGTGCCCAGACAACATTTAATAATAAATAACTTCTCCAAATAATGTTTTAAATGGAATGCTCAGAGGTGCGCGTTTTATCGAAATATCAAGAAAAACAAGAGAATAGATATAATAGTTTTAGCCGAAGTAAATATTAAACCGAAGTACAAAATATGATCGTTCAAAGCAAAATATTAAGCGAAGATATAGGTAACGAAAGAAGGATTTTTCCACTCTACTGATTATGTCCTAATTACCGGGTTGCAAGATAATGAAATAGATAATTTAATTGTTCACAGATACAATTTGTTAAAAAAATATAAATGTAAAGGGTTAGTAATTAAACGATAGTTTCAATAGGTGTGCCAATTATTAAGTAAAACAATTAATCGTCCTAGTAAAAAAAATATTTGCTTTATAGGCGAAACAATAATTTTATTTTTCAAATTTAAACTATTTTTGATAAAATAACAAAATCGGTCTTATGACGTCACACCTCTACTTTAAAAATTTTTATGTGAATTTTGATTACATATTTGATTTCCAAAGTTCGTCACTATATTTTTTTTTTAGTTGAACTTATAAATATACATTTACATATATGTAGATACACTATTCGAAATTAAAAAGTGCATCGTTTACAGTTTGGCGCAAGAATTCAATTTTTGCACTAAAATTTTAAAAAAAAATATATATTTTTATTCAGTAGGGGCTGTTAAGAATTCAATAGCAATTAAGTACTTGTTTAGTTTGGTTTTTGGAAATACTTACTTACTTATTCAAAAAATGTATTTTAGTTATATTATAACTAATTTAATAACAATTACAAACAAAAAATAAATTATTTTTAATTAAAATATTTTACGTTTTTAATAGGTGCAAAATACCCATATTTAATTTATATAATATTTTTAAATTAGCTTTGACCCATTTATGGATTATTTTTATTCTCTGTTGATCTGAACATTAATAGAACTTTGAATTAATTATATAAAAATAAAAATAAAAATTAAATTAAAAATAAAATAAAACAAATGAAAAAGAAAAATGATATGATAATAGTGTGAATAAAGTGAAGGTTAAGAATAAAAGTACGTATAAAAATAGTCGTGTACTTCACATGATTGCCAATTTTAAACAGAAAAAAAAGAATTATTAAAATTATGTCTTTTTTTATTGAAAGGAAATTATTAGTCAGAAGGTTCAACTGTAATGTACTTTAATTAAATTTATACAAAAAAGAGTGAAAGTTTGCGAAATTTTTGAAAATAGAAAAATTTGTAGGATTTAAGTTAAATCAAAATGTATAACATGAGAATTATTGACACTTAATTGTTGTCAGCGGGGTATTAGACAAATAGTTAGTAATACGTAAAAATTTCGATAACTGTCATGCAAAATTAGCTCAATAATAGGTTATCGTCCCTCAAATTAAAGATTGTTTGGTTGTACAAACAAAATCGACGAAATTAGATGAAATTTTGTGTAAGACAATTATTTTTATGTATTATTCAACCGTTGCAAGTAAATTAAAGGCACCCGGAGTTTAAATGATATAGTTATGCTAATGTTAAGCTTTATTTAATCGATTTAAGGTAACTTAAGTCAATATACAATTATTATGTTGTATAGAGGGGTTTTTCACCACGATGCTTTAATTGGGTAGTTGATCGAGTTGATCGGGTTGATCGCAACAATTGTTCTATAACGTTTAAGCCTTCAGTACAATATTTTGGTTGGTGGAACTAATTCTTGGAAAATTTTTATTGTCAAATTAATAACATTTTAAAGAAACACTCTGTATGCGTACGTATTATGACAATTAAATTAAATTAATTTTGGCATCAGCTTTTTAATCAGATGTTCAATCATCACAGATCCAGCAAATCAAATAAAACCGAAATTAGCTATTCAAACGCTATAACTACTGGACTACTTAGATAATCATATATAAACGAAGATTTTCACAGCTATAATGGGCACGTTGAATTCATTAAACTGTTAAAAAAATCTGAATTGATGTCATATCATACCACAAACGATAGAAATATAACTTGTATGCATGTTGAAAACTAGCCTTTTTTTCAATATTTTGTTTCTGAATATATCTATTATGAAAATTTGATAAAAAATGATAAATATTATTTTTTTGAAATTTCAAAGCTATGATGACTGCATCCTAGCTGCTTTTTACGTGTTTTTAATATTGGTATACAAATTATTTTCTGTCCTATGTCAGACTGATTATTTTTTTTTTTTTTTTTTTTTTTTTTTTTTTCGTAGGTCGGTGGTGAAAACCTTTTATAGGTATCTTGAAGGGTCCGCACTTCAAGGGTATGTGAGACTCCCATGATCTTGTTCGGTCTACTCACCAAATACACCACCTCCTTTTCCCATGGTGAAACAAACCCGGAACCGCTTTCGCATTACTTCAAGTTGGGCCGTGCTTGTTCCTTTTTTTTAATTTTCTTTTATGATTCTTCTTCTAGGTCCTCTAAATATCTGAGCTCTTTCTTCCTGCGTAGTATTAATTCTATGTATTTAGCTATTGCATTCCATTTTTCTTGGTTTTCAAGCATTACAGAAATTATATTTTCTGATGTTAATTCTCCTACTGCTACTATTAAAGATTCTCTTTCTGTTTCTGCTAAATCACATTCGACAAAAGTGTGATGCGCTGTGTCATGTGTTGCGCTGCAGTGACTGCATCCTGGATTGTTTACTTTGCCCATCATGTAGAGGTAGGATCGAAAATATCCGTGGCCTGATAGGAACTGAGTGATGTAAAAATTTACTTCTCCATGGTGTCGGTTAAACCAGATTTCTACTTGTGGGATTAATCTAGCCGTCCATCGCCCGTGCTGATCATTACTCCAGTGTTCTTGCCATCTTGTCATCGTGTACCTTCTTTCCTCTGCTACAATGACATCTCGGCTCGTTGCTTGATCCCTTATATATATATTTCTTCGTTCTTGCGCTAGCAAATCAATCGGAATCACGCCCGCGATTACCATGACCGCCGAATGTGAAACTGTTCGATAGGAGCACGCGACTCGGAGAGCCCCTCTTCGTTGCACCGCTGCTATGCGTTTTTTACAATACCTCTTGTCCATCGCATGTGCCCAGATTTCAGCTCCGTATAGAAGGATTGATTCTGCGGTTTTCATAATGATTCGTCTTTTTTCTGGTTTGGGTCCTCCAATGTTTGCCATAAGTTTGCTTAGCTTGATTGTAGCTTCTGCTGCTTTATCTGCTACTTTTTGGATTTGTTGCCAAAATGTTAGCCTTGTATCAATAGTAACTCCTAAGTAATTTGCTGATTCTTTGGTCATTATTGTTTCTGGACCTACTTGCATTGGAATTATAGTTGGTATTCTTTTCTTAGTTAACATAACGATTTCTGTTTTTGCCGTTGCTAATTCTAATCTATGTTCCCTCATCCAACTATACACTCTTCTCATAACTTGATTCAGCCTAATCTGTGATTCTGCTATATCCCGTGCCGTTATAATAGCTGCTATATCATCAGCATAACCTACTAGCTGTATATTTTCAGGCATTTCCATACATAATAGACTGTTGTACAGAACATTCCATAGTTCTGGTCCTAGTATTGATCCTTGTGCTACTCCTGCCGTAAGATCCTTTATCCTCTTTCCATCTACCGTGTTGTATATCAATCTTCGCTCGCTTAAGTAATCTATTAGAACTTTCAGAAGGTACGTAGGTATAGTAAACTTATTTTGTAATGCGTCTATGATGTCAGTCCATCTTGCCGAATTAAAGGCATTTTTGACATCCAAGGTAACAAGTAGAACTATTTTCCTCGAGTGATGTGTTTCCATTCGTGTGGCTTCCGCAGTTTCTGTTACCACCTTGATAGCGTCAACGGTCGACCTTCCCTTTCTGAACCCGAACTGTGTGTTCGCTAATCCACCAGCTGTATGAATTGCTGCTTGCAGTCTTGTTTTTATTAACCTTTCGAAGAGTTTCCCGGCCGTATCTAACATACATAGTGGCCTGTATGACGATGCTGCTCCTCTTGCTCCTTTAGCTATGTCAGACTGATAGGATGCAGAACAGTGACGATGATGAATAATCATTTATAATCATTAACATATTATTATAATTTTTCTTTTGAGTTTTTGGTGTAACCATCAACTAATTTTAAATGTCAAAACCTGCATCTATTGTATAGAATAAACTTCACCTTTATATTGCATATAGTTTCTATTTTCTTCTAGTGATTATCAAATTATATTCCCAACTAATTTCAAAGATATTTTAAAAGTTAATAAAATACTTTTAATAACATCCATACCCTGAGTGGAATATAAACCCATAACTTCTGGTTAGTAGGCAGATGATATAACTATTATACGTAAATATCGATCGGTGTTTCTAATATTTATCTCGACTTACGAAATTCACAATTGTTTGCATTAAGAAATATCCTGGAAAAGACACTTGAATTCGAAATCGGCCTACATTATTTTTTTGTACAAGATCGCATTGAATATAAGGGCTTAATTACAGATTTTTGTTCTACAAGATGCTATAAGAATTAGGCTACAGATAAATAGCAATACCAGATCTGAAAATTTCAAGTCTTATAGCATTTTGTTAACTTACTAGGTATTTGATTTGTTGATATCAACAAGAAGTTCATATAAATATTCAGTAAATAATTTTAACTATTTTTCTGTAAATTAGTTAAGCTTAGTATGATTAATTCAAAATTTAAGTCCAACTTAAACTCAAATATTATTATATACTTATGTAGTTAGTTGGCTTTTAAAAAATAAAAAAAAAATCGTATTGTTCGATTTAAAAGTGTTCCGATTTTTAAAAAACGAAATTGCTGTATTGTATGTTTTTTTTTTTTTACTTAAAATCTTAAACGATTATTATAATTAATTTTAACTTTCTTTTATTTAAGAAAATTCAATATCACGTCACTGTTGTTTAATTCTAGATTATTTAAAAAAAAAAAAACTAGAATTTTACTTTCACACATACATATACACTTACACTTATACGAGTTATAATCTAAGTCCATTTAATTCAACTCTAAACATTTTTTTTTTCTGTAATAAAAACGAGAATAACGTGAGATGACTTGTACTATTTATGATGCTATGGAACCAGAATATGTACCAGAGACAAAGAAACCCTAAAAAGTTATGAACAAAAAATAGTTGAAACAGCTAAGAAAAGCACATTTATGTTATGGAAAACCTAAGAATGAACTAAAAATAAAAACGACAAAAAAAAACTAAACTTTGGAGAGTTTTTTTTTTGAAGAATTTTTTTTTTTGTTTTTGCTTAATAAGCTGAACTTAGCAGTGAATAAAAATTTTTCTCAGATTAAAGTATTTTCAATTCTTCTTCGTTTTTTATTCTTTTTTTATTATTTTCTATTCGAGTACGTCTATTGAATACGGATGAAAATTTTATATCAGTGGTGTTCAAACTAATAAAATATTCGTGAATTTATTTTTATTGAGTAACTAGCCAACCCAGGCACACTTCGTCCTACCAAAATACTGATTCGTAGCTTCTGGTTTAGTGTAAAACTTGAATAACAAATAAATAGAATTATTTTTATATTTCAAAATATTTATTTTTCTCATCTTAATGCTAAATCATCAACAATATTGTTGGTGACACCATCATGTGCATCATGTGCTACATTTAATTGGTCATGAAATCAAACACGGATTTTCCAGTTCCAATCCGCATATGTCCATTGTTTGTCCTTGTGATTTATTGATGGTTATCGCAAATGCCAAACTTATGGGAAACTGTGATCACTTGAACTGAAAAGGCACATCATTGGATAGCATTGGAATATGTGGCAATAAAATATTTGCTCTTTGGAATTTTCCATTCAATAAGCTTCAATGAGATTTCCCGCAATTTTTTTTCTAAATAATTTTGTTCTATTGCAAAGCTTTGATGCATTTAGATTCCGAAGCAAAATAATAGGTGAATCAATTTTCAGCCGTAAATTATGTGGTGAAAATGCTGGTAAATCGAGTGAATACAAGAGTTCAGTGGGATAATTTAGAGCTCGCTCTTCTTCTACCACTGTGTCAATTCATTTAAACGAAATTAATTCGCCAGGAAGTGCTTCCTGTATTTTAAAATTGATCTCATAAACTTCAACATTTTTAGCAGCCAAAATCGCTCGTTCGCCGAGCCATTGGTGGTTAGGATAATTGGCGCTTATATAATCAACAATGTTGCAGAAATTTCCTGACAATTTGATAAAAATTTTATTTTCTTGAAAATTAATTTTTCCATTCCTATAATATCCCGCAATTGTTTTAAAAATACTTTAGCAGATAAATCGTTTTGGAGTGTAACACGCATGTTTGTATTAAGTTGCAATTTATGGATGCTTCACCACAAAAAAGATGATTTTAAACATGCGTTGATTTCATTCGCATTCGTTGAAAGCGGAATAAGTATAGCATAAGTATGACGCAGAAGTAGGCAGAATTTTAGAAAATGGCAAAACGTATTTTTGGTTGTTTTTGAAGGAGTATCTAAGTACCATTTTTCAGGTCTGTAACACCTTTGGTTTTTGAAATATTCCTGATGAGTGGTGGGGGTTGTATAGCAGCTATACAAAACATTCATAATATCGGTCCAACAAATAGACATAAGTCAAGCGGAGCATCAATCCAACCCATGATGTAAATATGGTTACGATACGTCTAGTGGTTTAAAAGTTACACGGTGACAAATAAAAGTGTTTAATATTCAGAAACTCTCATTTCTCGAAGTCTATTAATATAAAATTTTAACATTTATAGGGGAAAGGTTGCGAAAAAAATTAAAATGAAACAATTTTTTGAAATCTGTTTGGGTATGAAGTCTTATACCTAATTCTCAATTTATTTCATCTCTAATCTTCGCCGAAATTATTACTTCCCAATACGAATTTTTTGTATTTTTTTTTTCAGTTCATTTTACAACCCTTCATATTATGGCTTTATTTGACATTATATGTGATAGTATAATAAGTACTGACTATAGCTTGAAATATTTATTTATTAATAATTTCAACTGTTTTTGATATTCGATGTAATTTAATTCAAACAATGAATTTATCTTCGACTCAAAAATCTCACTGTAGAACAAAAACATTCCAAACTTTTCTAATATTCTTTAAATAAACTTTTCTAGAAGAACATTTTTCTCGGTTAATAATTTTAATTTTGTTTTTCACCAAGGTATATTTAATATTTATAGATATATTCAATACATACATATCACGCGGCTGCGGTGATATAGGGGACAGATTCCTTTCCGAAATTCATAATTTGATCTAATCTAATTGTTATCCAACAACAAAGTCTTATGTAATATTTTTATAAAATGTTTTTTTTTTTTTGTTTTCAAATTATATCATCCAAACGCAGGTTGAACATCACTGATCTATAAAAATAAACAAATATATATACGAATGAACGAATACTAGCCATTTTTCATTACTTACTTACATGTATATTCTCTTTACTCCACTTTTTTTTTATTTTTTTTTACCTGCTGAAATATAAAAATACAAAAATACAATAATAATAAAATATTTATTATAACTGTACTTTAAGGTATTGTATTACTCTTAAGATACTTTGTAGAAAGAAATAAAAATACATACAACACAAAAGCAAGTAAATTTTTGTTTTGTCTATACAAAATTTTTGCTATATTTTTGTTGCGCTTCTGCTATCGCTGTTTTCTGTTTTATGGTGTTCTTTAATAAAATAAGTATTTTCGTTACATGTATGAATATATGCTTATAATCGTACATTAGAAGTTCATTCAAATCTTTGTTTATATTCTGATGTATATTGTATAATGTATAGTTTAGGTAAGATTTGATTTTGTGTGATTTGGTTTTGAAATTAATGTCAGATTTTGTAGACAAAAATTGGAGTATTCTATTAGAGAGAGAGGAAATGTAGAATTTTAAATGTTTGATTTTAAGAATTGGGAAGTTTTCGTAGATTTTAGAGACTTTTGTGAAAATTGGAGACTTTTGGAGACCTTTGTAGACTTTGGAGACTTTTGTAGAATTTGTAGATTTTTAAAGAATTTTATCATTGCTGGAAATTTGAACTCTTTAAAAACTGTTTGCATAGTTTTGCTGTAATAAATAGCTTATTTTTTTAAATTTTTATTATGGGTTGTTTTTTTTTTGTAAATTTATTTTTATACAATGTTTACAATATTTAAATTCGTTTCGTCAATTTAGAAACTTAATACTGGCAAACCATTATGTTATAATATAATCCTAACTCTTTTCTCTGAGAATGCGCCTTTAAGATATTTTTTGGAGAGTTGGTTAATTTATAAATATATCTAATCAAATTTATTTTATTTAGTACTTAACTTAAATTAAAATATTCCCCACTATTTTAATATGTCTTCGGTACTTCATACAGAAAAATTGGAAATATTTACATTAATGCCCAAATACTTGGAATAAACGATTTGATTACCTGTAAGAATGAATAATGTTGTCCAATAAAGTAATAGAAATCTACAATTTTAAATATTTTTGTTTGTAAAACCAAGTTCTACTTTATTACTACTTACTTATTGAAAGTATAGAGTCTCCGAGCTCTGAACGATTTCATCTAGATGAATATTCAAAATGAATATTTAATATAATTAGTTTGTCTCTCTAAGCTAAAATTTCAAATAACAAATAGTTGACAATATTTTCCTGGTGTTGCTTTGTTGGCATTTTTATTATTTTTGAATTGTTTTTCTTTGATAACTTAAATATACTAAATACTAAAATGTCACTTTTATGTTTCAACTTCATTTTAAGTGCAAACAAAGAATCGAAAACAAAGAAAAAACTAAAATATACACAACAAAAAAATAAATAAAACAAAAATAGAAGCAACAACAGCAAAAAATAAGAGCAGCCACATCAGCATTAGTACCATCAGCACCATCAGTAACAAAACCAAGGAAGGGAATAGCCTTTTTTTTTGTTATTATTGTTTTTATTACTTTTTTTTTCGTTTTCTAAAAACTCTACTTTTCTGCATTGCCAACAGCATTAATTGCGGATGCATCAAATATGGAGCCACCATTATTAGGTTTTATTTTTTTTTACTTTATATTGTTGTTTTAGTTGTCTACAAAAAAAACTCTCCAATTTTGAAGATAAATTGAGAAATTATTTACAAAACAAAAAAAAAAAAAAAAGAAAAACAAACAAAATAAAATAAATTGAATAGAACTTTTGTAATGTAACAGATGTTGTGTACTTCTGTATAAAAGCTACCATAAATAGGTAGATTTTATAAATTTATTTTAATGGTTGAAGATACTACTCTACCAATAACACGAAACATAAAGAAAAGTAAAATAAGTTGATTACGTGAATTTTGTATTTAAACCAAAAAGGACAAAGTGCTTACTAAAGTTATGTTGTTGAAAAAATAAGTATTAAGAATATTTTTTCGAAAATTCTTTCGGGAATTGAAAATGAAGTCAGTAATTACAGAAGGTTAAAAATCTAAACGATTTTTTCAATTAAAATCACATGAGACCTTGGACAAATAAGATTCCTCTGTTTTTGTATTTTATTTAATTAATATGAAAACATTTTTTTTTGTTAGTGTTGAAAATTTTGAAAGACCTAAAAACCTATTTTCATTTCATTATCTTTGAGAAATAAAAAAATAAAAATAAAAAAAAAATTTCATACTTGGGTGGTAGTGTTGTCCTTCTGCTTCACTTACAATCTAACGAAAATACATATATGTATATATATATATATATATATATATATATCAAAATAGAAATTTTTAAATTTTTGGTACGTTTATCACAGTGATGGCATGTTGCTTTAATTAGAAAAAGTAAAGAACATTATTTGTTATATTTTATGTGCACGGTATTCTTCACTATGAGCCACGCCACAAATCAGTGGTGCAAAGATTTTAGTTTTAATTTAAAAATATTTTTTTTGTATTAGATATAAGTAAAAAATTTAAATGTAACCTATTCTTCAATTTTTGGTATGCTTCAAAATATTGTTGGGATAAGTAACCACTTTCGTTTTTTTGTTAACCAGATTAGTGAAAGAAATAGGTAAGACAAATTGATACAATCGTTTTGGGATATCGCTCTAAACAAGAACGAGCTTGAACTACTTATGGGACAGTTACAGAACTAAATATAGTAAACCAAAAGTCAAGGCATTAATGAATTGAAACCAAATAGTTGTTTTCACATATTGGCGGTAGACTTGATAGTATTAGAGTATTGAAGGCATGTTGAAACTCTCAATTACAAAATTCCCAAATTAAAATCCCCAATTGCAAAATCGTCAGATTTAAAATTTCGTAAAAGATTTCACAAAATTCAAAATTCATAATCCCATGAAATCCGCAAAAACAAAATTTTAGTACTGGAATGGGTTGTCACTGATTTTGTCGACGCCGGGTAAATGCAAGCGGTAAATTTATAGTAAAAAATATAAAGAAAAAAATTAATAGGATTTTTGAAGTCGATGGGTGTCTCCCCAGACTTCCGTTACACATTTTTTGAAACCTTTTTTTTTCTTTTTGGGGATTTTGAGGTTAGCAGATTTTTCTATACTTTGGGAATTTCGCATCCGAAGATCTAGAAAAGCACTACCATATTTTGAAGTTATATTTACTGATGTGCACATCATAATATTTTAAAAACAATAATCGCGAAGGAAAAATTAAGTGAAATCAAGAGTAAGGAAGAAAGGTATCGTTATTGAATACTGTTGAGTCAGTGGTTCAATAGGTTTCGAAATGCAGCTGATCAACTATCTAAGTAGAAATAATATTTTGAAGTTATCTTAACTGACACTCCTATCATAATGATATGTAAATTGAAATAAATAGAGCCACAGAAAGAAAAAGTAGGCTATCGGGTTTGAACTAAAGATCATTCATGTTTTGAAATGCACCTGATCAAATATCATAACTATATACAAATAATATTTTGAAGTAATCTTAACTTATGCTTTTATCATACTGCCATGAAAATTAAAATAAATAGAGATGCAAGAAGAAGTAGACTGTCACGGTTGAGCATTAAATTCTTCATGTTTCGAAGTGCAGTTGATTAAATGAAATTCGCGATCATTATAGCTAAAATCCACAGCTTACTCGGCACACGAAGAATACAGCTTTATTCATCTCTTGAAATCAATGACATTATTCAAAGTTATTCACATCATTAATTACATGCTATTATCACAGGTGCAGGCAGGTTTCAGACCAAACCGAAGCTGTGTAGACCAGGCAAATACTTTACGGGTCATAGTTGAACAATCAGTGGAATGGAATGCCCCACTATATCTACTATTCATAGATTTTAAGAAAGCATTCGACACAGTCAAGAGATGCGCAATATGGAGAACACTTACAAAGAAGGGAGTTCCTGAAAAAATCATCAACATCATCAAAGCGATGTATGAAGATGCAGAGACAACAGTTCAACACAGAGGTAAGATCAGTGATCCATTCTACACCAATATAGGAGTTAGACAAGGATGTCCACTATCTCCACTTCTCTTCAACACAATACTAGACGACATTCTAAGAGAAGTTTGCACTGGAATAAACGGAATAGAATGGGATCTCTTCGGAAACTTAGAAGACTTAGATTACGCAGATGATGTATGCCTCATATCAAAAAATCAAAGGGACCTACAGAACAAAGTCAACAGATTACAGGAAGAAGCAAAGAAATCGGGACTGGAATTAAATATCGAGAAAACCAAAGCAATGAGGACAAACAATAGTTACAGTGAGCCAATAACAGTGAGTGGACAACAGATAGAATACGTAGAAGAATTCAACTACCTGGGTTGCATTATAACATCAAGAGGAGGTGCAACAGAAGATGTCAACAGCCGTATAAATAAGGCAAGAAGAACATTTGGGAGCCTAATGAAGATATGGCGGAGCAACCAAATATCGAGAACAACAAAGCTAACAATATTCAGAGCATGTGTTAAGTCAACATTAATATATGGCAGTGAAACATGGCTCACTTCGGTCAGAATCAAACAGAAGCTACAAGTATTCATCAACAAGTGCTTGAGAATTATATGCAGAATATTCTGGCCGGCAAGAATTAGCAACGAAGATTTATGGATGATAACTGGAGAAGAACCTATCAACAGACAGATAAATAGGAAAAAATGGAAATGGATAGGTCATACACTAAGGAAATCAGAAAGTGATATAGCAAGAAGAGCTCTAGAGTGGAATCCACAAGGACAAAGGAGACCCGGCAGACCATACAACACATGGAGACGCACAATCGATCAAGAATTAACAGTCAACAATTATACCTGGGACGATATTAAGGAAGTAGTACTCAACAGAGAGGAATGGAGGTTCACTATCGAAGCCCTATGCTACCACGCGGAGTAATAGGAGAAAAAAAAAAAAAAAAAAAAAAAAAAAAAAATCACAGGTGCAAATAGCTCAAGAGATATTAGTAAGGGTGACAGATTTTTACAAAAAAAAAATTGATTGATTACATCGGGCTGTCTAGAAACATCTAAATTTACGAAGAAAACGTTAAAATTCGTTGTTTTTGATAATCAGATTTGTTTTTAGTGATATGTTTAGATTTATGGAATAAAAGTCGAGTTTCCTTTCACTAATCATTTGTGCAAATATCGATATTTCGGAAGCAACTTACTTACTTCATCAGTGCTTTGCGACTAATTTTAAGAATCTTAAGAAGTAAGTTGCTTCCGAAATATCGATATTTGCAAAATAAATACAAATGATTAGTGAAAGGAAACTCGACTTTTATTCCATAAAGTTAAAATTCGTGTTATTATTTTTAATTATGCTATTCAGATATTATACAAAATGAAATGTTTAATAATGATTTTATGTCGATTGCTAAAAATAAAAAGGTGAATCTGAACACCGTTTTGGTATGCAATCCTTTAAACTCCCTAAAAATTTTTTCAATTTATTTTATTTTATTTTTTGTTTTGTTTATTATTATTTTTATTGTTACATAAGATTGGAATTTAATTGAATTTGAGTGCACTTGGTGTGACGACAACTTTCAGAGAATTGTGTCTTGTGTCATTTTATTATTTTATTTTATTTCAATTTGTTTGTTTTTATTTTTTTTCGGTTTTTTAAATTAATTACTATGACTTCAAGATTCTCTTTCATTGGAGAATGATACAAAGAGGCGGCGGCTATGATAGTGTGCTATTGTGCAAAGTAGCAAGTGAAGCGTTATTCCTGTATTTGTTTTGTTTGTGTTTTCTATTTTTTTTTTTTTGTTTTTATTTTTTTTATTTCTTGTTTTGGAAAAAAAAAATTCATATGAAGAGGAATTGTAATAGTTTTTTTTTTATTAATTTTTGTTTATTTTTATATTTTCTAGAGGAAAAGAAGAAATTATAATTTTTTTTTTTAAACTGGAATTTTCTTATTTTTTTATTTTTAGAAATGTCATATGGTTTTAAATTTTAATTAAAATACAAATTAGTTTTTTATTTTTATGTTTATTTATTTATTTTTATTTGTTTATGAAATGAAAATTAAATTTTATGGTAATTTTATGAAGTTTTAATTTGTATTTTTGGTATTTTAATTAAAGAATTTTTATAAGATTTGTTGTTGCAGATTATTTATTTTACGTGAAGAGGTAATGTAGCAAATTTGAGTATATATGTATTCTTCTTCTAGCAAAATCAGTTTTTGTTCATCACCATCACATATCATTACAAATACATAGTCGTCTTGTAATTCAATTTTTATTTTTCTCGTTTTTTAAAAAACAAAATACACAATGGAGATATTTTCTTTTGTGTCCAAAAGATGCTACAAAATTAAACTTCAAAGTTTTTTTTATTGGGGATTTTGTCCGTCTTTTTTATTATGTTTTTGACAGTAACTTAGGTAGAATATCCTTTTCGTGCTTAATTAAGTATGGTACTGCAAGTTTATACTACAATATTTCGAGCATTTATTTATCAAATTACTGGCTTATCAACTCATTAAATGTGGAAAACAGCTGCTATTGTCAGGAACTAAGCCTTCTTTAATAGAATAGCTCCATTTTATTTAAGTTGTTACCAGATTATACTCTCAACTATTTTTATTTCATCGTCTTTTATTTTATCCTAATGATAAAGGGTACTCGATCAGGTCCATAAAGCATTTTTTTTACTTCATCCAGGTGCTCTACCTACTGTAGTATAATCCTAATTCTAGATCATCCTTTATTTCTCGGTCTGCCTTTATTTCTTATTTTAATGTTTCAAATACTTTCAGGTAGTTGAGTGGGGTATGAAAAGAAAAAATCTTCAAAACAAAATATTAAGACAAAATTCCTTTGGATGAATGCAAATTTTGTTTTTCGGGATCTTTGTTTTTTTTTTTGGAATTTTTATCCGCCTCTTCTTTCTATCACTAACATCTTATCTATCACTTGTAGAAGTACATGATATGTTGATCTGTAATGTTCTAAATTTAAATTATATAAATTTATTATTATAGACGATATTAGTTACTGACGCGAAGAAAAAATTTGACACGTCATGTCTAGCTGAATAAACATTTCTTTTAGACGATGTAAGTGGGGCGATACTGTGGTTGAAATTTTATTATGTTGATAGAGTACTGTCCACTTTTTAATGTCAAAAAAGATTATTGGTATACTTAAACAAAATATACCTTAAAATATTTTTGAATAATAAAAGTATATTAGTGTGGACTGTGGAATTAGTTTAAAGTTTTAAGATATTTTTTTATATAAATATTATTAATAAAATTATTATATATATGTATTATATGGTACATAATATTATCTATAATTATAATTGACAAGCATTTAAGGACCTGCGCAGTAGACAGCTCTTCATTTTATTTCGCTTCTATTTAATGAACTCCTAATATATAAATAAGTTGTATATAAAACAATAATTGTATTAAAACAATTGAAAAAGTTTTACTCATATGGTTTTATTATTCAGCAAATATATTATGCATATTATATATGTGAGTTCTTATTAAAATAAAAAACAAAAACAAACAAATCAGCTATTATAATTACTTGCAGTGAACATTATGTGTATTGTACATATGTCAAATAAAAATAAAAAAAATAAATTAATCTGAAATTGTGTACGTATTTATAAAATAAAAACAAAAAAACAAATACATACATCTAAAATAAAAAAATATAAAAACAACAAAAAAACAAATCACTTGAATTCTTCATTTTTTATCTTTTTAAGTAACTGTTTCTAAATTTTGGTTATTTGCAGTAATAATATAGTTTTTATTAAAATTATGTTATATACCTCTTTAATGACAAAATTTTCTATTTTAAATTATTTGATAAAATTACTAATTATCCACTAAATGCCACTTACTATAGGGAATATATCGGAAACGAAACAGTATATGAGGGACGTGTATTTAAATGTACTAAATAAAACTTATTAACCACAAAACTTTTTATTAAACACGAGTGGTTTCTGCTATATCGTACGAAGTCTATGTCAGTACGTAAATTACTGTTTTTTTAAAAACTTTAAATTTGACTTCAACTTGAATTATAATTACTCAACAGGGGCCCCTAGTAAAAATTATAATACACAGTTATATCACTGAACTAGTCCAATATTATAAATATGAAATGCAACAACAGAAGAAAAAGTTATAAAAGGGTAGTAACATTAACAAACATTAAACACACGCGTGACATTAAACTAAAAAAAAATTGTTGCCGATGTAAGAAAATTTTTAGATAATAACATTTTGCAAATAAACTTTATCGAATTATAATATCCCAAATATTTATAACACATTCCTAACCTTTCCTCATGTTGATGATAAGTATTCCTAGTAAATGATTATTTACTATTTTTGTCATCACAAGTCACACTCACTGAACTCCTATAACCTACTTATATATGCCATTTTTCTTTTTACTGATAGCAAAATAATGGTTCAAGCTTAAATTAACCTTCAATCTCGACCCCGACCATGAATTTATTACTTAAATTTATTATAAACGCTGGGTGGCACAGTAGATGTAACCGAAATACCCCAGGTTCAATAGAAAAAAATTTCGGTTATCCGACCTGATCGGAAAAGAAAATAGATTTTAGATCGGAAAAGAAAATAGATTTTCCGACCAGATCTAGCTTAAAAAAAAAAACTCGCATTTTCGACCTGATCTAGTACCCGTTGTCATTAGGAGAAGGTAAACGACAAATAAATAAAGTATGGTATAGAATGGGATAGAAAAACTTGTGCAGTACAGTACCTAATTAAGCACGAATAGGTTACCTAAGTTAATGTCAAGAACATAAAAAAAATGACATTAACAGTTTAATTCTAATTTGCAATAACAAAACTTTAACTGTAATAATAATTTTTACTGATCTATTTATCTTAAAAAATTTTGGTTCAGTTCAATTGGTTCAGTTGGTCATAATAAAACGTTCTAAGTGGTATGGAAATATTTTGTGAAGAAATAAAAGCCATAACGTCCAAATAATATTTATTTTATTTATTTATTATTAACTACTTATTAATTCAAATCTCAAAATGAGTATTAAAAGCTCGTATTATTTATATTTTTATTTATTTATGTTTTATTAGTCTCACTGTTAATAAAAGTGATAGATTTAAACCAATTGATGCTTTTTTAATATAAGACTAAAAAACAAGAAATTTAGAACCAGAGCCCAGACTACCAAAACACTAGGAAAGCATTCCTTTATACAAAATTATTGTAGGCTAAGGTAATGAGAAAAGGGATTTGGACGGAAATGTAGGATGATAGATGAGAATTGGTAGGTAAGTTGGTTCTTTTGAAAAGTTGCAAATTTATAGAAATGTATAGAAATGTGCACTTAAAACTTCCCTGGTGTTGCGGTGGATTTGTTTCAATAGAACAAGTGTCATTTCCAACAAGATATCTATAAAAGAAGGTAGAGAGCTGGAACATTTCGACGTGTGTTAAGAGAAGTATAAGGATTACGTGAACCTTGAAGTTGACAATTAGGCGTAGAACGCAATCAAGGTAACCTATTGAAGTTTGGGGTGCCCCAGCAGATGAAAATTGTACTCCATCTTAGGTACAAGCTTTATATATGTTGAGCAGATCTGTTAGAGAAAAGTATAGGCTTTTTAGAAGTACCTCTGGATATTTGATAAATTTATGAACAACAAAATAGTTCCGCACAAGTCTTAAAGTTCGATCAGCGATCAAAAATTCTGAAATCATAAAACAATCACTAGAATTTCACTAACTATTTTTATACCTTTTCATTAAATTCATCTCTTCCTTTTTTTTCTTCTTATTCTCTTTACCCCATTCTATCTTAAATTTCTGTTGCTAATCAAAAAAAAAAAATACTTAAATCATATCAAAAATGTTTACGTTTCCAATTCTTATATTTTCTATATTGAATTGAATTTTTTTTTTATGATGTCATAAACCTTTAACGTCATAATCCTATAAATATCCTTAAAGAATCCTCCTAACATCATCAGAAATTCATAAATGAATAAAAAAAGAAAAAAATAAATAGGAAAAATGAAAAGAAGAAAAAAATCGATTTCTAAGTACCTACTAACTAATGTCGCGTAAATTTATACTTACATTTACAACTGATATTAAATACACATGTGAATTTAGTATAAATTTATAACTATAACGGTTTCATATAGAAATGTCATTTGTTGAATGAGTCACTTTACAAAATGAAAATTATTAAAGTAAGTATTATGTGGCATTATATTATTAAACTGACGTCTATGTTTATTGATTTATTAAGGGAGAAAGAAGGATTTACAGTCTGTTTGAAATTCCCTAAAGCCACCTTTTCTTACTAAATACAATAATTTATTTTCTACTTCTCTTTTAACCAACAATGGTGCCATTCGTATTATGTATATTATACATATATAACAAAAAGAGCAATTATTTTTGAACTTAACATTTTATGAATTAAAAATGTAAATAAAAAAAAAATTGTATTTATTACAATTCTGTAAGTTTTTGTATTCCATTCCATTGTATAAAAATTGTTTTTGTTTGTATTTGTGTACGCTCCTTTAATTGATTTGAAAGCTTAAAGAATAAAGTTTATTGAACTTTAAATATTTAAATATTGACGCTTAATTAAAATATAACGGTAGAGTAGTTAAGGATGGGATAGACATTTGAATATGAGTGAATATTATATTTTTATAAAAAATATTTCAATTAAAATTACAGTAATATACAGTTACATATTTGATTTATAGGCATATATTTTGACAGCTTATTTTGATATTTATATATATTTTGACAGAGTGATGGTGAGAAACATTGTAATTGAGTTGATAGAATGTACATATAAAGATTTCATTTTCGATAATGTTGTTGTGTATCTAACTACAATTGCTTTATTATCTAGTTTTTATTCCACTGACTTATTTGACATCTTAATATAGATTTTAAAGCTATTTATTGATATAATTAAAAATTTAGTCTACGAGTTATAAAATAATAATAAAAATAGATATACTTACTTAATATTGCTAACTACGAGTTATAAAATATGAAATAAAATTACTAAAAATAGATATAATAATAATATCTGTGAGTTATAAAAGATGGAATTAAATTACTGTAATATTAAATTATATCAAATGAATTTGATGAAAATTAGAATTTTTCTGACTCATGTATGCTATCATTGATTTGCATAATTAAAAATTTAGTCTACAGATTATAAAATAATAATAAAAAAAGTTATGATAATTGCTAACTACGAGTTATAAAATATGAAATGAAATGACTAAAAATAGATTTAATATTAATATCTGTGAGTTATAAAATATGGATTGAAATTACTGTAATATTAAATTACACCAAATGAATTTGATAAAAATTAAAATTTTTCTGGCTCATATTAGTTACCATGTATATTATCATTGATTCGCATTAATGGGAATTCCATTGCAGCTAACATATTGTCGGATATGAAATTTAAACATTTACGCTAATTGAATTTAATACATTGAAAATTGCTGAAAGAAAAATCTTCTCCATCAAATCTATATTTTTACTAAATTAGAAAACAGATAATATATAGAGGAAAATCTAACAACCAACTATACTTAATGAGTTGAAAAATAACCATAATATTGAAATTTTATTAAATAATAATTAAAATAATGCTAGAGAACAGGCACCGGTTTCGAATATTTTCACATTGCAAATTTTGTTTGAAAATCTTGTATAACAAATTTGATTAGAAAATTTGACAAATAATGCGTCAAGGACGTCTACTGAATTGTTATTCAGCTGAGTAAGGTTTTTTTTTTTTAGCTGAAGCTACCTATGCAGTTAAAAATGTTTGCCTGCCAAAAAATTCAAAAACTATACTACACATAAGATCCACATTTCGAAAGCGAAAAGGACCTATAAAGTTGGGCTACAGATTTATCTGTAGGATCAACTGTTAAAATAAATAAATAAATTAATAAACTATACTACAAAATCGGTAGAAAAAATCAGAAATTCATTAAATCAATAACAGGCCATTATCTGTTTAAGTAAAATAAAGTGAACCATAAAAATATTTTGAATTATTTTGAAGAATATATCGAAGAAGAAATGATAAGAAACTTGTTACGTTAAATGATTTGTTTTTGTTTTCTCAGTATTTCTCTTTATAATAAAAATAAAACAAAAATCCTCCATATTTTCCTTTGGTAAATTAAAATTAATAATAATCATTTTTATAAATAAATTTGAGTTGAACCCGAATTTTCATAAAAAAAAAAGTACTTCTTCCCATTTGAAAATTTCGATTTCGGCCAATTTCGGCGAATTTTGAACTTAAAAAGCCATTTTTCGGTTCTTCCCGGAAGTTAAAAATATCACCAATTGATAGAGCACCCTCGCCTCGATTTAGTTAATAATTTTTATTTTAAATTTTAAAATAACGGCTCTTTCCCCTCTTGAAAAGCTGATACGCATGCTCTGCAAAACCCGGTATATAGCTGGGTATATAAATGAGGAGCAAAAATTTTGAAGCTTAATACCTGACGGTCAAAGCAAGAACTTAATTTTTATTTTGTTCATATTAACAGCGTACTACAAAGCAAAATTTTTCGTATTTACTATTTTTCTACAACAACAAATTACATGAAACAAATATTAAGTTTTTGCACAACTGAGCAACAGCATACGTAGCTTCAGACAGTATGAATAGTAGATGAACTGGATTTTTAATATTTTTTTATAGACCTAGGATTTTATGAAATAGTCAAAAGCTTTTGTGACTGCGGAAGGCATAGTTACTTTGCGAAAACCGAGAAAAAAGAAGGGTACAAGTTTCATGGAAGGTTAATAAAAGTTTGAAGTTGTTGGAATAATGTGGTTGATGAATATGGAGTAACTATATACCTCCATGGGAATTTCCGCAATGGAATGTAATTCCACATTTTAACGTTCTAACTATATGACCGAATTTCTATAATCAGTTGAATCACTACAGAATTTCTACGGTGTATAGTATTTGTTACCTCTCGCGCTTCACTTAGAATTGCTTAAGAGGTGAAAGATGGAAGTAGTGATTGTAAGATTGTAAATAACGATAATAATATATTTTGTACTGTTATTAATTTCAATATAATTAGATATATATAATATACATATAAAGGTGTATAAAGTATATAGAAATAGAATCTACAATTCGAAAGGCATCAACTATACAAATTAGATTACATGTCTAATGAAAATATCATTGCTATTGGAAAGTTTACACAAAACTTAGATAATGTAGTATGATGTCAGTTGATGTAAATTAAGTTTTGACTAACTACTTTATATGCTGTTCTCATATTTATTTGTTCAAATGTTTACTTAATTTGTTTGTTGTTTTTCCCTTTTTATTTGTTTTTATATTTTTTTTTTCTTTTTAATTTTTTTACGATAATAAAATGATGCGATTCATTAAGAACGTTTTACAATTTCCGTTCGCGATTTTTTTTCTCTTTTTTATTTTTTTTATTTATATCTTATCCAACTCTATGTGTAATTTAAAAACTCAAAATTAAAAGACTACTTAACTTAATTTATTCCCATTGTATTCAAATAATGAATTGACTTAGAGATAGTGACATTAAGTCATGTTGATGATGATGATGATGAAATCACACACAAGACATCGTTTATATTTTACCTGTAAAAAAAATGTCAGGTAAATGAAATTAAAAAATAAAAAAAAAAATTAGTTAATGTTTGTATTTCAACAGGTTGTGTATTATAAATTTACTATATTGTATATTATGTGTATATAAATAATAATAATAAAAACAATTGATAATTGTTTGTAGAATGTGGGGATTTTTGGACTATTGTTTTGATTGTTTTTTTTTTATGGCGGTATTTTTTTTTTATATAATTGTTCTTCAAGAAGTTCATATAGAGTTAATATTTAATAGTAATGCAATGCCAAACGGTGTTTAAATTTTTATATTAAACCTAAATTAGGTCAGGATGTGGGTAGTTTTTAATGAATTATGTGTTTGAATATTCGTTTTTATTTAAATGAAAGATGTTGGTCGGCGGATCCTAACTATTGTTTAAAAATAAATTATTTTATTTTTAACTTTTTAATAACTAATTTTGAAATTTAAATCAATCGAAAATTTATTTTAAATTACCAAACCTATATAGTGGTCAATTGCAGTGTGTTTCAGGTGGAAGTGAGAGCGATAAAAGAAACCCAACCCCATAAATTGGTTTATAAATTTATCATAATATCAATTTAGCAACAATTAGATCACAAGAATCGATAACCATCAATTACAAAAATCCACGGTAACATTTCTAGACGAAATGGAAATTAGACGAAATACTGAATCGAGTCATAGTTTGGTAGTGGTTCAGCCTTGAAAAACCTTCCAGAAATGAGCAATCGGGGCACAGCCCGAGCTTCATATAAGCTATTGATTATTGACTAACCTAACCTATTGACGAATAAGGAACTATTCCCTTCTCTTAAACAGTTCCAACGATTAAACGATTCAACTCTTAAACGTTCCAAACAAGAGGAGCCACAGGTGCGCCCATTCATACACAGTAGAAATACCTAGATGGCATAAAAAAGGTTACGGTCTTTAACTTTATATAAAATAAGGACTATCAGAGCTTTATATCTCAGATGGTCTAATAAACCTAACTGCAATGTAGTTATTCATACAGTATCATAGCTTTTCTGACCCGAACTGATCGTTAATTGTTTCTAAACATATCGTCATTAACAGGATTAAATATCAGCACGAATAAGTTTTATTACCGACAAGAATACCAAAACGGTCTGGGCTTCCATCAAATGATTTTTAGAGAACCCGCAAAGATAAAGAAAACGATGACTCAATCCTGCTTATTCATTGCCATTAATTAAATAATAGAAAATTTTATCTATATATCAAAATTAAGTCCTCCACCATTGCTTTGTAAATAGTTAGCGATGGTCTTAACGAAATATGATCCATGCGATAGAACAATTTTTGATCTCTTGGTATACCACACAATGGATCTCTATAGTTTAAATGAGCCAATTTTTGGCAATTATTTCTATCTACATAACTACCTGAATTTGAATTTTAAATTGAAATAAAATTATTTTTATCAGTGTCCATACGATAGAAATATTGTTTTTATTTGTATTGTTTGTAAGTATGCTTTTTTTTCATATAAGATATAAAGATCTGGACCAAATATAACCCATTAAAGTATTCCTTTCCAACTATGCTTGTGATACATTTTTCAAAACAGAATAAAATAGTGAGTGTTGGACTGTCATTTTCATCTGAGCCTCGCTTATTTGTACATAACAATTTTACGTATTCGTACCACCTATGTTCGTGATACATCCTTGAAAAGACGAAAAAAAAAGATCAAACTGTTAATTTCATCTTTCTATGTTTCACTCATTGGTGTATAACACGTCCTATCATAATTAACTATGTTATATAATTTTCAATATTCAATTTGATTCTAAATAAATTGTTACTGACTTTTGCCACGTCACACGTCTCATTTCAAATATTTTATTTATTACAATTTTGAATTTTCGTCAAAGATTAAAGTAATTAGACCTATACATAAATAGCATCCTTAACATACCTCTTAAATACGAAATAAGTTACTTTAATTCTGATATACCATTGTATATGCACATTACCCGTGACATCATAAATGTATTGACAACGTCGCTCATACATTGACGTAAGATATTAAATGTCCGAAAAAATTTGTTTACATTGTCTAATGATCGGTAATTAATTTGACAATGTATTCGCGACTCATTTTCACGACACGGGTTATTAAATTATGTATCCCAAAATTTGTTGATACACGGGATAGTTATACAAGCAATAAATAAAAATGATGGAGGAAGAACAAGTTTTAAAATTAAAGAAAAATAAGTATAAATTTTAATTCGTGTCTTAAAAATAAATTTAAAAATGTTTTTTTTTTTTATTTTAATTTACTTTAATTTTAATAGGAAATAGACTCATTGAAGCAATATACTTTTATTAACCATAAAGCTAAAGCACGAAGAAGATTTTTCTACAAAAAAACATCAAAATTGCTTTTTACGAAATTGTCCTTATTACATTTTTCTTTCACAAATATATCTAAGTCAAATATTTTAAAAATTTATTCACAAAATTGATATCCACAAATGAGTATAATATTTTGACATTTAATTTGACGTTTATTTCTGAGACAATGTGTTTAGAATGATCGGAATTGTAAACAAAGTACATTATGTTGCCAACATAATTGTTGTGTTCAATAAACTGTTCTAGAACGTTCTAAAACGTTCTAGAGTAAAAATAGAACACGTTTTTGTGTTAATTAGTTTCCGTTAATTTTCCGTTAATTTCCATTCCGTTGAGCTTTTTTGTCCAAAAGTGTTCTGTTCTGTGTTCATTAGATTGTGCGAAACTCTTTTAAATTGATCTTTTTTGTTCTGAATTTTTTATTTGTACAACTATTTTTGTTGTTGTTTTTTCTTTAAATTTTGACAGTTAAACAAAGAAATTTGAGAATAAACAAAAATTGGAACAAAAAAGTTCAAAAAAGATCAAAAAAGGTGTTCAGTAGATTTTTCTGTTCTAAATGGTTCTAAAGTGTTTGACAGTTAACTGTCATTGTTCAAAACTGTTCTGTCCGATTCAGTTCTAGATCTACTGAACACAACGAATGTTGTCAATTCATAAAATTTTACATATTGTATTTATATGTACATTGTATTGGGTTAAATGTTTTAGATAGAGTTGCGATGTCACCGTACATCAATTTAAGGTAATCTTTAACATTTTGTATTAAAATGTAGTCGGTCCATCAAATTGAAAAGCGTGACTAATATAAATTTATTTCAACAATACGATTTTTTACTATTACCTCATATTTTACTAACTAAATGGTTTCCGTTAAATTGAAAATTCTATTTTGAATAAATTGAATTTCAATGAATTTAAAATGAAGGCATCAGATATTTCAAAAGAGAAGAAATAAAAATAACACAAATCAAAATTAAACTTAAACGATTTATTTTTTAAATTTTTTCGATTACTTAATGCTTAAAATTTTTTGGATTACTTAATAATGTTTAAAAATTTCCGTTAAAGTCTATTTTATAACTACATAATTTATTTTTTTTATCTATTTAACTACTTTTTTTATATTTAGTACTTAATTTAAATTTATATTAAAACAACTTGTTTCCACATATCATAATTTATTCACATTTTTTTTTTATTTTAAATTTTGCAAAAATTAAAATTTATATATTTGAATTTTTGAATAATCATTCGATTAAGATTAAAAAAGCTTCCGGAAATACGCTGTCATTATTATACATTTTTCTTTTTTGGTCTTGTATATTTTGGTATCATAATTCATAAAATAAAAATTAAGAACTAACTTGAGATTTACAAAAAAATAAAAAAAAAAATATACCTAAGCAATAAAATTAATTTAAAAACTAGTTTTAATACTATAAAATTTGAATATGTATCTTGAAATATAGACATTTACAAATTTAATTTTTAATTCTAAAATAGTAATAAAAAATTCAAGAACAATGTCATAATGTCAAAACAACAACAACAAAAACAATTCACAATAAATTTAAAATTACTTGGATCATTTTCAATTCCTGCCTCAAAAAGAAAACACGAACTAAAAAAAAGACACGAATAAATAAATTTTGATCATGATTACTCCAATTTTTAAGATATTTAAAATAATTTAAAGAAATTCATCACCTCCTCTAATCAAAAACGAAAAACAAAAAAAAAACAAAAATAACCCATTAATTTCAATTTCGATTCATTATTCTTGACATGACTTTCAACTTGTCACATTTTTTGTCACATATTATTTTATTACTGTAATACCGTACCGTACCATTCACCTCTTTCACTCTCTCTCTCTTTCTCTATTAATTTACTTATTTAATATTTTAATTTGATTATATTGTTGTTATTTTTTGTTCTCAATTACAACGATTAAAACATCAAATGACAATATAATTTTGAAAAAAAACAAAAACAATAATAACAAAAAAAAAAATGTATTCTGGTGTTGTAAAACAGAAGAGGTCTACAAGAATTAAATAGACAAAGACAAATGACCGCGGGTATTATAATTTTTATTTTTTTTTCTTTTAAATTGAAAAGTTTGTAGAATAATGAATGACTAAGGAATGAAAACACAATGCTTAGAAAATTTTGAAGAAAGGAAAACTAAAAAAATAAAAAAAAAATAAAATAAAGAAGGTGAGGGAGAAAAATAGTTTTTAAGCTGTTTGGGTGTATATATACATAGTTAATTTCTTAGAGTTCATTATCGGTAGACGTTGAACATTTATAATCCAAGTTCGAGGTGAAATAAATGAAGAACACAACACTTTTTTATTTTTGTGTTTTTGTTTTTTTGTTTTTTTTTTATCGATGACAGAGTTACCAGAATTCGATTAACAGACAAAAACAAGAATGATTTTTAATTTATTTTTGATTACATTTCAATTAATTACAAAATGGATTGGTACGATTGGTACGATTTTTGATTACCGGTCTTCCAATTCCAGTATTCGTAGGTGTATCTAGCGAGGTCGTTCAGAAAGACCTATCAACATATCGTAATCATATATTTACAAATAGAATTAAATATTTACAGGGAGCTGAAGACAAGCATATGTAAAATCTGATCGTATCTAACCTATTAAACATAACTCAAAATAATCTAATCTCAGTTTACACTTCAATAAAACCCCTATTAACATCTTACCTATTTTCTACCAAAATGTCCGGGGTTTAGTTAAGTACCAAAACTTCGTATGTTCTTCGTAACTCCATGTTACTCTCAATTTTGACATTTATTCTGTTCATTTATTTGAAACCTGGTTAACAAATTCAGTTCAGTCCTTAGAAATATTTACAAATCCCTCACTGTTATTAGAAGGGATATGTTTTAATCAGTTTCATCATCGGCGTCTTGTGGCAATTATGAAAAAATATCAAATTGTTTAATCTACTAGAAATAGTTCGAATTCCAGAGTCCTAAGATGAATCGCATTTTGAGATGACATATGACATGTCGTTCGGCATCGCAGAATGCAAATTGAGGATTAAAAGAAATCTATGCATAACGATTATACAATCCCAAAACTAATAATAAGACAAAGTGAATAGCTTTAATGCTACTGAGTTGATTTTACCACAATGTCATTCACTTGACTTTAGTACCTTCGAAGTAACTATCGAAATCTGTTGACGTATATATTCTAACTTTAGGCTTTCTCTCAACTTTATTTCAACTTTAATAAATCCTTCTGTTAAGTTATTAGTCTGTGATGACTTTAATCTACTGAAATTATTTTGGGCACATCAGGGGGATTTGATTCTGAATTCTGACTCTGAATATACTTTATTGGATGGCTGTAATTCGTAAAATGGTCTTCAACAAATCTCATCAGTAACCAATTGTATGAATAGGCAACTTGATTTTATTTTTGTACAGATTGGGCTGATTATACTTTTAGTGATCCCATTATACGTTGATAACTTCCCATCCCGTCAGAAAACGTTGATAACTTCCCATCCATCTATACTTCTTTCATATTGTTATAATGGCCCAGTATTACCTGCTTAGGTTCTATCTTATGATTATAATTTTGATAAAGCTAATATTTTTTAGCTCTAAATAATTTTTTTTATCAATTGACTTTGATTATATAACTGCGGATGATGACATCAATAATTGGGATTGGGTTTGTATGTACCCTTGGCTCGTAATTGAGATCTTAGTTCTAGTCCTTCTTTGTTTAGTTATGAAGTAAAAAAGTTCGTTATTCGTTAAGCAAATTCGTTATCTCGAGATTTGTATTTTCTAGATTTCTTTGAATTCTGGATTTGCGATTGAGTTTTGAATTCAGTTTTAAGGTGACAATTACGCTATCTCTAAATATCGAGATATGTACTATTCGACTATTTTTAATTTATGATCAGTTCTGAAGCTAATTTGCGATTTACTAGTTTTAGAATTGTAGCTCTACTAATTTTAAGATTGTGTAATCGTTATTCCTAAGATTTATTTGAATCCCCAATTAACGTTTTAGGGTTCCGAGATGAAATATGTGCCATCTCAAAATGCCATTCATATTAAGATTACGGAAATTAAACTACTTCCAGTAGACTAGACAATTCGTGAATAAGATTTGCACGCCATAGTAAACTTTTACAATGTACTAATTTGTAATTTTGAAGTCTTTATGACTAAACTGATTTGTGATTGTGGTGAAAACAGATAAAAGTTATGTTTTGTGTTTGTATTAGTTTTTAAGGAGACAATAGTTTTTTATTATCTAAAAATGACTCATTCACTTCTTATAATTTTTATAACAAAACGTTGTCGAAATATAAATTCATATACATTAAATATTCCTCCCTTCTAATTAGTCATAACATCTTTGTAGATAATTTTAAGCAAAAATGTCTTTGAGAAAATTATAATAAAAAAATGATATCATTTGTCATCAAAAGTAGAAAATCCCGGAATTTCTAAAAAATCTAATTTTATGTATAATTTTTATATATATATTTTTTTAGTTGATTTATTCTACCTATAAGTCATGTCTTATAGGTAAATCACTAAGACATATATTCTTCCGAATATTACTGGATGTTTGAATTAATAATCGAACTTTAGGTTGAACAATAAATGTCTAAATGTAGCAACAGGGTTAGAATTACAATTAATACCAATTTTCTAATTTATGCTAACACGTTAGAACTAGTTCGAAATGCGGCAAATTACAATGGGTATTAAATAAAAATTTACAGAACAAATAATTCGACATAATCTGAACATGTGTTCAAAACCGGCCCGAACTGAATATAGACAGTAACCAATCAAACATATTTTTTTCTTGTAGAAGATAGTGGAAAACTATGGAATTTGGCGAGAGATATGGACTAAGATTACCAGACTCATAATTAGTAATTGTCGATACTGTCTAATTTTAGTTCGGGCCAGTTTTGGTTACATGGGATTACATATTTTATGTAACTTGGACAAATTGGATAACACAATTAGGCTTTGCCTTATCTCCCGAATGTCAATGTGACTTTTCCGCTGCATAAACGGTTCAATTTAATCATATACCGAAGACTTGAAGCTATTTTTCGTGTATCACATAGATGTTGTGAATTATTTCCAAAATTTACAAAATTAGCTTATTAAACTTCATATATTTAACTACTATATACTATAAACTCACACATCATAACATCCGATCCTCCATGAAGAAATGCGAATGAGGTGAGTACGTTCAATTACCTTGGTAGCATTGTGTCATCAGATGGAGGTGCCGATTTGGATATTGAAGCCCGCATCAGCAAAGCCCGTACTGTTTTCGGGATGCTTTCAAAAATATGGCAGGCAAGCAACATATCACAAAAATAGGAATATTCAGTGCAGGTGTAAAATTCATTCTCATTAGATGCTTGCGAAGTAAACATGTCCAGAAAACTCCAAGCGTACATCAGTAGATGTTTGTGGTACATCCTAAACATTCGTTGGCTACAAACCATTTCCAACAGAACGTTGTGGCAAAAAACAAAGCAAAAATAAATAGACGTGGAAATCCGACAGAGGAAATGGCTTTGGATGGGGAATACTCTGAGGATACCTGACAACAACATCGCGAAACAATGTTTCGAATGGAATCCTCAGGGTGCGTTGGAAGACTCAGAAGAACACCGAAAACAACTATATTAGCCGAAGCAAGTATCCAACAAAGAACGTGGTCACAATTGAAGAGGTTAGTCGCAGATAGGTGTCGATGGATGAGGTTACAGGACATTGATAATATACGATAAATAAATTAATCGTGGTTTAACTTCAGTTGTAATTGGAATTATATGCCATTTTATTTTAATGATGTGGCAATCATCTAATTTATTGATTCTTTGTTCTAAAAGTCCACAACCAATTTTATAAACCTTCTTTTTTCTTTTCTTGTTCTTTGTTAAATTGATGGCGTCTCTATGTAACGGTGTGGAATGTAGAAAATATGCAAATTTCTTTTCGATTTTGGATAATGATTGTATATTGTTGTAGTTGTTTTGATTTGTTTAAAAGGATGGGTTATGTGATAGGTAATTTTTTTTATTTGTCTCATTTTGTTTAAATATACACAAGTATGCAAATTTTACAACAATTAAGGAACTCAGTATAACAATACATTTTTTTTCGCGTGCATCTTAACTATTATTTTTGTTAGATTGTAACACGAACTTGAAATGATTTAAATTATTGGTTAGCGTATAATGAAAGAATATTTTCTGTTTGTACACACACAAACATACATAAATGAGTAAGTGTGTAGAATTTGTTTGAGGTTAAAATTGAAAACAACACAATTTTTAAATTTGCATAAATTTTTAATTGAAATAATTGAAAAAAAATAATGAAAACAAGCAAAAAAAAAAATGTTTTCCTGAAATTTACGGAAATTGTTTTGTGTTGAGGTAGGTTATTGTGTTTATGAAACCTACCTCAATATAAAAACATGTCTCAATATTTTTTATTAAATTTGAGGATAAAATAAAATCAATTTTACTTTGGCTATACTTTAACATTTACTGGTATAACTTCGTTTTACAAGTTTTTTTAAGTCCGCTGGTGGCATATCTTGATTTTTGATAACATATTTTCGTTGATGAGTGGTGACATTTGACAATCTCGGTATAAATAAATTTTTACAGAATAATCCGTGGCATATTTTTTCGTTGTGGATTTTTGTACTAATTAGTTTTTATAACTGTATTATAATACAAAAAAATTCTGCTGTCAAATTGATTTGTCGTAGCATAGTTCTAAAAAACTAAATGAGGATTAAAAAAATATGAAAAAAAAATTACCCTTAGCATATTTAATTGTGCAAATTAAAAAATTATGTAAGCTAAAATTTAAAAATGCTACCGCAGACTTAATGTTGCATGCAACGTGTTGTAATATGTTTGATAACAACCAAAGAGATTTTGAAGACAATTGAAAAAAAATATTTTATAGAATTTAAAATTCGTATACTAAATTAATTCGTGGGATTAAATTATGTATGACATACTCAACAAAATTATGTATGATATACTCAACAGTCCAAGAGAGAATACAAAATGATTTCAAAGATGTTATGTAAGACAAGGAAATAGCATAGCGCACATTTTATTTAATATTGATCTAAAATTCGCGATTACAAAGCGGATAGTAAACAATAGAGGAACAATTATAAACAAATAAAGATAGATATTGGCATACACAGACAACATTGCTTTATTTACGAAATTTAGAATACCCAATCAGAGTTAACAGTGGGGGAAAAATAATAAACAAATAAAAAGTAGCATACGCATGGCACAACATGGCTTAATTTCATTAAATGGCTTGAATTCTGCGAAGGCGGTAAGGATGCTTATCCTATTAATTTTTAGCCTCAAATGAAAAAAAAAATTATGGTTAACGGTGAAAAACGAAATATAATGACTGAAGCTCTGAAACCAAATAAAATTTCATTAACTTAATTACATTAGCCAAAGAAATAACAAAATGTTAATGAAAATAATCATTGCCCAAATCAGAAACAATTTATCCCTAAGATGAAAAATCGATTCACGATTACAATATCGAAAATGTACAAAACTTCATATTTTTAAAAAATACATACAGTCGCACGCTAAGAAAAAAACTTTTATACTTAATATGTACCGTTTAGCTGGGATAGGATACGAGAAGGAAGAAAAATATCTTATAAAATTAACCGTGAATGAATGTTACTTCATAATCGGGAAATACGAATTCGAAACAAATTTTCGTAGCGTATTTTATAGAGTTGGAAATTTTACTCTGCTTTTGTATCGCATTGGAGTACTATTTGAAAGGCGAAAGCAGCGCTTTGATTTCTAGTGAGCATATGTTCATACTACTTTCAAAGTATTTATAAACCTGGCATAGTTTCTAAATTTAAAACTGTGTCCCAGAGAAGTTAAAATTCAAGTTATATTTTGATCGCTCATTAGACGAATAGTGCAATTTTGAACCCGCTCAAGATAGTCTCAGACTTTTTAGAAATATTTCTGATAAGCCAATTTGTGTTTGATAAGACAATTTGTGGTTGATAAAACAATTTGTGTTTGAAATAAAACAATCCGTACGAGCAATTAAATTATATCATAAGGGAATGATCGAAGAAACTGAAGCCAATTTTGTGACGACATTGTCCGTATTGCATAGAATAATATTATTTTTCAGTACAGTTTTAAAATTTATTTTTGTCATAATAATACTAGTTCTATTATAAACTCTATAATTTCCATCATATTTTGACCTCCCATGTTTTACTTTAACACTGCAGCTATTTTCCGTTACAACTCATACATAAGTATATTAATTTTTTAAGTTATCTTCATTAGTGTTAATAATTTTTACATTATGTCTGTTGTAGAAACATTATGTATAAATTGTATTTAATAAGCTGTGTCATTAGCACGTGACCTTAAAAAAACACGAGACTATTTTTGGTAGAAAATAGGGTGTCGCCTTAAATTTGGCATTCGTTAATGATTTAAATCTGTTTTTGTTTTTTGTTAGTGTGTATTTAATTGAAGCCAAATAAATGACGGTGGTATTTTTTTCTTATCATTTTTTTTTAGTTTTTAGTTTTTAGTTTTGTTGACAATTTTTTGACAATTTGCCAATATTATAAAAAAAATAAAAATGATTTTTACAATAATAAAAATAAAATAAAAAATTACCAATTCAAAAATTTGGCATAAACCAAAATGTGAAGATAAAGATGCAATATAATAGAACGGTTATTATTGTTATATTGCTGTTGTTATTTATATGGTAATAATTTTAAAGATATTTCATGAAAATTCCCTTGATATTGCAGATATGTACGTATATTATAGTTATAAGGGTAGGTGATTTTAAATAGATAAGTTTTTTCGTCCTCTTCTTCCAAATGTATTAAAATGTGTCATTTAAATAAATGAAATGAAGGTGAATATGACAACATGTAAATTATTATTATAAAATAAAAATTTAGTTCAATGAGATTCACTCAAAAAAAACTTATTATTTTTTTTCTATTTAATTTATTTGTGGAACATACGAAATAATATTCATAGAAAAATAAATTATGCAATCACTGTCAAAATTTTGTTTTGAAATCTATATTTTGATTTGTTATTATTCATTTTTACAGTCTAATGGTACCTACTCAATATTTTGTTTTCTTTTATACAAGCATTTCGATTTGTATTCTCAATTTAGTTATTATAATCAGTGAATGATTAGTTCGGACTTATAGCCCATCATCATGTCGTTGTAGATTGTAATTGGTTCACATCTGATTATATGACATCAATGTTTGAAATGTTCTATAAGAACTGTCTCTAAAAGAACTGTCTATTGTTCATTGAAAAAATATTTAATGGAGTAATTAGTAGCCAATAGTTTTGATAAAAGCAATTTTAACATCTTATAAAGAAATGCTATATATCTATATATTGATAAGCAAAATCCCTATCCCGTAATACTTAAATGGTATCTGTCAAAATTTCGCTTTATTTCATAACATTTGACATTAATATACACAACGTTAAAGTAAAACAACGAAAAACAGAAGAAATCCCCAAAACCAGAATCCCCAAAACCAGAATTCCCAAAAATAAAATTTTGCAAAGAAAAAAAATCAAAGAAAATTGGCGAAGTTCTGAAGAGAAGAAATATCTCCATTAAAAATTTTGTTTTTGGTGATTAAGTATGCCTTTGCGGATTTGTCTGTGCGGATTTGTTTTTTGGGGATTTGTTCTCGGCAATTTTATTTTAGGGATTTTGGGGTGAAAATTTTGTATCCAAACCCTAAAACAAAGTAAGTTTAAAATTCTAAAAAATGTGACATTTTCATACGTATTTTAAACATGGACATATTGCAGTGCAAAATTACAGATCCCTCAAGATGTTTTTTTTTATATTCACGCATTTTTCTTTCAAAACTATTTTTTTGTCAGATACGTAAATTTGAGTTAACAGGATAGGAATAATAGTCTTCCTGATTATGCATGGGGTCGAACATGGGGTCGATTAATTGTGCATTACCCATTTCGTGCAATTTCTGACTACTTATTTCTTTTATTTCGGTGCAAGGTTTATAAGTTGAGTCGCCTTCATACGGGGCAATCCTTTTTTAGATGTTGCGTTGTTTATGTCAAATCTTACTACGTTATGGATTACAGTTAAGAGTAGCTTTTATAATTTTTTATGTGGATTTTTACGTATTCAACTAGATTTCTCCTTTCTTTTAATATTTTGATTCATTGGTTGGAAGCCAATTGCGTTATACAATTCAGTTTTTATTATACTGCGTGATAAAAATATTTTCTTCAGTATAGTTATGTCGCAAATATCTATTGACAAGTGTTTATGTTTACTGTTTTTTATATTTAAAGTTACAATTATATTAACCAGATTTAAGAACGGTATAATGGGGTAGTCAGGACATTGGATTTGTATATTATAAACTTAATTGAGGATAGACTTCGTTAGAAGTTTGGTAGCATTCCGAAGCTAGCATTTGGTTCTTTACTTTTTGATATTTGTTTTTTACGATAGTTGATGGCTTAAATTTCTTCAATCTATGCTATCCTATTATGTCATACTATCATATTATCCCATCCCACAATGCTATTCTTCAATATATGATCCGTTGGTGTTGTTAGTCATTAATTTTGTCTTCTCCGCACTTAGTTTTAGTTCAGCCTGCTGCGAAATTTTTATTATCCGTTGTAGCTTCTAATCTATGTGAGCCTTTTTTTTTGTTATAAACTTAGCTAATTACTAGATTTTGGACATTTCAGGACCTCTTGCACACTTGCACTTGATACTGGCACTTCGCATTTGCACATTGCGAAAATACTAATTTATCGCACTATTTTTATTTTGATCTGGATTTAAAAGTTTAAGGCAGTAGTTACTAAATTTTTAGGAGTAGAATCAGTATTGCCTTAATACATATTTTTTTTTAGCATTTTTAGGTTAAATTTATTTTGAAAGAATGAGAAAAGTGCTTTTTTCTAGCATTATTTAGCAATGCTTATAAATTTATAGCTATGGCAATATTAGATAAATATTAAATTTTACATCAATGTCATTTGTATTCAAATTTATCCTAACTATATCTGAATCTTATGTCTTGAAAAAAATTAAATATAAATAAAAAATAATAATTAGCTTTTATGTTCTTAAATTATATTTGTTTAATATTTTAAATTATTGTTATACATTTGTAATAACTCTATTTTATAATAAATAACTAAGTAGTCTTTGAATATTCATTTTAATCTCCTTTACAAATTTAAATTTTTATCTTTCTTATTTAGTGGGGGGCGATATTTAGTGAGGTAAAAAAAACGCTTAATTTTGACAGGTAATAAAATGCGATATGACAGGTTTAGTGCGAGTACATTCGAACACACTAAAAAAAATAGGAATAAATGTAGTGCAATTTGACAGATTTAGTGCAAGAAGTCCGGAAACGCCTTTAGTTACTAGGCATATAACTATACTACTACTATACAGTTTAATTTTGATTAACCAACACAATTTCACTTTTATGATACGACAAGACTACTAGAACACTATCCAAAATTAAATTGATCTCAAATATAAATTTTTCTCTGTTTTATCAGCCCCATTTTGTTTTATCACTTACTGTTGTATACCTACTAAAATTTTTTTTTTAAATTTTCAAAAAAATAAATTTGATATGACAACATAATTTTCATTGGGTGGACACAATTGTTTTCAAACAACAATAATGTTTTTTTTTCTGATAATTTTAAAATTTGTCACAAGTAAAAATGTCAAAATGTCTAACAAAAAATTAAAATAGGATAATTTCTTCCGCGTTTTTATAAATTTTTAAATATTTAAAATAAAATTTATATTTTCCGCCGCCCGCCCAACAACAAATTTTGTTACCTATTAAAATATCAAATTTAAAATAATATTTATTATATTTTTTCACTTAATCACCAATTCATGCGTACATTAAAATTTTAATTCATAAATTTGAATCATAAGAAAATTTTCATTTATTTTCCTAAGAACAACAAAAAGAGGGAAAAAAAAGAGAAAAAAATCATGAAAAAAAATTCAAAAATTTATCCAGTCACTTTTAAAGAATTTTAAAAATTTACTCTGAAAAAAAAATGAATAAAAAAAAAAAGACATTTGGCAGGAAAACTTAATTCTCTACACCGAAATAAAAACGAAGTAAGTACTTATTCTCAGAAATAAGTGTGACCAATTTGTGTTAATTAATTTAGCTAAATTTAATCAATTTTAAGTTAATTGTATCCAGGTCTGTGTTTTACCATAATAGATATTTTTGATCTAAATATATTAGATTGGCGAACATTGCTATCTAGATACGTAACCTATATGCAAATAATTTGATATTGAGCTAAATACAAAGTTATTTATTTAATATATATACAATCTACGATTTACTGGTTATTGGAATGTTTTGTAGATCTCTCGCAAAAGGGTTAGGGTATTGGATCAGTCTGTTTGTATATCTGTTTTTACATTTTTTTCAGTTTTTCTCTAATCATGGGTAAATTCAAATCTTTATGTAGATTCATATTTCTATGGTATGAAGGGGCCTGGGTTATGGTACGTAAAATTTTCGTTTTTGCATCTTTTGTATTATTTCGATGAGCAGTACTCCATAACTGATATCCATGGGACCAGCTAGGTTTCAGAATAGCTTTATATAGCAACAGTTTGTGTCCCAGATCAGAGCTGGGTAAAATACAAATACTATACTACTCATTGAGTAAAAGTATTTGGTTTGAAGTATTTGAGTAAAATTATTTAAGTAAAAAGAATTTAAATACTATTTTCAAGTACTCAAAAATCGTATTTGAAATACTTTTTTCAAATAAATTATTTGTACTTTTCATCGCAAAGTAAATACTTTACTCAAAAAAAATATTTTTTATAGTATTTTAAACACTTTTACTCGAATACGACCCAGCTCTGTCCCAGATTTAGTGTAGAATTTTCCCGAATAAGCCAATAAATGCTGTTCGTCTTGAGTTTTAGTTGCTCTTATTTTTGCGGTAATGTTCTTCTTCCAAGTTAATCTTTTGTTTAGGTGTACTGCCAGGTATTTAATCTCGTTTGTATTTAATCTTACGGAATAGTTATCCAATTTATATCTACTGGTGAGCATAATGCCTTTTTTAACGAGAAATTTACATGTAAACTTTTACTATCATTGACCGTCATTTTCCACTTATAGAGCCATTCCTATATCTGCTGTAAATGTTCTTACAGATTTGTACAATAGATATGGTGTATGTGAATGTGGATTGCAGTTTAAAATTCCAATATCGTCTGCGAAGGTGGATGATGATGTGCTTCTGTTTTCCGGTAGATCAGATGTATATATAATAGGTATAAAAATGGTTCTAGTGGCCCTACAATTTAAACTCTAAACAATATCTAAAGAAGGAAACGTTTTATTATATAAAAAAGCATTTTAAAGAGAATAAATACCGTTACGTTAGTTAATTTATTTTCAAATTATTCGAAATTTTTCTGTGTGTGTTCTAATAGCTGTATATGGATTATCTTTACTTTAGTTTTCTACACTTTCTAAATGATTTTCCATTCACGAAAAATTCATAACATTCAATATAAGTACAATCTTCTCAATAAATACATTAGTGTAAAATTAACCTAAAATATGAACAAATAATGTGTTCTGATAACCTTTTCCCGCTGTTCTGAATCTTTAATGATTACGAGTCTCACATTATAAAGACCTAGCGGTCTTCTTTGATAATAAATTGTGTGTCAAACAACATTTAAATGTCATAATTAATAAGTCTAATTCTGCTAGGTTTCATCAAAGGATTTTCTGAAGAATTTAACGATCCATAAGTCCTTAAATCACTTTTTGCGTCTCTTGTTCGCCTTAATCTTGAATGTGCTAGTGAAGTGTGATAGCCTCATTACCTTAATTATATCAAAATGAATTAAGCTACACAAAAATATTTTTTTTACACTTAATGTCGGATCTGTGACAACTTTAATTCATCAAGAATGTATTCAGCATATTATCTTCGATTTCTCCGTCTCTGATGATCATTAGGTTCAGATCGTTGGAGATATTTCTGATAAGTTAGAATATATTGTTAGAAAACATATTTTAAATATCTACATTTATTATGAATCATTATTTTTTCATAATGAAGCGTTGTATAGTGACAGCGATAGATAGCAGTTATTTTGGTTCAGTTTCATAACCAGTTTTCTCAAGTATAATCTAAGACATAGCGAACAAGTATATTTAATTCGTTATAAATTCCAAAATTATTAACCGTAGCGTACCGTATTTACTAGAAATTTTTAATTTCATTGATCACACAATCTGAAAGAGTAGGCATTATTATTTATGGAATAAACTAGGCAAATCCAGAAAATAATAATACTTTTCAATATTCCTATGATTAACTATTTAAAATCTTCAGCCTGGCAACTCTCATTATTTAATTCTCAATTTTTTGGCAAATTTTTGATAGACATTTTTTTTTTCTTCAATTTCTTCAGTGAGAGAGAGAGAGGGCAAAAGATCAGAGATACAATCAATGAATAAAACATAAAAATAAAATAAAAATTCAATCAAATTTTTGCGCCATATAAAACTTGAATATAACGGTATATTAGCGAAAGAAGGAATATAAAAAAGAACAAAAAATCAAAACAACATAGAAATTATATCCGAATTCATAAATCAAATCACGTATATTTTTTTTTATTTCTTTTTTTTTTTTTATTATATTCCGTTTTTATTCATCTAAAGATACTTATTTACTTGTAATAAAATCTTAAAGATACAATGACATTGCTACTGGTTTTTATTCTCCCATCATTGACAATCAAAAAAGATAATAATAAAAAAATCTATTTCTTGTTTTTTTTGTTTGTTTGATTTTTTTTTTTTTTTTTTTTTTGCTTTGATTCATTAAAAATGCGTCTGCAGTATAGCTTCTTTGATTAAATGGGACTGACTGGTTGACTACTACAAATGAATATAACAAGTATATATACTCTTATGTAGGTATATACTACTGGAACAAACCTACAACAACAACAACAATAAAAATAAATTTTTTAATTTATAAACTCTAACTGAAATGATGATCATGGTCTGTTCTGGTTCTTATCCCTGTTTTGAATGTCAAGTACTTATTGCATCTTTTATTTTACATTTAATGCGACTGTCATGATGAAGGAGCCTATAATCTTTAAATTTTTTATTTATTTTTTGTGTTAGTTTTATTGTTTGTTTTGTTGGCTCTTGAAATGTGCATCCACAATGACTACCACCCGATATATTATCAGATTGATTATTGCCACACTTACTTGAATCAGAGAAAAATATATTGTGTGTTAAATATTATATACAGTACTGATCATTTGAATAGAATATGATGTAAAGTGAATTGCATTTGTAATGTATATCCAGTTCGATGTTGCACCCGTTCTTATTGAAATTATAGGGATGTAATATTATATATCGGATGAATCTAAGTTTTAATTAGAAGAGATTCGAATTGACAGTTGTTTTGCAATATATGTAATGTCAAATAAGTTATTTACTCGAATAACATTGACATATAGGTTTGGTGCATGAATTTCGTAAATTGGGTATAACCAACGGTAATTGCTAATGCATTTTGTTTATTGGTAATTATTGACTTAGTGTCTCTACAAAATGTACTCTCATGCTGATTATTCTGCTAGGGTTAGAATAATGAATGTTGCTGAAGTTATATTGAAACGTTTTGAAATGTTGCTATTTTCGGTTGACTTAGCATATGGGTTTGTAGATATAGGTATCAAAATTGGTACAGCCGGTGGATCTAGTTAATGAAACTGAGGTGAAAATGTTTCAGTGATGGTCAAATTGAAAAATGGCAAGATATCAGGGTGAATCTATATTAAAGAGAATAAATAATCCAAAACTAATTTGAAATTTAAATCCCTCAAATCCAAAACTACGGTGAAATTTCAATTATGGAAAAGTGGGTGCGTATCGAAGTCTCGACAAAAAAAAAGGCCGCAAATAAAATTGTTGTCTTGTTTTTAGTTGTTGGTATTTAGTTTTGGAAAATGGGGTACATATACCCGTGGTGCAAAAGCGGGGGTTTCACGATTCCAACAAATAAAACAGTTTTGGATCCTTCAAATCCAAACCGCTTTGAAGTTTCATTTATAGAAAAATGGGTGCGTATAGAAATCCCGACAAAAAAAGGTCGCAAATAAAATTTTTGTCTTGTTTTTAGTTGTTGGTTTTTAGTTTTGGAAAATGGGGTACATATACCCGTGGTGAAAAAGCAGGATTTTCGAGATTGCAACAAAGAAAGGAGTTTTGGATCCTTCAAATCCAAAACTACTTTGAAATTTCAATTATGAAAAAGTGGGTGCGTATCGAAATCCCAACAAAAAAATAGGCCGCAGATAAAATTGTTATCTTGTTTTTAGTTGTTGGTTTTTAGTTTTGGAAAATGGGGTACATATAGTCGTTGTGCAAAAGCGGAATTTTCAAGATTCCAACAAATAAAGGATATTTATGGTGGAATTTTGCGGGATTTTTATATCGCAGAATTTTGATTGACGATTTTTGTTTTGTTTTTTTTTTTTTTGTTTTAGGAAAATAATTACTTCAGCCAGAAAAATCTATTCGGATTTGGTTGAATTGCAAATTAAATCGATAAAATTATTTTCTATAAATCGTAGGTAAAATTCATGTGTTTGGGTCTTCCACACACAATAATTGTACTTATTTAGAATTGTTTTTTTCAGATTGCAATAATAATATCCTATTTAAATGAACATGAGTGTATTATTAAATTATATTATATTCATTTGAATGTCTATTTCAAGTGCTTTATTTGACTTGAGACATGAGGCGAAAATTAAGGAAATAAATCGTAACTGATAACTATAAATTTTAATCAGGAACAGAAGTTAAATAATAAACAGCCGAGGGATTTCAATTCTGATGGTTAACAAATTGAATGAAGAAGGAGCCAATGAATATGTGGTACTAATATGTTGGAAAATATATGTAAATAAATTATTAATGTAGAATTTTAAAAATTGACACAATTGGTATTGTTGAATTTTTGTGTGTTGAATGTTACAACTGAAGGGTGAATTTTTATTATTTTTTTTTTTTTAAATGCAATTTAAAAAGTGGTTTTCTTACATTTTGTTGTGGGTTGAGTTGTTGAGAGTTTTTCTTTTTAATTTTAAAATAAAAATATTACTAATAAATTATGATTTTTGTTTTTTTTTTTTTAATATGAGATGAAAAGTGATCCATAAATTGAATTAACATATTATTTAAATGGATTTATTTGAATTGAAATTTGTGTGAGACAAATGGAAGCGGTGAATGAAGAAAGAAGGGTGTATTTTAAATCGTTAAGGAATTTAAAATAGTTTTAACAAAACATAAGTGATTATATCGCTTGGGATGGTACATATATGTTGATTTATGATTGTTGAAAGTTTTAAGATTTATATTTTCTAAAATTATTTTAAAAGAGTTCAAATTTTAAGTTCAAAAAATTTGTAGAGATTTTTGAATGGATTTTCAAAAATAGAGTGATGAAATTTTCAATCTGTTCTTCGGTATTTTTTTTTTTGTTTTTTTGAAACACCCAAAACGTTTGGATATTTACCTTTATCACTCAAGTATCGCTTGGTTGGGACAGAATGTGATAGAATAGCATAGAAAGAAAAGTATTGGAAATTAAAGAATAAAGGTGTTAATATTTGCCATAAATTTCTGCAAGTCGTGTGTTGTTGTTGGAAACATAGCAGAGAGGGCTTGATTACACATTCTTCAAACTTGGACTATGAATGAATTTCCGTAACATATTTTATGTCATCTTCTAATTTTCTTCTTATACGGGTTTATCTTAGTTGGTCTTTTGCTTCCCGTATTTAAGAGGAAGAAGTAGAAGTAAAACGGAGTAAAAAATTCAAATACGTCTAGCAAATGTGATTATGAAATGTACCTGCACCGGCTGCAATACGTAGTACAAAAAATTGGTTAACAAATGGGTTTTAAATGATTTCAGCATTACATCAATGTTAATTTCGCACAACACAGAATCTGAAATGTTAAGATGTGAAAACAATTTTGCGAAAGTAACAATACGCAAGTTAGGGTCTAGGACTTTGATGTATGCCAACTATTTGTTTACAGCTTACGGAGTATCTATAAAATAGAGAAATTGGTATTATTCTACGTCATTGTACAAGTCAAGTTAGAATTTAAGTTAAATTTTGTTATAGACGAAAAGCTCAATTTTAATGGGGTCAAGGTAGTATAAAGCTATAGGACAAGAGTTGTAAAAAAAAAAAAAAAAAAAAAAATGTGTAAATTATATTTGACTTTAGGTCGTATATAGGTTAATAAAACATGTTAAAGGAGTTTCAAAGGAGAAGATGGAGTTTTACATAGCCGTAAATAGCTCAAATACTAGGTAACCCGTTTTGCAGTATAAATAGTACTTGAAATGTTAGCCTATACTAATTTTGTAAAGTAAGACTAAATGTAGACATGCAATTATTAATTTTGCAATTGCTTGATTGCACATTTATGTTCCATTAGTTATATGTAGCGATGTGGTGGTTTTATGTGTGCGCGGTTTTATATAAACTATTGGAACACAAATGTGCCCTTAGCCTAATATTTTCGAAAGAGAGATCAATTGTACCAAACTTTAATTAATTTTAACATAAAACTGTACGTGAGATAATTTATCATTACATTACCAATTTTACTATATATGGTTCAATGACTTACCTGTCAATCTTTTCCTCTTACATCATTTGACTATGTCCTTGATATAACCAAGTTTCTTTTGTTTTATTATTACCCTCAGCTTAGCATTTGCTTACCCTACGTTTAGCTTACATTACATTATCTTGTAGGTAAACTAAGCCATATTTTTTAAAGTAGTGGGTAGATCTCACTGGATTCAACCATTTTTTTTTTTAAATTAAGTACGTAATTTTGGTGGTATATTTTAAATTTTTAAATTTATGATCTTATATCGGGATGGAATCGATATTTTTGTGATTTTTTCAAACTTACTAACTATTCAATACAGCATCGAATCCATATCACGAATTTGGATTGTTTTTAAGCCGAAGCTGTAAAGTCTGAATTGATGATGAATTAGTGAGTAAAATAAATTAATACGTAAAAATGAAAATTTTTATATATATACTTTTATCGAAACAAATTTAGCCCTTAAAAATTTAAAAATAAAATGAATGGTGGTCAATCCTGAAATTCTACAAATTATAAAATAAATTAAATTTGCTGGAATATTGTTGATGGAATTTTGGAATATTTGAGGCTTAAAAAATCATGAACGTTAACGAAACATGATAAGCTTTTGAGATTCTGTATTTTGGTCTCATGATTGCAAAATCTTTACTATATAGAACTCTTGCAACATTGAGAAAAATGACAGTATCAATTAACACAATCTAATCCAATTTTTTATATTAGCTTGAACACATTTACAAATTCGTATAAGAAATGTTGCCTAATTTTTATGTTTCTAGCAACTCTTATCAATATTTGATTTGTTTTTGTTCGTAAATGGGAAACAAATATCTAAAGCTCTAAATAAATAATCCAATAGATGCTGGTGAGTTAATATAAAAGTATATAGTAAATGAATAGTACTCGAAAGAAGATGCGGATAAATTACTTCATACGAATTTAAGTAATAATTTACTTTTTATTATTAATTTATTTCTATTAATTTCGATCAAAAGAGTTAAATTTTAATGACAGTTTTAAATAGTTTATAAGACATGGAGTTGGATTTCGCAAGCATGAAAAATTTTAGTGTACACTGAAATTCGTGTGCACTTTTCAATTTTGATTTTGCAACTGTGAGAATGAATAAATTTGACAGTTAAAATGCACAATTTAATAAATTTTTGAAACCGAGTTTTTATTTGTCAAAAAAATTATTTATTGTCAAAAAAAAATTATTGACATTTTAAAATTACAATTCAGTATAAGCTCAACATTTAATTTTGAATGCCAACTTCTCAACAACATTGTTGAAATAAAATTCGACCCTTGGCTATTAAAAATATATATGTAAGTATATATGTAACATTTAATATATATATATGTTAAGTTTTTTACATTAAAGAAAACAAACGAACTTGAAATTTTGCAAAATTAATTTTGTTTGAAATCAACCAGTTTAAAAATTTAAATTCTATTTTATTAAAATATCATTAAAAATTATACAAAAAGTCATAAAATAGATAGTTAAAATTAAATTTTTTTTTATAAATTTATAAATTTATGATCTCATTATAAAATATGCATACTTATATGGAGATTAGGTAATTTAATTAAAATTTTTTTTTTTTTTGTAAATAAATCCAAATGAATGTTTGTTTTTATATTCATAAAGCTTTATTTTTTCAAGATTAATAGGTCATTTTTATTTTTACCTTACTTAGTAGTATTTGTTTTTTTTATTTTTTTTTTATTTTTAGTTATTATTATTAAATTAATTTACATTTATGATATAATTATAATTAATTAAACTAAAAATTGAATTCAAATTAGAAATTAAAAAATATTATAACTATGTAAGTATGTCTATTTGAAAATATTTTTGGATTTAAAAATCGTGTAGAAATCTGGTAATTTCCCGAATTTTATTTAATTTATTAAGAACTGCTCAAAGACGATAAAAAAATTATTAAATAACAAAATTGAAATTAAAAAAATAAATGTTATTTTCATAGAAGAAAAAAACTGCAAATTGCGCAAATTAACAAAATTCTACTCATGTAAATTAACACCTAAATTAAATCAAATTTGAACAACAGATTTTATATAGTTATGATCTAAGAACAGATAACGATGTACGTGTTATTTTATATGGAGTAAGATTTTGTGAATAGAAGCGTTTATAGTATCAGTAATGTAACGTATAACGGTTCTTTCAAATTCAATAGTTTTATTTTAGGGCCCTATTACACATCGATCAATGGTCAATCAATGGTCAATATATTCTCAATATATTGTCAATATATTGACCGTCGATTGATGAGAAATGATTGATGGTGGTTCTATTCTCATCAATCATGCTGTCAAAATATTCTCATCAATATTACTGTCAAAATCAGCGGAGGTAAAAAAATGGCTTTTTGGGGAATGTTCAGATAAGGTTATAATGTTAATTTATAATGTAATTCTGGAAAGAACAATTTTTGTATTCATTTTAATAATTATAGCAATTATTGTAATAAAACAATTGATATATTATTCAAATACATATGCAAAATAATAATTTGTTGTTTTTTATACACAACATTTACTTTCAAAATTCAATTTAAACTGAAGTCAAAAACATTCCTTCAGAAATTATATTTTCAATATTCATATATGTTTCGAAATTATCAATATATTCAGAACACTTCCACAGTATGTCCTTGCAAAATATCAAAATTTGGATAAAAAGATTGATGGGTGCATGATTGATGTGTAATCGGTCATCATTCTTTTCATCAATATATTGTCAATATATTGACAAAAAAATTGATGAAAAGAATGCATCTTAAAAAATCTTGAACCTGGAAATCAATCTGCAAAAAAATTTTGAATCAAGAAATTTTTTGAACAATAAGTCTTTAAAATAAAAATCGCTTAACATCAAAATTCAAGATTTTTTTTATATAAAAAATTTTATCAAGGGGAGGTGAGTCACGTTGTTGACAAATAAAATGTAGAAAAAAAAATGTTGATGATTTAGGAAAAATGAAAAATGTTGATTAGAAAATGTTGGTTAGGAAGTCGATTAGAAAATATAATTTGGAGCGATATATGAATGAAGCGGTTCAAAGTTTCCGAATTTAAAATTTGCCAAATACCAAATCCCTAAATTTGATTAAATCTGTAATATTCCATCTACGATTTAAAAAAATTTAACGATAGGAATAACGGAGTCGGCCGGTTTGGAAATTTTTTTTTCTTTTTTATTTTTTACTCAGGCGTTTGGTTTGTCTGCCGTCGACAAAAACAGATTCCAATAAAGAAGTAGCGGGATTTGGAGCGGTTGGTGCGGATCATCATTTTTACAAATAAAACTGGATTTTTTTAAGTCTATTTAAGCTCAAAAAAAAATCCCAATACACGCACCGTAACCCCAAGTTTTATTTTATAGTAGAATACAGGGTTAGTCCTAAATCCCCAAAAAACAAAATCCACAAAAAAAAAACACCACAGAAAACGACCATTGTTATTGCTTTTATGCATTTCACTCTATTATGTATAGCACTTTATGGGAAGTTCTGAGAGAGATTTTAGAGTTGGATTTAAAATCAAAGTTATACGCATTTTACAGAATGTTTATATAAATTATTTTTTTGCACAGCCACTCTTGGATACAGCAAGGATATCTCCTTTTTTCCAGGATTAATTTGCCATAATTTGATTGTCACTAAACCAGAATCAAATGTTGTATAAATGTTTTGCGTAGCCTGTGTCGGATAAAAAATAGAAAGTATCTTCTTTTTCAAAAGTCGGAAAAAAATATTTATTTTGCGTAGTTGCTCAAGAAAGCAAATATATTCGAAATAAGCCATCCATATTCTGGTAGACCATCTCACGAGATCGCCTGAAAATATCTCTGAAGAGATAGTTTTGTATTCTGTTAGACACCACAGACGCGATAACAAATTGCCCCAACGGCAAATATCAAAACAGTCTCGTGAGTAATTTCTGTTAGACATTTGACGAGACGCAATAGCCATTTTGTATCCCGTCCAAAAGTGTAAACGATAGAATATCTCGCCAAAGTATTTTGTGTTTTTTTGTCAAAAAATTTAATTAAATAAATAAATTGAATAGATAAAATAGTTAAGTAAAGATTAATAAACCATTTTTCATTATTTTTTTTTGCATTATTATTAAAATTGTGTTTTTGTTTTGAAAAAAAAAACCTTTTTAACATAAATCAATAACTTCTAAAACATAAATATATTTATACTTATTTTTTATTTCAAAAATATTTTAAAACTAAACCCTACTAATAATTTCCAAAAAATTTATAAACAATATTTTGTTTATATACCAATAATTTTGGTTGACAGTAAAAAATTATCAGTACTACCAACATATAGAATGTTCTATGCTAGCGCAGCTTACAGTGTCTTACAGAAATACATATTTAGCGAGACGAGACGAGATAAATTTTTTCTTCTCGTCAACGATGGGTATAAGAGAATATGAGTGATATTTAGTTTAAAAGACTTATAGTACCGAACCTAAAAATGTTGTAAAACCTTGTTCGCATCTTTCAAACGCATATCAAATAGTGCTTCTATTTTTTTGACATTTTTTCTTCATTTTTTGCAGTCAACATTTTTTTGCGGTATTTTTTTCCAAGCAATCGACTCCCACTCTTCGATTCAAAATTTCTTTAAAAATTTTGCTTTTCAATATTTGCTTTTGTAATGAAATTGTAATTTATGTAATAAAAACCATATAGGCTTGAATACACGTAAAATATTATTAAAAAATTGCAACAATAATTACCGTTGTGCAGTACTAAAAAAAATAAATTAATTCATTTTATAGGTAATGATATAACAATATTCATGGTTGAGTTATTTTTTATTTTATTTATTTTTTTATTATTATTCAATAAATATATTTCTTTTCAAATTAAAAAAAATGTATTTTACAATAAACAAAAATTCCTTGTGTTAAATTAATTTATTAATTATACATATGAGTACAGGGTGTTATCATGTCAACTAATATGATCAATATTGGTCCACGACCTAGTCAAAATTGTGGACTGGGGTAAAGTAAAAAAGCATTCGAACCAACTCTTCGATTTCAAAATAAAGTTATTTAGTCACTCAAAGACCCGAACATTCTAGGAATGCGAGTGAATCAACATATTTATTTATTTATTTATTCATGTTTAGCTCAAACACATTACAATGAGTTCTTATTCTAAGTTTAAATTTACATTTTGGTTTTAATAATTTTACAATTAAAATTACAAAAAAAAAATATGATATTATAAAAATAAAAAGAAAGAAAATAAGAATAACTAAAAGTACAAACTACTTCGTGTTAAAAATTAGAAAGATCGCAAAAGCTATGGCAACTGGGATACAAGAGTATTCCTGACCTGATTAATGGTCAGAGAAAAATCAATAAAGTTTTTGTATTTATTGATGGTAGCGAACATTCTGGTTAGTGGTTCTGATTTGCCGTAATTGGTTCTATGGAAGGATGGGATAAAAATATTATTTGAACGAAAACGGGTAATGGAATTAAAGTGCAAATTGACTTTTGTTTTGATATTGTTGGAATCAATTAGATTATTAAAAACTTGAAAAATAAAAAGGATATCAGCAGTAATTCTTCTCGTTTCTAAGGTATTTAATTGTAGAAGCTTAAGGCTCATGCACTGGAATGAGCATATTTTCGTTATTGCGAAAAGTCCCGCCAAATGTTTGGGTTTTTTGAGTCGCTGCAAAGCTTATTTTTCATCTTGATACATCTTAAAAATCTATAAAGCATAGTTATATTTATACTATCCAAGCTCGAGTATAACTCACATTTATTGGTAGGTTCGCCAAAAAATTCTTTAAATATTTTGGACAAAGTTTTGAGAATCTGTGTTACATTTGTTTCTCGTACATATACCTTAATTGTGCTATATGCAAAATCCGATAGTCAGTCTAGACTCAGCAGCTTCCAGATAAGTGTTTTGACGAATTAAAGCGGGGCATGCGCAGATAACTTGTAGAATTATTTCGTCCTCTTCTCTTCTTCACCTGTATTAATCAAGAAATAAATCTTTAATAGATTAAAATTTCACATAACTAAGTATGACCGTTCTTTTTTCTATTTTTAGCATATAACAATAGAGAGATAAACTTAAAATAAAAATACATTTCACATTCGACTTTAAAACAAAAAACAAAACATCCTACGGTATTTTCACCTTTAGTTACAATTTTTTTTACTATATTTTTTTTTTTTTTAATTTGTTTTCTTAAATCTCAGCCTCTTTATTATAAGTACAAATGCTACTAGGGGTTTGAATCTTCCGTTTTTTTTTTTTTTTTTTTTTGTTTTGTAACTAACCCATTTCTATAACAAAAAAAGTTTTTCTTAATATGCAAAATCATCTTATTTCAATTAATCATTGTGTGACTGGAAATTTAAAAAAGTTTTTTTATTCTCTTTTCTCTCTTGTTAACTCTTCAAAATAAATTGGAATGTGTTGACAAGACTAGAAAAATTGCAAATCAAAATAATAAAAAAAAAAATGATTTTTTTTTCTGAAAATTTAAATGGTTTAAGACTGTGGGAAATATGACCATTTTTGTATGAAATATGAGATTTAAGATAATATGAGAGTAAATAAAAGTGTAAGTTGTATAAATTACATAGAATTTTATGAAAATATTTTTTTTTTTTAAACAATTAAATTAACATCATAAAAGTGTTAAAACTGTATTATAGGGTTGCATTGTATAAGTGAAGACAATTTTTTTTTTGATAGTATTGAGAATATAAATTGTTTTTTTCATTCTTTGATGTTGACAATCATACAAAATGTGATGACACTGGTAAGCCACATGTGATGATGACACTAGTATATTATATGTACCGTCCCTGGTTAAAAATTTATTTTTCTTTCAATCGAAGGTCATTGATTCGGAATGTTTTCGGATATTCAGTCAAATATTCAAAAATGGGCATTCAGCCAGAAAAATTGCGTTCACTTTTTTAGGACATTAAGTCGGAAAATATTTTAATATTCAATCAAATGAAAAAAGCGGCCTGGCCTGGTCCAGTATTTGGTGCCGTTGGTCTCTGAAATTTTTTCTTAACTTTGGATTGTTATAATTTTAATTGTAACAGATTTTATTGCTTAACAAAATTCTTAAATCGTTAAAAAAAAATTGTAAAAAGCCAATGAAAATATAAATTAGATATATTTTACATACATTTAAGTAAGTGAATGAAGCAAAATTCACGTACGTTAACTTTACAAATAAAAAAATTTAGCCGCACATTCCAGTAAAATTAAACATTTGTCATCATATCAAAATTATGCAAAATATCTTGGTATGGCGCTTGACGCAAAGCTTAGATAGAAAGAACACATCAAAAAAAGGAAAAATAGAACTAGATCTAAAATACACACATCTTTTATGACTAATTGGGCGAACATCTGCACTTTCGACGTATAACAAAGTTTTGATTATACAATCAGAAATTAAAGCAGGTCTGGGCATAAACAATTACATATTCAAACTATCCAAACGTTCTAAAACAAAGTATTGCGAAATATTGTTAATGCCCCCTCCCTGGCTTGTTCGCAAAACTGATATTCATGAAAAACGAAATAAAAAAATTGGCTGTACGCCATAAAAGTCGTCTTTCTTAAAATGTCAATGTCAAAGTTTCACGTTTAGCTGACAGTCAAAACTTTTTTAGAAAACTTAAACGCATGAAATTGTTCGAACTGTGTTAGGATAAAATCTTTTATATCACAATAATTTCGAAAGGAATTGGATCAAAGATATCTGAAGTAATAAAGCCAAAATTGTATTAATGGTTAGTCTTAAAGACTAGTTTTAATTTTAACGAAATGATGGGAGTTTTTAGCGCGTTAAAGTCGGCACAGTCCTTCAATTCGTTCTTCCCCGGCACATGTAACAGTATTTGCTTGTATCTAAAACAAATTAAATAAGTTGGAATAGAATCTTGTTTTTTTAGACAGCAAATTTTTAAGAAAAAAAAAAATATGTTGTAAGCCAATTTTTTTCTACTGAAAGTCCTTTTTACGTTCTGTCACAGTTAAGCAATATTATTAGTTCGTCAACCAATTGAAATTAAATCTAAACTTGTCTGTCTGAAATTTCTCTACGAGCATCACAATCAAACAGAGTTACACTGGGTGCCATGTAAAAGTCGAATTCAAGAGAACGAAATGACTTCAAGTTTAAAATGGTTTAGCAAAAAAAAAAAGCTGTTAAGTTTTCCTATTACAGTGACTAGTTTTCTGTGAAGGACTATTGTGTAGAATTTTATTAATAAAATCATAATTTATGGAATTGTTAATTGATGTAAACAAAAAAGAGGAATGTCTAGTCAAAATTATCTTATTTGTACACTCAAAAAAATTTTCTACAGATTTAATGAAAATAGGAAGGAAAGAAATTCGATCCATAGCGATTAGTTAGGCAAAACATCGACGATGCTGCATACTAGGTGATGAAATAGAAGAAATGGCACAAAATATTCCGTCCGAAGGGAAATTGTTAGAATATTGAAAATTACTTGTCCTTGAGATTTTTTCAATTAGAATATTTACTCATTGAATGATCAGACTAGAAAACTTAAATTCGAAATTCGAGTAAATCAAAATATAATCTGAAATGACCATATTTTCGGTATTGCAAAAAGCGTCGCAAAATGTTTGCGTTTTTTAAGTCGGTGTAAGCCATATTTTTTATCTAAAAATCTGCTTAATAGTTATAAAGCCTACATACGACTCCAGAGGGAATTATACTTAATTCGGATTTATGGGTGGGTGTCTCGAAGACTGCTCTAAGCTTTCTTGACAGTACAAAAACCGTTGATGATGTAAATGTTTCATCAACACTTGCTCCATTTGGTCATCATCGTTGGAGCACTAATTCTATTTTATAGGTAACTCGTTGGAGTAGGCACATTTTCGGAAGAACTTAAATCCCTACTTCTGCATCTTAAGCAATTCCGTCGAGGAACACGAGAGGCTGCAAACTACACCGTGGAAATACCGAGATGGTTCAAGATTGCGTTATGGAAATTCGTTTAGAGTCAGAACGTCTAGGATGTGGAATCGCATTCCACTACAAGCATTCTCAAGAAGGGGGTAGTTTTTATTTGTTTAATTTACAAAAATTCAAAGCGAACTTCTTCTTCCACGCCGAACTTTTCTCCTACTACTTTCTCTTTTTCTTCTCTTTATCTCTTTTCTTTTCCAAAAGCCAACGGTACGAAAGTATGAAAGTAATGGTTCTCTGAACTAACTTTTGACTAATAATAGAAAAAAAGGTATCACTAGATGTATGGTTGAATGTTATGTTAAGCCTTTGAGAATTTAAACAGTAGACCTAGAATTGGGAAGGAACTTTTTGGGACTATAGGACAATTAAAAATCTAATCTAAATCTCGAACAATTTCTCAAATTTTGATTTTTATATTAAATTTATAATTTTTGAAAATTTGGATTATAAGGCTGAGAAAAAATTAGATTGTTATCTACGGATAAACTAGGTTCAATGAATCATGTTTAATATCAGTCAGTTAATCAAAATCTATCCCCTTCCGAAATTACATAATCTAATCTAATCAAAATCTAATATTCATATAAGGAGATCTTCATTGTAAAAAAATGTAATTTTCAAAGAGAGATAATAAAAAAAATGGTGAATTTTCTTGGAATAATATTTATGTATGCCCACCTTATTTTAATACTACATCTTATTTTCAATTTTAACAACTTAATTTTCATTCATAAAATATATTATTAAACAAAAACAAAATTACGTTTAATTTCCATTAAAAAATTAAATAATTTTTTTTTTTTTTAATTCAAAAAAATAAAACAGTTAAGCCACGCGCTCCTTTAAACCTTATATAACTAATCCACCACCTACACAATTAACTGTCATTTAATCGTCGTCATCATTCTTTTTTAATTTTTGTTATTTGACATTGATAGATTTATTATTATTTTTTTTTTTTTTATGAATGTTTTGTAAACATTCGTTTTAGTTGTCACTGTTATTATAAATGTCGATTTGATTACAAAAAAATGTCAATGGCTTGATTACAACGTTTAAAGGAGATACCAGACCAAATTATTTTAAATTGAATTTGTATTTTGTCGTTTTTTTTTTTATTTTTATTTTAATGTTTATGAAAGTATGTATATATGTATATAGAAAATGTCAATGTTCAAAAAAACTAATCAATTGTGGGTTTGAAAAAGATTAAATTTTATCTATAATTTTGAAGATTTTGAATGAGAAAAAAATATTCTTAAATTATTTTGAATATTTTAAATTTCTTATGGAGGAATAAATTAAAATTACGTTCAATTCAGTTAATAGAAATTGAATGAAATTTACATGATTTACTGACGCCATATACTTACTTACTCAAAAAAAAAAAAAATATGCAGTAAGAGAAAGCAAAAAGAAAATGTAATAAGAGGAAATTTAAAATTTATTTCAGTTTTATATGGGTTTTATGAAATTTTATAAATCTATTTACCTCCTAGGCTTTGCTAACAACATCAATATCATTGGAAAATTGATGCAAGCAATTGCGGAAGTTTTCACACAGGTTAAATAAACAATTTTTTAAATTCGTCTGCTTTCTAGGCTTTGATAACAATTCGATATTATTCGATATCATTGGAAAATCGCTACGAGAAATCGCGGAAGTCTTCAAAAAGGTTAAACCAAAAAATTTGACAAATATTTTTAGTTCTTAGGTTTGGCCAACAACGTCAACATTATTGTAAAATTGCTATAAGCAGTCGCGGAAGCCTTCACATAGTTAAACAAAAAAATTTGTTAAATCCGATATAAACAATCGCGGAAGCCTTCACACAGGTTAAACAAAAAAATATCCGTCTAGTTTCTAGGCTTGGCTAACAACATCGATATTATTGCAAAATTGCTATAATGGGCAATCGCGGAAGTCTTCACCATGGTTAAACAAAAAATTTTAATGAATCTTTCTAGTTTCTAGACTTTGTTAACAATTGACGTTGTTATCATTGAAAATCGGTACAAGCAGTTGCGGAAGCCTTCACAAAGGTTAGACAAAAAATTTGATAAATGTTGTTTCTAGGCTTGGCTAACAACATCGATATCATTGCAAAATTGATATAAGCAATCGCGGAAGCCTTCACACAGGTTAAACAAAAAAATTTGAGAAATCCATCTAGTCTTTGTTAACAACGTCGATATCATTGAAAAATTATAACAAGCAATTGTGGAAGCTTTCACACAGGTTAGACAAAAAATTTGATAAATCAATCGAGTTTCTAGACTTTGGTAAAAATTTCGATATCATTGAAAAATTGCTAAGAGTTATCACGAAAGTTAAACTCACATGTTAAACAAGAAAAAAAACCAGTCCCCTATAGAATATGACATCACTAACGGTTAACTAATTTAATTTAATAGCTCAGGAGTTTATCTATTTTAGAACAAATATGAATGCAAAACGTTCCTACTTCGGTTAGCTTAAACAATTGATTCAAAACTGCTGTATCGGAATATCAAGATGGAAAAGGACCGTTACGTTTTATAAAAATTTTGTTGCATGAAAACGTGGGTCTAGTCAAAAAAATACCTTTATTAAAAATGCATTCATTGGCTTAGCCATGTAGAACTAATGTATGAAATGGTTCACATAAGATAATTTTCGAATAAAAACTTTGGGTAGTGTGCGGATAGTGTGCGATCATTCGTTGAGCCAATCCTCGAACTCATTGCATAAACGAAGCATATAAGATGGAGGAATTAGACGTGAAGAGGTAAAAAAAAGCTACCTTAAAAACATCTTCACTGACTTGGTCACATAGAAAATTTGTCAATCTAAGAAAAATTTCGATTAATTACTCTGAGAAATGCGTCGTTGAAGGTCTTTCGAAGGGTAAAAGTCATGTATACCGACTTGGCAGTATTCGTTTTATTTTCACTCGGTTCATTGAGCTAATCGTCGAACTCATTGCACAAACGAAGGATATAGGGAAGTCTGCTCAAGTGAGCGCAATCAATGAAGGATATTTTATTACGCCAGTCTGAAAATGTTCAAGGCCCCACAGTGTTCATCAGGAAGGAAATAAATAAAGTATTTTGCATTAAAATAAAATTTGTTTGTGACTGTGAACGGACTCTGAATAAGTGATGTCGTTCTCCGTATTTTATGTGATCTCTAGCCTCAACGATTTAATACAATTTTCTTATTTATATAGATTTAAAAAAATTTTTTTTTATTTAATTGTCAATTTTCGAGTTCGTTTTTTGTTTGAATTGTCAAGTGAATTTTTTTTTTGTTGTAGCACATAATTTTTTCAATGACCATTTGATTTTATCCTATAATTAAAAGTTAATTTTTCTCATTAAAATTATTAAATTTCAATAAATATATTCTTTAATTTGGTATTAATTATTAATTTTTATTTATTTTTATTTCCAGGTAAATTTATCATAATTTGACACTTGTCATAACTAATTAAAAAATGTTGTAAGTATAAGTTAAAATCTCACAAATTTTTAATTAACAAAAATGTTATGTATAGGCATTTCACAATTATGAGTATAATTTTACAAATTAATAATTACTTTCGCACCAAATTTAATTACAAGTGTGTATCAACATACGCATTTTTACAAAACTATCAATCAATTAATTAATTAACTATCAACAAAAATTATTAATAATTTTTCGTGATTTTTTATATATAACCTCTAAACGACAAAAGACAGGATTATTGTTTTCGATATTAATTAAATCAATGTGTTTTGTTTGACATTATAAATTTGAAAATGTTGTTTCAATTTATTTGGATTATCAGATTATCTTGAAATTTTAAAATCAAAAAAACATAACCATAAATCAAAATTTAAAAAAAAAAAAAAACAGATGTCATTTGAAAATCAAATTCAATTTGCAGAATTTAATTTGTGTTAATTATTTTTGAAAATGTTTATTTTATTTTGATAGTGATGATGTAATAAAAATTAGCTATTGTCAAATTTTATCAAATTCAAGGTGCGAATAAAATGATTAAAATATGATATTTATAACAACAGATCTAGTTTAACAGGTTTTGGTGAAAATTTTAATGTCTTAAAATTTAAGTAAATGCATTAGGAATACACTTTCTTTGATTCAAAAATTGAATAAACGAAAAAATTAACAAAATATATTTTGATTCTTGAAATTACAGTAAAACTTCGGAAAATGGAAATGAAATGCTTCGGATAATAATTTGATTATGTATTTCGATAACGATTACGATTTGGCCAATTTAATTATATTTGGAATCGAAGTGTTACTTATTGGCTATTTCAATTTTCGCCCTAATTTGTCTAATAAATTCATAAAGGTAATGTTGTTTAACAGGAAATTTTGATCAAAACTGTTAATAAAGTTTTAATAATGTAAATAATTCCAAATCCAGTGGATTAGAATAATCCCGAATATTATGTTCGCTAGTTTCTTTATTCTGCAATATGATAGCGTTTTTCAGCACTATCAGAAATTGAAAAATTTAACTCTGCTGAAATAATTTTATTTATAAAACCTGTTATAATTTTATAATTTCTATTTTATTTAAACACTTCTAACCTATTTTCAACTTAAAAATTTGAAATATAAGACTTTTGTTTGGTTTTTTTTCGTATTATAATTTTAATTTGGCAGTCAAAGAATCAAACATATGTCATTTTTATTGTAGATTTCAATTAAACAATGGCAGCATTTTTAAACACTTTCGATCAAATTTTCATCGAAATACATAATTGCACTAACGATTACAATCGAATAACTCTAACGATAACGATGAACGATTCGAATAAAATCGATCGAAATACATAATAGGCACCTAAATTAAATACCTTAGGCAAAGTTAAACTTTTGTTTGAAAGTGAAACTGTCTAAAATGTGATTTGGGAATTGTGTATGAGTTGGGATGTTCATTAGTATGAGTTGCTTAATTTAACTTTTGACATTTACCACTTGGACCATGTCCATAATATGCTATATCAAGTATTCAATTTATTCTTCATCGTGTACTGAGCAATCTAGACTTAGTATTAATTTTTATTTGATGACTTTAGATCAACTTTTAACTGTATTGTGTAATGAAGGCGTTGAAAAAAAAAACCATTCATTCCAAATTCACAAATTTTTTGAATTGATATGATTTAGTTGCTTATTTTTAGAACATTCATTAAAACAAGCAAAAAATATAAAAAATCTTTACAATCGGTCAAAAAATGAGATTTTTAGAGGATTTTTAGATTTTTTAAATTTTGAAAATTTTGACGACCCCGACCCTATAAAAAAAAATAGTTAAAAATTTTAAAATTTTCAAATTTTTGAAATTGATCTGATTTTGTTGCTTATTTTTAGAACATTCATTAAAACAAGCAAAAAATATAAAAAATCTTTACAATCGGTCAAAAAATGAGGTTTAAAAAAATTGTTAAAAAATTTGATATTTTCAAATTTTTGAAATTGATCTGATTTTGTTGCATATTTTTAGAACATTCATTAAAACAAGCAAAAAATATAAAAAATCTTTACAATCGGCCACAAAATGAGGTTTTTAGAGGATTTTTAGATATTTTAAATTTTGAAAATTTTCACGACCCTGACCCTATAAAAAAAATAGTTAAAAATTTTAAAATTTTCAAATTTTTGAAATTGATCTGATTTTGTTGCATATTTTTAGAACATTCATTAAAACAAGTAAAAAATATAAAAAATCTTTACAATCGGTCAAAAAATGAAGTTTTTGGAGGATTTTTAGATTTTTTAAATTTTGAAAATTTTCACGACCCCGACCCTATAAAAAAAATAGTTAAAAAATTTAAAATTTTCAAATTTTTGAAATTAATCTGATTTTGTTGCTTATTTTTAGAACATTCATTAAAACAAGCAAAAAATATAAAAAATCTTTACAATCGGCCACAAAATGAGGTTTTTAGAGGATTTTTAGATATTTTAAATTTTGAAAATTTTCACGACCCTGACCCTATAAAAAAAATAGTTAAAAATTTTAAAATTTTCAAATTTTTGAAATTGATCTGATTTTGTTGCATATTTTTAGAACATTCATTAAAACAAGTAAAAAATATAAAAAATCTTTACAATCGGTCAAAAAATGAAGTTTTTGGAGGATTTTTAGATATTTTAAATTTTGAAAATTTTCACGACCCTGACCCTATAAAAAAAATAGTTAAAAATTTTAAAATTTTCAAATTTTTGAAATTGATCTGATTTTGTTGCATATTTTTAGAACATTCATTAAAACAAGTAAAAAATATAAAAAATCTTTACAATCGGTCAAAAAATGAAGTTTTTGGAGGATTTTTAGATTTTTTAAATTTTGAAAATTTTCACGACCCCGACCCTATAAAAAAAAATAGTTAAAAATTTTCAAATTTTCAAATTTTTGAAATTGATCTGATTTTGTTGCTTATTTTTAGAACATTCATTAAAACAAGCAAAAAATATAAAAAATCTTTACAATCGGTCAAAAAATGAGGTTTAAAAAAATTGTTAAAAAATTTGATATTTTCAAATTTTTGAAATTGATCTGATTTTGTTGCATATTTTTAGAACATTCATTAAAACAAGCAAAAAATATAAAAAATCTTTACAATCGGTCACAAAATGAGATTTTTAGAGGATTTTTAGATTTTTTAAATTGTGAAAATTTTGACGACCCCGACCCTATAAAAAAAAATAGTTAAAAATTTTAAAATTTTCAAATTTTTGAAATTGATCTGATTTTGTTGCATATTTTTAGAACATTCATTAAAACAAGTAAAAAATATATAAAATCTTTACAATCGATCAAAAAATGAGGTTTTTAGAAGATTTTTAGATTTTTTAAATTTTGAAAATTTTCACGACCCCGACCCTATAAAAAAAATTGTTAAAAAATTTGAAATTTTCAAATTTTTGAAATTGATCTAATTTTGTTGCATATTTTTAGAACATTCATTAAAACAAGCAAAAAATATAAAAAATCTTTACAATCCGTCAAAAAATGAGGTTTTTGGAGGATTTTTAGATATTTTAAATTTTGAAAATTTTGACGACCCCGACCCTATGAAAAAAACAGTTAAAAATTTTAAAATTTTTGAAATTGATCTGATTTTGTTGCTTATTTTTAGAACATTCATTAAAACAAACAAAAATTATAAAAAATCTTTACAATCGGTCAAAAAATGAGGTTTTTAGAGGATTTTTAGATATTTTAAATTTTGAAAACTTTGACGACCCTGACCCTATAAAAAAAATAGTTAAAAATTTAAAATTTTCAAATTTTTGAAATTGATCTGATTTTATTGCTTATTTTTAGAACATTCATTAAAACAAGTAAAAAATATAAAAAATCTTTACAATCGGTCAAAAAATGAGGTTTTTGGAGGATTTTTAGATTTTTTAAATTTTAAAATTTTCACGACCCCAACCCTATAAAAAAAATTGTTAAAAAATTTGAAATTTTCAAACTTTTGGAATTGATCTGATTTTGTTGCTTATTTTTAGAACATTCATTAAAACAAGCAAAAAATATAAAAAATCTTTACAATCGGTCACAAAATGAGATTTTTAGAGGATTTTTAGATTTTTTAAATTTTGAAAATTTTGACGACCCTGACCCTATAAAAAAAATAGTTAAAAATTTAAAATTTTCAAATTTTTGAAATTGATCTGATTTTGTTGCTTATTTTTAGAACATTCATTAAAACAAGCAAAAAATATAAAAAATCTTTACAATCGGTCACAAAATGAGATTTTTAGAGGATTTTTAGATTTCTTAAATTTTGAAAATTTTGACGACCCCGACCCTATAAAAAAAAAATAGTTAAAAAATTTGAAATTTTCAAATTTTTGGAATTGATCTGATTTTGTTGGTTATTTTTAGAACATTGATTAAAACAAGCAAAAAATATAAAAAATCTTTACAATCGGTCAAAAAATGAGGTTTTTGGAGGATTTTTAGATTTTTTAAATTTTGAAAATTTTTACGACCCTGACCCTATAAAAAAAATAGTTAAAAATTTTAAAATTTTCAAATTTTTTAAATTGATCTGATTTTGTTGCATATTTTTAGAACATTCATTAAAACAAGCAAAAAATATAAAAAATCTTTACAATCGGTCACAAAATGAGATTTTTAGAGAGATTTTTAGATTTTTTAAATTTTGAAAATTTTGACGACCCCGACCCTATAAAAAAAAATAGTTAAAAATTTTAAAATTTTCAAATTTTTGAAATTAATCTGATTTTGTTGTATATTTTTAGAACATTCATTAAAACAAGTAAAAAATATAAAAAATCTTTACAATCGGTCAAAAAATGAGGTTTTTGGAGGATTTTTAGATTTTTTAAATTTTAAAATTTTCACGACCCCGATCCTATAAAAAAAATTGTTAAAAAATTTGAAATTTTCAAACTTTTGGAATTGATCTGATTTTGTTGCATATTTTTAGAACATTCATTAAAACAAGCAAAAAATATAAAAAATCTTTACAATCGGTCAAAAACTGAGGCTTTTAGAGGTTTTTAGAGGATGCAATTAAAGACGTTTTGCAATAGCTTCAAATTTTGATTAAAAATTAATAATGTAAAATTTCTAACAAGTTATAACTTAATTTATTAATTTCTAAATAAATTTAATTTTTACTATAAATTTATCAACATTTAGGTTTTACAAGTTTTACCAAATTTGATTTGGTTTTTATAGCTCACATATTAGTTTTTTTTTTTTAATCTATAAGTATAAGAGTTTTGGAACTATTCAAATTTAAAGTAGGATATCTTTGTCTAGGTATTCCAACACTGTTTTAATTACTGATGCGTTTCGTTAGTGTTGGTGAACATAACACTGATTTAATTTCAAATTTTGATAATACCTCAGCATTCAATATTCGATCAAAATTTTCATAAATATGTAGAGGTACATTATGTGCTTGACCTGAGTTTTGCAAACAGATATTTAACTCTTCATAAAGGTGTGTCATTAAATCACTTTCCAAACGATATGGATCGTAAACAATACCTTGACTGTCTAAATATTTTATCAGCTTTTAATTTATCAAAAATATATCATCAGTTCAGTTACATGTCCTCCTACCAACTAAATTTTTTCAAACGGTCATATTTCTTTTATATTGTATTTTGGCTTTCCATCGATTCCTCAAGTCTATGATTGTAACGTGCGTCGTAATTCTTTCATTATAGTCAAATAAATCTCCTGTAAAAATTTTTACTTCATTTCTTTAAGAAAATTGTGTCATGCAATAAATATATTATATTATGTGACTTAAAAATTTAGTGTTTGCGTGACAAAACGAAAGAAAGAGAGAGAGAAAGATAGAGAGAGTATGTAATGTAATACTTTTATTGTTATTGTTATTTCAATTGAATTTTTCTATGAAATTTCGATAGAAATACAACTCGATTTTTTTTTATTACCAATTTTTTAGTAAAGTTTATTTTTTTATGACTCAGCGTTTTTTTTTTTTTAAAAAGTTCTCAAATACTAGTAAATTTCTTTTAACATTATTTTTTTTTTTTTTGTAAAATTATAATGATAATAAGATATTTGAATGTTACTTACAAGAACACGACGGACGATGTCATGTCCAAAATATTTTTTTTTTCTAAATTACAAAAAAAAAAAAAATAGAAAAAATAAAAGAATTTTAAATGTTTTCTTCTTGTTCTCCTGAATTGAGTCAAATAATCGAGGTCAATATAAAAGAAATCAATTTATATATTTCATGACAGTTCCAATTCAATTGAAACGATATTTTTCTGTCTTTTTTTTTTTAAGTTTATTATAAAAACAAATAATGAGTATAAAAGGATAATTTATAGGGAATATAAAGTAAAAAAATAAAAACTGACCTCAAAGTGGTTTTTATGAAAATAAAAATGACATATTTTTATTCGTTTCTTCCCTGTCATTTCTATTTATTATAAATAGGTATATATATACGAAGTATTGCCAACTATTTAAATATTAACATAATCTGATTATAACATATACGAAAACATTCTGATACAGCATCCGTTTATGCGATAGTTCATAAAATATAGATTCGCAACGTAGCCAATCAGATTTAGGGTCGACATTGAAGTATGTGAAAAATTAAAGTAATTAAAGATTTTAAACAAGTAACCCATATCTAGATATGAATCTATCGCAAGAGACCCGTATAAATATATATATATATATATATACAATTCTAAGCACTTTTGTGTGTGACCGTGTAACTTTTAATCAAATGATGATAATCATATTTACATCATAGGTTGGATTGATGCTTCGCTTGGTTTATGTCTATTTTGTGAATCGGTATTATGTGGGGTTTGTATAGCTGCCATACAACTCTCAGCACTCATCAGGAATATTTTAAAAACTAAAAGTGTTACAGACCTGTAAGAGGGTACTCAGATACTCTCTCAACAATAAACAAACATGCCTGTTGCTGTTTTCCAAAGTTTTGAGTGGCTGATTCGGGTAGCTGTCACACAACGGTGTTACAGACATGCAAATTTATACTTAAATTTCACTTTTTCACAAATAAAGAAATAACCCTGTTACCAATTTCGAAAATTTAAACTGCTTCGGGTCGGTGCCATACAACTCCTAGAACCTATCAGGAATATTTCAAAAGCCAATTGTGTTACAGACATGCAAATGTCCACTTAGATACTGTTTAGGGTTGACATTGAAGTATGGGGAAAAAAAAGAAGAGTATGTTTAAAAAATAAAGAAATACGACTGTTACCGATTTCGAAAATTGGAACTGGTTCGGATTCTCCTAGCAGCTATCAGGAATATTACAAAAACAAGTTGTGGTACAGACATGAAAATTTATATGTACAACATAGATCCTCTATCAAAAATAAACAAATACGAATTTTACAGTTTGTCTAAATTCGGGGTGTTTCGGGTAGCTGCCGTACAACTTCTAACACCCATTCAAAAACCAAGTGTGTTCCAGACATGCAAACTTACATAGAACGGTTTAATAGAACTCCCAGCAGCTATCAGGAATATTTCAAAAACCAATTATGTTACGGAAATGAAAATTTACAATTAGATGCTCTTCAAATCAAATCTTATTGAAGTACCCATTTTGTGTTCGACCCAAAAACAACGTCGGGTAACTTTGCTAATGTTGATTATATATTTTACACATTGAATGTTAGGATACTGTACAGTTCAGGTGGAATCACTGTGTTACAGGAATAATATTAAGAACATTTTTTTTTTTATTTTTCATTATTCCGCGCGGAACACAAGCAATTTTTTTCTATGGTTTTTGATCCACAAAAATAGTTTAAATTTAGGACTAAAAATATATTGAAGTAAAAAAGGAATAATCGAAACTAAAAGAAAAGTTTTGGTAATACCGTAATTATTACTGTAAAACAATTTTTAAAATAAATTTACCATTAATTGCCATTTGACTTGAATTCTATAGGTTCCAGCCTATATAAATGCTTATTGATAATTAGGAGACGGTTTAATAAATCAGTACTTTTTCAATGTTTTTATCTTACCGTATCTGGTTGTGGTGGTGATATGATAAGCAAAAAATTAAATCATAATGTTTCGACATTGAATTAATTATTAAGATCATTCCTATGTGGTTGTGTGTACATCTTTTCTTCCCAAAACCATTTTTTGTTTGATCGAAATTTTGTTCCCGACCTTCTTAATCTCCTCTTGCTCTAAAATTCTGGGATATTCTGAATTGCTTTAATTTTTTTAATATTTTAATAATTAATAAGTAAAAAAAAATGAATCGAAATAATTCAATACCAATAATTATGTCTTCTACATGAGCGGATAACGACATCCCGACAAAAAAATGTCCTTCAAGCAAAATTTTGCACATTTTTGTTTTAGCTTTTTTTACCGTTGAAAAGTGTTATTTTCAAGATTGTAGTAATGACGAGATTTTCATATAGTGAGAATTTGATTAAAGGGCTTTTTGTGTCGGAATATGCCCCCTACAGGATACCCCATCTATATCAATTGCAATTTTATTACCTTTATTTTGTAATTAAGGAAAAAAATTAGAGTCCAAGAATTGCGATTTTGATGCACTTAAGTAGATTTTAATTTATGTAGATTATTTGAAGACATGCTTAGTGTTTACAACAACTAACGGTATTTTGCAGCTATAATTTCACTCAATAATTCAGGCAATTAACATTACTAAAAATCATAGTGGCATATTTAGAGTAGCTTGCTAACTTGATTAATTTTGTTGAAAATCAACGAAAAAATAACTTCGATAGAAAGAAACTGTTTCATAAAGTTAGCAGTATGTCTTTCTAAGAATTTTTATGCATGTATGAAAACATCCAATCGTTTATATATTAAATACATTAGTCCAAAGTTAGTAATATTTGCTTTAAGTCATAAATTAAAAATCTCAATTTAGACCTCTCGGAACTCTCAACTTAGGAAGTCATTGTAACCACCTTGGCTTGTGCAGCTCCGACCCTGAAATTTTTTTTAAACATTGTCTCAGAATTTTAATCAACTTTTAACGGCGGAGCTACGCCAAAATTTTATACATTAAAAAAAATTATTTCTGCTAATACAAAAACAAAAATTATTGATAATTATCACGAAGTTGGCAACACTATTATTGTTTATTATTCTCTCTCTATTTGTTTTTATAATTCAGCCAATTTAAGATTTTTTAAATAAATTTCTTAAATAAATTTCTTATGTAAATTATACAATTTTTATGTTTATTTTATGCTGATTTTATGACTAAATTTTCATAATATTTTTTTTTTTTTTTTTTTGACAGTTATTATGTAATTTTATTAACTGTCAAATGAATATTAATATAACATTTAGTTGACTTCTTGTTAAGTTTGAATACCGATTATTAAGAATAATAACAACAACAATAACAAAATTTATTCTAACCTTGATTCTTTTTTAATTTTAGGTAGCAATCTTAAAAAAAAAAAAAAAAAACAAAAAACAAATTTTATAGATTTTTTAGGTAAAATAAAAATTTTGGAGCTTTTTTTTCTAAAAATCGTATAAAAAAAAATTGTTATTGAATTTGGGTCTGAAGAAGTTTTTATTAATTAATTTTTATGTTAATATTATGCTAAAGGGATGATGATTTCAAAATGTTTAATAGATAAATATTAATAAAGAATATTTTTGTTGTTGTTGTTTTCATTATTATTATTATTTTTGGTTAATTAATTTATGAATGGTTTCATATTTCGCATAAAAAAAAAACTAACTTAATTTAAAACAATTTTTTTTTCTTGATGATTTCATTACGCAAATTAAAATAATTTTTTTGATAAAAATGATTTCTCCTTGAATTTGAGAAGTTTTAGAAAAAAAAAAACAAATATAAAAGAAAAGGGTTTAAAATAAATTTTTAATAATTAAAATTAAATATTAAAATTTTAAAAGATGAGGATTGATTTTTAAAAAATACATAATTAATAATTTTTAGTTTTTTTTTTTTTTAAATGACCTGAATTCATTTTTTGTTTACATTCATTTGGAATGAACTCATTTTGTATGACATCATAATTTCCTGAATTTCTGAACTGAATTAGTTAGAAATAATATTTACGACTTCAAATATAGAAATGACTAAATTTTCTTATTTTTAGTCGTTGCCCTTTTTTTTTTTTTTTTTTTTTTTTTGAAGATTAGATTTTTATTTGCTGTTAATTTTTTATTTATAGTTACCAATTTGAGATTCCAAAAAGTCTGAATTCATATAAATGTATACAATTAATTTGAATTCACGTCAAAATGTTTATGTGTGCAATAATATAAATATTTTAATGCTTTCAATTCTGTCTCTTAAAATGTGATGTTTATGGATTTCTCGGATTTACTTTCATCCCTACCGACGCTCGTATATTTTTGTTGATTATTTTTTAGCGATAAACAAATCTTATTCAATCTTTTTTTATTTTGTTGCTTCACACTACGTCATATAATTAAGTTTTATTTGTTTAGACTGCGGTTTTGGATTAATTTCACAGAGCTTTAGGTACAGTTTAGTTCTTTTATTTGGTAATATTGGAATTTTAAAAGTTTTTAAATTGTTGACAAATTTGTACAGTGGTTAGTTTCTAAGTGTACTTGATTTTCAATTAATTTCTCAATTTAAGATTTATTTTAAAAATGTCCATGACTCACTGATTTAACAAATTTTTGTTTTGTTTTAATTCATTTATAAGTAAAAAAAATACTATTTTAAAGTCTGAAATTGTAATTGACATGTCGATGACATTTTCAATCAAATGATTTTTGTCTCACTAAATGATCGATTACATTGCAAAAGTAGTCGTCATCTAAGCTTGATATTGATGACTTAAATCTAACTACTTAATTGATTAGGTTGCAAATGCAATCTTAGTTTAACACTTTAGATTACATCTTATACAACTACATAAAATCGTAGCGTAAAAATGTTGTAATGGGACTTGCACACTTATCAAACAGTTTGACAAACATGTTTGACTGTTGTTTGACATACATGACTGTTATCCAACACTCGACTGTCAAACACAGGCGCACATCTATCAAACTGACTGTCAGTTTTTTTGTTTTTATTCGAATTTTGTAATTTAGTATGGTTTTGATTTTTAAATTTCATACACATAAAAATAATAAAAGATGAATGAGAAGGAAAAAGCGTGTTTTGTCATTATTATAAGCTTATCCTGTAATAATAAAATACATAGAAAAAAATGGGTAAAATATTGGCTCAAATGCGGCCAAAATTTCCTCATATAAATTTGTTGGATAAGATAAAAATATCGGAAGCTTTAGACTATAAGAACTACGTTAGAATAACAACGAGAACTACATATGAGCCTTTTGCTTTAATAGCATTCTATGAAATCTAATAAAAAATCCTTTTTCATCTAAAAAAAAACAAAAACTTTCACTTATTTAAGCTCACTTCATTATTTTATGAATGTATGTATATGTATGTATATATAAAGATAGGTATGCTATGTAATTCAACTATTATTGATAATGTAACTTCATCTAAAATAAATAAAAAATAATATATATATGTATATATATATATTTTTATCAAAACTGATTTTTTTTTTTTTAAACTGAAATTTTTTTAAAAACGGTTCACAAAAACAAATTTGTTGACTCATGATTGACGAAAAATAACGCGCACACTATCAAGCATTTTTGTCAATTTTCACTTGTTTGTCAACGAAATCAAAAAATTTTGATTTTGCTTCAAACGACAAACCGTCAGTCAACAGCGCACACTTGTCAATTCAGTCAGGTTTGATGAAATGTTTAATAAGTGTGCTGTGCAGTCCCCATAAAATATAAATTATTCATAAAAATTACAAATTTGAATCGCCTATCATGAATTATCGGTTAATTTTCACAATTTTTGTAAATTTTCAATTTTTATTAAATTTAAAAAAAAAAAAAAAATATTTAATTTTATTTTTGTTTCATAACAAAAGTCACATAAAAATGAAGTGCAAAAATCTTGACAATTCTGAAAAAATTAGTGGTGTGAACAAAATTGAGTATTATTGTTCACTCAACTTTTTTGAGCAAACACTCAGTGTCGTTTGAATAAAAAAAAGAGTGTTGGTAAACTTATCGCTACACTCTACTCAGCATTTTTGACATTTTAAAATGTAGATATGTACTCCATTTTGGTGCAGTACTCACTCTGAAAATTTTATTCTACTCAAGAAATTTTATTCTGAGTACTCACTCAATTTTTATTCACACCATCTAATATTTGAAAATTGTTGAGTTTTTTCGATTTCCTACAATTTTATCTTAAAACACAAATTTAACCTTTTGGTTATTATCGATTTATAATTTACAAAAATTGTCAACACTGTCTCTTGTTGTCTGTGCCTTCATCGTGTCTGGTGTTTATGAAATAGGGCACTGATAGAAACAAATGAATAAATTTTTCATACTCTAGTAGTTATGTATTGCCTACTTCCACACTGGTGCCATAAACTAATTTTGCTAATAGAAAGGGAGGAATGAAACGAAAGGAAAAAAGTGATGAAAGTTGACCCGTGTGGAAGTAGGCATTTGATTGATAAAATGTTGACGAATTTGATATACATCACTTCGAAGGTTGAGAATAGATAGACCTTTTTTTAGGATTATCCCTATAAATAGACAACCCAGATACGTAATGTTATAATTACAGCATTGGATGTGGAACTACATAGAACAATCAGAAAACTTCATGATGTTTCATAATGTTAATTGTGTTCAATTGTGTCCTGCACCATCGATTTGAACCAGTAATCCATTGCAATAATTACAAAACTATTTTAAAAATTGTTTCATTAAAATTTTCATCTCAAATTTGTCCATCATTTCTATTTCATCAATAATTTTTAAATATTTTGTTTTTTTGTTTTACCAAACATATTCAAATTTGCTTGAAGCTCTACTTGTAATATATATGTATTTTTTTTAAATAAAAATTTGATTGCAAATGGATAAAGAATAAAAGAATATAATTCCAGTTCTTACAATTTGAAATTTTTATGGCTTGATATAATAATTTTAATTTTTTTCTTCTTCTTACAGCCTATTATTCTTATGATGATGTATTTTCAAGTGAATCTAAATTTCATTGAATTTTATTTTCTCATTTATTGTTCCTATATTATATTAATGGTATCCAATTATCAGTATCTGGAATCTCTTTAAATTTAGACCAAATGATTAAGATTTATAGGCACCCATGGGAATTTTATTTTATTGTAGTTTTTTTTTTTTATATATAATCGTTGCTCAGGTGTTACAAAAGTCAATAATATCAACAACAATCATCACAACAACAAAATTATGTTCCTATCGAATTGCTTTGGGATCACCTAACCAACCAACAGGTTGTTGTTTATCAAAACAATTGGTATAGATTTGAAAAAAAAAATGTGTTAGTTGTATGTAATAGTATAAGGAGGAAGGGAAACAATGAATGGATCTCTCTGGAGAAATAAAATTTTCAAAATTAATAACTATGTATTATAATATATTTTTTTTAATTAGAAGCCAGTAACAGGTAAAATTAAAATTATTAAAATATAAAAAAGTATTTTTTTATGACTTGATTAGAAATAATAATGTTTGAGAATCAAGAGATTCAAAGTGTTATATATTCATTAATGATTTATTTTATAATTAGATTAGTTGTTTTACTGTGTTTAATAAATTATTAAATTTTTTTTTTGAAACTAACTAACAAAACATCATTGCAGACACAACTCAGTCTGTTGTAATTATCCGTATGATATTTCCACGCTGGGTTGCAATTGAAGTAGAGCGGCTGCCTTTGAAACGATAAGTCCCATGTTCCATTACCGATGAAACAAAAAATGCTTTGTGGGGTTTTTCGAACTGGTCCCAGTATCCTTTGTCATTGGGATAAAATATTTATTCTAAAATGTTATTAACAAAAAATAACTGAGATTATAATCTGGTGAAAACTTAAATAAAATGAACCTATTCTATTTAAGAAGCCTTAAATCCTAACAATATCAATTGTAGTTGTCCGAATTTAATGAGTTGATAAGCCAGTAATTTTATAAATTAATACACGAAAAATATTGTAGATATTGCAGTATAAACTTGCAGTACAGTACTTGTATCAAACATGTATCTGAATTCTTAAAGATGCATAAAGTTTTTGTTTTGACTTAGAATATTTTGAAGAAATATTTGGCAATTTCATAGGCCTTGGAATGCTGCTCCGCGGTGGAATAAGTGAGCTAGACCATCGCATTCATATAGGGTAGCTATTCAATTAATTATTTCTTTTTTTTAACTTATTTGATTAATTTATTATTTTTTATCAGTTCAATTGATCATTGCTCGACTATAATTATTCAGAATTTCATTTAATTACTTTAAAAATATAAATGAACCAAATATAAATATTTGAGCTCAATCATAATTTAACCGTGGCAAATTGAGCAAAATTATCAATTAAATCTTATACTTAAGTTTAAACGAAGACAACATTTGACCGTTGAATGATGATTTATATAAAAATACCTATTTCAATGAAAATTTTCAAGTATTAACATTTTGGTGGTGAAGAGAAATTGAGCGCACTCAAAATATGTAATTGTTCAAGTTTGTGTTTGGCACAAGATAGGATTAAAAATAAAAGATATGATTAAAAGAGTTATTGTTTCAATGAAAATTCATCAGTGATAATATTTTGGTGGAGGAAAGAAATTGAGCGCACTCAAAATATGTAATTGTTCAAGTTTGTGTTTGGCACAAGATATGATTAAAAATTCTTCATTTGAGTTAACCGTGAGCCATTGAAACTCAAATTCAATAAAAAATTATTATTTCAATGAAAATTTCTCCACATTAACATGTTGTCGGGGATGAGCTACATGTTTTGCATCATAAACATTTTATTCCACTAACAGCAATGTCAGTATTCAAGTCTTTGTATCTAATTCCTATTATATATGTCATGGAGCCAAATTATGTATTTCAAATATAGCTCTTTTTTCTAACATAATTTCTGTGCGGTTTATCACTTCTTCTCTGAAAACCATTATTGCGGAAGAAAAGTGTATTAGTTGCAGTAAACATTTTGTTTACAAACATTTTTGTGTGGCACAAAATTTTTGTAAATCTTGCAATCCTGTTTAGTTCTCAAAATTTATAACACGATTCGATTTTTTAGTGATTTTTTAATATTCTGTTTCCAATATTATTTTTCGCGCCCTCATCTTAGCTCATGTAGAGCTACCAAGGTAATATGGAAACATTGCACTTTCACTCTAATTATTTCTTTATTGATGGTGAGGATGTGGAGAATAATAAGTTGTATTAATTTGTAAAATTTCAGTTTTTGATACATTTATTTTAAAGCTTGTATTTTTCGTGAGTTTTATTAATGCATCGCTGACTTTTTCTTTTTATTTTGTTTTTACTATTGATAAATAAACATAATTGTTATTGATTTTAATTAATTTTAAGAAGTTTGAAGTAAAATGAATAATAATTAATAACTTTACAGTTTAGATGTTAACGATTCAGTTCTGGATGTTAACGATCCTTTTCTGGATACCAGCGATCCACTTCTGGGTGTTACCGACCCACTGATAGATGCTAGCAGTCTACTTATTGATGTCAGTGATCCAATTCTGGATGCTAGCGATCCACTTCTAGATGTAAGCGATCCACTTCTAGATGTTAGAGATCCACCTATGGATATTAGGGATTACTTCTAGATGTTAACGACCACATTATACGATATTTGAATTAAATTTTTTACCGGTTCTATATGAACCTACTCTAAAATCACTTACGTTTAACTTCATTTGCATCACTCTAACATCAATTACGTCACTTTTGCTTGAAATTACTCTCATATCACTCTTTATTGTTCTTCAAATCTCTGCATTATTATCACATATCATTTAAAAGACCATCCAAACCATTTTTTTTTTAAATTTCAACTCATATTCGTATTTATTTGAATTATACAAAATCGTAATTTATTTGTATTGTCAAAAATATTATTTTTTATTTAGAATTAAAAAAGAGATCTGCATTAATTTGCATAGACTTTGATTCAATACCCTACTACAATGTCTCTTCTAACAAATTATTCCATAAAAAAAAAAAAAAAAAATATAAATAAAACTTTTGAAATAAATTTTTATTTTAAAATTCACTTTCGTAACTAACCTAAATTCTAGTTTTGCAATTTTTATTTATTTTTCTTTTTGTATTGTTATTGTTGCAATTTCATTCATACTGCATTTTTATTTATTACGTCCCGTTCCATTTATCTATATGGGAAATCATTCTTTGATTAGATTTAGTAAAATAGAAGAATAATTTAAATTTAAATAAATAATAATAGTTTTCTATTTTAATAATGGAGTTAAATTGATTTTAATTTATAATATTCTGCATCATATTTAAGTATGTATATATATATATATCATACATCTATATAAATTACGTACATTTGAAATAATGGAATTCTCTTTCATACCAAAATTTATTGGTTTGTGTCAATGATTTTTTTTTATTGCCTGTCTATATTGAAGTTTGTTAATTTGAAATATTTAGATAATATTTGACATTTGACCTCTGTCAATAAAAAAATACCAATAATAATAATTTATAATATTTAAACGAATTTTAAAATTTACCTATTTGATAAACATAATAATTGATACAATACCAATGAATAATGATTCATACAAAATGTATGAAATCAAACAAAATTAATTGAAATTATGTATTGCAATTCGTATTCAATGTCTTTACGTAATAACTTGAATAATTTAATTTTTATTTTAAATTTTATAAGAATGATACATATAGATATAATATATGGTTGTTTGTTAATTAGAAACATAACATTATATACGAATTGTTGTACGAAATTTGTGTCGATCTTAATAAATCTATTTTTTGACAATAAGTACTATATTTTTTTAAATATATGTTGTATAGTATTGTCAAAATGTTGTGTAGTATTAATTTGACAACATTTTTTTTATATGCTTGATGTTGGTGATTGTTTCGGCAAAGGTACATTTCGTGTTTGAATTTGGACCCATATCATCGAATTCGCAAATGTGATTCCATGGTATTGCAATGTTCTTCCTTGTCTAAGTGTGCAATTTCATTTCAATTCACAGTTACCTACCCAAATGTTTATTTTAAAAATTATTAGTACAACGGTATATTTTTCATAAAACACAATTTTATATTATTTTGACAATTAACTATTTAAGTAATGCAACATTGAAATTATGTATATTAAATTCATTGCTCAGTTTGATTGAAATGTTTGATTGTTAATATCGAAATCATAATGTATAAAACTAAATTTAAATACTAAATTATTATTTTTAATTAATAGAAATAATTTCTTTAACTAAACAAATGTCATTTTATTAATCATATCCAACAATGTTAAACTGTTTTCAATACAACATAAAACATTTCTTAAATTTCATATTGTGTAATGCATTTTATGTCATGTATGAAGTTATATGAAAATATATTATGAAAAACTATTTATGTATTCGATAAAATCTGGTTTTGTAAACTTCTTTTGAGTATGACTTTGAAACAAAAAAATTGTTTATGTTTGATCAAAACGTTTGTATGTATGATGTTGAACTGAAATAAGTTCGATTATCAACAAATAGTTGTGATATGTTTAATTCAAAATTGTTTGACAATTCTTACATTAAATATCAAAGCATATTGATTTAAATTTATTTATTATTCGATTATTTTCAAGTATTTTACTAAAAATATATTCAAAATTACAATGGAAAATAGTGAAGTTAAAATTTTCACATTATTTTCAAAAATATTAAATATTTTCCAAAATCAACTAAAATAGTCACTTCCACCCACTAAAATTAACTGCACTATTTACACCCATTTAAAATTTAGATTATCCTCCCTATAATTGATTAATTGTGTAAAAATATTAAAATCATCATCCATTAATATATTTTTCTTATGCATGTTTGATTCAACTATGTTTGATTCAATTTAAAAATCTTATATATTTTAAAATTATGTACTTTAAATGTTCATTAACTAAATATGTTCGCTTTTTTGTATTGTTTCAAATTATAAATAAAAAAAAAAAATTATTAATCAATTTCAGTCAATATCTTAAATTATGTTAATAATCAAGCTGTAGGATATCTACATAATTATTTTTAATATTATTAACACCTACTTAAAGAGTTGGCATTCCGTGGTTATGTTTCATTTCCAATTGAACATGTATAGATAATTTTTATAACATAAATAATTTTATTTCATATGTAATATTAGATGCAATTTAGCAGAACCGCTTTTAAAGTTTCAGGCTTTGGAATTATAAAAGCACACTGATTGTGTTGCAACAGTGAGAGGTTGTGTTCAGATTTTTAAATTTAGTTTGGAAATTTTAATTAATTTTTTTAAAAATTTGTTTTGTATGGTTAGAAATTACTTTTAACTTGAATTTAGGTCTTAATATTAATATTACGTTATTTTTGATTTTTGATTCAGATAATCGGCTTCTTTTTGATCTGTAATCTATAAACCTCTACCTTGTACTTTGTAACTTGATAACTACATAATGTATGGACTTGATCCAAGTAGTATTATGTACTACTTGGCTGAACCCAAAAAAAATGTAAATAAAATAAGCCTGAAAAAATTTGTGGCGTCTTTGATGCCCAAAAAAACATTTCTTAAGCGGACCCTTTTATATTGTCAGTTAATTGACATTATTAATTTATTTACTTTTTTTTTCTTCTTGTTACAACACCCAGTAATTCATCTCCATACCCAACAGCAAACATAATTTAAAATTTATGAAATTACCTAGTAGTTAGGCTACATATAAATTTAATGGAAACACCTTTTTATTTGATATATATATTGATATAGATATATATTATTAACTATGTATGACTGACTATAATACTTATATGAATAACTACACTGCACCCACAAACATCCTTAAATTGGAAAATTTACAAATCAAGTTTTTTGTTTTTTTTTTGTAAATCCTCACCTATTGTATTCATTTATCTTAAAGATACACAAATGTGTTACTTTTGTTATAAATATTCAACAAACCATCAGTAAATTTTCGATTAGATTTGTTTTTTTTTTATTAACTTACCTTTGGAACATTACAAATAAAAGTAAATTTCACAGTTTTTTTTCCCATTTTCAAATCAATAAATTAAAAATAAATAAAAAAAATGTTTGTTGTTGTTATTGTTGTTATTTGTAATCCGAAACTTGGATTTGTGGTTTTAATAAATTCATTCCAGTATGTATGAAAAAGTTATTGTAAAAAAAAAAAAAAAAAAACTCCAACAACAATTTCCAGTATTTGGATTTAATACGAAAATTGCGAATCGCGTCAATTACTCTCTTCAGTTTAATTCTTTCCTCCCTATATAATGTCTCTGTATTTCTTTTTGCACTCTCTTTAACAAATCATTGAAATGATCATCGTCGAAACAAATCGGGAAATAAAAAAATGAAAAACAAAGTTGAGAGCCAAGAGTTCAATACCCTGTGGTCACGATTTTTACTACAAAACAGAGATCACTTGTTTTATTTTTTTTTGCATTTTTCTTGTTTTTATTTTTTGCTTTAATTCTTTGCAGTTTTTTTTATTTTTGTTTTTGTTATTTTTCTGCATCATCACCTGTATATCATCAATTTTAGTTCTATTTTGCTTCATATGCCATTTTTTGACATTTAAATCCATATGAATAAGTGCTGTTGAGACTTTTTTGAAATACATACTCTATATAACAGGGTGTACAATTATTATAGGTGCAAATACTTTTGTAGTAATACAGGGTGGTATCATTTAATCTTTTAAAGTTACAAATGTTTTATTTAAGATTAAAATTCAATGAAGAAAACATAATTAAGGGAATGATAGGTGAGCTATGGAGGCCCTCAAAGTTGCAAGAAGGTTGCAAACTCTAGGGAATACTAGAGGATGTAGGCACAAACATCAGAGGCTATGGAAGGACTTAGAAGAGGAGCAAAAAGAGTTCTTCATGCCAACAGATGACATCACTACATACGTATCTTTGAAGAAGAGATATGAAGTAGAAATCCCGACAATAGAGACCTGGCGTGGTTCAGAAGAGCAGGCCAGGTCCTCAAATACCTCGGACATTTTCACTGACGGATCCCTTACAGCTCTAGGCGCGGGAGCTGGAGTGTTCTTTGAAAAAGAGCAACTTGAACTCCAGTTCCCTCTTGGCAAACACTGCACAGTCTTCCAGGCTGAAGTCTTTGCCATAAACGCAGCAGTGAATATAATAAAAGAGCAAAGATGGTCTAACAAAGTCATTAGAATCTTTAGTGACAGTCAGGCTGCCTTAAAAGCTATTGAAAGTAACATCATCAAATCTAGATTGGTGAGAGAATGTTCGGAAGCCCTAAACCTCATAGGGCTCCGAAACAAGGTACAACTGATCTGGATACCGGGTCATAGTGGCCTGACTGGAAATGAGATGGCTGACGAACTAGCCAGATCATCGGCGGGAAACATTTATGGCCCGGAACCAGCAGTTGGTATATCTATTGGTAATATTAAACTATCAATAGAAAACACCCTGAAAAGGGAAGCAAATATTCTGTAGGAGCGTATGGAAGGCCACAGGGTCTCCAAAATATATGCACCAAGAATAAACACCAAAATAACCAACTTCCTGCTAACTCTCAATAGAGGAGACTGTAGGAAGATGGTGGGTATACTTACTGGTCATAACCACATGAATAAACACATGTGTAGACTAGCACTAAGTGACGACCCAACCTGTAGACACTGTCTGGAAGAGGAAGAAACCTCCACACACGTTGTAGGAGAGTGCATAGCTCTCTCAAGGCTGAGACTCAGGCTGCTGGAAACGCACTACATAACCTCAGAAAACTTCTGCAGGATAGATCCCCCAAACCTATTGGCCTTTATCAAAAGGGTCGACTAAGTTGAGGGGTGGAGGACGGCATAAAGGGCTAAAAAGCCTACATGCCGGCTCCGACATATTAGGGCAACCTCCGTAGAAGGAAAAAAAAAAAAAAACTGAATACTACCGTTATCCAATTTAAAAGTAAAATAAAATTATTGTCAGTTAGTAGCGGGATAAAATCGGGATAAATTAGTTCGGGATCGGAATCACAGTCATTGACATTCGTGTCGCTACATTTCATTTCTTAATCATCTAAAAACAAATAGTTTTTGATTGGATAAAAAAAATTGTAATGCTTTACTGTAGTCTCAATAATTTCGGATGTTGGGGCGAATTCTTAGAAAATTAATAATTGCTTTCAATTTTTTCTTCTTCATTTTTTAAGGGTTTGCCTGTTTTTCTTAGCGGATGGTATCGATGTGGATTCCTTTTGTGACGCGGATTATCAGGATACGTCCCTTATTCTTAGATGTTTTCCAATAGGTATCTTTCCTCTTGGTTGTCTTGCAATAACTGCTTATACTATTTGATTGAAGATTATTTTGGAAACACATTTTAGTTACGGAGTCTTTAGTGGGTTCAAAATATGATATTTTGAAGTTTATAAGTTTTTTCCAATGTTTTCGAAAACTTCTTCTATCTCTAAGAGCAAAAATATTTGTTTAATTTTGTACATTTATCTAACTTTGGGTGTTAATTTATACTCTTAGATGTATGTAGTCTTATTTCAAGATTAATTAAATTATTTCTGCACCGATATTTACTCGTATTTATTTCTTCATATTATGTATCCCAGACAGTAAGATAAGTAGTTTTATTTTCCTGAATTAAAATTTCTGCAGCTCGTTTCATTCCAAATTTGTAGTTTGTACATCTAAATAGTTAAAGCTCATAATTTTTGATTATAAAGTTATCAGTAATGGCAAGATTTCATCATATTGGCTCTTCACAGTGCACAGCTAGCATTGTTTTCTGTGCCAATAGTTTCATATAGTGTACCGCTCAGCTTCATTTTTGAATGTGAAGCGGGTTCGGTTCAATATTTTTTAACTTAAACTAAGTATATTGTATTTTCCCTTAGTTTTGATTTGCAAACTACAGGTAATATAAGTATCGTTCTCTTACGCCAGTTCAAATGACTGTTTTAGGTAGGTAAATTTTTATTTTTTTATTTTTAAAAATTCGTGAAGTTTTCATTTTAAGACCAACGCCGTACACTTTTGTTGTGTATATAATTTTTGATATTTTTTCAAACTATGCCGAATGGCTTATAGAACAAAATAGATTTAAGCCAACAATATTTTATTATTTTTGTTTTTTATTCTGTTGAATTATTTTTTTCTCTTTTATGTCAGCAATTCTGAAAAACACAATTACATTAAAGTTTTTCTCTTTTAGTAGGGTACGTCCCTGATAATGGATTAAACATTTTTTTCTTATATTTTGATACTATTTTTTGTGATAGTGTTGGTAGTTTTAGTTTTTTTTTGCACTGCATTATTTTTTTGAAGTTTTACTTCCTTTTTTCAATTTTATTGCCGGTATTATTTGGGTAAGAACTACCTAAGGTGAATCGTTATATTTTAGCTTAAAGCCATTTACTGTTGTGTAAGAAAAAATGTACCTATGTCAGCCAATTATAATGTAACTTTATTTTCTTTGATGTTTTTTGTTGAGTTGTTAATAATTACTCTGAGTGATGTGTGAATGTATTTTTTTTTTTTTAAGTTGTTTAGATGAATAATACTAAATATATGTACATATGTATATATATCTATGTATAGAATTGAAGATATATAATATTATTAGTTCTTTGTGTATTTTCTGAATCACATCATATAAGTAGCATGAAAAATAGTTATGGTACATAATTAAACGAAAATTTTGTCTCAAAGGAAGAGTGATTCAAAATATTCTTTTTATTGGGGTACTTTTTGTGGATGTATGCATTTTTTTTTCTTTTTTAGAATTATATTTTTTATTATAAAACCCAAATAGCATGTAGTTAACTACATCTTTTCCAATTCTAATTCAAAATATTTGATAGATCAGACGGATACAATTTTCATGTATATATATATATATATATATATATATATATATGATTTGACAAAGATTTTAAGTAGCGATCTAATGATTTGCTTTAGCGAAAACTCAACACTAATATATAAAACTCTGGATGAATCTAATGTTCTAGATCTTAATGGATATCTTAAAATTATTTGATTAAATAAAATGGATTAAAAATTTTCTATCGAATTCATCTTAGTTGACAGATTTACATTTGCCAAATTACTTAATGCTTAGATAAAGTTCAATTGTCTCTCCTACTCTATTTTTTAATACTTATCAACGATTTACTATCAAAATTTACATGCTACATTTCAAATAACTGATACTAAACGTAATATTACAGCCAGCATGCGCATTACTTGGTCAATTTGTTCAATTGGGGCAAAAGTAATAGAACTAAAAAAACTAGGGCTCTTGAGTCCATTTCTATGTTCGAAAGAGTACTATTTTTCAGCGAATGGAACGTTTGAATATTGTTAGCATACAGATAAATTGGAAAATAATATTGAATGATCATATCTCTGATATTGACTGGAATTACGGCATATGTTTGGGTTTTCTAAGTCTTTACACAGCGTAGTTTTCCCCTAGAATATACTCATCATATACAACTCTTACATTGTAATACAACTTACACGTATGAACCAGCGCATAACAAACTGCGTTAAGTTTTTTTGGTTCCAATTCGTATTCTTGTCGTCAATTCAAATAAGTCTCTTGTTTCACTTGACAATAGTCGTATTATTGGAGCAGTTATACAATTTTATATTCGTAGGTGTAGGTACTTGCTAAAACGAAATAAAAATATTAATGTCCCTTATTAAAATATTGCACCGAAGAACAAGGGAGGCTGCAATTGCCAATCCCTATATCAGTGGTTGGCAAAATTTTTTGGTCGTGGATAAAAGTCGCCTAAAATGAGGTTTTATGAAACTCGTGGCGAGTCAACATGCATTTTTATATGATGGAAATTAAATTAAAAGAAAATAATTAAACCAAAAGTTAATTCATATCTAGCAAAGCAATGCAAAACAAATTTTATATAAACAGAATTTGAAAGAAAGAAACGTAGAAGAGTATAATAATTATACGCGATGATAAATCGAATTTGATCTCAACGTCAATGTCTTGCCATACGCCGATGGACAGTTCTTGCTGACAAGTGAATTACATTAATTCTCTAGCCAAGATCTGTTTTTCATTTATGAAATCACTAAAAAGATGTTCGGAACATTCTATAAATACCGTCTTCAAATATTCGGCGTCCGAATATGGTTTTATATTTCTAATTTTCAATGCTGCTACAATAAAAATTTTAGTACGTTGACTGCCATATGGGCCACATGTGTTACACACCACATTTTTATAAATATGCTATTGAAAAAGTACTATTGAAATAGCATATTTTTCTTGCAACAGTAGGCTTAAAGTGTTTATCTATACACAGTGGCACGTAAGTAAATTAAATTCATTTATTTAGTTACGTAATATTTGGCTCTTAATAAATGGTGAACCCAATATCGTTTTTTCCTTTATTTTTTTCAACTTTTAATTTCAAGAGCACAAATACATGTTAATTCTATACAAAATTCATTTTCAAAATAAACGAAATGCAACTGTTTAATCGCTATGTGTGCGCAGCACCAGAAAATCAAATAGTTTGGCTGCTTATGTGTGCGCGCGAAGATTTTTGGCAACCATACAGTTGCAAAACTAGAAATTGCTTGTGTGCGCCTAGCCTATTAGTCTCCAAATATTCAAAAAGAATATCAATCATTGTGTTGATCAATAAGTAAGTCAGTCAGGATATTTTTCGCTCTCCGAGCCTTCCATCATGATCGAAACTACAGATCTTGAATAAAGTTGTATAACATTTGGCAAATATGAAAAGAAGAGCAACCGTTTCTGAGCCGTGTGCATCTGTTGTTTTTATAACAATAAGGTTTTGGAGTTGTTTCGTTCATTACAACACTACTTGAACTCATTAGTAGGTATTAAGGTGGATTTCCTCTAAATGGACGAACGTCCGGAAAAATTTTAAACCAACCAAACAATTTTATTTTACCAACACATACACAAAAAATTCTCTTTGGGCAATATTCTTCATCCAATTTTTTACTTAAAATATTTTTAACTTTTGGCTGAAGGATGAAGTAAAAGAAAAGGGTAGATATATAATTATTTGATGAATATTTATTGCTATCTCGATTTATATATGAACGTATTCACATATAGAATTTCAAATGTTTTTTAAGACATGAAGTGTAATTTTTTTTGTTTTTTAATATAAGATTATTTGGTTTCTAACAAATTGTTTATATTTTAAGATAAAAACAAAGCGCTATATTTTATTTTTTCGAATATTACTTACAATGTTATTATTCATTTTTACTCTTAACAAAATTTTAAATTTTTTTAATAAAAATAATATCAACGCATGTAAACAATTTTTCAAACGACAACATTTTTTACCTACATAACAAATGTCAGTCCTTTGCGCATTGAGAGAAAATCATAAAACTTTCTTTAATGGTATTTGTGTTTCAATTATAGTGTAAAATAAAATTGTCCGGACGTTCGTCCATGAAGAGAAAATCCACCATTAGACTACCTATACAACACATGATTTTTTGCTTTAGTTGATTTTATAAATTATTAAAAGAAGTTATTAATACATCTGTGAGTTATAAAATTCGATCAAAATTTTAACGTAAAATCTATTATGCTATATAACAAATTCTAGTTATTTATTTACATGTTGTCTTTATGTTAAAATACAAAAAATGCATGTAACTTTATTAAAAAAAAAAAAAATTGGAACAAATACTATTGAAACTCTATAATACAGCTTGTCAAAAATTTAAAAAAAAATATAATTTGAATTGTGTTAAATTACTTTTCGATTATAAATTTCCATATAACTAATTTTACATTTTTGTAATAACAACTCAATCAAAAGACCTTTTCAAATGTTTGTAAGTGCTATTTTATTTTTCAAATTCTTATTTGCTACCTGGGCAATTATTTTACTACTCACATAACAAAAAAATCATCTTCTAGCAATTATACTTATTTTACTCAATTTCTATTATTTTATTTCTATCTCATTCTCTCATTTATTTCCTTCTTTTTGTAAATTTATATTTTTATAATGATTATGTACGATTATTACCGATCTGACCGTGATTCACGTGTGCAAAGAAAATAAACTTTGATAATAAAATAAAAACAAAATAAAAAATTATGTAAAATTCATGATTCATGCCTATGCCATGCAATGAACGAATTTCCTGACATACTCAATTTTTCATTTTTCTTTTTTCCTTTCTCTTTATTTCATTTTATTCTCTACTTTTCACTCATAATAAAAGAAATTTCATATACCAATACCAGACTTGTATATAATATACATATATATATATATATATATTTTCTTTTACAACACAATCATAAAATGTGTCGTTTTTTTTAAACTGAAGTGAAAACCTCTACAATAATTGCATGAAAATAGTATTGCCAACCACATGAAAAAATAAAATTTAATGAAGTACAAACTTGAAATATTTTTATTTATATGTACATGGTGTTTTGAAATAAACTAAACCAAGGGAAAGAGAAAACTATAATGCTAAACTCTCAAAGGGTAGATATTTAACCCTTCTTCTTAAGCCCTAATCGTATTTTTAGTTGGTAAAGACTGGATAAATCAGTCCTTAATTAGGTGGGTGGGTGGAAGGGATTATTTCACTTGATTTTTGACTTGAAAACAATTAACCCTCATAACAGTGAAAATAGTCGAATATTTTCCTTTTAATTTTACTGATATGCTTATCATACAGATACGCGTATTTCGTCTACTACTTGCAGACTTCTTCAGTGTTTTGTACTCGACAAAACACTGACTTTTGGAGTCGAGTACAAAACACTGAAGAAGTCTGCAAGTAGTAGACGAAATACGCGTATCTGTATGATAAGCATATCAGTAAAATTAAAAGGAAAATATTCGACTATTTTCACTGTTATACCAAAATTTTACTCTAACGCTGGAAAACAAGTTTTTATAAAAACCCTCAGTTGTGCCTTTTTGATGTTACAACTCAGGTTATTGTTAGTTTTTTACTAACACCAACCCCTGGAATTGAGGAAGTCAATTAGATTACTAATTCCCATCACCCCTTATGCTTTAAATGGTTAAACTTCCGAAACATTATATATTTAAAGGGGTTCACAAATTGAGCGATGCGGTTTTTTGAATTCGTTTCTTAAGTACAGATGGCGTTATGAATTTATATGGATTCAGAGTCATTTGAAATGTATTAAATTTTATAAAAATGAAAATAAACTCAATTCAACATGGCGTTAAAAATATTTAAATTTAGTCAAAAATGTTTTTAGAAAATTACGTAATATTAACATAACAGTCATTCATAAGAGTATATTGATTTGTTTCGTGACAGTATTGTCAAAAATGTAGGAATATCCATTCGTCGACGGTCACTACAAGTTGAACTCAGTGAATCCGTAACATGGCTGTATTTTAAGAAAGAATTTAACTCTGAAGGCAAATAAGATTCAAATAAAATAAAAAAATAAAGCCAGTTCAAATCGGCGTGCAATGGGTTCAATTGGACCAAAGAACAACCAAATGATCAAAGAACAATCTCGATGAAGTGGATTTTGAAATTGATGAATATATTAATACACAAAACTGCCATATTTGTGGTGGGACAATGCATTATTGATTCATCCAAAAACTTTACATTCTAAACGTCTCGAACTCTGTTTGTAGTTAATTATGGTTAGCAAATGTCATTGATTCACATACTTCTTCGAAAATGATTTGGTGAAGCTGTAATTCTGAATTGTTTTTGATATAGTGAGCTCATAATTGTTTTTTTTTTGGCATGAATTTCGAAATAATAATCTGGAGGCCATGTGGTGCAAGTTTTTGACTGTTGACAGTATCGCGGAATCAATAAGCTGATCAAACAATTTAAGTAGATTTTGTTTTAATCCAATGTTCTTCTTAGGGTTCAATTAACTGCAGAACCAGAGAATATGTTGAGGTCATAACTTTTAAACGGATATAAAAAATCTCATAAGATCTGGTCAATCAATGAGATCGAAAAATTAAACAGTTCAAGATCAAGTAAGATACTTATTTACTTAGGTAGCCAACAGACAATGTAGGTTTTGGACCTGACTAATCAAATGATATAGAAGAAGTTAAAACGAATAAATAACACTGCCTATCTAAATAATTGATGTAAAAGAAATCGAAGAAAAGCTTTTATTTGACTACTCCAATGGTTGTGTCCTTTTCCGCTAGAAACTTAGACCATAGAATTAATTTATTTTTATTAGGAAAATGTTAGCATTGCAGACATAGTTACTTGTATTGTTTTGCCATAATTTCTTTCGTTTAGAGTTGATTTCACAACACACGTATATTAACCGTTACTTCTTTCGTATTTGAAAAATATTCGCTGGTCGCAGCACGATCTTCCACCGTACTTTTGTGGCAACGAACAAATCAAAATGCAGTCGTTAAATTAGATTCGATCATGAAAATGGTGGAGAATCGAGCATACACTGAAAAATCAAATTAATCGAACGTGCATTGACAGATCAAATCGTAACGTAAATATTTCGTTTGACTTCTGAGGGGAATTGTCGTGTGGAAGAAAAATTTGGAAGACGATAATCTTTTTTGAAGCGGGATCGTTACTGTTTAATAAAACAAATGAAGCAAAAATACTTAAACACTTCCTTTGCAGCTGCCCAGCATTAGTTAGAGTAAGACTCCGGACTTTAGGTGAGGCTTTCCCCAGCATTATAGGTTTTATCGTGGAAAGCAAAATAGGAGATCTGATCAACCTTCTCAATCATACATAGTGGCTTTAGTACTGAGTCCGCGGGGAGAGTAAAAAATGAGGAAATGATCCACTTATAACAACCAACAACAAGAAATAGGTCACTCGAGTTGTGGTATCAAAACGGCACAATTAAATGCTAATTGGTTTTACAGAAATAACTAGAATGGCCATTACCTACCTATCTTGTAGATCCCACACTTTGGATTGTCCGCTCCAATAGGGTCCAAAGAACAAAAATGAAAGTAAATAATGGTGGTAGGTGGGTTGACCAAAACGAATTTTGCCAACACTTTGGATTGTCCGCTCCAATAGGGTCCAAAGAACAAAAATGAAAGTAAATAATGATGATAGGTGGGTTGATCAAAACGAATTTTGCCAACACTTTGGATTGTCCGCTCCAATAGGGTCCAAAGAACAAAAAGTGAAAGTAAATAATGGTGGTAGGTGGGTTGGATAAAACGAAATAAAAAAAAATACCAAATGGCAACCCCCAGTGTATGTCATTTGATAATTTTTTTTTTCTTATTTGAGATGTGCACACCTCACACATACAAAACTTTCTTTCCATATCTCTCTCTCTCTCTCTGTTTTTATCTCATCTATATATTATTTGTTTCTTTATAATCATCACAAACTAGTGTGTGGATGGAGTTTGGGGAGCATGAAATTATCAATAGAAGTAAAAATCATTCTCTGGAAATAATTTTTATCGAATTGTTTTGTTATTATTCTTTTTTTTTTTTTTATACCAAAATCAATGATTATAAAAGGAAGGAGAATGAGGAACTCAAATTACATACAACCACATGTCATGTTCTAGAAAAAAAAAAAACCAGGTGTTCGAATTGAATTGCATGCATTTCGAATTTTTAATTTGAAAATTATTTTTTTTTTTTTAAATTTTTGGAATGTTACAAAGTAAATTAAAGTGGGGTGGGGAGGATGTTACTTTATTGTTGAAGTGTAGGCTATTTTTCGTTATTGTACAGTTTCCTTTTTTCGCATTAAGCTATTCGGGATGACTTTTAATTTTGTAAATTTATGTGTAAATTTTTTCTATTTAGATAGAAGGCTTTGAAGCAGTGGAGATAATAATATACAAGCGTATGTACGTATGTATCTCATAATCTTTAGAAAAATGATAGCTGCAAACGAGTAGTACAGTCTGATTTTTAGTTATGAGTCTCTAAACTAAAAACGGTAAATTTTTTTTTGATTTAATCAAAACAGAACGGAAAAAGAACATATGAAAAGATTTGATTTTTTTTTTTGTTTAGTTGGGATTAGATAGGTACCCACTGTTTCATTTTGTTGTTTATTGAAATGACCATTGGGAGTTGGTTTGATGGTTGTAAGAGATCTGAGAATCTCGTGATTTACTCATATAGACATTAGTTGTTATTGTTATTGTTGTTTTTTTTATTCATTGTGGTTTTTATGATAATTGAGATTACAATATTGCAGTTATTTTGTGCTTCGTGTATTTAATAGTGTGTATATATACATATTGTAGGAGTAAAAAGAATAAAAATGGCGTATTTTTAGTTTTTCTTATCACCACAACAAATCGAAATTGTGAATGTGTATACGATGGCAAAAAAAAAAAAAATTTCTGGTTTTTTATTTTATTACTTTTTTGTTTGTTTTTTTGTTGTCTTTACGGTAAATTTTCACGTGGAATATCAAGTTCACTGCATATATACAGATACATATTAGCGTAAATTTACAGTTATATTTGAATATATTATTTGTTTTGTTTATGCATAATGTATTGTGTATATATATATGTAGATAAGTAAGGTAGTAAATGGTTTATATTGCGTAGTAATTTTTTTTTATTTTTTTATTTTTGCTCATTTGATTTTGAATGAATTGTAAGTAGGTACTCAACACATCATAAAAAATTGAAGTTTACGTTGAAAATAAGAACGGAAGGTACCTACAAGTAAAAGAGATGATTAGAAGAGAAGTATATTTTTTTTTTTGCGGTAATCGCGGTTTTCTTTATTCTTAAGTGAAGTAAAATATAATTTAAAATGCATAAAGTGTTGTGTAATAACAATAAAGGTTATTATTGTAAAGGGTCTTTTGGAGTAGTTATCATTAAATTACGTTTTAAGTGGAGTCATTTGAATTTTTATTACGTGGTATACATAAATTATTTAATTTTATTGAAATTGTATATAAAATTGTAATTTTGTGTGTGTGTGTGTGTGTTTTTGTATTTATAATGCAATAGAGTTCTTAATTAGTCTTAATTAAGAGGGAAGTGATATTTTTGTTAGAATTGACATAGAAAAAATAATATGGAGATATTTTATTAGATTTGTTTTTTATAATATTTTGGTTGGTTGTTGTGCTCATCGTATTTGAATTTTGTTTTGTTTAGCATAAAATTGCTAAAATTTTTAAACTTAAACTTGGATTGTGCGCTTCTTAGTATCCGGGATACTTGTTGTTCAGATTGAAGAAGTTTCAGAGTATAAATTAGGTTGTGGAAAATTTCCAGATTTTGCCATTTTCCAATTTTAAATTAATTTTTGAATAATCTATAGTTCTCGTTAGACCTTGAGAATTTTTAAGAGAATTTCGGAGTTTGATCATAACATATTTTGACTGGTAGGTACTGTTCCGGTCAGACATTGCGATTATTAATTAGTTCATTGTGAATGAATTAATTAGAATAACCCACCTTTTTTTTGTCCAATAAAAGCTCAAAAATCTCTTACCTAACGGGAAATATATATATATACTTTAAATCAGTTAAGTTAAGTTAAGGGTATTTAAACACCCAATGGACAGTAAAGAGTTAGTTATAGTAACTAAAGGGTGTTTGGCTCTTCTGAGGGAGATGTTGTATCGGCGTAAAAGGCAAATTCCTAGTTTTATGTAGAAAAGGATAAAAAAAATCATTTTTTTTAATAAATTCATAAAGTATGTATGTATGAGTAATAGAAAAAAACAAGACCTTTTCAACAGTATATAAATATGGTGGAGGTTTTATGGTAAAATCTTCAGGTAATTGGTTTTTCCAGAAAAAAAATAAAGATTGTTTTTTTTTTCCAAAATTTTCTACTTTGAACTACAAAATATCTCCATAACGGCAGCACCAATTATCATCAAATAAATTTTAAAATATGCTCCAGAACATTATCTTTTTATAATATATAACTGAAAATATATATATATATATATATATCTAATGAATGGATCAACAAATATAACCGTTCTTATACAAAAACATCAAAACAACAAGGATACTTTCAAATAACCTTTTCGTCCTTAAAGGATAGGATGCGCCACTAAAGATATATTTTTGAAAAGCTAGCAATTCCAGCTATCCTTCGAATATGGTCATTAGGTCCTACGCTCCACCTCCCTCAGAATCCTCAAAAACCGAATTCGATCAGGCCAATTTTGGACCATTTTTCGAGTAATTTAGGCCTTATTTCCGCAATATCACGAGTAATGATAGCTTGCAAAGCGTCTACTGTTTCTGGTTTTTCCGTATAAACCAATAACTTGACATAATACCAAAGAAAACAAATCCACTGGTGTTATATTGCATGATCTTGGAGATCAATTAATTGGACCATTTCTTGAAATAATATTATGACCAAATCTTTCTTTCAATAAGTAAATTGTGGAGGTACCAGTATGAGGTGTAGCGCTATCTTCTTGGAAGCAAAACACTGACGGGTCGATACCATTCAAATTTTCAAACTAAAAATCATTTATCATCGATCTGGAACAAGCATAATTCACTGCATTTACATTAGCTTCAGCATAGTTTTAAAAGAAATATGACCGGTGATGCCTCCAGCGTGTAAGCCACATCATACGGTGCATTTTTCGGAATGTAATGGAACCTGAGCTGAATGTGACAGTTTCTGTTAAGCTGGGGTCCACAAACTGCTGAACAAATAAGAAAAGAAAGAAGAATTGCTGGAATTTTCAGACTAATAAATCAAAGAATACCTCAAAACTATTAGCGATCGATATATTTCAGTATGTTTCATAGCACAATTACATACGCTATTGAGATATGGGGAATGTCTATGTCTCAAATACATAAATTGCATACAAAAACTACAAAACAAAGCAATAAAAAATCTTTAAGATTACAAATTGAACATTTCCATAAAATTTATACACTGCAATCATAAGCTATTACCAATTAACCTTCTCGTTAAATGCAAACTGGCAACCTAGGCACATTTGATAATAAAAAAACATATAAACACAATCCTCCCAGCACAATCAAATAATGACAATCACAATTACAACACCAGAACAGCTGATAATATCAGAATTATTTCGTCAAAAGTTAGATTCAATAATCATGATGCCATCTACATTTTAGCATATAAGTACTACAGTGAACTACCTAAGTATATAAAAAATATTAATGAATTTAATGACTTTATCATATTATACATTCTATGCGAGCGACTGAGCTCATTTGAGAAAAAGAAAACAAAAAGAAAAATGTCTTGAGGCGTTTACGTAGTCGTTCAACCAGAAATGAGCTTCATTATTGAACATAATTTTTCGATCAAAAAGTGGATCAACTTTAAGCTGTTCTAGGGTTCAATCAGAGAAACAAACAACGCTTATTATGGTCTAAGTGGCTTTAGTTCTTAAACCAGTTGAATTTTCTATGGATGTAAACCAATATCTTTACACACAATTTTCCGTTTGGTGGTTCCAAATTGTTGTGAACGTCAAATTTAAATCTTCATCAACACTAGCTCTTATGGCACCGATATGATATTCTTTACGTACAGTTCTTTGTCTTGTTCTTGTTTTTGTTGTTGCCGTTGTTGTTGTTGTTGTTGTTGTTGTTGTTGTTGTTGTTGTTGTTATTGCATCGAGATGAGAAAATGATATCCGAAATCTATCGATAGTTCGACGAATAATCTATTCTGATGGACGTTTATATATAAACCATAAATTTCACGAAGTGCTCTCTAAGTTTGGTGTATAGAACACTTAATTTGAAAATAAATTTCAACAATTTGTAAACGTTGTTGAGGCATAATTCTTTGTATTATAATTTGTTAATGTTTACTTAAATAAAATAAAAAAAATATTTGTGTTCAATATTAATTTAAATTAGTTTCATTACAATTTGAAGCTCTATCATTCTAAAAAACATCTTTTACCATTTATATAAAAAATTTCAAAATTCATAATAGTGTCGCTCTACATAGTATAATAGTATACAAAGTAATCGATGCCAAACATTCCGTTCAACCTCCAGCTGATGCAATAAAGAATAATACGACACAAAATTTTTTGAAAATTTACTTTGTGGCTGCCCAGCATTAGCTAGATCTAGATTTCGAACTTGAGGTGAAGTCATCACCAACAATATGGGAATTATTGCAAAATTGGTGAGGTGATATCATCTGATATCACTTTCTCAATCCCACATATCTATTACTGACTTCCATGTGGACGAATGATCATCTAAAACAAAACTACCAAAAAAAAAAAAATACATTACGCAAGTGATGGCATCAAAAACGCAAAATTGAGTGCTAATTAATTTTCCAGAAGCAATTCTATACCTATGATTAGTTTCACCTACCTACCATACACAGTATAGTAATGTTATATGTGTATATGTACATTTCACTAACCATTTATTCTTTTAACGCACATTTTATTCACCATTTTATTCATGTCTCACTACGTCATCAGCAATGTCAATAACATTTCCTAATTTGTAATTCTTTTCGTAATAATTAAAATAAATTAAAAACTCCCATAAGATAAGATTATAAAAACTTGAATTTTTTTTTTTTAATTTCAAAATTTTTCTACATATGAAATGACAAGTTTTTTTTTTTTTTTTCTATAATTTAAATTTCCTTGTTTGACAATCGAATCGAATCAAAACACAGTTAATATTAATTGTCACCACTATGGACATTTTATTTAAATTATTTCTATTCTAGTTTATAGTTAAGCATAATAAATTTGGATAAATATATAGTTAAGTATATTTTGAATAGCTTTCAAGTATATTTGGGTTAACCTTGATTTTTATGTTTTTTTTTTAAACTTGAAAATTTATTATTTAAAAAAAAAAAAAAAATTAAAATCATTTTTTTTTCTTATTAATATAAATAAAAGCTTATAGGTATACATAATTTGAGCGTGCGACATTTTATCAAAGCGCTAGTGGGTTAATCTAAATTTAATAAAAAAATAAATCATTTTTTTTTCTTCTTTTTATTATTATTATTATAATATATTTATTTTATTACTTTATTTACATAATCGTGATAAGTGTTATCGGAGCATTATGTGATAATTTTTTTTTGTATTTAATTGTAATAAATATTAGTAGGTATATAGTTACTGTAATTAGATTGTGTTACGCTTAATATTTGTTTTTTAATGTGACCAGAGAGTTGTTTTTTTTTTAAATTTTGATAGAAAATTTATTAATTTAATTTAATTTAATTTTTATTCATTCTCAAATATAGTTTACATATACTGACATTATCGGCTTATATTAATTTAGAGTTTAAATTAAATAATTTCATTAACTACAATTTACATTTTTTTTTGACATAATATTGACATAACAATTTTTGACATAACATTGACATAACAATTTTTGACATAACATTGCCGACTTAATTTTTTTTTAATATTTAAAATATTTGAGATTGAACTGGAAATACATACATATACACACATATGGATCATACTCCCAAGCTCATCATGTTCTCTAAACGTAAACAATTCAAATAAGGTTCCCTGATTACCTGAGCAGATCCAATGTCTGAACAGTTGAACACTGACATGCGGTTTATCATAGGACACGGTTCATTTAACAAACATCTGTTCAAAATAGGTAAATTCAATACAGATAGGTTCAGATTCTACTTCTGAAAAATTCTGATCCCACCTTCTATGCCACAGTTCGCAAAAGATATAAATATTTCCAGGTACATACAAATTATCTGATTCAGAAATTGACATTAACGTTATAATAGCGATCGTCAGGGGTTTTGAACTAGAATTTTATACGTCCAAACGGGGAAGTACAATTCATTTGAAAAGATGACGTCTACACAGAACACTCCACAGTATTGGAAAAAATATTTACAAACATTTACAAACATCAAATTGTTGGCTTGTGGTTATTTTTCTTTTATTTTTTGATGATAGTTGACTGGTTCAAGTTAGTTTTTTAATTTTGTTTTAGGTGTAGTTAATGAAATATCAGTGAAATGTTGTGACTCCACTAAGTATGTTGTATTCAAAGCATTTTGATTTTGTTAAGTCGTCCCCAATTTCGTTACTAATACCATAATTCTGAATGTTGAATTTTTTCTTATTATTTTTATGTTTTGTTTTCTTATTCTTCTAAGTACAAATCGATTGCAAAAATTGGTTTACATTTTTGTTCTAGCTTTGACTCTCTATATATACAATATATTTGCTCAATGCTAATGGTTACTTTTCAATATATTTTTTTTTATTTTTTAAATTTTAGTTAGTAAAAAAATAAAAAGTAAGACAATTTAAACGTCAAATTTGCAAAAAATATTTTCCTTTCAATTGCGTATCAATATTTTGTCAATAATTGAACTGTCGAAAACTATAAATTCAAAATTTTAATATATATGTACATAGTTATTATGTACGTAGATATTTTATATTTATGTACATATAGTTGTGTAAATTTTCTGATACTTATTAATAAAATGTCTAGCCTTGAAGTGTTTTCAGAAGGATGTATCGTTGTGAAATTCTAAAATCGCTTATAAAAACTTTTATTTGAAACATTTTCACCTATGCAAATTAAAACACTTTAGAGTACTGTTACTTATTTATTTATTAATGGGTGTTGTTTGTTGTATTGTTCTATTTTGACATTTATAAAAAAAATTAAAAAATACTTTTTTTTTATAAAAATTTAATCAGATCCCATCTAACATTTATATAATAAAACATTTTATAATAATACAACACCGTTGCATTTGTAACAAAAATTGTATTCACGTCATTTAAATTTACAATGCAAGGTAAATTTAGAGGTACAATGGATACACCAACATAAAAATACCGCTTATAATATTTCAAAGTGCATAATCGGAAATGTCAAACTAAGATCAAATGTGATAAAAATGTTTTTGTTTGATTTTTGCAGTTTTACTTTTGACATTTAATGTTTGGCCATTTGTTTTTGCAGAAATTGCTTACATCTATTTACCAAGAAATTTTTACTAATACGAACAAAAAAAAATTAGAAAAACAATTAAAATACTAAAATTGTATTTAGAATCTTCACATATGAAAAATGTTTTGATACCAATTCCAACTACATTAATGTGTCCCGTAAGTTTGATAATAAAATATTTGAATCACTTACGAATGAGTACAGATCTTTGTATTCATGATAATTTATTTTGTTACTGTTTGTTATGTTTTAGTACTTAAGAATCCCTGTTAAGTACTTCTGATATTAAAACATTTAATTAAAATGTATAAATTACAAAATCAACTACAACTGTTTGAGGTTAAACATTTATATCAGATTAGATTCGGCATATTCACAGATCTGTACAGAAATGAAAGAAAATAATTTTCTAAATATGTATTCTAAAAATTTGATTTTTGGGCTATTAGTTTTTCTAGCACAACAGTTTTCTTCATTTCAATATCCAATTTTAAACTCTTCATTTCCAAGTAATCCTGTTTACAGTTTTTCCATTCCATTTTTTCCATTCCATTTTTTCCATTCCATTTTTTCCATTCTATTTTTTCCATTCCATTTTTTCCATATCTTTCAGAAAACCTAAATGTTCTTCACTCAAATTTTTTCCTTTTTTTCGTGGTGTTGTTTTGGATTCTTCTGGAAAAGTAGAGGATGTACCTACATGATGGTCTTAGTTGAAATAAATCTTGATTGATTGATAATGATTTCTAACGAATCTACTAAAGATTGATTGATAATGATTTTTCTCTGGGCCCGATACAAAATGTTTAGTTTCGTAAACTGTATCGAATTCGTCAAATTATTGCCAAACACTTCGCCCTCTTCCAGTTCAGTTGTTTCTTTTTTTGTAATGCTTTTAAAGGTATAGTCATTAAATTTAAAAACTTTGTTTGAATTTGTCTATCCACACTGAGAAAGGAAATTCAACATTTTCCCCCGATTATCTTTCGATGTAATTTTTTTCAAACAATTGATTTGGATTTCTTGCCAAATTTATTAATTTATTTAATCAGAGCTCTATTATTATTTTATTCCTTCGTACTTTATAAAATTGTTTTTCTTTTTATTATTCAATTGGAAAAGAAAAATGTTTTTGATAAAAAAAAACCAGTTTTTATTTTGTATTTTTTTTTTTAAACGTATACTACTTATTCTAACCTACCGGCTAATTATATCTGGCTTACAACTATCCTAATTTACCTTATATTTATCCTAACTATTCTTATATACTATGTTTTCCTGTTTTAACTCATTTTTCTGTTCTTCTATGCTTTCCACCAATATTTATTAATGTTTATTAAATCTCTATTCGTTACATACCTATCGTACCTAAATTTTTCGCTATTATCTTCGAATTTAAGATTTGGTTTGTATTCTATTTTTTTTTGTCTGTAGCTCTCCTAAATATATATATGGTATTACATTATGGGCAATTTGTCTTCATTTTGAATATATTTATTTTTATCCAGGTAAATCCATCCATCTGGAGGTATACAACTGCAGCTCATTGTCTTCTCAATGTACCTATCATCTGGATATATTGAGTGAGCAATCAGACTATTTTCTGTCACCGACTCTACCCTGATGGAATAATGTTTTCTTATTAGATTAGTTATGAATTGGTCGTTTTTTTTTATCTTGCTACCCTCATAGAACGTTTTGTTCGATATATAGTGTTTGTATTCTGTTTCCGCTTTTCTGAATTTACTTGTGCAATGCCTTATACACTTTCTCTCAAACTTTCTCAATAACTCCATACATGATGGACTTATATTGTACTATATACCTATTGGGCAAGCATATGTAAGAATAGGTCTTATCAATGCTTGGTACCCTATGATTTTTACTTTGTTATTTATTCCTTTTGCATAGAACAGCTTTTTGGAGGCCCAAAAGGTTTTCCTAGCTTTTTCAAATTGGATGGAAATATGTTTTTTTATAGTTTAAATTATGTGTTAAATTTACTCCCAAATTTCTTACACATTTTTGGTTCGTAAGTTTTATATTGTCTCAGTGGAATTTTCGCCAATTTTTTCTAACATCAGTGTTAGCTTTGTCTAGGCTTGTTCTGAATAATATAACTTCACACTTGCTATAATTAATCCTTAGTGTAATATTTATCAAGTTTTGTCATACTTTGAATTCAATGTTTCTCTTCTAAGTCAATCTCACTTGAAATCGCAAAATAAATTTACAATTTGTTGGGTTTTTGTAAATGAAAATAAATTTAAACTAAAGTTCACATAAGTTATAATAAATAGCATTCAAAACTTGATTTGAAGTAAAAAATGGTTGACTAAATTGCAATTTCAAAACATGCAAATGACATTTTCGATTAGATGATTTTTATCTCACTACATTATCGATTACACAACTGTAACAGCAATCATCTAAGTTTGATATTAAGAATACATGACTAAAATAAAACTACACATCGATTAAACTTCAAATGCATTTGATCTTAGTTTGACATTTCCGATGTTTACACACCTTCACAATATTTTACATTAGATATTTTAATTATCTATTCTCAAGATAACGGTAAGTACAAAAAGTACAAAATTTGACATCTAAATAAAGTTCTAAAATACTAACGATAAATTTTTTCAAACAATTTTCCCATTTTTCCTCCTTGTTCCAAAATTTCAGTAATTCATATCATTGTTAATGTAGTTTTGTTTGCTATTGTTATCCCACAAATACATATATATATATAGAATTTGTGGTTATGCTTAAACCAGATTAAACTTTAACTGCATTCTGTCAAATCAAATGCAACCAAACCAACCTGACCTTTAACAACTACAACATCGATTTTATAACTTTATTTTTACTTTACTACATTTTTACTAAAAAAAATAAATAACTTGAAAAGTTAACTCAATTCAATTTATAATTTTTCTGTTAATGCACTCACATAATATTGAAAATTACTCATACTTTTTATACAAAAAACCATATTGAAAATGAAAAAAACAAAATATTGTTTTTTGTACTAAAATATTTTTTTTTATACTGATCTGTGCTTCAAACCAACCAATACAAAAATTTATAACAAAGAAAAAAATGTTTTGTTTTTGTACTAAAATTATGATTATTTTTTTAAATCAAAGACACAAACCAAATTGTTTTCAAAAATGTTAACTCAAAAGCATTGAGTGATTATGAAAATAAGTACTCAAATGTAATTAAACTTTATTTGAGTGTTTAGTAATGTTTATAAATTTCACCGCTAGGTATTAAAATTCAGTTTTAGTACAATATTTCGTTAGTTTAATTTTTTGTTTAAATTTATTTTCTTTAACACTTTTACAAATCAAAGGATTTTTTTGTAAAGGATATTTCTATATCATTTTTTTTTATAGTTATGATAATATGAGCGGTTAAAGGCTCACCCATTAATATTTATATTTTTGCAATTCATTGACTTGTTTATATTTTTTGTTGTTTAATTTAAGGCGTAAAAAAAGACATACAAAAATTGAATATTTTTAAATATGTGCAAAATTATATCCAAAGAAAAGAAAGAGAAAGAGAATAGTAAAAAAAAAAAAAATTACGATAGAATTGAAATTTTATTGTAACAAAAATTATATTTTCAATCCTTTTACCCATTATATTTATGTATTTTGATTTTTAACTGTACACGAATTTTTAACCTACGTACATACCAGAATTGCATGTTAAAAAATCGTAATTTTTATTTTTGTTTTTGTAATTTAAGCTTTATTGTGTTTTGTAAAGGTATAAATAATAATTAACAGTTCTAATATAAATTACTCATATACTATGTATGTACATATATACAGGTATGTAATTGAGTGAATTGCAATAAAAATAATTATCTATGATCATAACAACAAAAATTTATTAGACTTTTTAGGTGTGTTCGGAAGGGGTTAATTTTAGAAAAAAAAAAAAAAAAAGTTTTTCTAACCAAAGGATAGGCCTGTCTATACTTATTACAATTTTCATTTTTTTACTCCCATTTTAAATAGGTAATTTAATTACATATATAGTTACATATATATATTTTTGCTATATTAGTAAATTGATTTTTCTAACGGAATTATATTGTTACTATCAGATGTTAGTAGTAACTGTTTAATTTAATTATACAATTTAATGCAGTATTCATGACTTTGGAAAATTGCAATTGCAAATTGGTTTTTGATGATTTTTGTCTAAAAAAAAAACATTTAATTTGCCAATGACTTAGTTCTAAAACTAAATCATCATTGATAAGAGTATTGTAAATAATGATTTTTTAATGATATATTTAAATAACGGTACTTTATGGTACTTAAGGATATTAAAAAAAAATAATTTTTTTTTTAATAGAAAAGTTTTATTTTTGTTTATTTGTTGTTGTTGTTGTTGACCTAAATTATTTGTTGTAAAACAGAGTTTTCGATACAAATTGGGTAAATTGTAATAAATAAAGAAAAAATTATGTTAAATTATAGTGTAAGAGGATAAAGTAAATTTTTGAAACATCAAATAAGTTTTTAATGAATACCTATTGTTGGGTTTTAAGTGTATTTACTTTTTTTTTTTTTTTTTTTATATTATAGCCAAAACTTAGGTTTTGAACCTTTAAGTACTTGCGTACCGTTGACTATTTGAAAAAGGAAGGGATAGTTAGAGGAAAGGAAAGAAAATGGAAGAAGAAAAGTTTTGTGGGAAAGAGCGAACAATGTTGTTAATATTCGTCTTAAACCTCTGTAAGTCATAAATAAAAAATCCTTCTCTCATTGGGAATGCTTCGATTGGGACGCGGTTCCACAATCGGGATGTTCTTACTATAAAAGAATTTCCATAGCCGGACTTAAACCATCTCGGAATTTCCACTGTGAAAGGGTGGGCACTTGATGCCTCTCGTGTTGTGCGATTGAATTGCTTAAGAGGAGGAAGAAGTGATTTTAATTCCTCGGAACAAGTACCAACACCAAGCAGATATCTATAAAATAGAGTATGTGCTCCAACAATACGACGATGACCAAGTGGTATAAGGGATGAGGTCACATTTATGTCGCCTATAAGACGAATGGCGCGGTTTTGAACTTTGTCCAAAAAATTTAAAGCAGTTTTTGGTGCACCTGCCCATAAATGTGAGTTATACTCGAGCTTGGGTCGTATATATGCTTTATAGATTTTTAAAAGGTCTCGAGATGAAAAATAAGTTTTCCAACGGCTCAAAAATCCTAAACATTTTGCGGCGCTTTTCGCAATATCGAAAATATGCTCATTCCAGTGCATATTTTGATTCACTCGCATTCCGAGAATGTTCAGATCTTTGAGTCGCTGGATACCTTCATTTTGAAGCCGGAGAATCGGTTCGAATGTTGTTAGCTTGTTACTAACAAAACAGCTTTGAGTTTTTGAAGTGTTAAACTCGACTCTGTTAGCTTTACCCCAGTCGACAATTTTGGCAAGGTCGTGATTGAGCGCGCCGGCCATCATTGTTCTTTTGGAGGTGACTGCGGAAGCTGTAGCATTAGTTTGTTTTAGAAAATCATATGATGCTACTAGAGTGCTGTCATCAGCAAAACTATGGATTGGATTGAAAGTTATTTTGAGAAGGTCATTAATGAAAATGAGAAATAGGGTGGGGGAAAGGACAGAGCCTTGTGGAACACCAGCATTGATTTGAAGTTGGTCGGAAAAAGAACCGTCAACTGAAACTATGATAGATCGATTTAAAAGAAAACTTTCAATCCATTTAGAAAAGGTTGAACCAAGGCCTATAGCGTTGCATTTTGCTATAAGAGCAGAATGCCAAACTCGATCAAAAGCCTTAGATATATCCAGAGCTACAACAGTATTTATTTTAATGGATTTTGATTGGTTCTGTGACAGTAAAAAAGTTTGGAAAATGGAAATGTTATTTTTTTATTATATAGACAGGTAACACTATTGTTTTTCACATTGAGTACTTTCGGTACAGCAGTTTATTACATTAAGGTGCCTAATATGTATTTCGATAACGATTACGATTTGATCGAACGAAATGTCAAAATGCAAAATTGTCATTATGTATTTCGATATCGTTCAGAGATTGTCGAAAGTTTATCGATGTAAAATTTTATCACAAAAGAGACATCGAAGGAGAGATTTTGTACAAATTATTTTAATTTTGAATTGAACTGATATAATAAAAGAGTGCCACTTGGACACTTGGCGTTTTATCTTATATTTACGATATTTTTTGAAATAAAAATAAATTTAAAAGTTGAAATGAAAGTAGGTATTTTACTTTATTCTTCATAATTATTTTTTATTTAAATAAATTTTAATAGGAATGAAAGGTCAGTTATAAATAAACTGCAATAAGAAAGTTATTGTAAATAAATTATTTCGGTAATTCTACTTTAATCATAAAAATAATGTTTGTCTGACTTTTTTCTTCTAGTGTGTAATGGAATTTGATACATTTTAGACGAGTATAAACTGAAATTACATATAGAACTTCCTTAAGCACAACAGAAAAAGTTAACTGTGCTATTCCGACTTGAAAATCATTTCCTACGCTGCAAATCATTTACTTGGTACAAACGGCACAGATTCTTAATACACTGGCCACTTACTTATTATTGGCTATTTCAATTTTCGCCCTAATTTTTTAAGTAAATTCATAAAAGTAATGTTGTTTAACAGGAAATTTTGATCAAAACTGTTAATTTTAAAATAAAGTTTTAATAATGTAAATAATTCCAAATCCAGTGGATTAAAATAATCTTAAATATATGTTCGCTTGTTTTTTTTATTCTGCAATTTGATAGCGTTTTTCAGCACTATCAGAAATTGAAAAATTTAACTCTGCTGAATTCATTTTATTTTAAACTTATAATTTTATAATTTCTATAATAGTGATAATTTCTATTTTATTTAAACACTTCTAACTTATTTTCAACTTAAAAATTTCAAACATAACACATTTGTTCGTATTTTTTTCGTATAATAATTTGAATTTGACAGTCAAAGAATCAAACATATGTCATTTTCTTCGTAGATTTGAATTTAACAATGGCAACATTTTTAAACACTTTAGATCAAATTTTCATCGAAATACATAATTCCACTAACGATTACAATCGAATAATTCTAACGATAACGATGAACGATTCGAATAAAATCAGTCGAAATACATAATAGGCACCTAAATGTAACGAATAAAGTGTTACAAGTACTTATTTACTGTCCAGATTGTATCAGAAATACTCTCACACTGTTCTACAACTAAAAAATTGGATTTCAATACCTTTCATGAATACCTAAAACCGTTTAATGAGATAGGAAAGTATACTGTTGAAAGTTCTATACAATATTGGAGTAAGTGGATTGAAATATAAATGGTTTCAAGGTTATTTAGACCGAAGACAACAATACGCAAATGCGAAGGATTTATAAGTGATAAAAAGCCAATAGATTATGGGGACATATTTAGGAAGTTTAGGTGGTTATGCTGAAGTCCGAAGCGGAATTTCTCCGAAAAAAAATTCCGATCCGAATACGAAAGAATTGGTATGCTGAAGTCCCTTCGACTGCAAAGTCTGTGCAGAAATCAAAATCATATGTTTCGGAAGATTTTTTTTTTTGTTTTCATATTCATTTGAAACATTTTTATTTTCAATTTTTTTTTATTTATTTTGTAAAAAATTTTTAATAGATAATGTATATGACATAAATGTATATATACAATATGCATACATAAATTAAAAGTAAAAGTTACAACTTTCTTAAGTTTATTGGTAAATTATACATAAGAGATTCTAGGAAACTAGATTCAACTGAAAGAATAGAAATTTATAAAACTAAAAATGAATCGCTCCTAAAAAAAGACAAAGACAATGGATATTTATTTAAATTTTTAGTGAAGTGTAACAAAACTAATAAAACCACCCCTACCCTACCTACTTGTTACTCGTTGGAACGTTGGAAATTGTATTTTGAAATACTAATAATAAAATAAGTAATAATATTATGTGTACAGTCTTCCAGGCTGAAGTCTTTCCTATAAACGCAGCAGTGAATATAATAAAGTAGCAAAGATGGTTTAACAAAGTCATTAGAATCTTTAGTGACAGTAAGGTTGCTTTAAAAGCTCTTGAAATTAACCTCATCAAATCTAGATTGGTGGGATAATGTTCGGAACCCCCAAACCTCATATGGTTCTGAAATAAGATACAACTGATCTGAATACCGGATCATGGTGGCTTGACTGGAAATGAGATGGCTGACGAACCAGCCGGATCATCGGCGGGCAACATTTATAGACCAGAACCGGTAGTTGGTATACATCTATTGGTAATATTAAAATATCGATTGAAAATACCCTGAAGAGGGTCTCCAAAATATATACACCAAGAATAAACACCAAAATAACCAACTTTCTGCTAACTCTCAATAGAGCAGACTGCAGCAAGATGGTGGGCATACTTACTGGTCATAACCACATGAATAAGCACATGTGTAGACTAGCACTAAGTGACTAGCTAACGTGGAGACACTGTCTGGTAGAGGAAGAAACCTCCACACATGTTGTAGGAGGGTGCCTAGCTTTTTCAAGTCTGAGACTCAGGCTGTTGAAAACACACTACATAACCTCAGAAAACTTCTCCGGGATAAATCCTCCCAACCCGTTAGTCTTTATCAAAAGGGTCGACTAAGTTGAGGGATGGAGGACATAAAGAGCATAAAAGCCTACGTGCCGGCCCTGACATATTAGGGAAAAAACATAATACAAATATAATTACTCAACCCTCCACCTCCGGTGCTATTTAGTTGGATAATAAACAACTATCCAGCTGGGAAAAACGTCAAATTGCTACCTGTGCAGTATGCAATAAAAAATAGGACGATTTTAGATTTCTTTCCCCGCATACAAAACACTGAAGAAGTCTGCAAGTAGTAGACAAAATACGCGTATCTGTATATGATAAACATATTTGGTAAAATAAAAAGGAAAATATTCGACAAGGAAATAATTTTGCAAAATAAAAAATGAAAGAAAACCCACAACATTTCCAATTTTTTTTGCAGACTTACATTTCACTTTTCAAGTTATTTCTATTCAGATTTTGCGAATTTATGTCATAAGGAAATAACTAATAAAATAGATAGGTTAATGTCGCATAACACATCAGGTGAGTTAAGATAATTTAACAATACTAGTGAATCCCCTGTGCAATTGTACAGAAGCAGTTATTTCAGGTACGATTTTATATAAAAAAAAAAATTTGTTTTGGTATAATTGTAGTTGTTTTTTGTTCAATAATCGCTTGATTCTTGAATATATATATAAAATAAATTAAAGTATAATACCTAATACTTTATGACGAAATCAATACTAATTTCAATATAACTTAACACAATAAAATCCCATTACTCTCAACGTAGTAGACCGATAAATTCGTGTTTTCGCATAACATATCAAAGTGGGTTTTAAGTTTTTATGAAAGCGTATTTAAACAATTAATTCATCAGATTTGGTTCATAATCAAAAAAAATACGTCAGTTTTAAAGACATCCATTAATTTAAACGGACTAAGATAGTGTACTGCTGTACCAAAAATTAGAAAAAAAAAATTGATAAGAAGTATACAATGTTATTGTCTATGCCATCTTGTAGATATTATTCTAAATACCAATCCTTTGAAGGAGTTAGAATGGCAATCGTTCAGTCTGGAAATTATAAAAATAAACAATGTCATTATTTAATGTGCTTGTATTTTATCCCATATTTTTTTACTTCTTTAGTGAGCAAATTTTTTTTGTACTTTTGTATTACCTATGTACCACTGAGCGTTAACAATTCATTTTTAAATATTTGACAACCCCATGATTCAATGCCGTAAAATATACAATTGATATTAATTATTACTTCTATTTTTTATTTTTGGTTTGTTGTTGTATTGTATTTAATTTTCAATGTTTGTTTTTTATTTTTGGTTTGTGAAATGTGTAACCATATTAAATGTTTTAAGTATTCACCACCCTTTTACATATTATTTTTAATTTTAATATATTATTATTTTTTATATTAATATTCGTTTAATATATTAGATATTTTATTTTAAAATACTCATATGTAAATTTTATCTATTATGTATGATATATGTACGTATTTTTATAATACTTTTTATTTTTGGCTAAAATTTTTTAAACTTACTAAAAATTTTTAAACTTGCTAAAATTTTAATATTTTAGTGATGTAATTTACTATTCAATTATTCTTGCTTTTTTACTCATCACGTCGTTCATCTTATGTATTATATAATATAAGATATTATGTATCTCACTCAATTCGTTAAACCTACAACCTAATATTTTGCATTCCAAGTCATCAAAAAGTAATTTTGTTCCTTCTGAATGAACTCTACTTTCACTGCATATTCAATTCAAATTGCACTGGACGTGATTATATACAAATAGAAATTTAATTAAAAAATATTTCAACAATGTTCAATTAATTGTTTTGTAACTTTTACCAGCTTTTACTTAAAGAAAATTAATATTGTGTTTTATGTTTGCATTTAAATTTTAAATTAAAAAATCTATCAAAGCGAAACAAAATATTTAAAAAAAAAAAAAAAAAAAAAAATTAACATATTAAAAAATCATTTTGAACTTTATTTCCCTCCCTCATTCTAACTACATTTTTCATAAATTTCAAAACAACAAAAATTATTATGAAAAAAACATTTACAACTTGCATGTCAGTTGCAACTAGTTTTTCTCTCTCTCTCTCCTTTTACATCTCATCTTAAAACATCCTAAAATTATAAATTTACACACAAAAGATTAATGGAATCGGACCAAAGACCAAAACAAAACAAAAAAAAAAAATTTAAATTGCAACTAGTATAAATCTTTTGTAAATCTTCAAATTATTCCATTTTGGTGTCCCTCCAACAAAACATTCATTAATTGACAGCTTTTTAAAAATCTTATTATAGAAAACGAAAATAAACACTTAACATTAATCACAGGAAAACCTACAAAAACAAAAAAAAACAGATAAAAATCGTGCAACATATTCAACAACAACAACAAGACACATCATCATCATCAGCATACAGCACCCCATACAACAAAATTGCGTGTACCCAAAACTAAAACAACAACAAGACAATTTCACGAATTTTTATTCAACATTATTTAACATATCATCATTATCATCTAGTTATTGCTGGAACACTATGAAATCAAATGGACCTACCTAAAATATTAAACTTGATTTAATGAAGAATAACAAAAAAAACGATTACATTTAACAACGGTGCAATGGAGCGGGGGGGGGGGGGGGGGTGCAATGGATAGGATTAGTTTTATAAATCTCTTTGAATCTCTACGTATTTAATAGTTTATTGTTTCATGCATCATGAAATTTACATACGGAAGTAGTACAACAACATTAGAAAATTCATCTCCAACATATAGAATTGAAGGGGGTGCAGAGGGGAATTAGTATATATATCTATTAAAATGGACATGAAGATCGATAGTTTGTTGTTTTTATGATGTTTGTTGTTAAAATATAGTTTTTCAATTTTAATTTTTTTTTTTTTTCTTGGAATTAATATGGTTAACAGCTACCGAATGCATTTTTGTTGATATTTTTTGTTACATACAAAAAACAATAAATGCAAATTTTCTTTAAAAACAAAAAAAAACAACAATAAAGAATATATGGCGTAATTTTTTTTTTACAAAAACAAAAAAAAAAAAAATAACCAACTCAAAACAAATCCAAATAATCATTTGAAATTATATATTTTTGTTATATGTTGTTGTTTTCATACAGGGTCGGTCAATTATAAAAAATATTCTGATAATTTATTGTAGCACAGGATATCAAGAAAACAGAAAAGTGTCTACTACCTGTTACTACGCTTGTCTTTCTCGAGTTCTATAATATTTTTTTTTTATTTTTTTTATGGGGAGTTCTATATAAACGCGATTTCGTCAGATCTATTGTACTTCCTCGTTTGTTATTATTGAATTACAAGTCTATAGCCTTGAGGCCGATAATATCTACAAGTGGAAAGTCAAGTCGATATCTTAACTCTTATGGTTTGATTAAATATTGCTTGAAAATTATATCTGCTGGTGATGGCTTGTTTAAAATATTCATTTGTGTTATATAGGCAATAAGTAAAACACGTGAGTCTCCAGCTAGAACGTTTATTTATTTATACTTGATTTTATTTCTTGGTTGAAGAATTCGTGCTGATGGTATGGATCCTATGATGTAACAATAGGTTATCGATCAAAAATAATCCTTTTAATGACACCTTTATTCAGCTGGTTGGTGTGAGCTTTTCTTGTGTTACCATTATGGTGATCATGGGGACATACACATATGGTAATCACATAGAAGAATCATGTTTGCTTTAAGATTAGTAGATTAGATTTAAATTTTATTTATTAATTAATGAATATTATTGCAATTATAAATAGTTTTATATGAACTAAATAAAATAATAATAATAATAATTTGGTCAATCTTCCGATGATTGTAGCTGTAACCCATTTAACAATGATTTGGACACAACACATTATCACCTGGTACAAATACAATTTTATCAGATTTAGCCAAATTTACCAGCTTCTCCCTGATGTTTTTTTTTTTCGTTGTGACTTTGATGCCTACTTTGTTTTATCTACCTTTTTCTCTATCACAGCTGTGTTTGTTACCTTCCGTGTTTTGAAGATAAATATAAGTGATGATAATTAGGTGTTCGAGTCTAGGTGTACACTAGTTTTGTCAATCACCAGTTTTTTTTCAGTTTGCTTTTACATATTTAAATCGCCCGTTCTGTTAAGTCATTCTGGATTGTACGGTGGAGATACACCTTAAACTTGATGTGATTAACTTCACAGAACGGGTATAATAACTTTGAATTAAATAGAGGCCCGTTATCTCTAAACCAGTATTTTTTGCAGGCCAAACATGTTGAATACCGATTTTAACCAGTTTGTTAGACTATATCCTTCAAACTACTAGTATGATGAAATATTTCCCACCAACTTGGGAAAAATCAAGATGAATTTTCTCGAATAGATAGCGAGCTAGTTTTCATGGAGCATGTTCTACATTATTTTTGCTGGCTGTGTCACTATACATAGCTCACATGACTTGATTTTTTCCTGGATAGCTTCGTCATTGTCGGACCACCAGATATACTATGATCTTTCTAAAGTGTTCATTTTTATTATATACCACAATGTCACAATGGAATATAGTTGAAATTACAATTCGGTAACCGTAAAATATACATCCCATCTTCAATTTCCAATACAAAAGTTTAGTAAACTAAAGTTCTAATATTCACTGATTTGTTGTTTCATTTTAAGATTGTTATATGCGCTGTCAATTTCCTTTCAATTTGCTTTCAATTTACTTTAAATTTATTTTAAAATTACTTTCAAATTATTTTCAACTTACTTTCAATAATATTTTAATTTAGTTTTTTAATTTGTTTTTAATTTATTTTCAATTGACTTACAATTCACTTTCAATATACTTTCATTTTGTTTTCAATGTACTTTCCGCTTGTTTTCTATTTATTTTTATTTTTTTTACAAATTTATTTTCATCATAACAATATTTTCAATTTATTTTTATTTTGTTTGCAATTTTCTACTAATTTGTTTTCAATTTACTTTCAATTCCTTTTCAATTTACATTCCATTTGTTTTTAATTTACTTTTAGATACTATAAAGTTAAAAAAATTTAATTGTTGGCCTTTGAATGGGTATTTATGTCTAGTGTTAGGTTTTTACAACTTATACACAAATACAATTTACTTTCAATCTATTTTCAATTTACATTCAATTTTTTTTTGACTTATTTTAACATGTAACAATATATTTGTAACATGGCTAAAAGTGATTGAAACTATTTGAACGTTATTACAACTAATTGAAAATAATTTAAAGTTGTTCAATATAATTGAAAACAGTTTAAAGAAATTAAAAATTGTTAAAATTAGTTAGCAATGATTTAAAATGTTCGAAAATATTTAAAAATGATTGAAAAAAGCTGAACAAAGATAACTGACAAGTGATTGAAAATGCTTGACATTTATTTAGAAGATATTGTAACAGGTTGAAAATAGTTAACAAAATAATTGAAGACTATTGAAATGAGTTGATCGTGGTTAAAAGTATTTGATTTAATTTAATTTATTTTGATTAATTTTAATCCACTCCACATAAATGTGGGATCAAGTCTTTGTGTCCTTTTCCTAGCTGAATATGGCCCATGGTTAAAAGTAGTTAATAGTAATTGAAAATGACGAAAATTATCGAAAGTAGTTGAAAAAATCATTTAAATTTGCTAAAGTTGTTAAGAAAGATTAGTGTTGACAAAAGATGAAAATAATTTAAATAGACAGCGATATATGTAGGTGAAATTAGTTAATTAGTATAATTGAAAATGTTTTAAGCCAGTTAATAAAAGTTAGTGTAACAGATAAACTAAATAAAATAAAATTAATATAAATAAATAAAATTAGTTTTAATCAATGAAGTATATTTAAAGAAATTGTGAACGGTTGAAAGTATTTAATATTGATTAAAATTGACTTTTAAATGGTGAAAAACTTGGTTAAACTGGTTAAGCTGGTTGAAAGTTATTTTGCAACAGAAGGTAACAAAAAGTGATTGAAAGTTATGAAAAATATTGAAAGTAGTTCAAAATTCTTTACTTTACTCTACATTATGTAAAAAAAAATCTTGAATTATTAAAACCAAATAATTTTTTATACACCCTGTAATCAAATTGCATATTCAAGATGAATTATCGTGCTAATTTTACTGACAAAGTGAAAAATTTCACTCTTTAATGTGAAAAATTAGAAAAACAAGACAATAAAAAGTACAAATATAAAGTTCATTATTAATTATAGATAATTGGAGAAAAAGAGATGGATAGAGAAAATCCCGGAAAATGTTTTTATAATTTTTTTTTTTTTTGTTTATGATTAAAATTGGCATTTTGACATCACGACACACAATGCAATGGTCAAAATTATTCATAATGTATAAAAAGCATGCATATACACTGAACCCCTCAATTATAGTATACGTACTTATGTATGTATATGAAATAAAGGACTGTTAAGAGATTTACATACTTTGGACACATGGTGGAACATGATGTACTCAAGTACTTGGCAAATTTACAAAACTTTATATTAAAATTATTGTTGTAATAATATGGGTTTTAGTTTTAGAATTCATATTTTACTTCTTGTTTCTATTTTAAGAGTATGTCATTAAAATGTTTTTCCTCATAAATAAATGTAATAAAAAGTTTTCCTCATAAGTAGAAGATAGTTTCGATGAATTTTCATAAATAATTTTTTAATGAAATTTGATTTTTTTTTTTTTTTTATTTGCTTTATTATTTAAAAATCAGATAAGTTCGGGGGTTATTATAATGATGCTGAAAGGCAATAAACTTCTAGATATGTAATAATTTTCATTTGTTACAAATTTTCAATGAAGCCGAATCACTGTTTCAAATTATTGGGCAAATTAATTAATTTAGAATTTTTAAAATACTGGATATTACCCGGTACACAAAATTATATGTAAACAGGCTAAATGTATCATTACTGTGTTGGTAAAATCGTTTTAAACAAAAATGTCATTGCCGGGTAGTCGGAGTCAGCTTTTGTTGTGGTGTAATATAATGATATTGAAATCATTTTCATCTACTGAAAGAAATTTATTTATTTATTTTGTGTCCTAAAAATTTATTAGAGCGGAACTAAAAAGCGGGAAAACATTTTTTTTTGTTTTAGTCCTCTTGTGATAAACAATTGAATTAACATAAGTGTTAAGTAATCATTAAAACTAATTTTAAATAAAAAAATTTTTAAATGACATTCAACTTTATTCAGTTGTTGTTGTTGTTGTTGTTTTATATTTGTATTCAAATACCTAAATCAATTGTTTTCAATATGAATGTTGAAAGGAATTAAGGGGTTTAAATTCAAATTAGATTGAAAATTTTGTTCTGAATTGAAAAAAAAAAAAAAAATTAATTAAAATAATTTTTACTGGATTAAACATTTCACAAATAAGTCACGGCACACCATTTTAAGAAGAAAATAATTTTTAATTGTGAATGACTGTAGAATGCAAATTATAAAAATATTTTTACATGGGTTGAGTTCAAAGTTGATTAAACAGTTTTAAACTGATTTTGAAAATCTTATGAGATTTCAAAATGTTTCTATTCAAATTGGTTGAACGTTGAGTTAACATAGAAATTTTGATTTCAATTCTGAAAGTTTAATTAATACGGGTATATGCAAAATAGATTCGATTTATAATACTTGCGGTAAACAGAAGCGATACTTGTTTTTTTATTTTCGATTTTCGAAATCTTGAATATTTAAAATTTCACTTTTTTAGATTTTACCTTTTCAAAATCACGATTTTTGATCTCGAAAAATTTTCAAAAATTAGGATTTTTCTAAAGTTGTTTAAGAAGCAAGATTTTAGAAAGGAAATGATACGAATATTTAAAATTGGTAAAACGAGATTTTTAGGTTAATCAATAATTTATGAATTTTATTAAATTAATTAAAAACATTATTTTTCGTTTGAAAATACATACTTAAAGAGAACATAATTGTTTATATTTGAATAATAATATTGCTCTCAATAATTTATTATGCTTTCACACTCTCACAATAATCTAAACTCTGTTTGTACATCAATCATCCTTGTCAAAATGTTATATTAATTGAACCTATTTATTAAATAATCATCGTTAATCATTTCTTCTCTCCTATATTCCGTCCCGCTTCATTCAATTTGAATATTCTGTTAACTATATGGAAATAACAGGAAATCCCGATTATCTAATGTATTAAATAACAGGAAATCCTGCTCAAAACGCTTAAATTTTTAAATCCCTTAAAAAAATATTTTGTATAAAATTAATTTTAAATCAAAATATTTTTTTTAGTAAATTTTGCGATACAAGTTTATTTTCCGTCGGCAAAAACATGATTTCACTAAATGAGTAGAGTCCGGGTTTATGGAACTAAAGCCACTGAAAAAAGTAAAATTTTGTTATTTTTTTTTTTAAAAATCTTTTTAAGTCTATACATTTGTTTGGAGGATTTCCCATCTTTAATATTATTAATATCGAATTTTGGTTTTATTAAGCCAGAATTTGATTTGATTTTTATAACTCACATATTAATAAACCTGTGAAATCTATAATTATAATTGACAAGCATTTAAGGTCCTGCGCAGTAGACATCTTTTCATTTTATTTCGATTCTCCTACTCCATAATGAACTTCTAATATAATAAATAAGTTGTATATAAAACAAAAATGCGCACACAGTTGAACATTTTGTACTCATATGATTTTATTATTGAGCAAATACATTATGCATAAGTGAGATATTATGAAAATAATAAACAAAAGTAAACAAATCAGTTATTATATTTTATATTATATACTTGCAAATGAATTTATGTACATATGCCAAAAAAAAAACAAAAAAACAAATTCATCTCAAATAAAAAATATAAAAAAGCAAAAACAAAAAAAATCAGTTGAATTGTTCATATGACGAGCAAATTTATTTTTATATAGTAGAGTTGGAGTATATATAATTATCCTTATTGAACTTCTAATATAATAGTTGTATATAAAACAATAATGCTCACACAGTTGAAATTTTTTTAATCATATGGTTTTATTATTCACCAAATACATTATTCGTGAGTTCTTATTAAAATAAAAACAAAAACAAACAAAAATATAAAAAAAAAAACAAAAACAAAAAAAATACAAAAACAAAAAAAAATCATATGACGGGCAATTTCATCTTTACATAATAGAGTCAAAGTAGCTATCTATAATTATAATTGACAAGCATTTAAGGTCCTGCGCAGTAGACACCTTTTCATCTTTAATGACAAATTTTTTTATTTTTAGTAATTTTATCCACTAAATGCCACTTACTATAGGGAATATATCGGAAACGAAGCAGTATATGAGGGACGTGTATTAATGTGTCCTAAATAAAACTTACTAACCACAAAACTTTTTATTAAACACGAGTGGTTTCTGCTATATCGTGCGAAGTCTATGTCAGTACGTAACTTAAATTTGACTTCAACTTGAAATATAATTACTCAACAGGGGCCCCTAGTCTAGATATAAGTTATATGTATTCCAACCTTGATATACCTACTGATTAATTCCAATAATGTTGGTGACAAAAACAATGTAGTGTTTTTATTAATACATGTGTTTTTAATAATTACCATTTTTTTAAATTTTTTTTTATTAAAACATTGCTGTCTGTCTGTGGTGGTCTGTCTGATCTGTCGTCGGAAAGAGGAAGTAGTAATATATCCTTTTTCCGGAAAACAAAAATATATTTCGGGATTTTTGTTGTTTGGAGATTTTGTTTTTTGTTAGATTTTATTACTTAATGATTTTATTTGTGGATTTCAATTACGACCCAACCATTTAATTGTGGAATGTGTCATTAAACATATTTTAAAACGTTAACGGATTAAATAGTTACCGAAATATATTGTATTCAGGGTTGTAAAAAGCTAAAATTTCTACTCACATGACTGATTTTTACTCCAAATTAATACTCACAGTCTTGTTCACCAGTTGAGCTAATCAGTATAAGCTATAATTTGACAAGCTAGTTCAAAAAGTCGATTAGCTAGATTTGAAGCTTATGTGTTTAACTCAATTGTGAGCTCGTTCAAAATTTAAGTTTAGCGTGAGTTGAGCTTAGAATTTTAGTTAGTTGTTTGACAGCCCCTGATTGTAGGTATGTATATCTAAATCACTTTGCATTTTATATCATATAACCGTTTTTTAACTGTTTATTGTCATACTTAAACGTTTTGTAATATATATAGTGTATATATGCTTTGAGTTATTACATCGTGTGTATTTCAGATACTATTTAACAGATAACAGATCGAACGCATTTTTTACATATTACACAAGAAGAAGCTATTATAGTATAAATATAGATAGAGTATCATTTCTCACTCTCATTTAATAAAAACATCTATATATAAATGTAGAATAAAGATTTAATAAGGTTTTAGAATAGGGATGACAAAAATTAAAAATTAAAAAAGAAACACATAAATTAGTCAGTGAGACGCAAACATTTTTTTGTATGGAACATAACATCATTCACACAATGACCACAATGACTTCTCCGTACATACTGTATTCTGTCAACCCAATTTTCCACCACTTTTTCACATAAATTTGGTTTTATTTCGGTAATAGTTGTTGCTGGATTATCAGCATAAAATTGTGACTTAACATATCCCCAAAGAAATAAATTTCAAGGTTTTAAATCACACGACTTGGGAGGATAATTAACTGGACCATTTGTTGAAATAATTAGTTGTTCAGTTGTTTTTCATCACTAAATTTTGTTTTTTCAATAAAGCGATTGTTAAGGTGGCTGTGTGACAGGTGGCACCGTTTTGTTGAAACCACATATCCTGCAGATTATTATCAATAGCAAAACAATTCATTTAATATTGTTTTGTGTCGTTCTCCATCAGTTACTGTTACTCTTCGATCATTTTCTTCATAGAAATATGGACCAATGACTCTACCAGCATGAATTGCACATCAGACAGTGATCTGAATGTAATGGTATCTGAAGTCCAAATTATGTTTGTTTGTAGTGAATCAAATTTTTCGATAAAAATATGTCATCATCATTTTTAAGTTGTTTAAGCGCGTATCTTTCCATGATTAATAATCTACTGATATTTGGTATAACCTACTGAACAAAAATGACATCATAAATGTCAAAAAATACAAAAATCACAGTGTTGCCAGTTTAACCATTTCAAATTGTATGAGCACTATTGCAAAACCCTTTATTCGATATTTGGTATAACCTACTGAACAAAAATGACATCATAAATGTCAAAAAATAATACACAGTGTTGCCAGTTAAACCATTTCAAATTGTATGAGCACTATTGCAAAACCCTTTATTCGATTTAAATGTAAGTTAGAAATAAAAATGTTACAGCTATAATGTCGAATTATCACCCATATTCTCTTAGACCCATTGTTGACGAGAAGAAAAAATTTTCGTCTCGTCTCGTCTCGCTGAATATGCATTTCTTTTAGACACTGTAAGCGGCGCGATAGAACATTTTATTTGTTGGTAGTACTGATCATTTTTTACTGTCAACCAAAACTATTGGTATATATATAAACAAAATATTGTTTATAAAATTTTTGGAAAGTATTGGTGCGGTTTAGTTTTAAAATATTTTTTAAATGAAAAATAAATATAAATAGGTACATTGTTTTAAATATTTGCTAGTTTAGTACATAAACAGTAGTAAAACAGTAATAGTAAAGATGTTTTTTTTTTTCAAAATAAAAACACAATTTTAATAATAATGCAAAAAAAAAATATTTTTTTATTTATTTAATTAAATTTTTTTGATAAAAAAACACAAAATACTTTGACGAGGTACTCTATCGCTTAAAATTTTTGACGAGATAAAAAATGGCTATCTCGTCTCATCACAGGTCTAACAGAATACAAAACTAGAGACATTCTCACGCGATCTCACGAGATGGGTCTAACAGAATATGGGTGTATATATAATAAATATGTAAAATGTTTACATAGACGCTTACTTCAATAAAAAAGTAAAAACTTAAAAATGTCTGAAACTGAATTAATAAAAATAATTCAGCTGCGAAAATTTACAGTTAATTTTTTTAATTCAAACAAAATATTCAAAAACTTATTGATATTCCTTAGTATATACCGTTGTAAATTATTGTTGGTCAGTAACAAACAATTACAATTGACCATTAAATGGACAATTAATTATTCAATTAAGTTAGGTTTTAGAATTACAATAGTTTAACGCATTTGAATTCAATTTCAATTCCAATGTCAAGTTTAAGATTTTTATAATATACATTTTAAATTGTTTTTTTTTTTTTTTTTTGTTTTTTTTTGTTATCTGTGTTGGTATTTAAAACGGGAAATTCTTCAATATAGCTATTGTATTAATTAATTCGTTTTTTTTACACTATTATTAAAATAGTGGTTGGTAACACTATTATTTAATTTCCTTAATTCTATTGTCATTATATTGTTTCTATTGTATTATGATGTAATTTTGAATTCTTAAATTAACTACTCAAAGTGTAAAAATATAAATAAAATGTAATTTCAATTCATTTTAATTGTTTTTATTTATTATTTTAATTTTTATTATTTTTTATTGCACATTCTGATGTTAAATACAAGGATTTTTAATAGAATATAATGAATAAAATCGTTTTTTTTCTAATGATTTAATTAAATGAGAAAGCATCGGAAATTTTATGAGTTCATTTATATTTGCGTGAGTTCTTTGAAACGCGCGCTTTTGTTTTGTTTTAATGTTATTTGTATTGTTTTCAGGTTCAAAAGGTTTTTTGAAATTAGATTAAAATTTATACAAGTCTTGTTCTATAATTCAACTGGTTATTTAGATAAGAAATGTTCAGTTTACTCATTGTGGCTTTACGTCATTTAAGACAACTCTGATTAATGAAAAATCTATTTTAGATATATTTATTTTATTTTATATGATGCGGCATGCTTCACATTTATTTTGACTACATACTTCAGTTTATTTTAATCATTAATTTTTAATAAAGTACTTAATTGGCTTACAGTTTTTATTCTGCATAAATCTACATTCTTCACAACACCCAACGTTTAGTGGAAGTCAATTCTACAAGTTTTGTGTTTTTTTTTTTTTTTAATACTCATGAACAGTTATTTTTGAACTGACCAATCTTATTTAGAGCCGGAATTCAAACTCTAAAACTAACGATTTTCCAAACAATATAATAGTGATCTCGAGAAGCAAAATTAAAGATCTATATAATTTATTTAATCGCGTATAGGTTTATTCCAGTATCAAACTCCTAAACTGCCTAAAACAAGCAGCAGTGACAAATCATAATTTAGTCATAAAATCTATAAATCAAAACTTAATGTGAATTGTTATCTTCAAAAACAACTTAGTCACTTTAATCTTAATCATCTTGGCAGCATAGGGCTTCCTCTTGACATCTACTCGATTGCTATAGCTGCTGTTGTCAGTTGTTCCCACGTTGTTTTTGTTTTTTCTAGTTCTTGTTTTATGGTCCTCCGCCAGGTGTTCTTTGGATGATCGAATTTTCTTGTACCGTGTGGATTCCATTCTAAGCTCATTTGCGCATTTGATGACTTTTTGAGTGTATGGCCCATCCATCTCTTGTTTCGCTACAGGTTCTTCGCCGGTTAGTATTCAGAAGTCCTTGTTGCTTATTGTGTTTGGCCAGAATATTCGGCATATTAGAGATTTATTAATGAAGACTTGTAACTTCTGGTTGAGGATTTTTGATGTTAACCAAATTTTAGTGCCGTATGTTAGGATTGCTTTTACACAAGATCTGAATATTCTAAGTTTAGCTGCTCTGGATATTTGACTGTTCCTCTATATCGGTTGGTTGCAATCTTCCAAATGCTGCGCTTGCTTTCTTTAATCTGCTTCTTTTTACATCTTCTTGAGTTCCACCACATGTTGCTATGATATCTCTAGTAGCAAAAGTTGTTCACAAATTCTATTTGTTCTTCTTTCAACCTTAAATGTTCTGTGCTGATGGTTTTATTTATTCTCATAACTTTGGTTTTCTCCAGGTTGATTTCTAGTCTGGCATTTTTGGCAAGTTGTTCCAGGTGTTCTAATTTGATCTGCATGTTGCTGAATTTGTGCGAGAGAATACAGATATCAACCAATATATATAGGCTCCAAGCTATTCCTCTCTTTATTGAGCCAGCTTTTTCTAGTATATTATCTAGAACGATTGTGAAGAGAAGTGGTCAGAGCGGACATCCTTGTTTGACTCTCGATGTCCTGGTGAAGAAGGCACTTTTTTGTCCCCTGTCTATTATTGAGAGTTCGGCTTTTTTATATCATGCTTGTATTAGGCGGATTATTTTTTCCTTAGTGCTTTCCATATCGCGCTTGATTGTGTCGAAAGCCTTCTTGAAGTCAACAAAGAGCATGTATAATGGTGTTTTATACTCAATTGATTGTTTTATCATTATCCGAAGTGTGTTTGCTTGATCGACGCAGCTTCGATGACGACGAAAACCAGCTTGCTCTTCACGAATTGTTTTCTCCAGTTTTTCTTACAAGCGGCCTTGAGTTATTGTCGTTATGATCTTTAAAGCTATGTTGAACAATGTAATGCCTCTCAAATTATCACAGTAAGTCAGGTTGCCTTTCTTTAGTAGTTTGATAATTAGGCCCTTTTTTCATGAAGGTGGAACTCTCTCTTGAGTCCAGTTCAATGATATATGGGGCTGTAACAGTTGAACTATACATTCAGCATATAATTTTGCACTAACCCTGAAGCGAAATTAAAATAAAAAAAAAAATAAAAATCTAGCTTGGGAATCAGACTTCTGATGTGATGTGTAGTATCACTTAACATTTTTATTATGAATATATGTTTTCTAAGTTGTTTTGACGATCTAGGTGAAAGCCAACTACTGTACGACCGAATGAGCTCTTTGAAATAAATAAATAAGAATAAATAAAAATATTGCTGCTTCCATTTGCGATAAAATAACGTTGTTCGGCGTGTACATGTTTTACGACTTAAAATTTTCTTTTAATTCTTTTTCTCTGTACTTAGGGGTATAGAACTGCGGCATAGTTCAGATTATGTAGTTTTGAGACTATGCTTCGGCTTTCAATCATCATTAATAGTTGATTGGTCAACTGTTGTTATTTGAGACAATAAAATATGTAATTGATTATAGTTAACTGTTATTATTCTATTTAGTAGATCGTTGCGCTACCTATCTTCTAGTAGAAGAGACAAATTTTATTTCCCATGTGATTTGAACTCGTGTTTGCCACATCATTATATTTCATTTTTCTGCTATTCATTCTACCGATTATGGAAATATGCAGATATAAAAAAAAAACTTATCTAATATAAGCCAATTTGAATTCGTTAAATCCAAATAATTTAAAATTAAATTTAAAATTTATAAAAAATTTAATTTATGTTTAAAAAAAAAAATAAATAATTTTTATTATTTTATTTAAATAATCATAAATCCATTAGTGGGCACCGCCCATTCAATTTACTAGAGTAATAAAAAATAGATTTTAATTAAAAAAACGAAAAAAAAGTGTATTTTATGAGGTTTTTATGTAATTTTAAATTGTTTTGTTTTTGTAACTACATATATATATATATACATATTTATAACAGTAATTTTAATGTATTGTTTAACACCTCTTCCAGTTATTATTCACTTCCATCAGTGGTGCGATTAAATATTTTTTTTATCATTTTTGTTAAATTTTCATATATTAAATTAAAATTCATATTTAAAATTAGGTTTATATTTTCTTAATAAAATATTTTTATTTATTTTCATTTGTACTTTTTTATAAAATTAATTTTGGTTTTTTGTTTTGTATCTTTTCAGGTAAATTACAAAACAAATATTAACAATAACGGTAGTTCTGCACCTTTTTTCTTCGTTGCTGTTATTGTTATTAATCTACCATGATTCAACGTTACTTGTAACTTCTTTTGTGAGTATTATTACTATTATGTCAACGCAATGAAGAATTATATTTATTGTTATTATATACTTTTTGTTGTTGTATTTTTTGTTGTTTTTATATTTACAAAACAAAACAAACAACAAAAATAAGTCAACAATTTAAGTAATAAATTATAAAAATAGCATTAAAATTTAAATAATAATAAAAATATATTTATTTTCTTTAAATTTCGTAAAAAAAAAAAATAAAACAAAAAAAAAAAGAAAAAAAAAAATTCGCGAAGCATAGGGTTAATAACCTTTTATTGAATTTAATATGCAAGAGAGGAATTTCACACTCAAATAAATAAAATGCAACGGAAAAAAGAAAAAAAAAAATACAATTTTTTTTTAATTTAACGCACTGTGAAAAAGTGATTGACTAAAGTTAACAGAATTTGTATCGTTAGTATAAATAACAGTAGTACATAGTTTTAAAAATTCTAGTACAGTCAGTTACGAAATTAGATAACAGAAGATATTTCGATAAAAATTTAAATTCAATTGAAATAAATTCGAATGTAACCGTTATACGAAATGATTATTACATATTAATTGACATATACGACCGTTATAATCGACATATACATATATAAACATATATGTCAATCATTATAATCGATATATAGAACTTGCGACACAAATAAAAGTGAAATATTTCGATTCCAAGTTTTGAAATTACACTGCTAAACCTGATCAGATAACAGTAAACCTTGACATTATGTCGACTATAACAGAAGTACATATCCATCACTGATTTAATTTAATACAAGTCAATTTTCACAAAGTCAAACGTAATTACTCCGTACCTCTCCCACATTAGTACATATTAATAAAGTGCTTGTAAAAAGATATAATATGCAGCTCGAAACAATAATTTTAAACCATGCTCAAAAAATTTTCAACCAAAATGTCCTTCTTATTTATCGTCTTCGGTTCTGCTCAATTTTTCACTTGAGAATTATTTTGAGCAACTCATGTTTCTTCATTTATCGACTAAAATCTGCAAATAAAACAAAATTTACAAAATTTTCGATGCTCAAAAAACAATTCTGAATTTTCACCACATTCGAATCGTTACGCTTCCAACATATGAAGGTAAAGGTAAAACATATGAAGACCAATATAAATGCAAACAATGAAGGTAGTCAACCAGTGTAGTGATTGCATCCATCACGCAAAAATTGGTTAACTTTAACGCAGGAATTTAAGTTAGGACAGTTAAATTCTGTCATTTCATTTTTTCTATTCTTTAAATGGCAGACTTGTACCCATTTTAATTTTCAAATTTTTAGTTGTGAAATATTTACCCAAATATGTCGAAATTTTAATAAAATCATATTTTATATCTATTATGAAAAAATCGGCTCGATATTTTATATTTTCCCGAAAATCTTAAATTTTTAGATCGTATTTTTTTCGTAAATCATCAAGGTTACACCATAGAAAAAATAATATAAATTCTCTGTGGTTATACTTAACGCTTTCAACGTTTTCGATGTGTTTAATTAAATTTGACAGTTACGTTTTAGACATTTTGCAACTGGGTGCACGTGGTTAATTTGTTCTCGAAAGCTTCGGAATTAAATTTATATTAACCTCAAATTGCTCAAATAACATTTTAACAGATAACACAAACCCCATTCATTTAGAGCAACTACTTCCCAATGGATCAAGCAGTTACGGAACTGAGTAGGCGACTGATCAGTTATTTACCTGTTTCGCATAGCGCAGATTAAGTTCAAATGATCTAATAAATTTTTTGACTTCTACTCAGACGTTTTGGCGTTGAATTCATTTGATATTTTGTGAATTTTGAATAAATTTTATATAGAGACACAATTTCATAACATGAGAATAATATCTTTTCGTCTTGCTGAAACATTCTGCTTATGACAGTCAAAAAATAAATACAGACAGACTGACAGTTCAAAATTATTATTTATATTTTTTATAAAATTGAGCATATGTGTTGCAGTACTGTTACTGTAAAAATTTTTTTAATTAAATACATACTAGAACTAGACTATTTATTATACCAGTGAGAGTAAAGGAAATAAATACTAAACACAAAAAAAACATAATCTGATGTCAAGGAATGTTTTTTACTTTTTTAAGTTCAGGGAAAATTTTTATTTTAATTACAAAAAAAAAAAAAAATAATAATTCAAATTCACGTCATTATTAAAAATAGTTTTGGTTTTTTTTTTTCTTTTTGTTCATATTTCTTAATTGAGAAAATTCTTTTACGACTACATTCATACATTATGTTATTAGAAAGTAAATATTTTTTGTCTCTTTCTTTTCTGTATTGAATATTTCTCTTGAAAACTTTTAGTTTTCACCTAGTTTTATTTAAAAAAAAAATTTACTTTTTTAATTAGATGAGTTATTTTGTGTGAATCTCTCAGATTTATTAGCAAATTAATTGCTTAAGAAATTGTAATTGAAGGTGGTTAAAAATTTGTCGAACATATTTTTGAATTTGAATATTTTTTTTTTGTAGTAATTACATAGTGTCTAGAAATAACTGATTATGTTAAGGTTCGTAAATAGGAGGTTCTAATAGACATGATTCCATTTTGATTATTTGACGCATGTGCAATACTAACCTTTGAATTTTTAATGTTTTCATAAATTGATAAATTTTTATATCTATATATGTTCCATAGCATACGTATCAGTTTTTTAAGAAAAGTAAAAGCAGTTACTTTAAAATTAAAAAAAAAATCTTATTTTATAACGTAGATTCCAAATTTGCATCAAAAAGTACAGTCGGTGTTTTCGGTGAATTTTCGGTTTTAAAAACCTATTTCCGGTCCTTTCAGGAAGTGGAAAATATCATTAGTTAATAGAGTACAATCGATTTTGTTAATAATTTTTTTTTTGAATTTTAAAATAACGGCTACTTTCCATCTTTAAAAAACTGATATGCATGCTCTGGTATACCTGTCGTATAGTTGTACTGGTAATATTAGATTCTGACATTTATTCCTAACAAGTCATTCATTTTCAAATTAAATATTAAAATAAATCGGAAAAAGTTGGTAAACGTTCTCAAATCAGTTTTAAGCAGCATTTAAGATGGATTATAAAACAATTACAATTGCATAATAAATAATTTGAAAATTAGGCTAGCAAAACAATAATTTTAATTTAAATTTTTTTTTATTTATAATTTTTTTTTTCTCTCACTTACATTCCAATTATTTGTTGTTAATTTTGATTGTTAAAAACTATTTTATAATTCATAAACTCTGTACGAGCTTACTTATAGCTCTTTTTGAGATATGTTTGAAATAAATAATTAAATAAATAAATAAATAAATAACCAAAATGATGAACAGCCAAACTTTATTCTTTTTTCTTGTTCAGGAGGTTTTGAAATATTGTTTTTCATCTTCATTATAATTTAGAAAGAAGCAAACAATTAATTTAACTTCGTTTGATTGAGTTGATAAGATAGTTTTTCTGTCTTCGATAGCAATTTATCATTTCCAGGAAATTAGAGTGGTTCGTTCGAGCAAAGCTAATCGTAAAGGTTGTTTATATAACGACAGACTTTCGATCTGCATTCATGTTTTGTGCATTTAGCGTAGTCTGTTATTTACCTCGAAAAGATTTAACTATATTGGAATTTTCAAGCTTAAAAACAAGTGGCATATCTTAAGCGATCCAGTGCTTTAGTAGAAGAACGAATAGGTAGACTTTATAAGATCCACTTTTTTAATATTTATATAAACACTTGTAATGTATTTTTTTTTTTGTAATATTCATTACTTTTATTGACAAAGTTATATACAAATTAAAAAGTATTTATTATTTTATAAAATTCATACATACAAGTAAATATTTCGTTTTTATATTTTACTACTCTAAAAAAATTTAATTTTCTAGAGTAGTAAAATATAGACAAAACATTAGTTTTGGTATAAAACATCACAGCAAAATCCATATTTAAAAATAAAATTCTAATATTTCATAATTAAATTAATATTGGAGTTAGAAATTTAAATAATTATTGTAATTACATATTGTAATACGTTTATTAATAAGTGTATTAACTAGTGTTGTTGTAATAACAATTTGCAATAATAACAGATGATACAACCGCAATCTATTATGTTTGTTATTATGCTTGTTATTATGCTTGATTTCAAATATTTTCATAAATTTAGCTAAATAAACCTACAAAGAGTTTTATTAAATTTTATTACTTTAAAATATTTTACCTAAAACCAATATCACAGCATATTAGATTTAATATATGTACCTATATTGAATTAAATTGTCAAACTCAAAGTAAAAAAGAAATAGAAAAATATTCCCAACATACCCGAACTTGTTATTAACACCCATATCAAAAAGTATTAGTGATACATTTTTTGTATGTTCTATATCACTGAAGACTACTAATAACATGTATGACAATTATTAAATATTTGAAGTTTTGACGTTGATGGTTGATGAACGTCAAATCGAGTTTTGGGATATTTTTATTACATACAAATCGTGTGTGATGGTGGAACATTCTTTGGTTTTTGTTTTCTGATTAAGCTATTATCAATGGAAAAAATTGTTAATTATTTAAACCATATGCAATATTTTGCAGGTATGGATTGATTATAAAAATAAAATCAAAAAGAAATTGCAAATAAATACTAAAGAGCTAAAAAAGGTTTGAGGAGGGGGAAATAAGATTTTAAATTTTTTTCAAATGGAAAATACTGTTGTTCATGTTTTTTTTTTGTCAAAATTGTTCAACTTAAAGGATAATCTAATGAAAAATAAAATGCAAATGGTGATATTATTTATTAAAAACATGTTTTATTTTACGTAAAAATTATAATTTATAACCTAGAAAATTGAATATCCATCTATTGGGAAAAATTTAAATCAAAGTTTTGCAAATACTGCCAGTTTGACATAAATATCACATCAAAAGTCTAACATAATAGAAAATTTAAGCTTCGATACATTTTGTGATGCGATATTGAAATTTAAAATGATACGGATTTAAATTTTTCGAGAACTGTCATTTTCAGTTTACTCAATTTCAATTCACCTACTACCGTGATATCATTTACAAGCAACGTAAATAATAACAATTGAAATCATTAATTTGTAAAACATTTGCCACTTCCATATTTTTTTTTAAAAATCTGTTCATATAATTTTTGACCACTCTCTTTTATTTCATAAACTTTTCACACACACATTTTATACGAATGTATTTGTGTAATAAGTGAAATAAAAACAAAACTTTCTTTTAATTTCGTAATAAAAATACTATTAATTTTAGCAATTGGATGCCATTTTATCATTAATCATCATCATCATCATCATCATCATTGTAATCATTCGTATAATCATTATCAAATAACTCATTTCAATTGACTCTCATAATAAAATTTTCTAAATTCTCTCAGGAAATACTTTACTTTGCTTGCTTGCTTGCTTGCTTACTTTCTTCTTCTCTCATTTTCTTATTCTTATTTTATTTTTTTTTATTGCTTCTTGGTGTGTATGCGAACACTCAAAATTTTATTTAAACTTAAATAAAAGTAAAAAAAAAAAATGTTCAAATCGTGTGTAATAATCGAATTGTGAAGTGGAATTCATATGGCACTTGAAAAAACCCGGAAAAGAAATTCTCATTTGAAAACAAAAAAAAAAAAATCAAATTATAAAATGTACGTAGAAATGTGTGTGTAATCAAAATCGGCATATTTTTGAGAAAAAAAAACATATTTTTTTTTTTGGTTTTTGTTTTTGATTGTTTTTGTGGTGCAATTTATCTTAATTTTTCTCATTTTGAATCTGAGCCAAGTGTAAAATGATGACGGTAGAAAAAAAATGTTTTTTTTTTGTCAAAATCTGTAAATTTTTCAATATTTTTAAATAGTTCGGGGGGATATGAGTGTAATTTTGGTTGTACTGATCGAAACGTATGAAATTTGATTTGAAGAAAAAAAATAGTCTGGTCAGAGATGGAAAATATTTCCAGATAATATTTCCCCTCCGAATTATTTAATTTGAGAACCATGCCGAATCTCGTTTTGAATAGGGTATTTTTATGTTACTACAGATTTTTATCACTACATAAATCCACACTTTTTGATCAGTAAATCAGTAATAAACTCTTAAGCAGCGTTTATACATCAATATATATTGACAGTATTTACTGATGACAGAGAATATTGAAGAAATACTGATGTGTAAACACATATTGATATCAATATATGTATATATTGAAGATCCTATTTTCTTCAATATCTATTAAGAGAGACAAAATTAAATATGGCGAATAATGAAAAACTTAGCAACATTCATATGTTAATTTTTTGATTTTTTTTTTGATTTGACATTCAGCTTTATATTCACAGGGTACTTGATTAAAACAATTTTTTTTATTTTTATATTAGTTTTGGTGAATATATAACGACAACGTTTACACATCAATATTCTTCAATATTTATTGACGATTTTAGATTGAAGAGAGAGACATTTGTGTTTACACTTCAGTTTTTAAACAATCAAACTATTTGTTAGTTTTTTCTTATATATTCACCAAAACTAATAGAAAAATAAAATTTTTTTAATCAAGTACCCTGTGAATATAAAACAAATTGTAAAATCAAAGTCAAAAAAAAAATTAAAAAAATTTACATATGAATATTGCTAAGTTTTTCATTATTCGCCATATTTAATTTTGTCTCTCTCAATAAATATTTAAGAAAACAGGATGAATTCTATTTTTTCTCTTTAATATATATTGATATCAATATGTGTTTAAACATCAGTATTTTTTCAATATTCTCTTTCATCAGTATATACTGTCAATATACATATATTGATGTTTAAACGCTGTCTAAAATTATCAATAAATATTGAAGAATATTGATGTGTAAACGCTGTCTTATCCAGTAAATAGAATCTGCAACGTTTTGTTTAGATGAGTTATTTTCATGCCCTAAGCATGGTTCTAAACATATCCCCGATCATAAATTACCAAAGCTTGCTCCAAAGGCTGTGTTTTTTTGAACTATTACCATACTTGCACGGTCAACTCAATTTATCAATACTCTGTATTTTTAGCAATCTCAGGCAGTCTCTCTTTCTGTCTTCTTGTGCTGTACTTAAATGCGAATTCGAATATAATTTAGACTACAGTTATTTTCTTTTTTATCCATATTTCAGAACGGAGATTTTAGTATCTAATACATTGTTTATGCTTAAACTATAAGGCTAGGCGCAGATATGCAAATTTTTAGTTTTACAAATATTTGATTTGTAAAACGTTTGTGTTCCATTCGTTTATATGAAAGCACGCAGACATAAAATCAGTTGAATGTGTTCGAACTTTAATATAAACTAATGGAACACAAATGTGAAATCGAACAGTTGCAAAACTAAAAATTGTATGTGTGCGCCTAGCTTAAGTTAATTTAGAATTACAAAAAAAGAAAAGAATATATACATAACGAATTGTGAGATTAACCCCAAATTTCAAAACTAAAACAAAAAAAGGATTTCTATTGTGAGACCAATACAAAAGTCAAAAAACATAAAATTAATATTTCCTACATAAGGTTTTGTTTTGAATATATACTTATTTTCCGAAAGTGTATAGAGTGTATTGTGTATAGAGTATTGAAAGGCACATGAACGCTTTAATCGTGTCGAAATTTCAGTTTTATTCATTGTCGAACAGGTATTTTTAACTACTTTTATGTAATATATTTCTACTTATTTACTTACTTAGGTGGTCAACAGACCATGTAGGTCCTAGGTCCGACTCAACAACATCCTTCGTTTTTATCGCCAACTGATGGCTTCTCTCCACAAAATTGTTTCATGTCTACCGGCATTTTGTGTATCGAACGAAAGTTTCCTCTGCCCCGACATCTTGTATTCTAATAATAAAGAAATTGCTCCATTATTTCGTTTATTCGTTTAACTTGTTGGTGGTCCGTTTATATAATTTTATAGGTTATAGAGTTTGACACTATTTTCGTTCTCCCTTCTCCTATATTCTATTTCAGTCTTGCGGTATAGTAATTGTTTTTTAACGCGTGACTGTGGCGTAAAAATATGTATATATATATGTATATTTTCTATTTCAGAGCCCATAATTGGGTCGGCTTTGGAATCATATATTCATACATTAAGATTTTTCTTTGCTTTGGTGAATTCTTACTTTGGTAGCGATTGTGAACTCGCAAAATATATCTGGGAATAGAAATTACATTAGCATATTGTACATTTACACTAGTATTTCGAGATAGAATATTGCAAAGAATATATTTTGACAAACTGAAACAGAAACAGTTTGACAGGTTTATTTTTGTATTGAATATTACTTTACATTAATTTCTTTCGTGACATTAACAGTGATTCCACACTAGATAAACTTCTCAATTACATGGAAATGTACCGACAATAATTTTTTTTACCAATGTTTGGGAGTCGAACCCATAAAACCAACTAATTCGCCTTCGTTTTCAATCTGGGTTCAACCAATTTGAAAAACTTTTAATTCGATTTCATAACCTAGTGATGAATAAATATTCGAAAAATATTGTAGTAAAATATATGATAAAACTTGCAGTACCGTACCTAATTTAAATTATTGCAGCACTAAAAGGTAATTCTACCTAAGTCACTGTCATGAACATTAAAAAAAAACTGCAAATCATTTCAATCAATTCTAAAAAAAAAACAAATATTTTAAGCTGCTGGCAACACTGCAAATCAAAATCATAAAAAATCATTTTTTTAATTGTTGTTGTTTTTGTATTCTTAGTGTAAAAGAAAATTATCTTAGAAACATTTGAAAATTTTGTCTACGATTTTATCTAAAATAAATTTTGTCGCATATTTCTGGGTTAATTTACTGAGGGAAAATTTTCTAAGAATACTTTGGAGTCATTTGGAGTCATTTCGAATGTTTTGTTGCATAATTTTAATTTTATTAAAATTTATTTATTTATTTTTTTAATTTGCTGTAAGAATTATGGCGACATTTATGAACTTTTTTTTTGGTTGAGTATGGTGCAAAAAAATTATATTTTTATTTTATTAATATTTCTTTTCTAGAATTTTTAAAAAAATTTAAAGATTGATTTTTTGTTGTAATTTGAAAAGTTGAAGATAATTTTGTTGATGCAATTTATAAAAAAATATATATATTTTTGGTTATTTATAGTATATTAGGTAGGAAGTGAAGGATAATAAAATGTTTTGCTTCACTTTTGGTTAAGTTATTAAGAAATTATATATGTTTTGTTTGTCAATACCCGGTATGAATGAGTCTACTTATATCTTTGTATATGACTATTTCAACTTATACTCGTGGTGTGTGGTACGATTGTAATCAAATATCAATATCGCAAATTGGACTTCAATTTGTATTACGAGATAATTCAATTGAAGCTGCAAACTTGAGCTTAAAACGAATGCTTCTTGTATAAGTGTGGTGCATTGAGAACAATTCTTATACAGGTCCTCTCACAAAGTCGTATTGCATTTGTTACAGTACATTTTGGCTGGTCAAACTGGTTCCAGATAAATTCAGTAATTCAGTAAAAACTGTGATTTTTTTAGAATACAATCTTTAGTAGTGAGGGGTTCGAAAGCGGCTGAGCTAAATAGTACGTTTTAGTTTATATTTCCTAGGTAAGAACCTATGCAATTTATAAAAAAAGGAGGGGAATCAATTTTTTAAATTTTTTAATAATTATAGATTTTGATGGAAAGTTGAAATATTAATTCAGTGATTTTAAAACCAGCATGCAAAACATGTGTTTGAAAATGTATCATACTAAGTTTATCATTATAGACTCGTTTCATAACACTTGCCGATCAAAGGATAGATAAATTTGAGCAATATTCATAAATTGAAATAAAAAATATTCAATCAAATAACTTAACAATCAAACTAACTAATCAATCAAATACTAAACTGTATTTGAAAGTTTTGCAATAAAGCAATAATTTAAGATCACGTTTTTAGAATTTTTTTTATGAACTGGCTTAATAACAGATTGTTTTCAGTAGTCCGGAAAGATTTCTTCAGATAATGATGGCACAAGAAATATTAGCATTTATTATGGGTCTTCTGAGGGAGATGTTGTATTGGCGTAGAACCTAATAACCATATCATAAGCAAAGCTGGAATTTCTAGCTTTCCAGAAATATATATTTTTAGTGGCGCACTATCCTTTAAGGATGAAAAGGACATTTGAAAGTATCCTTGTTGTTTTGATGTTTTGTTACAAAAACCGTTATATCTGCTGATCTATTATATATATATATATATATATATATATATTCAGTTATATATTCCAGAAAGATCACGGTCTGGAGCATATTTTAACATTTATTTCATGATGATTGATGCTGTGTACCGTTATGAAGATATTGTGTGTTGCGTCATTGGGTCCTACGCCGATACAACATCTTCTCAGAATACCCGTATATAGACTTAAACTTTTGAATATTTCACTGTCTTATATCTACCGAATATCTATACTTTATTTTATAGTCACTTAATATTTACCTCTAAACAAACATTCACCTAATTGCTAATAATTTTACTATAAATCTTTCATACTTTCGTCTTCGCCTAATAGTCTCTAATCCAAACTGTATTATGCGGTCTACTCAATACATATCTAGTTACTAAGACAGACATGCAAATTCGTTTACAATTAACCAAAATGGCAAATTGGAAGACTTTGGGATTGTTTATAGACAACCTCACATTGCCATAATCACTAAACTGAGTATATATGATGCCTGCGTGAAATCAACGCTATTGTAAAGTAGCGAAAAATGGCTAATAAACAAACAAAAATTTTATAAATAAAATTCAAGTCTTCGTTAACAAATGCTTGCGAATAATATGCAAAATATTCTGGCCCAAAGTAATTAGAAACAATAAACTCTGGGAAATGGCTAAACAATAATTTCTCAAATGAAGAAGATTAAATAGATGTGAGTAAGCCACACGCTCAGAAGACCTACAAATCATACAAATAACATAGCAAGACATGCATTAGATTGTAAGTGGGTATCGTCGGGCAAAAGCGGTAAACATGCCGCAGATCAGTCCATAAAGAAATCGAAAATAACAAAACAACATGAAGTGAAATTAAACATCCAGCGAAGAACAGCGTCAAATGGAAGAGTTTTGTGGAAGCTCTATTCTGCCATTAAAGTGAGTGAAACAAAAGAAAACAAACCTAATACTATTATATTCATACTACAATCCTAGGGGGGGTAGTTATATTTTTCCATAAACTTTTAAACAATTTTGTAACTGAATTTATCTTACAGAAAATTAAAGAAGAAAATAATTTGATTAATTTTTCCTTGTCATCGCCACTTCACTTCTTCTCCACAACAAATAGACTTTTTGTCACCAAACACTACAACACTTATTCAAAAGAATGACAAAAGAACAAAAAAAATACCGCTAAAAAAACTACTTTTGAATTAAATTGTATGTTAATATGTTTCAAACAGTTCCCTTTCACTCAAATCTAGATCCCATCATCAGAAATAAACACAAAGAACAAAAAAGAAATGGAAAAATAAAATTAAATTCGAATTCGATTTTTTTTTTTTTCGAAAATTACTTTCAATGTTCAATTGTTCTCAAAAATTGCTTTTATTTTCTTTTAATTTTTGTTTTTTGTTTCTGCTTTTTTTTTTTTATTTGTTTTAAATCAAACCTACATATGCCAACTAAGTCGATTGTTGTTGGATCACAATTGTCGTGACCTCAACACAATTATATTGAATATAATGATTGTTTTTTGAACGAACTATGGTGAAAAGGTGAACATCGAAGAAGAAAATTCGGTATCGTGGGGCGGCGGGTGGGAGTGGGAGATAGCAGAGAAGTTTGTACATTTAATAGGGAAATGTAAGAAGAAAAAAGAAAAACTACAAAACAAGTAAATACACGTTGCTCATCATTTGGCTGAACAGTGAACGTAAATAGTAAAAAAAATTACAAATCAATGAGATAAACATGAAAAGAAAATGGTTTTTAATGGTTTCATTTTTGTTTTGTTTCTTCTATTTTATGTTTTGTTTTTATTTTTTCGATAAAAATGTTCGTCCGTTCGTCTAAATTCGGTATTGTTAAAATCAATGTTCGTATATGTTATTATTATCAAGCAGTTGAGTGTTCAAGAGCATGCGTATCAGCTTTTTAAGAGGGGAAGGAGCCGTTATTTTAAAATTTAAAAAATAACTATTACAGTCGAACTCGCTTAAGAGCACATCGAAGATAACAGGCAAATTTGTGCACTTAAGCAAGTTGTGCTTTTAAATGGATAAGTCCTAAAATTTTTTTTTTAGATCAATTTTAATTATGTATAGTTATGTGCTATGTTGTAAATAAAAGTATGAGAAATATATTTGGTACATAACGTATGTCATTTATATTTGAATTTTTGTAGCTATGTATTTGTACATAGTACCTATGTATGATATCCAACACTGCAAAAATGACTAAACTGTTCGTTTTTTTAAGCTGCCCGCATTATGTTGTGTTGTCTCAACACATTAACAAAATTTGGCGTCATGTGCTATTAAACAACCCAAAAAGTATGTAAATTTATAAAATATTATACAGAAATTTTTGCATTAAAAATAATTGGCGTTTAAACGATTTGTTTCGAAATATAATGCACTTAAAAGGGTTTATGCTTTTAAGCGAGGTGCTCTTAAGTGGACTCGACTATAACTAAATAAAGGATGCTCTATCGGTTGGTGATATTTACAACTTCCGGAAAGCATCGCAAATGGGTTTTTTAAGAACAAAAATCGCCGAAATTGGCCGAAATCGATATTTTCAAATAGGAAGGGGTACTTTTTTATGCAAATTCGGATTCTATGACCAAAAATAATAAATTTATGTTAAATGTTTTTTTTTTGTGTTTTCTCATTATTTTTCTTTAAAAGTAATAAAAATAAAAAAGTCTACCATATTTTCCTTAGGTAAATCAAAATTAATAATGATCACTTTTATAAATAAATTTGTTTTTCATATTGTCATATTTTTTATCTCAGTTTTGAGTACCTACAAAAATTAAATAAAAAAAAAAATATTTTACTAAAGTTTCTTATTTTTTGACGTAGAATCCGAATTTGCATAAAAACGTACTCCTTCCCATTATAAAATTTCGGCTAATCTCGGCGATTTTTGGTCTTAGAAAATCCTTTTCCCGTCCTTTGCGGAAGTTGAAAATATCACCAATCGGTAGAGTACCCTCGATTTAGTTAATAAAATTTTTATTTAATTTTAAAATAACGGCCACTTCCCCTCCTTAAAAGCTGATACGCATGCTCTGGAACACCCGGTATATTAAGGGTTCTTCTATGTTGTTTTTTTTCTAGAATATTTTAAATTATACAGGGTGTGCAAACCATACGTATCACTTTTTAAAGCAGGAAAGAGCCGTTATTTCAAAATTTAAATTAAAAACTAATTAACTAAATCGAGGCGAGGATGCTCTATCGATTTGTGATATTGTAAACTTCCAGAACGTACCGGAAATAGGTTTTCAAACCGAAAATTCGACGAAATTGAGGTTTTTAAATGGGAAAACGTAGCTTTTTTAAAATAACAGATACGCATGATTTGAAAAACCCAGTACTTATAGTATTATAATTAGGGAACTCGTAATATACAAGTCAAAAGCATACAGAATGAAGTTGAAAACCTTACTCCGTCATAAGCGTTTCTCAAACCGTTATACGTCTTTATCAAACCGTTGTAGGTCTTTCTAAGGGCCAATTTCACAGTGGTAGCTTAAATATAGGTCAATATAAGCATCGATTGAAGCTTAAGCTCAAAAATATTTAGATTGAAATTTTAAGTAAGCTGAAGTGGCTGTCATTTTAATAATATTATGTTGGTTACACTGGTAATTATGTTGATAAAAATTAATTTTTCGAATTTCTCACAGATGTCACTGAAGCTTTTCTGTCACAACAACTTCAACAAATTTGATTTTTTATAAATTACTTTTTGTTTATATCACCAGTATACATATATAATTTTTTTAAATTTAACTTATTTGTCCATGTAAGTATTAATTATGAAAAATTTTAAGATTACTCTATAATTACATTAAATTTTAAATTAACAGTTAATGGCGGTGTCTAGACGAGAAAATAAAAAAAGTTGAAATGCTTTTAACTTGTCAGTTTTTCGATTTCAATCGCTTCGAATTTCATAGCCTACTTTTCTAATCTTAACCGTAACATAAAAAAAAACCGTTTTAGAGAAGAAACATTTGAATAATTTGTCAGTTAGAAATTCTAAAAAAATAATTTTCATTATTATTGTTTCACTTCCACTTGTTACATTAATGGTAATTTACAGTTTTCGCCATTTGTAAATTTTTTCATTCAAAACTGAACGTGTGTAGACACTTCTCAGTTTTAACTGACAGTGAAAACTGACTGAATAACTGACCGTCTAGACACCGCCAATATCAATAATACAGAACAAACATGGAAAAAATTAAAAAAAAAAAAACAGAGCACCAAATTTTAGTCACGAAGAGATATCCGCCCTTTTGGAGAGCATAAAAATATTATTGAATCAAAAAAAAACTGATTCTATTAATAATAATACTAAATTAAAAACTTGGGAGATTATTGAAACTGATTTCAAGTCAAAAAATTTAATTTATAGAAATTGCCAAGTTTTAAAAAAATTTGTATTTTTTATTGTCAAATTGTCAAAAAAGATCATGTGATTTTTGGTTTAAATTTAGGTGTAGGTTAAGCCCCAGATGTCCGTGATTTAATTATTCGCTTAAATGTTAACTGTGAAATTGAATTTTCAATTTAAACCTCTTTTAAGCGAAAAGCTATGCTTTCACTGTGAAATTGGGCATAAGAGTATTATTAGTTTTTTCTCAAATCGTTTCAAGTTTTTTATAATTTGTGTTAAGGCTAATTTAAGTAATTATTAGTCTTAATTTAAGTGTTATAAGTTTTATTTAAGACTTCTGAAGTCTTACTCGTATTAACGTAAGTCTAATTCAAACCGTTGTTAGTCTTATTAAAACCGCTAATATGAAATATTTGAAAATACTTTTTTTTATTAGCGGTTTTGTGAAGCCGAAGTGTTTTAGTAATTAATTGATTACTTGTTTAAATAATAAACTAATCAACAATTGGTCAATCGTCATTGCATTATACAAATGAAACTCTCTTGACGTCATTTTCATTGTTCTTTCTTTTTCTCTATCTATGTGCTATCCCTTCCCAGAGTTGTCTGATATTAAATTCATTATAAGCAATTAATATTACGGTATAATTTTTTCCTATTTATATTTTTTTTTATTTTTTGGTTTTAAATTGACACGTGAGAAGATACACTTTTATAACATATAAGTGAATAAATAGATGAGTGATGAGACCAGAATTCAAAATTCATTTGCTTAAGGTCTCATTCATGTTTTTTTTTTTTTTTTTTTTATTATTTATTGTTGAAAATTTCTACAATTTATGATCATGATCAATTAATGATGGTATAATGATAATGGCAATGATGATGTTGTGTATGCTGTGATGATGTGATCATCATATCATACACATAGTTAAGTTTTACATGATTCACTAAAATTGTGACATGAAACAATGCAGTAAAATTACAAAAATTATTCTTCACAAATCATTGAATTACAGAAATAAGGACAAAAATAATAACAATAATAGTTATGTGGTATATGTATATAGTTATGTTTGGTTTAAGTATGGGATTAGGTTATTGGGACATCTTATAAAATTCTATATACCTACCGATATCTATAAAATGTGTGTGCATGTAGGTGAAATTCAAAGATAAATCATTTTTTTCTGCTTTTCTTTGAGAGAAAAACTTTATTTTTATTTATTTTTTTTATTTTTTTATTGTTAATGAAAATTGATGACTTAATTTGAATAACAAAAAACGAATTCATGGGATTTGAATTAATTTCAAAATAGATATTTTGTGTTTGTTTATCTTGTTCTTATTAAAATTTTTAATTTATTAAATATTTGATGAACAAAAAGCGTGTTACATTTTGTTTGTATATGATTTGTTCGAATAATTTGTCACAAAGCAAACTAATTTACTAAAATCAAAAATATATCAAATTTCAAAGTCATTTATTTAGAGAGAGAAAGAAAAGAAAATAAATGATGGGTGATAAATATTCGTTTTTGATGTACTTAATACCGACTAGGTCAGGGAAATTCGTATTTTTTTTGTATAAATTTTTTTTTATGTACAATTTGGAATATACAAATCGGATGTTGCATATAGGACATAACAATATTGTTGGTTACTATTTACATAAATCACTATAATTAATTATATTAAATTATATACCGCATTCGTGAAAAAGTGAAATTCACTTCGTCAATACTTTCTCTCTTCCGGAAAACCTAATCACTACTGGTAAATAACGCTGACTAAAATTGTACTGTATTCATTGTGATCAATTGCTTCATACATTAAGTCAACGATTTTCGATCCAAAGCTATAACTTTTACTACCGATTCTTTCTCTGCCGACGATTTGTCTCCGCACAGTTAGTTGAAGCAGTTTGTACTTTTGATACATGATGTGATGTTTTCTCTCTCTTATCATAAATGTTATATTTATACATTAATTGTTAGACCTATAGTGTAGTGCTATAGTGCAGATTAACTTTCGTTTTTAGACATTGCAGATCTCTTAGAAGTAAGAAATGTATTGTAACATCGGTTCATTGTATTAGATGTTGCTGGTATAGTAAAAGGTCTACTTTCAACACCTATTTAAGTATAAACGTTGATTCTATTGATTTTTGAAATATATTTTTTGCCTGCTTACGATCTAAGAATGTTCAAGACAATACTTTGTAGATAATATTCTTAGTTTTGCTACTTTTTATAGCTAAAAAGAGACATATATATATAGAAAGAGCGAGAGAGAGGCAGAAAGATAGCGAGAGTTTCAAGATAATAACTTTATATTTTGTTTGTAATATTTTTTTTTGCTACTTTTTATAGTTCAAGAGAGACAGATATATAGAAAGAGTAAGAGAGAGACAGATATATAGAGAGAGTTTCAAGACAATAACTTTGTACTTTGAATTACAATTTTCTTACTTTTGCTACCTCTATAGTTAAAGAGAGACAGCTATATAGAAAAAGAGAGAGAAGCAGATAGATAGAGAAAGAACGATAAATAGAGACAGATAGGTAGATAGCAAAATAAAAAGAACGATTCTCCACAACTCTCAACTCAAGTCCTTCCTTAGTTTTACCTTAACCTTAACAAGATTAAGATTAAAGAAAAATTAAACATAAAGTAGAAATGTTTCCAGAGAGCGAGAGAAAGAGGAAAAGAGATAATGAAAGTTATAAGTTCAATCCAACATTCTAACATTTCTAACAGTTCCATTCAAAAAGAAGAATAAAGGGTCAACAGAAAAGTGTTTAAAAAAAAATAATTCAGTAAGACAGAAAAAAAAGAAGAGTCAACGAAATAAAGAGGGAAAAAAAATTGTGTTAATTTCAATGCAATCAACAAAAGAGAGAGGGCGAAAGAAAAAAAAGATAGCAAATGATATTTTTATTATTAACGATAAATTAATTCCCACACTTGGTGGCGCAGTAGTTAGAAGCACATCAACCCAAAGGTCCCAGGTTCGATGAAGCAAAAAAATTGCATTATGGGTTTTTCGATCTGGTCTAATATCTTTTGTCTCTCTTGGGACAAAATAAAACTCAAGAAATATTTGAGAGTATAATTTGGTCAATCACTAAAAATAGGTATAGTTCCTGACAATATAGTAATAGTTTTCTACATTTAATCATTTGATAAACTAATAAGATCTGATAAATAAATTTGTGATCGCAAAATATTGTATAAGTTATAGGTAGGAGTCCAAAAACATTTTACTATAATATGTAGTATAAACTTGCAGTACTTAGGGCGTTTCCGAACCTCTCGCACTTGCACTTGATACTCGCACTAAACCTATCAAATCGCATTTAATTTGTTGTCAAAATTTTAGTGTAGTCTCAAGTACACGAAATATCGCAAAATTAAATTTATTAAATTTAATGCGATTTTACAGGTTTAGTGCGAGTATCAAGTGCAAGCGCGAGAGGTTCGGAAACGCCCTTAATAAAAAAGGTAATTTTCTACCAAATTACTTTCAAGAACATTAAAACAAAAAATCAAATTTTTAATTGATTACGACCGCTCGGTCGCTCACTGAAATTATTTTACGCATTATACTTAAGAATGCTAAGTGTTCGTCATAATTATAAAACCTCATGTAGTTTATGTAAATTAACAGTAATAGCGTTCCATTAACCTGTGTAAACTACTCATGAATAGATTATTAAAGGAACGTTCATTTTATGCTCATGAGCAAAACATAACTCAAAAACATTGGTGTTAGTTTTTTTGTTTTGGAAATTTATTTATCAAAAAATTCCCTTCTTTTCTTGGTCTTGTTTTTTTTCATTAAATTTAGTTTTATATTTTATTTATTTATTATTTATTTATTTATTTATTTCATTTTTGAACTCAAGAGAGCTAAAGCTCGTATAGAGTGTTTTACAATCAAAATTAAATATGTGTAAAATTCAGTACAATTATAGTATGTAATTCTAACTAAGACTAATAAGAAGAAAACAATATATGTACATCTAAAACTAAAATTAAAAATAATTATATAAAATGAACAACATTCGCTCGCTCACTGAAATTATTTTACGCATTATATTTACTCTCTTAAGAATGTTAAGTGATCGGTTGACGGTAATATTCATTAATTTTATATTTGAATAAACTGATCTTATTATTTTTTTTTATTTCAATTGGTATTTCATTGTATATTTTATACGCTATATTAATATGCAATTATTTTTAAAATAAAATGGTTACTTAGCATATTTAAATAATTTTTTTGTTGAAAAATATTTCAACTTAAATTTTTGTTTATTTATTTTTGTTTATTTAAATGTCAATATCAAACTTCAAATTATAAATATGACACTAAATAATTATTCAGCACAAAAAAGTTTTATTCAGCACATAGCGGAAAGAGCATCGTTACTAACCATTTTCTACACAATTACAAGCGGTAGTGTAGCTGTGTTCAAAAATGTGTAAAAATATTTAGTTTACACAGCATAATGGAACAGCGTTTACACTTCAATATATATTGACAATATTTATTGATGAGAGAGAATATTGAAGAAATACTGATGTGTAAGCACATATTGATATCAATATACATATATTGAAGAAAAAAATAAAATTTATCCTATTTTCTTCAATATTTATTGAGAGAGACAAAATTGAATATGGCGAATAATGAAAAACTTAGCATTCATATGCTAATTTTTTTGATTTGACATTTACTTCATATTCACAGGGTACTTGATTAAAAAAGTTATACAAGAAAAATCTAACAAATAGTTTGATTGTTTAAAAACTGATGTGTAAACACAAATGTCTTTCTCTTCAATCTAAAATCGTCAATAAATATTGAAGAATATTGATGTGTAAACGCTGCCTAACAATGTTGTAATATTCTTATCAAACTTAGTAATATTCTATTTCTACTCTTTTTCTAGTTTAGTTGATTGCAGTGAAATGGAACATAAATTGTTTAAAAAATACCAGTTATATAATTTTAGTTAAACCCAATCTATAAATTTTTTGGTTTGCTTTTGATGAAACAAAATTATTTGACCTGGCATCATCAACTTAAAAAAGTTCTATAAGCTAAGAGTAATGAATTCGATAGGATCGAATCGGATAATAAGTTTTTTTTTTTAAACTAAGCTGTTTTCATCCCAATAGCCAACATCATTCATAAGATAATCATGTTTATATATTCTACAGTCTTAATTTATTTTATTGTCTAACTACATTCAGATAATTTTTTTTTATTATTTTCTATAAATACCCCTCTTCCCAACTTTATTATTATTTCCGATACGCCTTTGATCCTAATCGATTTTAATTTATTTATTAAATGTTATTAAATGGTGGTTTTAAGATGACGACCTTTATACATTTACATTGTATTTACAAACAGGTGTATATATGTTTATTTCTATATACATATATGCATATATGTAATACATTCCATATTATACATACATCAGTATCTGTGCAGTATCTGAACAAAAAAATAACCCAATATGGTGGCTTCGGCAAAACTTCTAACATTGAAATACTTACTTAAAAAATTCGTTTTATTATATCTGAGATCGAAAAACAAATATTTTTTAGTATGTACCATCAGATACATTGTTGCACATTTGGAATTATAATCAGTTTAAAAAAATCTAAAAAAAAAAAAAATAAAAAATAAAAAAAGAAAAGAATGAACACCGCTAAATTATATAGAGAAGAAAGATAAATTGTATCTCATATCTTTAATTGTGGTTTTATTATTATTATTTTTTTTTTTTTATTATTATTTTTTCCACCCAATTCATTTGGGGAGTTAATAAATTAAAAAGATGTGATTTATTATTAGCGCAAATTATTAGAATGGATTGTGTAGAATTTATAATTTTTGAGTTTTTGAGAAGAATAATGTTAAGGTGTAAAATTTAAATGTTAAGAAGAATGAAGATTGTTAGGAAATAATTTTCTTCGGAACTAATTTCTAAAAAAAAAATGTAGAATTAGATGAGTTGAAGAATACTAAATTTATAATTTATAGATGATTGATTGAATGAAGAAAACGGAGTTAAGAGTTTTGCCAAAATTAAAATATTTTATCAACATCTGAAAAAAATAGAGTAACCAAGTAGAGTACAATGGGTTGAAAATATTTTCTAATTTTTCTTTCTGTTGAAGCTACATTTTCTTTCTATTTTTGTTTTCCATTAATATTTCTCTGAAAGTTATTTTTAGAACGGTTTCTGATACCGTTCTGATTTCGTTTCAATGAACCTCTTCAATGAGTGTACATGGCCTAATCAATTAAAACGTGTTATTCTAATTTTTGTTTTGGCTCGGTTCTTGTCGTTGATTAGCTGGTATAGTTCGGCATTGTATCTTCTTCTCCAAACCCCTTCGGGGACCTACACAGGATCATATATGCGGTGAAGAATTTTTCTCTCAAAGATACCAAGGGCATGTTTGCCTGCTTTTGGTAATGTCCACGATTCAGAACCATATAGCAGCATTGGAAGGATGTGTTTTGTATATAATTGTGCCTTGGTATTTTGGAATATCAACTTTGAAACCAGATGTTTGGACAAACAACGAAGTAGCAACGGTTTGCCAGAGATCGATGTTATTGGTGGAAATTGGTTCCCAGGTAGATAAACTCCTGAATTATCTCAAAATTATATGAGCCGACAGTGATGTTGTATCTTATATAATATTGTGAGGACATTTTATTTGTTGACAGCATATATTTCCTTTTATTTTTATTTAAGAATAAATCCACTTTACCTGCTTCCTCTTCAATATGTTTAAGGGCTGCGATGATATATTTAAAGACTTCATCAAGCTATCCGTTACTTTACCTTTACTGTTTACCACGCAGTATAACAACATGTATTGGGTATTAGTATTCTGCATAGTAATCCTCCTATTGCCTTTTTCAATGGCTATACTCTTTACTATTTCCAAATCTATTTATAGTTCGCGGTGTGCTACTTTAACGTCACCATGAAAGAATAATCCGCCCTGGTTTGTGTTATTTAGCAGTTTTATTAAATACTCAGTCTCATCTTGATTTTTGGCTTTTATTGTGTTTTGTTATATTGTGACACCAACCTTCGGTTCATATATTTTCTTAGCTACAACATCTTTTTCAATATTATTCGTTTTTTAATACCTAATACCACAATAAATTTGCCGGCATTCGTTTTTAAAACATTTTTAAAGTATATGTAGTTTAAATGTTCCAACATCACTCCCATATGATATCACCAGACTGAATCAATGTAATATTTCCTCAACAGTCAAATAATAATAATAATCCAACGTATTATAACTCTCAGAAATTCAAGACAAACATTAACCGTTTTTTGTTTCAGCTTTCATTTAATATATATAATTATTTTCTTCTTCCCAACCCAGCCAAACAGTATGTAGTATTAAAGATTCTATCCTGCCACGCGGTTAAAAAAAATAACCCCACTCCGCAGCCTACCCGTATGTATAAATGAACAGTAATCTATATATAGCAAATATCTATATAATACATTTCAGGTATCATAACAAATGCTATACTTAGTATCAAAAGACTATATATAATTATAATGTCTGAATTGAAACTTGATGATGATTGATGTTTCGCAGTGTATGAATTATACTTGGAAATTTTAATTTATCCTGTAGTTTACCAGTTTGATATATTTTTTAATATTTAGTTAATCTTTCAAGACATCAGAATCAATTCTGGCCTGCATATACATAAATACTGAATTAACATAGTTTAACATTCAAATGAATTTGATTATCATTCTTGGTTCTGCCATGTCTTAAGTCTTTAACAAGATTTTGCGCGAGTTATATTTGTACTGCTAATAAATATATTGTATCTAGTAACAAATTCTGAACATTATAGTTAAAGCTAACCCCAATTATGGATCAGTAGTGGAATCAACATGATTTAATGAATCATCTATTTGTTGTTGGAAACAGAGTTACTCTTATGTGGACTCCTGTGCATGAAGTAATACAAAGTAATGAAAAAGCCGATAGTTAAGACAAAAGTCAAGTATTACTCGTTCAAATACCTACCTACAAAGAATTGTTTTCAAGTGAGAAACTACAGAAACCCAAAACCATATGCGATAGTTACCAAGGATTCTAAAGTATTTTTCAGGGAGACTAGAGCCAGTATCAAAACGCTGATATGGTTTATCACAGGTCATTGCCCATACAATAGATCATACATGGGAAGTACAACAGACCTTAATTGGTCGCGCTACATAGAACTACATAGAACTCCCCATTAAAGAAAACAAATAATGTTGCTAAACTGTGAATTAAACGGTGGTGATTGAAGAAGAAAAACATATAGTTGAGAAGTGGAAAATACTGTATCCGGGGAAAAAAACTTTTTTCGTTTTGGATAAGCGTTCAACCTAAGACGATGAAGTTTTTCTTTTTTACTTTACAACTGAGTTAGTGGTACCATAACTCACGTAATCACTTTTAATTTATTTTGCGGTTGCTTCAACAAGATCGTTCAAATAAAATCGACCGATTGATGCTAATTGTTTTTGTTAGCTTCTTACGTTCACGTGCCCTTTTGTATTTGAGGGGATTTCAATCTATCAATGATTTTGTGATGTCATCTGAAGAATCGCATATCCGATTAAGCCCAATTCAATGTTTTAAGATGACAGTCTTTTATATAACATTTATATAATAATGAATAATTTTAGTTCATGGGTGTAAAATGGGTACATCAACAAAAATTTATTTACAAAAAGTTTGTATGCGGGAATAAATTTTTTCTGTCAGATTCCATGTTTCGGATCGTTTCGGAATGTTGCTAAACTGTGGTGTTAATTGTTATGGAATTAAACGATGGTGACTGAAGAAGAAAAACATATAGCTGGGAAGCGGGAAATAATGTGTCCGGGAGGAGGGGGGAACTTTTATCCTTTTGGATAAACGTTCAACCTAAGACGACGAAGTTTTATTTTTTTTTTACCTTACCTATCTTAAGTAGTTAATAGGACCATATTTCGCACAATCACTTTTAATTTATTTTCTTACTGCGGCTGCTTTAACAAAATCGATCGAACAGAATCGACCGATCGATGGTAACCGTTTTTGTTAGCTTCTTACGTTCACGGGTGTTTTAGTTCATGGGTGTAACACATGGGTACACCAACATGTTTCGGATCCATCAAATATAACTAAAAAGAATTTTGGATTTAAATGGGTTTGGTTTTTATGTTTTCTTTCAGATCTTTCTTGACTATCACAAATTTATTGATGGAGCCCCATACTTTTAACAAGTTTTCAATATATTTTTTATCTTCTACCATTTTGACTTATGTAAACGATACCCAAACAAAACAATTTAATGATAAGAGGATGATTATTAGACTAATATTAGATTTCTAGATGGATTTAAAATCTCTTTAAAATCACTTAAAATTTCATAACTCACAAAACTTAACCTAAATTGTTCCAAATTAAAACCACTTAAAAAATGCAAAATTGAAAAATTAATAATTTTGAAAATTTCATATTCAATTTCAAATTCTAAATCACTTTACATTTTTCATATTAAATATTTTGCAAAAATTTAATTTTAAATATTTTTTAAATAATAATAAATTTTCAACTTTTCAAGAGTTCATTTGCAAAAAAAAAAACAGAAAAAAAAACAAAAATATGAGAAACGGATAAACGTATAAATACATAAAATAAATCCAGAGAATTATTTTATTTATTACTAATTCCCTCTTGTTTCTTTTTTTTTTGTTTTTTTTTTTTTGCAAAGTTCATAAAAAAAAAAATTACAATTTTCTTCACTTTTATTTAATGAAAATTTCATTTTGAAAAATTTTCAAATTGAAAAAAAAAAAAATAATAAAAAACCAAAAATAGTTTTTTTTTTTAATACCACCACAAAAATTAATTTTGCTGAATATGGCTTCACAGTTTATAATAATAATAATAATATCTCGTAGAAGTATTTAAATGAAAAGAATATCTCATAAATATATCTTACATATATATATATTATTATATATATACAACATTCTAATATATAATGTATACTTATGTATAGAATGTTAAAACACGGTTCTATTTTTTTTTCATTCTATGTTGTTTGTTGTTGTATTGTTTTTATTTTCATTTCTGATCCGATTATCTTTCACCGCAATAATTCAAAAATCACCTAATAAGTATCTGCCTGCACTTTTTACTTTTCCAATACATTCATAAATATTTAGTATACGTATACGTATAGATGTTGTATTTGATTTGAATATCGTTCATAGCTAGATACTTTCAACGATAAGTTAAATTGTTGTTGTTGTAAATGCAATTTTTATGATTTCAATAATAAACAGGGTGTTCCTTGGAATCAAATAAAATGTATTGAGTACAATTTTGGAGACATTGAAGACAGTTCTCAGCCATTGAATCTATTTTATAGGTTAATATGTAGATCTAAGTTATGAAAAATACTTCTAATGTGAATGAAAACAAAATTTGTTTTTAATTTTTTCAACCTGACAGTTGTAAACTATACTTTGTGATAAATTAATGATTGTAATTACAACTGAAGTTCAGTATTTGACAAACTGTCATTCAAGCTATGATTCAAGCTGTAATTGAAATTTATATACTTCTTCCGTGAATAAAAAAAAATGTTTTTTTGCTTTTTTAATTTTTACAGCCGATTGTCACCTAACGACAACCTTCTTTGCGATAATGTTTGTTACATATACATAATGTCGAACTGATCGCATCATATTTCAAGTATTTCAAATTAAGCAAGGAGAAAATTATTTTGTTCTACACAGTGTACAAGCAGGAGTATAGTAACAAACACAACGTATAGTATACTGGTCCCCATACTATATTTACTATACACTAGTGATATTCCAGAGATAGAAAATGTGACGGTAGCTACTTTTGCAGATGATACCGGTTATATTCGCAGTCGGTAATATATAAATGAAGCTACAAATAAATTGCAACAAGCCAATAACAAAGTCTGCAATTGGTTCAAAATCTCCATTTAGGGCATTGAACTGAATTAAGCAAAATCCACGCACGTTAAGTTTACAAATAAAAAAGTTGAGTCGCACATTCCAGTAAGATAAAACATTTGTCATCATATCATATCAAAATTATGCAAAATATTTTGGTATTACGCATAACGCAAAGCTTATAGATAGAAAGAACACGTCAAGAAAAAAAAAACTAGAACTGAATCTGAAATACAAACATTTGTATTGAGTAATTTAAAAAACAAAGTTTTGATCTACAATCAGATATTAAAGCCAGTCTGGAGATACGGTATTCAAATATGGGGTTGTGCTAAGCAACTACATATATTCAAATTATCCAAACGTTCCAAAACAAAGTATTGCGAAACATTGTTAATGTCCCCTTAATGGTTTGTTAGCAATCCTGATATTTATAGAGATCTCAGGAACCCTTTCACAAAAGACGAAATAAAAAAATTGGCTGTACACCATAAAAGTCGTCTTTCTTTCAACATTTTAATGTCGCCGTTTCACCTTCAGCTGACAGTCAAGACTTTGTGAGAAAACTTAAACAGACGAAACCGTTTATCTTACAATAATTCCTAATGGGATTTTGTTTGATAAAAGATATGTGAAGTAATAGAGCCAAAATTGTATTAATGGTTAGTATTAAAGGTTTTAATTTTAACAAAAGGATGGGAGTATTTAGTGCGTTAAAGTCGCCACTTCATATTCTTCCCCGACACATGAAACAGAAACATAAGACTCTTTTGATGATTTTCTTCTATCTGAAAAAAAATCATGGTAGAAATACAAACTTTTGAACTACAGTTTAAATCATAGTTTGCATCACAGTTTGCTAAGACTGTATTTCAGTTTCAATTATAACTATTAATTAAACACGAACTATAGTCGAGCATTGATATTTTATCTAGTGTCGGTTACGACAAAATATCGTAATGATGTATAGAGGAGAAAATTTGATCTTGAGTTTAACACATCATTGGTATGGTATATTTCTGCGTTCCTCTCAATTAGGCTATAAATAGATTCAAAATAAAAGAAAGAATTTTAAAAACGTCTAAGCTATCTGCACACGAAGATATTTGGTATCGCCAAGTATTTTGTATTGAAATTTTCTTGAGTTGCCTTTGAAATGTCTTCGTCTGTACTGAAAAGAGACAATTTCAGATACCTGGGCTCTAAAGAATTAAAGAGATTTTTATGCTTGGTGAAGACGCCAAGTATGTCCGTTTGTATGCAGTTTTAGCTAGCGTTAATACATCAAATTAGGTTGGATGATTTAATTTAATTGAATTAAAATTTGAAGAAAGCTAGATGTCGACTTTATTTGAAGAAAAACTAGGATATAAGGTGAATATCCACATGCGACGATGTACTGTCATGCCCCTTTTAACAGACAAATTCTATTTTCATAAAATTTTGTCTGACATGCAAAAATTAGAATTGACGTTAACTAAAATTTTCCGGCTTTTTCACAAGAAGTGATCCCTAAATAAATGTGAAAAGACAAAGGAGAAGAAAATCAATAGTTCAGCAACACTACTTAGATTTTTAATTTAATATTTGTTACTATTTCATCTACCAAGACATTTCTAGATTTGGATGATTTCCCAGTCGAGTCCCAGTCGACCATATAATTTGTTTGACCCAGTCCCAGACAACAATATTTTTTTCTTAACCGTCATTTCTTGCAAAAGCACCAAAATGCATTTACAACTGCTCTGAGCCATATTTTTCGAAATAATCGCATGTTAAAGTTAATCGTTTACTGCTGCAAATATACTGCAAGTTATATTTTAAATTATTTCGAACCATACCACTGTTTTCTGGCGCTATCAATTAAACCTCAGAAGCATATATGAATCAATCCCCAAATTCTGAAAATTAATTTGTAAAAAATTAGCTAATCCCCAAGTTAAATTATACCAGAAATAATGGGAGGTAATACATTATTGCTGTGGAGATTAGTTCATAGCATCTTATTTGCTATAATTTGCTATCTTTCAACTCTTATATTGTCCGTACACTCAAAATGGGGTTAATGGAAAGAGAAGAAGATATTTGTCTATATAGTTTTAATGTGTTGGTGTGGGTTAGCGAGTAAATCCACAATTCGAAACCCAGGAATAAAAATCCATAAAATTGTGCCAAGTTTAATCCTGGAAAATGAAGATATCATCTTTTTTGTATTCAAAAGCGGCTACGCATAAAAATGATTTTGGTTAAATGTTCTGGAAAAATATTTTACCTAAATATTTAAAATGATGGGGTCCCCAAGCCCTCTTTTGGTATTATGAATGACGAGATTTCGATACGTTCCCGTTGATAAGCCAGTAAACTACTCGGAAAAAGCATTGCAGTAAAAATATGTTGTAAAAGCAGTACCGTACATAATAAAGTGAAGTAAATAAAAGCAATAACAAAAAAAAAAAGAATCGGGAATTATGGATCTATTTTTTTTTAAGACTAACCTTTTAGTGTTACTAATATTGCCTATAAGCTTGGATTATGCTACATTTCTAAACTCCTTGTGCTCGTAACGAATTTAAACTACTGCCTATCAACCAATGTAAATTAGTTTAGATCCAAACCAGTTATTTATCACATGATTTTATAATTTTAATTATATATAAACAATTTATTTGGAAGGCAGACTTGTTTGAACCACCCTGTACTTACATTCTATGTTATAAATATATAAGTGTTATAATTTTAGTAATAAAATATTGGAAAATTTTCGAAATGCAAAGCAAAAAAATAAAAATTGTATCGATGACGTTTTGATGATGTTCAGATTAAGAACAGGACATTGTACATTACTGTTGAAATGGAATTTATTTATTTCAGTTCGAATTTATTAGATTTTTTTTTTTTTTTTTTTTTAAAGAAACTACAGAATGTATACGGGTTTGAAATAAAAAAAAAACTATTTCTATTCTGTTATTTGACTGAACATGAAGAGCAAGTGGAGGAAGTAGGTGTAAACATTTCAAAAGTACATAGTATTTTTGTACTGTTTCATATCAAAATGATAAGATGATTGTAAAGTATTTGAAATTGAAGCAACCATTGTTATTTTTTTTCAAAGTGCTTAGTTCCTATTTTAGAATAATTTAAGATGTCAGAAGAGTCATTCAAAATTCGGAAAAATTTTTGAAATAAAAAATTTAAAAGGATTGAAATTAAATCTTGATTTGTACTACAAACTGAGTCAAATCGATAAAAAATTGTAGTTGTAATGTATTTTTAGTTACTTATCTTTGTATAACATAATTGATAAGATGGCACAAAATATGTAAGCCTCAAGCACGAATTCAAATTATTTAAAATGTGGCTGGATGTGTCATAATGAAGCACGAATCCAATCAAAATCACCCTTAAGAGATAAAAATTATTCTATGCCGAAATACTATACGTAGTCAGAATGGAAAGATAAATTTATAATGATTACTAATTAGAATATCGTAGGTTTTACAGTACAGGTTATAGTATAGGTTTTATAGTATGATTATTTAAGATACGCTGTTAGAATTCAGCTTCTGCAAACAATAAATAAATTGTATTGAAAAGGGGCATCTAAAATGACCGAATGATAATTATACGATATGATAATTATTAACCAAAGAGCACACAAAATCGCTGATCGCTGTTTCAGTATAAAAAAAATTAATGTAAATAAACTAAAATCTGATACATTTTTAGATTTGCATGATAATATTTAACAATTAAAGTAATTTTTCATTGCTTTAAAATTGTCAGGGGTTTGGGGGTCTGCTCATTTAAATATGATAAATACGCAGAAACACCAACACCGGTACAAATCAATTATGATATAATTTGGGTATAACTACTTTTTTTAATTACATTTTGTTAACACATTCAAATCTGATAACACATTGCCTTGGTACTAATGCAAGGGCAGATCTATTGTAATTGTGAACCTTTTAAGCCTAATCGTCAGACGTTATAATGATGCTAATATCCAGTTCACTTGAAGTAAAAAATAATTGTGCACAGGTGACTAAGCCTTTTTTTTTCTTTTAGTTAGTCATTAATCAATTTTTTATTGTTCGATTGTCCGATAGTGATCAAATAGTTGATTATAGAATATAGCGGCATATGCAGTGAAGGCTTAAATTATACAAATCTCGATTCAATTTGTTTTAAGGATAAAAAATGATTGAAAAATTATTTCTGTTTATAGATAGGTACACCTACATGATCACCTCATTTTATTTATTTGTATTGTTTGTTAGGTTACAAATTTTGTTACATTACACTACATTCTGAACTAAAATAAATCTTTATGTCTCGGATAAGTATTTTTAGTCAGTGCGAGAGAGATTAACAAAATAAAATAAATCTTGTTAAAATATACTTCACATATTATTTATTACAGTATTATAAACGAAATCCAGAAATAATATCTACATTCCCATAATCCATATTAAAAAAAAAAAATAAATAAAAAATATCGAGTGCGAAAATTACCATAATAAATATTTTCAATATTGAACTTGCTATTCCGTATTTGCAATATTAAAACTGTAAAAGTAGCTGTATAGTTAGTACCTCATTTCACTCTTTGTAATAATATACATCCATCTATGCACATACATGCATTTATCTATTTTCCTACGATTGTTTGTAAGCTATATGCTATGCTTTACAGTAAATTTTCTGCATTTTTCCTTTATTTGTATTGTTTCTCAGTTTATTTTTATTTTTCAATTTTTTTTGTTTTTATTTTCCTTTTTATTTTGTTTGTTATGTTCTCAATTTCTCATTTTCACATTAAAATAAAATTTTTATTTTATTTTTTTTTTATTATTGTTATTTTTATGTGCTAACAAACACTATTAATTTTAAATTCCAAAAAATATACTAGCAAACAATTTAATATTAATTTGTATGCTTGCTTACGGGATAGATACAGACAGTGAGAGGAGTGTAGTGAATTACATGAAAAATACATGAAAAAAAGAGCAAAAGAATGAAAAAAAAATAGATTGAGAGAGTGAGAAAATTTAATGGAAAAAAAAACTGTATATAAAGAGTATTTTTTCCATAGGTTTTACTACGTTACGTTCAAAGAAAATTAGATGTTCTGTTATTTTGTATATGCAATATTTATTGCAGTACATCGCCAAATTATTGGGCAGTTGTAAATTAATTAGAAAATAATTTAAATAAAGTTGATTGTAGAAAACATATTTTTGTTTAAACGTGCGGACATCGATAAATTCACCTCGCGTTTGCTTTTGGTATAATTTAAAACGTATAAAATAAATGTTTTTGAAATCGTTTGGAAATGTCAAATGTTTAATAAATATTGAGCTATTTACGAAATACGAAAAAGCTTACAATTAACAAAATATCAAAATTAATTTAATAAAACTAAGTGAATACATAATACATGCGAATGCTTCCATCTTATGTTTCAACTGCTCGAACAAAATTTCAAACATATACTATGTTTTCAATAATATGAAAAAATAATTTCAAGACGCGAGATGGTTGCGTTGTATTTAATATAAGTTTTGAACGTTCAATGTTTCACTGATTATACTAATCAGAAAATCCTGAATTTCAATCTCGTTCAGGGTGTGATTGTAATAATTAATGATGTATATAATTTGATAAAAGCTTAATTACATTTGTACTACATCATTTAATAAGACAAATTTACTAATAATAACAGTAGTTTTTCCCAGAAAATACCAGAAAATTAATAAAAAAATAAATAACTTGTAAAATATTACACATTATGTAATAAAAATTATACTAATCAAAATCATACTTAGTGAACGATAATATACTACCTTTGTACTATGAATAGGAAAAAAAACAAAATTACGATTCTTCGTAATTTGTTTTAATTTAATAAATTTTTATTTTTCACTTATAATCATTTATGAAAATTTTCATTCTATTGATAGTTAATGATTTATTTACTATAACTGGTTTGTTCAGATTGCATTGTTAAGTTAATTTGAGAATTTAACTTACTTTAATTTAATTTTTGCCAGGTTTCCGTTCACTAATAATTATTATTTGATTGTAAAAATCGAAATTTCGGAAGCAATATACTATACTAGTGCTTGTGACGAAATTTTAATACTTTAACCAATATTTTTGCATATATCAAAGTTTGAATTCACTTTACTTTGTATTTTTCTTTTTTTTGATATAACATAAAATATTTTTCACATTGCACACAACATGTTCGATGTCTAGTTTACTATAAATATATAATTGCTATATAAAGTAAATTATCCTCCTAGTTAGCTTTTTCTTTAATTTTTGATTCAGCATTCAAGTGTTTTCTGAAATAAAAATAATAAATTTCTTCTAGGTTTGTAGACAAACGTTTGTATTTCATTGACAGATTTATATTTCTCTCTTACTTCATTGTCCTTTACCAGTTTTACTATATTGAGGGTACTTATCAAATCCGCTCGACAAGTTGTTCTATGATTAAAAGGGTTAAAATAGTTTTACTTGATTTACTTGAAACTTAAATTGCTATTGCGATTCACAACACAACTTAATTAATGAGTTGTAATTGACAACTTTTTTGTCATTTTCTATTGGGATTTACAACAATTTGTCCATTAATAATTATAAAAAAAATGTTGATGTTTACAACTGCTTAAAGTTATAACTCGCAATAGCAATATTTCTGTATTGTATTACTTGAGACTTAAAGTGTTATTGCGATTCATACAACAACTTAAAATGTGGTTGAAATTGACAACTTTTTTGTCATTTTCTATTGGGATTTACAACAATTTGTTTTTTAATAATTATAAAAAAAATTTGATGTTTACAACTGCTTAATGTTGTAATTCGCAATAGAAATATTTAGTTGTGTTGTGTATTGGATTATGCTGTGTATTAGACAACACAACTTAAAGGTTTTGTGAATCACAACACCACCATTAAGTTTTATTCATTTTGAATTGTGATAGCATTAACATCATCATCATCATCATCATCATTGTTCTGTAACCCCATCCATGAGGCATATGGAGAAAAATGCTATAGCCAGATATACTTCAACCTTCTCTACCAGTCTCATTACACTTAGGCTACTTATCTAATCATTTCAACTATGCTTCCATAGATTAAGTTAGTTTAAGTACAATGAATTTATATTCTTTTTTATCATATACTCTTGTAGAGACTTACCGTCTCATGTATATGTACATAATGAAATAAATAAATAAAATAAAATATTTCAATTATTAAGTATATTAAGAAGATTCGAAGAGTTTAATTGCGATTTTAGATCTGCTCATTGCTTTGTACTGCTCATGCTATGTATTAACGCATTACATTACACTGAATCGATTTATTGCTATGATTGTTTATCTTTAGATAATGTGACGTAAATTTTATATTTGTTATCGTATATCTTAATAAATTAATACAAAAATTATATCAATTTTCGCTTAACTGTAAGTCAAAAACTATTTTCCTATATAAATTCTACAATTTTTATTATCAATGTCTATTCAATAGTTCATATCACAATAATTTGGCAGCGTACTGTCTCTAATTTCTAATATCAAAAAATTTTCTTTTCATTTTTATTTTCTCTTCTTATTTTGTGTTGTTTTTTTTTTTTTTAAATTTTATCTAATAGTATATTTAGAAGGTAATAGAAAATTTTTTTACAACTAAAGTACTCAGTTTTGAATATTGCTAATGACTGAGCGAATCGTTTTTGAATTTTCACGTGTCGTATATATTGTTTCTTTTCGAGTTTGATACAGTTTTCGGGATTTGTAATTTTTTTTTACTTTTTTTTTTTACTTTATTGCTTACATTAACATATTGAGCTCTGCTCATTGATTTTCCGCGAATGTGTGTAAAAATAAATTCTTAAAAATTAATACAAAAAAAAAAAAAGCTAAAAACTATTTTCTTGTGCAATTAAAAGAAAAATGAAAAGCACAAAAACAATGTAAATTTAATGATATAATATTACACATATATACATAGTATATATATATATAATATATATATATATATTATTTTTACATAAAATAATTAAATATTATTTATTATTTAATAATTTAAGGTGATCATAATTTATTGTGTTATGTTGTAATTGTCAGATATTTTTTTTAATTAAAAAATTTTCCCGGCGAATAACGAGACGGAGGCAAAAAAAAAAAAATTTCTAATAAATAAAAAAAAAAAATTTTTTTTTGCGTAGGATTGATTTTATTTAATTTAGTTTTTTTTTTTTGAATTCGTGATAAAAAAAATTCTTAATGAAATTATGTATTATGGAACAGTAATGATATAGGAGATCAATGCTCTCTTCCGCAGTTGTCAACATAGTCGTCGCGATTCGAAACTTATAAAGTTTTATTATTAATCGCGATCGTTCGTTTTTTGTTTTCTTTTTTGAGTTTTTTTTTTTTGTTGTATTGTATTAAAGCCGATCTAAATAAAGTCATATTTCATTACTGGTATCACATTTTCACCATATTTAGACAAATTTCAATTTAAATTAAATCTCACATAATCGTGAACTTATTATGAATAAAAACAAAAATATACAAAATAATAACAACAACAAAATTCATGTTTATTAAAGTGATTATCTAAATTTTCAAAATAAGAAAAACAATAAGAACAAAACAAAAAAAAACATGATAGAATGTGATTTTAACACGGTCGTAAAAAATAAGGTTTGAATAGCGCCGCGCCAATCTAATTGCAAAAAAAACACAAAACAAAAATGTCGTATGTTCAAAAATTGTGAAATTTCAGGAAAAATATTTAAAAAAAAATTTTGATAGTTGATGAAAATATTAAAATTTATTTTTATTCGAATTAAAGTGATTAAAATATAGCTTATATAGTAAAAAAATTAAAATTAAAAAATATATAAATATTAATTATTTAACCCTTTCACTACCAAACTGCAGTGTAGTCAAAAAAAAAAATGTACATTCTACTTTGTAATAACGTGAAATAAAAATGAATAAAATGTTAGCAGTTTTTATCAAACTTCACTACCTCTCTTGTTAGGGGATGTATGTAGTATATTGGTTAAAAGTGTTAAAACATATGAGATTTGAATTTTTTTTTTGTTTAAAGTTTGTTTATTAAATTGTGAATTCTATTTTCAAATGGAAATTTTCAAAATAGAAATTATAAAACAGATGTTTTTTGCAATAAATTAAATTTTATAATTTTTTTTTTTTTTTTTTTTGAAAAATTATTTGTATAAATAAATATACTTAATTTCGGTTTTTTTTTTTGTTGTTTATTTTAATTGACATTAACGACTATTTCGTTGATTCGTTGAATAAATGTTTCATACAAAAATTTTATTCTCTAACAATTATTTCTGATTAGCGATGAGAATAAATTAAACAATAAAAGTGAGTGAATAAAATTAACAAAAACTAAAAAAAAAAAAAAATAAAGTTGATAAAAATTGTTAAAATAAGAGTACGAAAATTAACGATTACTATAATGAATAACGTTGAAATAATTTTATTTTATTTATTTTTATTTTCTTTTTGTAAAGTTATTTAACGATAAATCACATCGAAAATTTGTTGTTGATGTCGCCTTTAAATAGCGCCATAAAGTATTTAAACTTGAATTCATTACAGAAAGCTATAATAAAAGTAATTTGTATCTCTTTGTTTTTTTTCTTTTAATTATTTTTTTTATGTGATTTAATTTTTTATGTTATGTATTTAATGTTATGCATAAAATACAATAATAGAAAATGAAACAAGAGAAGAAAGTTATAAAGAATAATTTTAGGTGGTTTGTGTTAATGTTTTTATTAATTAAAATTAAATTTTTATGCTCTGTATTAACTATGACAGTAAAATTTATTATTCTACGTCAACATTTTAGGGAAATCAATTTGTTTATACTATGGAACTTGATGGTAGTAACTATCTAAATGTTACAAGAAATACAAAATTAAATGAATTAATGAATATTTAAATGCAAAATGTTTGTAATCAAACAAAACGTATTATGTTTGATTGCAATTTCTTTTTATATGTAAAATAATATTTATTAATTTTTAAAATATTTTTGAATTTACGTTTCTATTGATTTTTGTTTAACAGTTGAATATTGTACATAATACATGTTTGATTGATATAGAAATTATGTTTGATTGTCATTCTTTAACACAAAAATTTTTCTTAATTTTTTTCCACGTTGTAGTCAATTTTTTTAACATCAGAATATTCTACATAATATTGTTTCATTGTTATAGAGATGTGTTTGATTGTCATTCTTTAGAATATTTTTTTTTTTAAATTTATTTTGTATTCATGTTTTATTGGTGTTTTTCAATATTTGAACATCCTACAGAATACATGTTAGATTTTTATATAAATTGTGTTGGATTGTCATTCTTTAAAATAAATTTAAATTTAATTTTTTTTTATTATTGATGTTTTTTTAGCATTGAACATTCTTTTATTAACGTTTTGATTGATTTGTTTTGAAAATCTTATCATTATAAATAATACATGTTTGATTGCTACTCTTTGAAATAAATTTTTTTTAGTTTGTTTTATTCATGTTTTGATCGAATTTTGTTAAATATTCTACACAATACATGTTTGATTGCATAAAAATATGTTGGATTGTCATTCTCTAAAGTACATTTTTAAACATTTTTTTATTCACGTTTTGATCAATTTTTTTTAAACGTCTGAGTATTATACATAATTCATGTTTGATTGCATAATAAAATCTTTGATAGTTTGAATGATTTTTCTTAACATAATACATGTTTGATTACATGAAATTAAGTTTTGATTGTAATTCTTTACTTAACTTTTGTGTATATTCATTTTCTAGTGACGTTTTTTAGCATTTAAACATTCTTTATAATACATGTTTGATTGCGTACAAATATGTTGGATTGTTATTCTTTAAAGTACATTTTTAAACATTTTTTATTAACGGTTTTATTGATTTTTATTTTTAGTATGTATTCTAGATAATACATGTTTGATTGCATAAAAAAATGTTTGATTATAATTTTTTTGAACTACATTTTTTCGTAATTTTTTCTCCCCGTTTTAACTAATTTTTTTTAACATTGAAAAATTTGCATAGTACATGTTCGATTGTCTTGAAAATAAATTTTCAATATTTTTTTATTCACGTTTTGATTGATTTTTTTAACGTCTCAAATTTGTACATAATACATGTTTTGACTTTTATAAAACTATGCTGGATTATCATCCTTTTAAAGTACATTTTTAAAAAAATTTTTTATTCACGTTTTGGTTAATTTTTTTTTAACAATTAAACTGTCTACATAATGCTTGTTCATTTTATAATATAATGCGTGTTCATTTTCAATAATGATGTTCATTTTATAATAATAATAAATGTTATAAAAATATATTTGATTGTATACAAATATGTTGGATTATTATATTTTAAAGTACATTTTTATACATTTTTTATTTACGCTTTGATTGATTTTTTTTTTTTTTTCATTCTACATAATACATGTTTGATTGCATAAAAAAAATGTTTGATTGTAATTTTTTAATACACGTTTTTCTAAATTTTTTTTTAAATTACGGTTTGACTAATTTCTTTTTTGAACATCTAAGCACTCTACATAACGTATGTTTGATTGGAGAAAAATATGTTTGATTGTCTTTCTTTAAAAACAGTTTTTTAAATTAATTTTCTATTAATTTTTATTTACATTTCTATTGATTTTTTTAACACCTAGAGAAACTACTTAAATATATGGTTTGAAATGCAAGTATTAAAAGTATTTGCAAACAATTTTCTTTGAAGAAAGATATTATGCCTAACGAATTGTTACTTATTTATGTATTTACAATCAATAATTACACTTCACAACTTTTTATGCCCTAATTAATTTCTTTGGTTGAAATACTAATTTTCTTCAAATTTACTTAACTAATTATTTTATTTTAATCTGGCAATACCTACTTATTCAAAATTTCACTTTAAACTCTTTATGTTTACTTTGTATATTATGTTGTATGTTATCTATTTTATATCTTAAATTATATATGGTAACTGTAATTATATTTACTTATTGCATTAAATATATAAAACTACGTAGATATTTAGAATTCTATGTAAGTATATGAAAGAAATTAAGTATAGTATTAAGTAATTGCGTATGAAAAAGAAGAATAAGAAAAAGAAAAACAAAGAAAATATGGAAGCCATTGGATTATAATTTTTCATAAATAAACTTATACATAACTGTTATTTATAATAAAGTGGCTGTTTTTAAGTTGTCAGTTTATGTTTACATTTTACATTTTTTTTTTATCTATCTCATTTATTTTATTTTCTCTCATTTTAAAACATTTATTTAGGTTAAAATGTTAATCAACTTAAATGTTATTTATTTATGATTTAGTAGAGGGACAATATTATTATAATCACCTAAGATTGTAGTAGTCGCATGACTGAAATTAAAATTATTTAAAACTGTCAAATGAAACAGCCAGTAGTAGTATAAATATTGTTTATATTTATTTAAAAATTACGTAAATTAAAGTAGCTCATAGGACATATGTCAATTGGTTCACTTTTCATACTGACAGTTTGTTCCACTTCTTAACATCTTAAATAATATAATGTTGTTATTATTATTAATATATATATAATATATATATATATAATTATTAGTTTGTATTAGATTTAAGATAGATTGTAAAGTAAAAATAATAATACGAAAAATAATTTTAAATTGATTTTGGGTGTAATTTACTTGGGGACTTGTTTATTAACGACAATAATGGCACTATATTTTTAACAGCTTTCAAATGAATCATTTTCGGTGTTGTTTAGTTTTTTTTATCAGGTTTTACACCCTTTTTTTTGCATTTTTTATTTTTAATTTCTAATTTTATTTTTATTTTCTTGCCTATTGTATTTTATTTATTTAATTTTATAAAATTAAATTAAAGGTCAATTATGTGTGAATATAACATTTTGTTATTTTAAAAATGTAACTGAATGATAAAACAATACTGAGTATTAATGAAGTTGATAACAGTAATATCAATTTTCAATGAAAAGCAATCTAAATTTTCAAGAGGTAATCTTATTGGGTCATTCGAAGGAAGATTGCGTAGACTAAATCTTTCAAATATTTTTCTCTGAACAGCTGCTAATGTGTATGCCATAATATGGAGATTAAAGTTGGCATGTATATTGAATATGGTGTCTAACGAGACATGTGTATAATGAATTCAGAATATAAAAGGGGTATTAAACTCCTTTGATCAACGTTTTATACAGCCCAACTTTGATCTAGCTGTATTAATGATATTTTGATAATGGCATTTTTATTTATTTATATTTACATTTATTACAATTAAAATTAAAATAAATTAATTTTTTGAGCTATAGTTGCTTGGTTTATCTTAAATGATAGTTTATCATATTGAAATATACACACTTCAAAATATTTAATGCAATTATAAATGCTTGTTATTGATTGAATACCTAAAACTGAATGATTGAGATTGGCGTGTGTAATACATAAGTGAGCATTATTTTTTTTTTGTCTGATAGGGCTTCCACAAAGTTCTTCCGTCGGATTCTGTTCTGCGCTAGGTGTTTAATTTAACTCCATGTTTTTTGCATGAAATTACGGCATGTTTCTTGCGGTCTATCTATTCTTCTTTTGTCCTGCGGATTCCAATATAATGCTTGATTGCATTATTCGAGCTTATTCACCTTCATTTTTTCTTCTTTATTCGAGTGCTTATTGGTTCTTGTTTGACCATTTCCCATGTGATGGATATATTTGGCACATTTGTGGGATAAATACACTTATAACGGATATGAATGTGTCTCAAATGTCACCGCAAGACGAAAAAGAGGTTATTGTTACTACCCCAATTAATATAATTATGAATTTGAATCCTTAAGGATTCCTGATTTAATAATAACACTCAGAACATTGTTCAGTTGTACGCTGGGTAGCTCCTACAGTTTAGAGAACACAGTTCATAAATGTAAAGTCTTCTACGAATGTCTGTTAGTATACCAGACCTTCATATTCACAAAGCATAATATATTGAATAGATTCTTCACCTACTTCATGTATTTTGCAGAGGTTGGTTTTGGTTAAATCGATTCTATATACATACATACATTTTTATTAGACAGTGGCCAGTTATCGTCAGGTGAACATTAACTGATGTTTACTAAAATATTATTATTTGTATATGCACCATGTAAATAATATATTTGCATCATATATGTGTCTTGTGTTGTTATTTATATACATAATTTATTTATTTTATTCAATATTTTATTGTATACAATTTGAAAAAAAAAATCGATAAAATTTTGTTGCATTAGAAATCGATTTGCAAAACTGTACCATTAAACCAATTAACAGATTTTATTTTATTTTTTTTTATAATAAAATTATAGTTATGTGATATTATTTTTATCTGAATTTAAGTAGATCATTAGTTAAAATAATATATTTTGATTGAATAAAAAAACAACATAAATAAATAAATAAAATATAGTTTAGACATATTTTAATATTTTAAAATTAATTTTGTTAATGGATTATATTTATAATCCATTAAAATTTAATAAAAAAACCAATTTTTTAGAATATTTAAATTTATGGAATTTCATATTAGGTACCTATAAATTATTTTTAAAATTTATGTAAGCCAAAAATTCATATTAATTTGGGTTTTTAATAAATTGTCAAGTTGTTTATAACAATTTTTTTTTTTAAATTTATTTATTTATATATGTATCAGTTTATCTGTTATGCAGTATACTTTTTCTTTTCATTTTCGGAATGTGGAGATATTTTTTTACGTCATTTATTTTTTTCCAATGACAAAGGGTACTGACTGGATCAGACCCAAAAACTCATAAAGCATTTAGTATTTATCGAAAATCAAACCTAGGACCTGTCAATAACACCAGTTTGTATTTTTTAAATCGATATATTGTATTATAACAAAATAATTTCATCAGAGCAGATTTGTAACGTGTAGATATTTTATCCAAGCTGTCAAAACAAAAAACTGCAAAATCTATAATTATTAGTAGCATTGCAACATTAAAATGTGTATTAGAGAGTTATATATATTTTTATGCAAATATCGATATTTCATAACTAACATATATCCTGCATCAGTGTATTTGTCACTACTCAAATCAAATTTTTTTTTTTTTTGTTATATATCATTAAAAATCTATGAAATGCATAAATTTATGTAATCATTGGCGGCTATTGCATCATTAATTACCAATCAAACCATATATTTGCTTTGTTTTATTTAATTTTGAATTTGAAATTTAATTAGTTTACTTTAATTGTAATGAATACTATATATTTAATAAAATATAATAAATAATAAAAAAAAATGTAACAATTATGAAAAATTAATTATCACATTTACCGGTAATTATAAATTATTACCGCGATCCTGTTGGTCAAATATGAATAATTTGAAATCATTTCACAAAAAACAATCTTGATTCTCTTGTAAATGTAAATTAAATATGTATTATAAATGCATTCGTATATTCTGGAAAAAGTAGATATATTCCCGTTTTCGTATTAAACAGTTTTTAATTGTAATTACATTTTGCTATTAGTTATGTATGATTACCGGTAAATGTTATTAATATCGATAATTTCATTACATTTACGGTTATGTTGTTTTTGATAATTATGTAATTATATAATCGGTAGTGATTATATATGATAATTATCAATTTTTTAATTAACATATGTACTAGCTATTCCCGGCGTAACATTCAGCAGTCCAGCATTAAAAACATATTTTTTTCCTCTTGATTTAAACAAGAAAAAGTTTTCTATTTCCTCAAAACAATTAATTTTTCTTAGCATACTGTCCAATTTAAGGATAATATTTTTGTTACATAGGATATTTTTATTTTTCTATAATCTCTGTGTTGTTATCTCTGTGGAGTTACCGATGTACAACTGCCCATTCTGGTTAAAAATTTTCTTGCGCATGCAATAGATCTACCATGCGGAGATGAAGAAAATGGTAGTTTTGTAATTTCAGTACCCATTTAAGATATAGCCAATATTACCCTATCGTGATGCTGGTGTTTTACCTATAAGAAGAGTTTTTGGCAAATCTAGTAAAGATGGCAAAGCTAGATTTATCATTATGGCAACAATAGAAATATATTTTTTCTGCTTGTCAATATTTTGTTTTACAAAATAAACATTCATTTAAACTAGAAGATGTGCCTGCATTGATAAATTATAGACACATTTCGATGTGACTCATTCAAAGACACAAACCAGGAAAATTTAAAAATGTATATAGTTACAAAAAGACACCATGTGAAGATGAAAAAAATTTTAGTTTTGTAATTTCAATACACATTTAAGACATAGTCAAGTCATTGCCCTATAGTGGTTCTGGTGTTTTACCTATAATAAGGGTTCTTGGCAAATCTAGTGAATTTTTAAAAATGGCAAAGCAACAATTACCACCATGGAAATAATAGTAATAATATTTTTTTTTGTACTTTTCAATATTCTTCTTTACAAAATAAACATTCATTTGAACTTGAAGATGTGCCTGCATTGATAAATTATAGACACATTTCGATGTGACTCATTCAAAGACACTAACCAGGAAAATATGAAAGATTTTAATAATTACTTTATTTGTTGGGAAATTTCAATTGTTTTGATGACTTTAAAATTATCCTTCTAATTTAAAAAAGATTCATATTTTATTGATTTTATGATGTTTTTGTACTTGGATTTTACCGATAAATCCTAATGTGGAGATGAGCTTTTTAAAAATTTATAAATAAATAAAATAAAGTAAATAGATGTTCTGCTATTATGGTTTCTTGTATTAAATATATACTTTTCCCATATAGGTTTAGAACTTGAATAGGTTTGTTTTCCTATATGGGTTTAGAACTAAGTTTTTCTATAAATAATTTATTTGAGAGATGAGCATAAAAATGAGTACATTTATTCGGTAATTTCTATAGATATCTCTTTATTTTTTAATTTTCTGAATCGGTAATTTTTGCGGTAATTTTTTTTTAAATTTTCAATCGGTTAATATTTTTATTCTGAGGTACCTCTTTATTTTTTAATTTTCTGAATCGGTAATTTTTGCGGTAATTTTTTTAAAATTCTCAATCGGTAATTTTTTGCGGTAATATTTTGAAAAAGTTTTACATTCAAATTTTTGGGTGCCTGTCATTGTTTTTTTCTTTAATTCACCGAGGTGGAAAGTTTTATAGACATTATTGATATATTAGATGCGAGTATATGTGACACATTTTGGACATTTCAATTTTAGTGAATTAATTAATTTAAACAAAATTCAGTGAATTTCCATTCTTAAGTCATTATTGAGTTTGCCGGTTATTAGTTATTATCTTTCCTTTTGATATCTGAATTTCTGATGGATATTGACTTTGTATGTATACAATTTATGAAGTATATTTAAATTTTTGGAAATCCAATTTTACAAATAACCTTTAAAAGTATGCATAAGACACAATTGCCGCTAAAGGCGCTACAATAGATTCAAATAAAATAAGTAAAAATGTATGGATAATAAATGAATAAAACAGTCATGATTAACAAATAGATTAAAGAGGTAGTATTTTCTTAAAAGTCAATATACAACAATTTTAATTGTTTAATATTGAATTAAATGACATTTTAACGTTTTTGTAGCCATTTTGTCGACATTTGTACACCGAAAACTATTAAAATAACTACAGTAACATCTATTTCCTATTTTAACTGGGATTAAATTTGTAGGCTGGTTTATTTACGGTTAAAATTATTATTACAATATATTTATTTATATTAATATTATCTTTGTATAATATATTATGTATGTATGTACATGTGTAATGTTATCTTAAATCGATGATTATAAACTGTTTAGATTTAGACTTCTACTAGCTGTTCCAATTTTTTCAGTATTTTTATAAATACCCATTTCTTTCTCTCGCTTAAAAATTACAAAAAAAAAAATTGAATGTTATCAAAATTTAGTTAATTTTAAAGGTGAAATCCATACACAATTACAAAATTTAAGTATAATTAAAGAAGTTCTTCTACCCCACTTTACTTAAATACTTTTAAATTATTATTTTTCATATTTTTTTTTAGTTTTTTTTAACTCCTCTTGGAGATAAAAATCTTTAAAAAAAATGTTTTTTTTTTTGTGAGTTAATTAAAAAAATGAAAATTAGAAAAATAAATAAACAAACAAAAGAAAAATAAAAATTACACAACCCACCATCATATAGCAAAGCGCCTACAATCCATCCTGTTATCTGTCTTATCTAGGTTTTTTTTTTCATCTTCTTGTTTTTTCTATTTACTATTAAAAGTGGTTTTATAATTTTTTTTTTTTTTTTGGCGGAATATAAACATTACAAAAATTAAAAATAAAAAGCCACTTCCATTCTAAGGTGTCACACCATTGAAATTTGTATGTGTATTTTTGTTGTTATTTGTTGTTATTTTGTTTTTCGGTTCATGTGTTGTGAATATTGTTGATATTGCGTGTCATAATGTTGTCACATTTGTAAGAGGACAAAAATAATAATAATAATAATAATGAGTGTGTCATAAGTACTTTTTAATCTACGTAGGTACTTTTATGTGTTTATTTAATATAGAAATACCTTTACGAAGGAAGGGTGATAAATTTTAAGAATTTGTTGATATGGTTTTATAATTTGGTATGAATAGTAATACATATTAATAGGTGGTATGATAAGTACGTTGTTGAAATAATTTAATTTAATTTATCATGAATCATCAGTTTTTGAATTTCTTTGTATTTGTGTACATTTTTCTGAAATTTAATCCGAATAAGTAAATATATTTGTCCTAATGCTATACATCTACATAATTTATATAGGTTTGCATATACATCGTAATACATCTATATCTACATAGATTAGGTTTTGTAATTTATTAAAATTTAATTAATTTAACTTTATACGAACTAAATTACTGATTTTGGGATTTAAAAAAATAAATAAATATAAAAAAAATATTTTAACCATTTTGGAGCTACCAAGTTGAAAAATGTCAAAACGCATTATTGTCAAAATCCAAAGCGTTGAAGTTGGAGATTAATCATTTTTTGGATGTTGACTGCGATAACTACAACATAACTATTTTTATTTCCATTTTGTTCAGTTGTATTAAGTTTTCATATGTTCAGCCTTTGAAGTAGAGTTTCTGCGATGGTGACATTTTTTATAAACTTTTATATTAACTTACCAGTATCTATTTATTTATTTTATTTATTTACTTATGTTGTTTTTTTTGTATTTATATATTTATATTTTTAATGTTATATAATATTCAATGTTGATAAGAGTGTTGCTAGGAACATAAAAATTATTTATTTTAACTATTCTAATTGTGGTACGGCTCAAGTATAGCAACACTATTTGCAATATTAAAAAAATAAATTGGTATTATGTTTTAGATTCAAGAGATGATTTTGTTAATCTATGATTTGTAAATTGGGGAGTTATAAGGAACCGCGACCTCTTCAGATCTATTGTACTTCCCCGTCCATTTCAGAATTGCAAGTCTATGTCCTTGCAAAATGCTGTTATTGCTTTGATGTCAAATTCTGGATCAGGCGATTTGTATCTCTGGAAGTGTTTGTAAATCTTGTTCCATCTCGAAAATTTAATTTATCGTTGTTCACGGTTCTGTAGGGGTTAAATTAAGTTTAAGAAAAATTTTACAATTTTGAAAAATCTATAAAATTTGAATAATTTTATTGGTTTAATTTTTAATTTAATTTTTTTAAAATGTATTTGAACATTTCGTTCACTAACATAACTACCTACGAATATAGAAATTCAGAACTTGAGAAATATTGAACTGAAACATATTCAAATGTACATATTTTGTACTTCGTACAGGTTTTGAAAATTCTGTAATCATATCAAAACACTTTATTTCAAATATTTAAAGCTAAATTTATTCTACTAAGACTCATGCTGTTCAAAAATAAAATTTCATAGTTTTACTATATATACTCGGTTTAATTTTAAATTTAAAAATTATTATTTATTTAATTTAATATTTTTTTTCATGTTCAGTTCTATACTTTCACAGTAGTTATTAAAACTATAGTTATTTTTTTTATAACAATTTACAAACCATATTTGAGAATTGAATACAAAAACAGAAGAAAAAAATCCCATTATATCCTTAATTGTATTTAACACAAATAATAAAAACAAGTACTTAATGTCCAAGTTAGCAATAATTAAATTAAATAACAATTAAATGCCGACCAAAAACTTACTTTTTCATATTTTTCACATTTTTTATCAATTTTGCCAATAATGTCCTATATTAAATACTAAAATTAGATATTAACATGATATTTAATTGAATATATCACAATGGGTGGTCATCCATTAAAGGGTTAAACATAATTCATTTTATTCAATTAGAAAACATTTTTTTGCTTTGTCTTTTTTTACAGTTATTTTAAAGAGAAAATTTAACAAAAAAAAAACTGTGTTTTTTTTAAAATACCAATCAACTTTTCAATTTATTGAATTTTCTCTTAAAAATATTTTTCAAAATGAGTCAAATTATTTTTATGACTCTTTTGCTGAGTGCCAGTACAATACATAATATTAGTTAGAAATATGTAAGTGCAAAAATAGTACTTTATGAACGGATTCCTGTAACTTATCATAGCGAGTAGCTGATTTTGTAATTTATTAAATTTAATTTCATTGAAATAAATTTTTTTTTATAATTTCTTCGATATCGAATTTTTTTCTTTAATTTTTGTAATTTAAAAATTAGAAAGAGTCATTAATTACATTGAATCTAGTTGAAATAAAATTTTAAAATGTATAGTTGTACGTTGCTATTATAGGGTTAAAAGTTTTTATGAATACATTTTATTTTACATATTTAGGATTATAATTTCAATAAAATCACACAAGAGTCACAATCATTGGAGTCTATAGTCTATTAATTGGTATATATAACAAATATAAAGCCTTAAAACATTTCAACTGACATTTTAAAATTAATTCAAATAATATTTTGACATAGATTTAACTAAATCAAGAAATTTCTCGGAAGAAAGTCAGGCGGACGATCGCAGGTGGCAGAGTGTTCAAACGTTTCGCCAAAAGACTGAAAATTGATTTGTGCTAAATAATATGTTAGTTGAATTTAAAAGCAATTGATTTTATTAAATAGAAAAATAGAGCCTGTATTCATGTTTAACGACTAAGCAAATAGGGTAGATAATGTATAGAGAGTAATGTATAGACATTAAAACTACAACTGGAGACAAATTATTACTAGTAGATAGGCAATCTTCTCTGAAGGAATGTTACTAATGAAGATTAAACGTTTGCTTTTAGCTGTAAAGCTAATAATGATGATGAATATAATAAATTGTATTGTTATAGATTAAATTGAGTTTGATTGTAGAATTATTATTAGGTAAAATTATAATTGAAATATTAACATAAAGTAAATTATGTAGGCATATAAAATATTGTAGTCGAATTTATGGATAATATTCGCTATAATATTACTTCCACTTTGAATATATATCATTAATATGTAATTTAAATAATTTGTACATCATTAAAAAATGAATAATATATAAAACGTTATGCAAAGAATATATTTTACATTTGTAAATATAGTGAAGTTTCACAATGGACCAATACTGATTTAAATATATGATTTTATAACTAACATTAAATAAGTCTATAAGACCAATAACAAAGATAGTTTTAATTTATAGTTTACAACATTTAAGTTAGTCAACAACATTACGTTTGTTACAACGTTAGCTAGCACAGGTAGGTCCATAAAAAACTCTTGTAATACAAATATTTGATATTAGAATTGATTAATAGATGGTGATATCAGTACCCATTTTAACATTGAATCCGACATTACCATCTATCCATCTATTGACTTCTACAGCTTGGGATGAAATTTAATTTTGTTATTATAACATAGTTTTTATTTTACTTTACTACTTGATTGTCATTGATAACCAAGTTTGATAACTACATATTAAGTAAATATACTTATTTTAATTATTTAGTAATGTATTGATATTATTGTAATTATAAATAGTTTTATATAAACTAAATAAATTAATATATAATAAATAATAAAAAATAATCCTGATCTTATTCTACAACTTACATCTTGTTCTAGCATTGTACAGAATCACGTTTAGTATTTTTTCCCAACATTTTTGGTTTGTTTTGTTAATCCTGTCAATTTTTGAACTTAAATAAATGCTTCTAGCTCCTTGTTTTCCAATATTTTTTCTACTTATTCTATTTATTCTTTCTGTGTGACAGCACCACCATTAGACAAGTGTATGTAAATAATATATGTACATATATCTAAAATATGTAGATTCCACCATTAAACAAGTATATGATAATAAAATATATCTTATGTCTTATATCTTATATCTTATATCTTATATCTTATATCTTATATCTTATATCTTATATCTTATATCTTATATCTTATATCTTATATCTTATATCTTATATCTTATATCTTATATCTTATATCTTATATCTTATATCTTATATCTTATATCTTATATCTTATATCTTATATCTTATATCTTATATCTTATATCTTATATCTTATATCTTATATCTTATATCTTATATCTTATATCTTATATCTTATATCTTATATCTTATATTTTATATCTTATATCTTATATCTTATATCTTATATCTTATATCTTATATCTTATATGTATACTAATTTTGTTTTTGTCTGAAGCCTTTTATAACAACAACAACAATAATAAAAACAACAGTTGTTTCTGAATGAAAGGAGAGAATAAATCAATTTTTTTCAATGTATTATGGAAGTAGGTGTAGTTAGAATTAAAATGTAGTGAGAGAATAATATTAATGCATTATGATAAGAGATGATACATACTTATTTTACATTGTTGTTGGGTATTTTAAATTGTAATGTTCATACTTTTTTAAATTGCACTAAAACATTACTAGATTAGCAATGGCCATTATACTAGTACATATCTAAAATAGATATTTCCATATACTTATTAAACCATTTGAATCGAGCTCTCGACAGTCTCAATTTCAAAATAGGAGTACCTAAAATTAAAATAAACTATAACTAGTATAGGCTTTTTATAAAAACACACTCTGTTTCTATTTACTTTTTTTTTTTAATTCTGACGAAATATTTTTTCTAAAATATAGAAAAATGCCTACAAAACAAAATGTAAAGTCACGAAATTTTCCATTGTGTCTTATTTTCTATTCAGTATTTTATTAAACATTTATTCTTGTTTTTCTTTTATTTTTATCTTTTAGTTATTTTAGCTTTTTTGTGTTTTGTTAATATAAAATGAAAAAATAAATTTTCCGAATGCATGCTATGATATTTTATTCTAATGATGTATGCATGATAACAAGACATTTTTATAACTATAAACTGTTATTGAGTTGTGCATGCATTTCCATAAATTAAAAGAAAAAATTTAAAAAAAAAAAAAAAAAAAAAATTTAAAGGGAAGTTTAAGAGTTTTGACGAAGAAAATAATAATGTGGTAAAACTATACAAATTTAAATAACTACTTTTTATTTATTTCTATTTTTTTTTGTTTTGTAAAACGATTCATTATTTTAGGCCCTGATTAACATTTTTAATGTTAAAATGTTGATGACATGACACTAAATATAGAATTGTGTTGTTCAAAGTGGAAAATTTATCATGAAATGAATTGCTGTTGCACACCCTAGAATGTTCGAATTTAAGTGACTTTTCTATATTCTTTTATCTGGTTCTATTTGTTTAATTGAAAATAATATACACCTAGTAAGTATGTTCTTTGGTGGTTTTTATTGTTATCATTTACTATGCTAATATTTATCACTAGTCAGTACAGTTATAGGTGGATTTTATCATTCAGGTTTAGTGGCAATATTTTGGTTGATATGGATTTACTTTTTGGACAAACACAATTGCCATTAGATTAACGTGGAGAGCAAATTATCGCAGATTGTTGTAGTCAATAACAATCGATTTTACAATATTGTTGATTTTAAAATACTGTCAGATTAATGTTTAGAGCAAGCACATCAGATGTCTATTACTATAGAGTCTATGGTAATAGACGTCTGTTGTGCTTGCTATTATAGGCGAAGGCTTACCACATTTGATGGTGGAATATATCATCATCCAGTAGGGTTAGACCGCCACTTTTGATTATAAAAATGTTAAAGTAAACTAAGCTAGATACATGCTGTCAGTAGAGATCAATCATAAGTTAATAATACATTTATCAATATTACTACATTTTATATTAGAACACTCTAATAAGCTAGGCCCAACTAGTATAAATACCAAAGCTAAAAAAAGCAAAAGTTGTTAGTTAGTCTCGGTCATATACGTACATTATAAGGGGATGTTTTTCTAAGAGTTGGTGACACTTAGGTGACGATCAAAAGAAATAGAATTAGAATTTACTTCATGGATCATTCTAGTGATTGACTTGAACTTGCCATATTCGATAGGGTGCAAGGGAATGTAAAACCGCTCAACGGTTATGAGATTTCAACCAATCGGAATTTAAAATTTCAGGGGTGAACATGCTACCTGAAAGGATCTGTGGAACGATCAGAAAATGACTGTAAGTCAAAGAGTTCAAGATGGGAATAAGGTGGAAATCGAAATGCTTCATTCCACGAAAAATTATTTTAAAGCGAAACATTTAAATTTTCGCTGAACCGATTCAATTCGAATAATTTCAGTCAAATAATGATGGAACAATGCTTGGCTGGCATATTCAAGGGTAGGTGTTACATATGTAAAATAAAGATATTTCGTGAAATTGGGGTTAAAAAAATTTTTAGGCCATCTTATGATCAAACCTGAAAAAAAATTGTCTTGGCTCATTATTTTATTATAATGGATCATTAGAATAAATTAGTTTTAAGGATTATTAAAATAGAATTTGGTCTTGAAAGCGATCAGCGATTTAATTGGTAGTTGAACCAAAGTGTCCAAGTAGAATTTATCTTAGAAAATGTCACATGCAGAAGTGCACATGAGATCATCATGAGGTGTTTGGTATTTAGAGGTGTTCAATTCGAGAGCATTTGTAGATTTAGAGAAAATGAAATTTTGATAGAACAAAGTTTAATGAAAAACCAAATTTATATTAAAGGAGATTATCTAACTCTCTCTCACTCTCTCTGCTTCTAGAAGTTGGCAGTCATATTTTTATTGAATGCGGTCAACTCTGTTATTGTATTGTAATTGTATTCCAACAGTATATGCCAATTTGCCAATATTATTTATGACAATAAATTTTTTAATGTTGGGAAACTAAGACATTGGCTTTCTACCAATGAAAACGGACTTCGACCTTCAAGATTTGATCTGTCTAGGATAAATTATGCTGGAGGCTTATAAGACATCCACTGCTTGCAAAATAAACGTTTGAAACGACATCTGGCATTAAAATTAAATTTCATTAACATTATTTTGTTTCATAGACAGATCGACTTCACAACTTAACTGTAAATTAAGATAAATGTTTTTTTTTTTCATTTGTTTTTTAAACTTAGTAGAGAATGAAAAGAGGATAAGAGGATAGGAAAAGAGATATTTCAAATCAGTTTTTTGATGATAATTATAATAATGATTGTTATCATCAATACATACATACATACATATAATTGATATAATCATGACATACTTTAATGATATAATAATCTCTAATACCACACACAAAACACAGTTATTGCCATTTGTAATTATTTTTTTTTTTGTTTTTGTATGTACTTGCAATGCAATTTTCATTTTATCACGAGTAAAATAACCTTCTGGCAATTCAATGAATCTATCAAATAATTTTATCTCCTGCTTTCTCTCTCTTTTCGATAAAGAAAAGAAAAAAACCACAACAAAAAAATTCAGCTTTTATTAAAATAAAAAAAAAACAACAATAAATTTCTTTCATTTCATTTCTCTTTGAAAGGAATGAAAAATTTCGCATATTCAATGAAATATTTTCATCGCTGCTGCCACCACCGCCACCGTGATTTCAAGTAATTTTATATGTTTTTCTATTTTTGTACTTTATTTTTTCTTTTAAGTAGAACTTATTTTTGTATTATCTGCAGCTTATTTCTATTTTCAAATTGTTTAAAATCTTAAGAAGGTCATAAACTGTAGTCATTTTATAGAGATTTATTTTGTTAAATTTTGAAAACAACAAAAACAAAAAACAAAAAAATTCCATTGAAATTCCATTGAGTAGAAAAAAAAGAGGAGAAGAGAAGAAAGAATACCAGATTTAACAGCTCAAAGCTATTAATTCTATTACATTTGAAACTTTTTGAAACAGTGATTTTCAATATTATTTTTTTTTTTAAATTCAGAAATAATAAAAATGTAAGTGACATGTAAGTGACTCATTGTGCTCAAGAAGAGCTCATTATGCTCAAGAAAATATTTTATTGTGAAATATGAAAATTCAGAGAGCTGAACATGAAATGGAAAATATAGTTATGATGTCGTCTTTGAAAATCTTGCTTTTTTAAGAAACTCAACGAGAGCTCACTGTGCTCACGAAAATATTTTATTGTGAAATATGCAAATTTAGAATGGTGCACGTGAATTAAAAAATGTAGTTATAATATCGCTTGCAGTTAAATCTTGTCTTTTTTAAAACCTTTATTTCCTCAAATTTAGAAAAATCTCAAAAAATTATACTTTTTCCGAAAGATTTTAAAAAAGCGAGATTATGCGAAATTTTAAAAAATGAGGGAATTTTTAATATTTCAGATCGATGTTGAGGAACAAAAAAATATTTTGACTTGAATATATACAGCTTATAAGTCAGTATAATATTTAGTGCACCTCACTGAGGCCTTCGCAGAATTTAAGCCATTTAAAATATTAAAAAAAGAAGGAAAGTAAAGAAATAATAAACAAAAATATAAAAGTATGTAAAAGAAATATAATAGAATAGAATAGAGCAGTATGGTATAGAATAGAATAGAATATAATATAAAAGAATAGAATATAATAGAATAGAATAGAATAGAATAGAATAGATTTTAGTAGAACAGAATGTAATAGAATGGAATATAATAGAGCAAAATAAAATAGAACAGAATAGAAGAGTTAGTATACATAAAATCCGTCTCTTAAAAACTTCTCTCTTAAAAACCAAAATTAATATTATTCAGTTTGAGATGCTCTTCTTTCAAATTGTTCAAAATAGAAAAAAAAAACTATTGCGAAAAAATGGAACATGGAATTTCCTAGAAATTTCAATAGGTATTTTGGAAAAACAAAAAAAAATAAAAAAAAAAATAAAACTGCTGGTCCCTCTTAGATATTTCAATCCTATGGTTTTTTTTTCTATTGGTCAGTTAAAAAATATAAAAAGAGCCGTTCTTTCAAGATTTGTAATAGAGATGACTGGAAGTAAAAAGAAACCTAATTCAAAAGATTTGAAGTGTTTTTCGATTAAAATCAAAATTGAAAATGAAAACTTTTGAAAATTCGATTTAAAAACAAAAACAATAAAAAAATAAAAAACGCGAAAATGAAATTGGTAAGAATTGAAAAATTCCTTTTACTTTTTGATTTTGTTTTGAATCTTTCTTTTTTCAGTTTTCAAGTGTTCTTCATTTTTTATAATTTTTTTTTTGCTTTATTTTGATTTTTTTTTTGTATCCAAAATATTTTGTTGTTATTTGAGTCTAGCTTTGATATTTTCTTTGATCACCATTAATGATAGTGGCTAGTTTATGGAACAATGAATTCAGAAACGAAAAAAAATATTTTAAATTTTTAGCGACTTTTTTTTTTTTTTAAATTTTGCTTAAGAAAATATCGAAAATTTTAATTATATTTTGATGAAAATATTTACTTAGGGTGGAGTGAAATATTAATTTGAAAAAATAAATTTAGAGTTAAATTTTTGGTTGTATAAAATTTATTTGGTTGCCTTATTGAACAAACCGGTTAGAAATTTGTGGCCAGATGTATACTTTAGCTAAGCTAGCCCAGCTATGTGATCTAAACTATGTGAAGTAATTTAGCTCCCAGTTGTAAATAAGATGTTTAAATATAACTAGAAATGAGCAAAAAAGTGATTTTAAAATCATTGCTACTAACTTTATGATTGCTATTTTCAAATCGCAGTGCATTTGGCAAAATATTTGTGTTCTCATGTGGTGCGCAATCAGAAATGAAGAAAGAGTGCTTTTCTATCAAATAATATTAACTGTTAATCACAGGAAAAAATCGTGATAAGTAATATAATTTAAATTATTTTCATTTCGGAAAATGATTTTTAGAGAGTAAGGGATTTTAGTGATTAATATCGATATCGATGTATTTTATTGTCTTTGATACATTCAAATAAATTTATACAATTTGTATCAATTAAATGTATCCATACATTAACGCTTCTATATTGTTTCTATATAATAATATTATTATTATTATAACGATTTAAAAACGTAGTATTGCAGCAAAACAAATAAAAATGTTTGTATGCATAACGTGATCTAAAGTGTTTTGATTTTGCTTACAGTAATTTCACTGATGTATTGTATGAATTTTTGAGTATGGTACTGGGATATGAAAAGAGTTCGATAGATATCACTTTGTGTTATTGAAATTTATTTGAATTTAAAAATATTATTATACAACGTAGCAATCACTGTGATTTTTAATATTGATTAGCAGTAGTAGTGCTAAAAAAATTACTGTGTAAATTTAAATATTGCCCCATTCTTCAATATAACAATACACTTCAGTAAACAATTCTGTTAAAACATCGGAATTAAGAAAAGTTAGCTAAGTTAGCATTGTAGATTCTAACTATTACACTATTCTAATTTAGACCCAATCGATTATTACTATTTAATATTAAAATATTTAAAAGGGCATTTAGAGTGCGTTAGTGAAAAATAATGGGATTAATTCGAAATCGTACTTGGAAATGTATCCAAATATCTAAATATTAAAAAATAAATTTTTTGTATGTACATTTTCAATAGCGAATTACAATCGCAATATTTGCTGTATTTAAACGAAAAAAAATATTTTACTCCAACCTAAAGTGATAATAAAAATATCATAAATAACACGTTTTTTGTTTTTGTATCTAATAAAAATTTGAAAACGTAAGCGAATTTAATTTGTAAATTTAGTGATTAAAATTTTTTTTCTTCACTCAATAGTGGGTAACTGACTCCTTCACTCAAATTTATGCTATCATAAAATTTTTCAGTTTAATTAAGATGGAGTAAGAAAAAAAATTTATTTTTTTTTGGCTTTATTTTTATTGTACGAAAAATAATTTCATTTCATGAACTGTTTTTCTCCCTATATTATTAGTCAGTTGACTACTTTTTGTTGCATCTTAAAAATAATTCAGCTTTTAGAGCAAAAATAGAATTTATAGTATTTAGAAGAGATATTGTGAATGAAAGATCGAATGAAGGATACAAGTTATTTGAGTGATTTTCAAAATTGTTCATGCGTTAATTTTTTTTTTTGTGAAATTAATGTCAGCAATGTCAACTGAATGTTGACCGTTTATCAGTTGAAGATGTATACGATTCTATCTATTTAATTGAGAATCTGATTTTTAAAAATTTATTGGTAGAAAACAAATATATTGATTACGTAATATTTAAGAACTGGACAGATATATTAAATTTCAGTGATTTCATAAAATTAATCATGCATCACAAAATTATATAAAAATGTAATATCAAACTGTAATCAAAAGCTTTAAAAAATATATTTAATTATATAAAAATCACCCAAAAGTAGTTTGTAAAAAAATATTTTTATTTTAATTCTTTATAATAGTTGACTGCATGCGTATAGTCTAATCTTTGGTGTAATCAAAAATATCATCTGTAAATCATATCATATGTTCTGCGATATTTGCAGATTTTTTTTTATAAATTTATAAAATATTTTTTGAAAGAAATGATTGATTGACTTTTTATTTTATTTTTTATCAATATTGTATTAATTATAATTTCAGTAAGCATTTTTTTAAATATCTAATCACGATTTACAATTGCAGATTGATTTTAAATATAAACCATATTTTTTTTTAAAATTGGGTAATATTTCAACAATGTTTTACTAAAATTTATGTTACTATATTAGCGAAGACTTTTTAAAGGATTTAAAAAATTTGGAGACTTTGGAGACTTTTAGTATTGTTTTATTTTAAAGTTATTTTTCGTATATTTTATAATAAATTCATTTTAATATGATACTGAAGACTTTTTAAATTGTCATATTTTTGACTAATTTTGCATACATTTTAATATTATACTAAAATTTGTTTTGATTTATTACTTTCACTATTTGATTTAAGGATTTTTTGAACGAATTAAAGAATGTGGAGATTTTGGAGACTTTTTTAAATTTTCCTATTTTTAAATGATTTTGCATAGTTTTTAATAATATTTTACTAAAGTATATTATAATTTAAAATTTACCATATTATACTTTTGCTGTTATAAATTGACACATATATATACATCGACAAATTATTTCTAAAGATTAAACCTAACAACATACATACATGCTTTTAATATTTTTTATTATATTTATCAATTATTTAATAAAAAAAAATCCTAATTTAGTAATTTTCCTTATTTTTTTATTAACACAACTTTCTCATCAATATCACCAAGTTACTTCGTTAATTAATTCAATTGAAAAAAGGGGACAACAAATAATTATTTGTATTCCAATTAGAATTAATATATAAAAAAATAGATTTCGATGTCATGCTCTTAAAATGTCAAAGAAAAAAAAAATAAATGACAGAAATGATCAGTTAATTACTAATGTAATTGAAAATTATTAATTTTATTTTTATTGACATTTTTAAGAACTTATTTAATTAAATAATATTTCTTAAGATAGAAATTTACTAAAAGAAAAAATAATTTTTATTTTTATTAAATTAATTAATTACTTATTACCATTTCTGTAGTACCTATAGTAATTTTTATTAGCCCCTAGATAAATTTCTCTTTTCTTGATTTTTTTAACAATTCAATAATTATTTTTATTTCAAAAAATAATGATTCTTCGTAAAATTCGCACAAAAACAAGTGGAAATAAAAAATATCTTCAATTGAAAAAATGGAACTTAACTTGCACTTAATTTTTATTATTTTATTGTTAAAATTGCATGTTCATTTTTAATTAAAGAAAAATAAAATATATTTTTTTGTTTCAATTTCTAAATATTGCTTCTTAATTATGAAGTATCATTGTGTTGTGATTGAGGTATTGAGTATAAATAAATAAAAGTAAATCAAAGTCTAGTTGTAGTCAAGATTTGTCATTTCTGTGAATAGTTTTATATTGTTCTGCACCAGTACATTGTATTTAAACCGAACCCAAGGATAATCTGATATCTATCGTGTTGCGAGTAATTTAGGAAGTGATTGTGCCTTAAATAATCAATAACAACAAATAAGTAACTCAAGTCAAGTCTCAACATCAAAATGGCTCAATTGAGTTCAAATCGATTTTCAGAAACAACTGGAATTCTGACTTCCACCTACCTATCTACCTACCTACCTAGCTTGTGTTAAATATGTGTGTTTATAATTTATAATTCTATACAATCGCCTTTGGCCTAATCGTACTTCAAATTCAAGTAGGTCCTCAACAAATATTTTTAATCTAACACGATTTTGTTAATTAGTTTGTTAAGTTATTTCGATTGCTTTTACAACAACCATTCAACGCAATCGGTTTTAATTTTCATACATTTTTTCTTTGACCATAAGAGTGCAAATTGTACGATATTTTCTCGATGTTGATCTCTACAAAGTGTATGACAAGTCTACAAAATGTATGACAAGTAGGCAAAGTCTACAAAGTGTATGACAAGCCCATTATCACCTTTTGCATTTACTAATATAATGCGAATTTGTTTAATTCACTGGTTTTTTTAATTTAATTTCTGACAATAAAAATAACGGTAAAAATTCTGTTTAAATAACAGTAAATTTAATGTTTTTTTAATTTTTGTAGACTTTTTGGAGACTTCAGTGCTACTATTTAAATAACGGTCAAAAGAAGTTTAAATAACAGTAAATTTAATTTTATTAAATTTTTGTAGACTTTTTGGAGATTTTTGTAATTGTTATATATTTTACATTAATTTTTACTATATTGAATTTATATTTCTAAAAATAGTTTTCTTAAATTTAATAAATTAAATTCTTAAATTTTATAAGATGAGGTGATTTGATTTCAAACCAATATTGTGTTAAGTTTCAAGCAAGTGAAAATATCGATTTAAAATGATCTAATTGATTTCCTTTCCTATTTCTGAAAATTATCTAATTGATCTGACAGAGTGACTCTAGTACTGAGTTCGGGATAGTAGGTTTCAACTACATACTTACAGTATAGATCAAGTTAAAGTTAAGATCAAGTTCAATAAATCCTAGGTGTAAGAAATCGATATTTCAAACATACACATTTTTTTTTCATTTCGATGGCAGATATCTAGCTATTGAAATCCTATGTTCTTGATTATGTATTATCCTGCTGTATCTTATACATTAGACAACTTGCAGGAAAAATTATTCAAGTAAATACTTTATTTTATGTACATTGTCAAATTTTGTTTAAACTTTGCTGAAACATATCTTAGGTCACATATCTTTTATAAGTCATATCATTGGTGCATGTCCAGCGGCCCATGTCCATGTCCAGGGGTCTATTCACCCACATGTCAGCTTCACAAATGTAGGTGCTACAACTCTTTAAATAAGTTGTCCCATAAATTTATGAAGGCTTTTTGAAGCATTAAATGTCCAAGTCGCGAACTCGGACCCATATAGTACATTCATGATCAGAGGTATTTCTCAGCAAAATTTTAAAAAGATCTGACAATGTACCCAAGGTAAAGTACACCCGTATTGAATAATTTTTTCAATGTTATGTTTTTCTACTTCAAACAAGCTGACACAAATGTAATTTATTATTTTGGACATTTAGTGTTTTTTTTTTCATTGATAAACATTTAAGGGTTAATAAATAACATTATCTAATTTAGAAAAAAAAAGAATTTTTAGATAAAAAAAAATACATAAAAATTATTTATTTTTTTCATTTTTAAATTTACATCATCATCTGTAATTAAATTTCACATTTTTTATATAACATTTTTAATAAATTTCCTGTAATTTTGAAATTGAAAGAAAAGAGCTTTTTTTTTAAATTTTTTTTTTCTATTATTTTTATTTTAATTTGTTAGTTACTATTTTTGTTGCCATTTTTAGTTAAGTACGGTTCTGATTAAGATAAATAATAATATTCTTAACACTCAAGGTAATTCTCACAATTTACCTAATTAAATTAACAAATTTTCAAGTTTTTGTAAAAAATTAAAAACGAAAAAAAAATGTTAATGGCTTAAAGTAAATTTATATAAAAAAAAAACAAAACAAAAAAATAATAATAAAAATTATTTTTGTATTTTGGCTATTTTAATTTGCAAATTAAAATAAAATATTTTTTGCTACGATATGATTTTTTTTTTGTAACTGAGCAAAAATGGGCAGTTTTTATTGTACTCTATTCCACTTTGGAAATGTAAGCTAATCGAGCTTTGGTTCTATATTTAAAAATTTAATTTTGTACATTATATATATATAGATTATGTACTTGGTATATGTACATTATTACCCATTTTCTGTTAGACACATCGCTGAACGCTAGACACGTAATCAAAGTGATCGAACATTTTATTATGTTGGTAGTACTGACCACTTTTTAATGTCAAAAAAGATTATTGGTTTATAAACAAAATATGCCTTATACAATTTTTGGATAGTACCTATATTAGTGTAGAATTAGTTTAAAATTTTAAAATATGTTTTAAATGCAAATATTTAATAAAATTATTACAGTATGGGAATTATAATACATTAAGTTTTGTAAAACAGTAATAGTAAAGATGAGTTTTTTTTTTTTCAAAATCTAAACAGAATTTTTAATAAAAAAAATGAATGAAAAATTGTTTATTAATCTTTACTATACTATTTTATCCATTTAATTTATTTATTTAAATAAATTTTTTTATCAAAAGACACGAAATAATTTGGCCCGATATGGCTATCGTATGCTGTGTAAAGTCTAACAAAAATTACTCACGGGATAGTTCTAACATTTACCATTTACCCGCCAATTTAAAACTACCGCAGCTGTGTCTAACAGAATACAAAACTATTGCTTTAGCGATATTTTCACACGATCACTCGCGATGGATCTAAGAGAATATGGGTGTACATACTAACTATACTAGATATTATATCCTACTTGATATGTCCACCAAATTTTGATTTCAATCAATTTGTACGACTGAGTCTAAACAAACTCATGTTGTTTAAATACAACTTAACTAGATTTATGCAAATTCAGAGACGTTCTTAATAATCGGCAAAATAAACCCTGATCCTCATACACTTATTCACACCGTTGTATATAAATTATGTTTAGAGTTTGAGCCAAGTGGGACAGCAAATTACACTAAAATATAATCTAGTGAAATAATTATAACTTTACCGCAAATGGCTTAGTAGTATTAGGTACATATTATGTTATACCGTTATACATACTTAGTAATTGGGGAATAATCAAAGATGATTGGGAAGGTTGTGATAATCACAAAATTGTATGAAGAGGGAGGTATAGATATATGGTATAAATATTAAACTATCGTTGAAAACGTTATAGGTATACTATTTTGGCGGTATAGGACCTTATTTGATTTTTTTTTATGATCTTGACAGTAGCTTAGGTAGAATCACCTTTTCGTGCTTAATTAATTTAAAAAAATTAAGTACGAGTATTTATTTTAACAAATTACTGGCTTATCTATTACTCATTAAATGTGGAAAACTATTACTATTATCAGGAACTAAGCCCTTCTTAAATAGAATAGTTTCATTTTTATTTAAGTTGGTACCAGATTAACTCTCAATTATCTTTTATCATTTATTATATCCCAATGACAAAGGGTACTAAATCAGCTCGAAAAACCAATGAAGCATTTTTTTTTTTGCTTCATCGGGAATCGAACCCGGGACTTTTCGGTTGAAAGGCAGGCGCTCTACCTACTGTGCCACCCAGCGTATAAGTTAAGTATCGAAATAATTTGGTTTAGGTTTTAACCTATAAAGTCAGAATAGAATTAAATAAAATAAAAATAGCTTATCTATAATAAATTATTTAAATTTGATTAAAGTTGAAGGATCGGAAGTAAGCCCTAAATGGAAACATTGTGAAAATATCATGGGAGGAAAATATCATTTAAATTTTTTTCCAAAGTCTTCCAAAGTCTTGAAAAAAAAAAAAAAAAAAATAACGGTATTACTATTAACATATACCTTTTTTTTGGGAATTATAACAGGTGTTTGCATCATAATTTATATAATTTTCAAACTAATGGGAAGGTGATATTATCGTCAACATTTAGAGAGCAGAGAAGCCGAAGTAGTTTAGATTTGTATGTTACTACCGTTATTTGTTTTTAAATAACGGTCTGCAAATGATATTTAATTGATCGAAATTTGATTATATTTGACTTTAGTACTTAATAGCTTCTGATCGGGATCTAGTGCAATAATCAAACATTTTATAGGCAAAAATCTTAACTAAAATATTTCGAATAGTAAACAAATCATTAAAACTTTATAACTTCTATGTGAATGGTTGGTTTAGAATAAAAACCACGTTCCAGTACATTTTTTTATTTATTATGACTTAATTAATCACCGCTAAAACTATATGTAAACGGTTGGTATAGAATAATAAAAGCTATGCAAACGGTTAGCTTAGAATAAACACTAAGTCCCAGTATATTTTTATTTACTTATTACAACCTATTTAATCACCCCTGAAGCTATGCAAATGGTTAGCTTATAACAATAAAAGATATGCAAATGGTTGGTTTAGAATAGTTGGTCTCAGTACATTTTTTTATTTATTTATTACAATTTCCCCAATCAATATGAAGCTATACAAATGATTGGTTTAGAAAAATAAAAGTTATGCAAACGTCAGCCTTAGAATAAACACCACGTCCCAGTACAATTTTTTTAAATTTATTTCAACATAATCCAATCACCCCTGAAATCTATGTTATATCTAAAACATTCTATGTATACCGTCAATGACAGTTATTTAGAGTTAATTTTTATTTGGCATGTTTTTATGTTTTGCAATCACATTCATTGTTAGTCGAAAATAAGGTATATTTATGCAGCTTGACAGTTTAACCTGCCTTAAAAATATTTTGAATATAAAAACATATACATTGTATATCTCTAAACAAACTGTTTCATTTCACAGTATGATAGGTTAAACTAAATTGAACAAAAAAAATGTTCATGGTATAGATCTAGTTCTAACAGTGTATAGGCATAACTCCAAATGACCTATGTTTCATTGAAAGGTCATGATCTATATGCTACAAACTGCTACAAACAAAAATATAAGATAATATCATTATTCAAAAATCTCGTTTCTACATCAGTTTTAAGTCATTTAATAAAAAAACAAAAACAAAAATAATCAAAATTATTTTCCTGAAATCCCTGTACCAGAAGAGTAATTTTGTAAAAGTTGTATAGCAGTTATTTAGTAAAATTTAAATTTAAAAAAAAAAATCAAAATTAGTTTCTATGTTGTATTTACTGCTTTAATTTTTATAAACAACATCAAACAACAACAACAGCAACAGTGAATATTAAAGAGTTTCTTTGAAATGTTATTAACGTGATATTTGCATTCAACAACATCAGCTGATGTAATCTGTAATTACCTTGATTAAAAGACTATGAAGTCATAAATTTTATTTTATTATTTTTTTATTTATACTTATTTTTATTTTTTTAACATAAATTGTAATGATTTCAAGTAATTTTCAACTTTCAAATTGAAAATCAGAAAAAATTATTAAAAATATAAACAAATTTCACCTAGATGTTATGGAAATCACTATGAAATGAAGATAAAAATGAAATTGGGAAATTTAAAAAATTATTGGGGGTTCAGTCAATATTTAAAGCTGGTAAAATGACTTAAATTTAACAACAATATTAAAGTAGCAATGATCTCGGCGATTATTTTGATTGTCAAATTGATAAAAGGCCAAACTAAAATTCTGTCACAGAACAGAATTTGTATCCCTATGTATTCACAGGGGTTTAAGAATTAAAATAGGGTATAATTAGCGCATAAAACTCATTGCAGATGGTTGATTAGGTTAAAAATTCGTTAGTTAATCATCTTCTATTTTTTGTTTGTATCTTACTTCAGAACACAATCGCTGAAAATCCATACTTCCTTTTTTTGTTTTATTTATTTCAAATGAATTAAATACAATTATTTTGTTTAGCTTGCTACAGTTCATATATCTAATGGTACCAAATCACTATGTTATTTTAAATAAATCGTTAAAGTCTATCTATTTTAATGAAGCCTATTTTCTGACAATAACAGAATGACGTAACGTACTATCAGCACGGATGATTTGTAAGGTTAATCCAAAATACCCACTTCACAACACAGTGAAATACGCAATATACAATAAAGAAATACAAACATATCACAAATCATCCACAAGCAAAGCAATAGAATTAACATTACAAACCGGAATAAATTTCACAAACAAATCAATAAAAACATCAATAGAATCAACCTGGGATGACTGGCAGCAAAATATAATAGACCAAATGACCATGACTGACCATGACTTTTTGCAAACCATTTTGGGGCTTAAAAAACAGAGTCGAGCTTAACACTTCTAAAACTCAGAGCTGTACAATCTCCCGAAAAAGTTCCATTTCAGCGGTTTGAAAGCTTAAGCATATTAGGTATGCACCTTAATCGAAAAATGATCTGGAATGATCATATATTTGATGTTGCTAAAACCGTAGCCAAATGTTTAGGTTTTCTTAGGCGCTGCAAAGCTTACTTCTCCCCCTGTGACCTATTGAAAATCTATAAAGCTTTCATACAATCCAAAATGGAGTACAATTCTCACATATGGGCTGGCGCCTCTAGTATTGCGTTAAAACATTAGGATAAAGTCCAAACATTAATTCGTCTAATCAATGACCAAAATGTGACATCTTGCTCCTCTTGAACATCGTCGTATAGTCGGAGCTCTCTCACTTTTTTATAGATATCTCGTAGGCATCGGCACATGCTCCATGGAAATTAAATCTATATTACCTCCACTTAAGCGTTTCCCCCGCGAAACACGAAGGGCAGCATGTGCTCATCCCTACACCATTGAAATCTCTAGATGGCAAAAGACAAATTATGGAAATTACTTGTTTATAACTTCAACATCCTGAATGTGGAACCAAATTCTATCTTATGTGTTCCTAAAACATGACAAATTTTATATTTATGACCTAAACAAATTCAAGACGAACATTAACACCTTCGTTCGTAATTGTCCTCCTTCCCTTTTACCATCCTCCTTTCCAAATTTTCATTTCCCACCCTAGCCAAACATACCAATCGATATAAAAAGTCCCCACCTAGTGTTTTGGCTATGCATAAAAAAAAAAAAAAATGACAGACCACCGAACGTCCAAGGACATCCTAACGCGACACACATATACACGGACGCATCAAAAAACGAAACTGGACTTCTTTTAAAGAAAAAAGACTATCCCTAAACTGTTCTGGAACAATATCTGTACGTCATTACTACATTAGTCACTACAGTAGTTGCTCTAATAAAATACCATTACATACTATACAGTCTAAAATACTTTGTAGAAGCTTCCTAGAACCACCTATCTATCAATTTATTCTTCAGCACCATCTATCATATCAATTATCAATTAACACATAATTCTACAAACAAATTTCAATAACAATGATAACAAAAAAAATACATAATATGACCCTCATAAATCTTCTATAATAATGATGAAACACATTATAAAATTCAAAATTTATTTCACATTTCTCCAAAAAAAAAAAAGTCTCCAAAAAAGTCTCCAATTTTGTTTTTTTTATTATCATCACCCCCACAATTGTTTTTCTTACTTAATTTCCTAATCGGAACTTTTTATTTATTTTATTTTTTTATTTTTACGAATTGGTTCAAGCAACTCTTTAAGATTAAAAATAGATAAATTACAAATCATACTTTGAATATTTTATTTTTATTTTTATTTTTCTTTTTTACCAAAAATGGCCTTGATCTTATTCAAGAATAAGAAATAGGTATACATATATATATATATATTTTTGTTCAGAATCATCTGTTTTTTTTATTTGGGTATTAATTTTGTAATATCAACAGCGGCCTGTTTATAAAAATTTAAATCATTATACTAGTTAAGGGAAAGTATTTAATTATATTATAGAATAAAAATTACATCATATGAACTCCTTGAACAACAACAAATTTTTTGAAAAACAGAAACAGAATTTCATACCAAATTAGGTCATGAGAATTTTTAATTTTCGCATATCTTATGTATTATACACTGCGGGCACGTGGGTGGTGCTGACGATAAAAAAATATATTTATTCTTAATCCCTAGTAACATATAGATAGTATGTACACAGGTTAAAAATGTTAGGCGTTCTGTTATTGTTGAATCATCAACATTTTTTTTTTGATTCGATGTTAAATGAGTGGAGGTTGCAAAAAAAAATACATATGTATTTGAAAAATATCAAAACAAGTCTAGATAAAATATTGAATTTACAAAATAAATCAATAAGTTTTAATTTTATTATTAAAAATGTTGGACTTGATTTGATTATGATATTTTAAATTTTTGAAGAAAAAAATGTAATTAAATAAATAAATACAATTTTTTTTGCCTCCCACAATACTAAACAATACATACAGTGACAGTAGACAATTAGTATTTAATTAAATTTTTTTTTTTATTTTAAATTTAGTCCATGGTAATAATCCATGTTTGCGGATGGTGTTGGTGGATCTAGAATGTTGATCTAAATTTATCTAGATTTGATGCGAAAATTCATATTTACTACTGTGTGGAGCATATATGTATAGTCAATAATTTTGTTTCCTGCTATGACTTTTATTATGTGATCAGCTTTTTAAAACAAAAAAATCGATACTTCGAATAATTTTTTACTTTAATTGTAAATTAAATTCAAGGGTTCAAAGTCAGCATGACGTTTTCTAGACATATAGTTAGTAAGCCAATATTTCTGAAGAAGAAAAATGTAATCGAAACCTGGTTATAAAAATCTTAATTGAGCAATATAAAATCACTCAACATTATCATTTGAATAAAACAAGACATCGTTTTGTTCTAATTATCATACCAAGTCTTCTCAGAGTGACAGAGAAGGCGTTGAATTAATAATTGAAAGCGATTGTATGCTTTTAAAAGCACCAATAACAGTGATGGGTCTCTGAAGTGATGGTATAATTGGTTCTCCAATGACAACTGGACTCTAACAGTAATCTAACTTTAAGCTGTTAGATGAGGCATATGAATTAACTAATACAAATAATGCTTTATTCATAATTTTTCGTACTTAGTCTCTATACCAGAGGTATAATAAAACGAGCGCAGTCAATGACTTATAATAAGTTTATTTTATTTATTTTATTTTTTGACTCAAATGAGCTCGTGTAGATCGTTTATAACGAATCTTTAAAACACAAACACACTTTGCAGATTAGTTAAATCACTCACCATAAAATCAAAGTGAAAAAGAACTTCAGTGAATTGAGTGTGAACAAACAGATCATATTAAATTCGTATTGAATTCGCATATGAATTCAAATATCATTTTGACATAGGTAGTTTCTCATAACCTCTATTCTATGAATATGCGAACATCGTAATACAGCGAATTCAGTATATTTCAAAATTAATTTATTATCATAATTTTTCATGTTACAGCTCGTGGTTGAGTAGGGCATCAACAATAATCCTCCACCAAATTTAATTTTGTGCTAACCTTTTGGTTGTCCTTAAAGTTTTTTTTACATAAGGTTTTTTCACTTAATACTGATCGACGCAATGTTTTTTTCAGTTGTCATCGATTGGTTGACGATATATCTTTTATACGTCTAAGAAGTCTGTTCGCTATCCTATTCCATTTTCGTTTGATAATTTTCACCAGTGTTTCAATTCTTATTCGTTCCAAGGTTATTGTTGGAAACTATTTTTAACCCAAATATTATTTATATATAAAAAAAAATGTTTGGAGACTTTTTTGGAGAGTTTTTTTTTTTTGGAGAATTATGAAATAAATATTGAATAATCATTTCATTATCATTTCGGTAATTTTTTGACAAATTTTTTTGATGTGGGGATGAGTTAGAATGTTTAGTTTTGCCATTTTTTATGTTTCCCATATAACAAAACTGACAGAAGAGGGGGTTTGGACTCAAAAAAATTGAGTTATTAGTTTCCTTAAGTGTTTGGAATTCTTTTTCCTTTTCTTCTTCTTCTTTTATATAAAATTAACAAACTTCCGAGCATATAACGGTTAATATATTTTTTTTGCATATTTAAATTGACATTTAGTAGACATTAAAACATTCCTAACGGATAAAAATCCAAAAACCTAGAATTTTATAACTGTATTCAATGTAGATCTATTAAATTAAATTGTATACGACATAATATGAATTGTAATTTAGAGGAGAATTAACGTTATGTAATAAACTTCCATAATTATATATTATGTACTTTTAAACTACAAAATTAAACCATGTGATTATGGGATAATTTACCTTACCTGGTTTTATATGACTATAAATTGTTTATTTTTAGTTCATCTACTAGGCATTATTACACATATTAATATAAAAAAAAATAAAAAAAAGACAAATGATGTCATGTTTTGCAGTTTTTAAAAGGTAGTTTATAAGTTAAGTTATAAGTTATGTTACCATCATTTATGATCAAAAATATAAAAAAAAAAATAACAAAAATTAATAAATTAACATTTTAATTTTACTTTCATTTAAAAGACAAGAATACAAAAATTTCATTCACCTGATGATGATGATGATATTGATAACGATGATGATAATAATGATGTGGTTGACACGATTGAAATTTTTTATTTTTTTTTTTATTTTATTCAACACGATTCAATGTTTTTTTTACTTGGGACTCTACTTTGTTTTTGTTTTATTATAATTAACATTCAAGTTACCTGTATCAGACTTGACTCACTCATATGGCTAATTTATGTAATTAATGTGGGTAATGGTAGTGGTAATGAGTATTATAGGTATATAAGAATTCACTTTTATTTTATTCATTTTTTTGTTTTTTTTTTGTATTTGGTGGGTGGTTTTAAGGTGAGTTTGTTTTTATTTTTCAATTAAAATAATATTAGGTTAATGTACACCAGGGGACAAAAAATTTAACGCAGAAAATATAATCTAATTTAATAATTTACGAAAAAACAAATAGTTATGAAAATTTACATTTTGGTGTACAAAATTTTAAACTGTAAGTACAGTTTCTTTCAAATCTGATATTTAAAAATATTGATGTTTTTTTTCGACCTACCCAATTTATTTCCTGGCCCTATTTTCCTGGTCCAATCCACTTTTTCTAATGAAAACCAATTCTTTATTTGTACTCCATTATATTGAAGAATATTGAATGAGTGGCATATTTCAGAAAATTAATTGGTTGGACAGACGTAAATGTGCAATCAAAGGCTTGTTGAATTATTATGGAATTTATTTGTCAAGGTTTTACCTATTTGCTTTACCTAATTTTAATTTATCTAAGTTCTTAAATTATTTTCCCCTTTAAGTATATTGACCAAAAAATTGTGGGGATACAATTTTTGATTTACAAATAAAATATTGTTTCTGCACTTTGACCAAGAGTTGAACACGAAATTTTAATCAAATTAATCAATACATTTCATCTTGATTGAAACTTAGAAAAAAATAGTTATTCTTGCGTCTCCGTTTAAACAAAAAAAAAAAAAAAATTTACCTAGAGCAAAAATTGAACATGAAATTTTATTCAAATGAATCAATACAGTAAATGAATGAATGTGGGCTCAAGTATTAAATATTTACATGTTGAACAAAATATAGAAAAAAAATTTGTGGTGCACTTTTAGTAAAAAAAAATTTTCGAAAAAATTGAGCACAATTAAATGAAATTGAGTCAATTACTACTTACTACTTCGAGTAGAACTGCTTTTTTTCTGAAAGTAAAGTGATTCAAAATTTCATTCTAAAGTACACATTGATTCATTTACTGATCAAAAAAATTTCATGCTCAAATTTTGCGCAAGATGCAAAAAAAAATTTGGTTTTGTTATTTTTTGTTGAAAAGACAAAAAAAAAATTTTTTTACTAGTGAGTAGTGATTTTGCACTTTTATTGAGCACACATTGGTTCGTTCATTTCAATAAAATTTCATCCTAAATTTTCAGTCAAAGTACAAAAAAAACAAAATATGTTTTCCTGAATTTGCAAAATTCACTTCATTAAAACCACTTTTTTTTTTTAAATTTATAATAAATAATGAGTACAATCCTAGCTAATTGAATTGAATCCTGATATGGGATTGAGAACCAAAATAATTTTTAGTAAAAAAATACATTAAATTTTATATAGTAAGTACTACAAACCGTGAATGAACTTTGCTCTTCATTAATAATCTCTATCATTCATTTCAATTCACCAACTGATTTATAATTTTTAATTAGTCAATACATCAGAGGTTATTTTCTACAGTATTACTTTCACGGTTTTCCAATCAATTTTTTTTTCATTTTTATTAGTTTTGAGTATGTGCAAGTATTTTTTTGAGAATACGGTTGCCAAGTATTTTTCGGATTTGAATAGTCCATTGATGACGTTCTATTATACCGACATACATATATATTGTAGAACTTTTCATTACATAGTATTGTCCATCGCGCAATACCTCTTATTGGGTCTATAATTTGATTATATGAATAGGATTAACTAGACTAGATGATGATTGCTTAGATCAACCATTGAGTACTTCACTTCCGTATCGTAAAATCAGTCTTATTCAGATTTTTCAAAGTCTATAATCATATCTAAAACAGATTAAAAAAAAAATTATATTGTAACAGTTTTTCATGACATATTTTTTTTTTGTCAACTACTGTTTTCAATAATTGATCGTTTAGTTTGCGTTACGCATTTTTTAAGATAAATAAAAAAAAACTTCATTTATTATTTCACCTTCTTTTTATTCTTATTTTTATTTTATTTTTTTCATTTCTTGAATATTATTGTCATTGCATTGAAAAACCAACCAGTAAAATATATTGTAATGTTTATTATTGTAAAAGTTTCAAATCACAACTAATGACATCATATTAATACGAGTGAGATATAAACAGTGTTGCCAACGCATAATTTATATATGAATAAAAAAATCATTTAATTTTTTTTAGATATGAAATTTAATTCAAATTTTATAATAATAAATAAGATGAAAACTGAGATATCGACTTAAGTTTTAAGAGCAAACAAACAAACAATAATGAATAGACCTTTAGTCAAGTCAAGGATATGTCAATGGAGTACATTTAACCTGCTTCTAAATTGAAAACAAATCTAAAAAAACAAATAAAATATTTCTTTTTATTCTAAGTATTATTGTATAAATTTCAGACGATATCTCATGTCTAATAATCTCAGTCTGCTTTTTTTTTTTCTTATTTTTATTAATGGTGATTATAATCGGCTAATAGGTTTTTTTTTTTTTTTACTGTTCGAATGTAATGATTTTGCGTGGTTTGGTTAGTTTTTTATTTTCTTCATAATTTTTTTAAGTGACTGGAACTGGTTTATTTTTTTGTTAACAATACATCTGACAGAGACATTCATTCTAGGTGAATAGAATTGAAGAATTGAGGATAGATATGTATATATATATATATATATATTTATATATATGTAATTGTTTAGATAGATTTTTTGTTTGTTTATGATTTGATCTCATTTAAATTGAGAAACGTCAAGAATATTGAGAAGAAAATTGTTGCAATTTTCAATTTCTTTTTTTTTTTGTTTTTTTGTTGTCACTAGTTTAATAGATTTGTAATTGACACAGTTTAAATAGAATGGTGGTGTTTTTTGTTATTTCAATTTAAATTGAAATGTTATTATGCAAAAAAAAAAATGTAAAGTGGGCAAAATTAAATTCATAAATGATTATGAATGGGATTTTAATAGGTGGTAAGTAAGTAGTAGAATTTTGATGAAATAAATATTTCAATTTGATTTGATTCAGAGATTACAAAGAAAAAAACAAAATATAGGATTATAAAACAATCGAGAAAATTTATAATAGTTTAATATGTTGTCATATCGTATCAAATCGTAAATTGTGTTATTAAATAATATAGACTTGCAGTGGGTGCTAGAATAGAGACGCATAGAGAATGAGATCATTATTGTTTTTGTTTTCACTAATGAAATTATTGGTTTGAAAGCGAGAGTCAATTGCGGTTTGAAGTTAGAAGACATTTTCTTTTACTAGGTCAAAAAGTTTAGTAAGTCTATTTCAGGAAAAATAATTGAAAACTCCGAAACATACAAAAAAAATATTTAACTATTTTTATTTAGTATAATCAAAGAACATATAATAACAAGAAGTCTCATCTAGATATTTTTCAATCTTTTCAACTTATAACATTGTTCGCATTGTGTTTAAATTACGTTTGTTAACTATGATTGAAAAAAGTGTTCACATTATACAAACAATAGTTAAGTTTGACTTTTTGATTGTTTATCAAAATAAAAAATTAATAATGGAGCACTACTTACTTTTTAAAAAAATTGGAAAATAAAAATTTAGTTGATTTTGTAAGTAATGCAAAAGGACAAAATGCTACTAAAAATAAAAAAAAAATATTAAAAATTAAAATTTTTAAAAATAAATTAAATCAACATTATATTCATTTCTACAATTTCTAAGAAATATCTGGAGAAATATCTTTTTTGTTTAATAATTTTTGGTTTATGTCTTGTTTTTAGTTAGGCAAATATATATTGTTTTTTTAGCAAATATATTGTTACTAGCTTTGTAACCCGTCATAAATGACGGAAGCAAAATAAATCCTAGTTTCTTTTTTTCTTTCATTAGATTCTTTATTCCGAAATTACAGTACTTATGTTTATATCACTTTTTATTTATTTTTATTTATGTTTATATTGGCCTAACACTAATCTTTTTTTTTTTTATATAACAGAAAAAGAAGTACCATACCAACAAATTTGTATAAAATGTAATATAAATGTATTTTTGTATGGTATACTCGTACTCGCTTCCATTTAGTTATAATTCGTTAGTTGGGTTCCATTTAGGATAAATTATACAGTATTAGCGTTATTGTGGCCTCTGGGAGAGCAAATTTAAAAATGGGATCTTATTTTCATATAAATTTTGTCTTTTGTATACTGTATAGGAATCTTATTTTGCTATATGAATAAACTGTTATTATGGTATTGTGTTATTTTTAAAAAAATATTCAAAATTTTGTATCTAAATTGGTAAAATTTACAAAAAATACAAAAACATTTTCATATATAATTTTCAATTTAAAAAAAACAATGTTTTATTATCCGATGTAGAAGTAGAGTTTATTATCCTATTCTACTTCTATCAAGTTCTATTGATTGAACAGTGAACCTGAACAGTGAAAATAAAATAATATTTTTGTAATGGAGCATACAGAACATACAGAATACAGATACAGCAAATATTAAAAAAAAACAAAAATAATTTTTTTTGAGTGAAGTGAATTACGCACACAATATTGACAAAAATTAAAGGTATAAGCAGGTATAAGTAGTATAATGTATAATATTATACAATTCAAATATGCTGATACACATGTATATTATTGTGTATAATTTTAAGTAATAAGAATAACCTTTAAGTGAATTATGTTTTTTTTTGTGTTAAATGCTGTTTGCCTTTTGGTTATTATACCATATTAAACTATTGATTAAATTTCTATTAGTCCTTATTAGTATAAATCAAAAAAATTGTTTGTTTTATTTATATTATTATTATTATTTTTTATTTTTCCTTATTATTTGCGAAGAAGACTAACATTAAATTAAAAAAATATAGTTCATGCAACCAATTTTTCCTGCAAAGGTTCAGTATGGTAGACAGGGGTTAAAAAAAAAGCACCAAAGCAATTTGTATATATATGCATTTGTATACATATGTAATTTGTATATGTGTTGGAGCGTTCCGTCGAACTTACAAACATCCAGATAAATGCAGAATAATATATATATAATAGTTAGTGATTATTGATTTTTTTTTAATTACACAAATTTACTAGCAAATAATAAATATTAATTTATTTTATTTTATTATTTTTATAATTAATTATTTTTACTATTAATTGTCTGAAATATATCTTGTTGATTATGTGGGTCTAGGTATATCTTAATATTGTTTACATTTTGACTTTTTTGAAACTTCAAAAATATCATTGTCAGGTTTGCACAAAAATCAAAGGGTTGTGAACGTGAATTTAACATAATTTAAGTGTGATTTATTTTTAACTATAGTTCCAAGTATAATTAGTTTTATATGCAAAAAAACAAATCGCACCTAAATTATGTTTATACTATAGTTAAGAACTCAATCATAGTTAACTCGGTAAATGCGAACATAGTATTAGATGGGTAAGAAAATGAAACGAAAAAAAAATTGAACAGAGCAAAAAAGAGTAATTATAATTTTGTTAACAAACAAACAAAAAAAAACACCACAGTATTCATTGAATCCATCCATGTAGATTATAGATATATATCAATAATTTTTCAAATCAAAGGTTCAAAATAAAAAATTTTGAAAAATTTAAACACATACAATCTCTAATGAATTTATACACGTACATTATTTCTTTCTACATCCCGCTATATAAAAATAATATTTTAAAAATTTGTATGGGATGAGACTACTTATTATATGTTTTTTTTATATAATGTACCATTCAGTACCTATGTATTAGTTTGTTACTCAATAACAGAAAGTATTTTAACACTTGTACTTATCACTGCACCTAACATTCTTTCCATAACATCTAATGACAAAATTTCTATCATTATTTGTATTTAATTTACCTTTTTCATTGATTGATTAAAACTACTTGTTGAACATATAAAAAGCAGATTCTAAATCATTAGTCTTGAATCATTGATGATGAACCATGGATTCAATATTGTATATATACAGTCTGAGCAAAAAAATTTATTTGGCTCAATTACGTAATCATTACAATAGTTAAATAGATCTATCGTATTATCTTCTTCTTATCTTCCTCTTGCATTAAAGCAAGAGGAGCCGCTTTGTAGCCATTTGTAATTGAGTCGGCAAACTCTTAAGATGTAGTGGTATACAAATGCCCTTCAAATGTTTCGGTTGTCTACTTGGGGTTTTTTTTTATGCATGGGACCCTGGAAATCATCAGCTGGGAGACATAATAAGTCCAGTGACTTTTTAAACAAACTGAACACATCACAAAAATTCTTCACGCTTGTTGAATTTGTCGAATTAGGACTACTCGATCGCTGATGATGTATTCTGCAATGTGTTTTTTTTTTGTTTTATCATATCTGCTGTATGGAGAATACGTTTTGCTTTAGTGTAGTGTAAAAAATTCAAATATGCATAACATATGCGAATATGAAATGTATTCATACCGCGTAACAAATACACAACACAAACTGCAATACGTAGTACAAAAAATCATTTAATATATATCTTTTAAATGATTTTCGCATTACATCGATGCTAATTTCGCAGTACAGAGTACGATATGTTAGGAAACGAAAAGAATTGTGTGAAAGTAGCAATACGCGGTTAGTAAGTAGTTTCAGCTCTAATATCTACTGGGTATGTTATCCTAAGCACATAAATCATTGTATAAAGACCATTTTAGTGCAACATAAACTAAATGTTTTGATTCTGTTATTTTAATGTTCCAATCGAAACAAGACAATTATATATGTACGTCGATTACAAATCTGACGTGGAGTTTAGTAGGGCTTATTGTGATTCGATAGCAAATCGAACCTCTTGGAAACTGATCGTTTATTGCATTTGTGATTATAGATCTGATACGCGGGTTAGGAAGGTTTTTTGTGATTAATCCTCTCTGATTTGGACTTTTAGAAGATTTGTTGTGATGCGATAGTGATTACCTCTTAGAAAATGGTTTATTGTAATTTTTCATAAAATTTTATTAACTGACGTTTTCTGAGATGTAAATAATAAAATCATAAATTTATATTGCACGTTGGATTGTGTCAGATTATCCCCAATATCTGTTTATTATAAGTACAAGACTTCTTTTCTTGCCGTTCCAACGAGAAGTAACAAATACTAATAATGTGTTTACAATATAACGATGTGACGAGCATTGATACAAATACCCTGAGTAGAACCAATCCAGACGATAAGATGTGACATGATACAACAACCACAAAACGAATCTCCACCCTTCTAAACCGATTTCTTAATAGATTTCTTGTCTTTACAAATTTCTCAAGTCCTTTAAATCGGTAAATACCTTACCGATCACTTTAGTCGATCTTAGCCTTATTATCAACTATGAGAACTGTCTGAAATATTATATTTCTAGTTAAATACCTAAAGTTAACCTGAATTAAATCATATTATTTATAAATTGACTATGATCTCAATTTATTTTTTTACAAAAATTTTTTGACTAATTATTCCTCCCAATCTTCTTAGATCAAAGCAATTATTCTGTCTTTGACATTTCAATGAAATTTTGTAATTAGTAAATTTTTTAAAAAAAATGCAAAATTGTCATTAAAATGACGCCAAAATATTGACAATTGTTAATTGTAAATCATTCCAATATAATTACTTTAATTTGTAATTTTATTGTCTCGAAAGTGAGTGGTTGGTTAGGCATTGTTGTAATCACAAAGATCAACCGACATCTTTTTTTTCTCTTTATTATACACAATAATTTGCATCTCAAAAATTATTCCAAAAAATAAAAATAAATAAATAAAAAAAGTCATTATTGCAACAAATTTACGATTACAATTATTGCACACATTGAAATGACAAGGTGAACAATTTACATAAGAATAAAAACAGAAAAATAAAAAGTTAACGACAAATTACCGTTGATTTTGAATTTTTTTTTGCACCGGCTCCTTTAACTCTTAAAAACATACAATTTACTTAAAAATAAAAAAAGAAACAACAAAAACACAGTAAAAATAATCGCGTTCTCATCATTAAATTACAAATCACTGTGATAATAATAATAATGATTGTGATAATGATGATGATAATCATGATAGTGTGATGATGAGGTTGATGATGATGGTGGTTATAATGATGGTAGCTTAAAATTTTGTGTTAACAAAATTACACTTAACTATATTTACGAATACTGAACATATTTAAAGTGTTGGTATCATTGATATTAGATTTGTCGTTTAATTATGATTGGAGTATTTTTACTACATTGTTCACTTATGTTATGTTATGTTAGAAAATATTGATTTAGAATTTCATATCTATATTTTAAAACAGTTTAAATTCTTTAAAATATTTTTTGTTTTAATGCTGCACCGTTTGATGATGCTCATAGCCAACTGATAAATAATTTGATTGAATTCAGGTTAATTTTAGGTAAATATTTAACTAGAAATATTATACTTTGGGCACCACTTCTATTTGATTATAAGGTTATTCAGATTGACTAAATTGATTGGTAAGGGTTTTAAAAGATTTGTGAAATTTGTTATGACAGGAAATCTATTAAGAAAGCAGTTTAATAGGGTTATGATTCGTTTTGTGGTTGTTTTATACCTGGACTGATCCCACTCAGAATATTTGAATCAATACTTGTCACATCATTATCTCAATGCTTGACACATCGTTATTGCATCGTTATCACATTTATCTGATTTCCTCAAGATCAGACTATAACTGTATAAAAATTGGTGGGTAATAAAAGAGACCGTAAGAATTCAACAATGGCCAAAGTTGGAGATGAACCTGAACAAAATCGTTTTAAAAATGTGAGTAAAAAATTGTCCAATTGTATAATACTGAGCAAATTGTTTCAAATTTTACAAATTTTGATAGTTTTCAATTATAAATGAACTTCGAAAACCAGTTTTGATTTATATCGGAAGTGTAACAGTTTCTAACTTCAGAATCACGAATTTAGTGTAGAAAAAAGCCAAAAGAAAAAAAATTACACCTACTGTGCTCTTCAGCAGTTTCAAATTCCAATTTATAGAATCGACAGTGTTCATTACTGATTATTTTAATTTTTTTTATAATGTATCGTATTACTAGAGCAAAATCATGATCGCTGAACGAAACGCTGAGAACAACAACTGTTGAAAGATTGGAATTAATGGATGGAGGACAGTTTGTTAGACGTTGATAGACCAGCACGAAAGAAAGTTGTAAACGAGATTAAGGCTCAATCTGTATTGTGGAATCAATAGATGATAATGATGATGATCATTGTATTTGCTTATAAGCCATACATAGTTATGTGAGTATGCAAATTTTCTAAGGTGTTTTTCCAGCAAATTCTGCTGGTATGATTGTATACCATCATATTTCATAATCATACGCACAACAATTCAATTTGAACCTTATCCGTTTTGATATGACTGTATCAATCAATTTTCGCTTAGACGTCTCATATATCCATACGAATTGGTTTATAAACGATTCAGTAATGATATTTGTATGTGAAGTCGTTATCATGGAAAAAAATACCTTACTTGGTTCACTGAGTTCTTGTATAATAACATATAAATTTACACTTGAGTTAGATAGTTTAGTTTAAAATGAAGTGACAACCACATCTACCTATTGCTGTTACAATATACCACTAGGGTTCATAACAATCCTATGCAATACAAACCACTAGTCACGTTAAATCTAATTTTAATATTAAATTAAAAATGGGACTCAAAATTGTAGACATAATTCGAAATTTCCAAATATTTATATTAATTCCAGTATCAGAAAATACTTCACAACATACAGGGGGTTTAGCTCACAACTCTACAATTACCTTTAATAATAGCAATGCATTAGTGCATATAATTTTTATAATTTTATAGCACTACAGTTTGGCGTTTTTCTATATATTCTATCAATTTTTGCAATCTAGGGAAATTAATCTCAAATTTTCAGTTTTTCAAGAATTGAATAATCCGAGTCGTGACATAAAAAAGACATAAGCATTGTATTTTCAGATTTATATGGAATAGCAATATCTAAATAGATACCTAATCTCATTGTTCATATCTCTTGTCTTGGTTTTATTTACTTATTTTTTTATGTTCTTGACAGCAATTTAGATATAGAATTAATTTTTCATGCTTAATTAAGTACGGTACTGCAAGTTTTTACTACAATATTTTTTCGAATATTTATTTATCAAATTTCTTTCTTATTAACTCATTAAATGTGAAAAACTGTTTCTATTTCCTTCTTGAATAGCGTAGTTCTTTTACTCTCAATTATTTTTGTTTGCCATTTTATTGTCAATTTATACATTTTGTATTTTTATTGTCATTATGTCCCAATGACCCCTACCATGTAACAAAAACGCATCTCAAAACTGTGCTGCCATTGAAAATATTTAAATTTGACGCTTTGACATTTATTTTTCTTTAAAATTTTTAAAATTGACATTTTACACATTTGTTTTTGTTTGTAAAATTGTAAACAATTGATAAATATTATAAAACATAATTTCAAAGACAAAATTTGTTAATATTCAAATATTATCTACATTGCTAATATGTAAATATTGTTGTCAATTTTATTTTGCATATTTGTAATAGCAAAATAGTATTCCATTTTGGATGGGAAAAATTTAAAAAAAAAGTATAATTAAAAACAGAACTTGCACCATGCACCATGCACCTATTTCCCCACCCAGTGAGTGAAAATGATTTGAATGTCATATGAACTGATTTTAATGTCATATTTTTATTTTGATATTATTAAAAGTATTCCCTTACAACAATTTATTTCTTAACTTAAACGGCAACACTTACTAATTTAATTTTTAAAATTTCTTGAGTCTTCATATTATCATCGAGTGAATGTGTTTCATATAAAACAATTCTTACTTTACTTCACATTTTTATTATTTTTCATCTTATTGCCATTTTCATATGGTATAGAGAAGATGCTGGCTGCGTGCGTTGGTGTTATTGAATTAATTTTATTTGATACTACTCTGGTGCTGGCTGCTATTTTTCTTGTCTTTTACAAATTCAATGGAAAATTCAATAATTTTTGGTTTTAAAGAAGTAATCTTGTTAATTATCTTCAAAATTTATGTTTCCATTTTTAGTTGTGTGTATATATATGTACCTTAAATCTTTACTCATATGATGTTGTTGTCGTCATGTCCCAATTTGCAAATTATTTTAAAAGGTAAACAAAATAGTAAGGAAAACAAAACAAAAAAAAAAAAAAAAATAAATCAAAAAATTTATTTGAATGCATTGCACTAATTTCATTTTGCACTCGCACTCACAATTTTTGGTGATCTTTTTTATTTTTGTTTTGTAATTGGCGTATAAAGAAATTCAATTGATCAGATATCTCCCAATGAGCACATTTGTGGAAGAGATAATAAATGCAGACAGATTAAATCACCACCTACTCGTAACCTAAATTTTTTCGAATTTTTTTATAGATTTTTTTTGCGCCTTTCTGGGAGTGTAAAGTTTTTTGTTTATATGTGTTTTGAAATTGGAGTGAGAATACCGACACAACAGTGTTGCACTGTATTGTACCGGAATGATTAATTGGGCGCCTCTCACATATAATAAAAGTTGGTTTTAAGGCGTTTTTATGGTTTTTTTTTTCTTCTCCAGATTGTATTTTAATTCTTTTTGGGCTTTTTTTATGCATTTTTAAATTTATAAAATACCAATTAGGTATTTAGGTTGTAATTGTTAAATAATAATCAATTATGGTAGTTAGGTATGTGATTAAAATTAAAGTAAGGCTACTGCTGTAATGATTTAAAAAGGATTTATTATAATTGGTAAACATTTTTTTTTTTTAGTAGGTTTTGTTTATCATCTTTTTACGAATTAGGAATTTAATAAAAATTATGCGAATTTAAGGTTGATGTGAAGTTTTGGGAATACATATTTTAAAAAAAAAAAATACAAATTTGGATATCGTTGAGGGGACATAGTTATTCAGTAACAAAATGTTTTCTACAAAAGTAGGTTTGTTGAAATGGGTTTATTTTGTTGAGTTTTTAATTTCTTCATTTGCGTTGTAGTCTAAATTAGACTTTGTTCACATGCATATTACACACTAGATTTCCTCAGTTAGTAATACTTGGTACGTGTTGGTGATGGCTTTCCCAGTAATCCTTTAGCTCGTCCCCTTTTTATATTTTGGTATTCTGTTTTCTGATATTTTTTGTTTATATCTGGCCCGGTGTAATTTATGTATTGCAAAAAACAGGTTCAAGACTTCAGGTTCATTTTATGAATCATTAAACTCATTGTTTAAACGTTTACGATGTTAGTATGGTCAGTACGTACTATACTGATCGAAAGAAAGCCATGCAGCTAAGCTATACATTTCTTTTGTTGCACCCAGAATGATGTAGGTAAGATAGAGAGACTCTTAAACATTTCCTTTTTAACTGTGCGGTACAGCTAGATTCCCATTTCGAACTCTACTAAACAATATAGAAGATATATCGGATGGAAAAATTATTACAAATTTAATTCGACTTCTTCATCCGCACACACATTTTATATCGAGTTCATATGAATAAATTCCTTTAAACCCTTAATAAAAGCAAGTGATTAACTCTAGTCTTAGCATCTCAAATGTATAATTTAGTGGAATTTTTTTTCTTCTAGAAACATTTACACCTATCTACCAACCATTACTGTAACGAGGTCTGTATTTGTGATGTTCTTGCATCAGGCGGAATTTGAGTTGATTTGTTGAGCTTTTTTTGAGTCAATTTGTTGAGTCTACTTCGATTAAATACATATGGTGGAACTTTTCATGCTCACAAATTATTTTAATACCGAAAATTTAAATTTGGGAGAGTATTGAGGAGACTGTTTAGATAATTTAGAAGATATTGTAACGAATATGCAAAATTGACCGAAAATAAGATTCCAACGAGCATAAGAGTATTAAAGTAAATAAATTTATTAAAAACTATTATTTAATTTATTTTCGGTCCTAACCTGTATATTTGTATTATTTTTGTTAACTGTTTTTGTTAAACAAATGTAGAGTATGCTGATTATTTATTCATAATTAAGAGCTTTTTTTTCCTTACTCCTCTTGGTAGCATAGAGTTTTTACTTGACATTTCCATCGTCCTCGTTTGCTAGTTGTTGTTATGATATAATTTATATTTCCGAGACAATGTCTAATTTGATTTTTAATCTGTTTATACTGTCTAAGAAGGGGCCTACTGTAGAAGATCACTTTGATAACTCTATCTGCGCTTACGTGGTAAGACGACTTCATAATTCCGAAAGATGTTGCTACAATATTATCCATCGCTGACATTAAGATGCCCGACGTTACTGTGTTTGCTGGGTACGTCATGTCATTATATTTTCTTTTAATTAAGAGATCTACATTGTTACAAAAGTTTCTATATTATACCGTTCACCCTGTAGTAATATACGGGTACAAGAATAGCATATGCCGTAATATCCTTTAATATTACTGCAATAGCATTTCCTAACCAGGTTGAGATAAATAAAAAGCAAGTTTGTCACTTGCTTATAATTATAAAGTCTATCTATGTTTACAAAAGCTTCTACATACCAATTTAAAATAATTAAACCTTTTCTTGATGACTTCTTAATTTTTGAAATAACAATTTTTAAATGTTTTCAACCATAATAAATTTAATATGAATGAAATTTGAAAACATTTTGATAGTCAACTCAAAACACTTGGAATGTTCCAAAACTACCGGCATATATTTTTGTTGTGTTATAAATTCCAATAAATAATTTTTTTCCTTAACATAACAGCGATTCTCATCGTATAACAAGTCAAAATTTTGTATTTTCGTATTTTCTTAGTAAATTACTTAAATTTATAATTTTTTTTTTTTTATAGATAATTAATAAACCAAATTCACTAATATTAATTTTAAATTTAATAAATTAATCATTGTAAATGAGAAGACATTATTAAAAATCTCCAAACATATTAATAAATATTATGTAAAATTGTTTCTGTTCTATAAAAATTTGAATTTACAGTACACAACCATATTATTGTATTCTAATAAATATCTATTATACCCTAAAAGCAAATGAAATAAAATCTAAACTTGTTTTGCACTGACTTCTAAATCAATTCTTAGAGAACTAGAACAATCAAATATAGTTTCACTTATTGACGGATGGCGGATCATAATAGAATGAAATTAGGAATGTCTTAGCCATTAAAATACTCTGAAATCAACTTTTTGCAGTTCCTTCATTTCTGTTTAGATTGATTTAATCAATTGTACATATTAGCTGGGTTTGGCTTAGTTGAGTTTAGTACTGATTTTGAGTTAGTAATTCCCTAAATTAATCAACTAAACCAATTAACTAAGTTAAAAATAATAGATTAATTACTTAAAGTATGGCATCGAAAAAGCACAAATAAATGCTAATAATTGGTTGTTACAAAGTAAGTGTTACTGCCATCTACCTACCTTTCTGTGACATCTCATTATCATTACAGCTAAAATGAGTTTGCAACTCTGGCTTCAAATTCAACCAAACCATCATTGGCAAAAAAAGAAGAAAAATTGTACACACTTAAGTAAACGTTCTACAATTCTAATGTAAATTGGAAGATAAAAAATCCATTTCATTGTAAAGTGAATAACAATATGTATAAGCTGATGGACAAATCATTGGCTATGGTATGAAATAAAAAAAAAAATTAGGTAACAATTTTCTGCGAATGTTTGTCAAGAGTTAGCAAACAACAGAACAAGTTCTTCTAGTACACGGATTTTTTAATTAATATTGATTGAAACAAAAATTAAAACGGTTTTAATTAAATCAATCCTAATTAAAATGTTTTAATTAATTCAATCCCAATTAATTAAAATCTATTCCCATATTCATTGAATTGAAACATTAGTCTTTTATTTCAATTGGTTGCGTTCTTCAAATTAAAAAATTTTTCGATAGTAGTATTAATTTTTTTTATTGACCTAAATTTAAATTTTTGTATTTAATTATATTCACAATTTATTTTTGGTTTTGATCTGCCCTATGTGTTTTTTTTTGCCCTTACTCCTCTTGGGAGCATAGGGCTTCCACTTGACATTTCCATTACTCGATTTCTACTATGGTGTCATTATTTCTGTTTCCGAGGTAATGTCTAATATCATTTTTAATCTGTTTGTACTGTCTAAGTATTGGTCTACTATAGAAGCATTAATAGGGATGTGTAAATAGGGATTATGGAATCTAAAGTAAATTTGTTTAGTTTGTGTTATAAGCTTGGGAAAACTTTTAACACAAAGATTTTGAGCTCATTGAACACTTTGTTTGCAGGCGTTGTTATCCATAAGATCAACCAAGCGTTGAAATATCTGCATTCACTTGACTCTTTCTTTCATCAGAGGTTTGAGTGAAGGGTTGATCCTGTGACATCCTCACTTATTGAAGTTTCTTCAATATTCTCGAGTCTCGACTATGACCTAGCTAGTGGAGTCATTAAAACTTTGTATTTAATTCAACAAAGTATAGAAATATAACGTCTGAGCAGCTCTACTCTGCTGAAACTTATAATCGCATATCCTTCAAATCAGTACTATCACTATATATAAATTTGGGAATAAAAAATCATTTATCATGTACTATTCTATTGCAAAAAAGTGGACCCATATATCTTGTTTATATTTTAAATCCGTTTCATAATACTGCATAATGATTGCTTATTTCTCAAATCGCAGTAGATGCGATATAAAATCAAATACTTTATAGATAGTAATTACCTACTCAACATTTTTTATTGCAATGATAAGTTTAAAAGTGGGCCAACTATTTCGTAATAGACTAGTACATGTATATATTTTGTATATATCCGTTAGTAAAAGTCAAATAAATACATTATGATGGCCGATATACATTTTTAGATATAGTTTAAGTAAATGACATTAGTTCTGTAGAATGTAATTTTTTTTTTGCTAAAATTTGCTAAATTTTTTTGCTAAATTTTGCTAACAATTTTTGGAAATCTATATTGGTATACCTACATATTAATTTATTTATTATTAAGTTTTTGTAATTTTTTGATTGAATCAAGAAAAAAAATGTCATCAGCACGTAAACAGTTTGAATACTTTCACCTCTTCTGAATACAGCGGATTTCATGAATGGTGAGGGAATTCTAAAACAATCTAGCTATATCAATTTCGATTATTGATATATATCGATACATATCGACTAATCCAAAAATGCTTTTCTTCACTAAAAAATATTAATGTTGTTTTGAACTTGAAGTATATTGAGCTCGATTTTCTGAAATAAAATTTGAATAGTTTGTATAAAATGTTGTTCTCATGCATGTTTAAATATACTCACTTTTTCTCTGTAAGAGTAAAGACCTTTCTCCATAAGATTATATTATTTACAAGTAAATATGGCCGAATCTATTTTAGTAAAACCTATTGAAAAACGCTTATCAAAATATGTACACAATAATTTACATAAACATTGTAATCTTTTCTTAGGCCTCTAAGATTCATTTTAATCATTCTTTGTTCGAATAAAATAAATTGAGGTCAATATTTATTTTTACAATAAATAATATTATTTTATTTTTATTTTTTTAAGTATCCATTAATATTTTTTTATGACAAATTTTTAATATTCCTAATTCAATTTTTATTATAAATAAAAATTCCAATATAATGCCACAAAACTTTTTCAAATGCATGCAAATCCAACAAAAATGCATCTAATCCCAAAAAAAAAAAAAAAAAAAAAAACAAAAATGGAAAACTTTCTACCGTGACAATTAATAAAAAACCAAATACAAGATATTAAAAAAAAAAAACTTATTTTACATTTCTAAATAATAAAAATTAACAAAAAAAACAAAAAATATATAAATAAATAAATAAATCTGGAAGTCGTAACGGAATTAATTGCCCAAATGTGGAGCTCATTCATTTTCTCCAAAAAAAAAAAAAAAATGTGTTTTATTTTATTGTTGTTTTACTTGTTTTTTATGTTCGAAAGTGACTTTTATTATATGTTTACTTAATTATAAGTTATATTTTTATATTTTTAATTTTATTTAAAATTTATAGATTGCTTCGAAATAGTGTCGTATATATAAATAATATGCATATAATATTGAAAGAGTCATTCATTTGTGTTGATTTCATGAAATTCAAAAGAATTTTTTTTTAACCATTATGATGTGTAGATGTTTTTAGTTCTGGATTGAAGGAAAGTTATGGAATGGTGTACCATGGATCCAAAAACAACAAAAAATACCACAAAAATAAATTTTCTATATATATATATATATATATATATTTTTTTTTGTATTTAAATGTGACATCTTGAAAATATTATTTTGTTATATTGAATAAAATGTAAAACAAAAAAAAAACAAACAAAGGTTGCCATCTGTTATGAATAGTTATCAGTAAAAGAAAAAACCTTAACAGTTTCGAAATGTGTTGATTTTGAACATACTTAGTTTGAATCTACATAATATCTAAAATGAAGAGAGATCGATATGCATAGGTATTTTGTGTATTAAAAGAGTCATTCAATTTAAAATTTATAGGTTTGAGTCCGAACTTAAATGTTGATATAAATTTAATGTAAAAACGAAAATTGAAGTTATCAATTGTGCCTTCTGTGGGCAATATGTAATCATGAAATTTAATGTGACATATTGACATTCAATTTTTCGATACGTATTGATTAGAAATTCAAGCTGATGAAGTATTTATTTATTTAATTTTATTAGTTGCTCTCAAGTGAGCTTATAAGCTTTTACAGAGTGTATAGTGGGTAAATATAGTATTATTATTATTATAAGGTAATATATTATGAATTAAGTGTAACAAAAAGAAAAAAAAAAGAATTTAAAAAAGTTAAAAATAGTAAGAAAAACATGATTGAATTTGTCTATTAAGTAAATATTGTAGAAATGATTTGATTTTAATAAAACAACTTAACATACAATAAATATGAAGTTTGCTAGATATAAATATTGAAATTAATATAATTTATAACACTATAATATATAATATTCAATTGTACAACCTGTTTCAAATATTAATTCTATACTACTTTCAGTTCTAAATACATACGTATACTTATTCCGAATTGTTAGACTTTTTTTAATATATCAATTCAAAGGGCTTTAAATCGATTACAAAAATTGTGTTTTTTCTTGTATTAAGCTTGAACATTATTAATTATTCCATTGCAAATGTCTTGTTCTATTGAAACCCAATTGTTCTTCAATGTTTTGATAGTCTAACATCACTGAATAACATTTATTTTGCGATATTCCGGGATTCGGAACACAAGATTATTCCAGACTTTGTTTCTACTTCTTATTCATCTGACGATATCAAAAATGTTGCACATATGCCTAATTTCATTGTTTGGAAGTAAGTCTCTAATGATAGTATATAAATATACTGTACATAAGTATTGTCATTTCTGCATAACGAAGTTGACTTTTTGCTGGTGTTAGTTTTTGTTCTCTGATGGCTGCTTTTATAACTAAATTCGGTTATTCACACATTCAGTTATTCTTGTGGCTTTGTTGGTATATGATTCTGACTTTCGTATTTCAATTCTTGATTTTCAGTTATTTCAACTTCCAAATAATATAATTTAAATCTTATAGCATGTGTAGCCATATCAATATGTTTTGGTTTTCTTACGAATATCATCATGTTGTATTGTATTGTTCATGTGTAGAAAAACTGATAGCAAATAACTTAACAAAAAAAAAGGAAATTTTCCAGAAGCAACTGGAATGGCCACTTCTATACCTAACAAGTCGCTTTGTCGACAAAATTTTTTATTTCTTCAGATAGTCTGTTTCCAACAAGTCTAAGTATTTAAGTTTAGTAGTTTTATGATTGATGATTTTTGTAACATGCTAAACGTTTTTGTATTATTATCACTCGCTCAAATCCAGCACTATCCAATGATTAAATCTTTGAAGTACATATATGCTGATTTTTCTGATAATTTCGATGTATAGATATAGCAAATATAGCATCTGTTAATCTGGCATTTAGTGATCGAAATTTTTGTCCAGGTGTACGTCGGTTTGGGAAAATTTTCCTAAATTATATGATACGCTCCCAATGAGTTTTTCAACCCATCCAACATTTTTTTTCAACTCTTGGTTCATGTCTATGCTAAATTAGCAATGCTAAGCTTAATTAACATTTATAGCAACGGCATGAATACCACAGTTTTTTTTTGCGAAATAAATTTAGCACAGGTACGTGTAGCTAGCTGAACTTTTTACGATATAAACGCCAAACATTACTACAAATGTCAAAATAAACTTGTTCCAAATGTCAAAAAATATAGTTCTGTTTTATTTTAATTATTTTAGTAATTATAAAAGAACCCAAAATAATTTTTAAAAGACAGTAAATATATATTTTTATAAGATTGTAAACAATTTGATTATTTAATATATTTATTTATGATTGTTAAAAATTAAATTTATTTAAATATATTTAATTTATTTTATTTTATCTAATGTAATACAGCATAATCTAAAATCTATATAAAATAATCTATAAAATAGAAATCATATATAAAATTCAATAGAATAGAAATGAAAAATAGGTTATGTTGTGTAAATCTCACATTTATTTTAATAATAAATACGTTTTGACATTTACAGCAACAAACTGTCTTAACTCTTAACCCATGCTAATTTTTGTGACATTTATAACAATCCTAATTTAAGACCGTCATAAACATAGCAATTTAATCATAAAAATTCATTAGCTGGCACCTCTGAAAAAAAGTAAATACACCTTAGTGTCTTACTTTTAAAATGTCATTTTTATGATAGAATCTTAAATTTTTCTCTAATTGTAAAAAATTTATTATAATTTTAAAGTGAGAAGCTGCAAAATATCTCAACAAACAAAATTTTGTTTCAATAGTTTCAGCATAAAAATCCAGATGACAGGTTCCATTTTTAGATTTTTTGTTGTTTTTTTTTTTCTTTTTGTTTTATAGTTTGTGTATTACTCTCGAGACAAAATGTATATTTTTAGGAAGAAATCATGCTGTGTGACGAAAAAAAAAAATAAAAATTACAAATGAACATAATGCAGTATTTGTCTTATGTAGTATAGCTATATACTTTTGAATTCCCCAACTTTTCAAATTATAGTGTAACTATATTTCTTTAGTTTATTCGTTTGTTTATTTGTTACTCTAAAATTTTAAGTTCAATCAACAAGAGATCAACAAGAGATTCAAAATAATTTTTTGTGTGTTATTGTCATTGTTGCATCAATTACTGTGTTGCATGCATCAAATGAATATACAATTTTTAAAAAAATTTGTTTTATTAAAATAGTAAAACAAAACAGAAAAAAAAAATAGAAAAAAATCTGTTCCTGTTCAATTTTTGGTTTTCATCTAAAATATTCTATTTTCGATGACATTTACATGTTTGATGTCTGAATGCAGAGCTGGCTCAGTTTGTGTATCTTACTTGTGTAAGTTTACAATACTAGGTGATAGTTGGTTATGTTTACAGTTATTTCAGGAAACAGCAAGTAGAAGTGGTTGTTAAATTGTACCTCATTGGTACCACTTCATGCAAATCATTATATTTAATCGGTAAATTGAAAAAAGTACGGTACAAATATTTGAATTTTATTTCAATATTATTTTTATATGATAGTTATTTAAAAAGAGACGTGGTGAAACTAATATATTTTTTCAAAAATTTTTAATGATCATTTAGACAATTTCAATTTAAAATTTCACTTCATCCATAAGTCGCTTAACATACAAAGTTTATCAAATTGTACATCAATGTACGAAAAATCTGTTTTTACTCGCCAGAATTAAACTTAGATTTAATTTTTTTATAATGTGGTATAAAATTTAATTATAAAGTTTAGTTATAATTATTTTAATTATGATGTGGTTGTTGTCTAAGGCAAATCAATAAAAAAATATATATATATATGTACTTCCAAGAACAAATTAAAATGATGAATATTATGGGGTTGTGGACTAAGATAAACCAGTACAAAAAAAACTTATATAGTATCAAGAATAAATTGAAATGATGAATATTAAATATGCGGTTGTTGTCTATGATAAATCAATAAAATAAAATTATGTATGTAGTGCCAAGAATAAATTAAAATTATGGAATTTGGAATCATAAATTTTTATCAAACTAGTAGGAAAAATACTAGTATCTATTAATAAGATTAGAAAGACAGCATGTTATCTTGAATTCTATTCCATTGTAATAATGACGGTATTAAAAATCAGGATCTCTTATATTCCCAAAAACTGTTAGGAGATTAAAGAAATCATAATCTACAAATCAGGCTAAGATTAATTAGATCTTCTGGTTGATTTGCTTGAGCAAATTATCAGAAAAATCTAGCGTTTTTAATAAACTAATTAAGATTATAAACTTGAATGTAAGAATGACCACATGTTTATGCTAAGGTTAATCAAATAAGGTGAGTTTTTTTGCAAAATTTTCCAGAAGAATATTATAATGTTAAGTAAATTAGTTATATATAAACTAAAATGTATCAATAACATGATTGTTTGTTTTTTTATTTTTATTGATCACTCTGAGAAGACAGAAAAGGGTTAAAATTGCATATTATTGTGGAATATGTCTAATAGAAGTAAAAGTATTATCATTACATTAAAATCTGTAAATTGAAAAAAATACGGTACAAATATTTGAATCTTTTCATAACCAATGTTTATTATTATTCTTTTGAATGATAGATTTGTTAGAGGAGACGTAGCGAAAGTAATAAATTTTTTCAAAAATTTTTAATGATCAATTAGACAATTTCAATTTCAAATTTCACTCCACCCATATGTCACTTAACATACAAAATTTATTAAATTGTACACCAGTGTACGAAGATTCTGTTTTTTCTCGCCAGAATTAAATTTAAATCTAATATTTTTTTTTTTAAAAGAAATTATTACGTATGTGGTTGTTGTCTAAGATAAATCAATTAAAAAAAAATTATATAAGTAGTACCAAAAATAAATTGAAATTATTGAAAATAATTCATAATTAAATTGAGTACAATTTGTTATCAAACTTCCACGAAATTATTGAATAATTATTTAAAAAATGCATTTGACAACGAGAAAAATGTATAAAAATACAAAGAAAGTTAATAGAATTGATATACAAAGACAAGAAAAATTCTAATTGCAACCCTGTCATTGCATAATCTGAACTCTTGTGAAATGAAATGAATTGAAATGAAGAAAGATTATGATGAAATGAACTTCTGTTGCATATGATGGGATTTACTTCAGACAAGTGTAAATATTTACATCCTGTTCTCTTCTTTGGAATTTGTTAATTTTCAGAATTGAAATAAATTAAAAATGTTTATATATATATATATATATAAATCTTAAATAATTTTTTTTATATAAATTGGTGTAGTTGCACTTTCTTTTTTAGAAACAAGGGGTGAGGAAGGTAGATGAGGAGAGTATATTAATCTTGTACTGAATAATATCAGGGCGGTTCAAAATATAGTTGTGATGATAACTTTTATGACTTGATTACGACTTCATTTTTCTTATTTTTTTTTTTTTTTTTTTTTTATTGTAAATTTTATTTTTATGATCGGGCTCTTTAAATTCTTCAAAAGAAAAATGAATTGTAGTTTAAGATCTTATTTAGGTAAATGGAAATTTATGTTAATATTTTGTTAATAATGTGGAGAAGGGAGGGAATATATAACAAACATATTGAAATAATGAATCTTAACAGAATTTTTTTCTTTGTTTTTCTGTTTTTTTTTTTTTATAGAGATCATAAATAAATTTAAAATTAAATTTTTATGATCAAAGATATTAGATTGTTAATATAAAATATTTTTTATAAATTATTTGAACTTGTCAACCGCCAGTGTATATTGATGTAAATTTATATTGTTTTTTTTTTTTTTTTTTTTTTTGTTTTCTGTGTAAATTTGAATATGACTCCAATTACAATTATTGTTTGTGATCTTTAATTTTAAATATATGTATAAAACTTTTGAAGTAAAATATATAATTTTATTTTTTGAAAGTAAGTAAATAAAATGAATTGGGTAGGGTATATGTGAAGTCAAAACTAGAGTAGGAAATTGTTCTGACGTTAGTTTATTAGTTTGAATGGAATGGGGGTGGTATGGATAATTATTTTCTTTGCAGATTGAGTTTTTCATTGCCTTGAGCTTGTTTTACTAAATAAACTAGGATATATTTGTTACAAATAATGATATTATCATTTTGAAGTACAGAGTGATGAGCCTTAGGCTCAAATAGTGCATTGTGGATGATGCTTTGTGTTTAGCGGTTCATGGAACATTGTGATGGTACATTGTACACGATTCACGTTGCGTTAATTGTTTTGAACGAAGTATTTTACATGGTGCATTGAACATAGTGCACCGTGCATGGTGCATTAAACGTTGTAATTATGTGGAATGAATAGTAAATCTATATTTCTCAAAGGGATTTTCCATCTTTAAATTCAATCATTACAATTAATTTTTATTTCTCTTTAGTTTGAACCACAGAGTGATGAGTTTTAGTTATATATGGTGGTTGCATGATACACTCATACATGATTATGCAAAAAATGATAAAAAACTTGATTTGTGTATGATAAAATTTTGAAAATTGTAAAAAAAATTTGATTTAAAATTGATTTGAATTCACATTTTTTAGTTTTAATTTAATTTATTTAATTCATAAAATATAGCTCTATGCCTCTATGATAATAAAATATAGCCAACAACCCCTTTCTAGTTTCAATGTACTCAATTGGAAAATGTTGAGTTGACTTTTTTTTTAAATTTTTTGTAAGAACGTATTATTAGATTGGACTTGAAACCAGTACCTACATAAAGCAAATTTTATAAAACTTAATTTTTTAGCAAATTCTATGCTATTGATATGATTCAGATAATAATGAAATATGATGACAAATTGTTGATAGCACCTAGCGATAAAAGTAGAAATAAACCCATCCAAGATATTTGAGGTAAAAGTGAACGAGTTTCGTAAATATGAATTCCATAATGGGTACATGCAAACCAGGCTTTAAACAATATATTGTTAGGTCTGAGCATTATGATTGACTATACCTTCTATCTTGACTACGTAATATTTTTTGTTTTCGTGACCATTATTAGGATTGAATTTTGAATGATTTTTATAATTCACAAATTGTTTTTTATCATTTCGATATAATTTATATGGTCAATAAAATTTTAAAATCACGATACGTATTCTATATAGTTTTTATACTAAAAATCCTTCTGAGCAGAGATCAAGTGCTGACGTTAATTATGACTCTTATTGTGAAGGGTCAGCTTTCAATAAATATCTAAGAGGCTTCAGCAGATATTCAAAATTTATATTGTGATTATCAGTGTTGTTAGCAAACTACTGATCAATTGTGAATACTGACAAAAATTGGTATTGTGAATGTCAGTAAGAGTCAGTTTTTCTGACATTTTAAAGCAATTTTTTTCAGTTGCAAAAACCAACGACATTTTTTAATGACAACAAATTTTAAAATTTTAACTGTCAAAAAAAACGTCAATTTTCTCAGTATTGACAATAGAATAAAATTTTGTCAGTGATATTGTCAATACTAAATAAAATCTCAACTGATAACATTTCTCAGTTGTCAGTCAACGAAAAACTGAATATCGTAATAAGGGCCTGTAATTGATCACAATTTTTTAATTTATCAACTACAGTTCCAAACAATGTTCAAACTACTACACTAACAAAACTTATAACTTTTATGATTAATCATAAAAGAATTTGTTGTATTTTGAATGATTTGTTTTGAATACAATGCAATTACCAGTAACCAACGTAGCTAATAAAATTTCATTTCATTAAAAAAATGTCATTTAAAAATGAAATTGTAATAAAAAAAATACTTAGTTTTTTTTTTTTTAAATCTGGAATTTTCGATAATAATTTTATCACTACATTCTTGATACACATCATAACAACATCATAACAACCAAAAAACAACAAAAACAAAATATTAAAAAATTTATTACTGTAATAAAAATAACAGAATTTTTCTTTTTTAAAAAAATAATTTAAAATTTGCATAATAGATTTTTTTTTGTAAAATTTGTTACGTCATTCAATATTGAAAATTTATTTTTTAAACTATTTGAAAATTTATACTTCTTTTCTGTATTAATGAAATAATATCTACTTTGCCCTCTCTATTTGATTTCCATTAGAAGATCAATCTGAGTTGTTATATCGATATTTGGAGTTCCGAATATGTATTCTAGTAATTAACCGATTACTACTTAGATGTATATATATATATATATATATATATATATATTTTATAATATATCTTATTAATAAATAACTAATATTATCAGTTCTGAGCAGATCTGGAAAAATTTATTGACCAGTTGCTTCCATTAATGGTAATTTTTTTATTTAAATATAAACGAAAAGTGATTCGACATGAAACTGAAATGAGTAATTTTACTTCAAAAGGTGTTAAAAAGTTTGTATTTTGACAAACGTTTTATTTGTTTGATTTTGAGAACAACACAGTGTTGTATGATGTAATTTTGAGAATTTTCATTCATGAAATTTTAAATAGAATTAAGTAATTTTTTGTTGTTATTCTTTTAAACTTAAATCCTAAATTATAAAAACAGGAATTATTACATCTATATACATGACACCGTGCTCATTATGTATTCAAATTGACACTTTTAATAAATACTTAACTATATCAGTTCTATGGACCTACGAGAAGCGACCAGATCAATGAATATATACTTCACTTCCCACCAAATTTTATTGAACATGTCTCTCATGTCATCTAATGTAAATATTTAAAAAAGCTCGATTTATTAATTAATATTGATACATAGACATTTTATGTCACCATTGTATCCATAAATATTATTATTATTATTTGTGTTAACAAACAAAATATTTTTAGGAAATTGTTTCGTTCATCATAACACTATTAGAACTCATCAGTAGGTATTTTTAGTGTTAGACTGCCTATACAACTCCTATTTTCATTTTGATTGATTTTATAACTTATTAGAAGATGTCAATAGTACATCTGTGAGTTATAAAAATCAACCAAAATTTCAATGTAAAATGCTATTTTTATTAAATAAATTTATGTGATTATAAATTTTTTTAAATGTCAAATATTAAATGCTAAATATTGGGCTTTATTTTGAGCAGCGCATCGCGTACAATTGATTAGAAGTCAAGAAAAAACTAACGCGAGGTAGGGAGCTGGAAGAGGTCATTAGAAAATTGGCATAATCGTTTTTTGAATATACATACTTTTCTATTGTAAAAAAGTTGGCCCCACATTTAAACTTGTCATAACAACAAAAAATGTTCTGTAAGTCTAATTAATATCGATAAAAGTTTTGGTTTTATATCATATTTCCTGAGAAAAATTTAAAAAAATTAGAAATCATTTAGCCAGTACTGAAACGGTATTAAAATACAAACAAAGTATGATGGACCAATTTTTTTTTGCAATAGGGTACTATAATACTCCAACAAATAAGTGATATAAAAATACCAAGACATGCTTTAAATGCCAAACGCATAGACTATAATAGGCGAAGAAAACAAGAATGCGAGCTAAGATGGGTCATTCAATAATTGAAAAAAAAAATGTCTTGCTAATTCTGTTAATTTCATTACTGTCGAAGAAAATTGCAATTTCGATTCCAAATGACTCAACTGTGAAGTAATAATAAATTAAATGGCATGGTGGAGCGAAAAATTAACAAAAAATGTTCATCAACATCACATCAAGCTGATTTTAGATCAAATCTACATATAGATAATAAAACATAGATCTAGATTGTTCATTAAATACAAAAGAAGAACTGGATGGTACTTACAAAAGCTATTGAAGCCATATGACATAGAATAAAATAATATAAAGTTTGAGACAGTATTATTCTGAATATAATAACATGATCTGACTATCCTCATTTTAAATCCTAATTGTTTAACTTTTGAGTTTGATTATTTTTTTTATTAAAATATTTAATTTTTTTATCTAAATTTATTTTAATTCTCTTTCAAATTAATTTAACTCTGTTTTTTTTTTCACAAATCGAATTTGAAATTGGATTTTGATTTAAAACCGAGTTTATTAATCTAACTTCTAAATTAATATAAGTCGATAATGTCAGTATATGTAAACTATATTTTGGAATAAATAAAAATTAAATTAAATTAATTATTAATTTAGTTCTTAAATTTCAAAATAAAACCGAAAAATTTGCTATAATTTGAAAGAACTGTTATACATTACATTATTGACACTATAAGCGCCTCTGTGATCAAATAAAGTAACTACAAAGGTATTTTTTTTGTATCGAAAGATATGTAGTAATTCCAGAAGGACATCAAGGGCTATAGTCGCGTATGCGTCTTGGTAGTGTGGGAATTGAATTCAATAAAGCCCATCTATTTTTTTTCCGTTATAACTGGTCTACGTTAAACCGAATGACTTTTTTTTCGTAAATTTTTTTATCGCGTGTTTAGGGAAATTATTATAGTTAAATACTATTACGTGAAGGATTGTTATCAACATATTAATTTCCGTGTAGGAACCTTATCATTATGATATTTCCCGTGAACGAAATAGCCATAGTAATTGTTTTCGTGTGGGAAGATTGTTTACGTACCATGGTGCTTTAGCTATACTACGGAGCACTTTATTTTGAAATTTGTGCATCATATCGATGTTGGTTTTCTTTGCACAGTCCCATAATTTGATACTGTACGTCCACACAGGTTTTAATATCTTTATATATTAAATTAGTTTAGTATTGTTTTTTGTACTTATAACGTCTAAGTAACAAGTAAAATTTTTTGTGTCTCATAATTCAATTTAAATAATAAAAAAAGCTATAAATTTCGGATTGTTGTTGTTTTATTTACATGTTATTATTCTAAATTTAAAATCTAAAATCCGAAAAAGTAGCTTTTTATTAGTTGTAAATTTTCGAAGGTCAAAATTTAATAATCTGGAATAATTGATACTTAAGTATATTCTATTAATTTTACTTACTTACTTGCTGGGCGCTTGAAGGTTTTGGTCCTGACGAAAAATTGTCCTCCACTGACTTTGGTCACGAACGTAATCACTCCAGTTGGTGTTTTGAAGTTTTTTCATATTTATTAGTTTTATTAATTAATTTATTAATTCTATATTTATTTAATAGAAAATACTCGTACATTTGTATTAGTAATAGGTTTTACCGAATTGAATTTTGATTGATTTTTATAACTCACAGATTGTTTTTTCACAAATATTATCGATATAAGTTATAATGGTTATTATTGTAGTTTTTACACTACAACGCCTACTGATGATTTCAAGTAGTGTTAGATGAAATAAATACTTCTTTCAGCATAGTACTTACCTAAACAGTAAAGTTATAGTAAACTGTCAATTACTTGGTTAGATACTCCTTAAAGTAAATTTTTTCTAATTGAATGTTTTTTTATAAATTTTATTATTTATTCAACTGTCAAAATTTCTTTAAGAAATAATTGTTGAATATATCACCCATATTCTTGAAGATTCATCGCGTCAGTGTTGAAAAATTCACCCGCTCCCACGTCCAAATAAATCTGTATTTCTAGAAGACTTATTAAAAATATCGTTATGTTGGTAGTCAACATAACGAATATGGGTGTATATTTCTGACCGCAATTTTAATTTCGATACAACTACTGCCATCTATGGGAAAATAGAATATTAACTCATTTTAGTTTCGAACTGAGAACCACTTTCAAAACAGAAATATTTTTACTCTAATAATATTTTTACTTTTCTTACATAGAGTTTGAATGGAAGAAATAATTGCATTTTTAGTATGAGTACCGGTCTGTAAGAATGTAATAATTGAATTACAAGCATATGTAATAGGTTTTTCAAAATAATTTATTATTCAACCCTTCACTGTATAGGCTATAAGAAAAACCAGTTTAAACTGAAATATTTCGTATTAGATATCCATAATGATGATGAAGTAAATTAAAGTCTTATATAGTCTATTACTCAATTAGATCACACATGTTACAATTTGTTTTAAAAATATGAATCACAACAATATTCATTGATTTTGTAAATTTTCGATTGGGAAATTAATTTTTTATCAAATTACAATTTGATAGGGAAAGAGTTAATGTTAGACGTGTCATATCTTGGTGTCTCTGTATCTCATCTCTGTATCATCATTGATATCTTCACTGCCCCTCGATTGTACATTGGTATTTTTAATAACAGTCAAAGCTTGAAATGTTTGAATGTGTGTGTTAAAATTTAATTTTAAATTTGTGTTCCAGAGATAAACATCAGAAAACCATACAATGTACAACCACATATTTTTATTACTCTTTTGTATGTATGTATTAGTAAAAACTGCTGGAATATACCAAACATTTTGTGAGTTTTTTAAAGTAACACGTAATGCTATTATTTCAAAAAAATTTCTTATGTTTTCGGATCTAAAAGTGTGTGAGGGAAATACCAATGTACAGAGATTCATAGAAAACTTCTACGTTGTTAAATTTATGCCTTCGCTTATGATAACTGCGCAGACTCTCTAAAATATTAGTAGTAATATTATTCCGATCAAATACAATCATCCTTGATGAGAAAATACTGACAATAATGTCCCTCCGCATTAAAGATTTCCATCACAGAAAAATCTTTACTGTCAGATTTCTTAAAATATCTCTTATTCAATTTGTTGCATCTTAACAATTTAGAAATATTTATTAGCCTCAATTAAATTCAAATTTTAAATTGAAATTTCGATAATAAAACTGTCAAATTGCAAATTGCAATAAAATTTTGAAATTTTCTACTTTTTTTTTTTTTTTTTTGTTTTTGTTTAATTCAAATTTATTTTGTTGCAAAATATTCCCAAAAATAAATTCAAATTTTCCAATAATTTTATGTCAATGAGTTTTTGTTGTTGTTTTTGTAGAATATCCGCCTTTATTATTCATCAATTTATTTACTAGCAATTATTATTAAGTAATATCAACAACTCCTATGTAATGTGATGCAATATTATAGAGTTGATTGACCCAAATTGAGTTTTAATAATCATGTCAATTTTAATAAATTTCAATGTCTACAGAAATTATTATTTTTTTATATATATATATATTATATACATATACTTTTAATTGAGAATTTTGTAATTGAGAGCCTGATTTTATTTGAAGTTAGAGATTCAATGTTTTGACAAAAAAAAAATAAACATATATTATAAGCAGCGAAGTTAGTCAAATATCAGATTCAAAAAATTAAAGATCGATCTTTAATTCTGTAATGAAATTTGAAAGAGACATAAAAGAAAATCTTTGTTTAAGAAAATTTTATTTTGTTGTTGTTGTAATTATGTTATAATAAACTCCATTTGTTTTTATCTCCAATTTTAATATTTATTTTGTGTTTTTCGTCGCCCGATATTATAACCTTGTCCCAATTTCCTTCTTGTAAGAGTTTTTTTTTTCTTAATTTTAATATAACGGTAATAATTAAATAATTTATAAATATTATAGAACAGTGTTACCGTTTTGGGAGTGATGAAAATTGTTTGAGTGTTGGATATGTTGGATATATTTTCTTTTCTATGTTTCTAACCCTCTTGTCAACAAACTAAATTGGAAGGTGGTATGCATTTCACAAATACATAGATAAGAGTAATAAAAATTTGTGTTAGCTTCAGAATTAATAAATTAAAAATTAAAATCGAAATGAGAAATATTCACTAATCCATAGATAACGATCTAAGTGTTAACTGTTGACATTCAACGGTGTAATAGCAAGCTGATGGAGTATTGATCTGCGTTTACGATGACTGTCGATATCGTCTAATAAACGATGCGCTTTGCTAATATCATGACAACAGTAAATTATAATCATATTTAGCATTAAAGTAATTATATTGAAGCACCAATCGCTAACTGTTATGTAATGTGTCTGCTGTTAGCAAGCTCAAGGTTACACAGTATATATATATTGTTACCACAAAGGGTATATTTCTCAATCTTATATGATCTAGGATTTAATCACTCTCTATAATCAATTTCAATTTCTATTTCAATTTATTTTGATCCAGAATTACGGGATGTGGTCACAACCGATATACTACATAAAACACCAGGCCGTTGTCAAGTTTACCAATGTTTGAATTTCTTTCCTTGAATTTTTTATGTAAAAAAAAACTTGAATGTTTTCTTTTACGGTATCATCATTCCGAGGTCCTCATTGTTACATAGCTTAGATAAGTATAGTGAAATTTGTGTATCGGTGGAAGGAGTAGAGGAGAGGCAAGAAGAATAAAATCAAATCACAATCAAATATAGAACTTATTTTGTTTGAATACTTAATTGTTCGTTCACGCTTGATTGTTTGCAAGAATACAAGCACAAACAAACAGTTCGTGAGCACAATAAACTGTTTGAACTGTTTAATGCTAAAGTGCTTGATTAAAAACAGCTTGTTTAATCTGTTTGATTTTTTTCTATATTTAAAAAAATATGTATACAATAAAAGAATATGTATCGTAGTATTGTCAGTAAATAGAATATTATTTTAGCGTTTTACGAATAAAATAAATTTCTATGTATATATATACATAATATTATGTAATTAACGTTATGTGATTAATTATTAATGCAGAAATGCCCAAAATCCTAGAACCTCTCACCTACACACAGCTGAATGGACGAACATCTGTAATATGCAAAGTAGCGCCTGTCCCTTATAAAATTTTACTTTTTTGCTTAAATTTTTTTTTATTTAATATGTTATAACTCACTTCAAATTTTAGAATTCAATTTTGAAAAATTTTCTGTTACCGCAAAATAAATTTGTGGAGTAAATTTTATTTCTGATCACACAGTTTATTTAAATTTTTTGTATGGCGCAGTAATATCGTTTTATTAAGCATAATTATTTTTGCTCTGATTTTAATTTACTAAGATGACATAACGATGCTTATGAGTCTCAATTGGTCTCTATTTTAGTCAGTTGTTCTTCATAGTTTTGGTATAGGTCAAACATGAGCTATAATTGCCTTAGACTATTTTATTTTTTCTTAAACTTTAGCTTAGTCTACTTCTGCTACATGTAACATTGAATTGAAAGACCAAAGCTGTTGTATCCGGACATTTTAATTGAATAGATAACTTAAAATAATAATTATATTATCATAGGTGATGGTAAATCATAAATCCAATAACATAAAGCCAAACAAAGTAATTACTTGCATTTTTGATTGTAGTGTTAAATTTTTTTCTACACTGTTAACTAACAATAATGTTATAAATTATACGAATATAAAACCAGCCTCAATTATAATATTATAATATAATATCAATAATATTATTACACTCTTATATATTTATATAAAACAACTTTAATATTATTATTACACTTAGTATATCAAATATCAATTTTTAGTACAAATACTCTAAATAAAATTAAACGACAACTCTGCATTACTGTAATCAACTCAGTAACTACAAATTCGTTGTTAGTAATTCTCTTTTTTTCTGCTTTTTATTTTATTTTTATTTTTTGCATATTTTGTTTTGTGTTCGATTCGAATATTAAAAATAAATTAATTGACAACAACAGTAATGCAGTACGTAACGTAACCTACAATGTACCAAGAATGCTGTGCTACTGTGTGGTCGGGTTGTTATTATGATTAATTTTTTTTTTTGTTTATTAAAAAATTGACGAAATATGAATAATTGTTTCTATTGATATAAATAAAAATTAAAAATAAAAAAAAAATCATGATTGAAACATATGTTTAAATATGGCGGACAACATAATTTTTTGTGTTTTAATTTTTTAATTTTAACAAATCAAATTTTAGCATTTTCTAAACAGTGTTATCGTGATTAATCGATCGTTTATGAAATTTTGAAAACAGTAATAAGAACAAAAATTTAACTGAGTTGACTTGACGCAACGAAATTTAATATGCAATATATATTGCAATGCTAATAGTGAGAGAGAGAGAGAAAAAATCAATAGATAACTATATTAGTATATTAAGTTTCTCTATAGATTAAAATACAGTTGTAGGTAGATTCGGAAAGTGAATACGTATAAATTTATTTGTTCTCAACTTTACTGCAGTGCCCCAGAACTAAAACTTTAGTACAAAGTTACAACAATTCTAATCGATAGAAGCGCAAAAACAAAATCCAATTCATCGATGTGGCAATAGCAAGCATGTTTTCAAATCTCGTGAGAGATAATCTCCTCTTCTACAAGACGATAGACAGGTGTGAACAGCACTAACTAGAATAACAACTGATGTATTTAACTACATTTTCAGAATCACAATGAATCCCAACAACACCGAAAAGCTCTGAAAGAAAGTAGAAAAAACGAAAGAAAATTCAAATATCCATTTCAAATAAATTTAATTCACTAAAATTTAGAGGTTCAGTCAATTTGGGATAATATAGATTAGACCCATTGAAGCATCTGAAGTTAAATAAAATTCGATAAATGAAATATTTCGAGTGCATGCCTCAACTGAGATCTCCAAATACATTCTCTATAGAAAGGTACATCGTAATAAACCGAATGAGACGATCTAGATTATAATTATTTAATGATGTAAACGTAGTTATTACAACAGAGTGAAGAGTAGCTTCCATTGAATAGAAACATGAAATTGGAGGATAATAGAATACACCAATATTCTATTTGAGCTATAGCGCCAGCTCAACAAGACGAAATATATATACGAAGAGGTATTAATGGGATGTTACGACTTACTTTGTTTCCGTATTTTTTTAATACTAATATAAAAGCAGAAAAGCAGCATAACAAAACTATTAGACTAGACGCACACATGCAATTTTTAGTTGCGCAACTGTTTGATTGCACGTTTTTGCTTTTTTCTGTATACATATGAAATATTTAAGTATATGGTGAGCGGGTCAAGTGTCTGTGGATGATTATTTTTTGATTGTTTGTTAAATGTTGGTCCCACCATGTTTCTGACAAAAATTAGTCATATCATATCATAAATAATTCGTAAACCTATATTCTTGCAGTTGAAAAGTTTGAGGTTAAACTGAAAATTCAATTTAAATGTGATAAAATAGAAAAACATATAGACCATATTTCGCCACCCCTTAATTTTTTTGTTTTAATAAAATTTCATTAAAAACTTATTAAATTATTTTTTGCCGGGTTTCATTCATATGCAAAATATTGCCATTTTGAAAATTTTTACTAAATGTTAAGAAATTGAATAAATCAATAACCATGTTGGGCGGTGTGTTAATAAAAAACGGATGTAAGTTAGTGAGTGTAGTTTACTAGAATTTTTTTTTTTTTTTTAATTATTTTAATTAAATTTGACACTAGTTTCAGTGCATAAATATTTTGAAAACAACCTTTTAATCATATTTTTAAAATAGGTGTATCAAGTGTTAAAACAAAATGTCCCACCTAATCATAATTAATCTTGTTTTAAATTAGATTATTTTTACAGGCAAAGATGAAAAAATATCATAGGCGAATATTCAAATTTTTCATCACATTTTCATTTAAATTTAACCCATTTGTGGCCCATTTAGTTGACATTTTATTTTTTTTTTTTATTTATTTTGTGCTTAGAAAAGTTGAATTAGTTGTAATGCAAATAAAGTTCGAAAATAAAATAAAAAAAAAACATGAAAATTTTTTCTTTAAAGTTGATTCCAGATTTGTGATTATATTTTGCTTGTTGGTTTTTTAGTCTGTTGTAAGACTGTAACCTACGATAAAAAAAAATATATCATGTTAAATGGCGCATACCAGTCCACCCACTTGCATATTTTTTTTTTTTTTTGTTTTTCTCTGTTGTTGTTGTCGTTGTACTAATAAATAAATAAAAAAAAAACAATAAAAAATAAAACTCTAGATTTAGAAACAGAAAATATTACTGTTGTATACTATTAATGTATATATATATATATTGGAATAATTGTTCAGAACCGTTAACAGTTAAAATAAATCTATAGATTTAATTATTATTTAAATACCAGTAGAACGAATTAAAATCGAGTTAAAGGTTTCGTTAAAGGTGACATTCGATGACAAAAATGGAAACTATGAAATGGAAATTTTTTTTTTTTTGGTTTTGCAATTTTTGTTGTTGTTGTTGTTGTTTTTGTTTTTTATATATGTTATCCCCAGAGTTCAAATATGTGATAAAATTGGAATTGCTCTAGAAAATTATTCAGGTTTTTTGTTTTGTTTTTTTTTTTTTTGTTTTTGGAGCTCTCTGTACACAGATTATTATTGGTAATCTCATATTAAAGTCGCGATTTTTATATTACCATAAATGAAATCTTGACTAGTCCTATTGTTTAGTAGAGTACAAGTATTTAAAAAAAAATTGTTTTTTTTTTTTTGTTTTTTCTATGAGTTAATTTAATTTCGCTCACACTATGATGTATGAATATTAAAAAGGGTGGTGGTGGTGGTGGTGGTGGTGGTGGTTTTTGTTGTGGTGACGCTACAAAATCTATGACATTTTATATGTACAAAAACCAGTGTGAAACAATGTTGAATTGAGTAGGTGACTTGACTTAAATAAGTTTTTGTTTATTTATGTTTTGGTATAAAATTGCATTTATTTAGTTTGATCTGCATTATGATCCCCATTATTAAAGATTATGGTGTTTAGATTTGCTTTGTAATGGACAAATAAAAAATAAATAAATAAATACATAGTTTGAAGAATAAATAATAGTATTAAGTATATATGAATGGGAGTTATATTGTTTTTGTTTCTCAATTTTTTTAAAATATATTTATTTACATTTCGTATTGTATGCAGAATTCTATGGATTTTGTTTTTGGAAGTGATCTCAACTTATAAAGGCTATAGTTATTGGCTATATCAAATGTCACTCACTATGAATAATCAAAGTGAAAATTTTTAACAGATTAAATTTCAAGTACATTCTTAAAAATTAATAAATTGATTATTTGATGATAGAAAATGGGTTTGTATTTGACAAATTTGATCAAGAACTCTATCAAGCATGGAAAAAGTGCAATTCAGTGTGCAATCATGTTTTCACAATCCATTTATTCGATTTTATATTAAACGTTTGTCTAAAATGCAGTTACAATTTCTGGTTTGTGTGTTTGAGCTTAGAAATCGGCATATTCTTGGCATGGTGTAATGTATTATCATTCTCCATTTTCCAGTTACCTTGCATGTTAGTGTATATTAGGTTTACCAATCTTGTTATTCTAATAACCAAAATTTGGCTAACAGACACCTTAGCTAAGAATATGGCTCAACCAATAATCATGATAACTCCAATAGCAGTTGCAACTTCTTTACTACATTTTAATCCCAAACCAACATATGACCATTGTAATAACCAATTGCAAGAAATGCCTTAAATCTAGTATGTGGACCATCACGTGTTTGATTCTGAACAGACATAATTTTTTTATACTTCATCTTTTAATGATGCACACAAAAAGTAACCAATGATCTCAAACCCTTTAATTGGTAATGATCACAAATAAATTTCTTCTAAGATACGAATTTTGCCTGCCATCACGAACTAAACGACCCAATATGGTAACTGGATTCCATTTTTTAGAATTTCCCGACGATTACAGCCTCTATCACGTTCGTGACCATTTCCTTGGCCTCCACGACCACGTCCGGGCCAAACCCTCTTTGAAACCACCACTGGATGGAGCTGCGTCAGAATAATGATATGGCTTATCGCTGGTCATTGTCCATTTAAAACATGCATCTGTTCAAGATTAGTAAGAAGAAGAGGAATCACCCTCCTGCATTCTAATTATTTGCGACGAACGCTATAGCTTGCAAAAGATAAATATTTTCAGAAATACACATAAAAATCTGATATTGACATTGTAGCATTGACAGTACATAATAGCATTCGTCAAGTAAATAGACCTGCGATTTTAAGATAATAAACTACAATAGATCTGAAAAGGTTGCGTCTACATAAAGATTCCCAATCGAAAAAAAATGTTTATTTGATCTTTAATCACAATTTAGTTGAATATAGTTTTTTCACTTCTTCACCCTTTTATCGTGCCATAAAAATTGTAATTTTAATAAATATTTTAAGAAACTAGTGGATAAAGACTCTTGATTTGATTAAATTATAAAATCGCCAAAAAAAGAAAATAAAAACTTTTTCAATCAAAAATGTTTAAATGAGTATAGCAGGGGTTAAACTCGATAACACTACAACCCAAATTTAATTTTGGTGTATGCAGAAGAAATTGCAACCGTCAGACTGAAGTCAAAAGTCTTCAACTGCGAATTTTATTTTTTTTCTTCTTCTTTGTTTCTTAAGCTTGATTGATTGAGCTTTTCCATGCTACTTTGATATTCAACTTTCAGATTTCTGGAGAAAACAAAGAAGCTTGACTTCAAAATATTACCTTTTAAAATTTGTTGTTAGAGTTTGTGGCAAAATTTGATGGTTTTACTAACTTTTATAATTTCAAGTTTATGGGATGAACACCATAATTACTTTTACACAGAGATTTGGCATACACAATTACCGTACAATAGTTTTCTTTAGAATTTTTATGGTATATCTAGATCTACTTATTTAAATAATAATACCCATAGACTACTTTGGCTTCATAATAGTGATAACCAAATTATATTGCAACTATTTTTTATCATTTATTTTATCTCAATGAAAAAGAGTACTGGACTAGGTCTAGGAACTAGGTAAAAAACCATAAAATATTTTTTGGTCTTCGTCGAAAATGAAAAACTGTGGCATTTCGGTTGAGATAATGTCTGCTTTAGTTTTCTTCAAAAACATTTCTTCTCATTTGGTTATCTTTTATCAGATAATCAGTGTTAAAATATTACTAAACCAGTCAATTTGTTACTCTTTACAGTTAGTTTACACAGTTTTAAACTTTTGTTTTAAATAGTAAAATTAGAAACTCTATATGTTTCACTAATGCCTGATTCACTGATTCAGAACCTATGTTCCGAACCCATGCGCGCGCATATTTTTTGTATGAAAATTTGAATTCTTTCAATTTTCAAAAATGTTCGGAACATTTTTTTCTCTCCGGAACAAAAGTTGATTTAACTTTAACTTTGTGTTCGGAACAATTTTTTTTTGCTGTAATTTTTAATTTTTTTGACATTTCTCACATTACAATTTACAAAGCATAAACAACAAAAAAAAACAAACAATTCATAAAAATATTTTTTTTTTGTTTTAATTTTATTTATTATTTAATAATTTTATTTATTTGAATAACAATGATTTGATTATTTTAAAATTATATATATATAAATTTGAAAATTTTAAAATTAATTCAAATCAAATTCAAATGTTAATGGCTGCTGTTTAAATTTTTTTTGTTCGTAACACAATAGTCTGAAGCAATGAATCGCAATCATAAGAATTCTCTTTTAACAAAATTGTTCGGAACAAAATGTTCTGAATCAGTGAACTAAGCATAAATGAATAGGTGTTATCGCAAATGTCAAACTAAGATCAAATGCAAAAACATTTTGACGATCAAGCAAGAAAAGGTTTGGGAGGGTTGATGAAAATATTTTTCTTGCAATTGCATTGTAAGTGATTGTTGTAGTAGTTTGACTTTTGACATTTGATGTTTGTCGTAATTTTTTTACAGAAATTGATTTTAAAAAAATTAAAATACTTACATCTATTTACCAGGAGATTTTTACTAATTTACAAACAAAAACAAAATATAAAAGCAATGAAAATACAGAGATTATTGTATTTAGTATCTTTACATATGGAAAACCTTATGATAGCCATAGTTTCCAACTACATCAATTGGATTCGTGAGTTTAGTAATAAAACATTCGAATGAGTAAAGAAATATTAATGGTAATTTATTTTGTTACTTATTGTTATGTTTTTAAGTACAACTTTAACTATTTGAGGTTAAGTTTACATGAAAGGGGTAGACCTGTATCAGATTTGGAGGAATTTCTTTACTAACACTAAGGATATTATCTAATAATAATTTGATTCCAATGTTTTTCATCCAAATCCATATATTCATTAAAAATTGCAAAGCTAATTATTTTTGAAATTTTTTAAAACAAAAAACTTAAATAAAATTGTTACAGGATCAAAAACTGTGTTTTTTAATTACCTAATATGGTCTGTTTCACTAATTTTCTATTTTAAAATACAACTGGACTTTGATTTTAAATTGTTTTTGTATTTTTGACTAAATTGCATGACTTAAATCAAACTGCTTAATCGAATAGACTGCAAATGCATTTGATCTTAGTTTGACATTTCCGATTACATCTATAATGATTGAATTGGGTCGATTTCGGTTCGGTTGTTACAACATCTTAGAAGACTTTTACTTTATTCTTTGCAATAATTTCAATAACTTTTTCATAGCACTTCCAATATATATTCTATTCAAATATCTTCAATAATGAATTTTGATGAACTCAAGCTTTAAAAACAGTTATTGAAAAAAAAGATTCAATTAAATTTTCAAAATAATTTCACACATTAAATTATTAAACTGTCAAAATTGTTAAAAATTTATATTTCAAAATTATTTTCGAAATTCATAATTGTTATTTTAATATTAAAAAATATATTATTTGCAATAAATATTTTTATTATTGTTAAGAAATCAACAACAACAAAAACTCTACAAATTATCAAATCTATCAATTTTATTTATATAAAAAAAAAATACAATAATTACACACAATAATAATTTTTATTAAAAAAAACTGTTCTTTATTTTTATTTCTTAAATAAAATAATTATTGTTGTAATAATTTTTACAAGCTAAGAAGAAATCTTCCGAAAAATAAAAATTTTAAATTATTGTTTTTGATTTCCGACAAGAACGGAACATGTTTCAACAACATTTCAATGTACTGTACATGTTATTTAGTTGTTGTTGTTATTGTTTTTCTGCTTGTCATCATTCATTTGTCTAGTAATAAAGTACATGTGATATTGAATTAATGTTCAATTTGAATGATGAAATAAACAATTTAACAATTTAAATATTAAAAAAAATAATTTGAACATTTAAACATCATTTGATTGTTGAAAATATTTTTGGTTTTGATGAAATGTCAAAATATAATTTATTTAAACTAATAACTTTCTCCTACTTTTAATTTCTTCTTGTTTTTGTTTTTTTTTACTATCGCTTTTTGACAGATGTATTTTATAAAATATATTTCGGATAATTTATATTGTAGAAGTAGTAAGATGGATAATTTGATAAATACAAATTGGGAATTTTGATTCAAATTTGGTTAGGTTTAAAATGACATTCAAGCTGAATTATAATTTTAAATAAATAATATTAATTAATATATAATAAATATAATTAATTAATATATAATAAATATAAATAATTAATATATAATAAATATAATTATTTAATATATAATAAATATAATTAATAAATATAATAGATTAAAAAAATATTTCTTTACTTATTCATTCATTTCAAAGCTTGATTCAAACAGCTTACAAACATTAATGTTAAATAAAAAATTTTTCTTCGACGAAATTTTGTAAATCATTAATAGAAAAATGTAATTGTTGACATGTTTAAAGCATTTATAATTTTTAGCATTTTATCATCAAGTTCGTAATCTAATTGACTTGATCAATCATAGAGCTTGACGAATAGTACTGATTTTGTGCGAGTATTTCTCTACAACAACCTGCAACGATAGATGGGTCGACTCGAGTCATGTCATCAAAAACGCACAAATAAAACTTGTTAATTGGTTTTCCAGAAGCAACTGAAATGTACATTTCCATCTACCTGGCTTTTATTACTACCTCTAATATTTTTCCTAGTGAATCCATAGAGCATCAAAAAATATTCTAGATCGATTTTCTCTTAGCGGTTTTAGTTCTACCAAAAAAAGGCATTAATATACATTTAATAAATTAAAAGACAATTATCTAGTTGAGATTCAAAATTCAAATTTGTGTAAATTACAGTTTATGTAATAAGTACAACAATTCTAGTAGTGCTAGTTTGGTAAGGCTAATTTTCGAGCTCCTCGACAAAATATTCAAACATTTGATTTGTAAACTTCATACAAAAAATATTCTTAGAACCACTTATATTTTGCTAATCCAGATATCATCGCTAATAGTTTGTTGGTTGGTTGGTAAAGAGGATGTAAGTCACCGTAATCCATTGTTGTCATAACATCAGGTCATCAGTAAACTCATAGTGATTTTTTGAAATCCAGACCCGAAAGGGCAAGACGTCGGGGCAGATCAAACCATTGACGAAAATGGCATACGTGAGACGAACCTTCTGATATGAAACAATTCCGTATCTTCAACTAGAGAGAAGCTGTCCGTGATCGACAAAAGTGGAGGTTTTTTATGAGTCAGATCCAACAATATGAACTAAAACATTACCTATATTAAATATCAATAATATTTTTGTACAAACATTAATGTTCCTCTTTTCTCTTAACTTGTTTTTTCTTTCCAAATCTAAACATGAATTTCGAACCTAAATTCCTTTATACTGAAAACATCTCAAATAATTTGAATTCATAATTTCATACAAGTTGATCTGAAAAAATGTTGTTTGGTTTCAATTTCAAATCAAGTTAAAATGATCATCAATTTTAATTGATGACATTACAACATTATAGACACACACACACACATATATTAACAATTTTTTGACATAATTTGAAATTTCGGAAAATAAATTGATAGATATAACTTTCTTCTAACTTTTTTTTGGATTTTTATTTTTTTTTTTCTCTTTCACTCCACATGTATAGAAGAATACCAGTAGCATTTGATCTAATACAATTTCATTTCATACAAATTATAGGGATAATGGGATCAAAATTAAGATTTCATTTACTATAATGATTATCATTATCATTATCATGATTACTATCATGATAATGATGATGATGATGAGTTTATCATTAAATGTGGTGAGTTGAAATGTGAAATTTTTTTAAAATAGTTAATAGCTTTCATCAATATTTTGAAATTTTCTAGAAAAACATGAAAATTATTCGAAAAATCAACGAAAATAAAATAAATTATTTAAAAACGTGACCAGCATGTTTTTTTTTTGGTTTGTTTTTGTTTTTGAACTTTTACTTTGAACTTTGATTAAGTGGAAGGTTTTCAGTTAGATGAAAATGACTTTAAAAGTCATTATTATTGACATGTTATTTAACTATTTTATTTAAAGTTACTGTTTTTAAACAATGAAATTGCATTAAGTCGGAATTTGTGTCCTGTGTATCTGAATAACTGTAATATAGTTATCCTGGCTTATGTAAATTAAATTTTCATTCATAACATATTTAGTTCGCATGCACAAGCGATATTAGAAGCTATGTTTTTGTTTTCAAAATAACTAATTTTATTATTAAGGTATAAATCAAACTTTCAAACATGTATGATTGGAATTTGTATTTGAAATTGTATTGTATCGAACAGTTCTCATATTGACTCATTTGTAAATTTAATTGATATTTAATTACTCATACAAAAATTTTTTGGTCTCACAAGTTTTTTAAATACAAGTATAGAAATATATTATTATAATTTATAATTTGCTTTCAAACATTTTTGTGGACTACCACGAAGTTAAATGAACATGGAAATTTACATTTTGTTCTAGGTAATAGAATTTGTCGTTCGAGACGTAAATATATTTGAATCTGTACAAATTTTTAAAACTATATTTCGAAGATATTTTACTGGTATATGTATTCAGATGTTGATGGAAAAACATGACATTTGTAGTAATCTTAATAAACTTCAACTAAAATTAAGATTTACTGTTTTTCGATGTTTCATACAATTTTGACAGCACAGATATGGTTTTAAATAGTTTTTCTTCAATGATATTAATGAAAATGTTGTATTTTATTTTATGTCATACGATTTTCTAAAACATTTCATACGATTTATGGTTAGTTAAGTTATATGAAAATTTTCCAGCAGGTATTTTTTCAAGTATATTATGTAAGTGTAGGATAGTTTAAACGAATAGTCTTGCAAACAGATTACTAGATATTAGGTAATTTTCCGAGCGTGTAAAGTTTATCGAAAATGTAAAAATTTCATCAAACATGTTTGAAAACCTTATCGAACATTTTTTAAAACTTTAGCGAACATTTTTTAAAACTTTATCGAATATGTTTGAAAACTTCATCGAACATGTTTGGAAACTTTATCGAACATGTTTGAAAACTTTATCGAACATATTTGAAAACTTTGTCGAACATGTTTTAAAACTTAATCAAACATGTTTGAAAACTTAATCAAACATGTTTGAAAACTTAATCAAACATGTTTGAAAACTTTATCGAACATACTTGAAAACAAAAATAATTTTGAAAAGGTTTTAATTAAATATTAGCGATTTATATTCTATGTTTGAATTGTCCCAGCTACGTAAAATTTCCACTAAAAAAATATTTTTCATGAAAATTCAAAAAACAAAAATTGATTTGCTATTTTCGAAAATTTTATGAAAATTTAATTTTACAAGACTAGAAGCTAATTTCGTGATTAATTTTTTTTTTTTTCTTGACTTTAAATTTAATAATGGATTTAATTTTTGATTTCAAATCAGTAAAAGTAAAAATTTTCTGCAATTGACATATTTTTTATTACTTAAAACCATTTTCCAAGCTTTAAACAACTCAATTAAAACTTAAATATAATTCCATTACCAACAAAAGTTGATTCATAAAATTTTTTACTCATATTATTGGACCACACCATCTGTCTGATTCATAATGATTTTTTTATTCATATTGAATTCATATACCAAAAGTGGAAGTGATGTTGGAGTAAACGATGAAAATACATAGCTATTGCAAATTTAATTTATCAGAAAAATAATTTAACATGATTTCCTTGTTCGTTGTTCTTTTTGTTTTTGTATTTTTATTAGATAATCATTTGAATATAGTTTTCAATTCATGATCACCTAATATAATTTACTTATAAAATTGAGTCATTTTTTTTATGCTTTAGTCAATTGGTTGGCTTGACTAGGTGTCCAAAACTGATTTGGTTTAAAACAAATATACAAACTTAGTGGTTTTTAAAAAATCAAAACATTTGCTTTCAATGAATGTATTGCAAAAAATTACCCTATAATTAAGTCGAACTCTTAAAATATTTCAAGATGTGATTTTATTAATGATTCATGCTTATTAGATTTTTTTTTTATTTTTGTTATTATTTTTTTTCATGTTTTATGAATCAGAGAAAATTATATAGGCGACAATGACACTGTGCACAGTAGTTCAGTATACATGAAAATAGCGGTCAAGCGGTGTTATATGTGAATTTTCTATATTGTTAGAAGAGAAAAATTAAATAAACTATTTTGACAGTTGATAGTTGTTATTTGACAGTTCATATTTATTTATTTTAATTGTATTCAATACTTTAAACCTTGATTGAGATTTAAACACGGTTAGAGAGAGAATTATAATAAATAAATAAATAAAGTAAAATTAATATGAAATTGGGTTGTAGTTAGTTTTGAGTATTAATTAGTTTTGAGTATTGACAATGTTTTTTTTTTGGCAGTTCTAATTTTCATGAAAAAATATATAAATATTTTATATATATTCAGTGGGTAAATATATTGTTCGATATTTGTAATAAAATAAAATAATTGTCAAAATGAAATTCTGCTTTAATTTGTCGAATAAAACAAAAATATAAGTTTTTTGTCACTTTTAAATCTAAGTTAATATTAGGGCTATTAAAACACTTTTGAAACATTGTGTTGCTATTATCATCTTTGTCTTGAAAATCCCATCAGCATAGAGCATAGAGTGAAGATAATATTATCATTAAATTTTCTAAGAATATATTTCGAATTTTCATCTTTATTTAGTTAGTACACTGCAAATATTAGAGTTTATATTTATTCTACTATTTCTTTTCAATGTTTTACAACCTTTTGCTATGAGCGCATTTGACGAACATATTTTTTCTACTTTTTCTTTCATAATCCTGTATCACAATTATTTCTAAACGGGCTTCTTACCTAATTCAAACCTTTGATAGTTGTTGAACGAAAATGCACATTTTTATATTTATCATGTCGAGCATGTTGCTGGTTCAATGGTTGATAATTAAAATACAATTTGTACAAAAATTTTCCAATTATTTAGTTCTGAACCACTGTGTAACAGTTCAATTCTATTTAATGCATCCATAATATAGATTGGAAACAAATGTACATATGTAGTGTAGAGATTCATTTGAAGATTAAATAGAGAACACCTAATAATTTTTAATCATTAAATAGGTGGTTTTCTATTTCATGATAATAATATTGATGATGATAATCATGATTTTTATGATACCACCTTGTTTTTTCGATATATACATACATACATGCATAGTTGTTTTTGTTTAATATTACAAAGTTTTGGTGGTTCATATTAATGTGTTTCGCTTCGATCTATGATAGAATCAAATTATTTAATTTTTTATTTTTTATTTTTGTTTTTGTTTCAATAAAAAATAAATATTTTTTAAATAGGTAGGAGGTTTACTTGGAGATTGTTTTTTTTTTTTTTTGTTTTTATTTTTGTATATCTGAACCTGGAGGTTGTTTTCTTTTTCATACAAAAATTATTGTTGATTTATTTCGTGCATAACTCCTACGTATCACAATTTTATTTTTTTAATTTGTTTTTTTTTTTTTTGGTATAGAAAAGATAAGAAACAAAAATGAAATTGAAATAACAAATAAATTACAATTTTTTAAAAGAAAATAAAAGGCCTAAATAGAGATTAAAAATTAAAAAAAAAAAAAAAAAAAAAAAAATTAAATCAAAAAATCATAAAACAAACGAGTATAACAAATCAGGTGTGTTGTGCTATCTAGTGGGAAGTAAAGATATTTATTTAAGAATAGTAAAAAAAAAAATTATAAAACCATTTTTAAGAAAACTAGGCTTTTTTAATTTAGAAATACACTGAGAAAATTAGCTTGTAGTTTGTTTAATAATTTTAATTATGTAGTTTTATCTGTCTGAATTCAATATTTTCAATAAATCAAAGTTTAACTTTTGTTTAGGTATATTCATTACAAATTACAACTGCTACAATGTATATTCATTGCAGACTCAACATTATTAGCTTTATATTATGATAAAAGATAGTTGGGCAAATTTATATAAACTTGGTACTAGCACACTTGTCTTTTCTGTTTCTCCTCTTTCCGATTTCTGGATGTGGTGACATTAAAAATGTATGTGATAATTTTAACATGTTATTATGCACAGTACACATATATAATTATATACATATATATATGGCAAGTATTGTATATCTATTTTGTGGCACATAAATCGATTCTGGCTATATTCAACTTGTGTGAATCGGTCTTTTGTTCTTTTCCCGTTATAAATTAAATCTAAATACAATCCTTGAATGAACAGATCTAAAATCAAAGATTGACTTAAATTTGAGTATAATTTTCGTATATATACATTTGGTTGCATTCATACTGTCTGTTTGAATGTGTGATGGTATTTTTAATTAAATCAGTGGAATACATTTGAGAAATTTGAATGTGTAAGAATGACATTTTAAAATTGTTTTCAAAAGCGGAACATATTTTGTTGATGGTTGTTGCAGACAGTAAAAATATAGTGTACAGATGCCCCTTGATTGACATGTTTCTTTAACATGTCTGAATTTATAATCTTAACATCTTGATTTTTTATCTTTATATCATTCTCTCTTTAATAGTCAAATGTTATAGCTCATCAGCGGGGTCATTTCTTTTGTCGTTTTGACCTTATTTTTAATATATTTTTATGTTGATCTGTCTTGTACAACTGTGTTCTATTCGTTAATTGTGAATTTGTTTGTACAGTTGTTGTCTTCGATTACATGATATTGTTAAGGCGAACTTAATAATGGTCTATCGCCTTAAATTAATCATTATATTGGTTTATCTTTTGCTCTGATATTTTATTGAACCTTAGTTTGAATAAAATATTCTTGTAAAGCGTATAATCAGGTGAATTCGATTGAATCGTACTCGTTCGTACTCGTTCGTAAATATTCATTTTCGAACAAATTCATTTTCACACGATCCGATTCGATCGTTTGTAAATTTTCAACTGGCAAATTCGTTTTAAAGAAAATCCGTTTTATCGGTAAAAATTTTATAAAACAGTTACCATTTACGCTTTTGTGTTTGTGGTTGAATTTAGTTATATTTTTAATTTGATTGCATTTTTTCGAATAAGTACAAAATTAGTCTGTCGACTGAATTCGTCGTTAAGATTATTCTTATCGAATCGAATCGAGTACATTCAAATAATTTTATATCAAATCAAATTCACCGGTACGACTGAATATTTTTAAACGTATCAAATTTTTTGATTAGTTAAATAATAATCCTTGAGGATGAATCCTAAGTTCAGTCTATCTTAGCGTTTGTGTCATAAGGTGGATTTCCTATAAATGTCCGAAAATACGGAAAAAATCTTTTTTACACTATAATCTATTTACAACTGCATAAAATTTTTTTTTATGACATCGTCTTAAAGCACGAAGGACTGAGTACTGACATTTGTTTTTGTACAAATTATTTTTAAATTATAAATTTTAAATTAAATTAATTATTGTAAGTCTAGTAAAATATATATATGTATAAAAAGTTGTTTATTCATACTTATTTACATTAAAAAACAACTCACTTTCAGTTTCAATTTTTTTTTTTTGTAATCATAAAATTATAATTTACTTTCTACGCAGCCATTTTAAATAACATACGAAACGATTTGTTTGACATTTGCTTGTCATTTCATTTGTAACATAAGCATAAGAGAGATACGTATTTTTGTATTTTTTTTCTAAATTATATAGTTTTCCTTTTCTTTTACTTCGGTCTTAAGAAGTGAAGGAATGAAGAAAAATCTGAAGACAATTTTTTTATGTATGCATTAGTAAAATAAAAAATTCTGATTGGTTAAAAAAATTGTCCAGACCTTCGGACATGAAAAGTAAATCCAACTTTAAGAAATTTTAGTTTGACATTATATTATATAGTTGTATATTTAATAATATATAGTTGTATATTTAATAATATATAGTTGACGTTTTAACATAAACACAAACCATTGGTTCAGTTTTCTACTAAATTTCAATTAACAAGAAACAATGACCAAACCATGCTCTATAAAAATAAAAAAAATAATTTTTAAACGAGAATTTTTCTGAGTGTACTTATCTTCACTATTTAAACACAAAATTTATTATTGATAATGACTTATATGATTGTAAAATGTCAAGAAAATAAAATCTTTAAATTTTTTTTTTTTTTGTTATTATTTTCTTTTTGTTTTTCTCGTTAACTCTATAATGAAGGAACCATCAATAATGTTTGCTTAACAATTTTAGGCAGTTTTTTTTTGTTTTTTTTGTCTTTAAGAGGTTTTCATTGTTTTTTAAACAATTTTTTTTTTATTTGTTTTTGTTTTTTATTTGATTTCTTCTAAAATTAATTTTTCCGTAAAAATTAAGGTGATAGTTCTGAAAAGCTATCTTATTTATTTGATTGTTTTTTTTAATTTTTGAGCAAAGATATTGTTGATGATATAATCAAACATCTGTGGGGTCCTAATAAGCAAATTCGTCATTAAGAGGATAATGAGTGTTTTTTAAAACTCACATACACAGATTGAATTAAATGTCAAACTGCTAAATTAATCATGCTATTATTAATTTGAAATTAACCTACTTTATTTGAACATCTGGGGTCCCAATAAACAAATTCGTCATTAAGAGGATAAAGGGTTCCTTTAAAAAAAATTTATATACAGATTGAATTAAATGTCAAACTGCTAAATTAATCATGCTATTATTAATTTGAAATTAACCTACTTTATTTGAACATCTGGGGTCCCAATAAACAAATTCGTCATTAAGAGGATAAAGGGTTCCTTTAAAAAAATTTTATAGACAGATTAAATTAAATGTCAAACTGTTAAATTAATCAAGCTATTATCAGTTTGAAATTAAGCTATTTTATTTGAAATTGTGCAAAACTATTTTGACCTTGAAATTGTCATGTTTTTGGCCTTGTAACCGTGCATATTTTAAGTCTTAAAATCTTCCATAATTGTGCAAAGGCTTCCATTTAGTTTCAGAGTGATGATTTTCATCGAAAAATTTGATGAAAATCAAATTCTACAAGTTTTCGGAACTATTCCCAAAATATAATACAAATTCTATAAAACAAATAGGTATGAAGATGAATTCAATGGATCGAAAATTTAGCGATAAGCAAAAAAAAAAACAATAACAAAACATCAAATGATGTAATTTGTCAATAATAATTAATATTTACATTTATAACTACATATTTACAATTTGTTGCAGGGAGAGTATAGTAGTGTCTTGCAGAGAGGATATAATACCACCTATGTTAATGTTTATCAAAAGGTCAAGTTAAAATGTACTTTTTGTTTTGTTTCTATTTATAAGTGATTTGGCGACATTAGCAGGTTCAAGTTTCTTTTAAATTATCAAAAATATTTAAAAAATATTAAAATTATTAATAATAGTGGCAAATAAATTTTATGATACGATATCTTACCAAAAAAAAAAATTAAATTTTTAATATTTTGATTAAAATTTTGATTGAATAGAAAATAAAAAAATGCTGACGGAAGCTGGGCACCCGTCTGGCAATCATTAAATTGTGTATAACAAAAAACTCTTTTCATCCAGAATAAATGATTTTTAGTTAAGTAAATGCTTTTTTTTTTCTTGTTTTTTGGTTTTGTTAAAAGCTTTAGATTGTCTTAAAATACAGTTTTTTTTTTATTTATTTTGGTTTAGAAAAAACTTTTAATTGATTCAGATAAGCCGGGGAGGGTCAATAACATTATCTTTATGAATTAATTTTTCTCTATGTCTTTTTATCTATCTTAAATTTCGTTATTAATTATTAATTTTTTTATTTTCTATTTAAAATTATGTTGTTTTTGGTAATAAAATTCAAATTGTAGTAATTTTCTTTTTTTATCACTCTTGTGTCATAATTTTTTGACAAATTTTTATTTTATTTCACAGTTGGGGGTGGAAAAACTGATTATAGATTATAAATCTTAAGGTGTAATGATTAATTAGATTTAATTAAAATAGGAAATAAAATCTATAGGATGATTATTGTTTTTTTCGTTTATGCGTTTCGGAAATTCATTATAAAAATTAAAATATTTTAAATTTTTTTTTTCGACTTTGTTTTTTAGTGGCTATTTTGAAAAGTGAAAGTTATGTATTTTGAGGCCACTTACTGTTTTTATTTGTCGCTCTTCCTGTTTGATTCATTGAATTTCTCTGTACTTTGATTTTAGTTTAATCAGATTTGCACTGATAACAAACAAAAAGTTGATGTCCAAAAGATTGATGTACATAATTGAAGAAGATGGGATGAAAATAGAGTTATATGTGGGGAAAAAAATATAGAACGAGACCAAGGTTCAACGAGTTATAGTGCCATGGGAAAGAACTAATAACATTTGAATATACATTTTTAGGAAGGTGTAGGTTGCTAATGAGTAGAGTTATTAATCATAATTTTTCAAATTGACTCTTCTACAACTCAGGGTGTTCAGATTGCGATTTCAGACTTCAAGATTGCGTTTAGGGAAATTTTTGAATTTGAAATTTTGAGATTTCTAAACTATTTGATTTGATAGGTATATTACTATCACATTTGAATAATGTAGACTTTGATTCATTTGTTTTACAGCGATGACTTTCTTCTGTTTCCTTCTTTTTTATTATTCTATTCTACCTCGTCCTTTTATTTTTCTTCTTCTTCTTCCCTTGTTAAATAACCTTGAAACTGTTTATTTTCATATTTTTTTCTTTGATGTGATGTAGAATCCAACTGTCCAACATCATCAACGTATTGATTTGATGATTCCCCCCAATTGCTTCGAGATATTCTGTTGTGCGTTATTTTAGCTATTTTTTAATCATTCATCTGGGGCCCTTTATTTATTTCAGACTTTTTATCCACATGATTATATCAAGAGTGTTCAATACTAATTTCATTGTTTGGGACTCGATTTATTCCGATATTCAAATATTATTCCCGCGTTGTTGATCTGATTTTGATTTTCAAATATTTTTGCTACTTATTTGTACTCATTTCGATTCCTAGGTATTTGTATGGCATTTTTCTTCTACTATTTTATGATCAACAGCTAGTATACATTTTATAGGTCTTTGCGCAACAATAAAATCTTTGCTTTAGGTACGAGTATTACGATGCTTTGATTCTATTAATAAAAAGACGGATTTCAACATTTAATAAATTATAATTTCCCGTTTTTCGATTATGAATTTATTCATCTTCAGTCTTTGTAATATTATTGTTATTATTAGATCCATAATTATTTTGTTTTAATCTTAAGTACTCGTTTTAGTTTTTGCGTACGTCACTTTCATTTCCAAATGGCATGTAAATTAAAACAACAAAACAAACTGACCATTTTTTTGTCACCAAATTATTTTTTTTTGGCAGATAGAAGAAAATCATCGAAGGAACCTTCAGCTTTTGTTCTATGTGCCGGGGAAGAATGAAGTGAAGGACTGTGCCGATTTTAACGCACTAAAATCTCCCATTCTTTTGTTAGAATTAAACCTTTGTCTTTAAGACTAACCATGAATACAATTTTGGCTCTTTTCTTCAGATATCTTTAATCAAACAAGATCCCATTAGGAATTCTTGAAAGATAAAAGATTTTAACCTAAGATAACCATTCAAACGGTTTCGTTCGTTTAAGTTGTCTAACAAAGTTTTGATTGTCAGCTAAACGTGAAATTACGACATTGACATGTTGAGACACGACTTTTATGGCATACCGTAAATTTTTTTTATTTCCGTCTTTTATGAAAGGGATTCTGAGATTTTAAAAAAAATCAGCAAACAAACTAGGGGAGGGGACATTAAAAATGTTTCGCAATACTTTGTTTTGGAACGTTTGGATAGTTTGAATATGAAGTTGTTTAGCACATTACCATAGGTTCAATATTTGATTGTAGATCAAAACTTTGTTATATGTTGAAAGCTTAGATGTCCGCCCAATTAGCCAATACAACTGTATTGTTACAATACTCTATATTTCAATTCTAGTTCTAGTTTTTTTTTCTTGACGTGTTGTTTCCATCTAAGCTTTGTGTCAACCGTCATATCAAGATATTTTGCAGAATTTTGATATGGTACGATGACATTGATGACGATGACGATGATATGGTACGATGTTTATTCTTACTTTCCAAAGATCTATGAATGTTTTGTTTTTTGTCAATTAGCTTTTTATTATTTTATTTATATATTTATTTATTTATGCTGTTACCCTTTCGAGATTTGGGCCTATGTATTATTTATTAAATTTGTCATTTATTTTATTCCAATGACAAAAAAGGGGTCTACTAATGGGTCCCCTAGGTCAAAAAATCCATAATGAACAACTTACCTGAACCTACATTTATTTATTTATTTAGTAACAGCATAACCCCTTCGAGATTTGGGCCTATGTATTATTTATTTAATTTGTCATTTATTTTATTCCAATGACAAAAAACGGTATACTAATGGGCCCCTAAGTCAAAAAAATTTATAAAAAACAATTCAGCTTTATTTGTCCGGAATCAAACTTAGGACATTTCAGTTGTAAGGCATGTGTTTTACCTACCTTGTATGATTGAACTGACTATTAAATTTTTGATTTATCCCAATTTTATAGATTTAAGGGCTTAATCAGCAGAATATATTACACTGTATAATAAATCTAATATTTAATCAATTTATTAATTATTTTTTATTTATTTACAATTTACTATTGTAACTCTTTAACTTTCTAGAATAGAAAAAAATTATTTTAATTAGTTAAAATTAATACCTTCTGACCTTCAGATTAATTATTATCCATTCAAACAGTTTAAGCCCCGTGGACAACTAAATCCAAAATATACATACATATAAGTATCTTGTTTTGGTATTTGAAATAAAATAAATAAAATAAAGAATGAATATAGTTTTGTTTGAAAATAACAAAAAAAAAAAAAAAACTAAAATTAAAATTCTAATCACATACATTATAATAAAACAAAACCAAAACAAAACAATCAAAACCTGTCTTATAGATATAAAACCCTAAAAATAGTACAAATATAATTTAACTTTTTTTTTTATTTATTTTTTTATTTATAATAATTGAAAATTCTAACGAAAAACAAGTAAAAAGAAACTCACTCATAATACTAATAATAAATAATTTTAATTGATTAACTCATCATCATTCATTACGGAATTACTACTCATATTATAATTAACAAAAATCTATGCTGATTCAGCCTTGTTTCCAAGTATGATAATTTATACTTACTTATAGCATGTTTTAAACATTACAAATACAATTTGCAGCTGCTACTGCTGCCCTGCCATGCCACTAAAATGTTGCTGAATAATCAACTAAATTAAAATTGTGACGATGTAATTGTCTTTAAGGTATAATAATGACGTCATCTTAAAATATATCAAAATAACTGGATAATTTCAAAGAGAAAAATAGAGAGAACAAAATATTTTAAAACTAGTAATTGAATTGAAATGAAATTGAATCAATTTTTATTCAAATATTAAAAATTCCAATTAGAGTTACTCATTTCTTATGATCACTGATCTGATCATTCGTATGATAAATTTACTCATTCATTGATCTTGAATTGAAGTGCTATGCTAAAGCTGAATCTATATTCTGAGTAATTTATAAAATTCAATTGTCTTTCTAAAGCTGAGTTTGGTTTCAAAAAAAAAAATGTGACTTCAAATTAAAACTCACTGAGAGTGAAAAATAGAATATAAAATTGTTGCTTTTTTTAAACAAAACAGAGAAAATTTTATATACATACACACTCACACAATTTTCCACTCAATTTTTTTTTTTAGAGAAAAATATTTGTTTGCTTAAATTTTAGTTGCCTTTTTTTTTTTATTACTGTAGTAAGTTAAGTAATATAACAAAATATATTAATCATAAAGTGAGTCAACTTAACTTACCTATGCAAGAGGTACAGAAATAACAAAAACAAAAGATATCAATGAAAAAATAAAAATGTCGAACAAAAAAAAAAATGTGGAATGTGGGAATGTAAAAATTTTTAAGCAAAAAAAAAATGTATTTTAACTGTTGGAAATAATTTCAAAAATATGTCAAAGGATTTGTTCGTTGTTTTCTTGTTTATGTATTCATAGTATATATTTTATTAATTTACCGGTATTATAGACTTAGTTAATATAATATTTTTTGAGTGGGAATTCTACTCAATTATTTTTGGGTGTTTTTGAATGTCTCTATGCCTAAATTAGAATTTTAGAGAATTAAAAATAAATTACTCATTTGAATTAAGTTAAAAAAAAAAAATTAGGTGGGTTTTGAAAAGAAATTTGAAATCTATTTAGATGATTCTGAAGATAACATTTTTTAAGACTTTAAATATAAGCAAGCATGAAGTTTAATTTCGAAATAATAAACATTTTTAAGTCTTTTAAGTATTATACAAACTTTGCATCATAAGACATAATAGGTATTTACTGTAAGAATATAAATATGATAATAGTTTAAGCCCTCATCGCTATGCATTGATCTACATGGTGTAGTGGTTATGTTACTTGGCTGCAAATCGTAAAAGATGGTAAAATTAGTGATTATGTGAAATGAATTAAATTGTTGAACCTGTTCTTCATATCAATGTGTCCTGATTAATTCCATACAAAAAAAAAAACCAATGACAGATTGCAACTGTATATTTCTATTTGTACAGTCTTAAAGATCTTTACTGAAAGAAGTGATATGAATACTACCAATTTGTGCAATCATTACTTTGCAAAGAGGCAATCAGAGCTTCAAATAGCAAATGATCCAATATATCTGACCGTAGTGCAGCCAAATTTATTTGACTCTACTAAACTATTAAAGGTTTCTAGACTATAGTAGATAGTTACAAAAAATAGAAATCAGTACTATAATTGTGGTTATTGGGGGGCATTGTCTTATTGGTAAGTATGCCAAAAAGCTTGTATTAATCTCAAATGGTTTTTGGTGGATTTTAAAATTATTATTAGTCATCGTTATGCCTGTCTTCAATTTGTCTGGCAATAGCAGCGACTAATGCTAATGTATCTTTACCATTATCATCTTCTGCTTATAAATAAATTTGACATTCTTTTTTCGATGAAGAACAATATCAGATAATCCCATATATATATATATATTAATTCACTAAAAAAAAACAATAGTCTACTTTCTGGACTCACTGGATAATTTTGCAGGCATCAAAATTATGTACGTCTTCAACGCTTTGTAAAAATTTTCAATTGGTTTTTCATCTTGGAAATGATGTACCTTTAGTTGATTTCAACGTATTTTAATTACAGCTTTTATTTTTTACTACCTCCCAAAAGTTAAATGATATTTGATTGGCCAATTCTGAATGGACTTGCCTGATGTTGTTAAGTTGACCACGTCTTTTTTCCGTTTTGAGCATTTAATTTTAGGCTTATACGTGCTTTGTACTATTCTTATTTTCTTAATATATATAGTGGGTCTTATTCTGAGAAGCGAATTTTTCGATACGTACTGAAAAACATGATAAATTTTATTTTTGGTATTCTGTGAAGCGAAATAGCGATACTGATCAGTTTTTATCGCAACGTTTCGATTTTCATGGTATTACGAGAATCGTTTTTTTTTGTTCGCTGTCAGAAAAAACGATAAATATATCATTATAGAAAAAGTTAGTGAAAGATGGCGAATGAGAAAAAGTAAGTGGGCCTTATTCTGAGAAGCAAATTTTTCGGTACGTAATGAAAAATATGATAAATTTTATTTTTGGTATTCTGCAAAGCGAAATGGCGATACTGATCGGTTTTTATCGCACCGTTTCGATTTTTGTAGTATTACGAGAATCGTTTTTTTTTGCTCGCTGTCAGAAAAAACGATAAATATATCATTATAGAAAAAGATAGTGAAGGATGGCGAATGATAAAAAGTAAATATATAATTAACGTAAAATTCAAGTAAATTAATTTTATTTATATATATATATTTATATTTAAAAATAATTATTAAATATTATTTTACATTTGTAATTATAGAAAAATTACAAATAGTAGGCAGTTTGAATGTTTGTTGGTGCAATGATTTTTTACATCTGTTCCATAAACGCATCTAATTATTCCTGGAAATCCAAATTTATTATAAAATCCAAATTTGCTGGATGATTTTGCTTATTTTTGGTTTTAGTAAATTTTATATACTCTCGACACAATTCCGTCTCAAATATTGACAATATTTCGTAGCTAAACCTACCAAAAAATCGTTCCCCACGCCTTTTTGATAACTTCCTTCAGCAAGGAAGCGCAATCTTCCAGCCAATATTGGGTTTTAGTGAATGTGGACTAATTGTACCTACGTAGGATTTAAATTATTGTCTAATTTGTTCTAGATTACAAAGATTTCTTTCGAGAGCCTGAAATACTTAATGAATTTAACAAACCAAATAAAATTGATCATATTTTTTTTATTTCATATCATATTCATACATATATAGTTGTTATAACTTATACTTACGTTCAAATAGGTAAATCTAATGGATTCGCTTTATCCCTCAATTCTCTTCTTTTTATTCTAAGTAAATTCATCTCTTCCTTCTCATCAGACGATGTTTCGTAATATAAATGCAAAAACATTTTTTAATATCTATAAAATTTGAATTTAACTTCACTTAATTTCACTTTTCAAACAGAAAATTAAAACAAAAAATGTCAAAACATAAAAAGAAAAAAATTTGACAGTTTTAACCAGAAATGCTGTCAGTTTTGCAAAATATCGTATCATTCGCTTCTCAGAATACCAAATGTGATACAATGTGATGCTCTACCGGTACGTAGCGAAAAAGTGATTCGCTTCTCAGAATAAGGTCCAGTTGCGTATAGATCCAACACCAGTTAGTATTAAGAACTCTTTGTTGTAAACTGTTTTTGGTCAAAAAATTCTAGATACTATTCTAATTCAGATTTATTTGATAATAAAATAAAATAAAATAAATATAAAATATAAAATTCTCAACAATTTGATATTTATAAAAGCAGAAAGAAAGTAACGTTGAACATGTGCAAAAACCGATTACAATAAAATTATGAGATAAATAAATTAATGCATTTATTTTTTTTGATATTTTCAGGTAAATGAACACATTATGTATAGTATAATAATAACATTTATATATTATGATAATAAAATAAAAAAGGTAACAAATTGTTAATTGATAAAAAAATTTTTGTTTAAATATTTGATAAACTTTATTTTTTTTTTTGTAATTTTCACTTAAAAACTAAGTTACTACAATTTTTTGAATAGAAAACCATAAAACCAGAATTAAGCTATTGATTATACACTCATAAATCAATATGAGTCAAAAAGTTGTTATATACATTGAAATTATTCACCTACAATTTTATTTTTATTAATATATATATATATACATACGTCTGCGCATATAGTTTTTATAGAGTGGTTGACTCAAGTTACTTACATTTGATTCTATGAATTACACTCAATTCTTGATTCTCTCAAATTTATAATAGAATAGAATGTTTGAGAATTTGAGCCCACTCATTACGTACTTAAGTACGAATATAAAATATGGATGCATGTGTAATTGTGTATGAAAATTTTTCCTACAAATAAATATTTTATGCGTGTGATATTCCCCTCGCTTTAGTTTTTACAATTAAAATTTACTTTAATCTAAATTTGAGTAGAATAATTATTCACTCACAAGTCACAATACCAATGACGAAGGTATATTGTAGGCAATTTACAATAGCAATTCGCAAAAAAAAAACAACTTGATAAAATCTGGAAATAGATCTAAAAAAGCTTAGTCCACTAAAAACAAAATGGCGTCGAGCAGTAATAAATGATACAAAGGCATGTACAAAAAAGTTGAAGTAAGCTCAATGCTCTGGCTCAAAATTTAATGATCACAAATGCTTTAAATGAAGAATAAAATAAGAAAAATTAGCATTTGTAGCTTGAAAATCAATTTGTCGTTGTCACACTACGACATTTCATTTTGACAGTTCCAAATCATTAAATTAAAAATGTTTTTTCTTTTTTTTTTTTAAATAGTTTCAATGCGACATTCTATGTCGACAATCTAGGACGACAGTGTTATGTAATTTTCATTGTACTTCAGGCTTGTTATTTAAAATTTGAAGCTGTCACAAGACTGTCATCAAATTTAAATGGATTTGCAAGTCTCTTGAATTAATACTTTTCATTCACAAAGCTTTAACAAATTTCTCATCAACTCTAGTCCGGCTTTTCAACTCTGTAAAATACTTAATTCACTTTCAATTAAACTATTTTTGCTGGCTTTTAAATTATTTTTTTTTTTTTTAAATATAAAAATTTGCAGCTGTCAAATGTCAACTAATCAGAATTTGACAACTACAAAATTTTTATCTACATTTGAAAATTTAGTTTTATATTTTTTCACTCAATTTGCAAAATAATACTAATAAATTAAATAAACTCAAAAAATGTTAATTCCACGCGCTCTTCATCAGAGTCAAAAATCGTGTTTACTTTTACTTCATGAAATGAGTTAAAAATATACAATTTTTGTTTGTGTAATTTTTTTGTTTGTAAGCTGAAGAGAATTAAAGAATTTAAATGTTTACTTTTTGTTTTTAAATATATACCTTCCATATCAATTTATATAATGTACATGTACATCATTTTATTATACAATATTCTTGCTTTTTATTTTATTTATTCTCTTTCTATCCTACTCTAGTTTATTATTTTATTTTTATTCCGGTTTATTTTGCAAGAATGTAATGTAGGCCGTATTTTTCAGTATTTTTAAGAACAACTTATTTATCTAGATTTGTGTTTGATGAAAATACAAAAAAAAAAAAAAAAATATATAAAAATTAAAAAGAGAGATTTAAGAAATGAGAGTGTTTTTATATCACGCTTAAATTGAGTGGTGGTGTTGTTGTTAACCGCGCTTAAAATGTAATATCAAATATGGAATTTGTATTAAAACAAAAAAAATATGAGTCGACTTCAAGTCGAAATTTGAGTGAAGTGAAATTACTGAGCTTAGTTTATATTTACAATTTGTTATTGTTTTGTTGTATGAATTTTTTTTTGTGGAAAAGCAAATTGTTATGAGAATTGAGATAATATACTTGATTATAAAAACCTTTGAGTATTTATTTTTGAGTGAATTTAAAGAATTTGTGGTGGTTTGGATTTCAGATGAAAATTGTGTTTTGTATTTTGTTTCTATACATTTTTTTTTTTAATGTTTTCATTAAATTTTAAAATTCAGTCTCCTAATGAATTTTGTAATGAACGGTTCTTTAATTTTCTGTAATAATTCTGTTTCTGTCTTATATTTTGTTTATTTTTTTTGTTATTTTTATTTTTGTTTTTCATATTCTATGAATAAATGTTTAATGTAAAAACGTTGTTTGTGGCGTTGTCGATTCACGCAAGTCATATGTAAATTGTAATTATAAAGGAGAATAATAGAAAAAAAAATATATACATATATATATATATATATATATACCTAAATACAAAAAGTAAAGAATAAGTATAAAAATTAAAAAAAAAAAAAAATAGTGTAATAATAATTTCACCTACTTTACTTTTATTTACTAAAAAAAAAAAAAAAAATTAAAGATTTCTCTTGTAAAATAATAAAAAAAAAAAAAGTTAAATGTGAAAATTAGAAAATTTTATTATTGTGAATTGTGAAAGAAGAAAAAAAAAAATGAAAAAATAAATAATTTTCAAAAGAATTTTATTTAAGAATTTTTCACAGAAAGAAATTTCATTTTTGACAGTTTTTTTGTGTTTAAGTTTAATTTGGAAAAAGAACGAACGAAAGAGAAAGCATACAAAATTAATTAATTTTGACAGTTCTCTCAAATATACACGCTTAGAATTTTTGTTATTTTTTGTTTTTTTTAATTATTTTGAAATAATTAAGAAAGTAATTAGATTAATTGTTTTTAAATTTGAAATGTGATTAAAAAAGGAATATTGTTCTACAAATTTTAATTTTAATTTTATGGAATATTAAAGTTTTAAATTTACAAAAAATAGAGACGAAAGAAATCTCAAAAACTTGTAAAACGAGTTTAGCTATCCAGCAGTAATAAATTAGAATTTCAATCATATAAAAGAAATATTTTTTGTTATTGTAGAAATATTTGAGAAATAAAAAACAATAATGCTAGATTTAATGAAATTCATTGAATTTATTAATAAATTCTAAATTATTTTTGGTTGATGTTTTCAATATATTTTTGAACATACTGTAGATGCTGTCATTAATTAAATTGTGTGGATTCAGTTGTTTATTTATTAATTAAATGTTTTAAATTTGTCTTCCTAAATGTCACTTTCAATATAAATTTGGGTTAGTTATTTATTCATTTAGTAAAAATATAAGCAAAGTTGTTATGTCTTGGTTGGAAGTTTAGCGTCAACTAGAACATGACATAAACAACAATTTGAATGAATTTATATTACTTACTTACTTAGAATGAATGGATGGATTAGGATTAATTTATATAATAACTTTTAAATTCGTTATGTTTGCTACATTAGTGCCTACTTTTGGATTTAATACCTCTATCACCTTTATTTGGATTTAATATCTCATTGACATATATCTACATCAGTATCAGTATCAGGATAAAAATAAATTGAAAAAAAATACTTTGCTTGTCATTTTTCCTTTTAAAAATGTATTATAAATAGAAAAGTTCAGATTCGCTGGTTGGTTAGATAAGTTAGATAAGCCCTTATCCATCGCACTTAGGTCTATCGGCCCATTGTATCCAGTCAAAGTTCTTGTTAGCCTAAGTAAATTATACATAATCATAGGGCAATGTAAGATATCAATACATTAGTATAAGCTCTTAATAATTTAATTGAATAACTGTTTAATGAAATTAAGACATAATAAATACACAAAACAATATTTTTGGACCTCCATTACCTAATATTATTATTAGACATATAATAAGATTTTGACTTGTAGTTTAGCGTCATTTAGAATGATTTAAATAACAAGAAATCGTAAATATTAAAAATATCCTCTTCATATACTCATCATACTTTTTTTTTATATTATACATATTTGTATGTGTTTGTATCAAGGAATCATATTGGATTGTTACTATTAGAAATGTCAAATGCAAATCCCTCTACACATTTTTAATATTATTATAGATATAGACTTTCCGTCAAGGTGTTCTTTTATATAAATATTGTGTTTGAATGTGTGCATATTATGTTCGGTTTCCTGTTTATTTTATTTTGTTTAGTTGAGTTTTTAAGGGATTGTTACATAAAATTTTTTTGATCAATTTTTTTTCGTTTTTTAAAGGACCTATTTTATATTGATTGAAATATGATTCTTTTATATGCATTTCTGTATTTCACATTATTACCCACAACATTGAATTGACAGGAAATTTATTTTGGGTTTAAAAAAAAAAACTTTTTAATTGAACTTCAGTCAGCGGATTAGATAGAATTATATAATATAAATTAAATCATGAATTATTGGATTGACAACATTTTAAATTTAAGCTAAGTTACATAATTCAAGAGTAGTAGCAGTCAATATCGTTCGTTCACTTGCGCAGTAGTAGTAGAAATCATGACACAAAATTAAATTTGTGCTACATCTATAGGAATAGATGTATGTGAAATACAACCTAGCAGCAGCAGTAGCAGCGAAAGCGGCAGAGGCAGAAAAATATTTTAAAAACAATTTGTTTTTATGAACAAGCACACAAACGAACAGCGACAGCAGCGGCAGAATTTTTGCTGCTTTTTCATTTCTAATTCTAATTTTCTGCCCTATAACTTTATCAGCTGTTAATATAAGTGTCAAATGGACAACCAAACTTTTAAATTTGTTTCAGTTGGGAATAAAATTTAAATTACTTAAACATATGCAACATATTTACATATACAACATATACAACATATTTTTGAAAACAACAAAACAGTGATTAAGATATTATGGAAGAAAAAATTATAGAATTTGTCAAAGTAAATCCTCTAATTTATGACAATTGTCAATAAATTTATATATATTTATATTTAACAATAGCATTTTCCATTTTTTTTTTTAAATTTTTTATTAGAGTTTTTTTTGTCTGTTGTCAATATAATTTTAAATTTTGATTAGTTTGAATTTGCTGCCTGCTGCTTAAATTTTTAAAATGCTGCTTCTGCTGGCATCGTTGCTGCTGCTTTGCTGCTAAGATGTATTTCTAGCTTTTGAATACTATTTTTTTTGCAGTTGTCCAGATGTTAAAGAGGATATTTCGGGATGAAATTTAAAGATTTAATTAATCTTCTGACGTTAACCTGACAGGTCTGGAAAAGCCATAATTGAATATTTCAGAAGAGTTTTGGAAAATATACTTTAACTAACCTATTTCTATATTCTAAATTTAAAAATGTTCTCTATCTTGTTTTGTGCGTGCATGAAAGAGACAAAAAAAAAATTGTATACGTTAAATACGTAGGAATTGTGTTTTTATGTTAATAGTAGTAGAAATTTATTTAGATGTCCCCGGACAAGCTTAGTGTTCGAACCAGAGAATGAATAATTGAATTTTACCTGGATTTATAAAATAAGGGTTGGGTACTATATTCCAAAACAAAAGAAAAACAGTATTTTTCTATTCCATTTATTTACTAAAAAAAATAAAATAAATTGAAAAAAATTCCAAAAATCCAAATATTCTGTAAAAATGGGTAACCCCGACATAATGAAATTTCGGAGTCTTATATTAATTTTTTCAATTTGATTTGAACTTTTTTTCGGAATTGTTTAATTTTCTTTTAATTTTAGTTTTTTTTTTTTTTTTTATTAATAACGACATTATCCCATAAAACAGATGTCATATGCAATATGCATCAAATAATATTGCATTTAATTAGTAGAAATTAAAAAAACACAATCGAATACCAAAATTTTGTTTTCTGCATTGTTTATGATTTCGTTATTATAAAACGGTTATTGACAAATATATTTATATGGACTGATTATATAGTAGATAATTAGAAGTGGTCTTTCCAGTATGCTTCTGGAAAACCAATTAGCACTTAATTGTGACTTTTTAATAGCACGACACGACTCGAGTGACTCATTTGTTGTTATTGGTTGTTCAGGGATCATTCTCTCAGTTTTAACTATCCCCAGGGCCTAGGGGTAAGAGGGTAAATTTTCGAAATATGATTAAAGACAAATCGGTACATTTCCATCATCTGGAGAATCACAGAATCACAGTGAACAATAATTTATTAAGAAAAAGTACCAGGAGTCACATGGGTTTTTAATGCCAAATATTGTTTGAGATTTCATTTATTCGTTATTGAATGAATATTTTGTTACATTACATTACTAGTTGAACTCATCAGTAGGTATGTATTGTAATGTTAACTATACCCAAACAAGCTCTAATTTTGAATTTTTATTGAATTTATATAACTTATATCGGGATGTTAAAAAATGATCTGTGAGTTATAAAAACCAATCAAAATAATATTCCCATTTATATATTGTATTTAAATTTTCATCTATTCTTTCGATTCTGATTAGTTACGAAAGACAAATATGTTTCTGTAATGTTCTTTAAAATTCCCTTAATGAAATTTTTCGCCTTAGACATATAAACTTCAAATTACGAAGCAATGCAAATGTCACTGTGTTATGAAGTGATGCAAATGTCACTGTACATTTTTCATGAACTCATGATGTTCATTAAAATATTTAAAAAAACATATTTTATTTAATAAACTGTAACTAGTTATAGTTAAACTCTATTAATTTTATGAAATAAATTATAGTGATAATAAATAAACAATAATAATATATAATAACAGTAAAAATAATAATGACAACGTATAGACGAATTTTTAAAGTTACAAAATTGTTCATTCACAAACATTTTTTTTTTGTAAAATTTCAAAATAGCTAATATTTTAAATTTAAAAAGAAATTTAATTCAAATTCCAAATATTTTACAATTTATTAGTTACAAACTTTTTTTTTAATTTAATATTTCAACTATATTAATGTGTCACTACAAACAGCCAAAAACATAGTGACTTTGAACGGAAAATGACACGGTCAAGAAATTTTATCGAATTTGTGTTGATTATTTTTGTTCGTTGTTGTTACTACAATCGTTATTCTTTTCTTGTTGTTTTTTTTTTTTTTTTTTTTTTTTTTTTTGTTATTTTATTTACATATAAATATTTATATTTTATTAAAGAATTATTTAATATTTATTTACATATTGTTAAATAATTTTAAGATAAAAAATTATGTATACTTATTTTTTTTTTATATTTGGTCGTGAATTTAAATTTTGAATTTAATTTCAGAATGTTGTTGTTGTTATTTTGTGAAATGTTTTTATTTTTATAAAATTTTCTTGTTTCAATTCTACAAACATAACTATTAAAATGTTTTAAGTTTAAGTATATATATATATATATATATATATATATTGAAGTATTTTTAAAATGGGTTCAATATAATAATAAATTTTGTGGAGTTTCTCTGATTTTGTTTATAGGTTAGAATTGATTACTAAAAATTAACTAATCTTGAATTAAGTTCATTAGATTAATTTTTGTTGCTTAGGTGAAAATTTCTATTTTTTTGTTTGTTAATTTTTTGTGGTTGATATTTCTTGGAATAATAATTTTGTTATGGGTGATAATTTATGATGTCCGGTAATAAAACTTCAGCAAAATATCTGAGATAATAACTATAAGATACAGAATAGATAACATGATGATGATGTAATAATCGAAGAGATATAAAAATATAAAAATTAATTTAGTAATTTAAAAATATATAGTTAGTTAAGCTAGATTTGAGTTAAATGTGTTAATCTTTGTTTCACTTGACACCAGGATTGTACAATTGAAAGTTTGATAAAAACTTGTTTTAACTGATTTATTTATTCTACATGGGATACATTCTGTTGCTCCTCCTTCATTTAGTATTTTTAAGTTATATCAAATATAACGTGTAACATTTGATATACTTTAAACTGAATCTGATTAGCTAAAGGTGGATGGTTTAGATTAAATGTTAGTTGTTGATTCCAGGTCTTTAAAACGATTTTTAATATTCCTTAATAGTCTAAGATATCTCTTAGATAATTTGAAGACACGTTCCAGTGAATTGGATAACAGTCCTTCTGAAGAATTTATTTGAATGTGCTACTAGAAGTTTCTAGGCTTGCTGACATCCTTTTGTTTACAAAATTGTGGTTTGCTTGTATTTTAAATCAATTTTTTAACCCATTTTATTCTAATATATATATAATGGCCCACATCTCCTAAAGAAAAGGGCCAAAAGTTTTTGCATACATATTTATATGTATGAATAATAAAATTCAATTCAATTCAATTCTAATATATATATAGATTAATATAGTTAATATTAATTATGTTTTTTTTAACGAGGTCAGTATCAGGATTTCATATGGATAACATGTAAATATTAGAACATAGACTAGAGTATCGTCAACAAATAGAGATACCTTAGAATATCACAATGCTGACCCTATGTCATTTAGATATTTAACGAACATTAAAACGCCTTACACAGACCCTTATGGGACTCCTGATTGCACTTTTTTTGCTCTTGACAAAGTACTGTCAATTTTAATTCGTTGTGTTGTTTCTACCAGAAAATTCTCAAACCCAGTTCAATTTGTTATTTCTTATACCATATTTCTCCATTTTGTTTAATAATATGTGTTTATCAAATGTTTTAAACGCCCAATTAGTTATGTATAAGGTTCAGAATTAGTTAAAGAAGTCTCGATCAATTTTGTATAAGTGATATTTTCTATATTTGTCACTTTTTTACTTTTACTTTGTTTAATATAATTAAATGTTAAATTATTAAAACAAACCTAACCAATGACAAATGTTTTCAAAATTCAAATACAAAAACATATCATAAACATAATATGACATTTCAAATAAAAAAACATACCCATATGAACCGATTAAAAACTGATTGATTTATTCCAAAAACTGATCCTAAAACGCAATTAATCTTGGAACCGTTCTCTTATAGTAAACATGTTCATTTAAGTATCACTTAAGACTATTTCCAGTTCTTGCAAAGCGATGGAAATCTCTAATGTTCGGTGACATCGTAACTGCCTTACAAAAAATTTCAATCTGATATACTAAGTCAATGTATCCGTTATATATACTTGTCAATGATATCTTTAAATAAACTTGTATGATATACTTGTTAATGTTATCCGTAAAATAAGTTGACAACATTGTGTAATGAGAGCTTTCTGATACATTTTGCAATCATGACAATAATCAAACAAAATGAACAGAAAATATTTTTATTAACACCGTACAACATTGGGTTTTGAAAAATTTTTCTAAGCCCAAATATCGTGTCAAACCGGTCCGCGGAGACATCGTCAACAACAATTGTGATCATAGAGTCAATGTTTCAAGCTTTTGTAAGCTTTTATAAACGTTTAAGATCATGTCAACGTTGTATTCAATTTTGTGTTGAGACATTTACGATGTCAAGTTTTAATACCAGTATGATTTTCTGCTTAACAACTAATAAAATTGAATGCTATGCAACGTATAGTTGAAGACAAATAGTCCAAACCAAACATTTTCTTCAAATTTAATTTAATTGATTACACAAATTAGTCTTTATTAAATCTATGCACTTATTTTTTTCCTCTATTCAGCTCCAAACTAATTCATTTCTCTAGGGCTACCAATGCCACTTTATTTAAAATTTAAGTTTCTTTTTTAACAACTCTTTTTCATCTTCTTTTTAAATTTTATTATGCCATACAATTTAACTGTCATTTTTATTTGTTTTATTTTTGTTGTTATTGCTATTATTATTATTTTTTTTTTTTTTTTTTAATATTATTGACCTTGACGTCTAATTCGTTTATAATAACCATATTTCTTGTTATATTGTTAATTTCTTTGTAATTTGAATAGAATATTTTCGTAAAGGTTTTCTTTTAATTCAAAATAAAAAATAATAAAAAAAAAAAATTAATAATGAAATCATCGGTGAAGATCTTAAGATGTTATTACAGCGTTTATGTAGCTTATTTTTTGTTATTGTTGTTTTAGCTTAAGTAAATGAATTTGAAATATAAGCTTTGATTTAACATGTTTGAAAAATCAAAGTATTTTTATATTTGGATTTTAATTAACTGGGTTATAAAGAAAAAAAAGAAACAAAAACAACAAAATTTACAAAATTCAGCACAAATGAATTTCAATAAAAAGATAGAATCACAACAAAAACAAAAATATATATATATACTTAGTTATATATAAACAAAAAGTTCTGGTTTTTTTTTATGTAATTGAAATTTTAATTAAATAACAGGTTGAAGCAATAGGGTTAAACAATAAACAAATAAATATAGACTTCCATATTTTGTCAGTTCAGATACGCTAAATGTGAAATAACTATCTCTGCTATAAAATTTTATTTAATTCGGTTAACCGGTGTGATTCACAACGCAGTATTTTTCATTGTTTCATATTGAAGAATTAGACATTATTTAGTCAAAAGCTTTTTGTTATTACGTAAAATAAATTTCATTTGAATATCAAGTTCATTTGTAAGCTCGTTCAAACAGTATGACTTACAACACAACATGTTTTCTTATTTCATAATCGCATTATGATCTATTTGCCATTATGGGCTGAACATCTTTATGTCATTATTAAATGCAAATTTTGTTTGAACAGTTCGATTAAAAGTTCGTTCAAACAGTATGATTTACAATGCAACATGTTTCTTTATTTCATACTGGCTGGAGCATTATACACTATTTACGCAGCATCTTTAAATTAAAATTAAACGCAAATTTCGTTTGAATAGTTTGATTAAAAATTCATTCAAATGTATGATTTACAATGCAACATGTTTCCTTATTTCATCCTGGCTGGAACATTATGGGCTATTTAATCAACATATTTGTGTCATTATTAAATGCAAATTTTATTTGAACACTTCGATTAAAGGTTTGTTCAAACCGTATGACTTCATCCTGTTTGAATTATATACTATTTAATCAACATTTTTATGTCCGTATTAAACGCAAATTTTGTTTGAACAGTTCGATTAAAAGTTCGTTCAAACAGTATTATTTACAATACAACATGTTTCTTTATTTAGTAGTGAGGTATTAGCCTTTATTTAATTAATACCGGTATGTTATTTTATTACAATGAAACAATCTTCTTGCCATTTTCTTGTCTCTTTATTCTCAAACAAATTGTCAAATTGTTGCTGTGAATACAATCTAGATATACCTTGCGATTTATATCAAACAAGTTAAATTATCAAAACTGATCATTTTCAAAAAAATTATTTTATATAAAAATTTATGTTATTCGAATAACACAATTTTATAAATATAATCAATACTATAGTGATTTAGTTCTAAAATAATAGATAGTTAGTTTCTATAGGTTTGATTTTAAATTGTCATAACCTAATATAATATTGTCATAACCTAATGTTCTAACGAATAGAAATGTGCATTGAGCATCATAAAGCAAGTCAATGAAAATAGGAAATTGTCATATTTCATATCACGTAGATGTCAAGTAAATTATCTCGTAATTTCTAACATATGGCTCGAAATTTAGGTATTACTTGAAAAACAATCAGTTTGATCAAACTATGTATGATTGCGAAGTTGTAGATGGTGCATTGCATCAAAAAAATTAATAAAAAAACATTTTAATAAACTTTTACGAGATAATCAAGTTTTTAAAAAAATGTTGTTAAACCAAAATTTGAAGTTTATTATAGTTTTAAAAATATTACTTGAAAATGTAAGTCACGCAAATACCGTTAATTACGTACACTTATTTAAAAATACAGGTCTAACATTGATATAGCTTAAATATCTTCGAAGTTGTATTGAATATTTGTTCAACATTATTTTTACAATCCTATTAAGCCTCTGCCATCCAAATTAAATTTGAAAATAGACCCCATATGTCTAAAACAACTACTTTTCTAAAATAGTCCAAAAAAACACTTTTTGAAGGATTTTTCAAGTGAAATCAAAGCATCTTGTTGTATATATTTAACTGTATAAAAATACATCAAGATTCAATGTTATTTAATTATATTAAATGCAAAAATTAATTAAATTTAAATTACAAAAATTAATTTTATATATAAATAATTTTTAACATTACTGTATTTACACAATAATGTAATTGAATACAAATTTTAGTTTATTGATTACTTATTTAAAATTTACTTAAAATGTAAATTTTATTATTAATTAAATAATTAATTGCGAATTGTACTAACTTACTATAATATATACAATTACTATTATTATTTATTTTTTGATTAACTACATGCACTTAATTAAAATAATAATAGAAGTAAGTACTAGCTGTCCAGGGCTATCGCTTTGCACATTTATGTTACAAATAAATCTACATAAAATAATAAATACATTAAAATATTTTATTTCTTTATTATTTCACAACTGAACTCAACTTTAATAAATTTAAATATATACTATATATATGTACTTAACTATATCTACCTAAAATTTATATACATATTACAAATACTTAATAACTTTTATTAAAATAAGTTTAAATAAATATAATAAATATATATATATATAGTTAATAACATACTTATCTATAAACACCCACATAACTCCCCATTTTAAAAATAACTTTTCTAGTAGTATTTATTATTTCTTAGTTGTTATTGTTATTATTATAAACAATAATGTCATAATTGTTTACCTTTAATTAAGTTAAACAAAAAAAAAAAAAAAAAAATGAGAAAACGTTTTATTGAAACGTTTTTTTTTTTAAACTCAATGAAATTCATTTATTTGAAAAGTGTGTTAATATTGATGACTTCACTGTGGCGAGAGCGTTAAGAACAATTTCATTTTATCAATATGAATATTGAGTTGAGCGAGAAATTTTATACATACTGTTATTATTAACACTTGTACTATTTTAAAACACATTTTTATATTTCACGTTTATTATTTTATCTAATTTCTATAGAATTATTTTGATAAGAAAGTAGAAAAAAGTGACGAATTGTAAAAATCGTAACAGAATAACACTGTGTTTAGGCTAATCATGTATTTTTTTGTGTTTACAGTTTTTATGACATTTTGGTGACGTTTTGTATTTCTATGTAATTTAACTTTAATATTTTTTTTATAAACAATAGTGTTTGTTCCACAACCTCACTCCAACAATAATTCTGAGGTTTTCGATCGTTGCTGTTTTTTTCTTTTTGTTTGTCAAATCGCTTAAGTATTATTTCAAATAAAAAATTTAGATTTTTTTTTATTTGTTAACAAATTATTAATTATCTTTCAATTTAATAAAAATGCTTTTTTTCATAAACACGTACTGCAAAAAAAAAAAAATTTGCAGAGAAAATTTTTTGTTTTGACAGAATTGTTGAAATTTGAATTTTCTACATTTGCAGTTTTGTGTAATAAATAAAAACAGCAACACAAGTGATAGTCATGCGCTATTTACTATAATTTTGTAGTTTTCCTGCTGCTGCTAAAACATATTACCAATTGCACTGTTAACAAAGTACAAGCTGATAACTCATATCTATCTATCTATCTCTAAAACATAATACCCTCGTGGAATATGGATTGCTACAATTATTATACAAGAGCAGCAGGAAATCTAAGAATAATATCATCTACTATCAGGTTAAATAGGTATATGACACACTATATAATTTAGGCTACAAATATTACAATGAGCTGCTCACCGAGCTGAAACAAATTGAGAACTTATCTCACTTTAAAGATAAATTATTAAGACCGTATTGAGTAGACTATATTTAAAAGCTAAAATTTGTGGTATGTTTAGGTTATTAATCTAGGTATTAATTTGTATTATAATTTTATTTTCTAGAACTTTTTTGCATATTGGTTAGTGTAATTAAGTTGTGTAATGATAAGTGTTCATAAATATTTTTACTCTATAGGATTAGTACAGTATAGGTAAATTAAGTGTTGTTAAAATATTTAATAAGTTTTGCTGAAATTATTTTGTTGAATTATGATGGATTAGTCTTCTTTAGTATGGTTTTATATTAAATTCGTACTATTATTATTTTTTTTGGGATATTTAAAAAAAATAAAAAAAAAACTTTTGTATTTAAATACACATATACTCTGTACGAGCGATTGGGCTCAATTGAGCAAAGAATGAAATAAATAAGTTTGATAAAAATGTTTATGAACAAACTTTATTCGCAATATTTTATTAATGAACAAAATGTTTGTCAATATAGACAAGATTGTCAATGACTATTGCTTGTTTATAAAAACCACTTAGATTTTCTTAGTCTATTATTATTTTTCTATAAATGCTGACTATATAGAAATAATATTATTAAAATAACCAACTGAAAACTTATACGTAATCTACTGAGTCTTCATTAATTTAATCTAATTATAAATTAAACAACCACTGAAGCTACTGACTGACGATACCCCAATGAAGATCATACAGCTTCATTGGACCACCATACTACCTTCAGAGGTAGTTAAATTTATAATTGGATTGTTAAATTACTGTGGCCAAAATGAGTTATCCAAATGAGCTATCCAAAAACCAAATATAATTACTTCTTTTATCATCTTCTATCTATGGCTAGCTTTTTCGTTTTTAGTGATTTTCGCTTTGTTGAGTAATCATTTCAGCTGATAATGTTGTTCTTAAATTTTTTTTGATTTTTCAAAGCGATGATTCCGTTATCAGTCCCTTACGATTCCATTCAAAACATTGTTGATCGTATTTATGTTTATTAATAATAAAAATTACACTGTTAAAGGTAGTTTTGTTAAGTGAGGTCAAACAGATTCAGCGCGGTGCTCATTCATGATTCGATTGTATTAACAATTTGAATTAAGCGGATTAATGTGTGTCTATTGGCGAATACAAATGCCATGGGTATAATGACAAATACAAATGCCAAACATTCATACATATACATATTTTTTTTTATGTGAAATATTAGTGTCAAATTACAGGCTTAAGACAAGTGTTAACAAAAGAAAACCTGTTGAAAAAAACTGTTGATTTGTAGAAAAATAACGTACTTAATTTCTTTACCCCCCATGTGTCAGTACCAGATTATCGATGTTTTTGATGGTATTGCAGGACAATGATAAAATGCTCATTTAGTGTGAATCTTTTTTTAGGTGGGGATTTCAAATCTTTAGTAATTCACAGTTTGTTATCTTAAAATTGCATGTCTATATATCCTTGGGGAACGCTATTATTATTTTCATGTCAGTTTCAGAATTAGGCGATGTTTATTCTTGGAAATATTCATGCATTTTGCCATTGCAAATAAATAGAATGTGAAAGGGGGATTTTTCTTTTTCTAAGCAAAAGTTGCATGTCTGTTTGAATTCCTAAACTTAAATAGATGTCTGGTGAATGGTCCATGACCAGTATTAATTCATATTAATGTTCTGGACATTGAATGTTGTCTCCTTGTTTACCTGATTTAATGGGTTAATGTTAAGTTTGAGAGTATATAAGTTTTTACAATACATTTGAGAGTATATAGGTTTTTATGCGTGGGAAATAATTTTGTATTTCTCTCATTTTTTGCTTTTGTCGGTTATACCGTTTTACCACTGAATTATTATTATTGCAATGATATTTTGACAATATCAAAAATACAACTAATCAATATGTAGTTATATATAACTATTCTACAGCGGATCTTAATCGTTTTTTTTGTTTTACCAATAAACTGTCAAATAATCATAAAATGTCCATCTGTTATTGTGCGCTTTAACATGACGTGATTTTTACTGTATTTTTTTTTTTTTATTATTGAATATGTATTTTTGAAGTGCCCGCCTTCAATCTATTTCATGATAAACTGATGTACTCATACTGAAAATTATATTAATAATTTTGCTAATTTAGGTTCTTTTTTTTTCGTGCATTAAATTCATCGCTTTCTTGTCCAGCGATGCTGAGTATGTATTAGTAGAGGTATACGCAACACACCTGCAATTAATTTTTAGTATGTACATATTTTAATTATGCGGTAATATTTCAAAACAGTTTATAATTTGAGTTTTAGAATTTTTTATTGTTATAACAAAAAAAAAAAAAAAAAAAAAACGTAAAAAAAAAACGGAAAAAAATTAACAGAAAAAAATTCGAAACAATGACAAAAACATTACTCATAAATTTTTATATTTTGTATACTTTTATATTTTTTAAATAGAAACCAGACAAAAGTCAGTCACAAAATAAATAAGAAAATAAATAATAATTTTATTTTTTTTTATTTTTAAATTTTAATAGAAATTTTATATTCATTTAAATTTACCTTTATTATTATTTTTTTTATTTATTATTGTTTTTATTTTGAATTGAAGTTTAGAATTTCAATTTTAATAAAAGCAACAAAAACAACTAAAACAGAAGAAGCAGAAAAAAAAACAAATAAATAAAAATGAAACACAAAGTCGTCGTCATGGATTTGCATATTTTATGTTTTTATTTAAAAACATTTTTTTTTTAAAATTTATTGTTATTGGTTTTATTTTTCTCGAATGTCAAGGAAGCGACTTAAAAAAAAATTAATTACTTATGTTCTGAAATTTGAATTGTACTTAATAAAATAATGTGTACTGATCGGGGATTAGAACTTAGTTAGTGGTAGTTGATTTATTATTAGATAGTTAAATTACTGTGCTTATTGTGGATTACAACGCTCTCCTGAGAATATACTTAAAATATCAGTTTGTAGTAATATTACGTTGTCATACGAAATTATTTAAGATATATTGTAATTACAGAAATACGGAGTAGAAAACGTTAATGGAACTAGTTGAAAAATTATAATAATTTTTTTTTAATACTCTAAACAAATTAATTAACCCCTAACCGCTTTATACAGAATTTTTACTATAAAAACTATCCTGAAATTAGTTTTCGGCTATTAAAATTTTTGCTATAACTATCAACCAATTTAAATGTCATATCAACTACTATCTGTCATATCTTAAGTAAACTGCCACAATCAATCAATTTTGTACGGAGAAAGTAAAAGTGCAATATTTTGAGTTGTATCACTTTGACATCTTAACTATGTGGACATTTTTATGTGTGATATTGCAAAAAAAAAATCTATATATATACAAGCATTTTGAAATTATATACATTATATACATTGTATATGTATAGCACGTTATGGAACATACCATATTGCAATTAAAACTTTAATACTGCATTTTCAATGTCACGGTATACTAATTTATATTTCGTAACTCTACGAAAATATCAACACATTTTAATAACCGTTCTATTAATAAACATTTTATTATTTTGTTTGTCTATCCTCTATGTAATTAAGTGCACTAGCTTAAGAATATTTCTTTCCCAACTATTCTAAACTGCTATTTTGTAAAAAAAAAGAAAATTTGAATTTTTCGAAATGTTTTCGATTATTTTATTTATTTCTTGACAGTTTTAAAATGTCATTTACGCAATTAAACTAATTTAATTAATTTTATTTTTAATTTAAAGAAAAAAAAAACTCGTGTCAATTTTTATTTTTTATTATTTTTTTATTTTTTTTTTTCATGGAATTTTTCTATTTTCCATTTAAAGGGTTTTTTATTTTTGTTTGTTTGTTTTTGTTTTTTTTTTTTGTAATTGATATCTCTTACTTCAAAATGTTAAACAATTTAGTTTTTGTTTTATTTCTTAAATATGTTGTTGTTGTTTTTGTTGTAATTTTGTTATATTAGTTTTTATTTTTCGTTGCAATTGCAATTAAAACAGAAAAAAAAATAAAGTAAATAAAAATAAAAACAAACTAAAAATGGCGTGGCGACAACAAATACACATGGTGAACACAAGGTAAATGACATTTCTGTTAAGGTCGGATCAAAATCGGTTTATTTTTTTTTTTTTTGCAAGCACGAAATTTTTTTTTTTTTGTTTAGTGATTTTCTATTTAAGTATAGATGTTTAATTTTAAAATTACATACGTAAATTACAATTCGAAAATTTTAAATTGATTTATAAGAAAAAATACGAAAAATATAATATATTATATTTATAAAATAAATTTGTTTGATGTCAAAGTTTGTATGATAGAGGATTAGGATAGGTGTAGACATGCAATTTTTAGTTTTGCAAATGTTTGATTGCACATTTGTAATCCATTGGTTTATTGGAAAGTGCGTACACATAAAACCAGTTACAGGTGAACGTGCTTTCATATAAACTAAAGGAACACAAATGTGCAATCAAACATTTGCAAAACTAAAAATTTGCATGTCTTATAAATTACAAAAAAAAATGTTATTTTGTATTTATTTTGCCTGTCATAATTTTTTTCTATAAATTAAGTTTTTTTGATATCAAATTTGTATTATAAATTACAAAAATTTTTTCATTTTATAGAATTTTGGTTGAACTAATTTTTTTTTATAATTAAAATAAATTTGTTTAAAGTCAAACTTGTGTGATAGAATTTCAGATTTTCAAAAATGTTTTATTTTATATTTATTTTACTTGCATTTAATACTGATACTCACTTCAATTTGTTTGTTATAAACATTTTTGTTTTATATCAAACATGTATGATAGGGTTAAACTTAAAAGAAATATTTTATTTTATATTTATTTTTGTTCTAATATAAAATAAAAAAATGTTTGATATCAAACATGTTTGATATGAATACAGATTAGATTCACACCAGTTTTGTTTGATACTAAACTTGTATGATAGGGTTATCTATTAAAAAATATATTTAATTTTATATGAATTTTAGTTATTTTAATCAAACCAATTTTTTTTTTCAAATTTGTTTTGTGTCAAACTTGTATGAACTTGACTGTTACATTAATATTCATATTCACACCAATTTTATAAAATAAGTTTGTTTGAATATCTAACTTACTTATATGTTATAAATATAATATAATTTTTGAAGTTGCAGCGATGTATCTTATAAATTATGTTGCTTCTTCATTTTCACACTTTCAACCAGCATTTTTTGTGCTTTTAGTTAAAATTTCTGCAAAAGTTATGTTTACTTAACAATTTTCTAAATTCGAAATGATTTTTTATTTTAGTTTTCATGCCAATTACCACCTGTGTCGATGCCACACCTGTACAAGATAACCTAAAATAAGATTGAATTTTCAAAACATTATACTTTAAAGAAGTTATTATTCTTTAAAGTGAAATATAATTAAATTTAATGATCACCATATCACCATAGTTGTCATTTACATCTTTTATTCAAAATAATAACGGTATTAATAAACTTTTTCACTATCGATCATTAATCTTCTTCCCTAAAATTTTAGCATATTACAAACACTTGCGAATTTCATTGACGAATCCAAATGAATTAAAAAATTCAGTTCAGTTCATCTTAAAATTGTGCACTGGGCTAAAACAGAATTTATAAAATAAAAAAGAAAAAAAAATAGCATGTTTATATTAAAACAGACCCAGTGTTTAACTTTAATGTGTTTTAATCGACCATGCATGCATGCATTACACATTTTAACTTTTTGTTTTAGCTTACTTATGTTTTTTGTTTTTTTTTTTGTTTTTGAATGTGTTTATTTGAATGTCATGCAATTTGTAAACAGTAAGAGAAAAAAAAACATTGTTCAGTACACACCATTTCAAGTCTGAATCATGATGCCTGTGTATTATTTTGTTTTTCATTTATTATTTTTATTGTTGACTTTTGTGTCACTGTTTTTATTTTTTATATATGTTTTTTTTTTGTTTTGTTATTTTCCTCCATTTTCTAACAAACATGAAACACATTTTTAGTTTTTTCTATTTTTATATTTTAGGTTTCTTAGAATGTTTATTTTATTTATGGTAAGGTGATGGGTTCGAATAGATATGCCATTTTGATTTTATTATATATAAATATATGTATATATAATATCATAATAAATATATATATATATATATATATAATATCATAATAAATATATATATATATATATATATATATATATATACCTCTAGCTCATGTATATTGTTGTTTTTGACTGTTAAATTACATATTTTTTTTTTGTTATTTTTTGAAGTTCACGTCTCAGTCTCTGTCTCAATTTTGTTTTGTTTAAAATTTTAGAGATTTTTTTAGACGTTTTTGTTGTAATTTTGTATCCTTTTATAGAAATGACATTGTGATGACGTCATTGAGACTGAATTTTTAATATTTCTATCACAATTTTTGCTTCTGTGCTTTTTTTTATGAATTTTATTTTAAAGTTCCCAACAACTGGGGTGAAGGTTAGAGAATATTAAAATGTTATGAGATTAGTACCCATATTTAAATTTGTTTTTATTTTTGTTTTTTAATTTTTTTTTTTTTTTTTAAGTAGAAAACGGACCTTTTTTTTTGTTTTTATTTTAATATTTTATTCATTTTTTATAGAATGATTATTGAAAAGGATGGAATTTAAGAAGATTCTAAACTTTATGAATTTTAATTAAAATTGAATTTTTGATTTTTGTTTTTGGAACTATTTTGGGATATTTTTGGATGTCGAATTTGGACAAAATAAAAAAAAATGAACAAAAAATGATGCAATTTTTATGGAATTTTATTTTAGCACCGATAAAAGAAAACAGTTTTATAACAAGTTTATATTTTCATTCTTTTGATTAAGATTTAAATTATAAAGCTTGGGACATAAATAGTGGAGGAATTTCGTTAGAAATAATATCGAGTAGGTAATTTTCACTAATATCCTTAAATACAATATCGAGCAATTCTTACCTCCTGAACAGAATGAATATAGCCATCACAATTTAAGCAGATATTAACTCTGTTATTATTGTTTAAGACACTGATATGCTAATAATACCACATATATATATGTGAAATTATCATCATCATCATCTTGTCATTTTCTAATACAGCGATTCAGTGTTAGCTCAAATTTTCTTCATCCTATTTTCGTCTAGTTTTGTTGATATTGCACAACTAATTTCCATGTATTTACCCATCCGATTTTTTTTGTCTTAAACATTGTGTTCCATCTTCTTGACTTTGGTTTTTAGTATAATATAGTGTTGTTTTTAATATTTTATCCTTGATAATAATATATATAGAGCATATTTATTTAATTCTAAAGAGCCTATCGTTTAATTTCAGACAGAACATATTTAAATCTTTATATTTGTTCTGAAATTCCAATATAAATATGAAAATATAGTCAAAATCAATCAAACAATTTGTTTTGATTTCAGTTTCAGAGAATTGGGGCTTCAGAGGTTTATTTTTCTTCTCTTAGTTGTTATATTTACTATTAACAAAAAAACATATTTAATAACAAGAAGTCTCATATGGGTATTTTTCTATTTTTTCAACTTAAATGCGTACGGTCGGGTAAGAATATGAACAAATATAAAAATTGAAGAGAGCAAAGAAGAGTAATTATAATTTTATTAAAAAAAAAAATACAACAGTCCATCAATGTAGATATATTTCAATATTTTTTCAAATCAAAGGTTCAAAATAAGAAATATAAAAAAAATTAAACATAAATTCATACGGGCGGGTAAGAAGAGTAATTATAATTTTGTTAAAAAAATTAGAACAGTCCATCAATGCAAATATATTTCAATATTTTTTCAAATCAAAGGTTCAAAATAAGAAATATAAAAAAAATTAAACACATACGATTTTCAATGAATTTATGCACGGGCATTATTTCTTTATATGGATTTTTATTAGTATTGAAAGGTATAATGAAATGTAGGTATATTTTTAAATTTTCAGCAAAGACATTTTTTGGTTTTGTTAATTTTGCCTGTTTTTATTTATCAATCATATATAATTAAGAGTATAATTTGGTAACAAATGAAATAAAATGAAACTATTCTATTTAAGAAGGCTTAGTTCCTGACAATAGCAGTAGTTTTCCACATTTAATGAATAGAGTCAGTAATTTCTTACATAAATACTTGAAATATTGTAGATATTGTAGTGTAAAATTGCAGTACCGTACTTAATTAAAACACGAAAAGGTGATTCTACCTAAGTTACTGTCAAGAACGTAAAAAAAAATAAAAAAGAGTATATACATATAAATATGTATTTAAATATGTATTTATTTATTTTTTTTATTATATATATTCTTTGCTATCACTTAAATCACTTCTCATTATTAAATATTTCAATAATTTAATATTAAATATGCTTATTTTTTTTCGCATACTTTTCTCTCAATATTTATTTTTTTTTTTACAACAAAAACAAGTCTGTAATTTGATACAATTAAGTATTACAGGAAATATTTCCCAAAAATCCTGATAATGGAAAAATTCTACAAACATAAACAAACAAAAAAATTAAATCTTCATATAGCTTTTAAAAGAGGTCCGATCACTTAAAATTACAAAATGTACATATTTGTTTTTATTTTTTTATATTTTAAAGTGACTTCCTTTCACAAGATTAAACTTAACTTTAAACACACAAATATTCAAATTTTTAATCTATGCTCAGGTTATTATTATCGATATTTTGAATATCGCAAGCGCATATCTTTTTGTTTAATAAATTTCTTTGTTTATTTATATTTATTTCCTCAATAAGTCACTTCCGTCTCTCATCCTCTCTTTTTATCTGTTTTTTTTTTTTTTATTATTTTTGAATTCAAATCTTCACAGATAACTTTTCTAAATATTTTTATAAATAAAAATAATTTCTACCCACCGGCTTTTCATGCAATTCCATTCAACAAAATCGTTATAAAAAGAAAAAAAAATCTTTCCATCTCTTTCATTCTTTATAAATAAAATGAAGATGAAAATAAGGTCATGAATCAAGGTGATTACAGGTAACAAAAGAAAAATAATAAAAATGTAAAATTATAAATTTTTTTTGATTTTTTTGTTTTTTACTTTCATTCTATACGCAAGCAAAGGTAAAATCGATGAAAAACGTGATGATCTTTAAAAGAAAATGAGAAATAAAAATGTATTCATAGTAAATCCACAATACACTAACACAATTAAATGCGTGATTTCTAAATAGTGGAGTGGAAGCCCTAAAAACAAAAAAAAAAATTCAAATTTAATTTTTATTTTTATGCTCTCAATTTCACATGAATTGCATTTTTTAATGTAGTGGCATTTCGTTTATGGAAGGTGTAAATATTATCTTAAAAATGTAGGTTTATTATTTTGCTCATTTATTTATTTGATAGACTGATGCAATGTAGCTAATTTAATAGGTTTATAGTCGAACGGGAATAAGGTCATTTACACTCTCGAACATTAAAGTTTGTAAATATAATAACAACTCAAAACCCAGATATTTATCTAGTTTTTATACAGGTCTTAAATATTTAGTTACATTTACCACGAGTGGCGCTTGCGTAGTTTTTCAATAGAAATTTTTGATAATTCAATTAACAGGTTTGCCAACTTAAAAAAATTATCCATATCATTAACCTACATTGTTCTTTTGAATTTGATAAAACTTAGACCTTGAAATGGATCAAAAGAACACAGCTTATGTGGATATATGCAGATAGATTTGCCGTTTATGGCATAATTAGATCAAAGTAGTGTCTATAGTATCTATATATTATATAGTTATTATAAATATAAATATAAATAGATCTGTTATGAACGACTTGATTCTAGTGCCGAATTTGATAGTATCGATTTTCATTTGAGATATTTGGGTTATCTGAAGTCAGCAGTGGAGTATCCAATTATACAATTCAATTTTTTATTTTGATCGTTTTCAACTAAGAGAATCATTCAAAGACTACTTAAAAAATGTAGTTGAGAATAGAGTTGTGTAATTTTGTGTATAAGAATAAGTAACTATAATGTAGTGAAGACAATTTTACTTTTAGTTTTTTAAAACAATTAGCAAATAAAATTTATTAGTAATTGTTCTTCTTAAGTTGCTAATACTTATTCTGGATGAATATTTACCATATAACAGTAAATATGCTGACAACAACAGTTTGAACTTATTTTGTTATTTGATATTATAGATGGAATTTGATATGAATATGTCTGTTAAATTTTTAAAGGTTAAGAATAGTCTCATCTTATGAAAAATAACTTTTATGCAAGTGCAAATTTAATTTAGTTTTTATAACTCACATATGAATTTATTTTTAATCTATATATAGTTAAGCTTTTCAAATTAAAATTAATTTTGTTACTATTATAATACATATTGTATAATCTACAATACTGATTGTAATACTGATGGGTTCCAGCAATGTTGGTGGCTGAACACAACAATCCTTTGTTATTAAAGTCTCTGAATTTGTTTTTGTTTAATTACATTCCTGCCTTTTAATTTGCCTTGGATGATTATGTAGAAATGTTGGTTTGTATGCTAACAAGCACAAGTATATTGGTTAGCTATACCTAACAAGTTTAATGTGGTTGAAGTAGAATGTATTTCAACATTTGGACCTAGTTTATCTGATTTTGACTTATTACTTTTTTTTTTATCTCTTTTGTAGTAGACTGCTTCGGCATAGAACGAATTTATTGTAGTTCTATGATTGATTAGTTTGTTGAAATCATTCGAATTGTTTCACCAAATAGTTATTTAATCTACTGTTTTTTATAATATCAGTAAACTGATCATCGTGTATTAATCGAAGCCGATCAAGATATCAATTGAACTTATGGAACATAGAGTATATAATTTTTATTTTAAAAATATTTTGCCTGGAGTCTACAGAATTATATATTCGATAAAATCTATTATTTTTTCTTTTTGTTTTTAAACCATCAAAATTGAATAAAAATTAATGGAACAAAAATTAAATTTTTTATTAAGTAGAACCTGTTTAGTACAATTTGTATTTCTGTTCTGACCCTTTAGAAGGTCATCTGCAAATTTATAATAATTATAATAAAATAATTTTTATAAAATCTATTACCAAATCTATTTAAGATAACGCATCAGTAGCTGTATAGTTAACTTAATTAAAATGACAGTTTTAAGTATTTATGTCACGTAATCCTATCCAGTCACACTTACTTCATTAAATTGGGTATCAACCAAAATTTTAATTTCAATTGCAAAGTTTTTAATTTAATTTAATTTTTTTTTTCTCTTGAAGAACCCTAATTGGTGCTTATCGCTTCTATTCAAAACCATCTCTCATCGAATTAAAAACATTGAATTATAAGGAAAAAGATACTCAATTAGCTTCTTAAGATGGGGGAAAACATTTAATTTAAATTGATTTAAGTCGTCCCCCTCGATTTAATTATTATCAAATTTTCTTTTTTTTTTATTAAATTTATTATTCACAATATTATATTCACAATTATTAGTATTCTCTATGGTATTTGGAAAAAAAAAATTAATTTTAAATTTCAATGTCATCATTATCAATTGTAATAATAATTATCATCAACATCATCATCATCATCATCATCATCAATATCATTTTAATAAGCAGTTTAATATCTTTTAAACAAAATTTATATTTAACCCATACAAATCAAATGAGTTAATTATAAGCACCATTAGAATTATTAAATTTTTTGTTTTGTTTTGTTATTCATGATTCATATGCAATTTAAATTAAATAAATTGATTTAGGTAGGATAATCATACAGTTTGAATTTTCGATATTTCAATTTATTAAATCACATTTGATTGTTGTTGTTGTTATTATGTTTTTTTTGTCTAATTGTTCACATCTCTTAAATCCATATGTGGATTTGTTATTTGTTATTTTTTTTTTTGTATTTGGACAATATTTTTTGAAATATGAAAATTTTATCTTAGTATTGAATATCGGAATTATCTAATGTACAATATTTAGTACATAATGTATGTGAATGACCAGTGACGGATTTAGCATTTAGTAATAATTTAATGTAATAGTAAAAATTATTTTAAATGCTTAACATTTACTATTGCTATTACTGAGTAGTACTGTTACCATAACCAGTGCTATACTGATATTTGAAAGTTTTTGACAATGATTGTTTAATGTTTGGTGTAGTCTAGAGTGTTTAGTTTTGAAAATCTGTATATTGAAAATTCTAATATCAATTTCAGTACTATTTATTTAGACAGTCAAATTTATGACCTGTATGATTTGTTATCAATAGTTGCAGTCACAGAACATTAATAATAATTAGTAATATTATGGTGTTCTTTTCCTATATCATTAATTTGAACTCTTCTATTCTAAATGAATTCTATTTTTATTTATTATGTCCGAATTTCGGAAATCATTATACTTTTTTCAGATAATAACAATACATTTTGTATATATTAATTTTTTTTTAATTTCCAAGCTGTGACATAAAATTTACCGTGTATTTGATAAGATAAGATATTGTTGAAAATAAGATTTTATTTTATCCTAGTTGGAAATTGATTTGTGGCTGTTTTTATTTTTTCATTTATTATATTTTTTCGAGTTATTATATATCGTATACAAAACAAAATATATGTTCTGCGATTTAATTTTTCAATAAGGAAATTACTTAATTAAATACTAACATTTTGTGAATTAAAAACTTACATTGTTTCTATATTTTAAACTCTTGTGTGATGACTTTAATTTTCTGTTCAGAAATCTCTTTTAATTAGGATTAATTTCATACATTTAAACTAAATAGATTAATCCTTTAACTACAAAAATTCGATAATATTTTTTTATTTTTAAAATTTTCATAACTATATTTGACTTTAAAATTGATACCCTATCAATTACACACATTCGCCACTGGTTTTTGTACTGTCAATTTAATTTTATAACTTTATTGTTGTTGTGTTTATTTGGAAAATAATCAGCGGCGGCGCCTTAAATTATTAAAATTGCCATTAACGAAATCATTATTTTTATGATATATTATTATTATTATTAATTTGTTTTTATGTTGTTATTTTTTTTTAATCTTGTATTTTGAAATTAAGTACACTTTAATAAAATTTGATTGCTAGAACTGATGATTATATTGATGATGTTGGTGATAATCATGGTGATGATTGGTTTGACATAATTCTGATGATTATTATTTTTGCTTTTTTATTTTTTTATTTTTATGTTTGTATTTTGGATATATTTTATTTTTGATGGTTTGTTCCATGTTGTTATGGTTCTTGAATCATGTAGCTGTCATTATTAATTTTAATTTATTGATTTTTGACAAGAGTGAATTATTGTTATTATTATTGTTATTATTAATATTTTGTAATGTTGAAGTGATTGTAAGGAGATATTTTTTTTAAAAGTGTTTAATTAAATTTTTTAAAATTTAAGAAGTTTTTTAATTCGATACATTTTCCAGTGTGTCAAAAAAGTAGGACGAGTTAGTTTTTTTTTTTTTAAAATATATTCAAATATTTTATAGAGTTAGTTAATATTAAATGAGTCAGTTTATTGAAGTATATAATTCAAATATTTTTGTATTTTTTACAATCCACATTCTTTAATTTCTTTTCTCTTTAACATTTCGTATCTTTCTTATGTTATTTTAACCTCGATTGTTGTAGTTTGGGGTGTTCATTGTCACTTGAATTCACAAATGACAAAATTTAGATTTTTTTTTGCGTTTCTATTTTTTATTTCATTATATCTACCTGTACCTTCAAATTATTAATTAAAATCTGCCAAAATTTTGTTTTTTATGAATTTTAATAAGTTCGCAACATTCAAGAAGAATTTAAAAAAAAATTAAAAAAAAAAAACAAATCCAAAACCACAGACAATATCAATATTTTGTTTACCTTTTTAAACTCTTAATACCTGTCAATTAATGGAATTATGAACTCGAAATTAATAATTTTTGAATATTAAATTAAAACCTGTCTTCACCTAGAATTTTTTCAGATCTGGTATTAAAAATATAAATTATTATTTTTTAATATTAATTTATTTATTTTAAATGTAATTAATTTTTAATTTAAAAATAAAATAAAAAAATTAATTAAAATTTTTGTTTTTTAATTAAATTATTATAATCCAGTTCAAATGAAATCAGTTTTATCATAGTTTTATAGTAATTAATGTTGTCATTGCTTGATTATTTCGCATTCTTATTTATTTTTTATTTCTTATTTATTATTTTACAAAAAACCGAAAGTATTTTTACTCATTTATTTAGTATCACAACTTTGGGCTCATGAATTGCCAATCGACTGAAAAAAATTTCTTCCATTACGTGTTGAGCGATTAGAATGATTGGAAATTTTATATTTTTGAAATCCTTTCAGAATATTATTTTTCTTGAGCCGATGCTCAACATTTTGCTATTCAATCAAAATAGGTTTTTAAAAAAATGGCAACGATGTTCACAAACAATTTTTTAAGTATATGTGAAAAGTTGAACTTTATCCTATCCTATATTATAAACTTAAATATTCCATTATTATTTTAAATTTCTTGAGCCGCTACTCAACATTTCCATATTGCGCAAAAAAAAATCATTAAAAAAAATTTCAACTAAAATTCACACAAGAAATTGTAGGTGAATTAGAAAATTTGGTTTTCATACCTAACTGACCAATTATCATGTTAGTGTTAAAGAAAACGCTAAAGTTTTAAGTTTGTTGAGCCATTACTCAACGTTTTTCTATTGAGCAGGCAAAAAAAAGAAGTGGGACATCGAAGTTCACAAAAAAGTATTATTTGTATGAGATGTAAAGCTAAATTTTACACAGTTTTCATTCAATGAACCATTGAGTTTATGTATTGCAGGTACTCTCTTGTATTTAATAAAATTCTAGTAAATAAATTGGAAATTCAATTCATTTTGATTTTATTTGGTTTATTATTGTGTTGTTCTGGTGTATAATAGCTGTGATGATTCAAAAAATCTTTAATACTAAATGTAGTATGTATAGTGTACATATAGTATATTTGATTTAGACAGACAATATAAAATGATTGTTGTAGTTAAGAACTTCTGATTGACGTAACGTAATTTAATAATTAATTGAATAATTTCAGTTAACACATCTGGATCTGTTATCTTCAAATAAGTAAATATACCTGTCACAATTTGTATTGTATGCATTTTAATATATGCTCAAGATTACGATTTCAAAAGCATTAAAGAAGATTTTCTACAAAAAAAAAAAATGAAACTCTCCAATTAACTTAAGTTATAAATCCAGATATCTAGATTTATGTAAGTCATCCAGAATGCGATAACGTTCATCTCCGTAGAACGTAGAAATTCAAGATCTTTTTTTATTCCTTACGGAGGTGATCCTAATATGTCAGGGGCCAGTATGTAAGTTTTCAGTCCTTTATGACTTCCTTAGTTGACTCCCAGTAGACTCCATGATTAAAAATCCAAGATTAAAAACTTAGTCAACCCTTTTTTAAAGAATACTAGGTTTGAGGTTTTTATCCTGAGTCTCAAACTTGCATGCTCAACCTTGAAAGAACTATAGACACTTTCCTACAATATGTGTGGAGATTTCTTCCTCTTCCAAACAGTTTATACAGATTGAGTCATCACTTAGTGCTAGTCTACACATATATGCTTATTCATATTGTTATGACCAGTCCACCATCTTCCTACATTCTATTGAAAGTTAGCAGCAGGAAGTTCATTATTTTGGTGTTTATTCTTGGTGCATATATTTTGGAGACTGTGGGGCCTTCAATACGCTCCCACAGAATGCTTGTTTCCTTCTTCAGGGTGTTTTCTATTAATAGTTTAATATTACCAATAGATGTATATAAACTGCCGGCTACGGTTCATAAATGTTGCCCATCGATGATCTGGCTAGTTCGTCAACCTTCTCATTTCCAGTCAAGCCAATATGACCTGTTATCCAGCTCAGTTGTACCTTATTTCAGAGTACTATGAGGTTTATTATTTCCGAACATTTTCCCACCAATCTAGATTTGATGAGGTTACTTTCAAGAGCTTTTAAGATAGCCTGATTGTCACTAAAGATTCTAATGACTCTGTTAGACTCCAAGGTTGAAAAATATTGTAAACAAAATTTAAAATTGCAAAACTTTAATTTTTTTTTTTTTATGTTTTTGAGAGTGACTTAGGTAGATCATAACCTTTTTGTGCTTAATTAAGTACGGTACTATACAATTTTATATTACAATATCTACAATGTTTGTTTGAATTCGAATTTAAAATCAATGTGATGCAGTGATTGGTTTCAATTTTCAACTCTCCCATCAAAATAGGATTATCATTTTCTAGTTTACATATCCTATACAGAACCCGTCAGACAATTATAGTTATACAATCTTTTTTTTCTTGCTTCATCAAAACATTAACCCTTTTAAGCTTTACTATCAATATTCAAACTTCCTTTTCCTGCTTAAATGTTTCAAACACAACAAAAAAAAACACAATTTTTTTTTCAGTCCAATTTCCTGAGACCACCAGATATTTCATTTCTCTATAAACTTGATCCATTAATATCAAAATGTGTCGATTGATTTTTTATTACTAATTTCCGTTTCATTTTTAGCCGATCTTAGTTTTATGTCTATGATCGTTACTCTTTTCAAATCGTATTAACCTAGTTACTTTTTTTTTTTGTATATATACATATAAATTTCTATTTATAATGTAACTTACATTACTATTTTGTAATGTTCTCAATCAAATTAGGCCAGATATGTTTTTTTTTTGCCTTCTATTAATGGTTATATTTTTTTGTTGTTGTTATTATCTTTTCATCTCTTAGACAACCAGAAAACTACGTTTGAAGGAAGAAGAAATAAATGAAACAAAAAAAAAAAAAAATCAAACCAGTTTAAAAAACGATTTTATCTATATAATCTGTGGTATCTATGATTTTATTAATGATATACACAATAAAAAGTGGGGAGAGAGTTAAAGAACATAATAATAAAAACTTGAAAATCCATTAAGGAAATCAAATCTAGCAAAAAGTGAAGATGAAAAAAAAAAATTATGACAGTTAAACGTAACACTGAAAAATAACCATAACAATACGAACGACCCCGACCCCACAATTAATAAAATAGAAGAAATTTATTTGTTGCTGTTGTTGTTGTTGTTTTTTTTTGTTCTTAAATTGCAATTGTAGGATGCTGTTGGATGACGGTATATTTATTTAAGAGTTGGGACGTGCCGCTATTTAATTTAATTGTGACGGTTTATTTTGTTGTTGTTGTTGTTGTTTTTTTTACTTTTTAACTAAAACCCATTGATTTGAGTGATTCTCATTTTTATATCATCTCTTTTGCATAACAAGTTATAATTACGATTTTTTTTTACTCATTTTTTTGTTTGTTTTGTTTTGTTCTTGTTATTATTATAATTTTTTTTTTGGTTTTGATTTAGAAGAGTAAAAGGCGGCGCTAGTTTTAAAAGAAGATTATAAAAAATTCAAAGCCAAGCTAAGAATCATGAAAGAAAAAACTAAAACAGTATAAAACGAAAATCTAGTTTGAATTCGATTTTAAGAATTAAAGAAGATAATTTGAAAAAAAAAAAACAAAAACAACAATAACAAAAAAAAAATTAAATATTCTGCGATATGAACTTTGTGTGGTGGTGACTGAAAGGTGGTGTGTGGTTGGTTATTTTTGAATTGATTTGTTTTGTGTTTAGTTTTTTTTATTTTAGTTTTTTTTTGTTGTTGTAGGAAACAAGAGTTAAAAAATATATTTACAAAAAACAAGTTATTTAAAATGTCTACAAGCGTTTATACCTTAGATAGGTTTTTGTTTGTTGATTAAAAAAAAAAGAAATGTTTTTTTTTCTATTTTTCATGGGAAAATTTTCTGGTTATACAAAAAAATTTCAAATATTTTAGTTAATGTACTCTAAAAGAGTTATTAGTCTGGATTTTGTCAGTGATCTTCGAACATTTCCGTTTTTTTTTTCTCATTTTTTTTTTGTTGTTTTTGGAATATTATCTGTTGGGCTGTGTCTGTTTTTTGTAAAATATCAGTCTATTCAATTTAGTTTTATATTACAAATATTATAGGTAATAACGATGTATGACAAATTTCAAATGAGAAGAGAAAACAAAAATGAGTGTTGGAATTAAAATATACTCAATTGTGTAGACTATTTTATCAGATGGATGTGTTGACAAGCCAACATTTTCCTGCCTGAACATTCAAAGAAATTTACTACATATCAGTGTTAATGCAAATGAAAGCGAATTTTCTCACAGATCACTGTCAAGTAAATGAACTGTGAAGAGATGTGTACAGGTTGGGTAAATCATTAGCAGGTATTTGCAGGCTATGTAAGAAACGGTACAACACATTTTATGGCATAATACAGTAACTGTTTACTTCTATTTGAACACGGATTTATTCAACCAGTAGAATTCCTATTTAAATCACTGAAAACTGTTTTGAAATTCATTAAACATTAAAGTATCAGAAATAACATGGATCTATGGGGGGATTTTAAAATAGTTCAATCGATCTCAATAAAATTGTTATTAAGGTAAAAGAAATATGACAAAAATTGGCTGCATTCCAAAAACTTTTTTTTGTGGCTTCGATGAAGAAAGTTTGGCTTTTTATTTGGCAATTGTAATTTTATTAAATACGACTTAAACAAACGACACCGTTTAAATTGTGTTTGGCTAAAATCTTTTGTCCGTCAAAAATTGAATCTGCAATCTTATTTGATCAAAGATATCTGCAATTAACTATATAGCAAAATGTGTATTAATATTGTTATTTAATCTTGATTCCATAGAAAAAACATGAGTAATCAATTGTGCATATCAGCTTTGAGCGGTTCTCAAGTTAATGTTTTGGTATGGCGTATGTGTGTTTATGATTTAGAATTTTCAATCGGGCTTCAGCTCTTTAGTCATATCTCTGGAAAATTGAACAACCCCAAATATTTTGTAATACTTCTATATTTACGAAAAATTAAAATCTGAATTTAGGCTTGTCTAAATTCAGTTTTTCTGATGGTTTTTAGTCGTCATAAATCCAAAGTGTTGTCATATGTGTTATGCTTTTATAATCTTCTTAATCATAAATTAAGCTCTGTAGTGAATTAACATTATGCAGTTTATCTCTCCCATTACATCTAGTACATGATATCCCTGATCTTTCAGTGCATAATTTCCTTATCTTTTATTGTTTTAAAATATTTTTGGAGATTTGTGGAGATTTTTGAAAAATTATAGATACTTAAAAAAAACAACTATTTTAAACATATTAATGTTTTCTGGTTAAGATAAACGGTAACAAAGTGTGTATTAAAACTATTGCTTAGGCTCTATTTAAAAAGATTAAACGAACAATCATTTATCTTCAACTTTCATTCTGAACATTATTTTTTTTTGTACCTAATTGAACAGAAATTTTAAACGTTTTTCTTTAATTTAATAATTTTAACATTTCAGCCGATCCCCTCTTCCTCTATCCAACTTAAGTATACATATTTATATTTTTTTTTAATATGGGTCAACAAATTTCACTTTAGTAAATGTAAACGAAAAGCAACAACAAAATTGTATAAACCTTTATCGATTTACTATTATTAATCAAAGTAGCTACTAAACTATTATATATTATAACTATTAGATTTTTAGGTCATCTGATCGCAAATTTAATCGGTCGTACTTGAAAAATTGTACGCACTCAATAAATCACTCAATTTCTAATTTATTTATTTTTTTTAATAGCCGCAAGCATCTCATCGCGTGTCAGAATTTTAGTAAAATAATGAATTGAAGAAAAATCAAAACCAAAAAAATAATCAACTTGTATTGAAAATCAATTTCATTTCTCCCATGATTCCCTTTACAGGTTTTTGTTTCCATCATTATTGTATAGAACCAACAAAAAAAAAAAAAAAAAACTCAAAAATCAATTCATTGCTGGTTGGGTAATGCTATTTTGTTTTTATTATTTTGAAAATCGATGACCATAAGGTGAGGTCAGGAATTTGGTATTGTTTATTTTTTTATTGTATTAGAATTATTGTTGTTTGGTCCATTGCCAAAAAAAAAAAACATAAATATTGTTTTTCTACTCTATATACTCACCATATCCTAGTGAATGTAGAAATAATTGGGTTTGTCGTATTTATTCAAAATTTTCTTTGTTTTTCCGCTTTTTTTTCTATTATTATTGTTATTCTTAATTTTATGATATTGTATTGAAAGTAAAGAATTTAGTCGAACATAATAATAATGAATCAGGTTGGTGCTACAAGTATATATGTACTTAGTTTCAATTGAATTTAAATAATAGAATAATAGAAACAATGCTATATGATGCGTAAAATTATTTTTATTGTTTTAAAATATTTTTGGAGATTTTTTAAATTTTTTGGAGATTTGTGGAGACTTTTGGAGAGTCGTGGAGACTTTTGAAAAATTGTGAATACATAAACAAACGAATATTTTAAACATATTAATGCTGAAAAAATGCAATTTTAACAGTACTTCATAATATTATGATAAAATATTTAATAAATTCTTACTGTAATTTATAATGTTTAATTCTGTTTTTAAACAGGTAAATGAAATTATTTCACATACTTATTGGCACAGTTTAAACAGTTTTGTACCTTTGTATTGTTTGTGTGATTCCTTAAAAATAATATTAGTTTAGCAGGGAGGAATGTTATACATTTTATATTGTTAAGTACATTTGTATTAAAAAAAAAATAATTTGAGTGTTCGCTTAGGATACAAGAACGTAAAGTTAGTATGTATAGTAAAAACTCACTTTAAAAATATCAATATTTGAAATAACTTGAAATAGGAAAATATTATTTGAGATTAGTTATCAAATAATATTAAACAAATCCAATCGATAGAAAAAACACAAAAAATCATAATATCGTAAAATTACGATATTACAATTTTCTTAACCTTCAAATCAAAAACAATTAATTTTTTTTACTTTCTTCTCTAATAAATTTATTTTAAAATAATTAAAAAAAAAAACAAATAGTTCATACAATGTCGAAAATTTATATTTACAGTTTAATTTCAAAATCGAATAATCGAATTTATATTTCGATATAAATATAATTTAGAATTTACAACAAAAAAACATATAAAAGTTTTTTTTACTTAAATTGTTAAATTCTATAATTAAATTATTTTTTTTTCTCAAATCTGGAGAACTAACAAAAAAGAGAAAATGAAATTCGTAAGAGACTCAATCGAAAATCTTTAATTTGAAAAAAGTTAACGATATTAATAAAAAATAAATTTAAAATAGCAAAATATATTATGTAAAAACAAAAAATAAAAAACAAAAATAATTCGAACGAACTTAATTTAAAGTGCTTATATAATTTTGAAATCTCTTAATAAATAATTCTCGAATAATAAAATATATTATCACAATTCGATTTTTTTTTTTAATTTAATATCATTTATTTAAATTTTTATTTTTATTTTCTTTAAAGAAGTGCCATTTTTTTTTTTAAATGAAATTATACACAACAAAAAGTAGCTGAATGTAAATAAAATATATGTAATAAAAAAAAAAAAATTAATAGTAAAATTATTGTAAAAAAAAAAAAAACCAGTGAATATTGAATTTATTGTGACTACCATAGTAAAAGTGATTAAAAAAAGTGCCACACCGTTATATCGTAAATAGAAAAAGAGAGAGAGAGAAAAGGGGAAGAAAAAAAGAAAATAGAACATCGAGAATTTCTAATTAAAAAAAAAATTGTTTATCGTAAAAAAAAAAATTGTTTATCGTAAAAAAAAAAATTATTTTCAATATAATTAATTACTTAATTAAAATTAATTTAATTAAATTAAAAATTAAATAAAAATACACAAAAAAAAAAGTGTTTTAAATGAAATAAAAAATAAATTTTTTTGTTTATTTTTTTTTGGAAACAAAAATAAAGAAAAAAAAAAGAATAAAATAATAAAATGACAACCCAATCATATTATAAAGATCGTTTGGGTTTTGATCCACGTGAAGCTCTATATGAATCGTCTAGCTCAACACCAATAAAAGGTGGTGGTGGTGGTGGTGGTGGTGGTGTACGTTCAAGTAGTATTACTAGTACTAGTAGTACTACTCATCATCATCAACAACAACATCATCATCATCATCAACAGCAACATCATCATCATCAAAGAATATCAATTAGTCCAGGTGGTGGTGGTGGTGGTGGTGTTGTACATACAGTGAATAGTAACGGTAATAACGATCGTAGTAGTAGTATGGATCGTTATGATAGCCCACAAGCTAAACGTATTAAACAAAATTATTCTATTGTTGATAGTAGTAATCATCATGAATCGAGTGGTTATGAGGATGCTCTAACACAATTTAAAGGTACAATGTCAATATGGCAATATTTTGTTGAAAATTGGGATATATTATGTAAGTAAATTTTATATGTAAGTCGATTTGCTGTTTTTGTTTGTTTTTTGTGTGATGCTGCCAGCTTCCAGACAAAAACAAAAACCTAAGATGCGAAATTCATTCCTATAATGCTGATGTTTTTATTTTTTAATTGTTTATTAAAAAAAATTATTAAAAAACATTTAAATCCAAAAATATAATCCAAAAAAATTCAAATAAAAAAAAGCGCTCAAAAAAATATTCACTCAAATTTAATATCAATTTTATTTTGAAATTATTTTTAAGTAGTTATTTAGCTTAAAAAAAAATGTTTTAACAGATTTTCAAAGACATTTTAATTTATTTTACAATTTAACTAACGTTAAAATTAAAAATTATACATTTAATTTTGACAATGTTAGTAGGGCGAGTTAATGTCAGGTATAGTAACTCTGTCGAAAAATTATAAATAATAAAAGTTATAACGGGGCTTGTATTGTATCTCAACAAGAGCAACTTAGGAATTCTGGTGACAATTTCTAATCAATACTAGGTTCGTTCGAGTTAAATATGTGCAAAAATATATGAAATAGTGATATTTAAAATTGAAGTAAAGAAATGACTAAATGAGTTCGAGTGACAAAAGTTCTCAATTAAAAATAAAATGTATGTAGAATGGTTTTTTTTTTACAGAAAATATTGAAAAACTTACATTAGAAGACATTATCAATAAACTTTACTAAACAAGAAAGATACATGTCTGTTAAATTTTTGCATATATAAAAATTTTTATATTTTAAAATTTCAAAATGGGAGCCTCATATATGTAATCAAATTCATTTGCTTACTTTTTGTAATAAAAAAAAAACTCTAAATAACACTCAATTTCTCTGTCAATTTCATAGAATTTCATAACTTTTCGGTCGCTCTTCAGAATTCGAAAAAGTTTGATAAAATATCGCATTAAATTTTTATTTTATTTTTTATTGATTTATCTTAGACAACAACCGCATACGTAATATTTATTTAAAAAAAAAAAATAAATAATTCTGGCGATGGGCGAGTTGTAACAATTTGATAAATTTAAATGTTAACATGACTTATACATGGGATGAAATTTTAAATCGAAATTTCTAATTGCAAATAAAAAAAATATTTAGTTTCGCTACGTCCCCTTTTAAATATCTGTCATTTAAAGAAATACTATTCATCATTTAATAATGATGAAAATTGGTTGTGAAATGGTTCATATATATATATAGATTATATTATATATTTAATTATGTATATTAATTTGGTAGTTAATAAAACTGCAATATTATGTCTGTACTGAATAACTAGCTACTAGTGTTTTCAAGCTTTATAAAAGAAAAAACCGATTTAAGTCGTTAAAACGTTAAAACGTAAAACAATCACATAATTTTTTAAGATAAATGAACTGTGGTGGTAAGCTTTTTGTTACGATATTGTTAAAATAAAAATTATAGAACTACTCTGCTGCTTGAGAAATCTTTGTAATTGATTTTACAATGAAGTTGACGTGAAAAAAATTGATTATATCATTCTAAGAAAAATCAATATGTTAGAGCAAAAGACTCAGATTATTAAGAATTACATATATATAGTTAAAATATAAGCAATACCAGCTTTAGAAATCCCTTTTAAATAATATTACAGTGCAGTTCATAAAAATCCAAAATGTTTAAATACAATTTAAAGAAAAATTAAAGGTTCACACTACAACCGTGATATCATCAAAATATAATTAAAATAGAAATACCATCCGGTTGAGGAAGTTCTGTAATAGATATATACATATATTTACAAGTTCATATATATGTTATCAAAACGTCAACTAATAAGTCAACTTGAATTTGAGTACTTTTCAAATAATTCACCTTCAAATTTAATATTTTTCGACTTCCTTATATCGTTTTCTTATTTCCACTATCGTAAAATTTTAATATTTTTTTTTGTTTTAATTAACTCAATTTTTATTTTATACTTATGTTGTGATATTTTAAATTGGAAACTTAAAGATGCGTGCAAAAAAAAAAAATACATACATATTTGCTTTTTAAATGCGTTTCCTCATTAAATATGGTTTATGTATGTGTATGTGTGTGTTATTATAAATATCAAATTTCTATGTAATTAATTACAAATAATATTTTTTTAATTAACTCAAAAATAACCTAAAGTGATTTTTCTAATTTTTGCATTCAATTTTCAATATATGTATAATAAAAAGAAAAAAATAACAATAAAAATCGGAAAGCAGAAAATAAACGATATGAGTAGTTCTTTTCAATTTGATTACTGTTGATGAATTAAATTATTTTTTTTTTTTGCTTTTGGATATCTGGATAATTAACTTTGATTGCATGCCCATTACTAGGTATACAAAATAATTTCATTTTTTTTTTTGGGGTTTTTTATAAACACGAAAAATACTAATTAAGAAAATCAAAAAAAAAAAACATAATAATAAAATATTTTAAAATTTACGATATTAAATAATTTTTGCTTTTGGGTTTGGCAAAAATCAGTTATGAATTAGGTAATTTGAATAATTTTCGATTTTGATTTTTTTCATAAATCGAAAAACAATCATTGAGTGTGATATTGAATTCAAGGTTAAATATAATTTTTGACTTTTTTTTTTATTTTGTTTTCTCCAAAGAAATGTTAATTTGGTATTTGAAAATTGCCAGTGACGTCATTAATTTCAATATAGAACTTTTTTAGTATTTATAAATTATTTTTGAAGGTGAAAATGTATCATAATTTATAAATGAGGGTTTAATTTGACTAACAAATGATAGTTATTGATGATAAATAATCTTAGATTAGATTTGAAGTTAGGGTAGGGTTCTGGACCCATATAACTGCAATTTTTGTAAATTGAATTGTTGTGATTGAATGTAATTTTACGCAATGTTCACATTACAATATAAATGTAGCCGCAAGTTGATTTATTGTGATTGAATGTAGTTTTATCCAATGTTTACATTACAATTTTTAAACATGATTAACTCAATTTTAACTTCTCAACAACAAAACGGCATTCACATTGTTCATAGCTGGATTAATTTTGACAATTTTAATTTTACATACTATGAAATAATTTATCACCCATATTCTGTTAGACCCATCGTTGACGAGAAGAAAAAATTCATCTCGTCTCGTCTCGCTGAATATGCCTTTCTGTTAGACACTGTAAGCGGCGCGATAGAAAATTTTATTTGTTGGTAGTACTGATCATTTTTTACTATCAAAAATAATTATTGGTATATAAACAAAATATGGTTTATAAAATTTTTGGAAAGGATTAGTGGAGCTTAGTTTTAAAATATTTTTTAAATAAAAAATAAATATAAATATATTTGTTTTAAATATTTTTTAGTTTAGTACATAAACAGTAGTAAAACAGTAATAGTAAAGATGGTTTTTTTTTTTTGAAAATTTTACAATTTTAATAATAACGCAGAAACAATAATGAAAAATTGTTTATTAATCTTTACTTAATTATTTTATCTATTCAATTTATTTATTTAATTCAATTTTTTGATAAAAAAACACAAAATACTTTGACGAGATACTCTATCGCTTACAATTTTTGACGAGATAAAAAATGGCTATCTCGTCTCGTCAAAGGTCTAACAGAATACAAAACTATCTCGTCAGAGATATTCTCACGCGATCTCGCGAGATGGATCTAACAGAATATGGGTGTATATTTCAATAAAAATAACACTGTTGATAAAAAAATGTTTAATAAATTCATAATAAACAAAAGTTTTGAAAACTATAAAAAACAATATTAAAAATTAAAATTATATATATATATATATATATGTAACATATTACATATATTTAAAAAGTATTTTTAATACAATTTTAAAATATTCTTAAAAATTGCTTTTATTTACTTTATGCATTTGTTGGTGTCACAACTTGAAAAATGTCATTGTCAAAACAGCACAAAAGTGAAAATATTACGATAAAAATTACGACATAAAATAAAATCAAGGGGTGAGAACGTGTTTGTTTTTGTAACTAAAATTAAACATATTAGTCACATGTTATCAAATAGTTAATTACGGTTAAGCGTTAAACATGATTAAATGGTGTAATGTGAAGATAGCATTAGTTTAAATCTAATTTTGATATATATATATATATACCACAATGGACTTCTACTTACGACCACAATCTAAAAGTGTAAATACAGATCGGCTACACTACTATCTATCATTATAAATAAACTAAAATGTTCATAAAAGAAGACTCAAACTATGTATTTTCATATGCTTGGCTATTTAAATTTACCCAAACATTTTTCATTTCAAACCCTGTGCAGTTTAAAGTCAGAACATATCTCAAGTACTTATTCCATTGTTTTGCTTAAATGAAAAAAAAAACTAAACACTTTAAATATCAAATCTCAAACTACAATAATTATTGTTCATGTTAATTAAAAAATATGATGTCTTAAATTTAATTTCATAGTTGAATTAACTGGAATTATTTAAGTAAAAAATTTTGACAGTATCTTTAACTGTAAGAAAAAATTACAATAGACAAAAAAAACTAAAACAATAAATAGAAGAAATGTCAACTTAAGTGACAAATTACTACTTACATGTTATTATGGTGATATTTTTATGTATAGATCAGTTACTTGTGCTCAAATTATTTTGCTTAAATTCATTTATAATGACAAATTTATGTTAATCCAAAAAAAATTTGAAAAAAAAAACACTCAACCATCCAAGGACATTTGAGCACATTTTTTTTGTTTTAAAATTTAAAGTTTTTAACTTTTTTTTTTTCATATTCAAGGTGTGAAATTCAGTTTAGAGGTAAATTTTCGCCTTTAGAGTTTTAATTTTTATTTTTTTTTTATTGTTTTTATTTATTTACGAGTACAATGGTATTTTAACATTTTAACAGCTTTTCAGTTGGTAGAAGTTATTATGATAGATATACGTATACATGTATATATATATTTTGATTGATGATGTGATTAAGTAGCAAAAATATTTTTTAGTCATCGATTCAAAATTCTTTAAATAATGTATATATATATCTGAGTATTTACTTAATGAATTCTATAGATTTCTTAAAATTTTTCAACATATTTTGTACTTACTTTCAACAGTGGGTCATTTGTCATGTTATTTTTGCTAATTTTTTTTTATTTTTATTGTTATTATTCAATTGTATTTTTGATGATGCTATACCTCATATTTATAGGATCGGCCTCGTCACATAAATTTTGCTGTACATTGTTTTTATTATAATTATTAATAAAATTGAATTGTAGTGATACAAATTTGCTTGAGTAACTACTATACTAACAACATATCTGTTTCTGGGCAGAAAATTTATTGGCCAAAATGTCGATACATCAATTAATGAAATTATAGCTGACTCAATACATTTACTTCATTTATATACACTACAAACTTAACAACATTAAATGAAAGAAGCTTCAGTCTATTTTTTTTCCTGATGGGATAACCACCCTAAACTACTTTCATAGAATTTTAATCATTTAGTAGACCGGAAGAAAGAAATATAATTGTGCTGAGTACATGGCCTTATTGGCATCGTATCTTAATTCTGCGAATGAGATAGAAGTCAGTACATTAATAAAATTCAATTCAAGCTAAATTAATGCAATTTTATATAAGTTAGTCATTGTGCATTACCTATATAAATATAAACAATTATTGTCAACTTCTGAATGTCTGCCTTAAAAAAAGAAAAATAGAACAAACAAAAATTATTGAAGAAAAAACCGATCATTTTCATAGAAACAATGTGGAAATACCGTATCAAATATCTATGGTATCTACTTAATCCTAGGTTAAAAATATTTTAAAATACTTTTATTTTTACTATTTTTATTGCTTCAAAATGCTAAAAATATTTCATTCAACTTTTAAATTTGAATAAAAAATAGAAAACATAATAACAAAAAATTTAAAAAAAAAACAAGTTTCTCGCTTGAGTCTTTTGAATTTTCATATAATAATTTTCCATATTATTATAAATAACATGTTAACCCTTGAACGCCTACTGTAAGTTATACAAGTTTACATATTTAAATGTTTAATTTCATTATAAAATATTTCTAATATTTAAATTTTATTGTATAAAAACGCCTGAAATTGTCAACATAAACGTGTCAATAACTTATTTCAATAACATATAATTAAAAATAAATTACAAATTAAAATGACAAATTAAATATGAATTCATTGAGAAAAAAATAGAATTCATTTGAAAATAAATGAAATGTTTTTAATTTAAATTTCTCAAAATTAGGTAACGATCCATTACAGATGACAGTAACTGTCTTAAATTTACATTCGATTCTAACTACATTTCATTTCAAGTACGTCATTTATTTAAATATGTATGAAATGAACTTGATTACAATTAATATTTACGAGTATTTGTCTAGCAATAAATTTATTAATTAATTTGATACATTTTGTTACATCTTAATTAATAGTTTTGGCACGTTTTAAAATATACATGATTTTAGAGTTTAACTAGTATAATTAATTATAATTTTTAAAACTAGATTTTTTATTTTTATAATTTTAACAATGTAACAAATATGTCTGAACTAAAAATATTGTATTTTGAATTTGGTTTTTGATCAGAGATGTCTCTGTCTGTCATTAGTAATATTTGATATGATTTTGGAATATTTAATTGTTATAATATTCTTCGTTATGTCGATCAGTTGACTGTATGTTGATCAAACTGTAATTTTTTTTTTATTTTTGACCTACAAATCGACCTAAAGACTCTCATTTGTCTCATTTTAAGACATTTTATAAAATTCGAGAGTACGAGAGTAATGATAAAATCAGTAAAACAACTAGAAAATAACGTACTTTGTTCATTGAAAATTTCATTTAAAATGAACCAAGAATTAACGATTCATAAAAGGGTCGGGTACGTAATATCGCTTTTCAAAATCTCGCTTTAATAATTTTTTTTTACAAACAAGATTATAAAAAGCGAAATTTGGAAAAAAAACGAGATTATAAAACTCGGAACTTAAAAAATCCAAACTACCCATAAAATATTGAAAATATCTTCAATCTTTTCAATATATAAGTAAATTCGGTAGCCTGGGTAGATAATTTCTATTCTATTGTTTGGGTACAAAAACTGCATTCATATTCAGGGGATGTAGCGAAGCTATTTTTGTGTGTCGTGTTAATCGACCATCACTATAGTTTTAAATCTATTAAGCTTGTTTCACATTTTAATCGGTAAAATGAAGTTGTCGAATTTCGCAGCCGCTTTAGTTATGTCAAAGTTGGCTCTAAACAATCTCCTAGCTAACATTCATTGCAGATGACTGAAATCAAAGTAGATAGATATATTGCACAACGTAAAATGTTTAATATGATACAATATTATATAAGTTCAAGTGGGAGACTATAAGGTTATTACATTGCTGGATAATATCGAGAAAGATACAAAAACTTTGGGAGTAAGAAATTTGAAAATATTATTGAACAAGATCGAGTAATAATTATTACACAATTAATACAAAAATTTAGAGAAATATAATAAGTATATAGAGTAATGTGAAGGGAATCGAATAAACGACAAATCTAAATTTAACCCGATTTTCATTGTTTTTGTTTTGAATTGAAAGTTTATTGGCTGATATCGTCATCATTTATTGGTTTGATTCTATTTTAATTTGCATGATTTCGGCAGTGGTTGGTGTGATTCTTAGACTGTTCTTTAATTTCAGCAGTCATTATTTTCACATTATAGTTGATTAGTGTACTATTCTCCTTAGTGTTGCTTGTGCCATCTACCGTCAAGTATAAGAAATGAATTTGACTGATATAATAAATTAAAAAATATTGTGTTATGATTTACACAGGGTAAATTTTTTTTTTTTTTTCATGCCAAAATGACTAATCGTCGATCAGAATAAGACTAATTATTTTAAGTCGAGTACAAAACAATAAAGAATTCTGCAAGTAGTAAATGAAATACGCATTTCTGTATGATTAGCATATTTAATCGACTAAAATATTCTCATGTCTGTACAATACACTAAAGTACATCCCTGATAATCAGTTAAGTATTTTTTTTAAAGTACTTTTTAATTTTCTTTTAATTAAAAAAATTACAAGCAATTTTTTTTATTTATAAAAATCTTTTTTAACTAGTGTCACTATTTAACTTTTTTCTATTTTTAATCATTTCCTGTGCAATTCTGCATTCTGATAATTAATAATTAATTAGTTATCACTTCCATATTTTAATTTTCCATTTTCCAGTTTTTTTTTTTTTTTTTATTAATATCCCATTGGATGCGATTGTATCGTTACCTAACAATAATGACACACACACCTGTTTAAAAACTATAATTTTTATTGTTTTATTGATTTTCTGATTTATTTTATTGTTTTTTTTTTTTTGTTAAATTGATGACAAAGAAAAAATTTCGTGAAATTCTTTAATGCTTCGAAACAAAATAAAAATTTACGACTTACATACCTCGTAAAGAGATTGATGACTCTTAAAATGTGTATAAAAGAAAAAAATTCATAAATATTATTTTAATTACGTCATCTCACTATTCACTACATACAACACTAATAATCACGATTATTAAATTGACTGTAGTGGTAAGTGAGTGGTAAGATAATTTTTATAAAATTATGCAATTAAATATAGTTACCGTTGCATGCAATAAAGTAATTATACAAAAGATTTCCTGTAACCTTAACCTTATATTGTTTTTATATTTCACCTCAGATAATATGTTTTCTCCGGATGCTCCCGGTTTTCAATTGATGACTCAAAACTATTTTTATTATATTTAATCATATCATCAATCAAATGTGTGTGTGTGTGTGTGTATGTGTATCGGCCTATCATTATAATTTCTGTTATTTGAATTTTCTTCATTTAGAAAAGTAAAATATTGAAGGTTTACAAACAGTTAATAAATAGGATATCGGGAATTTAAGATAAATAGAGTAACATACAAATATGCACTGCATCTCAAATACATGTTGATATTAAAACAGGATTTGCTGCTAAGAGATAATAATTACTTTTAATTGTTGCAGGGTTTGAATAAAACGGCATTTTTAATAAAATGGTGTAGCTAGCAACTCATTTTAATATTTATGAAATTTTTGAGTAAGTAACTAAGATTTTTAACATCATTACGGAGCTTGCTATAGACCTTGAAAGTGTTGGCGCAATATTTTTCTGCAATTGGATATCTAAACTATTCTTTTAGTCACTAATACTTCATTTCTTTTTTGAATATCTCGGGACATTTTTAAATGTGTAACGGAGATGATTACCTATTTATGGAGCCCCTACAGACTTTGGAAGGTTTGGTGCATAATTGTTTTTATACAGTTAGCTACAGATCTTGAGAGCGCTGGTGCAACATTTTTCTTCACTATATGTCTTCGATTATCAACGCCATCTCTCCAGTTGGATATCTTAACTGTTTATATACTCACTGATAATTTATCTCTTATTTTAATATCTATGATATTTTTATAAATACGTAACGAAAATTCTGACCTATTTACGGGGCTCGCTACAGACCTTGAAAGTGTTGGCGCAATATTGTTCTTCACTATATGTCTTCGATTACCAACGTTTCTGATTTGCATTTTGCTTATATAACGTCTATAATAGGTCTATCCCGGTCATGTATACTTCAGGACAATTAAATTATAAAATATTTTCGGTTGAATCATTTTCGTCCACTTTAGTTTTTTTTTTTACTAGGTCCACGTAATTTAACAGTGTTTAACGCCATGTCATTAAACAATTATTGATACATATATATATATATATAAACTTTATATCTTCCCCAAATCTTTTTTTCAGACATACAATCGTAAATTTAATATAGAATATTTCTTTCGAAGATACCAACTGCATATTTACTTGCTTTGGTTAGTTCACGACTCAGAACCATATATATCCGCAACAGAAGAACCATTGTTTTTGCTTTTTGTATAGTTGTGTTTTGATATTTTGGAATTAGAATTTTGAACCCAGCTACCTAGACGAAGTACTAATGGTTTGCAAAGATAAAGACGATTTCATTGAATTTGTTATAAGTATAATTTTAAAACTATGTGGGGGACACACCTATTGGTTTGAGACATAGTCTTGACATGCTAACAATCTCATAAACTCATAAACAAGTTTTTATTTTGAATTTTTGCAAAAATAATTTAAATGTGGAAAACCCTCATAGTTTCAATTTTATTTCACTTTGTATCAAATAAAGTGTATTTTCAACTAATTTTAAATAATAAGTAGTTAAAAAAAATTGTTACATCATCTGAAATATTTTGATTAGATTAGTCAGATGATATTACAAGTATACCATTTCGGTCAATATTTTCTGTGTAATTTATATTTGTTCCAGATCATATAAACTGAAATACTTCAAAACTATGTGAATCGAAAGTGATGTGATGTCCTAGGAGCTCCACCAACTACGTATTAGCGCACCTGATCTATTTTTAATTGCGGTTTATTAAAATTTTTGTTACTTTTGTTACTGGGAATAAATTTGTAAGGGATAAATAAAGAAATTTGAGTTTGTAGAACTGTTAGTGTACAACATATTCTAATACATTCTATGCCTAGTTCAAATGTAGAGAAATATACTGGCTGATTGGGCGAAATTCTACCGTCTCGACTTATAACAAAGTTTTGATGTATAATCAAATATTGAAGCCAGTCTGGGCATACGATATGCAAATATGGGGATGTGCTAAACAAATCTATATTCAAACTATGCAAACGTTCCAAAATAAGGTACTTCGCAACATAATCAATGCTCCATGGTATGTTCGAAATGCCGATATTCATCGAGATCTGTAGATCTCATGTATAAAAGACGAAATAATGAAATGCGCTGCATGGCATAAAACTCGTTTGATCCAACATGTCAATACCGAAGCTTCTAGCTTAATTGACAATTAAAATTTTGTGAAGCGACTAGAACGAACAAAACCACTTGAGTTAGGTTAAAGCCTTTTATCTATTAAAACCTTATTGGATTTTGGTATATCAAAGGTATCTTAGTTTCTTTGAGTTAAATGTAAATTAATGGTTAGTCTATAAGACTAGTTTTAATGTTGCAATAATGATAGGAATTTTTAGTGGGTTAAAGTCCACAGTCCTTCAAACTGCCTTCCCCGGTAATAGGTAGTCCCTGAAGCTTCTTTCGATGATTTGCTACTAACTGGAAAAAAAAAAATTCTATGCCCAGTTGGCATTCAGTCTATATCCAGAGTCAAATATAAATAACTTTACATTCTGCTTATTAATGCAAGTAATGCAAGCCGATATTATGTTATTATATTATGATATAATGTTATTTTACTACAATATATATATCTAAATTCTATACTAAATAATTCAGTAGTATCTAGATGATATTTGAGTAGCCTGTCTGAGGTACAATTTTTTCTATCATTTATTGTCACAATTGAAAATTGGTAAAAATTGGTCTGATTTTCGTTTATACATCTAGGAAATAGACCTAACTTCTATTCTATTCAATTAACATAATTAAAACGGACTTAAAAATTAAAGAATATAATTAAAAAGGACTTCGAAGATATGTCGGAATACCTAAAATGTGTCGGAATACATAGTTAGTATGGCTCGTATATGATAATGTAAAGATTGTTTTATTTTTAACAGCTGAAGTAATTTAAACTCAAAATTAGGATTATTTAAAAATTACGTAATTTTTTCTGAATTCCTTTAAAATTTAAATAATTTTTAGTTATTAATAAAAAAATTATTATAATATATTTTATATATATATATCTGCATATATAGTTATATATATTTTAATAAGTTTATTATAATTTTAATAATGACTCAATTTTAAAAATATAAAATCATCATAAAAACAGATTTTGAGTGCTTATTTTTGCGACGAGTTAATTTTTTTTTTTTTTGGATTTTCATTTATGGATCAATTACGAAATCGATAAATTTTTATTATCAGATTAAATTTGTTGTTGTTGTTTTTATATTAATCGACTTACATATATATTTACTAATATTTATTTTACAATTGTTTTTTTTTTTTTTTTTTTTGCAAATTAAATTTACTAATTTATTACAAATTAAGTTATAAAAATATTTTTTGTTTTTTTTGTTAAATCCTATAATTAACCTCAATTTTTTATTTTTAAGTTTATTTTTATATAAATAAGAAATTTTTTTAATAATTAAATTTATATATATATTTTTATGATTATTAAAAATAATTGATTTACTTATATATTTTTTTTGAAAGTGATTTGAATTATTAATTTTTGTTATAATAAAATAAATTTCCAAAAAAAAAAAAAGTTGAAACAAAAAATTCATTCATAAATTATAATATACATATATATATAATTAATTTTAATGTTTACGATTAATTATATCATAAAATAATTTTATTACATGTTATGCTATATTTAATATTAAAAATTAAAGCAAAAATAAAGATGTGTTATAACGTTGTAAATTTGTCGTAGTTTATCCGGCAAGATTGTCTGTGTGTGATTATATGTATATACGAATGATTTGACTTCGGTTCAAAACAAAACTGATCGACTCAAATTGTTTTAAGAATTAATTAATTATATTTAAGTTAATTACGTACTGCTAATTTATAATAAATAATAAAATTTTGATAGTGTTTTTATTTTAACCTACTTTAATTTAATAATCATTTGAAATTAAAACAATTAATTTAATATCAAAGTTTAATGCCGACTTGCATTACAACAAAGAGTACACATATTTCCATTGTGTATAATATTAAAGTAAAAAAAAATAATTAAAAAATAAAACAATGTCATGTTCTGTCATAATAAAAATTATAGAGAAAAAAAATGTCAGAAATAAATAGAATCGTAATTGTAATTGCCAATTATGAAAAAATATGTTTTTTTTTGTTATTGGCAATGAAAAAACGAACAATAATCACTTAAGTTATTAAATAATATATTGTAGTAAATATTATATCTCTATTTTTATAGAGATTATACCATAATTGGTAAGAGCGCAAAATAATAAGGGTATTCACGAATAGGTGTAGATTGAAGGTGTAGTCTTGTACTAGGTGTAGAAGCTATTATAAAATTTGTATATGAAAAAATATTCTTAAACACGGGTAGGTTTTTACAAAATTCAAACCTATTGTACTTTTAGTATTGTACTTTAGTTTACTACTGTACTTTTTAAATTTGACATTTTTAAAGGCAATACATATTAACTATTTGGAAAATAACTAAAATAAAGACAGATATAATTTTTTAAATAAAAAAAGTAAATTGAAACAAAATTACAGAGATAATTTTTCAAATAAAAAAATTTAATTGTATTATTTTATCAATATAAGTATAGTTACAAGTTAAATAACGATAATTATAATATTCATAATAATTATAAATTAAATTCATATGTAAACAAATTGCTGTCACAATTCTACATCTAGTAAAAATCATAGATCTACACCTACTACACTTCCACACCTTAAACTATAGTGATGTGGTAAAATTTAGTATACAAGTTGGACACCAGATGGAATAACAATAGTAGGCAATTTACAGCTTAAATACTATTTTGAAAAAAATTACAATTTCTAATTGAAACTAAAGTCTGGGAATCAGAGCAATACGATATTCCTACTAAATTCCAATTAGAGCGAGGTGGGAAAACATACAAAACAATTGTTGGAGTTGGTTTAATAGAAAAAATATTAATGAAGTTACTCATACTGATTTTTTAAAAAAATTTGATAATGGTCTCAAGACTGAAAAATGTATGCATTTAAAGAGTACATGGATTCGACTGAATAATGCATCTAAAGTTAAAATTCCTAGAATGGGGAACCGTACTTTTCACTATAAGCATTCACAAGAAGTGGTAATTGTTATGTATTTGATTCAAATTTAACAACAATAACATAATTTGCAACTCCTCATCTAACTATCACTTCTCTTTTTTAAAAGTCAAACGCACGAAATTATAAAGATTTTTCTGACGGAAGTTTTGGCCAATAATAAACAACTCAATTCGTTTAAAAATCTTAAATTTCATTTCAAGACTCAATTTGCTCTGAATATAGTACTCGTATGCTTTTAAATGGTATTTGTTATCTCAACACTGAATTTCTGTCAAATCTAACGACTACTAACGTTATAATTTATATGAACAATATTGATGAAGTCCTGTACGTTTATAAAGATCGGTAGAAGTGACTATTTCAGACTAAGTACGTCTGACAAAACAATTAACGCTAGATTGTGTCTCATTGTAATAACAGGACTCAAGTGATTAATTGGTTATTACAAATTGTTTATATTTTAGAAGATTTTTAATTGAAGCTCTATTCTGGCAACAAAAAGTGTAAAACCTAAAAATCTTCGATTAAATTTTTGATGTTGTTCAAATTTAATATAGAATTTCTAATTGTATAGTAAGTAAAACAATGTTTTATCAATGAGTACTCTATTGATACTGAGTGTTAATTTTCATACAACTAACAGTATATTAATAATATTACTTTGTATAGAGTCCGTGTATAAGACTATTAATACCAATCATTACAAACGGACTCGACATCACGTTTAATTTCTACAACAACGTTTAACTACTATACAATTAATTTAAAAAGGAAATTTTAATAAAAATATTTTAATTGGTATAGAATAATTTTAATATTTAATATTTTTTATATTTCATGTAGAATTAAACGTCACTGTTGCCCTAGGCTGTTATTATTTTAATTATAAACACATATTTTTGTAAATAAATTTGTTGTTCACACATATTTGTTGTCTTAAATACAACAAATAATTTTTAAATAATAATATTAATTATAATTATTTTTTATTATTAATTTTACATAAATAATTTAAAAATTATAATAAATTAAAAAAATAAATAAATAACTCTTTTTTAAAGTAAGTAAGTAAGTAGTACTTGTTAACAAATTCTAATTTATATTCTGTTGTTGTAGTTGTAATTTATTTTATTTATTTAATTTTTTTTTTCACATGTTATCTTCACTTCGTATCGCTTTATTTCCATTATAATTTATTATATTTATAGAAAATTATGTCTTAAGGCAAGTATTTTGATATGTGTTACTTGTGTTAGGACAGTAAGAGAGAGGGAGAGCTTTTTTAAGTGATTTTACTAAATTTAGCCTTGTTTTGACAAAATAAAATTTATATTGAAAACAAAACTGAGAAATAAGCGCACTCTACGCTTTTTTTTTATTATTATTTTGTTTTGTTGTTGTTGATAATTATTTTGACGTTAATTGATTGTTTAAAGAATTACTTAAAATAATAATAATGATAATAAAACACAAAGAAAAATAGAAGAAAAAATATTGGCAACTCTTAAAACTGATTTTAATCAATTTTTTTTTTTTTTTTGTATGAGAATATTTTTTATTAATAAATTTTTGATATTAATGACAGTTTAATAAATTATTTTTAGAAATATGTTACAAATCTGCTGATCTAAAATAGTAACTGAAAATAGTAGATTTGAATACTACATACAAAATATACTCATAGGTTCATGTTCTGATCTGAATTAATGTTAACATTTTTAGGAAAATTCTTAAAAAGTATGAATTTTGCTTAGTTTATATAACTCACATATGAATTTATTTTGAATATATATGTATGTATGAGTTGTGAAACTAATTCGAATTACATCAATAGTTTTCGTAGGCCCAATTTCACAGTGAAAGCCTAAAATAATAGATTTGAACTGAAAATTCCGTTTTACATTTGATATTTGAACAAAAAATTAAACCATGGACATTTGCTACAACTTAAATTTAAACCAAAAATCATATAACAGTTTGAAAGTTTGTAAAATTTATTGTAATACTTACCTAGAGAAAACCAGTTTAATTTTATAAACAAAATTCATATTCATATAAGTACAAATTAAAATTAGATAACTATGTATATATATATATAAGTCATTCAAAAAACAAAAAATAATTGATAAAAAATCAAATTTTTTATAATTGTTATGACAGAAAATCTTTAGCGACATCTGTGAGGAATTGTTGTTCATCATCACAATATTATTAAAATGACAGCCACTTAAGCTTATCTACTTAATATTTCAACTGTGAAATCAATTTTAAAAATTTTGAGTTTAAACTGTGCAATGGATGTTTACCTTATTCTACATTTAACCCACCACTCTAAAATTTGCCCCAAATAGTCCATTATTATTTTATACCTACTGATGAGTTCCAGTATAGTGTTGGTGAACAAAACAGTCCTTTCATTTAAGAAATATTTTTACTTGACAGTTATATAATTTGACATTTAAACGATCAAACCGAAATACAAGTTAATAGTTTGTCTTTTTAATTAATGATATAAGAATAAAATTAATTAAAAAGACAAAATTATAACTTACATAATGGTCACATTAGATTTTTAATATTATTATAATTGGTACTATAAGTATATTTATTTAGATTACACACTTGGATTGAATGATTTGTTCAGAACAATTTTTTAAGTGTTTTGTTATATTTATTCATACTCTTATTGAGACATATTGTAGAGACGATAAGTCTATTATCGACTCTAAAATTGTACCGTCTCTGCAATTCTATATCTATTCATACCATTTTAGAGACTTACCGTCTCATGTATATGTACAATACAAATAAATGAATTATTATTATTATTTAATATAATATACATCAGTATTGAAACATATGAAATTAAATTTGGAACAGTCTTCATTGCGTTCAAGACATTTATTAATATATACTATATTATATACAATGCATCTATACTTACTAGCCTGGTCTCTGAGAAACCAACTATAAAAATGGGATCTTATTTTCATATAAATTTTGTCTTTTGTCATTTTTCTAAATGACATACTTAGTGTTATTTTTAAAAAAATATTCAATATTATTTATTTAAATTGGTAAAATTTACAAAAAATATAAAAACATTTTCTTTAATAATTTTCAATTTAAAAAAAAAAAAAATTTCTTGTTATCCGACATGGACCCTACTTTAATCAAATTATAATGAACACTAAAACAGAGTAATATTTTTTGAATAGATGGATACCCTGGTGGATATAGCAAAATTTTTAAGACGAAATTAAAATCGCATGTAAATTGCTGTTGTTTATTATTTCTTATCTGAATAAAACCTTTGATGTGGTTTGCATTAAATTTTTGGTATTAAATTTTACAGAATATTCTTATGAGTGTTAGTTGTGTTTTTCTCATATTTTATTTTTATCAAAAAAAATTATACACAAATCAAAAACAAAATTTAAAACAAAATGGTAATTCGGTAAATTCCGGAAAAATCTTCGTGTGACTTGGCTAGAAAGTATAGATGCATTGGTGTATAAATTTAATGAGTTTAAGGTTCGTTTCAAAATTTTAACTATGAGCAGAGAAAGAATCATGATTTTAATATCATTTTAATTAGTTCAAAATTTGATATTAAGTTGAACATAATATGAACGATTAGTTCAATATCATTTTAATTAGTTCAAAATTTGATATTAGGTTGAACATATGAACGATTAGTTGACAATTAACAGTTGACATCAAGAGAAATTAATTTGATCACTAATATGAAATCAAAAGAGTACTTGTATCAGTTTATAATATTTTCTTGATTAAATTTAACTGTTAAAAAATAACTGAAGACTTAAGAGGGAAACTTTCTATATATCCAAGTCTAAAAATTTAAGTTTTATACACAAAAAATAGCCACCTAGTGGATTCTTTTTGTATTACTTATCATTATAATTATCTATTGCTCTACCTAATTTTTTGTCGCGTGCAGTGACGTAATTCGTCCCACTATATAAGTACTGAAATGTGGAAAACACGATATAAAACACAAGAAATGAACAACGAAATTACAAATTATTTTGTGGGTTTTTAAATATTTCAAAACATTAACAAAAATATTTAATAGTTAGTTAGATTTGTAATGGTAGAAGAAATATTGTATGAAAAGTTAATTTTAATATTTTCTACAACAACACATCCAGTATAGTTTAATTTTTTACTTGTAAATTATTAGAATATTAAACCTCTACTACTCTATTGCAAAAAAAATTGACCCTTCTTTATAGTTAACACAATAAAAAATATTAAATTAGTAATTAGCAGAAGTAATAGTAGAATAGTAATTTTATCTCTCATCAAATGGAAACCATTATATCAATATTGAAACAGATTTAAAATATAAACAAAATGTGGACCAACTTTTTTGCAATAGTACAATTCTGACAAATCTAGTTGATAATTTTTTTATTATTTATTGTTATTAATTATTTATTATATATATATAAGTACTCTGTATTAACTTACTTGTTTAGCTCTACTGAAATTATTTTTAAATAAATAAAATTTTATTAAAAAGTATAAAAAACAATATATTTAACATCATACGATATTTACATATATATATACCAAATAGTTAATATATAAAAAGTGCAAATTTCAAAAGGGAAAAGGGCCTGTGGTATGACTGCAGATTTATCTTCAGATCCCACTGTTATAAATAAATAAATAAATTAAAAATTATTTTAAATATATTTTAATTAAAATTTAATTAGTAAGTAGTTGTAAATATAGCTGAACTGTGTATAAATGTGTACTCGTTGAAACACAAATATACACAATACACAACAGTATTTAAATTTTTACCAAAAACATGAATTAAAATCAAAAATATTCAAAAAATAATATTTTAAGTTAATTTTAAATTAAATTTTAATTATTAAATTTAAAAATATTTTTGTAAAATAATAATTAAAATTATAATTACAAATAAAATTTTATTATAAATAAAATATTAATTTACACATTAAAAAAATATATTAAATATTAAATTTATTTTTTTAATTATAAACTTTTTTACTAATTAATTTTTTTTCCATATTTTTTTTATTTCCGAAACTTTAGATGAACGTGATGCCATACAGAAAAAGACTTTTACAAAATGGGTTAATAAACATCTTAAAAAGGTAAATATCTAATTTTTTTTTCTCAAATTTAACTAAAAATTTTTAATTCAAAAAATCAATTTTAAAATTAATAAAAGAAAAAAATTGAATATTAAATTATAATTATTTGCTAGTTAAAAATTAAATTATTTGCTAGTTATATGCATGTTTAAAAAATGCTATAATTTTTATTAAAATATATAAAAATATTATGTCAAAAAAAAAAACGATATTTATACAGATATTAAATATACTTATATGATAATTATACATATATAAATAAATATACAGTTATATAAATCTAAAATTAGCCCTTAAATTAATGATAAATATCTCATAATAAATGACAGAAGCAAAATATATTTCAGAATTAATGGAACGAAATTATCATATTTTATGTGGCAGTTTTAAATTGACATGATGACAAAATCCCAGTATACCAATCCCAGTACTACCCAGTACTATTTTTTTTATATATTTCCACTAATCTTACAGGATTTTATGGAAGTACATATTTGATTGATTTTTAATCGTCAGTAATATGCGTGAATATTTTAAATTTCAGTTGAAAAATAATAATGTAAAAAAAAATTAATTTTTGAGATTTTTTCAAATTCCACAATTTACGTTTGCTTTCAATTAATTTTGTATTTTCTCAATGTTACTGAGACTATTCTTATGCCAAATTTAGTTGTTAGAGGTCTTTCAATTTAATAACACCCATCATAAAATTTTAAATGACTCAACAAAATGAATTAATAAATTTCTGTTTCACTTCAGAAATTTTCTCCACTTGACTCTTTCCAATTCTCTTAAAATATTTAATAAAATAGTTTAGTATTAGAAGGCAACCTAAAACATTGTTTGCATTTTTTACAATGCTGTTAAAATTTTTTTTTCAAAATATAATTCAAAATTATCCTCTTTAATATTAAACTACATAACTATTCACTTTAATTTCACAAAATTGATTTTACAAAATACTAAAAATAACTTTAATATTAACTTTAACAGGAGCGGGGAAATCTTAATGGTGTTCAAAGTTTCTTTTATTGTAAACAATTATGTCAAAATAAAAATTGTAAACCAAAATATTCACATTACAAATATTTACAATTGATGTGATTACACACATTTTAATAAAATTATTTGCACAATTAAAACGGATGTAATATTATTTTTTGTCTCTTTCCCTCTTTCAATTTCAAAACTTCATTCAACCCACTGTACTGAAAAAAAAAACGAACACAAAAATGCAATAATTTTCTTAATAAAAATATGGAATAATTAAATAATAATTTTTACTTGAACTAAATTCAAAGAATTTATGAATATTTTGTTTTGCAAAATTATTTTCTATTTCATTCATTCACAATATGATAAATTAGAAAATAAAAAAACCCCATCTACAGGTAAAATAAATATTTAGAAATATATGCGACGCGCTACCGTTTTATGATTCAAATTTAAAGTGGTTTGTTTTTCTAAAAAATTTCAATTTACTTAACTTTTAGTAAATAGTAAACAATGTATATTATATATATGTACATTATGTAGATATGTATATATATGTAAATTAGGGTGTCCTATTGATCTGAAACTTTTTAAAAGTACACGTATTTAATTTGTATTGTATTGTGAAATATAATTAAAATTTATAATTGGTATTGTAAAGCTGCTGGAAAGAGAACTAGATTTTGGAATAAATTAATTTTAAAAATAATCAAATCTAAAGGTAAATGTAACAAATTTAGGTTTAATTCTCGAATAAAGGAATTTTAATCTGTGCCGATTTTAATACAAAAATATTGAAAATAAATTTGAAAAGATTTGTAACGGTATACTTGTTATATTTTTTTGACATTAATTATAATGAAAATAATCTTCAAATCTATAAACCTATGTATTTTTTGTATAAAATTCATTATCCTTAAATTGGGGTAGATTACCATTTATTTACAATTTGGAATAATTTTATTTCTATAGCTGAAATGATACTGTCACTGAAGAAATTGTTGACAGAGTACTCACATAGCAATAAACAAAGAATGAGCCCATCTCAAATTATTTGAAATATTTTGTTGATGAGGTAAGCTTCACATGTCAAAAAATGGCACCATGCAATATGCATTTCAAAAGTTTGCGTATGCGGAAGTAGCACCGTGGCCACCACAGAATGCTACTTTCGTATTTTTTGACGTATTTCATTCACTTGGTTTTTTGTTTGTGAACGAGTTATTTTTTTAATATTTTGTTTAGTTTTTATGGAAAATTTTTTCAAAATATAAATAATATACATGATTAATTCGTATACATTTAACAGTATGTCAATAATATATTATTTAATAATAGACTTTCAAAAAAAATTTAATATTTTTAAATACATTTACACACTATCACTAAAATAAAATTCTATACAGTCCATTTTTTTTTTAATTTACACTTTATTTCAACTTATTTTAATTTTAAATCAAATGTTTTTAATTTTTCTTATACGAATAAACAATTTCAAATTTCACAAAATTTCAAATTTTCAAGCAAAAAATAAATGTTACAATGCCAATTTACAAAAATATTCGAGTGCAACACATCGTTTTATCATGCGTTTTTGATACATGGTACCACATTGCAAAATCAAAGCGCAAATTTTTGCTATACGTTTTTCTGACATGGTAAGGGTCCTGATACAACATCAATCACCCAAGAAATTATTGAAATATTTAAGTTTATCACAAATCTCTTCTAAGTATTTGAATGCGTAGCCATATCAACACAAAAAATCGCTTATCAATATTCTGACATTTCAAAATTCGCTAATCCCGCTGGGAATCCCAGAAATTCCGATTTTTACCGTATTATTTATAATATTTTTATCTTTTTCCAAATGTTTTTTTTTAAACTATTAAAAAAAATTTATTTTAGTTAGAGAGGTTTTGCAAGTCATACAATTTGAAAAATCAAGATTATGATAAACGGCCATTTTTTTGTCGAGATATTGTTACGCATCGAATTTTTCTATAAAAATATCATTCATATTTGATTGTTTCAACATCCGGATCTGAATATACAGATTTATAGTTCGGTTACGATTTTTTTCATTTTTTTTGCCGCATTAAGATGACTAGGGACTTGTGGGTTCCATACAGTATTGTGATCTACAGTACAATGGTTCAGTAATTATATACTTATTCCTAGGAAATACAAAAATAACATAATAAATTTGTTAATTATCAATTTTTACCGTGGTGCATGATTTTGAGCTCAATTGAGTTATTGATTGCATTAATGAGCCTACTGTAGATTACCAGTTTTTTCTTCGTATTAAATAATTTTGATTGGACATTATTTAAAGGATTATGTAAAATAAAAATGTTGTATCAAAATAATACTGGACACACTAATTTAAATAATATAAATTCCACAAAATAATTAATATTACTGTTTTAAATGCATTTCAATAAATTTGTCATATCAATATACGAGCTAAATCAATTACTACGTATACATGATAGCTTGAGTATTTAAATTCAGTTCTTCTTGAAATTTCAAGCTGTGTATTCGATTGACCAGCTTGAGTTGCTGCCAGCTTGAAAATAGATTGAGTTTGACATACGTATTTTTGGTGACATAAATTTTTCGCCTAATAAAATTTTCTATAAATTGAAAGATATATAAAAAAATATAAAATGAAATTTTTTTTTATTTACTCTTTTAAATTTTCTATTGTTTAAATACACTCTAAATATTAACAAAAATTAAATGTCAACTCAAGCTCTCAAACTGCGTATTCGATTAAAATTTTGGAGTTAAGTAAGTAAATTTTTGAGATTGACTTGAGTCAAGCTGATTTCAAGAAACTAGCCTATACATGATGTTGAAACTTTCTTGAAGCTTACTTGAAGCTTTCATGTATACGGGGGGGTAAATGACTAAAATCAAGAGTGAAAATTTTTGTAACAAAAATTTTGTGTACAAATTTTTTTGCGATGTTAAAATTGTTAAAAATGAAAAATTTATGATTAGAATTTGAATAACAATTTTTTTTTTGTTATATTAAAGGTCATTTAATTCAAAAATTACCTATGAGCTATTTTTGTTGTTGTTGTTTTTATATTTTTATTACTTTTTATCAAATAATGAATGACCGATCACAGATGGGGCTTTAAAAAATTATCTTAAAAACATTTATTATTATTTTTTGTTAAATATAAAAACTGTTATTAAAAAGATGAGATCATCGCCGCTCACTGTAAATTTGTATTTTATCTTTAAGTCTTTGTTGTCAATTTTTTTTTTTTGCGTTAAATTTTGTCAAAAACTGCGTTTAAATCTAGTTTTTTGTTTTATGTTAAAAGGTAGTAAATGAGGTAGTAAAAATAAAACGTGTATAATAGGGAATATCAATGTTTAAAAAAAAAATCACTTTAAAAAATTAATTTGTGATATTTTTTTAATGAAATATTTATTAAATATTTAATAATTTCAATTTTAATAAAAAAAAAAAAATTATAAAAATTCATTGGGTAAAATGAGAGAAAAAAAATTAGTTAAAAAAAAAGGGGAAATTTTGTTACAAAAATAATAAAATCCTATTTTTACATCTTAAATGTCGATCATTATTTAATTTTATATTTTCGATGTGATTTCTAAATTTTTTTTTATTTAATGTTGATAAAAACTATATGAAGATGCGATTTAATCAATTTTTGTTAGTAAATTGAACGTCATGAGATTATTTCACAAAGATCAAAAAGCAACGCTCAACATTTTGGCATCGATTAAAAATTAACTTTTCAACTACTAAATCTCTTGTTTTTTCAACTGAAGGAAGTTGATTCAGTTTTGAGTTGCTGTTAAGACCTTTAAATAATTGAAAATAAACTTTGAAAATATGTGCAGTATTATTTGAAAAACTGATTAATTTATTTCAAAAGGTTTATTTATAATAACAATTCATTTAAAACATAATCCCAATTTAGAATAAATTTTGTCTCTCGATATGGTGTAGTCGTTTTATCATCTGAATAATAAGTAGAATGTTTATGATTCGAATCCCGCCATTTTTTTGCTACTTACTTACTTGTTGGGCGCTACTGATCTTGAGGGTCCTGGACCTGACGATTTGGGCCATGTTTTCATTCTGTGAAATTAACTCGAAACAGCTTGATTATCAGTAAAATAAAATGTAACTCAATTATGAGATCGACGCTACTCTACAATAGATGTAGTTTGCCGCATTTAGTTGATATATCAAAAATTTAAAAGAACAAATTTTTATTGTGTATAACTGCAAGACATAAAATAGTTCAGTAAATTATTCATCCCACAGTCTTGGGACAATTGTAAAAATAAAAGAAAAAAATATAAATGATAAATTCATTTTCCTAAATAATCAAAGCCGTTAAGTTGGGCAAAATATAAGGTCTGTATGTTTACTTTTATTTGCAAAAATTTGTAAATGAGAGGAAAAATCACGTGATCATAAAATTCTGCGAAAATAGTTAAAATGTTTGCTTTTGCAAACAAAAGTAGACATACGCAAAATTTGCATAAATTTATCCAAATTTTTTTTATGTCAAAAATTAAGTGATTTTTTTAAATTTTAATTAATTTAGTAATTTTCTAAATTTTTTTTTTAAAATTATTGAATGATTTTGTGGAAAAAAATTAAATTAAATAATTTTTCGTGGTTTTGGTCTTTTTGTTGGTAAAAAGTTATATAAATAAGTTTTCAGGTTAGATATACAACTTTTTATTTATTTTATGTATACTACTTTTCATATGAAAAATATTCTATTGACATTTAAAACAACAACAAAAAATTGCCAGTAAATTTTTAAAAATTTTTACCTCTTACGTCATAAAATTCTCTTAAATTTCTCAAAAATTTGTAAAGAGCGTGCAAATAAAAAAGTAAACATACAGGAATTTGGAAAAAATTATATAAATTTATATAAATTTGCGAGTACAAACATACGGACCAATAATAAAAAATAATTATTTTGATGATGAACTTCTTGACAGCACTGTCGTTTATTTTCAACTATAAATCAAAAATAATAATCTTTCAATTCCAAGTTTTCTAATATAAACAGTTCATTTATTTATCATCTTATCGCATCTCGGTCTTGTGGTTAAGGTCTTTTCCTATTCAAAATTTTACATTATAAAACTAAATACAGTTATTTCATTGTAGATTCATGTCAATTATTCATTAATAATTTGCTAAAAAATATTGATTTAATAATTGCATATACAAATGGGACCAACTGTCTGATTATGAATCTTTACATTTTGAACGGAGGTTTAACTGAAGAAATTAAAGTATAACTTCTGATGAATATTCATATTGTTTTTTGTCCTTTTTTCAAAGTTCTGAAGTTTAACATTTATTTACTATACTACCATGTTTTATTTTTTATTGATTTATCTTAGACAACAACCACATACGTAATAATTTATTTAAAAAACAAAAAATTAGATTTATATCGGAGGTATGTTGCGGCAATTTGATAAATTAAAATTTTTGTATGTTAAACTGAGTGAACTTTTAAATTTTAATTTCTAATTAAAAATTAAAAATTTTTGAAAAAATATTTATTTTCGCTACGTCTCATTTTAAATATGACATTTAAAAGAATAATAAAGAAATATAAAAAAACGTACAGATTAAATAATATAATGATGATAGAAACAGTACATTTATTCATCATCTTACGGTCATGTGTACATTTATTCATCATCTTACATAACTCAATCTTGCATTATGAAACTAAAGACTCTAGGTATAATTTAATAATTATATATATAGTTCTCTAGGTATAATTTAATAAACATACATATAGTACTTACGTAGGTTAATAAATTATCTTGGGTCACACCTGGTCAACTTTCTCACTTTTCACTGTTTTAAATGAAATTTATTTAATAAAATAATTAAATAGTCTTTTGTTCTACAATAAATATAAAATTAAAATAAAAAAAAAAATTAAAATTTCACAAAATTAATTATAAAAATTAATCAAACGAAAATTTTTCTCAGTGTATTACATGAAAATATTTCATTCAAGTTCAAGTCAGAAATAATAAAAAAAAAATAAATAAAAAATAACAATAACATCTTCATTAAATCAGATGATCTCATATGCAAATAAATCTCGCTTATAAAACTTGTTGTTGCTGTTTTTCTAGGTGTCTAAAAAGTACCACTTTTTCTTAGTACATATTTTTGAAATATTAAAAAAAAATTTCAATGTGAAAATAAAATTTTTTTTCTCATATTTGTTTTTCACTTTTCACACTATTTTTTTTCAAATGCGGAAATCATAAATTTAGAAATTAAAAAAATGCATCAGGTTGATTAGATTTCAAATCAAATTAATTTCAAATTATATGACGTAATTGAGTGAAAATTTAATGAAAAAAATAGATGGAGTTAAAAAAAAATTTAAGGTAGTTGAGTAGAGTAGTTTTCGTGATTGATGCCGCTTCGATTTTCATGGCCTAAAATATTAGATTACAAGCTATACATTTAAAAAAAATTGTATTTCATTTCTCATTCTTTCATGCATAATTAACTGTTTTTTCATTATTATTGTTGTTGTTATAAAAGGCTTCAGACAAAAACAAAATTAGTATATATATAAGATATCAATTTAAACATCTCGATATTTACAGTTAACTGAAAAAAGTGTTTTGAGATTTATTGCATAAAAAAGGATAGCGGTCATAAGAAATATGGAGGGATGATACAATGATTGTGGTGGGATTTTGGGGTCAATTTTAACTTGAAATCTAATTTAAGCTATAGTATATAAATTGCTGTAAATTATAATAATTAATGATACTAATTTTTTGTCATACTACAATTGTACTGTTTTTTTAATGCTGTAAATTCTGCCTGCCTGATGTTATATGATCATGATATTACCGACGGTCGTCATGCAGTAAATTAATTTCTTTTTTTTATATTTACAAACAAACACTTTTCATCAATTTCGTTTCTTTAATTTTTTTCGTTAACATGCCCCCATTCAATTTAATTTTGTTATCATAATTTCCTTAACGATTCAATCAAGACATTTTTACTTATGTACTTGTTTACTTTCTGGGCGCTACAAACTTTGTTGGTTCTGGGGTTGCCACAATATTGTCCGTTTCTTTTACGAGCAGATTCTTTCCAGTTGGAAATGTAAAGCCTTTTTTATTTTGCACAGATAGTCCCCAGTGAAAGTAAAATCCCTTTCGGCTCCCCAGGAATTGGTTTCGAAATTTTTTTCTAGTTTAATCATTTTCTTTCATTCGCTCTACATGATCTGTCTAGCCAGTGAAGTCGTCTCAGTTTGACTTTTTTAAATTTTTTTGCTTCGAACGGAAGTTGCTTTGTCAAATGTCAGTTCAAAAGACATTCCCCTTTGAGGGAAAGTTTTTTTGTCAAATGTCAGTCAAATGTCAATTCATGTTCTTAAGGAAGCGTTACAGAATATGCAATTTTTGAATTGTGGTTGATGGACACTACTACGTGGTAAAGTCCAATCAATATTTCAATTCATGCAACATACCACAAATTTTTTATTTTTGCACAAATTTTTTAATTTTTATTAACAATAATCTCTTCGAATGGCTTCGTGTAAAATTACCTAAGTCTATCTTAAACTTCAATAGAATGTGTCTTTTGAGTCGAACTGTTTTGAGATTCTCCCTTTATTTTATACGTGTATACTTATATTAATATTTAAGCTTAACATCGGGTAACAACAAATTTTTATTTCCAAGTATGTAAAAAATCACCTACCGCCTAGGTCAATAACACAAATAAAAAAAAAAGAAGCAAACCAGAAAACCACAATCTACAAATCAGCAATTAAATCTGGTAAAATTTATTTACTTCATTAACTCAATTTGGAATTCTAAATAACTTAATTTAGCGACCAATTATACCTTAAAGCTAAATTTAAATAATGAGTGATTGTGGCGAATCGTTGATGGGCTGAAATTTTTTTTTTTTTTGTTTTAGAATTTGTTACGCAATTTGCGGAAATTTTTTTTTCTATTTTCAATAATTTTCTCACGCTCAATTTATTCTTGGGTCAGAGTTTAAAAATTAAAATTAGAAAAAAAAACGAAAATAAAAACGTCAAGAATTATTTTTGTATTTCTTTAAGGCAAATATTTTTTTTTTTTTTGTTTTTACTTGGAATGGGTCAACTTTGCTCTACTAGAAAACAACAAGAATAATAACAATAATAAAAAAAAATGTTTTCTTTTTTAAAAAAATAATTTATTTATTTGTAACATGAAACCCCTAAAGTCATTTCTTAAAAAATAAAACAACAAAAACAATTCCCATAAGTAATGAATACCAGCAGAATTATAAGCTTAACCATGACCAAAATTATCTCGCATGCGATAAATGTACCTATCGCTAATATTTCTATCGTAAAATAAGAGAATAATAACAAAAACAAGAAAAAATAGAACGCGGCTGCTTTTCATGAAAATAAGAAAACAAAAAAAAAAAAAAAATTACATTGAAAATTTCCAAAAGAAGAAAAATAAATGTAATGAATATAGAGTGACCATATACCTATTTTCATTAAATATGACAAAAAAAAAATTATACTGTCAAAAGTGGACATATTGAAATGTTATATTAGTTGCGTTTTTTTTTAGCTTGCAGACTTGCTCACAACTACTTATGAGTAGTTAAATCTGCAAACAAGTCCGCAGCTTATAAAAATGTGTAGATTAAAATTGCGGACTTACAAAAAAATTTTCGGTAGAGATTTCGAAAACTTCTAGCGGAATTTTTTTAAACTTATAAGATTATATTAATTTTATGTCAAAAAAAATAGCAAAATAAAAAATCAATAGATGGCCATTGATCTTTGATAGTTAGGTAGTATTATAATTTCTGTTGAATATTTCGTCCATATTTATAAATAATATTTTTTACGTTAATTAGAAGAATTTGTAAATTTCTTTTCCATCAGTTTTTTCTCTATTATTTTAAAATAAAGTTTTGATTTTTCAAAGAAAAACATGAATTTTACATATCAGAAATTAAATAGTGAAATCCTGAGGTTATATTTTACTCCTAAATTTTTTTTTTTTTTCGTTTTGTTTACAAACTACTCATAAGTAGTTGTGAGCACTTCTGCAAGCTAAAAAAAACGCAACTATTATATTTAATAATGGCGATCAAAATTGGTATGTTTTGGAAAATTTTGAAGAATATTGTTGGACAATTAACTTATTCTGAATTAAACTTAATTGATAGAGAATTAAATAGAGAAGGTTTTAAAATTATTAATTGTTAAGCGTTTATTTGAAATTTTTTTAAAAACTTTTATTTTTGATGCACACTACACAAATTGTTAGTTAACTAATAATTAATAATAATCGTACTTATTGTATACAAATTATAGTCTTTTCATATAATGTCTTTAGACATTGAATTTTGAAATAAATAAACAAATAAAATAAATAAAATTAGTCGAATATTTTCTTTTTAGTTTTACTTAATATTCGTATATACAATATATATGCATATTTAAATACATATTTAGTAAAATAATTAAAAATAAAATATTCGACTATTTTCAATAATTATACAAATTTTTACTGTAAAAACTTAAACTCATTGTTTGCGGAATTGTTGGCTGCACTGAAGTTGTCTTTTACATTTTTGTTATTTATTGTTGGAGCATAACAATTTTTTTAAATTAATTTTTAACAAAGCAAATGATTTAAGTCACAAGTTGCTCTTTTATTCTGTCTAATGTTATTCGCACCACCTTTTACATAATCATTTGTAAAAGAGACAAAAATAAAATATTCTGTCTGATTTTACTCCAGGCTTTCCACATAATTTCTTTTCTGCGTGACAGACGTGCACACATTCATATATCTTTGTGTGTATTGATATGAAATATTCTAAACAATCAATTTTCGATATATAATCAATATTGTTAAGTGTTAAATTACAAAAAAAAAAAATGTTGAGTCAAATAAAATGTAATCGAACACTAGTTCACTTACCATAAGGCGGGCGCATGTTAGTTTTTCCATTAATGTTTGAATATAATTTTCTATAAATATAGATTTAGAACAGAGTTTATCTACCTATTGGCAAGAAATAGTCTCATTGTGCAACATATTTAAAATAGGTTGGATATCACGCTTTTTCGATCGATTTGATCTTCTAATGGTTCTCCAAAATATCTAAAATTCTTTGATGAAAATCGACTTCAGTAAGCCGTGGAATCGATTGTAACGATTAAAATGAGTCTATTGACTACATTTCACTTAAATTTTAAGCAAATTTTTAAGCATATAAAAATTACGCCAATACACTGAAGAAGGCAACATATTATTGCCGAAATATCGATATTTGTAAAATAGACAAATAAAGAATTTAGTAAAATAAATGGAATTATGCGTTTCTTTTTAATTTAAGAATTTTACTACAAACAAAAAACTAAATTTAAATATAAATAAAACTGGTTTCACATATCAAACCAACAGAAAAATAGCCATTATCAATTTACACAGTGGAGTTAAGGAATTACTAACAGATTCAATTGATTGAAACTATATTAAAATAGATTCAGAACCCATAATCTGTATCTCCAAATAATTTGAAAAGACGCAGCCCAATACCGACAAATATGAAAAACGATATAATAAATCAGATTCAGAATTTACATGGCCTGTGCCCTGTATCTCCACAGAAGTTGGAAATATAAATTCAGTTCGTAATCATCATTCAAGTGTGAAATAACAAAATGTAAATATGCCTTATTTATTAATATAGATTACTATAATTAACCATTCTATCAATCTATAATTATAATTGACAAACATTTAAGGACCTGCGTAGTAGACACCTTTTCATTTTATCTCGCTTCTCCTTAATGAACTCAAGTCATATTAGAAGGGAAACACTTCATTTACGTAAACCTAATGCAATTTTTTACATAAACCACAACAAAATATTTCCATTAGTTGAAATAAGTAAAAACTATCATACTGTACCTACTTTAGCTTAACTTTACACTTAAGTTGTATATATGGCCGAAATGCGCATACGGGTTAAACAAATTTCTATTTGATTTTATAATATTCAAACTTTTAAGTAAAATAGAGCCATTTTGTGTCATTCAACATCTTATTATTTTAATACTGTTCTGTATAATGTTATTATTATGTTCCGTTAAAAACTTTAAATTTGGCTTCTTCAACTTAAATTATAATTACAAAACAGGGGCCTCTAGTATAGATTATACTAGAATCGAACTATTGTTCAATACTAATTGATTAAATTTATATTAGAATAAATACAAATAAAATAAATACTTAAACATAAAAAACTAAACAAGCATAGTAAAAAATAATAATAAATTTAATGTTTAGAATCTATACCTATAATATCTATAGATTGCTATCAGACGAACATATAGGAACTATACCTAGATTATATCACTGATTAGAATCTAGATTTCCAACCAAATTCCAACCTTTTCTTTCACAAAAATATACAAAAATATATAATTCAGATATTTTAAAAATGTATCTAAAGTGTATAATATTTTGACATTTGATTTGACATTATTTTGCTTTATTTCACATTATATTGAAAGTACACTATATTGCCAACACAATATTGTCAGTCAAAAAAATTTGACATATTGTATTTGTATGTACATCGTATCAGTTGAAATTTTTTGATTACATTTTCGATATCAGCAGTACATTAATACCAAAATACTGAGTAAATTTGTGGTATATGGTCAGTCTAAATGTGGCGCGTGTTTCTCTTGTTCAAAACAATAAACAACAACAACAACAACAGTAATAGATAAAATAAGAAAAATAAAAAATTTAAATTTTAGAAAACATAACCTAAAATTGTGTACTGAGATTTATTCCAGGAATTGACATTAATTGGAGGTACTACAATAAATTTTGTATTCAATTTTCAACTTAAGTCGTTGTGTTTAGGTACCAATTTCATAGAATGAAAGAATTTAAGTTGAAAAATTTAATTTTTTTTTTAACATGGTGGTTTTTGTAATTGACGTTGTTCTGCTGTAGCAGTGCAATGCAATGGATTTGAACAAAAACAAAAATCAAATAATTTCTTATCTTATGTTGTGCATCTCAATTATTCTAAAATATACAAACAACACACAAATCTAAAACGCAACAAATCTTTTAATGTTGAAAAAACTGTATTTAGATTTTGTTTTACTAATTTACATTTCTAAATTTGGGAAACATTTTTTGTTTTTGAGTTTTTGTGACATATGTTGCTCCGAACTCTATATAATATATATATATATATATATATTTTAAGCTCACTTTTATTAATTTAAGATTAATTTTCAGCGATAACAGATAATAAATTCAATTAAATCAGTTTTGTTTTTTGGCTTTTGACAATATTTAAGAATGTTGTTGTAATGAAAATAAAATACAAAATGTCCATTAAATTTAATTTTTTGAAATTTTGGGGTTAAAAAAAAAAATAACATTGATTTTGGTTTTGGAAATGTTTTTTGTTATTTTGCATGTTTTTAAATTTATAAATTTGTTTTAATTTAGGTCAACTTTGTTTAAGTACTAAAGCAAAAAGGAAAAAGGCAAATTTAAAAAAAGAAAAAAAGTGCAACAAAGTTGTGTGGTACTTTGACAGTAGAAATTATTTGATGTTGAAAAAGATACAGTAGGAAAAGGGAATTCGAAAAAAAATTAAAATCATAGTCTAATTAAATATAACTGAAATGATTTGCGAAGTTAAAATTTTTTTCTGGACTTGATTGCTAGTTTTCGATTGAGCTAAAATAGAAGAGTATGAGGAAGAATAAAAAACTTCCAAGTCTTTGATTTACTAAGCCCTAAGATCATTTTTATAAAAAAATATTGTTTTTTTTTATGTTCCTGACAGTATCTAACTTGTATTTGATTGAGCTAGTTTTTACTACATATTTTACTACAATATTTTTCGAGTATTTATTTTTTAATTATACTCTAAGGTTATAGTTTCAATTATTTTTGTCATTTATTTTATGCTAATGATAAAGGGTACCTGATCACGTCAGGTCGGAAATCCCGTAAAACATTTATTGTATTTGACCGGAAATCGAACTTGGGATGTTCTGATTGAAAAGCAGCCACTCTACCTACTGCGGCACTCAGCTTGTGAAATTAGAAACAAAATTTTGGCTAGATATGTAGCTGCTAGGACAAAACATCCTTATAAGATTAGAAATTAAGAGAAAAGTTATAAAAATGTATTCGACAATAGTTATAACGGTTACATGGAAGCGTGATGTGAGCTCGCAAATCCAATGTGACAAATTTAGAACAAATTTGCAAAAATGCATTTTCAATAATAACAATAATTAATAAAAAATCATGCCAGTAGAATATTTAAGGGCTTTATTGGTAAGACAATGTTGCAAAAATTGTTCTAATTTTAGAGAACATTTTGATATTTTAAGCTGATAAAATCTGAAGCCACTAATCTCCAAATAATTGCAGTGTGTCTAATCTATAAAATTATATTTATTATGGGATCATCGAATTTACCACTAATCTGTCAATAACTGTATTAGGGGTTCGTTAATTTATTGACATCTATTTAAGTATCTTCTGCAGAGGTTTTAATAACACTATTTAAGTCTGCATCCGTTAAAAACGGGGTTTTTAACTTTAAACATAAAAAATAAATCAAAACGTGTTCTGGTCTTACGTATTCCGTTATACCTTTATACATGTTATACCGTTATACATGTTATACCGTTATTCTTCAATTTACTTTGAAAATAAAAAATTGAAAGACAAAAAAATATAAAGAAAGAGTTCGACGGCTTACCAATAATTTATTTCCGTTAACTAAAATTTATTGTCACTCTCCATTTTAAAAAATTTGGATTAGTACAGAAAATAAAATACAGTTTAAAATTAGGGTTGTTAAATTTAGAGTTTAACTTGCTTTATTTACATGATATAGTTATACTTTATTTACCTGTAAATCTAAAGCGAAATATTTTGTTTTTTTATCAAAATGAATAGGTAAATCAAGTACTTAGCTAGAAATTAATTAATTGCAACAGTAAATCTAATCTTCCAACCTATGATCCACTAATAGAAATTAATTAGTTTGCAATAGCATTCTAGTTTTTTTTCCTATGCCCTACGGAAGGGGTTGCAGGAAAATGATGATATTTGTTGTAACCAGCGCCGGTTCGTCCTAAGAGATAAGTTGGGCACTGCCCACTCAGTAAAACTAACTAAAATTTTAAAAAAAGCTTTTAATACTTCTTATTTAAAAAAAACAAAAAATCCTAACTATATCAATTTTTTAATATAAAATTTTTGATTATTTGCGATCCCATTCATAAAGAAAGTATCGCCACTGAATATCACGAAAAAAAACGAATTCAAAAGTCCAAATTTGTATTAGTATAATAATTCATAAATTCCTTTTTTTTGTAAGCCCAACCAAAATTTTAAACCACGATCTACGTAACCGGTTTACTCACCAAGGTATTTGTTGTAACGCTTGGTATACCAATGGTATACCAAGGGCTACAGCAAATAGACTAAACTATATTGATATACCAAATAATTTAATAATAGTAGATTTATTAGAAATATAAGATAATAATTTATATACAGTTACTTAAAACAGTTAGCATGGGTATGTAGAATTTTTATTTATATACATAATACGCCTTTAGTACAACAGGTTCGATCATTAGTGTTTATTACGGTATAAAAAAATGTTTATATAGTTTTTATTAAACAATTTTGAACCGTACTGAGCACTTAGTATCGAATATTCTGTATGTTATAATATAATAAATAGTTATGTAGTAAATTATGTTACTTAAAATATATTTTGTAAATATTATATAAAAACCTTATTCTATTTAAATTACACTATAAATATATATATATTTTTTTTAAAAGTTTTTTTTTTGTTGCTATTTATGCTAATTTATAAAATTATAATATTTAAATATCTATTTTGTTTATGTGTCTTTCATGCAGCACTGGAAATATGCAGCCAAGGTATAATAAATTCGCCAAAAAAAAAACTATAGTTTTTGTCTTTTTTTTAATTTACTATGATTTTCTATCTTTTTTTTTTTGAAAAAAATATTTTTTATTTACAAAAGTTTTTTTAATTATTTTAAAATTAAAAAAATGTTTTATTTTTAAAAAATTTAATTAATTTTGAGGATTTCAAATTTTTGCAAATTATTGCAAAATCCTTTTCTATTTAAAAGTCATAATTATTGTTTAGAGTGCATTGTAAAATTATGACAGAAATCTTTATAACTGCAATTTTTGACATTTATAAATGTCAGATCACCTAATATTGGGTTATTCAACTAATTAAACCTTTTGAGCATCAAAAATATTATGGGCTTTTTGGATTTTGAATAACTTCTCTTATTGAATATTTATTTTTATCGGATCTGTGTTTAGTGATGTCCAGTAGTGGGACATGAAACGGGAACAGTAATAGTAATAGGTTTTAGGTAAAAACAAATAAAAAACATATAAATAAATAAATAAATGTTAGTATTTGTGACTGACTAATCTAGTCGTTAACCTATATTATAGTTACAAGTATTGATGAAGGAAGTACATTACTTCCGAACTATTGGTATTAACAATGAAATAAAAAAACTATTATAGAAAGAATATCCAACCTTAATTAAAATATATTTGACTTATTTTTACAAAAATTACAGATTGTAGAGTCAAGATTTAAATAATTGATTTTGGCAATTTTTTGACTTGTCATTCGACCATGTTTCAATGAAACATTGAATTCTATAATATGTATGTAAATTGGTCTCAAATATGAATTCAGTTTAAATTTGATATTGTTTTTTAAAAAAAATGTGCAAATCCAAATTTGTATTTGCATCGATTCTAATTTAATACATTTCGTGGCATCAAAAATGCAGTATTAGAGTTTTAATTACAATTTAGTATGTTTCATAATGCATCATATACAGCATAATTAATTCCAAAATGTTTATATGTATTCTGTTTTTTTTTTGCATAGTTAAAGCAATATACAAGTATTTTGAAACTATTTATATTGTATATAATTCGTAATGGAACATACTACATTGTAGTTAGCTCATTGTAGGTATGCTCATTGTAGGTATGCTCATTGTAGCTCAAATTGTAATACTTTACAAGTCAGCCATACTTTACAAGTATATGCATCTTGTAGGTATTGTATTTAAAATATCTCCTGCCGCATTTTTAATTTGCTTTGTGTATTAACACTATTGACTTATTGCAGATAGAAATGTTTCAACAAAACAGATAAATTTCAGTCAAATTTCTTTCGACGAATAAATTTCCAAAACTAGAATTCTATTTTGTATACTATTACCAATTAATTTTATTAAGTATGTATATATTAAGTATGTATGCATTAAGTATGTATGCGTCATACATTAAGTATGTATGCGATAATGCAATTTTTATAGTATATATATATATATATATATATATTTTTATCAATTTTTGATTATTTAATTGTAAAACACTACAGCCTTTATATTCGGGATTTAGAGTACTAAAAATACCATAGTTCATTAATACCAAATTGTACTTGGTATTAATCTTTATTTTCAAAATCCATTATGAACAATTTCAAAAAATGTAAACTTGGCTTGTGATCACTTGGCATGATTACCAATTACATTTTTATAGTTCTTGATTCATTTAAACCTCAACATAAAAGGTAATTTTAATCATTATGCAAGCCATTGAAGCTAGTGTTAATAAAATTGGCTATAATTTGAATTATTATCAATTTATAAATAATTATACAATTTTTAAATTCTTTGATGCTAAAACTCTGTCCTTGTAATATTACTTCAGTTAAAATTTCTGTCCTTGTAATATTAGTTACGTAAATTCAAAACAACTTTTACGTGATCCAGATCTCTAGTAAAAATAGTTCACATATTTTATTTATATGTTAATATGCAAATGAAATAAATTTTAAATTAAATTAAATTATATCAAAACAGTCTGTCTCTCTATCTCTCGCCTCTTCCTGTCCTGAAATTAATTCTCAAATTGTTCAGAAAGAACAGTTTGACAACGTTGAAATGATAAAATATGACTTTAATTGTAGAATATTACTTTGTTAAATTGTTATATGTTCCCATATTATTAATATACCCTTTAGTTAGAAGTACTTATACTTTTAAAAAATTGTAGAATTTCTTTAAATAAAATCCACCATTTTTTAAATATTTATATTTTTTTTATTATTTTATCAAACATTAAAAAATAAACAATAATAAAAGAAAAAAAAAACAATTTTTATTAATCAAAATTTTTTTATTTTATTTTTATAACGAATTTGAATATACTACAGACATATACATTTTTACATGTTTGTGTATCCATCAATGGATCACCCTGTTGTCCACCATCTGTAAGTTTCTTTGAACTGTGTGAACAATATATATTTTTGTTTTCTAGTTTTGAAAACCTATATTTGTTTTGTGATAATACCCTATTAATGTATATTGTATAGATTTCTTTATATGTTATTTTCATTTATATATAATTTTGTCCGCCATTTTGTTTTCTTGTTTATCATCAAATTTATTATTTTTTGCCAAAGCACTGATCCTTGTTTTTTTTTAAATGTTGCTATTTTTGTTGTTATTTTTATTGTGAAAAAAAAATTACATATTCGCTTCGAAAAAATGTATAACGCTTTAAACTAAGCTTTTAGAATCTAAGGACATTTATTTAGTTTTGCTTTTATTGGAAATTTTAATAGAAATAAGTGTTAATTAATAATTTTGCTATTATTATAAAACAATAATAATTATGTACATTTGCTATGGTTTCATTTCAATTTGAAACATTTTTGTATTGTAAGTATATTTTGTAATTATCAACGGTTGAATTTATTCTGAAATTGATCTCTATGAAGTGATATTTAATGTTGGGCGGTTTATAATATTTTAAATATTGAATTGATTGATGCTGTTTTTATGTATAATTATAACGGTTCAATAAGCGCTGCATTTTTATTGATATATCATGTGAATTTTACTATTTAATTACGTTTGTATATATAAAAACATTGAATATCCGATTTAGCGTAGACAATAACCATCATGTATATTTATCGGTTATTTCAAATTAATTGGTTATTTCAAAAACATTTAACATTTATCGATTATTTTAAATTAATTGGTTATTTCAAAACATTTAACATTTATCAGTTATTTCATTAAAAATAACCGATAAATGTACATGATGGTTTTTGTTTACGCTAAATCGGATATTCAATAATTATAAATATACAAGCGTAAGTGAATAATAATCAACATTATGCCATTTTTAAATGTTTAAAAATGATCATCGATCATGATCGCAATTAAAATTTGAATAAAAGATTTGTACTTATTTAGAATTCACCATAGATTTACTAACATCTGATTAACGTTTGTGTTAAAAAATTTTACACACGATTTAGCGAAGACAATAACCATGATATACATTTTTTGTTTATTTCAAATTATGAATAATTATTCATGACAGTAAGATTATACCTTTTTTTTAATATTTAAATGAAATCACCATTAAAGTTTGAATAAAATAATTGTAATAACATAAAGTACATCTACTTCTGAATAAGGTAAATTTTTATTTTAGTTAAAGGTCCGAATTTATTTGGATGTAATTTAATTCGATAAATAAATAAATCATGTCATATTCTCTTATCATATTCTTCTGCGTTAAATTTGAATTGTCAGGTCCTTTGGCAGTCAATCGTACCTACCTACCTACATCAGTCGTACCCCTATCTAACGTTCGAAAACATTTTTTAGAATGGACTAAAATTCATTATGTTCATCCATATTCACTGTAGAAGATTAATTCAATTAAAAACTATTTCTATAAGGAAAAATAAACAAAATAGAAATATTAATATTTCTATAAATATTTAAAAATCTTGTCCATATGCCCATATTGTACAGGGTCGTAAAATTAAATTAATTAAACGTAAACATCAAGCTTTATTTCAAAAATGTCATTTACTTTATAAATTCATTACTTTTTCATTTCACCTACTGACATAATTTTTTTTTTTTTAGAAAGGAATCCTTTCCAATAAATGAAAACAAAAAAAAAATATTTTTAATATTTTTATTTAAAATTTAATAAACTTTCATTAAAAAAAAAAATTATTTGAAAAAGAAAAACAATTTCTCAGGCACCCATCTTCCAATTCAAATAAAATTTTGTCTTTTCTTGTAATTTACTTGTATTTTTATTAATTGACTCCACCTTATAAGGTGTAAATCTAATTAAAAATTGAAGTAAAAAAAAAAAAACAAAATAAAATGAAATGAATACAATCTCCGTCTCATTTTAATTTCTTCCCACCCGGTTTACCTACTGCACATTAAAATTAAAAGCAAAAAAAAAGTAAATAAATGGCATTACCATTTTCACTTCAAATTCATATTCCATAATCACATTTCATGATCATTAAAGCACACATATACCTATACCTTTCTATAAAACTACAGTATGAGATAAAAGTGCATAAATAAATTGTCGAGTAATCATTTTCATATTTTTTCTGCTTTATCCGTCATACCGGATTAAAGAACATCGGCGGTTATGTTGGCTATTAACTAGAATTGATCAAATAATTTATGCAGATATTTTAACCACTGCTACCTACTTGGCGTTCATCATAATCAAAATGATAATATTAAAAAATAACAAATTTATATAACGACAATTTGCAAATCGAAATCAATTCAAAACTTAAATCAACAGGAGAGTAGAGATTCAAAACGAAGTCGATAAAAGTCGGCTTACTTCGTATATATAATTATATTAAATGTACAATTATTATTCATTGCCATCCATGGAGCATATTGCATAGATCCAAATCTGCGACTAATTTCTTCAGCTCACATTATTTGTTTATTAATATTTTCGACTTATAACTTTTGTTCGTCAATCTTTTTTTTGGTTTGCTTATATATGATGCACGATATATGCCTTCATATCATTAGAGTATGTTCGATCCATTACTACTTTCTTTTGCCGAATTTTGAAATTCTCATTAATTTTGTAAAAATTTTTATAATAGATGTTTAAAATTTATTCTACTCAGTTTTGGGCTCATTTAATTTTCCCATTCATTAGAAATTTGACATTTCAATTATAATTTGTCACTTATTCGTATTTGACATTTCGATTGTCGTATTTGACTTTTTCGATTGACAATTTCTATTTGTAAATTATTAATTTAAATACTTATGTATAAAATATATATTAATTCAATTTTTAAAATCACTGTTTATACTTTTATTAGAAGTTTTGCAGTATTGAATTAAATCTTTTGCCACTAATTCGTATTCACAGACATTTTCGATTCTCATATTTAACATTTTCGATTTGTAAAGTATTAATTCATATACTTACTTATGTATCATCATTACATACATTTTTAAACTAACTCTATTAACTAGGTACATTCATTAGAAGTTTTGTGTATCTAATTAAATTTTGAATCTTTTGAAATTTTAAATCATATTTCACCAATTCGTATCGATTGATCGATAGACATTTCGGTTATCAAATTTAATATTTTCACTGATTGACAATTTCGATTTGTAAATTATTGAATGGTTATTATAAAAATTTATTAATTAAATTTTTAAACTCCCTGTATTCATTGGAAGTTTTGAGTATCGAATTAAATCTTTTGTCTAATTCTAATTTGACATTTATATTATCAAAATTTCAAACACAAATTCGTATTTGACATTTTCATTGTCATATTTGACATTTTCGAATTATAAATTATTAATTCATATACTTATATGTATAAAAATGTATTCATGCAATTTTTAAACTCACTGTACTAATACATTCATTAGAAGTTTTGAGTATCCAATTAAATGAAAATATTTACTTAATTTTTCTTTTCTCATTAACTTTAACTGAATACTGTTCTTTTTCATTAAAATTTCAATAAAATCTCCTTAAAAACTCATCATAATATAATGGCATGGCAATACCTATTTACGATGTGATTGGAGAAATTTCGAAAAAAAAAACAACAAATTCCACCTGCAACATTTCAAACTATTCAGAGAAATATTCGCAAACTAATAAAGTGTCCTAGATTTTTTTTTTTAATATAATTTTTCAACCTTGATTTTCTTAATATCATTTTTCTCTCTCTCTTTCAATCACTTTTTCTTTCTCTCTCTTTCTCTTTTACTCTTTTTCATCTTATCTTTCTATGTGAATTTTTTAAATATATTTAATTTATTTTTATTTTATTTTTTTGTTTATGTTTTTATTTTTTTTATTTATTTATTTTCTCTGTGCGAATTATGATTGTCTACATTTTTTTTCTCAGTGTTTTCCGATAAAAATCTGATTAATAATGAAATTTTATTTTTTTGTAATTTTTTGCTGATTTAATTGTATTATATACCGCTATGTTGTTGCACCGCTTGAAATAATTAAAAGCAAAAAAAAAAAAAAATAAAAATAACCCTGAAAGAATGAGAAGCATTCTCTCTTTATGATTTTTTTTTGTTTTTGTTGTTTTTGTATTTTTTTTTTTTATTATCAAATCACTGTAAGAAATTGCAAGCAATTAAAACTTTCCACAACAAAAAAAAAAAAAAACGAAATATATTTTTTTTTCAGTGTATTTTATTTTATTTTAATTTTTTTTATTGTCATTCATTACAGGCCTCCCGACGTGTTGATGATCTTTTTGAAGACTTGCGTGATGGACATAATTTGCTTTCTCTCTTGGAAGTTTTATCTGGCGAACATCTTGTAAGTATTATAGCAAAAAAAAAAATGAATTGCATTGCATTTAAATTTGTATTTTGTATTCAATACAAATTTGGAATATTTTTGGTGCGCTCTGTTGATGCTGCTTAGACTATGTAAAATGTCAGATTTGTTTGTTGAATATGTCATGTTAAGATGAAAATATATTTTTTTTTTATTATACATTCATTTCATAAATATTACAAGTGGATTTATCCTGAATTGAAAATGTATAATTTGTGAAATTTTATTTAAGTAATTTGTTTTTGTTTTTATTTGTTTTTTATTCATTTAAAATGTGCAATACTTTATGAAATATTATATAAGAACAGCATTAGGAAATGTAGATACAAGGAATTTAAATCACACTTCAGAATTTGAAGTTGTTTTTAATAAAATAATGTGTTTTTTCAATTGAAGCTAAGATGATGCCTTCGCAGAATCATTTAGATGTCATTTAATTTGTGTTGGTTTTACAAAAAATTATTTTTTTTATTTATTAATTACAGTTATTTACATACAGAACGTGACAGGATTAATTTTAATAATTTCATTTTAATTATGAGCTACCTAATTATGAGCAACAGTGTAAAATTTAAAAGATCTGGATTGATTTTCCGAAATCTATTATTTTTTAAGTATCTTATAGAGCATTTTCGGGAATGGTAGTATTTAAATTTCTGATTGATTATAATGACATTATGTCAAATTCAATTGTAACACAGAGCAATTCCACATCTCTTTTGCAATTGATTACATATTTCCGTAATTGATTCTGATTTCCTCCTACATTTTTAATTCAACCGTTAACAGTTTTATTAAGCCCTTCCGTCGCCATGACATTTAATATTTGACATTTTAAACTTTGTTTTAAATATTTTTATCAAAAATATTATTAGGTACACATATCTAAATTTTTCTTTATATATAATTGTAAGTTATCGAGTGTAATTCAATTTCGTAAGGCACATTTGATATCACGATCTCAACCTACTTTTAACTTTTTTCACATTTATTTCTGTTTTGACACTTGATTATCCATATATGGTATAGTGTTGCCCCACTTACGTCACAGATGGTTATTTTTTTTTTTTGTTTTTACAATTTAAATGTGTACCGTACCTACTTATGTTGCTAATTAACCACATGTCGAGAACCTATGGTAAAATTCAACCTTCCATTTCACTTTAAATTAATTTGTTAACATTTTGACTACTCTGATCACTTATGACACACAAATTTTTCTCCTTTATTTTCAATATTTAATATATCAATATTCAATTTTCCATTTTCAATATTCAATAATAAATCGGAAAACTTTGTCGACAACTCCTGAAGAAGGTCGATGCATTAATAATTCGTTAAAATGTTTTAAAAATTTTCTAGCTTTGCCTTTTACGCTTATACTTACATTATTTAATTTGATTTTGAACACTTTGGGGATCTTGTACACCAATGTATCAACAGGGGTGCCCATTAGGTACTTTGATCACCAGTAAATCACCCAATTAGAATGTAGGTAAATATCACCAGTCTTTACCCTTTTCGTACCCCCCAATACCGCTATCGATAACAGTGATACCGATAATAGTGATGTTTAAAATGGTAGAATTTGTACTTGGGTACCATTTGGGAAGTAGAATTTCGGTATGGTGAACATGGTACGCAAATGGGAATGCTAAATTTTTATTTATTGATAGCCAACGTGTTTAAAATTAAATTAAATAATCTAAGAATAAGCAAATAAAGTTAATTACTGATGTGCTTTAACGAATTATTGATGTATCGGCCTTCTTCAGAAGTTTTGTCGAAATTAAAACAACAAACAACAGAATTACTACATTACTGTGATGACCTACTAGTGTATCGGTCTTTTCTAGATGTTCTTAATTACATTTTCTGGTTCAATGGGGTATCTATTCTATTCTTTGCACATAATACATTTCTTTTGATTAAAACATGAGTGATTTCTGGTTTCTAGTTAGAATTCTATACCAGTACATACAAACCCCAATTATAATTATAAATATAAGTAAATTTTACTTTTACTTGACACCCCCTATTGCACATAAATGTTTTCATCAATATACTCGTCCAATATATTCTCAATATATTGATGAGAAATGGGACATATTAATTGTCAATGTTCTCATCAATATAGTGTCAAAATCAGCTGATGGATTAAAAAAATTACAACTTTTTTGGGAATGTTCAGATTATGTTAATTTATAATGTAATTCTAAAAAGAACACTTTTTATATTAATTTTAATAATTATATCAATTATTTGTAATAAAACAATTGATATATTATTAAAATGTACACAAAAATAATTTGTTGTTTGTACACAACATTTACTTTCAAAATTCAATTTGAATTGAAGTCAAAAACATTTGTCCAGAAATTATATTTTCAATGTCATTCATATAGTTTCGATATTATTAATATATTCAGAACAATTCTACAATAATATGTCATTACAAAATGTCAAAATATAGGAACAAAATTGATAAGTTCAACATTTGTACGTAATAAATAACTGTATGGGCAATTAAGGTGCCTATTATGTATTTCGATAACGATTACGATTTGATCGAACGAAATGTCAAAATGTAAAATTGCCATTATGTATTACGATATCGTTCAGAAATTGTCGACGAAATCGATAAAGTTTATCGATGTAAAATTTTACCACGAAAGAGACATCGAAAGAGAGATTTTGTACAAATTATTTCAATTTTAAATTGAAAATATAAAATAAAAGAGATACAAATATATTTTATTTATATTGGACATTATATTATTTTATTTATATTAGACACTTGATGTTTTATTTTATATTTATGATATTTTTTGAAATAAAAATAAATTTAAAAGTTGAAATGAAAGTAGGTATTTTACTTTATTCTACATAATAATTTTTTATTGAAATAAATTTTAATAGGAATGAAAGGCCTGTTACAAATAGACTGCAATATGAAAAGTTATAGTGTAAATAATGAGACACCATTATAAATTTTCCAAAGAGGTACCAGGATATCTTGTAATCACAAAACCAATTACCTGATTATGATCACATATCTAAAAACAAAAACTGTTATAATAATGTAAACTAATTACAATAAAGTATAAACTTATCAGAATTGCATTAATGCTAAAAAATCCCTTTCTACTATAACATAAATGTTGTACGTTTTGCTTCGGTGATTTAATTTGAATAAGCTTTCCATCTACTGCTCCAATTATTTCAGTAATTCTGCTTTAATCATAAAAATAATGTTTGCCAATACATATAAAACTTCTTTAAGAACAAAAAAAAATTAGCTGTGCTAGTCCGACATGGAAATCATTTCCTACGTTGAAAATCATTTGCTTGGTACAAACCGCACAGAATCTTAATACACTAACCAATTTAATTATATTTGGAATCGACGTATTACTTATTGGCTATTTCAATTTTTGTCCTAATTTTATAGTTTTAATAATGTAGATAATAACTCATCAAATTTATGTTTAAATAACATACGTATAATCTTCCAAATCTAGTGGATTAGAATAATCCCGAATATATGTTCGCTTGTTTTTTAATTCTGCAATTTGATAGCGTTTTTCAGCACTATCAGAAATTGAAAAATTTAACTCTGCTCAAATCATTTTATTTATAAAAACTTATAATTTTATAATTATATTTTATTTAAACACTTCAACTTATTTTCAACTTAAAATTTTTAAATATAACATTATTGTTTTGTTTTTTTTTCGTATAATAATTTGAATTTGACAGTTAAAGAATGAAACATATGTCATTTTCATCGTAGATTTGAATTTTACAATGGCAGCATTATTAAACACTTTCGATCAAATTTTCATCGAAATACATAATGACACTAACGATCACAATCGAATAACTTTAACGATAACGATGAACGATTCGATTAATTTCGATCGAAATACATAATAGGCACCTAAATTGTTGTGTCGACAGTTAAATTGATGGTAACATTGACGTGTAATTTAATTGTGTGAATTAATATTACCCAACAGGGGTCCGTAGTATACAATTTATTAATCAAATAAGCGAACATACAAATTTTCATTTTATTATCAGTGCATTCTTTCATATTCCACTGTCATAATTCATAATTTTTTATTATTTATCAAATTAAATTTTACAATAAAATAAAATATTAAAATTTAAAATTTCTAACATAAATTTTAATATTTTAGCCCAGAGAAAAAGGAAAAATGCGCTTTCACATGTTACAGAATGCACAAATGGCACTTGATTTTTTACGATATAAACGAATTAAATTGGTTAATATACGTGCTGAAGATATTGTTGATGGCAATCCAAAGTTAACACTTGGTTTGATTTGGACAATTATATTACATTTCCAAGTAAGTGAATATTTTAAATTATTTTTTTTTTATATCTATTTTTTATTGAATTTACCTAAACAACGAAAAAAAAAAGTTATATTTGAATTAAAAATATAAAAATTGTAATTTAAATAAAATGTGAAGAATGATGAATGATATCGCATTTAAAATAAAATATTATAGTGACGTCATCATATATGATAGCAAATTACTTATCTTATGTTTGATTTCTTTAATTCATGTATGTTAATTAATTTGTACACGAATGTCATTCAGAAAGTATACAACAGTAACCTTTTTTTTTATGAGATCATTTCACAATAAAACAAGTTTTTTTTTTTTTATTATTTCATTAAATCTAATTTGCGAATAATTAATTTTTTTTTTATATTTTTATTATATTTGAAATCATATATATTAGCAAATTGAATTAATTGTTGGTAATTAAAATTAATAAATATGGGTTTTAATTGGCTACCGTTTACATATTTTATTGAATTCAAGTTAATGACGTGAATATAAATTGTATTTTTTTCTTCTTCTTCTTCATTTGATTTAAACCTCTTCAATATAGAGGTCATAGAGGATAAGATGAACACTAATTTATTTGATCGTCTCTGATACCTGCGACTATAGTACGTACACTTTACGATAGTTGTTTTTTGTTGATTATTTTGCCGTTATATTTAGCTAATTACAAAAACTTGAAAGTAATGTAATCCTAAAGAATTGAACTAATACATTTTTATGATAAAGCATTATAATTGTTAATGTACAGTTTTTTGATGTTTTTATGTGAAGTATTCAGTTATTCAAAAATTTCATATGAAAACATTTATACCTTATCTAAATTTTCTGACTTGAGTGTTGGGTTAATATAAGTCAAATTACAAGGAGTAGTATTAGCCAATTATTTGCCCAAAAAAGAAAGTGATAATTAAATTGGTCGAAGGAGAAATCTGTATATGATACTCTACTATAAATACTCTACAATAAATATTAGATCATTACAGATCGGTTAGTATATAAGTCAATTATCTGTCCAAAAAAGTAGTAAAAATAGAATACATACTATAAAAATTCTACGATATATAATCTAGGAAAATTATTTTAATGGCATAAAAGATTAAGAGTACATAAATGCTCTATTTCAATGTCAAAGCTTATGTAATTTGTACCATTTCATCGAAAAATCATATCCTAAGTATTCCCTCCCATCAGATCTTATATTGTTAATAGGTAATCGATACGTTAATATTTAAATAGCTTGTTATAGATTACGGACCTACACATTACCACATAAAATCGATAGAAATAATCAGTGTCAAAGCTTAAGTACTTTGTACCATTTCATTGAAAAATTATATCCTAAATACAGGTCACAGACCCTTAACACATTAACGCCTAATATCGATAAAAATATCAGTGATAAACACTACAGATTCTGTAGATCGAAATTTGAAATAACAGAATATATTAATCTATTTACTTATATAAAAAATATATGATTCAATGTATATGTATCATTATAGCCATTACACAACCTCAACAAAAACATATAAATCCAAAATTATTATTGTTAAACATCTGAAATTGAAACAATACACAGGTAGGACTCTGAAACGCAAATTAGTGTAAATTAATGAAAAATAAGTGTTGCCGTTGTATGAAATCTCATAAAATAATTAATTTAAATAAATTGCATTAGAAACGTAGTAAATAGCTTACAAAAAAATTTAATTACATTAAAAAAATGTAACATTTAAATTTATTAATTATATTTTATTAGTTCTTCTACAAAACTATTGCTTAGTATCTGTTATAATATATTGTAATAGTCATATTATATTATAGTTTTAAGTAATTAGCTCTTAGTTTACAATTCTACATATTAGTTTAGTTGTCATTTTATTGTATTAAATATTAAGATTACAATAAACAGTTATAGTCTAACATTTTGAAAGTGGAATAGTTATTCGTCTTTAAATACATAATAGTATCAAATTAGCTTTAAGTAATTTCATTTCTTCATTTTTTTGACGTTTATTTTTTTACTAATGACTTATCTTGTACCAATAAATTTTTTCAATATATGTAAATATAAAGTAGAAATTCTTTATTAGTATTGAGTTAAATAAAATTATTTATATATTTATTTATTTATACTGCTTAGCACAAACAGTTTACAAAATAAAATTATTATAACATATTTGCTACAAATCAAATTAAAATTGAAAATTAAAATTAAAACTTAAATTGAAATTGAATAAACAATTACAATATACACTTTAATAAAACAACAAAACAAAGCAAAAGAATGGCAATAACCTAAAAATAGCTAGCCATTGTATATTTTTTGTTTTTGGAAATGTTTTGATAGTGTAAAGTCCTTTTTTAATTTATGTTTGTTATCTATAATAAGCTTTCTATTAATAGGTTCATATTTGCCATAATTAGTCCTATGATTACTATTATTTTAAATAAATTGAATGAGCGTAGACAGTGCAGATATCTAATAATGATATTTCTAAGTTGATTTTACATTTCCCTTTTTTACAATTTCTGCAATGACAAAAACATCAGAAACCTCAAGCCTAAAATTTAATGTACACATATCAATTATTTTAGTCTTTGCTCATATGGTGGTTCGATGGTCATAGTATTAATAATATCTTATATTTTAAAATTTAAATAATTTACATTATATTTCACTAATTTCTCGACAGTCAAACTTACCTATCAAAAATCAGAATTTTGATCAAAAATGTCAATTAACTGTCAAATTGTTGTATATACATACTTTCATGTTTATCTAATGTAAAAGTAAATAATCAAATCAAAAACATGATTAAAAATTTATTATTTCATATATTTTAAATTCTATCATTAACCCTCTGAAATCTAGTGTCCTTATTTGAAACATTTTTTCTAATTTAATACTTGTGTAAACTAGATATATGTATGTATCAACAATCATATATGAATTGAATTAAAATTACATTTTTATTATTTTGCAAGATAAAAAACAAAAAAAAATTATATAAATAAAGTTTTCTTTTGAATTATACCGCAAAATTAAGTCTTTAAAACAACTGATTACTGATTTTAATTTTGAAATAATAAAACAAATAAAAGCAAAAAAAAAATAATAAGAAAAATTAAAACCAAAAGTTAAAATGACAATTTTATCATAAATTAACTTTGAATCTGACATGATCACAAATCGCTTAATTAAATTTACAATGGTAATGTATATTTGTTTTAATATACACAACTATAACTACATAACAATAATAATATAGTACATATACATATTTTGTGATACGAATTCGATAGGTACTCTTTATAGTTAATGAGATTTTATTTTTTTTTATTTTTAACATGAATTAGTTGTTTATTCGATTTAATGTTAGTTTAAGTATAAAATTACAGTTTTGACGTTTCTAGTGTTAATATCTAATATGTTTGTTTGTTAGTCTAAACCTTATTATTTTTTTTTTCCTATTTTGATTTTGTTATAGGAATAGTTCGGTTGCTCTTTATATTCTATGTGTAATTATTCTAATTATATAAATCTGAGCGAACAAAAGTGGTTTTTTTTTTCAGGGTCATTATTGCAGTCACATAAAATATTACAGTTTTTTTACAATTAAAAATTGAAGAATGCAATTTGAAAGTGCTGCCGTTTATATTGAAATTTAAATATTGTGTGTTAAATAAATAAAGGAAAAAAGGGTTAGTAAATATATGTTGGTGTATTTTGTTATATAATTCTTTTTTTTTAACCTCTTCATCACCAAATTGTTATAAAAATATATTTATCTTAATAATTTTCTTATACAATATGAAACACAAATAAATCTAGGTTCTTCGATCAAATATGTGTCCTCTATAATGTACATATGTAGTAAAAGGGTTAAATTTTAATTTTTTTGTTCACCAACACAACTGTAATTTGTCTGTAGATTTAGTAGCGTCGAATTACCTATTAGACAGCTCATAGTCCAATTTCCAATAACTTTAAAACTCATATACATACATAGATTTTAATGAAACTAATATGTGAATTATAAAAACCAAATCAAATTTCCAATAAATAAAGTAAAATATTAAATTAAGATTATACCTATCTACTTACACTACTTCTCTACAATACATTAACTACGATTTGGATATAAGTAACATATTTTGGATCGTGACCTAATACATGTCATATTATGATTGGCAGTTCTATGAGTTCAATTTTATCTAAGTACTAAAGGATAATTTAGTACTTAGATAAAATTGAACCATTAGAACTGTCAATCGTCATATTGCCGCCGTCATACAGTACCTTCACAAATGAATCGTCAAGTGAATTGTCATATTGTTTGTTGTCATTTTGACTCTATTGCCGTGTATATGTGCATATTATAGATACGCGCCGTGTAATGTTACTTGTCAATGACTTGTCAATGATTTGTTAACGTAAATAGCAAATAAATAAATAAATATATATATAAAAAAAATGAATAAATAAAAAAAACAAAAATACAGAGTAGTTAGACTAGAAATTATTTTTATAAATTATTTTAATAGTATAAAATAATCCAGGCAATATATAAATTATAAAATGATAAATTCAAACAAAATCTCTAATTTCGGATATAACCCAATTTCTGTATATCAAAGTTATCAGAATTCATTCAAAAATAAATTTACAGAACATAGTATGAAAAATATGCAATTAACAATTAATCTTAGTGTAGTAAGAATGTTCGACAACATATAAATTAGTTGTAAGTAATAACATATAAACCTATGCCCCACGGATTTGGTTACAGGTCAATTATGATAATGAGGATGATGATAATGAAAAAAGACCTATAGTAATATAGAAATACCAGCCTGTAAGCTTTTTCTTTTAAAGAAAGTTTTTTTAGCCATTAAAAAAAGCCCCGTGAAGTTATAAAGAAATTTTAAAAGAACATTAAAAATGCTAACTGATTTAACGAAACTGATAATTAGTAATTAGTAGTAAAGTAGATGTAGCATTACCGATAACAACCGATAACAACTTCATAGACTAATCAACTACTTTTCGAAAAAAAAAAATTTGTTTTAAGAGACTAAAGCAGATTTTTGGAATCACAATGGTTGATTAACTGTTCCAAAAAAGGAGTAGATTTATTAGGTAGAAGTAGTAGAATTTTTAGTGGGAAGTAGAATTTATGTAGGTGTAAAATTAGTAGTAGGAGTAGAATTAGATTATTTAGATTTTAATTGGATTTTTTATGAGTAAAATTAAAATTATGCAGAAGTAGAATTACTATAGGGATATAATTAAATTATTTAGGAATAAAATTAGTAGTAGGAGTAAAATAAGATAAGATTTTATACGAATATAATTAGATTGTGTAGAAATAGAATTAGATTATTTAGGTATATAATTTGATTATTTTGAAGTAGAGTTATGAATAGAATTAGATTATTTAGAAATAGAATATGATTATTTAGAAGTAGAGATAGGAGTAGAATTAGACTATGTAGGAATAGAATTATATTATGTAGGAGTAGAATTAGATTATATAGCAGTAGAACTTATGTTTATTACGTAGGAGTAAAATTAGTACTAGTAATATAATTTCATGTGATTTAACCAAATCTAAATGTATCCAACATCTTAACTACATACTGCTAACAGTAAAATAAGAAATAAGAAAATAAAAACCTGATTTAATCAATGTAGGCAATTCGTGGTACGATTCAATTTAATTTTCATGTTTTAAAGTGGTTATCTTAATGTTTAGCTTTGTTTTTATATTTGTTTTTGTTTTTGTAAATCTCTGCCAAATAAAATAAAATGTTAATCAAGACTTTTGACTTCTTTTAATTTAAAACTTAATCGTGTCATGTTTAACATAATTTTTGAATTTTGTTTAATAAAAAAAAAAAACAAAAAAAAAAATTTTTCAACATTGCACATTACTTTTGTATTTTGACATTTTGTTTTATTGTAATGACAAAAATAATTAAATAAAAATTGCATGTGTGCTTTGGATAAATGCGCAAATAGTATTTTTTTTCATTTTTGTTTTAGCTAATTGCATTAAAAAATTTTTAATTTTTGTTGTAAAATTCATTAATGATTAAATTACGAGCGTACAAGCTTATTTAGGTACAGACTGATCAAAAATTTAAAATTTCTTCAATTAGGGGGTGGGGTTTTTAATTGGTTCAAAATAATATATTATTCAATGTAGTCGTTACCATATCCAGTTATGGTGGATAACCAGAAAATGAAGATCTCTGTATTGATTTATATTTTTTTAAGCTTTAATCGTAATAAGGAATTGCTCTATAAAATACGTACCAGAAATTTGTGTTAAATTTACAATAGTAAATTTTTGAAATCCGTTTTTAGTAAATTATAACAATTTACATAAATTTTTCAAACACTGTGTAATCTAATAAAAATTAAAATATTTTAATGTACTTAACTAATTGTCTTTATTATTATCAAAAGAAAAAAATAATTAAATACAATTTAATAACAAAATTGACTTAAGATTAATTCGGTGAAACAAAATTAATGATGAATCAAATCATAAATTAAACTACAGTAAAATACAAAAAAAAAATTGAGTACTCAATAAAAAAATATCTAATGCAATAATTTCGAAATCTCAAACTTGAACAATAGATAGATATAGGCCTAAAATGCAAATCAGTTTTCATAATAGATCTTTGGATACATGAAGTAGGTACTAAAGAGCAGCTGGTACCTACTTCTAATAGTTTTAATTACATTTTACTAACTCTTACAACTTGCTGGTTATTGATTGATTGTAAGTATGTAAAAAGTATGTATTAATGACTTTATATAGGCATAAAATTCAATCAAGTTATTTAAAAATTTTAAAAAACTTTAAGCCCTAAATTTAATAGTTGGAAGTAGTTTTAATTACATTTTGCTAGCTCTTAAAACTTACTGATTATTGATTGTAAGTACGTAAAAAATATATATTAATGCCGTTGTATTAAAGACTTTATATCAATACAATTTAATGAAGCCATTTCAAAGTTATAGAAATTTTGATGGCTCGATATTTAATTCATTTAAACCCCATATTATTTAATGAAAGCAAGACCATTGAATTTGGCACATCCTGTATAAGAAAGTGTGTATTATGCTTATTGTTTTAATTTGCTTTTCACTAGCAACAAATTTTATGTCGTTGTGTGTTGTTTTTTTTTATAACTCATAAAATTTAATTTTTATGAATGAAATTGTTATCTTCCTTATATTTTTATTATTCTTGTAGTAATTGTATTTTATAGATTGTCTTTTGTACTCATTTTAATTGAAAAAAATATATATATACATTTATAAAATTAAATCATGTAATAAACGTAAACCGCATATTTAATGGATTAATTTAATTTATTTATTTAATTATTTTTTTTTTTGTAAATTATAATGAAATTTTGTAATTAATTCATTAAAATGTTCTCCAATTTTTTGATTTCTTTTGTTTTATCACATTTTATAATAAATAGTAGTTAAATAATAGTAGAAATTAAATTTGATTATAAAACTTTATGGAAAATTAAATATTTAGCTATATAGATGACGCAGTAAACTACTCATAGGCCTCTGTTCAATTGAAGAAATATTTTTCATACAATTTGTTTCAATTTTATATGTTTGATATTTGAAACATATTGTTGTAGTGTCAAACTTCTGCCCACCTATTGTGTACCATATATATTTCCATGGTCCACAATAAGTGAATTGAAACATCTGGATACAAAATGTCAATATTTCATCGCTAATACAATCGCTTATACATATTTATTTTTCATAAAAACATACTAAAATACGTTTAAAACAAAATCAAATTCGACTAAACATCTTCCGAATTCTTAAACGACTCTTGCACAATTACTATTACGTAATATTGCGTAATAATAATAATGTCAACCATCCATATTTTGAATATACATATATATTTTTATTTTTATTATAATAAATATAGGAAGTTAAAATACAGAAAACCAAAAAAAAAAAAAAAAAAAAACAAGAAAACCTCTAAACGTTTATTTCAATCTTAAATGGGTGATCATAACAAAATATGAAAAAAAAAAATAAAAACAAAAACCTTCTAATTCCATATATGGAAGAAAGGTACTGGTCTCACTTGTACAAGTCATTTTAATTTCAATTCAATATAAATCAAATCGACCATTGAAAGTAAGTACATATTATATATTATGTACTATAATATAAGTCTCACTAAGTATGTGGGCTGATGCTATTGATTAACTTTTATATTTTTTTAAAATTTGTTTATTTTGTTGTGTATTTTGTTAGCAATATACCTAAAACAGAATTGTACCATATCAATTTTCATAAAGTCTCTAGTTTCACTAGTTTTCTTTAAAGCAGATAAGTACAATTGATTTTTCTCAGCTGTCAATTTGAAAGATGTTTGTGGGTGCGATTTGATGGATTTATATTTTTTTTAATCAAGGCAGTAAATTTTCCATCTTTCGTTCACTGTTATCACATTTTTCTTAACTTTAATGTATTTTTAATGGAATTGAAATGTTGTCTCTAATATTACGTAAATCCGAAATAATTTTCTTTTCACTTTGTAAATTTTTGTTCGCAATGTTTTTCACATACTTAACAAAATGAAATCATAATGTAAAAAATTCTGAAATAAAGTTTAGTTTAACTACGAAAAAAAAACACAATAAAAACGATTCGTTAAATTTTTTAACGAAACTTTTTTTTTCTATGGCAACAAAAATAATATTTTTCAATACAAATACAAGTTTTGAATTATATACCTCTATGAAATTAACTTTAAATTTCCATAGGAAACAAATTTAACGAAGACTAAATAAATTTTCATTTTTTCAATTTCAATTTCAATTAATTTTTCGTTAAAAACAGTATTTATACAAGTTCAAAATTTGTTGAATTTTATACCTCCAAGAAATGAACTGTTCAAGAATTCAATTGTGAAATTTAACGAAGACTACAAAATTTTTCTTTTTCTCAATTTTAGTACCAATTTATTTTTGCTTAAATACAATATTGTTTTGTTCAGAATTTAATTTCAGTAAATTATCTGTTTCCATTTTCAGGTTGTAATTTCCATAAGAAACAAATTCAACTGTAAAATTTAACGAAGATTACAAAAGTTTTCATTTTTTCAATTTCAGTACCAATTTACATATTTTTTGATAAATATAATATTGTTTTGTTTAGAATTTATTTTCAGTAAATTATATATTTCCATTTTCAGATTGTAGTTCCTTTCGTTAAATTAAGTTTGTAATGTCTTATACCTCCGAATGCAATATTCAAGACATTTGTTTGCATGTGTCCAGACCACTAATTGTTGACTTATGACTTTCGTGAAATTGATCACAAACAATTTGATCATAAATTTGTGTCGATTATATAAATACGATAATAGATACTGAGCTTGCCGAACGAACGTTTAAAAAAATGTTTATTTAAATTGGAGAAATCGTTTTATTGATTGAATTCCAAAAATAACGAAATGATTTCGTATGTAAATTGCTTTCAATAAAATTATTCTCCACTTTCACTTTTATTTTTTTTTCGTTCAGAAAAACACAATCAATTTTGTAACTTGACATTGTGCATAGAATTCAGTTTCGTTAAGTTATTAACTTAACGAACTTAACGAGCTTTATCACTTTGCTGTAATTTTATTCAAGTAATACCCCAACGTTAATGTCATTATTTTCATTGTTTTAACGTTCGTTAAGTTAATTTTATTAATTTGTTATTTAGTACAAGTTCATATCATTCGTTTTCTGTTTTCATTCTACTGACCAGACAAAAAGTCTACAACGCTGCACAAAAATTTGCAGACCCAAAATTTAAAAAGAAAATCATTACGAGGGCCTACATGTTGGTAACCTCTTTCCTAATATAGAAAAAATTTCCATTATTTTTTTTATGTTGCAACAAAATTCAATTGTGCAGAAAATTTTCTATTTTTTAAAACAGAAAGATTAAAAAACTGTCAAGACTAGTTATAAGACTATACAAAACTATTAAAAAAAGAAACAACAATAAACAAAGAAAAAAAATAAATCTAGTCTAGTCACTTAGATATGATGATGAATTCTGGCTTGTTTGCTTGCCTGTTTTTCCCCTTTATGACATCTCCCATGAGGGATTAAAAGAGATAAATGAAAAAATGAAATTAGAGTTGGACATTTTTGAAATTTTCTATTTGAGATTAGTTTAGAATTGAATTAATTTGTTGTTGTTATTGTTGTGTACTTGTGTGAATTGTTGTTATTATATGAATTATTCCTTTTCTCTGGTATTCAACAATTTATATATATATTATATATGTGTCTATATGATAAAATGAATACGCGTGGGAACAAGTTTCTCTATGAAAAAGAGACTATGGATTAAATTCTTGAAATAATTGAACGTACATAGTTTCATTTAATTGAGTCATGTAGAGAATTTTTGTTTTTTTTTTGTTTTTACTTCATGAAGGCATTTGAAAAGTTTACTTCAACTTTATTTTATTGCACCACACCACACAATATTTCAATTAGAAATTTGAAATAATTTTATGTTATTATTTGTGTCTTCTATGCGATGGTTGCAGCGCAGTTCGTAGGTGGTAGAAATATTTATAAGAAAAACAAAAACAAAAAAAAATTCTACGTTTTTTCTGAGTCTAACGATTTAATTATGAATGAATTTTCTATGGGTTAATTAAATTAAATGTGGTGGAAATATTGACGGGATATGGTATATGTTGAGTTTAGAAAAATTAAAAGAAAATATATAAAATTGTGGAATATGCAGATTGAAATTAGTTCAGTTTGAAATGTTAAAAATTTAAGGTTTCGAGCTCAAATTTATAGAAATGTTAAAAAATTAGAAAAAACAGTAGTATTTAGGTAATAAATTATCACTTACCAGTAGTGTGGTGAGTATAAAGAATGACAATAAATTTATGTTGATCATATTTAGTTGATTGCATTTTGACAATTGAATACGTTTAGACATTGTTAATTTGAACAGATCTAGTATATAGTTAATATATTACCAGTAGTATATAGCTAATAACTAATAACGTAGTATATAGTTAATTTATTAGTGTGGTGAGTATACAGAATGGTAATAAACTTCTTTTGAACATATTTAGTTGATTGTATTTTGACAATTGAATACGTTTATACATTCTAGTATATAGTTAAGATATTACCGGGAGTATATAGTTAATATAATAGTAAATAGTTAATATATTACCAGTAGTGTGGTGAGTATAGAGAATAGTAATACATCTCTGTTGATCATATTTAGTTGATTGCATTTCGACAATTTGAATACGTTTAGACATTGTTAATATGAACAGATCTGTAAACAAAACTGTCAAATTAAACTTTGGTATTAAAAAATATTGCACAAATTTGACATGTCGAATGATTCGCAATTTAAATAACTTAATTTTGTATTTCACTTTGTATATGAACGTTTACTTCATTATTCGAATCCCATCCTTCATTCAAAAATATATGAAAATTGCCAAGATTCATATCACATGTTCAAAACACTGTTCAGCCTCTTAATCCCAATCCTATTTTTAATACAAGAGTGAACCATGACATTTAACCAACAGTTCACATTTTATACTTTAACATTATCACAACAATTTATATAGAATTTATTATTTTCTTTTTATTTAAAAATTAAATCTGGAGTGTCAAATTTGGACAACCATTTAGTAATTTATAAAATTATTATTAGATGACACACCATTGCTATTCAATTGATCTTAAAATTTTTTGGATGGGGACAAAAAAAAAGTAAAAATATACGAAAACAAAAAATATATATAATTTTTTTGCAATTCAATTTTTGATTTATTTAGAAGATATTCTCTTATTTTAATTAATTCAAATTAAATTCATTTAAATGTCTTTTTTTTTAAGATTACAAAAAAAAACAAATAAACTAAACAAAAACAAAATTTATTCCAATTTTTTTTTAAAATTAATTCGTTTTTATTGAATAACACAAAAAAATATATTTTTTTTAAAAAATTTATTTGAAAATTATTCAAAACAAAAAAAAAAAAAAACAAAATAATAAAAATAAAAAAAAATTAGCAAATGTCGTTATTTCAAATGCATTTCAATCAAAAGTTTAGACATTTTTTATGGTTATATATTTTATTAAATTTTTTTTGTTTTTTTTTTGTTTTACAAGATTTAAAAACATTATAAAGTCAAATTATTTTATAATAAACTTTGAAGTTGTTCTTTAAAAAATAAGTTTAGACCACCATTCTTTATACCACCTCAAATACTGTTTTTTTTTTTACTTATTTCATAAATACAGGGTAATCTAGGGTATGTGATCAATATTATTATTTTTCATTTTCTTAATTTTTTATATTTGCCTTATTTTCGGTATTGGTTGATAGAAAAATATATTCTAACGACGTGGCAAGCAAGGGTTTAAATTCAGTTGTAAATCAATCTTCTATAATAAGACAGTCTAAAATAGAAACAGTTGTATAATCAGATATTTTATGAAAATAGTCATAAGACAGGTATACCATGTGACACTGTCTGGAATAGTAACATTTGTTTAATCAACTATTTTGTGAAAATAGTCAAGTATAGACAAGTATAGCAAGCATGTAGACAAGCATGTATAGCAAGCTATAAAACAAGTGTAGCAAGCATGTGACACTATCTGTGAAACCGACAGTTGTTTAATCAACTATTTTGTGAAACTAAAAAAATCAACTATTTTGTGAAAATAATCATAAGTCAGGTATATCATGTGACACAATCTGTAATACTAACAGTTGCCTAATCAGCTTTTTTGTGAAAATAATGATTACTGTATGAAGATGATGAATCATAAATAGTTTTGCTAAAGTCCTATGTTACCCCATCGGCAGTGAAAACTATGAATTATGATGAAATCAATCGCTAACGTTCTTTAATTTGTCACCAACAATTCTAATCCTTAATAATTTAATTTTTTCTTCAAATTACATGGCATTGAAAAATTATATATTTTATTCACTTTAATCTCCATCTCACGTTAATTAAAAAAAAAACAAATTCTTGTTAAATGTCATTTTAAATTTATTTGAAAAATTTATTTATTGAAATTATTTATTTTTAATTTAATCAATGGACATAACATAAAATTAATAAAAATTCAAAATTGTTCTAACAAGAAAATTTTTTATAACATTGATAGCCCTGGCAGCTATAGTGCTTGTAAATGATTATTGTATAGAATCAAAGAACATATAATAACATATTTATTATATGTTCTTTCGTATAAAATTGGATTCAATAAATAATGATAATAATAATAATAAAAATTGTTCTGACCTTACTGCCATATACAAGTTCTTATTCTTAGCACTATAATTATAAAATCAATATTGAGATCAGTTAATATTGCTTAATATTCATATTATATAACAAAATAAATTGAAACCAAATGAAAACTGAAACTGACAGCTAAATTATTTGAACCTTTATTAACCTTTGATCTTTTCAATCACCCACCCTGTTTTATTTACTTCATTCAATAAATAAATTTATATTCGCAAAAAAAAAAAAAAACAAAAACAAAAATAAAAATTTCAATTGAAATTTGGTCATAATTCATTTTTTTTTATTTTTTTATTTTTATAATTTATCCAGGGAGTAGTAACAACTACATTGAACACAAAAAAAAAATAAATTTCGAATTTTTGAAAACTACATAGATTATTACTAACTGATAACCGAAATGATATGACAATGACAGAAATGTCAAAAAAAAAAAAAAAAAAAAAAAAAAAACGAAAAACCAAAACAACTTGAATAGAACTCGAAATTTATTCAATGAATGAAGGATTTACTACTACCACTACTACACATATTACCACTACAATTACATTCATCATGAATATTATCATTGTTATATCTGTTATTGAATTAAATTATTATTACTCCCAATTTTCCAATTTTAACCAGTTATGGTGATTTATTTTTTGCATTTTAAAATCACATTTAAAGTTTTTAATATGAGATAAAAATAAGTAATCATCTTAAGATTTATGAGAGCAACATAATAATATTATGTTTATGTACATAATACAATAATGTATGTATCATAAAATCATGTAAAATTTATTACCAGTTTTATTGACACTGTACTGATAACTAACTGATATATATCTATACTGATATGTAATACCAATTACAAGTTTATAAATACGAATTGCTCGAATTTCGCAAAATTTATTATAATTCGTTTTGTAATTTGTAGATTTGAAGAGAGATTATATAGAAATTAATAAGCTGGAAGGTTGCCAGGATATTTTTTTAAGTCTGAAGTCACGAAGTCTATAGTCTCTTTGAAAAATAAAATTTTCAAAAACTTTTTGTTTCTAAATCAGTATGAAAGTGAATAGGACAATTTTTGTTTAATGTGATTATACAATAATTTTTGTTGGAAGCAAAATTAGTGATATAATTCACTCTTTTAATCGCACAAGGGTGGTTCTAGTACTGAATTTTTTGGGCTATTAATTGGTTTTTCAAAAGCAAAAGCAAAATGGTTACCTATTTAAGTGTACATCTACCTATACAGACTATGATACCAGTAGAAAAAACTGTAAAAACAGTAAGCTTTGTAGATGATAGTAGTTGATTCTACTACAGAACAAGCTAACTACAAAAACCTATTGATTAAATTTTCAATTGGTATAAAAAAGAGAATTTTAGAAAAAAAAAAAATCAAATACAACTTGATCAATAATTGAATGGAATTTTACGATTTCGACCTATAACAAAGTTTTGATTTATAATCAAATATTGAAGTAAATCTGAGTCTACGGTATTCAAATGTGCAAATGTGCTAAATACTCGTATTCAAAGTATGCTACAATATCAGTTACTGATACTAAACATAACGAGATGGTCAGCACGCTTAACCATGACTTAGTTGACTGGAAAAAAATAATGGAGCTGAGTTTAACACCTCCAAAACTCAAAACTGGTGTCTATTCTCGTGCGAAACTACTTCATTTAACCCCACCCTATTATTTGTTGGTGTACGTATTCACTTGAATTTCCATGGGCATCCATGCAGATCAACAATAAAATTATAGTAAACATTGCTAAAATTGCCGTCAGATGTCAACGTATTTTCTTCCCAGGATATGCTATGAATCATACATACAATCCAAGTTGGAATATAATTCACATATATGGGCCGGTGCATCGCCAAAGCGGTGCCATTCGTCTTATCGCCAACCCTAATGTGACATCCTGCCTTGTACCAATTGAACATCGTCGTATTGTTGTAGCACTTTCACTATTTTATAGCTATCTTGTAGGTTTTAAACCACTTGTTCAGATGAAATAAAAACCTTAACATTTCCGTCGAGGAACAAGAGATGCTGAATCAAGTGCCTACCCTACTCAGTGCAACTTCCTATGTGTCTCAAAACTGGTTATAGGAATTCGTTTGTAGTCAAATTTTCTCGAATGTGGAACCATATTTCAACAAACGTATTTCCACAAAGCAAGAGTACCACCTACACACAATTTACAAAAGTTCAAGAATAATATTAACAAATTTATTTAAAATGTCCCTACTGATCAAAGGGACATTTTTCTTTCTATACAATCCTCAATCATTCTCTCTCTTGCTTTAATGGGGATAACAAGTTTGAGAATTAAGCTCTAAATATTAATTAATTATTAAATACTTAGTTGTAAATTAAATTATATATAGTACTTTTTAAATTACGTGAATAAATTTAATTTAAACAAAAAACAAAAGAAAAGAAAAATGAAGTGCAATTTATGTAACAATAAAGTTGAAAGATTCGATCTGAACATTACCTGCATGAATTGCAAAAACATATTTCATGGAAAGTGTGTCAAGATGGACAAAAGAGAAATTGAATTTCTCTCAAAAAGTAAACAAGGATACAAGTGCAGTAGCTGTATGAGTATTAGGCGAAAATCAGTAAATGAGGTGCCTATTACTCCAACAACCAGCTGTGCTCCAATTATAACATTTCAAAATTCAGCAATAGCAACACTCAATAACAACAACAACAGCAACAGTTCAACAAATCTCTCACCTATAAAACGATCAGCGGTAAATATTCTCTCTTCAACAAACACAAATGAGAATATTCCTGAGAATATTACGTTACAAATGCTGTATAAAGAAATAATTAAAATTCAGCAAATAATAAATGTTGAATTAATGAAAAAAATAACTAACTTGGAAGAGAGGAATGATATTCTCTCTAATAATGTTATTAAATTAGAATCACGGATTAATGTTTTAGAGCAGAGAGAATTAAATAATTCTATTGACATTGTTGGTGTACATGAAGTTGATAACATTAATGCGGAAGAAAAAGTTATCAAACTAATTACTGAAGGTGTTGGTGTTAACATTAATGCAAGTGATTTGGAGACTTGCTTTGTAAAAAAAATTAGGCAAGAGAATAATGCAGCAGCACTAAATATAATAAGTGTTAAATTTACTAAGTCATCAACAAAGACAATAATTCAAGAGAGAATACGTAAAAATAAAATTAGACTGGATGCAAATATTTTTGGAGACATAAGCAACAACAACAACAGGAAAATATTTGTAAATGATGCTCTTACTGCTTTTAATAGATCATTGCTCAAAAAGGCGAATTCATTTAAAACAGAGAATAAATGTAAGTACGTATGGGTACGTAATTCTAAAATTTTTATTAGAAAAAAAGAAGGTGATAAAGCTTTTAATATAAAAAGTGTAGAGGACTTGTTAAAAATTTAATTCATTTGTATTTATTTTTAAATCAATTTATATTTAAAAATTTTATATGGTTAATTCCATTATGGAAGATATATATCCTCTTCATAGTCAAAATAATAATAGTTTTTCTTCTTCAACTTCTAATAATTTTAATTGTTTGTGCATAGATCATAACAGTGGTGACCTTCATTCAGGCTTTTCTGTGGTACACCAAAACATTCGGAGTCTTAGGAAAAATTTTGATGTATTTCTCTCTCATCTTGTTTCATGTGATCATTTACCTGATCTTATATTTTTATCTGAAATTTGGATATTTGATTATGAAATTTCAGATTACATTATTCCAAACTATACATTTGCTGCAACTTGTAATGATTCTTATTCAGCTGGTAGAGTTGCAGTATTTTACAGAAGTGACGTTGAATGTACAATAACTAAGTTTAACTTAAATAGCGTTGATTTAATTTGTTTAAATTGTTGTATTTCGGGTACACGTTATTTTTTTGTTGGTGTTTATAGATTACATAAAGTCAGTATTAATGAATTTTTGGAAGAATTTTCTGGATTTTTAGAAAATCTAACATGTAAAAATACCATTCTTATAGGCGATTTCAATATTAATCTGCTTTCTGAAAATGGTAATTCGGATAATTTCCTCTCTACTCTGGCGTCGTTTGGCTTTACTTCTTTAATGTTTCAACCTACTCGGGAAACGGAGTGCTCAAGTACTTGTATCGATCACATCTTTTTAAGACTACATAGAAATAATCCTATTAAATATAAAACTGCAATATTTGATCTTAAAATAACTGATCACGTTCTAACATCCATTCAGTTTTCTAAAGACATACCAAAAAGACATATATTAAATTATAATATAATTCAAAAAATAAATTTTACTTCTTTGAAGGATGAACTTACTTTTGAGTCGTGGGATGAAGTATATAGTTCGCCTGATCCTTCTACCGCTTTTGATTTATTCCTTACTAAATTTAAAAATCATATTTCGAATTGCAGTATAGTAATAAATCAAAACTCAAGCAAACTGAAACGACTAAAACCGTGGATGAGTCAGAAGTTATTGCGAAAAATTAAAAAAAAAAATCTAATTAGAATTCGTCTATTAAAACATCCAAATTGCACTAGACTCAAAGTGTATTACGAAAAACTATGCCGTGAGTTGAAGCGTGATATTCCTAATTGTAGAGACAGTTATTATGAAAAAAATTTAACTGAGAATTCTGGAAACTCGAAAAAGGAGTGGAAGTTAGTAAATGAAATTCTTAATAGAAATATTGCAAATAGTCATATTGTCATAAAAAATAGTACTGAGCTTGTTTCGGATCCTTTAGATGTTGCTAATTTATTTAATAATTACTTTTCTACTATAACAAATTCACTATTAGATAATTCTCCTTATGTTGTGTCATCATGTAATTGTAGTAACTATATCGTTCCAGAATCATCTCAACAACAAAGTTTTTTCTTTCTTCCTTTTTCTTCGACAGAACTACACAAAATTATAATGTCTTTAAAAACTTCATCTTCTTCTTCCTTTGATAAAATTTCAAATAATATTCTAAAAAATGTTTCTTTTCAAATTGTTGATGTTCTATGTTATATTTTTAATTTCAGTATACAGAATGGTATTTTTCCACATGCTCTAAAAACAGCTGTTGTTATACCTTTGCATAAAAAAGGAGATACTTTATTATTCAACAATTATAGGCCTATTTCTTTATTATCAGTTTTTTCAAAAATTTTTGAAAAAGGCATTAAGTTTAGAATCATAAAATATTTGAATAACATCAGCTTTTTCAGCGAATTTCAATATGGGTTTACAAGTGGTAAATCAACTGAAGATGCCTTATTAAAATTATGTAGTGAGCTCTACAAGTCCTTAAATGATTCTGAAATTCCGGCTGCTTTATTTATAGATATCACAAAAGCTTTTGACATGGTGGACCATACCTTATTATTAAACAAATTGTTTAAAGCTGGATTTAGAGGTTTTATTTTGGATTGGTTTGGTTCATACCTTAAAGATCGGATGCAAATAGTAAAAATTTCAAATGTATACAGTTCTGAAAAATTGATAAATATCGGAGTTCCTCAAGGCTCTGTACTAGGTCCAATACTTTTTTTAATTTATGTCAATTCACTTTTTGCTCAAGCGTTTAAAGGAAAAATTACTGCTTTTGCTGATGATACAGCTCTATCCTATTCAAATGTAAATCATTTTAATACTTTTACTGATATAAATTTTGATTTGGATATATTAAGGCAATGGTTCAAAATGCATAAACTAATAATAAGTAACAAAACAAAATTTATGTTTTTTAATCTGTCAGGAAAAGTATGTGAAAGTATTTCTGTAAAATATCACTCTCCTAAGTGCTTAAAATTTAGTTTATGTAATTTATGTGCAAATGATGTGTCTGGTATTTTGTTTAATGAGAACTATAACTGCTCAGAAGATTGTTTCTATGTTGAACGTGTGGATAGCTTCAAATATTTAGGTATCTCGTTAGATGCTAGACTAAACTGGAAAGATCACACGTCTTATCTAAAAAGATACCTGAATAAAGCAGTTAGGCAACTGTATCATCTAAGTTTATATTGTCCTTTCTCTGTTTTAAAACTTTTTTACAATGGCTTGATTAAGTCTAAACTTCAATATGGTCTGTGTTGTTGGGGTGGTACCCATTATAATAAAATTGAGCCTTTGTTAATTAAACAAAAACATTGTGTACGTATTATTTGTAAGATCAGTCGTAGAACTCCCAGTTTTTATTTTTTCAAAAATCTAAAAATTCTTCCATTAAGACATCTATACTATTTTAAAGTACTTAAACTATTTTTTTTAAAATCGGGCTATAATAATTCGAGATTGTTGGTGGATCACAATTTGCGTGTAAATAATAGAAACGTTGTAAATGTACCCAAAGTTAAAAAATCTCATTTTCGTCACTTTTTTACTGTAACTGCACCTCAGCTGTTTAATAAGTTACCTGAATCCTTTAGAAACGAGAGAATACAAATTAAATTTATAAAACAAATAAAATCCTGGCTCTTTTCATTTTCTCATGCACAAATTGAATCAATATTAATACCCATAATTTAAACTTACTTTTTATCTGTTTTCTTATTTCCTACTTTTTTATTTTATTTTTTTTTCTTTTGTTATTTCTAATGGCTTTATTCAGATAGTAATTCATTGTACTATCCTATATTTTATTTTATTTTTTATTATAAACTTCAAATCTTTTTATATTTTACAATTAAATTAAATTCATTCTTCTACAATTAAATAAAACATTATATCAAATAATTCTACACTAATTTTATATTGTTTTTCCCCATTAATACTATTACACCTGTTATTTTAATAAAGTAAGACATTCGTCTCTTGCACTATGGCAATAGAATGTCTTTAACTATTTCATTCAGAACTTGAAGCTTAAAATTGACTAATTAAGGATATATTATGTACAAATTTTTTGATTTTTTTTTTATATTTTCTAATATGTATATTTATATTTGTAGTTTATAATAATTGTATTAATCTTTTACTATAATACATATATAATGTACATTTGTGAACAATTATTAATTCTTAATTCATAATTCAAATGTTTGTTTTTTTTTTTTAATAGTATATAAATTAAATGTTATTTAGTATAAGTTAAAAATGTAATCTGAATTATTTTAAATACTAATTTTTAATTTGAATTAATTATTAATTTGATTAAGGATACATTGTACAAAAAATGAATTTAATTTGTATGTATTCAAAATTTATTACTAGCTTTGTAATTCTGTTGAAATAAAGACTATTTTTATTATTTATTATTATTATTAGTCATTCGTGTTTCACTCAATTTTATGATACATACATTATTGTATTATGTACATAAACATAATATTATTATGTTGCTCTCATAGTCATTCGTGTATAAGGGTATCGTTTGAAACCTAATGTTTGGATTAACTTACAGAAAAAATCTGGATTTTCCAGAAGGAATTGGTCAGCTCCACCTACTTAACTGTACATATTGCGATATCAGTAGAAAGAGATAGTAAGCTTTGCAAATGACAAAGCAGTGATGGTTATTGTAGATTCTACTACAGCAGAAGTTACAAGTAAATTACAAAAAACTATTGATGAAATTTTTAAGGATTAAAACAAACAAAATCACTTCAGTTATAGGTTAAAACAATTTTGGTAGATCAAATGTGTTTTAGTTTTTTGAGTTAAAAGTAAGTCAATGGTTTACATTGAACACTATGCCGTCAAAAGAAAATCATAGAAAGACTGGCTTTAATGTTGTTATAACAATAGAAGTTTTTAGTTGGTTAAAGACCCATTCTGTCTTTCAAACTGCTCTCCTGAAGGCTCAAGCAATGATTTATTGTTATTTGAGAAAAATTAATGAGATTGTTCAAATTTTTAATGGCTAAATACACTTACAACGTGTTAATTGCAAACATTGAAATTAATTTAAAGATTTACTGTACATTTTATGCGTATGCAGCTTCTGATCAGTACAAATTTTGTATTCGGAAAAAATTACAATGGTCGAATTTGTAAGAATCTTGATGCACAAACAGAATCAAACGATAATCCAGACATGACGAGATTAAGATTTTTAGAGTGGATTTTATTTGAGAAATTTACACCTAGTAAAAATCTACTAGATACATACATACATATATAGGAGAAATTTAATCACTTATCTAGAAGAAATGTACATCACGATATCTGTTTTGAGGGTTGGGGTCGAAATCTTATTTTTGAAAATCTTATTTTTGAAAATCTTATTTTCTTAAAATCTTATTTTCTGAAAATCTTATTTCTGAAAATCTTATTTTTTAAAATCTTATTTGATCAAAATCTTATTTTGTATTTTTTGTTTTTTTTTCTAAATAGGAGCACATAATAACACATACGTGCCAGTCTTAGTAAAAAAATGTGTTTAAAAAAATTATTTAAATATTTTAAAGTCGGGGGCTGCTGCCCCCAAACTCCCGCTACTCATTTATTGGAACCCTGTTTTTGCCGGCGGCAAGTAAATGCATATGAAACGCATGAAAGCATGTGATATTAAGTTTCGACCCCAAATCCTGGGACCCCGGATCTATTGTCTTCATCACATTTAAGGACTGTTGTACCAAATCCATTTTGTGTATAAATTAAATTTCACAACAAAAAAAGATTAATATGGACGAAAAAAAAATTTTACAGGAAAAAATAATATTTTCGGAGATTTAGAGATTTATAAGGTTTTTAGAAAAAAATAAGATTTTCAGAAATAAGATTTTCAAAAAATAAGATTTTGAAAAAATAAGATTTTCAGAAATAAGATTTTCAAAAAATAAGATTTTGAAAAAATAAGATTTTCAGAAATAAGATTTTCAAAAAATAAGATTTTCAAAAATAAGATTTCGTCACCGCTGTTTTGAGTATCTGTAAAAATATACAATATAGATACGGGCTAAATCTATTATAATTTTTTTTAATACTAAATAATCGTGTTATTTTTTAATGGGACTCACATAATAGTTATTAAAAATATTCAAGATATTAAGGTGTTCCCAATTTTCCCATCAAATCTATAAAATAAATCGATTTAATTATCATGCCAATTAATTATAATGCAACTTTGTTTTACATTTATTGTGCCTCAAATCTAAAATTTCCATCAATTTTTGTTTTTTAAATAAAAAATACAAATTAATTAATATTTGAATCGCAACCCATTTAACACTCATCAGTTGGTAATTATTTACAAACTACATTTTTTTTATCAAAACAAATGACATTACATAAATTAATAAAAATATAAAAAAAAGAATTATTTTTTATTTGTTTCCATTTTGTTATTAGCCAATATTAAAGTTAACAATTTGTTGGCAGTTAATTCAATTTAATTCACCCACGCACACTCGGATTTTATTAAACCACAAAAAAAAAAACAAAAAAAAAAAGACAAGTAAAAAAGAAGAAAAATTAGGTTTTAATGACTATCATTGAATTGAAATCGAAATGAAAATATTTTGACAATTTAATCGATTTTCACTGTACACAACACACAACAACACAGTGTCGCACTCTCATCAAATAGAAAAACTAAATAAATCGATATTTTTATATTCTCTGAATAATATGATTAATTTTAATAATCGATTTAATGAAAGCAATTTAATCATATTTTTTTGTACGAATGATAAAAATATTTTTTTTTTTTTTGTTATTATATGGTGAAGCTTTAGACCTGAAGCAAAGAAGGAGTTTTGTGAAATTTTATATAAAAAAAAAATATAATTCGCGTAATTTGGAATTGCATTTTAGTCAATTTTACAGATTAAACAAAATTATTTCATCCTACGCGATTTTTTTGTTTTTGTATTTTGTTTTTAATGAAAATATTTTTTTTTTCTTTTTTTTTTTTTAATAATTAAGTCTTGAGAAATGAGGTATTAATTTATTTGAGATATGCAGAATAATAATAATAAAAAATATTTTATGTATATTTTGGAACAGTTTCAATTAAACTTAAAAATTCGTTTTACATAGTTATTTCATTTTTTTTTGTTTGGAGCCGACATTTTTTTTCTCTTGTATGTCAAATCGAAACAAACGCATTTAAATTATACTAATATTTTTAATTGATGTTAAGATATAATGCTTGTGTCACAGTAATATGTCAACATCCTTTTGTATAAAATTTCAAAGAAAACATCTGTGAGGTACAAAATGAGTTTAAAACAGGTTGTTTTATGCTCCCGTTATATATAGAATTTGTTAAGTCGATTAAGAGATATCTAGACAATTTTAACACTACAGTTTTTTTTTTACACTTTTGACAGTAACTTAGGTAGAATCACCTTTTCGTGCTGAATTAAGTATGGTACTGCAATTTTACACTACAATATATACAATATTTCGAGTATTTATTTAACAAAATTACTGGCTTATCAACTCATGAAATGTGGAAAACTACTGCTATTGTCAGGAACTAAGTATTAACTTCTTAAATAGAATAGTTTCATTTTATTTAATTTGTTGCAAGACTAAATATACTCTCGATTATTTTTTGTCATTTATTATATCCCAATGACAAAGGGTACTAGATCAGGTCGAAAAACCAATAAAGAATTTTTTTGCTTCATCTAGAATCGAACCTGGGACCTTTCGGTTGAAAGGCAAGCGCTTTATTTACTGCGTCACTCCGCGTATAATATTACTATAAATAATAATAGATAATTTAAACATTTCAATTATGTAGTCGCAAGCATTTTCGGAAGAGGTAAAATCGTACGAAAACGTATGATTAACTGGTATTCGTCCACCCCTCGAAATTCAAGTAAGTTTGATGAAGAAAAATTGTACTAAATTTCATTATGAATTTATTTTATGAATTTCATTATGAATTTATTTTATTAAATTATTTTATTATAAATTATTAATTTATCTTAGACAACAACCGTATATGAAATAATTTATGTAAAACATTTTTTATAAATTAAATTTAAATTCTATTTAATTTTTGTATATTAAGATGTATATATACGTGCTTCTGTATACTTGGTGTGAAATTTTAAATTAAAATTTCTAGTTGAAAATTAAAAAAAAGATTTAGTTTCGCTATGTCTCCTTTTAAATATCTATCAGGTAAAAGAATAATAATTGAAAATCGATTGTGAAATGGTTCAGATTTGTATCGTACCTTTTTCCATTTACGAATTAAAAATAGAGTGATTTATTTTATTGAAAGAAAATTGTGTTGAAAATTGATATAAGTTCAAAAATATGTATACTAATATAAAAATTTGATTATCAAATATAATAATTATAAAATGTAATTGTTAATTTTGTTGAGTTTATTATAAATGTTAAATTTTTGTAATGTTCTATGTAGTAAATAAATATTTTCATTACAATTTACTGACTAATGACAATGTACTGTCAAAAAGCTTTTATTTTGAATAACCCAAAGTTTGACAACATGTTCGTTGTTTATGCACCGTTTCAGTAATCGGTATTTGGCAGATTTTAGTCCACATTCCTGAATCGATTCAGTAATTAGTGAGAAGTAGGTTGTATTGGAATGGAACTAATCTTGATCTATATGTTTTTTTTATTTGTGTCCTTGCTTTCATGTTGTTGTTGTTTGCTATTTATTGTTTGAATATTGTTTCAAAGAAAATATTTGACAATTGATTAGATAAGAATAATTTTTTTTTGTTTTTTTTTTTTGTGTAGTTAATAATTTTTTGCTATATCTGAAGAGTTTCAGTACGTAAGTTAAAGTCTGATTTAAATTTGTTAAAAATCACCCATACAATAATTTTAATCGTTTTTTAGCAGTTTCCTTCGCTTATTTTTTCTTTTGTAATTAAGCATTTTCATTTATATTTTTAAATAAAGATCAAAACAACAAAATTTTCATTTCATCGCGCTTCACAAAATTTATAAAACAAAATTTTTGCTTTTTTGAAGAAACATGTATGAAAATATTTGAAATAATTTTTTTTGCAGCATTGTAGTTGACCAACGATGCATTTCATCATATAAAATTCGCGATCAAATAGAAATTTTCTTTTTCAAAACAAAATTCAAGAAAATTTGAATATAAAAAATTTACAATGTATGCAAATTTTCAAAAAAAATAAAACAACAAAAAAAAACAAAAAAACAAAAAGAAAAACCCAAAAAACAAAATAATAAACAAAATTTGTATAGCTTTCACTGTATGCTATGTAGCATAAATTTAAGATAATAATCTTAAAGATTTAAATTACAATTTAAATTACTTTAAATTACAAAAAAAAAAAAAAAAAAAATAGGGAAATAGAAAAAATTAAATAGAGAAAGCAATAATCTTCAAATAATGAGGTAGGGAAATTTATATTCAACTATCGCAGTTAAAAATTATTTAATTTTTCAATTTCGATTTTTAGCATTTTTTCTATACAAATTTAGTTGTTAATTGAATATTTGGCATGATAAACGATCGATTCATGAAATTTCGATAGATTAATTTTTTTTTTTTTTTAGATTTTATTTTATATCTTTAATAAAATAATCTAACAGTTACGAATAGAAAATCCGGACATTTTTTATCAAATAATTCTAACGTATGGCATTGCGTTTTTGGACCGCTTCAATACAAAATTTTAAAAATTTGTTTTTTATTTCCAGCTTATGGGGGAACACCCTTAACAGCTTTTACACAGATATTTGACATAAACAATTACATACAATAGCTTATTTAAAATTTTTATGGTATATCTACTTATTTAAATGCGGAAAACTATATCGCCTTCATAAAAGCACAGTTACATTTTATTTTTAGTGATAAACAAATTATATCTCAACTATTTTTTACCATTTATTTTATCCGAATGAGAAAGCGTACTCTAGACCAGGTCTAAAAACCGATGAATTTTTTTTTGTTCTACAATCTTTTGTAATACAGACTAAAGAAGGGTGAGATTCTTAATCACTAATTGTACTTAGATCCTATGACCAACAGAATTTCCATTCCATTTTCAACTGCACAAGTACCTACAAGAAGAACTTGAAACTACAAGTACCTACAAGAAGAATCTGCAAAACGTATTTAACAAACAATCAAAACTATAATTTTAACTATTTTATCTAACTATTTTATCTAAACTCCTAAAAATGTTATAAATGAATTGCGGTGAGGATGAGGAGGATCTCAGGATAAAACTTAAAACTTCTAGATAACCATAGTATATGAAAAAAATTAATTTTTTAATTACAGAAATTAAATATATTAAACATAAGTTATTGTTATCATATTATATCACAAATATTTAAATATTAATTATTGTATATGTTTACACATTAATTGTGTGAATTTAAAATAAAAACAAAAAAATGTGAGGACTTTGTTTCTATATATGATTTTCTAATAACTTGTTGATGTTTCATCAATTTAATTTCCTCATATTTTACATTTTAATGCAGGTGTGACTTTGCAACATAACATTTTATTTCAACATCAGTAAAAAAGATTATAATCAAAATCAAAATATCTGATACAAATCAATGGCGGCAATCGATCGCAGTAGTTTGTTCCAAAATTTTTGTGTACTTTCAGATCACTCTTGTTGACACAGATATATCCCATAAAGCCAAATTTAGTTTTTGATTATGTTTTTTTATTGATCTAACGGTATCTTGATACGGATTTACTGGTATATTGGGTTTTATTCCCAATGTCTAGTACATCTGTTTATGTTTGAGCTTTAGCTCATCTTTATTTTTCATATCATAATGTTGTATCAAGTATCAGTCCGTTACATCATTAATATTTACTGTTATCTGACACTTGTGATGCTTGGGAAAATAAAATTAATCAATTTTGTATTTTTTTAAATTTAAATTTTTTGTTAAATCTCGTATCTGTGTATACTAACCAACCTGGCTGTAATTTATAGTTGTAGATCTAATAATTTTGTTGCATCCAAGAAATTTGTGTTAGTAAATGTAAATGGATACTGTCACAATTTCCATTGGAGAAGTATCGTTTGTATGTAAAAAAATATAAAATAATATGGATACTATTATGTGAAACACTTTCTCAATTTTATTTGGATGAGCAGGTTTAATTCGAAACAATGTATCAGATACAATATACGACATCGTTAGTATCATGTATTGATTTAATATGATTCTATAATTATTTTATGCTACTTATTAGTTGTCAATGATATTGATGTTTATCAAAAGATCGTAGAGCAATATAATTTTTATACTAAGATATATTTATTCAATGGATTTGATTCATAATTCTATTACCTAGTGAATCTGTTTAATCTCTAATTGCTTATTTGGGATTAAATTAATTCTTTCTTTGAGAATGATTTAAAATAATTAAATTAAGAATTCTAGGCATGCTGCAGATTTAAAATAATAAAATAATTTATATAAAAATAATATGAAAATAATAAAATTAAGAACTGTAAAATAAAATATAGATGGATGCTACTGATGTAACAGTTACAATTGATGGTTCTGTTTATAATCATCATCATAAATTCCGACAATGGTATCATGATATGACAATAATGAATTAACACCATAAAAGAATGCGAAATCTATTTTAGTAGAAGATGGTATAGTGGTAAAGGTGCAGCATTAATAGCTGCTATTGCAAGAAAAATTGAAGATAGGCATATTATAACAATGGGTGAAATCAAAAAATAAACACTGCGACATTGTTTAACAATTCAGCTTACATTTAGCATATGCTGAATTGCTAAACATTGCCGCAGTATTTATTTTTTGATTTTACCCAATGACTTAAATTAATTTTTTATTTTGTTGTTTGGTTTTAGTTTTGTTTTGTTTTGATGGTATGTTGCACCACATTGAATTAATATTTTGATCGATATCGGTTGTTAGATAATTCTTAGCAGACTGAAGACTTTCCTACTCTAATTATGTACCTTATGTTACTTCCAAATGTTGAGGGATATAAAATGAGTTTTTTGTTACTTCCAGCTATTGGGGGCATAGTGTGGTTCCTTACCATAAAATGAGGATGTATGTTTTATTATTTGAACTCTCTGACTGTAAGAGATGATACAAATTTTAGTTTTACCCAATTAATAGCACTAATTAATACGGGCTATGACAATAAGCTCATTTGCGGCGTAGGTGATATAGTGGCCATATCCCATCCTGAAATTAAATAACCTAATCTAATCTAGTTTTACTTAGTGATATATATACAGTGGGGGTATACTTCCTAATAATTTGAATTAGTAGTATATATAATTATTTGATCTAGTAGTATAAAATTTATAAATATTTTATCTAATAATTTAAAATATTTATTGAAATTTTAGTGAAAATTCAGTACATCGCAATTATCTTATTACATTTTTATATTCCAATTTTGAATTTAAACATTAAAAAAGGAATTTGTTTATTTCAAGAATTTAATTTTCTATCAATATACATGATAATGAACTGGTACCTATTCAAAATCTAATAAATAAATAAATAAATTATTTTACCATTTAGTTCCAATCCAATTTTGGAATCGAAAATTCTAATTTCATAGTTAATTTAAATACATTTCATTATAATGAAATCAATAAATTAAATTTTTTAAAAAATTTGGAAAAAACAAATGTTGTTTAATGATGGCGATTAATTAACATAATCTTGTTTTGTTGTTGTTATTTTGATTCTAATAAATTATGTATTTCCAATTTTTATTAAATTAATTAAAGATGAAAAACTGAGAAGAACTTTAATTTTGTGGGTGATTTAATCTATAATTTGGCAATTTATTTTACATAATTTTAGTCTGTTTTTTTTTTTTTTTTATAGTTATGCTATCGACTGGTATTTCAAATAAATTAAGAAATTATGTCATAATTTGATAAATTTAATTATATGTTAAAATTTATTTAATTTCTGTGATATTTAAAGAAATATCGATAAATAAAATTCTGTTTTGTTGAATAGTTTTGTTTTTTTTTATATACCTGTGTTATATTATGTAAATTGATGGCGTTAGTCCTAAAATATAACTATTGTGGTGGTATTGGGATTGCGGGATGATTAAATAAATATGATTTAATTAAAGCTTAAGATCAAGGTTTTTTCAGTAATTATGAAATAATTTTTAATTTTAATGTGATTGATACATTCTTCGTAGGTACTGAACAAAAGGTAGAGCAACTCCTAGATTTGTAGAAATTGTAATTTGTAATTAATTTTGATAATTGACATAATAATGATTATTAGATTTTGAATTCACATTTCTAATAATGAACGAAATACAATTGCATGTTTTAATCCTTATTAAAAATATTTATTTACTTATTACAAAACTTAGCTCAAAATATTTATCACGTTAATATTTTTCCAAATATTTGTTATCGTTTATTTTTTCATTTATTATTCCTCTCTTTCTAAGATTACCACTTAATATACTTTATTAGATATTATGCTGTAGTGTACGCTACTCGTGAAACCGTTCTAAATAATAAGCTTACATATATGGACAAAATTACATAAAACCAAATTACATATGAACAAAATTACATATGGATAAAATTACATAAGACAAAATTACATATGTACAAAATTACATATAAGACAAAATTACATTAAATAAAATTCCATAGGACAAAATTAGATAAGACAAAATTACATAAGACAAAAATGCATAAGACAAAATTACATATGGATAAAATTACATTAGACAAAATTACATAAAAAAAAATTACATAGGACAAAAATACATAAGACAAAATTGCATATGGATAAAATTACATAAGATAAAATTACTTAAAACAAAATTACATAAGACAAAATTACATAGATCAGAATTACACATGGATAAAACTATATAAGACAAAATTACATAGGACAAAATTACATATTACAAAATTGGCTGTTACTTCTGGGTTTGTGTCCGAAATTAATCAATTTCCATTTCTATATTTTAAAATCAAATCACACATGTGTTGATTTTTGTACTTCTGGAATTTTTGTACAATTTTCTGGTAGCTGGTTTCATTCTTTATATTTATTTATAAGGTTTATTTACATATTATTATGCAGGCAAGCTTTTAGGGTTTTTTCGCTTTTCTAGATGTAGAGAACTTTTAATATTTGCTCCTTCTTTCATCTCAATGACAATCCAAAAAGTACTGGACCAGTTCGAAAACCCCATAAAGCATTTTGTTTTCAGAGGGAATCGAATTTTAGGTTGCATTAAATGCCATCACTATATCTACTTTACTTCCCCACCAGACTGTTTATTTTCAGAGCAAATTTTAACAGTTATTCTGAAATTAAACGTAAAAACAACAAAAAAAAAGTTAATATAAAAAATTATGATTCATTCGAATTTTCTACAAAATTCACAAATATTCTCAAAATTATTATGACATTTGAGTAAGCATTATTAATTCTTCTTTTTTTTTTATTATTTAATTAATTTGAATATTCTAAATTTAAATCAAATTCGTTGAATCATTGAATTAATTAAATTTTATTTTGACTTATTACATTTGCTCTAATTTAGTATACTTACCTTTTAAAAATTCGTCTCATATATAGCAGCAACTGGCATTCAATTTTTAACCACTATCAAAAGACACATTTATTTTGTACTCTTTAAAAGGCAAATATGCAAATAAAAAAAAAAAAACAAAATTATTTTTATAATTTATAAATATTTGTTAAAATAAATTTTTCAACTGCCGCCTTCAGGTAACTCCTTTCTCGTTTTTTTTTTTGTTTCTTTTCTTTTGTTTTTAATGCTCATATTTTAAATGAAATTATTTTAAAGCCACAAACAGATTTTTCAAAAAATATTTTACACAACGTGATATACCATAAAATGTCATCGCTATAAAGAAAAAAATTTAAAATTTAATATTATTTGTAGTTAAAAGATAAATTAAGAATGTACAAAGAATAACAAAGGGACTCACGTATAAAAAGCAAGAAATTGTTTTTAACCACAATATTTGTCTGTGGGGCTGTAATATTTCAATTAAAGTAAAAAAAAAAAAAATTATATATTTTTCCTATCTAGACAATAATTATATTATTAGATTTTGTGGTCAGTTCAATGAGCTTATTTGAATCATTTTTGAAAAATAAAAGACATTTACAATTCAATGCAAATTAAATTTAGAAATGCAAATTTGATTTTATAATAAAAAAAATCAATGATAGCTTAATAAGTGGTTGGTTGGTCTTGGTGGTTTTTCTTTTCTTTAAAAACAAAAAAAAAAAACAAATTCTTTGTCGTATTTTCAAAGTACATAGATATTTTGATCTAATCATGATTAAATTTTGTTAAAAATATTTTTCATTTTTATATTATAAAGACAGTGAAACGAAAAATAAACAGTTGAAGAGAATATAATAATTTTTGTTCGTTTAAATAGGAGTAATTTTATATTTAAAAATATAAAAGACTTAAGCGAAAAACTTGATTTTGAAAATTTAATATTGGATTTGATTTGAATTTTTGTTAATGATAACTTCAAGAATAAAACAAAAGCGAAATTGTACGGAAGTAGAAATACAAATATGATAGTTTTAACTTAAATATTTATGTTAGGTGTTATTGAAATTAGCTTTAGGAGATAAGTAATAACAGTATAAAAGCAAAACAACATAAAGGCAAATACTGAACTATAGTTAAAATTATAGACATATACAGTTATAATACGGTATCAGTCAGCCATGTAATGTTTATCGCTAGTTACAATTTGAAAGGATTAGAACTTATAATTATTATGGGTTCTTCTGCAAATCAGCATAAATTACCAGATTATATGAAAAATATGTCAGCTTACAATTAAAAATAAATTTAAAAAATCAATACATATGTCAATATGTCAACAAGCAAGCATGTCAAATTAATTTTTTACTTGAAATTTATGGAAATATAATTTTTATTGATTTATCTGAGACAACAACCGCATCCGTAATAATTTATGAAAATTGTTTGAATATTGTTTTCAATCATTTCAATTTATACTTGGTACTATAATTTTTTTTTATTGATTTATCTTAGACAACAACCGCGACAATATGCTGATCAATTATTGTAATATAAAATTGCTGTCGAATTGTTTTTTTTTTTTATTTTGAATTTATAAACATTTTTTTAAAAAGTAATACCTAAATTAAATGGGAGTTAAAACAAAAGCGGTTAATATTTATCTTAATATTCTGAAATAATGACAAACAGGGATACATCACATCACAGTAAATAGTTGCACTAATTGCCAAAAAAAGTTGAATTTTCAGACTGAAAATGGTTTTATATGACTTGGGTATTCGTTGTTATGTATTCTCGGATTGTTACAATTATCAAATTTAAATTAAAATTATGAAAATAAAATTCAAACATTAATTAAAATTATAAATAAATGTTAAAACCGAATAACTTATAGCACGTGCATAAGCAGCCACTATACTGTATTAATGTTATAGTAATTCTATTTTTCTATATATTAGAGACAACAGGCAAACAGTTAAAATAAGTTAATATAAAATTTGATATAAAATAAAATTAAAGAAGAAAGAAAAAAATATATAAGAATCCCTTTTAATTATAATTTTTCAAAGGTATTTTTAACAAGTAAAAAAATCTGTAATGCATCATAAATTCAAAAAAAAGGTTTGAAAATAAAATCACTTCTATACAAATAAATAAAACTAATTGTCTTCTACAATTACTACTGGCTCTATAATCTATTATATACTATCTGTAAAAGTCTACAGATTTTTTTTTGTATTGGATTAAGCTACTTAAATGCATTTAGGTATAGCTTTACATAATTCATTATTTTAATTCAGTCTATCGTGTTTGTGTATGTGCTAAAATTATTATTTTTGTTTTGTAAAATAAATGAAACATTTTTTTAAATTAGTTTGCCTTCATGTTCGATAAATAATAAGGCACGATTAAAACATAGCAATTTATTTTACTTTAAATATAGGCCCATAAACGTTTAACCGACCGTTTAATCGACCATTATATCAGACCCATAATCGTTTTTTTTTTGTAAAAGTTAGTTGTATTCATAATTTATTTGAAATTAAACTTAGCTTAAAAAATAAATTTGTTATAATTTTAAGTGTAATAAAATGTAAATATAAATAAAAATAAATAAATATTTTAAATTAATTGTCAGGATTCAATTTCTAACAATTCAGTTCATTTGAAAAAAAAAATGTTTATTCATTTAATATTTAAAATAATTTGAAAATAATTCTTTAATTCCTTGACATTATTTCAACCTTAAGGTAAATAATTATTCTTAATAGACCTCAACCTACATAGAATTCAAAATTAATTTTTTTATTTTTGTTTTTTTTTTTTTTTACTACAAAATTGGTAATGCAATGTGGGCGCTGAACTACAAAATTATCACTTGACTTTAACTTTTATTTTCTGTATTTTTTTTATTTATTTTACTTTTTTTTTTTTTGTTTAAGTCTAAATGATTATAGTTATTAGAATCTTTTTTAAATCAAATTTAAATTTAAATATAGTAAAAGCTTTTTTTTTGGTTTTGTTTAAATTACATTTAAGCATTCATAATTATAAGTTTTACCTTCTTTGATTTAACTTTTAACCATTTTTGAATCACTTTTGGGAATCTTATATTGAAATATTTTCAAATTAAAAATTAGAAACCAAAACAAAAACGAAATGAAATATCATTTTTAAAAATTGAAATTTTTCAAATACAAAATTAGTTAAATGTCAATAAATTTTTTTGCCAAAAAAAAATAATAAAAAGAAAATAAAAAAAATTAATCCAATCTGGGAATTTTTGATTGAACTGATTTGATGATGAAGGCGTTAAAAGTCAATAAAGAATATGGTGTATTAGAAACTGAAATTAAATCTATTAAATACATTTTTTGTGTTGTTGTTGTATGGAAATTGAGAACTTTAATTTAGATTTTTAAAATAAAATATAAGTATATATACTATATATTTTTAAGGTGTTAAAATACAAGTCTAGTGATCTTGAATTAATATTTTCAATGAGGGTTGATTAATAAAAAAATTTTTTTTTTTTTTTTAATTTTCGTACATTTAAGGTTAGAATTTGTGTAGGTTATTTTGTTTTTTTTTTATTAAAATAAATTTATTCTCAATTACGTAATAGAAAATAATTTCACTTAAATTATTTTTATTGAATTGTAATGTAATGATTGATTTGAATATTCCATTTAAGATATAATTGTGTACTTAATTTAGATAGAGAAGACGTAAATATGTATTATATAATCTATTAGATAAATTCTAATTAAAATATGTTTTAAAATTAAAAGAAAATACGTTTTTTATTTTTTTATGCTATATTAACTCACCTCACTAAATATTCAAAGAAATTGTTTTAAAAAACGTAAATGGAATGTAAAATTTTTAGTTATAGTTAAAAATACATAAAGAAAATTATCATGAAATAAAACTGTACAGAAAATTGAAGATGATGATATTCCATAATGCAAAGAAATAAAACAAATTTAAAATTAGGGTGGGCATAACATATAGTAGTGAACTAAAAGCAAATATAAAAATATGAAAAATTAAATGTAAACAAATAAATATAAACATATAAAAAATGGATTGAAATATGAAAAATGAGACATACAAAATATATATATATAAGTATGTATACATATAAGTATGTAAAATATTAAAACTCGGTTGATTATAATTATGGCTAATTATTTATTAACTATAATTTTAATTAATTCGAAAAAAAATTACCTATATAGATCAATAATACTAAATTACATAAATTTAATTTTTAAAACAATTATTCAACTTCACAATTTGCTGATTAAAATTAACCAAAATACTAGACGTTTTTGTTTTAATTCCCTCATGTCATCATTATTGTTCGTGTTGGCGTCTACGTTTGTTAATTGTAGTGTTGGCGCGTGCATGTGCCACTTATAAGAGTCAGGGCTTATATATATATATATATTGTTTTTTTTTTTTAAATTGGAGTAGTTCTATATAACCACGACCTCTTAACATCTATTGTGCTTCCCCGTTTATCTCAGAATTGTAGGTTTATGTGTTTGATAAACGCCATTATTGTTTTGATATCAATTTCAGAATCAGGCGATATAATAAGATACCAGTATAATGCCATAGCAAATCTAGTAAATTTTGGGCGCAGTTTAAAAAAGTATGCACATTACAATATTCAAAACACCAACAACTATATGTACAAAAAATATGTATCTTCTTTCATAATAATTCCTTAATATTTCTCACTACATTCTAGTCTACCCAAACCTTCCGTAATATATTAAAAAAAATTTTATTATTCTCTTTAACTTTCATTTTTTCATTTATAATGAACTGTTTTTTCATTATTATTGTTGTTTTTATAATTGTGTTAGTTGATATTATTTACTGTACATTTATATAACGTATATATGAATATGTATATTGTATAAAGAATTTGGCTTTTACGAATACTCATGCATAATATTTAAGTAACCAAGGCTTCAGACAGCAAAAAAAAAAATTAGTATATATAAAATTATATTATGCCTGACATTTTATATTTTACTGAATACAATAGTTATTATATCTACTTTTAAAATAATATTTAGTGCAATGTCTTTAGAACAATAGTTTAATTATACGTAGAGTAGGTTTCTATTTTTCAAGTAAATAATTGTTTCAGAGGTAAATAATAAGAATAGAAATTAACATTTATATGTCAAACAAACTCCAATATTAAATCTAAATCTGATACAAATCTGATAAAGATTTGGATTCTAAACAGAACGTTTAGTGTAATCTGATGAGCACTTGGCAATGTTTGAGCAATAAAAATGAGCAATTTTTCTCAACAGCGTCAACAGAAAACAATCAATCCCGTACTCTTGCGTATATCCTCTAACTATCAATCTACCCTTAATTTACTTATTGTACCATCTTTTCATAAATTTATTTGAAATAACCTTTTTATTATAGCTGATGGATTGAACAAGAATTATTCGTTAATATTCAAATTTTTTTACACATTCATTTTACACCTAACTGCAAGCTTATAAATATTTCATAACCGATAAATCCTTGTTTTTTTTTTTAAATTGTTCCACCCTAATTCTTCAAAATCACTGATAATTTTGCATAATTTTCTTTCACTGAACATTACATATTTCATATGTATAAACAATTTTTTTTTATCGGTAAGCTAATAATCATAATTGTTTTAAATTACCGTTATATTACAGATAATAACTGTTAAACATAAAAATTAACTATTTTGTTCGTTTAGTTTACAAAAAAAAAAAAATATTATATTTAAAATAGAAAATATTTTTCTCATCATATTCAAATAGTCAACATTGGTGCAAATGGTGCATTAAAAATTTTCATAATCGTGATTCGTGATATTAAACAATAATATAAAATCACAAAAAAATAGAAAATAATATAATCATATAAAAAACAATTAAATATACATTTTTTTTTATTATTAAACCTTATAAAATAATAATAAAAAGAGAAAAATTGTTTGATTGTTAAAAAACATGCTACATTTAATCAAAAAGTGTTTTTGCAGATGATTTTATAATGGTAAGCGCTCATGATGGTGCACTTTGAGATTTTCACATTATATTTAATTGATCAAAATATGAAGGGTATACTTATGGTGTTGTGATCTAATTTTTGAAAATTTAATCTTTATTATTTACTACTGATTATTACTGATGGGGCTGTATTTAATTTAACTAAGAATTGAATGAAATCTGTTTTTGCTGATTAATTCGATTCATAATATAGCTATGGTGACTATTTTAATTTTAATTATTTTGGATCAGATTTTTTTAAAAGGGTTATATTGAGTTAATTTTTTTTTTGGCTGCCCATTTAGAATCTGAGTTATTTAAAATTCAATAATTTAAATAATCTATACTGGCTTGAAGAAGAGTATCGTATCCACTATTTATTATATAATTTTACAGATCGCATTGTATTTAAGGTATTAAATAATTCTTCTAGGGCCTGGGTCTATTATAAGATTACTTGCCAGGATGTTTAGATGTTTGAGCTAATTAAAAAAAAAAACTAATTGTCAAATAACTGTATTATAGGATTATATCTGTGCCAATAAATCATAATCACTTATCGAGCTATAATAATCGTCATATTTAGAATTTTCAAAAGTATTACCTGACAAAATTTGGTTTGATTCTGACAACTATCAGTCACACGGTAATCACTTCACATGTCAATATGAACTAAAAATATATTCCTACAATTACAAACAGAAAAACTTATAAATTAATAAACTTTTTTTTTTACAAATTTAGAATATCATTTTCAAATGTATTGAGCGTTTAAAAGGCTTATTTGACTTAAGCTTAACATCCTACAACAACGAAAGCGTGCGTATTTTACAAAATATAATTTTTTGATTTCAAAACCTTACATAATTTTTAAGAGATTTTAAAAAGTCAAAAACTGGTACAGTCCCGTTACTATATTTTCAAACTCTTATTTAAACTTTACAATTGATTTTACTCGAAACATTAATTTCAGACATAAACGGTTATGACTTATTGCCACAGATAAACATATTTCCGTTATTTATTTATAGAATTATTTTTTAATTTAATTAATTTCAAATTGAAGATCTAAAGGGTTAATATTTTACAAAATATTTTACTGCAAAAACAAAATGCAAGCAGAAATGTTAATATATACATTATAGTTCTGTCATTTTAATTAAATTATATTTATTTAATTGCTAGTACTGAGCTTTTAGCTATAATTTTGCCATTTTTATGTAAAGTTAAAGTGAGTATGAACTTTTGACAATGAACAAAATGCGTTAGCAATATTAGTAGTACTGCTTGCTTATGAAAATGTCTATGATGCTGTAATGTCACTACAATTGAGCATTACAATCTACCTCACTACGAGTGATTAAAATGCCTTTAATACAATTTAATTTTTTAAAAATTAATTAATAATGTTGAAACACCACACTATATGGCTACTTTTGAACATTATAGTAATAAACAATCATAACCTAGGTCAACAATATCAATTTTATATTTAAAACTACCCACCTATACATACATAGGTAGTTGTTGTTATGGAAAGTAAAAAAAAAAAAAACTATCATAACTGAAAACTTATATAAAGCATAAAATTTGTCATCATTTTATTTTCAAAATATTCAAATATTCAAAATTTAACAATAATAATATTCTTTTATTTTTGATTTCATTTTTAAATGACGTCATATGCAACTTTGTTTTTAGTAGTTTAAGAAAAAAAATATAAATTTTTTTTAAGTCAAGTTTTCTTTCGTTTTATTTTTTATACTGCCAATATTGGTTTTAAAAACACAAAAAAATAAAAAAAAATAAAATTGGTTTAGGTGAAGGTGGTGTATTGACATATAAAGAAATGTTATGTTTTATTATTATTGATGATAGTGATGATTGTTTAATGCAATATTAATTATGTAATAACGAGAATTCAAAATTCAAACTAAGTTGTATACATAAAAAGAAACTAATTTATTTTGTCTTCAAGTTTTTTTCAATTTGGAATTGAATATCTTGTAAATTCTTAAATTGTGAAGTTATTTTTGGAAGAAATAAGAAAAGATGAAATATAAATTTGAAGGTGAAATTTATTTAAAAAAAATATCTATGTTAAATTGAAATTAGATTTTTGGATTTTCAATTAATTTGGATGAAAATAAAATATTTTTTCTGATTGTAAAAATGTTATATATTTAATAGTTGTCTAGTATAATTAAAACTCCATTCAACTCTAAATCCATAATGTTATGTCCATACAATTAGAATTTAAAATTTTTATCATTTTTTCTTAACCATCATCCTTCCTTTCAATATTTTCCGTCATCCTTTTGTGTTAGTATTGAATCTGTTTGTACTTATATTACACGTTTTGACTTATAGACATCCATTTAACATGTTGGTGGTCTGCTTAATTGACAATTATTTTTTGAAATTTGTATCTTTAATATTTTTATTTATATATGTATATAGATACAATAAAATTTTCTGCTCTATTCTGCATAGTGCATAGTGCATCCATAGGGCATCAACTTGTCTCCTTCATTGTTCTCTGTTTGGTGCAGTGATCTTAATTTCCATATCTATCTAATTCAGCTAATATGGTTCAACACCACGTATTGTTGGGTCTTCTTCTACTTCTAATGCCTTGCAGGGGCAACTCTGGGTTATGTGGTGGTTTTCGCATAGTTTGATATATCCAATTCCATTTTCTACGCTCATTTAGGTTCATTGCCAGTTTTTTACCTGTTAGATGCCATAAGTCTCTATTTAGTGTATTTAGTAAACTTAATATGAATTTTGAAAATAAGATAGAAAATTATTAATTACTGAAATTAATTATTTAAAAATAACTAAAAAATAAAATTTTAATATTTACACAAAAAAAATATTAATAAATATAAAGAAAAAGGTAAAAAACACGTATATTATTTATTTATTATACTGAAATCGAGGTAAAGTAGCACGGACACAAATAAACACAAAAGAAATAAAAACTATAATTTTAAATAAAATATTAATCTAAAAACATTACCCCCTATATAAATCAAATGTTTGCATACTCCGCCAAAAGAATTAAAGTAAAACCCCCTTTTCCATATTCAATATTAAACGCCGAAATTAATACAGATTCTCCTTCAGCAAAGTCAAAATTGAATTTGTTTCAACTAATCTCTCTAAACAAATACCCTATGTCCAAATGTTTTTTCTACAATACCTCATTCAGTAAAGTTGTATTTTAATTTGATGAACAAATTTTTAAAATTATTGCCAATATCAGTATATATTTAATATTGAAATTGTAAGATACACAATCACAATCGGATTAATTAAGTGCTTTCTAAAATTCCTCCAAACCTCACTAAAAAAAAAATTGTATTAAATTTTGTCAAACATACTTTAAAAATTTGTATATCAGTAAATTTTGTATTAAATTTGAAAATAGCGGTGTTTTTAAACAGCTGATGTGGTTTGACAGCTGACAGTTTCGTTGGGTTTGTGCTTCTAATTATTGCGTTGTAATTAAAATTATGAATGATATAAAAAGTGAAATGATGTTTGTGTATGTAGCTTTGAATATGTATAATTAATGGTGCTTCCGAACGTAACATTAGCACTTCGCACTAGCAGTGTGCACTCCCCACTGCAAAGTCGCATCACACTATTTGACGATTTTAAAAAATTAATGACAATTATAAATTTTTAGGATTAAAATCAATAATACATATTTTTTTTAACTTTTTATGCCAAATTTATTTTGAAAACAGCAAAATAGTGCTTTCTTCCAGCAATATTTTCCAACATTTAGCGATATTTATTATTATCATGATTATGGCAATTGTCATTTTATTTCAGTTTGTTTTGAATTATTATTAAATTATGGTTAAAAGCAAAAATGCATGCATAATAATATAAAGAGTTTAGTGCTAGGTTCGAAAACGCCTAATTATTTTGTTAAGCGACAATTGAGTTCTTCAAAAAAAAAAAATTATATTAATCAAATTATGTCAACAGAAAATTTAAGCTGAAAACTTGTTCAGACTACATTATCATATCAAATAAAGAAGTATATTGCTTTAATAATACACATACATATTTTTATTATCATGCAAGAAATTATTTCATTAACATATTTACGTAAATTTTATATTAAAAAATATTTATTTTCATTATTGTAAGTTAACCAATCAATCATAAATCATTATCTTATTGAAAGCAACAAAATAAAAATTTTCATTAATAAAAAATCGCATGATATAAAAAGTAGCATGCGAAAAATATTTTCGCCTTTCTTGATATTCTCAAATATATGATTCACATTTCACACAATGCAACAACACAATTCAAATTCCACTTTAATAGTAATGAATAATGAGTAATGAATGAAATTACTATGCTTTCCTTTAATCCAACTCAATACTGATGAAATATTTTATTTTTGTTTTGAAGCGAATTCAAAAACATTTGCTTTTTCTATATTTATATCTATCTCTCTTTTTCTTTTTGTTGTTTTTAAGACATAAAATAAAAATTCTCTTGCACGATATATAAAATGTATATTTGAATGATATTTCATTCATTAGCAGCTATGCTAAAGTTGCTTGATATATTATTGTGTTGATATTATTATTATCGTTGTGTTGGTTTATTTCGTTCTTGTTTTCCACCTTCGCATTAAAATGTCATTAATTTTGTTGTTGTTGTTTTAATTCAGAATATATTGATGAATGATGATAATATTGATTATTGATAATTTTGAAAGCTATTATTTTTTTAATTGTTGTTTTTATAGCCTTATGTTGTGTATAATTTCTATTGATTATTAATTTTATATAATAATCATTGATATTTGAATGCAAAACTAGCACTTATTAACAGGCCGAGACATAAAATTGCTTCAATGGGTTAGTGAGTGCTGTACATTTTATATTTTATAAGCTTTTTATAGTGGAATTTTAGTATGAAAATTGACGAAAGACCTTTTTTTTAAACATATATTTAATAATTAAAATATATAATTTTTTAAAATCTGAATACTTCAAAATATGTAAAAAAGATGGAATTTTAACCCATCCTTCGGACGAAAAATAAAAAATTAATAGTTTTCGAGTTATAATCGGATTTGTAAGTGACCCACTATTTTTCCCATTAGACTGTGTGTATTTTTTTAATACCCTTATCATGATTCTCGAATCGAACGCATAAGTAGACGAATTCGCTGTCATGCGATCATGATTAGCGAAGCGAACTTTATACGTTCGACAATTTGTCGAATGAAAAATTTAAGTGACAACCGTCAAACAAAAATAAAAAAAAAATATTTGGGTAAATTTAAAAAAAATGTGAGAATATTATTTACAAAATTTATGAATAATATAATAATATGATATTATTTGCAGCCATAAAAAAAAAGTTTGATAAGCTGGTGCAATTGAGAGAATAATAATTAGGCTTGTGGGAACAGCAAATTGGAATAAAAGTGCATTAAAAGTGTTGTGGAATCGATTTGCAACCGAATTAAATGTATTAGGATCTTCAAAACGTGAATCCAAAGAGTGGAATAAATCATTGTTTATTTGTTTATTCGTCTATGTATTGCGTGTTGATAATAATATGATTACAGGTATTGCAAAAAATATATATATATAAAAACAACATGCGTAGAAACAAACTGTCGATGCTCTGTTGAGCAAAGAACAAAATCCAGAGAATCCAAATTAATCTAGAGAGCCGTTCTAAGTGTTGTTACAAATTCAAATACATTTGAAGAATAGCAAAAATGAAAAATAGCAGTAAATATATCCGAAACAATGGAAACTCTGAATTATTTCCAGTGATAATTTCCTTCATCGTATTGCACAGACTAATGTTACTATTGGTAATATATTTCATTTGTTCTAATTGAAGGCTTCGATTTATGTTTCACTGAATTTAAAATATAAAATAATGCATCTTTATTCAACTGAAAGTTTTTTATTAATCTTAAATATACTTGTCAAAATATTTAATTTTCAAGTGTTAGGTTAGCAACAACTTTTCCACAGCGAATAAATTTATTCGCGAATCGTGATCACATTTACGCGAACGTTCGACTAGCATATTCGCTTCCACTCATATTCGATTCGAGAATTATGATAAGGGTATAAAAAAAAACGCCTACTATTTAGGTTTCCTCTGTCTCAACCCTCAGCCTGTTAATTAGTGTTAGTCTTGTTTGAATGCAAATAAACGTAAAATTTTCAAACTATTTTGTATTAAACTATTTTTGCTGTGATCAAAAATATTTATTTAATAAAAATTAAATTATGTGTTGAAATTAGTATACATTTTGGTTTTTCTTTTACATTATTTTTTTTTTTTTTTTATTTTTTTTTTATTTTTTTGACATAAGTATCAGATTAATAATCATAATCATCTGGAATATTAATAATTTTATTAATTTTGAAAAGATAATATTTATCATTAATAAATAAAGAATATAAAAATAATTCGACAAATTATTGAATGTACGTCTTACTTCCTCGTCCTCTATAAATTGCAATTTAAACAAAAATCTAAATTCTAAATTGTACTGAAGAGAGAAATTTTTTTTACATTGCATATCACATGCATTTAGTTAGCTTTATTAGACGATTTCAACAGCCATCGTTAACACTACATCAACTTGATATTACACGGTTGGATGACAACAGTCAGCCCTTATTTATATGTATTTTTAGTAAAATATTTTTATTTCGATTTTAATTTTGGTCGATTCGATTTTTGATTTTAATTTAATCACTAGAAATAAAATGGAACTATTCTATTATCAAGGCGAAGTACTCTATATACAATTGATATAGTTTTCCACATTTAAAATTAGTAAATATACCATAAAAATTCTAAAGAAAAAGCTATTGCCTACCTCCATTCGGGTCAACTTTCATCACTTTTTTCCTTTCGTTTCATACCCCCCTTTCTATTAGCAAAATTAGTTTGTAGGGGGAATGAAACGAAAGAAAAAAAGTGATGAAAATTAACCCGTGTGGAAGTAGGCATTGTATGTATTGTGTATTTAAAATTTCTGTCTAAAAGCAGTTAAAGTGTTCATCCCATTGGAACTGTAAAAAAAAATTTTTTTTTTTAGTTTGTTTTGCTGAAGCCAACAAAATATTTGATTGTACTTGTCAATATCTATGTATGTATTTGTGAAATCCATACCGTGCGGTACATAATTTTTTATCTGCAAATTCTCTCGGTGTCAACTCAAATGCACCACAAATTCAGTTTAATGGCAAGAGGGTGAGAGACAAATAAAAGCAAATATATCAGTTGACAATAATTGGCATAGTCTAAGAAGGCTCAGTTAACGGTATATTTTGCTCATGTGTTTAACAGCCCAACCTAAATAAGAGCGTACGGCGTGTGTCAAAATTAGCTCATGATAATACATTTTATATGAAGGTGACCGAAATACGCAACGCCAACACGCTGTATATTGGAATTTTCAATTTTGAGAAGCGTATGTTTTCATTTTTTGGTTTATTTATGTTCAAAACATATACATATACATACATGATTGTGATTTTTATGATTTTGCCATTTTGAAGTGCTTATTCACTTTTTGGTAAATTTGATATTTGTTTCGGCATTAATATCTTAATTGAATATATTTTTAATATAAATTATTATAATATTTTAATATAAATTAGATGTTAAAAGTTTTCAGTTTATTTTTCTCTGAAAAGTGAAAACATGTGAAATTGACACGTTAAATTGACAAACGTCGTGTTTGATTTCGGTCAGCCCCATTTGTTACAGCGTACGGCGCTTATACGTCGTACGCTTTTATTTAGGTTGAGTAGTAAGAGACAGAACAAAAAAAAATATTTTATTATTTTGACATCTAGATTGTAAAATTGTTGTTAAATATTGACGTTTGTTGAAGTTAATATTTATTTAATTTGTAAATACGTAAATTGTTTTGCATTGTATTTTTGGGGAGGATAGGACAGAAAATATAGTTGTTTACTACTGTTTGTCTACTCTATATACTGTTGGTTAATTTATTACTTTGGCTATTTGAATTAGTGTTGCTTGCGCGGCTTATTTTTTTATACATAGCCAAAACGGTACATACCTGCTGGCACACTTGGATAAGGAGGGGAACAAAAGTTAGGAAAGGAGGATAATTACGAACGAAAGTGGTAATGTTCGAATTTATGTATAGGTTATAAACATATAATTGATCGTGTTTGGGTAGACATGTGTAGATAGAATTTGGTTCCACATTCGGTATATTCTGATTATAAAAAAATTTCCATAACTTCTTTTTTGCCATTTAAAGATTTTGACGATGTACAAATCAGCACCTGCTGTATCTGCCTGTGTGTACGACATATCTATAAAAAAGCGTGAGAGGTCAAACAATACACGACGATGATCAGAGCAAGAAGATGAGAGTAATGTTTAGTACAAGAAACGAATGTTATATGTGAGGGGGTTTTGAACCCCTGCTTAAAAAATCATTAGAATATATTTTTTTTTGCCATTTTACCGATTATGTGATTAAATATATATAGAGATTTGGTATATAGGTAAAATAAGTTTGTTTTCTGGTCTGTTACTGCGAAATAATAGAAAAAAAGAAATCATAAAATAATTGTTATTAACCCGGTAACAATGAAAATTGTTTTAAGAAATAAATTTGTAAATCGTATATTGGACTTGCGAACTATACATGTTAGAACTCAACAATTACCGTCCCATACTATACATGTTTGAACTCAACAATTACCGTCCCATTTCACTTCTATCACCTTTTTCAAAAATTTTCGAAAAGGCTGTTAAATTTAGATTAGTTAATTTTTTATTTAAAACCAATTTTTTTAGTACTAGTCAATTTGGCTTTTTGAAGAATAGGAGCACAGAAGATGCCTTGCTAAAATTTACTAATGAAATTTATAACAGTCTGAATAAGAATAGTAGTTGTGCTGCTCTTTTCATTGATATTGCAAAAGCATTTGATACAGTATCTCACAACTTACTATTGAAGAAAATGTATAATGCTGGTTTCCGAGGCTTTATTCTCAAATGGTTCGAGTCGTATCTAAGAGATAGAAAGCAAAAAGTCAGAGTTGAATCTAAAGTTAGTGAAATGATTTTCATTAACAAAGGTGTTCCCCAAGGTTCAGTGTTGGGGCCGATATTATTTCTTATTTATATTAACTCTCTCTTAAATCAAAATTATAATGGGCTGTCGACTGCTTTTGCAGATGACACTGCTTTTTCTTATAGTGGCTCTAATTTGATGGATGTTGTAATTAAAATTAACTACGATTTGCAGCTTATTAGGAACTGGTTTTTTGTTCATCATTTAACTATAAGCCCTAAGACTAAGTTAATGTTTTTCAAAACTTCTTGTAATAGTAATGAAATTAGCGATTTATCTTATCACTCGCCGGTTTGTAAACGTTTTCCTTTATTTGTTTCTCCAACCTCAAACATGTCATACTTTGATTCTGTCCTCTGCGATAATGGTTGTTTTTATATTGAAAATGTTAGCTCTTTCAAATACCTAGGAATTATATTGGATAATAAATTAAATTGGTCTGAACATACTCATAATTTAAAAAAATATTTAAATAAAATTGTTCGTTACGGCTACCATTTGAGAAAATGTAGTACGTTGGAAATTTTAAATATATTTTACTACGCCTTTTTCAATTCCAAGTTGAATTATGGTCTAGCTTGCTGGGGTGGTTCTTACAATAACAGAATTCGTCCACTTCTCCTAGCACAAAAACATTACTTAAGAACCATGCTTAATGTTAATCGTCTATCATCTAGTTTCCCACTTTTCAAAAGAGTCTGTATTTTGCCACTCAGACATCTCTATATCTACAAAACTATGAAAATTTTTTTCATTAGATCTGGTTACCTCGATCAAAGGTTAACGCCAACTTACAACCTACGTATTAATTATTTGAATTATGTTGCTGTTCCAATGGCCAGAACAACACAATTTACGCATTGCTTTGTTAATATGGCACCACGAATTTTTAATAGACTACCAATTCACATTAGAAGTGAACGTAATTTCTACTCATTTCTTAGACAGTTGAAAATCTGGTTATTTCAGTTCGATCACTCTCAAACTGAATCACTATTTAATGGTGGAAACTTGTATTAAATAACTGTTTTGTGTATGTATTATAATTAAATGTGGTTTTCTCTTCATACTTCAATTATATTATATTCTTTAATTTTGCTTGAACTTATAGTATACTTTTAAATTTTTTTACTTCAATATTAAGCTTTTCATACATTTTTTATTTGTTATTCCTTTTTTCTTTACATTTTTTGATACATTGTTTACACTATTTTTAATTTTACTTTTAATTCTATAATTTTATTTTTAATTCTATTTTTTTTTTTTTTTTTAATTATTTTGTCTAATCTTAATTTGTAATTACTTATGATTTTAGTACCCCGCTAAAACAAAAACATTTATATTTATATTTTTTTTTTTCATTTATGTTTGTTTCATTGAACACGTATTCTTTGGAATATATTCGAATGATCCTACTTATTTTCTTACATATATAAAGTTTTGTTATTTTTACTAAATTATTTCTTATTGAATTTTATATTATTATTTTTGTTCCTATTAACTATTCTAATAAACTATAGTTTTTTTTACTTTTATTAATTTTATTGAACTTATTATATTAGTTTATTAGATTTAAGAGCTTTATGTTTTGATAATATTCAATTTTAATTTAATGTAGTTTGTAAAAAATTTTATATTTAAGAAAATAAATGAATTTTAAATCTAAATCTTTAAATCAAATAAAATAAAAATTTAGTTTAGAAGAAGGCTACATTAGAAAAAACTTTTCTCATGTATAACTAGAACGAATACTTAAAATAGGTTGTTAAATTCAGTTATGGACTACAAAGTTATGACTAGGTTCAATTGAGAGATAAGGGTATAATCAATCATATATTGAAGTGGATTATTTTTACACTAAAAATCTACTAATAAAATTGATCACGCTTACAAAGTGCTTTTTAGTCAAGACTGTTATTTTGAATTAAGGCCGAAACCGGTTATTTTATTAATTAGATTACAAGGGTATATGCAAATATATTGTACTTTTGCATAAATATATTGCACAATTGCATTTGTTAGCTCAAATCAAACCAGGTGTTGATAATCAAATGCTAATGCTTCGTTTCTAGAGATTGCCCATTTATTTGAACTTAACCCTAAATTATTTCAAAGTGTATTAATATTTTAAGTCATAATATACAATGCAAAATATATTCAAATTTGTAATCCGTGACACTACAGAATAATACAGAAGTTACACCATGTATATTGAAACAAAATACGAAGTTCTTGCAGTGAAATTTTGAAATATAGTGCTTTTCAGTAGGTTATTTTTTATGATATTAGCACTTTAATGTACTTCTCTTATCCTTCCAAACCTTATGTTGACATACTCTACTTGCAATTCTAGTAAATTGGTTTTTTTTTTTTTTTTGTTGTATTAATCGTTTCACCTACAGTTGAAAAATTTAACAAAAACATTTTTTTTTTTATTTTTCAACATAAATCGATTTATGGTCAGGACTACTTATGATATTTTTGTTTTCTTTTTTTTTGTTTTTGTTTTAGTGGAACTTAAGCGTAGCTTACAAGTTTATGGTAATATAGAGTTCTTTTTTTTTGTTTTTTTTTTTTAAATCTGTAATGTCCATCTATGAAGTTCAGTTCAGTTTTATTGTAAAGATTTATGTCCGTATAATAATATGTTATGTGGCTGTTTGTAGTCATAAAAAAATCATAAATTTTATTTCTAATCATTGATTCGTCATTTTAACAGCAGTCAATATTAAAATTGCCGTAATCAAGGCAACGAAATAAAATTTTTTTTTTTTTTTTTTTAAATATATATGGATATGATATGTTGATGGTGGGACTTAAAATATATGAAGTCGTGTTGTTAGGTTATTTTGTTGTATTATTATTTTTTTTTTTTTTGAAGAAATCAACCGGCAATGACCAAAAATGTTTGTTTGGATTCCGTTTTATTTTTCGGTTAAAAGAATTTTTAACAGTACACTAATGGAAATTTAATTATGAGTAATTAGAGGTTTAGGAATTTGGTGTAGGTTTATTTTTTTATGTTTGACAGTTGAATTAATATTTATTTGACGATTCAGTAATCAAAACATAGTGACAGTCAATTTTCGTATTTTAAAAATTTTCTAAGTAAGTTAAATATATTCGAAAATTATTATAAGGTAAAAATTTGAAAAATCAACCATTGAAAATACAAGTCAAAAACAATTTTGTTTACTAAAATGACACATTTTGTTTTGTTTAAAATAAAAACCTATCTTTTAGATTACAATATTTAATATCTTTGAACTAATGAGTAGTTTAGTTAAATCAAATCATCATAAGCAAACAAATGAAGCAATTATAATCCAAAATCTTTCTGCCTGTACTTTTACATAAATATGTTCTACAAATCTAATACACATAAGAATAAAAAAAGTTCGGTTTATAACGAATTATTTTGCATATTACCGGTAAGTGAATACGCTAAATGGACAAATTTCTTACAACTATCGTAGATGAAATTGCGTAACCACGAATATAATATACAAACTAATATTTTATCTGTCCTTGGTTAACAAGTCGTATTGAGTAAAGTTAGATTAGATTTAGATTAGATTTATTAATTTATTTAGTTTTATACATGTAATTATTTTTTATTATTTTTTGTTATTTTTATTTATGATTTATTAATTTATTTAGTTTTATACTACTATTGCAGTACTTTATATATTATATAACCTATTACACCACCATTTACAATATTTTAAGTTACTCTTTGTTTCAAATTGTTCATCTGAAATCATAGATCATTAAACAAAAATTATTGAACATAAAAAGCGGATATTTGCAACGAGGTCAATTTCTATATACATACGAGAAAAAAATATAACAATTTCATAATCTAATGAGTTGTCGTTTCTAAAGAAGTAGGCCATTTTTCCATATATAATTTTAATACATTATATTAATTTAAAATTTAATCTAAATACATGCATAATTAAATTAATATTAATTTCCTTAAAAATCAATAAAAAATTTAGAAAGTATCAGGAAGTTCTAAACATGTACCCACTAATAACAACTTAAAAAAAAAAAATTAACACCTACACAATTTTTTTTGTCTCTGAATGTAAAAAAAAAAAACAAGAAATTAATTGTAAATGAATTTTAATTGAATCTATTCTCCATATAAGGTGACTCTTTACATCCATATGTGTGCCCATGTATGTTTTTAAGTACTATAATTAAATTTTTGTTTTACATTTGCTATTAATGTAAATGATGTCGTGAGTAAATTGAATTCTGTTACATGTTATTATTCACCATAACATTTTGAATGCTGTTAAATTCTCTCTGTTAACAAATTTATTTATAAAAAATATTTTTTTTTTGTTTATGTTGTTTGCCGCTAATTACAATTATATCAGAGATTCTCAATTTTTTTTAAAAATTATTTTAATACAGAGATTTTTTAAATTTTATTAAGGTGGTTTTGTAGGCATATAGTGTATAAGATTTAGAAAAATATTAAATTACGATAATATGACATCTAACGAGTTTATAAGCCAGTAATTTGATAAATACATGCTCGAAATATTGTAGATATTGTAATATTAACTAGCAGTGCCGTAGGCACGAAAAGGTGACTCTACCTAACTGTCAAGATCATACAAAAGAAAATTTTTTTTATTTTTATGAATTGTGATAATACATGGCAAAGAATTAAAATTGGATATGGAGAGTTAAATTTTTATTTACTTGCTTAATGGATATATACTACTGACTTGGATACTGTATTGTTAAATAAACATTAAAAAGATAATAAAAGCCAAGATCATATAGTAACGAATAGATTATGGAGTAATGTTTAAATGATATGGTATGTACATGAAGTGTTAAAGGCTCACTTACTTACTTTCTAAATTCTACAGACCCTGATACTTCTTTGACTGTTACAAAAATATAATAAAAACTAAAGTATTAAGTATTATAAATTAATATGAAGATGAAATAGTAACTTATTTACTTTCTGAGCGATGCAATACCTGTATAATTCCTGAATTGTTAAAAAAATCAAACATAAAATGAAAATTCAAGAAGATAATAACCATTTGGCCTATCAATAAACTACCATAATAAATAGGTGCATACAAATACCATAATAGAGTAAAATAATATAGATAGGTCACGATAAATATCAATGTGCGATATACTTTAATACTGTACGATCAACATTTTCGTGTATAACTAACAAAAAAAAAATCTAAAATATATAGGTCCATTCCCAGAACATCAATTCCAATACTTTTTTAAGCTGGTGTCATGAATTCCAATCCAATACTCATTGCTATTGCAAGTGATCGTCAATTTTTGATTTTTTTTGCATTCTTTTGTTTGCTATTGCGTTATAGTACAAAATAAAATCAGTTGTAAAAAATTAAAAAATGAGTGATGTAGAAAAAAAAACATTTTGGAATAATGAAATAATAACACTTTTAATAAGAAAAACGTTAAAATATGAAAAAAAATATATAAAATATGAAATTTTCTGCTATTTTAAAATTCCAAAACATTAATGGCGGCAATTACTTTTGACGACAATTGCAATTGCATATGACTGTCAGTTGCAAATAAAAGTGATTGACGTGATTGATATGATCGTCAAATTGTTGACGTTCTGGGAAAGTGCCCATATGCTCTGATAAGAAGTAAAATTTGCAAAAAAAAATCTTAAATTATAGTACTTAATCAGAATTTCGTACTTACCTACGAACTTCTAATATCATTTATAGTACATTAGATTACATTAAATTTTTGGATGAAGGTTAATCCTATTTGATTTACAGTAAAAACAATGATTTCCAAATATTCTTTCTACTGTGAATATTCTTTGAAACAAAATTGCAGCAATTTAAGATTAATAAAATTTATTGACGCATCATGTTATACCTGACGAATTTCTTCTTCCTTTTTATCATGTATTTTGTGATAATTATAATATTGTTCACGTACAAAAAATTTGATCAAAATTTATAAAATTTCATAAAACTTTAAAAAATTTCATAAAATTTTTATTTTTATTTTATACGTCAATGTTGCAAAATTTTTGTTGTCGTTTTAGACGTCAATGTTGCTAGCATTTTATAAGACTACATGAAATTTTTATTTTTTTTTTTTTAAACGTTAATGTTGCTATTATTTTTTAATGTACAATTTATTATAAATATTTTCATAAACTTTTACAAATTTTCATTAAATTTTTTGTATGAGAACAACTCAATCATAAATTTAAAATTTTTTATGTGACTTAAAAAAAAAGTTGAGAACCACTGATATGTAAAAATAACGATAAAAGTACTTAAATGTTAAGTTTATATACCTGCGAATTTAGTAATGAAAAAAAAAACAAAATATTTAACATAACAGTTAAAATATTATTTCAAAATATTTATTAAGAAAATAATTTATTTTCCTTTTGTAACTGTTATTAGGAAACATCAGTACTTAAGTATGTAATATTGGTTTGTAATATTTATTAACTTAGTTAGTTAGTTACAGTAGTTGTTTTGGTTTTGTTTAGTTTTTTTTTTAAATTCTGTTAAATTAAGTGAATTAAACATTTATGTTAGTCGGAATAAATCAGTCGGTCTCAAACGAATCTTAAATCTAAGACAATTTTTTTCTATGTTTTACTTATTTCTATTTCAAAACATTCATAAAATACTGTAGTTATTAAAACCTAAATAACTGTTAATAACTTAATAATAACAATTTTATTGTTAATAATCGACTTTTATATTATTTATTTACATTTCAAAAATTGAATTGAGAATAAAATTACAAAAAAAAAAAATGATTTTATTAACATTTTTTAAGTCGGAAAATTAATTCGAAATTAATAGCGTTAATCTGTGGTTTTTTCGAAACATTAAAAGTGGTGGTTATAATTTTTGTAATATGAAATTAAACAAAAACATACAAATTAAATAATATATATATGTATATATATATATTTTGTTTTAATTAAAAGAAATAAATTGATAATATTTTGAGGTGGAAAATTTAATATTATTAAATGGATTTAATTAAGTGTTGAATTTTTATTTTTATTTATAATTAAAAATAATGATACATAGTATTCAATTTTGAAATAAATATTGCTTTTTGCAATTTGAGATGAATTCTGAACTTGTTGTTTTGTTGACTTAATTAAATTTATTGTTTTGTTTTGATTTTTATTTCATTTCACTGTAATATCGTTTGTATGTATTTGTAAAAATGTTGAGAAATATTATTGTTGATGGATAGAATTTTTAAAAGAGATATGTGATTGGTCTTCATCTTTACTAATTAAAATAACTTTTTTTTTTTATTTTATACAAAACAATGTTTTTAGAATGTTATTTCTGTTATTAATTGTTAAAAATTTAAATTTTTTAATTCATGACAGTTTAAACATCCGATAAGGGTAAATACTCACCACACCATAATAGTTAAATGTCAAAATTAGTTAATTTTTAGATCGACCCTATAGTCTATGTGGATCCTGAGGTTAATTTAACATCTTTTAAATTTCTCATAGTTTGCAAAGTTTTTATTACTAAAGTAATCTACAATTAAAGTCTCATCGCCAATCACAAAATGGAGTAGATCAATTTGAAGATGTAACAATGTAACATGAAAGTGTGGTAGAATTTGTTGAATAATGTTGAATAAATATTAAGGTAAAAAAAAATTAAATACACTTTGTGGGGAAGTTGTTAAAACATATTGAAGTGATAGAATTATCGAATATCCAAATGTGTCGAATACTGAAATTAGAAGTAATTAAAAAATCATTAGTGATTATATTAAATTTGTTTATGTACATCACTATTTACTATTGAGTAAATATTTTACACTTCGTTGAACTGTGTTCTGTATTAAGATTTTCACCTTTTAAAAAAAGGAAATAACAAAAAAAAATATGTATGACATTTTAATGTATTTTTGACATTCAGAATGACATACCATGACATTTCAATCACAACTAAAAAAGTTTAACTGTGATATTGCACACATACAAACAGAAAGTATAAATATAGTATAAATACAGTATTTAGACTTTGCATATAATTATAATATTAATTTTACTTTTTGGATCAACATTTTGAACAAATTTCAATTTTATTTTTAAATTCTCAAATGTCAACGAAAGTATTCAAAAACATACGGACAATTTTATATGACATTTTAATATTCAAAATATGTCCTAATAAAACTGTAAAACTGCAATTAAGATTATCTATACCACAAGTATTTTTTAAAAAAGCTTTTGGTTTGCGTTTAGGATCATTATACTTTGTATTTGCTTTGTATTTGATCTACATTTTAAATTCTCTACTTACAAAATGGTTCCTGAACATAATAATAAATATTAAACAGATTATTTAAATGAGATGAATAGATGAGTACAAATATAAATTCTGTTTAAGACATTCTATTTACAGTTTAGTAACAACTTTTATTCAATTTAAGACATTATACTGAAAATTATCATATGTCCTTTTTTTTACAACGTCATTTCTATACTGACAGAGTCAACTTTTAACAAAATGCAAATTATAAAATCGATAATTTAAATTTTTAATGTTATATTCAATTAAATCGATTTGGTTGACATGGATTCAATATAAAAAGGGGCTTGCATAATAATATGCACTTCATAAAATATTCAATAAAAATTAAATTTTGTTTTATCGTCTTTTTTTTGTGTACAAAAGGATTAATAAATGTAAATCAGTGGTGAAACAAATATGTTAGCTAACATTCTATTTCCCCATACTGCGCTTTAAATTACAAAGTCAGAAGAAACTAAGTCAGAAGATTAATATGAATATCTTCCATGACTATATATTTTGTTTTTTGTATACATAAATCGAAATCGATTTTATTAACTAAACTGATCTATTGAATAGCAAGGCCTGGTTAATAATAATTAGTTTCAAATTTTTTCAAGTATCATTTAAAATTAAGTTTCATGTCAAAAAAAAAAATGTTTTTATTTTTGTTTGTATTAAAAATACACGAAGTTTAGAATTAAAAATAATTTTTCTTTGTTTTCATATTGACAATAAAATATTTTTTTGATGTTTTACATAATCATGCAAAAACCAATTCATCAATAATGAGATGACAGAAGCTGAATATGACATCATGTTGAATATATTAAAGAAATTTTATTATTGAATTGTAATTTATTTGTTTGTTTTTGAATTTAGTAATTTAAATATGGAGTGTATTTAGGGAATTGAATTCCAACTATAGTCTGCAGAACTAATAAGAATGAAGAAAAAAATTGAAAATATTTTAATTAGTCTTAGAACTATTCTGAATATACACCAAACAATCATAGATTAAAGAATAAATAGAAAAAATGAGCTAATATCAAATTAATTTAATAATTAATTAGGTTAAATATGTTTGTCCTGTTTGTATTTTAATTTCATTTATTAATTACAAAAATATATCACAAGTCCAATCGTTTGTACTCAAAATTGATCTGATTTCAATTGATTTTTGATCAATTTGTTGTTAGAAAACCCACATTTCTAAAATTCATGAATTGAGAATTTGATAAAAATGTACTGGTTAAAAACATTTTAAGAGATTTATTTTATTGATATTTAAGAAAATATAAGAAAAATAAAAAACTAAAATCTTAATAGGCCATTTAAATAATGGTATTACAGTAGCACACATTCTATAAAACAAACCAATTCATATCTTGATCTAAAATAAAATAACTAAGAACACAATTTATTATAAAATTGATGCTAAATCATATTTAAATTATCTAAGACATAAATCAAATTAAATTTGAACAAAAAAAAAAAAAATTAATTGAAACTTCACATACTTCACAAATCAACACTTTTTTTATTTTTTTTTATTTTTTTCAAATCTTGAATACTCAATCTCATATTCTATTAAAATTGTACATACATATTATATTCAAATTATATATACATTACATGGTCCGTTTGAAGTTGGCGGTATATTATATTATTTTGTACTAAAACAAGTTTATTTATATAAAAGTATGTATATAGTATACATATATTGTGTACATGGCAATGCATTTATTTGTAAATTCAAATAACTCAATTTTATCGTATTTTAATTTTTTAATTTATTTTCGATATAATCAGTCAATTATTTTAAATATTTAAATTAAAAATAAATTAAAATTTAAAAGAACAAAAAAATTTAAATTAATCATTTTTCATTTTGTATGAATTGAATTTTGTACATAATTCATTTTTATTTATTATGTAGGAATTGAAAAAAAAGTACATAATAATATGTAAATATTAAAATTGCATGCAATTAAATTATATAGATTTTTTTTTTTGTTTTGTTGTTATTATTATTGTTAGTTACTATGATAATAGACCTAAAAAGAATTGTTTAATTTGAAAAAATTGAAAAGATTTTTTTTTTTATTATTATTTTAAATTCTTTTGAATTTGTAATAGGATACAATTAATTGAATTGAAGGTAATATGATCTCAGTATTATGTTATTCATAAAGTGTTGATACGTCCCTGAACTTGAAATTTAATATAGAATATTTTTTTTCATTCTAATTTGCTTATTTTGTTTTAGGCCTACTTTATTTTGAATTTTTATTGAAAAATTTAAAATATATGGTGGTTGTTCTAACTGATTTTGAATTTTATTCTATTTGGTTGGATTTGTGTAGGATATTTGAAAAGAGTAGGTTGGAATATGCTAGTATAGTTGGTAAAGAAATAACTTTTAGGTAGTAATATAACTGCAGTTATACAAAGTATTTGTCTGTACACTACATAGTATTACACATACAGTAAACAACAATCAATACTATATAATGTACACTATATAGTAAACAACCAACAACAATTTTAATATTTTAATTTCTAATTACAAAACTTAACAACTATTTACTTCTAAAAAATATTTTTATTTTTTAAAACTAGCACAAAATTATTTAAAAACTTTAACTATCACCTACTAATTGAACACTATTGACAATACGATCATTTTCTCATGTAATGTCAAAATTTCCGTACTACATTTTTTTCTAGGCGGAATTATTCGAAAACAAGTCAAATATTATACCAAAATGTTGTATTTATTATTTTTCACATATGACAACCGTAATTTTTTTAGTCTACTATGATAGAGGTGATAATATATACGTATTGACTGATGGAGTGAAAGTCAATAATAAAAAGGCGAACTGAAAAAAATCACAAATGCAAGCCTTACCAACGATATATATTCGGATTTCGGACATTTAATTTGTTTTTATTAACTTTTATTTAGTATAAGATATATGAAATATTGTAATTTTAATATTTTTATTCACAATTCACAAATTTTCATTTTCAAACAGTGACAACAACAAACTGTAGCATACGAATTGTAAATAGAATTCAAAGACTATAAACAATTCTTTTATCAAATTTTATTTTTGTATTGACTTTACAAAATTAAATTATCAAATTGTAATTAATTAAAAATTATTTTCAGAATTTACAAAAAAAAAAGTTAATAGTTTTTTTTATAATTAAATTTTATAATTCAAAATACAAAACTCCTCCTACAATTAAATTGCTTAATTTCAAATATTTAAATTTGTCGAATGTTATATGATTTAGTTTAATATTGATTAAATAAGTATAGTTAGTAATTAAAAATATTTTTATTAACATTTGAATTTGTAAGTAAGTCCTCCACCTCAAATCCTAATTAACCAAATCAAGAAAAACTTCATATGTACATTTTTTTTTGTTTTTATTGTTTTTTTATTTATACTTGTTTTTGATGTTTTTGTTTAGCTATAAATTAATTGTTGTCACGCCAACGCATCTTACTTAAATATTTTATTTAGAATATCTATATTGATGAATCTTTATTAATTTAAAAATTACGAACATTTTTGTTTAGTTAATACATACTTTTTTTTTCTATATGAACTTACATTAAGAGTTTCTAGTATGTATATTATTGAACAGAGATGAATTTAGGTGAATTTATCATCTAATGTTTTACATCCATAATTTTAGTTACTTATCAAACAAAAAGAAAAATATAAAATTTAATTTTTAAGCAAAAAAACAAAAGAGAGATTGCCCTGCCACCTGCTAGGTTAAAAATGAAAGTGTAATTCTACTTTTAACCGCCAAAGATAATGGCGCTACGTCGAAGTTACCCATCTATGATGTGTAGTATATATTATCAATGGGTGGAAATATAAATTGAAAAAATTAATATTCAAATAAAAACATACAAATAAAAACAATTTTGCAATATTTGTTTGGCATACTCATTTTTTCTCTTTTCTCCTTAATGAACTCTTTTAATATATAAATAAGTTATTTATACAACATAATTCCGCATGCAGTTGGTTTTTTTTCTATTTTGTTTTATAATATTCAGACTTTTAAATAAAATATATCCATTTTGTGTCATTCAACATCTTATTATTTTTTATACATAATTAAAGGAAATTTATTTATAAAAAAATTTATTTGTAAATTCCTGTTCTCGTAAAAACTTTAGATTTATCTTCAATTATAATTACTCAACAGGGGCCCCTAGTTTCATATAATATTTATTTCCCTTACAAACAAGTCAATCTATATCTACCGGTATATGTGGACCGGATTAATTATCTTTATTTTTTTATATATCTACCGATATACATGGACAATAACTTTATTTTTAAATCTTGTGATTAGATTCACAATGAACCGTTATATTTTCTAATTTGATGTAGTTCTAATATTTTAGAAAGTCACCCAATGGTTCTCTTAAAGTGCCTGCACTACACATTAGTGTTTTTATCAATACTGGTCATGAGAGAGTTATATTCTCATAAAATTTCTGATCAATCTATTGTCAAAAAAAGATGAGTTAAAAAAATGGCTTCTTTTTTTGTTAAATTTTTAGGAATATTTAAACAATTTTTTGAAGATTTTTAATTATTATGCGAACAAAATGCAAGTTGGCATTTTAAAATAAATATAAATAAATATTTGTTTTTATAAATAAATATAGCAGAATTTAAAAAATTACCTGGAAAAAAATTAAATCGATACGAAATTGATGGTTAAACAAACATTGATGTGTAATAGCTCATCAATTTCAATTGACACAGTTCAGTAATTGACAATTAAAATCATAAATTAAAACATTGATGTGCAATTGGATTGAAAAATTTAAATGTTGATTACAAAGTTATAAACATTTGTACTATTTTAATTTTTTCTGTTCCAATTAAGAATTTAGTATTCTATTATATTTGATAATCAAATTTGTTTTTAGTGATTTAGCGCAAAAAGTGTTTTTTTCTAGCATTATTTAGCAATGTTTATAAATTTATGAGTATGTCAATATTAAATAAATTTTAAATTTTATGCATATACATTATGTCATTTGTGCTATTTCAAATATTATTTTTGTTTTAAAATTTATTATTTTAAAAAATGGAGCTTAGGATGTCTGATGATTAAATTATATTTGTTTTATATTTTAAATTATAATTCAGAGTCTAGCATTATAATAAATAGTCTTTAAGTTTAAATTTTTATCTTTCTTATTTTTTATGTATTTTACTCTTTTAGTGCGGTATTTAGTGTGGTAAAAAAACACACTCAAAATTTTGACAGATAATAAAGTACAATAACTCAAAAGACTTTTTTGAGTTGAAAATAAAATAAAAAATATGACAGGTAATAAAGTACGATATGACAGGTTTAGTGCGAATATCATCGAACACACGAAAAAATGTTCATAGTTTTTAGGAATAAATTTAGTGCGATGTGACAGGTTTAGTGCGAGTATCAACCCCCTAAGTTTGTCTGATATCATTAAACTTTTACACATGTCTAATTTACTATTTTTATTTACCTCTTTTATTAATTTTAATTATTTTTATTTATATGATGATATATAAGTACATATTTTATATTTATTTCATATTATTTATTCGATTTTATAGTATCGATTTATAGATTCGACTAAAAAAATGTCTGTTCGGTTAGTGGCAGTATCCAAACTTCTCGAAACAAATTTCATTCACACAACCTAACCATTAACCAATATAACAATTTCAATTTAATGTCAAACAATTTCAGAACACGTCAATGTAATTAAAACTTCAAAACCGCCCCTGTTCAATTCAACACTAATTTATTTCAAACTGAGCTGTTAATTAAGTAATATAGTGTAAATTCTTCTCATTACTAATTGACTAAATATTTGTTTTTCAAAAAAAGAAAAACAAAAAAAAATCAATAAAATTTTTAATAATATTTTTTTTTCTTTGAATAAATAATTTACAAAAAATTCTTAAACTTTACAAAATAATAAAATATAATTTTTTATTAAATTCAAAAACAAAAACTTCTCTTACTATATTAGTAAAATATAAATATAGATAATTAAGTTCTAAAGAAAAAAAAAATATTTTTTTTTAGTCGCGCAAATTTTCTATATATGGTAACACTAGATCTCATTCACACAATCACCACACATCTGGTTAATGGTTGATTTGTTATCGAAGTATCGAAGAAAAACTATCTATAGATTAAAATAACAGATTAAAATGTTAAATTAAAGAAATAATAATCATTACAAAATCAAATATAGAAATATTTAAAATTTTTGTTTTTATTTTTGTTTTCTTTTTTTTTTTTTTTTTCAAAGGTAAATTATCACTTTGACAGTTGTCATATTTAAAATAAATATTTTGTAATTTTTTATTCTTTTCATCTTTTTCTAGTTTTTTAATTATTAATTTTTTTTGTTATTTATTGAATTCTATACAATGATATGTAGTTTATTTTACCGCCTTCATACTTCAAAATTCCAATCTGGTTTGAAATTTTTTTTTTCGCAATTTTTTATTATTTTTTTTTTTTTAATTTTGGAACTTTTTTATTATGATAAAGATTAATTCAAACCATAAAATGAACTATTTGTTTTTTTTTTATTTTTTTTATTCTTATTAACATTTACTGTCTCATTCTATCTAATAAATTGTTTATTCTCCATAATAAATATTAAAATCAAAATTTTATTTTGTATTCTGACAGAATAACAGTGACATATGCATTTATTTAAAGAGAATTAAAATATAATATAAAAATCGGTGAAAGAGTGAAAGAGAGAAAGAGTGATAGATAGAATAATAGATAAATAATAATATAATGACGTCAGATTCTAATAAAAATTTTCTACTTCATTTTATTGGTTTTTTTTTTTTTTGGTTGTTTTCACCATTTATGGTGAAACGGAACAAGTCGGTAATAATAATATAAATACAAAATCGGAAGAACCATATTTAAAGAAGCAAAAAATATAAAAAAAAAAATAAATATTTTCTTGAATGAAATTAAAAAAAGAAATAATAATAAAAAATGCAGGGGCGTATCAAATATTTAATATCGTAGATCGTAGGTGACGTTTTTGTTTTTACTCTTAGATTTTATTTTTCAGACTACTTAAGAAGGGTGTGTTTTTAGGAATTTAAAAGGAAGTAAAATAAAAAAAAATATGAAAATAAAAAACGTCACCTTGTTTGTTTTTTTTGTGATTTTAATTTTACATAATGTTATTATGTAATATGCTTATTATTCTATAATTTGAAAAGGTGACAATTAATTTAATTAATTTTGCTGTTGTGGTTGTTGTTACAATTATTTGAAATTTTTTAAATATTTTGCCAATAAATTAGAAATATTTCAAATTTAAAAAATAGGATCGTTATGTAAATTTAATAATATGTATATATTTTTTATTTATTTTAATTATAAATCAGCTCTCCATATTATATATGTCTGATATTAATATGCAACCAAACTTTCAGGCCCTTTTCCCTAACGAAATATATACCTGTTTGTATACATATATTAAATTACACAATTTTATGACATTTACATCTATTAAATAGTACAATTATATGACATTTTTATAGTAGTTATAGTGTGGGGAGAGTTGGGGAATGAAAAAAAGTAGTGTGTTCTAAACCTTGAAAAACCTAATTTTGACCTTAGAATGTTATGTATTTCCAACATTATTTATATGTGGTGTTTGGAACACTTTCAGAAATGTAAAAGACTAAATAACTTAATAATAACTATTAGATAATACTGGCAACCAGAATACGAAGTTGAAAGGGAAGAGAATGAAGACAAAATAAAAAAAAATGTTGTTGCGAATATTAAGCGAAGAAAAAAGTATTTTAGAAATTACAAAATCAAAAAAAATTTGTCTCTAAAGGAAAATTTAAAGGATGCGAGAACTCGAAAGAAAAAGTATGTAGATTATTGAATATACGTCAAAGTTTTAATGGGGGAAAAGTAAGGGAAAAAACTAAGGAAAAGAAAGAGAGACGGATTAAGATTATTTAAATATAAAATTTATTAATTGGTTAGTTTACTCATTTTTTTCTCCCTATTTCCCCTATTATTTTTATATCTTCTCCCACTTGGTTGCTGTCTGTGGTGTCTTATGTATTTGCTTACAAACTTGTTTTTTTTTTTATATTTCTCTAATTCTATTCTTTAAAAATTCTATATTTTTGTCGAAAAAGTTTTAAATCGATTAAATCCTGTTTTACAGAACTTAGAACTGTTTTGCCTGTTTTTATATTTAATCTTGGACAATTCAGACAATACCGTTATTCAAATTTGTTTTAAAAATTGAATGGAAAAATTTTTTATGAAAAAAAGCAGAATTTAAGTTCGCAATAACTTTACTTACTTGTTTCAATACCATGTAATTTTTGGGTCTATTTTAACAGGATTTTGACTTCCATTCACAATAATCATTCACAATTAATAATTCTCAACATTATTATTATTAATTTTTTAAGTATTTTTGTTTTCAAGTTATATTGCATAAAAGTCAAATTTCACTAGTGAACGAAGTATGTTTTGTAAATCGATATACTTACAACCGAACTATCGAAAAGCTAATACCGAATTTTGCCGAAATGTACCGAAAGAATCTACGACTAAACGAAAATTTTACTTTTAATTAATAGAATGCAAATCAAGTTTATTTTTGAGCCATTTGCTTTTTCGATTTTTCCTTTTATTTCTGTATGTATTCACATTTTTTAAACTGTGTAGTTAAATTGTTATCTTCTATATATTCTATAATAGTTGATAGCTCTTTTTCGTCAATAAAATTAAATTGATCAAATATAAGATTAAACCGAATCTGATTACTAAAAATAATACTTCTGTTCTATTTTGGGATATCAGATGATTTAAGACATTTTTACCCCCTTCAATGCAATATCATTGCGATTTAGTAAAATCCATTGTGATCTAAATACCTGATAATATTTTCTTATTGCTTCGCAATTCACAATACATATTAATTTTTTTTTTTTAAATCAAAAGAGAAATTTAAACAGTAAAAATAAAAAAAGGCATATTCAGTAACAAACAAAAAAAAAGAGAATAAAATAATTATTAATTATTATTTTTAACTCTTTTGTCAATAAATTTAAAGCACTTATTTATATATCGACATAGGATTATTATCATATCAAATTTTCATATCAAATTTCAATTATTATGATAACATTATACTTATCGTAATCAATTTAAAAATCAATTTAAACATTTTTTTGTTATTTTATAAATTTTGTTATTTAAAAAAACTTTAAATCAGTTAGTTTTAGTTGTAATACTGTCGCTAAAAAAAAAATTTCGCGTACATAACAAACAAATGTGAAAATGTGAAACTAAAATAATTAATTTAATTTAATTTAATTCAATATCATAATTATATGATAAGAAAAAAAAAATTAATTTGTAAATTATAATTACACCTTATCAAAATTGATAATTTATTTAATTAGTTGTTATTAAAATAAATTGATGCAAACGTTATTTTTATACAAAAAAAAAAAAAAAAAAAAATTACACAATTTATATTAAAAATAATTAAAAATTTTAGAAAAATAAAATTGTTATAAATTAAGAATAATAATTCCTAATTTTAATTATTGAAATAAGTGATTAAAAATTCACAATCCCTTACCTTCTTAAAAGTTTATAATTGTTCTTATCTTTAATCTGTAATTTAAGTAATTTTTAAAAATTTGAAAATAGTTCAAAACCCACTAAATATACAATATATGCACTATAAAATAAACAATATAATTATTTTTTTAAAAAACAACTTTTCTGCTACAGTTCTGAACTAAAAATTAAAGAATAAATTTTTAATCGCGATATTTTCTGTAATTTTCAAAATTCTAACTTGCAATCGAAATTTCCTGCGAACAAAAATATCTGAAAATAACCAATATTTGTATCGTAAAATCTGTTAAATAAAACATTAAAAATCTAAAAACTATATAACTTAATAGAATTTTTTTTTTGAAAAATCATAAGACCAAGACATGCCTTAGTATCATAAACAAATATGTGTCGATCAGAAATCAATGTGTATTAAATTTGAACTAGATTGAGTTACTAGTTTCTGTAATATAAAATTTGGTCTCAATAAAGAAGCACATCCCTAATATTTTCCCAAAAAAGTGTCGTCACTGAGGCTCAATCTGAATTCAAAATCCCTACTTCAATAAAAAAGTGATTCCATAATATTTGAATAGATTCGAATCAAAAGCTACATTGAACCAATCACATTGCCTTTTTGCTACCACTGAGGTGTTGATTTTGTTCGAAATAAAAACTTTAGTAAAGGTGTGGTCAAATTTTCACAAAAAGTTTTGTCAATAAAGTTCAAGCTGTATTCAAAATCCCTCAAATCGCTCAGTGGTTTTAAAATATTTGAATAAACAAATTTCATCACAAAAATATTTCTAACAATTCTGTCAAAAACTATCCAAATAAATTTCGACATTTTGTAAAATCTATATATTTAAACATACACATTTCTGTTCTAAATTGAAGCAAACGGTGACTAAACATTTAATAATGTATTTTGGAAACATATATTCTGCCCTATGCCCCTCTGTAACCCTAGGACAATGATCATTTTATAAACAAAATATTTCACTAATTAAAAAATGAGAAACTAAAAAAATAATATTTTGTCCAAATATTTTGCCCTACCATTTTTTAAATAAATATAAATTTGTATCACTATGTAGTTGTCTCTCGTTGAAAAAATATATCTTTTTCACTCATTTCATGTTGGAGATTTTGACATATTTTTGTTTATATTTTTGAATCATTCTCATACAGACTATAACACTTTTAAAAATTCTATAATTCCTAAATAATTGATCATACAACCCCCTATCATGCTATTTTTTTTGTTTGTTATAACCTCTCTAATCACTGCTGGAATACCCTGGGATAAAATCAGGCTAAAACAACAAAAATTGTAACTTTTTTAATATCACGTAATTGCATAACAAAAGTAAATATTGAAATTCAAAAACCGTTTATAAGTATATCAAAGACAACAACCATTTACAATTTAAAAAAAATCATTAATGTTTTAATTTATTTTAATTCAGTTGGTAACCCTAAAATTTCCATATTCACTTTCATTCATAAAATAAAATATTAAAACAACAAAAAACAAAAAATTTAGATTTTAATATTTACTATTAAAATAGAGTTACCATAGGAATAATAAAAAACAAAGAACAAAATAAAAAACAAAATAAAAAATATCTGATGATTTTGAATAAAAAATATTTATTTTTTCAATATTTTCATACAAAATACTTGCGTAATATTTTAATTTATTTTTATTATCAACCGGTAAAGAACTTTTTGTTTTTTGTATATTCATAGAAAACAGCACCAACAACAAAACTTCCATTTACAGTGAAAATGTTAAATATTATGATGTATAAATGTATATTATTATTGTTGTTTAGGAGACCATCATCAGCAGAAATCAACATAAAAAATAACAACAAAAAGCACAAAAAGTTGTAGTTTTGTTTTTGGTCGTTGATTCTTTACAACTTTTGTTTTGGTTTTTCTTTTTATTGTTTTCTGATTTTTTTTCGTTTTTTTTTAATTTTTGATCTTATTACATTAAATACAGGTGAAAATTTTTCAACAGGTAAATCAGTTTACTTATTACTCTTGTCCGTGACGGTTCTATTTCACTTTTATTTGATTTTTTTGTTGTCTTTTTTGCTCTATTGTTTTTCGATTGTTACAATTTAAATTTCCATTGGTTTGTTTATTTTTTTTGGATATTCTATTTTTCGAATAATACCGTTGTTAACAAAGAAGCAATATTTATTAAACAAAAAAAAAAAATTAATTTTTGAAAATATTAAATTTTGAAAAATTAATTTATTGTTTTTCAAAATTCAATTTTTTATCAATTTGAAAAAAAAAAAAATATTTTTATTATACACAGGTGTATTAATTGAATAGTGTGTGCTATACTAATACATTATTATATAAATAAATAGATGGGAAGTGCATTTCCCTCCCGCTATATGGGTATTACTATATAGAAGGTGAAATATATATAAAAAAAAAATACATATTTTCATGGTCTTGTGAATTTTTGAAAACGAATTTTTAATATTCATTTTTTTTTTTTTTTTTTTTTTTTTTTTTTTTTTGTTAATTTTTGTTATTCAAAAATAATAAATTAAAAAGAAATTTAAAGTGCCTTAATAAAAAAATACAAAAAAGTGTTTAAAATTTATATTTAAAAAGAGTAATTAAAAAAAAAAAAAAATTAAAATTATTAACCAAACGAAATGTATAAAATTGACGATGAATTTCGTCCACCGGGACGTGTATTTATGAAAGCTACTCACGAAAGTCGAACAAGTCATTCATCATCGAATAATGTTGTACCATCATCAGCAACAACAACTGATTATTTAATCGAACGTAAATCAAATTTAAAACGTCCAAGTATTGATCGTGGTTCAGCCATAACAACATCATTAGATGATCGTAATTTACGTTTTCAACATGAAATACAACATGAAAAAACTGTTGAAGCTTTAATAACTGAATATCCTCTGGTACAAGGTGGTTATGCTGGTCATGGTGGTAGTAATCAACATACAACATCAATTAATATAACATCGCAACCAAATCAATCGGCAATTGAACGTTATCATACAACATCAAATGATGGAAGACATTCATCATCAACAACACGTGAAATGTATGTTGAACGTCGTCATGATGGTTCTATACCAAATGGTACATCAACAACAACAACTAATATTCATTTGGTACCAGGTGCACATACTGACATTATTGTACCCCATAATGTTAGATCATTGCAAGAAATTACACGTGATAAACGTCTATCAACTGAGGTATTAGGTTCAAGTTTAGAAACAACAAAAACATCACAACGTGATTCAAGCGGTCATCGACGTACAACAACACATATTGTACGTAAAGTAACAACAATAAGTCGAGCTGAAGAAAAAGCTCGTGCTGAAAATCTATTGCAAAAATCATCAAGAACGGAAGTTTTAGAAAATTATTCAACAGCAAAAGCTATTGAACCGAAACGCCCTAAGGTAAATAACATTTATATAATCAAAAGAAAATCAAAACAAAGCAAATGGATACAAAAATATAGTATGTGTATGCATCAGTATGTATATATATATAGTTAAAAATGCATTAAACAATAATTCCTATTTCGAATTGATTCCTATTTTAGGTTACCATTTTTTTCAAACATTTTAATTTTTTCTAATGATGACACAGTCAGTCATCAGTGTGTTGGGCATTCTGAATTCATATTGCAAACTGATATTGAAAATTTTTGTAATTTAATATTCAAAATTACTATTATTGGATTTACAAAACAAAAAAAAAAAAAAACTAATAAAGGAAATACTTTATTTGAACATTTTCTAAGCCCACCACCACTGGTTAAGTAATATTTTAAAACCGTTATTTTTTATGACAACAATAACAAAAGTGAAAAAAAAAAATGTTTAAATAAGTCTTAACCTAAAATGGTAGTTCTTTTCCTTTTGAAAAAGAGTGTAATTTGTTTTTTTTGTTATTGTTATTATGGATAGTTGAGTAATGAGATAGAAGCAACAATAATAAAAAAAAGGATTGCCAGATTAAATATTTTATCCTTTAGTTTGAGAATTTTTCTTTTGTTTGTTAATTGGGAGAAAAAATGTATTTTGGGAATTGACAACGTTTTTCTTCTTCGTCTAGGTTAAGTGGTATTTTTATTGAATTAAAAAAGGCGAATAAATAAAGGAAAATTGACAAAGGGGAAGTAACAAAGGGTTAATTTAATGAGAGAATGAATTGACAAAGGGTTAATCTGTTGTGATAACATAGTTCATTAACATGGAATTACTCTGAAGGTTGATTGATATAAATGAGAGTGTAAATTAATCTCTAACAGAATAAGCAATTTTTTGAAAATTATTATATATATAAGTATTACCTAGGAACCACAATTAATGTTTATATAATATAATTGGATTATAATTGGTGTTATTATTGATGATTAAGTAATGCTTGCACACTAGATACAGGTAGAGAACAATTGTTAAATATTTATGGCTCCTAATATAGATAATGATATCACTAAAATGTGAATGAAAGCAAAAATGAATGGTAAAGACAAATTGGTTTTATCAGTTAACCTTTAATTTTGTTATGAATGATACTGTCATTTTTTGTTGTATTTTTCTTGTCAGTTGAATTTGTTTGATATATTTATATACAATTGATTTTTGAATTTAAATTTAAAATTTGTTTCAATATATCGAACAAATCCCTAAAAACATGTTTTGACAGCCGAAACATTTCTAAAACCCAATAAAACATACTAAAAATCAATAAAAATCAACGAAAATGTAAAAACATACGTACTCAGCTTCATTTAATTCCAAAAGATATGAAAGATCACTTAACCGACTTCTTCCTGCACGTAAAAAAATATTTCTTTGATGATTTTTCTCATCACTACACTACAACTTTCAAATTTAAAAAAAAAAAGTAATTAAATAACTTAACTATTTTATTTATTAACTTTGTTTTAGTTTACAAATTTAAAAAGAAAAAATATCCTACCTATCACTAAATAAAAACGCAGTGCAGTGTACAACTGTCCATATGATACTTAAAAAAATGTTACCATTGTATATTGGATTTTTACATTTAGCATTTATTTAAGTATCGTTTTTGAATCATTACACCGAAAGTGAATGATACATTCACTAGTAAAAAATGAATGATACTGATATTCATAACAGGGTCCTATATAATAATTTTGTTATGTTTAAAACTCATATCAAAATATTTTTTTTAAAAATTAATTGATCATAATTTAAATTTTTTAATTTTAATTTAATTTACATATTATCATTGTCCTGTAATCCCATTCATGCATCCGTGGGGCATATGAACAGATATGGGATTAATACGTACAGATCGAAAATGTTCAGTTATTATTTAAAAAACTAGATAAGGGTTTTTCTAAATGAAAATAATAATTATGATTTTTTTACATTTGTACGTTTTTAAGTGAACTTTGACGTTAATTCGAATCTGATTCTAATCTACATGGTAAGAATCTGATTCTGATCTATAATACTAGAGAGGGAATCATATTTTATTTTGCGTATTCATCTTTTCTAGGCTTTAATTCATCTGTCACAGTTAAAATTAAATTTTAATAATTTACTTCATCAATAGTCCCATTCATGCTTGGCTTATCATGCTTGCGTTGTGGTGAAATATATAACATTTTCATTTTTGATTAGCTCGTAATTATTTGATTCATTTTTTGCCAAAAAAAGCCATCACTAGCCTTGCTTCAAATTGCTCCAACACTCGATTATAGAATAAACCAACCGATGAAGTAAAGCATCAATTTTCATATGTCGTAATTAATTTGTTTAAGAATAGAAAATTTTCCTGAGAAAATAATTCTCTATTTTATTCACCACAGTGAATTATTATACACCATACTGAATAGTAACTTTGTGTTTTTGTAATTTATTCTCTTACATCAGGCCCGACATCTTCAACAGAATAGTATTTTACACATCGGTTAATATTTTAAAATATAATTTATACCCTATATATGCTGTTGTAGGCTCTAGGTGAAGCATTATTAAAATTAAATTAATATTAAAACTGTGGTGAATATCTTAATGTCGATTTCGGCTATTACACTCAGTCTTCTGATGATCCTGTAATAACTGAAACCGATTAAGATTTACAGAGATTTAATAAAAATTGTGAAACATATACCTAGAGTTTTAATATTTATTTAATTTTTTCTACTTTTATTTTGAAGTAAATAATTACATAAATAAATAAATAAATAAAAGTATCTGGCAACATTAATTTATATTTATAATATTCTGATTTTGATTCTCCAATTTTTGAGTTCAATCAGTGGTGGAGTAAATTTTTATGAAGTCGAGAGGCGTGAAATTATTATTAATTTTTGTTTTTGCTTTGTTTTTTTTTTTGCAAATAGTTTTTTTTTTTTTTAATGTTGTTTTTGTTTTTAATTTTTGCACATGCAATAACAAAAATAGTTTAAAATATAAAAAAGTTAAGAGTTTTTAATATTCAGATACCGTATCGGGTGACTGATTAGGTTCGTTTCGTTGGTTTGCTTTATTGTTAGTTTGTTGATTTGTAATATATGTTAGTGTGGTGTTAATTATTGTCTTCTTTTAAGGGGATTCATTAAATTATTACTATAAATTACTTCTTTCCATTCTATTCTATCATTGCTTGTTTTGAATATATTTGTGTGTAGTTGAATGTTGATATAATTATGTGTATTTAGTATTTACTAAGGAAATGTGTAGTATATGTTATTTAGATTTTTTTGTTTTGTTTTAGTTTAGGGTCTTCTTAATTTGAATAGATATTCCTTTAGATTTACTTTTTGTTTAAAAATTAAAATAATTTTAAAAGAATTTCTTCCGGGGTTGTTTTGATTTTTAATTATATTTAAAATATGATGATTATTATTTAATAAAATAATTATTTTTTTGTACAAATTATTCAGTGATTTGATATAAATGATTATTTATGTACTATTTTTATTATTGAAAATTTAATTGAAGTTGGGATAAATAAATTGTTTTTCACCATAATATGAAAATTTCATATTAACCTTTTATAATAAAAATGTATATTCAATAAATTGGTGTTTTAAAATTGCGCATTTCTTTATTGGTAAGGTAATATTTTTCCTATTTTCTATTTTCAATATTGTGTAAAGACTAACTACGTATTAACAATAAGCTTTAGGAGTTATTTCGTTTATCACAACACTACTTGAACTCATCAGTGGGTATGTGTAGTGTTACACTACCTATACAACTCTTGTTTTTGTTTTGATTGATTTTATGACTTATTTATAAATGTTATTAATACATCTGTGAGTTATAAAAATCAACCAAAACTTTAACGTAAAATCTATTATATTATATTACATATATATATATATATATATATACAATAAATTTTTATTTACATATAACTATATACAATGAATTATAAATTTATAAATTTACTTAGAAATTATATTGATATATATAATTATATTGAAATCCGTAAATTAATAGTTTTGACAGTTCTTCTATTTTAATTTTTTACCATGATTATTTAATCTTGGCCAAGACTTTGCATTTTGATTAATACTTACTTGTAGGGCGCTACAGACTTTGAAGGTCCTGGGCTTGGTCATCTTGATTAATGATTGTGTAAAATTGACTTAGTATCATTGACTTATTAACAAAATTGACTTATTAACAAAAAATAAGAATATTTAATTTTTATATGAAAATTAATTTAAAATTTGACATCCAATATCAATTTTTAACATAATCTTATTCGTTCTTAATCAATGTTTTTGTGTGGTGAAGTTGTTCAATAATAGTGTTGTGCATATAAAAAAACATTAAAATAATTTTAGTTCAACTTTACTTGACAGATCCCTTTAACATAGAAATTCTCAAATTAACACGAATTGAATAGGGATTGCACAAAAACGAAAATTTTTGTTAAACAAATAAATATTCTCATAGTTTTGTTTTAATGTACATAAAAATAATAACTTTTGTTAAAATCAATTATCTGTTCATTTCCCTGAATTTCATATCCTGAAACAAAAGACAATTTTTTTCTAATCATAAAAACTTAACAACAAATGTAATTTTTGAGAGCAATGTATGCACATAATTGAATATGTATCTGACATTTCATAATAAATTCGATAAAAATTACATTTTCTTTCGATTTTTATTATATAACAGATTTTTTTTTTAATTATTTTATACATTTAAGTATATCTTTAATAATTAATTTTTACTACCACTCTCAATTCTTTAAACTTTTTTTTGTAATTAATTAATCACGTTCTTACTGAAAATTTTAAGTGAAAAATTCATACCGAATTAGTCTTATCTATACGTATTATAATCAAATAGTTAGTTCATTATTATTAGATTAATATTTAGAATATAGTTTACAAATATATTGTTTATTTTAATATTAATAAATATTATTAAAATGTAGAAAATTCACCAATAACGGATTATCTTTATTAACAAATCTTATATTTTATTATAAACTTTTATATTGTCTAAAAATAAAAATAAATGAATATAAATTGTAAATTGTAACTATTAGTTTTTGAAAAAATGAAATAAAGAAAGAATTATTATTATTAATATTAATTAAAATAAAATAAAACAATATTAATAAATAAATATTTATAAAAACATAATTATGATATAAAATATGTTGACAATATCTATCAACTGAAATTCTATCACCAGGAATATCAACTAATATCGCATTTAGTGAGCTGCAATCTTTCTTACAGCAGTGAGTCATACAATATGGATGAAAACAAAAAAATAAACATTGTGGCGGTGTTTAACAATTCAAACTGTGCTAAATATAATTTTTATAATAAATTATGCTAAATATAATCTGAATTGTTCAATAATACCGCAATGTTTATTTTTCGATTTCACCTTATTACTACAATACATTTTTACAATTTATACAATGTAAGCCCAACAACTTTTTGTTGAATCGTCCCTGATATTTTCTCATTATTTTTGTTTTTATTTAAAAAATTAATTTGCAAGTCTTGTTGCGTTGGTGTGTTTTAATTACAAATTTATTTAATTTAAATAAAATTCTACAATAATTTTGACTTTTTCTACTGGTATCTACTCAAAAAATTATATACTCCAAACCATTGAGTCAATTATTGTTAATGCTCATCATTGATCAACACTAATCTTTATTGTTGTTCTTTTGATTTGTGTAACCGGAAATTATCAATTTTTTACCTTTATTCAAGAAAAGAATAATTTTAAATTCATTTTTTTCTATTACCCTTTTTTCTATATACACCACACCACACCTTTGGACAGAATTTTTTAATGTGTTTTCTAGGTGTTAAATCATTTGGTTTTCTTTTAATTAATTTAATAAAAAAAAATAGAGACTACTAAAAATTATGCCTATAAATTTAAAAATTAAGAAATAATAAATTTCCCAAAAAAAAAATATATATATAGTTTTTTAAAGTTAAAAAATAAAAAGAAGGTCAAAAATCTTAAGAACGTTTAAAGAACGTTTTTTTTTTATAGAATAAAAAGTCCGAATTCAGAATACCGTGACACAATCTTTTAAAAATTTCATGTACACTTTTAATAAATATAGTTATTTTTAAATTTCCTGTAGTCATCTTTGTTGTTGTTGTTGTTCTTTTTTTCATTTTTAATAACTTCAGTAGAATGTCAATTTTTTTTTTTTTAGTTTAAGTTTCAAAGAATAGAACACACAAAGAAAAAAAAATTAAGTCATACCTGGAATACATATTCACCTGGGAATCTAATAATAATAAATTAAAACTTTAATTGTTGAAGTAAACTTGCCTAAAAAAAAAAATCATTTTTTTTTATTATTGTAATACAAGTGGTGTTTAGAGCTAATTTTTAATTTTTAAATTCTCTGAAATTGGGTTCGTTGGGTGATTTTTATGTATAGTAAGGTGATGTTTTTGGATGTAAATGTCAATTGCTTATTTTTTTTGCTTTTAATTACTTTCATAATTTACTACCGTAGTTTATGTTCACATCGAACTGTCATATGCTCTCTATTTAAAAATATATTTTTTTAAATTGAATTTACTATACTATTGTTTTTAAGTTCAAATCGGAGCTGTAGCACCTCTCTTGAGTGAGTTTTATTTTATTTATTTAATATTTTATATGCACATAAATATCTGATCAAATAATTGACCAACTTGATAACAGTTTTGATGCAAATTGTGTTTGATATTCGTTTATAGATGCCATGAACAATTGTCAGTTTTTATTTTGTATCTTCAACTCATCTGTTTAATGTTCACTGTTATTATAATTTTGTTTCTTTCATATTTCAAGTTGTAGCGAATTAAACTCTAAATTATCAGTAAAAGAACTTTGAGTTGTTCTTTGGGTTTTGGCTATACATGTATATCAGAAACTCTGAACTAAATATATCCCATTAAAGTATTGCAATTGTTTTGGTTTGACATCTCTTATCCTAACGTCTATCATTTCTTCAATTCTAAATTTTTTTGCTATATTTCTGAAGCCATACGCGCTTTGCAAAAGTGTTTAAGTTGTTTTCTGACATAACACATGTGAAGTGTATAAAAAAAATTATTGGAAAATTATGTTGTTTTAATTTTTTTTAGCTATGATATCACAATTTATCAATGCTTTGTATATTGTGTATAGCTCTCAGTATTAGGTAGATTGTAAAATGTGGCTTGACTTCCCAATTATTCACAAAATGAAAAATTAATCATCAATTGTAAATACTCACAAATTTACAAATGAATTTTCAATTGTGTGACACTAATTAATGAAAAGCTGATGACCAATATTGATATTTCTGATGGATTAACATTGATGTTATCATTGTAAAGTAACATTATGGGATATATTTAGTTAATCACTCTTGTATGAAGAACAATGAAATTGTACAGTCAGACGATGAACATTGTGATTACAATCAATAATTTACAAATATCAACACCTAACTCAAATAAAACTAAATTTGAAAAAAAAAACTGGACATTATTGGTCACTTGATCTTAGATAATTAAATATTTTAGATTAACTCAGAAAAACCACGTGTGCTACCATTACCAGCAGATTTATTTTCATTGTTAAAATTTTCAAAATTTGTTCATATACTCTAAAATAGTTTTAAATGTATAATTATACATATTTTATATATATTATATATATATATATATATATATATATATATATATATTAATGTATATATATAATTAGTTATATAATTTTCCGATTTCATATTTGATGCTGTAACTAATAAATACACAATAATAAATATATGATTATACGAATTATGATCTTGAATATACCAAATTTAGTATTTTATGCTCAATTCCCACACAATATCCCATGAATGGTAACATAAAAAAAACAAACACATAATAATAATTATAACAAAAATATAACGAAAAATTAAAAATAATAGTAAAGTAACAAACTACTTTAAAAGCAAAGAAAATTGAAAAAAAAATATTTTTTTGCAAAATAAATTTTTTGATAGTTGTCCAACTGGATATAAAAATTTGTCTAAGGAAACAGAGGAAATTATTATTTCGAATAAGAAAAATCAAATTATTGAGCAAAAAAATTAAGCTGTGATTTTAATCTTTTACAATAACCAATTTAGATTTTTTTTTTACCGTTCATTTCGAAATTTTTGTACCGCTTTACGATTGCTAATGTTAAAATTATATTCGTTATTGTAACTAAGTAAAAACCCAGTACATTGATTACGTTTTTGATCTGTGACACAAGTATATCGTCAAAGATAATTCAAGCTTAAAGCCAAGCCAGAATGTAATCATATTGACTGTGTAATCAATTAATTATATATATGGAAGATGTGTACCGAAACAACTCTTTATATAACCCAAACACAAATTTTGACAGTTAGATTTGCCATTTGAATTGTGATATTTAATATTTGATCATTTGCTTGGATTGATATGATATTTCATAATTATCGACTATTTTGTTATAGATTTGACATGTAGATTGAGGAACCCAATGATATTTCTATGCTCTAAGTAAATAAATAATAAGTGGGTTTGTTTGTTGCAGAACAATTAGATATATTTCTTCTAAAATTCGGATTTCGGTTTCAAGGTTTCCAATACATTTAGTTGAAAAATATGAATATACGGTTTGATATGAAATATCAAACGATGATTATGATAAGAGTTATATAGGTTTTTACTATTTGGTGATATCGGTGATGCTCATAGTAAAAATGTTGCGGATGTTGGGTAGGGGGTTGGATTGTGTATATTTACTTAAACTAAGATATTCTGGATAAAATATATTCAGTTCGTTTGTATTTTTTTATAATTGGACATTACAGACAGTTTTTTTTCATTGTGTGTATTGAGGTAATAGAATACAACCAATGTTTTTACATTACTTGACTTTACATTACATTACATTACTTACATTATATTACTTACATTACATTACTTACATTACATTACTTACATAACATTACTTACATAACATTACTTACATAACATTACTTACATTACATTACTTACATTACATTACTTACATAATATTACTTACATTACATTACTTACATTACATTACTTACATTACATTACTTACATTACATTACATTACTTACATTACATTAAATTATATTACATTAAATTATATTACATTTAGTATTTGACATTATCATATTAAATTAAATTAATTAAATTATTTATTATCTATTAAATAAAACTGCGAAGAGCTTAACAGTGGTATTTACTAACAAATATTAGGTAAATGACAAATGAAAACTGAACAATTTAAAATGTCTAAACCTCTATAGAAATTTAAGTGCAGATTACAAAAGTTATTATTTTTATTTAATGCAAAAATCCTCTTCAAAATCGTGTGTATGTTGACATTGAATATAACTTACATGCAAGATCTAACTTGCCCCAAAAAAAAAAAACATATACGTATATATATACATTTTTTAGAAATGATTGATTTAAACTCTACCTAGGACACTAGTTCTGTGTTTTCAGTATTTTTCTAATTTTATACAATACAATGTAGTATCGTTATTGTAATATGTGTCACTGTTATGATACAATGTAATAAACGGCAATCAATATAAATTTTTCTTCTATTGCTAATTTCACTAGTGACAATCATTGACAATTATTAAATGTTTTCTACGGTACTGGATAGTTGCGGGGTGACAATCACATAAATTAATTACCACCACTAGGTTAAGTGCATGCCCATAGTGATCTCCTGCAAAAGAATACAAATGTGGACTGCTATATATTCTCTGATGAGCAGACCCATTGATGTGATAAATCAAAGAGTGTTCTATATTTTTCTTTGAAGTATGAAATTTTGAAATTTAATGTAATTTATTTGTATTGAAAAGAGTAAAATTTCAAATAAAATAATTGAAATGAAATCTGTGATCCTGAAAAGGCTCTTAGCTCGGTGCAGCTTCTGATATCTGTTTGCTACTAATATTTTATTTACCTTCGATAGCTAATTGTAGTAGTTTATACCTCATACAGTATCAATATTTGATACTGTATGAGTGTACATTTGGGTTTAATATAATCAAAAATCTATCTATCTCTTTTTTACCTTTGAATTAAATTTAAATTTTCAGATCAAAACATAATCACCGAAATATTTATCAAATACAAAAAACAAAAAACAATTTAAAAAAAAAAAACAAAAAATATTTTTTTCAACTGACATTTTCTGAAAATATTTCAAAAGACAAAAACAAAAAACAGCAGCATCATGACAGCATAAAAATTGCACTGTAAATAAACTTAAGACTTTTGTATTTTTAAAATAAAATTTTAAAATTGAATTTTTCTTGCAATAAACGCCTATTATTCTTATATATATTTACGAGTGTATAAATCTGATGTCGGCGGCTATTAAAATGATCTTGACTAACCCTTTTATAGAAATTTCTAACATTCGACAGCATTTTTTTTTCTTATTGTTATTGCTGTTTTGTTTTTTATTCAATAATTTTTGATATTAATTGTTTGTTTTTTTTTTTCAATTTAAAAATAAAATTTTCAAAATGGGAAGAAATTTAGAAAATTGACTTTATTTTTTAAAATGCATATTCAAACCTATTAAAGTAGATATTTATGTCTAAAAAATGTGAATGTATCTATATATTGAATGAGGTCTCAATTTACTCCTACTATTGAATTGACCTTAACCTAAATTAAATAATAATAATATCAAAATTAAAATTTATATTTAATTTTTTATTTATTGGATTATTCACTGATAATAAATTTCAATTTGAAAATTTTAATTTGAAAAATTTTAATTCTGTACACGCTGTCGCTAAAGTGACACAATTCAAAAATTGTATTTTTTGAGTTTTGTATCGTGAATGAGTTTGATTATGCTGCATATAACGGTAAAAAAAATTATTCTCTTAAGTTTATTTGTTCACTGTCAGCTGGCATATTGTGTCAGTTGTCAGAATTCAAATTAAATGACATAAATGACACATTTTCAGATGTTAGCAGTGGAACCTGTAAAAAAATTATATTTTTTTGAAAATACATGATCGTTATTGGATCTTAGCGTAGTGAGAATCAATTAGGCATTACTGATATAGTAAAAAAGGTTCATAGACATGTCACAAATATGTATTCGTTATTTCAGAAAAAAACTTACTTTTTTTTGAATTGATATGACTTTAGAAATGAATGTACAAGTTATGTAGATTATATTTCTGTTGTATTTCAGAAACGTAAATGTTGTAAGTCAATTTTTTTAAAAAATATTGTAGAAATTATTATCACATGCCTTGAAATTATTAATCCTATCGTATATTATTAACTAATAATAAAGGGGAAATTATTAGAACCTAATTTCGGATGTTTTCAACCAACTTGCTTAAATAATTTAATTGTTGCCAGGTTTGCGTTTACTAATAATTTTGAATATTTGATTTCTATAAAATAATGTTTTTAATAATGTCCTTGATTCTATTTCTCTCTTTTGTCTCTCTTAAAAGCTAGCTGATATCGTTTTTTCTCACCATAATTGTTTTTAATAAATCTACATTTATTTGAACCATTATTTTGAAGATCAAACATTACATTTACTTCCTGTTGATATATAATAATTATTTAAAGTATTTCATGTTAGCGAATTCGTCAAAATTTACCATAATTTAGTACGGTACATTTTTGGTTATTTATACTTTCAGTATACGATCATCATCATTGTCATGCAGCCCTATCCGTTCGGCAAAGGACGGATTTTTTGTTTTGTTTTTGCCATACGTAACTGTAATTTTGTAAGTGGAATTGCTTATGTAAAGTGGAATGAGTAGAACGCTTTGCGAATTGCGTCATACTGATGCATTTCTTAACTTAAGCTTGTTTCTCAAATTCGGCATTGAATCTAGCTCCATTATTTTTTGATTTATGTATAAATACAAGTTTTACTTTTTATTTTTCAAAAACGAAAATATAACAGTAAATTTGTTATTATTGTAATTCTGAATAATTTGATGTAATTAACTGGAAAATGACTAAAGTATGACTTAGAACAATCCAATCTTAGCATAACAATATTTATTTGTTTATAATAATTGTTCTAACACTACCCTCTTATACTCAAGTTTCAATTACCATTTGAAATTAAATTTTATTTTTTGTTTTTTAAATTCTTTAATATTGATAAATTTATATATTTACAGCATCCCACTTGGGACCTTACCTTTTATTTTTGTTATTATTATTATTATTATTATTATTACACCAAAAACTGTGTTCACTTATAATCAAATATTTTTTTTTTCTTCATTTTATTAAAATCTGATATTATTTAAGTTGAAAGTGTTGAACTTGAAAAGTGAAGAAAAATAAAAACAACAAAAAAAAATATAACAACGCAGAGGTTGTAAAATTGAAAATTAAAGAAAGAGATAAAAAATAAAGTATGAAAATTTAATTTTCATTACAGCGAAGGTATCTCTAATGTACATTTTTGTACATTATGTATTAAGGTAATCTAGATTGTGTTTTAATTAACAATTTTTATTTTTTTTTTGTGAATTTTCATTCAAAATAAATTCATTCACTAAGTCTAGTCATTTATGTCAACTTTTTTGATTTATTATATTTACGTATTTTATTCATGTATTAATATAATATTATAATATATAGAACTAATTGAATGGTGGGTAGAGTTAGGTATTTAATTTATATCCGGAAATAATTTAAATTCTATAATATTAATGTAAATTAATATTATGTTTTATACTTATATATTATAAAAATGGAGATTCGTGTTTTGAATTAATTGTACATATTAATATTAAATCATTTTTTTTTGTCTATTTGCTATTAATTGAATTATTAAATGTTAATTTTGCAACTTATGATCTCTTGGGAATTATTATCTATATGAATTAGCTTATAAACTTCTTTGTTTAGTTTTGTATCATTTATTGAAAGTTATTTTCTTTTTGGGAGCTGATTAACTTAAAATGAATTTGCAATAAAATTTATTAAATATTAAATTGTTTATAAGGTGATATTATAATTATTAGTAAGCCTATATTATTTAGCATGCCATAATCCATGCACTAACTACCATTTAAAATATTTAAATCTCATCTATATAATTCAACAGGTATAGAATACAACTTATTTTAGTTTATATAGTGATACTTATAATTATTATTAGTAATCCCATATAATATTCTCGAAATTTATAATTTATCCACTGCCATTTAAAATATTTAAATCTGGTCTATGTAATTCAACAGGTATAGAATAATAAATTAATCATGAAGCGACCCATGGGTGTTCTAAAATATTGCAAAATAAAATTGATCGTCTTTGGGTTAATATTTCAATCGTATGTATCACTTATGTTAGTGAATGAATTGTTAATCTATTTATTACTACCAGAATACTAGACAATATTGTGGTGTACCTAATGTTAAAAATGATCTTGAATATCAAAACAATACGTTAGTCAATTTAAGATGGAAAGTAAACGATCGGTTCAGTTTGAGTATATATATTAAAAGTCGATTTACTCTCAATATAAAATAACGTCTTCACTTTCAATGCTATAGGTACAATGATTCTGGAGGAATAATAATAATTTATATTCATAATTTTTTAGTATATATTATATTTTAAAGTATAATATTTTAAAGTATGTTAGGTTCTATTCATAACCCATATATTAGATTAGATTAGATTGTGTAATTTCGCGATCGAATCTATTCCGTATATCACCACATGCACAAATAGGCTTATTGTGATTACTCGTGTTTGATAGTTCTAGTTAGTCTTTGAGTAATTAAGGATAGCTTATTTTGTGATCGCACTAAGGGTATTCTTGAATGGTATGCTGGATAGGTTCCATTTTAATGTCGTCCTTCCCATTCATCAAAACAAAACAAAAATTTGAATGTTCTTTTCTTTTATTTCATTTAATTTACTCAAGATTTATTTATAATATGTACTCTATTTACGATTCATTGTTTTAATTCAATCTATATTGCGCTATATTTATTTCTTTGTTTACCCAACTTATATCCCAGTGTTCATTCAATACATCATTTATCCGGAGGCTCTTATTCGTATTGGGTGCCCTAGGCTAATATAAATTTCTTTGTAATTATAATGGGCTCTTGTTTCGTATAATCAACCAAAGATCATCATTTATAAGTCATATTTGATATGAGAAATTTTCTCATATTACTGTTTGCTAAACGTTTGTATAGTTGTAGAGATTTGTTGGTTAAACGTTTGTATTTGGTATAATTGTAGAAATTTGATAAACATTTGTTTTTCGTATATAGTTATTGATTTCTTTATCAGCCTTATTTTACTTCCACTTAGCAGTACTGATTTCACATAAGTTCCAATATTGCTTATTTTTATGTCACTGTATATGATGTATTGACATTTATTATTTTAGCCATAGTCTGATGAATGCTGTTCTAACCGATTTCAGTTTGTTTTTTAACATTTCGTCAACTCCCCCTCCATTTATAGTAATTGAAGTTGAGCTCCTTGCTACTTGCTACTTAAAACTGCATACCTATTTGATTGAGAAATTTATGACACTCTATTATATAATGTTGTATAACTTGTATTTTAGCTGTACTCACATTTTTTCTTGTTAATATTCACAATTCGTATGATCGGTGCGATCATAAATGTGTTTAAAAAACTTCAACTTGATATAATGAAAAAAAACTAAATTGTCAATGTTATCCGTAAAATAAGTTGGCAACATTGTTTAATAAGAGTTTTCTGAGACATTGTGTTTTAATTCATTTGTGATCAAGCAAACCGAACAGAAAGTATTTTTATTAACACTGTACAACAATGGGTTTTTAAAATTTTTTGTAAACCCAAATACCTGTCAAACGGCTCGTGGAGACATCGTCAACAACAATTGTGATCATTGTGTCAATGTCAAATACTTTTGTAAGCTTTTGTAGACATTTAAAATCATGTGGACGTTGTATTCCATAATTTGTGTTGACACATTTACGATGTCAAGGGGTGCAAAACATTTCAATTACAACTGCCAAAACGAATTGACAGTTTAGATAGAAAAAGTGACTAGCAAAGTCAAATCACCTTCATTGATTTTAATTTATATTTAATATTTTCAAAAAAAAGGGTATAGGGTGGTACCCTTTTTAAAGGGTATTATAGGTGGTACATAATAAAACTTTAAAATATTATATTATAATAATTTTATTAACTTATGCCAGTGCTGTAGTGATTCGAAGTTGGGTATTCATCATTAGTCAACCACCACCTAAGTAGTGTAGAATATGTGGACGATATTATTTCATATGATAGTTTTGACTATATCGTTGTACAAGTATTGACTTTTTATTGATGGTTTGTATTTCTCAGTAATTTTGTATTACAACATTTGCCACAAATCACCTTGTTTTTAAATCTTTTCAGAATTTCAGTATTTAATTTTTTGTATTTTATTGTTACTTACTACTTAAAACTGCATTTTATTATATACAAACATTATTTATAAAACTCAAATCGTTTATTTTTTGCTCCTAGTATGCCACACTCCGAAAACAACTTACATTTCTGACAATTCATTAATAAATCTTTCGGCTAAAATTTGCAGCTGTTCCCAAGCAATGCCACATTCAATGCATTCAATAAATTTGAATTTTTTTTTATGTAGTTGTGATAATTTTTTGAAATTATCAAAATTACAAGAAAATATCATAAATAATAAATCTAATCTAATCTAATAAAAGTACTTAAAAAAAAAACTTTAAAAGCGATATGACACAATCAATATAAAAATATACATGTTACTGTTGTTTTTCCGTTCAAATCCTTATACAATGTATTCTCCTACCAAACATTTAAATTTTTGGAAATTATTAACGCAAAAAAAAAAAAAAGAATTAAATAAAATCACAAGAAAGTTCCAATTTTGGAAAATGAAAATTTTTTTTTTATTATTTTTCATCATTAAAATGAACATGACAACAAAAAAAATAAAAACAAAAACAATATTTTAAAATTTAAATAAAATTTAATTAAAACCAAAATTTTTAATTAACTACCAAATAAAAAATACATTATTTCCAATTTAGTAATTTTTCAATAAATTTTATAAATTTACTCACAAAAAATATCGATACAATACAAAGTATATATGTACGTCAAATTACAGTAAAAAAATTGACATTTGAATCCAGGTGCAAGAAATGTACAAAAACAAAAAAAAAACTCTTAAATTTTATCACTTTAAATGCAAATTTTTCAATTTGACTAATTTATTTTAATTTAAAAAAAAAAATTACAATTTACTATGCAGTATGTATATGTATATGCATATTAATATACATTATAACTACTTCATTGTTTCAATACAAATATGGTGAACTTGAGTGACAAAATTCGTTTAAATTAACTTTGGTGGACTCTGTGACCGTACATACTCGTTTGTACATAATATTATTATTGTTAGTGGATTCAAATAATAATAAAACAATGTGATGTGAATAAACATATAAACTTCCTTACCATTTTTGGACATTCCTTATGTATACATATTATATATATTATAAATATATATATATATTTCATATATATATATATATTAAATATATATATATTGAGTTTAACACTCTATGAATAAAATCAATTAAAGGAATACGAGTTCAAAAATAGACATCAGAAAACAACAAGCGCGTTAATGCATGCACTCTAATAAACATTTAAAACACACCTGAATTGAATTTACAAATACAAATATCAAATATACATAATATCATATAAATTTTTTTTTTTTTATTATTTGTTAAAGATACATTTACATTATTACGATTTTAAAGTTTCATTAAAGGTAGTATATGAAAAGTATGTTCAACAGATAATTTGTATTGTATTTTTTATACAATCGATACTAATAAGACTTATTTGATCGTTTCACTAAATTTTTACCATACAATATATTTTTTTTTTGTATACATATATTAACATTTTGGAAGTAATATGCGTCCTTTGTTAGTGCAATTTTAGGTCCTGATTTGTACTTTTTTTTTAACAAATGTTTGAAAATGATAGATTAAAAGCATCACAACAATTTTAGGCCTGTACTAAAAAATTGAAAATGTAAGTAAAAAATCACATGTTTATAAAATTCTGGGAGAACAGTGAAAATAATTATATTTGCAAGAAAAAGTAAACATACACAAATTTGTACAAATTAGCTGATTTTTCGGTTATGAAATATTATTTTATTTTTAACAGTTGATTATTAATGTTCTGAAAATTTTTCAAAGAATTATAATTTTTCATCTTTTAAGTAATATTTTTATGATGATTTAATCAGAAACTTTAATGAAAATGACTTTTTACTGTTATGTAAAAATTACATTAACAATAATGAAATATAAATCAACAACAAAACTTGTAATGCATGTTTATACGGGTAGAAAAGTGATGGAATTCTACCAAAATTTATGGGTGAGGGGTGTTTTCAGTAAGTGGTAAGCAAATCTACCAAAATTTTAAATTTCTAATCGATTTTTGACGTTTACATTTGTTTTCTGGGAATATGTCAGTGTCAAAATATTTTTATTATTTAAAAAACAAGGAAATTGTTGTTGAAAACGTAATTTTTGATCAAATAAATAATTATAAATTACACAAATAATAATAATAATATAGGATTGACACTAGAATAATAATAAAAATTTATTTATTTATTTCTTTGCCAATAAAAATATTGAACTGGTAATTTATCTTAAATTGCTCAAAAATTTGTAAAAAGCATGCAAATAAATATGTAAAAGTACAAAAAAATTTCATGTTTTAATACAGACTTATTATGAAATATTTTTATGACATATAAGTATCTACATTGACAAATTTTTTAAGTCAAATATTAAAATGATTTTTTTTTTACAGTATTTAATTAACTTTTCTTTATATTATTCAATTTATACCATTACAACAAGTTTGATTTATATTGTAACCACAAATTTAAAATTAAATTTTTATAAATATAAATAACCAAGTATATTGTATATTCACAAATTATATATTTATATTAAATTTAACATTTCGCTTACACAGAATTTGATATTTACTTCATACTTGTTTCTAATCATTTCATTTATTGTTATTTGTTATTTTAAATTCAATAATTCATACATTTATATAGAAACTTGTTGTCTCAATGTATATCGCAAATAAATAAATAAAATAAAATAAATTTTTAATGCAATTTATTTTTGTTAAATCATTTCACTTATTTTTGTTAAATTTGACATTTCATATTTTTGTTAAATTTGATATTTCACTTATATTGAATTTGATATTTCATTTTTTTTTTGTTAAATTTGACATTTCATTAATTTTTGTTAAATTTGACATTTCACTTATTTTTATTTAATTTGACATTTCATTTATTTTTGTTAAATTTGACATTTCACTTATATTATATTTTGATATTTAATTTTTTTTGTTAAATTTGACATTTCATTAATTTTTGTTAAATTTGACATTTCACTTATTTTTATTTAATTTGACATTTCATTTATTTTTGTTAAATTTGACATTTCATTTATTTTTGTTAAATTTGACATTTCACTTCTTTTTGTTAAATTTGACATTTCATTAATTTTTGTTAAATCTGACATTTCACTTATTTTTATTTAATTTGACATTTCATTTATTTTTGTTAAATTTGACATTTCACTTATATTATATTTTGATATTTAATTTTTTTTTGTTAAATTTGACATTTCATTAATTTTTGTTAAATTTGACATTTCACTTATTTTTATTTAATTTGACATTTCATTTATTTTTGTTAAATTTGACATTTCATTTATTTTTGTTAAATTTGACATTTCACTTCTTTTTGTTAAATTTGACATTTCACTTATTTTGTTAAATTTTACCTTTAAATTTATTTTGGTTAAATTGAACAAATCACTTACTTTTTAAATTTGATTTATAATACCATTTACTATCAAATTTCAGAAAATACAATTAAATATTTTTCAAAATAAAAATTAAATATTTTAATGTTTACTGATATTTTTATCTAGCTTATTTTTAGTCCTCATATGTATACATGCAAAAAAAACTGATTAAATATTTTGAAATTGGATAAATTCCGTTAGATTGTATGTAATATGTAAATTACACTTCAAAATAACATTGAAAATGCATCTTAAGTTCAGTCAATTAATGAGAAAATCAAATAAAAAAAAAATATATAAAACAAAATGGACAATTTTGGCGGCATTAAAAATGACAAAAACACCATTTATGGTTTAAAATTTCAGATTTAGTTGTCAGCTCTGAGTAACGATTTATTTATTTATAATTTAAAAAATACCAAAAAAAAAAAATAATATTTACACAATGTTGCATAAAATGTATTAAACTTTGGCTTTTATTTACATTTCCTTTCATCTAAAAAATATGAGAAAAAAAATGAAAATAAAAAGACAAGCCCTTAAAAGGGCTTATAAAAATGCAAATATAAACATGACGAGTAGTCTGGGATTCACAATCCAACTAAAAAATACAACGAAAAAAAAAAGACAACACAAAATTTTATCTTATGTAATTGCAGTCCAAAGAAGGTAGAAAGTCTGAAATATTAAATAAATAAAATAATTATACATATTATATAAATATATATATATATATATATATATATATATTTGTATGTATAATACTTAGAAGAAGATCAAGTTTTCTTGTTTTTCGTTTTTTTTCTAAATCAAGATTTCAAGTTTCCTTTAATTGATTATTGACTGATAGTGGTTATTAGTGGGCGAATATCAAATATTAATTTATTTTTTAAATATTTTATTTATTTCTTTTTGTTAAATTTAGGTAAATTCAATAAATTTTCATTTTAAATTTATATTAATAATTATTATTAAAAAATATTATATAAATCTAATTTTAATTCAATTTTTTTTAAATTTATTTTACAGATCTCCGATATAGTTGTTGGTAAAGAAGACAACGTATCAGCACGTGAAGCTCTATTAAGATGGGCGCGTCGTTCAACAGCACGTTATCCAGGTGTTCGTGTAAATGATTTTACAACATCTTGGCGTGATGGCTTAGCATTCTCAGCTTTAGTACATCGTAATCGACCAGATTTGCTTGACTGGCGAAAAGCAAGATCTGCTCGACCAAGAGAACGTTTAGAAACCGCATTCCATATTGTCGAAAAGGAATACAATGTAACACGTCTACTTGATCCTGAAGGTAAAATAAAAATATATATTTTGTTGTTAAATATTTTAAAAATAAAAAAATATTAAATAGAAATTATTTAGATTTATTGCGAAAAGAAAATCTCCACTGTGTAGAATTTTGTATAAATTTAAAAATTTTTTTTGAGAAATAAAAGAAAAAATTAATAATTAGAATATTCGACATTTTGCTATTAATTTTAATATTTTGGAGACTTTTTTTTATTTAGGGATGTACATCTATTTTTGGAGACTCTTTTGATTAATGGACATGCTTTTAAGGAAACATATTTTTTACTTAATTCTAGATTTTTTAAAACTTTTTTCACTTAGGGATTCATGTTTATTTTTGGAGACTTTTCCATTTTGCTCTTAATCTTAATATTTTGGAGGCATTTTTTATTTAAGGGTGCATATTTATTTTTTAAGACTTTTTTATCCCTAAGAAATTTTTATTTTCCAAAATTTTGTTTTTTTAATCAAGCCTAGAACTAAGTCTCTCTGCAAACGAATCCGTATGAATATTGTGAGTTCAAATAAAAATGACAAATTTAGGAATGAATAATGAAAAAAAAAACATCATTTGGCAGTAAAAATTTGATGTTCATTTTTAGTTCCTTTTATATTGAAAAGTACTACTTATTTGGAGAAATTTACTTCCAGAGCAAAACAGTGTAATGTTTTTATAAAATGAAAAAAATATAATTCTGTACATCTATTTCTATTTATAAAAAAAATTTAAAATTTAATTAATGTTTCTTCTAGCTGAACTACTTAATTATTAAATTTGTGTAGACTTATTTAAATTCTCTAGATATTTATATTTGGTAGCAAAGATAAACTAAAATTTTATCAATTCGACGTTGATAATCAATTCGACGTTTAATTGTTACTTGCTTACTTTAAAATTATATAAATATTAGCACTATTTGGAGAGTTTTAATTTTACCAAATACAAATATTACTTTGGAGATTTTTAATTTAAATTTTTTGTAAAAGTATTCTTTTAATAACAATTTTTTTATTTTAATTTTTTTTTTTTTTTGTAGATGTTGACACAAATGAACCCGATGAAAAATCAATGATTACATATTTATCATCATTATATGATGTATTCCCGGAACCACCATCAATACATCCATTATTCGACCAGGATTCACAACGTCGTGTACACGAATATAAAGAATTAGCACATAATTTTATATCATGGTGTCGTGAAAAAACTGCCTATTTACAGGAACGTTCGTTCCCATCAACATTAATTGAAATGAAACGCTTATTAAATGATTTGAATCGTTTTCGTAATGATGAAATACCACCAAAGAAACGTGAAAAAACAAAATTAATACAATGTTATAAAGAATTAGAACGTTATTTTGAATCAATTGGTGAAGTTGAAATTGATCCAGAATTAGGACCAGATGCATTAGAAAAATCATGGTATCGTATACAAACAGCTCTCTCTGATCGTGATTTAATATTACAGCAAGAAGTTGAACGTTTAGAACGTTTACAACGTTTAGCTGATAAAGTACAACGTGAAATAAAGCATTGCGATATTAAAATAACTGAATTAGAAAATCGTATTGTTGAAGAAAGTCGTCGTATTGAACGTTTACATCCAATTGATGCTAAAAATATTGTTGAAAGTTTAGAAACTGAAATAAGACATTTAGAAGAACCAATACAGGATATGATTCAAGATTGCCATATATTAAAAGAAGGACGTTATCCACATGCAAATGATTTACAAAAGAAAGTAACTAAACTCCATCAAAGATGGGCACAATTACGTACAACATTCCATAGTAATTTAGTACAGAAATTATCTGGCCTTAGATATCCCGTCCATGAGACAACAGTAACACGTCAAACGCGTACTGTTGTTGAAGCTAGACAAATTGATACAAATCCATATTTTAGAGATTTACAAGAATATACGGAATGGTGTCAAAATAAATTGGTAAATATATTTTTTTTTTCTAAATTTTGTAATTTTTAATTAATTGACAAAATTTTTATTATTTCATGTAACTGTAATTATAGATTTCTGCAACTAAGTATAGTGAAGAGCATTTATATTTAATTAATTAATTTTTTTTTTTTTAAATTTTAGAAACAATTATTAGCAGCTGATTATGGTTCTGATTTACCAGGAGTTAAATCTGAATTAGAACATCATCAACAAGAACATAAAATTATTGATCAATTCCATTCGAAAATTGCTCATGCTGAAAGACAAGAATCAAATTTCACTGGTGATGAATTAAATTTATATCAGCAAAGATTAAATGCTTTACAGAAATTATATGCTGAACTATTAAGTACCTCAACGAAACGTTTATCAGATTTAGATGCTCTACAACATTTCTTAGCTCAAGCATCAGCTGAATTACAATGGTTAAATGAACGTGAACAAACTGAAATAACACGTGATTGGGCTGATAAAAATCTTGAATTATCATCAATTCATCGTTATTATGAGGTAATTTTATTTTTTAATTAATTTTTAAAATGAATTCTTGTATTTTTAAATAAGACTTGATGATGTGTCTACGTACAATTAATAGTTTATAATGAGACAATAAAATTTTTTTGTTGTATTTTTATTTTGCCACCGGCGGCGCTTATTTAATTAGACTTCTTAATTATTGTAGTGTTTTTGCTACATTTTGTTTTTTCTTTATCATTTTTAATTTAAAACAAAAAAATTAAAAATTATATATTTTTTTAAATTTTCAAGCGTACTTATGGAAATGGGGATGATGTGAGTAATTAATTAAATAAAAATTAGAATTAAAATAGCAAAATTTACCACGGTTAAAAAAAAAAAAGAAATAAAACCGAATTTTGATGTGTGCGAGTGTTACCGTTCTTGTTTTCTTAATTTAATTATTATTTTATTTTTTTGTCCTATTGAATTTTAATTCACGAATCACAGAGAGATGAGATTCAAATTGTTTTTTTTTTGGTTTTCAAAATGCTTGAAACAATTATTTTACTTTCCTGCTTAAAAAGATCTTCGATAAATTAAAAAAAAATTTTTTTAATTTTAAATTTGCTAATTTTTTATTTTTTATTTGCAAGCTCACTTACGACAATTTTTCTTCGAATTTCTTTGTTTTTGTTTTTAGCTTACTATAATTTAAATGGGGCTATTAGTTCTATTTAAAATCAATATTTTTTTCAAAAATGAACTTTTCAATTTCTCTTCCAATAGAATCTTATGTCCGAATTGGAAAAACGTGAAATACATTTTGCAACAATATTAGATCGTGGTGAAGCTCTTCTATTACAACAGCATCCAGCATCAAAATGTATTGAAGCTCATTTACAAGCCCTACAATCTCAATGGGCATGGTTATTACAACTCACATTGTGCCTCGAAGTTCATTTAAAACATGCAACTGAATATCATCAATTTTATACAGAAATAAAAGATGCCGAACAATGGTTAGCTAAACGTGATGAAATTTTAAATACAAAATATTCACAATCAGATTTTGGATTGGATCAAGGTGAAGCATTGTTACGTGGTATGCAAGATTTACGTGAAGAATTAAATACATTTGGTGAAACAGTACAAGTTTTACAACAGCGTGCACAAACAATAATACCATTGAAAGCACGCAAACAACCAGTTAATAGACAATCACCAATACAAGCAATTTGTGCATATAAACAACAGGGACAAGTTGCATTAGAAAAAGGTGAATCGTGTACATTAATTGATAATTCTGGTCGTGTTAAATGGAAAGTAAGAAATTCAAAAGGTGTTGAAGGTTCTGTACCTGGTGCTTGTCTTTTAATGCCACCACCAGATCCAGAAGCAATTGAAGCTGCTGAACGATTAAAAAGATTATTTGATCGTTCTGTGGCATTATGGCAAAAGAAACAATTACGTTTAAGACAAAATATGATTTTTGCTACAATTCGTGTTGTTAAAAGTTGGGATTTTGATCAATTTTTAGCGATGGGACCTGAACAACGTACTGCCATACGACGTGCATTAAATGATGATGCTGATAAATTATTAAGTGAAGGTGATCCAAATGATCCACAATTGAGACGATTAAAACGTGAAATGGAAGAGGTGAATCGATTATTCGATGAATTTGAGAAACGTGCTAGAGCAGAAGGTATGATTTTTATTTTTATTTTATTTGTTTTTATTATTTTTAATCGGTTATTTTCAATTTGTTTAAATTAAAACTGTTGAATTTTTGTTTAGATTAATTGGCATAACATTAAATTATACGCAAACAAAAAAAAAACCCTTAACAATCTGTGTTAATGTTGTGAAATCAACATTTTACAATTTTTTTACTTAATGATTTATTAATTGGATATCAATTGCATGTCCCCAAACACAAGTTCTAATTCACAAAAATTAGAAAAAAAAGGTATAAGAGCTTTTTTTTTGTGTTGATCATCATTATTACGTTATTACTGAATTATTATCTCAATTATCTAATTTAATATAAAAGAAGAACATCTCAGTATTCAGTTTGTGTATATAAGAAAAACTATTTAGCGTCCGTTCTTTTATTATTATTTTGAATTTGTCAATTGTAATGATTATCAGAGTGTGGGAGGCTTACATTTTATTATAGTGATTCTCGCACTGTAATTTTGCTCTAACAAAAAATTTAATTCAATTTTATTTACTTAAATTTTGGATCATTAATTTGGCCTTTTTAATTTTTTTATATTTTTTTTTTTTTTGGAACATGTACATTTTCTCTTCGTGTAGTAAAAATTTTGCACGAAAGTGGAAGATGATGAAAGATTCACTATAATCAGTAGTAGTAACGAATTAACTCTCTAAGAAGAGAGTACAAACGCGATACTTAGAATTAAAAATTATTTTTTTCCATTTTTTGAATAATTTTTTAGTCTTTTTGGAAAATTTTTTCATTTTTATTTTCTAAGGAATTTAATTTTTATACGACTTTTACCAAAATGTTGAAATATTTTAGTAAAAAAGCAAAAGGTAAACAGAAAGTGTTTTAATTTTGTACCGTACATTATAAATTTATTTTTAATAATCCATTTTATCAATAAAAATTTAGTTAAATTAATTTAAATTGTTTTTATTTCTTTTTTTTTACAGAGGAAAGCAAACAAGCTAGTCGCCTCTTCACTGAACAATGTCTCAGTATTAAAACAAAACTTGAAGATATGGCTAGAGAATTGGATCATATTATATTATCACCAATGCCACGTGATTTAGATTCATTAGAACATGCAATACATACGCATGAAGATTATAAACGACGTCTTAAATTACTTGAACCAGAATTAAAACATTTACAAGAAACATTCCGTACGATTGCCTTAAAAACACCAGTTCTTAAAAAGAGTTTAGATAATTTATTAGAATTATGGAAAGAATTGAATACTCAAAGTACATTACATGGTGATCGATTAAAATTACTTGAAGGTTCTTTAGCTGGCCTAGAGGATAATGAACAAGTTATATCTGAATTAGAGGGTATATTAGCTAAACATCAAGAATTGCCATCACATGAGGAGGGTTTACATCGTGTTTTCAAAGAATTAACACGTATGCAAGATATTATAACACATCAACAACCACAAATGGATAAAATGAATGATGCTGCCGATCAATTAGGACGTATGGGTGTACCAACAAAGGTATTAGGTGATTTGAAACGTTTACATGCTAATGTTGAACGTTTAAATACAAGATGGAGTCATATTTGTTCACAATTAGGTGAACGGTAAGTTTATCCTTTGTGTTATGTAGTATAATTTTTATTTTTATTTTGTTTTCTGGCAATTCAAAATATAGATTATAGAAATTAAACATATATAAATATATATGTAAATAATGTATACATTTATCATGTGTGTTTGACATTAGTTTAAAATGACAATTGTATTAACTTTTTTTCTTATATTCTCATTTTTTAATGTCATTACTAACTTCATTTTCTTCGTCTGGTCGTTATCCATTGCTGAAATTATGCATTATTATCTCAAGTTTTACTCTTCAGCTGCAAATTAAAAACAATTATGATTTGTTACTGTTAAATTTGAATAATAAATAAACATGAATGGTCGAAATTAATTGATCACAAATGACACCTGTCAACTTTTTGATTTTTCATTAAATTGAAATGTTGAAAATTGTTATTTTATCAATTGAAATTATAGAAATTAAACATATATGTATGTATGTACAAAATATATGTATATTTCATATTGACATTTGTCAAAAATTACAATAGTAATGTATATTTTTTTTCAAATTGTCATTTTTCAATGACATTTCTATTAAATTAAATTAAAAATATATTTTTATATAAAACAAATTTATGATTTATTTTTTAAATTGTTCATATTTCATGGTTCAATTAATTTGAATACTATTAGAACATATTAGGAAACTATAAATAACATAATTTAAATTCAATTCTTTTTTTTATGTATATGTATTGTTTCATTACCTGTCAGCGCCACCTTTAACAAAATCATTGTTTTCTTATTTCAATTAAATTTAAATCTAGTTTGATATGCTTCATTAACTTTTCTCATGTTGGAAAAGATATGGCAGTGTTCTACGATTACTTTAATCGTTCTATTGTTCTCAAATAAAAAAAAGAAGAACAAAAACAAATAAATAAACATTATAATGTGAAGAAATCGGCGCTTAATTTCATTTAAGATACATTGACATTCTAAAGACAAGTGATATTTTATAATTGATTCAATGAATTGAATCGATTTTTGATTCAATATATATCAATTAAATGTATTTATTTATTTTTATGTTTTTGGGTCAGATAAATAAATTTGAAGGTATCCCAACTAAAATAGAGATCAAAAAATGTACGTTGGTGTTACTTGAGAAATCAATTTTATTGATGTTTTGTAAATAAAGTGTTTGGTTTTTTTTTTATGTAGAAAATAAATATTAGAAAATTTATGCAATTTAAGTAAATGTGGATGGATAATTATATATTACGTAAACGTAAACGGACAGTTGTCATACTAATGTACCTATTTACTTTTGTTATGTAAGGTATGGTTAACAACTCTATGTATACGTTTATGTAAATTAACCAAACTCTGTAACTGCACCAATTTCTCGTTATACGAAAACATGATTTTTTAATTTTAAATTTAAATTTAAAACTAAAGAAGATATTAATTAAGAAGAAACAAAATTAAAAATAAAATTTTAGAATACATTTTATTTTAAATAAAATAATTAAAATATAATCTAATTAATAAAATTTTAATTTTAGATTACGATCAGTTGAAACCGCCATTGGTGTATTAAAAAATCTAAGTACTGGCATTATTAAAGAAGAAACATGGATAGATGGTGCAACTGAAAAATTATCAGCAATGCCAACAGCTGCATCTGCAATTGAAATCGATGTAAGTTTTCTGAAATCTCAAGAAATTATTGTCCTCCTTTATTGGAGAATTTGGTTTGAATTTTCTATTCCTATCTATTCCACCTATTTTTATTTAATTTTTTTTTTGTTTTCCTATTCTATTTTACCGCACCAAAACCAAAACCCAAAACAAAAAAAAAAACAACAATTTTTTCATTTATTTTAGGTAATAATAATAATAAAACTATAAATAATTTTAAATTAGGAGATAAATTTATAAATAAAAAAAACAAAAAAAAAAAATGTAATTTAGGAGATTATTAGATAGAGGAACTACTTTTATTCCTTCGGCACTACTTTGTACAGAATTGAAAAGGAAAAAGAAGATATTTATTTATGCAGATCAAACAAAAAAAATATATAGATCTTTTATAAGCTTCCAACACTTGAATTTTTCATCAAATTGAAAATAAACAAAAAAGAGTAAATAATTGCACCAAGCTCCTATTCTACTTTCAAACAAATCACGACAACACTGTCAAACTACTATTCAGTTTATTGTATAATTCTAAATAGAAATATTAAAAAAAAAAATATTTTACTATGTCGTAAAGGTCGTAATTAAAACACAAAATAAGTATTTAAAATAATTTTTGTAATTATTGTAGTTCTGAAGGTTGGTTGTCCAAAAATCAAAAAACTTAGGTGTTGGAATATTTTGTCATTTGAAATGTTGTATTTTCAGAAAATTTCAAGTAGTTTTTTAACTTTTTTTTTTTTAATATTAAATATAATAATTTTTTTTTTTTTGGGGAAAATATAATTTATTAACATTGATGAAGGGTATTAAAAATCACAAATTACCACTATATATTTTTGTGTGTATAAACGTTTGTTTAAGTTTTTTTTTTTTTTTTTTTTTTTTAAATTGTCCGTCTATTTTTTATAAAAAAGAAATTTTATTAATAATTCTTGGTATTGTCCAAAAAAATAAAAATTTAAAAATATTGTTTAAAGGAATATCAAAATATTTTATTGTAGTTATGTAGTAGTGTAAATAAATAAATTTAAATATTTATTTAATAATCGTATAAATTGCACAAAAATTTTATTTTATTCACGTAGGAAATTATTATTTTATTATTACTTGTATATTGTATAGTAGATTATATATATTATATAAAATTATTGTTGTAGATTATTAGAATATTAAAATTTCTCATTACATATACTATTTATATAACAATAATAATATATAAATTTGTATTTTTAATTTCACTTAAATTTTTTACCTTGTAAATAGATTAATGATTTAAAAGTGATTTTTAAAAAATTATATTTCAAACAAATTTATATTTTATTATTAACTAACACAAAACACATTTACAATTTTGTAAAAGTTCTTTTTTACATTAAACTAATCCTCACCTTATTACTATTTCTATAATTTTTTAAGTAATTAATTTTTAATTTTAAATTTAAATATAAAAAATAAAAATTAACAAACAGTAGTAGAAAATTAATACAAACATTTTTTTTTTATTCAATTTAAACTTCGTTTTATTTTTCAATATTCTTCGATTTTTGAAAAATCTTGTTATCAAATCACCAATCACTCACCGTAAATTTTGAATGATTTACAAAAAAACAAAAAAAAAAAATCAATAAAAAAAAATATTTTTTGATAAATGCATCTATCACATCACCGAAAACAAAACAAAAATATTAAATTTGAAAATGCAATAAAAATTGCACTATAAATACATTATCAACGGGTATTGCAAATGTGTAATTGATTCACACCACTAAAAAAAAAAAAAAAAAAAAAAAAAAAAACAAATTCTAAAAATTAAAAATCGTAAACGAAACAAATAAATTGGTTCTATTGTGTTAATTTAACCAATTTATAAATCGTTATCATCTCCGGTAAACTACAACAATATTATCATCACAAAAACCTTATCAGAGTCTACTTGGTCATACTATTGAAAGAAAACCAAAAATTGAACATGTCAACGTTGCTGGAGGTCGTTTAATTCGCGAAGCAAAGGTAAATTATTTAATTCTTTTTAGTATGTATGTCTCTTGTTTGCTGTCAATATCAAGCAAAATATTTATATTGATGAATGTTTCAATTCAAAATGTTCGTTTCAATTTAATTAAAACGAATAGTTAAGTAGTTGGTAAAATATTTAATTTTATACATAAATATATTTATTAAATGTATATAACCATTTATATGTTTTTGTATTTGAGTAGATAATTTATTCGAATTCAGTTTAATTGTCGTTAATTTTATAATATATATTGTAAATGAATCAATGAGTGTTTAATATTGAATGAGTAAATATATATTAGACTATTAAGTAATTATATTTTATTTTGAATGAGTTGTGAGTTTTAATGAATGTACTTGTGAGTAAATAAATTGAGTGAATAAATGAATGAAATAATGAGTTATTGTAAACATGTATTGATTGATTGTGTATTGAAAAATTATTTAATGCTTTTTAAACAAAAAAAAAAAAAACAACAAAAATAAATAAATTAATATATTAAATTAATAAATTTTATTGATAATAAAAATTAATTAAATTGAAAAAAATAAAAAAAAAACTAAACGGAAATGGGAATTTTTACTATTCATAATTGTTTCTAATTAATTATTTTTTCTTTAAATTTTCTAATCTATAATATATAATATTTTTTTAATCCAATGATAATATTGATGATTATATATAATTAAAAATTTTATTTTTCTATTATGTATTGAAAAAAATTAATTTTTCAAATAATAGAAAAAGTTAAATAATAATAATTTTTTTTTTTAAAAATAAAAAGCACTAAATATTATTTAATTAATTAATTACTAAGTATGAATGAATAATATATTAATTTTATATTTTTAATAATTTAAATAATATAACTAATTTAAAAAAAATATATATTATTACTAACATATTTATTTATTAAAATAATAACATATAAAAAATTAATTTATTTTAATTAACCACAACATCAATAAAAATCAACTAACACAAAAAAAAACCAAATTTATAAAATTACGTGTTATCGCTTATAAAATATAAAAAAAAAAACCAAAAATTCCAAAATAAAAAACAAAAATTAAACGAATGCGATCTATGGAATAATTTACAAAAATCTGTTGCTGTTATAATAATTGTGTTAACAATGATGTTTGCTACTGTTGCCGCTCCTGCTCCTGCTGTTTTAATTCATATTGTGTTAAATATTTATTATATATTTATATATATATATATCGGAATAATTTAAACATTTTATTACATATTTGTACACTATCATCATCATCGTTATTATATTTTATTGTACTAAATTAAAAAAAAAAAAAAACAACGAAAAATCAAAAACAAATAAAAATATGGAATATAAAGATCTATGATGGTAAATGTCTTCACTATATTGATTGGTTAGTTGAAACAAGACCATCATTTTCACCACCACGTCGTGATTTACGTCCACCAGATACAGATCCAGGTGCAACTGAAGTATTTAGTCAACGTTTAGATATATTAAATAATAAATATGAAAGATTATTGGAAATGTTGTCACAAAGATTAAAGACAGCAATTGAAGTTAATGGTGCTGATGGCTTGGTAAGTTTTGATTTTTAATTTTTGATATATTATATTATAAAAATTTTAAAGTTAAAAAAAAAAAAACAAATTATTTAAGTTCTATAATGGGCAAAATTGTATTCTTCTTTTTCTTAAATACATATATAAATTTTTTTTCTTAATACGTACACAAGGAAAGGATCCTAATTTTTACATCTCCAAAACATACACATTTATGTGTAAAATAAAATCAAATAAAATTTTAATTTAATTATTATATACAATATTATTTAAAAATTTGTATTTATTACATATAAACTAAACAAATCACTTTTGTCTTAAGTGTGAGTTTCTACGACATATAAAGTTAGGAATAAAATATGTTTGTTAATGTCAAAAGACTGTCAACATTTCATAAAAGTTATGAAACTACATAATTGCATAAAATTTATAATATAAAACCGCTACATAAAAATATTTTTAATAAATATGAATTTTCTATTCTTAAATTGACATTTAAAACGTCAAAAAATGTCATAAAATTTTTGGTGTGTTATTAATCTAACGTAAATATGTCGTAGGATAGGAACATACTTTCATGTTCAGGCGGTCTTTACATATACGATTTAACCCACGGCAATTCACAATCAAATTCACGATGAAATCCATTTAGCGTTTACATGTTAAATAAAATCCATGAAACACAGTGTGCATTAAGTTAGTATAGAAGTTCGTATAAAATAAAAAATTAAACCCATATACATTTTTAATTTCACAAAATATTTTTTTTTCGCTTTTCGTTTTTTCTCTTTTTTTTTTACAGAAGCTGATCAATTTGATTAATCTCTTTCCATGTAAAATATTACACATTTCAACTAAACAAAATTAAAAATCAAATACAATAAAAAAAAAACTATCAGTACTTTCAAATAACCGATTTCAAATAAAAAACACTTTGTTATCAAAATCAACATGTATACAAACAAAAAAAATAAATCGTTGTCAAAATTCAGTCGAAAACATAGTATTGAAATAAAAATTTACAAATTCGCCATATTTAATTTATGAACAACTGTCAAATTTGATTGGATGGAAATTGGATGGCCATTCAATCTGATTCACGAAATTCATACGATTAGAGCTCTTACACGTACGATTTTTTGACATTTGAATCAAATTCATGGATTAAATCGTAGGTACATGTAAAGATAGCCACCTAATATAGAATTCTGCCATTCTTCTGCTGTCAGATTATTAATATATTAAGATGGCCGAAAATGAAATTATTTAAACATAATTATAAAATATTATTATTAAACTTAGTCCACCTTTCTATTATTTGTATAATTTATATATATTTTTTTATTAATATCCGAATATTATGTTGTTAACAATCCATTTTTCTGTAAATAGTGAAAAATATTTTCACACTGAGTGGCCTCGGTAGTCACATTTTTAAACATTATGTTAGACAAGCTTGACATTTAAGTTTTAACATAAAAATTGTCTGATTTTAAATCGCCTTGACTAGCATAAATTTGGATAACTTTTGTTGTTGTTGTTTTTTCTTTGAATTTTGACAGTTAAACAAAAAAATTTGAGAGTACAGAAAAAAATTAGAACGAAAAAGTTCAAAAAACATTCAAAAAAGTGTTCAGGATATTTTTCTGTTTTTTAAGTGGTTCTAAAGTGTTTGACAGTTAACTGTCATTGTCCAAAACTATTCTGTCCGATTCTGTTTCAAATTTACTGTGTACAACTGTTACTGTTTTACGTTGTAGCCACAAATAATGAAATATGAAACAGATTATCGAAAAATATTTTTTTTTTATAAAATCAAATTTGTTGTACAAAAACTGTGAACAAAACATTGGAACTAAATATTGAAGTTGATACCGTATAAAATTTGAAAAATGGCGTTTTGACCATTAGCTTCAAAATAATTGACTGAAGCAATGAATTTACTATTACAGCAATCGAAATACATAAATCAGAAGTAATGATTTCTGAATTTACTTAAATCGAGTTAAGACAAAAAAGAAGTAAAATTTCGAATAGACATCTTTAATCAGACTTAGTTTCAATTAGATTTGAAAATCCTGTTTATTTAAATATTCATAAAATAATACTCCAAATAATGCCAAATAATACTGAACTAATATTATGGAAAAATTTTCAAAAATAATTTGCTTACATCATAAATTCCTAGAACTTTTATTACTCTTTGTTAAAGAAAACGTTTTTAAAATTTAAATCTTTTTTAAATAATATATCTCGGTTCCCGAAAGTATTATAGAATTGGATATTTTCATTATATTGTACAATCTTTATACACATTTCAATTTTAACGTAAGTACATGCAAATAATTGCTTTATTTTGTTTGGCATTAAGACCTCTCATTGTTCATCAAAGACACACTTTTACACTTAATTCCATAATCAAATTGTCAATATTATTCACAATTACCTGTGACATCATCGATTTTAAGAATATTTATGTTTTTTTTTTCTTTTTTATAACAAATGTTTTTTTTTCGCTATAAATCTGCTGATAACATTAAGCATGTTAAAGCAAAAATGACATAAAAAAGTAAACATGAATAGTAAATAAAAAAAAAACATCAGAAAACAAAAAAAAAAAAAAGAAATGGGTTGTAGGTTGAAAACTAATTTTTTTTTAACTCTAAATTTAATTTATATGGCATAGAATTTAAATTTAGTAGTTCTAAGAAGAGATTTAAATTTTTGTTCTACATAGTATAGTTGTGTATGTACATAAAAAGTTGTCAACACAATGTTGGCTTTAGGCCATTATTATTAGTAAGTTTAATTAATTGATGTTAATTTTAAGAAATTTGGATTTGACTAGAATATTTTGATTGTCAAATTGAAAATGAATAAAAAAAAAAGTTAAAATTGCTGATGTAATCGTTGTTAATTGAAAAACAATTTAGAATTTAAAATTGATTGATGAAATTAACTGGATTCCTATTTTTATACTCTTACGGTTTTACTATCATTTTGGAAAACCATTACACTAGGATATCACTTTCCTTCTAAATTTGATTTGATTCCAAATGTAAGCAAAATGATAATAAAAATTACAATAATATTTGCATTAAAGTAACAAAATTGTATCGATCGTCGTAATTAACTCGGACAGTAAGTACTATTTGTCACTCTATGTACTATTGAAGTGTTTGCAGGACAATTGAATATCTGAATAATAAATAAAGATTCAAATGTTTCTTAAATAAACAAAAATTGTTCTACAATAAACACAGGATGTATTTGTTTCCGTTTTGATACGTAATTCCCAAAATCAAAATGACAAGAAATAAACTCCTCAGATTTTTAAAAATCCCAAAAAAGCAAATTTTCAAAATATAAAAACTAAAAAAAATGTTTTAACAAAAAATTATTTAATAATCTATTTTTTTTTGTAATCTATTCATCACACAGTTTACTGGTGTAAGGAAAATTAGAGTTTCAATGAATTGGGGCGATGGTTTAGGGGCAATAAATTTTGATAAAAAAAAATATTTATGTAATTTTGTAGTTTTTTTTTAAATCTTGACGTCTACATTTTAATATAATATTACCCTCAGGAAAAACAACAGGATGTCAGTAAATTGACGCAAAAGTTTAGAGGACTACCTACCACCTTTAAAATTAGTATGTATTTTTTTTTTTGTATATTTGAATAAAATATTACACTCTGTCTATCTGTGTTTGTCTGCCGACAGCAACAAACTTGCATATACTCTAATTTGCCTTTGTGGACTAACAGTGATTTATGGACTTTAACCCCAACCCGGCTGCAAAAAATTAAATTGGTATTATTTTTAAATAAATAAAGATTAAACATTTTCTTATACAAGATTGAAAGTCAAAATGTAAAATTGTAAAAAATTATTGAATAAATTTAATGACAAAATGGTAGACAAATAATGAGCCATAATGACAATGAGTATAATGAGCCAATTCATATAGATCTTACCTATTGCATATCTATATAACATATTTTCAGTATGTCAGCTCAAAAGCTTGAAAATGAAATTCAACACGACATTCAAATCAACTTGAGTTTGACAGTTTTTGAAATATTTTACGCAGTGTTAAAAAGTAAAGTAAATTAAAGAAATGAATCCAATTAAAAAAAAGTGTTGTTGGAATATATTGAAAATTATAAAAATTATTTTGAAATACTTCTTACAGTATTTGTGAAAAAAGGGAAAAATCAAATCAAATTAGAAAAAAAAAAATAAAAAAAAATATTAATTCCCAAAGGTATGGAAATGAAATGATGCAACGAAATATAGAAATTTTCAATTATCCCCAATTTATTAAATATTTCTAGCATTTTCTTTGTTCTTCATTACCCCATATAATCCTTTTTGCCATTTTATATAAAAAAAATTATTTGCATATTTAAAAACAAACTGTTATACATTGTATGATCACTTATCAGATATGATATAAAAAAAAAATAAACACGAAAATGATAGATAAAAGTATTACTCGGTTGTGTTGTGAAGTTTTTAAAGAGCGGTTTTACGCTCAAATTTCAATTCAATTACAAAATATTTATTGATTGGCTTCAGTAAAGCTGGCTTTAAGTCAATCTGCGTTTGTAAGAGCTCGAAATAGGCTTCAAGTAAGCTGACATATAAATACGGTATATTTTATTAGACTATGATTAATTATATTATTCTATATTTATTATTTGAATCAGTACTCAATTGAGTTGTTTAAAAATATTAAAATTTTATGAATATTTTATATTTGCAATCAAAATAATACAAAAAAAAACGATCATAAAGTTTTTATATACAATAATTGTAAAACTTATCGTCTCATATAATATTTGCACAAATAAATAAATAAACGTGATGTTTTGACAATTTTTTTTTTCGTGTAACGACAAATTTTGGACGAATCGATCCATTAATTATTTCAGTTATTTAATTTATTATTGAATAATTTTTTGTAGATGAGTGTGTGATGAGCAATTTTGCGCTTAATATTTTGAGCATTGCACAATTTATTTAAGTGGTTACCACCTAATAAATACAGTAATTGATAAATTAAGGACACTAGATTTTTGTTTTAAAATTATATCATCAATCTTTAAGATATAAATTTGGTTTGTTTTTAAATTGCATGACAAATCTAGTTAGTGTCTTTTTTGTATTATTTAAAAACGTTTCATGCAGAGTCAGTACTCAGTAGTAATACTTTAAAAATATCAAGTTCAGTAAAATATACTTAAAAAATGTACATATATTACTTAGAATTGTGATTAAGATTGATATAATATTAAACACGAACATTTCATACAATAGATCGATTGAAGTGAAATAAATGCATATCTGATTATAAGAATTTTGTCACATCAGATTGGAATATTATAACCACAAATAATATTCTAAGTGGGTAGAAAATTCAGGGGTGGAAGCACGTAACTTGTTACAAACGCTTTTTTTTTTTGTAACAAAACACCAGCGTCACAAAATTTTTTTGGCAGCATGTACTTTGAAACGCTACTTTGGGATTGAAACAAAAAAAATTTATGAAGCATTTTTGCAAATTTTTTTTTTTAACACACTTTAACTGTTTATACCGGAAATTTTCATTTGTGAAGCTTAGTAAAATTGGGCGTTTCAAATGTTACGTGCTGCTAAAAGTAGCGAAACAAAATAAATGTGGCGAAACAAAATTAAAATTGGCGAAACAATTTTACGTGCTACCGTTTTTCAAAAATAGCGTGACAACATGTTTGTAACAAGTTACGTGCTGCCATCCCAGATTCATGTTCTTTCCATGAAAATAAAATATAATTTTAGAAAAAGAAATCCTATATGTTAGTACAAAATCAATTTTAATATTTTATCAAAACTAAATTTTATGGACCAATTTATAATTTAATTTCATATATTTTTCCAACTTGGTTGTAATTAAAAAAAGTAAAAAATCCGAACAATGGTATTACGAAGGTCAAATTAAGCTGCAATAGATGTAGTTTTTCCACATTTAATATAGTTACAGTTCATATACCAAAAATACAAATTTATTATGACTAATTATTATTAGTATTATTTTTTATTGAATATAATTTAAATTATACCATTATACACAATAGTGATTTACAATTTTGATTTAATTTGAAATTACAATTTTTGATTTATAAAATTACAATTTTGGTTGTGTTTTGTTTTTTTACTTATAATTTACATACAAAATCAAAATCTTTTATTATTATTTTAACCAAGGCTAATATGCCAAAACTCTGTGTAAAACAGTTAGAATGTTCATTCCATACTACTGGCAATAGTATATAATAAAAATTTAAATAATAAAAATTTTTTGATACCAAAACAGAATTAAAGATAATTTGTTATTACTGCACTGATGAGTGAAAATATTCAGAAATTAAAATTACTCATAAATTATAATTATCGTGAGTACGTGCCATAATAATGCATTGCTCAGTTCCTAATTAATTAATTTACAAAAAAAAACTTTTATTTTTTCTTTAATATAAAATTTTTATCTAAAAACTTTTTAATTACCCCAACATATAAATATTACTCAGACAATAATTGATCCTAGCCGCCTTTACAAAATAAATTAATTTACAATATGTGCATATATAATTAAATTAATTTTTAAACCAGATTTTGAAAAAACATTTCAATAGTTTCTCTTCACCATCATTATATATGTATATATGTATACATATATATATAATTTTTATATATAATGAAGAAATAAATTGTATTTATCATATTTAAATATTTTAAAAAATTAAAAATTTATGAGAATTTAAAAAATAAATATGAGAACAGAGATTTGTACAGATTTACAAAAAAAAACCATTATAGTAATTTTTTATTTAAATTTTTTTTTTTTTTTATAAAAAAAATATAAAAATAAAGTGAAATTAAAATATTTGCTTTTTGTTATTTTTTTTTTACAAAAAATTGAAGTATTTACAAATGTTTTTTTTAATATAGAAACAATCTATAGAACCACAAAATGAAATTAAGCTCATTGAGAATAAGTTCAAATAATTATCTTGAATTTTGATATCAGTTTACTTTATTTTATTGTGTACTTACATAAGTTACATTATATATATAAGGTATACGTATAAAAAGGAGATGGCGTCATTAATTTCACTGTTCTGCTAGAAAATAATAATAATAATGTACTTTAAAGATATACAGGGTGGTATAAGATTTAATTTTGATTTTTTTGTAAAAAAAAAAAAATATGTTATCAACAACAGAATAAATATTAGGTAGAGACAAAAACTTGCTAATTATAATAATTTAGAATAAGTATTAGGGACAAGCATTGCTACTTAAGAGAATTACATTTAAGATTCAAGATTATAAAATCTCAATTTCAAAAACCAAAACAATAAAATTTGACATAGTGAAAATGTAACAAAAACTCTAATTTTGAAATAAAAAGTACGCAAACATTTTTCTTACAAAATTTTTAAATGCTTTTAACAATAACGGTTTTAAAATAAAAAAATTTTTCTGTGAGTGAAATTTTTAAAATTCAAATTTTATTTTTAATAATTTCAATTACACTCACACAATTTCAATTAACGTATTTTTTTGGTAAAACATAGTTACGCAAAAAAACAAGAAAACTCAAATTTTTTGTTTAACTTCATGAAATTTCATAAAATTTTATGAATTTTTTTGTATACGAACAAAACAAACATTTTAAATTTGTAACTGTGAAAAAAGCATTACAATTGAAGTACGATTCTAAATCATGTAAAATAAAGATATAACGCAATTGAGCGAAACAAAATATTGCAAATAACTTGACAAAACACTTGTTTTGAAAAAACGCATTTTTGTGAAAAAGGGTAAATATAAAATATTTACTTTGCAAAACATCTATTTAGCAAATTTTAAAATAATATCAAATAACATAAATAACATATATATATATTCATATAAATATTCTGTAAAAGGCGTATTATAACTCTGATTTCGTAACAAACTCTAAAATTCCTTTAAATTCGGAATCTGCCATATACATAAATGTGTGGGTTCCAATTATGAATAAAAAAAAATATGTCGCGGCCACGCAAGTAAAATATTTTTTTCAACCCTGTTTTTGCCTATTTTGTACTTGAGTAAAAACTATGATACAGTAAAATATACCACTATTATTGTTGATAACACAAACAACAAATTTTCAACAGTATCAACACATTAATTTACAGTCTTTGATAAATTTGATAAATGAGTATTTTTGAACTGCAAATTTGTTAAGTTAGAAATTTACTATGTGATTTGTTGCATTGTGAGTTTGTTGGTAACTGCGTTTAAGCGCCCACATTTGTTTACATTATTTTGTCTTGATACAATTTCGAGCCGATTGTATTAAATACAAATATTAAGTCACGCAGTGAAATTTCTGTTAAAATGATTTTTGTGTTCAATAAATTGAAGAAAAATCGATAGAAATATCGGAACCATTTTTCACAATCGATTTTAATTATTAATCTTTTGAATCAGAGAGATATTTGAAAAGAGACGTAGCGAAAATAAATATTTTTTCTTTATTTTCAATTATAAATTTCAATTTAAAATTTCACCCCCATGTATATAATTATACAAATACATTTATCCCATTCACCAAATTACAGAATTTCTTCTTTTCCTTACCAGAATCAAATTCAAATTAATTTTTTTTTTTTTTAATAAATTATTATGTATGCGGTTGTTGTCTATGATAAATCAATAAAAAAAATGATATAGTGTTAACAACGCTTCTATATTTAAAAAGCCCCGAAACTAATTTTTGCTTCGTCGAAAAAAGATTTTATTTGTATGAACATCTTCGTAAATCTTCGTTTTTCCCCGAAACTAATTTTTTATTTGTATGGAAAATCTTCGTAAATCTTTCTTTTTCCATACAAATAAAATTTTTTTTTAACGAAGTAAAAATTAGTTTCGGTGGTTACGTATAAATTGGTATTGTGAAAAATGAGTTTTCATTAATTTTCTTAGAATTTCAATGAGCGGACGAATAATAGTATAAAATTAGGTCGTTACTGTTCCAATTACGAAAAAAAGAGCAAAAGAAATATTGTCTGGGTTACTACTATACTTTACGAAAAATAGTACTTTGAAGTAATTAACAGTAGTTTGTAATGTAATATGAAACAAAGTAGAAAATTCTGTAACGTAAACATTGAATATTAAAAATGAACGAATTTAAATTAACTTCAAATCACTTAGAACCGACATTTTAAAATATCAAATAATTCTTTAGTACTATTGTACAAATTAAACAAGAATATTTGATTTTTAATCATTTTAAAATAAAAACTAAATTTCACTGATCAACCCTGTATAATAATAAACTAAATTGTGGTCGGTATTAAGCTCTTCTTTTAAAACGCGTTAAAGCAAATTAAGACTATATAAAAAAAAAATGAATTGAAATAAAAAATTTGCATAATTTTTGTAAGAGTTCTAAAATCGAATAAGTGACATCAGACACAAAAACAACAATAACAAAAAAGCTTTTCAAAATGTGTGAATACCAGCAGTCTAGCAATTCATGTTAATTTTTGTTATTATTATTACACTGAAATATGAAACAATCTACAATATGGAAATGTTCTAAAAGATACGTTTTTAATCTCAAATATTACAAAAAAAAAAAAAAACAACACAAAAACACCGCTCAAAGCATTCAGTATAGAGAATAATAGCCAGAGGCTAAGATTTCTATCATTCTTTTTTTTTTTGTTATTTTTTTCTAAGGTGGTGGTAGGTAACTATGACACAATTTTGCTTTGTGAAGGTTTGTTTTCATATTGCTTGCTTATAATGTCAATTCTAGTGAATGATATCGCAAATTTTTAAATGAATTATTTTTATTGTTGTTTTAAAAATGTTTTATTATTATTGTTATTATTTGTAAACCTGGGTTAATCTTTTTTTTTTTTTTTTTTTTTTAAATATAATAAATTAAAATAAATAATAAGAAAAATTGATATGTTGACATTGAAATTCAGTTCTCACTTTATTATTATAAAATTATTTTTAATTAAATTACAAGGGTTTTTTTTAAGAGTCAAGATAAGATGGTGCAAAAGTAACTTGTCGCTTTAAAAATTAATTATTTAAAGGTACTCATGTACAGTATAGACTATTTAGCATGCATGTACAGTACAGAGCATGTATATGCGAACTGATAGTATGTGGTGTTGATTGTCGGTTGTGTATACCAGTTCAGACATTTTTGTACTGAATAAAAAAATATATCAGGCCAAAATGCATATGGTGAGATGAGAATAAACATGCGCAGTTTAAAATGAGCATGCATGCATACATGTGTGGTGCCTATGGGGGCCTTAATTAAAATATTATAAATTCTAAAGTCAATTTATAAAATGCAAAATAATATAAAGTACATTCAATCATTCAATAATATGTGATTACAATCCATCACAATCAAAATCAATCCAAAATGTTCAGAAAAACGGTAGCCAATCAAAAATCTGTTCAAAAAATATCATTTCCAATCCATTTTTCCTATTAAACAATTTTTTGTGATTGAAAGTGATTGCTGTTGTCTTATCAACTATATAAACTTTCAAAAATTGTTTATTTGGAGATAAACAAAAATTTGAAATTGAAAATTGTTTGTCTAAAATTAGTTTTTGTATATTATAAAAAAACAACACTGCTCAAGATTGACAAGTCCAACACAGACTCATGATAGTCATAAGCTTATTCATCTTCTATTTGAATGCAATGTCATAGCTGACGAAAGATACAAATGTTTACAGGTATATAAATCACCTGATTCGGTAATTGATTCTGAACAATTGTGAGGTATATTAGGTTTGTCAAGGGACCTCTTGCATAGCACTCCCCATTATATATAAAAAAAAATTATAAAGACAGAGGTTTTACTCAGTGCCAGTAAAATATAAGAGAAAATATTTTATCTTATATATGGCCTTCATTGAAAATAATACGGTTGGAGACGCTATTGAGAAAGTATAATTTTTATTTTATAGTACTTCGCATTGATTTTATTTAAGTTTACCATTCCTATCACACATCAATAATTTCATCATACTTGTCAATATATTATATAATATATTTAATATATTAATTATTAATAACAATAAATAATTCAATATAATATTGTCAATATATATTGATGAGGAATTAATTGATGTTAGTTCTATTCTACAATGTTTTAGTGTCAAAATCAGCTGAGTTAAAAAAATTACCTTTTTTGGGAATGTTTAGATAATGTTATAATGTTAATTTATAATGTAATTCTAAAAATAACAATTTTTATATTAATTTTAATAATTATAGCAATTATTGTAATAAAACAATTATTAATATATATTATTAAAAGGTGAACAAAAATAATTTGTTGTTTTTATACAAAACATTTACTTTCAAAATTCAATTTGAATTGAAGTCAAAAACATTTGTCCAGAATTTATATTTTCAATGTCATTCATATATGTTCGAAATTATTAATATATTCAGAACACTTCTACAATATGTCATTGCAAAATGTCAAAAAATTAATATAAAAATTGATGAGTTCAACATTGATGTGTAACAGTTATATGAACAATTAAATTGATGAGAACATTGATGTCATATAAAATCCTTAGGCCTTTCAAATTTTTAAATAAATAAATATTAATCCGCAGCCAATGTGGGTAAAAAGAGTAACAGAGTTTAAAAACTGATCCCAACAGAAATGTAATTAAGATTGTTGGAAAATCAACATATTTATTTATATAGAAAAATTATTTTTAAACCACTATGTGTTTATAGTTTCAATGAAAATGGAAATTGTAAACTAGGAAATTCACTTAAAGAGTCTCTGACTCTCCCCTTCTAATTATTGTAAATAAATAGATTTTTCATGGTTCGATTTCAATAATAATTTTGTTTATATTATCGAATTATGACGGTTTAATTTCTTATTTTATTTATATTTTCTTTTCAAAATTTTGCAAATAAACTACATTTATATGTTTGCTAGATATAATAATGATAATAATAATAGACAACAATAATAATAAATAAAAATAATAAATTTATTTCATTCATTAATTTCAATTTTAAATTTTTTTATTTGTTGAAATTTAGAGATATTTTCAATTTATCAATGATAAAAATAAAATGTGTGCATAAAATATAGTGTGAATAATAAAAAAATAGAATTGAATTTTTAAATGTCAAAATGATTGAATATGATTAAGGGTCCATAAAATTATTTTAGAGATAAAATTTGAAAAAAAAAAAAAATTATTTCTAATTTTTTTGGAGATTCTGGAAACCAAAAATATATGCTGTACTTCTAATAACGCAGACAATATTGGTTTGTTTGGATGTGAAAATTTTTGTAAATATTCTAAACAGAGAGAATTGAGTTAATGTAAATTCTTGTTTTGAAAAGAAAAAAGTATGCAAACAAATGGTTTTATCATAGGCCCAAATATACGGCCAAACATGTTCGTCGAACTCATTCGTTTCGTCTGTAATGGTGTTTTCATGTTCCACGAACATATTAATAGCATTTTGTGTTCGGCGAATATGTTCGTGCATCTATGGTAATGTTTGGTATTAAACACCACTGTCTAAATAACAAATGTTTAGAAGCGATATACAATTATGTTTTAAGTATTTTTTTTTTTTGCAATTTCAGTAAATAAAATGACCTAAATGACAGTATGTATATATACAAAATAATAGTATATAATTTTATATTTTGAATAGGTTATTTATTTTATTTTTATTTATAACTATTTGTACAACATCTGTCTGTCTTAAATTTATGTCAAATATTTCAATATTATGATGTAATTATTTAAAAAAAAAAAATAAATCTCATTGAATAAAAAATGCAATTTGTTTTTTTTTTTTGTAAATTTGTAATTTTCAAAAATAGTTCACGTAATTTCAATGTAAACAACAACAATTCATAAACAATATTTAGCCCCCACATCATTGAATGCCTATGAGTATTGATGAAACCCTTCATATATAATTGACAATTTAATGACACCTACACAATTATTTTTATTATTTTAACTGTAATGTTTGCATACCTATCTCTTTCTCTCTCTATATGTATCTGTTTATCTTATGGTTTAAATTATTTGCTCAAAGTCTTGTTGTTAAAAACACAAATTATAAAAGGTTACCAAAAAAAAAAGAAAAAGAAAAAAAAAACAGTGAATTTTCTCAATGTGATGATATCATACGATCATTTAACTGAATTCAATTCAATTTAATTATTTTTTTTTTGTTTTTTTTTTTTTTTTATTAATTGAATTTATGAATAATTTTTGTTTTTAAATAAATTTCAAATATTTTTTTTTTTTGTTTAATTTAATGATAATATGATTCAATGAAAATTTGCTGGTTATTGAATTAAAAAGGTGAAATTAATAATAATTTTTATTTTAAATGAGTATTTAAGAGAGAATGTCGGTTATAATAATTATTATTAATAACTATTTGAACAATTTAAAATTATTATTATATTGTTTTATGATTTTTGTTTATATTTGTGAAAGGTAAATATGTAGTTTTTTTTTTTTTTTTTTGGAGAAATGTTGATGAATATTTCTTAAAATAACTCTGACTTAGTAAATTAAATTTGTGTCTTAGACTATGATTAAAACTAGAATTAAGTCATAATTATTTAATTAAAATGACTCTTGATAAGCATAATATATTGAAGTCATTGTTAAAGCATCGTTTACACGTAAGAAAAAATGTAAGATTAACTGTGTTCAAATAGATAGTATTCATAATCGGTATTAATTGTACATTCACATTGGTAAATAATAAACATTTTACAGCTATCTTAAGACCTCTAGTATGTGATCGTAAAGTAGCATGTAGACTATCATTTCAGTTTTATCATTTAACACTATTACACCATCATTTTAAATGACAGTTGCGTCTGAAATGATAAATCAAATGATAGTCTGTATGCTACTTAATACCACTGCTGTTTCAATTAATATCACTGCTATTTCAATCACATTTGACATTTAAAAATTGACATTTTGTTTGGAAAATAAATAATTGAACAAAACAAAAATTTTTAATCTGTTGATTTTAATATGAATCTTATCTTAATTATTAAAATGTGATATAGTTTTATTATAAACAATTTTAATTAACATATTTTTGTTTATTTTTATAATACAATTTAAATAAAACTTAAAATATTTTTATTTACATTTTCTGATTTTAATAACGTTCATTTTTATTTTGATAACTTCGAAAATTAGAGCTCGTTCAGAAATTTTAAAATGTAGGTTCAGAAAAATAAAATTCAATCTCTATTTGATTAAATCATTTTAAATTTAAACCAAATGCAGTCTCACGATAGTACTGATGCATATACCTTCATACATATACGGTCCTAGATTTAATAATATAAATTATGAAGACAATCTGTATTTACAATCTATATTTTTTTGTTGTGTAGAGTTTGTCTTGGAGTTGTACATCCGATGATGAAACACAACATATTTAATTAATTTAACCTTAAAATATTTTCTGGTAAAATTGTTTTGAATCTCTTAGTTCTGATCATGTTCATAAACGTTTGGGTTAGATTATTTGATTGTTCTATTGTTATGGTTGTTGAAAAATGTAAAAACATAACCTAAAAATAAATAATTAAATTACTTACAAATGTGTTTTTCAATTTGTATATCCAATTAGAGTATTTCTAAATATTTATTTATATAAATATTATAATATATGAAAGGGAAAATGACCTGAAGTTGTCCTGCACATTTATTTGCATGTCCGCTGATCAATAAATAAATAAATAAACTGTTAAAAAATCTAATGAAAAATATAAGAATCTCTATTTTTTTTCATTTCATTAAATCTAATGTCAAATTTAGATTTAATATTCAGTTTTGTCTAACATGTAAATGGTATCTAACCATTTGCTAACTATAAATTAATATTAGAAAACACTGATTCAAGACTTTCCAATATTTTTGACAAACAAATTAATTTGTCAATTCCAAACATCGAACTATTTCATAACTTTAATTTTTATAGATCTCATCTAATTTAAACAAAAATTAAATTAATTTTAATTTTAGATCAATCTTGAAAATGCTATATTCGAAAATATAAAATATAAAATATATTCAATTTTATAAATTAAAAAATTACATTAAAGAAAAAAAATACATTTAAATTCGAATTCTTTTAAAATCATTGCACCTTTTCATTTTATACAATATTCAAATTTTGTAAATTTTGCTTTTAAATTAAATTTGTATCTAAATTTTTTTTTTATTACAATTTAAATCTCATTTCTAAACTGATGTATTTTATTTGATAGTAAATTGGCATTAGATAATGTCAATTTCACTTTTATTTTTGTTTTTATTTATTTAATTAAATTATATTTTTTTTCACTTTCTCAAAATCATTGATGCACTTTTTATTATTTGAATAATTTAAAAATAAATGGCATCACAAAATTAAAGTGAATAAATAAAAAAAAAAAAAAAAAAAAACACACAATTAAGTATTTTATTTGTTGAACACGTCAACTCTAAAAAAATTTTATTCGTATAAATTGAATAAAATTTGATTGACCATTATGTTACGAGCAATTTTGTGGAGTAGACTGAGTTTTTTTAGTATTTGTACCAACACATATCCAAATATTTGGATAAATTGTAATTTATATAGTATTACATAATAATATTAAAAATTTGGATTTACTTTGAAGTAAAGAGAATTTTGGCACACATATAATATGAATGGAATCCATATAGGATCATATAGGACCTATAGGATTCATTGAAGTTGAATTTCCGTGTTGGAAATTTGCAGCAATGTAGCATTTTCCAAAATGTGCATCAAAAGTTCTTGAAACTATTCCAAAATGTTTAAAATACGTAGTGGAAATTTAAAATAAGAACAATAGATACCAGAATTATGAAGATCTGACAATATTAATTTTCATTTAAAACGAAGAGTAAATTTATGCAGATTAACAAAAGAATGCAGAAGATAAACAAAAAGTAAAATTATTACCAACTTATATTACAAAAAACACAAAATCATAATTTAAACGTCAAAATGTATGTGTGTATTTATGTTGTCAAAATGTTATTTCAAAATGTAGCAAAAGTTTTGTAATATTATGTTTTACAATGAAGTGATTATAAAAGCTTTAAACGGTAGTAGAACTGTATTTAAACTACATTTTGGAAGTCATCACAGTTAATCGTATCAAATCGAAACAATAAAGATAGTTATACTATTTTCTCTAATAAACAGTCCTATACTTCAGTTTTTATCGACTTGGATTCCACAAGAAAATATATTTTTAAGATTGAAATCAATTGTTTATCACTCTCTTTATACAGAAATACAATATTTTTTTTTTTTTGCCAAAACAAAATCTTAAATAAAATATACTGTGAGAAGTTGTGACATGTTTGTTAAAATAAAAATTTAGAAAACACAGTAATGAGTAAATTCTGTGATGCATCAACATCACACATAAAAGGAATTCATAATGAAAAATAGTATGGGTATTTACGAAAGGGTGTAGATTGAAGTTGTATTGCCATTGTAAAATTTTAATATGAAAAAATATTCTACAAGGCTTTTAAATTTATACAAGAATCAATCCAATTGTACTTTTAGTATTGTAATTTAGTTGCCATTGTATACTTTTTAAGTTTGACATTTGTAAAGTCAATTCATACATATATTAATAGGAAAATGGCTGTATATATATAAGAACGGAGTTTATGTTTTAAATCAAAAAATTTGAATTAAAAAAAAAAATGTTAATTGAAAAATCCTGTCACAATTCTACATCTAGTACAACATCAAAAGTACATGGGTGTGTTCACGAAGTCGTTGTACAAATTATTATAGATCTACACCTACTATACACTTCTAGTAATTTTTCAAATTGCTAATCATTTAAATTTTATTTTAATAAAATTGATTTGTACTTTGTAGTTGTGATTAATACTATTCTAAAATTATAATTATTTAATGCATTAGAAAATTAGGTTTTTACATCATGCAATTTTATGATGCATCATGCTGATGCATTTCCGAATTTACCAAATGTTATATTAAAATAATTTTCTGTATTATTAACAACATCAAATATTTTAAAAATACGTGTACATCACAACGGTACATAATTTTAACTAAATAATTTTAAAATTTCATATTCTCTGTTTACATTCATACATGCATTAATTACGTACAATATTCTGTTTTCTAATTTGTTTTTTTATTCGAAATAAAAATTATTATTTTATTTTAATTTGTTATATTTTTCTTTTATTAAATAATTTGAAAATTTAATATTTTCCTTTCACATTCATTCAAATGAATTGCATACAACATTCAGCATTGATTTCTTCAATATATGGTCACTCTATTCAAATAATTTTTTGTTACATTTCTATTATTTTGTATGTACACGAATTATTACAAATAAAAATTAATTCTTAAAGGTCATTTGAAAATGTCAAAATAAGCTAAAAATGTCATTATTTTCCATTATCGAATCGAATATTATTTATTAATGAGAAAATTAACCTATCGTTTTGACTTTTTGGTATTGTATGAGGCGCTCATCAAAAACATTAACACGAAATTCATTTCTAATTGTCAAAAATTAATGCAAAATTAGATGCCGGTTTTTTTTTTTTGTTATCTTAAAATAATCAGGCGCCACTTTACTCTTCTTCCTTCTATTTTGGGTAGAAAGAAAACTTAAACTACATTGAAATTAATAGAAATGAGAAGAAGAAAAATAAAAACAAATTTTTGACAAAACTTGCGTAAAAAAAGCTTATTTTATTCTCTCATTCAACAACTCTCACTTTTTTTTTATTATATTAGAATTTTTATTTATTTATTTTTTTTTCTATATTCACCGTAATTTTAATAACAGTCAAATTTTTCGATATTTTTTAGTTTCGAAATGGTCGTCGTTGAGTTTGGTTGTTTGATTGCGTGTTGTTTTTATTGTTTTTATTTTTAATTTTCTAAACAAAAAAAAATTTTTTTTTATTATTTATTTGCGAATTAAATGCTTTTAAAGTATATATCTTTTATATTACATATGTGATAAGAAAATTATTAACTTTTATTATTTAATATAATCATAATAAGAATCTAAATTTTTTTTTGTACGTTTCGTGTTTGTTAAAATTAAAAGTTATTGAGAATAACAAAATAATAAGAAAAAAGGAAAAATTAAAAATTTATAATTAATGAAAGTAAAAGTGTTGCAAATAAATTATTAAAAAAAAAACAAAAAGAATTAATTAAAGTGATTAAAAAAAAATAGGAAAATAAAAATAGAAAAAAAGGAAAATAAAAATTAAATAATATCGGTAAAAATTGAGTTAGTATTAGTGGAGAGTAACGTGTCAAAAAAAAAAAAAAATAAAAAATAAATTGAAATTCAATTGAATAAAAATTAAAAATATTTTAATTTGAAAAATCCAATTTTGAAAATATTCAATTAAACCAATCAAAAATAATTAAAAAATAAATCTTGAAATTATCAAAATATAAAATTAAAATAATAATAATTGTGGGAAAAATTTGAATTAATTTAGATTTTCGAAGAATGCAAATTCGAAAAGAAGGATTTTCTAAAACAAATATTTATGCCTTCATAAAAATTATTCATCACAATATAATGGATTAGTCTGCTTTTAATTGTTTATAGTTGGGACTATAATACTACTAGTCCGATACTATATAGTAGTCCGGTTTTTTAAATACCAGTTGAAGTTTAAAAACTACTTTTGAATTAAGAATGTTTCAAATTTTATTTGAACATTTATTTAATTCATAATTTTGCATTACTTCACTTTACTTTGCATTACTTTACTTTTACTTTGCAATATACTTTGTATAAAAATTTATTAATTTAGGTACATTAACTTTTTCTTGCATAATTTCTATTTTATTTTAACGTTATAAAAGCGTACGCTATGCGTATAATTTCATCGAAATCATTTGTATCAATCACCCCGATAGGACGTGAAGAAACTGTAACTCATTACGACTTCTGTTTTAAGATCTATTCACTCACACAAATCTTCTTATTTAAATCAAACAAGTCAATTCAATTTTCTAATGCTGAACCATAGTTAAATCAAACAAATCAATCGTTTGAAAAAAATAATAGCCTAAATTTGAATTTATTACATACATACAAAATTTTTATGAATTTGACAATATGCATACAAAATGTATACACATACAAAATTTTGTATTTTAATTTACATGCATACAAAATTTATATGAATTTGACAATACACATTCAAAATGTATATAAATATTAATTTACATAATAAAATTTCATTAGATAATTTTCATTTAATTATGACATAAATAAGTAGAATTGAATTAATTATTAATTTATGTCATACAAAAGCAAAATACAATTTACACAAACAAATTAGAAAAAAAAAATAGATCAAATGTCATTCAAAGGTCGGACTTCAATTATCAATTTTATTTAATGCTGTCATCAATGTCAATACACACTTATTTCAATGTTGTGACATTGATATTATTTTTCAAAATAAAATTTAATCAAATTTCAAACATGCCGGTTAATTTATTCTTAAAACTGATACATACAAAATTCAACGTCACTTCTCTCAGTTCAATAACCGGCATTTTCAAATGTCATTTAACATATGTAAATATTGAGAATAATGTCAAAATTATCTGACAATATTTACTAATTAAAAAACGTTGTCAAAAACTGATTAAAATTTTTTTTTTTAATTTGTCGATATGACGAAGTGTACAGAAATTTGATGAAATGAATTTGGCAAACGATTAATATTCTTAGCTTAAATATTCAATGCCCTAAAAATTGGAAATTGGAAAAAAAAGTAGAATAAATAATCTACACACTATTGTTGTAATTATTATTTTTATTTTCCTTTTGAATTGTTTTGGTGCCACCAAATATATCAAAAGTGCTTTCAGTGCAATTTTTTTTTTTGTTGTTCTTATTTTTATAAGTTTTTAATTGTGTTGCAATAATCTAAAAATAGAAATTTTTTATTTTAAAAGAAAATTTTAAAATATTTTTTTATTTTAGAAGAACACACAACAAATTTAAAAAAAAAAATATTGCAAATTTTCGATAAAGAAAAATTTCTATTTTTTTTGTTGTTTTTTGTTTTTAAGGAAGCCACACACTATTAAATAGAAGTGATTATAAAACTAGTTCAAAACCCGGTAATCAAATTAATTTTTGATTTTTCTCTTCTGGTTGTTGTTTTTGTTTCTAATATTCATTCTCGATATTGCCGTCGTCAACATTGTTGTTAACTAGTAATGTTATTGATAAGAATGATGTCATATGAGTTTTTTATGTTTTGACTTTGAGTACTCGATTAATTTTTGATTAGATTATTAAAGAGGCTCTATCAATTTATTAAATCAGTGCTTTGTAACATTTTTTTTTTTAAATTAATTGGCACTATTAAATATTTGGAATGTTTTATAAATAAATATGATAATAATTTCAGTACTGTAGAGAGTACGAACAGCTAATTATATCTAATTTATTGACGTGAACATAAAAAGAGAAACAAATATTTTATAAATGAAATTTATGTGAATGAAAATGAAACAAATTTATACAAGAAATACACATATGTAAGTGATGAGAATTCACTATTTAGAAAATTTTCATAATTTAGAATGACAACGTTTTTTAGTTTGTAAACATTATCATGTAATTTGGACATTTCTCAATATCTATGTTAAATGACATTTGAAAATGCCGGTTATACGAGCAATTTATTCCAGACGTTAGATTTATGTGTTATGCTTTGTTGAACATAAACTGAATTAATCCTTTTACTACCTACATAAGTATGTGCTTTATAAGGGAAAGAAATTATACCGTAGCTCTGTGCATTTTATTTATATTTATTCAACATAGTAAGAGATTACCATCAAAATAATTTTTAATGCATTAAAATTCGGTAGTGATAGAACTTGAAGCCTGATAAAATTCAGTTTAATTAAAAATTTTATTAATCGATTATTAGATTCGAATTAGCTAATTTCACTAAATTTTGAATAATAATCACTTAATCAATCCCAAATATTACTTATAATAGTCAGCAAAGTCTAGTGTCAAACGAATCGTGTAAAACGAGCATAAACGAACAAAATGTAAACAAAATTTTATTGGCTAGACTGAAATTTAATCAAATAATCAGATTTTGATGTCCCTATATAAGTCTTTAGGTACATAGTTACAAAAACTTATTAGTTGATATTATTATATCTAACAGTATTATAAAAAATATTCTCATCTTAAATTGGCATTATATTATTTTTATTTAACCCCAGTACTTACTTAACAACAAAACTATATGTAAACAATTTTATTCATTTTTGCTCTCACTTTTGAATTTATTTAAAAAAAAATTATTAAAACGTAAAAATATTTTTTAATGCGATATGTCAAAAATTTACCTAGGTTTTAGAGAACTGAATTATTAAAGAAGAAATAATAAATACTATACATGTACATGCATGCTCACTTTAAAGCTTATTGAGAAACTTTATTAATATATTTTTTTTTGTAAGGGGAAAAAATTAATGTTGTACACTTAGCTATATATTTTATTATACTAAGTCTAGCGATTAGTAGACTTCGTTCAAATTAAATTTATTACAACTAATTGTAATTGCCATTTGTAATTATTATTTAATGTTATTATTTTTGTTTATAATGTAATGATTTGGAAATATAAATTTAAAAATAGTGTTAAGTAACAGTTAATTTAATTCATCAACACTTTTCAATATATTTTCTATACAATTTTATTGCTTATAATATCTAACAGTATTTTTTTTTTGATTGAAATGAATTCAAGGGCTATTTATTATCTTTAAAGTGGAAATGATAAGATAAATTAAATCTATATTATGGTGTATTAAATTTATTTACATATATATTTTGATATTTGAAGTACCGTTGATTTATTTTATTTTTTTATTACACACAAGAATTTTTGTATGATTGTTACAAAACACTTAAGGTAAAGGTTATTACCTGTCAAGTTGAATGTTTTTTGTTGGGAATTTCCAAATTTTGTGAATAAATTTATATAGATACAAAAATTAACGGTTCTTTTTTTGTTTTATAGAAATTAATGAGATAAAATTGCATGTCTGCATTTCAATTTTTATAAACGGAATAATGAAAGCAAAGGTTGTGAGTGTGTGTAACCTGTCAATTTAATTTTTTTTGTGAAATATGGAAATTTTGTAAATAAATTGATAGATACAAAATTAACGGTTCTTTTTTTGTTTCATAGAAATTAATGGGATAATATTATTAAAATTGCACTCATGTATGCATTTCAAGTTTTATTAACTGAATAATGAAAGCAAATAACCTGTCAATTTAATCTTTTTTTTTAAATTTGAAAATTTTTGATAGATACAAAATTAACGGTTCTTTTTTTGTTTCATAGAAATTAATGGGATAATATTAATTATGTACGTATTCATGAGTGCATTTCAATTTTTTTTTTTATTTGCTTTTACAGGAAGCTGAAGATTAAGAGTTTCTAAATAAAATTAAAAAAAACTAAATTTTTGGAAATCTCTTTCCATAAATATGTGACCTCTTTATTTTCGTTCTTGTATATTAATAAATTTTAAATGTTTTATTTTGGGAATTTCGAAAATTAATCAATTGATAAACTATCAAAATAAGTATTTATAAGTTATCTATATGTTAAAAATAAATTTAGAACCGACTTCAAGCGATTTATAAAATCATAGTGGATTATTAGAATTTAAAAGTTCTAGTGAAATTTTAAAAATAGAAATAAAAGGCACGGTTAAGTGCTAATTTTTTTCCCAGAAGCAATTGGAATAGCCACTTATCATAAGTAAAGTAAATTTTAATTATTTTTTTTTAATTAGAGAATTTATCCATTGAATCGAAATATCAAAACACAATTGAAAGTAAAGTGTTTTTGCATACAGCATGCTTTGGTTTTTAACTTCACATATTATTACATTAGGATGATCTGACCTGTTCTGATTTGATCTGTTAAATTTTCTAAAAATTCCCAAAAAAATATATACCTTCAATAAATTATTTTATTTTCATATTCCAATCCACATTTTCAAATTTTGTAACAACAACAGAAAACAAAAAACGTCGATTTGAAACTCAAATAAAAATACACATGTTATTATGTCATTGTCAATAATATTTGTTGTTGTTGTTTGCGTTTTCTTAATTAAGTATTAAAAAAAATATATATTATTATTATTATTTAACCGGAAAGTCTTCATTTATTAGTTGTTGTTATTCAACAAAATTAAGAGTTGAAGTTTATTTTTTTCTTTTTAAAAAAACTTGCGTTTCGTTTTTCAAATCATTAAAATTTATTCAAATGGAGCGAATATTTAACGAGATTTTCGGTTTTATTAGCTATTTTTTTGTTTGTTGTTTTTATTTGAATTTTTTCACTACTCTTCGAAATTCACTCAATTTTACAATTCCAGTTTATTAGCTCATGAAATATGAATTTTTTCAAATTACAAATATTTTGATCTCATCAGTTACTAGTTAAATAGAACTAGAATAAAAAAAATAAACAAAAAAAAAAAAACACCCCACGACATTTATATAATGTTTATTAGATGGTGAGACCAGATTTTGATCTTTTAAATTATTTGCTACAAAAACAGACAAAAAAGCAGTAAAACTAAATTCTAAAATGGTATCAAATAGAAATAAAAATGTCATTGGTCTTTTGAATATTGAATATTAATTATAAATGGTAAAACAAAAAAAAATTGGAATAAAAAATTTAAAAAAAAATATTAAATAATCTTTCGGAATAATAAAAATAAAAATTTAGTTTTTTTAAGTCCAATATAAATTTTTCCATTTTTTGGTGTAAATTATTTAATCCTGATAATTTTTATTGTATATGGCTTACCTATTGCCGATAGAAAGGCTTTTTAAATTATTTTTTTAGATTCGAAAATTGTGATATTTCGTTTAGATTTTAAAATTTTTAACTGTCAAATAGTTAAAAATAATCCCAAAAAAATCCAAGATGTTGATTGGTCGCTTCTAAGACTTTATAAAATAAAAAAAAATTAATTATTGTCAATTATTGGCATAATACCATATATTTCGAGAGTTATATATCACCTCTCGTTAAAATTATATATGTAAAGATTGAAGGGTGATTGAAAACCAAGCTAGTAGACCTTTAATACAATATTAATAAATTATTACAACTAGCTGTTTCCGGAGCAATATTCGCCATGTCAAGTATTAAAAAAATATTTTCTTTCACTTCATTTAGATTTTTAACTTAAAACAAAATTTTCTATTTTCGCAAAACAATTAATTTTTCTTATCATATCTCCCAATAATTTAAGCATAACATTTTTGTTACATAGGTAGAATCATCGATATACAACTCTCCATTCTGGCTTAAAATTTTATTTTTTATGCGATACCATGTGAAGATAAAGAAGATGGTAGTTTTGTAATTTCACAACTTAATAAAACTTTAACAAAAATACATTCTCTACAATATTTTGCTTCTGACATTTTTTCTTATAATAAGAATTTGTAGCAAATCTATAGTAACACCTTTTATATGTGGCAAACCAAGATTTATCACAATGGCAACAATAGGAATATTTTTTGGCTACTTGTCGGTATTTTGCTTTACAAAATAAACATTCATTTGAACTTGAAGATGTGTCTTTGCATTAATCAATTACAAACATTTTGATGTAACTAATTCCGAGACACAAACCAGGGAAATTTTAAATTTTTGAATTTAGGTACTTTATATTTTGTGTAATTACAATTGATGACACTAAAAATTTAAATTTAAAAAAGTTTCATAGTTTTTGATTTTATTTTATTTTTTTATTATTCAGATGATCTTATTTGGTTCTTGTGTTTAATATATAATTTCCTTATATGGGTTTAGAACTTGGATATGAAAGTGTATGTACTTTATTTGAAAGATTTGCTTGGGCACAAAAATTATGTACTTTTTAATTTTTTTTTATTTCTTAATCGATATTTTTTTGCGGTAATATTTTAACAAAGTTTCACATTTTAATTTTTGGGTTCATGTCACTGTTTTTTGTTTTTATTCACCGAGTTGGAAAGTTTTTCAGACATTATTAGCGGATTAATATATTAGATTACATTTATTATTTTTTACGACAAACGCCCAGATATTTTTTATTTTATTATTTCATAATAAAAACCTCAAATACCATTTATATATTTATTTTCTACCATTAAATGTCTAACGAGACTTCTCTCATTCTAAGGCTTTATTTAGGCTTAATTTGAATTACTATTTTTTATTTTAATGGTGAAAAAAGTATATGTGAATGAAATTTTTGAATGAATTGTTCTGCCGGTTCTTTAACTTCTTTCTCATATTTAATCTAAGATTACACGACATTGGTTTGTTTATGTTTGGTAAACAAAATTCAGTTTATAACTTTTTAACAGTTAAGGTGGATTCATACTTCTGCACTACATGAACTGAAGTCGATTGTCAAATTACAATAAAAAAAATCTAGTTTTGGACAAATACAAAAAAAATTGAATCAACATTAACGTTTGTACTGAAATCAAAGAACAAAGAGAAATAGTAATTGTAATGTCATTCTAGGACACTGACACTGTAATCAGGTACAAAAAGTAAGATTAGCAATCAATTCGTTACAAAACATAAATTTATTCGACCATTATCTTTCGTATGTTTTTTTTTTCTGAAATTCAAAATTTACAATAATCATGTAGTATTTTAATATTTGTATAATTTCATTAAATTTAAAGAATTTTGAAATACAATTTTAATCAAAGTCTTATCCGTAGCTGTCTGGCTTCATATTTTATTTTTATTTATCAATAAGTCGCACCTACTTTCGATTGCAATATTTCAACATTAATTCTTATATAATTCAACTATTAAAAATGTATGAAAAAAATTTCTCTAAATTTAATTTTTTTATTATGAAAATGAATATCAAATATTTAAAAATTTGATTCTAAGGGTCTGTATGTACCTAATGACATGACTAGTTCTAATTGTGACAGATATTCATGTATAAATTGGAATTTCTATTAGAATTGACAAATTTAACATATCCCTGGTTTGTGTTTTGGAATTAGTTAACTCGAAATTTTTGTAATTTATGACAGCTCAATTGTAATAAAAAAAACATAGAAATCAAAGATAAATATTGTCAATTTAATAGGCACCATACACGTTTAAATCTGTTTGAAAACTTGTTTCGAAACTTGTGAAATTTAATCGTGTGTGGGGTTGTTTCGAAACAGTTTCTGAAACAGTTTACAAAATCATAATTTTTTGATTTTTAATGGGCGGATATATAAGTTTCTAAACATCTCTAAATGTGTATGGTGTAGTTTCGAGACCAAAATGTAAATAAAATCAGTTGTTTATGTTTTTTTTTGTTAAAAGTATAGCTTATATTTTTCATAAAATGTATTTATAACCAATCTTTTAATCATTTGTTTCAAATGTTTTTTTTTATAAATTTCTAAAATTAATATTAATGCGATAATTTTACGCACTATGTTTTTTTTAAATTTATATCTTGTCTTGACTATAAACTATAAAACTAGTGAAGTTTCTCTGCTTGTTCAAGCAAAGGTTTCTTTGTGTGTGACGAAGAGAGAAATTAGTTTCGAAACAAGTTTTTAAACAGATTTTTTTTTGTTTTTGATTTAATAATATATGGGGTCTATAAATTGTTAAAAAATTGTACATTGATGGTCTAGGGAATTGGAATTAGAATTAGACTTTCATTAGGCACACACAACACTGTACATTTCAATCTCATTTTTTTTTTAAATATGAATTTGTGTAGTGTTTGAAAGTGGGTTTGACAACTTATCGTTCAAATCACATCCAACACCTCTTTCAAATCGTCTCATCGTTCGAATTAAATATTTGGTTTCGTTTGTTGTTTGAATGTTGAATTATGTCGAAATTTTGTGTTGTTTACTTTTAAAATATTTTTTTTTTCTTTTGAAACTATCTTTAAAACATAAGATTTTTTATTTGATTCCTTGTACATATATACCTTCCAAAAATATCTTAATAATAACAACATGTATTCTTGTTTTTTTTTTTTTTGTTTTTGATTCAAGGTCATTACATAAAAAATTTTAAAATCATAAAAATTCGCAAATATTTAATACCTGACCATAATAAAATATCAATTTGTTAACAAAAAAAAAAAAAACAATAATATACAGGTAGATACAAAACAACCGTACCCATTTTTCAGTCTCAAAAGATTTTTATATTTTTTACCATTAGGAAGCTTAGAAATTTTTAAGTTTTTTCTTTTAATCTTTAAAAGTTAATGATTCAAGCCAAAAAAAAAAAAAAATAAAACAAAAATAAAAAATAGAACCTTGATTATGATTTCAATTTTTTATTATTGAATAATCAATTCTACTCATACATAAGTTATAGTTTTTTCATCAAGGTATCATAAATAAAACAGTAGTTATATTTTTGTAGTGAATGTTATTGGAATTATTTTTAATTTCAAATTTTATTAATTGTTGTTGTTGTTTTATTCCAAGTATTATTATGCGTAAGCTTTTAATCCGGTTTTGAATTCATCTTCTTTTTTTTTTTTTTTTGAATTCGCAATTCTTTATTTAATTTTAAGCCGATTCTACATTTTACTAAATTTTTAAACCAAAGTGAATTAAATTAATTCAAAAAATATCTATACATTTTTTTTACATTTAGTTAAATAAATTAATTAAAATTTATCAAGCTATAAAAAAAAAATAATCTGGGAACTCTTAATTTAAATAAATATTAAATTAAATTTTTATTTATTTTTGTTTTTTTTTTTCGTTTTTTTTTCTCTGTAATTATTTAATAAATAAATTTTGCAATAGACGTTGACCTACACCGGAAATTTTTTTTTTTGTTTTAATTTTTATTTTTGTTATTGTTGTATCTTAAGAATTAAATTTTAATATGTCTGTATGGTTTATAAAAATTCATAGATCTACATAATATTTTTTTGATTATTCGGCTGTCTTCAAATTAGAGAGAAAGAGATAGAAAAAAAAATTTTAAAATTCATGGTCAATTTTTGGTTTTATGTTTTTTTTAAAATTTTTTTGTTTCCAATTTTTGGTTGATATTAAAAGTGAGAATATAAAATAGAAAAAGCAAATAGAAAAAAAAAGATTATTTTAATTTGAATATACATAAATATTATATCATAACTAATACGTGGTTAAAATAAATATTATTAAAATTTAAAGATTTTGAAGGTTTGAAAATTTCAAAATAAAAACAATGACGTCATAAGAAGAAATTTTAAGCTATTAGATTATTGTATTTATTTTGCAATATAATATTATGTTTTCTGTTTATTTATTTTAATATGTATGTTTGTAATATGTGTGAATAGGCCTTTTGTAGTTTCAATTTTGTTTATTTTGTAAAATCATGACTCAGTGAAAAATAAAATTTCTTTGAATTCATATAGACTACATTATTGAAACATCATTGTTTCGTTCATTTAACACTACTTGAACTCATCAGTAGGCATTTTTAAAATTTGCTTAAATAACTCCTGGTCTTGAATTTTGAATTTATTGTATAACTTATATCGAAATGTTAACTTATACCTAATTGTTTAAACAATTTTCTGTGAGTTATAAAAATCAAGCAAAATTTAATTTGTAAATCTATTTATGTATTAATAAAATATTTTATTAATTTTTTAATTGTATTTTATTTTGAAAACAAATTTAAATCTACAGAAATTGTTTAATCTTTAATAATATACAACAACAAATATTTCATTTTTTTTACATACATGTATTAACGTATTGTTACTGCAAATTGATCAGATGATTTCAAAATTTTAAAATTTTACATTAAATTTCAGTACATACAATAAAATTTCAAACCTTGAAAGTTCTAAAAAATTTGTTAAACATTTCTAAAATTTAAATAAACCGCAATTTTTCATAAATGCAGTACTGCAAAAGCGAAACATACAGAAAGTTTTATAAATATAACATTTCATGCAGAAATGTTAATACATGTAATAGATGTTACAGGACTGTAATTTTAAATAAATTAAATTTATTTAATTATACTTCAAAAATTGTTCAAAGTAGTGCAGCGCTCTCAACAACAATTTTGCAGCTTTTATCTAAAATTAGCATCGATTATGAACAAACTTATATTTTGCAATAATTATTGTTATGAACAAAATTCTATTGCAGTATTTGCAGTACTGCTTGTTTATGCAGCAAATGTCTAACTTGATAATTTATGATGTGAATCGAAAAGTAAATAAAGGACTAGGAATTTCATTAAATTTTAGTTTTCTTAGTTCAGGAAATAGATATAGTAAAAAGGTTTACCAAAGGTTCAATGTTCAATGGTTGAGGATCATATCAGAATGAAAACATTTCAATTTCAGTGAATCAAGTTCAAGTCAATAAACATTTTTACAACAAATTAATCTCACTCACACAAACTCTTGAATATAATTTTCAATATTAATATAAAAAAATTTTCAGGATAATTTCATCACTGGAAAAAATTTAATATTATCTATCGTTCATACGTGCATATTTGTTAATTTATTTATTTAATTTTTACTGAATTTCTACTGTTGTCATGTAGTTACAAATTGATATCATTTGGTTGTTTATCTAACAAATATGTGCTTAATTGTTATGTTTAAGTAGTTTTAAGCTATATTAACTAGGCAAATTGAACAGCGTCAAATGACATTTAAAACATCAAACAAACCATCCATAAAATTAAATATTTTGTGTTTTATAAATTAAATTGTTGTTTTTAAAACTTTTATATATTGCAAATATTTCACAGAACTGAATTATTCAAATGTTAATGTTTTTTCTATCATTTTTCAAAGCATTTACAAAATTTTGCAATTGACAATCACAAAACGTCATTTTACTCCGAAAAAGTTGAAATTACATCAAAATAATTTTTTTTAGCCGTACATCGGCATCTAGTTTGTCTGCTTATGTTGTCTTCATATCATTTAACTTTTTTTTGACAGTTCACATATCATACGCCACCGAGATTGCTTCAAGCATTATAATCATTAAGCTTTCATCTTTTTACAAAAAACTCTTTTTGCTCTCTACATAAAATTAAAAATTTGTAGAAAAAAACCTTTTTTTTATTTTACCTTATTAACTGTATCATAGGTTAGGCATTAAAGGGTAAATTAAAAAATAGAATTGTCAAAATTGACAATTGAAAACCTATGTACTAAACAATCAAGAATTTATGCAAATTTTGATTAATTTTTTTTTCGTTTGTTTTTGTTGTTGTTGGAATTTATATAAATTGATTAAAATTACTTCCAAATTTAGTCTTGGATTTGTCAGATTAAATTTTTTTTTTTTGTATTTATCAATTGAAATGACTTTTAAAAGAATCAAGTTTATAAGTTCATTAGTACTATTGTTTATATAATAAATAAAAAAAAAAAAAAATATTTTTATAAAAATAAAAATAAAAAAAAAAAACAAAAAAATTATTATTATGAAGCCAAATTTCAATAAAAATTTCTTTGTTTCTTTAAATATGAATAAAGTACCATTGTTTAAGGAATAAACAAAAATATTTATTGATAGTGATTCTGTATATTTTTAGCAAATTTATTATCATTACATAAATTGGCTTGAAAAATTTCTAGAGTTATTTTTCAATCATTTTTATTAAAATCTGAAAGTTATGTGGTTTCTAGATTTAACATAACTATATTTATATATTTTGTAGATATTAATCTATAGCGTATACAATATAGGTATTTGTACATTTCTGAAATGGATATCTCAGATTAACATTTCACAAATGTATTTTTAGAATATATATTTAGGGTTTAAAATATCTTGTGCACAGGTAAAAATTACACAGGTGTACATGGAAGTGGTTATATATGGCTATTTAAGTTGCTTTTGGAATAACAAATCAAGTTACAAATTTTTTTTATCATTAAGTTCATTTTTAGATTAATATTCGTTTCATCCTTTACTTCATACAAAGTCATATATTAATTTTTAAAATAATTATGATGTTTTAATTTGCTATAATTAAAATTAGTCCCACTCATTTAAACTTTTGAACATATCTTGAATACATAGCAAAGCTCAATCATTATTTAAAAATGCCATATATGGCACCCTATGAAGTAAAAGGTTAATTATGATTCTTAAACCACACATATGCGATATAGGAAGTCAATTACATTTGAACAAGTTCTTTTAATATTTCAAATAGTTTTTTTTTTATTTGTTTATTCTATTTGTGTATTTTTTATTCTTTAATATTATTTTAAAGTTATTTAAAACAAACTTTTCCAATTTATTTTGCAACCATTTTTTTCTATTTATTTTGTTAATTCTAAAATCAATAAAATTACTATTGATTATTTGATATCTTCAATATAAAAACTATTAAGTTCCATTAATTATTTTCATTTTGATAATTTATTTGTATATTAATATTACTGTATAATAATACCAGACGACACAAATCTTTTTAATGTCTATTGTTGTAAAAACATAAAAGTAGCAATAAATATAACAAAAAAAAATATATATATTTTTACAACAACCTACCCTTTAAAATTAACTCGTCATTCTGTTTTTATATATTTAATGACAATTTGTAATAAATTTTGGTGCAGGGGGTTTCCCAAAATAGAATTTAGGACAACAACTAGCAGAAGCAATAAAAAAGAAAATTGTTGTTTGGGTATCGCTAAGACGATGAATGTAGTATAGATAATATGTAAGTAGTATAGGTATACCATACGATTTGAATGTCGAACATTTTGTCGAAATATTTTTTTTTGTATCAGAAATAAATTACGAAATAATATAAAAAGAAAAGAATATTAAATTATGACTAATAGGAAGATAAATAATAAATGTATTTTAGAGAGGGTTCCGTTTTTGTTTAAAATCGGAAACAAACATAATAGAAAAGTTTTTTTTTGTATTTTACAAAATATAAAAATAAAAACATAAATATTTAATTTCCCTTTTATAACGATATTTGATTAAATCAGTTCACATTATTATATTATTAATTATTAAATTTTATTTCTGAACATTTTTTTTTAACCTTTGTGTTGAACTCGAATTTATATGAAAATAGTATGTTATGCAATTTTGCAAAAAATATAAACTTTTTTTTACTGCTTTAATATTAAAATGTTTATTTTTGAAATATTGTTGCTTTCTATAATAGTTTTTACAATTTGTTTTACGATTTTATATAAAAAAAAATTGTAAGTCAAATATTGTGCTCATTCGATGTTTTTCCAACTTAATTGAGCCCACGCACGTTAATTTAGTCGATATAATAAATTATGAGCGAACTCAGTTTTACAGTTGATTTCATAATTGAGTCAGATTATTTACAATTTTAATAATAGTTATGTTATTTTTGATAGAATAAATGATGTAACAAGTAACAGATATATACAACGTAATACAATGCATGTGAAAGGTATACAATATAATACATAATTTAATTGAACGCATGTGAAAGGTATGCAATGTAATACATTGTAATAAAATACCTGTGAAAGATATACAATTTATACACAATGTAATACAATGCTTGTGGAAATTATATAATGAATACAATGTAATACAATGCAAATAAAAAGTATACAATGTAATACAATGTAATATGTATGCATGTGAAAGGTATACATTTTATATACAATGTAATACAATACCTGTGAAAGATATACAATTTATACACAATGTAATACAATGCATGTGAAAATTATACAATGTAATACAATATAATACAATGCATATAAAAGGTATACAATGTTATAGAATATGTATATTAAAGGTATACAATATATTTAAAGTTCAGAATATTCTGCAAATATAATATCTATATTATAGATTTTACAAAGGAACAAAACTTAAACTGTAATATAACAGTAATAAAATAAAATAGAATAAAATAATAGATGCTTTAATTATTTTACTAAAATTAATAATGAAATTTACGAACTCTATATACATAATATTATATACCATAATTTTTATTGTCAACTTAATTTCGCATATTCATTATAATTTTTGTCAGAATCTGAAATTAAGTGAAATGTGGGCTTTTTTTTCAAATTCTATTTTTTAATTTAACACCCTGTATCTAAGATATTTTAGGTATCTTTTGATGAATGTTAAAATCAAAACCTACCAGTCAAAACATTGATTTTGTATAATTTAATTTTATTTACTTTGAGTGTAATTCTTCGTCCTTTTTTGTTGGATTTAGACGCCTTGAAATTTAATTTTCAAATTTAAGAGAAATCTAAATTCTGGTAAATAAGATAATTTCCCGAATAAGAAAATTTTACTCTTATTTTCAAATTATACAAAAAGCATAGATAAATTTTATTAAATATGTATTGTAATAATTTACAGATTAAATATCTATCCAAATTTATCCCCATTTTAAATTAAAATAACAAAATAAATCTGAAATATAATGTAAATATTTGTAGTATTATAATTGATTTAACTCAGTGTATTATTTCAAGTGACAGTCAGTGTAAACATTTACATTTTCTTTAGTTATCGATTTTTTTTTTTCATTCAGAAAAATTTTCAAATTTATTCTATTTGGAAATAAAAAAGAGAGAAGATAGAGAAACAGATACTCAACTATTTTTTTAAATATATTTAATTTATCAGTTATCATCATCAATATGTATGTATATTACAATCCTTGGCTTAGCTTTCTTTTAATTTTAGCTGTCTTAAAAAAATTTCTCCAATATAATTTCAATCGTCTTCAAATTTTATTATCTCTAGAATTCTGGCGTCTGATTCAATATTATTTTTCTATATGTATATTCTTGTATGCACACAATTTATTTAAATATAGCATTTAAATATTTTTTAAAAATAAATTAATTAAAAAACTAATATACATATAATTAATATATGTATATATTCAATAGTTATCCGATTTTTTGTTTTGCAAAAGAATTATATTTTAAAAAATTATAAACAGATGCCCAATTCATATAATGTGACTTCGCCAAAAATTCAAATAACCGGTATTACTAGTTTATGTATTTGAATAATATGTATATTTTACAATAATTTTATTAATGTTCAATTAATTATTATATTATTATTTAGTTCGAAAATTATGACGATTTTTAAATTAAAATGACATCATTATATGAAAATATTGTAAAAATCTATCTAAATAATCCGGAAATATTTTTTGCTTTATTATGAATATTTTATTCGGTACCTAATTATTTTCATTTACAAAAAAATTCAATTCTTATAATATTACAATAACTAATAACACAATAATATCGCAACTATTTATTATTTTAAAATATGAAAATATTCTATTTATATAAATGTTAATTATTGATTCCATACAAAGTGTATTTCTGTTAATACCACCTTGTATTACGTTGGAATCAGAGCCACAAATAATTATAATAATTATAATTTAAAAATTCTAAGTTATTGATAGGTTGGTTGTAAGTGCTTAATTTAATTTCATCTATAGCTAATTTTCCTACATATAATTGTGCAGAAAAAATTTGTGGTCTTTTCAATTAACCCGTTTTTATGTTGGTTTAAATATAAATTTATAAATTAATAAATATAAATTTCTGCTCAAATTCAGATTTATTTATATCAATATATAAATTAATAATATGTATGTACATACATACAATACAATTTACACAAGTCCCAATTAATTAATCTTGAGTCCTAATTAAAATAATTGATATTTATAATAACTCTATAGGCTATTCTCTAATAATCCCAATAAATATCAATAAAATAATATCTGGAGAAAGCCGATACTGATAGTTAGTGTTGGCTTTTATTGTAATTTAAATTATAGTAAATAATGACAATAATAATAATATCTGAAAATTTAAATTCTAAATTGCTGAATATAGATTCAACGTCCTTTTGCTGTAAAACCTAGATTAATAATATTCTGTGTGTGTCTTTTAGGTCTAATCAATTAAAATTCTAATCAAATTAACACAATCAATATAATAAAAAATATTTATTGTGCTTTTTGAAGATTTATTTTTCTATTTTAAAAAATTAAATATAGGATACTGGCATTGCATTTAATAACATTTAACTCTTGTAATTGTTCAATAAACATCTCTGATGTAATTGTACTGTTTTTTTGTTGTTTGCAGCAACTGCTCTCTGCCTTCACTATAAATTTAAAGGAATATTAATTGAAAAATAACGTGACATCACTGCTTTAATAATTGTACAAATCCTGTGCGGTAAATTTATAAAAAAAAAAAAATTCAATAAATATTGCAAATCTCCTTTACAGTTTTATTAAAATTTCCTTATAGTCTATATATTTTCTATTAAAATGTATTCAACAACAACAACTAAAAATATCCCAGTATATACAAGAACAACAAATAAAAAAAAATGTCCCTTTCTCAATTTTGACAGTAGTTGAAATTAAATTTTAAACAATAAACGTTTACAATTTAATAAATTCATTATTAACAACTGCATACTAACATACCTATAGTTATTTTATTCATAAAAAATATTTCTCCTTGAAAAGTTAAATATCCCAAAAAAAAGAGATGTGTATGTGTGTGTATCCCAAATAACCATATGATTTTCTTTATTTGATTTTTCGCAATCATATTTTTGTCGTTTTTGTTTTTATTTACTTTTTTTTTTGTTTATGGAAAATGAAAGCTTTTCATTTTCCAATCATACATACACACTAACTCACATATGTTTTGGATTTAATTTCTAAATTGTTGTATATATGTTGTATATACAATATAATATTATATTGTATATTTAATATGGAAAGAAAAAAATGTCTTCAATTTTAAAAAGGACAGATTTGCCAAGTTTAAGGTTTTTCAAATTGTTTTTTTCAGATTTGTATAAAGCTGTCAAAAATTTAACCCATTAAAATGTTTTATTTGCTTTTATTTATTTATTTATTCTCAAAAACAACATTGACTTATACAGGGTGATTATTAATACTTATTTAAAAAAAATAATAAATGAAATAAATGTACATCATAGTTTTACTGTCAAAATAAATTTACATATATTATTCAACTGTCAAAATTTCAACGATTTCTCCAATGTTTTAACGTAGCATTAAAAAATACAAATAAAAATGAAAATATTAACTTAGTTCATTATAATAACAGATTGAGTAGGTATAAGAAAAAAAATAAGTTGTCAAATTCTGATTTTGACAGTTAAGTATTTAAATCTGAAAGAAAATAAATTTGAAAATCAAGCTTTGTATTTAATAGTTTGTTTATATGTATAAAGTCATGTAATTTTATTGATCGTATGTGTCATTTAGATGTATAAAATTATATCAACGAACTAATTAATAACAATTTAATAAAAATTTTTTGAAATTACGTGACGTTAACTATAATTTTCATTACATACATATGACTAGCGGACTGGTGTTATATCGCTTGTCACCACTCGTAATTGTGAAAATTAAAATCAAGTACATAATACAAAAATACAAAGTTAAATACAAACAATAAAACAAACCTCTATAATTAGCTTAGTGTAAGTGTTTAATGAAAGACTAATTCTAATTACTTAGACATAAAACTGTCAAGTTGATATGTTTTTTAATTAGAATTGATCTGTCATCAATTACAAACATTTTTGAGTTAACTAATTCGAAGACGCAACAAATTACCCAATTCTAATTAAAATTCTAATTCATATATAAAAATCTGTCACAATTAGAACAACACATTCGATTAGATTAGATAAACACCCTTAATATTTTAATTTCCCATTAAAATATTTTGACATTACTTTAAATTTTTCTCAATTTCTGATTCAGATGTTCTCAAACTATATTTTTTATATTTATTGTATTTTTACTATTATCTATTTTTATTCTTATGTTTACTATACACAAATGTATGTACATATTGTTAATGTATTTGTATAAAATAAAACCGGAAAAAATTCGAAATTATATTCCATATTTATTTGAGGTTATGTTCTATTGAGTGGATGGTCAAGTGATTGTTTACATATTTATTATACTTGACAGTATGAAAAACTAAAAAAAAAAAAAAAAAAGCTCCATGGAAAATTCTCAATTCATCAAAAGGGATGTCACTAAAAGAGAAAAAAAGCTTTTTCGATTTAATTTCCCATTCAAAAATTTTCCAACTGGAAAAAATTTTCATAATAGCAAAATCATGCTGTTAAGAAGGGTGTTTAAAAAATTCTCTTCTAATTTTTAAGTAAAAAACAAAAAAAAAAAACTAAAAATATTAAGAAGTTTTTGTGTCATATTTTAGCCGCATATATACTTGTCGTCGTCGTCGTCCACAATTAAAAGAAAGAATGACGTGTTTTTCACAATTTATTTATTTATTTTATTTTTAATGTCTATAATTGTGTAAAGAAAAGTAATTGAAAATGTTTGGTTTTTTTTATATATTTTTAATTAAAAAAATACAAAAACCGTAAACTCGTTAATTTTTATCATATTTTTGAATAAAATAAAATTAGTGTTAGAATTTGAATTTTATTACTATACATTATTTTTAATATTATATTTACAAGTGACATTGAAAATTCAAGATTTATTTTTTACTGACCTCACTTACTTTATTATAACTAAATTCGTAATTAGTAAAATTAAAAAGTATTTTTAAATTTTATTTAAAAAAAATAACAAAAATCATTTTTTGTAAAGGTGGATATTAGAACATAATTTATTTTTGAATTTCTTTGATAAGAAACAAAACAAAAAGCAAAAAAAAAAAAAAGAAAATAAAAACACGCATAAACACCGTAACTTTTAATCTATAAATAAAAAAAAAAAAAAAAAACAACAAAAAAAGAAAATAAAGAAACAAAATTTAAAAGTGATTTTCATGAGATTTTCATTGAAAGAAACAAAAAAAAATTGTTTTTTTTAATGAAATTTTGTTTATGAATCCTAAACATGTCACAGACATAACAACAACAACAACTAAATAACTAAAATTATATTATTACTGTTGTTTTTACTAATTGGATTAACCAAACGTATTTAAAAACAAGAAAATCATAATTGAAAAAAGGATTCAAAAAACATTTCTATCAAAAATTATTGATTGTAAATTTTCGTTTCTAAACATTCCGGCGGTACGGGGTACGGTACAAAGGGTATAAGAAAAGATAACCCACAAAAAGAAAAAAATTCTTTGTAAATTTTCGTATACCGTTATATTTTCTAAAAGGATATAAAAAATATTGCAACATATTTTTTAACAATTCTACAACTACTACTATTACCACTACTACTACTACTACTACTACTACTACAACTATAACTATAAAATTAAAATTGTTATATTAAATTTAATTCAATGTGCATTTAATAAAAAAAAAACAAAAAACAAAAAATTTTAATAGAAAAAAAAAATTATTTATTTAAAATTATGTCATCGTCATCATCATTTTATGAAGAAGATGAATACAATTTTGCCTTTGAAATTGGGGTATGTTTCTTTAACAACATTATCCTTAAACTATAGAACAAAAAAAAAAAAAAAAAAAATATAAAATAAAATAAAACAAATAAATATTTTTAATTTCGAATAAACTTTTCGAAATAGACATTTAATTAATTTTTAATTTTTTTTTTTAAATTACAGCGTTATGCCGAAAGCTTACACAAACCACTTAGAACTTATAGAGTTGATTTTAATCCAAATGGACCAGCTGGCGATGGTAACCAATTAAATAATCAAAGTTCTGGTGATGAAATCTATACATCTTCATATAGTACACAGTAAGTTTCAAAATTTTAATATTAAATATAAAATTTTTAAAAGTTGATTGATTTGTGTTCTTTCTCTATATATATATATCCTTCTCATCATTCCATTTTAATAAATTCTATATTCAAGGATTTTTGTTTTTATTATTTTGTGTTTTTACTTAAAGTATATGACCTAAATTTTATTTACTAAAATTGAGTTTATGGATATTTTTTTTGTTTTCTCCATACCATACAACAAAAACACCTCACCTCCCTGATCGTTTGCAAGGATATTTTTAACAATAACTTTAAATGTATACTTTAAATATTAGAGATAAAAAAAAAAAAAGAGTTCAAATTATTCTGTAGAGAATCCTTGAAAGGTTAAGAGTATGTATATTTAAAAAACAAAAAAAAAATTTTTAAGGTGTTTCCCACCCAATGGATTTTCGTTTTAGAGTTTCTATCATTTTGAAGACATGCAATGACAAAGTTATTTCCTTATTAAGTTTAAAGTATGTAATAAAATAATGCTGTTATGCTGACATTTAATATAGTATGCATATGACTATGTATATATATGTACACTTTAAAAGTACTACTGCAAAAATGTTGAAATTGAAAAATATAATTCTACACTTTATCTTCATGTTGGATCTGTTAAATTTTATTATTTTTGAAATTTTCAACTAATTTGGAATTCGTTTTCGAATGGACATGTTATGATGCTTTTGTGGTTAATGTTTCGTATTATGCTTTGCTAATGCGATTGTAAATTAATAAAAAAAAATTATAATTAATGTTAAATACATTGCAGGTATTATAAAGTGTTTTCAATTTGTTGTTCCTTAATAGTTGCTACATTCCGCTACTTTACTTTGTTATCCTAAAAAAATTGAAATCTTAATTACAGTACAGAACTTGCGATTTATTGGTTTGTTCAATGTTCACACTTTTAAAAATATAATTTTATTTGATAGATCGGATTTGTTATGATTTTTATATTGTTAAAACTATGGAAATGATGATGAATAAAAAATTGAAGTACTTATTTTATTGGCATTGCCCTTTACGGCTTACTTAAAACATAAAATTAGCCATTTCTATTTATTCATCAACTGTTTGATAACTGCGAAAGTTAGCTACCATGATTGCGATCTAAACTAGTAATTACTGAAAAATTAAAAATTTTTAAATATGTTTTTTTTTTTTTCATTTAAAACAATTCACATTTGGCTAATTACACTTGAATAGTTTTCTTTATAGACTAATATTTATAGTCAGATATTTTCAATGCTTTAAAAAAAATGAACGATACTTGGTTAATTTAATTTAAAATAATCGCTTTATAAACTCCCAGATAGTGATAATAAGAGCACTCAAATACTTTAAAAATTTGAAATCGACTATTTATAAAATATCTGAACGAATTGATTAGGACAATAATTCTAGTACAAAATTGATTTTTTGGAAATTCACATTCATTTGAGTTCATTTAATTTACGTATCTGCCTGCCTGCCTGTATTGTCAATTATTTTTAATTCAATTAGTTAAGCTATTTTTTTTATTATTTAAAATTAATTAATTTTTTTTTTTTTTTTTAGATTTACAACATCAAAACAAACTACAACAAAAACAATTTATGAAAGTACAGATTATGTGAATCGTAATAGTCAAAGTCGTGAAACAACACCATCAAAACGTAATGGTGATGCAACACCAACATCACCAATAAATAATGCAACATCAGTACAATTTAATAAAATTCTTAGTTTGAAACGTGTACAAAAAACCAATGAAAGTGTTGGTACTGAAACATCACGACAACTTTTAGATGTTCCTGGTATTAAAGATCCAAAAACAGGACGTATATTAACGGTGGGTGAAGCAATACATTTAAGAATTTTAGATGTTAGAACTGGTGAAATAAATGTAAATGGAAAACAAATTAATTTACAAGATGCTGTACAACAAGGATATGTTGATCCAAATTTAGCAGATGATTTATTACAACCAAATGCTGGTGTTGATCCACAAACAGGACGTAATTTATGTTTATTAGAAGTAATACAAAAAGAAATATCTGAAGCTGAGAATGGTTATGAATCAGCTGAGAAACGTATAAAGGTAAATGATGATGAAATAGACCATATCGCTAGTAGTAGTAGTGGTCATATAAATAAAATCATTGTAAAAGTAAATAATGAGCGTCCAAAAAGTATTAATGATGCAATATCTGATGGTGATATTGATCCAACAACCGGTTTATATAAAATTGAAATTGATGGACAAACAATTAGTATTGCTGAAGCATATGAACGTGGTTATTTAATAAAACATGAAACAGTTATTAAATCAAATATACTTTGTTTATCAGATGCTATAACACATGGTTTAGTTGATAATAGTGGATGGGTATCAGATCGTAATTCTGGTGATAAATTTAGGCTTGATACGGCTATTTCAAATCAATTAATTAATTCAAAATGGCGTGAAGTTGTCGATGCAAAAAATGATCAAAAGGTGACAGTAGATGATGCTATTAAATTAGGAATATTAAATCCAAAAACTGGCAGGTATGTTAATCAAGTGACAAAAGAAAAATTAACATTTAATGAAGCCCGTAATAGGCAATTAATTATAAAACCATTAACATTAAAAGATGTTGTTGATTTAAATTTATTTGATAAAAATACTGGTAAAATAACAAGTCCAATGCGTCGTGAAAAATTAACAATAATGCAAGCAATTAATTCAGGTGTTTTAGATGATAATAATTTAAAATGTATTACAAAACAAAAAGGTGAATTAATAACTTTACAAGAAGCAATCGCTAATGGTATCATACTACCATCTGAATTTAAATATTGTGATTTTAAAACTGGTGAAAAAATTTCAATTCCTGAAGCTGTAGATCGTGGCCTTATTAGTTCTGTACATCAAAAATCTTTATTTAATATTGATGGTTTCAAAGATCCATATAGTAATGATTTTGTTAGTTTTAATGAAGCTATAGGTAGAGATATTTTAATTCGTAAAAATGGTGAATTTTTCATTGATTCTGGTAAAGGTAATCTATTAGATTTAAAGACTGGTATACAATCAGGTATTATACGTTCTGATATATATGAAGCGTTTAACCGTCCGATTGGTGTTCATGATGCTAGCGGTAAAGAATTAAATGTTATAGAATTAATTTATTTAGAATTATTAGATCCAAAGACTGGATATTTGTTAGATCCTAAAACAAAAACACCAATTCCATTAGATGAAGCTATTAAACGTGAATTTATAACATCTGAAGGTGCCTTATTATTAAATACTTTATTAAATATAACATTAACAACTGAAATTATAACAAAAACTGTTAAACGTTATGTTACTGTTACATCTGGAGATCAACCAGAAGAAGTTGTATTAACATTTACAGAAGCTGTAAGACAAGGTTTTATTGATGAAGCACGTCAATTATTTAAAGATCCTAAAACTAATAAAATATTTTCAATACAACAAGCATTAAATTTCGGTTTATTAACACCAGATGGTGACAGTAATGTACCAGAACCAAGTAGTAGTCGTAAAAATAAAAAATCTACATTAACAATAGTTACAAGACAAATCATTCCAGAAGCTGATCCAATTAAATTAAAATCTCAAAAAATTATTGAAAAATCTATTGAAATTCCATTGCCACAAAAAGTTAATGTAAATATTGAACCATCTAGTTATCATACTCAAACAGTTATTGAAGAAACAAAAGATTCAAAGACAACAGTGTCTGAATTCATAACTACCGAAAAAGATATAACTGAAAGACATTCATTTGAATTACCACCAGAGGGTTGGTTATTATCAAAAGCTATAGAACAAAAACTTTTAGATCCAGAAACTGGTCTTTTCTTAATTCCAGGCACAGATAGATTAGTTAGTTTCCAAGAATGTATTCAATTACAAATAATTAATAAAAATTCTGCTAGTATTATTGATCCAAAAAATTCACGTAAAATTACAATTGAAAAAAGTTTTGAAAAGAAAATTCTTGATTCTAATGGCAAATATAAAGATAACAAAAAAATTATTAATATGAAAGATGCCATTAAAAATGGAAAAATTATTTTTGAAAATCCGATCCAAATTGATTCATCAAATCAAAAAATTATTCAAATAACAAGAATTAGTGGACAACCTGATATTATTGAAGTATCAGATCGTTTAAATGAAAATCCACCACAATTTGTGCCAATTATAACAACTGCATTAAAAAGAGAGTTACCTAGTCCTGAACCAATTCAAATAACTCCAGGTGCTATATATGATCCATCAACTGCTTTAGTAATATTTACCCAAACAGGTCAATCAGAAAATATTTTAGGTGCTGTTGCAAAAGGTCTTATAGATCCAAATCTTGTTAAATTAACTGATCCCAAAACTGGTGAACAAATTACTGTGCCTGAAGCTATTTCGAAAAATTTAGTTGATCAAAGAACTGGCGAAGTAATCGATAAAACGGGTAGTAGATTAGATTTAGTTAGTGCAGCCAAATTAGGTGTTCTTGCTGTTATTGGTGCTCCTCTAGTTGCTGCCGAAGGCGCTCTAAAAACTCTTCGGTTTGTCACGGATCCAAGAACTGGGGAAGAAATTCCCATCGAATTAGCATATGAACGGGGGATTGTTTCACGTGATGAACTTTCTTTTGATTCTTCTAAAGGTTCAACTCCAACTCAGCAAAAAAGTCCTGATCGTGGTGGTATTAAAGCAATGACCGAAGATTTTATTAGTTTAGAAAGGGGAACCTTGCCAAGCGATGGTGAACAAACTAGAATAAGAATAACAACAGAACCAAAATATTTGGTGTCAATTGGCAAAGCAAAATCATTGAGCCCAGAGAAAGAATCTAAAGTTGTTGTATTGCAAAAAATGCGAAAACAAATTTATAAACCAAAAGATGCCCAAAATAAAGGAATTATTGATGAAACAACTGCTGCTATTTTAGAAAATAAAACAAATTTCACAACACCCGACGGAGAAGTTTTGACAATATCTGAAGCGTTAGAAATTGGTTTAATTGATGGAAAAAAGGGTAAAATTGTTGATCCACAACGTGGTGATATTCTTAATATTGAACAAGCAGTAGAACGGGGAATAATTGATCCACAGGGAACAAATAATATTTTAATTCCAATTGCAAAGAGTATATCGATACCACATCTAAAAGATCAAGGTCTTATTGATCCATCTAATTCTAAAATTGTCCATCCTGAAACAGGTTCTTCACTCTCTGTAAAAGAAGCAATTATATGTGAGGTCTTAGATCCAAAATCAAAACTTTTGAAACCTAAGGGAACATTAGAGAAAGCAATTGCTGACGGTATAATAAATGAAGACGAATCGACCGTAAACACAAAGAAAGGTAGTGTTGATCTACTTGAAGCTATTCACCAAAAAGTGTTTGATCCTAAAGATAGTGGAAAATCTTTAGAAGAAATTCCACCTGTTGGTATGACATTCCCTGTAGCCGTCAAAAAAGGTTTATTTGATTCTACAACAAATGAAATTATCCATCCTATCACTCAAGAACGTATTCCACTTAAACAAGCAATTGATGAAAATCTTATAATGGCCGTACCTTATCCTCCAAATCCAGATTCAATTGAAATTAATGATGCTCTTGCTAATGGAAGTTTAAACACCGATAACGGCGTAATGAAACATCCAAAAACTGGAGAAATAATTTCAATTAAAGAAGCTGTTGATACTGGTGTCTTAATTGTTAAACCACTTTCAGAATTTGTTCTAACTCATTCCACCGGTCCGGTAACTTCTGTAACTGAAACTATAACTTCAGTTCATACTGTTACAACAAAAACAATTGCTTTATTACAAGGTTATGCCATGATAAACAATGAACAAGTTCAAAATCTTCAAACAGGTGAAATTATTTCAGTTGACGAAGCTAAAAAACAAGGAATTATTTCAGATGAATCCGAAACTAAACAAACTGTTGCTACTAAAGAGATAAAACAAAATTTCGCCGATGCTGTTCGTGAAGGTTTGGTTGATGTCAAAGAGGGTACTTATACCGACCCAAATTCTGGAGAAAAAATTTCTCTTAAGAATGCTGTGGATTCCGGTATTTTGACAATTGAATCTCAAATTATTGAAACTAATGAATCTGTTCCTATTCGTGTTGACGAAAAACCATTAGAAAATATGACAATAACTGAAGCTTATGATAAAATTTATGATGAAAAAACAAAACAATTTAAAGATCCTAAAAATGAAAAACGATTATTGACCTTAAAACAAGCTATGGATGAGGGAATTGTTGATCCAAAATCTGTTGTATATGACATTCCAACTGGTAAGGTTCAAACATTAGAACAAGGTGTTAAAGAGGGTTTAATTAGTCCAACAACTGGTGATATTAAGCAAAAATCAGGAAAATCTCTAAATATTAAAGAAGCAGCAAAAATGGGACTTTTAGCTGTTGTAGGTGCCCCTGTATTAGCCGGTATGGCTGTAGGAAAAGCTGTTGCAAAAGTCACTAAGAAAATCGAAGATAAAAGTAAATCAAGTAAAAAAGCTGAAGAAGTTCCAGTTCCAAAAGAACGTACTGTCGAAAAACCAATTCCTAAACAAAGAAATTCCGAAAAAGAACCTCCAACACCAGTAGAAAGACCAAAGTCAGAAAAAACTGTTGAAGTTGTCAAAGATAAGCCCAAACCTCATGAATCTATTCAAATTGATATAAAGACAGAAGCTCCTGTTGTCAAAGAAATTATTAACGAGAAAAATATTCACATAATTAGGGAAACAAAAATTTTGAACGAAAAGACAAAACCAACTGATAAATTACCGGAACCTGTGGTTGAAAATAAACTAACCGAAAAGATTGAAGAAAAATCTGTTACAAGTCCAAGTACTGAAACCATTACAGTTAAAACAACAACAGTTACAACAACAACAACAGAACAAGATGAAAAACCGGTTATTTCTAAAACTATTCAAATAAGTTCTATTGAGGAACCCACAGAGACATTACCTCAGAAACCAGAAAAACCTGGTATCAATGATTTCTTAGAAGCAGAACGTTTACAAGCACTTCCCAAAGATCTAGTTAAAGAAATTGTCAAACCAGACACTGAACCATTAAAAGAACAGATTGAACCAATTCTTGATCCTAATTTCGAAACTGTTGAACATGAATCTGTACATACAGTAAGCTCCACAAAAACAACAACTACCACAACAATTGAAACCATTACAACTATGAGAGAAAAACCAATCGATTCAGATATATCTCAGAAACCTCAAAGGTCTAGTATTGAAGACTTTTTAGAACATGAACGTAATACTGCACCCCTTTCAAGTAGCACAACGTCGAGTGATCCCAGTTTAGACTCAGCAGTAACTGTCATTGAAACTTTTTCAGTTGTTAAAGATTCATCTGGAAATTTAATCTCTAAATCAATACCAGATGAGTTCGATTCGGATATTAAATCAGAAATAGTAGTTTCTATAACGCAAGAGTCAGAACCAGAAGTTAAACCTAAAAAACCAGAAAGTCTTCCGATTGGTGATGCAATATCCCAAAATAAAATTATACCCAATGAATGTAAAATTATTGTTGGTGGAGAAGAACAACCAGATTTTGTACAAGAACTTTTGGCTGAAGATAAATTAAGTCCTTTAGATGAAGTTCGTGTAATTGATGAACGTTTAGTCGAACTTGAAAAAGTACAATATTTGATAGGTGCTAATGATGAACTTACACCTGAAAAACTTTCTGAACTTGGAATTTATGATTTTGAACAACAAATTTTCCTTGATCCAGCAACAGGACAAAAAATATCTTTCCAAACATTGGTCTTTGAAATGAATATTTTTGATACAGCAACAATTTTAGTTAAAAATTTCTCACGTAATAAATATGAAACATTAGATGTAGCCTTGGAACGTCCCTTACTTGATAAGCATACAGGTCATATGGTTGATCCAAAAACTGGTAAAAAAATTCCATTCTTTGAATGTATTGAACGTGGTTGGATAATCCGTGGTACTCCAAAACTCGAAATGGTACAGCCTATTGAAAATTTAATTGATTCCAAGACAGGTTTTGTTATCTTGGACGATGGTCAAATGATTCCGATATCCGACGCAATAAATTCCGGTGTTATTGATATACAAGCAATTTCTGCCCGAAATCCAGTCAGTGGTGAAGTTATTCCACTGCGTATGGCAATTGAGTTGGGTGTAGTCGATTTAAGTAGTGGTACATTATTAGATATAGCCACAAATGAAGCAATGACTATGGAAGATGCATATATACGTGGATTTTTAGTACCGGGAGCTAGAAAACCAATTTCATTAGAGGCTGCTGTTAAAACGGGTCTTTACGATCCAGAATCTGGTAAAATTTTAGATACAGAATCCCAAAATCGTGTTGATGTAGGAAAATCAATAGAAATAGGTCTTGTCGATCCAAAAATTTCAATGATTGTTGATACTAAAAATAATACTTCATTGCCATTAGATAGTGCTATACATGATAAATTAGTTGAAACCGAAACTGGACGTGTTAAAGACACGAAATCCAATGAATTAATACCCTTCAATGTTGGTATTGAAAGACAATTACTCCAAACCAATCCGGTTGTATGGAGTTTATGTGAAGTACTTCAAAAAGAGTATTATAATCCAGAAAGTGGAAAGGTTTTAAGTCCAGTAACTGGTGAAGAAACAACAGTAAAAGATGCAATCAATTCTGGTCTCATTGAAGTTGATTCATCATTAATTAAGGATGAAGATAACGATGTACTTTTGCCTGGTAGAAAAGCAATAGAAATAAATTTGATTGATACGGTAAAAGGTGATCTTACACGCCCAAGACTTACACTTGATCAAGCCTTTGTCAAAGGATACATTGTTAGTGTTAAAAAACCATTGTCAATTGTCGATTGTATTCTTCGTGGTCTTTACGATCCAAATAGTGGCAAATTTAATATTGACAATAAATATATTACACTAAAAGATGCTATCGCAGCTAATGAGACCATAAATCCAAATGAATTGATTATTTTAGATCCTAGATCAGGCAATATTATTTCGGTAGCTGAAGCTATCAAATTAGGTTATTTAGATCCAATTGCTGGTCTTTTAGTTGATCCATATTCTGGTCTCAAATTAACATTAACAGAAGCACTAGAAAATCGTATTTTAATTCCTCCAAAACGTAAACGTAGTTTACCTGACGCTGTTTATGGTGGCCTCTATGATCCCAAAACTGGTCAATTTAGTAATACAATAACAAGAGAGGTACTCTCAACTGAACGTGCCATTCGTAGAGGAATTCTTGATCCTGAATCGACCATTGTTAGTACAGATGGAAAAGTAGTACCATTCGAGATTGGAATACAAGATGGCCTGATTGATGCAAAACGCGGTACTGTACAGGACAATCATGGAAAACAAATTGATTTTAAAGAAGCATTTGATCGCGGTATTCTTGTCGAAGCTAAAAAACCTTTAAGTTTATCTGAATCTCTTGTGAAAAATATTTATAATGAAGAAACTGGTTTATTTATGGACCCTAAAACAGGAAAAAAATTGACATTTAGTGAAGTTGTTGAAGAAAAAATTATTGATCCAGACTCGGTTCAAATTAGAGATCCAAAATCTGGTGTTTATAGGAGTCTTCATTTAGCAAAAGCTATTGATATGGGTATAATTGATCCACAAACTGCAATTGTTACCTATAATAATCAAAGACTTACTTTACGACATGCCTTCGAAGTAACAATTCTTGCTGATAGTAAAGCTCCAGTTAGTATTCAAAGAGCCATACATCAAGGATTGTATGATGAAAAAACTGGTAAAATTGTTGAACCTAAAACTGGTCGTAATATAACAATATTAGAAGCAACAAGAAAATTCATTATTAATCCTCAACTTCCATGCTATTTCGATGAACAAAATGAAAAAATGTTTACATTAGCAGAAACATGTCGATCTGGTCTGATTGACAGACGTGAAGGTGTTTTCAGAGAGCCAGGTAGTGATATATATGTATCGTTGAATGAAGCATTATCTTTAGGTTTGATTGTTGATATTGAAAGTGCTAGTTTTGGTTTGTATGAGCTTCTCTCAATGAAATTTTATGATATTGATAGCCGACAAGTAATTCAACCAGTTAGTTGTCGTTTATTAACACTTCGTGATGCTTGTGTTGAAGATGTTGTTAGTACTTCATCCAGTTTAATTAAAGATATTCGTTCAAGTAAATATTTAAGATTAGGTAATGCTATTAAAGATAATATTATTGATGATTTAGATGGTAGTTATGTATTACCAGATGGTAGAAAATTAGATTTACAACAAGCTCGTGCCCAAGGTTTAATTGTTTCTAATAGAAAATTATTAAATTTAGAATTAGCTTTACGTATGCAATTATTTAGACCAGATACAGGTAAAATTATTGATCCATCAACAGGAAATTATTATGATCTTGCTGAGGCAATAGATAATGGTTTAATTGATCATGATACAACGATATTTAAAAATCTTGTTAAAGGTGTTGATTCATCACTTAGAAATGCAATTGAAAATGGTGATATTGATGTTAAGAAAGGTAGAGTTTTAGATCCAAAAACAAGAACAACATATAATTATCAAGTAGGTTTCGATAAAGGTACTTTAATTACTGTACATAAACCAATTACAGAACGTCCAATTAAAAAACGTGAAGATAGTATTGAATTATTAGCAACATCACCAGTTAGTAAAGTTATTAGTAAACCACGTGAAATGTCACTTGATGAAGCCATACGTTATGAAATTATAAATCCTGAAACAGCTGTTATTAAAGATTTTATTAAAACATTTAAATTTATTCCATTATCGCTTGCAATCGAAGAAGGTACTGCCGATTTATCAAAGCGTTGTCTAGTCGATCCTAAATCACAAATTTTTGCATTCGATCCGATGTTAATTATATATAAAAATGAACCGATTTCATTTGATGATGCAGTACAAAATCAAAGCCTAGATTTAACCACTGGTAAATTAACATATATTGAACCATCATCCGTAAATCTATTAACACCAACTGATAATAAAAAAGATAATAAAAATTTAAAACCAGATTCAGAAGTTGAATTAATTGAACCGAAAATATTAACATTAAAAGATGCAACAACACAAGGTCTTTTAGATCCAGATTCAGCATTAGTTAAAGATTGTGCTAAAAATAAATTAGTTCGTTTACCGGAAGCATTCCGTAAAGGATTAATGGATTCTGATAAAGCAAATGTATTAGATACAAAAACATCAAAATTATGTAATTTACAATATGCCTATGAATCTGGTTTATTAGTAACACCAAAACGTGCATTCGGTTTACTTGAAGCTATACAATATAAATTATATAATCCAACAACTGGTAATATTACTGATCCATTCCAAACAAGTCCAGAAATTTTAAATAGTAAACGTTTAACATTGATGGATTCAATTCAAAATGGTTTAATTGATCCATCAACAACAATGGTACGTGATACAATTACCAATAATGGTGAAATTGTATCATTGAATACAGCAATAACAAATGGTATCATAGATTCAATTGATGGTAAATGGATTGATAAAAATGATAAAAAAAATCAATTAGATTTGGTAAAAGCTACTGAAAAGAATTTATTATTACCCGCTGAACAAAGGGTAAGTTTTCTATTGTTAAAAATTACCAAAAAAATATTTTCTCAACAACTCAAACAAAAAAAAAAAACATTTAATATTTTAAATTAAAAAAATTATAACACTATTTCTCTCTTAATTTCCTTTAATTAAATTTCTAAATTAATTTCAAACACTTTCCAATTATTTCTTTAATTAAAAACAAAAAAAAAAAAAACATTTTTTTATAGTATACTTCTTTACAACACAAAAAATTTTAAATTCATAATTTTTTTTGTTAATTTTCGAAATTCATTTTTGTTTTTCTTTTTAAAATTCATTTTTCATTAAAACTTGCAGCAAGTAGCATGTTATTTTCTTTTTCGTTTTATATTTTTTTTTTTTATTTTAAGTCTTCAGTTTTTTTAAATGATTTTTAAAGTTTTTTTGTATGTAAATTTGAAATAAATTTTCGAAAATAATAATATAAAGCAAAAAATAATTTTACATTATGTGTCAATGTCATTAAAAGTAAATAATTTTGTTCAATCGTTGAATTTCCATTATAAAAATGTAGATTTATTATTCAACAATTCAAATTCTGATTCAGCTAATCGCTCAAATCAACTATTGAGTCAGCTCAAGGTATTGAGCCAGTTCATATCTTGAGTTCATTCAACTCTTTAATGAATATTGAAACAAACTGCAAGAGTGAACTTAAGATAAGTTGAGTGATTGATTTGACAGAAATGAGTTTACCTACAGCTCGGTTTTACAGTTTAAAAAAAAAACACTGAAAATTTTTTTTGTAAAAACTTCATGAAGTTTTATAAAATTTTATGAAATGTTTTATACACGAACAAAATAAATATTTTTAATTTCTTCACACAAAGTGTCAATTCAATGATGTCAGTAGTTTCAAACTGTTGTTCGATTCGATTCGAATAATTAAAGTTACTATAATATGTCAATGTCACATACATATTACTATATATGTCAATATCACATTTATAAACGTCAATATGAACCGATATAGTTTTATATATTAATTTTGATAATATTTGAATTTTTTGGTATCTGCGACATCGTTTAAAAAAATTCTAGCAAAGTTCAAGTTCAAATTTTGGTCTACTTTGTTTTTTACAAAACAATTTGTACATGTGATATTTTCGTCACAAAAACTAAATTTTCTTGCTGTCATCAATATGGTTTTATTTTTATTTAAACTTGACAGAAAATTTTCTTAAATTTCAATATTAGCTGTGTGTGAAATAATATTATGCCAGTTGTTCCACTTTCTAAAAAATTCTAAATATTTAAAAATAATTATTTTTATGATATTTCGAAAATCTATTTTTTTTTTTTACATACAAAAATCAAATAAGACTGGTTCATTTCATATGATTTTAATTTCAAAAATTGGCAACAAAATTACATACATTTTTTTTTTCTTTTTTGGTTGTTTTGAATTTCTTTTTTTGAAAACTTTTAATATGAGTGTTTTCTCAAAGCATGTTTCCTACAGTTTTTTTTTGTTTTAAATTTAATTTCATAAAATTGGCTTCAAAAAAACAAAATTAAAAAAAAAATATATATTTTAGCCACTTGTTGCATGTAATCCAAATTAAAAAAAAAAATTATTCTATGTTAAAAGATTTTTTTTTTTATTTCGAACAAAAAAAGTGTAACTAATTCGAAATTGAAAACAAAAAAAAAAAAAAATATTTTCTTTCTAGATTTGGCATGTGTTTGATATTTTTCCTTCTTGAATTTTAAAAATGAAAACTTAATAATTAAAAAAAAAAAAAAATTAAAAGAATTTCTTTTCCTTTACTTTAACATTATTTTCCACAGCTTTTTTCAAATTTTATTTTAATTTTTCGACAATAATATTTTTAAAGTCTAAACGTATTCAGAGCTATAAACTATTCTTCAGATTGTTGTAGAAAATGCTTTAGTAGACGGTGTATGACCGTAACATATTCGCTAGAATTTCAATAATAATTTTGTATTTCTTTTTGTTTTCTATGAATTTGAAGAAATATTTTACCTTAGGTATAAATTTCTTGGTCTAATTTTTTATGAAGTATAATTAAATTTTTATATAGCTATGGAACCAGGTGCGAATACACTTTATTTGGTAGTCGATTTTTTTTTTGTCTTTTCAAACAATTTCGAAGTATTTTTCTATTGTATGGTAAATTCAACTTAAATTTTTATTTTCAATATTGACATGTTACCAATTTCACAAAACATGAATAAGGTGGAATTTCGATTTACCATATTATGTATTGTGCAATCGATTATTAATAACAAAAGTAGTTTTTAGAAGGCGGTCAAAATCCTTGAAAAAAAATTCCATATAAAAGAAATTTTATCCTATCCAGTAAGATAAAATCTCCTCAATTACAAAATCTCTAAAATCAAAATTTGTTTTAATATACGTAAGAAATTTTGTCTTTCTGGATTTTGTTTTTGGGAAATTTCGTATCCAACCTATTTCTTTGTCAATAATTATTATTACTTTTTTTTTCATTTTGTTCATTCAAAAACGAAAACGTCTTATTTTATGTAATCTACGGTTTAAGCTGCACGCTATATTATCGGAATATAATCCGTAGAATTACTATATATACATTTTTTGGACCATAATGAAATCGCGTCTCTAAAAATCTTGTTTTTCAAAATTTCGCACTCTCAATATCTCACTTTTTCAAAATCTCGCTTTTTCAAAATATCGTTTTAATTCCAGAATATTTAATTTTAATTATTTTAAGGCGTAGCTGCTATTGAATACAAAAAGGGGGATATCAGCTTTTTCCAGAATATTTATCTGAAATCTTTTTATGCGTATTTTGAAAAATAACATTTCGTAAATCGAGATTTTGTTAAACGACATTTTTAAAAGCGAGATTTCGAAATCGACGCAAATTTTCATTGTTAGACATTTTTTCAATGAAGATAATTAAATAAATTGTAATTATTAATATAAATTAAAAAACAAAAAAAAAATTGTAATTTCTTGGATTGAAGTAGTATGGTAATATTCTGTAATATAATCTGTATTATGTATCTAAATTCGATTGCAAAACCATATTTAAAATAAAATTACCTGTTTTTAATTAAATTCTGATATTTGATCTAATTTCAATTATTAGCCAAATCCAAACCTCTGTAATTGTATCGCACTAATTCCGAAACTTACCACGGCTGGTTTTCATTAAAATTTGAAACAAAAACTGCATATTTATGATATAATGAAAACATGTGGTATTTTCAATAACCGAATTTTTCATTAATTTAAACCTACAGAAATTTATTCAGTCCAAAATTTCAAGAAAATTTAATACGAAAGTGTTTCGGAACTATTGTCTATTACAATTATAAAACCATAAGTAAATTACGCTATTAATTCCACCCTATGCCCCACGGATGGAATTGCAGGACATTGATGAAGTAAATTACGTTTTTGTGATTTATTTTCGCCTTATCGCAATTAAATGTCAAATATGTTGACATTATTTTTTTAATATACATAAATTACATACATACGCTCTGAATATGTTTTTAGACTTTGAAATTACGAAAAATTAGAAGTAAAATTTTCATTAAAAAAAAATTAAAAAAAAAATCAAATTAAATTCAGCTTAAAAATAAATTTCATCATAACGCTGAAAATGGAAATAACAACATAAAAAAAAAATTATTACCTAATATAAATTTTTTGTAATTTTATTTATTATTTTTTTTTTATCGTTATTACTTCTATTTTTTAATACATATTTAATTAATATCAGCTTTTTCTCATTATTATCATACAACAACAGCGCTTTCAAAATGAGATGGACCGGAGAACATAAACCACATAAAATAATAATAGAAAACCAAAAAAACAATTTAAAATAGAAAATTTATAAAAAAATATATATTAAATATTCTTCAGATTTGCTTACAGAAACAAAAAACAAAAAAACTGTTATACTCTTGAATGGGTTTATACTATTTTCATATTTTCGCCAATTATTATTATATATACGTCATTTTGTCATTTATAAAACACTTTTTTTTTGTATTAATTAGACATTTTTACATCATTTTTGAATTTATTATATCTCTCGAAAAATAGCGGGGCGCAGAAATCTTTTTGGCTTCTCATTATTTACCATTTAATTTTTAATTAAATATTATATAGTTTAATTTTATGAATTTTTATTTTATTATTTTTTTTTTTTTTCAATTAATTATTTTTTATATTGAAAATATTTAAATTAATTATTTTTTTTTTTATTAAAAAAAAAATTAAATATATATTTTTGATATATATATATTAGTTTTATTATTTATTAGTTCTTTTGCTTTGCAATAATTACATAATTAATTTAATATTTAATTTCACATGAATTTTTTTCAAGCATTTAGTTGTATTTAGTTTATTATTATTGTAGTATTTTTAGTTTTATCGAAAATTTTGCACTTAATTTTAAATTATTGTTTTTTTTTATATATTTAAATATTAAAAAAAAATATTTTTTTATCTTAATTTACACGAGTATATTTTAGTTTATCAATTGTTTTGCTTATTTATTGTTTTTTTTTTTTAAATATTTAGTTTCAATTTTATTATTATTTAATTAGTTTTTACATATTTAATTCAATTCACATTTATTTTATTAATGTTAATTTTTTTTTAGTAAAATGGTTTTTTCTCTATTAATTGTCGGTGTAGTTAAGAATTATTGTAGCTATAATTGAGAAAAAAAATGTTTTAATTCTAGTAGGAATCCAATAGATTTCAAAATAGTATGTATTTACTTTGTTTACATTTTAAAGTATAACAATTTGAAATATCTGACGTATTCATGTCACTTGTAGTCACCTTAGTAGTTTTGATTACGATTGTGGTAATTCTTTTATATATACTTTGTTCAAAATGAACAGTTTTTATGTATTTTAATATTTGGAAAGGTCTTTAAAGGCAATTAAAGTGAAGAATTTTGAATTTAAATTTAATATTTTTTGATTTTTGATTATTTGAAACATCTATTATTGGTGTACTGAAATTATTATAAAACTTTATTTCAATAGTTTTTACATTAATTTTTATTTTTGATTATGCCCCAACAAATAAATTAATTAGTCATTGGGTCATTTTGTAACTTACGTAATTGTAGACATAGTTTTAAGTGTAGTAAAGGTATTCAAACATAAATTACATATATTGTCCAAACTCTTAATTTTTTACTGCAGTTATTGTAATATGTAAAGATTTTTGTTTTTAATTACAGCGATAGACATAAAACTTTATCTAAGTTATAAAATGGTCTAAATAATCTAAAAATGTTCTAAAATACAAATTCTATTCCAAATTTTAACATTTTAACATTTGATATTTTTGAATTTTTTCATTTTAAGATAACAGAAAAATGATAAAATAGATTTTATATGATTGAATTTGTTGTTTGGAATATCTTTAAAGTCAAAATTACCTTTAAAGCCTTTCGTCCAACAAAATAATGTGAATACTTGTTATAACCTAGAACTTTGTTTGTGTCAATATAATTTCACAAAATTTTATCAATTTTGTGTTATTTTTTTTTGTCATTTTAACTGACGTTTGCTCGCATTATTTTTTTGGTTATGTCCGAAAGCTTTTATATTCAAATTTTATGTCTACCCCTGCAGTAAAATTAATTTTAATATTCATTTTTCGAATCATTATAGACACTGCAACGTTATTTTCTTAAATAAATTTTTAAATAATAATTTTCGAAAAATTTGTAGCAACAGAATAACAGAACAGCTAAAACAATTACAGTTAAATATAAAAATTTAACTTAATTGTAGAGACATTTTGATTTGCCCTACCAGCAAATTTAGTTTATCATGAAAATAAAGCTATAAATAAAAATTAAAACATTTAGAACGCAAAATAATTTGACGAAAATTCTTCTTTGTTATATTCATAAATATTTTTTCTTGATATACATACATATTTCGGTATATAAAATATACCATTAGAAACTGTTGCTATGTGAATTAATTTTTTAAAATTAAACAACATTTTATAAGTGTACATTCAATAAGTGTAGAATTATTAAAACTGAATTTACCGTTTTTAAAATTTATTATTTCAATATGTACTTATCAATATCATTATAATAAATAAAAATTGTACTACTACTATAATAAAAAAAAAAAACAATTAGTAATTGACATGAATCCACCTTAGTTATTTAAATGTGTATAACAGTTATCATAGAATTGACATTTCACATCAAATTAAATGTTTAAAATTTTAATATCTAGAAATATATGAACTGACATGAGTACGTCATATTTATTTAACATTATTTATAACAGTTATTTTTGACATCATTTTAATTGCTTTTTATTCATATAATGACAATTATTATTCATAATAAAAATTTATTTTTCATTATAACACAAAACTGTTATAAACAATTTTCGATTTAATCAAATTAATATTATCTTCAAAAATAAATTTTTATCGTCATAAATAATTGAATTAAGAGCACTTCAGAAATAAAATCGAAATAAAAAGCCTAAAAAAGAATGTCATTCTCTATATAATTTAATTAAATAAGTATAAATAAAATAAAACTAAAACCTATTGAAGATCCCTATGCTCACTCACTGAGTAAAGATCAAATGATGAAAATCTATTGAAAATAATTAAAAATAAAAAAAAAATATATTTGTTTTTCATTTTTGAAATTCCATCTCTCTCTTTGAAAACGACTTTTCTCCAATTATTTAATAATATTTCGGGGGGTGTATTAGGTTTCTTTCGGTAATTAATTAAATATAGGTACATAATAATTATTTTTCTAACACTAATCCATTTCTTTGGTTTATTTTTTCTCTATTGATCTAACTGTAATTAAATTATTATCTCTTTTCAATGTAAAAATTTATTATTTTTAATTTGTTATAAATTTTTTTTTTTTACAGGTACAAATTTTAAATAAATCTATTTTATTAAAAAATAAAAAGAAAAAATAATAAAATAATAATTAAATTAAATTAAAACAAAAATTTGGTATAATTTTTGCATGATCTATAAATACATATATACGCTCAGAAATTCCAAAAATAAAATTTCGAATAGATGAATTGGAAGTTTTTTTTTGACATTTAAATTTTTTTTGACATATATGACGTTAATGGCGTTTAACATTTTTTTTTTATAAAAATCTTCACAAATCAAAATTTTATTTGAAAAAAATTTCAAAATTGCAATTCACTTTTTTCACAATTTCAGAATGACAGTTTTACTTTCAAAAAGTTCAAAGTGACAGTTCTGTACATATCAATCGCTTGCTCGCTTTATACATTATCGTAAAGTGTACATAGACAAAAAAAAAACTAATAAATACTTTAAAATTTTCAATGAAATTTTGAACTTTTATACACTTTCTTGTATAACAAATCAATTAAGATACTTATCGAAGGAGCAGCCACATTTGGAGCTACTCACTTTTTTCACATATATCGTTTTTTTCATATTATTCATATAAAAAAAATCAGTGATTCAAAATTAAATTTTTTGTAAAAAAATCGTTCACGTATTTTACCAGTCATTGTCTCAATTTGAAATTTTCTTTAAATTTTAGTACGCGAACAAATGAACTGTCAATAATTTTTTAAATATAAATTTATATGGATTTATCCAATATGCTTGATGTAGCACTAATGACAAGTAACCTAGGTATGCAGAGATTGTCAATAACGTTTAACTGTCTTTCTTTTACTTCATATTGTATCAATTTATTTGATCACTATTTTGTTGAGAATATGTTGAAATTGTTTGTTTACTTCTAAATGTCAAAATAAGACAGTTGCATATTGCTCAATCACTCTTTCGAATTTTGACATCTGGAATTTCCGTGTGTAATCGAATTTAATCGAATGCATTAAATTTTAAATTTTATTTAATTATGTATTTTTTTGGGGGGCGAGTATTGAATTCATCTTAAAACTGCTCCATGTATACATATATACATATTACAGTTATGCTTTTCCTTTATGTTATGATTTTCTTCCTTTTATATGTTTGGATGCTTGTTTTATTTGCATGACTTTTATTTATAAATATAATTTTTTTTTATTTTTGTTTGTTTTAAATGTGTGGGTGAATGTGTTTTATATTTTGATTTTGGTTTTGTTTGCGATTTTTGTTGTTTTGAGATTGCTTTTTGGTGATGGGAAGGCTTGCATTTATATTTATTATGATTATTATGATTGTGTTTGATGCTGTTTGTTTAGTGTTTGTTATATTTATGTGTTAATTTTATATTATATATTTTTATTTATTTAATTTTAAGTGCATTTTATTTTATTTCTTTTTTTTTTTTTTATGTATGTATATAAATATTTGTTTTGTGTTTTTTATTACGACAATAAACAAAAAAAAAAACAGGCTTTTTTTCATAACATTTTTATTTCAGAATTTTTTTTTTGTATTTAAATTTTCCAATATTTTATGAAAACTTTTTTACAATATTTTATTTACACTCTTAAATATCTTTAAAAAAAAAAACAAAGATTTTTGTTTTAGAAATCTTTTATTTTATTATTTTAGGATATATTTTCCTTTTTATTTTCAAAACAAAAATTTAATTGATTTATTTTTTATTTAATTAAATATTGAATTAAAATATTAATTTGATTATTTATTTTGAATTTGAATGAAAAATTAGCAAGCGGTGTTTGAAAAATTCAATTTATGCGAAGAAACTGTCACTGGACTTCTTAAATGGATTGCAACTGTTGAACAGAAAATTGCTCGGGTTGGTGGACCTAAAGAAAAAATTGATGATTTAAGAAATCAAATTAATTCACTTAAGGTAAGTTTATTTCATTTTTTATGTTCTTCTGCGATTATTAGGTTTGAGGCTGTTTTTTTTTCTCCAATTAATCCGATTTTTGATCTGAGGTTTTTTGGCCTGTTATGTCTTGCAATTTGTGCAACCGCACTGAATTCTGGGTACACACTCGTTATAAACCTTCTTCCTGACTGTTACTACATTTAAAATGTTACCGATTTTTCTTATTTGGGCTTTTAGAGTTCTATGTACTGTGTGTCGGAGTACTGTGTGTTCAGCAATCTTGTTAACCTTGTTAACCTTCCGTTCGGTTCCACGGGTTTTTATTTCTAAAATCTATAATTAATAAAATTTGAAAATTAGGTAATTTCAGAATGTTTTTACCTTTAACAGACTAACTCGGCTAACTGTTCGATTGCGATTTGTCCCGATTATAAAGATTAAAAAGACAACTTTCTGGTTGTTGCTCTTTCAATCATACCAACTTTTGGCTCGTCTTTCTGAAATATAAATTATAGTAAAGTAAAATCTAAAATATTCCAACCATTTGGCAAGAAAATGTCAACTCTAAAAAAAAAGCAATTTTTTATTCTAAAAATTAATTTAAAAAAAAAAAACTCTTAAATAATTTTATAGCAAATCAAAGATGAAATTGAATCTCAATCACGTCCAGTTGCATCATGTCTTGAACAAATACGTCAAATTGTATTAACTGGTGGTGAAGTGTTATCAGCACCTGAAGTAACATCATTAGAAAATTCAGGACGTGAATTACGTGGACGTGTTGATACAGCTGCAAATCGTACATCAAGATTATTAAAACGTCTTGAAGCATCACGTGATGAATTAAGTAAACTTAGTTCAGAACTTGATATATTCTCAAATTGGTTACAAACAGCAAGACGTACACTAGAAGATAAAGAACGTGCTCTATCCGATTTACATCGTTTATCATCACAATCTGAATCAATACGTGAATTTGTAAGTGATGTTATTGCCCATCAAGCTGATTTACGTTTTATAACAATGGCTGCACAAAAATTCGTTGATGAAAGTAAAGATTTCTTAAATGTATTAAATGAATTTCGTACATCATTACCAGATCGGTTACCACATATTGAACCATTAGCTTCATCTGAAAGTCCAATACGTCAAGAAGTATCATTGGTATCAACACAATATAAAGATTTATTACATCGTGCCAATAATTTATCAGATCGTATGTCTGGTTTGGGTGGTCGTCAACGTGAATATCAAGATGCTGTTGATAAAGCTAGAGAATGGTTAAGAGCTATACAACCACGTGTTACACATATACTATCAGATCCGATTGCTGTTGATCCACAAATTGTTCAAGAACAAATGAGTGATGCTAAGCAATTGCATAATGAATTTTTACAACAAGGTCGTTTAATTGATAATGCACAACAAGGTTTAGATACTCTATTGAGATCATTACAAGGTCAATTAAGCCCATCAGAAGTTTCAGCATTAGAAATTCCAGTTGAAGAAATTAAAGATAAATATAGTCAATATTTGGAAGCTTTAGGTGATCGCTGTAAACTTTTAGATACGGCTTTAATTAAATCACAAGGTGTACAAGATGCATTAGATGGTCTTGTTGGTTGGGTTAATCAAGCTGAAGATAAATTCAACATGCAATTCCGTCCAGCATCACTTATTAAAGATCGATTACAAGAACAAATACGTGAGCATCGTCAATTATTGGCTGATTTACAATCACATCATGCTAGTATTGATAGTGTTACTTCATCAGCACATGATTTAATGCCAACAGCATCAAATGCACGTTTAGTAAAGAAAATCGAACAAAAATTAAATGATGTAACAATTAAATTTGAAAAACTTCTTGAGAAAGTAATTAAACGTGGTGAATTTTTGGATGATGTATTATCTCATTTGGTGAAATTCTTACAAGATTCATCATCAATCGAACAAGAATTATGTATGCTACAAGAAGCACTTGAAAGTCGTGAAATTGCATCGCTAGATGCTGGTCAATTGGCACATCGTATGAATGAAATGTCAAGAATGAAAGACAAATTAAGACCACATTTCGAAAATTGTGTTAAAACTGGTAAAGATTTGATTTCAATGCGTGATGTAACCGATACTGGAGGTGTTCGGGATCGAGTTAAAGCTTTAGAAAATCAATGGAAAAACCTAGACACTTCCCTTGACGAAAAAGCCAGATTATCAAAACAAAAAGCCGAACAACTAAATGCCTATGAGAATTTGAAAGATCAAGTTTTAGCCTGGTTAGCAAGTATCGAAGCTAGAACAAATTCATTACAACCAGTTGCTGTTGATATTGAACTTATCAGACGTCAAATTGAAGAATTGAAACCAATCCAAAAAGATTATCGTGACTATGGTCCAACAATTGATAAAGTTAATGACGTAGGTAATCAATATGATGCTTTAATACAACCTGATAGCCCTGGACGAAAACGTTCCAATTATAGTCCAGTTACACGACCATCTCCAGGTCGTCGTCTTTCCGGTGAAAATCGTACACCTAGTCCAACAAAAGGTGGCCAATCAGTATCTCCTTTATCACCTGGATCAAGTGGTTTTGGTAGTCGTCGTTCATCACAAGATGGATTCCAAATTAGTGAATCAACACCAATACAACAACAATTAGGTGAAATCAATAATCGTTATGGTTTAGTTGGAATTCGTTTGAATGACAGACAAAATGAATTAGATAACTTGAAAGAAGAAGTTAAGAAACATCAAGATAATTTGAAAATTTTATTGACATTCTTAGACAAGGCACAAAGACAAGTTCCTAAAGAACAAATGGCTAGCAAAGAAGAAGCTGAACGCTCTACAAGACAAATTCGTAAAATATTGGATGAAATGTATGAAAAACAAAGTTTATTAGACTCAACTAAAACTCAAATTAAAGATTTACTTCGTCGTAAACCAGATGTGCCAGGCGCTGATCGATTAAGAAACGAGCTCGATAATGTTGCTGAACGCTGGAAAACTCTATATGATTTATGCAAGAACAGAATTGATTTCTCTGAACAATTACGTGACTTTTTGGATACCCATGACAATTTGAACAATTGGTTGAATAGCAAAGAACGTATGTTAACTGTTTTAGGTCCAATTTCATCTGATCCTAGAATGGTTCAAAGTCAAGTACAACAAGTTCAAGTATTACGCGAAGAATTTAGAACTCAGCAACCACAACTAAATCATTTACAAGATGTTGGTCATGCAGTTTTAGATCACGTTAAAGAAACTTCACCAGAGGGTCAATCTGTATCGAAAAAACTTCGAGAAATTGGCAAGAAATGGGATGATCTTGTTGGACGTTTGGATGAACGTGCCAATAGTTTAGGTGGAGCAGCAGACAGCAGTAAAGAATTTGATGCTGCATTGAATCGTTTGCGTGAAGCTTTACAAAATATCAGCGACAATTTAGACGCACTCCCAATTGATAAAGATCATCAAGAAAATCTACGTAAAATTGAAAATTTGGAAAGACAGTTGGAAGGACAACGTCCATTACTTGCTGATGCTGAACAAGCTGCTGCAGCTCTCTGTAAAGTACTTAGCGACCCAGCCTCAAAGGCAGATGTTAACAATCGTGTTGGTGCTTTAGAGAAACAATACCAAGCTTTACAAAAGAAATTAGATAACCGTAAAGCTGAAACAGAAGGTGCCTTACGTGATGGTAGACAATTTGCCGAAAGTTGTTCCAAGACTTTAGGTTGGTTAGCTGGAGAATTAGGAAATCTCTCAGAACGTTTATTGGTTTCTGCTCATAAACCAACATTACAACATCAAATCGATACACATGAACCAATTTATCGTGAAGTTATGGCACGTGAACATGAAATTATTATGCTTATCAACAAAGGAAAAGATTTAGTTAATCGTCCAGGATCAACTCCAGATCGCACTGTCCAAAGAGACTTAGAACGTATCCAACAACAATGGGATAAATTGAGACGTGATGCTGTAGATAGACATACCCGTCTTCAAACATGTATGGAACATTGCAAAAAATATGGTCAAACATCAGAATCATTCCTTACATGGTTGCGCACCGCTGAAGATAAATTGGCAGATTTACGTCCAGGTGTTTTGAAAAAATCTCAAATCGATCAAAGACTACGTGAATTGCAAACATTCCGTAGTGAAGTATGGAAAAAATCTGGTGAATATGAAAATACGAAAGGCCTAGGAGATACTTTCCTTACAGCTTGTGATGTTGACAAAGATCCAATTAAGAATGAATTACAAGATATGCGTGAAAGATGGGATCGTTTGAATAATGATCTTTTATTAAGAGCTCAAGAATTAGAGACATGTGCAAATCGTTTAGCTGATTTCATGGATGAATTACGAAATTTGGATCATTCAGTTGGTCGTTGTGAAGATCGTTTAGCTGCACATGACTCCTTAGGTGGAGCTGGTAAAGATCCTAAGTTATTAGATCGTGTTAAGGCAATTCGCGAGGATGTAACCATTTTGAAGAAACCATTACAAAGCTTAAGACAATCAGCAACAGATATTGCTTCTGAAACTCGAGCAGCTGGTGGTGACGCAGATCATTTATTACACGATGTTGATGGTCTAGGTGATCGTATTACGGATCTCTTAGATCGTCTTAATGATCGCTGCGGTGAATTACAATCTGCTGCAACAGCTGTATCTCAATTCAATGAACAAGTTAAGAATTTGGGATTAGACTTGGCGGATTTAGAAAACTTGGTTGATAATTTAACACCACCCGGTCGTGAAATTAAAGTGGTTCAATCTCAAATCAAAGAAGTTAGCATTGTTTTGGATAAAATTGATCAAACAGCAGTTCGTGTTAGTGATTTAGATCGAGCTGGTGAAAACTTAGTTGAATCAGGTTTCTCACCAGACACAGTACAAACCAGAGATCAAATTATAACATTGAAAAAGACTCTATTGAGATTAGAAAATCGTGCTAAGGACCAAGAAGAAAATCTACATGCTGTTCTTAAAGATTTACAAAGTTTCTATGATGTTTATAGTCACCTAATGGATGATTTGAAAGATATATCTGATGAAGTTAAACGTATGAAACCAATCAGTTCAGCTTTAGAAGAAATCAAAAATCAACAAGATGATTTCAGAAAATTCCGTGATCGCAAAGTAGAACCGTTAGCTCAAAAAGTTTCTGGAATAAATAGAGATGGTAGAGATCTTGTTAGATCAGCTCAAAGTGGTGTTTCTACAGCAGTTATTGAAAAAGATTTGGAAAAAATGAATGAAAAATGGAATGATCTCAAGGAAAAATTAAATGAACGAGATCGTCGTTTAGATATTGCTCTCTTACAATCTGGCAAATTCCAAGAAGCTCTTAATGGCCTTTCAAAATGGTTATCTGATACTGAAGATATGGTTGCAAATCAAAAACCACCAAGTGCTGATTACAAAGTTGTTAAAGCTCAATTACAAGAACAAAAGTTCTTAAAGAAAATGCTTTTGGATCGTCAAAACTCAATGTCATCATTATTTACCTTGGGTAAAGAAGTTGCAGCAAACTGTGAACCATCAGAAAAGAATGCTATTGAACGTCAACTTAAAGAATTAATGAATCGTTTTGATGCCTTAACAGAAGCAGCTCAACAACGTGAAAAAGATTTGGAACAAGCAATGGAAGTTGCTAAATTATTCCATGACAGATTAACACCATTATTACGTTGGTTAGATACCACAGAACGCTCTGTTAAAAATATGGAAATGGTTCCAACTGATGAAGAAAAAATTCAACAGAGAATACGAGAACATGACAAATTACATGACGAAATTTTGTCCAAAAAACCTGATTTCAGTGAATTAACTGATATTGCTGGACAATTAATGGATTTGGTAGGTGATGATGAAGCTGTTTCGTTAGGTGAAAAAGTTAAAACGACAACAGAACGTTATACAACATTAGTTGAAGCAAGTGAAAATGTTGGTCGTCTATTAGCTGAATCTCGTCAAGGATTACGTCACTTAGTGTTAACATATCAAGAACTTATTGCATGGATGGAAAGCATGGAAAAAGAATTCCAACGTTATAAAGTTGTTCCAGTGCACACAGAAAAAGTACTCGAACAAATGGATCATTTAGTTGAATTGAATGAAAATGTTGCAAATCATGCCTCAAGTGTTGAATCAACAGTTGATGCTGGCTCAGAGCTCATGAAACATATTAGCTCAGATGAAGCTATTCAACTTAAAGACAAGTTAGATTCATTACAACGTCGCTATGGTGAATTAGCAAATAAGGGTGCATCTTTATTGAAGAATGCTCAAGAAGCACTACCACTTGTACAACAATTCCATGAAGCCCATAATCGTTTGGTTGAATGGATGCAGGGTGCTGAAAGTGCACTTGCAACAGGTGAACCACGTCAAAATGATATTTTACGTTTAGAAACTGAATTGGCTGATATGCGTCCGGTGCTTGAAACTGTAAATTTAATTGGTCCTCAATTATGTCAAATATCTCCTGGTGAAGGTGCTTCAACAATTGAAAGTCTAGTCACTCGTGATAATCGTCGTTTCGATGCAATCGTTGAACAAATTCAACGTAAAGCAGAACGTCTTCATTTGAGTAATCAACGTGCCAAAGAGGTTACCAACGATATTGATGAATTATTAGAATGGTTCCGTGATATGGATTCAAGTTTAAGAGATGCTGATGCACCAGCCTTAGATCCACAATTAGTTCGTGCACAATTACAAGAACATCGTTCAATCAATGATGATATTTCAAGTCAAAAAGGACGCGTACGAGATGTTACAGCTTCAGCTAAAAAAGTGCTTAGAGAATCTCCACAAAATGATTATACAACTGCTTTACGTGAAAAACTTGAAGATTTGAAAGAAGTTGTTGATACTGTTGTCCAATTGTGTTCTGAACGTTTAAGTATTTTGGAGCAAGCTCTTCCATTATCTGAACATTTTGCTGATTCTCATAATGGTTTAGCATCATGGTTAGATGAAATCGAACATCAAATTTCATTATTAAGTAATATGCCTGCCTTAAGACCAGAACAAATCGTATCACAACAAGACAAAAATGAACGTCTTATACAATCAATTTCTGAACACAAACCACTTTTAGACAAATTGAATAAAACTGGTGAAGCACTTGCAGCTTTAGTAACTGATGATGATGCTACAAAAATACAAGAAATACTTGATTCAGACAATTCCAGATATGCTGCACTTCGTACTGAATTAAGAGAACGTCAACAGGCTTTAGAAAGAGCTTTACAAGAAACATCACAATTCTCTGATAAATTAGAAGGCATGTTACGTGCATTGGCTAATACATGTGAACAAGTTGATAATTTAGATCCAATCTCAGCAATACCACAAAAAATTGTTGAACAAATTGATGATAATTCAGCAATTGTAGATGATTTGAATAAACGTACTGAAGCATATGCTGCTGTGCAAAGAGCTGCAAATGATGTTATTGCTAAAGCACCAAATAAACAAGATCCAGCTGTTAGAGATATTAAAAAGAAATTGGATAAATTGAATGAATTATGGAATGAAGCACAAAATGCTACGAAAAAACGTGGCAAATCATTGGATGATGCATTAGCAATTGCTGAGAAATTCTGGAAACAATTACAAGCTGTTATGGATACATTAAAAGAATTGGAAGAAACATTAAGTTCACAAGAACCGCCAGCAGCACAACCACAAGAAATTAAAAAACAACAAGTGGCATTACAAGAAATTCGTCAAGAAATTGATCAAACTAAACCTGAAGTTGAAGAAGTTCGTCGTAAAGGACAACATTTAATGTCATTATGTGGTGAACCAGATAAACCAGAAGTTAAAAAGAATATTGAAGATTTAGATCATGCATGGGATAATATAACTGTTTTGTATGCTAGACGTGAAGAAAATTTAATTGATGCAATGGAAAAAGCAATGGAATTCCATGAAACATTACAAAATCTTCTTAAATTCTTTGCTCGGGCTGAAGATCGTTTTGCTAATTTAGGACCAATTGGTTCAGATATTGAAGCTGTTAAAAGACAAATTGAACAACTTAAACATTTCAAAGATGATGTTGATCCGCATATGGTTGAAATCGAAGCATTAAATAGGTAGGTTTTTATAAAATTATTTTAATTTTTAATAAAAGAAAATTTTTTAAAATAATGTTTAATAAAAAAAAAAAAAAAAAAAAAGAAAAAAAAACAAAATACATAATTTACTAATATTTATTTAATTTTTTTTTTTTTGTTTAATTTATATAATAAAATTTCATTACAATAATTGGATAAAAATTAAATTTTTTTTTAATTTTTTTTTTTTTTTTGAATAAAAAAAATTCAAAATGTCATCGAATGAAATTTTAATTTTTTTTTTATATACGAATTCTCGTTTCATTCATTTATAAAAACAAACGTTGAATTTTTGAAGATCAATCAACAGGCAAGAAATTTTTTTAGAAATTTTGATTTTTTTTTTTTAAATTAGTGTTGTAAAATTGTTTATTGTAAAATATTTATTGTTTTGTTGTTTTTCTAAAAAATTTGTAAATGTATGTTGTTGTTGAATTTTTATTTCAATTTTATTGACAATCAAACAAATAAAATTTTCTTGTTTTGAATTAAATCGCTCGCTATTTTCAAACCATTTTTATAAAAATACACTAACATATTTACATTTGAATTTTGACATTTCTATTATGTAGGTAGTCATTCTAATTTTATTGCTTAAAAATGAATTGCAACAAAGCTAAAGTATAATAAATTATATTAATCGTTTGCGATATCTAGAGCTACATTATAGAATACATTATGAAATGCTTGAAATATTTGATGACTATATTTTCACCTTAATGTTAAAACAAAAACCATTCGCTTCAATTCAATATCCAACTCATTATTGTGATGTTTTGATCAATATAATTTTCTCGTTTCAATCAATATCAATATCATTCATCACATTGTCATTCACATTCACTTTCAATTAATTCCATTGTTTTAAATTCCCAAAAATTGTACAAAACTGTTTTTTTATCTAATTGGTACAGTTACTTATATTGGTGTATCATAGTAATAATAAAGCTGACTTTTCATCTTGTTTTTTTACAGAATAAAATCTGTCAAATTGTTTGCAAGCCCAAGATTTCACAGCAGTGAATTTGTATCTGTAATGAAAATAAAATAAAAAGTTTAAGATTAGAATATTAAAAATTTCGTCGAATTAAAAAATAAAATAATTTTAAAATCTATACAATATTATGCATTTTTGACATTTCAATTTTTCAAACGGTTTAATTATCAAAGCTATTTATATGACATTTGTGGCAACTTTTAAGTATGTTTACATTAATAATGTTCTGCGTATATAAATTTGTATCAAATTAATTGCTAAATATGCAATTGTCAAATTTAATCAGCCTATCAGAATTTTACAGCTTCTTATTTTCATTCACAGAACAGAAATTAGAAGCAAAAAATGTTTTGGTTGATTGAAATTTTGGCAGTTGCTTATTTGAAACTGAAAAAAAAACCGTTAAAAATATAATTTCAAATTTTCTAAACAATTAAAATGAAAATAAAATAAGTATCTAGGTATAGGTAGATACTTAAATGTTTTCGTTTTTCGTGATATTCATTTATTTCGTTACGTATTCTATAATAGACTTTGTGATTCTAATACACTAACTTTTCGAGACTATAAGATTATCTGTTAGGTTACAATTGCATTTTTGTAAAATTAGCATCTTAAGATTTTTAAATCAATTAACCATTTAAATTATAAAAATAACTAAAAAAAAATTAAATAATTTTATTTTTGAAATTATTTGTGATGCCATAACGTTTTTTAGAAATAATTTTTAACAGCTAAATTCTTATAATAATATCTTTGTTTTACTTTTAACTTAAGACTGTGTTCTAATCTCGATAATTTATTTATAATCGAATATGTCGCCGGTTATTTAGCGCTAATATTATGTAATGTCATTTTCTCAATTATCAAGCTTTATACCAGGCGGTTATTTAACATTCTTGAATGTATATTTTCGGGTTAAAATTTTCTCTCTTTTCAACTTAATTTTTTGACGAAAACGATCTTACGAATTAAAACAATTTACATGTATTATTTTCTATTTTAATAGAAACCCTTTTGGTTTTCATTTCCGCATCAAACAATACACATCATTAACAAACAATTCGAACTGCCAAATTTACTTGTTTCATATTATTGATTTACACACAATTTTTGTAAAAAAAAAAAATATATTCATTGGCAATCATTTAATGGTTTTTTTTTTTTGTATAATCTCGAAATTAATTTTAATCCTGAAATTATGTATTCATAGTTACTTTTCGTGTAATAAATTTTTGGTTTTCTAGATTTTATGCTACAAAAATGTTTAAATGCTTCTTTAATTCACAGTCTGCAATCATCACTGTTTAAAATGCAAACAAATTTATAATATTTTCAGTTCCAAAAGTAATTAAATTTTTTGTTTTCATATTTTCTTTTTTAAAAAATTTAGACAAGCTGCTGAACTAACAGAACGCACTTCAATTGAACAAAAGGCATCAATACGTGAACCATTAAATGCTGTTAATCAAAGATGGGATAGTCTTTTACGTGGTATGGTCGAAAGACAAAAACAATTAGAACATGCCTTATTACATTTAGGACAATTCCAACATGCTCTAAATGAATTATTAGTATGGATTTCAAGAACGGATACAACATTAGATCAATTAAAACCGGTAATTATTAATATTAGAAAAAAAAAAAAACAAATCATAATCTCCATTAATAAAATAAAATTTTAATAATTTTTAGATACCTGGAGATCCACAATTATTAGAAGTTGAACTTGCCAAATTGAAAGTACTTGCCAATGATATACAAGCACATCAGAGCTCTGTTGATACATTAAATGATGCTGGACGTCAATTGATTGAATCAGAGCGTGGTTCAGTAGAAGCTAGTAAAACACAAGAAAAATTACGTAAATTAAATGATGAATGGCGTAATCTATTACAAAAAGCATCAGATCGTCAACATGAATTAGAAGAAGCATTACGTGAAGCACAAGGTTTTATTGCCGAAGTACAAGATATATTAGGTTGGTTAGGTGATGTTGATGCTGTAATTGGTGCTAGTAAACCAGTTGGTGGACTACCAGAAACAGCTACTGAACAATTAGAACGTTTTATGGAAGTATATAATGAATTAGAAGAAAATCGTCCAAAAGTTGAAACATTACAATCGCAAGGACAAGAATATATTAAGAAACAAAATCTAATGAAAGTATCTTCAAGTAATTTACAACATATTTTACGTACATTGAAACAACGTTGGGATGCTGTATTATCAAGAGCATCTGATAAGAAAATTAAATTGGAAATTGCACTTAAAGAAGCAACAGAATTCCATGATACATTACAGGCATTCGTTGAATGGTTAACTCAAGCTGAAAAACAATTAACAACTGCTACACCTGTTTCAAGAGTTTTAGAAACAATTCAAATACAAATTGAAGAACATAAAATATTACAAAAAGATGTTAGCACCCATCGTGAAGCCATGTTATTATTGGATAAAAAAGGAACACATCTTAAATATTTCAGTCAGAAACAAGATGTTATTCTTATTAAGAATTTATTAGTTTCTGTACAACATAGATGGGAACGTGTTGTTGCTAAAGCAGCTGAACGTACACGTGCATTAGATCATGGTTATAAAGAAGCACGGGAATTCCATGATTCATGGGTTAATTTGGTACAATGGTTACAAGAAACCGAAGAAATTCTTGATCAATTAACCGAAGAAGCAACAAATTGTAATGAAGCACAAAAAATTAAGAAATTCTTAGATAAATTAAAAGATATACAACGTAATTTATCTGCCAAACAATCACAATATGATACAACAATGCGCACCGGTAAGAATCTCATTGATAGAGCACCAAAAGCTGATGAACAAGTTCTTAATAGAATGTTAGTTGAACTTAAAGAAACATGGACTAGAGTTTGTTCAAAGAGTGTCGATAGACAACGTAAATTTGAAGAAGCATTATTATTATCTGGTCAATTCTCTGATGCATTACAAGCACTTATGGATTGGTTAAAGAAAACAAAATCACGTTTATCTGATCAAGGTCCAGTTCATGGTGATTTAGAAACTGTAACAACATTAGTTGAACATCATAAACATTTGGAACAAGATTTACAAAAGAGATCAGCACAAATGCAACAAGTTTTACGTACTGGTCGTGATTTAGAGCGTTCAGGTGATAATCGTGATATATCGAAAAATTTAACTGAATTACAATCGTTATGGAGTGATGTTGAAGATTTAAGCTCAAAACGTGGATATCGTTTACAAGATGCACTTAAAGAAGCTGAACGTTTACATAAATCTGTTCATATGTTATTAGAATGGTTATCAGAAGCTGAACAAAAATTACGTTATGCACAAGCAGCACCAGATGATGAAAATTCAGCTAGAGAATTATTAGAAATTCATTCGAAATTCATGAGAGAATTAAGGGAAAAAGAACGTGATAAAGATAATACATTACAATTGGCACAAAGTATTTTAGATAAAGCACATCCAGATGCAATACCAATTATTAAAAATTGGATGACAATAATACAATCAAGATGGGATGAAGTATCACAATGGGCAATTGGTAGAGAAAATAAATTAAGAGATCATTTACAATCGCTTAGAGATTTAGATGATACAATTGAAGAATTATTAAAATGGTTAGCTGGACTGGAAGCAACACTTATAAGTATGAAAAGCTAAAGACCAAAGAAAATTTTTTTTTTTTTGTGATTTAAAAAGTTGTTCTATTTTTAACTTTTTTAAATTATTTTAGATCTCGAACGTGAACCACTTCCTGATGAAATACCAGCATTAGAGCAATTAATTGCTGATCACAAAGAATTTATGGAAAATACTGCACGCCGTCAACCTGAAGTTGATAGAGCATGTAAACCAAAACAACCATTAGCTGGAACAAAGGAAGCACGAAAACCATCAAGACCCAGTAAAACACCTATGTATGTATTAATAAATCTTCAGTATTTTTTTCTTGTTTTTATTTTATTTTTGTTTTTTAATTTTTCAAGTGTGATAGTTAGATTTTGAATTTCTATAAAAAAAAAAACAATTCTTGTAAAACTTTCGTAATTTAAACGTACATACGTACATGTGTGTGTAATTATATCTTAGCACATGTGAACATTTTTTTTACATTGAATTACTTATTCCATCATTCCATCGCATTGAATTGATACATATTAATTGTCTCCTATTTTCGTCGTTCATATCAACATTTATTTTAAAACTATGTAACATAATATGTATATTATTTAATCGAATATGCTGTAATAAACTCGAGATTTAATGATTCTTTTTAAAACAAAATTAGTTTTGTAATGAGAAGACGCTGTAGTCGGAATTGATATTTGTACATTGTACATAATAAAGTATTTGAATAAAAATTTAGTAAAATAGATTTTGATTTTTAATTTAATGATGTTAAAAACCTGTAAAATAATTTTCATTTAAAATCAGGTATCATAATCACCTCTAGATTACAAATACTGCAGTTTAGAAATATAGAAATTCAAAATCTTTGATTTGTTATTTTTTTTTTTATTAGTTTTTTATTTGTTAATTTTAAATTTAAGAATAATTTTTATTATTATCATGTTCTTATATTTTTGTGTATTTTTTGTTTTGTTCTTTTTTTTATTTGTTCTGTTTATGTTTCATCACAATATTTCTGTTTCCGGTTTCTATAATTTGTTTTATTCAAATATTTTGATGTTTTTGGTTTCATCTTTTTGTTTTTGTATTTTGATTCTTTTATTTTGCACAATTTATTTTTATTTTTGTGTAACTGGAACAATTCAATGTGCACGATAAAATATTTCGAAAAAAAATTGCTCGTTAAAATCATGATTGAATTATGTATATTTTATTTTATAAATATGACAATGAACGTTTTCGTAAATGATAGTCGTGGTTCAAGTCATGATATTCGCGAGCAATCGCCAGATTATTATGGTGCATCCAGAAGGCAAAGGTTCGTTTTATATTTATTTTATTTGAAAAATTTTATTTCAAAGTGTAATTTTTTTTTTTTTGTTTTGGTGATTTGAGTACTTTTTTTTATGGTTTTAGTTTCTTTTTTATTATTTTTATTAATGTGTTTCCTTTTTTCTAAATTATAATTTCAGTTGTACTAAATTTATATATAAATTATATTACTTTAACGTTTCTTATATTAATCGCGGAGTTTCCTAAAATGAATAATAATTGTTTTTAATAATTATTATTATAATATTTCTTTAATATTTAATTCTATTTGTAATTTGCATGTTTGTCATCTTCTTGTCACTAGAATATATTTTTCAAATTTTCAATCAATCTGGTTTTAAAATTTATAAAAGATGTTATGTTATTTTAATAGTGATAAATTATAATGGCATTCTCAAACACATTATAAAATTGTTTTAATTTAACCCAGTATTAAATTTATATTAATTTTTAAACATAATAATTTTAAATAAAAAAGTAAATTTTTGATTAAAATAATAATTTTAATAAATTCTTCTATTAAACAATTTAATTCTACAATTTTACTTACAATTTTATTTTTGATTAGAATCTTTACTAACCTTTGTGCAATTTCTCTGAAACTTTAGAACTAAATTTTTCTCAATATATTTTTTTAATAACTTTATTTAATATATTTGTAATATTTTTTTATTATATTATTTTTTTAATAATTCACATACAATTTTTATTTCTAACCTTAAACTCTAACTTTAAATTTTGTAATTTTTAGTAATTACTAATTGATTTATAACCAACAAAAAAAAAACATTTGTTTTTAATTTTTCATTTTTTCATGCTACCATTTGAATGTTGTTGTTGACTTTTTTTCTCGATTCTTCCTATTCATGTCATGTCATCATTATCATCACACAAAAATATGTCATCTAAATGTGATCTAAAAAAAAAAAACACAAAATAAAAATTAAAATAAACAGCTTTAAAGGATCACGTGATCACGGATTAAATTCACGCCGAACAAGGTTAATATACAATCATAATTATTTTCATTATTAATAATCATATATTATAATTCTCTATGAATTAAAAAATTATTTAAATTTTAATAAAAAAAAAAATTTCATTTATATCGAAATTTAAATGCTAATTTAGTTTATTTATTTTGTTTTTTCATAATTAATAAATCAAATGTAATAATGCGAGTAGAAATATTATTTAATTTTAATAATTCAATTATTAAACATTTTTGACAAATAAATAAATAATATGACAATTAAAGTCATAACATTGCAGTACCTAAATAATAATTGAAAATTTCAATTGCAGTGTAGTGCAATTTTATTTAAAAGAACAGGTGGAAATTAATTAATTAAATTTTGATAACTCTAGAATAAATTAATATACTTAAATAATAAAAAATCAATCTGACAAATACGTAAGAGTAGAATCTTAAAATTTTCCAAATCATTCCAATTTTGCCAGTACTAAGTTTTACCGTAAGTTTAACTCATATAAAATTTTTCCTAACATATAGGGTGTGTGTTCCTAATGAGTAATTAATTAATTACGAATTGTAACATATTTGCCTATATAAATTTAATCATTGAATTGCAGTTATCCCACTTGAAATGTTCCTGGTTTGTATCTTTGAATTAGATAACTCAAAATGTTTCTAATTTGAAAAACAGCTCAAACAAATAAATCAAAAATTAAATTTTTTATTATCTTCCTTTTTTTATTATTAATTAATTTTGTCAAATAATTATTGTCAGTTTTAACAGGTAAAAGCTCACACAGAATAAAAACGTATATCATAACGACATATTTAAAAATAATATTACAAAATATGTCAAAAAATACTATAAATTCTGTCACATTAAATATAATGCTTGCAAGTTGCGTTTTGCTTCATTTATTTTTTTTTCGCTTAGTAAACATTTTTTTTTTTTTATTTTTTCGCGTTTGTATATATTTTTTACAGCTTCATTTTATTTTAATAATTAAATTGCCAATTTTTTTGTAACGATCAAATACTTAGGCTATTTTTGAGTGTTTGAAATCACTTATTCAAAAGGAAATAATATACAGGGTTTTATATTTTGTATAAATATTTTGTTTAAGTAAAATTACAATGTTAATACATAAAAACAACACTGTTAAACAAAAATATATAAACTAAATTAGCATTGAAATAATAAATAATTTTTGCTTAGAATTTTTCTGCATTGCAAATCTTTCTAATTTCTTATTGTTTTGTAATTACATACATAGATACATAGTTTTCTTTTAACTTGTGTATTCTTATTATAAATATATTAAAATTATAATTTTTAGTATTAAAATTAACTACATAGTATTAGATTTTTATTAAAAATATAATTTTTAATTATAAGCATGATTTATTTATTTTTGAATTTACTTTTAAATTTTTTAATTAATTGAATTATGTTTTTAATGATCCTATTCTTTTTGTTTTTTTTTTTTTAACTATTTTTCTCATTTCATTTGTTTTTCTTTTTTTTTCGAATGTTTGTATTTAATTTAATTTTATTATTGTGTATGTGAAATTAAAAATAAAAAAAAATTAAATAAAATATACAAAAATTGAAAACTACAAAAAAAAAAAAATTAAAATTATGAAATAATTCGAAAAAAAAACAGTCGAATTAGTCCAAGTCGAGAAAGAGATACACCAGATAGAGTACGTTTACCACATTATGGTCCAAGATTTTCACCAAGGTAAGGAAGATTCGATTGAATGTTTGTTTTTATTTTTATTACATTTTTTTTAAATGTTAATTTCGAAAATTCAAATTTTGTAGTTGTTTTTCAATGTAGGGAAAGTTAAGTAAATGTTTAATATGCATATGGAATAGTAAAATGTATATGTATATAAAATAAAAAAATAAAAATGCTTTTAAATTGTAAATTTTTGAAAATTTTACATAAATATTAGTAATTTTTCGAAAATTTTAAATGATGATCACATAGTACAAATTTTAATTTCCAAATTTGAATATCACGTCAAATTTTCGAAAATTATCTTGTAATCATTTTTGTTTCAACATAATGTATTTTCATATACAATGTGATCATCATTGCTTGATCTTTTGGATAAAGACTTATTTTAAAAATGTCAAATACATGGAATTCGACAAAAATATGCTAATAAAATTGACCGGTAGCTATTCATAATTACGAACAATATTGATGAATATGATAAATATTCGGAAAAATCGCAGGTGATTAGGAATAATTCTGAGTCTCATATTTAATAAATTTAAATCAATTTTATTGTTCATTAAAAATGTCACCATCAGTGAGTATGTACAATAATAAATTTATCGCTTTTAATTAAATTTCTCTAGTCAACCTTAAATGTAATTTAACTGTTGAAAAAAATCAAGTCAAATACTTTTACTCAAAAAAAGTATAAGAAAAATGTATTGTATTAGTAATATTGTATTTTACAATATTTTACCCAGCCCTACTAAACCTACTAAACATATAAATATTCTAAATTTTTAATGTTTAAAATCAAAATTTGCTTCATTTGCAATTCCAATTAAATTGACATTTCTAAAATTTATTTTTTAAAATTAAAATTAATTTTGAAAAAAAAAAATTAAAGCGAAAAATAAAGGGAAGTATAAAATTAATTTAGCTATGTTTGTATTATTATATGTTTGAATTTGTCGCTTTTGTGTAGTAAAATTTCTAGTTTTTAATTAATTTTATTTGAAAATTTTTAATTGAATTTAAATTTAAAATTTAAATTTTCATATTTGAATAAATAAAAAATTAACGGTAAATAATATTTTTTTTATTATTTTTTGGTTCTTTAAAATAGCAATGTACCTGAAGCTGAATTCCGTTCACCACGTGCAAAACTTTTATGGGATAAATGGCGTCATGTATGGATGTTAGCATGGGAAAGACAACGTCGTTTAAATGATCATTTGTTACATTTACAAGATGTTGAAAGAGTTCGTAATTTCAATTGGGAAGATTGGAGAAAAAGAGTATGTTTTCTATTTAATATCAAACTATATATTTTATATACATATGTACATATATATTAATTTTATCAAATTATTTAATATTTATATATTTGTAGTTCCTTAAACATATTAATAATAAAAAATCACGTCTTACGGATCTTTATCGTAAAATGGATAAAACCAATGATGGTTTAATTCCAAGAGATGTATTTATTGATGGAATCTTAAATACGAGTAAGTTTTTTGTTTTTCTTTATATACGTTATATAAATATAAATTTTAGTACATAGTAATAACAGTAATATTTATTTTAAAATTAATATTTTGTTTTTCTTTTTTTTTTTAATAGAATTCGATACATCACGTCTTGAAATGGGTGCTGTGGCTGATCGTTTTGATCGTAATGGTGAAGGTTTAATTGATTGGGATGAATTTATGGCTGCATTAAGAGCTGATTGGCAAGATCGTAAACCATTAAATGAAAATGATAAAATACACGATGAAGTTAAACGTTTAGTTATGTTATGTACATGTCGTCAAAAATTCCGTGTATTCCAAGTTGGAGAGGGTAAATATAGGGTAAGTTTAGAAAATTAATTTTTGATTTTTAAAAAAAAATTTTATTTATTGTCATGATACTGTCAATATTACTATTCATACCAGTTGAATAATCAATTAATTAATTGTTTTATATATATTTGCAGTTTGGTGATTCACAAAAATTACGTTTAGTACGTATTTTAAGAAGTACTGTTATGGTACGTGTTGGAGGCGGTTGGGTTGCACTAGATGAATTCTTGCAAAAGAATGATCCATGCCGAGGTGAGTTTTATTGTTCTACAACAATTTCACTATTTTTTATTTTATAAATCAAAATATATAAATTAGAAAATAAGTATTTTATATATAAATAAAAGAAAAAAAATGAATTTATTTAAAAATTAAAAATATATTTTGCTTACAAAAAAAAAATGAATTAATTTTTTAAAATAATTATTCAATTAGAAAATTTCACGCTGAAGAGGTTTTTTTTTTTTTTTTTTTTTTTTTGTAATAAGTTTTGTACAAAAATTATTGATAATTGCTGTTAGATGTCAAATTTATAAATATAAATATATTAAAAATCATTAAAAACAATGTATTAATAATTATTTATACATATTATTTTATATATTAATAAAATACACACCAGTTTACAAATTTAATGATGTTCAATAATTAACTCAATATTAATATCCATAGTTAATCAAATATAGTTAATAAATTTTTACCACCATATGCAAATTAAAAAAATTTAATAATTTTTTTTTTCGTACTAATTATCGTAATTTGATTATACAAATTGAAATAGTCTTCACTTAATTAAATAATTATTTTTTTTTTTTAATAATAAAAATTAAATTACATTTACCTACCATACATAATTAATATGCAAAATATATTTAATTTTATTCTAATTTATTTTAAAAATTAAAATTATAATTAAAAAACAACAAAATAATCATTAAAAAAGAAAAATTAAAAAATCAAAGGAAATGGTCATTTAAAAATTAATAAAAAAAATAATTTTTATTTTTTCAATTAATATAATTTTTTTTTTTGTTAATTCTAATTTGTCTAAAAATTAAATAATCATATTTATTATTAATTTTTTAAAAATTTAATTTCAAATTTAATAACTCAAAATAAGAAGAAAGAAAAAAAACAATAATTCATCTAATATTTTTCATCTCAGCATACTTTTTGTAAAAATTTTTTGTTTTTCATTTTGATTTGTGTTGGTTTTTGTTTGTTTTGCTTTTTTATATATCATAATCTAATACACAGCAAGCTATATTTAAATACATAACAAGAATTAACTAATTATAATAGTAATTAAATATTTTCAATAATAATAATTAAAATAATTGTTTTTTTTTTTTAAATTTTATTGCAACTTAACACATTAAATTTACAAATTGAATTTTAAAAATTATATTTAAATTTTATCTGTTTTTTATTTCAAATAAATTTTATTTATGTTAAGCGTAAAAAAAATAAAAAATAAAAATGCAATTTATATTAATTTTATTTTTAAAGTAAAATAAGTATAATTTTAACAATTTAACTTTTGTAATTTATTTAAATTTTTTCCAATAATATGAAACGTTTTTACTGTGCTTAATTATAATAAGGAAATTTGTATGCTTTCTAAAATTTTGTATTAAAAAATGTAATTCAAAACTATTAAAATTTATTAAATTTTTGAATTGCAATTGATTAATTTTAAATTACAATTTGGAAAAAATGTAAATATTGTTATACTACTCTATTGCAAACCAAAATTGAGCCACATCTTGTTAGTATTTTGAATACGTTTCAGTAAGGCATATTCATTTTAATGATTACTATAACGACATTCCAACTGGCATAATGATTTCAAATTTTTCTTATTTCGCCCTGAAGTTTCAGTAGATAAGAGATAAATCTGAATTTTTATAGATAGCAATAATTGTCTATATAACATTTTTTATTCTTATAATGATGGGAACCAACTGTTTTGCAATAGACCTAATATAATATATAGTATTAAAAATATTTGAAATAATTAATTTTGAAATCAATTAATAAATTATTTTTATAGATTGCATATTATTTTTCTTTTTTTTTTTTAACTTTTAAATTCACCATAAAATTAAATTAAAATTAATTTTTTTTATATATTTTTTCTCTCCTTTTTAATTCTTAAAAAATAAAAAAACATACAAATCTACTGATATTAATCACAATTTCGAAACGATTTTCCTCCTACTACGTTTCAATTATATAACTATTATTTATTACTCCTTAAAAATAATTCAAAATAATTCCCGCAAATTAAAACAAAAAAAAAATTATATTTTAATTTTAAAAAATTACAACAAAAAAAAAACATTCCACTGCTTTATAAAAATTTAAATTTATTTAATTATTTTTTAATTTGAATATTCATTTTATACGTTTTTGTATAATTTCGATTTCTTATTTATGATTTTAAAAAACAAAATTTATTTTGCTTTTTTATTACATATTTTTTTTTTTATCTAAATTTAAAAAAAAAAATTGTTTTTCTTCAATATTTTGTTACTTGTTTTATCTCCTGTTCTCTTTTAAACTTAAAAAAATGCATGCTTTGTTTAAAAATTTATTATATAAAAAATTTATTCTGATTTTGTTTTGTTGTTATGAATTTGTTGTGGAAATTTTAATTTTTATTTCATATTATTTTGAAATATATATATATATATATATATATATATATATTATTAAAATTAAAACAGTGGCACTAGTATTACCAATACCGGATCCAAATGATCCATCACAACATGAAGCATGCTGTCCCTTATGTAAAATGACAATGAATGAATTAATTGCCACTGCAACAAAATCGGGTAATGAAAATATTCTTCCTAAAATCAGTAATAATAATAATAGTAATACAAATTCTGGTAATTCTATTAGTAATAATTTAAATAAAAAAATTGGTAATAATAGCAACAATAGTAGTACTAGTGGTGATCAAATACAAATGTTCTGTTTTCGTAAATATTATCATAAATGCTGTAGAAAAAATTGCAATACCGTTTACGATAATAATGTTGGTTTTATTGTATTAAATGAATAATGTTTTATATGAAATTCAATTTTATTTCAATTCAATTGTTTAAATTTTACTTTTTAATATTCATTTACAAATTAGATATTTTTATAGGAGAATTTTTAATATACGATGATATAATTAGAGGTATCTACTTTTTGAATAATAGTTTCGAAAATTTTGTAGTAATGAATAAAAAAAAATCAACCGATTTCGGATTTAAGAAGTAATGAAATATATTTTAACAGTACATATTGGTTATCATTAAAAAAAATTGTGAATCAAGTTCAGATATAATTTTGCATCAGATCAAGTCTTGGTAACTAAGTGGTAAAAATAACTGGGTCTTAAAAATCAAATTAGATAAAAATAATTTTCTGACTACAAAGCGAATACAATGATGTTAGGGACGTGTTATTATACATTTAATAACTGTAAAAATAAAACTTTATTCTTGTTTACACCGATGTATTTCGAAGTCATATTAAAGGGGAGATGTAATAATTTTTTAATTACAAAATAATTTAAATTATTTTAATTTCAAAAATTCAATGACAAAAAATTGTTTTTATAAGATAATAAAACGTGATTGGAAAATCCGTTTTAATTCTTTACATTACCTACCAATGTTTACTTAATTTACTTTGAAAATCTAAATTTTAAATACTCTATTAATTACATTGGATCAGTTATTGTTGAATTTTACTAAAAATGCTTATTATACAGAAATACGTATTTTTCAAAAATACTTGCAGAATTTTCAGTTTTTTTTTTTTTTGTATTAAAAAATGAAAATTTTATAATAGAATTTAATTGTATGAATAGAAATTATATTGCTATTCATTCATTGTCGTATATACAATAATTAATATTCCAACATTTTTAAAAATCAGAAAAAAAAATCTATTCGCCTAAATTTATGCAATTGATTTTGTAGAACAAATTTATTATATTGAAATTTTTAACCGTTTCGGTCAAACGGTTATTTCATTTATTTACAGTTATTTTTTTATGCAATTTTTTAGTACATTTTCAAAACAGCGGTTTTTAAATTTCATATGATTTTATATTAAAAAAAAAATAAAATCAAACAATTCCTAAAAACAAATCAATAAAATACAATTACCAAAAAGTTCAAATTTTTAAAAAGTACAAAAAAATAAAATAAAAATAGTTTTTCTTTGTTATAATGTTATCCCAATATATTCCTTGAAAATTTAAAAGTTTTTTTTTTTTTTGTTAATTGTTATGTAAATTAAATTTAAGATATTATATAGAAATTATTAATCAAAAAATAAGTTTAAATATAAATATAGTGTGTTATGTTTGCAAGTTGTTTTTTGTTTTCATTTTTGAAATGTTTTCCTAAAATAATTCAAAAATATTAAATTTTATTGAATGTTGTTAATTACATATATATATATATAAATATAGATTATCTATAAACATATTATATTAATAAAAATATTTTATTAAAAATATGAAAAAAAAAAAATTCTTTTGAAATTATTTAATATATTTTTGTATGCTCTCCTTCTCTTAATTCCTATTTTTTTTTTGTTTATTTTTTATTATAAAATCATTTTTTTAAACTTTGTTCATTAAAAATAGTATAATGAAATTCGTGAGAAATAAAATTATTACAATTATATTAATTATAATTTATTATAATAAAAAATTGTTTTTATAATTTATGACATTTTCTACAATTTGAATTTGGCATTCAATTATTCATTAAATTTTTTTGACAGTTCGTCCTTTATATTTTCAATTTTCAATTTTTTGACGTTTCGTCCATTTTTATTTTAAAATTATATAAGCCCACAGTAATATTTTGTCTTACGTGATATTGCGAAGACTGTTTTTCTCGATTATGGACAAATTAAGCTCTGCAAATATTATTAAATATTAATTTGGAATCTGTCAAAATTCTTAAAATTTAACACAAAAATATTTAATGTTGACATCTTTAAACATAAAAAAAAATTGAATGAAAGATTGAGAGTCTAGGACTAGAAGCAATCTATAACACTCATTACCAGTCAATTGGATATATTTTTTTTTTATAATTGAATTGAATTAAAATTTATTAATAATCCTCAAAAAATAGCTGAGTGTGTTTTTGACTGCACAAACTATTTTTTCTGACAACTAATTTTTCTGACCGCTATTTTTTCTGCCAGCTAATAAAGTGGAACATTTTCTTGAACAAAGTTTTAATATCTCTGTTTTTTAGTAGTTTTTTTTTTATTTTTTAATTTTATTTTAAAAAATTGAAAATTCATTTCATTCATATAATATCCATCTATATATTTAAACATGTATGTTTTATTTTAGAAGAAGGTACAAATTTAAAATTAATATAATTTTTAAAGAATAAAAACAAAACAAAATTTATATACGTTGTAATATGAAATGTAAGTTTTGTATTTAATGTAAACGTTCATATAATTATACTGGCTTACTGATGCTTATAACAAGCAAATAATCTAAAACAAAAATTTAAAAACAAAAACAAGGGTATGGTATCATAAATTTTATTAATTAAAATTATTTAAAATTTGTTTATTTTTTTAACTCACATATTTTTAATTTTCTTATCATCATCATATGCTCACTATTATTTATTATTTTTTTGTATATTAATATTCACACTTATACTTGTCTGTCCTATATGCCACCCCCTAGAGGGTTTAAAAAAGGATCAAAAGTAAATTAAATAACTCACAAAACACTCATATATATACATTTTTGCATCATTATTATACATTTATCATATTTATCAGATTTTTTAAATTTTAATTTAATAATTAAATTTATATTTAAGATTTGATGAAAAAATCATTTTTTCTTTGTTTAAATTTGACATCTTTTTTTTGTATAATTTAATTTATTCAATTTAAATTAAATTATAATAATTTTTTTTAAAATTAGTTTTTTTTTTTTTAATTAAATTAAAAATGAATATTGCATGAAATAAAGTTTTTGTTTCAAATTCATATTTAATTGGAAATGACAATTTAAATGTGTTTGTGCGCGCGCAGATTATACTATTATTTATTATTATATTATATAGTAAACAAACAAAAATATGGGTGTAGTTTTAAAATAAATTAATAATAATCAAAAATTTATTTGTACTTTATATATATATATATATATTGTTATTAATTATAAAAGAAAAATTATCACATTTAAATGAAATATTAAATTGAAATTGTAATAATCAATAATTACTATTAATAATGTTTTTTGTTCTTATGTACTTGTTTTAATTATAAATTTTCATTAAATTTATTATATAAATGGGATTATTTGTAATATAATGGGACTAAAACTTTTTGAAAATATATTCAATTGTATATTTGATAAATGCAAATAAAATGGGTTGTCATTGCGTTGATGTTTATGATATAATTAATAATTACTAGTGGCTCCTTGTGCAATAGCACATAAACAAATTTATATGAAATAAATATTTGATTTGATATTATTGTTGCAGAACAATATCAATAGTTTCAATAATTTTCTACATGTTTTATAAAGAAATCAGTGCTATTATTTGTTATATCTTACATTAAACGAATTGAGTAACATTTCTAATTAAAATTTAATGTAAAATAAAATGTTCATGTAAGATACATAAAAGGTTTAAATAAAATACATAAATATGTTGAGATACATTTAATTGATTAAATATTCACTCAGATAATCAAAATAAGTTGTAAAAAAAAATTTCGTCTTTTCAAATTTTATACAACTCTGTTGAAATGAAGCAAATGATAATAATTTCATAAAATACACGTCACTTTTGATATTGATATTTTCATGCTGATAGTTTTATCAATATGCAATAAAGTTGGATTTTTTTATAATTAATATTGGGTTTTAACATTTTTATTATTATAAACACCAACATTATTACAATAATTTTTTGTGGGTATTTTTTACTACAATATTCAATTGAATTGAATTATGCGATGTCAACTCATTCTAAATAAAAAAAGAAAATTAACAAAAATTATTATTGAACAATTAAAATTCAATTTTAGAAATTAAATATTCTCTTATAATTAATATACAATATACAATACATTATATTTCATTAAAAAAATATTATTTATTAAAATCATGCTCAAAATTCAATGTCTTTAGAGGTTCAACTTTAAAAATATACACTTTTAGAAAAAAAAGCAATAAATTGTATATATAATAATTGAACGAAACCAAAAAACATTCCTATATTATAGTTTTTGAATTTTCAAAAAAAAATATATATATTTTTAGGAATGTTTATGTAAGTAGTAAAAATTTTCTTTGTATTTTTCAAAATTTTTATGTTTGGTTTGAAATTTTTATTTTTTTTTTTGTTTTAATTTATTTTTTTCATAAACTTGCTTTGTTTGTTTTTATATATTTTTGTTAAAAAAATTTTTTAATAACTTTAAATTATATATTAAATATAAAAAATAAAGAATTATGAGACAAAGTTTAAAATTTAAGAATAATTACAAATCCTATACATTAAAATTTGATATAAATCATCTCTCATAAAATCAATCATAGATCAAAGTGATTCATATGCTAAAATAGTTTTGAAATTGGTTTAAACATGCGTTTAATACAATAAAATCATTAAACAATAATTTAATATAATTTTTATTTCTCGTTATGCTCTTGACTTTACTTACTCACAGGCATCAATAACAGACATAATCAGTTTGAAGTTTATTGAATTTTTTTAATAATAAATTATTGTTTTTATCTGTCAGGGGGGCTTATAAGAAAGACCCATATGGTATTCCATTATATTCCATCGTATTGCTGGATCTTTGTTAATTTGTTGTTAATACATTGGCTATACCGTGATCTCTAGCAATACACAAATTCCTTCTTACAAATGCAAATTATAATATTGTAAATATATTAATTGTCATTTTCAAATGTCATGCTGCCATCGCATATAAATTTTATTTATTTTAATAAATTTATATATTTTTATTATGGTATAAAGAAGTATTATAATACTAAATGTGTAAATACACTTTTAGTGTTGAAATATATTTACTTTATGGTCTCTATAAATTTATTTTATATTAAGGGTGTATGTATGACGTATTAATTTTCATTATCCTTATTTAAAATTTTAAACTTTGTCAAATTAAATTTTATAATAATTATAATTAAATTTATGTTAAATGTTTTGTTATGGTCCTGTTAAATATTTTACATACATAAACATATTTATGTATTAAATATAGTATAACATATGCTTTTACTTAAGTGTCGTGAAAAAAAGTTCACAAATGTCGCACACACACATACATATTGTTGCGTGTAAATATTATATAGAGGAAAAAAAAAGAAATTAATTTTGTTAAAATAGTTTTTTTGAATTGAAATTTTTTTTTTTTTAAATATTTTAATAATTAATTTTATTTATTTAATAAAATATAAGTAAGCAAAAATTTAACTAATAATAAATATTTTTTTTTTTTTTAATTATTTTATACTATTTTTTATTTTTATATATATATTATATATATATATATATGTATAATAAAAACTCTAAAAAAATTTATTTTTCAAATTTTTTTGCATTTGGTTTTGATTTGATTTTATTTTTTTTTCTGTTTTCTTTTTCTTTTTTTTCTCTTTTTTTTTCTTTTTTTTTTTAAATTATAAATAATTTGCTTTGCTCAACAATACACAAAAAAACAAATTATATATCCAAATCCTTTTTATACAATTGTAAATTTTTTTTTCTAATTTCCTATATTTGCATTATAATTGATTTATAATCCCTATTTTCCTTCCAATTCCATAATATTATTTTTTGTTTTTTTGATTTTTAAATTACTTCAATTATTTTATTACTATCCAAACACACACACACACACACTCAAATACTTATTTCAAACAACTTGAATTATACACCAATTATTTTGGCTATGGCTACTTTCTTAAACTACCAAAATATCAAAAAAAAAAAAATCTTTCCAATCAAAATGTGTATGTGAACAACATAAATCTGTGTATCAAAAAAAAAAAAAACAAAATGATGGTTGACAACATCTACAAAATGGCGTTTTGTAAAACAAAATCAAAACCAAAAAAAAAAAATCAACAACACTCAATTAAACTGGGGTGGTGCTGTGGTGCTGTTTAAAAACAAAAATTAACACTGATATGCTCGCTATAAATGTCTAATTTTATATATATATATATATATATATATTTATTTTGTAATTTTTTGCTCTTATTAAAATATATATATACATATATAAATGGTCAATAAACAAACTGACACACACACGCAAACACATCCAAATATATAAATATATATATATATATACATTTTGAAATATGTGTGTTGTGTTGTATATGGCGATCGGTGGTTTGATATTATGTGTTTTTGTATGAGCAGCCAAAGGTAGAACAAATATTGAATTACGTGAACAATTCATATTGGCTGATGGTGTTACACAAACAATGGCTGCTTTTAAACCAAAATTATCGGCAAATTCATCAAGTCGTGCCGGTTCACCACAATATACTGGTAGCACTACTGGCCCAATAACAAAGGTAATACTTTAAAATGATACTAGAAAAAAAGCAAAAAAAAAAAAAAAAAAATCAAACAAAAAATAATAATAACAATAACAAAAAAAAATTTAACAAAAAAAATATGTTTGTGTTTATGTACAAAAAAAAGAGTATGAAAATGTTTTTGTTTTTGCACTGATTTTAATTTTTTTAATTAATTTATTTCAAACTTTATTGTTTTTTTTTTGTTTTTATTTTAATTAATAATTTTGATTTTATGTATGAAAATTTAAAAAAAAAAAAACCTAACAAATAAAACAAATGCTCAATGGCTTATGATGGCATTTTGAAATTTGAATTAAAAAATGGCATTTAATTTTGATTTCAAAATGTCGTCCAACTTTAAATCAAAAAAAAATAATGATCAAGGTAAGATTAGAATATTTCGAAGATACATGTATAATTTAGGGTATAATTAATAAATTCGAATTACAAAACATATCGGAGTTATTATGCGCAAACATATACAATAATATTAAGTGCATGATTCAATTTTAATTAAACTGTCATGACGTGAATCGATTCATCTACATATTCCTATACGTTTAAATTATCTTCTGTGATCATATTTTTTTTTTGTTTTATCATAACTACATACATACATTTTTAGCGTCAATCTGTCTTCTACTAGAAGAAACAAATTTTATTTGCCAAGGGATTGAACTTGTGCTTCCCACTTCGTTAGATTGCATTTTTCTGCTATCTTACATACTATATAATAGTTTAAAAAGTGGTGAACTCTATAACTTAGTTTCAATATACAATATCAAAAACATTCAACCATTTTTTATTTATTGTGTAATTTGAAAAATTGTGACAACATTGAGGCGCAATGCACCGCAATGCACCGCAATGCACCAAAAACTCAATATATTTTGTATTGTTCTGTAACACTTTCAGTGGGTGACACAGTGGAAACAAACTCATCACCTCATCGTATCCTGTCAGCTGTTTGTATTTTTAGTTACAGCCACATTCTTTGTTGAGTATTTTCGGGTAAGACTAAGTTTTTTTCTGTTGTCAGGCGCCACGCAAATCTTGAGAATTCTATTCGAAACAATGTTTGGCGATATTGTTTGATACGATCTAAAATATTTTCTTTACCGTATTTCCGACTTTATTAACGTTTGTTCTGTTTATCACAAATTGGTATAAGTTGGAAATATTTTTTAACGAACTTCTAATATCCAAGGTTTTCATAATTTGAAGTGAATTGCGTTTTTGCCCGATACTATTCAGACATTTAGTATAACAGATTAGTTGTAAGCTACGGCTAATAAGGAAATAACTTTAATATGTTTTGTAAATTATACTGCAATAATATCGAATGTTAAATTATTTTAATTCATCTATATATATATATATATATATATATATATATTTATTTATTTATTTTTAACTATATCTACTACTATTATTATTTATTTATTATTGTAATTTTAGAATTTAGAAATGAAGTAATTTTAGCATGGAAATAGAATCCAAAAAATTTATTTTATCTTATTTTGTATAAAAAAAAGGAAATGAAAATTAAAAGAAAATCATTTATTTTTTACTTTTTTTTTGTTTTTTTTAGTATTATAAAAATTGCACCAATATATTCAATTTTATGATTTTTTTTTTCGATTTTCATAATTACACTGATATGATTTTATTTTTAATTTATTTTATAGGAATTTCTTATAATTTTTGTATATATACATTTCATGAGTGGATTTAAGTCTAGTTTTAATTCTCTATTGTCTTTTTTTTTTGGTTTTATTAATTTGGATTTCTAAACTATATTACATAATAATTATATAAGAATTATTTTAAGTGATAATTAATTTCGAATTTTCGAAATTATTACATAATGAATTATAATGGGGTTTTTTTTCTCTTCCAATTTTATGAAAAATATTAGAAATTAAAAATATCATTCAAACAATGGATTGTGTGATTTGAATCCAAAAAAAAAGTGGATATTGTTTCAATTGTCTAAAATATAAAAAAATGAAAATGAAAGTGGTGATATAAATTATAAATACATTTTACAAATTTAATTATTTTTATCATTTTTAGTACTGTTACAATCGTGAATCTGTATACAAGATTTTATATTAATTTAATTATACTGACATATCTAATGTATACTATACTAACGTACTGCACCCACCATCTGCATTTGAACGATCTATATCATATAAACAATTTTTTCTTTCAACTGGCAATATTAATCTGTAAATTGAAAAAAGTACGTTTCAAATATCTGCACAATTTCACAACCGATTTTTATTATTATTCTTTTAAATTGCAAAAATACTTAAAAGGAAACGTAGCGAAACTAAATATTTTTTTAAACTTTTTTTAATTTTCAAATTATAAATTTCAATTTAAAATTTCACTCCATGTATAAGTATATACATATACAATCTCTAAATTCACCAAAGTATATGGTTTCTTCTTTTCCTCGCCAAAAATTGAATTTAAATTAATTTTTTTTTTTTAAATAATTATTATTACGTATGCGATTGTTGTCTAAGATAAATCAATAAAAAACAATTATGTCATATTGAAATGTTGAGTATGATTTTTTATCAAAATTCGTTGAATTTCGTGGAGCGGGCGTGATACTATAGTTTTATTTATTTAATTGCAACTTTTGATTTATTTTGAATGGAATATATTCATGAAATCAGTGTTTCCGATTCGGTATACATTTCGCTTTACATATAGTTTTTATATATCGTTTGAATTCGTTTTTACAACATCAGATCATAAGTCCGATTTGGATTGTAGTGTTATATTTAAAAGAACAAAATGAAGTAGTCAAGAACTGCTTCAATTCGTAAAAATGTTTTTCGTGGTGAATAATATGTCTGTTTATACCGTTCCCTGGCTTACATTGTTCTTGTATACATTTATAGTTGTCTTTACCTGTTATTTACGTTAGGATCGTTGTTTGTTCATTTCTTTAAATTAATATAGTCTATCAAAACAATATAAAACCTCACCTGTATTCCCTTAGATTTAGACTCGCCTTAGATGGAAAAATCAGTCTAGCTGAATATGTATTACCGTAATATCCTGGGTGATAAAATATTTTACTATGTTAATAAAATAAAATAAATTTTTTTTTGTTATCGTGTCAATTTAAAACTATAATAGAATAAAAAAGATATTACTTCAGTGATATTTTCTAACGATATGTATACGGCTAATAGAATATGTGTGATAAACTATTTTAGCTAATTGTAGAACTCATAATAAAGCAAGGTGATGAAAATGGTAATATCCGTGCGAAATAGAACTGTATGAGAGAATCTTTGAAGAATTAAATCATGATGATTACTGGCATATTATCGAATATTTTTACGTATTAAGGACGTATTAAAATAGATGGGTCTAACTTGTTATTATATATTCGGTATAAATAGACCAATATGTTGATTTTTGCTATATCAAATCGATAGATTCTACGCGTCCAGACCATTTCTAGTTTTTAACAAAAGGAAGTAATTAATATTGGTACTAGTACCAGGTGAATCTAGAAAAAAGGGTTGTAGTTTTGTTTTATTGTTGATAGTAAAAACGGATGGTGCATAGAAAATGGCAGATTAGTTTTATTTTCTTCCTAATTATTCATGCACCATTTCCAATGAGGCAGTGTTTTATTATAACCTCTACCAGTATGTGGATGCTTAGCAGCTTTTCATTAAAGTATATAATCAGTCCTCTCTCTCCCAATTCATTCCAAATGTGTCTAATTACATTGCAGTAATGGTATAAAAATGAAGAAAATATTAAGTTGTAAATGTATTAATTTAGAAATAAACTTTAATAAACGATATTTTTGACATTTGAAATGATATTTATAAAATGAATACATCATATAAAAAATATTGAAATGTATTTCATAATTTTCTTCGAATTTTCACGATCATAATACAAAAACAAATACATACATAAAAATTTAATTTAAGAACATTGTTATTTTTTTTTTTAACTAATATTGGTTTTTTATTTTGTTTTGTTTTAATATTTTGTTGCCACATCAGAGATGGCTATTTAATAACAAATAAATGATAATTATTTGAAATAAAATAAATATTGATGCTTTCAAATTTCACAACATTCTAATATTTGAATGCTTTCATTGTTTAAAATTTAAATGTCTTATAAACTTATTCGTTTTTATATACTGTTTTTTTTTTTGTGTGGAAATGATCATTTAAAAAAAAAAACGTTTTTTTTTTCAAACCGAGATAGGCAACTTTGATTTCTTAATTTTTTTTTTTAAATTAGGAATTAGTTTTTTTAAAAAAAAAAAATCACAAAATAATTATAAAAAACAAAAACATCAAAAAAATTAATTTTTAGTTGAAGAACACTTAGCCGAATTATTGCCAATATTTGAAAAACTTCGCGCTCAGGAACAAATTCCATGCGCTTATCCGTTGCATATGGGTGCTAGTGGTACCATGTTTGTACGAAATAATAATAGTAGGTCGGTACCATTAAGTCCTCATGCACCACATTGCCATCCTTCAACACATTGGGTAAGTTATTAAAAAACAATAAAAAAAAAAAAATCGAAAATAGTCTACCAACATTCTAAAGTTTATTAAAAACCAAAAACAATTTAAATGAATGTTTGAACATAAAAAAATAAATAAAAATATTTTTACAATTTACAAGTCACTATGCAAATATAACATTTAAACAACAACAAAATATTATTATTGCAAACAAATTAAAAAAAAAATTTAATTAAAATAAATTTAAATTATTGAATTTTTTTTTAAAATTGTTTTTTTTTTTTCTAAACTTAAAAAAAAAAAAAAAAAAAAAAATAACAGGTACGAGAACGTTCAACTCGTTCAAGTGGTATGTCACGCCCATCAAGATCATCATTATCAGCTTCAACACCAGATTCATTAAGTGATAATGAAAGTAGCTTAGGTGTAGGTGGACGTTATACACCTCGTAAAGTATCATATACACCAAGATCTGGTTTAACACCAGGCGGTTCAAAACCAAATTCAAGACCAGCTAGTCGACAAGGTTCAAAACCACCGTCAAGACATGGTTCCAATCAATCATTAGATAGTACAGGTTAGTAAATAAATTACGGTAAACAAAAAATGTGTATATATATATATATTTAAAATTAAACAGAATAGATTTACATTTTTCTGAGTCTTAATATTATATTATTATATACAAATCAGTACGCAAACTCTACATATATTTGTACAGACAATTTCTAAGATAATTTGCATGTTAATTAATGAACATACCCTATAGTCCATATTGCCCATGCTAATGTTTCAAGCTTTTTTCATATACTAAAGAAGAAACAGATCTCCAGTCTTTCTCTTATCGATTACTATAGTTTTATAACTCTCTGGAAATTTACCCCAGTTATTATTTTATAACAGCTTTAGTATACATTCTTTTTTATTGGTAACTCTATATTTACTTCAGCTCTATCGTACATTAATACCGCTTTAATAGATGTAAGAGAAGATGATAATTAATGAGGCTGTATTACGTTCATTTTTTAATGCTGCTAAAGCCAAAATCGAGCCAAGAACAAAAATATCATGGAATAAAAAACTAAGAAAAAAAAGTAGAGGTGCGAATGGCCGTATTGGCTAAACTGTTAGCCAATATTGATCTCTGCTCTTCAATCAATGTTATCCGTCATTTTGACATTTACATAATTTAGTTTGCTGTTTATTTAACTGTATATTTAAATTAACCGTTAAATATTGCTTTAAATATCACAAAACAAATAATACCGCTTTGTTTTGTAACTGTTAATTCCTCTTTGTTAAAACTAGAATAAAATAAAATTTAAAAATTGTATAAATTAAATGAGTAACATTCTATCACTTCGAAAATGCATTTAAAACGTATCAGGGACATCATTTTATGTTCTAAAATGTCTACAAAAATTTTTTTTGACGATCTGTTTGATTCGAAAATTGTTTGATAATGTCTCCAAGTTAATTGTTAACATAGACATTTCTGTTATACAAAACATTAAAAGAATTATCGATGCAATGTATCGAAAATTTAAATTTACGACATTACGATAATTTTTCGAATTTTGACAATATTCAAATATTTTTGCTTCAGTTTAGAAAGTTAATTAACTGCAAATTTTACGTGTTTTTAGTGCATCCATAAAGACACCCATTTGTTTAATAATAATAATAATAATTCTACTTTTTTTAATAGACGATACACCATCACGCATTCCACAACGACGACCAACAAATTTATCAACGACATCATCAACAACATTACATGGTACACCAACAACTAGACCAGCTAGATTACAAGTAGGTACACCGACATCATCACGAACAAATGGTACTACAACAACAACTACGACAACTATAACTAGAAAAACAATGTCAGGATCAGCAAGTCCTGCTCCTACAAGGTAATTATTATCTAAAAAAATTCTATATCAAAAGTATTTTTATTAAAATAATTTTTTTTATTATTATTATTTTCAAATTTTCTATTAAATTTAATCCACTTATTTGAAAAATTATTTAATTGAATGAAATTGTTAATTGTTTTTTAATTACAAAGTATATTTAATATAATTAAAAAAAAAAGTAATACAAATAATTTCAAATCAATTTTTATTAAAAAAAAAAAACAACTTATAAAGTCGTCTTATATCTATTGATATTGACAGTAATTGTCATGCGCCATTGATAAAAAAATTTGAATTTTAATTTACATGGCTTAATTGGGTTAATAGATTAGCAATACATAGAGTTGAATTGGTGATTTTAATAGGAACAGTTAATATTCAAAATTTATCGTTGACAACAGTAAATTCGTAGTGACAGTAATTTAATAATGTTCAAAGACTTGCAATACAAAGACTTGAATTGCTATTAAGTGATTTTGGCAGTAAATATTAAATTATTGACATTGAAAATTTATCGTTGACAACAGTAAACTCGTAGTGACAGTAATTTAATAATGTTAATCGATTGGCAATACAAATAATTGAATTGATATTCAAAGATTTTGACAGTTAATATTAAATAATTGACATTGTAAATTTACTTTCCATAACAGTAATTTCTTAGTACCAGTAATTTAAAGATTTCTGATAACTGATAATAATATAGATTTTATTTTTTTGACACTGTCAAGTTTTATACATTAATAACAAAAATACAGTCCAAATAAAAATTTTACTGGAATTAAAGTTTAAAATGAAATCAAATTAGGGGTTGTGACCGAACCCCCAAAACAAAAATATTTTTGAAAACTATAGTTAAATTTTTGCGTGTGTTAGTTATTTCCTTCATTTAATATATACCAATTAGAACACTGCACACTTGTTGTAATATAAACAAAAATAATTAGAAGGTTAAAATTTTAAAGATTATTAGTTAGGTGAGAGGACAAAATTAGCGTCATACGGTTTTTGCTGAATATGTATACTGTCTATATGTCAGATTCTGAACTAGACGAAATCTTACGAGATTGATTCAATATTATTGATTGATAGTCGGTTACAAAACTATATAAAATCTCACCCAACTCAGAATCTTTAAAATATTGATTTAAATTTTTTTGTATTATTTTTTTTTTGATTTTATAATATTTTAGAATTACAAAATAATAATGACAATTGAATATGCAATTACTTACAAAAAAACTTCAAATTAATTCAAAATTGTAATAATAACAGTTAATCTCCATTTTGGAAATAAATATAGAGGGCTACATTGAATAAGCATATTAATCGATTATTTATATACTATATTCGATTTAATTATATACAAATTTAGTTTTTTTTTAATAAAATCATGATCTAAATTTACCAGAAATTAATTATATTTGGTCCTGCATTGTTTGATAATAAGTGTTGTTCAGACAATATTAATTTTTGCTTTTTGAAATAAATATTCCTGTATATTTAAAACTATTATTGTCATTATTATATTAAAAAAAATACATAAATATACTTTGTAATATAAATTATTTTAAAATACTTTATTTAAAATCTATACTAAGCAATTTTTATATGAATGAATGCTTTTAATACCTTCTTAATACATCTATAATTTTATTTTCTTAATACTTTTTTTTAATACTTTTATTGAATGTTATTTTTAAAATTTTAATTTTTATATTTTACATTTTCTTTATTTTCATATATTTACATACATACATATATATATATTTATTTATATATATACATATATAACAAAACATAATAACAATGTAATTTACATTTTTGACTAAAAAATAAAAACATTAAAACAAAAATAAAATTACAAATCATGGAAAATTATAAAAACTCATACACTAATTAAAAATTGGCTGAATTGCAATTTAACAAAAAACATAAAATATTAAAAAAAAAAATTGGAAATTATTGGTAAAAAAAAATATATAACAAATACATACACACATTATACAATTAAATTAATATTAAAAATTGTCATTAAAACAATAAAAAAAAAAAAAAAATTAAAAAATCAGTAACGGTGGAATTAGTAGATCATCTAGCATACCTGCATTAACTGGTATTTATAGGAGGTAAAAATTTAATTAAATTTAATTGAAATTAATCAAAATTAATTAATTTTAATTAAAAAGTAAATTAATTAATTTTGTTTTACATTTTTTTTTTTCGTAAACAATAATGACAACACACAAAATTAATGTCATTAAAGTAAAAACATAAACAAAACAAAATTCAAAAACAAAACAATAGAATGACATTTTTAAATGTCAAATTATTTTTTATATTACATTTTGTAACACACAATTATAATAATAATAATAAGAAATTATATTATGCATTTGTAGTTTGTTATAACTGTATAAAATATACTAGAAAGTTTGAACAATTCATGTAAATGTCAACGTGGAGGTGTCAAATATTGACAGCTCTACGTCTACGTTTACATAAATTTTTCAAACTCTCTATTTTGCATGATATTAAGAGAAAGTTCTTGATTATTACAAATTCAAATTTAATTTAAAATGACACTTTAAAAATGTCAAATGATTTTACTTGTCAAGTATATTTGAATTTTTTTTTTTTGTTTTATTTATTTTATACTAAAAATTTTCAATAGATTTCTTATATAATTTTATTATAAATGTTTTATGTATGCATGATTTTTTTTTTTATTTTGCTTTATTAAATGCTTTACATTCATATTATATTAAATTAAGATAATGAAATTCAACTTTGAAATCCAATTTATTCAATTTTGACATTAATTATGACATTTTTAGGAAGACGTTTTTGATTATATGATATTCTTAATGCCTGTTTACATTAGCGATTGCGATGAATCCTAATATATAATAATTTTTAATATAAATTAAAATAAATTATATACACTATCTGTTTAATTTTACATTAAACTCTCTCGTACATTGTTACATTCTATAATCGAAAGTTTGAATATTTTTGGTTATTGAGGCAGTAAAAATATTATTTATTTTTTCGGGAAATGATCTTTTACAGATCTACAAATCTAACAATAATCCAAATTATAATTATTTTATTAGAAAACACTATATTATATTAACTGTCATAATTTAATGTCAAAATTAAAATTAATTATTTTTTTTTTTTCATTTACTATATTTGTGGTATACAAAATATTAAACAGATTTTTAAGCCGATAGATAGCTCTGGCAGCTAGTGTTTGTTAATCACTAATTTGTATAATTTAAATTATATTCAATAAAAAATAATAGTAATAGTTATAATAATAATAATAAAAAATAATAATATTAACAATAAAAATAATAATAATAATAGTAATAATAATAAAAATAATAATAATAATAATAAAAATAATAATAATAATAATGAAAATAAAAATAATAATAAAAATAATAATAATAATAAAAATAATAAAAATAATAATTATTATAATAAGAATAATAGTAATAATAATAAGAATAATAATAATAATAATAATAATAATAATAATAATAATAATAATAATAATAAAACTGGCTTGATTTGATATGAATTTTTTGCTATGATATAACTCAAATTTGATTGCGTTACCGTCCATTTTGTTTTTTTTTTTGCTTTAGTTTTATTTTTTGTTCGTTTCGTTTTACAAAATAAAATTTACTATTTTTTTCTATTTATAAATATTTTCATAAATTAAACAACAACAATAAAATAAATAAATGTTTTTTTTCCAAATTTTCTTTTCTTTGTTATCTACTTCAAAATACAATTAATTAAAAAAAAATAATATAAATAAATATATTAAAAATAAAGTCGTAATACAATATCAAGGATACCAATTAGGCAAACATCTGGTGAAAAAACAGTACCTCCGTCACCATGTAGTAATTCTAGTTCAGCTTCAAATAGTCTTCTCATAACTAATTCGGGGTAAAGTAAAGAAAAACAAAAACAAATAAAAACCAAAAAAAATGTGATGTTTTATTTTATTTTAAATTTTCAAAAAAAAAAAAAAAATATATATAAATTATTGCTTTAAATTTTTTCAAATTTATTTTAATTAATTTGTGTTTTACTGTTTTTTTTTTTTAAAAAAAAATTTAATAAGAAAAAAATCGTTTTATTTTTAAAGCGTAGCAAATGAAATGCTTTTCTGACATCAAAACATCAAAATATTGAATATTCATCATCATTATGTTTTAATCGTAATAATTTTGTTTATTTTTGTTATTATTACTTTTATGTTGTTTTAAGAGTTTTCATCTATTAAAAAAAAAATTTTATTTTTATGTTCATTCATAAAAAAAATTACCCATAAGTGAAATATTGATCAAAATGTTTATTTTGAATTGCTTCTAATGTGGCTCAATTGAAGTCATCTTGTTTACTTTTGCAAATAAATTGAATTCATTACGGATTATATATTATTAAGAAAATGTTGTGCCTTAATAAATTTTTTTAATATTGTGTTCATCAATTAGTGCTTCTAGCTACTCGTTTGACCTTATTTGGTACTCACCAACGTCACCAACTTCATTAATTTTGGGATTAAATATTTTTCTCCGAATTCTTCTTTCAAATACTCTTAATTTATATTCGTCGCTAATTGTCATTGTTGAAATTTGGCAGCTATATAGATTAAAACTGGTTGTATTATGGTCTTGTACGTTCTTAATTTAAATGTCCTGTTTAAAATTTTAGATTTAAAAAAATCTGCCTATACGGAGAAGCACTTTTTTGTGCTGCTTTGATTTTATTTTTAATTGTCAAATGAATGTTATTTTTATTATTAATTCAGATAGGTATATAAAACTGTTTATTCGTACAAAATTGTAGTCATTTATTGTTATATTTTGGGCGGTATCGTCTTGTTTCTGTCCGTGCCATTCTCATATATTTGGTTTTATTTTCGTTAATTTTAAATCCTACTGAAGCAACTTCTTTTTCAGAGTTAGAAATATTTTTTTTCATTCGTCAGTATAGATGTGACTATACATTTGTAATATCATCATCATACGAGTTTATTATGGATGATCTTATGAATATGTGTTGTTTTCTGTCTAAATATTTTATGACAGAATGTATACTAATATATATATATATATATATATATATATATATATATATATATATCGGCTATGTATATATATATATATATAATATAGATACTTCCAACATGATTGTACACTGCCTGAACTACACTGAAAGCGGTAGAATGATATTATATATTGATTGAATTAATAACGTTATATCGTTGATGAAAAATATTATATTAAAACAAAGGTTGTATTCTAAAATGTTTATCTATATATACCATATAGTATACTTATGAAAGGGGTTATATACATAGTTGCATTTAAAAATCTAATATACTGTATATTTTCGATATCACGATAAACCATAATTCCAATTGATTATTCCACTATATATTAATCAATAATATAATTTCAATATAACTTATTTGCAGAACAGGAAGAAAGGGGAGTAATGGTATATATCTTTAGCGATGGGATAATTTTTTTTTAAATGTTGTGCATGATCTACTGGCGGTCGGTCCTATTAACTTTTTCTATTAAAATATCATCAAATTATTGTCATACAGCTATTCATCAGTGGGGAATAGGTCGGAGAGCAACACATTTTATTTCGATTTTTTTTAAAATTAATTGTGTATACGAAATTTAAATGCATTGATATTAAAATGTTGCAGTATTTTATTTATTGAGATTGTATTCGGTTTGTTGGGGCTTATGATGAAAGACGTAAATGCAAAAATGTCTATTAATCAACTATTTTGTAAAAAAATAATTTGTTACAGAAATTGAAGCAGGATATAAATATGTGCTCGCAAAGAGAGTGAAAAAAAACAACTCCTGGTCGCTATAGATCTTGAAGGTCCTGGATCTGAAGTAATATTATCCTCTACTAACTTCGGTAGATTCCCTCCCGTTAAAAGTATGAATTTTTTTCATATCCAATGATACTTCATCTCGCTCAGTCTCTTCGACCAAAGAATAAAACCATAAATGGTATCTAAATCTTTCAAAACACTCTATTAAACACTTCAATGTTATCTATTGGTACCAAAAAATTATATAGATATAAAAATAATTGGATGTACCTAGAGATACTAATAAGTTCAATGATCGTTAGGTATAAAAAAAATAATATTACAATATCGTATATTTTCATTATCGTATATTTTATATGTATTTATATTGGGACATTTTCACACTGAAAATATATCAAATCTGCGATACAATTCATTGGATGTGGTGATTTAATTTTCATTTTTCTCATCAAATTTTGTTATTTTTTTTTTAATCAATAATTTAATTATAATTCATTAGTTTTGTTCATCTTATTATACATACATTCATATATTTGTTTTTAATATTTCAATTTAATTTTTTTTTAATCATTAATTTTTTACTCTCATATAATAAATAATTTTTTTTAAATTATTTAATTTTTTTTTTATTTAAATTAACCTAAAAAAAACAACAGGCGTAATTTAAGTGGTAGTTCAACACCATCTGGAATGCAAACACCTCGAAAATCATCAATGGATCCACCAACACATCCACCAAGAAAATCACGTGGTGGTACACCAACACAACATAGAGAACCATTTAGACTTTAAAGTTTTTTGCCCCACAATTAGAAAGCATTAAAGTCGAATTCAAAAAATAAAATAGAAATTATTTAAAACACTTATCTAGTAAACAAAAAAAAAAAACAAGAAAGCTCAAAATATATAACATTGGTGGTGAAAAAATATATTAATTAAAAAATAAATTCACCACAATCAAATAAATAATTTGAATTTAGTTCTGTTTATTGACACTGAAAACAAAAAAAAATATATAAAATTAAAATAAATATTCAGTAATTTGAATATTATAAAATAAACCAATTAAAGAAAATATTATATAAATTATGCAAAATAAAAATGCATATAAATTCAAAATTAAAATATATAACAAAATCAGAAAAAAACTAAATTCAAATTATTAAATTGATATTCTCGAAATAAATTATATAAAAAATTTAAAAATAATATAAAAATTAACTAATATTATAATAAAATTAACAAATGAAAACAAAAATTGTATTTCAAATTAAAAAAAAGAAAAAAAAAAGAAAAAGGAAACAAAAAAGACAACAAAACAAAAAAATATATTATATATAAATAACACAAAACAAAAGCTAAAACTTAAAAATAATTCACAAAAAAAATTAATTCTTTTTGTTTTTCAATTTTATTATCAATAATTAATTAATTTTTCATAATTATAAGCGCCCATTTTTTTTTTTTGTTTTTTGTAAATAATTTTTTTGTAGGTAACTAAATAATATAAAATATATAAAAAAAAAACTCTGTTAATAAATTTATAAATAATATATATATATGAAAAAAAAATATATATATATATAATATTAAAATAAAAAATAAAAAAAACAACCCTTAAAAATCCTCTTATTTTGATACTAAATATAAAAATAAAACTTGAAAAAAGGAATCAAAGCAAATTAAAAATTAAAAAAAAAATAAATAAATAAATATATTCCTCTAATTAAATTTAATATTAACAATAAAATAATGCAAGGCTTTAATATTTATTTAAAAAAATGAAAAAAAAAGAAACAAAACATTTTCTTCATATTTAATTAATTAATTATTTTTTTTTTTTTTCTATTTAATATAATAATTTTCTTGTATAAGTGAAATCGCCAGTTCATTTGTATGATAAAATTTTTATATTCTATCAAAAACTAATATTTAATATGTATAAAAGTGAAAAAAAAACAAACCTTTAATTTATTTAATTTCTTTTTATTTCTTTAATTTTCAATTTTAATTAATATTATGAAATATAAAAATAAAATATTTTTAATAGATATTCGTCGTGTCGTTTTTGGTTTTTTTTTTGCGTGCTTTTTATAATTTCTATTGGTTTTGTAGATTATCAGAGATACCGCTTCGAAAGCTATACTTTAGTAATTCAGCATTCAATTCCGGTTATCTGAAATCCCTCCAAAATCACTTCAAATTACAAAAAAAAAAGAAAAAATATAATTTTTGACGTATGAAACAAACCAAAAATGGAGCGATGATTATAGTTTTTTAAATACATAATTTTCGCCAGTTTGTATATTTTATAAATAAATTTATTAAAAATATTATTTTTATATTTTATAATATTGTTTTTAAATGAAATTGACTACGTTTTAGTAAATTTATATTTAAAAAGAAAAAAAAACAATGTACTATAAATTAAATTTGCATATCTACAATACTATAATAATTATTATTATTAATTTAAAAATAATTTTACTTTAACTATACATTCTGTATTACTATTTAGTCCTACAAAATCCAAATTATTATTAACCTACTATTACTACTTAATTAGTACTACTTATTATTACCTATTACATTTACTACCACTACTACTACTACTACAACTATACTATTTACTACTACTTATTAATTATTATTATACTTTTATTATAAAATATTATTAATTAATTCTATTTGTATATTTACAACTTTTTATTATTGGTAACTAATACATATATTTATATATATATACAATATAATGTAATTTGTTTTTGTAATTTTAAAATAGTAAAAAGTAAAAAGGAAAGAAAAAAAAAATTTAGTTAAATAATTTGAAAAAAGTATAAAAGAAAATAATTAAAATATAGAATGAAAAGAAAAGAATAAAATTGATTGTTATTTTATAAATGAATAAAACAAAAGGAATAAAAATATAGGTTTCTTTTTTTTTTTTGTTTGTTTTTTTATACCACGTATCAAAAATTAAAAAATAAAATAAAATGTAAAAGAGAAATTTACTAAAAAAAAAAAAAAAAAAAAAAGTCATAATATTAAGATTTAATTATTACAAAACCACTATATTAATTTAAATTTAAAAACAACAACAACAATAATAATAAATATATTATTAATATCAAAAATTAATATATTAATTTTAAAATAAAATTCTTCAAAATAATTTTTGTTTGTTGTTTTCCTCCTTTTTCTAATCGTAAATGTTAATATACATTATAATATATATATATTAATTTAACTAATTATTATTTTAATTTTTTTTTTTTTTTGTTATATATATATACATTTTTTTTTCATTTTCGTTTATTTTTTTTTTTTTTTTTTTTTGTGAATTCTTTTTGTTTATTTTTATATTTACTTATTTTTTGTAAATGTTTATTTAATTAAAAAAAAAAAAAAACCACAAGTTGTAATCTTAAGATGTAAGAAAAAGAAATTAAAAATAAAAAAAAAAAAAATTAAAAATTAAAAATAAAAAAGAGTATAACAAAAATTTGCTTAATAAAAATAATATTAAAACAATAAAAAAAATTTATTTTATTTATATATTTTTAAAAAATTTTGTTTTTATTTTTAGATTTATGATTTTTTTGAAGCAGGGCTGGTGCTAAAATTTGTAAAAATCATTTTCCCCACTTTCGGTAATGTCTTCTGCGCTGCAACTGTAAAAAAAATCAACTGTCATCACGCTTTCGGTTATGCAGTTGACGATAATTGACGATCGTCATGCTTTCAGTTATGTAAAATGGCAGTGAAATTTGAGCATACAAAGCAACAGAAACTTTTATGATTAGTTGTCGTCATTTGTTTTGTTCTGTGAGTGTGTAGTAAAAAATTTTTTGTGATGGATTGTGGTAAAGATTTGTAAGCAAAAAAAGAAAAATTACTACCATTATTTATTTATCAATTATTATAATAACACTATTTTATTTCAAATTAGTTTTTTATAATCTGAAACATAAAAAAATAATATAAAATAAAATATAGTTAAGTGTTATTAAAAAAAATTAAATAAAAATCAAAAATACACACAACACAATAAATCACAATTCACAAATCAAAAATTTATGTTCTGTAATATCAGAGATGCGACGCGACGTCAATAGTTTGCATTTGTTGATTTGACAGTTGATCGGTCGTATCAAATGTTATTTGATTGACCGTCAATTCAGCATTACCGAAAGCTTAATTCTATTAAATTTTAATCTTGTTCACAATATCCATACAAAACAAATGTTAATTACTCAAAAACCGGACTTGAAGTTTTAATTTCTACAATATAGATGTTACTGATGTCCTAGATTTCATTTATAAAAAACCTGATAATCCCTTTAGTAATGTTGCTTCAGGTCTTTTTCTAGATCTATCCAAAACCTTTGGTTGTGTAAATCACTCAATTCTTCTAAATAAACTTCATAAAGTTGGTTTAAGAAAAGTAGCCTTAAAACTTATTGCTAATTATCTTAATGGTATAAATCAATAATTGTGTTTATGTTAACAAAACCCAAAGTTGTTTGGAAGATATTAAGGTTAGAGTTCCACAGGCTAATGAACTTAATCTTATGGGCAAGCTTATATGCCAATGTTAGTGCATTACGACTTCCAACTTAACGTAATTAAAATGAACCCATGACATGAAAACTATATCTTTATTCCCTCATGAAATAAATTAACTCTCTAAATGCGATAAAGAAAAAAAATATACATTTTTACGCACCTCAAAAAACTGTTAATGAAACTTACAGTAATAGAAAACATAGAGTTAAAAAGAAATTATAACCTAGAGTGTTTTCATAAATGCTGCAAACTGATAACAAGTTTGCCACCAGTTGACATACTTTGCAATAATGAAAACAAAATATACGTATATTCTGCATTTATTTGATAATTCTGCAAAATTAGTGCTCATTTAATGTCTTTTATTTTAAACGTTTTTTTATATTTTCCACTTTTAAAATCGTTTACCATGGCAAATCTCGTAGAAACTAACAATGTTAAAAGTGGTGTTGATCATTTGTTTATAGTCAAACTTACTTCGGTATCACTACTCCTCTATAAAGAATCATATTTTTATTTAAAGTTTTTGTAATATATAAAAAAATATTGAGTACCAACTTACATTCATTTTTAAAATAACAAAACAAAAACTAAAATACTGAAAACAACTAAGAAAACTACTTCAAAAATGTTTACACATACTAAAAATTTATTCTGTAAAGTTGACGTCCAGTAAACTGATATAGTTTTGCATTTATGTTTACATATGTTCATTTATATATATTCATTATATGTTTATATATTATATTTGTTCATAAATTCAGGATATCCAGATTCACTGCAGGTTTTGCATTTATGACATCCATATGTTGGAGTTTGTATTGTTACAAAAGTAGACATAATCATATCGACCATGTATGTCCTAAAATATCATCTGCTATCGGAATTCTACTTCCAACACAAACTTTCTTGCGAATTTAATATTAGGTGGCTATTCTATTATATCTTAATTCATAGTCATATGATCTATCTAATTTCTGCTTGGGGATTTACCATCTGATTAAATTTTTTTGCCAGCAAAATATAAATAGAGCATGCACATCATTTATAAATATGAATTATTATTCTTTGTTTTAAAATAACAATATAAACTTCAATTATTTAGACACCTTATCTTGGGATTCATTAATATTTTACAATTTAAATTTTTTTTTAATTCAAAACAAATAAAAAAAAAATATTAGTTAATAACGGTTTTAAATAACGTAAAAATAAGCTTTCGTTTTTCAATTTAAATAACAGTAAAAGTTTAATTCGTTTAAAAAAATAAATTGAGCTTTATAAAATTCTCACTAACCCATAAACATAATTGTGTCTGTACATATTTACAAATAACATTCATCAAATACAAAATTTATACCAAAAAATTATTCTCTTAATTTTTAACAGAAAATTGTTTTCTCTTTAATTCTATTAAAATTATAAGAGTAAAAAATATTCAACACGATTGTTTTTATAACATTACATTTTTAAGCTTTCTTATATGAAAATTTGTTATATGGTATGGTTTCTATTAATGATTCTCTAGTTTCTATTAATGATTCTATTTCTAGTACACTATAATAGTCCTTGTACGTAGTATACCTTAATTATTAGTCCTAAATAATGTTGTAGAGAAATAAATAAAACAATTTTTCATCAAATAAAGTAAAAATACAAATAAAGTAAATACAAAGTAAAACAAAAATAAATATGTTACAAGTCTAAGCTCAAAGGACAATGAAAAGATCGAGGTTGGAAATTAAAAGAAGAAATATAATTCTAAATACAAGACAAAGAATTGATATTGTGGATATAAAAAGAGTTAAATAGAAGTGTATAGATCATGTGACAATATTGAATGGTAACAAGTGGACCAGAAGACTAATAGAAACCGAATAGAAACGAAAGGCAGCGGAAAACAATCACCTAGAGCGATGGCATAAAGAAAACATCAAATTTGCATGTATTTTTCTGAAAACAGAGAGAGATGGAAAAATTCAGAGTAAACCTATGTTCAGTAGTGACCGTTAACAATTGAATAATAAAGGTGAGTTTTAGCTGGTAAATATTTTAAATGTGAAAATATTTTGTTGGCTCTAAAGAGGGAGATAACATCAAATGACTTTATTTTATATAATAACTCAATGTGTACGCGAAGACCATTAAATATCATTTACTCGGGATATCTATCGCTGATACTGGAATATTTTTCACACTAGCTTGGGATATATTATACTTTGATTAAGTATAATATCAAGGATAGTTTCTTTAAACCGAAAACACTTTTTTTTAACAATTTATTGAGTATTCTTTGTGTATATAAAATAAATATGTCAAACAGAAATTTATTAAATTCTATAGTGATCTATTTTTTTCTTATGTAAGCTATCTCCCACTTTAGACACAACAAAATATTGTCACATTTAAAATGTTTACCAGTTAAAACCCATCTTAATTCAATTCAAATTCAAAGTTTTAATGCTCAATTTTTCAGTAATAACAAAACAAAAATGCGAACTCTAAGGCAAATATGTGATGGCTACACAAATGAGATAAGAAACATAGCATTGAAATCAGGATCGTATGCAACATACAAAATATTGTCCGTTGCAGTCGAAATAGACAGGAGATATCATGTGAATAGAATGGCAGAAGAACGACTGGTGAAGGTAGCAATGAATGAGTAAATCAACATTAAGCGTGAACGTGACGAATGTTGGAACATCGTCATCATAAAATTGATGTAAAGGATAAGATAAATTGAAAAATTTAAGTTACATAATGCCGAATTCAAGAAAAAGACGAAGTTTTATATGACTATTTTTTTTTTAATATGATTTTAAGCATTTATTTATTACTAATTTACAGTTATAGTAAAAATAAAAAGAAACAAATTATTTATTTATTTATTTTCAGCCATTAAATGCCCAAAGAGATTTCTCTCATTCTAAGGCCTTATACAAATTTAATTTTTTCTTTTTCAATTATCCCTCATTGATAATATATACAAGAGTATACAATATTTTTGGACAAAAATAATGATTAAATCGCCAATATAATATCTTTCAAGCTTCAATTGCTCCCAAATCGTTGAAGTCAATGCATCCGTTCTGTACAAAAATCTTACCTGTTAGTGAAGCTATGAAAAATTGCATAATTCATAAGAATAGAAAGAATGACTAGAATGACAAGATTAACAATCTGTATTGTGTAGATGGACCTTCGTAGAGTGAAGCTATAAAAGATTTGTTCAAGTTGATATACAGCGCGCTGAATTCCGTTATTTCTTTTAAAAATTATAAAGTTCAAGACAATTATCACATGAACTAGTTTTACCTTATTTAGTTCTGAGAAGCACTTATGACTAGTTTTAACTTGGATCTTCAATGTCGACTCGATACATATAAACGTATTATTGCACGAAAGGATAAAAATAATGATACCCATGCTTCAAATAAAAGATGTCAGATCTGTATAATAGACGAAACAGACGAAATAGAACTGCAATAATTATAAAAAACCAATCTGTTTGAACCATATTTAATTTTTTTGATTAAGATTCATATCATTGATTTAGAACAAATAATCACAGTCAGGTATTATTAATCAGTTCCTAAATGTTTAACTGATTAAACAAAAATAATAATTTAAAGTGATGTCAAATAAAAGACTCATTCATATCTATAATTGGAATCATTGAACTGGACAAACTTCTATTCAATTTATTGAAAAAGTGTTGTTTTCAGATTCAGATAGATATAACGAATATAATAGATTTGGGATATATGTGGGTATGTACTACATATACTAATGAAGGTACACTAGCATATAAGCCTAAACAGCAATGATTATACATTAAAAATTCTAATACAACCTTCATGCTTAATCTAACCTGTTTTAATCATACGAAATTTAAAATCAAATGTAAATTATTTTCATAAAACGATTATTTTTTAATTTAATTTTGATTCATTCGATCGTTTTGTCAGTTATATTTTTTTTTTAATTCGAATTTATTCGATTTGAAATTCTTTGAATACAACAAAATTAGATAATCATTAATTTTAAAATTTTGTTTTTAAATTAAAAACAAAAATATCAATATGACTTTGTTGCAGTAACAATCCAAAAATATTCTTTGACAATATTTTCAACTTTTTGTAATAACTTAATTTAATCAAATATTGTTAGTTCTAAACATATTTTTCTGTTATATTAAAAATTATGGGAGCATACACATGTGAACATATTTTTAAGGAAACAAGACAATTTAAATTTTGAATAGAATTGAGTATAAGTAGGAATTGTAGGCAATAGCAGGCGCGCTCATAAATAAAAACAAAATACATTTAATTTAACACTTTATTAAAGCGTCGACTAGAATTTATTTTGTTCTATACGCCATTTTTTGATTTTTTGACTAAATAATGGAAATTTTAATTTCGGTGTCAGTTCTTTTGAATGGTATAATCAGATTTTTAATAGCTTTTTCCGTTACTGAGATTTATTACAGAGTTTTTCATCAGTGTTCACTTTTCTTCATTAATGTGTTATGTATTATTGTTATTTCCTTGTCTGATCCAAGTGACAAAATTTCAATAATGAAATTAAATTTACATGATCAATGCGGAAACAGGCCTTTATCAGACGCTAAAAAATATTATTCACAGATAGAACGTCAACCTATTCTAGTTGTAGTGTTTGGTGTTAATTGTTTTCCCCAATTATATACGGTGACAATGTAAATGTTTAAAAAAAACACTTCAACCTGATACAATATAAAAAAAACTAAGTAGTCAATTTTATCCGAAAAATAAGTTGGCAATATTGTGTAATAAGAGCTTTCTGAGACATTGTGTTTTAATTCATTAGTGATCAACCAAAATGAATAGACAGTTTTTAATAATACTGTACAGCATTGGGTTTTAAAAAATTTTTGTAAATCGAAATATCTGTCAAATCGGTCGCAGAGACATCGTCAACAACAATTGTGATCATGTAGACAATGTCTCAAGCTTTTGTGAGCTTTTGTATCATGTGAACGTTGTATTCAACTTTATGTTGAGACATTTACGATGTCAAGGACATTTAGACAAAAATTCACAATTTTTGGTGAAAATCATTTTAAAAATGATTTTTGGAAAAAAGAAGATTCAGTTAAACCTACTCCGACTCCAATTAGGGGGATTTTTACATTGCCTCAATATAATTATGATATCAGTTATATGAAAGCAGCATTGTCGGAAAATGGTGATAACTTGTTTAGACTCTAGACTACACCACTGAATAAATCTACCAAAGTATCAAGTAACATGATATTGTTTTTTTTTTCAATATTTCAGGTAGAAATATCTAAAAATTCTAATCGCAAGAGATTTATCCAATTTTACATGAAAAGCGTTTGCTTGGTTCATCAAATCCAGATTCTTATGTTATATGTTATTTTTGATAAAATTTCTCTTACCCTTTCCTGAACTAATTGGAAGTCCTTCCACTTGTTAGTAAAAAAAAAAAAATTTTCAATTGTATTGAAGAGGGATACATTTTAATACACTAAGGCTTTTGAAGCATTCTAACTGTCTGAATGTCTTTATATGCTACCGCTCTTGTGGCCTCTTTTGATCATTATTATATGATCTATACTGAAATATTTTGCTCTTATGTGCAAAAGAGTTATTCAACAGGTTATTTACTACTTTGTGTATTATGAAGTGAAGCAAACTGTCAATTTCAAATACAATAAAAAATATTTTAAAAAATTATTCCAATTAAATTCTTGGAAATACACAAGTTAGTTAGCCAAAATATCTTTACGAAATTTGTGTCAAAATTAAAAAAGAACCATAAAAAAGTTATATATAATATATGGTCATGAAAACAACGGTTAGGTCTGGAGTAGCAGATATAAAGCCGAACTCTATTAGTTGTACATATAATGAAGTAAACGTAGTCACGAAAATTAAAGTCAATAAGCTACAGTGGCTCGGACACCTATAGTGAATTGATAGAAATATTCTAGCCAAGAGAATCATCGAATCCAGACTGGAAGGTATACAAGATGTCGGAGTAGACAAAACCTTCGTTTGAGACATGAAATATTGGCAGATATGAAACAATTTCGTTTCTTTAACTGAAAAGAAGCCGCCCGTGACCGATAAAAATTGAGAACGTTGATGAGTCAGAGCAAGAGTGTAAACGGCCCCCTAAGCAGGTAGGTAGTAGTGTCCATTCCTCCAGTTCCTCCAGAAAACCAATTTAGCACATAATTGTGCCTTTTTGATACCACGACTCGAGTAACCTATTTGTTGTTGTTTGTTGTTATACGAAATCATTCTTTAATTTTTACTTTCCTCAGGGACTTAGTACTAGAGCCACCCTGTGTGATTGAGAAGGTGTGATCAGACCTCCTATTTTGATTTCCGCAATAAAACCTATATTGCTGGAGAAAGCCTCACCTAAAGTCCGGAGTCTGACTCTAGCTAATGCTGGACAACTGCAGAGGAAGTGTTAATAATTTTCTGTTTCATTCTCATCTTTGCAGCTGCGACAATGGGAATTGAGCGGAATACCTAGCTTGACAGCGTGCGGGCCAGGAGCCTAGTGTAGAGAGATAAAATAACGGCCTATCTACCCTTTAAATTTCGTTTCGGCATTGTTCCACCAGCTTAGAGCAGATAGTGTTCGACACCAAAGCTTTGATAGCGGCTTGATTATACGTGAACATGGTGATTCTTGTTTTGGTTGTATGAATATGATTAAGGGTTGTAATGGCTTCCCTAATTGTAAGTAGCTCTGCTTGAAAGACATTAGCATATTTAAGGAAACCATAAGATTTTGATGTTTTTAGATCTTCTGAAAAAATTCCTGCACCTACTGCGCAGTTCATTTTCGATCCATCAGTGACAATTATTATATTATTTTCCATTTTCTTCAAACAACGCTTCCAATCGGCTCTAGCAGGGAAACCTACCTCGGGCTTTTTGTTGAGGTTCAGTTTAGGAGTTTTATTCTTTTAGAAACTGATCTATGATATTACAGTGTCCATATGGCTTGGAATATCAGATGACAGTGTCCCTCAGTCTGACTGCATTGCAGTATGCAACATTCTGGATCACATTTAGAGTGTCAGTAGGGCAAAAGAGCACAAAGCGCCTATGATTCCAATTCCTGCGGTTTTGCATTCTCCCATACATACATACATACATACATAGCATTAAAATTAGTCAAACATACCTAAAATTTCTAATAATTCCTATCGTTTTATTGTTATTTTCAAGCAAGAATAATTTTTTTTGATTGTCTCAAAACATACCTTTAGGATTATGGCGGAAAAGAAAACTCAGCCGACGAAATGTGTATGAAAAAAAAAAATCTTTCATAAAACAAAATAACAAGAAATGATCTCTTCTAAATCAATGGGTTGTTTTAAATGATATTCCTCTGAATTGTGTTCATTGTTTAAAGAGAGTCTATCTTTAAAACTGAAGATTTTTCTTTTTTATTTTAATTTTTTTGTTTTTGTTTTTAATTTCAGTTTTTAATATTGCCTTTAACACTAAAAACTATGTGATGATAACCTTTTTGTGGATTCGTTTCATTTAACACTATGTAGTGTATATATATATAAATGTGGTATGAAGCATTGAAGATTGAGTGATATGTTAATCACGCGTCTCTAATGTTTTATATATCCACCCACATGTAATCATGAATGAATGATATTTTGAAATAAAACTTGGATTGGAATGAAACTTTGATTAAAAATATTTTAATTCAATTTTTTTCTTAAATACTGAGTGATAGCTTCTTTCGTAATGGGTTTTATTTCGGTACATTATTGTTGCAAATGGTAAATGGAAAAATCATTGGAGAAGATGAACAAAATTAAATAATCAACTTAAACTTACAATACTGAAGACTATACTCTTCTCATATTGTATGTATGCATTCTTGGACTGTTCACACTTTAATTGAAATCTAATATGTGTAGAAATTAGATATGCTGTAATTGTTATTCAAATTAATTTTGAATATATTTGTCCAAGACATACGACGGCATATATTTTAAAATTTTTTCTTTTAATTTTTATTTCAAAATTTCCAACTGACAATTAATGTTGCTTCTCTAAAACGGCTTTTTTCTGTGTTACGGTTAAGATTAGAGAAGTTGGATATGAAATTCGGAACGATTGAAATCGAAAAACTGACGACAAGTTAAGAGCATTTCAACTTTTTTTATTTTTTTCAAACAACAACAAAATAAATGTATTTCAGTGAAAACTGACAGTGTTCACTGATCGTCTAGACACCGCCAATGATTTACGAAAATAAATATTTTTTTTTGCTATACTTCAAAATAATTTTTTAAATTGTCAAAATAGAAAATATTTTTTTTGTTGTATTTCTTAACATATATTTGTTTTGTTTTTGACTTTCTAAGGGTACAGATTTCAAACCGATGATGAGCCGATGATGTACCGATGATGAACCGATGATGTATACCGATAATGAACTGATGATGTACCGATGATGTACCGATGAAAAAATTGGAATGATAATATTTACCCACACATATGAAGATATGAAGCTGGCTTTTACAACAGATTTTGTTAATTACAATTGCAATTCAATGTGAACACATCCAATTACCACGCAATCTATTATCTCTTTATTTTCTATAATAACTCTGTTATTTCTTTTATAAAAGAGAGTTGGTTTAGATAAGTCAAAATATAATTTGGGATAAAATTTATTTAAATAATTAAACCGTGCGCATGAGCATGGGACGTTCAAATAGTTTTTTTTTTAATTTAAATATAGAGATTAAAATAACACACCCAAAATAGAAGAAAACCCAATATTAATAACTTGATAACATTATCAAACCATATTAATTGAATATCATTTTAGATATCAGTATCTCAATTGATCCGAAAGTATTAAAATTATTCAAATTACATAATTCATAAATGAGAGAAGATGAAAAATAATTCTTTTAAATAAATATTGACTATATAATAATATGAGAACAGCCCGAAGACTTCAAAGATTATCATAATATCCATCTAACTGTTATTATATCATTTAGGTTAATAGTTTATTTATTTTGTTTTTGTTTTTGTGATGGAATTCACGGTTCAATTTCAAAAGGTCAATTCAGGTATATTTGTTTGTTTTTGTTTTACTTCAATTTCAATGTACTCTTCTGCTGTGATCCAAGACAAGACATTTTGTAAAATGGTATATTTGAATAAGGAAATAAGTGAATAGTAGAGTAAATATAATCACAAATATCTTCGATTAGTTTCCAAGTAAATCTTTAAAATTCTCCTTTTCTTTTTCTTTTTAATTCTAAGCTCATTACTTTAAGCAGAATATATTCACATCAGTTTGAGACCATATCGATTCTAATATATTTGAATAAAGTAGATGGGTTCATCATTTTTAAAATTGAATGAATGACCAACTTAGTTTTAACTGGAAACAAGATATTTTTTTTTTTATTGAAAAAAATATAAACTCAATAGATTATTATATGTAGTTGGTGGATGGATACCAATTAGAGTAGAAAAACTATTGAATATCATCGAATCGAAGATAAAAAGAATTTTTTTTGATTATAATCACTATATAATAGTGATTGCCTACATCGATGACGATGATAGACTATTAAATGAGAATATTTTCTTAAATGCAATATACAAGGTGTTTAAGGTAATAATTCGTTATTAGAATAAAGGATATTCGTAGGTAGGTTACATATCTACTTACGTTCCAATACACTGACACAGTTAGACCAGCGTAGTTTATTGTGATACCATGGAAATTTTCTTCGCATAAAAACCAATTCGTTAAACGATTTTGAGGTATTTACAATACGGTGGATTTTAGCGCTTTCTATGTCAGCTAGTAGAAAGAATTCTCTTAGATAGGTTAACATTTTTTGATCAAGACCGGGGTAGATTCAGAGAAGGTGTTTGAAAGGGAGTCATTTGAAGGGAGTTCAAGCCTTCCGCCATGTTTGCTAATAACACAATAATCCGTAATGACCTCTTGCCATACTGCTAATGTCGCACCCTTTCAACAACAGTAGATTAAGGGGGAGCTTTTTAAGTTCAGTATAGGCCAGATTTGCAGGAGAAATGTAATAAACATTAAATTTTTGCACAAATAATTTTTTTCGATTTATTTGATTTCATTAAGAATTTAGAGGAGTAAATTAGATTAGGTTAGATTGACATATAATGGTCTGACCCTTCTATTACCGCCATCGCAAATAGGCTTATTGTGATTACCCGTATTAATGCAAGTAAGGATGTTAATTTTATCACAGGTTTATTCTCAACATATTTCTAGTTCATTAGATCATTAGTTCAAGCCCTACCTTGGGACATTACCGTTTGTAATGACGAACAGACTGAAATAACGTCATTACTATACCAAGTTGACCTTGGTTAGCTAATGTAGGATGCTATTTAGACTAATGTAGGATATAATGTAGGATATAATTAGATTATACCTAGTAAAATTCTATTGGAATCCTGGAAGTCTTTATATAAAGGTAAATAAGATAACGGATGGATTTGGTAGAGAAGGGACTGAAATCGATTTAAACTCTCAAAAAGAGGTTTATTTCTATTGCAATATGATACAGCAACAAGAAGAGAGGTGAAATCTATACCGCATAAAAATATATAGATCCTATAAAACTTTCAGAGTTTTAAGTAAGCTCATAGTTGGTAAAAGTAGAATATTACGTCAAATTAATGGAAGGAATATGAAGAATTGTACTAAGAATTGTATTGTACCATTATTGAATGATTTTATTTGTTTAACAACTATGACTGATTAACAGCGACTATGACGATTGTCAAATCTGCTAGGGTTCTGATATATCAAGAATATTGTGTCTGTGACTGCTTTGCTCTTGTGAAAACTAGGCTCAGATCGTTATTAAGAGTTTATTTGCTTAACAAACTCATTTAAAGGTATTTTTCTTCAGGGTATTCATAGATTTGTCTAAAATAGAAGTCTGCTCTGACAATAGGTAATGATCAAATTTGTATTCTTGTTGTATTACAGAAGATTTCTATGGGCTCGCACATGACCTAGATCCTAGATCTAGAGTTACCTTCATTTTTTGTACTAAACTTAATTAAACTAAACAACTTCTAAGGTATAATGGGTTAGTTATTTGGGATGAGTTTATTATCAATCCCATTTGCTGGGTGAGTCACTTATAAATTCTCTCTTAGTTGTACTAAAATCAAATTTCACAGTCTCTGGTCAGATGAGACTTGTATTTAGGGATTATTGATTAATTTTAGGTCTATTACTGTGGTAGTAGGAACAATTTAAAGCTGTCACATAAATTTAAATTAATTTTTCAATAACTGATTTAAATTGAGCACAATTAGCACTAGTGATTAGGCAATACTGATTATGATACTTGTTATTGATTAAGAAATGTAAGGTATTATTTTTTAGTTTCAAATTGAGTCGATTTTACATTTGATATTCAATTTACTATACAGAATCATCATCACACCCAAAATTAATAGTTTGCGACTTGTAATACGTAAAATTCAAATTGTACATATAGTACTAGTAATATTTCTTTATCACTGAATCATCACTATTATTTGTATTCTTTATAGACTAAAATAGGCCCAGACTATTCTATTCTCCAACAACTTGTATTGTATTTTTTACTTAGTATCGAAGATATCCTATCATCATTAACCATATGACATACTCTCTCTTAACTTATATCGTTTTGAACCAGAATGGTTAATAGTTCTACAAATTTGTGATATACACCCTGTGTCCATAAACATAGTTCTGAAAACTGATTATTTTCTTTATAACCAATTTCAAGATAAAGGTAAACAAATTTTAGGTCATCATTGAGATTTGTTTTGTTATTTTTATTTTTTTTTTTAATTTTATGTAAATTTTCTTAAAAATGAATTGAACCGCATGCAACAACGGAGGACTAATGATTTATCAAACAATGGTCAAAGAATTAAAAGAGCCAAGTTAAAGAGGTGAAGTATAGATAAAGAAAAAAAAAATTATGAAATTTTTATTGAGATGAACAAAGAACACATCATGATGGGGGCCTTTTAAAGTTATCATTTTTTTTTTATTATCCTATACTTGCACTTAAAAGTGTATGTGTGTTTGTGTTCAGAGGAGATTATTTTTGAAAATGGAAATACGGTTTTAGATGTGTTTTATCTATGATTATCTAATTTTCTGATAATGATTAATTTCTAACATGAATTCAAAATGATTCTTTGTAATCATTTAAATGAAATTTGAATATTATAAATTGAAGAGAGTAATAAACTCTGAACGGTTCTTTTATTTAAATAATGTTAAGATAAGCTTGTTAAAATTAAAGTATTGTTTTGTGTAGGGTATTAGTAGTGGCAACACAGTTTAATTTTATCATTCCAATGGTTATAGGTTAAGTAACACGTAAGTTTTATTAGTTTTAAATTTTTATTTCATATTATTTCCAGTTATTAAGAACTGATTAAGTCTGGAAGCTGAGACAAATATCAAGACCGATTTGGTTTTGATCATCGAAACTACTTTTTTCTTAGATGTTCAGACCAATTGTTTTTTGGTAATACGACAAAACCCTGTTTTCCAAAATCGAAATGCAACAAAATCCCTAATTTTTTAAAATTCCCTAAATTCAAAATCCAAAATTCACTTTGCCAAATATAACAAAAAATCCAAATAAAATGGGGTTTGGGGGTGACAACCGCTGACTTTAAAAACAAATTTTGGGATTAGCCATGATCATGAAATCCAGAATTTCAAAATTCAAATGGATTAGCCATGAAATCCAAATGGACTAAATCCAAACGACAAAATCCAGAATTCCAAAATTCGAATAAATAAAATCGAAATACGACAAAATCCAAATTTTAGTAAAATAGCTAGGTTTTAGTAAAAAAACCAAATTTATTTTTAAAGTCGTGGTTTGCTACCCCCAAACCACCGCTGCTTATTTATTGAAACCCTGTTTTGGCAGGCGGCAGGTAAACACAAGACGGTAGGCTTTTAGTAAAAAATATTTTTTCCATTTTATTTGGACTTTTTGTTATATTTGGCAAAGTGAAGTTTGGATTTTGTCGTATTTGGATTTTGTTTATTTGGATTTTGGAATTCTGGACTTTGGCGTTTGAATTTAGTTCATTTGGGTTTTGGTATTAGGATGATCATCAAGTGATCATCAAGTACTTATAAAATGTAGATTAGATTATATTAAAATATATAACGATCTGGTCTCTATTACCGCAGTAGAAAATTGGCTTATTGTGATTACCCGTATTAATGAAGGAAAGGATGTGAGTTTTTAAGGATGCCGGATTTATTGGTCTGTTATCGTGCTAAAACTGAGAAGAACTTTATCTTTTTTGAGTGATCGTTTTGGCATCGCAGCGTTTTAGCTTGACTAGGAGTATTATTCAAGAAATACTAAGCTTTTTGCTCCAACCAAATTTCCATTTTTATTGCATTTTGACTGTACTTAGGGGAATTTCACAAAACGGGGTTGGTACTATTAAAAGCGCAGCAAATATTTTATCGCTAAGTAATCAGCAGCTTTGTTTTCTGTGTCGCCGGAATGTAGCCACATTCCTTGTAATTGCATTTATCTCCACATTGATAGCCACATTATTGTAATTGCATTTGTTTCGTCAGAATTTTAAGTACATATATACGCAGCCCTATACTAAGTTTGATGTGATAGTGTGTGAATTGATAAATATTTATAGCTTTATAAATACTTATAGCTTTACTGTATGAGACAATGTAAATTTTACAATTTTAATAATTTTTTCTTCAATTCTCACACACTCAAAATTCAATTACATGTATTCCAGATTGGAAATCTGTGTTTGTAGCATCTAGACTTGAGTAAATATAGACTCTCAGGCTTTTCCATACACCCTCGAACCTACTGCATCCATTTTTTTTAGATCCGTTAGTATACTATACTAATCGGCTTCTTTGCCGACAGAGGGTTGGCTGGTTTCCCCCTTCCCTCTACTTGAGATGATTATTTTGAATGCTTCCTGAAAATTATTTTTTGATCAAGCAGTAATCGGCCAATACTATCGAAAGCATATCATCTTTGCGGAGCATATACGAATTAGTTGTGGATGTGCAATTATAATTGCAAGAGAAACTATCAAAAAAATACAGTGATGAAATTTTCTGAGAGAGAGAGAGAGAGAGAATAATAGGGCTGCATAATTTCGCTTCATATTTTTTTAGAGTACCTATTGAAAATTTAAAAATTTGGCTATGTCACAGTGAACCTGAAAATAAATTGCTTTAAAAAGAAACAATAAAAGTATCAAATGAGAAATAAAAAATACATTAATATACGACGGGTATTACCTATTTATACGTGAGGCATTGCCTTGTATATTGTTTAACAGACCTGTAGATTAAAAAATTTGAGTAAAAATAATATTCAGTTTATGTGTAAAACAAATGGACATTTTTCTTTTCAAAAGATATTACTTTTGGCAAAGTTTGGACTAAATTTAATTTACCAATATGGAAGCGGAGTGTTTAAACTATTAATATCTAGAGCCGCATTAAAAAATTTGAATGCTTTCATTCATAATTTTACAAATTAAAAAAATTCATAAGCAAAATTATCCTACATACGGATAAGAATCTCTTTATTTTGATTTTAGTTTTCATAGAATTCAAAATATCTTACACACCAAGGCTTGCTGTGTTCAATAAGTTTAATTTGCCAAACAAACATAATACACATTAAACTTATTTGAACACAGCAAGCAAAAAATAAAGTGAGAAATATAAGCAAAGAATATCCATTAATGGATATTGGATATTCTTTGATATAAGAACAAAAAATAAATCGGAAAAAAGTTAACGTTCATTGTTATTGTAATTTTATACGAAAATAATACGAAATGTAATGTTCGGAAAAAAAATTTAATATGGAAGCCTGTTACAGTATGCAAAGCAATGCGTGTGGGGTATTAAATACATCTTTCCCACAGCTATATTCGTTAATAGCTTTTATACAAATTTGATTTTGAGAATATTTGGAATAATGAGTGTCTAGATATCAATTGGTATAAGTATGTGTGTTCATGGTAATTATTATAACTGTTATCTAAATATGTAGTGCATTTGGCAAACAAAACTAGAGCACACAAAAGTAAATTGTCAAATAAGAGTATACTAAGATTGTCAAATAGGTGTGCATTCGCTGAAATGTACTCACTTTCGCACTCAGAATATTATACTCAAAATGAGATAATTATTATCAAAAATAGAATGTAAAATATATTAATTCTCTTCTTCTGGTTCAAACCATTGTAATAAACAGGTCGTTGCTGCTACTAGATAATAAATAAAATATATATGCGTTATATAAATCTAAATAACTCTAAAATTGACAGCAAGCTCCGGATTTTATTAGTTATTTATCTAAAATAGCAAAATCAAAGCTTTTTTATGAATAGCCTCAAATTTTATAGAAAATTTGAAGTCCAAAAATACTTTCGAAAATCTCGAACAATTTTCCAAAATCTTGAACGTATAAAACATTTTTTGACAAAATTATTGAAAATAAAATATTTTAAATTTAAAATCCTGAATTTTATACTATTCAGTCTTACAAACTAAGGAAGGGCGTAACAATTATAGTAGCGTGTCACACTATTTTGCCTTTTGGGCCATGCAGACTATAAGACTTTAATAACACTTCCATTTTTCGGCCGTTATAGCTAAAGTAGTATTTCAATAAATTGGACTAAAGGGTTGTAGTTTGGTAGCCCACGAAAAAATAAATGAAACGTGTTATTCCATCTTTATGGTTGCAAAGATATATAAAATCTCAAAATTAGGTTATTTGCTTTTGAAACCATAACAATTCGACGTTGAATTACTAATAACTAAACATAATAATAGTTCAAGATATGTTTTATAAATTTGTTGGTTTGATTCCGAGATTTTTATTTAATAATTTTATATAAAGTATTTTCATATTCAAAATTTTTATTTTCAAGATAGCAGGTTAAACCCAAATAAATTACATTCACGAGCACGAATAAATTTTCAAATTTCTAAGTTTGCAATCTAAGTATTAAAATAATGAATTTTTAATTCAATTAACAGAAAAAACAGAAAAAACAGAAAAAACTTGTGTGGTGTGAAGTGATCAATATTCTACTAAAGTAAGACAAAATTTATTCCCGCCAAAAAAAACAACAATTTTTGTTACATTTTAAAAAATCAATTAAATTTTAAAAAATCCACTTAAAATTTTTTTTTATTGAAATTTCAAAAAAATAAATTTAAAAAAATAAAAATAAAATATTAATTGAAGAACACCCAAACAAAATTACGTAATTTTTACATAAAGTTGTTTAGTTTAAATAAAAGTGTATTGACGTCAAAATTATAATTGCGGAAAACAACGAATGCTCATCGAAATTAATAACAAATGGTTTATTTTGATTTCAAGTGTAATTATTTTTCTTAAATAATAAAACCAAAAAAAAAAAAACAAAATTAAAAATACGAAAAAAATAAGATCAAAGCTCAAACTTTCAACCAAACAAATTTGATGCGTAAAATTTGTTACCACAAAATTTTGTTTTTTTGTTTTTTTTTTTTTTTATTTTCAAAAAAATAATCTCTAGTATTTCCGATATTGATCGTGAATTGTTTCAAATATAATTTTAATTTGTATATCGAACTATGTATATCTAGATTTGTATACAAACATTTGGCCAACATGTTGATCTCAAAAATCAAGTACGGTCAGTCTATTCTACTTAGAAAATCAAGAAATATGGGCGGGCCTCATTGAAAATGGATATTAAAGAATTAAATAATTGCCGAAGTTCAAAACGAAGAAATACATGTTTCGATAAAATGTATTGTAAAGAGGTTAAGAAATTTGAGGGAGAGGACATCGGCAAATAATTGTCGTTCAAAAGTTCAAAATCAATAAATACGGGTTATTATCACATACCTGTATTTCATTTACCACGTATATTATTTTTCGGTAAGCATTTATATGTAAAATTTATAGGCTGGACATGAAATCCCAAATACAAAACCCCAAATACAAAAACCCACAATTATCAAAATCCCAAAATTCAAAAATTCGACTTTAATTCTTTCAGTGTTTTCGAATTTAATCATTTTGTTTGAATACAACAGCGGCTACGCATAAAAATGATTTAGGTAAATATTTTGGAAAAAGTTGTTGAACTTTGATTTTTAATCTAACTCTAAAATCGCTCCTAACTCAGAATCTTGCATATCTTTATTTACTAATATTGTTTTTGTCTGAAGCCTTTTTGTAATAACAATGAAAAAACAGTTTATTATGAAGGAAAAAATGATAATTGAGAGAAAGATCAATTTTTTTAACGTATTATGGATGTAGGCGTAGGTAGAAGTAAAAGTAGTGAGAAAATAATATTAATGAATTATGATGAGAGATGATGCACATGTTCTTTATATTGCTATTGGTGTTTTGAGTTGTAATGTGAATACTTTTTTAAACTGCACCCACACTGTACTAGATTAGTAATGGCATTATACTAGTATGCATATATTATATGTAAATATATAATATATATATTTTATTTTATTTATTTATTTAATTTTATTTTGTACATATACATGAGACGCTAAGTATGTATATATAATGATCGTCCAGCTATTATTTTCTTAAGAAGATATACCAGCGTATTTTTAGATAGGATTTTTTTCATAAAACAGATGTACTTATATTTTAGATAGTTTTCAAAAGTACAGGTAAAACTTTAGAAACATCTCTAATGCTACCAAATCTACAATGGTTATTTAAAAATCGAATGCAAGCATTGAAAATAACCATGAGCATGGAAAACTCGGCTATACTCATTCAAGCATAAACTACTTCGCAATTAGGGAAATGTAGAAAGATTAAAGACATAGCTAGTTAAATAAAATCTACTCGTTAATATTGTAACAGAACTTCCAGACTTTTCGTAACTTTCAAAAAACATTTCTAGAAATAAAGTTAATGTGATCATTCCAGGTTAGAGTTTTGTTAATACAACACCCAAGTTTTTAGCTTTATTTACAAATTTTACCACAGAATTATTTAATTTGGTATTAGGGAGATTAGTTGTAGCAATTACGAGATAGGGCGATTAGTTGTATAGTATTACAAAAATAAATTAACATAATTTGGGATTTTAACTGATTTAATCGAAAATGATTATTTAGAGTCCAGAAAGCAACAGCATCCAGATCATCATTCAATTTAGCAATAGATCGGTTAATATCAGCTATAGGACCAATGATATATATAATTGAGCATCGTCTGCATACAATCGGCAATGAAATTCAGACATATATAATAAATTTATGTATATATATATATAATATAATATGTATTATGTATAATATTTATCATATCCAGTATCCAGCATATCCAGTCAAATGAAATACAGGCAAATTAAGTGTACAGACAAATCAAAATACAAGCAAATGAGAATACAGGCAAATTGAAAGAGATGCAATCAAATGATACTACAGGCATATTACATACTCCCACATGCCTCGATGAAGATGAATAACAAAAAAGTCCAAAAATTTGCAGGTCAGGAGATCGGCGAATAATTGTATAACTTCAATTTGATTTCAATTCAATTTATTTATTTACCCATAGATTCACATTTATATAGAAGTACATTTTATTTTACAGAGATCAAATTTTATACTAATTAATCAATACACAATTGAAATATAATTTATTTGTTTCTACAATTTTTTGTTTTTAATTTCAATATCGTAAGGTGAAAATGGGAAAAACCTGCCTAAAAATTTATTGGTTTTGATAAAACTTAAAGCTAATTTTTTCACACCACATACGGCTACTTACAACTACTTACCCTAATTGTTATAATTTAAAATATATGTCTTTCAAATTATTGATATACATTTTTTATTAAGCTATTTTCAGCTACTATGCCTACACTAAGCACTTGTCAATATTAGCTTAGCATTAAATTCAATTTTATCAGCAATAAGATCGATTTTTGTTTAATAATTGAGTTTCTTAGTGGTAATAATAAAAAGATCGATTAAACATTAATTCAAGAAGTACAAATACTTCTGTGAATTGATTCATCTGCAGTTGTATGTTTTCGTCAACATTTTAAACAAAAAAATAATTTTTTTTTTTATATTTTGAATTAAAATATATTATACCAAATATTTTCAAGACGACTGAATTTAAAAACAATACAAATAAAAATCATACTATGACATCAACAGTCTTAAACGCCATCTTCTTCTACCAAATCAAAATTCATTGACTCTAATATTTTTGTTTTATATTTTTAGTCACGAAATTTTAAAATACTTATTTTTTACATTATTTTTTCTTTATTTTATTAAATTAAATTTATCAATTTGGGTTTTACGTCAATCGAATACAAATTGATCGTTGCTCAACTCGAGTATCACTTTGGATCATCACTTGTTTTTGTTTTTCTTTTATCAATTGGTTCTCTATCCATCCACCAAACACTGCAAATGGCATTTTACTTTTTAATATTAATTCTAGAGGAGGAGACGATGTTTTTTTTTTGTGGATGAAGTTATTATTATTTTGTGTGTTTTTGTTGTTAATATTAGAGATGAGGTGAAATAAATTAATCGGCACTATATAAACTTAAAGAACCTTAAAATATTGTGTGTGTGTGTGTGTTTTTGTTGTTTTGTTTAATGTTATGTGCACTATTAAGAAATTCAATTGATTCATCTTCTATGAATCGAATCCAACAAAAGATATATCTCCCACATCAACATATGCCAATGTAATAAATAAAGTTAAATAATAAATTTTAATAGAGCGTGTATGAGATTTTCCAGAAAAGTTTGTAACAAGATCAGAGATTTAGAAAAAAAAAACAAAAAAAAAAGGAAATCAAAATTTAATTTTGTTTTGATTTTATTTTTTGAATTGGAAAATTTGGTGATAATGTAAACAACAATTTGGAAGAATGTAGGAAAATTTGGATAGAAATTAAAATAGAAATAGAGGAATGGTTTTCTTTTGTATACATACAACTGAGATCAAATAGAATAAATTCTAGAAACATTTTTTAATCTAAACCGATTGTACGGTAATTATGAAAAAATTGGACTTAATCTTTGGTCTTGTAATTTATATGGAATTTGAATATTTTGACCGTTTATACTGGTTTAAGAATTTCTTGATCAAGTTAAGAATTAAATTGAGTCATTTATATCAATGGTACATTATTTTCTACATTAATGGGAGAGTCAATGTAGTATGTGAAATGGAGTATTTTATATGTATACTAGTAAAGTTACCCGATATTGTCCGAATCCAACATACACTCAGTTTCAATATTATTTACACATCAGAGATTGTGTTCGAAAGTTTGTTTCGAATCAATGAAATCAGAATTTTCTACAATTATTATCAAATTGACCTAAAATCTTATTTATAAATTCTTTATTTCATATTTTTTTAACAATTCAACAAAAGAATAATCACAAAAAGTTTAAAACCAAAAATATAACAAACAAAACAAAAATTTCATAATTATTTGCACACATGCTTATCATTTCAATATTATTTATACTTCACTTTTTAAAGTCGAAAACCGGTAAAAAAGTGTACTTCAAAATTACTTCTTGGAAGCGCTAAGGTATAGAGTCTATTCAATTTCTGAAAATTTGGAAGTCAATTTCATTCCAAGCCTTCAAATCATCAGCATGTGTCTCTTCTTCTGATTTTTCTATTTTTTGAGAAATTGTAGACTTTATTTTATATCAAAAATTTTCTATAATGTTAAGATCAAGATTCTGTTGAGGCCATTTTAAAACATTTTGTTCAACCCCACATAAATATAATACGTTATGCATATTACTTTATGTGAATGGGAGCATTGTCGTGTTGCAAAATAAAATCATGGCTAATCAATTTGGTACTCGAAATAAGTGCAACATTATTCAAAAGATTCAAAAATATGGGGCTGCGTTCATTTTTCCCGAGCATACAATAAGAGATACATCCTTACATAATAATTTACTTCAATAAAGTTTTGTTTGTAAATCAAATTGAAAATATGGATTTCTGAAAAATATGCTAAAATCTCCATAGCGGATATTTAAACACGTGAGTCCAATTCAAAATATGGTAGGAAGTTTGAATTTAATGCTCCAATAACATAAGGATGTATAATAATTTTATATTTGTACTTAATTATTAATCTGGTATTGTACAGGGTTCGCTAACTGATATTTCATAGAAGTATATCTAGAGCTTCTACTTTTCGTTCGGACTGGTGAGGAAGAAATGTTAAAAATCTTGTCGAATCCAACAAATTAAAACTTCGGCGTTGGCCAGCTTTATTGGCTTTGGACTGTATCGTCACTATTTCAATTACCATTATTATTTGCAGAATTTCTTCTTTCACTATAAGTTAAAGTAAGTTCCGGGAAAATATGTTTACTTTCACTATAAATTCTTCTGAGCCAGTCAAAATTTCAGAAAACGACAAAAGACGTGTTGGTTTATTTTTATATATAAGTTCTATGTATATTCTATGAATTTTTGTATTTATCCACCCTAACCTTCATTTTAATTTTGGATTGGGTGTTGAAGAAAACAAATCGTGGATGTTGAAAGTCGTATCCGAAAAGCACATTCAGCATATAGTGTTTTGAAAAACTTTTGGAGATCTCCAAATATACCACAAAACCTGAAACTTCAATTCATCAAGTCTAACGTTCTCTCAGTTCTTTTATATGGATGCGAAACATGGAAAACAACAGAAAGAATCATCTCGCACATTCAGATATTTGTTAACAAATGTCTAAAACGGATTCTCTGAATAAGGGACTGGTGGGAATGAACAAAAATTGAAGAAATCAGAGAAATGATCAAACGTAGGAAATTGAAATGGATCGGCCACACACTTCGCCGACCTACAGGAAACTTTGCAAAAGCAGCTCTTGAATAAAATCCTTAGGATCAAAGAAAGCATGGTCGTCCAAAAATAATCGTTCGCCGAACAGTAATAAATGAAGTAAGCATATGTGGAAAAATTTGGAGTGAAATCAAGTCGTTTGCCCAAAAACGAGTTCGGTGGAGGAAGCTTGTTGATGCCTTATGCACCCACGATCAGTGGTCAGATCAGTGATGATGATAAGTTGTGTGGCAACTACTCGTACCTGTCAGAATTTTGGAAAACGGTAAAAAACATGTTTGTTCATTTTTAAAAAAGTTTCAAGTACAAATTTTCAGATCTGTTACTTGCTTAGTGTTTGAAATATTCCTAGTTATATAGGAGCCGGGTTGTTAGGGTATTTTAGTAGTTGGATTTGTATGACAGATACCCGAACCAGTACAAATTTCGGAAAACTGTAAAAAAAAAAATCTGTTTATCGTGTTACGTTTTTGAAATTGAATGAAATGGCAGGTATCCGAAGTTGTTATTTGATGGCATTATAAAATACTAAGTTTTTGACCCTTTTTTGTCCAGTAATTGAACCAAATGAATTGGATCAAATGAAGTAAAATGCATCTAAATCTCATATAAAGATGAAAAATACAATTACCGTTATAGCAATGAAAATTTGCAAATTCTAAATGTTTATTTAAAAGATATAAAACTGAAATTATGATCACACTAGAAATGTCATATATGTAATATACAGTCTTATAAATATCGGCAGGCATGAAACTATTTCGTATCTTGGAGAGAAGCCGTCCGTGACTGACAAAAATGGAAGACGGTCAGGTTAGTAAGCGTTCATTACAGGTAAAGTTGTTATTTAGAAATACGCCTAGGTTTTTTAACTTATTTACACATACCTAATTAATGAGTAATCAAAGGTAATGAAAGGACGAATATAGGTACAAATGGTTTTTTTTTTTTTTTTTTTTAAACACAATAACTTGCGATTCAGCGACATTAAATTTAGAAGAATTTTTTTATTTGTTCCAAAGAATCCATCTTGATTTTCCCAATGATGTACTACTTGTACATCATCGATGTGCAATCTAAATTTGAAAATGGACAAAACTTTAGACAATTCATTTGCAAATAATTGTCTAAAGCTCAAAAACGGTTCTAAAATGGAATGCTGTGGAACTTCACAGAAATTAAATAAATAATTAGAAACAGTTGCATTTAGGGATGCATACTAAGTTCTATTGGTTATTGGTTAGATTATTAAATGTATTTAATTTTGTAAATAATTAATATAAATAATTAATAGTTAATATAAAATTTGGTAGGGGTTTAATCATAGAATAGGTTTTTTAAGCTCCAAGTGAATGGAATGAACAATCTAGCTTTTCAGTATAGTTTTGAACATACTAACATATTATGTTTTCGATTTCTGTCAACAAATTTAAAAGTGTAAAAACTATGTCTATTTTAGACTAATTCTGTATTTACAATTGGTATATTTCTATTTTTATTTTAGTATGTACCAAATTATACTCCCACCCGATTTCAAACAATAAAAATTATTTTTTTGTAACATACATATCACAAACTTCACTCGAGCTCTTTACTCTTATGTTAGTATAATCTGATTACAAATATAAAGATTATAAGTTTGTGTGTAGTTTATATAATCACAATCAATACCATGATAGTCAGCCTAATTGTCTTCATATTCAATAAATATCAATTCAATTATATTTGCATAGACCCACTAAAATGTCCTACTGTTATGACAACAACAGATACATTTGGCTGTCTCTTTAACCTAACGAATCTATTGAACCATCCTATAATAATATTTTTACAAAGAGTCAAACATACTTACTTATGCTACTGATGCTACTTTATAGATAAAAAATATACCATCAAACAAAATAAACTCCACTTTCAATCCAAAACCATTTCCTTTCTTTGTATAAAACAAAAAATTAGCATTTCATATTTTGAAATTATAAAATTGCACAATATTAAAAAAAAAAAAAAAAAAAATTAATAAAAATCACCACACTGCATTTTACTATAAGAAAATATTTCACTTAAAATTTGTTTTCAAAAGATTACAACAAGTGCTTTTCAATAGGTTTCTTATTGTTATTGTTATACAGTTTTGTGCAACGTTCCATAAAATTTTCATTATTTAAAATCTGATTTCATCCTCCTACCAAAATATATACAAAAGTAAATACAAATAAAACCAGAAAATTTTCTAATCACTGACCCCATTTATCATTTTAAAGTGTGGTAGTGGTATATGAATATACTTATGATGATGATGATGATGACGATGATTCAACAAAGAGCAATTGAACCAACAATTATCAGCAAAAAGAAAAAAAGAAAGAGATACAAAACAATAAAACAAAAACATAATTTAATAACTCAAAGTAAGTACCGAATAAGTCCCCCCCACATAGCTAAGTTCTGAATGAATTTAAAAATAGAAATGTACAATTAAAACTAAAATTAACATAGTAATGACAGGCGCATGCATTTAATATTATTCTGTTTTTTTTTTTTTTTTGGTTGCTTCCACAACACAATTCCCTATTCCAGAGACACATGCTAAAACAAAAGCTATATCCTGAATTGAATTGTGAATAGCAGTAATTTTAACACATTTAAATTGTTTCCTTTAATTAGATTGCGTTTTAATTTTTTTTTTATGTGTGTAAATAAGAGGATTTCATCTTGTAAATTAAGATGGTTTTATAGATGGCATACGAACTACTAGAGATAAATAATATGGAATTTATTTCTGACAAATCTATTGATCATAAGTGGTTGTTTAAAATCCAGCAGAACGAAATATTTTTCATTATAATTTTTAAGACATTTTTTTTGACTTGGAATTCTAATTCTTCTACGAATGATCTTTGCTTATTTTGGATTAATGGCAAAATTTTGTAATAGTGGGGGGTATATTTTATGTTGATAGAAGATGAAATAATTGTTGCAGGGATGATAATCTATCTTCCCCCAAAGCTAATAGTTTTCTTCAATATATAGGTAGGTAGTAGTGGCTGCTGGCAATACGCCAACACACCAATGAGATCCATTGTGATATGCCTTTAATATACACCAAGACTTAATTGTAGAATGTAGACTGGAAATGGTTTGATTGAAATTGATTGAAGAGGTCGAAACAAATAGAAAATGGGTATGTGAAGAAGGAGTGAGGACTATTAAAATTTAAAGAATTGACGAGTTTTGATAAATTTGATAAATAACATAATAATGCTGTTATCTTAAAGTTATTTCAATGTCATGTAGCCGATCAGTAATCATGTAGCCAACGTTAGTACGACGTTGTTACAACCTATCCTTGCTACTTGGAATTAAGTTTTTTTTAAGTTGTTTAAAAAGTCGATTTTCTTGCTTCTAAATGTGTTTTCAAATAATTACCGGTTGCTTGTTAATTGAGTGGGATTGCAATATATTGAGATCTTCTGAATACATAAACATGTTATCATAATTATTTAATATTACAGAATAGACTGGTGTTTACTAGTCCTATAGATTTCATTTCACTGACTGCTTGCACTAAACTTATTATCTAAATCTACATACATTTGTATATTAGGTCTTTCCATTTTATTTTTTACATTTGAAATTATGTTGGATAGACTTCTAACTTGGCTAATAACTTTACTGGCTAATATGGATGTCTCTTCATATTGTCTTTATGGTGTAAATTAGCAGAATGTAAAGCTGTCATCATGCAAATCTATTGCTTTAAGGGCTGGAATTATGGGAAATCTCTTTTAGCTAAGTATAAGTTATCCCTAGTAACTCCATCATTTCCATAATTAAACGTTTCTGGTTCAAAGTACTAATATCTATTGTCATTATTTCCTGGTAAGTGTATAATTGCAGAATAAGGCTTGATTAAAATATTTGATTTGTTGGTGACATAATAACAACGAAAGATGCAGAATATATTCATATCCTTTACAGATTCATTCACATTCAATATCACAACTTATCAGAAACGAAGTATGTATGTATGAAGCGACATTAGACTAAAATATTTTAAATGGTTCTTGATTTAACAAACAGCCTTACTTGAGTCTCCATAAATATTCAAATTGAATTAAGGTCATGAGTCTTTGGATTATTGTTTTTCACACTCATTTCAACTGCGCACCTATATTGTATTAAATATGTTTGGAAATAGCTAAGATAGTTTGTACAGAATAAAAAATGAAAAAAATACTTGAAATTATGTTTCACATTCTTCAAACTTCAATGATGTTATCGCTCAGTGTAGTTTTAATGAGGCTAGTTTTTTCCAGTAAAAAGTCTGCTGATCTGTCATCACATCAAAAATAAAATTATGAAACAAACAAGGCTCTGTTATTGTAAGCACATGTCAATACTTCAATACCTACGAATGACATTTTATATGTTACTACGGTGCAATCATTATCAACCATTGACCTGTGGTTATCCAAAAATAAATTTAAGCAGTGAAGAAAGGCCTATTATATAGTAAAAATACCAATATATAAGATTGAATGTGAATGTGGGTGGAATCATTATCATCATCATCATTGACATGGCGATCCGATTTGAATATAAGCCGCATATATGACATGGCAGTCCGCGTATTTGAATCTTCACCGCATATACCTGCAATTTTCTTAATTCAAAAACGATATCTTAAATATGTGTGATTTACAGGATTACGTTTGCTGGATTCGGACTCGATGAAGAAACTGAAGGGTACAAATGCACACAATGATGATTTGCTGAAAATCGCAATGATTAAATAACAAGTTCCAAACCATCAATATAGGAAGACCGCCGAACACAAGAGGAAGAAGAAGAAAAATCAAAATTAAGTGTTTCTTGTCGGCTATTTTCACTATTGCGAAGGTCTTAATTTTATGGTGAGCATATTTTGGGAAGGAAAAATTGAAACCTGATTAACTTTATTAACCGTACCGGTTAGATCACGAATTATGCTTCAAAGAAATATCCTACAAAAGTAAAAAATACCGCAAGAACTAACGGGCAACTTTAGTCGTATTATTAGATTACTAATCGTCTTCTTTTTTAGATGCATATCCAGTAGAGGTCTGCGATTCCATTTCTGAAGCTCTCTCTATTCTGTGGCGCTGCGTGCATTAGTTCTCCCACCGTTTGGAGGCTCGTTCATTGCCTGATGTCTGAGCCATGACATTTGTTTTCTGCCAACACGCCTTCTGCCTTCACTTTTATTTTGCAGAATCAGTTGCAGAATATGATATTTATCATTTCACATAATATTTTTCATCATGTTTTGTTAACAACAATTCAGGGTCTCTACCGATTTTACTTAGAACTTCATTATTGTTTACTGGATGCACCCATGATATTTTCAGTATTTTACGGTATACCTACCCACATTTTAAATGCTTCAAGCTTATTCATGGTGAATAGTTTTTAGTGTCCAGGCTTCTATACCATAGAAAAATATCGACCACACGTAGCATTTAACGAACCGCATTTTTATTTCGAGATTGATATTACAATTACATAGAACTTTTTGGGATTACACAAAACTACTATGAGCATATTCGGCATTTTATTTCTATATCTGAGTTCTAGTTTCCATTTAGCTATTACATATTACTAATAAGGAAAATATATAAAAAAAAAGAGAAACTTAATCCTAACTGTTCTTCTAGAAATATAATTTCGACCTTCACCTATCTACCCTCCATTTATGAATTCCGTTGTTTAATTATCATTACTCGTTTATTGTTAACAAAAAATAAAACAGACATTTTATTTGTCCGGCAATCAGAGTAGATTTGCACTAATTGAGTGTCGTAATACCAATAAAGAATTTTTGAGCTAAGCAATTACTTACTGATCTGTTGGATTCAATTAGTACAATTTATACCAATAATAAAGAATTGCTATTCGGCAGTTACTTGCTGATATTCGGCAATCGCTCGCTAAACTGCTGGATTTGATTTGTAGAATTTTACACCAATAATAAAGAATGACTTGTTGATATTCGGCAATCCCTCGTTAATATTCGGCAATCACTCGTTGATATTCGGTAATCGCTCACTAATCTGTTAGATTCAATTAGCACAATTCCCATTTAAATGTTTTATGAACCCATTTGAGAATTACTATTTTCAGCAATCATTTTGATCGATCGGAATCGGTTTTTTCAACTGCAGTTGGAAGTATAACAGAATAATTAGTTATTAGGTACCGCAAATCTGTTTTTACTCAAATATTGTTTTCATACCATCTATTTTCAATATTTAAATTCCAATGTTGAATTAATTCCAAATGCACATTATTATACAATTTATAAAGATTACTCAATAATTTACTGAAAAGAAACAATTATAGAAAGACGCGTAGATATAATGAAAATTTCAACACGCAGTAGTTCCATTTGAATTAATTTCTAGATAATAATAATACACAGACCGAACAGTCACAATACGCACTCAACCGTAATTCGTAAACATACCAAAAAAAAAAAAAAAAAAATTAGAATACAAAAAATTATCCTATCAAGATCATTACAATCATCATCAATATCATTGTTGAACAGTATAACATCAGGTAGGTACAATACATAAAATATGATAATTTGCCTTTGATATTTTCAAATTAAACCACATTTTGGAGATCTGAATATCTTTAGACATTTTTATTTTTTTTTTATTATAATTATATTTACCTTTTCTTTTGTCTTTCAAGAAAATTTCTATAATTTAATTTTTAATAATAACATTTGGAGGTATACCGACTTCATTTTGAATATTACAGCAAAAAAATATGAAAAAAAACAGCAGCCATAAACCTATAGGCTAAAATGTGTTATGACAGTAAACAAATTTCGTGCCCAACTGTATCACAAAAGCGATAATCATCATTGCTACTACTCTTTGTGTTTTGTTTTTTTTATCACTATGAATTTTCATCTTTCACATTATTTCCGTTTAGATGAGTGTTTTGAAGTTGGGTATACGCTCCAATTTTAATCGTTTATTATATGTACTGTACTGGCATTAGTATGGTACTGTACTACTAACAACAGTATATCTGAACTGAACTGTTTTTTTTTATTTTTTTTTTATTTTAATATTCTCATACAACTGTCAGTCATCTTGACCTATGTTGAGGTTTTTTATTTATAGTTGCTGTTGTATTATTGTTGTGGTTGGTTGTATGTTTTGAAGCGATTGGAATTATTATGATGAAATAATTTAAACGTGTGCGCGAATCGAATGAAATTAAGTAGATGAGACCTATAATTATCATGTATGTAAAGTAAAGTAGATGTTATTTTTTTTTTTTAGTTTGTTTTTCCATACCCTAAAAATGGGTCTAAATTTTTTTTTTCTGTTTTATTTTTAATATCTGAAAATCATTATAGTTATATTGCAGATGAGGAAGATTTGATGGCGTGAAATTTTAAGTGGTTTGTTTTTTGTTTTGAATCTTCTTCTTCTGGGTTGTTAGCGATTTTCTGAATGATTTTTTTATAGTAAAATAAAAAATGATGATTTCATCAGAGATCATGGTTTTTGTTTTTTTGCTGGTTTATTGTTTTTTTGTGAATATCTTAAAACAAAAAAATATAACCGGAAGAAAATATTTTGGGAGGCATATAAATTGTACACAATTTAAAATTGGATTAAAAATCAAAAATTTTGTTTTTAAAATTAATTTTTTATGGATAATAAAATAAATAATTTTTATGTTAGATTTGGCCAAAAGCTATGTGTTGTATTTTTAGGGTGTTTAATTTTGTATCTTTTTGCTGTTTAGTTGATAGAGGTATATAAAATATTTTGGTTACATAATGAATTTTTATTTACTGAATAATTGAATGATGTCCATGAAATTCGATACTGTAAGCCTATAATAATGCGTATGAAATGTGTGAGGTCTATTGGGTATATATACTAATTATAGGAAATCTCTTTCTAAAATGATAAATTTATGGCTTGTCACTTTAATTTCAAAACAACGGTGACTATAAACAAAAAAAAAATTGTTGTTTTCAATTCACAGCATCCTCTAAATTTCAATTGAAATTCAATATGTAAAGTGAAATTTCAACAGTGAAATTTGATGTTTTACAAAATTTAATTTTATTTAAAATCTTGCATTTAAATTAAATAATTTTTCGATGGTGCTTTTAGTAGGACTTTTCTTTTCTTTGCACCATCTTCATGATTCTTTAAGCTTGACATACACTTTCCAATTTCCAGCATTTGAACTAGAGAATCCAATGCCGATTATCGAGTACCCGAGTACTTGAATTTTTTACCTTATTTTCGAGTACTTGACTACCTACGCGACAAAATCAAACCCGATATCAAGTATCAATAATTTTGAAAAAAAATACACTTCAAAATATAAATCCGAAAACGAAGTAAGCGAAGAAATTACGACTACTTCTTGATGGCAGTACTCGGTTGAACTTTATTATTTCTATGGTAAATCGTTTTTTAAAATTAATTAATTGCATTAACCTTGTTTTAGAAGAGCTGGATAAAGAAAAGTTTCGAGAGGAAAACATTATTATCTTGAAAGGGATATCTGAAGTTTTGCAGCCTGCACAGCTAGCAGTGAATGAGCTGAGAAGACAGCAATTTACTAAAAGCAGAAGGAGTTTGTATATTTCTTTTGAACAAGCTACAAGATGCAAAATACAGATCTTACCACTGAATTAAAAATTGCTTTAAAAAGGTGAATTGATGAAAGAAGGCAAAAGGGTTTAATATCATTAATATTATTTTCACAAACTGGTACCTATCCACAACCTAAAGAACATTTTTCATATTCATCAAAAAATATCATAATTTAATGGTGGCGATGGCGATGGCGAACAAGGCGTCAGGAAGAAGTTGATGATTCAGATTCGCAATCGGACTTTAGAACATTCTGCATATAATGAACTGCAAAAAACAATTATGAGTGTTATGAAGGTTCCCAAAGTTAATTCATCAAAATTGTTATTATTCGAGCGAGAGCTTAAACAATTTAATTGTGACTGTAAACAAGGCGAGCATATGGAAAAATTATACCAAGCATTACTTACAATTCCACCAACTTCAACTGTCAGTGAGCAAGTGTTTTCAGTAGCATCAAATTCCATTACAAAACTACGTTCGTGCAAATGAAAACGAATACTTTAAATGGTCTTGTATTCCTTAAATATTATTTTTTATCTCATAAATAATACCATTAACCCTTTCGTACGATTTGCACATTGTAATGTGCACAAATTAAAACCTTTATATTATTACTATGCATTGACGAATTTTGAATGAAATTCCATTTAAATTTTTTTTTATTTAAATATTTATTATCTAGTACTCATTTCTTTAACATTTAATGACAAATACAAGAATTATTGCATTAATTGTCAGTCAAGTTGAGCATTTATATCAGTGTCCAATTTCTTGATTTTTGTTTTATAAAAAAAGCATATAATTCCGACCTCAAATTGTATAAAAGTGTATGAAATTAATAAGAAAAGTACTAATTTTTCAAATAAAATAAAATAATAACTAGTATCATTTATATTTTTCGTAAAACTAATAAGAAAAGTTAATGTACATTAAAATGTACAAATAGCTATCAGTGTAGTAAATAAACTATGCACATTATAATGTACACAAATTAATGTACATTGTAATGTACATATTTCATTAAGAGTGTAAAATGTAACTGTTTTTTTTTGAAATTATGTACATTATAATGTGCATTTCGTTCCAATTTAGAAAAATTAATACGAATAAAATAAAACTGAGTGAAAAAGAACTTGTAGCCCTGTAGGTTATTTAAATAATTCTGCGATGATTTAGAAGATTCTATTGAATTGGAAGGTGAAGAACAAAATAATATAATTATCTTTCCTGAAAGTGAGGGTTATATAGTACATAAAAGTATGTTAGTATAGTATATACACTGAAAAAAAAATGGTTAATAAATTTTCCTATTTTTATAAGAAGCGATTTTTTTGTAAATTTTACAATTTTTTTGAGTCAAGTTCTTATTATTTTTAGATTATTGTCTATTTTTTTAGTAAGGTTTACAAAGTCATTAATAATTTAATCGCTTGGTAATTTTCCTTAAATCTGTTGGATATTTAACTAGAAAAATAGCAAATTTTGTTATTGTATCTTGTACTTATTCCAGTTTAAATAATAAATTTTACAAAAAAAATAGTACCAAATTAATAGGAAAATTTACAATAATTTTGTTATAAAAATAATAGTAGTGGTAATTTATATATGATTTTATACGTTTTTTTATTGTGATATCCCCAATTTAATTTAGATAACTTATTATTTTATTGATATATTTTCAAAGTATTAAACACAAATATGTGAGATAAATTTCTAACAAATTATAGGAATTTTTACAAAATAAATAGCAATATCTCATACTTTTTTATGAAAATGTAAAAACAATTATAAAAACTATTATATTTTATATGAGAAAATCTACTACAAACTATTTGTAGAATATTTGAGCTAAATTGATATTTTTTCTCAAAATATTAAGAGAAGTTAATTATCATAATAAGGAAAATTTTTCTCTCAAAGTAAAATTTCTAATAAATATTGTAATAGGTCTTATATTTTGGACAAATAATGTTAAAAATATAATAAATAAGAAATTTGTTGCAGAAAATTTAGTTTCACGTAACCTTATAGGCTGGGCGTTGTTTTATTTGTGAAGTACATTTTATAGTGATATATTTGTCATTACGTAAGTGATTTTTTTTTTAAATTAATTGATTGGAACATGATCGAACTTCTGGATGATTTCCAAGGTAAGCAATTTAAAAAATTTATATTCATAGGTTTCTAAACTTTAATCAGTAAGACTCTGCAATATTAACACAAGATTATAAGAAATTTTATTTTAAATTTTATCCACTTTATTATTCTATAGGTTGAGTCAACTTATTCTGATCAAAGAAATATTTTTTTGTCCATACTTGTATTTGTATATAAGATTATAACAAGGACCACTTGCGGGTTTTGCTGTTCTTCCCTTTTTATTAGCTTCATCGGTTTACAAAACTGTACAGGAAAAGCCAGAAAGTGCGAAGAGAATTCGTTATAAAGTAAGCAAAACCGAAGTCCATCAATCATTTTTTATGTTCATTAATGTAAGTATAAACATTGATTAATAATACTATAGTATTATTAATCAATGGTATAAATAAACTAGTTGCTTAAAAAATATAATTTTATAATTTAAATAATTATAGCTTGACTATCTTGTGGGTATAATAAATAACTAGATGTAAAAAAAATTAAATAAAAATATTTGCAAGTTACATCAACATCTTAGAAGTGAAAAGAAGAATTATGTTAAAGAATAAATTAAAGAAAAAATTATAAATAATTATAAAAATATTGAATCATTTATATTATTAGTTCATTAGTATATTTAAATAAACAAAAATTAAATAACTAAAAAAATCATAAAATAAATTTTTTTTCTTGAAAATAATATTTTTGGTGTTTTTATTTAGTACGTTCTTATTGAAAAGTTCCTATAAATATGAGAACAATAATGGCTTAAAGTATAGTAAAGCTTCCTGAAATTATAGGAATTTTCCATATTGTTTTCAGTCAATATTCCAATTTTGTAGGAAACATGGCTATAATTATAGTAACGTTACCCATGTTTATGATCCGTTTTTGTCATTTTTTTCACTCAATTTTCTTATTTTTTAGCAAACATTACTATAATTTTAGTACCGTTTCTCATATTTGTGATCAGTTTTTCTCATTTTTTAAAACAATATTCGTAATTTTGTAAGAAACATTCTACAACTAAAACAACAACTATTATTTTATTGGAAAATTTTCAATATTTTTTAACAATTTTTGAGAACTATTCTAAATTTTCTGGGTCTAATTCCTAAATTTTTTATACGTTTTCCAATAAAGTCGTATACTTTTATGAAATGTTATTAAAAAAATAAGAAAAACTACTATAAAATTGGGAATTTTTATAAAAAAAAATATAGTTATTGTTCTGGTGGTAATTTACAAAAAAAATATAGGAATAATTGTTAAAAATATCCACTATACCGCTTGTTGTTATAAAAATAGGAAAAATTGTATATAAAAAGCGACAATCATTCCTATTTCTTTTTTCAGTGTAAAAGGAAAGCCTTATCCTTGGGGCATAAAAGTTTATATTTAATGTGGGTTATCTCACCACGGCTAAAAATTTTTTCTTTATCAAGGAGCTGCTCATTTTGTGGATCCGTCAGATTTAAACCAATTTAAGCTTCCTAGCTGGCATAGTAAGCCTTAACATATTTATTTGCAATCCTCTATTTGATTCCGATAAAGAAATGAGAAAAATTCCGAAAGTTGCAAGCAATCTTGTCACATCTTTAAACCGTAAGAATAGTATCACTAATATTTTTAGAGCTTTTAATAACAAGCATATATCCAGGTTCAATTGCATTAATTAAGTGCGAAGATAACAGATACAGTTCATGTTGCTTCGAATTTTGTTGGAATTTGGGAGCAAGATGAAGCAAGACGTTTTAACAAAGCGTCCAAGTCCTACGAGATAACAAATCGCCCCGACATAAGTAAATTATATAATTCTGGAATTCTGAAATTTTCTCAAGAAAATGAACTCTGCAACTCTTCAGTCATTTCCTTGATTTGGCAGTAACTTCGGTTAGAGTAGAAAAATTATTTTAAAATTTTCAGTATCCAACAAAAGTGTTGCTTAATAGACTTATTAGACTTCCGCATTAATATTATCAATAACTTGATATACGTCGGAAAAGCAACCAGCGCGAAAAGAGGTAGACCTTAGCCAAATTTTGTAATTTGTCCTCGACGAAATGCAATTGAAAAAAGATTATCTACGAATATTCCTTTAGGCGTGTACAAACACATGCCTCATATAGATGATAAAAAGGAAGCGACTAAATGTAAAACTACGCTGGGCGATGCAGTAGGTAGAGCGCCTACCTTTCAACCGAAAAGTCTTAGGTTCGATTTCCGAGGAAACAAAAAAAAAATGCTTTATGGATTTTTCAACCTGGTCCCTTTGTCATTGTTATAAAATAAATGACAAAAAATAATTCAGAGTATAATCTGGTAACAAATAAAATAAAATGAAGCTATTCTTAGTTAAGAAGGCTTAGTTCCTGACAATAGCAGTAGTCTTCCACATTTAATGGGTTAACCAGTAGTTTGATAAATAAATGCTCGAAATATTGTAGATATTGTGGTATAAAACTTGCAGTGCCGCACTTTATTAAGCGCGAAAAGGTGATCTACCTAAGTTACTGTCAAGAACATAAAAAAAAAGAAAGCCAATGTGTAAGGGTAGAACATATACATGATGCATGACAAATGTATTATACATTTATGTATAACAAAGAGCAACGATTGTTTTAGAAAATGTCATCGCAATTTGCAGGTTTATTTCAATTTATATTTTTATAATTTTATGTTTTATGCTTTTATGCTTTATAAATATTATATTTATAATTTTTTATTTGATATAGTAAAAGAAATCAAAAAGAATATAATTAGAAATTAGATGAAAAAAAATGAAGAGTGCATTTTTTCAAGTAATATAAACAGAAAAATTTGAAGGTGAAGTACAGCCTATACATTATAATGTACACTTTGTATTACCGTTAATAAAAACAAAATTCCAAAAAAAAATACATTTTTGTGCTATTTAAAGCCTAAATAACCCAAAAAATAGCAAAAAAAAATTTTTCCATGCTATATGTTCCGATTTCGTACGAAAGGGAACATATATATGAATAAAATACGAAAGTTTGAATTACATTACATGTTTCATATTTAGTTATCTTTTATATTTTTTTTCATTAAATTCAATTCATTTCAGAATTAACCAAATAAAACCATTTACTTAAATAAAAAAATTTTAGTTATTGTTTTTTTTATTCATTTTTATCCGAGACCCGATTTACTCGGGTTTTGTAGATATAAATTGAAAAATACCCGAGTAATCTGGACTCTCTAGTTTGAACAGTGAAATATTTAGTTGTTACCGCATCAAGCTATACTAGTCTGGGTTGTTCAGCTGGTTTTAGTTTCCATGGAGTAATTAATATTCAGGAATGCGTTTCAAATTCACCCCCTATCGTTTTATGTTATATTTCGTATAAACGACATTGTTCAAATTTATTGTCTCCTTACAAATTTTGCAAATTTCCTGTCCAAATTTAATAGAATAACATTCGAAATTCATAAATTAAAGGTAAGCTTCAGACAGATGTCATGTACATCGATTTCAGTAATATATTTGATTTTATGTCTCATTCCATAATCATGGCATTCCTCCTTCTTTGATCAATTGGATAAATTCCTACTGAATTAATAGGAACTGAAATGTATTTTTTTTTAGATCTGATATTTCTGAATCTTTTAAACAAACTTTGTCCACAAGGTAGCAATTTAGGTCCCCTTAATTTTGTTATTCCCATTAATGATGTAACTTCTGTCATTAAACATAGTAAAGTTTACTATTTATGCAGATGACATGAACATTTTTTAAAAAGACAAATATTGAGAGCGCAGCTAAACTTAGCTAAACTTCCGGTCTTATGTAAAATCAATCCAAATATATGACAGGGAAACTACTTGGATAACATAAAACACCCTCGACTAAAAATTACCATCAATCTTCATGAATAAATGTCTGAGAACAATGCGGAATATTCTGGTTATATAAAATAAACAACAAGGACCGGCGAAGAACCATACACTCAGAAACCCCATAAACACACAGTACATATACAGATGTTGTACAGAGAGAATACCTGGCAGTAGGATCTCATATTGGTGAGGCTACAAATATATTGCAAAGAGTAAGCTATACCTCTGGACAAAGAAGTGGAAAATTAAACTCAATGAGCTAAAATCGGTACATGTAAATTTTACACATAAAAAATTAGAAAATGAACAAATCTGAATGGAGTAAATATACCCCAAGAAAATAACGCTAAATACAGATAGGAATGACATTAGATGTCAAACTAAGGTGGGAAAAGCACGTCAAAAAGAAAAAAATTTGAGTTTGATAATGTACTGGCTCTGAGGTCGAAACTCAAAATTATCTACACATAAAAAAATATTTTAATATCGGGTGTTCCAGAGCATGCGTATATCAGCTTTTTAAGAGTGGAAGGAGCCGTTATTTTGAAATTTAAAAAAAAGTTTGTTAACTAAATCGAGGGTACTCTATCAATTGGTGATATTTTCATCTTCCGGTAAGAACCGAAAAATTATTTTTTAAGATAAAAAATCGCCGAAATTGGCTGAAATCGAGATTTTCAAATGGGAAAATTTGCAAATTCGGATTCTACGTTAAAAAATAAGAAACTTTTGTAAAGTAAATTTCTAAGTAAAATCTTAAAAGACCCTTTTCCGGTCTTTCTCGGAAGTTGAAAATATCACCAATCGATAGAGCACCCTCGATTTAGTTAACAACTTTTTATTTTTAATTTAAAAATAACGGGTCCTTCCACTCTTAAAAAGCTAATACGCATGCTCTGGCACACCCGGTATAATCAGATAATCAAACCGATATGGTTGTACGGCATACAAATATGGGGATTATGTGCCAAACAAACAATATACTTTATATACAAAAACTCCAAAAGAAAGTCTTGTGCATGATAAATACCTTTGGTATGTTCTCAAATGAAATAAAAAGATATGCAGCAAAGCATTTGATTCGTCTGGAGGGTCATGTTAACGTTGAAGCCAGTCAATATAATACGATAGAATTTCTTAAACTTTTTCTTTAACAAAATAACACCAGAAATAAATTAGTTTTAATAGGAGGTGAATGATTTAGTCAGTAAAAATCTGACACACAATGAAAGTTGGTTCATTGTATCTATGAAGATTCCCACCAATCCATGCAAAAAAAGAAAAAAGATGTTTTTACGTCCAAACCGGATCTTGTTAATTTAAAAACTATTTTATTATGTTTTTTCATACTTCTAATTGAATGTCTATTTTCACTTTTTAATACCCCCGCACAACAACGATACATTGCATTTTTTTTTTGACTTTATATACTCTTTACAAGTAGTAGAAATGCAACTGCAAGCCTGTACAGGTAAAATACTATGTTATATTTATAATACAAAATTTTAAGAATATCTTATAATGTACATTCCAGTGATTAAAAAAATTGTTTTAATCCTCAGAACATCAAATTTTTCAACTTGACCGAAAATTGATGTTATTAACTTTGTAAATGTAGAAATTCAAATTTTTTTGTTGTTGTACGTAAGTACATTTCAAAGTAATTCACAGAACACCGATTCCAATCAGACATACTAAATACAAAAACAAAAAAAAAAAAAAAAAAAAAATCGTGTATACATCAACTCATTAAATCCTATTGAATTGATGGTTTACATTCACACAAATTAATCACAACACATAATAACAAATCTTCAAAACAATTTCAAAATTTACGATGATAAAATGAAAAAAACGATGATTTTAATGAATCCAACCAAATCAAATAATTGAAATTATTTTTTTTTTTTGTTTTTCATAAAGAAAAACAAAAGTCTTTTTAACAACAAAGTTAATATGTAACATCGTTGCGTTGTTCATCTTCTCTATTAAATCCCTAAAAATAAAAAAAAAATAAAAACAAAACCACATTGCACTGCTGACCTAAAAATTAAAAAAAAAAGACAAGAGACAAAAAAAAACCACGGATTCAATTCTTAAAACAGCGTAGCCGTCTTTTGTGTACAAATAAACAAGCAGAACCAACCTAAAAAATAAAAACATCAAAAACAATAAAAACAAAAGATTCATAGAATGGTCTTCATTAAGAAATTTCCAATGTTTTCATTTCACGTATATCACGTGTACATAATATATATATATATATATATAAGAAATCTTTTAATCCTTCTATGTCGTTTTTTCTGCTGAAAATAGAAACCGAATCAAAACAAATAGAAAAAATAGAAAAATAGAAGAGAAAGCAATTATAACTTTATTCAGAAGTTTTGTTTTTATGATCACAAAAAAAAAACCGCAACTAAAGAAATCAAAACGAAGTCATCATCAGTGAAACATTCACATAAAAAAGAAGAAGAAAACAACAAAAATAAAAAAACAGCCTGCAATGACTTAGTTACTCAAAAGCATAAAATTCCATGATTTTCTCTTTATATCCATTGGACATTTGATGATTATACGTAGAGCACAATGTTTCACTCTGCTTCAGTTTTACATGTTATTCTGTTGCTGCTGCTGCTGCTTTGTTATGTTATTTTGGTTTTTTGTTATTGTTGTGTTTTTTTTTGTTGGAGTGGTTTGGTTAATAGTATGAAAAATCTCCATAAATCAGAGAAAATCTTTGACATCTCTAAATTCTGCAATTCGTTTTTTCTTGTACTTGTTTTGTTTTTTTTTGTGTTATTTTTATTAGATGGAGGTGAAATAAGTCCCAAAAGAAAATTGAGTTTTTTAATCAATGTATTAGAAATAATAAATATTTACATATTGTTAAAAAAAAAAATATTACCGAAAACAAACCAGAATCTTCCAATATGATGTGAATATAAAGGCAGAAAATCGAGTGTCGAGAATATAATTGAATGGCCAAATCAACAGGAAGGGGAAACATAAAAGTGCGCGAAATAAACACGAATTTGTTGACTGCAATTTTATAATTTAATGTGAACCCATTCAATTGTTGTCGAAGCATTAGCATCATTGGCAAGTCATTGCACATTAAGTGCCGACATATATGGTGTAATCAGTGCTGACATTCGAAATATTTAACAATCAATACACTTAAAAAAAATGTAGATATATATATATCGTCGGCTGGAAAAACGTTTGTTGAATGTGACGAAATATGGTTTCCAGAAAAACGATGTGAAAGGTTTGAGCTGCTGTTTTTCAATAACTGGACAATATATTTCATATTTTTTCTTTTTTTGCATGGATTGATGGGAATCTTCATAGATACAATGAGCCAACTTTCATTGTGTGTCAGATTTTTACTGACTAAATCATTCACCTCCTATTAAAACTAATTTATTTCTGGTGTTATTTTGTTAAAGAAAAAGTTTAAGAAATTCTATCGTATTATATTGACTGGCTTCAACGTTAACATGACCCTCCAGACGAATCAAATGCTCTGCTGCATATCTTTTTATTTCAGTTGAGAATATACAAAAGGGCATTTAGACACCTTTTCATTTTATTTCGCTTCTCTTTAATGAACTCCTAATATATAAATAAGTTGTATATAAAACAATAATGCGCACACAGTTGAAAAATTTTTACTCATATGATTTTATTATTCAGCAAATACATTATGTATATGTGAGAACTTATTAAAATAAAAAACGAAAACAAAAAATCAGTTATTATAATTACTTGCAGTGAATTTAATGTACATTGTACATATGTCAAATAAAAACAAAAAAAAAAAAACAAATTCATCTGAAATAAAAAATATAAAAACAACACAAACAAAAAAAAATCAAGTTGAATTGTTCATATGACTGGTAAATTCATCTTTATATAGGAGAGTTATAGTATCTATAATTATAATTGACAAGTATTTAAGGACCTGCGCAGTAGACACATTTTTCTTTTATTTCGCTTCTCTTTAATGAACTTCTAATATATAAATAAGTTGTATATACAACAGAAATGCGTATACGGGTTGAAAAAATTTCTATTTTGTTTAATAATATTCAAACTTTAATATAAGATATATCCATTTTGTGTCATTCAACATTTTATTATTTGTATACATAATTAAAGAAAATTGATTCTATTAATTTTTTTAACTAACTGTCTTGAATTATTGTTTTATATATTTTGGTCATTTGTAGTAAACATATGGTTTTGGTTAAAAATATGTATTATGTAGGTATATATACACATACCTCTTTAATGACAAAATTTTTTATGTTTAGTAATTTTATCAACTAAATGCCACTTACTATAGGGAATATATCGAAAACGAATCAGTATATGAAGGAGGTGTATTTAATGTGTCCAAAATAAAATTTGAGGTTAGTCAAAGCTTTTTATTAAATATGAGTGGTTTGTGCTTTATCGTGAGAACTTTATGTCAATACGTAAATTACTCTTTTTTTTTTTTTTAAAACTTTGAGTTTGGGTTCAACTTGAATTATAATTACTCAACAGGGGCCCCTAGTATTAATATATTGTACATACTAATTTATTTGCAAGATTTTGAATTAGTTATTTAGAGTTGGATTCAAAATCAGGATTATACACTTTTTCTAGAATATACCAAATCAAAGTTGGAAAAATATGTCCAAATGTTAAGTGTCTATTTTGCTAAATGTCTTCTTTTTAGTGTCCAGTTACCAAGTGTACAGTAGGTGCAGCAACAAGAATTGAAGTAATTCCGCAAATTTTTCGGCACTTTTTTTCAACATTTTTTTTTCTACATTTTAAATTCAACATTTTTTTTTCAACAAATAGACCCAAACTCCATCCGACCACTAACCAAAACGTCCCAAGTTGGAATCCGGATCAAAGCATGAATGCTAAATTCCAACCTTTTAAAATTTATCAAAAAAATTATATATGAATTCAATTAATAAAGTTGATGGGTGCTCCTATTGCACTTACATATATATATATATATATATATATATATATATATGTTTGCCAATGCTTTGCCATCAGTAAAAAAAATCCCATTTGAAAATCAAATTTTAATCAAATTTAAATTATTATATAGACCTTCGATTCAATTTCAATATCACTCTAAAATAATTATGGACTTATTACACAACATCTATTTTTAGACTTTACTTTACTATTATTTGAATATTCATAGAAATAATATGTACTATATGTAACTGTAATTGTATTTCATCATCGCATCGTCGCGTCGTTTCTGTAATTAAAATATGTACAGTGTTGCTGTTGTTGTTATTGTAAATAACTTTTGTTATTTTTCAACTAAATGTGACATTTAACAGTTATCACGCTATCTACATTTAAAATATTTTTTCGAATTAAATGAATATAATAAAAACTGTCACAAAATTTCTCGGTTTTAAATTTTTGGTTTCTGCTACTGACATTACACAAATTTTGTTTTTTTTTCTATAATAAAATTATGAAAATTAAAGAAAAACAAAATGAGTGAAGAGTTAGAGGAGAGAGAGAGGGCGGTGAAGGAGAATAGAAACATGATATTTCTGTGTTGCAAGAAAGTTTCAAGTCCATTCATCAGGAATAAATTTCAGTTTATTTTATGTTCATTTTTAATGAAAGGTTTTTTTTTTGTTTTTATTTTTTTGTTTTATAACGTATCCGATTAGATTTTTGTATTGTGAAAATTATCAGGAATGGTAGTACTTGAATAGAGGAGTTTTAATTATTTTTGAAAATTCTATTGAAAAAATATTTCTAACATTATTACAAATATTGTAATTAAAATTTGAGAAAATTTCGAAAATATAGAATTAAAATTGAAATTTAAATGACTGTGGGCGGGTGGATTGCAAGTTACAAGGTGTAATTATTTTGAGGTTATCAACTTAATAAAAACTAAAATTATATTCGATATTGATAAAATAATGATGAAAAATATTATTTCCATAAAATTATTTACAATTGATATGATACATACAACAATTAGTCTATCCTAGTTCGTTGACCAATTCAGCAGATATACGTGTTTTGGACTATACCTAGAAAGCTGCTGGTTTGAATTTAAATAGTTTCAAAACTCATATATAATATAGGTTTAAAAAAAATCAATCTGTGAGAAGTCGCAAAGCACTGATGAAGGAAGTTAGTTCCTTCCGAAATATCGATATTTGCAAAATAAATACAAAGGATTAGTGAAAGGAAACTCGACTTTTATTCCATAAATCTAAATCTGTGAGTTATTAAAACTAAATCAAATTTCCATTATAAAAACCAAATCAAATTATCACTGAAGAAACCCAAATGTTAGACAAATTATAGTAAAAACAATATTTATTTAGAAATTAATAAATTAATGTAGCACTTCTTCAATTAAAGTTAAAAAATTTAACTTGTTCCGATAGCTCTTACTTACCCATTTGAATAGCGTACTAAGCTTATCTCTGTTTTTATTACCTTACAATTGTACTCCAGGAACATTTTCCGGCTACTGCTTGCAAATAAATGATTTTGAGAAACCTTTCAATATAATAATGCCAAGCAGAGAGAAGCCTTCCTCCTCCCTCTTTCGAAAAAGAATCATTAGTATGGTATATTACCGACTCCCAGAAAATGAATGAAAAAGGATTGGGAGTATATGGAAAAAGCCAAAAGGTCCATATTTTTTTAAAGGCTGTAATCTACAACTACAGTTTTCCAAAGCGAAGTACATGCTATAGAATTCTGTGTGGGAGAGAATTTAAGAAAAAATTACAAAATGCGTAAGATCTACATTCTTTCGGATACTAAAGCAGCCATACTAGTTATTAATTCATATACCATCACATCAAAACTAGTATGGGATTGTTTAGATATAATATTAAAACCCAGGCAAAAGCAAATAGAGCCATAATAATGTGGTTTCTAGAGCATTCTGTCAAAGCAGGAAACGATGGTGCAGATTATCTAGCAAGAAAAGCACCGGATACACTTTTCATAGGGCCAAATCCGCTCTGTGGGATTCCTCTGAGCACAGCAAAGATGCAGTTAAAAGCTTGGGTAGAGCAAAAACTAAGGATTTCTGAGGCCAACGCTCCTGGAAATTATCAAACAAAAATACTCATGCCTAAACGTTCGTTCAAGAAAACCAAAACTCGTCTAAGTCGCAATGGGATACAGGTACGTATTTTGACAGGGATAATACGAGTTTAACCTAGTTTAACCGAAAACAACTTATGCAAAATATGTGAAATAGAGGAGAATCTATTGAACATTTGCTCTGTGAATGCACTGACACTTTGAAACAGCGTTCCCCGAACAGTGGGATACTATTGAAGAATATCCTGAGTGTGATCACAAAATCAGGTATCCATATTAGTTCAGAAACTAACTAACAAACACGGGTTATCACAATAAGTCCATTTGACGGTTGCGGTGATATCGAGACTGCGCGACAGATTCCCCCATGTCACAACCTCTCTATTACCTCAATAAAATGATATTCAGCAGATAAAATTAAATCACCAAAGCCTTCAGGTGCTATTCAATTTTCCAGGGGACAGCGAAGTGAAAGACTAATTCTACTTTAACACAACAAAAATTTTAAACACAATTAAGTGCAACATGTTTAAGTTGAAGTAATCAATTGATGGTGAGATACATCGTAAGTCGGACAAAACAATGAATGCCAACTTAAGTATTTATTACTAGCTTCATTCGTACGATGTTTTTTTATGGCTTTCTGAGTGTATAACCTATCCATTTCTTCCTCCTGATTTATTTCGATATGGATTCTTAAGCGGTTAGTATTCAGAGGTGCTTGTTGCTTATTCTGTTTGGCATATTCGGCATATTGTCGTTAAATATTTATTATTAAAGACTTGTAACTTTTGGTTGAGGGTATTTGATAACTGTCGTATGTCTGGATTGATTTTACACAAAACCGGAATATTCTAAGTTTAGGTGTTCTGGATATTTCTGGTTGTTTTTCCATACCCGTTGAAATTTTCCAAATACTGATCTTGCTTTATTTAACTTGTTTGGGTTGCACATCACCGGCTGTTATGATACTTCCCAAGTAACAGAAGTTTTCTTACAAATTGTATTTGTTCGTCTTTCAACCTTAGATGTTCTGTGATTCTGATGTTATTTAATCGTATATAGCTTTGGTTTTTTTTATTTGCATTTGTATTTCGACATGTTTGGTAAGTTTTTCCAGATGTTTTAATTTACTCTACATACCGCTGAATTTTTGCGAGAGAAAACAGATATAATGTAATATATCAGAGATGGGTAGTTGAGCTCTTCAAGTTGTTGTGTGAGACTTTTATAGTTATTTCTCTCGTTTTTGAGCAAACAGTTGTTAGTTTATTATTTAAGACGATTGTGAAGATGAGAGTGGTGAGAGCGGATATTCTTATTTCACTCTTGATGTGGTGATTTAGGAATAGGTCTTTTGTTCCTTGTGTTTTGTGGAGAATTTGGTTAATTCGTATAATGCTTGGATTTGATGAACTATTTGTGCTGGTGTTCTTTTGTATCAAGATTGCAATACAATGTATTATATAAAATGTATAATATATATATATATATATATATTTTCTTACGGATGTGGCATATTATAATATGTATTATATATACATGGTATTAAGCAGCAATACAATGTATTATCATTCTTTTTTTTTCTTACTTAATATCTACTTTGATGGGTACCAGCACGTATTTAAATCAAATTTTCTTCAGAATTTTTAAATTATATTAAAATAACTTTTTTATCTCATACCCAAGGTTGGCAACCTTCTATCTATAGCTACATGTATTATTATTTAATTAATATGATGTAATGTAGAAAAACGAAAGAAATAATTGCTACCTAAAATTTAAGAACCAATTATATAAAACTTAGGTACCATCACATTAAATTTTTGCACGGTATTTTAAAATAAATCAGTTAAAAATAACTTTTTTAATATTTTAGCAAACTGCTGTTGTTGTTATCAAACTTTGTAAGTGAAAATTATCTGTCATAAAATGTTTTTTGTAAACTAAATCGAACCCAACCTTAATTTTTTCTTTTTGTTTTCTAAATGAAAATTTTCCAAATCGAGTACCATTAGTTTTATGTCATTATTATTTTGTTTTTATTTTTGTTATTGTTGTTTTTTTTTTATATTGCGTAAACTAAATTTTTTTTTTTTTTATTTTTTAATATTTTTTAATAATTTTTCACTTAAAAAATTAATGAATGAATGAATAATGATTGCAACATCATTAAATAATTTTTGAGAGATTTTGATTTGAATGAATTTTTAAATTGAATTTTTTAAAGAAATTTTTTCATTGCGAAATTATTACAACGGTATATTTTTAATGAATTTATTAAAAAAAGTTGTTTTTCATTTTTTTCATTGTGCTTCTCTTTGAATTTATATAAACAAAATTTATCTGAATAATAGGACCATTATAGGGGTGTATTATTATTGTTTTTTAATTGACAATCAGATATCAGGTTGGGATATTAATCAAGTAATTGTTATAGGCGGTTGTGTTATAGATGATTCATTATGTATTTGTTTTTGGTGTTAGCTCAGTGCAAGAACATATTGGAAAAGATTTAGAGTGAGATTCAGATTTGTTATAGGTTAAAAGGTCATCGAAGTAAATAAGTAATTATAGGTGAATACATCCAGATATTTTTTATTTCGTAATTTAAAAGGTCCATTATAAGACCTATCTAATATATTAATACTTTAATAATGTCTGTAAAACTTTTATCCTTGGCGAATAAAAGCAAAAAGGAGTGACGGTAACCCAATAAATTAAATGTGAAACTTTTTCAAATTATTGCCGTAAAAAATTATAGATTAAGAAATAAAAAATATTTATGAACTATCTTTCAAATAAATTATTTAAAGAAAAACCTATCCAAGTCCTAAACCTATATGGGAAAACTATATATTTAATACAAGAACCAAATAATATCAACTGAAATCAATAAAATATGCAGTTTTTGTTTTTAAATTAAAATTACCCAAAAAATAAAGTACCAATCAAAATTTTTTAGATTTCCCTGGTTTGTGTCTTTGAATTAGTCATCTCGAAGTGTTTCCAAATGACCAATGCAGGCATATTTTCTAGTTCAAATTAATGTGTATTTTGTAAAGCAAAGTATTGGCAAGCAGAAAATAAATATTTCTATTGTTGTCATGGTGATAAAGTTTGCTTTGCTATTTTTGAAAATTCACTAGTTTTGATAAAAATCCTTCTTACAGTACAGGAAAAAAACCGCAAGCAAGATATTAAGAAGAAAATATTAGAGATGGGAAATTTAGAATATTTTCAATTAGTCCTGAAATTACAAAACTCCCATCTTTTTAACCTTCACATATATAGTGTCCATGTTATATGCAAATGAAAATTTTGAAATGGACAGAAATGGTAGCAAATTTTGATTCTTCTTTTGAGTCACGAGTCGGTTACATACTTTAAAATAGAAAATTCTACGATAATGGTTTCAACAATATTCTTACGATTGATCATTTTTTACTCACAAGATCGAAAAAAAAAAAAAGTCATTAGTCTATCTAACTTAGGTTAGTTCAAAGTATAACGAAAAGTTTGCAGTAGGTTTTTCAGCATATGCGAAGCGGTCTATGTCCCAGAGAAACCAAATACATGTTAAAAAACAAATTGCTTTCTTGCACTTGTTATTTCATGCACCCTGCACCAGACATTAACATTAATCGAATGATTGCTTTTATTGCATTATTTGTTTAACTACTGAATAAAAACAAAAAATAATATAAAATATTCAATATTTTATCGATAAATTTAATATAATGTCCAATTAAGTTCATTGTTTTGTTTATTATACTTCATTTATCGGTCCCACTTTGATTTACGAGTATTATAAAATATTTTTTCAAATACTAAAATTATCGTTTCTATTTTTTTGTTTTATTGAGGTCTTTTCCGTTTTACTGACCTCATTTATTCTAAAACATTTTTCAAATTTCCGGTTACCTATTTTATCTGTAAATATATATGTAGATGGCATAAAGATGATGATTATAAAATTATTACATTGACTGGTCAGGTCAATTTAATATTACAAGTCAATTTACTGTAATTTAGAATGTATAACTTAGACATAATCAAAACACCACACCACACCCATATAAGAAATCGCATAAAAATTTTTATTCTACTTAGACTATTAGAATTAACTTTATATATATATAAATATATAAACCAGATGTCATCTCTTTCTTAAACCTTATAGTCTGGGAACTAGAATTTTACTTTGTTTTAAAAAATGTTTGTTTTTTTTTTTTTTTTTTTTGTTTAATGAAAGTTGCTTTTTTAATGGGGTGCATTATTTTTCCCAACATGCTCATTCATTTAAAATAATAACGGTGTGTCCTTAATAAAAACGGTGTTACTTAAAATAAAATAAAACAAAAATTGATGTGTGGATGTGTATATGTCTGTATGATAAAATCTAGGATAAATAAACAGTTGTGTTTAGTTCTTTTTGAGTCTTCATTAAAGTCACAAAATTATGTTGCTTTTAAGAGCGCCTCATAATTTTTTTTTTTTGTTTGTTTTTGTATCAAAAAAATAAATAAAAACAAAGTTATATATGTATATGAGTATGTATAAATTAGCAAATATCCTTCAGTGGATTTTATTTAATGCATGTACAGTATTTAGGTAAATTATTAGATGTACTGAAATATTATTTGAGGTTTTTATGAGGAACCAAAGTGGTAATTAATTTTTTTTTCGTGCAGATTTAGGTTTAGTTTCAAAAACTACAATGGTTCTTGGGTTGTGGACTCGATTAGAAAAACCCGGTTTGAATATTTGATTGCCATCTATCGTCATATTAATATGTTGATATATATATATATTTATCACAATAAGCTCATTTGCGGCTGCGGTGATATAGGGGGCAAACTCCCTCCCGAAATTTATAATATAATCTAATGCAATATGTTGATTTTGCCCAGAACAGGATAATATGAAGGACCAGAAAATGTTAAATCACATCATATTATCTTATTGCTTTTGTGTGCTTTTGTGTTTTTCATTGATTTTATATAAAATATTCGTGCTTATTTATAATATATAGTTAGTGCTCCAATAATATGATAATGAGCAAGTGGGTAGAACGCTGTTACTTACATAATTTATAAGAATGATGGCATATTTTTGTAATTTGTTCTAAATTATCTAATTTACAGCACTTTTGTAGATGTTAATTTTACTCAATAATTATGAATTATACTCTGTCTATATATAATAAATAAATTTTAAGCCTCCAAATAAGTTGAGATAATATAATCTAAGTATATATACATTAATTTAAGAAAATATACTTGTTATAAATTCAAATCGAATTTGGATTTGAATTGAGAATGTGAACATGTAAATACAACAACAACAATCTAAATCCACATTTTTTTTTTTGATTTAGATTTGGATTTAGTTTTTATAGTTACTATATTTTATATTATTGATCCTAAGATGTGTTTATAGTACCAGTAATTATCAGTAATGTGAATCATAACATTTATGATCATTTGATCAATTGTAATAGTTTTCTCAATTTTATTTTTAAATTTGTAATCATCTTATATATTAATACGCTTAAACGTCTGTTAAACTTTTCACAAAGCTTTTACAACACAAAGCTTTTTTCAACTAGATTAGACAACTTTTATTAGAACTATTACGAATTACGATAGTGTGCAAAATTTAATTTAAAGGCATAAACCTAAAAACAATTCACCTATTGAGCAATAGCATTGATTATATCTGATATGATATCTGATAGCATTGATTATATCTGATATGATATTGATTATATCTGATCTGATATAATGATTATATCTGATATGATTATCAGAATATAATTATTTATATTGATAAAATAGCTTTGTTAAAATATTACGATATTACGATATTACAGCAAAAAAACTCACCGGCAAAGAAATGGTAAATTTAGAAAATATATTTTTTACCTCAACCATGTTCAGAAATTCCAATAGTTGAAATTTATTTATCTTATTAACAAATAATTCAAAAGTATAAATTCAAATGCGCAATAGCATTGAATAAATATTATATTGTGCATGGAGAATCATAAACCGAAATTTACGATCTTCTAAGAACAAGAAAAACAAAATATGTTATGACATTATTATCAAGTTCCCATTCAATACACGGCAAATTTAGTACACATAAAGCATAATTATTGGCTTTACCCCTAACTATAATAGTCATAAGGCGTCAATAAAAACTGAACAATAAGAGAAAAAGCATAATTATTGGCTTTACCCCTAAATATGTAATAAATGACCTATAGATTCGATATGATTTAACAAAGCCATAACCATATCATAACCTTCACTATAATGGTCATATCTAATCATACCAAAACGTCAAAACCAAAATTTAAAAGAAGTGAAATAAAAATATAAATTCTATAAATAAATGTTTTTGTTTTTTTATTTTGAGTTTTGAAATAGTTAGGGCTATTATGATAATAAAAAAAAACACAAAAATCATGTCTATGACTATTTTAATGTGTTTTTAATGGGAGTGTTGTATGTATTTAGTTTAAATGCATTTAATTTCATATCTATAATGCCAGCGACATCTCTGTTCGCCACATTTTGTTGAAATGTACGTCTCTATTAATAGTATTTGTTAATTTAATATATTATGTAATAAAAAAATATGTAAAACATTGATTTTTTTTAAGAAAATAAAGAAAATAAATAAATAAAATAAATTGTTTCATTTATAATGCTAATGCTAGACCGGCGAATGTTACGCCGGGAATAGCTAGTAACACTTAATTTGTAAATTGAAAAAAGTACCGTACAAATATCTGAACCTGTGAAATACAACCATTTTTATTGTTAAATAAATTTGTCTAACATTGATAAATGATATATATTTAAAAAGAGATGTAGCGAAATTATTTTTCAATTCAAAATTTAATTTTAAAATTTAGCCCTATGTATAAGTCATTTTAACATCATTCAACAAAAAATTTTATTTATCAATTTGCCGGTACTCAATCCCGGTACTCAATCCCACAAATTGACAACATTTTTATGGCTACCTTTGCAGACGACACTGCGATTCTTGCAGTTGACGTATCTGTCGAAAACTCCACAGCAAAACTTCAAAATGCAATGAATAAAATAAGATTATGGACCCAACGTTGGCGCATTAAACTTAATGAAGGCAAATCAACTCATATAAATTTTACATACAAAAAGATTGCAACCATTCCTATCTCAATCAATAACAAAATAGTACCATATGCCAATACAGCAAAGTATCTGGGAATGACACTCGATGCTAAGCTAAGATGGAAGGAACATATAAAAAAGAAAAAAGAAGAGCTAAACATTAGACTCAAAAAATTTTACTGGTTACTTGGGCGTGGTTCTGAGTTATCAGTACAGAACAAAATATTGATATATAAGCAGATATTAAAACCTGTGTGGACGTACGGTATCCAATTATGGGGCTGTGCAAAGAAAACCAACATTGAAATGTTGCAAAAATTTCAAAATAAAGTGCTCCGTGGTATAGTAAATGCACCATGGTACATACGTAAGAAAGATCTCCACCGTGACTTGCGCATTGAAACAGTCACGGAAGAGATCAAGAAACATGCAGTCAAACACGAGCAGAGACTGCAAACTCATGTGAACTCGGAAATGGCAGCAGTTCTTCATATCGACAGCAGTATCCGTCGACTCAAGAGAACGAAACCCCACGAGCTGGTCACGACCTAAAATGGAAAATTCTACGATAATAGTTTCCTTTACGGAAATTTTTATTTCAATAATTTTCCTTTGCGAAAAAATCTAAAAAATCTTCCCACACGGAGCTATTGCTGTGACTATCTCCTTCACGGGAAATATCATAGTGATAAAGTTCCTACACGGTAATTATTATGATGTTAGCGATCCTCCACGGAAACTATCACTATAATAATTTCCTAAAGACGCGACCGAAAATTTACGAAAAAAAAAGTCATTAGTCGATCTTACGTAGATTGGTTATAACGGAAAAAGATAGGTGGGCTTTAGTGGGTTCGATTCCTACACTATCAAGATGCACACGCGGCTGGAGCTCTTGATGTCCTTCGGGGATTACCTCCTATCTTTCGAAAAAAAAAAAAAAAAAAAAAAAAAAAAAAATTTGCCGGTACTAACCAGAATTAAATTAAATTTTTTTTTTTTTTAATTAATTATTACGTAGGCGGTTGTTGTCTAAGATAAATTAATATAAAAATAAAATAGTACCAAGTATAAATTGAAGTGATTGAAAACAATTAATAATAAAATTGAGTACAATTTTTATCAACCTTCCTCGAATTTAGAGGAGCTGGCGAATACTAGTTCTGTTTTAAATTCAACTCCAAATCACAATCCGATTTCAATAATAATTATGCAGTCATAGTCTATGAACCCAAATGTGCGAAAGGTCACTAGTTATATTTTTTTTATAATAGAAGTGAAAAATAAAACTTACATGACTTACATATCAGTGGTGCACCAGCTCGAGCGTCCGTCTTTCTACCGAAAGCTCCGAAGTTGGATTTTCAATGAAAGCCAAATGATTTATAAATCAATATATATATATTTATATATATACAAAAATATAAAATTAATCACAAACAAAAGTAATTGGCCTGCATCCCGAGAGAAAAAATTGCAAAAGTGAAAGTGGTAATGCATATGGTAAATTGATATAAACGAATTTAATTTTGTCCCACAATATTATAATAAGAGACTGTAAAATAATTCTCATATATGATCTAACAACATTCCATTTAGACTTAAAAAAAAAACAACAACGAAAAAAGTCTAAAAGGATATATGAAATGATTTCATATATTAATGGAACATAACAACTTCTTGTGATAAAAGAACCATGGGGTAATTTATAAAGAAAAAAAAAACAAAAAAAAAAAAAACGAGAAAAACAAATAACGATATCTATTTTGTATCTCAGGTGAAAAATCTAAACAAAATTATCCATTAATTCACCTAGTCTATTTTATAAGATAAGATTTTACTTTGTTTGCATAGAATAAAGATGAGATGAGATAATATAAAATTTGTGATATTGAAGTGTTGATTGGATTCAGGCATATTTTAATCAAAGACATTTTTTTTTTTGTTAATAAATTTTTTAATACCATAAAATGTCCTCGATTAAAAAAAATTATATACAACACCATCTCCAACTAGAAATAATAAAATACAAAGTATGTATCGTTAGTATTTTTTTTTTTTTTTTTTTACTAAAAGATTAAGGCTTTTAAGAGAATAAATTATTTTAACAAGGATTTCTATTGAAATTTTTAGTTGTGTATTTGAAAATGAATTAATTTTAAATGATTTCATGGTAAATTTGAAATTGGAACAAATAAAATGAAATTTTCAAGGAAAATTGTTAATATATATATATTGTATATATAATCCGAGGTCTTATATCTTGATTTCGTAGGATACTTTGGATGACAAATAAATAATCTTATTGGGTTTTTTGAAAAAAAAAAAATATTATTCGGCTTAATTTAACAAATATGTCTGATATTTAGTAACATACTGATATGCCGAAAATCTTCTATTGATTACAGGCATTTTCCGTGGTAAAACAAAAGTAAGAATGGTACCACTGCCTCAAGTATCGTTATCTGACTGACACGGTATGGAGCTAACCAAAAATACATAAAAATATGTTCAAGGCTATACTTTTACTATACATATCCATTGTAAACAAGAGACTTTAAAGATAAATGAATATACTGAAGGCTGTAGTAAAGAAAACCAACTTGAAAACAGAAACATGTATCCAATACAACATCACTAACATCGTAAAATGTTTTACGACGTACAGGAGAACATAACCTGAAACGATCCCATCTCGAGTGCAAGCAACAGCTTTATAAAAATGGCAATAGATAATATCCGTTGGAACATTGCTTACATCAGGCAGACCATCAAAACGATGACATCAAAGCTGGGTATCAATTTCCACTGAAATGTGACTCAACTGTGTTTTAGTATTAACAAATATTAAATTTTTTAAAAAACCTATGCTATCAGTAGTTGGTCTAAAACAAAAATATAAAAAATTATTTTATTATTGCTGTGGGCTGCCGCCAGTGGTCCCCTAATCCTTAAGTGCATGCTTTTTTTTTGCGTTGAAAAAACATATGTTTGAATAGATTTCGGTTCCCTGAAGCCAAAAACGTATTTAAAAAATCAAATTGGAGCTTTAGAGGGGCTCTGAACCGAAAAAAAGGTATGATGCAGATCTGTTACACCATGCATTAAGGGGTAATAAATTTTGTATTTTTTTTTTAAGCACAATATCTTATTTATACCATAATAATTTCAGTAAAAATCAAAGTAGATAATGATTCATTGAAATTTCATTGAAAAAATAATATTTATATTTATATAAAAGTTCGTTATATGCCACTTCTTCAATCTAGTACTAGAACGTGCGACGAGAACGTAAAAACTATACTTTTCAGATCTGTCCAACTACTAGGGTATACTGAAGACATTGACTTCATCGTCAGATCACAATTGGCGGCCGCCAATGCTTTTATCAAGATTGAAGAGAAAGCGCAACAAATGGCTCTCAAAGTAAATGAGAAAAAAACCAAATATATGTTGTCGAGAAACAAAAAGGCTTCTCAACATCATATTGGCCAAAACATCACTGACGACAGATATAATTTCGAGGTAGCTCATTTATCTATCTTGGAACTAGCGTTAATCCTATACAATTCACATCAATATGGAGATACGACGTAGAATATCCCTTGCAAGTCGTTGCTTTTGTTTATTAAAGTCAAATCTGCTATCCCGTACCACCAAAGTTCAAAACTATAAAATGCTCATACTCCCGGTTTTTTTTCTTTTTTTTTTTAAACTCTTGACAGTAACTTAGGTAGAGTCACCTTTTCGTGCCTAATTAAGTACGGTACTGCAATTTTACACTACAATATTTACAAATATTTTGACTATTTATTTAACAAATTACTGGCTTTACTCACTAAATGTGGAAAACTACTGCTATTGTCAGGAACTAAGCCTTCTTAAATAGAATTGTTTCTTGTATTTAATTTGTTACCAGATGCTACGAATCAGAATCATGAACATTGCCCAAGGTCAATGAGCTTAACTTTGAAAAAAAAAAAAATTATTCACAGTTATTTGATCAAAGCGTTTTATAGAACCCATTGTACTACAGCTAATCATAAGTCATTTCCAACTTTATTATCCTTCCAGGTTAACCCACAAATATCTACGGTATCAACATTTGCAAAACCTTAACTTTAAAGCTGTCATCGCTTTAATGCACTTCTTTTGGTAATTTACAATTTGGCAATTTACTTCTGTAGTATCTAAAGATTCCTGTTTTAGCAAATTCTACCACTAGAGAAACTCTAGGCCAAAAATATTACACTATTACAGTAAAGAAATTTCAAAAAGTTGAATTCGATTGCAAAAATTTCAAACAACACACCAAAACTGAATTTTGAATGATTTTTGAAAGTTTTACCACGGAATAAAACGTACATGATGCAGATCTGCTACAGTATGCGTTTACGGGCATTATAATCTAACCGCTCTGATTTGATTAGTACCCAAATTTTTTTGGTAGCAGCAAGTACGATACAGAAAAAAACTTTAAAAATAAATTAATTTTTTTTTGTAGGAGGTTGCCGCTATCAAACTCCAGATTCAATTTGTTATAGCCTTAGTGTTTCTGAGGACATGAAAACGTAGATGTCAAGACTTTAGGAAATTAATTTTAATTTAAAATTTGAAATATTATTTATTAAAAGTTTTTTCACAGTTTATTATATTGCGATAGGTTTATATTTTGCTTAAATTTTTAGTCTCACGTTTTCATATTATGTATAGGTATATGTAAAATTTTGGGTACAGAAAAAAGATAATTTAGATGTTCGTACTTATACATTATGTCTTTCTTAATTATACTGTTCTACTTTCGTAATTCAATTTTTTATAAACCTTCATTTAGAATTTGTTCTATTTTATAATCGAAATCAAATTATCATTGTTATTTTTTTGTTTTATTTCATTTAAAAACAAAAAAAAATTAAAACAATTGCAACCACAAAAATGTAATTTTCATATGTCAATCTTAATAGTTTGACATTTCAAATAATATATAAAAATAAAAAAAAAACACCTTTTAAAAAATTTAAAAAAATTTTTTTTTATAATTTAAATTAAATTTAAAAAAAAATTTTAATTAAAAAAAAATTATCTAAATTTAACCCAATTAATTGCAAACCACAAAACAAATATAAAAGAAAAAAAAATATAACAAAAACAACAAAAAATAATAAATTTTCATGAGATTAGTTTATTCTTTTTGAATAAAAAACAGATCACTGACATAGACCTCAATAACAGTTATCAATAAAACGCGATTATTTCATTTAATTTTTTATAATGCCTTCAATATCAATCACAAAGATTTATTTTAGAAAAAAAAAACTTGATTATTAGTAGGGTCCAATTTCATAGATTCTATAAATGGTATTCTTAAAAATTAAAAATAAAATAAAATAACAGTATGCCCACGTTATTTAAAATTTTCGATTTTTTTTGTTTTCTTTTTGTTGTTGTATATTTTATTTTTTTTTGAAAAAAATAAAACGTGATTATAAATCAATTGTTCAACTGTTACAAGATAACATCTATCTGTCTCTTTCTTCGTTTTTTTTTTCTTTTTGCAAATAATAATAATTGTTGTCAATTCATAAAAAAAAAATATTTTTTTAATTTTTTTTTTTTTTAAATTTAATTAATATTTTTAAAATGTTTTTTCTTAACCCTTGTGGGACTATATAAAAATTGTATACATTCCATTGTGGGATATATATTATATATAAATTGTATATACAAAAAAGCTGCCCGCTTTGATTATTTTTCTAGTACCCATGGTATGAATTGAACCGAAAGTTAATCAATATAATTATTTTGTTTCAAATAAAATATAAAATCAAATCATATAACGTGCTCAACAAAGATATCACAACATCAACAGGTAGACAAGGTGACAAGGTGATAGTCTCAGTTCAACTCTGTTTAACTTAATAATGTATAAAATAATCAGAACTATTGTTAACAATACCTCATGGGGATATTGAATCGACGATAAAACTTATAACATAATATGTTATACAGATGAAACTGTACTATACGCAAAGAATGAAGATGATTTGAAAAAATTACTATATAACAACTGTCAAATGGTACAACATGGAGTTATCCACAATAAAAATACAATCCATGGCTATTAAGAAAATTATTAAACAAGTGCTAAATTTTAAATATCTGGGCTTTAATAAGTATATTACCAGCTCTCACAAAACAGAAATAAGAACCTGAGCACACAAATTCGCAGCTATATCTTCGAGACATTATGGAGAAACAACTACATGATAATTAGAAAACAAATCACGAGTATTCAAAAGCTATATTTGGCTAATACTAACATTAGTGTTACAGTGGACACAACAGTGAACACATCTAAATCAAAACAAAAAATGCGAACTACAGATATTCAAACTGTGAGGTAAATAAGAGACGAAGGAAACGTAGCAACGAAATCAGGGTCTTATTTGACATTCAAGATATTGTTCGTTGGAGTCGAAATAGACAAATAAACTGGAGAGAAACAAATGTCCAACGTTTGTCAGGAAAGATCCAAAAATATTTTATGAATGCTTTACGTCGTCATTTAGAATAAGTTATATTTGTTAATAAGTTAGTAAGTTAGAATTGAGAATAAGTTTGATATTGAAAAAGCAGGCACTAAATACCTAGTTAAAGAAGAAGAAAAAGAAGAAGGATACAATAGAATGGAATAAGCATGATGCCTTATTGGCATACCAAATTTTGCATACAACTCTAAGAATCACACAATATGTTTTTGAAATTTGAGGTTAGTTTTGTTGAATATGCTGCAGAATCTGTAATATTTGATAATATTCATCACTTAAATGCCGCCTAATTTGTGGAAAAATTTAAAACGATTTATATTCAAAGTAAGCAAGTCCACGTAAATTCAATAGTTTAATAACTGTAAAATGAAAAACAAAACGGAGCTTAACTTCATCAAAACATCCATACCATCCATACAAGGTTAGCAATAAAATACTGCACAGTAATAAAATAATACACAGGTTAGCAATAAAATACTGCAACCTACACTATACTGCCATAGCATAAGCGCTTATTACTAAATATATTGTGTAGATCTTAATGTTTCTCTTCTTTGATTTTTTATTCACAATTAAACTCGTTCAGCTAAAATTTCACCCTGTCAACAACTTATTTATTTTTTATAAATTTTTTCACGATCAAATTTTCTTTATTTTCTTAATTGCAACAATTTTGTGATAAACCATTTGATCTGTGTCTGCGATTAGATAATAACACTATTTGCCTTTTTTATGAAACTCTTGCTTCACATCAGGGTTGGGTAAAATATTTTCAAAATTAATTCCAAAAGTTGAAATCCCCAAAATAAAATTCCTGAAAACAAAATCACCAAAATCAAAACAAATATTTTTGCCCAATTCTGCAAAATTACTAGAATTTTGTTTCTAAGAATTTCGTCGCTCTATTCATTTATAGCACAACAATTTCTACAATATTTCGAAGTTCAGAACCATTTTTCATTCTTCTTCTTCTCCATGGTGCTATGGCTCAATGAGAAATTTGATATCTTTCAAAGCTATTCACCAGATAACTCGATCTTCTTCTTCAGTTATTTATACTTGTATATTCTTATCAAATTTGACATTATTGAGTCATCATATTCTGGATTTACCTACTTAATGCTTGCCACTCTGGCCATTAAACAAAGATTGTTTTCTGTCCGAACATCTACAACATATTCCAGCCATATGCGTAGCACCGTACAACGTTTTGCATTATTCAATGGTATGAAATTTATTGGTAGCATCGGGCTGGCTAATGGGATCACGTATTTTTTAAAAATTTTTTAGTTTGAATGCTTTTAGTTTAATTTGATAAAATATTTTTTTTATGTACATTTCGAGTACCAAACATCATACGTAACATTTCATTGTAACATGTCGCATCGTAATCGTCATTGTAATATTTCAGTATCAATCTAATGATTAATTCACAGTAGTATTATTATAATAAATTTGTTAAAGTATTTTTATTTACACATATTTTTTTTTTGTGACAATGTGTGTGAATAAGACGAACGGTATTATAGTGTTTAATTAGATAAAGTACTATACTTTATTATTAACAACCTCTTTTCTAACGTATAGGATTCATTCACTAACCTTTTTTTTACAAATATAATAAGCAGATGATAGCTCATTGGTTTACTAATTTCATAAAGATATTTTCTGGCTGAGCACTGTACTGCGAACACCAATGGATACGATCACAAATAGCACAAATATTTAGTTTGTGGTCATATAACGGTTAATAATAATGTTTCTTCAAATTCAAAATCACTATTTGATTTATTTTTTCTCATGATCTCAAAACTATGAAATTAAAAATACATGAAACCCTGAATCCCAGAAATAAATAAAAACAAAAATAAAACAACAAAATCCAGTTTTTGGGGAGTTCAATTCCAATTTAAAGATTTGTGATGCGATTTTTATACGATATTCGTACATACCAACATTTTAAATTAAATTTTCTAATAATCTTATAGATAGCCTTGTGATTTACTTTTTATTGTCTTGCAAAACTATTTTTTATTTTTTTTTCTTCTTAAATAAAATCGTGTAGGTGTTTTTCTATTTAACAATTGACTAACAATAAATAGTGTCCTTCCCTTTTGAAAAAACAAAATAAAAATTCAAATTCAAAATATTGTATAGTTAAGAAAATTACTTTAATCGCTAAAAATGAAATAGCTTTAGGCTGAGTTTCTCTTTTAATATAATATAGGCTAATCAAGTAACGAAAGAACGTACAAAAAAATAAAAAATAAAAATAAAAACAAACGCTGATTATACATCGCTTAAAATGATCGCATATAAACTACAACAACAACAACAACGAATAAGACGACGATTACTATGACGATAGTATAACGACAACGAAAATATTAACTGATGATGACGATGATACCTTGAATGAATAAAATCCAGTATGCAACAAAAATATACTATGATTATGTAATATTATTATGTTTGTTGTAACTGATTTTAGTTGAATCAATTTTTGGTACTATTGGTTTTGAAAAGAGTTTATTGGTAACGGTATTTGAGCAAAAATTTGGTCTCACGTTTTTTTTTTTTGTTTTTTTTTGTTTTTTTTTTTTGAAGAATAAAAATTGGATAAGCCTTTTTGCACAGCCGCAAAATAGAGTCGTTAATCAAATTGTATATGTATATTATATGTATATATATATATGTAAACGAACATTTTTGCATCTTGATAATTGATTGCTCCTTTGAATGAGATTTTAATCATTAGATGGCTCTGAAAGACGAATAATAATGTCTTTTTTTAAACAAAACAAGAAAAACAAAATATAAATAAATTTATTTACGGTATTTACATAAAAATTTAATGCCTATGTCGGCTCGACCATAAATATTGGAAATGACATTTTATTTGAATTGGAGTAAATTTACTACAATTTTAAGTTCGTACAATGTTAATATATGGTAATCATAGTGAAAGCGAAATTGATTCAATTTCGGAGTTTCTTTGGTTTAATCTAGTATTAAATCTCTCTAATCCTAATCTAAGTTTTTATTTTTGAAATATTAAAACAAATTGTGTTAATGTAATTTATAGAATATGCTGTAGGCTCTATATACATAGTTGAAACATTATGAAAATTAAAACGTTAAATATCTTAACCGATTTCGGTTATTACACCATCATCAGAAGACTGAATCAGACTGGGTCATTTAATAAAATTTTGAAACATACCTAGAGTTTTGATATTTATTTAAATTGTGTTAAATTGAATAAAATTGAAATTGAAATTGAAATAAATATGAGTTTTTACTACTGAAATATCATTACTGTCTAAAATGTGTTCGTTTTATTTCTAACTAATATTGGTAATAACTTGTAGCAGTTATTCTTAGCAGTATTGAATAATGAGTTGTTTCTAGGTCAACAGAGCTAAAAAAATCGCGCAACTTACAAATTACAATCTCTTACGATGTTAACTGATAATGCGTAAAATAAAATGATTGTACAATAAAATCCAGACAGCTAAATTTTTTACCTTAATAAATTATTTTAAATAGTGGTTTTTATATTATTTATTTCAATATTTATCTAAAATATTTATTAACACATTTCTTTCTCTTCAATTAGACGAATTTTGCGAAATAAGGAAACAGGAAGAAGAAAATTGAGAAAAATTGCATCATTTTCGTTTTAAACATGCTTTTCTTAGCGACAACAAAAAACATTTTTGTAACAAATTTGAAATTACTTTATTATAATCTAAAGTTAATATTTAATATTTAGTATGACCGAATAATGTCTTTATTACCGTTTCACGCCTATTGTTCATGGAGTCAATAAAATTATCAATGATGCCATCTGTAATGCTCTCCCAATCTATTTCAATTACCTTTTTTTGAACTTCTATTGTCTCTGGATTTCTGTGTCGGACAATTTTCGTCATAATACCGCAACAGTTTTCAATAGGATTAAGGTCTGAACTATAATGGAGACATTTCATAGTATATATGCAGTTATTACTTTTTTTTTTTATATTAAAGGCAAAAATTAGGTTTTGAACCTTTAACTTGCGTTTTTTTTACAGTCTCATTCATCCAGTTAGTTCGCCCATTAAATTACCAAGAATAAATTAAAAATACTGTAACAAAGTAGCCTAATTAATATGAAATTTTCTTTTAGTTAGGGACAAGTATATTGATGAAGAAAGTATGCTGGTTTTGTGAAATATACATATTTGTTCACTTGATCAGCGATGCATGCCATGTTGTTTTCATGGGTTAATTACTCGTCGCTTGATTATTATTTTATGCCATACGCCAATTTTTATGTTTTCAAACTAATAATGACATTTTGGGTTTTGGGGACCGCTCTATAATATGCGTTTACTCCGGAAGCTTTATCTGCCATGGTTTAGCCTTTACTTAACATTAATTTTGTTCTATATTCACATTTTTTTTTAAATTTATCGACTTTTATGCCATATCAAAATTTATCCCATTTGTGCAAATTTAGTTAAAATGTTTGGACTATTATTTTGTTCCATGTTTACATAGTATAAAAATTAACTTTTGGCACAAAATAATACTCAAGCGATGACATAATCATTTGCAAATTAGTGTTCTCTTGGAAAAAAAAATGTTCATACAAAATTTGCCCAAATTTGTGCCATATCCCAAGTCCAAATATTTTTGTTATCCTATGTATCAAATTAGGTTTTTTGTACGTCACTTTCTTAATCGTACTTTATCCCGTTAAACCTAATAACTTCTTGTATTATTAATAAAATGCCTTGAAATTTTTAATATAATTAAAAAATTTAACAATATAAAATAAAGTATAAAAAAAACTAAACATTTTCGGCTGGTTTTCAAACAGTATACTCGTAAACCTTAAAAATCGATTTCTCAGAACTAACCAATTGCCGTATGGACCAAAATAATAATCAAGCGACGACATTGTGAATGAAACGAACTTTGATTAATAATTAATAGGACAAAATGAACTCTAATTCATAATACAAAAATAATTTTTTGTTTTGTTAATGAAAACTTTCAACGACAACACTGATCATTTTTTGTTTATTTAGACTAGAGTAGATATAATAAATGCGATATTTAATATTGAAAAGAATCTAATAAATATGATGCTGTTAGTAAAATAATGATATTATTATGTTGTATTGGACGCAATCGATATAATTTACAACCTAATTGAAAATTTAAAATTTGAATCTAGTCTGAAAGGAGTGAATTAAGGTTTGTTTTGTTGTAAAACTATTTTTAAGGTTTGAATTACGAAATAATTGTGTTAGCTATGTGATTCACTTTCCTTTTTTAGTTGAAATATTTATCACGATAGAAAAATTTCAGAAACAATAAGTTTCCCATCTTTTAAATCTTAAATACCGTTATTTTAGTTTTACTTTTATTTTTTCTTAATTCATATCTTAACTCTAAATAACTGTTAAATGGGTGCATATAGCATAAACCATTTAATTTTAATTTTTTATTTTTTTATTATAAGTTCAACAACTTGATGTTGGTACATTACAGCTGCTAAACACAGTTGTCTTTATATAACTGTATTATATTTAATTTAGAAATTAACGGTATATTAAAAAGTAAATTGATTTATCAAGCATATTGTTAACAGTTTTTTTTTGTTTTTAAATACCATATAGCAATAACATTGAATGGGGTACTGTGGTGGGTGTGAGAATAGGTAAAAAAAAAATATTTTCAGTTTGATTTTCATAAGAAAAATAAAAATGAAAATAGAACAATAAAAATAAAAGAGTAGACAAATGATTTTGTAAAAAGATCGTGGCAGCCTAAAGATAAATTGTAAGTATACCGTTATATATTAGAAGTGGCTATTTTCGCGCCCATTTTTTTTTTGCAAAAAAATGTTTGCAAATTAAAATAAGCAAATTAAATTGCTTTTCAATATGAAATTCTCAATATCAGAAAAAAATTATTTCAATATTCAGCCATCGTTTTTGATCGGGGTGATATAAATTTTGAGCTATGGTGAAATTCTTAATTTTGTATAGATAGCTGTCTATCAAAGAGATAACCCCCAGTAAATATGTATAGACTATTATAATGTTGATAAGTTAAACTTTTTAAGTATATAAAGGCTTTTGTACGAAAACTCAAAAACAACTTTAATAGTAGATTTCAGCTGGTACAAGTAATTATGGATTATGGATATAATCAATTTCTAAATGAAACCAATTTGGACGAAGGTTTTTGTAACATCAAAATATAGCATTGAAGTATGTGATACCTCATTGATACCTCATATTGAGAGCGCTGTGTAATATAAGCCCGTTACTAACTAGAAATCTATGAATGGAAAATTAACTTGAAATTAGCATAAAAACGCGTCAAGTGTAAGTCCAGTTTATCTCAATTTGATGTATATACAAAAAATCACCATCGACGCTAACTAGCTGCGGTTAGGTAATGTTTGAGTCGTAATTTTAGTCGCAATTTTAGTAGTAGTTTAAGTCATGTTTTAATTTTAGTTTTAATTAGTTTAAATTAGGTTTAGTTTTTATAACAAATAGCAAAAAAAAATCGGGTACAAGTCGAAAACAATAAAATTGAATATGTAAAATATGGGTGACTTCCAAAATTCAGTTTTAATACAATTTAAATATAGTAATATACTAACCGTTTATATTTTTTAGAACAACTTCATTGTAAAGTATAATATAATAAATAGAAGCTACATTTTGGAATACCATTTTAACAATATAAATAAACACACTTCTATTCGACGTTTAAATTATAATTTGTGTTTTTCCAATATAAATCGATTATAATCAGACTTTTTGTTTATCTTTCGATGCGATAAAGTTAATATTACCAGATCTTCATAGGTCAGATCTTCAGTTATTAACATATTTTGTTAGAATTTGTCAATAAACTTATTTTTTCGCTGAAAATATATATGCTACCTATAATTTAATTAATTCTGGTAACTTTATCTATGACATGCATTCAAAAAATGTAGTCTACATATTTTTGCAATACACTCTACTCTTATTTTACGTTTCAACTACGTACTTTAAGCATTTTGGATCGTGTACAAAGTCAAAAACTTTAACATACATTTTGGTAGATGCTATATTGTAAATTTTACGGTTTCACTGAATTTGAGAAGTCACGGTATATAGTGTGCTCCAGAGCATACGTATCAGCTTTTTAAGAGGGAAAGGAGCCGTTATTCTAAAATTTAAAGAAAACTTTATAAACTTTATTATCGATTGGTGGTTTTTTAAATTTCCCGGAAGAACCGCAAATGGGTTTTTAAGCCCGAAAATTGCCAAAACTGGCCGAAATTGAAATTTTCAAATGGGAAAAGGTTTTTTTTTATGCAAATTCGTATTCTACAACAAAAAAAAATCCCCTAAAAGCTGATACACATGCTCTGGAACAATCGGTATATATAAAGTAAAGAAAATATTTCTTCAAAAGTCTAAATCAGAAAGTTATGGGTATTAAACCAAACTTCATAATTTGCCGATCATAAGACATTTCACACCGATTAAGCTATAAATAAGAAATATCGACTAAATAATATTCGATAATTTTTTGTTCGATAAAATACACAAAACTTACAATTTTAAATATTATATTATCTAAAATATAATATGTACAGACAAAAATGTATACTAACTAATTTTTATAGTGACCGGGATAATTTGAAATAATTGTGTCAGTTCAGTTTTAGTTGTATATTATATATTATTTATTTACTTATTGTAAATTAAATTTTTATTTTGTCAATTTATCATTTAAAAATAATATTTAAGCCGATTTCCAACTATTTATTACATGGGGTTTTTAAAGGAGTGCTTAAATTATTATTACTATTATTAATTTTTTTTTTATTAAATTGAAAATAATATCTTGTTGTGAATTGTGTTGTTAATTTGAATATTGAATTGAATTAATTTTATTATTATTACTTAACCATATTTTGAAAATTAAAATAATATAATTGTATATTTCATTATATAAATGTGTATAAGTTGTGATATTGATATTAGATATTTCAATAATATTTTGGAAAAAGAAATGTAGAGTGAGAGTGCAAGTATTGAATTTTAGTAATTAAGATTAGTAGACCGTGATTCGTGAAGCTTAAAAATATATATATATATATACATATATACTAATAATCCTGAAAAATAAATTTTTAGATAAAGCTAAATTTGATAAATTTTTGTTCGGAGTATCAGTCACAGTAATAGTAAAAACAATATTTTGAAGAGAAACTCACTGGCTCATTATAATGAGCTTATAAATATACTACTTACTTTCTGAGCGATAGATGTCGTATAGAAGATTCTGGATGTAATTCAATATTAATATTGTCTTTTAGTAACTGAAATTATCACAAGTTGGAAATCTGTGGATTTTGCATATCAGATGATACTTAATCTTAACAAAAAAGGCGATTCTTTGCCAATGGAACGTTCATTAGGATTTGGCTTAGAAATCTTTTCCAACTATAGATAATTATTTGTCATATGTTCTACTTGGTCATTTAAGGAAGGGAAGTTTTTAAACCAGTGAAAAATTTTAATAATATATTTGGTTTTATTTAGTTAAGGCATTTCAACTTAATTTCTTTTTGGCTATAGAATTAGAACTTTGCATATTACCCGATGCTGTGATATATAGTTATTGTTAGGTTTTTTTTTTTTTTTTAAATTAGGGAATTCTAAGTAGCCGCGACCCCTTAAGATCTATTGTACTTCCCCGTCCATTTCAGAATTGCAGGTCTATGTCCTTGATGAAAGCTATTATCACCTTGTCAAGGTCAGAATCAGGCGATTTGTATCCCTGGAAGTGTTTGTATCTTTTTCGAGCTACAGCGTCGCAATCAAATAGAATATGGGAGGAGGACTCCTCCTCTTCTAAGCAGAATTTGCATCTATCTGTGCTCGATCTACCAATCTTGAAGAGATGTTTATTAAGTGGGCCATGACCTGTGATGAACCATGTCAGCATTCTGACATTGAGTCTAGTCTCCCTGATTATCTGGTTCAATCCATGAATATTTAGCTTGAAAAAGAATTTGAACTGCGTAAGTCCTTGGCGGCTATCCCATATGTTCTGGGTGTCTTTGGACTCCCACTTGGAAACAATTCCTTGTAAGTAGGCATTTGAACGAGCAATACTTGGCTCTGGTCCCAAGAATTGACTCTTCGCACCTGTTTTTGCAAGGACATCTGTCTCTTCTTTGCCCTGTATTCCTTCATACCCAGGAGTCCACATAAGAGTAACTCTGTTTCGTTCGGCTAGCTTTATCAAGCTTTTGTAACAGCTATAGATAAGCTTTGATTTAAAAATTGGGGAAGCCAGAGCTTTTAAAGCAGCTTGGCTATCTGAGATTATGTATATGTTGGCATCTCTGTGCCCCCTTTTACTGCACTGTAATGCCGATACCTCGATGGCATAGGTTTCAGCTTGAAAGACAGTGGGATATATGCCAAGTGTCGCGCTAAACCTGAACCTGGGTCCAAATACCCCGGCACCGGTTTTTTCCCCGATTTTTGAGCCATCAGTATACCATACTAAAGCTCCTATTGTTAGGTTGCATACCTCTGTACTAACTTAATATTTATATTAAATGGTATAACATCAATATAACACATCATTATTAGATGTAAGTAAATGTTAATGTATAGATTTAAGCATGGTAGGTTTTAAGAGATGAGCTCAAGCTGAATTGGATCCCCAAATAAAGTATAAGATCGATACTTCATTTCAATAGTAAGGGGATTCTTCGACGATGGCCGCTCCCCTAGTATTTGCATTTGAAATTTTTTCCATTTTCTCTAGATTTGATCAACCAGCGAAGAAAACTTAATTTTAAGATTTTGTTCCACAACATTAAAAAGCGGATATAATTAATTGTTACATATCTTATGTTTGAGCTTCTTCGTCACTATTATATACATTTTTTGGGCCCCTCGACATCGATCGTCTAGTGGGAGAGATGCCTTTTATCATCTACCGGATTTTTTCCATTCCTACAAATTTATTACAGCTATCCTACAAATTACTATGCAAGAAATATTTATCGATAAAACGAGTATAAATATATTGTGAGAGATAGTTCCACCGGATGGGCTCCTGGTAACGAAATCAATACTACTTTTATTAAATATTTATGATACTAGTTTTTATAAGGAATTTGATAACTAACTTTAGTTTTAGTTAAAATCTGGAGACCGGTAGTATTTTTTCTTGAAAGAATGATATTTAATAGATTAGAATATTGGGTGATTTGGACGAAGCAACAATCTTTCGTGGTATCTTTTATTAACTCTTGTTACCATTTCTATTACAAAGTATATGTTTATATATGATTTCTTATATTAGAGTTGCTAATGCACCAAGTGGCATTCACCATTTCGATTTGTTGCTTGAAGTTTCTTCTCACAAACTCCATATAAAAAGTTGTTATTCACCAGAAGTTACTTCCGTATTTCCATATTTTGGTAATAACATAGTTTTATAGAGTTTCATCCTCTCCAGTGATACCCATACTAAATGTCCCACAATTTAATACATATTTCTGAACTTATTTCTAAGCTGCATTATTTTGTTAAGAATGTGTTTTAGTCTGCGGGATAGTCTGCCATTCAGATACGAGCTTAGGAATATCAATAAATCTTCGTACGGAATAAGTTAGAAATTTAATATTACTGGCGGATGTACTTATTCTAATATAATATAATCCAATTTGAACTCAAATTGTTCCTCAAATTCTGAACCATTGTTAAATTTTATTTAACCCTAGTGCGGTGCATCATTTTACGCATCTTACACATCGTCTACCCAATTTTGTCGCATCGTTGGATTTGTGTTTCACTCATACCGATTAAATTATAGATAGAGAAATATAAAACAATTCCTTTTGTGTCCTTCTACAGATAAATTATATCTTAGTTTGTTTTATGTGGTTTGTATTATATGATGGCAATTATAATAAACCCATTTGCGTCTTGGGTGATAGAAAGCTTAGATCCCATCCCGAAAGTAACTAATTTAATCTAACCTAATATGTTGGTTTAAATGTCCTGTAAAGAAGATTGGGAGGGGGGGGGGGGATGTAACTCTGCATAATAGCAATAAATTTTTTATGTATAGATAAGTCAATCAAAAGCTAAGCAATGACAAATCTTTGAAATAATATAAAAAAATTGTTTTACAAAAGGAATCGTTCAGAAGGCTTTTAAGATTAAGGAAATCCTCCAAACAATTCAATGGTTATACGATAAACCAATTATAATATGTAGAAATGATCTGTTATAGCTGCTGTGTTTCCCCTCTTTGTTTTATTTTCTTACAACTATATTTTTACCTCATAAACTATTAACTTATAACAACAAATAGGTCACTCGAGTCGTGGTATCAAAAAAGCACAATTGGGTGCTAATCGATGATGATGTAACTGTAATTTCCACTTCTACCTACCTGATCTAATTGAATCTGGTAGTAGTAGCTAATACACTAAATCTCTTCAGAAAACACAGTAAATCTTGAAAACAAAATACAAGTACCACAATCTTCTGCATATGCATATAAAACACACTCTTTCAGCTAATTTAGTTAATATAATCAAAAAATTTAATTATAAAAAAAAACATTAACATAAAAAATTTAATAAAAGTAACCCACAATATCAATGAAATTATTCCAGGAAATAATCTGAACCTACTCATTTCTATTTAAAAAAAAAAAAAAAAAATTTATTTATTTTTTTGTTGCAAATTCCAATTGTAAATTCCTTTTCTGAAAATCAAATTGAACCAACTTTGTAAAAGAATAACAACAACAAAATTTCCATTACAATTCGAACTCATAAATTCAATCAAATTAAAGTCGCCATTCACTACCATAATGAACAATGGTATAAAACAAGAAAAAAAAAAACAATAACAGCTGTTTTGAATATTCGTCACCAATGTCGCTGTCTATAATTCACTTAAGACTGACTTGACTATTAGCTCACAAATTATTTTCAATTTTTCTTTTTTTCCTTGTATGTAGTTTGAAGTCGTCAACCCAATTTGATTTTAGACTTCTACTAATATTATTTTTCTAAACAAAAATCCTCCGAATAAAATTTTCATAAATTTAAAAATTTTGGATTAAAACCGTGACTTAGAGAGAAAAAAAAAACAGAATTTTCTATTCAAAAAATTTTACATTGTTGCTCTGGAATAGAAAAAAAATTTAAGGAATGGGGCAATCTTAGTGTACTATTCTATATATACTGTCTCCAACACAAAATATATAAAATTTCGAGTTTTGAAATATAATATAGTTTTGGTTATCACTAAAAATAAAATGAAACTATGCTATTATGAAGGTGAAGTACTTTACAATAGATATAGTTTTCCACATTTAAATTAGTCTAAACCACAAAAATTCTGCAGAAAAAGTTATTGTATGTGATTGTGTATTCCAAATCTCTGTATAAAAGCAGTTAGGGTGTTCATCCCATAGACTTGGAATTATATAAAAAAAAAAGTCCCAGTGTTCTTTTTCATGCCCTTGTTCACCAAATGGAACTTTGCATATTCACTAAATATTCACACAAACAATCGGCGTCGTGGTCACGATAACATTAAAGTAAATATACCTGCTATAGTAAAGCTAATCAGTCCTAATTTATTTAATCACCTATTGGGTCAAATAACAATATTTATACGTATATGTTAATAAGTTAGACACGTCAAGATTGTTTAGTCTGAAGTTTTTTAAAAGTGATTAAGCTCGTAATGTATATAAGGAGTTTCGATTTTGCATGTGCATTAGAAAAAAACAAAAATCTGATTGTAAATATAAAAAAACAATATACATAATATATATGCACGTGTGCATATGAAATAGATTCGTTTTTTTTGAGTACCTAAAATAAAAATGCGTGATTAAAAAACTTAAAACACAAATTTACTGCAAATAAAACGGAGTAGTGTTTATAAAACCGTTCATAACTTGTGAAACACTGATCGCTGTATAGCCTTTCGACAATTTTTTTTTTAAGGAAATTAAATTTTTTTTTAATTAAGTGAAACAAAAAATTATTTTAGGGTTTTCGCTATTGAATTATAAGTTTAAAGAGAAATAAAGAGTATAATATTAAATAAAATGGAGCTATTGTATTTAAGAAGACTTAGTTCCAGACAATAGCAGTAGTTTTCCACATTTAATTAGTTAATAAGCCAGTAATTTGATAAATAAATACTCGAAATATTGTAGTGTAAAATTGCAGTACCGTATTTATGCACTAAAAGGTGATTCTACCTAAGTTACTGTCAAGAACATAACAAAAATAAAAAATAAAAATAGTAGTATAAAATTTAATTTCATTTCTAAAATATCCAAATCGAATTTTAAATTTAAATATTTAAATAACTTTTTCATCTTTTAACAATAGGTTTACCCTGGAACATCTAAACTTCTAAAAAAAGAAAAACTTTTAACATACTGGCGCCAAGAATTTTCTTATCGACTTTTGTAGAAAAAAATAGAAAAAAAAACAATTTGCAAATTTTATGCAAATTCAATGCAAAATATTTAACACCGCTATCAGAATCACCATCATCATGTTTCTATATGCAATGCCGCGAACATAATCTTAGGTTAAGTTGGCAGATTTTAATTTTGTTTTTTTTTTTTGAATTAAGAAAATTTCCATCAATTAAAACAAACGGATTTCCATAATTAAAATTCAAGTTATTGGAAATTCAAGTAAACTGGTATCGAAATGTTGACATTGTGATTTAGAATTAAATTTAATCATAGGAATTTGCATAATAATCAACAAATACGAATTTATTATTGTATGCACATATAAACAGGGTGGGCTTTAGAATTAAGTAGTACATCATCATTATGGTGATATGCTGCATATATATAAATCAGTAGTGAGCGCAGAAAAAAAAATGTCATAGAATAAAGTGTCAGAGTTTGTTATTCAAATCGTGAGGGAAATAAAATCAGTCTCTTCTACAAGACGACATAGATATTACGAAGTATACACTAGATCAAATAACAAGAGTTGAATAACCTACTGCTTTGTGCAAAATTAAGTTAGACTAGATAACAAATTAAAGTATAGTTTTGAATTCAAAGCAATAATAGCGTTCATCAAGGGCATAGAACTACATATCTAAGATAATAAAAAGGAAAGTACAATAAATTTTAAGAGGTCTAGCTTATAGAGGTCCCCATTAAAAAAAAAAATGGTCTTGGACTTACTATCAATTGAAGTTATGCTAAATGTGTATGCTTCCCAAAAAAGTGGACATTTTTTTTTGCTTGATTATCATGAGTTTTTATTAGAATAAAATATGATTATCATATTGCAATCAAAATTTTATTATATTATTTATATTATGAACAGAGTGTAAAGATATATTTTTTTTAAGCAATATGATCCCTTCATGTCATTAAGAGATAAATTTTGTGTTTTTTTGTACAATATTTCAAGCGCATCTTCAGATTTATTCCTTGTAAATTTAAATTGTACATTGATACGTCAATATATTAATTAAATAACGATGACTCACACAGCGAATTTTGTCTAGTAGGGGATCAAGCCAGTCGCCAGCTCTATATATTATTCTATATAATATATACATAATACTTTAGGTCTGGTGGCTTTGTAACTGACTCAGTATATCGTTTTTTTATCGTTAAAAAGCGGCTGTTTTTAACGACTTTTCATTTCATGTGTGTCATGTGTCATTTTGTGTTTTAATATGCTAAATCAAAACCAAGATGATTTTTCTTTATTAATTTGATTTTTCGTACCTCTTTAAGGTTTTCCGCAGTAGAACAAAATTTTAAAATAATTTAAATTTGTCATTGTATTGTAATTGTAAATTGAATTGAAATTAAAGATTTTTTGGAAGATAATTTATTTAAAATTAGAACATCAATGTGAGCGTTGACGGCAAGCGTAAACATTTTTTAAAGTTGAAATTGAGCAATATTTAAAGTTGGAAGCTGAACGCTGAACTATTTGAATGCATTGAATTAAAATTTCTTTTATGTTTTGGTTTTCGCTGAATTTAACGTCGACACTAGCATTGAAAATTTATTTTATTTATTTATTTATTTTATTTATTCATTTTATTTCGTACATATACATGAGACGGTAAGTCTCTATAGGAGTATATAAAGTATAATGTGTAGCAAATTGCTAACTAAAGCTAAAAGCCAACACTATATTATTATCGAATAATGACCTTTATTAAGGCGTGAACATAACCTGAGCCAGCACTATTTATATACTATATAATATAGAATAGTAAGTATGCATTGAAGTATGTACCTAGTAAACACAAATAATTTATCTGTGGTAGTAATTATCTATCAGAGTGTCACCTTTCAGCCATATACCTACTAAACTACATTTTTTATTTTGATGTTAGATGACGAGTGACGACGATGGTAATTCATAACAGAAAATAATTGTTTTTACAGAATTTAATTAGAAATTTTGTTAAATAATATGTAGTTGTTTTTATTTCATCATATATTGGATAAAATTCATAGAGAAAAATTTTAAGAGCGCGTTTATTTTACATTATCAAACAAGAGAAAAAATAACGAATTGAGGAGATCTGAGAAGTGAAATGCGAATAGAAATTAAAGCTCTTTTAAAGATTTTGACTATTGATTGAGTAGAAAAAATAAAAATTATGGGTTTATTTCTCTCTTGACAAATAACAAAGAGTATATAGTACTATAACTATAACAGTATTATATTCCTATATGTACATTTGCTATTACCAATATAATAATTAAACAATGATGGCAACATAAAAGCAATTGAAAAAAAAAATCGAATAAGATGAAAATAAAGAAATTAATCGCTTTTAAAAAAAATGTTTATTTATTTTACTCACATTCAAACATTAATTAATAGTTTAAGCTATTTTCATTTCAAGGTTATAAATTGTTTTGATTTATGTAATAGAAATTAATTTATTACACAATTAAAATTATTTGGCGCCAATTTTCATAGTTACATAGATTAGTAAAAATACATTTGTTATTTTCTTAATAGGTATGAAATTATAAATTCAAATTTAAAAATTAAAATTCCAATTATAGTAATATTAAATTAATTTTTATGATCAAGTATTAGATATGAAGCTTTAATATTCTAGCGGCATTAATTGGTTTTTGCATTTTTATATTTACATTTTTTGTTGTTTTTGTAGAATTATGCGTTCTACATATTTATGTCCACTATATTGAACGAATTCAGCCAGTTTTTTTTTTATTTTTGTTTTGTTTTTTTTTTTTGATAAGCAACTTTGATCATTATACTATATTAGGATATAAATTTGATTACATGGCGACCAAAATATTTTGCGAAGATTTATTGAATCATACAAGATCTGTTTTCCATCACGTGTTCTTAAGTATTTTTTAAATCGTATGTAACAATGTAATGATTTAGTTCAAAGGTCCGTGTGGATCATTGGATGGATTACATAGTCCATTATTGCGGTGGACTGATATAAAGTTTCTCATACGTCATTACGAAATTTGTAGCTAAATCTACGTAAATAGATAATTTAAAAGATATTTACTTAAATGTAGTTTTACATAAGAAAATTATTTCTAGCCTGTAGAATTTGTTCTGAGACGGATTTCACATTTGGAGTCTGAAATGGTAGCTTTATTTTTTTCAAATTTTCTAATTTACTCTTAACGTAATAATTCAAATTTAAATTGCAACTTATCTACATTTCTATTTGAAGTGCACTTAAGTCTGTCTTTACAAACAAAGTTGACTGTTTTAGTCTGTTGCGATAAAAAATTCGGGCAAAAAAATTTCAAGTAGAAAAAAAATCATGTCCAAGCAAATTCGAAATCAATTCTTTAAAATTACAAATTCTTATAATTTTTATTACCTCATTCACAATGAGGCTCGCTCAAAATTAACTATCAAAATCAACCTCACACTGTGAACTCTCAGTCAATCTTTGTCTGGTTACTGGTTCTCTTTATAGGTAGATATAAAACTTCAACAATTAACACTATCTCGTTCTTATTTTTAAAGCTACAGCAACATATTTGGGTTTTAATTCGGACCAGAAATTAAGTTGGAAACCAATTATAGCGGAAAGAGTAATGCAAGCTACAACTACAACAGCGTTTTACTCTTGCAAATGCCCAATCGACAATAGGTTGGGTATGAGAGTAGAAGTTCTACATTAGATTATATGAGATTTTGAATTTCGGGAGGGAATTTATCTCGTATATCATCGCAGCCGTAAATGAGTTTATTGTGCTTATTAGTTATGATAACCAGTGTCTGAGTCATTTAGGATACCTGATTTTGTAATAACACTCAAGATATTTTTCAATGGTATGCTCCCATTGTACAGGAAACGCTGTTGCGAAGTGGCGAAATCTGCTACGAGTGAGCCCTTATCATTCACGGAGCAAATGTTCAATATATTCTTTCTCTATTTCGCATATTCTGCACAAGTTGTTTTCGGTTAGACACATTTTATAGCGCTTCTGTTTGTGATGGCAACAATAGTATTTTATTTGTATTTATAGAGAGTTTAACCTCTCGGCACCATTTGGATACAATGTTTAGTGCCTGTTGAGGTAATTCAGCGATGTAGACTTAAATTTGACTCTGATAAGAATACCTACATCATCAGCGTAGACTTGTGCTTCCTTGTGCAAGTTTTACATTGGTTGTAGACAGATGTCAAGCCTTTACTAATGTATAATACCGTTGTGTGGTCTATATATCTGTCGTATATTTAGAAATAAACTGCAACTCTCTATTCGAAGTTCAAAAATGTGTATATGTAGAACACTAAGAACAATTTTATCAGATAAAAGAGATTCTATGGAATAATAATAGACCTCTACAGTTTAAATATATCGACTTTACCTGACCTAACTACATACCTACTTGTAGGAACATTTTTTCAGACATTTTTTTTTTTGAGATAAATTAGATTCAAAAAGTTGCTGAAATCTTGCCAAATTTTATTGTTTAGAAATTGAATTGTAAAATTTTAAAAAATTAGATAATATTTTATTTTGGTTAATGTAACAAAGATAAATTGTGGAAAATATTTTGTCATCACTTATTTTTTACTCACCTAGCAGTATACGCAAGCCAATGCACAAACAAACCCACAACACAAGTTCAAGCTCAATGAATAAGTCACAAATCTACGCTCAAGCCGAGATTCCTACCTTTCTAGCATAAGGTTATTAACTCTATATAAAAATGTTCAAAATCTGTTAAACGTATGTACTAAATGTGTAAATGGCATATGTCAAAAAAAAAAAATTCTATACTAATATTTTTTAAATTAAAGAAAAAAATACAAAATAAATAAAAATTTAAATAAATAGTTAGACTATCGCTATAAAATTGTCAATATTATAAAACAATATTCTTTTTTTATTTTATTTTGTAAAAATTTCATAACAACAATAATTTGTTACGTGTAAATGCAAAAGTAAATTCCTAAAATTTTTCACACCTCGTTATCAACCCATTTATCATAAAAAAAAAAATTCTTCTATTTGAGTGGTTACTTTTACTAACAACTATATAATTATAAATTCCTAACAACACCTCCTATCATCGTTTTAAAAATCTCAATTAATTCACAAATGACCTAACATAATTTTAGTATATCTAACTAACTACAGTAGTATTAACAAATTTGAAAAATCACGCTTAAATCAAATTAATTCAGAATTTTTTTTGTTTTTTTTTTTTGTAAAAGACGCCAATTCTTAAAACAATAAAAAAAAATCAAAATTGATGAATTCCAATCTGCCTCTGATTTATGCTAATTATAATTTTTTTTTATTTAAATTGTTGCAAAAGATAGGTGTAAAATTTATTATGAGCATATCAAAGATCACAACCCTAATTGATGTAATAGAATACAAGGCACATAATATTAGAATTTTTTTTAATTATATATTTTTTCACTGTTCAATTTAAAAAATTATTATATTATAAAATCGGTAGCTCCCAGCCATTGAGATATATTAAATTGTATTGAAAAGTAAAAACAAAAATAAAATAAAATAAAACTGTTTTTGGAATTATAAAACAATATTGCCGAATAGAATTACATTTTATATATGTCATTTAATTCAAGTTTCAATTTAATTTAGGTAATTACAATTTTATTGCTATAATTTTGTAGTGTTGTAAAGTTGCTGTTGGCAATAAAATCTAATATGTATACAGTCTGCTGGTTAAAAATTGTTGTTAAAGTTTTAAAAAAAAAATTTGTTTTATTACTTTTTCCATAAAATATTAATAATAATAGTATAATAATTAATTATTACTGTTGCATGAAATAATTTTTATTGCATTATTTTTAGCTATTAAAAAAATTTAATTAAAAAAATTAAATTGTTAAAATATTATTAATGACTGTTTTATTTGTTACTTGTTATGATTCTGATTTTGTCATTCAATAAAAATAATTTAGAAAAGATTTATTAATTTCTTTCAAGTTCGATTTCAATACAATTTTTATTTAATTTAATATCTTTAAAATTTTAGTAATTTATTAATCTGGCAATACTAAATATTTCTAACTGTACTGTCAAAAATTAATAATTTGATATTGGTGTGGTTCAGTTTTTTTTTTAAATTAACTTGTTTTAAAATTGATATTATTTTTGTTAAATTAAAATAATAAAATAAAAAATGTTTATGATATATTTTGACAGTGAAAGTAATAAATTATATTGAGAAATGTGAAATATATTTGAAAAATGCAATCGCTGAATGGAATAAATCTTAATTTGAAAATATATATCAAAATTTCTTGCGATTGCAGTCATGGAGGTATAATTTTTATAGAATATTAATATTAAACTTCTATTTACGCATATATGGTTTCAAGCAAGAGACCTATAAAAGCATGAATGTAACATTTACATTCAAACATTTTACACATTTACAAATTTTGTTTTTATATTTGATTTTTTTTTGTAAAGCAGCGTTTACACTTCAATATTCTTCAATATTTATTGACAATTTTAAATTGAAAATAATTTGTAAACAATTAAACTATTTGTCAATTTTTAACAGGGTTAATTTTTTAATAATTTTTTAAAACATTTTTCGAATTTTATTTTATTATTATTTATAACCATTTTAATACAGACTATTTTTTAAAAATACTTATATATTTTTTTAAAATTTTATTTATTTAACAATTACTTTATCTCACTAAATAACCAACAATCATAAACAAAAAAATTTGTATAATAAAAATTCTGTGAATAAAAACTAATAAATATGATAAAAATAAGCATATGAATATAGCTAAGCATTTCATATTTCGTCATATTTAATTTTGTAATTCTCCAAAAATATTGAAGTAATATTGAAGATCCTATTTTTTCCTTCAATCTAATATTGATATCAATCTGTGTTTACAAAACAATATTTCTTCAATATTCTCTCTAAACATGTAATATTGTCAATAAATTTTGAAGTGTAAACGCTGCCTAACAATCAAAAGTATTATTTTATTTTGAAATTTGGTTTTTCTTTAAATCCTAAATTTAAACAAATTAAAACTGTAAAAAGGATATGTAACCAAAAAGATATTTTATAATGTTTAAAGGAAAACATTGAAATACAGATTTTACGATAAAAAGCGACATTGGTTGCTTGAATGGAATGCTTTGGACGCAAAATATATATTTCATATGCGTACAAATATCAATTTTTATTGTATTGCATTATGGTAAAGTGTCAACCGAGTAAGACTGTCACATACTATTTATTGTGTGATATTAAAATTACACTGTCTAATTCATCTATACCGTCATTTTCCATTTATTATCCCAAAGTATTTTTCATTGATTTGAGTAGTTTTTAGAATCTTAATTAACGTTTCGTTGCTTACTAAATATGACGTGCTGTAATTTACAGTCTCCATCGCTGTATGGGTACTTAGGTTTCATATAAAGCTTCTATGTTTCCCAATTCCTTACGAAAACCAAATTGTGTATAATTCAATGTATGTTTTTGAATTTTTCTTTTTAGAATAGTCAACAAAAGCTGATTTAAGATATTTTTTTGAATTATAGCTCATTTCATAGATTTTAGTAAAAAATTCATATATATAGTTTAATACTCTTCTCATATAGTATCTTTACATTTACTTATTCAATGACATTTTATGACCTGGTCAAATGTTATTGGAGATATATTCCCAAAGCTAGCAGATTTTGGTGATCAACAGTTCGACTACTTTAAACACCAATTTGATTGTCATTTTCATTTGCAAACCGTGATATTTTTTTCCCCTTCCAGGGTAATTTGTTAATTTTTTTTTTTTATTATGATCTTGACAGTAACTTAGGTAAAATCATTTTCGTGCTTAATTAAGTACGGTACTGCAATTTTACACTACAATATCTACAATAATTTGAGTATTTATTTTAACAAATTACTTGCTTATCTACTCATTAAATGTGGAAAACTACTACTATTGTCAGGAACTAAGCCTAAGAAGGCTATAGTTTCAATATATTTAGAATAGAATAGTTTCATTTTAATTATATTTTGTCATTTATTATATCCCAATGACAAAGGGTACTAGACCAGCCCGAAAAACTAATGAAGTATTTTTTTTTTTCACTTCATCTGGAATCGAACCCCGGACCTTTCGGTTGAAAGGCAGGCTACTATAATTTGATTATAAATATAACCGTATCAGTGATCCAAGGATGATAATACAAGCTTTTTCATAAACGCAGTTTTTTTTCTTACTCCTTTTGCTAAATTTCCGAGGCAATGTCTAATTTAATTTTTAATCTGTTTTTAATGTCTAAGTAGGGGATTGGCCTACTGTAGAAGACCAATTTTGATAACTCTATTTGCGCCTACGTGGTAAGACCACTTCATATTTTCTGCAAGTTGTCGCTGCGATTTTATCCATCTTTGACGTTAAAATGCCTGACGTTACTATGTTTACTGGGTACGACATTTCACATACTTTTGTCAGTTGTTGACAAATTGTGTAATTATTATTAGTGTTTGTCCAATATTTATTTATTGTGTAATTTGGTTATTGTGTTGTATGACATACTTATATGAGTATTGATATAAATATTAATATAGGTAATATTTTTAGTTATAAAGTATTATAACTTATTAAAGTATATTTAGTTATTAATTATTAATTATTTTTATTGATTATAAATTTTACTAGGGGTCCCTGTTGAATAATTATAATTCAAGTTGAAGCCAAATTTAAAGTTTTGAAAATAACAGTATTTTACGTACTGATATAGATTTTCCACGATAAAGTACAAACCACTCATGTTTAATAAAAAGTTTTGAAGTTAGTTTTATTTTGGACACATAAATACACCTGCCTCATATACTGATTCCGATATATTCCTTATAGTCGGTGGCATTTAATGGATAAAATTATTATAAATATAATATATTTGTAATATTATATATATTTTTAAGTTAAACTATATGATTACTACAAATGACTAAAATATAGGAAACAATAATTTGAGAGAGTTACTTAAAAAAATTAATAGAATAAATTTCCTTTGATTATGTATAAAAATAATAAGATGTTGAATGACACAAAATGGCTATATTTTATTTAAAAGTTTGAATATTATAAAACAAAATAGAAATTTTTCAACCCGTATGCGCATTTATGTTGTATATACAACTTATGTATATATTAAGAGTTCATTAGGGAGAAAATGAAAAGGTGGTCTACTGCGCAAGTCCTTAAATGCTTGTTTATTATAATTATAGATATATAATATTTTGCTATTTTTTTTTTAGTTATATTTTTTTTAGTCATAAGCGCAGTATGACGTGACAATTGCATTATACATGGCTTATTTATAATCATATGATTTTAGTTTATGATTATCACACTACAATAATTTGTTGACGTTTATGAACACACATTTTAAAATTTAGTTTTCATTGATTTTAATTTTGTTTACAATTTCAAATAAATTTTGTTGCAAATTTAAAATAAATAAATAATATCTTAAATAAAAATGGAGCAATTTATTTTGATAATATACCTTGTCCTTCACCCTCAGTCCTTTTCAACAAATATATCTCTAAAAAACAAAATTGAAAAGAGAAAATTTTTTGTACATATGATTGTTGCAATGTAGTTTATGAACTGTACAAACGCATACCAAAACTGTGCCCAACAATGTGTTCTAACTCAACTTGTGACTAATATTTTATTTTTTTTTTGTTTTAGTTTTTTGTTTTTAATTTTTTTGTAAATGTATCATTTATGAACACAAAACGAGATTAATGTATTGTATTGTGCATTTATGAGAAGGCCTTACTTGTTCTGTTTATCTCTCTGACTCTGTTTCAGTGACCTACCTATCTACCTACCTACCTACTTATGTACCTATATTTCAACAAATAAATAAATACAATATAATATTAAATTTTTTACCAATATACATGCCATGCCGATCATCCAATAACAAAATTGCATATTTAAAATAACCGTAACAGACAAAAAAACAAAACATTTTTTCCCATTTTTAAATTAATTTTCAACAAACACGCTAACTTTCAATAATCGTTCCGCAAATCCAAACTGATAATTATTAATACTAATAAATATTAGTAATAATTTAAAAAAAATTATTAATCCAACCCAAAAATTAGCAAAAATTATTACGAAATATGACTTAATTTCTCGGCTATTTTAGCAAAGTATTTATCTTTTTTGACAACTTTGCCTTAAGCAATCGAATTAATGTTAGGGACATTTTAATTTTTGTTTTAAAATTCCAAAAAAATTCAATTTTTTTTTAATTTTCATTTTTATTGTTTATAGTTTGAACTCCTCATTAAATTTCAATCAATCACCAAAGGTAGAAAAAAAAGTAACAAAATTGCTTTAACCCTACAATTAAATATTTCGGAATGATGTTTAATTTTAAAGTTTAAAAACTTAACTTTTAAAATGAATAAAAAAAAAAAAAAATTTTGAAGGCAAAGATGATCACTAAATTTTTAAATTTTTATTACTTTTGTTTTTTTTTTGTTCATCTTCAAAGGTATACGTCGTCAGCCTATTCTAGGAAAGTATTGAACAATGAATGGGAAAAAAAACAACAAAGAAAAAAAATTTCTAGTGCAGAACATTTTATTATAATTATTTAAATGGGATTTCATAAGTGTCATTGTTGTTGTTGTTGTTGTTTTTCAATTGAAATTTTCTTCTGTTTTCACCTATTACACTTTTTAAAACTTTTTTAAAAGTTTTGATGACTTCAAAAAACTTTTTGAATAAATAGAACTACAATAACAAACATTGTAGGGGGGTGTTAATGAATACAGTGAAGGACAAAAAAATAATCAATTTGTGTAGGTAAGGTTGTAACCTTTAAAGTTTATGCCATCAGCGGTATATTGAACCAATAATAAAAAACTATTGATTTATTCATATTTGTGGGAAAATTTGTATCATATCATTTTATATTAAATTATACTAGAAAATTGCAATTGGCAAGATTGAATGACCATCATGAAAATTATATTACAGTGTCATAGTAGGATACAGAAAAAATCTCAATTTCTGCATTTCTGTAAAGTACTCATACATGACGTAAAAAACTATATAAAACGAGTGTTGGAAATTGGAAATAATAATCGCTAAGTGCGATCGAGAAAGACTGTTTACTAATACACAATTTAAAAGATTTTTGCAGAACATAAGCCGAGAAAATTGAGATGCAGTTATCCTAGCGAAGATTACCCCGAGAGTTAACCTGTCCTGTAGAACACCCCAAGCACAGCCAAATTGTAGATGAAAATTTGGCTGAAGAAAAAAGCTAAGAGTTTCTTGGCTTAAATATCTGACAATCGTCAAGAAAAAATGCTAATAATAAGATTGTTTTCTGAAGTAATCAAAACTTTTACGAGTTCTATAAAATAATAAAATGTAAAAGGGGGGAAATAGAGCAAATTCCGAAGTAATAACCATAATAACAGAAACAACAACAACAATGACGCATACTCAACTTGCTCAAAAAAATTAAAGCTCTCTTAAATTTCTGTCTTAAACAGGAAACAGATGAAAGTAAAGTAAAGTAAACAACACTCTATATAGAATCGGCTTAACCGAAAACAACTTATGTAAAATATGTAAATTAGATTCGATTAAATTAGGTAATTTCGGGATAGGATGTGGTCATTATATCACCGCAGCCGCAAATGGGCTTATTGCCAATACCCATGTATATGTGAAGTAGAGGAAGAATCTATTAAACATCTGCTCTATGAACGCGAAGATTTAACTCGTAGTAAACCACCTTGCCACTAAAGAATGTCCATAATGTAATCATTAAATCAGGAATTCTTAAGGGTTCAGTTGCAGAATTGCATTAATACAGGCTGTCCTACAGGCAGGCAGTCCATTTGAAGCTGCGGTTACAGTGGGCACCCGTGTACGGTACAGAACAAATATATTTATCCATCTATCTAATAAAGTCAATCAAAATTTAAAAGTAGGCAGTTGTAATACTACAATACCTATTGATAAGTGGAAGTAGTTTTAAATGAACCAAGCACTTCATCATAATAACTATCACAATTTTGTCGTTAACGGTGTTAAACGTTATTTTATCAATGGCAAAGCTGATGCGGTTACAAAAGGGTTGCTCTGGTTTACTCTAAAAGTACAGTGTATAAAATTATATACCGAAAAAGGGGCCGGTTCTATCCGATTTGACGCCCTGTGTAGTTTCGTAAAAATTTATTATCTGCAAACCATTTCTTCGTTACCCATGAGGTAGGCTATTTAAATGGAGTTTAAATATAAAAAAATTTGCAATAATATTAACTTCCAGAATCAGACTAAGCTTGGGCATTCTCTTTTTAAGGAATATACAAGAGTAGAAACAATAAACGATATTTTTAGAAATTGAGTACGTCAATTAAGACCGAGAAATTGTTTTTTCTGTTATATAAAGTTAGTTATGTATAATGAAATATTAATATCTTATTTGTTAAGCAACCGGTGCAATTGCACAACTTGCCCATTTAGAAGGGTTGGCCCTGTGCCGAAAATAACTGTCAGAGCTGTCTTGCCATAGTCTACTTTTAATATTTTGTTAATTTTTTAATTTAATAGATGCTATTTTAGTTAATCAGAAATATAACAAATAATTCGTCCACCTGTCATAACTCGCCATCGTAACTTTGTATCAATTGGTCAGGTTCAATGTTAACGTTTCATATTTCTTAATTTTTTGTTGTTCCATACCTCAGTAATCAAAAGTGCAATTGAAATAAAATTAAGTGATCATAGCCATACTAATGAATAAAAAAAAATAAAAAAAAAAAATAAAAATTTAACTACCAAAACTAAATGAAAACACCATTAAGTTGGTTTATGAGATGCTAACGCACGTATAATTTTAAATTAAGTGCCAAATAATTGAAAAAAAAATTAAAAAAAAACTAAAAACAATTTACAAAACACCTTAAATAAAAAAAAATAAAAATTTTCCCAGCTCATTTCAGTAAATGTGAATACCTAATAAAACCAAAGTAGAACCAAAAATAAACATACAAATTCGGCACGTAAAATTGTTTTAATTTGAAACTCTTCAAATAAACTTTACAAAAAAAAAAAAAACAAAATCAAAATAAAAAAAAAAGTTTTGGTAACTTGCACCGCTCGTAAATTCTCAGTTTTCTCATCTCTTTGTACCTATCTAATCTAATTGAATTTGAGTTTAAAGATCTTTGATGAATGAATTTTATTTTTACTTCCAAATAGTTTTTTTTTTTTATATAGAATTATCATTAAGATGAATTTGCACTTAGTAGTTTTAATTTTTTTATTCATCTCCATGGCAATATCGCTTGTCCAAGAGTTTTAGAATTCTTCAAAATTATTGTCTAGATAAACCCGGTTTTTAGCACATCTTCCCTAAGCACTTACAGCTTACTTGTCTTATATTAGTTTTAAACATTATTGAGCCCTTGATTTTCCAAATTGTCGGCTAGCGAAAATTTAATTAATACATAGGTACACACATAGATACGCATTTCAGTAGCCACTCTAAAAACATTGGTCCAGTCATCTGAGGCGATTCTGAATTCTTCTTTCTCGTTTCTTTGTATAGATCCTGTGGACATTGTCAGGTTACCTTATGAAATCAAGTATCTTAGTTTAGTTAACTCTATAGTTAGTTTTAGTTAGTTTTTTTCTAATTTTACTCATTTCAAAGGCTTCCAACTTAAATTCATGTGATTTTTGACGTCTACGTTTCCCAACTTTGAATTTTATGTGTTATTATGTGTTCAGGGGTGACATTTGAGTCCAAATATTTTAAATCCAACACGGACTCAATATTAAAATTGGTCATTGTGATATTTTAAAGAATTTATGCTGCTTTCTACTTTTTTTTTTTATTTTTCTTATAAACTGTATAATCTGTCTCTAATGGAGACATTTAGTAGTTTGTATGATATTTGTATATGTAAGCAATGGTAAAGTTATCCATGACAATCTAGTTGTATCAATCAATCTGCTATCTGATGGGTAGTTGCAGAATGTTGTGACTCTTAATTCGACTAGCGCCATTTGAGACCAACAAGTTGTTTGCTAGGGTATTTGAATGAGAATCTAATTTTGTTTGGTATTTTCAGTAGTTTTGTATTTTCACAAGCACCAGCGAAATTGGTGTGTTACGACTAATGATCCAATAGATTTTATTTAATTTCAAACCAAGTTGTTTTATTTTTCTTTGAATATGGATTTTCCATGTAAATCTGCTATCCAAATACATGCATCGGTAATTGACTGTTTTGTTTTGTGTAATTACTTCGTAATTTGTGTTCAGGGTAAATGTGACATGTGTTGATTTTGCTCCAATCACTCCGATTCTCCACTTCTTTAGCCATTGCTGAATTTTATTTATGCTGTGTTGCAGAATCTCTGTACCATGTAGTGGATTATTATGCGATGCCCGTGGTTGTTTCATCTGTTGTTCCACAGTATAGATGCGAGGTATAAAACAGGACTTAGGACGTTGTCCTGTGGTACGCCTGACAAATTTCATTAGTTTGTTTATAGGCACCTTGATGGTTTACTAAAAAGTGCCTTTCCATGAGCGCATTAATAAATAACAGTTCTGTGGAAGAAATTGTTTGAGTTTGTACACTGAACAATATTTATTTTGCTCTAGGTTTAACTTGATTACATTTGGTTATTATGTGTATCTTTTCAATAGTTTCATGTTCTTTTCTGAAGCCGAAATGATGCTCTGGAACTATTTTTCTTTTTTCAAAAATCAGCTTTAGTTTTTTCAAAAAATTTTTTTCACATAGTTTGGATAGACACAGCAGTAGGCGGTCTGTAGGATGTAATTTCTCCACTCGGCTTGTCTAATTTTGGCATCAGGATTAATTCAGCAAATTTTGCACTGGACTGGAAAGTAACCAGATCTTAAAAAAGCATTCACAATGTACAATAATATTTTGTAACCTTCTTCCGGCTGTTCAATTTCAATATTCTACGACTTAATTAGATCATAACCTGGGTTTTTTTTTTGTTTTGGTGTTATTTTTAATCATTTTGGATATTTCTGCCGTTTTAAAAATTCTTAATTGGAAGGTTCGTATTTCTTGGATATTCGAATGTTACTACGTGCCCAAAAATGTTGATTATTTGTTCGTATTGGTGGATTAAACTGTAGTGGCTGTTTCAGTTTTTTTAATGCCTTTCAGCAATGAATAATATGTAGCCTCGGTTGGTATTAGGCTTTGAAGATATTCTTGGATAGGTTCATTTCTAGTATTATTGAGTAATTTTTTTTATTGTTTTGTAGCCCTGTTTTATCACTCGCCAACCTAGTCAATTGCCATATTTTTTTCGTTTTCTACTTACGCATATAAGTTTTTTTGTACTCTCATTTGTGGTGAGACCACTGCTGTTATTGTCTCCATTTTGATGAGTTGCTCCTTAATTGCTGGAATAAATTTAGATACAGAACTACCATTTTTATTACTGTGGTCCTAAAAAAAAATTTCTGATTATGATGTCATATGGTAGTTTATAATCAATGTATACACTCTACGAACGAATTCGCTAATTGCAACCGAATAATTTACCTTACCAAATGTTTCGGTTGAAAATACTTTTTTCATTACGTTGCGATGCGATAACTGATTAGTTATTTATAGAAATCAAATAATCTAGTACTTCTGAGTTATATTAACTAATTAGTAAGTGTGAGTAATGACGACGGCTAGTCAATATTGTTACAATTAAATTAAAAATATCTTCTGATTTATTGAATGATTCGGAATAACATAGGCAAAGTGCTATGGGGAGATGTTACAATGAATGTAACGTATGCAATGATTTTGGGGCTGTAGGAGTAAGCGTGAATTAAAATTTAATATAATCTACTCTACTATACAGTAAATGTGATACGAAAACGAGCTTCTGTAATCCAAGTAGTCGTTGAATTTCACTTATTTTAAAAAATGTCGAATAAATTTTAATCTTGTTGTATCATCTTCGATGTACATACATCAATAAATAGTATAAAGTGTAAACTTATCTTTAGAAATCAGAATGTAAATTAAAACACATAATAAAGAAATCAAAAATAAAATGTTTTAAAAAGTTAATGTTAACAAAAGTAATCGCAAATAACGGTAATATAAAATTAACGTGCATTGCTTTAAGGTCATAAATCACAGATTCTTTTCATTGCCATTATTTGGTTGGAAGAACTATATAATCATCATGTATCCCACAAAAATGTGAACTATTAAAATTTTTGAATCTAACATTTTTTGAAAGAAATTTTGGTATTGTAGATAAATATACGAGCATTGTTGTACTTCCAAATAAATTTTTGAGATATTTCCGTTTTATTGAAAAAACAAATTTTTTCATTTTAATTATTTTAATTAAAACTCCATATAACGGTAAAATTTAATTAATATGAAAATTACAATATAGAAAAGTAAAGAAAATAAAAATTGAAAAACAGTTTGCAAATTTTAACTCAAATAAATTAGAAAAGTCATTCTTAAATTCGAGAACAACATGAGAGATTAAAGAAAAATAAATATTTTATAAAATAGCAGCATCATACACTCAATTTCAAGTGATTTTGAGTTAAATTTAAGCTTATTAGGAATCGCGAGGCAAATTTAACGAAAGAAAATATCGATTAGAGAGTTGTTATGCAAAACGTTATTCAATAATAGGTGTATAGGGTTTCCATTTTGTATATATAATTATCCTTTATGTATCACTTTTATTTTTTTAGTTTTCGTAGTTTGGTGAAAATTTGCTGAAAGGCCCGCATAGTTTGATATTGTTTGTGTGGAATTTTTATTCACACACAGTATAAAACAAATCTGAAAACGCAACAACCAGCAATAGAGAAATTTTACTAAAGTACACCAAGCAATACTTTTATTTATATTATTTTTGTTTTATACGTATAGGCTGGTTGGAATCTTCAGAAGACATAATGAGCCCGGTAGTTTGACATCGCGTGTGTGATTCTTACCCATTAAACCACACCGTTCTTATATTGTAATCTAGACCTGTAGGACTAATGAGCAATTTTTTCTTGGCTTTATTTTAATTTTGAATATAGACTACATCCAGCGATGTCTATCTAACTTTTCCTTTATTGCTGAACTAACTCAATAAAGGTTTTTACTCTTTTGAGTCGTCTTGCTATATTTCTATTGTCCAGAAGCTGGATTAACGCGACATTTACAAGGTGCTGGAACATTTTTTCGTGACTTCTTACAAATTTCTGTATTTTTCTATCTACTGATTCATTTTCATTTATTCATTTATACAGTACTCAAAAGAGCTAACAAGCTCGTATAGAGTTTTACATATTTTTAAAGTTAAATAATATATTATAACTAAACTGTATATCAGTGCAACAATATAGTAAAAGTGGGTAATCGTGACCTAGTGGGTATTTGTGATCTAGTCAGCCTAAAATTGATTTAAAATGTATTTCCTAAAAGAATACTTTTTGGGAATTGATTTCAAAAATTTAATTATTTTATTCTACTATACTTGTACTAGTACTTTAATATGATAATAGAAAATTTCGTGCCAAAAAAAAACACTTTTTCATTAAGCATCTTGCTTTTTCACGTAATTTCAGTTTTCGTCAAGGTTTTGAAGTGAGAAATTGATAAAAATGTTTTTAACTTATAGGAAAAGGTTGGTATTATTATAAAATTAAAGACATGCCTAATAATGAAGTTCTAGAGATTTTTTAGCGTAAAATGATCGAAAAAAGTAATTAATTTGTAAATAAGCTGAGTAATTAAATAATTAAAAGCGGTCCAAATTATAAGCTATAATTTTTTTCTGTTGAGGTATTTGTGACCTATAGATCACAATTAGAGTTTTGAAGTGAGTTTTTGTATAACCAAATAGTTAATTTTTTATTACTTTTTCTAAATTTAAATTACTTTATTTGGAAAGTATTAAATACTGGCTAAATAAAATTCAATTTGTGACCTACAATAATCTTTCGATTAAAGCCTCATTTCATCCCATTACTGCAACGGTCACAAATTCAAGCAATATTGGAACCGAATTACACGCAAAATATATCCGAATTACATGTTTCAAATTGTAGTTGCTTTTTAGAATTAATTTAATTAATATATTTAATTTTATATTGGTTATGTCTATTTTTTTACTGTAAATTAAATAAGGAATCATAGCTCATTTTGTGACCTACACAAAATTTAATAAAATAGGCTGAAAATCATTAAACATTACAGCGGTCATAATTATATTCAAAACGGTCACAAATATGCTACCTTTTTTTTATGTTCTTGACAGTAGCTTTACGTATTAAGTACGGTACTGCAATTTTTTACTATATATTTTATTAAAATGTTTTTTTTTTAGTATTTATTTATCAAATATCTGACTTATCCACTCATTAAATGTGGAAAACTACTATTATTGTCAGGAACTAAGCCTTCTTAAGTAGCGTAGTTCCATTTAGTTTAAGTTTTTCCTAGATTATATTCTCAATTATTTTTTGTCATTTATTTTATCCCAATGACAAAGGGTACTGGATCAAGTCTAAAAGCCAATAAAGCAGTTTTTTTGTTTCATCGGGAATCGAATTTGGGACCTTTCAGTTGAAAGGCAGGCGATTAATCTACTGCGTCACCCAGCGTGTTAATCCTATCTTTTTATATACAATAAAAAAATTTAAGAGCACGAAAAAAAATAAGTAGTTTCTATTTTGGTACACAAATCAGGAAGATAAAAAAAACGCAAGAACAACTAAATAGCCTAAAGAAAATTTTCCATCTGTAGCTAGATGTGATTTATGGATTGCTTATTACAAAAAAAAAAAGATTAAGAAAATAATAAAGCTTTGAATAAAACAGAACAACAACAAATGAAATAACGACAACACAAACTGAAAATGGTTTTATTTGAAAAGAAGGGTAGTAAATAAACATAACGAAAGTACTTCAATAGAATCAGAATCCGAGATTAAAGTTAATCCATACGTCATTGTGTAATACGAAGATGAATATTTCCCCGGTAATGTTTTAGAAACAAAAAACGATGAATATCAAGTCAAGGCTATGGTCATGACCGGTTATAATTGGAAGTTACCAAAACAAGATAATATATTTTGGCATAATATCGGTGACATTGTTAATAAAAATGTTGAACCAGTTTTAGTCAATGCAAAGGGAATCTATTTCGCTAAGAAAATAGATTTTCGCAGATCAATGAAAAAACTAATTGTATCAACGAAGATATAAGAATATGTTTTTCTGTTATGAAGTTGCATTTTTTTTTTTTTGTTTAATTCTTTTTATAATTAATTGTTATTAACTATTATTAATTCTAATTCTAATTTTTTGTGATTTTCACTAACTGAGTTTATGAAATAATATGTGATACATTATGTTTTTTATTTTATTAACATAGCTATTAAAGTTTTGAGCTTAGTATTATTTTTCATAGTCACAAATACCAACACCAAATAGTCACAATTTGGAGCACCCTATGTCACAAATTGGTGTACGAGGCTGAAATTTTGAGTTTTTATGGAATTTAATTTTTTTTCTAGAAACTATTAATAAAAAGTCAAATAAGTTACATTTTATTAGCAAAGAATTAAATAAAGTAACATAAAATGATAGTTTAAGAAAGTTAGCCTGAAAATTGGATTTTTAGCGCATCGCAGAAGTCAAAATTAGTGTTGACATAGGTCACCAATATATTTACAATTTTATTAATTATTCTTATACTACTAATATCAATTAGAAAATCTTATACAATAATTATTAAGCTATTCATGAAATTAAAAAAAAAATAAATAAAAAGTAATAAACAATAATGAAGAAAGCAAAATTTATTAACTACCTTACTTATGATAATAAAAAATTAGATTTTACAAAAATAGAACAAAAGTAAAACAAAACAAAAAGAAACCAAACGAACAGCTGAAAAATTAGTTGCAATACTTATTCTATTCATATTAATATTGTTGTAAGTAAAATTTATTAACATTTTCTTTCAATGCATAACATTCAATGAAAATTGAAAACATTCAATGCTTTCAATAATCTACTTGCAAATCTCTATATGTAGGTCATAGCTTCACAATTTTTCTTAGGACTTTATTCTGGAACCTCTGAATAATATTCATATTACGGAATAAAAGTCGAGTTTCCTTTCACTATCCATTTGTATTTATTTTGCAAATATCGATATTTCGGAAGTAACTTACTTCCTTCATCAGTGCTTGCGACTAATTACTAATACTAATTAGAATATATAATTTAAATATATCACTAAAAACAAATCTGATTATCAAAAACAATTCTATTACGTTTTTTGTTGCATCTCCATAGCTGGATGCCATATGACAATACTGGCTTCAGTATTTTTTTTTTATAGAGCAGATAGTGGAATTGCGATCTAATCCAGTGGGACTAATAAACAATTTTGTTTTGGATTTAATTTAATTTTTGAATATTATATAATAATTGCATACAGCCATATATATCTAACTTTTTCTTTCACAATATATCTACTATACTAGACTTTACTTTTTCGAATCATCTGGTAATATTTGCTGAACTTCCAAGACATTTACATGATGGTGAAGCATTTTTTTATGGCTTCTTGCAAGATTTTGCATTTTTTATCAACAATCTCTATTTGAATATTTTTAGGTAAGGCATATTTTCTGATGAATTAGAGTGCTATTCCAATGTTTCTTAAAACTTTTTTCTGGAATCTATGAATAATATCTCCATTAGTTTTTGTTGTTACATTCCCATATTTAGATCCGTACTTATTTATAGAGTAGAAATTTTTTATTGTCAATGCAGATTTCTCGCTTATGGTTAAAACATTTTTGTATAGCGATTAATTTTTATGATATAGAAAGCTAAAGTTTTAAAGTTATAATCAAAATAGGTTAATTCGAATGTTTATGGTAAAATAGTTGGTCCATCCATTTTATCTATCTATAAAAATAATTGGCCCATTATTACTTCTTTCGTGGACTCCACAATATAACACACTCATTCGATTTGAAATTACACTGAAAAAATCATCACAATATTTGAAATATTGTCCCCGGGTATTCAAAATTTAAAGACGTAAATTCAAATTCTACAACATAAACATAAAGTTACACACAAACAAAAATGAATGGAATATATCTCAAAAATATGAATTGATACAATCAGTAGCAATCCCAATAATTACAAAAAAGAAAAAATAATAAATATATATTTGAAAAAAAACGAAAAGCCCCCCGGAAGTTAACAGATAACAAATATAAAATATTTCTAATAATATGGTATAGTATAGGTAATCCTTTTCTAAACAGATAAAAAATACAAACAGAAACCTTTACCTAAACAAATTATATAAAACCAACCTGTATCATTCCACTTTAAATAGTATCATGTCTCATTAAGAATACAAAGAAATCACTTTCATCGCATGCCGCTCACTCACCTTCTCTATTATCATTTGGATCTATTAAAAATTTTAAAAGAATTTTAAAATCAAATATTAATAAGAAAAAAAAAAAAAATAGATAGATACCTCACAAAAACTTACCCTAAAACTATTCTTATCTCTTATCAACAAACCACCAACAAAAAAATAAAACCAACAAACAATCGTTAATGTATATACGAACAATCAGCAGTTTTTATTCGTGCAGAGGTGGATTTGAGATTTATTTTTCGGCTTAAAAATAGAAATAAGAAATAGATTCTAATGTAAAGATAAAATTAGTCTAAAATAAACATAGCTTCAGACTTTTAAATTAGTTGATAGAACCAAACACATGTTAGTATGCTTAAAACTCTACTGCAAAGATAGATTGTTTATCACATTGTTTTGGAGTTCAAAAATAAATAAAAACTATATTCTATAACTAAACTCTTACTCATTTTTATATTAATTATTAATTATAAATTTAATAATTTTACTTAATAGGACTTAGTATATGTATCCAAAAATCAATTGTTTCTAAGTGTTTACCTGTTTCTTATAAAACTCTGCAAAGAGTCCATTTTAAAACCGCTGTTGTTTTCTTTATTTGTAAATAGATTGTTTGAATTACTAATTTTGTCCACTTCAAATGCAGATTGCAATTGGAAAAATGGTGATTTAGATGCGATTTCTTTATCGGCAAAACAAAATTCTCTTAAATATATTTAATACTTAGATGTAAACAAACTCAAAAACCTAGGCGTAATTTTTAATAACAACTTCACTTGGAACGATAACGATTACACTGATAAAATTTTTGACCAAGTATAATGATTTTTTATATTTTTTGCTTGTTTTACTGAATGTTCTAAAAATAAGCAACAAAATTAGATCAATTTCAAAAATTTGATATCTTTTGATTGTTTTACTGAATGTTCTAAAAATAAGCAACAATATCAGATCAATTCCAAAAATTTGAAAATTTCAAATTTTTTAACTATTATTTTTATAGGGTCGTGGTCGTCAAAATTTTCAAAATTTAAAAAATCTCAAAATCCTCTAAAAACCTCATTTTTCGGCCAATTATAAAGATTTTTTATATTTTTTGCTTGTTTTACTGAATGTACTGAAAATTTCAAATTTTTTAACTATTATTTTTATAGGGTCGTGGTCGTCAAAATTTTCAAAATTTAAAAAATCTCAAAATTCTCTAAAAACCTCATTTTTCGACCAATTATAAAGATTTTTTATATCTTTTGATTGTTTTACTGAATGTTCTAAAAATAAGCAACAATATCAGATCAATTCCAAAAATTTGAAAATTTCAAATTTTTTAACTATTATTTTTAAAGGGTCGTGGTCGTCAAAATTTTCAAAACTTAAAAAATCTCAAAATCCTCTAAAAACCTCATTTTTCGGCCAATTATAAAGATTTTTTATATTTTTTGCTTGTTTTACTGAATGTTCTAAAAATAAGCAACAAAATCAGATCAGTTTCAAAAATTTGAAAATTTCAAATTTTTTAACTATTTTTTTTTATAGGTTCGGGGTCGTCAAAATTTTCAAAATTTAAAAATCTCAAAATTCTCTAAAAACCTCATTTTTCGACCAATTATAAAGATTTTTTATATCTTTTGATTGTTTTACTGAATGTTCTAAAAATAAACAACAATATCAGATCAATTCCAAAAATTTGAAAATTTCAAATTTTTTAACTATTATTTTTATAGGGTCGTGGTCGTCAAAATTTTCAAAATTTAAAAAATCTCAAAATCCTCTAAAAACCTCATTTTTCGGCCAATTATAAAGATTTTTTATATTTTTTGCTTGTTTTACTGAATGTACTGAAAATTTCAAATTTTTTAACTATTATTTTTATAGGGTCGTGGTCGTCAAAATTTTCAAAATTTAAAAAATCTCAAAATTCTCTAAAAACCTCATTTTTCGACCAATTATAAAGATTTTTTATATCTTTTGATTGTTTTACTGAATGTTCTAAAAATAAGCAACAATATCAGATCAATTCCAAAAATTTGAAAATTTCAAATTTTTTAACTATTATTTTTAAAGGGTCGTGGTCGTCAAAATTTTCAAAATTTAAAAAATCTCAAAATCCTCTAAAAACCTCATTTTTCGGCCAATTATAAAGATTTTTTATATTTTTTGCTTGTTTTACTGAATGTTCTAAAAATAAGCAACAAAATCAGATCAGTTTCAAAAATTTGAAAATTTCAAATTTTTTAACTATTTTTTTTTATAGGTTCGGGGTCGTCAAAATTTTCAAAATTTAAAAAATCACCAAATCCTCTAAAAACCTCATTTTTCGACCAATTATAAAGATTTTTTATAGTTTTTGCTTGTTTTACTGAATGTTCTAAAAATAAGCAACAAAATCAGATCAATTTTAAAATATTGAAAATTCTAAATTTTTTAACTATTTTTTTTATAGGGTCGGGGTCGTCAAAATTTTCAAAATTTAAAAACCCTCAAAATCCTCTAAAAACCTAATTTTTTGACCAATTATAAAGATTTTTTATATTTTTGCATGTTTTACTGAATGTTCTAAAACTAAGCAACAAAATCAGATCAATTTCAAAAAATTGAAAATTATACATGTTTTAACTATTTTTTTTATAGGGTCGGGGTCGTCAAAATTTTCATAATTTAAAAAATCTCAAAATCCTCTAAAAACCTTATTTTTCGACCAATTATAAAGATTTTTTATATTTTTTGCTTGTTTTACTGAATGTTCTAAAAATAAACAAAAAAATCAGATCAATTTCAAAAATTTGAAAATTTCAAATTTTTTAATTATTTTTTTTCTATAAAATGACGACCCTATGGTCGAGGTCGTAAAAATTTTCATAATTTAAAAAATCTCAAAATCCTCTAAAAACCTTATTTTTCGACCAATTATAAAGATTTTTTATATTTTTTGCTTGTTTTACTGAATGTTCTAAAAATAAGCAACAAAATCAGATCAAGCTGTTAGCTGTTCCAATGTGTAACCCAAATAGATTTTTTATTTCGTATTTTCTGTAGTAGCGCATCAATATTTTTATGATTTAATATTCTTCCGTATTCTAATACCATATATGTGATTGAACTATGGAACAGGTTATGTAGTATACTCGTAATATAATTTTTTCATGTATCCTTTTCCTAATTTTTCGCAAAATCCCAACAACTATTCTTTTTATCTTCGTAATTTGATTATTAATCAATGACTATTTCAATTTAGTTATATTCCTTACTATAATAACGCGAAGTCGTTAGTGAGCAAATCCACAAACCGAAATTAAAAGTTAAAAACCATAAATCCATTATTTTACAGATTAATCCTGGGAAAAGGAGATATCCTCTTTTTATATCCAACAGCGGTTTCGCATAAAAATGATTTTGGTAAATATTCTGGAAAAATGCATTTAAAATGATTGGGGTTACCGCTCTCAAACTCCCGCTTAAGTTTTACCTGGCGAGATATTGATACACTCCTTAGCTGTTGATAAGCCAGAAATTTGATAAATAAATATTGGAAAAAACTTTTTAGTAAAATATATGTAGTAAAAGCTGCAGTACCGGTACTTAATTAACCACGAAAATGTTACTTTCTAAGTTACTACCTAAGTTACTTTCAAGAAGATAAAAAAAAAGTTCCAACGACTAAATTTCCCTCAATCACAAGCTGTAAACTGTAGGCAAAATAATCCATTAACAATCGTCAACTAATTATACTTTTTTTTGTTTAATTAGAATACGATTCACAGAAATGAGCCGGTGCATTACAGAAGCCACGGTTAAGGGTTCAAATTTCTAGACAAAATTTAAAAGTGTTCAATTCGTCTTATAGACAACCCTTATGTTACATCTTACCTTGTACCACTATAAAATTGTCCATGTTTTATAGCTATGCTCCCTAGTCTCTTAATTTATAGATATCTCATGGCACACTGGCTAAGAGGAGATAAAAATTGCAGTGCCACGTTTCAAACATTTCGGTCGAGGAACCATTAAGGGTTCACATACACATATAAATGGTGGAAATTGGGTATGGATATTCGTTTGTCCGTTGTTGTTGTAGAAAACCCGAATGTTTGGCTAAACTTAAAAAAAACATGAGACCCCAATATTTCGAAAATGAATTCTATTGGGCCAATATATTATAGATGTTTCATTTCGTGGCAGAAATAACTTTATTCCACACGTATACAAAAAAAAAAAAAAATTCTGAAGCTCATAAAAATTTTTATTTAGTTTTTTCATTTTGGTCAGTGGCCTCATTTTTAAAACTGCAAAATTTTGGTTTCAAAAATGAATACCAAAAATCCCCATCACAAAATTAGTTCGGTGGTGAAGGGAACTGAAACGAAAGGAGCAAAAAAAGATGAAAACAAAAGAAGAAACCTTTTTATTTATTGGAATAGTAATGCTTGTAGTTGGAATTAGGCTTTCTATAAATATTGTTACATACTCTTATACACTTTCCTTCAAATGTTCGTGGTTTTTCCATTAAGCTTGCGCTGATGTTGTACCATATAGGTACACCATATGCAAGTGTTGGCCTTATTAATTTCTGATAACATATTATTTTTACTCTATTGCTTACGTTTTTGTTGTAAAATAGTTTTTTTGCCATCATGAAGGACTTATGGCTTTGTATTTCATATGCTTGGAATAATTCAGATTAGGGTGAAGAAAAACTGCGAGATATTTCACAACTTTTTTGTTTGCTGAGGTATTTGGAGATTTTATAGAAAAAGATTTCCAATTTTTTTTTTATGTCTGAACTTGTTTTGTCCACCATGTTAGCACGGCTTCGCATTTTTTAAAGTTCACTTTTAGTATCCATATCTTGCAGTAGTCCAAAATAGTATTAAACATTTTTTGAACTAACTTTGCTATCCGCAGAATAAACTATTATATCGTCCGCAAAGGCTAATGCAAAATTATTACCTTTTACTCTATCTAATAAGTGGAGCAGATCTGTTATATAGATTGAAAAAAGGATTGATGCGTTAACAATTCCTTGCTGTAAACTGTTTTCGATAGGGAATACGTTATCTGATGAATTTTGTTGAAAGTATAGATCTGAAATTTATTCCCATATAACATGCTTTGAATAAGCGCAATTCGATGTGATGAGAATTCATATTTTATTAGTTTGAATATTAAACTATACCGACCATACCGAGTTGAAAGCCTTTTCTAAATCGACCAAACTGGCACCTACGCCATATTTTTTATTTATGAACCAGCAGATATCTGATGTTAGTTTGGTTATTGTATGAGTGGTTCCGTGCTTGTGCCTGACCCCAACTGATTTGAAATTTTATCGTTAATGAGTGTTTCGAATACTTTACTGATAGGCATTAAACTTATTGTCCTTTAATTACTAGGGTCAGTTTTGCCTGGTTTTTTTTTAGCAATATAGTTTTCGACACTTTCCATATTTTCGAAAAATACGATTTATTAATTGCGTTATTGAACAAAATAACATATTTTGAAATTATTAGACTACTTAAATTTTTTGGGGCTACATTAGGTATATTATCGACACCAGAAGAAGTTTTATTTTTTAAAGTATTAAACTTTAACGAAAGCTCTTTTTGGTGTACTGGCTGTACTGTCAACTCTTGACAAAAGAAGAAACGACTCGTCTATATTGGCCCATTATCAAAAATTTCAGCCCTAAGTTTCAATCTATACCTTATGTTGTATTAATCCTACTCTGCATTTGATTATTAACCAACAAAAATCATAACCACAATAAAATATTAATATTTTTTTTTAATTTCATATAAATTCCGATCCCCTTTTTTAAGAATAAACCTTTCACTTTAAATTTTAACAATGTCAACGTCTCTTTACGTAAGATTTACGACACATTTACATACTTACATACTTACCATGGAAAATCACACAGACACAACATTCATAAGATAATATATTATTTTTTTTATATCGAAACCGAATTTAAAGCTACACGCTTTTATTGCGTTATTACCTTGTTTTGATATAAAAAAAAAATTCAATCCTAACCTAACCTCATTTTTTTAAATTGGCCCCTTAAAAAAAAATTCTCTCTCCAAAAATTTAATCTTATCTGAAATGTTATTTTTAATTTTGAATTTAAAGTTCACTTGTTGCTTCTCAAAACAACAACAACAACACAGCTAGCTCCAATTTTGTATTTTTATACATTTCATATTCTTCCCTAATGCATTTTTTGTCTCTTTTCTTCGTTCTGATAAGTACACATACTTCTCGTTACATTTAAAATTATGTAAATATTATTTTTATTTCTCCGGAAATTACAATGACATCGAATTTGTCAACAATCACAGTAATACTCTTAAAATATTATTATATAAACTAGAATTATATACGGTTCCCGAAAAATGTTTGTAAGTTTTAACAGGTAACTGATATTGATATCAGTGTAGATCAAAACAATTGAATTGAGTGCAGGAATTTAAAATTTTTAATTCAAATTTTTTTTTTATTGTTTTTTTTCTGTAAATTTTCACTTTTGATAAAAATTTTTATCAAAAAAAAAAAATTTGTATTCTCTAAAATAAAAAAAAATAAAAACAACAAAACCGAAATCAAGAAAAAATTTAAGAGAAAATGTCATGAGAACAACGGAATAAAAATTTATTTTAAATGCTTGAAGAATAATGTGAAGTGGATGGAAGAAAGGGGAAAAAATCAGTAAAACTTGGTAAAAATATATTCACACGGTATTTTTTAATTTTTTTTTTTTTTCGTCTTTCATTTTTGCTTGTAATTGCATAAAAGGAGCGAACATAAAGGTAAAAAAAAAAAAAAAAATAAAACAAAATATAAAACGGTTATATCACTAAATTGAGTTCATGTCCTGTTCAAAAATTGCATAACAGGGATTTTAATTTTAAGAGTGTAAAATATTTGGATTGGTTCAGTTAAACACCACAAAATTTTTAATTTTTGACTGTGAGGTTTGAAATTGCTTTTTGGTAGTAAATTTTAATTTTAATTTAATTGGTAAACCAATTTGAGTCGGTTTTATTCATTATTTTGTTTTCATTTGGCATTTTATTAAACGAATATACTTACTTTTTACTAGTATATTCTGGTATACCATCATATTGTGTACTAGTAGACTATACTAGAGTACAAACAGCATTATGTAAAATTTTATTTGTTGGATAATTTTAACCTATAGTCATTATCAGGTTGTTATCTTATTTTTTTTACATTGTTAATCCATTCTCATCAATTATTATTTTGTTTATGTTTTGTTATGTGGGTATATTGCCGCCCATGACCGTCAAAAATGGAGGACATTGATGAGTCAGGCCCAGGACCTACTACATGGTCTCATGGCCACCTAAGTAAGTAAAGTTATTATAACCATTTGATATAAGATGTCTTTACTTTATCCACTGTATCCCAAGCACTGATAACTAGGAAGTATGATGCTTCCGGAATATTGATATTGATTACAAAATCAAGTAAAGAATAATTATTTGTGAAAAATATTACTAAACAGAAATCCGATCAATCCATCACCATATTTATTTTTATTTATTTATTTATTTATTTAAGAATGCTCAAATGAGCCCAATTGCTCGTACGGTAAATCGATCAGTGTAAACTAAAATTCAAAATATACAAAATACTAATATAATTCAATGTAAATAATGGAGGATAATAGAAAAACAAAACAATAACAGTACCAGAAAGATTCATTTATTATAAAATAATTCAATATTAAACATTAATAAAACAAGGATAAGATATATCACTATAACTAAACCTACTGTACATACTTACTAACTACTTAAACATATTCAAATTAATAATTCTATTATATACTAACTAGATTTCGGAAATATTATATACATTTATTTCTCTTTTGAATTTGTTTAAACTATTAATATCTTTCATTGCACTAGGAATTGTATTATACAACTTGTATGCTCTATTATATAGTGTATCTAGTCCATTTAATCTAATATTGGAAGATATTATTTTGACATTTTCTGCTGATCTTGTTGTGTACTCATGGTATTCATTGTTTTTTCTCGCTTGGATTTTTGAATTTATATTTTCTGTTGCCATCAGATAAACATGAGCAACCAATTTGGATTCAATCATCAACTTAATTGGCAAGATGTTGTGAGTACTATGTATATGTTTGGTAAGACATCTTCTTTTGGGACCAAAAAGGTTTCTAATCGCTTTATTTTGAATTACTTGCAGATCAGTTAAAATATTTATTAAAACTACTTCCCCAAACTTGTATAGCATATGTGATGACGCTATGAAACATACTGTAATACACCGACTTTTTTACTTGGTTTGGCACTCACCTGCCAATTAATTGAAATATTCCTGCAATTTTCCTTTCTTTCACAATTTGTTCTTTAATTTGAGGAATCCAACTCAATTTACTATCCACTATAACTCCTAGATATTTGTATTGATGAACCATTTCGATATTACAATTATTCAGTTTAATCTGAAGCATATCATAATGTAGTATTATCTCTGAAGATCATATATTTGGTTTTGTTAAGGTTTAGTGTAAGTTTATGTTTAGACAACCATGACTCTATAATCATCATGTCGAGGTTTATAGAGTTTTGCAGATTGGTAAGGTTGTCTTCTGTATATATTATAGCTAAATCCTCCGCAAACATGAATGGCTTCCCGCATGGCTTCCAGTCCAATAGATTTTGATTAAAAATGATGTGAAAAGTGATTCTAATTTTCAAAAAGACCTACTGTGGATGCATAAATTATAGATGGCACAATATTATTTTTATAACATTTCTTTATTATCAATTTTCCGTCTTTCGTTTACGTTTCTTGTGTTATTTGGGTTGCAGACGAATCCAGAAAATGTCATACTTTAACAGAATGTTTTCATATACGTTTACATATATCGTATTTTTCCAACAAAAAAAGCAAACTACTTTATTCTATAAAGATAAAAACAACAAACATATGGAAGTTGGAACGTATTATGTGAAAGAAAAGAATAGTTAACTGCTGTAGTTACGCAATCGTTGAAAAAATTTTTTATCAGCAACATATCATAGATTTCTGGTAATTGAAAAAAGCTTATATCTAATCGCATTCTAAAACGGATGGCCTTAGTAATCCTTATAACCACCAACTAATTGCTTCAATGTCAGTAATTCCAAAGGTTGTGAAAGCCATAATTAATTTTCAATTAAAATATATTTAGAAGGAAGAAGCATCTTGGCTTCCAAGCGATTGTCAATACAATTTTTGGTCAAAAAGATCAACCAGCGATCTCTGGACCATTTTGGTTGAAAAATTAACACCGATCCATCGAAAAATTTGATGAATTCAAGTACACTTTATGGTGAAAAAATTCCCTTATACCCCTGAGAATGAGTCGTGTACGATGTTTTGCTTTGATATAACTTTCTCATTCTTTTAATACATGAGATATGTTAGGTGGGGGGATATACAGAATATCATACAAATGTTTCAGATTAAAATGCTAAAATTAATTCTATTAGCATTACATTTGATAAATGCTAATCAGTGTTATTGCGGATCTACTTTTTGTTTATTATGTATAGTCATTGTATGCTCCCGCATTCAGTCTACATATAAACTTAATTGGCTTAATTCTTCTTCATAATATATCTTAACTGTTTCAAATATTAGCTATTATAATTGTAATTTTTACTTACTCCCCTGCTGCCGTTTTGAAAGAATTTTCCCAATGTTTTTTTTCTTACAAATATACTGTCGGCTTTAAGTTATCGGTTTTCTGATAATGGTGCAAAAACCGAAAATGATTTTTTTAAATTTTCATTAATGATTTTCTGATCATGACGTTAACAAACTTGTGTTACTGGCATGCTGATATGTATTTAAGTTATAAATTACAAAAATCTGTACATGGATATTGGTTTTACAGCCTAATTGGTAGAATGGCAAAAAAAAAATGCGATCCAAGGGCAATCATTGGTTCATATCTCCCGAGAAATAACAATCGTTTTAACATCTATTCTAGAAAACAGGGGATGGCGGATGCAAGCGATATTTAGTAGAATAATATCAGTATACTAATCAACTACTTTGTATCAATGCTATGTTGAAGCCCTATACTCCCAAAGAACGAAAAGATAAATAAATAATAAAAAACGAACAAAACATATTCTGGCAAATTGTATTTTTTTTTGTCTTTGACGAAACCAGAACCACCAATACACATTACACACTATTAGTTGCCAAAACTAAACAATTTTGCCATTGAAAATTGATATTTATATGAAAATTTTTGATTATTTCAGAACGAACATTAAACCGTCCTCTACATAATTTTCATTCCAGGCTTGTCGTTCCTTAGATAAAATCATTTCTAAATTTTAGTAATATTTGCTGGTGAATTTTTGTAATATATAATTCGTAAAAGTAAAAGCAATAAATTACAATAAATAGTCAAAAGTGGAGGCTACGTTCGAAAAGAAGCTAAAGTGCAAATATAACTTTTGTTGTATCTATAGTTGACAAATGCCCTCCACCAGTGTAGGCTGCTGTTACTATTCGTATACATCTTTCATAGTCCATCATACATAGTAATTCATAATTTTAAATCTTTTTTTATAAAATAGGAACCACTTCTCAAAGGATTTTGTGTTCGAAACGAACCATTCTGTATATCATCAAAACATGGTTAGTGATGAAACCGCTAATGTAGATAGACATTGAAACAGATTTTTTCTACATGAAAAATATTATTTTAAATTCCCTTTATATCTCTATTTAAAAGTCTAGAACTATATATAACATACACGTAGATTATTATTAAATTACTATATTTAATAATTTAAGGAGTGTCTTCAGCTACAAAAATTCATTGAAGAAAACAAAAAGTAAACCAGAACCTTTTATATATACATTTTTTTTTTATTATTTAAATTCCATTAACAAAAATTATTAAAAAAAAAAAAATAATAAAACAAAAACATAATTCCCAACAACATTGATTGTTGCGCAATTTAATGACATTTATAACATTGAATGTCAGTCATTTAAATTTGCTCTCCAAAATATACCCTTTTTTCATAAAATAATGTATGTACATTACAATATGTACGTTTTACCTTTCAGGTAAAAAAAAAATTGCATTATGCAACGTGTTCATATAGGAAAACAGTTAAATTCAATTACAATTCTCGCCTCTTTTAGATTATTCAATTAAATTGTTTATATTACCATCTCTTTTACTCTTGATTTTTGCAATCACAGAGATATTATTATTGTTCTGGTTGAATTGGATATTGTATGTACTAACGTATGTATATATATTCAAATTTATTTTATGACATGTCCCTTCCTTACATATTATTAAAAAAAAATTTCTCACAACGATTGACAGCAATTTGAGAAGAACAAAAAATGCATATGAGTTTATGGACAATGAATAATATAAAAAAGGTAGTTATTTCAAAGAGGGATTTTCTTGATGCATTATAGTAGATTACAGTAGTTTCTCATGTAGAAATTTTCAAAAAAAAAAAATGTAAAATGCTAAAATGATTTTCTTCTTATTTTGATTCTTTAAGACACTGTTTGCTGCTCTAATACGTTGAAAATTCCAAATTAATTGAAATGCACACATTCAAGTCACAGTATATGAAATATTCAAAAAATACTGAAAGGGAGTCAATTTGTAAAGTTTTTGTGAAACGATTAGAGTATACCTAGATTGAGTATATGTATATTATGTGGATGTATATACACATCAAAAATTTATTCAATTTTTTTTTCGCTTTTTAAGGAATTCTTAATGACATTACAATGCAATGGGTAATAGAAAAAATTATGCAATATTCAATATTCAGTTCAATGTACATCAATGTACGTGTGTCTATCAATAAGTTTTTGATGAAAAAATTGTTTGTGTATATAGAATTTACATGAAAATTTCACTTTAAACAACACTAGAATTATAATAATCTCAAGAACACTACACAACAAATATTGGTTACTTCTTAATTTTGGACTAGATTTGTTTTATAAAAAATTTTAAGTTTTCATTTACTTTATTTTTTTTTTTTATTAGTTTTGTATAAAACTTTATATAATTAACATTAACAATAATTTGATACTAATTTAAGTAAATTCAATTCAATTAATTTAATACATTAAAAAAAATCAAATAATCAAATAAAATCACTTTCAAAAATCAACAAAAAAATAATAATCAGGAATTAAAATTTATAAGCAAAATAAAAACAAAATAACTTTAAAAAATATAAATAGAAATTATAGAAATAGAAATTTTAATTCAATATTTGTTAATGAAAATCATTAAAACTGATTTAAATAATAGTATAAATAATGATATTAGTTTAAGTTTTGAAAGTATTTATGACGAAGATAACTTAAAATTTCAATTTCATTTGGAATTTCAAAACAAGTTGGAGGAAATTGAATTGAAAAAATCTTGCCTTTTGAACATAAAAAAAATTCAATTAAAATTTATTGTAGAACTACTAAAAGAAATAAATAAATGACTTTCTGACAATACTAATATTAAAAAAAAAAGGAAAAATTACTTTGCACCAGCAATTTGTTTAAACCAAATACGTCCAAAACTTGCAAATCTACCACTTGAATTGTATAACAGTTCGACGATTAACGCTATTTCGATACTTGAAGATCAGTGAAATAAACTTTTATAGTTCGATTGGATTACAGAGTTATCACCTAACGGTATACCAAACAATTCTACAGAGTTTTGGATTCATGCATCGCAAGTGACAAATGCAATAGGCGAGCCTAAATTCCACATTATCAAAATTTGCAGTAAACTTACTTGCTCTACAAGTCAGTAACGCTGTTGTAGAAAGAGCATTTTCTCTATATGAATGTAATAAAAATAAGACCTCTGAATAAAATGCAAATTGAATGTTTGAATAAGAATTCGAATAAATAAAACAATAAAGCAAAATGTTATCATCTCTTATAAAAAAATAAAAATCAGTTCATTTCAAAAAATTTTTTTGTAGCAAGTATCTAAACCTGCAAAATAATTTACTTTCGAAGTTGTATTTCCAACAACTCTAATTTGCAACTAGAAATTGATCAGTCTACCGTTGCTATTTTACTTATAATCTAGAATGTTTTTGAAATCATATGAATTTAAACATTACCGGTGCATGATACTACGGCGAAATAAAATAAAATAAATCAACTGTGTCAACCCAATTAGCCGAAACAAGTATCCAACAAAAACGTGACAACAACTGAAGAGATTGGCCACAGATAGGATACCATGGAAATTTTTTATTTCCGCCCTATGCCCGACGAATGGGAATACAGAACAATGATGATAATGATGATGACTTAATCAACTGCTTTGTATAAAAGTTAATGATTTGAAGAAACTAATGAAATCAATTATCTTTGAATTGTTAGTAAAATCCTACTGATTAGACTATATGTAGAAATTGAGGGAAAATATAGACTGTCGATAATTCATTTGAATTTAATTTTATACAGCATAATACTACACCTCGTGAATATCGAAAATGTATATTTTGTGAAAATCCGCAACTTGCCTTTTAAGAGTTTGAATATGTTTTCAGTCAATAGTCTTCTGATAATTGCGGTGTAACTAAAATCGATATATTTGTTAAATTTTGTGCAACATATCTGAATATAGCTTCCTGCATTTATCTGGATGTTTGACGGAACGCTCTAATACATATACAAATTGCTTGGTCTGACTTTTTAATATAATACTCAGAGCGAAGCGCGTTAAATATTAAAAGTATTACATATTAAAAAAAAACCAAATAAAATTTTGCGGACAAAGTACCAACGTCATGAAATGAAATTAACTATTATGATATGATCAGACGATTGTGGGTATGAATCAAAAGCGTTGTAATCAAAAAAATTAAGGTATGTTAAATTAGTAAGCAAATACGTATTTTTTTAAAATTTCTTATGAAAACTCTAATCAAGAAAAGAAAAAGCTAGATTTTATTTGCTTCCGTCATTTATGGCGGATTAAAAAGCCAATATATAGATATTTGTATTCCTTAATATTTATTCCTAAAAATCCACAACAATTTCGATCAAATATATTAGATATTAAAAATAAACTAGTGGATCCCTTGTGCAATTGCACGGAAGTAGTTGTTTCAAACACAATTTTCTGTAAAAAGAAATATTTGTTTTTGGTATAATTTTAGTTGTTTTCTGAATCGCTTGATTATTGAATATATATATAATGAAATTAAAGTATAATACCCAATACTTTATGACGAAATTAACACTAATTTAAATATAACTGAACACAATCAAATCTCATTACTCTCAACGTAGTAGATCGATATATTTTAATTCGTTTATAGTCAAAAACATTTGTAGTCACAATTCTGTTATAGCAATAGGTCAATAGTGAATTATTTTATTCAAACACAGATTTAGGTGTTTTTTTCTGTTCTTGTATTACAAATATGTATGAATAAAATAAAGTTTAAAATTGTTATATCTACGAAAAATATTTTATTGAATTTAATTTTGTTTATAAAGATGCAATTTTTTTTTACTATGTCTATAGTCACAAAATGGTTATAGTCAGAAATATTGCTGAAATTTAGCGAATGACTATAACCGTGTTTTACTGCATATATTTTTTTTAATGACAGCAGAAGCAAATGAAATAACATTTATCATATAATTTTTGAAAACTATGATCTGATCTGATTTTTGTTTTTCTGTTTTGTTTTTGATTCTGTAAAAAGAAATTTTGTTTTGATTTCGATTATGTGTTTTTGTTTTTGTACTTTTTTCTATAACTTTGTGTGTTTATTTAAAATTATAGAATTTTCATGAAGCCTTTTTAAAAAATTCCCGTAATAGAAATTTCTTTTAGAGTATAGATGGCGCTCAACTTGGAAATAACCGTCGCTATTTGATGTAAATATTTAAAATGTTTTAAGTATTCAGCACCAAGAACTTGTTAAATTTTAATATTTTTGTGATGTAAATAATTTATTATTCAATTATTCTTGCTTTTTTATTCACCACGTTCATCTTGTGTATTATAATATAAGATATTCCCCACATGGCCTTCCTTGTGTAATAAATATAAGATTATCACTGAAATATTACATCCCTAATAGAAATGTATAGTTTGCTAGAGCCCCCCCTGAATGGATAAAATCACATCAATTATTATTAAATTTTCAATTTAGAGAAAAATTGTACAGCTGAATCAAATGAAAATATAAAACGTTATCAAATTCAAAAACTTATTAACCGATCTTCGTATATATTAACATTATGTAGATGTGCGTGAAGGTATGAGAATTTTTTTATTGTTTTTCATTTTTTTTTCTTATGTTTTTGTAACGTGTTAAAAATTAAATTAACAAAAAAAAAATAAACGAAAATAAAACGTTTACGGGGACGACAACGACAACGACGACGATAATAATAATGACAACAATAATAAGAACGGTGACGAAGAATAAAATTTATTAAAGTAACTGAAATTATGGGAACCGACCGAATCGACGAATATTCTATACATATTATAGGGAAGGGAATTGAAAAATTTCGCATAAATTTATTGATTTCAAAATTTTTTTGTTTTTATTGTTGTTAGTTTTGAATGAGAAATGCAGTTCTACTGTTGATGATGCGATGACGATGATGATGATGATGATGATGAGAACTTTTAAGGTTAACATTTTGAAATGTTTATTTTTCTTTAGTTTTAATTTTTTCGCATCAACAATAAAAGATTTATTTGTCGATTGTTAAATTGAAAAACTTTACTTGCAAAAAAAATTAAAAAGGAAGTTATAGGAAATTTAATTTTTTTACAGGATTTAAAAAACAAAAAAAAATCTTCTCATATACAAGACTTTGAAGACTTTGTAAACATTTTAGTGTTCACACGGGAATTACATTATCATTTGTTAATGATTGGTTGATTTTTCTTTTTTTGCTAATAAATTATTATAACTTAATAAATTGTCTGTATTGGAAAACAAATTGTGAAGCCAGTTTGCTGTATTAGAAGTTTAAATGAAAGCTTTTTTTTCTTGTTACTATACCCTATACAAATTGGCAGATGGTTGTTTATTTGAATTAAAAAAGTGTTTGGTAATTAAATCAATTGTAGAACGTTGGTGATTAGTATTTGAACGAACAAGTACAGTTACCACGTAATATGTCGGCATTGTGGTCTAGTGATTAAATCATTTTTCTACTAATCCTAGCGCTCCGCATTTGAATGTTCACAGAGCTAAAACATTGCAGATGTACAAAGCAATTTATTCCTTCAAATAAATTATAATAATTTACTGCTCCGCTTTGGGGGGATACGCATTACTTCTGTGTACCCCTTATATCTGATCGTAACCTCTTTCTATCTTTCCGTGTATGATTTTAAACGTCGCTCATTTTTAATTCTACAATAACAGCTTCTTTTTCTAGAGACTAAGAATAATTTGTTTTTAATTAAGAAAGTAATCATAAAGTTTATGTCGACATGTAGAATACAGGTGCGGGGTTCCTCCAACATTTCTAATATTGAAGTTTTCTAATTATTTCAGATGAAAATTCTAATAATGATGACAAAATGCTCCGAAGTGTGTGTGAAGTTAAGTGAACTCAGTAAATCTTATTAAATAAGATTGCAATATATTGAAACAAGCAAATTGTAAAAACTAGTAAGTAGACACGATTTATAAAAATGTTGGAACTGTGGATGATTTTAAACGTCGCTCATTTTTAATTCTAGATTAGGACTAGATTTGTTGAGTTTTTTGTAATTCTGATCTTTTAATTAATCTAATCTAATTAGGATATAATTTTGTGGTACGGTCTATTTATTTAAAATAATTTTTCACATCAACAGTTTGTTACGTTGGACAATTTTGGTTTTTTATACCTTACTTTTTTACAAATAATTATAAATATGCGTGTGTCTTGCTGTATGTTGAATCTTCAAGTCTTTATTTAAGAAGAATGAATTTGATTTCCCGATGCTTACCTCGGAAAATTCTTCCGGGAAGTTTATATTGACGTTTGCTTGGTACATTTTCCTTATGTTCTTGTGGTCTTATCCTTATGTCGCAATTGTGAAATACATCAACCAATCAAACCACTTTAAACAGGTTCGCTGGTACACGTAACATTGTTCATCTTAAACCCTAAAGTTCTTATAAACGGATAACATTTTTTTTTTCTATCACAATATCTAAAAATTATTGTTATATGATCAAATTTCGTTAAGAATTTTTAATTATATATTTTATAACAATATTTTATTCACCTTCACTGTATTCATATCCCTAATACCTAACTCAAATCTTATATTCCACACTTCTAATTATTTATTTAATGACTAATATTTTATTGCAATTATTTCCGCAAAATTTTATTTATTTTTGTTTAACCAATTGATTTATTACTCATTTGTTGATTTATTACTTATTCATCTAAATAAACGTCATCCGTTCTAATCCATAATTGATAAAATAATTAACTTGGGTACCACACAAGACGTGATATGTATGTATTTTCATCATTATTTAAAACACCACTACCATAAACCAATTAAAAAAAATAAATAACTTAAAAAATGTTCACTTCCGATTTAATCGAATTAATCAATGACTTTAATAGAGATGCCATTTATTATGGAATTTGTATAAGATCGAATGTGATCGTCGGAAGGAAAACAACAACAACAGCAACATAAAATCCATATTTCATGACTGTCACCAAGATCAATTGAGTTATTATATGCATAGGTCATTAATGTAATGTGACATTGCATTGGATAAAATTAAGCGAATTGAGTGGAAATTCAACAAAATTTGTTAAGTAGTATAGTAGTACAGTACAAGGTGGGTTATTTGTTAGTATGGAAGATATATTGAGAAAGTTGAAATCTTATATATTATAATGTTTGTATGTTTGTTCCAGAACTACTCCCAAACGCATTAACCTATTTCAACCAAACTTTAGAGAAAACACCCATCGACTATATTTCAAAAACCAAAGACAGACTTGAAAATATCTATTCTGATACTCTATTAAAAACACATAAATATGACTTTTAACGTTTTCCAAAATTGGGACTGGCTCGGGCATCTGTCATACAACTTCTAATAAATGCTAAGAATATTTCAAAGGCCAAAGAAGTAGCAGAGCTGTATTCTGTTATTATATCGAAAATAAATAATATGTGTTTCATAAAAATTTTAGCTGGTGCCGTTACCTACCATACCAGCACCAGCATAGAATATTTTAAAATCCAAAGTTGTAACAGACCAAAAATTTTGTACCATGGTACTCTATAGAAATTAAAATTATATATATTGTACCGTTTTTTTAGTAGTTAGACTGATTTAGATAGCTGTCGTACAACTGTTAGCACCCGTCAAGAATATGTCAAAAGCTGGATGCTTTGCAGACCAGTAAATTTAAGCTGAAGTGCTCCATTAAAAACAAAAAAACATAATAAATAATTAAATAAAAAAAAGTTTTATCATTTTCCTGCAACCCCATCGGTGGGGCATAGGGCGGATTCTCCGATTCTGTTATCTCGGTGTTCCGCTCAACACCACCACATGAAATATGCCGCACCCGCAAATCCGATGTGCGGTTTACTACAACCGAGGGTGTAGGAGGGTTCACCGTGATTTTATCGCGATCACCTCTTGGGGACCTACCATTCGTTGTCATGTTTTATGAAATGTTATCAGTTGGTTGACCTTTGGCATTTTCTGAGATATCAGTGATAAAACCATAAGTTCAAACCTGACAGGCACGCCCGCCCGTTGAATGGTCAGATACATCTTCTTATAGGCCGCTCATTTTGAGTACAGACGCCTATTGCAGCCGCTCCAACTAGGAGATGCAAACGCTGCATACATGGTTACGGAAAAGACCCTTAAATTCAAAATGTGAAAGTGGCTCGATTTCGGGCATGGATCTTCCGCCTTTGGTTGTTACCTCCGCCGTTTTCCGATACACGCCATGCTTCCCCTCTCTTCTGTCCCTTACCCATCCCACTACATCGGGATTAGAACCCGATCGTTCGTATGGGTTGCTAGGGTTAACAGGGGTCACCACGTGAAGGTGGGAGTAGGCAAATAAGGAGGGAGAGGCTAAGTGGCGTAAGCTGGATATAACGCCCACAAAGCGCATCACCACCCCTTAGACCCTCAACTTTATCTTTCTTCCTCAACTTTATCCACACTTTAATTGGGATTACCGATTACTTATTTTAATAAGGCTTCTATGAACGAACAATTAAAAAATTAAAAACAAAAATTATAGGAATATAGCAAATGTCAAATATGAATTGTTTTAACAGCGTTGAGTTTATCATGAGATTAATAAAATTCGAGTTGGAGAAGGTAGATTAGCAATCGAATTATCTGGCAACATAAAATTGTTATCATATGTTAGATTCGTCTGTCGCAGAGCTAATAGATGTAGTTTATTGGACGGTTTGTTGGTTTCGACAGAGTGCCATTTGTGCTGTTAAAAATGAAAATGGCAATAAAATAAACAATCAAGTACTTGCTATGTTTTTTTTTTTTTTTTTTTTTATAAACAGCCAAGGCTTAGGTATGAAAATACCTTTAGCACTTACCTGACGCTAGGTTGGGGTAGGATAGAATAAATTAGGAAGAAAAAAGGGAGATAGATTAGTAATAGGAAGTTGAAGAATGAAGGTATTAATATTTTCTTTAAACTTTTGCAAATTGTAAGTTGAATGTGGAAACATATTGGGAAACATATGATTACACATTCTTGAAGTGCGAACTATGAATGAATTTCCATAATCTACTTTATGCCATCTTGGATACATCATCACAGTGTAGGGGTGAGCAATTGCAGTTCCTCTTGTTTCACAAAACAAAAAGAATGGCAAGCTTCCTCTGGTAACGCCGGGTAATTCTGTTTGTAAGAAATAAAAAATAGAAAATAACTTATTTTCAACCCGTTTCGAGTGATTCAGGGTCAAATGTGATAATTAAGAGAATATTAATTTTCTTTTAGCACTTGCTGGATACAATACGATGACTATATATTGAAATTCGTCACTTTATAATTATACATATATTACTTATTCCGCATCAATAACCTAATCGGTGAGAACGTAGAAAAACAAAACCCAATTATGTGGTAAGCAGTTGTTAGAATCCCATTACATATCAAATTCGTTTCTTTTACATTCAAATTCGTTTCTTTTATATCCAGGGATTTTGTATCCAGTAGCTTATGTAGAATTATTGCAACAAGCTGATATTTTAATAAGTTAAGTTAAGTTCTTCACTACAAATTAATAATTAAATCAATGATTTGCATAAGTCGAATTTGGGTAAAAAAATTACTATCCCTACTCAAATAATTATGTGCTCATTACATCTTTCAAAAAAAAAAAAATATCTGTAATTAACATCACCCTGTACATTGAAGGAGTCTATGATATACTAATATGTACATAATTAATTTCTATAAAACAAGAAGAAAATATTTTTTTTTTTTTTTGAAACTGTGTAATGTTTGCCTCCTTGCCTCTTAGCTTTTAAATTTTTTCTTACATTAATTTATCATTCCTGTGATTCCTGTTTTTGTTGTCGTTTATTTTTATTTATTTTATTTTTAAATATTTTCAATGGAAAATTGAATCTTTAGTTTAAGCAATTATTGAAATTCTTAAGAAACCGGTTATCGTCTCGTCTATACATAAATGCAAAGATTGATTTAAAAAAAAAAAAAAAAATGTCTATAGACATTTTGTAAAAAATTCAATTCAAAAATTCAATTCTGATCACGTTGGTTGAATCCACCCGATTCGATTCAAATCGAATATGAATGAGTTTTTCATAACGTGGATAACGTTTTTTTTTATCGTTCGAATAAAAAAAAAATATTCGTTAATAGTGTGTATGTGGAGACACATATGTATGTGCATGTGTAGTGTGTAGAATGATGACTCACATCTCGTGCATTTTTTAGAAAGTTGTTGACAAGGTATTGTTGAATATTTTTCGTTTGCGACGTGATTTCAGTTTAGGTAGGAGAGGAAGGTCTTTTGCAAATGTGGTTGATATTGTTGCTGTTGTTATTTACCAATTTTTATTTTTGTAACGATCGATGCTCCTTTTTTAGTTTTTATTTTTTTTTTTCATATTTTTGGTCGTTGTATTGTTGTTGTAATTGCACAACTTTGGTGGTTTTTTTTTTTTTAAATTAATTTCCGAATGTGAAATGAAGATTTAAATTGGGATGAGGAAGAAATTTGATATTTTTTTTTTATTTTTTAATTTTAATTAGAATGAAATTGAAAGCGAAACCGATATGGTCTGTTTATTTATTTTTAGTTTAAATTTAATGTGTATACATAAATATTTCGGTTCGTTAAAAGGGATCGCTGTGATTTTTTTTCATTTGTTAGTTTTTCTTTTATTATTTTGTTTTTGTAAATAAAAAATTTGAATTTGATAAAGTCATCATTTTTATAAACCTTTAGAATGAAATATTAATCCTTTCGTGTTTGAGGTACTCATATACGTTTTCAGGAATTTACGGCAATTTAACGCAAGTTTTGAGTTCTTTAAATGCTCTGTATAGGAATCCAGCTGCTGTTGTTCTATTTTAAAGGGGACGCAATTTACCTTTTTTTGAAATTTAAATTAAAAACTTAAGTTAAAACAAAAACTTGTACTAGATGGTGTCAATAATTTGTAGACTGGCAGCAGATTGTAAAAAGTAGAAAAATAGAATAAATAAAATTAGTGAACAACAAATAAGTACCAATACACGCTTTTGGTAATAAAAATCTTAGTAAGTCTAATTTTTGTTGTCTCTTTCGATAGTGCTATACTGGTTTTTAGTCCATTAATTTAATTTCTCCGGCTTTCAACGAATTAAATAACTTTTCAATGACTAAAGACTGGAACAATAATACTAAACAAAATAAGTACCTCTCGTCAACATTTCTCCCTTCTCGTAATGACTCCCATATTTTCAATTATTGTTTTTGTAATCATCGACAATAGTAAACAAATAGCTTACTGATATACAGGGGTTCCTCTTCTTTTGTTCTTCTGTCAGTAGCACTAAGGTTTGCTTGTTAAAGAAGTAGGAGAGACGGCCTTAAAATATTTCGAAAATGACTTATAATTTCTTATAAAATTATAATGTTGATAAATCGTTTTTTTTTTTTTAAATAATAGTATAATCATACAGCCTTTACTTTCTGAAAGATTTTTCTTTTAGTCGTTAATAGGTTTTCAATAAGAAGATTTTTACAGAAAGAAGTGCCTAGTTAGTTTTATTCCGTGTTTGGGGTTAATTTTAACTACTCACAATTAATAACAAAATTCACGTTGACCTACAATTTTCTTAGATTTTTGAACTTTGTATAGTAATTATGTACTTTTATGTACGTTACTTCATATGTCAGATGCAGAAAACTGGTATTTGCTTAAGGACATATCGAAGATGCAATATTATCAATTTTGCAAAATTTTGTACATTGATAAGCTAGTTTTCTTATACTTCTTTAGGAAGCAAACCAAAATAGATATTGGAACATTTTAATAAATAATCAGTTATCTTTCCTTCTTGTTGTACAGAAAACACCTTTCTTGGTTGTTTATAACCAACCCAGTCCAATTGACAGTATTCTGTTTTTTTTCTTTATAAATTTGTACAAAGTGACATGACATAGATTGAAACGTTTTGCTAGTTTGATGTTAAATATTTTGCTAAAAGTTTTACTCAAACTATCTTTCTTTTCCAGAACTTTCTAAGCTGCTAACTCGAGCTCTTTGTCACTATATTGGTCTTTTTTTTATATTTTCTAATAATAAAAATTTATTTTTTCTCAAAAAGATAAAATGTGGTAAGTATTAACAATGTTATAAATTGTCCCGTCAATATGTTAATACTATCCCCATTACTTCTTTCTAATTATTTTTTAACGTTACAAACAAAGTTATGGATATTACTTAAAATTAGTAAAAAAATATAAAAATTTACTAACTAAAAATAGATTGGATTCAAAATTAAGTCATCTAAAAAATTTATGTTTTCGATTAAAAATTCAGACCGTAGACTTAACCTTTTCCCACAACGTTCAATGACCAATTGAATAATGTCATTTAATACAGAACTTAATAAAGGGAGAAGTTAATAAAAAACATCTGAGATGAATGGTATATGCTCAAGTTGAGTGTTAATTCTTACCCCTGTTAATTTAAGCTCTTATACTACCTAGTGGAGCGGCTTTTTCTCACTGGTAAGTCAAACTTTCTCTTTAACTTTTTGCTAATCATCCAGGCACTCGGTGATCACGCGGTTTTTTTGTGGTATATTATTTTTACAATCTATCAAAGCTATTATATCACCGCATTCTTGCGAACACATTCATTCTTTATTATGTTTTTGGCTTTTTTCACCCGTCCAACTATATTCTATATATTGTTGGTATTTCTGTCCACACTTTTCATGTTTTTTCAGAAGAATGGCTTCATTAATCTCATTTCTATAATTTTTAGTACCTACTTTGTTTCCGTCGTATCAGTTCTGCACTCTACTGTATATTATGATGTAATCGGTTTAATATTTTTATACCTGAAAATCATTTGTTAACTTGTCATTTAGTTTTGATTTTATCATATTTTATAGAATATCCTTCATTTTTCAAATTAATTATTCTACTATATATAAAGTTATCTTAAAATATCACTTATATTTCACTTTTGCTTGTATTTTCACTTTTTATAAAATGTGACAAATTGAAGGAAAACCGAGATGATCCATTCTCTTCGATTCGATATAACTTACAGAGTTAAACGCGCCTCACAAGTCATTTCAGTTTTATTATATATCACCGCGTTCATAGTAAATGATAACTCAGGTTATTATAGATCAAATTATGTATTATTTAATAAGATATTGACTTCCCAAATGTTTTTTATTATTTCTTACTTTATGTATTTTACTGTATATTATGTCTACTATTGTTTTGGTTAGTGCATTTGATGCCTTAATTAACTCAAAAGGTTTGTTGATGCTCATTATCTACAGGTTGATTCATCAACATTGATTATTACCAGTATTTCATGCGGCGGAATCAAACTTCATTCATAGTATACTATCTGCAAACAGCCTCAGTTGCAATCAAGTTATCTGTTAAATATTTCCTGCGTCTCAAACTGGTGCCCTTCAATTTGCTCTCGGTTTTCCGAAGTGATGTATATCTAGAGGATTATATGTATTTTTTCAATATTCCTTAGACTATGTGTAATCCAATGCCATTTATTTTCAATTTATTCTACAACACTATATAGCTTGAAGCTGTTCTTCAAATCAACCAACCAAATCATTTAATTCGTACTTTACATTTCAGCATAATTCGAATATTTTAATAATATGATAGACCAGCCACCGCTTGACAAATTTCACCAAGATGATTAGTGCTTATGTTTTTCATTTTTTTTAATCCATAACATCTATTATTATTATCTATGAATTAAAAGGAATGCAAATGTGTAGTTTATTTTGTGATAGTTTAGAATCACCTGGATCACCTTCAATATGTTCTTCATTTGTTTCTGTTGTTTTCAGTATAAGAAAAAAATGCATAGATAAGTTATTTTACATTACAAAATATGAAGAATATGTAAATGTATAGATTAAAGAAATTAGATTAATTAATAATTAATGTAAAATTTTTGATATGATGATGACTTATAACTGAATTTTTCTAGTAACAAAGAAATTATGAAGAGGTAAAAACAGAAGGCGACACATTAATTAGCAGATGTTTTTAATTACACATTTTCGATTACTCATTTATAAAAAAATGGTTTCATATAGATTTGATATTTGAGTTGAGAATGTATAGTTTTAATTTTTGAGAAGTGAAATGAGTTTGATTAATGAGTTTTTTCAACTAGATTGGAATTTAAATCGTGTTATCTAGGGGAATACAAAATTTCTGGTTATAAAAAACAATTTTTAGAAAACTATTAACGTAAATGTACCTATCACCGCCCTAGTACATTAAGCCGCCCAAACGCTTTTTTTGTAAATACAATACTTTCACGCTTTATATTTAAAATTTATTTTTGAAATAAAAAAAGAATATTATTTCCTCGTTGTAATGCAAAATAATGCACATTTGTATTCATATTAATAAAAAAATAAGGAAAAAAAATTAGCCGAAATTCTAGGAAGTCTTGAGATGAGATTAAGAGATTTGGTAAAAAGTTCGGCTAATTTGCTTTTTCCGTAATTACAATCATAACTTGCTATGAAAACATTATATCAAGCTGCGATTCTAAAATTTTGTTTTTGTAGTTTTAGTACGCTTAAATTGAAGGCAAATATTTCTAAAAAAAAATTTTCTTTTTCCTTATTTTATTTTCGACTTTTTAGTGAAAATATTTTTTTAATGAAAAATAATATATTTTCAAAGAACAACACATATAATCAAATGGCACTAAAATTCACTCTAACGCAATTTGGTTATTATTGCTCATACTTCAAATGTATAATTATATTTTATATTACTGTAACAAATTTTATAAAAATATGTGTATTTTTAAAAAATGTTTGGAGATTTTTGATTAGATACCTTTGAATTTTTTAATTTACGTATTAAAAAATTACGCACTTTATAAAAAGAAACCCTGTTAAATACAAAAAATATTTGACGTAAAATCGTAGATTTAAATCTGTGGAAAAGTCTGAAATGTAAACACTCATCCGACTTTATCTACGATAAAATTCGATTTTGTCCGACGTGTAAACGCTGCCTAAGCATAAATTGGCATATAAAAGTATAATATATACATGCATAAATCGAAATTGAACTTTTTTTTACATGCGAGAAGAGTAATTTGTAACTGAGTGATAGATAACTGATACTTGATTGGTTCAAATTTTGTTTTCTTCCATAAATAATGTTTGCATTTTATTTTCAATTAAACTAAGCCATATGATTATGTATGTAACAAATGCAAGCCCTATATGACACATGTACGTACATTTGCATATACTTAGTCAGAGAAAGAGAAATAATAAAAGAAAGAGATTAATAAAAGAAACCAAATTAAAAACACAAAAAAATATAATGAAAATATAATTGAATAGTAATAAAAAATGATTGAAATATAATGATAATGATTTGTATTGCACACATTTATTTTGTATTCCTTTTTTGTTTTTTTTTTTTTTTGCTTCTTTACACCATAGAAATGTCAATAAATATAGTGAATATAAAGAGAAACCAAATTTTAACTTTATCAAATATCCATATTCCATTATTAGTACACACACATATGTAAATTTCACCTTAGTTGAATGCAAAGAATATCTATAATCTATATTAACAAGAATATACACTCCCATTTTACGTAAACCTAATTTTTAAGAAATACCAAACCGAGCAAAATATCATTAGTTAACAGAGGTAAAATTTACATTTACTTATCGTATACCAAATTTATTATGAGAGAGAAAAGGTACAAAACAGATGTTTGACTTTTGCTTTATACTGTAAAATAATTTTGCGTTCTCATTATTCTCCTTTGGATTTGCTTACGTTTCCTCCCATTATTTATATGAGGCAGGCTGGCAAAAAATGTTAGTTCTAATTTAGTTTGTTCCCTTATACGATGATTAATTCTGATCTTTTATAATTTTAATATTTTCGTTTTAAACATTATTATTTTCGTATATACCTATTAAAAATATTAAATTATAATTACATTACAATAATATAAAATATTATTAATATTTTTGTCAGTAATAATTTGGAGTTACAAACATTATTACTTTTTATTAATTATATTAGTAAACCTAAATATTTATTATATTGGTATACGATTATAAAATAATACTGAGGACAACATCTATTTATAAATCACAGAATTTAAAGAATATGATAACGCTGTTTTAGTTAGGTCTCCTAAAAATCTTATGCATAGTTGATTCAATTTAGAAAATAATATTGTTAAATATTTCAACGAAAATTTTTGTCGAAAATATTTTTCAAAATTATAAACTTTATTTATTTAATTTCAGCCAACTTTTTTTGTTACTCTCTTTTGTTTACTATATTTTTTCTTTTTCTTACACGTAAAATTCTTATTATATCTATTTCTGACAATGTTTATCAAATTTGCATATGAATTTGTGTGCAAACAAATGAATACATACATGAGTTCTTACTCTTTTTATGGATATACTTTGGTTAAATGGTTATTGAAATGGGTATTTTGTTGAATTGAAGCAAATTGAAACAAACATATAAAGTCCAAGGCAAGTTAATTAAGGCAAATATAATAATGAGTTATTGATAGAAAACTAAACTAGGTAGACATTTTAGTAAAAATATTGGTTCAAACGTTTAAAATTTTTTTGATTTTGTTAAGACCATAATAATTAAACTGTAATGTTCACTTATTTATTTTATTCAAATAATTGTGTAAAGGATATATTATTAACTAGATTATAAGACATACTTTCTTCAATTTGTAAATAAAAAATATTTAAAATTGCTAATTAGTTTTGAGCGGGAATTAGGTACACGTAAATTTATGTGGTACTTATTTACGATCGACCGGGCGGAATTAGGAAAATGATATATCGAAATAATTAATTAAGTTATTCAACTATTTTTGAATATATAAGGATGCAACTGGACGATTTTAAATTGAAATTGAACAAACTAAGCTGGACCTAATTACGACCTATAAATTTAATTTCGCATATGTGTTTTTTGTTACAACTAAATTTCTAGTTTTTATAAAAATTTGTATGACAAAGCGGATCGGTAATATGTGCAATATGTCCTAATTCCGAACTAAATATACAGGTGTAAGCTATTTGCACTAAATTCATACCAAGTCTTATCTTTAAAGAAAAAACTATATTTTAATTGTTGAAAATAAGCGAATATTTTCCTTTCATTAGTAGGTAAAATACGCGTATCTGTATGATAAGCATATTTAGTAAAATTAAAAGGAAAATTCGACTATTTTTAACAATTAGATAAATTTTATTCTAACGTCAACCCTAAAGAATAAGTTCTTCCAAAACTATGTTTTACTTATATTATATTTTGTATGATTTAAAAAATCTTTGGAATTATCTTGCCTTGCCACCAAAATTTTATTAAGGCGTCCATCATAAATTACCAAAATAATTTCTTTGTACACATTTCAAAATAAGTTTAATAGAGGAGTGAATAGTCTGGCACATTTTGGAGATGGCCTGTAAAAGAAGATATTCTAATATATTCAGACAGTTACATAGTCTGCAAAATTGAGCCTCCAGTTCATTAGAGCTGGATGTTCATTAGAGCCTGATGTTCATTAGAGGACAATATAATGTACTCGAAATCATACAAATAAAAAATGCCAAAAGTAAGAAGTAGTAAATGTGATTTTTACTTTGTATGTATATGAAATATTTTGTATTTTTATTTATTTATTTTAAATGTGCATTGTTATAATATTTAAGTTAATTATGTTATATTGAATTATTTTTTTTTTGTTTGAAATACTGAATCGTTGCATTGTTTAATTTTTTTTAATTTTCATATTGAAATAAATGTATATTTTTATGTGTAACAAAAAATTTTACTTACATTATAACTATTTTTTTTTTTTTTTTCAAATTACTTATAGTAATATTGATTTTTTATTATAATAAATATTTTTTATAATTTAACTAAGTCAGTACTAGTTAATTATTTAAAAATATTATTTAAGAATTATTTTAAATAGCTTTTGTGAATAAAATCGTAAATAGGTACTGTGAATCGCAAATAGGTTCAAAAATCGGAATTGAGTTCATATAAGGGCGAAATTAGTTCAGATTGAAATTGTCGAGCGGAAATACGTACAATCAAACTTTGTTTGGGAGTTATAATATTTTATTATTTATTTAGAAAAAATTAAATTATAATTAGATAAAAATATTTTTTTTTTTTAATTAAAAAATACTAATTATTGTAATTTGAAAAAAAAAATTAAAAAAAGCATATATTTTGCTTATTTTGTCAACTTAAACTAATTTTTCCTTAAGGGGGCGGAAATTGGTACATTTACGTTATAAGTCATATGGTTTAATTTTTCTGATTGATTTTCACTGAACATTTATCTTTTGAAGAACTCTCAATAAATTTGAATAGTTCAGGAGAATTCAAATTCATTCCAGCTATTAACTCAAACTCATTTCTCCAACTCCATTCCTATTCACTCCATTCATCCAACCTCAACCCCCCACAACTTAATCTATATTATTTTAATTAATGGAAAGTGTAGAAAAAAATGTGTATTCAACTAGGTTTCCGGTCCAAATCAATTACGCACCTCTAATCACTCGTTTTAGATATCGCAAATCAAGAGAGTTTTCCACTATTATTCTTAACAGTTTAAGATCGATTTTGGATATTAGGTTTAAATTCATATTATTCAATAAAAACCTTATGATTTGTCAGAGGTGGACTCAAAGATAAAATATTTTTTACTAGTTTTGTAACCCGCCATAAATGACAGAACCAAAATAAATTCTAACATTTCTTCCTTCATTAGAGTTTTTCTTTCAAGTTTAAGAAAAATATATATTTGCTTACTAATTTATCATACCTTTATTAGAATTATTAGAATGCTTTTAATTACCATTAAAACAGAATATTTCTAGTAAGGTGCAAAATTTTCAATTCCCAAAGGGTTATTTACTCGTTCATTTTAACGACATCTTATTTGCCATCATTGGAAATTTAAACATATATTATCCTAAAACTCCAATAATTCTAAATAATCAATATTCTTAGACATTCTATTGTATTCAATTAATTATAATATAAGTTAGTCAAAAAGATAATTTCAATTTAAATTAATATAGAAATATTAAATTCAAATAATATTTTTAATGAAAACATTGATTGTAAATCTAACTATATGATATAAACTTACAATAATTTTATATTTTTACAATCATAGCAGCGTTCTACTGTAAAATTCAAATTGTAAAATGAAATTAATTAAGACATAATAAAAGTAAAAAGTTCTATGGCGCCATCTAAATTCAACACTTGAATGACATAACAATCATTATGAAATGATGGGCAAATGACACACATAACAGATGACAGATGACAGATGACATATGACAGATAGCATATATAAGCAATAAAAAACAGATACTATGTTTATGCCAATTACATGATGCTACAATTTGTATATATATTGGAATTTGTATATGTGTTGGAGTATTCCGTCGAACTTACAAACATCCAGATAAATGCAGAAAATTATTTAGGTCCATAATATTCAATTGACAACGACATAAAGCGCTTATGAAATATGATCGAAGTCTAAGATACAAATAAATTATTGATTTAATCCATGCAAAAATTAAGTTCAATTGATGTGTCAAACTATAAATCATTCAATTGTAAAGAGAAGGTAATATATTAATTAGATAACGTATCGACAGGAAGTAAAATACTTCTCTCACTATAAAATCATCCAACGAACAAAGGTAGTCATTATCCACCACATTTATATTACTTTTAAGCTAATATTTAGTATAATAGTACATAAATGTAAAATATTATTACAAATCTCAGAGTTATAAGCGACATATTCTCTACTACTAGTAAAACTCAGACAATTGTTGTAGAATATTTTTGGATTTAAGCTACAATGAAACAACTGAATTTACAAATTTTGATGATCTGAACACTCTAAAAAATGGTGTGGATTTAACTACAATCAATGTACTTTTTTATAACGTTTTTTGTAGAGAATTCCGATCAAGCGAGTGAAAACAAGCTTTCGAAGTGTATTTTTTAAAATAACTCAAAAAAGCGCGTGAAATGACTTTATTATAGTTAATTTAGATGATAATGTTTAATTTTCAACATAAAATGTGTTATTTCACTACAAAAATGTTTAATTTCAAATTATTTTTTTGATCACACATTTTATGTGTGAATTAGCACTACACGATTGAAATATACCACATTTTACTGTTGGTATTTACCCATTTAATGTTGTATTCCACGCCATCTATTGAAAATATACACGTTTCGTTTTGTTTGCTGGAATTACGTCAAATTATGCGTGGAAATACACAAAAATAATGTAGTTTATAATTTATTAGTATTGCCATATCGTTTTTACAAAAACTTGAAACATTGAAATCAAAAATATATAAATGAATATGATTCAAATATATTATAATACTAGCTTTGTAACCCGTCATAAATGACGGAAGCAAAATAAATCCTAGTTTCTTTTTTTCTTTCATTATTTTCTTTGTTCCGAAATTACAGTACTTATGTTTATATCACTTTTTATTTATTTTTATTTATGTTTATATTGGCCTAACACTAATCTTTTTATATAACAGAAAAAGAAGTACCATACCAACAAATTTGTATAAAATGTTTGTATTTTTGTATGGTATACTCGTACTCACTTCCATTTAGTTATAATTCGTTAGTTGGGTTCCATTTAGTATAAATTATACCGTATTAGCGTTATTGAGTCCTCCGGGAGAGCAAATTTAAAAATGGAATCTTATTTTCATATAAATTTTGTCTTTTGTATAATGTATAGGGATCTTATTTTGCTATATGAATAAACTGTTATTATGGTATTGTGTTATTTTTAAAAAAATATTCAAAATTTTGTATCTAAATTGGTAAAATTTACAAAAAATACAAAAACATTTTCATCAATAATTTTCAATTTAAAAAAAAACAATGTTTTATTATCCGGCGTAGAAGTAGAGTTAATTATCCTACTCTACTTCTATCAAGTTCTATTGATTGAACAGTTAACCTGAACAGTGAAGTGAAATGTGAACACTTAACACTGAAAATAAAATAATATTTTTGGAATGGAGCATATAGAACATACAGAATACAGATACAGCAAATAATAAAAAAAAAACAAAAAAAAACAAAAAAAAAAAACAAAAATAATTTTTTTTGAGTGAAGTGAATTACGCACACAATAATGAGAAAAATAAAAGGTAGAAGCAATAAAGTAGTATAATGTATAATATTATACAATACAAATATGCTGATACACATGTGTATTATTATGTATAATTTTAAGTAATAAGAATAACCTTTGAGTGAATTATGTTTTTTTTTTGCGTTAAATGCTGTGTGCCTTTTGGTTATTATACCATATTAAACTATTGATTAAATTTCTATTAGTCCTTATTATTATAAATCAAAAAAATTGTTTGTTTTATTTATATTATTATTATTATTTATTATTTTTCCTTATTATTTGCGAAGAAGACTAACATTAAATTAAAAAAATATAGTTCATGCAATCAATTTTTCCTGCAAAGGTTCAGCATGGTAGACAGGAGTTAAAAAAAGCACCAAACCAATTTGTATATATTTGCATTTGTATACATATGCAATTTGTATATGTGTTGGAGCGTTCCGTCGAACTTACAAACATCCAGATAAATGCAGAATAATATATATATAATAATTTTTATAATAAATTCAGAAAAGTTTGTAAAATCTGTAAAAATCTTAAAGGACGTGGCATTTTTGGGAAGAAAACTAAAACTTTGATTATTGTCCAAAAATATGGTAATCAAATAAATCTGAAAATATGGCAAGGTTGTCCACTATACCGTACTTGATACTTTACGTTGAATAACCGTCAGCATTCATATTTCATAAGTCAGTAAAATTTCAAATGTGGTGTTAATTATATTATATGTAATATAATTGTTTGTGTGATACAAAAAAATATAATTATATTTAATAAAGTATAATTTTTCTATAAAATATTAAATTTAAAATCATTCTTTATAATTTAGAATTTAATAAAATTAGTAGTATCTAAATATAATAAAAAGCTTAATTGAGGTTGTATGTAATTTTTATTATAATTATTATACTTATATATAATTAAGATACTAAGTTTAAGAAATATGTAATTGAAATCATTTTTGAAATTATATTGAATTAAGTAATAACTTAGTGTTCATTTATAAAAAATTTATTATTTAATATATAATTTATAAAATAAATTATGTATAAATGTAATATTTGTGAGTTAGTTTTAAATAATTGTGTAAATTATTATTATTAAGCTGAAAAATATATATTATAATTAAAAAATTAATTTGTTTTCGAATTACACTTTTTTTGCAGAGAAATACAGCATCGTTGAAATAGTTGAAAATGGGATTGTAAATCACACTTCTTTTGTAGAGAAATCACACTTTTTTTGTTGAAAAACACACATTTTTGTTGAAAATCACTCAAAATGTGATAGTAAATTACACTTTTTTGTAGGGAAATTCACACGTTTAAGATAGTAAAATTTTTACACATTTTTAGTGTGAAAGTTAACAAAATTATAGTCTGTTGAATTTCACTACAATTAATGTAGGTGGTTAGGTTGCCTACATTAATTGTAGTAAAATTCAACAAAATTTTTTAGAGTGAAGATAATCAATCAAATAAAAAGAATTATGAGCCGCTTTACTAATGGATTGAGACATCAGTTATCAAGAGTTAAACACATCATCTTAGTCGTTTGGTAATACAAGTCACAAGTTTGCTAATAGTAGTAGATAGACTAAACAAAATAATTATTTATTTTAGTATAAATCTATAATATTGATGTGACGATTTTAGGACAGATCTATAGTTTCAAAAACTTTATTTTTAAATTTGAAAACATATTGTTATTACACTATGAAATAATGTTACTTTAAATACGAATATCCAAGAAAAAATTGGTTTAAAAATGAATATAGGATCGGCACAGGAAAAAGATGCAGTCAGGACCATAATTACTATCATCGCTCACAGAAATCCCAAGTCATATTAAATCAATAGAAACAGAAAAACGACTAGATATTTAAAATCAACAATTCTACTTCCATCAGTTCGTATCATTTATTCAGAGGCGTATCACACAAATGGCAAAATAATCATTTTATATATATTATATAAACAATTATTATATATACATAATGCAAATCACTTCATAAATTTGTTTGGAAAAAACTTGCAATTTATAAGATAAGAACCCCATGTGATTTTTCGTTTTTTTTGATTATTAAACTCATGCGGTTAATATGAAGCCATCATAACGGATTATAAAGTAGAAAAAAAATCCCGACCTACGTCTTTCATTTAATTGGTCATATAAAGCGTATATAACCAAACTAATTATTAGCTTAAGAGTGAAAAAAAACCATTCTTACACTTTTGTTTTTTTTTTAATCTCATTCAAATGTAAATTTTTGATAATTTTTAATGAGAACAAACAGCACAAGCATTATAAGCATAATATTGTTTATCCATAATATTTCATCTTTGCATCTGTCTTTTAAATTACCATAACCACTGCTTTAAATATCGTACAAAAACAAAAAAAAAACACTTTCAACCCTTACCTTAAAATCATCTAATCCTATTTTTATGCACTCTTAAAAAAACAAATGAAATCCCCTCATCTATTTTAAATTGAAATCTGTGATGAATTCATCACACACTCACCAAATCCTAATATCATATCGTAACTTGTATTCCTGTTACAAAAAAAAACAATGATTCCAGTTTGAGATGAATCCTTAGAATGTAATTTACGCACAATATTCAAATCAAATAAATTTAAGTAATAAAAAACTCAATAATACACAAGCATTGTGCAAGGACGATGTTGAATCAGATTTTCCAAAAAAATAAATAAATATGAAACCAGTTCAGGTCCTTATTAAAAACAACATTTTGTTTTTTTTTTATTTTTTTCATTTTTTTTAATTCAAAATAAAACTTTTATCACCCCTTAAAAAAAAAAAAAAAAACAGACTAGACCACTCGGAAAACTAGTCAAGAATTCAAGTTATGTGTGTTGTTGTTACTGCTGCTTGTGCTGCTGCAATATACAACAATAATTATGACATGACACCATATGTTATACGTTCAATTGTTGTTATTTCTATATCGTTGCAAAATAAACTGTATATAGTTGCTGCAGCTATCCTGTATATGATTTTAAAAATTTCAGGAAAAACAGAAATACAAAAACAATAGGTGTAATAGAAAATAAATTTTACGTTACATTATGGATGCAATTGTTTTACAATGTAACAAATTTTTCAAGGATATAAAAAAAAACAAGAAAAAATAATTAAAGGACTCTTTTTATAAACGGTAAAAAGGAACCCCTGTAATTTAAAAAAAAAAAACATGAAATTAAAATTACAGTATCAAATACGTAATATTTTAAATTGCAGGGAAAATTTATATGTATATAGAAATGCAGTTGGTTTGTTCTGAAGGGTTCTAGTTGATTTGACTTAACGTTTATTATGTTCAAAGATTATGAAAACTATTAACTACATATTTAGATTTTATAAGGTACTACCAAATAAAATAATGTTATCTGATGAAATGATAAACAAATACAATTCTAGTAGTGAACTTACCTTAAATTTTTTATCGTAGCTCATTTTCAGTAATTGATACTAAAGTAATATGTTATAAATATAAGTAATATATTATAATAGGTTAGCTTGCTCAACAATGGCTTGTTCAATATTTTCAAGTAAAACCAATTTAATTGTGCTTAACTCCCCCCACGATTCAATGCTCTCTAGTATCTAGTAAAACAACCTATTTTTACAGCATTTGGATGTCCGAAGGATTACCTGTACAGTGAACGGAATGTTTGAATGCCTTTTGAAAATACATAGTTAAGTTGAAATAGGTTTTAGATCACGTCAGGTTCACCAATTTATAATCATTTATTTAGTGTAAAATACCTTTGTTTTTGATAATTTAAAACAAAGTGAATTTAACTCTTTTTCTTATATCTAAGTACAGTGTAACAAACGGTGAAAATATTAAATACGAAAAATACAATACTAATAATTAGTGTTACCAACTTTGAGGGAAAATAATGTAGGATTGTTAATCTGCTACATATCTTTGATATTTCTAAACCATTGCAAAACGTGTTTTTCTCCCCCGTACATGTCATCATCCTCATCTCCAATCCAACTTGAGTCTTGTCCGTCTCTGGGTTATGTTTGCAATTTTCTTGATTTAAAAATCGTATGCTCAAATCGGCAAATCCTAGTAGAGAGCTGTAATCATCTTCCACGAAGCGGTCACAACGTTTTTATGGCTTTCCCACCAGTCGTCCACATTGACCTCTTCTCTTTAGGGCATGTTTTGAAATTTGGTTATTGCGCATTTTTTTTTACATTATCGGTCCAAAACATTTTTTTTCAAATTTACAATTAAAATGTTTTAACATGTTAAATATCTATAAATCTGCATCTTGGATTTGCATGAAAATCGCCATACTGATGCTGCATCTCTAATATTATTTTATAAATATTTCATAGCCAAAATTTGTAAGTTGAAATTAATCTATCGCTAAAAATTAGAACCGTTAAATGTTCGTCAATGTTGTTTTACTATGTGGAGGTCAAAGCCTTTATTCGTAGAAATTCGTAGATATAAAAAAAATTTAGTCTTTGCAAACGCATTCTCAATATTTCTTGGACATTTTTGTTTGTCACGCAGACTAAATAAAAATTCGCGCACCACAATCAAAAAAACGAAAACTATTGTATTTAGGACACATTTTGAGAAATATTAAGGAAAAAGTGTGTCAATTGATGCGATAAGCCATGACTGAAGGTATGTGAAATAGCAGCAAAAAGCACGTTGCGGAAATTGTTGTCCTACATTTTTTTCTCGGTCTTCTCATGTGTATATCTAGTAATTTACACGTTTTGTCAGGTTTCTTTCGACTATGTCCGATCCAGAAAATAAGTTGTAGCATATTCCGAGTGGGAAATAACTGGAAGAAACAGCATCTCTGAATTGGGTAACATTCAAAGATATGGTTAAAATCATTACACAATAACGGGTGCAATAACGGGTGCACTGCTCAAAGACATCCGAAGTTAGATCGCCGTAGAAAAACAATAATTCTTGCTCAGAAAAACTGATTTCGTTTTGATTGATTTTCTTGAAGCAATTTTTCCCTTCAAATATCCTACAGTCAACTGTAACCTATTCAAATCGTTTTTTATTTTTCTTTCTACACATAAAAATAATAAATGCACCCTCCAAAATTTTTAAGGTAAAATAAAAAAACTACTTTTGGTTTAGAATTTTTAATATAGTACATCAGAACAGAGCGAACGAATGCATATACGTATGTATATAACGGTGTTTTTATTTTATTAACGCTTTGATTGGGTTCTACAACAATTTGATTGATGGCTATAGGAAGTAACAATAATAGAAAAAGGATGTAAGTGAAATGATATATTTTATAGTTTTTAAAATGTGCAATGAGTGCGTTTAATTTTAACTTTTGTAAACTGCTTAAATGTTCATAGACCGCAGTTAATTTTTTGTGAAAACAAAAAAAAAACATGTTTCGTTTATATAATCTAAGATAACCCCGGAATTAAAAGACTAGTAAAATGTAAAAATAAAATTCAAACAGAAAAAAAAAGATAAATTTAGAAAAAGAGGTTGGAAGTTTTGAACTCTTCTGATTCCGTTTGATAAACGATGTAAATGTAATATTTTTAATGCATTACGCAAAGGCGGTTTCAAGAGATAAAATTATTTATTGCGTAAGCAATTTCCCCATTTTTTTTAAGGGATTTTTTTCATTACTAGTAAACAGTTATTTTAAAATTGATGTTCTCCAATATAGAGCTGGAACGATTCTTCAAATGACGCAAGTATGCACTAGTAATTTTATTGAAACCCAAAGCCCCACTGATGATCTTATGATATGTGTCCGCGAAAAGCTGTCTGGTAAAGCTGCTATCGTGGCTCTAAATACTGACAGACCGTAGAATAGCGGGCACAATAATATATGTTATTTGTCGATTCTTAATACGCCTTTGCCAGCTTGAACGTGCCTTTTATATGTGGACAGTCTTTTGGCTAGCTACGCCGTACTTAAAATCAGCATTATAAAGCTTTATAAAGACAATAGATGCAGTATGCTTTATTGGGGAAATCAATGTTACATTGAAATAAAATAAAGTTCTAATATATCCCATATAAAGTCTTCATTTGATTCTGGTTTGGGTGATGAAGAAAACACGATCGTATAACAAAATATATTAAATGAACCGAACCAAACGACCTTCATGATCTCAATATTTCACAATTTATTTATTCACGCATGCCAAAATTGATTTTGATTAACAAACTGAAGTCACTAATGAAATACGCAGTAGAACTAAGACTTTTAATAAAATGTAAACAAAGATAAACTAATGAGCGTTAGTAGAGTATGTTCAGCTCAGTGTAGTTTTATTGTTGTAAATAACAGTTTGGAAATTAATATTAAGAATCATATAGGTACGCACAGCTCTATAGATACTTTGTCAGAATAAATTTATTCCCAATAAGATACTGAGGTACCGAACACAAATTGAAGAAATCAGCAAAATGTAGAAACAGAAAATGTGAAATAGAGGAAGAATCTATTAAGCATTAAGCACCCGTAGCAGACTTCACCACTTGGGAACGGCATTTTCCGAACAATGGAAGCTATCCAGCATACCATTGAAGAATAACCTGAGTGTGATCACAAAATCAGGTATCCTTTAAGGACTCAGAGAATTAATAAACACGGGTTATCACTATAAGCCAATTGGCGGCTGCGATAATGTAGGGACTGAACCCCTCCCGAAATGCAAAATCTAATCTAATTTTAGCGTAGAAAATAGAACTGTATTGGTCACAAACTTTACAAACCTGCAGGAGACCTCCAAAGAGATCTCTATATATTTTTCTCTATTAAAATCGCCAATAAATAAAATTTTATAAACATCTCGGCAAACCGAAATAAATTTTAGTTAACAACGAACTAAGAAAAGTAAAACTAATTTATTATGCTTCAAATTAATTTAAAAATCGAATTTTTGGTTAAAAACAGTACTTTTGTCAATAGGACAGTACGAACAAAATTATTTACTTAAATGGGATGGACACTCCATACCTATGCCGGGTTCGATAATGAGGACTTCAAAATGTTGTAAGCTATTATCAAAAATTTAATTTTAGGTTTTTGTATTGAATAAAAGAAAAACTACTTCTACCAATCTTCTTCATCCGGCATCAGTTTGAAACTTGTTTATTTACATATTAAATATGTTGTGATTTGCATATAGCGGCTCAATTGTCCCTCCAATGTTTTATTTATTTGTCCGGTTAATATTTGTTTTGTGCTATTCCATCGCTAAAAATAGCTGAAAAATTTTTAGCATTCATCCAGGAGATGAAATGTCAATCCCAGATTTTTCTTATATTTCTCGTCCATTCAAACACATCACAAATATGTTTCACACATTAATTGTAACATAAAATGAAGAAAATGTTTGTTTTTTTTTTTAAGTTTGAATACAAATCGATACACAAATCGACCCATAAGTCATTATAAATTCTACCATCAATCCACGTGCATCAGCACTTCGTACTAAACATTTTAATTTTAATTCAAAAGACATGTTTTTTGGCCGGTTTCCATTTAATCATCATGTAACCGATGTAAAAACATTTAAAATGAATACGTTACACAACATTGCATTTAAACAAATTCATCAAGTATGATGAAAAAGCAAGATAATAAAATAAAATAAATTCTGAAAATAGAAAAATTCGCAAAAAAAGTTTCACTCGATTTGCTGTCTGGCCGCAATAAAAAAAAAAAATATTTCTTTTAATTTTTCTTTTAAATTTAATTTAATTTTAATAAATTCTTCCAAATTTCTTTTTAAACAATTTTTTTTCGTCTTAAACAGCGTACCATGCCACACGATTCTCTTATATGCCACTTATTAAGATCAAGAAGACTATTCAAAGCGAAACCGCATTAGTGCACCGCAGTGTGTGTGATGTACACTCTATATACCTACTCCATTCAAAGTAAATTTAGAATTTTGAAATTTCACTGATTATACTTGGAATAATAAGAAAAATTCTCATGATCTTAAATACAGTTTGCTGTTCTTTTGTAACTTATTTGATTGGTACGGAAATTGAGAAGAAACATAAGATTTCTTGTAAGTTTCTTATTTTTTTTGATGACTTCCTGTACAAATGCGAAATTTTCTTTCTTAATTATCAAAAGCAAATTATTACAAATTTTTTTTTGTCTAAAAATAAATTGGATAGATTGATGTTTTTTGTTTTTTTGTTTGTTAAATCGGATGTGAAGTAGAAATATGGATTTTTTTTTTCAAATTTCGTTTAAAAATTACAAAGTTGTAAACGGAAGTTATAAAGTGGATTATGAAAATTATATCAGACTATATGTCAATCACAAATTTATATAATTTGATAATAAAAATGCTTGCTCCGTTTATTTGTGAAGGGGGGGGGGGGACAAGTAGGCAAGTAGGTAGGTGAAAGTGACCATTCCAGCTGCTTCTGCAAAAACAATTAGGACTTAATTTTGTATTTTTCATGCCATAATTAGTGTAATCTATTTATTGTTGTTGGCTGTTTGTTCACTCGTCCAAAAAATAGAGACGATACTAGAGCCAGCCTGAGCGATAAGAGAGATTTTAGTTGAAAACTAAACTTCTTAACATTTGTAAAAACTTTTCGCAAACGTTGTTTTTTTTTTTTTATTTAAAACGGAGGTGGCCCTAATATGTCAGGGCCGGCATGTAGGCTTTTAGTCCTTTATGCCTTCCCCGCCCTCAACTTATTCGACCCTTTTGATAAAGATCAATAGGTTTGTGGGTTCTATCTTGCAGAAGTTTTTTGAGTTTATGTGGTGCGTTTCCAACAACCTGAGTCTCAGCCTTGAAAGAGCTAAACACTCTCCTACAACATGTGTAGAGGTTTCTTTCTCTTCCAGACACTATTTGCAGATTGGGTCGTCTCTTAGTGCTAGTCTATACATATGTGCTTATTCATGTGGTTATGACCAGTAAGAATGCCCACCATCTTCCTACAGTCTACTCTATTGAGAGTTAGCAGGAAGTTGGTTATTTTGGTGTTTGTTGTTGGTACGCTCCCAAAGAATGTTTGTTTCCCTCTTCAAGGTGTTTTATATCAATAGTTTGATATTACCAATAAACATACCAACTGCCGGTTCCGGGCGATAAATGTTTCCCGCCGATGATCTGGCTAGTTCGTCAGCCTTCTCATTTCCAGTCAACACTTAGTAATATTCATAAAAACTATTCATAAGTTATACAAATACTAAAATCAATGTAATAACCCCAACCTATAAAACCTTGTAACGTTTAAAAGAAAAAATGTAAAATAAATCCTCCATTATGAGTGGGATTGTCTTAGTCCAAAACTCTACATACACAGTTACTGTGTTTACTGAATAATTAATAGTTTTGGAAATTATTATGGTATATTTTCAATTTATAGCAGTGTTTTAAATATTTTCCCCGCGTAATTTGGTTCTTGATGGGCAGAGCATAAAAATTAAATAAAAGTCTTGTGAACGAAATCAAAATCGTTTAGGTTTTATTTACTTTGTCAAAAGCTTTATTTTAGTTTGAATAATTTAAGTGGTCTAATCTTTTTTTGTTTTCATCTGTTGGGCGAGACCGATATTTTTCAAATAAAAATCAGAACCCAATTAATTTAAAATTTCAAACATTGATTTTTTTTTATTCTTTTTTATTATTATTTATATTTGCAATCGGTCCTAATTAGGACAATAAACCAATAGATTTGACTATAGATAAATTACAGGACATGCGGGTATGATGATCCAAATTAAAATTTTAACATTTTAACATAAAAAAAAATAATCTTATATCTATCATTTCTACATTAAACAAATCTGAATTCTAAATCTTCTATGAAAGCCTTCTTGAGTCTTCGCTGACGTTGAACTGTGTGCAGCAAATTTTTGGCAAGAATGTGTGTATGTTTTTGCAGCCTGTGTTTGTAATCTATATTAAAAGTATTAGTCAAAGCTCATCTTAAGATCCATATGTCTAAATGGGCTTGATAATTGCTTTGTATATAGAAGCAACTTGTTTTGCAGTGTAAGCTGGGATTTTGGTACCATAAGCCAGTATTCGACTTTATGGTAAGTTGCTAATTTTTTGCTTCTATATGTTTTCGCTAAGTAAGATGTTGGTCTAAGTGTATACCGAGATATTTTGCTTCGTCGGCTTCTCGATTTAGACTCTCGATTTAGATTTGGTAATTACAAAGGATGGCCGTTTTCTTTACGGAAGGTGAATGTCACATGTATCGATTTGGCTGTATTTAATTAAATTTTCCATTTCTTGAGCCAATCTTCGAACATCTATTGTAGAATATATTTCGACTTCATAATAGCATTGTTCAATACCCAAAGAAAAATTGGCAAAAATCTTATACAACAATAACCATACCCTCTACAAAGCTTGTACTAGGAATCTTCTGATTGATAATTAAATGAAATAAATACTGCTTCAAATCGATTGGGTGATAGGTTATAATTATGAGTATCCAATCTTTATTGAAATTTTTTTGCAGAATGATTCAACATTATACTTCCGATTTGATTTCTGTTTTTCCAAGCTTTTTCTATAATTATAGAATTTTAATTTCATGAATAGTGTTTTTAATACATTTTTCATTTTTTCTTTAGCTACGAACGTTAATCTCTAGAATAGGATTTTCTACCGTTTTGCATTCAATTGAAAACATTACAAATTTATGTAAATTGTTTTTACATCAAAGGAAGTGATATGAAGAAATTATATTTCATCTTATCGCCTTTGATTGTGCCAATGCATTGCTTTTTATTAAAACAGACTTGAGAGAAATGATTAACAAATTAATCACAATATAAAATAGATGTGCTGATTTGAAAAATACCATTTGAAAGTTGAACAGTATGTAAGTATATATACACGTATGCCAGTATGGTGTGTAAGATGGAGGTAATTCTACAGAAAAAATGAAGTAATGTATAATCTTGTCTTGTCATTGTAACTCAACCGACTTTTATAGAACCTGTATAAGATGAGAAAGAGGATGAAACTGTACAGCATATTTTCTATATTTGCCGGTTTTAATCACCCTCAGAAAACAAGATTAGAAGCCTTATTTCTGAACTTACAGGGTGATATTAAAGTCATTAAACTTCAAAATCTCCACCTATTTATAAAAAAAGTCAAACTGCTTTAGTTGAGTAGGTTTATGTAGTAACGCTAACAAGTAGTTATGTGGTTGTGGTTACTCTAGCGAGTAAGGTTTAAGCGAGGAAAATTCCTGCGGTATCTTAATGAACCGCATTAGCCTAAGCGTGTTGGCAAATTTCCATTAGCCACTACTAACTACCTTCAGGGAGTTATGATCCGAATTATAAAAAATGTTAAAAAACTGCTTCTAATGTGACTGCTCAGTCACTGTTTAGATTAACAAAACGTTTCAAACTTGTCAGTATACTGATAATTCACTGTTGAATATTACCTGATCGAATCTATGATAATATTATGATCGTTGCAATATAGGTACTTGAAAATATCAAACATATCAATGGTGATTGTTCTGATTTGTTAAGAAGTATGGTGTTGTTTATGTAACTGTTATATATTTGATACCTTCTTCGTCTTCTTCTTTAATAAGACATTCAATGCCTGTTTTTTTCAATATACATATTATTTTATCCTCAATTTTTTTTTTTTTAAAGTATCGATACTTTTAGTTAATAGTATTTTAATTTGTGATATAGAAAAATTTTTTGACTCTGTATGGCACGACGGTTTGATCTACAAACTACATTGTCTGCAGTTTCCCCTATACTTAGTCAAAATAATTAAAAACTTTCTGTGTCAAAATCAATGACACTCACTCTTCAAAATTCCAGCAGGCGTTCCCCAAGGATCAATTTTATGTCCTATCCTGTACAATATTTTTATATCTGACATTATCATCCCAGATTTGTGTTACATTGGTTTGTTTGCCGATGATAACAGCCTGTATAGTACTGATGCAAATCCTGCAGTCATTATGCAAAATGTGGAAAGGGGGTTCAATATTCTCACCAATACTATTACAAATGGAAAATTAAAATCAACGCTTCTAAAACGGCCGCCCGCTTCTTCTCAAGGAAAAGAAGACCATATAATTTGCCAAGCAGAAACCTTAACCTTACATTTAATGATTTAATGATTACATAGAGCAAAACTTAAAGTAAATTTAATAAATTTAACAAGGAGATAAAACTTTAAATAATATCAAATACAAATTAAATAATGTCCATAAGTTTAGCTCAACTCAGTATAAGTTTAAAAGCCAATTTCAAACATTTTAACCGTAAATGCAATATTTTTTTACTGGTTGAGATTTTCATTTGCTAGGTGATGTTTCGTTTTTATACAAATTTTCCGGTATTGTTGTGGTTACACTAATTGGAGACATTTCGGGTAAAGATATTGGGGTGGATACTGATGTTTGCTGAACTTGAGGGAATGATGAATATGTTAGGACAAAAGGTGGTATTTAATAACTTAGTTTAGCTTGTGGCGAAACATAGTGTTGACTTTGTGGTTGATCAAAAAAATTCCGAGGGTCACCTCCAACAGGGTAATTATGGAAATTATTTCGATTATATATATTGTTGCTAGGTGGAATAGAAAAATGTTGAATATTTGGTATTTGATTACTATATCCAGGAATCGTAGTTGGTGGTGGTATATCAGAAGATTGCGCCTGCAATTGTATTGTTGTTTTGTTTTTGTTTTGTAGAAACAAAAATTGAGTGACTTATGGTAGAAACAGTATTTGGTGAAGTTAGTTATTGTTGTTGATAAGCAGCAGAAAGTAAAACTTTGTCAGAAATAGAGGTTGATTGGTGTCCAACATTTGATTTATTATCGGAAGATAAATTTGTTAAAGATGGCGTTGCAACATTCTGTTGATTCAAATTTTTAATGTTATTTAAATTTTTTTCGATAAACTCTTGATATTGATTTGCCCATTTATTACTACCCCTACCAGTCGACCTTCTGCAATCCAGTTTCTTCTTGCTTTGACATCGGTTAATTATCGTCGGTATTACCTCATTTTTAACTAACTAAATTACTATTACATTTGACATCATAAATGAAGAGATTGATATTAATCTAGGAGAGTGTGGATTTTATAATCCATCAATTTATTTTTTATTGTTTAGTTTTAAGTTGAAATCTGCAATGGTTATTTCCAATAGATTATAAGAAATAAATAAATAAATAATAACATCGGTATTGTGATTGGTATAGGCTAACTTTTTTACTGCACCATTCAAGTTAAATATAAGTCTTTAAAATTGACTAACAAATGTTGGCTTTAAAACATATTTGAAACAGAGTAGGTATGGTCTCCCGCTACGATGCGATAACACAACAAAATTTACGATATAAAAATAATCAAATAAAATTCTTTTCTCAATTCTCATCAATTCAAGTTCATTTAAGTCACGTCGTAATATCATCAGTATTATTCGATTAAAATCTTAATTTATTAATTTTTAACTTCACCATTTTTATTCATTCATTATTCCACAATTGCTATATACAATTTTATCATATTGATTTCATCATTCAAAAATTCCCACGATTGTACAAATTAAAAATAATTTTCAATATTGATTGATAATCATCGCATATCCCCACAAAATAAACACCAAATTTTTCAAATCGAATCTATTCCAATCTTCATTTCAAAATTGAATATATGCTCCATATATATACACAATTTTTTCAGATCACAAAATCGATTTTTAAATCTAATAATATTCAATTCCAATCAAAATGATTCCCAAAGTTTCAATTATTGATTTCATTAAAAGCTAAAAAAAAAAAATAATAATAATAAAAGAAAAACTCCCTTACAATTCTCTTAATGAAGCTGTAATTAAGTAAAAAATAATCATCTGTAAAAAATCGATTTTTGTTCACCACATCATATATCGAAATGAATCGTTTTTGATATTATTCGAATAATTTTATTTTAATATCAATTTATAAATTGCATGTCTCTAAACCAGTGTGAAGCAAAAATAAACCCCTGCAGAGTTAACACAAATTTAAAAATACAAAATTATTATTATTTTTTTTTGTTGAAATTAAATTTTTACTTGTGAATTATTTTTTTATGATATCTATCAAAATGAACTGAATTAAAAAAAATAAAAAAAAATCAAAATTGAATAATAATCAAATATAATAGGTATGTACTACATAACTTCGTATAATATCTTTGCTCAAATTATTATGAAACAATTATAATTTGATCTAATGTTGAACTCCATTCACGTACCGTACATTGTATGCACATTGTAAATGTGGTAAATTAACGAAAAAATAAAAGTGTAAACAAATAAAATTAATTAAGTTAACGTTTTGTAAACGTAATCAATATTGGTTGCCGATTAAAAAATAGTAATCAAAATAGAAATAAATAAACAAAATAAATAAAAATAAACAAACAAGACATGTGTCGCTTCAAAGTAAAAATATATACATATTACATATATATAATATATATATATAATTTTTCGATTAATAACTGAAACTTAATAAGTATATTAAGTTTATGATGATAACGGGCCGATTCGTTCAATAGATAACGGTACATTTAGTGATGCAGGGGATCATTATGGATTCATATGTAACCTAATATTGTAGCACTGACGGATTATTGTGACTATATCTCATTTTTGTAAACTGACGAAATAGCTAAGCTAAATCAAGAAGGTGGGTAAATTAATAACAAACAAAAATAGGAAGAGAAATGACAGTAGCAGAGCTCAAAACGCACTGACAACAATAAAAAATAAAGGGTATGTATATTTTTTGATTGAACAGCGTATTGATGAGTACACTTGACTGCATTAAAAAGTACCCGTTCCCATTTGAAAATCTCGATTTCGCCCAGTTTCGGCGTTTTTTGGTCTTAAAAAAGCGGTTTGCGGTCCTTTTCGGAAGTTGAAAATACCACCAATCGATAGAGCACCCTCGATATAGTTAACAAACTTTTTTTTTAATTTTAAAACAACGGCTCCTTCCCCTTTGAAAAAGCTGATACGCATGCTCTGTAACACCCGGTATATTTATCAACACACATACTGCTACAGTGCATCAAGCTAAATAAATAATTCCCCAACCACTACCTCTCAGATCAGGCTTGCTCCTTGTATTTACAGTTAAGATATTTCAAAAGCAAATTCAATTTCTTCAGCGTACCCTAGTACATCAGACAGATCTGAAAATTATACTGCCGAACTGTTTACCGCTGCTCGTCACACTATACGTTCCCGTACTATATTAAAGAAGTTTAAATTCTTTGTACATACACTTTCGCCAAATTGAAGATTAACGAATTCTTAGAAATAACTATACATTTCTAGAGCTACATTTGTTTTGTAAATCTAAAAGGATGAATCTGTAAGACTGAGACTGATTCTTCTTATTTTGTAACTCAGTAAAAGTGTCGGTTTCAAAGAATTCAAATTTTTAAGTAGAATTTTAGTTTTGCATTTTGATGGCGTGTAGAAGTGAATGAAAAAACAAATTTAAATTCAGTAAGCCAAAGATTATACAAATAGTTACTATGTAAGACTCCCCATCGATCTTTAGTTATGGATCTGCAAGTGTTTTCAAATTCAAATTTAACATTTTTTCGATTTTACTAGTTTTCACTATACGAAGCTCTATATATGTATACGTTAACGACAATTAGCCTAAGTTCATTATGCAAACGAAAACTTGGTCTAACGCCAAATAATAAAACCGCTATTTTACAAAAAAGAACAATTTTAAAAAAGCTTTTTGTCATCTTTAACAAAATTACACTCAACAAAGTAATGCCACAAGGCAGGTAAACTCTGATTGACATGAGATTATGTTCTGTAACACTTCTCGGGAGTGAAAACGTTCCGGAAGTTGATAAAGAGACAACTAGCAAAATATTAAAGAAAACTTAGGACAATAATGCGTATATTAACAGTTAATTTTACTTGCTTAGAATATAGTACAACCAAGTATACTGCTATCTGTCGAATCTGACATGGTGCTGACTCCCGGGAACACAACAAGTATAATATCTGTAATTTCCCGTATTTGGTCAGAACCAGACTCATGTGGTTTGGATATGGTATATGTTTGACAACCTGCTTGAGAACACCTCAAAAATTTCTCTTCCGGATATGTCAATGGATTTGCCACAGCTATAAATTATTTCCAACTTCTGAATTGAATTTTTCGAATCTTTCCAAACTAAAATAACAATAGTTTATAATAATGGTGACCTTTATGGATTATTCAAATCTTAAAATCTAAAAAGTTGGAATGTCTAGTGCACTGATTGTTCTTTGCTCGTGCATTTTCTCCCTTACATAATTGTTACCAATTTGTTTAACCTCCTGTTTTTTTTTAATGTTTTGTAGATCTTCCGCCAAAGAGTTTTAGGGTGTTGGATCAGTCTGTTTGCACATCTATTTCCACATTTTTCTACTTCTGCTGTCACCATGGGTATATTCAACTTTTTATGTAGATTAATATTTATAAGGTATCAAAGGGCATGGGTTATGGTACGTACAATTTTTGATTGCATCCTTTGAATTGTTTCGATGTTATTTTTAGAAGCAGTTGTATCCATAACTGACATCCATAGGACCAGATTGGTTTCAGAATGGTTTTATGTAACAACACTTTGTGTTTCAGATCTACTGTAGAAGTTTTCCCAATAAATGGTGTTCGTCTTGAGTTTTTGTTACTTTTTTTTTGTGGTGATGTGCTTCTTCCAAGTTAGCTTTTCGTTCAGCTGTACTTACAGGTATTTAACTTCGTTAGCTTGCGGAATTGTTATCCCATTTATATCAACTGATGAGCATAATTTTGTCTTTAACGAGAAAATTACATGTACACTTTTCCTCTCATTGACCTTCATTTTTCACTTATAGAACGAGCCATTGTTACTGCTGCAAATGTTCTTCCAGATTTGTGAATGCTGTATGTGAATTTGGATGGCAGCTTAAAATTGTAGTATCGTCTGCGAAGGTGGATGTTTTGGAAGTATTGACTTTATGTTCTTCTGTTACATAGGATTTAAGTCTAACTCTGAAGCGTCCATTGGCTATATAAGAATTTAGTAGTATTGCATTTTATGGATTAATCCAGCGTGCTACAATTTGTCAAATGTTTGGCTTATATACAAAAACAGTGCTGTAAACAGAACTTTCTGTTTTCAAATCGTTGTTTTATTTGGGCAGCTATTCTATGTACCTGTTCGATCGCGCTATCTATGTTTAGGTTAAAAACCAAATTGGTGCAGGGTGTCGTTTTTCATTTGTGGCATTATTTTATGTACTATGATTTTCTCAAATACTTTTGAAATCATAGGCAATAGACTGATGAGTCCAAGCTGGAAATGTGCTCGGGAAACGCGTAATGGTCCAGTTTGTATATTAGGGGAACGCTATCAGTGATGATCTCGAGGCGGATTACTGTTGTTTCATGTTAAACTAACTGTTGTTACATGTCACTCAACTGCCTGATAAACAAATATTTAGTATAAAAGTAAGATAATCGAATGGCTTTAATTTTAACGATATTCATACATTTATATAAAAGTAGAATAATTATGATTTTTCATGATTGCGCAGCAAAAACTATTTCTTTTTTTAAATTGGCGATGCCTTATTATAACCCATACATATATTTATAACACATAAAACAAAACTGAAGACATAATTATTTTAGGACATTCTAAATATCAGCATATTAGCAAAAAACAAAAACCTCTAAGAACCAACCGTCTTTTGTAAATATAAAATTTTTAATTAACTGCAAACTGTTTTAATACCATATTTTATGACCTTAAACCTTATTAAAAAAGAAATCAATATTTATTTCAAGACACATTTCAAACAAACATTTGATAAATCTTTCTCATGATCTTTAAATATAAAATGTCTCAATAATGCAAAATTTCTTTTCATATTTATTTTCATTCGACTTTACTAACAAAAATAATAAACAAAAAATAAACTCCACATAAAAAAACAAAAAATTCCACTATCATAATTTTTTAACTTTATAACTACAACACATACACACACACACATATACAGAGCATATACATAACAAACCTTAAGTAATTATCTTAAAATCGATTTGTATTTATAAATGTACATAAGTTACACAATAATCAACTCTATGGACTCTGAACCTCTTTAGGGCAATGTTGCTCCAATTTTAGATTTGCTTATTTACTTTTTTCTTAAAATTTCATTCACCAGATAATTATTTTCTGTTGCAGTTGTTTTTATTTGGAAAAATAACAAAAAAAAAAAAAAAAAATACACAAAAATTTCGAGATCACTTGAAATCATTGAATTTTATTAAAATGGGTTTGAATGAAATCATAAATCAGAGTAAAACTGTGCAAGTGATTTTAAAATTTGAAATGTGAAAAGGAAAAGACAATAAAAAAACAAAATTTTGAGAAGACTTGAAAGATTCACATAATAATCGATCAAAAAAAATAACCAAACCATCAATGAGTGAAACACCTTAATATTATTGTGACAACCCAACTAACAATGAGAATTAATTGGAGCAGTTCCACATAAAAAAAAATTGTTTTTTGTTTTTTATTTTATTTCATTGGACGATACAAAAAATTTAAAACTCAATAACTACTGAAGAATAAATTTTTTCCTCCTTTTGTTTTCTTAGCAATTAAGAAAAGATTGACAGTCAGGGAGATCTTAATCTTAACCAAAACAAAAACAAGTAAAAGTTTTTCTATATATATGCATTCGATACCTAATTATATGTGTAGTCTATATTGTTACTCAGGGGTTGGTAAACAAATATGACTGAATATAATTTTGAGTAAATTTTGTAAACACTATCAACTGGATGGTCAACCCTTCTTCCCTCACAAAATTTCCTTAAAATGATTAATCTCCTTATGTCTAATTGTGATTTTTTAATTAAAAGTTGGCCTTTAGCCATTGTCTCGATCAATGGAATCGAGTTTAACACTTCTAAAACTCAGACTTGTACAATCTTCCAAAAAATTTCCATTTTTGATGCTACTCTTTTGTTTCAGGAAGATAACCTTCAGCGGTTTGAAAGCTTAAGCATGTAAGAATGCACCTTAATCGAAAAATAATCTGGAATGATCATATATTTGATGTTGCAAAAAACGCAGCCAATTGTTTAGGCTTTCTTAGCCGCTGCAAGGCTTACTTCTCCCCCTGTGACCTCTTGAAAATCTATAAAGCCTTCATACGACCCAAAATGGAGTACAATTCGCCTATAGTATTGTGTTAAAACATTTGGATAAAGTCCAAAAATGGGCTATTCGTCTTATTAATAACCCATCATGACAGCCCATCTCACTCATCTTGGACGTCGTCGTATAGTTTGAGCTCTCTCACTTTTTTATAGATATCTCGTAGGCATCGGCACATCCTCAGTGGAAACCAAATCTATATTACCTCCACTTAAGCGTTTCCCCCGCGAAACACGAAGGACAGCATGTGCTCATCCCTACACCATTGAAATCCCTAGATGGCAAAAGACAAGTTATGGAAATTCGTTTATAACTTCAACATCCCGAACGTGGAACCAAATTCCATTTTATGTGTTCCCAAAACATGACAAATTCTATATTTATGACCTAAATAAATTCAAGACGAACATTAACACCTTCGTTCGTAATTGTCCTCCTTCCCTTTTACCATCCTTCTTTCCGAATTTTCCTTTCCCACCCTAGCCAAACGTACCAACCGGTATATAGGTCCCCACCTATTGCTTTGGCTATGCATAAAAAAAAAAAAAAAAATTACCTATTTTGAGAGTATCAAATATACATATATTTAAAATATCCTATCTCTCAGGGTCTGATAACATACTTAATTGCGTTTGATAAGATGTTTCGATTTTTCCAATAAATCGAATTGGAAAAAATGGATTAACACACTCTGAGAATGTTAAATGCAAACTAAAATTTGAGTTGAAAATGTATAAAAATCAAAGAAAGCTAGTAGAATCTTATAAATGCACCAACATATGACTTTTTCAATCTAGTACTCGAACGTATAGTGTGACGAGCTGGATTAAACGCGGCCGGCACTATACTTTTCTAATTTCGCCAACTTCTGGGGTTAGCTAACGAAATTGACATTACCGCCAGATGACAACGGGCGGTCGTCGAGGTTCACCCAGGTTTACCCAGATTGAAGAGAAACAAAAAAGAAGGAAAAAACAAAATATATGCGGTTGACAAACAAAAAGGCATCTCCTATATCATATTGATTAAAATACCACAACGAATGTTAATCCCATAAAATACATCAAAATGAATGGTATGGCGAAGAGTAACCCTTGCTTCAATTTATGAAACCATTTCGTGTCAAAGCTTCTATAACGAAGCAACAAAGTTCAAATCTACAAAAAGCTTATGCTACCGGTTCTGCTCTTAGAATCAAGGACAGTTCACAAGGCAAGTAAAAATACACTTGGTATCGTTGAGAAGTAAATTCTTCGACAGATATATAATCCTGAAAACGATAATGGGGTCTGGTAGAGAAGATATAATGCCAAACAAAACTAAATTAGGTACAAAAATGTTTGGTAGACAACCTAAATATTATTTATTTGGTTAACTCTAGTAAGTAGAAGTTATCCTAATCTACTCTAAGTAGTAGTCATGATTAATCAGTATGTTTCTACGATTGAATTTTTTAGCAAACAAGTTACATTTCAAAATTATTTATTACTACTATTCGAATTGATAATTTTCTTGCTCTAAAGATTGTGTAATTAGTTTTCGTTTTTCATTGTTTCAGTTTGCATATAACAACATCCAATCCAACATGAAGAAACGCTAATCAAAGAAGTGAATAAGTATAATAATCTGGACAACATTGTATCATAGACGAAGGTGCCGATTTGGATATTGAAGCCCAAAGCATCCACCATCAGCATTTGCAGCATTATTAGCATTTGCACCATCAGCAAAGCCCGTACTGCTTTCGGGATTGTCTCAAAAATATAAACGCCAAGCAATATATCTCAGTGCACTAAAATAAGGATTAAATATAAAAATAAAAAAAATAAAAATTCAGTCAACAACAGCCGAAAACTTCAAGCGTATATCAATGGATGCCTCGGACGCATCCTAAATATTTCTTGGCCGAAAACTGTTTCCAACAGAAAACTGTGATGAAAACAAATCAAAAGAAAATAGAAATCCGATAGAGGAAAAGGCGTTGGTGAAAACCTGGCAACAATACCGCAGAACAATATTTCGAATGGCATCTTCATAGTCGACCGGGAAAAACATGAAGAACAATAGTTTTAGCTGAAGCAAGTACGCAACAAAAACAATGGCCATAATTGAAGAAATTAGCCGCACGTAGAAGACGATGAAAGGATTTTTATTTTTGACCTATGCCGGCAATATAGTTGGTATTGAAGGGGCGATATTAACTATGGAAAAATGTAGATTACTCCATCAAAACTTTTTTCATTTATGTTTTTTTCTGTTGTTTTATCAAATTAGGATTAGTTCCTGACAATAGCAGTAGTTTTCGACATTTAATGAGTAAAAAGGCAGTAATTTGATAAATAAATACCCGAAATACTGAAGATATTGTAGTGTAAAATTACAGTACTTAGCACGAAAAGGTTATTCTACCTAAGTTACTGTCAAGAACATAAAAAAAATGGAATTTAACCAATTAGTGTTTTCTGGGACTGGGAATCTCTAAGCTCAAACTTGACAGACACATTTTTTCCTAACCACGCATAAATCTTCTACACCACCACCCCCCGTGCATATATCCTTCATTCTATTTTACCACACTGTGGCTGATTACCCAATCGTTCACAAAGCTTAGACGAGGGTAGAACAAACTAAATAAAGCAGGTTTCGTCATATTGACTGGAAGATCGGCATATCTCACTAAAATCCCTCAGTAATAACAAATAACAAATATATCAAACAAAATTGATTTCGGTTACTATATTCTACTAACAAATCCATAGGTTGTTGTACTCTGATTTCTCTGATCTGTTACGTAAAATGTAAGTAAAAGGAGAAAAGAACCCAAAAATAATTATTTTTCTTTTTCAATTTTTTTTGTTGTTGTTTTTCTTTTATTTTATTTTTTTTATTGTTGTTGTTGAAAACTCATTATGACATGCTCATATTATAAAGTTGCATGTGAGATAATCAATTTCGATATTAATAATATTAAATCGATTTATTTATAATGAATGCTTCCGGTCGGTTTGGTTTATAGGTTGAAAAAGAATAAAAAAAATACTGCTCCACTTTGGCGGTCTTTGATTTTTGTTTAGTTTTCCTTCTTTTAAGTGTTATTAATCCCCCCCCAGTATATTTTTGTTTATTCTGTTCTTATCCCAAGATAATCTGAGAAAAATTTTTTATCGGACTTAAGAATATGAGATTATATCAAAAAAAAAAAAATTCATATCATACCCAGATCGGACCATCAATCATAACCGATCAATAACTACTATTTCCATGTAGGTATTCGATTGAATGTTTGATTAAATTTCTATCAAATAAAATGGGAGCAGAAAACCGTGACTAGACAAATTTTAATTTAATTGTAATTATTGGAAATAAGATTTGGTAATACCTTTCTTCTTTTCAAAAAAAATTTTTCTGATGAACTTTTTTTAAAGTTGATTTTTATTTGTAAAATTTTTTTCTAAACAAACTTGTAATAAGCACGTAATTATTATCATCAGGTATGAAGTTTCAACATTTTTTTTTTTTATTGTATTTTTAAGAGGTAATAATGAAGTGTATAGTAAAAAATAAATCGTGAAAGAAACTTAATTCAATTTAATTTAATCAATCTACATAATAACTCAATATTTCTTCTTCCTATTTTTTTTTTAGATTTATTTCTCTTCTGTAGTGACTTTCTGATGATGTGATAGGTGAAGATTAATTTACTTATGCGGATGACCAGAACTTATGACATTCTTTTGGCAGTCTTCCAATTTGTCTCCTTCTCGCTGCTCTGTAAGCCATAACTACTTTTAATTGTCGGTTGAAGCTCTCTCTGGAAACATGATCCCCTTCAGTTATGACATCTCGTTGAACTGAAAGAAATATATGTGATTACTGATTACATACTCTCTTAGTGACATAAAGGCTTAACGAAAACATTAGAGAAATCGTATTTCTAGAGTATGTAGTCACATATTTGTCTCAGTTCTATTACCTTTCCTAACTGTGCGAATTTACTTATTCTGAAGGGAACCGATCCGAGTCTCGCCGTATACGCCGTAATATGAGGTGTACAATTTTTTTTTAAAATTATAGTCTTTCTACAGCCATGCATATTTATTTCTTCATATTACATACCGCAAATATTGGATATAAGAAACATGTAGTCCTTGACTTGATTCGAACAACCTTAGCATTGCTTTCCAAGCTGTTAGTAATGGGTTTTCTAATAAGAATGATATGATTTCTTTTTAAAAAAATACACACTAATTGTTAAGTAAATTGAAATGTTTTTTATTTAATGCGAAGTACAATCGATACAATTCAGTTCTGAATAAAATGTCATTCAAATGGTCTCCACGACTGCTTCTGCAGGAAAGAATTCGATGAACCCAATTTTCGAGCACTTTTTCCACTAAATCCAGTCGTATGTCATGAATAGGACGTTCAATATTGACTTGTAAAGCTTGAAGAGAGTCTGGTTTATTGCTAAAGACCAATGACTTCAAGTAATCCCACAAGAAATAGTCTAATGGTGTTAAATTACAATAACTTCTTGGAGGCCATTCAATATCACAATTTCTTGAAATAATCGAATCTCCAAACTTTTCGCGCAATAATTCAATTGTTGCACGTAGCTCCGTCTTGTTAGAACCAAATGTTGTCAAGATCAACTTCTTCCAATTTCGGGCATAAAAAGTTGGTTATCATCGATCTATACCGCTCTCCATTTGTCACTCACAGTAACGGTGTTACCAGCTTCATTTCGAAAGAAGTACGGACCGATGATTCCACCATACAAAAAACCACACCAAACTGTCAATTTAGATGAATGTACTGGTTTTTCATGAATAATTTGTGGATTTTCTTCGCACCAGAATTGACAGTTTTGTTTATTTACCGCACCACTCTGATGAAAGTGAGCCTCTTCGAAGAACTTCAAGGCAAAATCAGCAAATTCACGACGTTTGTAATGAAATTGTAAACATTGCTGAATTCAATGAAAAAAAATGACAGATCACGACATATTACAAATGGCCGAAACGTCACTTCAAAATCATTTAATCCCTATTGGAAAACCCTAATATATATCTAAATAATTAAAGCTCATCACTTTCTTTTTTCATTCCTTATCAATTGAAATTTTTTAATTTGTTGGCGAATACACGTTTCAGGTTTTTTTGAGATTTTTCTTAAACTTGATTTATGGCTTTTCTCTGGCTGGTTATGACGAATTTCCTATCAGAACTGTGGTGGCACCTGCACCCGTATAAAATTCAGTTACCACACGAGCTAAATCCTAAAAACGCGGGCTAATTTGATGAGGCACATTTACACTTCTGTGGAAATGATGTGGACAAGTAAACTCTCTCTACATTTAATTTTTGATAGTTTTTCTTAATAATATAATCGGTAAATTTAAGCTAGAATAGACTTAGGCTACGTTTTTATATCAAATGCCTAAAACTATACAACAACATACTTAAAACTGAATACCTAAATACCATAAAACTGAAACAAACAGTAAAACTTGTAGCTAGAAACTTTATCTAAAAGAAATAGTCCACTTATGCCCAAATTTACATATGTGGTCCAGTTTCTGATCGTCACCACTTGATTGCCAAAATTAATGACGATCTCGACGCCGTAGCTTTCTGAGCTCTAAGCAATGGGCTATGATTAAGTCCGTCCAAATCCGAGGCTTTGGTTGTTTATGTTCAAAATATCGACACAACAAATCTTCCGAATGTTAAATTTAATAATTCTATAGTGAAATTCGTAGATAGTGCTAAAAATTTAGTTGTGTTGTGTTAAATAAAACTCTTACGTGGAATGATCACATTAATGCTATTTCTAAAAATATTTTTTTTAAAACTACGTAAGCTCTGGAAATTTCTTATTATATTAGTGAATGGTTGTAAAAGAAACTGGTTCTGTCTTTAATCTTTCCACATTTCACTTATTGTGATGTAATTTATTCTGGAATGAGTGCAGGTGAGTTTTCCAGACTAAAAGTAATTTTTAATGCTTGTACACGCTTTGTCACAAACCGGCGTAAATTAAACTATCTGAAATATAACATATACATGCTTTATCAGAAAAATTATATCGAAAAATACGCCAGAATATCTCTATGAGAAAATAACCCTTGGTAGATTTACTAAGAAGTTCAAACTTAATTATTTCAAGGCACACAGGAAGAATAAGAAATCAATCCTTTTTTGTAAGGGCAGTGGCGCTATGGAATTTTTTGCCGAACGTTCTCAGGTGTGAGTTATGTAGTTCTAAATTTTAAGCGCTTTATTGGGTGTACTTTAAAAAAAAGTTGTAGCCATTATTAACTTTATTAACTATTATTTTATTATTTGAAATAATGTTTGTTATGTCTGTTATGTTTAGGAGAAGTTTTTGTAAGGAGAAGAAGTTTTGCATTCAAAAATTTTTATATACATTTTAAATTTTCATTTTTTTTGTATCATTATTATTTTTTATTCTTTTTCTATTTGTCTGTTTCTTTACTGTTAACTTCCATAGATTACGTTAGTTTAAGTACAATGAATATACATTCTTTTTTATCATATACTCTTGTAGAGACTTACCGTCTCATGTATATGTACATATCGATACCTTTTCGGAAGAGTATACTAAGCGACAACATTTTCAAAATTAATTTTTTACATTATTCTTAAAGCTTAAACCAAATCCCACAGTTTCGCCTAATCTCCATTATTCTATTTAAATAACAAAAAAAGTTATAAGCAAAATAAATTTATACTAAGCGACATTTTAATACATTATTAATATTTATAGTAACAAAAATGTACTAAGCGACAAACAAAAAAAAAACAAAAAAAAAAATCTGTCGCTTAGTACACTTTTATGCAACACATGTCGCTTAGTATATTTCAATTTGTCGCTTAGTACATAGAAGATTAAAAGTTTCATACAATTTTTGGCGCTTAGCATGTATTTTTTTGGTGAGAAATTAAATGATTTTAGTTTTTACGTCTTGCAGAAACTTCTGGGTTGCAGAAGACTTAACCTTTATTCAGCTGGCATTCCAAAACCCTTACTTCAACTGGAAAGGTACTATGATTTTTACTATTTTTGTTATTATTATTGTGATTATTTTTGTATTTGTTCTACTTTTACTCTGAAATTTAGTTTTATTACTTGTGGGAATCTACCCTCTAAAATATTTTTTCGGAAGTAACGCTATTTTAGGAAAAAGAAGGTCTGTTAAGCATTTCTGTTTTTGATGAAGTATTAAGTATAAAGTTAGGATTTGAAACAGCAAAAGTGCATCTAATTCAAAAAATATTATAAAAAATAAAAAAAGAAACATTGTTCTAGAAAGGTTTTCGATTATGCTATAAAGTTCTGTTACCAGATGGATAACTTTGAAATTTTATCTGCCGCTCAGATAGCAAGGAAAGTCAATTATATAGTTTGTGGTAAAATCCCAAAACACGCAAAAAATGTTTATTAACTAGTATTTTTTTCATCAAAAAAACTGTTTTTTTAAGTTTTTATATTTTATTGTAAATATTATTTAATTTCTTCAAATTTAAGTAAAAGTGTTCAAAATACATTAAATTATAAAAAAAGTGGCGGTTTTTTTATAAATTTTAAAGGGAAAAAAGTCCAAGTTTGCAGACCGTATTTGCTTAAAACCTTAAATATTTCCAGTCAAGTTGTAGCTTATGCTCTTGAAAAATCATCTTGCTTAAATACAATATCGAAGGATAATATAGGTTCAGCTACTCCTGCAAATGTTACTTCTCAAGAATTGACAGCATCAGTTCATAGTTTTATAAACAACTTGCCGAAAGTCCCCTCACATTATTGTCAATCTAAAACAAATCGCTCTTACCTTCCATCAGACTACCACAGCATTTCCAACATATACAGAGTGTATAAAGAAAAGGAGAAAGAAGAATATAAGAAATATGTTTCAGAAAACATTTTTCGGCGAATATTTGAAACTTATAATATCAGTATACATGCTCCCAAAAAGGAAAGGAAAAGGAAGGACAAAATGCATTTTGTGAAGCCAACAAAAATTGCGAAAAAGATAAGCAACAAAATGAAAAATATTTACAACATATGCAAGATAAGAAGGACAGTCTACAATTATTCAAAGATGACCAGGAAAGATCGAAGACTTTTACTTCATTTTTGTGTGTAAGTTTTGATATGCAAAAGGTACTGAATGTTCCACATACACAAAGCATGCTGTTTTATTATACCAGAAAATATTCTTTTTATAATGAAAATGTTTATGAAAGCGGAAGAGAAATAGACGATATGCGAGGAGTAAACGAAATTTGCTCAATACTATATAGATATTTGAGTATTGTTGATGAAACAGGAAATATTACAAATATTTCTCTTTGTTGTGATAGTATTGGCCAAAATAAAAATCGCCAAATGTTAGTAATGATTTTCTTGTTTTTGAAGACTCAAACGAAAAATATTAACTATTTAACTATAAAATATTAAAATTGAATTAACATTTTTGCTTGTTGGTTGACTCCGTGCATGCAAATATTGAAAGGTTTATGAAAAAAAGAACAATTTGGAAGCCGTCAGAATGGATCACTTTGATTGGTAATTCAAAAACAAATCCCAAATCATATGAGGTGATTCCATTAACCTTTAAAGATTTTCGAGATTGAAAAACTGAAACCTTAAAATATTTTCCAAAGCAAATTAAAAATAATAAGGAAGGATGCAATTTCAAAATTTCGGAAGCTAATATTTTTATGTTTTCTAAAGAATCTTGTGATATAAAATATTCAAAGTTTTAATCCGCCAAATGTCAGCCAACTTATTCTACTCTAGAATTGGGTCGAACCCATAAACAGATACAACATCTAATCTTTAAAAGAGCTGAATTATTACATATTACAGACTTACCCATATCGGATTCGAAGAAAAAAGACTTTGAATTATTATTTAAAAAGCAATTAATTCCGGAAAGGTATCAGAATGAATTCAAAGAAACTATAAATATCGTGGGTGAAATAGAAAATCAGTTACCAAAAACTGATGAAGAAGATGTAGTTCCTGAGAGAGAGGTAATTTAACTGAAGCTGATTAAAAGCTATATTATAATTATTAAAATTATATTTGAATTTAATTTTGTTGAGTTTGTTTTTATTTACATAATTTATTTTTGAAATAATTTTTAATTTTAAATGCCTTTTTTGTTTTTTTTTTTTAAATAAACTATAATGAATTAAGCGACAAAATTGTTTTTATTTTTATTTTTTTTTTGAAAGCATAAATGTTCTAAGCGACATTTTGCATTGTACTAAGCGACAAAATCGTTGTAAGAAAAATTAACTAAGCGACAAAAACTCAGCTCCCTTTCAAGGTATAATTTTCTGAAAAAGCTAGACATATTTGTAATTAAAAATCCTTTTAAAATCAGTATAATAACTTAAAATTGTAAAAAAAACCTGTATGTGAGAAGTTTTTTTCGTTTTGTGAACATTTTTCCAAATGTCGCTTAGTACATTCTTCCAAAAAGGTATCGAATAATGAAATAAATTATTTGCCAAATAAAAAAAATTTTTGGTCGTTTTTCGAAATTTGGTCTGTTTTGAGTAGCTGCCATACAACTTCTAGCCCCCATTAAAACTATTTCTAAAACTAAGCTATTTCAAAATAAACAAACACATCTTTTACCGTTTTTTGACCAGCTCAGACGAATTTGGCTTTAGCTCGGTGAATGAAGGGTTATTGAAGACTTAAAGTATAAAATTGAAATAGTAACGATACAAAGAACATAAAACTGTTAGCTTACACGCTGGATGGTGCAGTAGACCTAGTCAACCGAAAGGTTTCAAGTTCAATTCCCAATGAAGCCAAAAAGATACTTTATGGATACTTGTAATCAAATAAATGACAAAAAATAATTGAGAATATAATCTGGTACCAAATTGAATAAAATGTAGCTATTCTATTTAAGAAGGGTTAGTTCCTGACAATAGCAGTAGTGAGTAATTTGATAATCTAAGACAACTTTGCGTTATCTATTGTAAATATTGTAGTGTAAAATTGTAGTACCGTACTTAATTAAGGATATACGTTTAAAATTATGTACTTACCATATATTCAGTGTCGATCTAAATATTAGCGATAGAATATATATATTATATACATTTTTTGGTTTAAATATTTAAAAAAAACCGTAATTTAAGGGTTTTGTTGTAATCGTAAAAATTTTCCAAATAGTTTAACTTTAACCAAATTTTTATATAACTGAGTTACAAGTTATATTCGCCAATGACATAGGCCTGTAATTTTAAACAATTTTAAACGGATAAGCTTATAGCGAGACCTGATGAGTATGATTTCGTAAAAAACCCTATTCCACCTTAACAAACAAAATATATATAACAAGTTAAGTTCTAAAAGGAAAAAATTAAATAAATGATCAAAATCATGTTCTGAACTGTCTTTGCTGATCACATTTCTCATGAGACGATAACTGAAAATTTTTACATAATTCGTTATAGTTCATGAACTTATATGATGTCACCTAAGTACATAATAAATTATAAAATTACAAGCTGGTAGAGCGCAGTAGAGCGCCTGCCTTTCAACCGAAAGGTCCCAGGGTTAATTCCCGGCGAAGGCAAAAAAAATATGCTTTCTGGATTTTTCGACCTGGTCCAGTACCCTTTATCATTGGGATAAAATAAATGATAAATAATTGAGAGTTTTAAGGTTATCACTTAAAATAAAATGGAACTATGCTGGCGGTATGAAGGCGAAGTACTCTACATTTAAATTAGTAGATATACCATACAAATTTTATAGAAAAAGCCATTGTATGTGATTGTGTATTCCAAATCTCTGTGTAAAGGCAGTTAGGGTGTTCATCCCATAGACTTGGAATTATATAAAAAAAGGACGAAAAGAAGATTTTACTAAAGTTACTGTCAAGAGCATAACAAAAAAGAAAATGAAATTCTAAATTTATTAGATTTTTAACATTGTTTCTTCAACAGCCAGAAGCAAAAGCTCTAGACATGCTTCTACAAAATATTAGTCATCGAAAACTATATACAATAATTGATTATAACTGTACAATAATATAAAATTATTACATTTTCATGTTATTGAAGTACAAATTCAAACAAATTCTGACCCACTACAGATTTTTAATATGACGCATGTGCTTAAATATCTGTAATGGAACTTTTAGAATATTTTTCAGAAATAGGTAATTATTTTTAATTTTATTCATAAATAAAGCTTTATCGAAGTACATTTTATACATTTTATATTGATACTTTATATTAAAATTTATTTTCTTAATTTAAATTAAATTAAATTAAAAACTGTTTTCAAAACAGTTTAATTGAAATGAAAAATATTACATATATATTTTACTAGCCGCTATAACTGCAACCAAAGAAAATACTTTTATTTCACAGCTTTTATATACTTCGGAAGTGATATACTTTCTTTATTGTTTACAAATTTTCTACAAATAACAAATTGTATAACGAAATAATTAAAAAAAAAACTAACCAATCTCAATTAATTGTGATAAAATCTAACAACAATGCAATTTAAACTCTAAAAATTATAAAATTAAGACTTCTCTTCTTTACTCTTCTTTACATCTTATCTACTGAATCGATAAACAATCAAATTAGAAAATAATTTTATTCTATTTATTTATTCTTTATGGTTGAGAGAGAAAGCTTTTTTAACAAAAACTTTCAAATTAATTAATTACAAAATTCTATACAAAAAAATTTTCTCAGTGTTTAACAAACTGTTACCCAATATGTTTGTTTTATTATTTTCAATCACCATAGCACTTATATTAATTTTTATTTATAAAAGCTTTAAAGATTCATATGAAACATGGGATCAATTATCAATTATAAATATAAAACCTAAAATACCATGTGGTAATTTTACAAATATGGTAATGAATAAAGTGCATTTTGGTGATGAATGTCGTAAATTGTATGAAAAATTAAAAATTTCTTCAATTGGTTTCGCTGGCATATATTTATTCAAAAGGCCATGTTTATTTGTTGTTAGCCCAGAGAGTGCAAAATTAATTTTAACAAAAGATTTTAATATATTTATGAATCGTGGTGTTTATTATAATCCAAAAGATGATCCGTTGAGTGGAAATATTTTCTTTCATGAGAATCAAAAATGGAAAATATTACGTCAACATTTATCATTTGCATTTACATCGGGTAAAATGAAAATGATGTTTAATACAATGGCAGAAGTTGGACAAGAACTGGTACAATATATTAATAATTCTGATTTTCTATTAAATGGCAATACAATTGATATTAAAGATCTTATGGCTAGATTTACAACTGATGTAATTAGTACATGTATTTTTGGTATTAAAGGAAATTGTATTCATGATCCTAATTCAGAATTTCGATATTATGGTAAAAAGGTAATGACATTTAGTGCATGGCGTAATATAACAACTGGAATTGGTTCAACATATCGTGAACAATTTCGTAAAATCGGTTTTAAAATGTTCGATGAAGAGAGTACAAAATTTTTTTATAAACTAGTTAAAGAAACAATTCAAATGAGAAAAGACAAAAATATTATTAGAAAAGATTTAATGCAAATTTTAATTAGTATGATGGAAACTAATAATAGCATCAGTAATGACAAAATAATCAATACATCAGATGATAATATGGAAGTAAATGATGAAGAAAAAATTCTTAATTTAGATGATGTTGCAGCAAATGCATTTATATTTTTTTTTGCTGGATTTGAAACAACTTCAACAACACTATCAGTTGCTCTTTATTATTTGGCTTTAAATCCTGAAATTCAATTGAATGCAAGACATGAAATTCATAAAATTATCAAAACTAATGAAAATTTAAATTATGATAATATCAATGAGATAGGAATAATTGATAGAATAATTTCTGGTAAATATTAAATCATATTCTATGTCTTTAATTATCATTTTTTTTAATTAATTAAATTTGCAGAAACACTTCGTATGTTTCCACCAGTTGCAACTTTACATCGAATTTCAAATAAATCTTATGATTTACCAGATGGTAATCATCATATTCCAGAAGGTACAACAGTTATTATTCCAGTATTAGGTTTTCATTATGATCCAGATATATATCCTAAACCATATAAATTTAATCCAGATCGTTTTACTGATGAGGAACGTCAAAAACGACATTCGTATGCGTTTATACCATTCGGTGAGGGAAATCGAATTTGTATTGGACAACGTTTTGCTATGATGCAAACAAAAATTGGACTTATTAATTTGTTGAGAAATTTTAAAGTAAGTTGTTGTAATGAAACAGATATACCATTAAAAATTGATTTTTCACAATTAACTTATTCACCGATAAGTATTAAATTAAAATTATCTAAATTGTAAATGATTTTTAAATATAATAAATAAAATGTTATTGCTTCTACTACTCGTGTTTCAATTTTGTATAATTTCAATAAATAATAAATAAACAAGCTTTAAACCAACTGATATCAGTTTGAACCTTCTTATCATGGATTTTATTAAGAGATAGTATAATTTTATTAATACAACAATCATATGCCTTGTTGAATCTCACGATATCTATAATATTGTACTTTTACCGTTATACCGGGTGTTCCAGACCATGCGTATCAGCTTTTTAAGAGGGATAAGGAGCCGTTATTTTAAAATTGGATAAAAATTCTATTAACTAAATCAACGGTGCTCTATCGATTGGTGATATTTTCAAATTTCTAAAAGAAAGGGGAATCGGTTTTTTCAGACCAAAAATCGCCGACATTGGAGAAATTGAGATTTTCAAATGGGAAGGAGTAGTTTTTTATGCAAATTCGGATTCTACGTCAAAAAATAATTCACTTTTGTAAAGTAATTTTTTTTTGTTTTTTTTTTGTTTCTTTTTTTTTTTTTTTTTTAAATTTTGTGGGAACCCAAAACTGAGATAAAAAATATGATAAAATGAAAAATAAATTTATTTATAAAAATTATTATCATTAATTCTAGTTTATCAAAGGAAAATATTGAGCATTTTTGTTTTATTGTTATTAATTTTAAAGAAAAATACTAAGCAAAAAAATCATTTAACATAATTTTCTTATTTTTTATCGTAGAATCTGAATTTGCATTAAAAAGTACCCTTTCCCATTTCGAAATCTCGATTTCGGCCAGTTTCGGCGATTTTTTGTTTAAAAAAACCGATTTGCGGTCCTTTCCAGAAGTTCAAAATACCACCAATCGATAGAGCACCCTCGATTTACTTAACAAACTTTTTTTAAAATTTTAAAATAACGGCTTCTTTCCTTCTTAAAAAACTTATACGCATGCTCGGGACCACCCGGTATAGCCGTTGAGCACGCTAAAGTATTAAAAAAAAATTTCTATAACAAAAATTTCAGTTATATCAACCTTCATATAGAGCGTCTTCTTAAATGCAAACTCTTGGTATTAGATATGTAATTTAATATTTATTTCAGAAAACAAAAATCGACTATAGTAAATGAACTCTTACTTGATTTTCTAAAATTGTGTACCTAAATCATGTTGTATTGTTTTTACATTTTCTAAATTAAAACTTTATAAAAAAAATAATTAACTCTATAGCTTTATTGTTGAACATGATTGAAGTTATCACAGAGGCTACTTTTGCTGCTGCTAGGCAAAAGCTTGGGAATGAAAATACAAACTATTTGTTGAAAAGAAGCAGAAAATGAATAATTAAAGATAAAAGGTTTTTATATAAGGGCACAGCTGAGATGCAATTAAAAGCTTGGGTAGAGCAAGAAGCAGAGGATTTCTTGGCCAACGTTCCTACAAACTGTCAAGTAAAAATATTCATGTCTAATAAATACGGTCGCTTAAGAGAACCAAAACTCTTCTAAATCTCAATAGCAGACCGGTACGTACGTACAGGTACTTGGCAGGGATAATAACAAGCCACTAAAAAAAATCCTTTATAAAATTGGTTTAATCGAAAACAACTTATGTAGAATACGTGAAATAGAGAGGAATATATTAAATATCTGCTCTGTGAATGCGAAGGGAACACTCGTAGCAACCTTCGTCACTTGGGAACAGCGTTTTCCGAACAATGGGAGTTATCCAGCATACCATTCAAGGATAATTTGAATGTGACCATAAAATCCGGTGTGGATTATCAAAATAAGCCCATTTGCGGCTGCGGTGGGGATATACGGGATAGATTCCCTCACGAAATTCACAATCTACAAAAGGTTTTTATAGCTGTCTTTGGCACAACTAAGACATGCATTTAGGTACGAAAGATTCACTTTGCTTTGTCCTCGTATTTTCACTTAAAGTGTTTACTCACGAAATGATTCCTAAGGCAATAAATATCCAAACGAAAATATTTAAAATTATACAAACATTGTCGGAATAATAGCGTTTGCCAAAAACATAGTCATGCAAATTTTAAGCAATCAAGCGGCGAAGTACAATAGATTTGAAAAGGTGACGTCTACATAAAAGTCCAGTATCAAAAAAAACTTCAAGAAGTTAGTTTGAATCCACTACAAAAGATATACGCTGCTTCAAATAGTTGAAAATGGGTGACTTCCAAAATGCAGTATAAAAAGTTTTAATGCAGTTTAAAGATATTTCTACTGTATACCAGCTGTTCAACGACATGGATATAGCCGAAAAAAGTCAGAATAAGATGTCTCCATTGGCTAGGCCATGTAGAGCGTATGAATGAAAATGTTTCTAAAACAGCTAGGAAACTCTACGAATCCAAGTCCTGAGGAACGCATCGTCGAGGGAGGTCAGACCTTGCTCGTTGGAGCGATGAAGTATCGGCAGATATGAAAAACTTCAAATCACCAACTGAAGAGGTTCAGCTCGTAACCGAAGTCAGTGGAGCACAATCTTACAGGCTCAGGACCTTTAAAATCTGTAGCGCCCAACAAGTAAGTATTTTGACAATATACACACATATATTTTGACGTTTAAAATATAATTTTATGTTTTTGTAAAATAAAACGATAATAATTTGACTTTTTGGTTATTTTTCGTTACATGAAAATTAATATTGCCAGAATTTCATAGGTCAGCACATGTTTTCAGAGGAAAAATATATTTTATTAACATATTATATTTTGCTACAATATTTTAGACTTATTTTTCCGCTGAAAATATGTACTAACATTTAATTAATTCTGGTAATGTATGGGCATGTATCCAAAATGTAGTCTAAATTATTTCGCTTTTACAATCTGCTCTTATTTTACGTTTCCACTACGTATTTTAAGCATTTTGGAATAGTATACAAAGTCAAAAACTTTTGATAAACATTTTGAAAGATGCTACATTGTAAATTTTATGTTTTCCCTTCATTGTGGAAGCCACACAATTTTTATTTGGCAAGCTGGAAAAGTAGAAATGAATATTTTCGTTTCTTATGGAAATTTGCATTTAGTTTTCGATTCCACAAGTGACTAATTTGTTGTTGTTGATTGTTGGCTTGTAGGACATTATTCGCACACACTCCTACTGTAATCAACTTTTGCGATCACAAGTCTTGTTTCCAACAATAAACACTTGTTTGGGAAAACCTTACCAAAAATCTAGGATCTGATTCTAACTAAGGGCAATATCTTTCCTAAACTAAATTTCATTTTATACTTCCTTACTCACGACCTCAACAAAAACAATTACTTTTTAAATCAATTCTTTTGTCATTTTTTACAGCAAAAAAAAAAAATATTTTGTTTTTGTAATTCTGCCCAGATCATGACATTTTGTCTAGTCATATAGTACAACACATTTTTTCCAACACATAATAAAATGTGTCTGGTCTGTGATCTTTTGTGTAGTTTTTGTCTGAAAAATTAAAATAACCTAAAATGTGTTTTTGTCATTTTTTTTTTTTGTTTTTTTTTTATACAAAAGAAAATTTGAATATCAACCGGATTTTTTTTTACGTTGTCGCAGCGGTTATTTTAGCGTCATTATTTTAATTAAGTTTTTTTCTTTTGTTTTTGATCTATGTGCAATGTACATTTTGAGGTAGGTTAATAGCATTTTAAAATACTGAAATTATTTAAAATAATATAATGATTGTATATACATATATATTTAGCCAATTTTTTTTTTTTTGTCTTTGGCTAGAATTTATGATATTGTTTGCCAGAAATGTAACAATTTATCATAGATGAATTAAATTTAAAAAATTTTTCAATGAATTTTTTTATTCTCAGAATCAACTTTCTCAATTTGAGAATTCAATGAATTAATGCTTCAGATATTAAAAAAGCACTTAAGAAAATTCGTTTTACAAATAAATTTAGAACGTGAACGGAAGTAAGTATATACACTGGAATTGTTAAGTATTTAGTAATAGTAGGAAGAAATTTTAAATCATAAATTTTGAAAAATTTTAGTCTGAACACTTTCTTTATATATTCTGAAATTAACCTCTAACTGAGGAAGTGGTGGTAGATTGTTGTTTTTATCCTATGTTATATTTTCTATACTATTGCTCAGTATAATTAAGATGTTGTTGTAAAATTTACTACCATATCCAGAATTATATTACGAAATTTCACTTCCTAAGTTAAGATTAATAATTATCGTATTTTTTTGTGATGCTAGCATCGCTCAAAAATTTCAAAATCAACAATATGAAAAAATACTGTAAAATCTTCATTTTTGGATCGATTTCGATGTTTTTTTAACTGTTTTATTTTGTTTAATGAATTTTCTAAAAGATAGTAGATATTTAATGTTTAAAATCACACATTTTTGTTGAAAATACCTCAAAATGTGATGATAAATAAATCACACGCTTATATAATAAAATTTTTACACATTTTTAGTATGAAAGTTAACAAAATTATGGTCTGTTGAATTTCACTACAATTAATATAGGTGATTAGGTTGCCTATACATTAATTGTAGTAAATTTCAACAAAATTTTTTAGACTGCATTCTTCAAGTTCGGACAATGAATAAATTTCTGTACCCCATTTTACGTCATTTTTAGAATTTGACACAATTTTTTCAGGACCCATCTTAGACTTACTGTATACTACCGTCAGACCACACCAACAACACCACAATGCAATAATGAGACTAAATTGAAGACGCATACGGCTCTAATGCGCACAATTGTATATCGCAGACTACAGCAGCAAGAGAGCAACTCTAAAAGGGCTGGACCAAGATAAGTAGATGAGCATATCAGGATAGGAAAATTAAGCTGAACGAGAAATATTCGGTTCAGTCCCAAATAGCAGTCCCAAAAGCAGAAACAGTGAAATATTTTGAATTACATTTCGATTAACTGCGCCTTAACGGAGAAAAGCAAAAAGCATTACAAATCAACCTAAAAACAGTAATTATGTATTGGTTAATAGAAAGACAGTCGAAACTGAAGAAGGCTGAAAAGGTTAAAACCCCACGATCTATTGCGATGAAAAAAAAAATATAGGGAACAAAAATATTGATTCCTGTAAACCCACAAATGGGTCTTATTTTTTAAACACATTTTCATTCTAGTGATAATTTATTCAAATATTAAATAAGATTGTTGATACTATAATGAACAACCTAAAGATTGTTAAAAAATAAAAAAAAAAAAAAACAATTTTTTTTTTGGAATCAATTCTTTTAAATAAGCCTGAATTGTGTTGATTGTTTTTTTTACCATTGTATAGTTTTTCTAAAGACCTGTATCGTTTCAATCTGTTATATTCAATCTGCCTTAGCTAGCTAGTTTGAGTGGCTCAAAATAAGAATGCCAAATATGCAAAAATATCTATTTTTTAATATTTTAATTTAAAATTCTTTAATTAATTGAAATTTAAGCTTTCAAAAAATTGTATTGTAAGATTTCAATGATTGAAAATTAAACAAAAAATATTTTAAAGTTGCATTAGAACTTTAAGCGGCCAGTTACTTTTTCCAGTAGCGATTTTTCGAATGCATATATACTACATTGACCTCTCAACCGTCAAAAAAAGGAATAAATAATTTTTATTTACGTCTGCATTTACTTGGGCATTCTCAGAACTTTTAACTTAATTTTTTTTTTTGCATAACCGCTTTTCGATATAAGAATAGAATATAAATAGAAATATCGGCTTTTCCTGAATTTTGGGTTATTAGTATAACTGTTATTGGACACAAAAACATGAATACCAATTTTTCCTCAATACCGATTTTTCTCAATTTAAAAAAAAAACGACATTTTAAAAGACGAGATTTTAGAACTTTCGTAGTCAACTCTTTTAGAACATATCAGCTATCTAATCAATTTCATTTCTATAATTTAATCAGTACCGTAAGGTTCTGAATATAATACCCAGGTACTCTAAAATTGAAAAATGCCAATATTCTGAACAAATAATAAATCCAATTGGTATACCCACGTATTCTAATTGGATTTTTACACCCGGGTACACTATTCGGAAAGCAACATATAGATATGATCGTTACCTATACATACCAGTGACGGGGCGTGGAATTTTCAACTGGGAAAGTACTATAAAAGGAAACATCGGTTTGCTTTCTTTGGCTTTCCTTTTCTATTGAAATTTTTGCTAAATTCGACAGTTAAAACTGTTCACATCTATTTCTCAAAGTAGTTTGAATTTCGTTTAGGCAGAAAAACAATCGCTCAACTGAAATAGTTGTTATAGAGGAAGTGTTTTTATCAATTAACAAAGTTTAGACTATTCATTAAAAGAGTTGTTTAATTCTGTTTCAATTAAAAATGTTAATATTTCGCAAATACTGTTTTTGTTATTAAAATTTTAATCTGAAAATATAACTTTAATTTAAGTTCTAATTTGAAGAAAGCAATGCAAAAAAAGTGTGAATATGAATTTTCAATATTAATGGTGGAAAATACAACGTATACGAATCATAAGATTGAAAAATGCTGATTACACCGTTTTATTGTTGTTGTTATTAGTAGATCAAGCATTGGTTTACCATCCTTAACAATTAATAATTTTTCCTCAAAACTTTTAGCAGAAAATAATTTTTTCTTAAGCTTTCAATAACACAATTTTCTATTATGTTATATTCTATCATGTTTTCTAAATGTTTTAAATTTTTAAATTTGTTAACAAATTAATTGTTTCAAAACTGCATAAAACAAAATTATGGCTGAAAATAAACAATGTAGCATTCAATAAAAAAAAATTACAGAAATACTTAACACAAATCAATACTACTCTCTAAAAAAAAACCCAAAACTACATACATTATTTATATATTAATTCTCATTTAAGTCAACAACCACAATAATGCACAAAATTAATTCATTCCTTGCTACTTTTTTTGTTTGTAATGTAATTTTCTGTCATGCAATATTTTGTTCTTGTTTCCCTAGATAATTTATTTTCTATCACATATTTTCTAATTATATCAGGTAGATTTGGAATGAATATCAGCAACTCCATAAATTTTTTTTCCTTTTAATTTTTTTATTGTCGCTTCTCTTATTATTTTGTTGCTGTTGCTAAATAGAGACAGTGTGTTTGAGTGTATGTATATTGTAAATGAGGAGAATGATTTTTAATTTGTCATTATAATTATTATGCAATGTATAATTTTTATAGTTATATTGGTAAGAGAATAATGATTTTTAATAGGCATTATTTTCAAATATTTTAAATTTGTGGTTGTTGAATATCTCTTGTTGGCTTGTATGATTGAAGGAATAATAGTAATAGATAATAATGATGTTTATATAGGCATTATTTTCTAAACATACATAATATAGTTAATATCATTCTATGCATATAATTTTTGCTTGAAATTTTTTTTCATTAAATTTGAATTTTTGTAGTTAAGTAATTTTTATTTTAAATTAAATATATATATTTTATATTAAGTTGTAAAAAATAATAAATAATATTTTAATTGGGGAAGCACTCATTCAAGTCAACATATGGACGCTTCGTGCCTGATACATATATATATATGATAGATTCTGCACAGATAGGTATGTATATATGTATGCTGTCAAATGACAATTTGTTTACTTTGAAAACTGATTTTTTTGTATTTTTTGCCCTACCAGTTTATATACACAATAGATGGTTGACAAGTGTTTAAATTGTTGACAAGTGCTTAATAATAAATCTATTTTATTATATGAAATTCATCTATATTTGGTTTAGTAATTGATAACATGAAAATGATTTTATTATTACATAACATCCAATATCGAAATAGTTCGAAATTAATTTTCGAAAAATATAAAATCTAATTACTGTACCTGGGGTTCGATAAATGGAAAAATGTTTCGATTAGTTTATCCGAGGTACTTTATTTGGAGGGATATTATATTCAGAACTTTACGGTACATCATTGCTATTCATATAAAGAATGCTTTAATCAGACACCCAAATAACAATAACAATATGAAAATAGATCAAACCAAAACAATAATTGGTTAATAATAATCAGACCTATAGTTTTTTTATTCAATGAATTTCAAAACAAAAAAAATAATTACAACATTTGTAAATTGAAATGTGATTATTCTACATTCTCTATTCATAAAAATTACAACAATCACAGAATGATTCAACTCACAACACACAACAAAAAAAAAAAAACAACAATAACATAATTATTCCTTGTCTTCATCATCGCTAAAAATGACTGATATCCAATGAACTCAAGTCTCATTACAAAAAAAAATTATTATGTAGATTAAAAAGAAAAAAAAAATTGATTCCATAATCATAATTTGTTATTAATTTTCAGAATGGAGAGTTAAGAAATCAATTTTTATTTTTAGATTATATAAAAACAAAAATATGAACTCCCGAAATAATTCCAAAGAAATGAATTCACAGTTGGAATTTATTTTCATTTTATTTTTTTCTTTTTTTCTTGTTTTTCCAAGAAAAATTATCAAGAATTCAAAAAGCAAAAAAAAAAAATTGGAAAATTAATGCAATCACCCTCATTTACATTCATTCATTTATTTATTTACAATGAAAATTTAAAAAAAAATAAAAATAAATCTGATTCCCGACCCGACTCGACTATACATGACACCATGTGGACTAAAATAAAAAAAATAATAAAAATAAAAAAATATATATAGAACAATACCATTATTATTAGTAAAGGAAACAACCACTGCTGAAATCAAGAAGTCGACCAATTTTTAATTTAATAAAAAAAAATTGAATTCAGATATTGTTCTGGTTAGTATCTCTAAATAACTTCTGGTACAGAATGGAATGTCAGATTAGAGAATTCAAACATTATAATTGTGTGTATATAAACAAAATATAAATTAATGTAATTGAATTGAACAATTATATATTCGGAATTTAGTTGTACGGTAGAATATTAGGAATGTCCTGTCCTGGTGAGTGTGTGTATAAAATTTTTATTTTCCCAAAATTAAGCTTGGAAATGGAATGCAATGTTTTGAACTATTAATAATTGTGAATATCAAAAATATTTTACCGTCACAAGAATTTCAAACGTATTGTCATTAAATAATACCTACCCATATTTCAACAATTTAAACTGTCGACCAAACTCCATCTTAAAAAATATTCGAACGAAAAAAATATGTCAGCTCCACTTTAATGACTCTCTCACAATCTTAGTATAAATATCATAGAAGTCACTACTTTATTAGGATATGTATTAGACATATTATTTAATCCTGTTCTATGGATGAAAAACATGATTTGTAAAAACAGTCAACAATAAAACAAATCCCATCATTCGTAAATAAATGTTTAATCTTTTGAGAGACTTTCTCGTTTTTTTAAATAAAAAAAAAAATAATTAAAAGACCTTTCAGTATTTGTTCTATATTTTGAAGGGGGAAAAACATCGATTTAAGTACTGTTCGCCGACTTTGATGCACTAAAATTTCCGATTATTTTACTACATTATCTTTGACTCTATATATAACTTCAGATTACTTTGATCGAACAAAATTGTCCGATTACGAATTATTTACAGATAGAAGATCTTAATAAAAATTATTACGAATTAATTACAGAAGCCTAACACAATTTGGTATGAACGGTTTGGTTTGTTTAATTTGTGTAACAAAATTTTGATAGTCAGATAAGATGGTTTTTGTGGTAAATACACCTAAATTTTTTTCATTTCATATTTTTATAATAGCAATCTCAAGAACGCTATGAATATCAGAATTTCGAACTTACCAAGAAGCATTAAGATAATGTTTCGCAATATTATGTATTCTGTTTTGGAACAATATTTAAATACCGTTTGTCTTGACTTAGATCAAAACTTTTTTATTCCCAATTACCCACTAAAATTGATTGTATTTCACTTCCGAACTTCTAGTTTTGTTTTTGTAACGTGTTTTTCTCAAATCAAGCAATATCAAGATTTTCTGCAGAATGTTATTTATTGTGACTGATGGGGGATGGCTAATTTAATTTTATGTACTTCGATAAATTTAATTCTGCACCTTTTGCACCGTTTGCACCATTTTCAGATTTTATTATTGGCTTGGTATACTGTTTAATTGCATAGTATCATTTACGAATCGCAATTATACACAGAAAAAAAGACAATAGATTTTTCAATAAATTATAAGTAGTTGATTTTAGGTTTTGACGATTTATATAAAAATTAGATAAAGTAATAGAAACATGGGACTGTTTACCAAATCTAGATCTAGTTATTTTATATAAATTTATTTAGGTGTTAGTTCTACTAATAATTTACGTACCCATTAGTCTTTCATTCAAAATTTTAGATCAAAGAACTACTTTTTTGACAAATAAGACATTTCGTTTCAAAAATCGTCTACCTACAAATTAGAACAGTTTTAGATAAATCACCAACAACACTAAATGTTTTAAATACAAGTAGATAAATTGTCTAAAACAGTTTTTTTTTCGTTACTGAAATAAATCTAAATTGAATCTACTGTTTTTGTTATTCTGTCTAATTTTATTCGTAGTAATTTTGACATTTACCAGAATTCATTTCTAATTCAATTCTTCAGTTCATTTAAAGTAACAGCAGTGTGTAAATGTGTTGTAAAAAACCCAAAAATTTATATCAAAGCTATAACTTTTAAAAAATAAAAAAAAAATGAGTAATATATTAGAAATATCAGAAGGGGATTTTATGTATATAAATAATTGAAGACCCCATCAATAAATCAGCAGATCACAATGTCCTAGAGGAACTACTTGCAGTTTGCAATTTACAAGTAGCACTGCCATTTTTGCAAAGTCAATCAAAAAAATATTATTATTATTCAGTTTATACTAGATATTTGCCAATTTGTTTTTTTAAGTACTTCCATCCATAAAAATATACGTGTACCTATATTTTTTATATGTTTGTTCGCAATCATGTCAGCTACTTTGTAATAAAGCTACTTTGTGTATTATTTTACAAAATTAATTTAATTTTCAGATTTAGTTCATTGCTTACAATTAGCCAAATAACTTAATTCTAATTAATAAAATATATATTTATAACTAGATAAATTAACAAATAAATTGGAAATATTACCTAAAGGATGTTCGACAGAATAGCTATCGAACAACATAATATTAGATGAATCACCTTTTTCAAATTGCTATTACGTACATTTTTTATGGTTTAAATATCTAATTTTTCAATGATTTGTCTTTAATAATTTAGCTGATTTGTTTATGAAGTTATTTTAAATATCTAAAAAGTTAGATGAAACATCAACTAATAATTTAGATTTCTGATTTAAATATATTTAGATAGTTCATATAAATGATGTGGCAGACTGAAAAACAATCAATGTTTCTCGATAAATCATTTCAATTTTTATATAGTTTCTTTAATCTTTCGTTCAGTGTACCGTATCATCTGCAAAAGTAGCTACCGTTTCATTTTCTAATCGTTTTTCTGGAATTGTAAATACTATCCAGGGGTATTGATGCCGGTATATTGATTAGTGAAGAGCCATCTTCTTCTTATATAACTTAAACCAATTAATGTGGCTCGAAACCGGCTATGGGAATTCTTTTGCAGTAAAATTTTTCCGAATGTGGAACCATATTCCAACAAACGTGTTTCCCCAATGCAAAAATATACCTAAGTACAATCTACAAAAGTTCAAAAGTAATATTAATAAATTTATTCAAAATGTCCCTACTAATCAAAGGGATATTTTTTTTTCTACAACCCTCAATTAGTCCAAGTTATATATTCGTGTATAAAGGTATCGTTTAAAACCTAGTGTTTTGCTTAACATAAAAAACAAAAAAAATATGCTATCTGATTGGTGCGACAAATTTTACATAGTTATTAGGGAGTATAAGTTGTCGCTTGTAAGTAAATCCTTCGTGCCGTACTTTGCTGTAATAAGTTTTGTACACCAAAAAACAAAAAAGAACAGATAGATATAATATTTTTCGATAACATCTGTTAGTTAGTCAACTTGTTCATCAGCTGAATATTTTTCACCTAAATCCAATTTTATATTTTGATAAGATATTTTCGTTTTCTATTACAATCAGTAATCTTTTAGGTAGTATGTTCTAGTCAATAGCTTAGAGACTAGTGATAAAAATGTGCTACAGATTTACAGACTTGGTCTCATTTTAGGTTTTTCCCCACTTTAATTCATAAAAGTCATACAACTTTTTATGTACAAAGAACATATTTTCGTACAAGCGCAGTATTAACTAATCGCTTAACAGTATTCACTATGTTTAGAACTGATAAAATCTCTATCATTATCGAATCCTGGGACCTTGATATATTTAACCTTCTTGATTTATTTTATTATTTTTGTTCGATTGTTAATATGGTTTGTAATTTGGTCATCTACTTGAATAACTTCTATTTGATTTAAATTTAGTTTTCACTTCTAACCGAGATGAATTGAATAAATGACGAACACTATATGGTCCCTCACAGAGTAGAACAAGGAACTATCTCTACCAAACCCTAGGGTAAAATTCACTGAAGCAAAAAAGTATTGGAAGGCCAGGAATAACCGGAATGCGATATGTAAACGGTAAAATAACTCTATTAGCAAAAGATAAGCTCAAATAAATCAAATAAGCGCAAATAGAACATGATGCAGAAGTCTTGTAGAAGAAGAAAGAAAAACAAGATAAAACCATGCTATAATGTTAAAAATCATACAACTTACATGCTGAGTGGCGCAGTAGGTAGAGCGCGTGCCTTTCAACCGAAAGGTCTCAGGTTCGATTCCCGATGCAGCAAAAAAAAATGCTATATTGATTTTTCGACCTGGTCCAGTACCCTAGTTGGGATAACATAAATGACAACAAGTAATTGAAAGTATAATCTGGTAACAAAGTAAGTTATATTAAGCTCAAGACTTAGTTTCTGACAATAACAGTAATCTTCCACATTGATGAGGTCAAGCCAGTAATTCTATAAATAAATAAATGCTCGAAATATTGTAGATGTTGTTATTGCAGTACCGGCGTACTTAATTAATTAAGCACGAAAAGATGATTCTACCTAAGTTACTGTCAAGAGCATAAAGAAAAACATAATATCCAATACATATTATCCAAATTTGTGTAATATTTTAAAATTTTTGTAAAATAACTGCACTGTAAAATAAGCGAGGCAGCTAAAAATCAAGTTATAAGAGAGGCAGCAAGAACATTAACGAATGTGTTGTCTCGGGTAAAATACTAAGAACGTTGTCATTTGACAAAGATCGACTCGCGGCATCCAAACCAATTAATTTATAATTTTAATATAATACAAGAAAATCACGGCCTAATTACCAACAGTATTCTAAATCGAATAAATAAAATCTGTACAAAAACAATGGAAAATCGATTGAATCGAAATAAGAAATGGTATTGCCTGCCCCATTGCATAAAAAAAATAATTTTTATTATGAGAATAATTTTCTCTATTAGAAAGTTTTTTTTTTTTTTTTTGTTTCATCATGATATCCAATACAACATCAGCAACTAACACAATGTATTGCATATGATGGCATATTAACTAAAATTATTTTGTTTCATAATAATTCTAAAGAGATTAAGAGTTGCCATCGTTTTTTTAACATAACTGAACAAAAAAAATTTCATACTCAAAAATTAACAAAAATTACGGCAGTATAAAAAGGGCATCTTGATCTGCTATTAATCACCCCAGTTAGACAAAATACGAAATGAATTACTTAGAATATAAATTAAGAGGCCTGAAAAGAACATTTTTAACTTAATGATCAACACAAAACCTACTTTTAGTGAATGTGATATTTGGGTCACAACAGTTTCGTCTTCATTCTTACCCATTATTGCCATACTAACCATACCTCAAATTATATATTATAATATTTTAAGAAGAACGTAGAGTATAATAAAAAGATTAGTTGATCCAAATAAATAACGGAAAACTATTGGAAAAGTTTTATGAAATGAACATTATTGTCTAACAAACATATGAACACCTATATAATAGAAAGGGTCGAATTGTACCAAGTTCTGTAACAACCAGGAATACCAAGAATATGATATATCTATTTATAATGATTAAGACAACAATGAATTTCACATACATGTCATTGCTGCCAACTAAAACAAGTCTGACCGTTATTGCGAAGTTAACATTTATATTATGAATATTGATCGTGAGCATTCATGCGGGAACAAGCGCTATTTAATCAAGTAAATATCTAGAATAATCTATGTAGCTAATTTGAAATAAAACAAAGCTTGAACGAGAAAGATGGGCTTACTCCAATGTTATTTATCCTAACATTTGAAGCAATTGATTTTAATCGTCATTGATTTTAAAGCAAATATTAATAATTGAATACTCAGACGATTCCAATATAATGAGTCAATGGGTGACAAGAACCAAAAACTGTTATCAGAGAACGTACAACAAGAATCGGACATTAAAAACATCGGACGTAATAAATGAAAGAAAAGAAAGAAAGCAACTGTACAAAGCCGGAATAGAAAGTTTAAAATTGTTGCAATGGACGAGCGTGGTGAATATATTTCAACAGGGTTCGCAATCACCAACAAGAGTAAAGGAAGCAGAAAATAAAACACCTAAAAATTTTTAAAGTACTTTTCCAAATTAGAAAAATGTTGTGACCAGACCACCAGTTTGCAGTGAAAATTGAACACGAAGACAGGCAACAAAAGAAAAACTAAACAAATTCGAAAGAAAAATGTTAAAGTCTATAACGTGTTGGATTTTTTTAAAATGGTTGGCAAATAAGATTCAACCCTGAATTTTTTACCAAATATTCAATCAACCATAACTATCGAAGTATGTAAGACTCAGAAGACTACAATATGCGAAGCTTCTTTGATACACGCCTGACAACCGAATTCATCCTAATGTCTTTTATGTTAAAGTTAATGGTCTACAGTTGGAACGACTCACACTGAGATAACTAAGATGCAGTCAAAGTTAATTCATTTTCCCTGCTCAATATCAGAATGTGAAGAGTACCCAACTACTGATGAAACAAACCATTTTAGATTTTGATATCAAATGACGAAGTTAATTTAGGATGAACAAACACATTTTTTAAAGTCCGAATAACATTAAGTCCGGCAAATGTAAATTATTACTATTATTAATATACATAGATTATTTTTTGACATACAAACAAACACAAAAGAAATCGAAGTCGACTGGTTGGTAACCCCAATATACATACATATATAAATGTAAATGCATGTAGTTAACTACAGGTATTGATTTCCTTTGAAGAATTTCCTTAATAGAAAATTTTCCTTTGTTATTTTTTATTTGTTTTTTTTTTCTTCTCTTGGTTTTTAGGTCACAGTGTTCTTTTCATATTTTTTTTTTTGCTGTTTTTATTTTGTAGCGAATACTATATTTTATAGATGTTTCAAGAAATGTTTGAAATATCTAATCTAGATGATAGGCAGACCTAAATGGGATGAACAAAGATGGTGATGGTGTTGTTATAATTCATTTTCTATTTTTTTGTAAAAAAAAAAATTTTCTCTGCAGAAATTTTTTGTTTTATTTTAATACTTTGAACCAGGACGTCCGGTGGTATTAAATTTGGTATGAAGTTTGTAATACGATAAAAATCTAATATTATGATTAAAATTAATTCATTAGACATTATAAAGTATTTTATAAGAGTTTTAATAGGGATTTTTAGTATGAAAGCCAATACGTTCTGGTAAATACAGTACTGCAAAGACATTCTGATAAATTTATCGTATCACCTGGATGCTTAGATATTGTTTGGTGGGAATGATATTGGCTTGGTATGCAGTTGAATTTATTTTGAACATTCTAGACTTACTTTTCTTCTTCCCAAAAGTTAAGGAAACTAAATAAATTTGCTTTAATACACGAAAACATTTTTATCCGGATGGATTAGAGGGGGGATAACAATATGTCCATCTATGTCACTGTGAATAGTTTCCCCATATTAAATCTAAATTTTTAAGATGATAAACCAGATTCTGATTGATACTTTCATTCAGCAAAGGTGCATATTCTATAATGATCTTTTTTAAGCTTAATTATTCCAAAACAAACTACAATCGAAAAAAAACGGCATTCTAAATGGAGAATTACAATTTGTTTAACTTTGTTTGTTGCGGAATTTTGTTTGGTGGTTTTTTTCTTTTCAGGATGTTGTAATACACTCGTTGTAATCAACCAAATATTCAGTTATTTCTGTCAGCGAAGCAATACAACTATAAAAATCTGGGGTTAATATTATCGTAAGCTGAAAAATTGTAAAAATAAGAATATCAGTAAAAAGTATAAAACTAAGGTTATAATGGATGGTCTTACATACATTTTCAGTAGCTACCTATGCCGCAGAAATTTGAAAACAAAATAAAATAGAAAATTTTGAGCTGTGGGTATACAAGAGCGATTAAAAAAAGTTTTGAATAACCGTCTAATATATTTTTGGACACATACTGTAGGCCAATTGTCAAATGATCAAGCAAAATGGTGAAGATTACAGTTAAAAATAGAAGCAAATGAAGAAGAAGAAGGGGATGATTCCCTACCCTTTGCAAAAACTACCTTTAATGGCTTTTAACGAAAAAAAGGACTATAAAAATTTATTGTCACTATACGCCCACACTGACTAGAATAAATAGAAGGAGAAAAGGAAAATATGGTAACCCCAAAAGAACGCCAAGATTTTACCCATATGATCTCTTAATAGTATAAAAATGCATTTCTCTTTATTTCATCGTACTCAATCTACGACAGATCATTTAATTATTTTTATTATTGCGCGTTTGCGTTAGAAGTAAAATGATTATCGTAATACTTTCAGTGGAGGAAAATTACTATCGTTTTAAGTATTAAGTCCGATTTTCATGAGAAGTTTTTAGCTTATAATTTGACAGTTAATGTGGATAGAGAGTAAAACTATAATACTTTTATAATAATATAACAGTTTTTATATATTCAAATTGATATATCATTTTGTATCCATAAAATCCAATCATACTATGCGAAATTTGCATACATTTTGTACCACTTCTGGCTATGTTGTAACCATTCGCCAATATATCAGCTAAGTGAAAACTGGCTTTTACAGGAATACAAATTCATGTGACTCTGAAATCACTTTAAAAGCATATCAGTAAGCCTGTCCAAAAGTTTCCCCAAAGCTTTATCAAAATTTAGTTTTTATTTAAGCTTAAAAATTAAATTAATTTCCCTAATCTTATAATTATATACATTAACTAATGTAATAATTTATAAGAGATTAAAATTATTCAAAAGCTTCCAAACTTAATCTTACAGTGGACAGTGTACTGAATTGCAATTATTCCTATTGTTAAATTCCTCTTTAAATCAGAATGATTTTGACTTTATAATAATTTCTTTTAGAGATGCAGAAAATAATTTTCTATATTTAGATTCTATTTTAACTATATCTACTCTCTCTCTCTCTCTCTATGTAGTTGAATGGTGAAGCACGTACTTCCAGAAACATAACAACTATTTTTAAATCTTTTTTTTTTGCAATTTTGTAATTTTGAAATTATTTTAAAATAATAACTATTACAAAGCCAGCGATTCTCAAGCTTTACATAACAAAATTTAATATAGTATTTTTCATAAAAGGTGATTTGATATGTATGTTTATGCTCAATCTTTTTCGGAATACATATATTTTTTGTATAGAAATATAATATGAATTTTTTTTTAGAGAAGTATTTATGACTTGCTGGGCATTATACATATACATCTATATTAGTTCTTACAAACTCAAGAATTATGAGAACAAGAATAAATATACAATTTATACGCTAGGTGGCAGTAGGTAGAGCTGCTGATGAAGCAAAAAATGCTTTATGGGCTTTTCGACCTGGTTCAGTACCCTTAGTCATTGGGATATAATAAATGACAAAAAATAATTGAGAGTATAATCTGGTAACAACTTAAATAAAATGGAGCTATTCTATTTAAGAAGGCTTAGTTCCTGACAATAGAAGTAGTTTTCCACACTTAATGAGTTGATAAGCCAGTAATTTGTTAAATAAATACTCGAAATATTGTAGATATTGTAGTGTAAAACTGCAGTACCGTACTTAATTAAGCACAAAAAGGTGATTCTACTTAAGTTACTGTAGAGTGTAAAAAAAAAATGGTATTACAATATTGCTTTAGAACATTATTCATCTCTAGATTCATGAATTGTAGTACTCTATTTATATGATTAAGCTACGTAATTGACGATATATAAACTTCAAACTCAATAAAATGTCAAATCATAGAAATCTTGGCTTTTCTAAAAAGGATAAAAACAGGTTTTGGATTAAAATGTAACAATAAATATTTATATACTGCATAACGAAAGGGTTGGTGTGCATTGCTTAGTATTCCGCATATTCTTAATTCTTCTAACTTAATTTAACCTAGCTTAACTTAATTTAACCTAGCTTAATTTAACCTAGCCTAAGTTTTTTAAACCCACCAATTAACGTTGAAATTTGATGAAAATTGCGGATTCTGATAATCAGCGAATTGCGCCAATTGAATTAGTTAATTGTGATTTTATTGGGAGACGAGCTTTGTATCGAAAAAAAAATGTCGAAAACAAAATGTTGAAAAAAAAATGTCGAATAGTGTCGAAAAATAATATCGAAAACCCGTTTCTAGAAAACTGAAAAATGTCTAATTACAATGTTGCAAAAAATATTTCGACATTTTTTTTAAATTAGTATGTACATAACATTATTATTCACAAAATATGCAATATAGGAAATTCAATAATAATGTTAAACGGGGGCTTGGAATGACAACCCCCACTGTTATAAGGACTTTTTTGTGGAAATATTTATGTAATAAAAATAATTAAAGAGAATTAAAGAGTATAGGTATTCAAAATAAGCCAATCAAAATATTAGAGGGAAAATTTACTTTTTTCCAGAAAATTTATACAATATCCTGAACTAGGAGAGACTTTAGAGTTGGATTCAAAATAAGGGTATTCTCTTTTTCTAGCCTCTCCAATAATGTCTCGAAACCGTCTTATTTACGTCGTCTGGAAAGGTTGGAAAAAAAAAATTTCTAGGGCCTTTGATCTCAAATTGTGGGACTTAGACCCCTTGAAAATTTCTCTAAGCGTTGTTCATTACGTGAGCTAAGTTTGGAAAAAAATGTTAAAATTTTGAATTTTGGAAGTTTGTAAACTGAAAGTTTGGATTTTAATATTTGAATTTTGAAAGTTGGATTTTAAAATTTGGCTTTTCACGCAGATCTAAGTCAGTTATAACGGAGCGGAAAGTAGCTTCGTATAATTTCTGAAATTATTATGAAATATTTTTAAAATTTGTAGTGTCCGAATGAATAATGGTTAGGGTCGTATAAAAGTATATAAATAAAATTAAAAACAAAATTATCTTAAATTAGCGTCGGAGTATAATTTTCTTTATTTGACATTTTTTTGAAAACATTTTTTCAACATTTTTTTTCGACATTTGTTTCTTCTACATTTTGTTTTTCAACATTTTTTTAAGACAAAAAGACCAATACCGATTTTATTACATCAATGATATTCTAATATTTTATTCTGTCAAATTCTTAAACTTCTAGTTCATGAAAAAATAACTTGGGGCCATGCTTTAGGATTTTAAATACGTTCTGATACTCCTGATACATCAAAATAAGAACACAAGAAATCTATTGAAAACGTATTGAAGTGTACACACAAATTTTCAATGTATTCATTGCATACCAAATATATCAAACTGTTATCAACCAAATAGTACTGGGAGCTCAAAATCACTTGGGTAAATTGATTAATAGTAAAGCTTGAACATCAATGCAGTGGATAGTTAGTTGATTATTTCTGTTTTCTTTGCCGTTATATCAAATAAATTTATTTTAAGGACCATAAAAATAAATTCTTCAAGTCCAGAGCTCAATTCGTTTTTTTATTCAACTGCGGCATTTTTATTCTATTCAACATTTTTTTTTTTCAACATTTTGTTTTCAACATTTTGTTTTCGACAAAAAGACCGTCTCCCAATAAAATCCCAATTAACTATTTCAATTTGCGCAACTCGTTGGTCAAATACACGCAATATATTTCCTTTAGCCCGCTCGCACATTTTTTTTTAAACAAATCCTTGCTATTCGCCACACGTGGACATGAATTTAAATAACGGATAGAAATTGAAACAGAGAAATTAGAATATATCTGGTACATACATTTGTACTAACCTAAATCTTTACGTAATAACACAAAAATATGCTCAGATCGCCAGATTGATACCATCAATAACCATAAAAGAAACATTCGCAACCTAACTCTAGTTAGCGAAGAAAAATCTAAGCCAACAAAAGAACAAAAATACACGAAATAATACGAAATAAATAACCTTGTGTGAAAAATCAAATTATGTAGAAGTAATTTACTGATAACCAATATGACCTTGAAGCTAGACTGTACCAATGATTAAAATTAATTACACGAGTATACAACGGTAATAAAATCAATTACAAAAATATTTTAACTAACCCAGACTAACCCAATGAATTATTTTTTTTAATTCCTCCACAAAATTGAAATTTTATTTGGTTCAATGAAGAATCGCAAGATTGCAAAATACTGTTATCATTCACATAATATCAAAAACCCAAAAAAAAACAAAGATGAATAATATCCAACAATAATAAGTCAACATGAATATACATAGTTTCAATTGCAACAAAAGCATACCATACCATACCATACGAGTACAATTCCATAAAGTTGTCCATTAAGCATGAAATATGTTTCCATTATTCTAGATTCAAAAAAAAAAAAAAAACGAAACAAAAATATAATAATTTATGAAACCCAGACTAAATAATATCTCTGGAAAATTTATAATAATATAAAATAGAGAAGATCTCGTCTTTCTTTTGAAGAACACCACATCCTTTGAATTTTTATTTAATTTTTTCTTATTATAAGCATATAACAATAATGGTCATATATCTTTCGCGATGACAATGATATTGATGATGATGATGATAATGTCGATGATGATGATGATGATGGCTTACAGAGATATCCAATTTGGAGACATATTTTCTTTGAGATACTAACAGTAACATTAATACAATAACACTTCTATTTTATTAGTGTTACTCTCTTTTTTTATCTTCAAAGTTCTAAGATGAATTGAATGTCCCTTTTATGGGGCTGAAAAATGGTGATAACATGGTAATAAGTTTTAGTTTTTATTATTTTTGTTTTCTTTTTTACATTTATTATAGTTTTGGAATGTATAAATTGATAACTGACATGATGACTAAGTTCCATTGATATTTTGTATATATTCATATTTGAAAGATTTAAGTCTTAAAATCTATTTCTTGGGATTCTTCTCAAATTGATTGATTTCCTGTTTTGTTTTTCTTCTCTTTTCTAAAATTCAAACCAGAAACAGAAAGAGTTAAAAAATTGAAAATTCAATTATTGAATATGGAATGAAGATTTTACCATATTGAGTAAAAATATATAAGTATATACTCTATTGATGTTATTTTGAAAGAAGAATTCGAAATGGCTTAAGTAATCAAAAATGGAATTTTTAAAAATCAATTGGACAATGAACTCTTGAAATTCTTGAATATTAAAATAGAAAATGATACTTGATGGACTTAATTATGTGGAATTGAAATGTGCATACTATTATAAAATTGATCAGAAAATTATATTGAAATGATTATGTTGTTATCACAACCGCAAGGGGGTAACACCAACTTTTACCTTTCTTAACCTATACCTATACAACTGACGAAGATACTTGTTGTTGCTACCGAGTATCAAAAATGTTTGTGCAATCAAAAATTACACTGACTTTTTTTAGCGACACACAGCTGTTACGGCGTCCCACAATAATAAAAATTTTGTATCGGAGTTAGTATAAAACAATCTTCTGGTGATGGTGTAATAACCGAAATCGATCAATATATTAAATAAAATTAATAAAGTATAGCTAGACTTGTTAATCTTTAGTTTCAAAAATATTCCAGCTACAGCTTATACATAATATTCTATAAAATGTATGAATATAATTTTTAAAATAAAAGCTTGTCCTCCTGGTTTAATAAAAATCAAATAAAATATAATATAAAAAAATAAAATATCTTGTTATACGACCGACGACTAACCTGAAGAAAGCATTATCTTCACGAAAAGGTGAAGCTAATTTCAATATACTGTGAAGAAAAATGCATATGGGCTAATTGGCAGGAAATCCCAGATAGACCTGAAAATCAAGTTTTTAATATATAAGAATATACTTAACCGGGTTTCTACTTATAACATCCAACTTTAGAGAACAACCAAAAAACATTAAATATTAAAATTGTTCATCAATTTCAAAATAAAGCAGCACAAGCAATAACTGATGCTGCATAGTTTGTAGCAAATAACTTAATTAACATTAACTTAAATTCAGCCATTATATTAAGAATTAACGTGAAAAATTGGATAATCCAAATAGAACGGCAAGTACGATTATGAAAACATACCCAGATTGCAATTGTATAACACTTGCAAATTTATATAACAGTTATAGGTTGAAGTAATAAATAACAATAGTTGCAATAGCAAATATTTAATCAATAAGGTTAATTTATAAATATAATTATATATTTTTAAATTAGCATCACTGAAAGTCTCACAATGTAAATTTAATAATACAAATCCATTCGATTATTATACGAGTATGATTTACTCCTATAACTTCCTCATCGGATTGCTTAAATCTACAATACGATATTAACAATTTCGCTTCTTGGTGTTCAAAAAATTGACTTGAATCGAACACTTCTAAATGTCAAGTCATTATCTTTTCTAGGAGAAATTCCGGTCGGACAGTTTGATTCAACTACCAACTAAATGGCTGTTTGCTTTCAAGAGCAAATTTTATTATAGACCTCGGGTTAACACTTAACCCTAAGCTGAGCTTTAAGCTACATTATGATCAAATAGTGACCAGAACAAATTCTTCTTTACGTTTCATTAAACGATGGTCTAAAGAATTTGCTGATCCCTACCTCATGAAATATCTTTTACATATGTAAGGCCTACCCTTACATATACCAGTCAAGTGAGGTCTCCACATTACTTGACTGACATTAATGAATTTTATTCGGTTCAACGAAAGTTTTTACTTCTTTCGCTTTGAGTAACTTTTCGTGGAATGATCTATTGCGACTTCCACCTTATTCCCACCGTCTTAAACACATTGACTTACCGTCGTTGTCTGATCGTCGGATAATTGCAGATATCTCTTTTATTCACCAGTTCCTTTCGGGTATGACGCTAGCCCCTGAAATTTCAAATTATTTGATTGATAGATCAATCGGAATAATCTGAGAACCGTTGAGTTGTTCCACATTCCCTTCCACCCTACTGAATATGGTAGATTCGAGCCAATCACTAGAATGCTCCGTGAAGTAAATTTTAACTTTAGTTCTTTTGATCGATAACTAAGTGCTTAAACTGTTAAAAAATGAATACGTTTTAATGTACGTTCAACTGAGACTAACTAACAACTGTTGTTCTTTTCAACTTTGATACTTTCGGCCTAACTTCTGGAAGTATTTTTAATAAATGTGTAGCTATTAACATAGGTATTAACTTATGACTTTTACCATTCTATTATAACAGCATGTATCTGGTTTAGTTTATTTTTAGATTTTTCTAATCAAAGGTGGCGGTGATTTACTAATCCTACTGGCTGATGAGTTATTGCACAATTAAATGAAGCACACTTTCGGCTAGTAATAGATGTCTGATGTGCTTGCTCTAACCATAAATTTGGCATTTTTAAAAAAAATGCGAATAAAAATGTAAACAATAAAAATCAATAAATTGTACTCCAGGTGTTTGAATTGTGTGTTTTCGATTAAGACACTTCAAAATCAAATCAAGAGAATTTTAGTGTTTAACACTCGCTGGGGACAACACCAAATATCTTCGTCTGCCCTGTAGGTATAGCTTTACACCTCCTCAGACCAATCCATTGTTTAAAACTAGTGCTGTAAAAATTTTTTTTTTCTTTTCTTCGTTGATGTTGAGCTTTTACAATTGCCTAAACAGTATAGGACTATATAGAGGATTACGTCTAAATCAAGAATTGTAATATGCTTAAATTGAATTCATGATGATTATCTAAAGACCATTTTGTAGATAACGTTGGATAGGATATATAAGTATGTATCCACTGACTACGTAAATAAATTTCGTTACATAATACTTACACCTTCTTCTATATTTGCTACTAGTCTTTGTCTAATACCTTTAACTTCATTTCCTCTATAGAATTACAATTTGATAAACTTGGCCAAATAGCAAATATCAGACGGAAGTCAATTTTAAAAAGTAAATTGATATGAATTAATTGAAAAGAAAAAAATAAAACGATGTTACCATACTTCGATAAATCTGAATATGTCTCACATCCCCAGTGAAAATTGTAGAAATTAACAAAAAATGTAGAATTTAGTAAAAATAAATGATATTGATGGGCAAAGCAGTACAAAAGAAAATTAATTCTATAATTTTCTACAAAAAGATGAAAAGAGAAAAATTAGTAAAAGAAATGACTTGTGATGCTCTGCTGGAAAAAAAAAATTCAATATTAATGTATCATCATCATCATCATCATTGTCCTGCAACCCCATTCGTGGGGCATAGGGGCATGCATTTTATGGTCGTTGTATTCAACTTACGCCACTTAGCCTCTCCCACCTTATTTTCCTACTCTCACCTTCACGTGGTGACCCCTACTAACCCTAGCAACCCATACAAACGATCGGGTTCGGGGATCGGGAACGGGGATCGGGATCGGGGTTCGGGGATCGGGAACCTCGGTGTAGTAGGATGGGTAATGGACAGAAGAGAGGGCATGTATCGGATAACGCCGGAGGTAGCAACCAAAGGCGGAAAATCCATGCTCAGAATTGAGACACTTTCACATTTTGAACTTAAGGGTCTTTTTCGTAACCATGTATGCAGGATCTGCATCTCCTCGTTGGAGCGGCTGCAAAAGCTCACAATGAGCGGCCTATAAGAAGATGTATCTGACCATCTAACGGGCGGACGTGCCTGTCAGGTTTGAACTTATGGTTTTATCACTCATATCTCAGAAAATGCCAGAGGGTCAACCAACTGATAACATTTCATGAAACATGACAACAAACGTTAAAGTTCCCAAGAGGTAATCGCGATGAAATCACGGTGAATCAGCCTCGGTTGTAGTAAACTGCACATCGCATTTTGGGGAGCGGCATATTTTATGTGGTGGTGTCGAGCGGAATACCGAGATAACAGAATCGGAAAACTAATGTATACAAAACTAAAATAGATAAAAGCCTCAAAAACAGATTCCATTTTGAAAACAAAAAACAAAAATAATGAACTCTACATAAACAATTTAGGTAAAAATAAAGCTTGGACATTTGGAGTAGCTATACGAAACGCTTCATTATAAGAAAACATGGTTTTGATATACAAAAGGGTGCAAATACAAATTAATCCAAGCAACTTGGTACTTACACGTTCATCAAACCCATTCCGAGAACAATAATTCCTGCAAAACCGGTTCGGGTAATGTGCCACTGCGTCAGCACCCAGTCAAATATTTTGTAATTGATCCCAAATCAGGCTTTCTATGTGTATCATATTGATCAGATCGAAGAATGTTGCAATTCATACTGCGTTAGCAAATCAGATTTTCTAAAATTTATCATAAATGCGAAATCAAAATTTCCTTTCTTTAAGAAAAACCGTGGACGTTGCAAAGATAGCATCACATAACAATGTGTGAATTGAATGAAATAGCAAGCATCTGCAGTTTGATCGCAGGAAAAGAAGAAAGTTAGGATGTGTGGAAAATTTCAAAATAATCCTTATACAATGATCTGACAGGTACAAATCAGGGATTGAAGTTAATTAAAAATTTTCTTTTCGTAAATCATCACCTTGACGTAAATCATCACCATTATTATAAAAAAAAACATTTTGTATTTCTTATTTTCTTTCAAAAACCAACCTTTCAAAGTGTGTACACTTTTAAAGTCATAATTATCGTTAATTATATTTAAAAACTGAATTTACCATAAAACAAAATGAAGACTACATAGCTATATATCAAAGTTTCACACTATATTTAAATCATTAAATTTTTAATATTAAAATTATTAAAGAGTTAATCCTGTTTAGCTCCAAATCTCACAAAAAAAAAAATTATTTCACGTCTTAACTTAATATAATAATTTTAGATTTTATAAAGAGGTTGTTCTTATTGTTGTTGTAATGAAATCCAATAAAATTATACTTCAATTACAACCAATTACAATCCTATTAATCTACTGCAACAGACCTACATTTAATGAATGTATGTGTCTAGTAGAACTAGCAAACTTATTTTTTTTAGGAAAAAGATAAAATTTTAACACTTTGATTTCCAAGATCCATTATTGATACATGTTTTTTGTTTTTCTTTATTTTTTTATACGTGTAACAAAGAGGTGTAACGAAATTGGGTCTTGCAACATGTACAATCAACTGTGTAGCGTATAGCTTCCAATGCAATACTTTTAGAATCAATTCTTTTTTTTTTTTAATTAAACTTTTATTATGTGCCTTTAATATACAAACTTAAAACTATCTTAGCCTATAAAAAGTTGAAGAAAAACGCCTATAATGGAACTAGTTACTATTAACATTTAAATTAATTTTAAATTTTTATGTTAATTCTAATTGCTTAATAATTTGTTTTTTGTACATTCATAATCATTATTGTATGCTTACATACTACTTTCTTATATGTATAATATATTGTAAAAAATAAGGCTGAAAAAATCAATATTTAACGCTATCTAAGCTAACTTAAACTAATTCTTAAACCTAGAATATACATCTTTAATACCTATTACTAATTGAATGTGCTTTCTAACCACCAATATATGCTCTTTTAATGTATTTGTCTCTGTCTGGTATGGACATAATCATATTGAAGATTATCTCCGTTACTGTTGCCCAGTTCATATTCTATCGCTTTACAATGTGGCACATCTACTATAGTGATATTGTATGAGGACATGATTTTGGTTTTAGATAAAACCATTTTGATCAAGAAATATAAAATGCTCAGCGGCTATGAATCCTGGGCGCAGAGTTTTTTTTATGTACTCCTCATTGTGGTAAAATATATCAGATATTAAACCATTTTCTGGAGTATTTTGTGCTCTTACATAATATTTTCGAACGAGATTTATCATAAAACTGTCGATTCTATTTATGTTTGATTCCTTGGTCAAATATTTATTTGAATAAAAATGTTTGTAATCGGATTCGGACTTGCGGGTTTTATTAATCCAAATTCTTATGCACTTTCTTTTAAACTTGCGGATTTTTTCCACAAGTGTTGGTCTAATTAATGTTTGATAGCAAATTATTTTTACCCTATTACTTATGTTTTTGTTGTAAAAAAGTTTTTTTACTGACATGAAGGATTTGACCTTTGGAAATTGTATATTTTAAATGCTCAGAGTAATTCAAGTTGCGATTAGAATCAATTCAAGACCAATGAATTGATTTAATTTATCATTTAATTTAAGTCCTTATATGCAAAGTGATAAATTGGAATTAGAACGTCAAAAAGAAAACAATATTACTTACAATGCAAATACAGAGTCCAATTGCGACCTATAACAAAATTTTGATATATAATCAAATATTGAATCCAATATGGGTAAACGATATTGAAATATGTATAGATGTGCTAAACAAAGCCATATTCAAAGCATTTAAACATTTCGCAATATGATACTGCACAACAACAGCCAATGCTTCACTTGTTAAAAATGCCAACAGTCTTTCAAATTATTCTCTCCTCTTTCAATTCAAAGAAGTTTATAACGAATCTAAGATTCTTGCACTTTGTTTAACTAACGAATATCTTCTAAATACAAACAAAATTTCTATTGATTGTGTATATTTTTATACAACTATATTATTGCGATCATCTGATGTAATGTGAATCATTTTGAACTTGCCTATTTCAACCTTGACTTGCCAATTCAAATTTTTTTGACACTATTTCTTGCACAGTTAATAAAAAATATGCTACCATTCTGTTGCTATTGAATTTTTCTAAGGCTTTTGACCCTGTAAATCATCATCTATTATGTAGCAAGCTGCCACTATATTTTAGATTTCATTCATCTGTTGTTAACTTAATTAAAAACTATATTTTTAGTCGCTCTCAATTTGTGTATATCAATGAATTTCGATCAGCTTAAAGTTGGATGTGGTGTCCCCAAAAGGTCAATATTAAAACCCCTTCTATTCAGTGTATTTATCAATGATATTCCAGACTGCTTAACTGAAGCGCATTGTCGTCTTTATGCTGATGATGAACTGATTTATATTAGTTGCCTCATTGCTCAGCTTACAAATTATACAGTCAAACTGATCTTGTGCTGGAAGCTTTGAACGGACTGCAGCTAATCAACTCATGCTGAATGCTATTAAGTTGCAAACCATTGTGATATATTTGAAAGTTTTACCCTATAATTAAATACCTCTGATACTGAATAATAAAAATATTCCATATGTTGATCATGTTAAAAATTTAGGTGTTGTATTTAATAAAACATTAGGTGGGGAATCATTAAGTGCAGATTAGTTAAGTCTCTCATCTTGCCACACTTTTTGTATTGTGATGTAGTTTACTATTCGATGAGTGCTAACGATGTTGCTAAACTTAATATTTAGAATTTTTAATTCATGTATCAGGTATGTTACAACATCGCAAATATGATAGGGTTTCTGATGTCTTTAAGTGTATACTAGACTGCATATTTAATAATTATTTAAATTTTAAATATAATTGTTTTTTTGTGTAATGTAATATATACTGATTACTGGACTTCCTTCTTATATTCATAATTAACTCGATTTTGGTAGATTCTCGAGATCCCGCTCAATAAATATTCCTCGTAATCAAAGTAGATTAAGACATCTGTTCTTTTTGTTAAGATAATATCCTTGTGAAATCCCCTTCCCATTGCTATAAGGCGTGTTCCAACGCACCGCAACGATCATTTAGTAGGCTCTGCTTCAAGTATTTTAAGAGTTTATAGATATTAAAACCATATCTACAGTTTGTTTTGACATATTGTTGCCATATTCTATACACTTAGATTATACAAATTGTAGAGTCTAATCGTCTCATTGTATATCGTACACATACAGTATAAATAAAAAAATAAAGAAATTAGTGTCGTGCATTAACGTTTCGGATATTATTTAAGATAGTATTTTTTGCTTAAGCTTCGGTTTCTTACTTTGCTAATTGATTCTTGAAAACTGTTCACTGAGTACATGTAAAATATTACTACTTCGAATAAAAATAAAATAAACTAATTTGGATCAAATTGAGACGTACAGCAAGAAAACCTCTGGTTTCGAAGTAAAAAGTATGCAAACATATATTCAATGTTAACAAAACGATAGATATTTAAAAGGAGACGTAGCGAAATTAAATATTTTTTCAATTTTTTTTTTTTTTTTTATGATTATCAACTCACTCACCACCAGAATTAAATTTAAATTTAAATTTAATTTTTTTTTTCTAAATAAATTATTACGTATGCGGTTGTTGTCTGAGTTGAATCAATAAAAAAATAAAATATAAATAGTAACAAGGACAAATTGAAATGATGGGAAACAATTCATAAAGAAATTGAGTAAAAAACGTAAAAAATGTCGATGGTTTAATGATTGTAGTAAAGATATTTTGAAGATAGACATAATATGCAATACCGCAAAATTCTTTAGTTGATAGACACTAAAGACAAAATGTGTGTGTTATACTGTATATAGAAATTTGGAAGTATTGTTTGAACAAATTTGAGCCCCACATAAAACCTCAGATGAGCCAATTTTTTATTAAAATAGTATATTCCTGGTATTTAGACGTATAAATGTTTATAATTCACTGGATACGACATTATTTCAATATCAGAACTTAGTGTTTCAAGTTTAAAAAAATACCATGAACTAATCAGAATAAATACAACCGGCTTCATATTACGTCTAATAGTGGTTTGGGTTACTTGAATTTGCTTTGATCTCTTTAATTTATTCTAACATTTTAGCATAATTGATTCAAACAGTAAGATGGACTTCAAACAGAACAATGATATTTAAGTGGTCCACATTTCGGTAATAAATTGTCATACCACATTCGATTACTATATTTTTCGTAATATCTAAAGCAACAACGATAGATTTGTCATATCTCATCGTACAGCTCTTTTTTATTTACATATGTTCCAAACTTAGGTTAAAGCAATCTTTCTGATGTCATGCTGTTGGCTAGAAAAGAGTAAGGTTGGTTTAAAAAAATTTTACAGTTAAAAATATTAAAATTTTCTAAATGCTGTAAAGAATTAAAAGGTCAATTCTTATTTTGCATATTAAATTAATGCATCGATAGTAAACAGAGAAAAAAAAATACCATATTTATCCCCGTGTGATAACTCTGATATTCACTGTTAATGAAATTTAATTTATGTTCACCAGTAATTTATATTGGGAGGTAATATGTTAATACATCCGTTTAAAAGACTATCTATAAAAAAAAAAAAAATATACTAATATTATGTACCTATGTTTATTATAAATTCATGTTTGATTAGCTTCCTGTCATTAAATCTTTAAAAAACATTAATTGACCGGATTGAGCTCCTAAAAACATTCATTTTCATACCTATAAAAAAAAATTATATTTTTTTTTTTTTTTGTTAATGTTTGTAAGTTAAAGACAGCAACCAAAAATAAAAAAAAAAAGTAAAAAATAAACATTGCAAATCTTAAGAATAAACCAGTCATTGTTGTATTCCAATCCAATCACTGTGTATCCAAGGTTAAAATGTTAACCATAATACTAAATTCCAATGAAACCCTATATAACAAAAACAACAACAATCACAATCCAAAAATAAAAAGAACGTGTTGGAATTTTTAAAATTAAAATTTTTGCATTTTTTTTGTTTTGTTATTGTTGTTGTTTATTATATTTTTTTTAAAGAATTTTTCAGTATTTTTAGTAATGTAAAGCCGACCTTTTCAAAATATCAAACTGTTGCTATCTGAAGAAATTCATATTCTAACCCTATCAAACTTTATTTATACTCCCTATGCCCTATCCTCCTCTTCCCTTTGATACAGAAATTCTTTTAGCATCCTTTCATTTCTTTTATTCCATCTACATTACATACATACAAACACGAATACATAAAATGTTGTAAAAAAGAAAAAGAAAAAGCAGATTAAAAATTTCAATTCAGAAATTCTGAATATCAAGTTTTGTTGTTGTCCAATGCAACAGCCAACAACAATAAAACAACAATAATAATAAATCTTTTGCGGCACCAAAAACATAAAACAAAATAATAATTTGCTTTTTCAGTTTTGTACTTCGAAACAAACAAAAATATTGTAAATCCCTTTTGGTTAGCGCAGTTTCATTTTTTTCTGCATTCTTCATCTCTCTTTCTTTTTCTTTCTCTTTCTTTTTGTCCTTAGAAGTTTTTACTTATATTTTTTCTTATTATGGATTGTTATTTTTTTTTTGTTCTACCTTGTATAACCATTACGTTGTGCCCATCATGTACTTGCACTGCACAAGTGGTAATAAAAAAAACAACAATATAATAACAACCACAACAACAACAACAAAAAATGTGTGTTTACAATTTTAAAGTACAAATACCCGAAGCAACAAGCGAATGAATTGTTGCATTAAATTTTGTACCGGCGATCATTGAATTGAATTGAATCACATACCTTGGTATATCTTTGGTATACCTTGGTTTGTTCTATATAGCGAAGACAATTATTATTATTTTAAGAATATTTCTAATTTTATGAAGTGGAACAGGGTGATTTAAGATTGTTTTTTTTGTCCAGATATAAGAAATTCAGCAAAATAACTATTTCTGTTCTATATGCCGAGGAAGAACAAAGTGACAATTCCGACTTTAACGCACTAAAAACTCACATACTTTTGTTAACATTAAAACTAGTCTTTAAGACTAACCATTAATACAATTTTGGCTCTATTACTTCAGATATCTTTCATCCATTATTCCATTAGAAATTATTGTAGGATAAAATATTTTATCCCAACACAGTTCGAACGGTTTCGTCCGTTTAAGTCTTTTAACAAAGTTTTGACTGGCAGCCAAATGTGAAAATTTGACATTGACATGTTGAGAGAATCGACTTTTAAGGTGTGCAGCCAATTTTTTATTTCGTCTTTTATGAAAGGGATCCTGAGATCTGTATGAATCAGCATTACGAACAAACCAGGGGGCATTAACAATGTATCGCGATACTTTGTTTTGGATCGTTTGGATAGTTTGAAAATGTAGTTGTTTAGTACAACCCCATATTTGAATACCGTATGCCCAGACTGGCTTTAATATCTGATTGTAGATCAAAACTTTGTTATACGTTGAAAGCGTAAATGTCCGCCCAATTAGCTAATACGAATATTTGTATTTCAGATCTAATTCTAGTGTTCTTTCCATCTAAGCTTTGCATCATTCAATCGTCATACCAAGATATTTTATGGAATTTTGAATTGGTATGATGACATTTTTTAGTCTGGAATGTGTGACTCAATTTTTTTTATTTGTAAAGTTAACGTGCGTGGATTTTGATTCATTCAGTTTAATTCTCCACCTTTTGCGCCAAATGGACATTTTGTTATTGGCTTGTTGCAATTTATTTGTAGCTTCATTTATATTTTTACTAACTGCTAATATAGCCGTGTCATCTGCAAAAGTAGCTAACGGCACATTTTCTACCACTGGAATATCACTAGTGCATACTAGATATAGTATGGGGACCAGTATACTATTTTGTGGTACTCCTGCGTGTATATTTTTTAGAGCATAGTAATCTTCTCCTTGTTTAATTTGAAATAATCGATTCGATAAATATGACGAGATCAGTTCGATATATGTTTCGGGGAGCAAGCGAAATAGCTTGTAGATAAGTTCGTCATGCCATACTTTGTCGAAGGCATTTTCCTTCCAATATGTTTTTCAATGACGTCAGTTATTCTATGAATTTGGTTCGAAATTTAAGATTTGAAGAAAATATTATTATTATTATTGTTAGAAATGTTTTCAAGTATAACGTCAACAACATTTGAAACTTGATAAAATATTCTTAGAAAACAGTGATTGCCGGAAAGCCATGCAAACTTAGAACAAAAGGACAAATGTATTGCAAATTTTATTTTATGACTTCGATGCCCTCATGAAGAGTTTCAGGATCAACTTAAATTTCAACATATTACTCAATTCATAATAGATTTGACAAGGGGGGAAATAGCATCGCACAAAAATTTATATATTATGTTATTTCTGAAGCGTGCATTCTATTTATCGTGTTATATTTTTTCAAACCATCTTACTTAAAAATACATGTCCTTGCAAAGCCAGATTTCTTCAAATATTGCAGATGATTTATTTTCTACAGCAGTTTATGTTATTACTTGTGGCAGCATGATTTCGCTTGGAATTCCATTTTCAGTAGGGATTTTTAAACAAACGTGTTTTTCTTAAATTTTTTAAAACATGCCCATCTGAATTGAAATGCTTTAATTTGCTAATTTTATTAAACATATATGTGGTATCATTCATGTAGTATCACCAGGTTCAACTTACTAAATTTATAAACACTTACTGGATTTCCAAACGCTTCCAAAAAAAAAAAAACTTGTCATAAAAATAAAACCAATCTCAGATCTGGGCAGCAAAAAGTGTAAAAAGGGGAAAAAAATGAGGTTCGGTGTTGGAATTAAACCATTTGTCAATTTACGTTGATAGGTCGTAGAATCAACACTATAGTATACAGTCACAGTATACAGCACACAGTCAACACTCACCATCAGTACCATGAAGTGGCCGAAACGATATAATGTTAGGTATATTTTTTGTTATGTTATTATATCCTGCTGATAATCCAACCACTGAAAACAAGTCTTGATGATCAACGCTCGTAGAACCACTACGTATAGTTTAATACAAATTTAAATTAGCGGTATACTGAAGATATTCAAATTGAATTTGTGTCAATTTCAAATATTCAATACACAATTTAATTTTTCACTGACAAATGATTGCTGCAAACAAACAATAACAAGAATACAAAAAATGTTGTAGCCAATGTTAAATTTGTATCCCCAACGTTAAAGACGTTGCAGCATACGAAAATGTAAAATTTTGCACAGATATTTTACGAAAATTAATTAAAAATTAACAATTCAGTGTATTAATCATCTTATTTTTCTTCATGCTCTTGTTTCAAACCTTCTTGCCAGCATATTACATTTCTTTATAGGGGTTCAACTATCTATTTCTTCAACGTTTGAGTGTTCTGCATGTTAGACAGCTACTGCCGCCTTCCATCCATCCAATATTATACATTCGAGCCGCACATATTATTATTTCAGGCCATTCTTCTACTTCTAATTTACCTAATAACAACAGACATCAATATTGCACTTTTTTCAAGTTTCGTTCTTTAATAAGCGATTATGCAATATTTTTTAGTGTAGTTCGTACGAAGAATGTGTTTAACAGAGTTGTTACCTGTTGGTTACGGTTACATAATGTCATATCTGACAGAATAAACATTTTGTACATTTTAATGATAGCCTCCCATCAGTTCATGAATTTATTATTCCAAATAATTCTCTTTAAACACCCAAATATTTTAAATTACAACCCGCTTTATTGACCTGACTCAGATTTTCATATTTTCGGTTATAATTTGCAATATCTGAGATGTTTGAATGGTATTATTTATTCTACTATCTTGTCATTTACAGTTAGCTTGCATCTTATGGATTTACTTACGTTCATCACAACAGTACAATTTAATACCATTTTGCTATTATTAAAATGTTTATAACCACATGGATAGATTAATAATGATGACAATTATACGAATTTAGTTATAGATTCAAAATTTATTTAGTTATAGATTCAACAATAAAACCCAGTTTGTTTGGATAAAAATGTTTACATAATTTTTCCCCAAGTCACCATTTCTTTTGTAAAGGTCATGTTCAAGTATTTCCACAATGTTTCTTAATAGCACCAGAATAAAGCTGTTATGATGATATCCACGGTGCAAACTAATTGGTCATTGGTCAAAGCTCTTTGATACGTCAACAATTTTAATATACAAATATGATGATTGATGAAGTACCAAAGAGCTTCATATATACAGGCTACATATATTCCGATACCGATTGAAATTATCCGATACCGATAAATATATTCCGATTACTGTTTGAAAACTATCTTCACTTATTTTTTCATCATCCATCAGTTGGATTACCTAATTATGAAGCTTATTAATTACATAACTTAATCGTATTAGATGGAGGAGTATTGGGAGAGTTGATGGACAAGAGTATCCGCCTTTTAAATTAAATTAGTAAATAAATAATTGCGAATTGAATCAAGATTTGGTTGCAGACCTATAAATCGTTTAAACAAAAGAAAATTCTGTATAGATAACCGATATGATCTCAAATGACCGATATGAAGTAGGGGTTATAATATTTACTATTAATGAAAATGTGTTAAGGGCGTTTCCGAATCTCTTGCACTTGCACTTGATACTCGCACTAAACCTGTCAAATCGCACTAAATTTAATAAATTTAAGTTTGAGATATCTAGTGTACTTGAGACTAAACTAAAATTTTGACAACAAATCAAGTGCGATTTGACAGATTTAGTGCGAGTATCAAGTGCAAGTGCGAGAGGTTCGGAAACGCCCTAAGTTCTATAGTTAAACTGGTGATCTAAGATTGTATATTGGATATTCACTACAACTGAACAACTGACGCAGAATGTAATAGAAAATACAATGATGTTGTTGAGTTAGACTGCGATTTTAACTAAAAATAACTGTTTATCAACGATTATGTATGCAACAGCTGCTAAAAATAGAATCTTAATACTTACGTATCGCTTGGCTAATGGAACAAGGAAGAAAGGGGAAGAAGAATAAAAACTTTAAGATTAAATTGAAAGTATGATTTTGAATTCGGTTAATATTTTATCATGAACCCAATTATTATATAAGATTACATTGTTTTGCATTGGTCATAACCAACCAAATTCATAATAATATATTCCATTCCTAATGTTTTAATGTTCGTAGAGAATTTTTTCAATTTATTAGATAGAAGTGTTCTTCTGGTTGAATAAATCACCTTATTTGAATGACATTTGCAAAAAAAAAAAAAAAAAAAAAAAACAAGAAAAAGTGTCATATCACATCTACGTGCACTCTTATAAAATACACCAACCATAATACTTTATTTACTTATATATATACACTTTTTTTATTATCATTATGAGCTATGTGTCAAGTCATAAGTTTTGTGGCTTCAAATTCAATACTATTCGTGGTGAATTGTACTAGCAAATGTACCTACAACATTTGAAATTTATTCGTGGTATCATAAATTTGTATTAGAGTATAAAATATGGTGTGTCCAAGAAATTATTTCATTCCCTACAGTATCCAATTGGAAATATTTTTACTCTTTTCACAACCAATAATATATAGTATAACAACAGCAGCAGTCGCAGCAAAAGAATAATATTGTATGTCTATATGTAGTTATAAGGTATGGAATATTTTGTCCATTTCTGGTATAATTTTTTCTACAGGTTTTTTTTTTTCATTTTAATTTTTTTTTTTCTTGTTTCGATTTGAAAATTTTCAATTTAAAATAAATTTTATTTTCTTTTATTTTTATCCGTTTCCTGTGGACTTTTGAAATATTGAAGGAAACCAGCAAAATACCAACAATAAAATTAATATGAATTGAAAATGTATAATTTAAAAATGATGATAAAAGAAGGTGAGAAAGAGAGAGAAATAGACGTGTAAGCTTATTGCAAAAGGAAGAAAAAGTGAAATTTAAAAAATTCCTTCTGGTATAATTCATTGAGGCGAAATTATAGAAAAAAACAATATTCTTGAATATACAGTTAGATACTATAAGTAATTGGTATTTGTTTGTATTTATTATGTTGGTTGCATTTGCACGCACAATTGCAATTATAATTACCTAAGCCTACATTACAATTATATTGCCTTAAGTACTTAAAGATTTTGTATTTTGTAATTGTATTTGTAATTTTGATTTATTTATGTATATCAGTTTATCTGATGCATATTAATATACAGCCAAACTGTAATGGCCGTTTTCTCTCTTTGAGATGTTGGTCTATTATTTACTATAGTCATTTATTGTAATCCAATGACAGCAGGCCAAAAAATTTATAGGCATTTTGGTTTCATCAGGAATCGAACCCGGGGACTTTCGATTGAAAAGCGGGCACTCTTCTAATGCGCCATACAGCGTATTTCTAATTTTCATTTCTTAATTTTCTAATCTTCTTCGACGCACCAGTCAGTGAAGGCGTGTTTGTTTATTTTTAAAAGACTATCCAATTACAAATTTTCAGATCTATAGTGGTCTTGGTTTTTGAAATGGTTTGCATGGGTGGTAGAAGTTAATTATATGGCGCTACCCGTATCAATCTGAATTTCTAAAAACGGTAAAAACCGTGTTTGTTTATTTTTAAAAGACTATCCAATTACAAATTTTCAGATCTATAGTGTTCTTGGTTTTTGAAATGGTTTGCATGGGTGGTAGAAATTGTATGGCAGCTACCCGAACCAGTTTGAATTTCTAAAGGACGGTAAAGGACGGTAAAGGACGTGTTTGTTTACTTTTAAAAAGATACCCAGTTCCAATTTTTGGGATTTGTAGCGTCCTTGGTTTTTTTTTAAATAGTTTTCATAGGCGCTAGGAATTGTGTGGCATCTAGCGGAACCAGTTTGAATTTCGAAAATCGGTAAAAAACGTGTTTATTTTTTTTAAAAAGGCAATTACAAATTTGCAGAGCTATAGCGCCCTTGGTTTTTATCAGTACCTATATAGTTTTCATCGGTGCTAAAAATTGTATGGAAGCGACCCTCAATATAGCTTATATTTCGAGAAACGGTAAAAAAAATGTTTTTTTGTTTTCGATAAAATTAGTTTAGGTCTATTACTCATTTAGTGTTTGAAATATTACTAATGGAAGCGAAATATTACTAATGGAATTATGAGTTTAATTGTATGGCAACTACCTGGAACTATCATCTGATGGTATTATATTAAAGTACTGCGTTAATTCTCGTTTTTCATCATGCATAACTTTGTAAACTTTCAGAACACTTCTATCTATCTTTAAAACTGTAAACGTGTACAACGAACAAATAAACAAACGAACAACCCAACTTTGCATTTTATGAGTAAATAGATTATATATTAGAATATTAGAATAGAATTTCTAAAGAACTGATAACAAATCTGAAACGTAAACTGTACTGACGAATGACTTAACCATTTTAAAATTCAGCATATAGCAAAAATAAGTCCTTTACACAATTCAAAAAATTGGTAATCCCTTCCCATTCCTGGGCACATAAAATCATATGAGATAATAGAGTTTGCGACAAATATTTCTACTATTGCGGCCTGCAGAAAACTACTGATTATATTTGAACCAAATTTGCCAATTATTGGGAACTGATTTGACTTTGTTCAAACTAATTTCGCACTCTCAATTTATTTGTTTAATCTCGTACTCTGACGGTCTTGTCTTATAGTCATCCCTATTATATAGGATATAGTTGTTTTTTCTGTCTTTGCTGTTTTTGGTTGTATTGGTTTGTTTTGGCTATAGAAAGAAGACTATAAGAAATCAAGACTGACTACTGTAATTTATTAAAACTCTTATTTCTAGTATCTTAATTCTAACAGTGTTTCTTATGTCAAAAAAAAAAAATAAAGATTAAAAGGTCTAGGTATGCTTCACTAATTTTATTAAATATCTGAATCGATTTCGGTTATTACACCATCATCAGAGAGACTTATGTTATTATAAAATCGGGGTGGCTGAATGTGGCCACCCAATGATTTTGTTCCGTTATAGGAACCACTGACTCGTTTGCCCGATTCTTGATTTAGTTGATAACTCCAGTTTTAAGACATAATCAATGAAAATTAGAAAAATAAAACAATATCTGAATTTGAATCAAAATTTTTAATCTTCCCTAATTCCCTTAAACTTAGAGTCCCATAATAAAGTAATTGTAATCATTTTACTTTTGAATAACTTAATTTTGTCTTTCAATGGCTTTACCAATTCTGTTTTGATTTCTTTTTATTTATTTCCGAGTGGGTTACCGCTGGTTACAACCAACTTGTGTTTTTTTTATGTAATAGATATGACAACTAGTGGGCTTTATACAGCAATAAGATCTACAACACAGGTGCACAATTGTGCTTTCTACTTAACATTCCAGAGTTATACGACATATTACAGTTCTACTTTGAAATGCTGCTTCTGCTTGACAAATTCAATTATTTGTTTTAGGAGTGGTAAGGTATTAATTTCAAATCCTAAACTGATAAATATTCTGTAAAACAAAACAGTATGAATGCAGTGCAAAACAGCTGTGTTAATCTCTAATTTGCAGCATCTGTAGTGTTCTTGAATCCAAAATATTTTAGAATGTACGGTTTAGGTTCATGTAGCCTCTGGTAAGCCATATCGTCGTTCTCAAAGAATCTTGCAGAGGAATAATGAAAGAAGATGTAGAAGCAAATTCTACCATGATTTTTTTTAGCTCCTTTGCACTATTCCAGATCATCGCTTTGTTCATCTTATCACTTCATATTTTTTTCATGGAATTTTTAACATATTCTATACATGGTTCTGTATTATATATGAATAAAACGCTCGTCTAAGATTGTGTTTTGTAGAATCAGTTCAACAAAACAACTGACACAGAATGCAAGTCCAATCAATTGATAATATTTAGAGACTGGGATTGTGAAGGTTAAATTAACATTTTTTTTAAACAGTAGACAACCCTACCTTACTTTTTTTTTAAATTAAAGATTTTATATTGATAATGCAAATTTCAAATTTTAATTTTCTTCTAACATTAGCGTAGTGCAGCGTAATGATATCTTGACAAAAAAAACCCGTCGCTCAAAATCCAGCCATATAAAAATTCCGCTAATTACAATCTCTTCTTATTGTTGTGTTTGTTTTTATTTTGAAAAAATACCCGGAAAAAAAAACGTGATTATTGGAATTCCGTCAAAGGTGGGGTTTTAAATAGAAAAACTTAGATATGGCAGAATTCATGTTTTGATTTGCAATTTTGTTTTTGGTCGGGATATTGTACGGCACCCACGTTTGTTAATTTTTACTTTGTATGGTAACAATAAGTGGTCAGATTAGTGAAAGAGCTAATATTATTTAATTACATTAACGACTACAAGTTGGTACCGTAGCCAAAAAAGTAATTGCTTGTATAGTAAAAACTAGTTTGTATAGAAAATAGATTTATAGGTATTTTTTGATAAGACTCTTTTATTCCATCAACCTATACTCACACTCTTCTGTTTTTTTCAAATGTCTATTTAAATCCATAGAGAATGCAAACCCATGCAAGATTTGCAGCTATATAGTCAATCATAGAAGAAAATATATCTTAGATACTTATTCAATAAACATGCGAGGCGTTTGGGACTTGTAATAGTTATCTGATTTGTGAGAGTGCTGATATGGCAAGTCTGAAGAAAACTATGTTATATTAAATAGTTAGGGAAATGTATTTTTGATAAAACCAGATTAAAACCAGTAATAAAAACATTTTTTTTTATTTTTTTTCTCCTATTACTCCGCGCGGGAGCATAGGGCTTCGATAATGAACCTCCATTTCTCTCTGTTGAGTACTGCTTCATTAATATCGTCTCAGGTATAATTGTTGATTGTTAATTCTTGATCAATTGTGGGTCTCCATGTGTTATATGGTCTGCCGGGTTTCCTTTGTCCTTGTGGACTCCACTCTAGAGCTCTTCTTGCTCCATTCCCATTTCCATTTTTTCCTATTTATCAGTCTGTTGATCGGTTCTTCTCCAGTTATCATCCATAAATCCTCGTTGCTAATCTTGCCGGCCAGAATATTCCGTATATAATTCTCAAGCACTTGTTGATGTATACTTGTAGCTTCTGTTTGATTATGACCGAAGTGAGCCATGTTTCACTTAACACATGCTCTGAATATTGTTAGTTTTGTTGTTCTCGATATTTGGTTGCTCCGCCATATCTTCATTAGGCTCCCAAATGTTCTTCTATTTATACGGCTGTTGACATCTTCTGTTGTACCTCCTCTTGATGTTATGATGCTTCCCAGGTAGTTGAATTCTTCTATGTATTCTATTTGTTGTCCACTCACTGTTATTGATTCACTATCACTGTGTCACATTGCCTTGGTTTTCTCGTTATTTAGTTCCAGTACCGATTTCTTTGCTTCTTCCTGTAATCTGTTGACTTTGTTCTGTAGGTCCCTTTGATTCTTTGCTATTAGGCATACATCATCTGCGTAATCTAAGTCTTCTAAGTTGCCGAAGAGATCCTATTCTATTCCGTTTATTCAAGGGCAAACTTTTCTTAGAATGTCGTCTAGTATTGTGTTGAAGAGAAGTGGTGATAGTGGACATCCTTGTCTAACTTCTATATTGGTGTAGAATGGATCACTGGTGTTACCTCTGTGTTGAACTGTTGTCTCTGTATCACCGCTTTGATGATGTTGATGATTTTTTCAAGAACTCCCTTCTTTGTAAGTGTTCTCCATATTGCGCATCTCTTGACTGTGTCGAATGCTTTCTTAAAATCTATGAATAGTAGATATAGTGGGGCATTCCATTCTACTGATTGTTCAACTATGACCGGTAAAGTATTTGCCTGGTCAACACAGCTTCGGTTTGGTCTGAAACCTGCCTGCTCTTTCCGTAGTATTGGTTCTAGTATTTCTTCTAATCTTTTCTTTATAATAATTGCTATTATCTTATGAATAGTATTTAGAACCGTGATTCCTTTCCAATTGCTGCAATTTGCCAAGTCTTTCTTTGGTATCTTGACAATCATTCCTTTCTTCCATGATGGTGGTATATTCTCTTCTATCCACGCTTTTCTGATGTGGGGTTCAATTGTTTTTGCGAAATAGGTCTGGGTCCAGTTTGGCTATTTCTGCTGGAATGCCATCTTCACCTGTTGCTTTGTTGTGTTTCAGGATATTGACTGTAGCTTTGATTTCTTCTATATTTGGAGCTTGAGTAGATATTGGCAGTCCCTCAGTTGGATAGATATTTGCATCGTTTCTGTTTCTTATGTCTGCTTCATTATTTTTATATAAAAAACATTAGTAGGCTAAATCAGAAATTTTTGAATTAAATTTACAGCATTATTAACACAACCGAAGAAGACAAGGCACGTATAGACAATTTCTTAAATGTTTAATTTCTCTTAGCACATTTCTATTAAAAACATTAAAAACATTATATTTAGATACGACTATACGACTAACTAATCCGATATACTTGATGATTAAATTCTTTTTAGGATTGTTTTTTTCTGTTGTGGTTTTTATTTTGAAAAATATTATTTTTGTAATGGCATTGAGTATATGGTTTTAATTTCCATTCTGGAACATAATCATGTCAGCAGTGGCTCTAAGTACATTTCTCAAATTGTATTAAGATTGCAAATGAAAAAAAACAAATTCAATACGATATTTTTTATTCATCTCTTGTAATACTGGTGCATCAGTGCAATCATTATGTACTAACATTTTAACATTACAATTCAAAAGTAGTGGATGATGACTGTGTGGAGATCACAAATTCACAAATGAGTTTTTCAATGCAATTTTTATAGTTACATGACATGACATGGTATTGTTGTCTTTTAAATGCAAGAAAGAGAAACAAAACACCTAAGCCTTACATTAACCTAACAAAAAAAAAAACAAAAAATATACAAAATCAGTTAAATAAGGAGATGTTAAGTAAGTAATTGAGAAGGTATGCATAAAGATGGATACGAACTATAAGAAGAGAATTTTATTTATTTTTTTTTTTGTAACTATTTCTGATAAATGCCCTTGAATGGACTAAACCGGAATTTTTAATTTTAATACATTCATCGATTGAATTTGGGAAGAATAATGAGGCGAAGAAGATAAACCAGAAAGAGAATTTCGAAATTTTATTTTTTAGTTCTTGTTATTTTATTGTTTGTTGGTCATTACATAAAATAATTAAAATTCCAAAATGAATTTGCTATATTCCAAAGTCTTGGAATTGTTAATGATGATTTAACTTGGTATGTAATTATTTAAAACTGATGGTAATTTAATAGCATTTTCTTCTTGTTTTGGACTTTTGTATACAACCAGCATTCAAGAATTTAACATGACTTTTCCTTTTAGGGAAATAAGTAATGTCCCGGTATTGCATTTCAAAGTATTAGTTAACCTTCCAATGACTTTAGAAATCAAACTTAACTGAATAAATGAATTCATAAAATTTACCATTATGTATCTGATGAATGAAGATATAGCGCTGACTTAATACATGAGGTGCACAACAACTTAAACCTAGTCAAAAAAAAATCAAACTAAAACGTCTTCACCGGGTGAGTATTGGAAAGAAAATATGGCAATTAAAACATCTTTCAATCCCAAACCTGGTGAAGTTATTATCGGTCGGGTTTTGTTCGGATGAAATATCAGTGAATATAAAAAAGTTTCCAATTTCCAACTGGGGGTAATCCGCTGGTAACAGCAATCAATGTACGTTCTTCAAATACGAATTAGAATAGGTGATAATCCGCCTTATGGGGAATATGAATATTACCTAGTTCCTAGTGTTATAATAACGACAAAAAAATTTCTGAAAATATTTCAAACCACTGGTAAGTCCAACAAAGCCAGATGAAGAAAAAAAAATCTACCTCTCACATTCTATTTCTTTGCGACGCCATAGCCCAAAAAAAAAATTATTTCCAGGATTTACACATCACTTAACTCTAAAATTGATATCAAAGCAATAATAGCATTTCCCGAAGCCAGAACAATTTTAAAATGACAAACTGGGAAGTAAAATAGGTCTGAAAAGGTCGGGCTTACATTGGGGAAAAAGAAAGAGTTTTTTCAAATATATATTTTACTGAATGTGGCTATTCTATACCACACATTAATACATACCAACACAATATTGTATCTATTTTATGAATGTTATCCTCAACAATGCTGTTATATTTGAAACTAACTTGTAATTGTAGGTATTTACATTAAATGATATTGATGTAAAAAAATTAAATTATTATTTATATGACTATCGGGCAAAAATAGTTAAGTCAATAATCGAAAAATAAAATGTACCGTTTAAGTTAGCAGTTTCACAAACCGGTTACATCTATATTTAAGATTTAAATTATTTAGAAAATCTTTTCATAATACGTTTTAATATTACTAACTTAACTGAAGGGTGGAGTCCTTTTCCTTTGGGTAAAAACACTTAACTTGACTTAAGTTTTAGTAAAATTATTTTCTTCTTTAGGTAAAAACGCTTAACTTGACTTAAATTTTAGTAAAATGGATCCCTGAAGCCATAGTTAAATTTAATAACAAAAAAAAACTATTCGATAGTTCAATAAAGTATTTTTTCCACTAACTTTTTGTAAATCTAGGAATTCGGTATAACTCAGATCTATATATTGTGGTTTCGAAAATGTCCTTCAGTTTCTTGCAATCATTAATTTGTTTTTCGAAAAATATAATTGATTAATTTACTTTTCACATTTTACTTAGAATCGGTCATGTTATCTATGTTAATTCACATCGTTCGATTCCATGTTTCTGCTATTCTACTGATTAGACTCTATATACCGGGTGCTCCAGAGTATGCGCATCAACTTTTAAATAGGGGAAGGAGTCGTTATTTTAAAATTTAAAAAAAAGTTTGTTAACTAAATCGAATTGGTGGTATTTTCAACTTCGGGAAAGGACCGCAAATCGGTCTTTTAAGACCAAAAATCGCCAAAATTGGCCGAAATCGGGTTTTCAAAGTTAAAAATTTAAACAAAAATTATAAAGCTTAAACAAAAAAAAAAAACAAATTTACTTTACAAAAGTTTCTTATTTTTTGTCGTAGAATTTGAATTTGCATTAAAAAGTACCCCATCCCATTTGAAAGTCTCGATTTCGGCTAGTTTCGGCAATTTTCGGTCTTGAAAACCCGGTTTTCAATCGTTTCCGGAACTTGAAAATACCACCAATCGATAGAGCACCCTCGATTTAGTTAATAATATTTTTTTTAAATTTTAAAATAACGTAAAAAGCTGATACGAATACTCTGGAAGACCCAATACTATAACATCTACTTATATGTATTATAGAGAGATGATCGAAAAAATAGTTCAATTTTTCGTAAACTATTCTCAAAGTACAATATCAGTAAATTTTATGGAACTTCATTATTTTAATTTTGGGCATATACCAAAAACAAACTCCCCAAATAAAAATCCTCAAACATAAAAACCCCAAATTGTACGTACACACAATTTTAGGATTTCATATTTTAATTTAATGTAAAAATTTAGTTTAAGGTCTTTTTAAAAAATATATTGAAAAAAAATCAATCTTATTTTTTTAAAGCCGAGGACTAAAACTCTCACTATTCATTTATTGCAACCCTGTTTTTGCAGATATGAACGCAGACGACAAGATTTTAGTAAAAAAATCATATTTATTTTTAAAGTAATGGATTGCTGCTTCCGAACCCCCGCTACTCATTTATTGATTTTGAAATCCAGTTTTTACTGACGGCAGGTAAACGCAGACGGCAAGGTTTTAGTAAAAAAATATACAGAAAAAAAGCAATTTTAAGTCGCAGTCCACAGTCGCAGGCAAAAAACATATTTAAATATAATTCAGTTTTTTTTTTTCAGGACTGTTGTCCGCAAACTAGACGACAGAACAATGTAGCCAACATGGCAATACAAAAAAATAAATATAATTTTCACATTCCTTCGATTTACATTATAAATTTATTGCCGATATAAATTTAAAAAAACTTTCAGAGATTTTCTGTCTGAGCATTTTAGTTTTGAACTTTTTTAGAATTTGGCGATTTAGACTGACTTCCTATTATTTTATGAACAGTGAAAAAAAAAATTAAACATGCAGGATTCAAACGCTTGATTTTCAAATTCTAAAATTTCCAACTGAACGTCGTTTTTGGTAAGAATAGTGTTCAATAAATAAATAGTACAGGTATGGGACCTGCAGCTCTCGATAAAATTGTTTCATAATTTGTTTTATTTTCTTTAAAAAAAAAAATCAGCTTTATTCTAATCAATGCAAAATGACGCCTAATTTTTTTATCGTCAAATTTACGACACTTGGCGGCGCATCGGTATAATCGTTTCTTAGAAGCGATTGTATTTCTTTGATCGACAACCCTGTAAAAGTTTATAATTAATGGTTAATTAAAGGTTTTTTGGGGTTTTCCGTATAAATATCCCTTAAAAATAAAAATGTAAGTAATTTTATAAAAAAAAAACTATATTTTATAAAAAAAATTAAAAACAAATATTTTTATAAAAACTCCGCTGAGGTCATTTGAATTATTTTTTAATTGTTTTTCACTATTAATTTGATATATTATTCACTTTTTTTTTTTTTTAAATACAACCTCCTTCACTTGTGTACATAAAAATTATTTCATATGTCATTATGCAATGCAATCGTCGTTCATGCTACCGATAGTGGCGACAGTAGATTATAAACGCTATTTAGCGTCAAAATGACGAGTCGTCGATCAGAATAAAGGTAAATAAGTATAGTCAGATAACATAACCATTACTATAATTAACCAATAAACGGTAATCAGTTTAAAAATAAATATAGAAGAGTAAAGGTTTATTAAAAAAAGAGAATTAATAGTTGTTTTAGTGAGAATAGACATAACATTTTAAAATTCTTCATTTCAGAACATCCATTAAAATAACAGTTATAAAAATCTAAAAAAAAAAACAAAAAAAAATCATCAAAATATCTTTCTTAACTAAAAAAAAATTCACTCGCGTATATGTATTCTTTGTGCTATTTAAAATTAATTCCTACCCATACCCGATCGCCTTAAGATTAATTTCCGTTGTTTTTAATAAAATAAAAAATAATAATGTAAAAATAAAAATTTTTAAAATATACTTTTATCGAAACCAAACTAGCTAGCCCCCTAAAAAGTAGAAAATAAAACTAGTGGTGGATGTTGAGCATCTAGAACTACTATAAGATAAAACACAAAAGTATATAATGAATCTTGCTGGAATATTGTTAATGGGAATTTGGAAACGCTTTGTGATGTTCTTTTAATATTCGTGATTTTTTTCAAGCGACGAATATTAAAAATTTCTATTAACAATATTCCAGCAAGATTCATTATATACTAGTGTGTTTTATCTTATCTTATTTTTAGGGGGCTAGCTAGTTTGGTTTCGATAAAAGTATATTTTAAAAATTTTTATTTTTACATTATTATTTTATTTTATACTTTTTAGTTTTAAGTGAAACCTATAGGTATTATAATTTCAGAAATAGTATATAAGTGTAAACTCTTCTGTCTATAACGCAATTGGTTTTTGAAATATGCATGAGACGTGCTAAGAGTTGTTCGACAGCAACCTGAACCAGTCCACATTTTCTAAATTGGTAACTGTCGTATTTCTTTATTTGTGAAAAAGTATCTAAGTGTAAATTTTCATGCCTATAATATAATTGGTTTTCGAAATATGTCTGAGACTTGCTAGGAGTTGTTCGCCAACAACCCGAACCAGTTTAGATTTTTGAAATCGGTAACAGTCGTATTTCTTTATTTGTGAAAAAGTATCTAAGTGTAAATTTTCATGCTTGTAATACAATTGGTTTTCAAATATGCCAGAGACTTGCTAGGAGTTGTTCGGCAGAAACCCAAAGCAGTCCACATTTTCTAAATTGGTAACTGTCGTATTTCTTTATTTGTGAAAAAGTATCTAAGTGTAAATTTTCATGCCTGTATTACAATTGGTTTTCAAATATGCCTGAGACGTACTATGAGTTGTTCGACAGCAACCCGAACCAGTCCACATTTTCTAAATTGGCAACTGTCGTATTTCTTTATTTCTGAAATAGTATTTAAGTGTAAATTTTTATGCCTGTATTACAATTGGTTTTCAAATATGCCTGAGACGTACTATGAGTTGTTTGGCAGCAACCCGAACCAGTCCACATTTTCGAAATCGGTATTAGTCGTATTTCTTTATTTGTGAAAAAGTATCTAAGTGTAAATTTTCATGCTTGTAATACAATTGGTTTTCAAATATGCTGAGACGTGCTAACTGCTAAGAGTTGTTCGGCAGCAACCCGAACCAGTCCACATTTTCGAAATCGGTATTAGTCGTATTTTTTTATTTGTGAAAAAGTATCTAAGTGTAAATTTTCATGCCTGTATTACAATTGGTTTTCAAATATGCCTGAGACGTGCTAGGAGTTGTTCGGTAGCAACCCAAACCAGTCCAAATTTTCGAAATCGGTAACAGTTGAATTTCTTTATTTATGAAAAAGAGTCTAAGTGTAAATTTCCATACTTGTAATACAATTGGTTTTCAAATATGCTGAGACGTGCTAACTGCTAAGAGTTGCTCGGCAGCAACCCGAAACAGTCCACATTTTCGAAATCGGTAACAGTCGTATTTATTTATTTGTGAAAAAGAATCTAAGTGTAAGTTTTCATGCCTGTATTACGATGGTTTTCAAATATGCTTGAGACGTGCTAGGAGTTGTTCGGCAGCAACCCGAACCAGTCCACATTTTCGAAATCGGTAACAGTCGAATTTCTTTATTTATGAAAAAGAGTCTAAGTGTAAATTTTCATGCTTGTAATACAATTGGTTTTCAAAAATCCTGATACGTGCTAACTGCTAAGAGTTGTTCGGCAGCAACCCAAACCAGTCCACATTTTCGAAATCGGTAACAGTCGTATTTCTTTATTTGTGAAAGAGTGTCTAAGTAAAAATTCTCATGGCGTAACACAATTGGTTTTTGAAATATGCCTGAGACGTACTAGGAGTTGCACGGCAGCAACCCGAACCTGTCATTTGATAGCTTTGTAAAGTACCGTGTCCGGTTGCTTTTTTCATCATGAGTAAGTGTGCAAAATTTCAGAACTCTATCTTTAAATTTTTTAAACAAAATTATTCTTTTTCTATTTGCGTTTGGTTTTAATATTAACAAAAAAATGCCAACCTACCTACCAAACATATATACAAACATATATATAGACACTGGCAAGTTAATATAAAAGTATATAATATATTAAATTTGGCAATTTTTCTATCAAGATCACTTTTTGGTTCACAAATTTCTTTCTAATTTTTTTTTTTTTTTATCAACTTTATTTTGAATACTTCCTTGTCATGCCTGAGTAATTTTAGTTTAAACCTTTGACAGGTAAAAATTTGTATTTTAATTTCTTTGAAAAAAAAAAAACAAAAATAATTTCAGATTGTCTCACACAACAGTATTGCACACCAACAAATTCAAAATAAAATATTTTCCTGTTTAAAAAATTTAACCCTTTGATGAAAATCAAGTCAATTTGAAGCACATGGTTTTCAACTAATAAACCATAATTTACTATTTTATTTATATTTAATTTAAAACTACAATCAATGAAATTTTTCATCTACAAGCCATTTAAATATTTATGCAAAAACAATCGAATCTCATATAATTTTCTGTCTATGTTTTTGAAAATTTTCACAGTTGGACACCGTCATTCAATCTTTTTTGTTTTTATTTCTTTTTTTTTATTCTTGTTATTGTCGTCGTCGGTCGCACAGTGAATGAAATTGATTAGCTTGAAGCTATGATGAGGCTTAAAGCACATAAATATAACAATTATTTATTAGGTGAGATTAATCAAAATTGAAAAAGTAATAAATTAATATTGAATGGTATAAAACTGGTGGTTTGATAATTATAAAGGTTTTGAATTTCAATGGATCAAAATAAGAAAGAGAGAGAGAAAAAAAATAATAATATAAAAGGTCATTAGGGACTAAAGTTAAAATTATTTGAAATTTGCAAAAGTTGAAGATTTAAAGAAACAAAAAAAAAACAAAAAAAAAATAATACACAAAATTTGAATTGTGGTTTGAATAAATAATTCCCTTTCTAATTTCAAAAAGGAGAAGAAAAACAAAAATTTAATAAAAAAAATATAAATTTAGAAATGAGGAGTTTTTAAATTTTCATACTAAAGGTATAAAGTATATAAAGGTTATTGACATATGCATAAAGGTTATTGAAATTATTTTATTTAAATTGAAAATTTAATTCAATAAACATTGCTATAATTATCATAATTTTCTGATGTTTGCCCAACTAATGGGGTTGCGAACGATAGTGAGTATAATGATGATAATTTTTTATCATCCATCAATATTACAACTCTGAATAAAACAGAAATACATTTCAATCATAATCTAGCAATACAACTTATAGCTACGATTTATAGCTACATATTCATTCTTATTGCAAGTAGGTACAATAAACGAGAGACGGTGACATCGGATATGTATCCAAAAAATTTCAACTGATACAATGTACATACAAATACAATTTGCCAAATTTTTCTAAACTGACAACATTGTGTTGGCAACAATAGTGTATTTTGTTTACAATTCCGATCACTCTTAATACATTGTCTCTGAAATAAACGTCAAATCAAATGTCAAAATATTATACTCATTTGTAGATATACCTATTTTGTGGATAAATTTTTAAAATATTTGAATTGAATATTTCTGTGAAAGAAAAATTTAATATGGACAATTTCGTTTTTGAAGAAAAATCTTCTTCGTGCCTTAGCCTTATTGTTAAGAAAAGCATCTTTCTGCCATGAGTCCATTTCCTATTAAAACTTTAAGTAAATTAAAATAAAAAAAAAAAACATTGTTAAATTTATTTTTAAAACACGAATTAAAATTCATACTTATTTTTCTTAAATTTTAAAACTTTTTCTTCCTTCATCTTTTTTCTTTATTGCTTGCTTAAGTTAAGTATGCTGTTTTGCCTGCCAAAAAATGAATACAAAAACTACTGCAAAATCGGTAGTAAAATTTTATCAGAAATTCGTTAAATCAATAACAGGTGGCATTATTTGTTTTTTTGACAATCAACAACGTGTGCAAATAAAATTTAACTATTTATCTTAAATAAACCTATTAGTATTAATTAATCTCTCTATTTACTATTTAAAAAATAAATAAATCGTAAGTATAATAAAGTGAACCTTAAGAAATATTATTTAAAAATGGAACCTTTAAAATAATATTTTCAAATAATATTTTTTAAGCTTTACTTTATTTTACTTAGATTTATTTAATTTTACTATGTATACTTCGATTATTCACTTTATTTTACTCGATCAAACATTGCTTATTGTCTAATGTCAAAATTTTGCTGAGCAAAAAAAATATGTAGCTATAAATCGTAGCTATAAGTTGTATTGCTAGATTATGATTGAAATGTATTTCTGTTTTATTCAGAGTTGTAATATTGATGGATGATAAAAAATTATCATCATTATACTCACTATCGTGCACAACCCCATTAGTTGGGCATACATCAGAAAATTATGATAATTATAGCAATGTTTATTGAATTTTATATACCCGGGCATATATCCCATGAGGGATCAAAATTTTGAAGCTTAATACCTGGCGGTCAAAACAAGAATAACTTAATTTTTTTTTGCTCAGCATACTAACAGCATACGTAGCTTTAATAAAACAAAACTTAACACAACTGTACCAAACTATACTGATGTGTGCCAACAAATTTTAGGATACATGATTTAACAACTAGTGTCGTGAAAATGAGTCGCAGATACATTGTCAAATTAATTACCTATCATGAGACAATGTAAATAAATTTTTCTTGACATTTGAAATCATAAGTCAATGTGTGGGCGACGTTGTTGATACATTTACGATGTCACGGAGAGAGCGACTCTTGAACACTTCGTTTGTTAAGCTTCAACTAGATCCACATGTCTATACTCCAGTTATGGCTTAACAGAACAATGGAGCATGGTATCATTTACCCCGTATACTTGATAGTTTCAAGTAAACTTGACTTGAAAATTTCAATCGAATATGCAGTTGATAGGTTTGTTAATATTTAAAGTGAATTGAAAAAATTGAAGATTTAAAAGAGTAAATAAATAAAATAAATTTAATTTTATATTTATTATATTTTCTTATATATTTAAATTTATAGAAAATGTTACAAATCTTAGGCGAAAAATTTATGTTACCAAAAATATATATCAAGCTATTTTCAAGCTGACATCCATTCAAGCTGGTCATTCGAATACACACAGCTTGAAATTTTAGGAAGAATTCAGGTCAAGTACACTCAAGCTATCATGTGTACGTAGTAATTGTTGAATTTTATAGAACTTCATTTTCTTACCAGTAATTAAGTGTTGTACTGGGAACTCTGAAAACTCTCTCTCAAGTTTGTATAATAACTTGAACGGAATGAGCGCAGTCATCACGCAGTCATCGCGCGGAAATACTACTCTGAAAGTTGAAACATATGAAAACATATGCAAATGCACAGAATGAAAAGTTGTCAACGCAGCCATCGCGCAGAAGTTGAAAAAGTTTTAAATTCAACGCAGGAATTCTACTTTGACAACTAATACAAATATATTTTATTTGAATGTGTATGTAAAAGTCAAATTATTGTGTGACGGTAGTACAACATATTAATACAAATTGAATTGTTTTTTTTTATATTCATTTCCATATCATGTTATCAAATCATAAAATCAATTTTAAAATAAAAAAAATGTAAGCGGCAGAGCTCAAATATAATATAATAAAATTGATTTATAAGTTTATAACATATATTTAACATTTATTAATTTTCTTGAAAGTTTATTTTATAAGAAAAAGTGAACAAAACAATGTTAGTTAACACTTTCAACGTTTTGCATTCTGTGCACAAAGTTGGATTGCTGCATTTTTGACATTTAGAAACTTTGTTGGTTGCGTAATGGCTGCGTTCATTCTGTTCAAGAGGTAATTGTTTTTATATTTACCTTAACGTTTCGATTTCTATGGTATTTAGCTGAGGAGCGATTGTTTATATATAGAAAGAAAAATTTGACGAAGGATAACGAACGAGAACTAATAAGTTCAAAAATAATATAAAATTAAATTAAATTAATTTCAATTATTTATAGATCTTTATTTAGTATTAATTATATTGTTTGAATAGCAACAAACATTGTACAACAGAATAATAATAAAATGACAAAATTATCACTTTTACAACTTCAATATAAATTTAAAGGTTTCAACATACAAAATGTTGCCAGTTTTCTAAAATATCATGTCACTAGTATCAGCTGTCAGAATACAAAATTTTTCGTGAAGTGATGTGCTCTAAAGTTGAATTTTCATTGACCAATATTTGAAATCTTAAAAATTTTATTGGCTCTAAAAAGAAAGATAGCTAGAATGAATTTTTATGTAAGAACAAAATTAGCCGCTGCAAAGAATTCTCTAAATTTCTATTTGGGAAATTTATTTTATACACAAAAAACCATCTGTTGAAAAAAAATTATTTTTGTTTTATATATACATTTCCCCAATTTTTGTAAAAATATCCTCAATTTTTATGAAAATATCCCCAGTAAATGATATTTTCTGTTCTTGTCTTACGCATTAAGCTTTCATATAAAATAATGTCATTTCATGTTATCTCCCTTTTTAGAGCCAATAATTTTTTTAAGATTTTAAAATATTTGTCAGTGAAAATTTAGCTTAGTGATAGGAGGCGAAAAGTGATTCACTTCTCAGAATAAAGTTGGGTTTTACCTGGCAAACATTTTAAGTTTGATAATGTTGCCTTGGCTCTAAAGAGGTATATATAAAACTTATTGGATTTTTACATATATATATTAATTTTTTACGTATATATATTATTCATTGGATTTTTACATATATAAAACTTATTGGATTTTTACATTACAATAAAATTTATTTTATATACACAAATAAACATTGTTAAACCGTAAAAATAAGCTATTGCAATCAAAAACTTTTAGTTTTATATAAATTTACTCAATAAATTGTTAAAAAAGTATTACCAGTATCAAGAAACTATCCCTGATATTTGTAAATGATATTTCATCAAAGTATAATATTCCAAACCAGTATGAGAAATATCCCAATGTTAAAGATAAATATCTGCAATAAATGTTATTTACTGTTCTTGTCATACACATTGAGTTCTCAAATACAATAAAATCAGTTCATGTTATCTCCCTCTTTAAAATTAACAAAATATTATCACATTTAAAATGTTTAGCAGCTAAAACCCACCTTAAGGCCAACAGATTGTAACTGTCAAATTTTAAGTCAATCAGAATATGTCAAGTTCATATAACTTTCCAATGCAATAGATTCGGTTTATATTTCTCAAAATATGTTTTGATTCGTTGAAAAATTTTTAATTTCAGCCTTTTTAAATCTTAAGAAAATAAATTCGAAAATTCAACTTTACTGCTATTGAATTCAATTTTTGGAAAACTTAGTATACCTTTTGCTTTGCAGCTTATTACTTTCCTGTAAATTTGAATATTTTTCTATTTAATAAAAAAACATTTTTTTTTTTATTAAAATTTTTTAAATTTTATTTTATATATTTGTGGTTTTTGTTTTTTTTTTTTTTGCTTTTGTATTTTTGTGTATTCTTTTTCTTAATATTTAATTTAGACAAAAATTGTTTTTTTTTTTTTTTTAATAACTAGAGAAAAATTAATTAATAAGAGCTCTTGCTACCGTACTCATTCTCAAACAGAATCAATATTTATAAATTTATTACAGTATTTATTACTTTTTACATTTATTATACTTAAATTAAACAAAAAAATTAAATTAATTTACAAAAAAAAAAAAATTTTATTTTATAAAATAATTAAATTAAAAACTTTTTTTTTTTTGATTAAAAAAAAAAAATTAATAAAATATTATTTTTTAAATTAAAGCTCTCTTTTGCATTTCATCCTATCACGACCAAGGGTTTTTATATTTTACATTTTATTTTTTTTTTGTTTTAATTTTTTTTTTTTTTTTTCTTAAAATTTTGGACCAAGATACATACAGTTTACATTTAAATATTTACATTTACAGTTATATTTTTACTTAAGTATATTTTTTATTATTATGTAATTATAATCACTTAATTATGACTCTTCTTTTGATAATTAAAAAAAAAAAATTTATCGTAATTGAAAGTTGTAGTTTTGACATATTAAAGTCAGTTGCTAATTAAAAATTTACTAAGAATTTTATTTAAATCGATTATTTAAAGAATTTGAAATTACCGAATTTTACGTTAATAATTTAGCATTTAACCACGTGTGATTTAACGAACGAAAAACACAATTTCCCCGTTCGTTAAGTTTTGATACATCGTAAGTTAAAAAATAAGGGCAGTATATTCTGTACCAGGACAGGTGAAATTACCAAAAATTAAGTAAGTAAGTAAGTAATTTAATTTTATAGAAAGAAATGTGAGTTAATTTCAAAATGCAATTAATTATAAATGGTGAATTAAAAAAGATATATTTAAAAAATAATAAACACATTTTTTAAAATCACTATTGACATCGAAAATTAATGTAAAAATGATAGAATCAACTTAACTCATCTTAACAACGGTCATCCATCTGAATTTTTATTTATAGATCACCATTATGAATATTTTATTATGTACTCTATTTTCAACTAAAAGCTTACTAGATAATATCTGGCTTATTGAATACGTCTTAGTTTAGCGAAACAAATATTGGCGACAGAAATAAACGAATAAAGAAACAAAAGGAAATAAACATGAGTCAGGCTGACTATACATATTTATAGAAAATTGTCATTTGTATATTTATAAAAAGCATACCTTTAATCAAAAATTATGATCGATAAGTAAATTTGATAAATTAGTCATCGCTCATTTATAACTTATGAAGTTACGATAGATATTTTACTTACATTACGATTTTTGCTTGTGTGACATCTAAACAGAAATAATTATAAAGAATTTTTTTAAATTTTTTAAATTCTTAATACAGTTATTTTTGATGCAATCAATTTGGTACATCACTGGATTTGTTTTAATTTCAACAATGTTTAGTACATTTATATTCTAAAGTATTGTGTTTTTTCTTTTATATTATATTTATAATTTCTATTTACATATATTCTTATTATATATAACCTTAAATTTAAAAAAAAAAAAAAAACAAAAAAATTACAAACATAAAACATTAAAAGTTTAAAATAAAAAAAAATCTAAAATAATAAATTTATAATTAATGATCACAGAAAAACCAGAAATACGAGGTTATTTATTTATTTCAATATTTTGTAATTAATTTCGCAATAAATTTGTTATTTTTTTTGTTTTAGATGAAAATTTAAATTATAATTTTTTGAAAATTATTTTCTTTTATTTTATTTATGTTTGATTTTTAAAGCGCATTACCTTTTTCAGTCTACATAATAATTATAAAAAAAAAAATATAATATTGTTTCTGACATTTATGTTCTTTGTTCTATTTTTCTTCTCTTTCGTCACTTTCTTTTTTTTTTTTTGTGTTATTTAATTGAATTCTTAAAAATTAAAATTAAATACAAAGCATAATATTTTAGAGACTTTGTCTCTTTCTATCAACCTGTTTGTTTCTATTTTTTTTTTGTTCTTCTTTTATTTACATTATTATTGTATAACTGTTAAAAAAATAATTCTTGATTTACTATATTCATTAAATTCATTAATGGAAAGTAAATAACAGTAAATAAATAAATAATTTATTTCAATATATTTTTTATTCAGCTTTATATTCAGCTATTTAAATCGAAATAAAAAAACATATATAATTTGAAACCAATTTTATTTTTCTATTATACTTTCCTGTTTCAATTGATACGAAACCTAAATTTTGAAAATAAATTTTCTTGCCTTTTTCTTTTATAAATTTTTGTAATAAATAAATTTTGATCTCTTTTTTATATTATTGTTTTTCTATTTTTTTTTTTTTCTATTTTTTTTTTTGTTTGTTATGAATCTAAAAACATCACATAATACAGCAATTTTTTGCTGTTTTCATTCTAACCTCATTTTTAATATCTGGTTTTCCTTCAATTATTTTACCATTATTTAAACGATTTATTGTTGGACTTGACATATGATATGATTTCTTTTCTTTACATAATTTTTTACTAGGTGGTTTTGATGAACCATTTGTTGATGATGATGATGATGATGACGAAGTTGATAATATACCAGATGATATACATTGTTTTATACCTAAACCAACTTCAGCAGCAATTCTAAATGATTCTGGTACTAATATATTGGAATATTGACTTGATGTTTCAACATATGCACTAGCACCAATATGATTAGCTGCTAATAATGCCTGTTCTGATGTAACTGGTACTCTAGCAAATTGTGTTGCTGAATTATAATTAATTGTATTATATACACTACGACTATCTGTACGACAACCACATAATATAATTGGTGTTATACGACAATGTCTTCTTATTTCAATACACCATTTGTTAATAGCTGATGTTAATGAATCTTGATCACCAACATTAAAACATAACATAAATACATTTGCATCCTGATATGCTAATGGTCTAACACTATCATATGCACCACCACCAGATGTATCCCATATTTGATAATCCACAGTTAAATCAGAGAGTTTTTGTTGTGTTTGATATTTTTCAAAGCCAGTTGGTATATAGGTCTGTAATAAAATAAAAATAAATAAAAATTAATTATTAAACAAAAAATATATATATTTAAAAAAATTAATTGTCATTTATCAAATGTCAAATAGTAATAAAAAAAAAAAAATAGTGATGAAAGATAATAATTGAATAAAAATTAATGACTTTTCAAGAACTAAAGATAATAAAAATTATATAAATTTACTATAATAAGTTGTAAAATAAAAAATATAAAACAATCATTATACTTTCGTTTGTGATAGACAAAAAATATAAACGAACATTTTTTAGGTTATGTATTTCATTGATAAAACGTCATTCTATTGATAAAAAACTTTTTTAAAAATTGATAGGGTAAAACCCGTTGATCATAATGAACGTAGCCATTACGACAAAATGTCAAATGTCAAAATGGATGTCACAAACAGTGTCAAAAATTATTGCAAAATGTCAAAACAATTTCATGTCAAAAATGTCAATGTCATGTTGAACAATGTCAAATTTCATTGAATAAACTTGAAACGTTGAAAGCGTTAAGTAGCATTATTATTTTATTATTTTACGAAAAATATATTTACAATTTCAAGTTGAAGTCTGAAATTTCGATGTGTTTGGTATTCCAAAAAGTATTTTAAAATTGAGAGAGCATTGTAAGTAACCGTTGGTGATATAATCACGTGTTATTCAAATTAATTATTTAAAACTTCATTTTACAAAATTTGTTTTTTTCTTCATCAAATTCCGTTATTGATAAATACTATTTTAAAATAATAATAATAGTTGACATTTGTTTAAGAAATTCAAAAAAGAAAAAATATTTTAATAAGTAGCATTTTGTTTTTTGTAGAAACGGGATTTAGGAAAAACGAAATTTTTAAAAAACGGTAATTCAAATAATTCGTTCTTTTGCATGTTTTTTTGAATGTATATTTTGATCTATTAAGAGCCTCAATACAAAACTAAACTTAACGAAGAACCTTATTTCACAAATTTTGTCATAACTATATTATGTCATATTAAATAAACGTCAAATATTTCAATCAAAATGTATATAACTCACCTCTGAAAATATATCATTAACAAAACGTTGAACTAAAGCTGTTTTACCACATTTGGCTGGTCCAACTAAAACAATTTTCACTTCTCTAAAGGCACCAGGCCTTTCTAACGAATCAGTTTTTTCTCTTTTTGACATTTTATTATTTTTTTCTGATTTTTGTTTCACTGATACTTCACTGATGTCAACAAATATGTACGTATATTTGTTACCTTTTAATAAGAATTCTGTAAATAAAAAGAAAATTAAATTTAATATATGTATATATATATATATATATTTTATTTAAAATAATATAAATAAAATTTTATTAAAAAAATATCGTAATAAAATAAATTCGATAACAAAAGAATTTTATCATAAAAATTTGTTTTTATAAAAGATTGACAATAAAATGAAGAAAACAAACAAAAAACAGAAAACAAAAATTAAAGAAAGAAAATAACTATAAAAAATAATATGTCATAAAAACAAAAGAATTTTGAGTTATTTGATCTCAATTGCGGGGCCACTCATCAGTTATTGAAATTGCTTTTTAATTAAAATTTTATTGTATTTTTATTAACCCATTTCACTAATTCCAGTACAATACAAATTAAAGTTGTTAAAAAACTAAATAACTGTAAATTTATTGAAAATCTTAAAACTAATACAAGAGATGGCGATTACATAATCAATCAAGAAATTAAATCAAATCAAAGTGCTAACTAATCGAGGCTATACTTTGTGAAATTCAAGTAATTAAAATCCTTCAACAAATATAAAACTACACAGGACACTCCTTTGTACAGTAGTTATATATGGTTTAGGAATATTAACTGTGTTTAGATGTGTAAACAACCAGATAGCATTTTTTAAGAATGTCAAGACGGTTTGCAGATAAAACGAAAATGATGACGTGTATCCGCTTTACAATATAATAAAACCATTAAATATACAACGATTGTATTGTTTACATCTTACATGTCAGAATGCAAAAAAAATGTCCAGCAAATTCAATTTACCAATCCGAACCCAATGATGCAGTTATACCAAAGCTCAAATTGAAGAAAGAAGTCGAAAACGACTACAACACTTTTGGCTTATCAATAACAGCTACCAGAGGTATACACATAGTGAAAACATATTTCTTTAGCCGTCTAGAAACTCACAACATTACGTTGTGCCATAAAAGTGAATAAGAAAAGTTCAAACTACAAATCAATTTCTAAAAAGTATACCAAAATTAAAGGTAATTTGAAATAATTGTATCAAACTTAATAACTAATTAATTAAGAATGAGTAATCAAAATATAATAAACAATAAATTGCAAACAGACAAGATGTAATTAATAAACTTAATACACACACACATACTAATAAAATTTATTTTTAATTCTCTGCAACATTAATTTAATTTTGTTATAAATAAAAAATAAAAATTCAAAAACAAATATAAGAAAAGAAAACTTTTAACTAAGATTAATAAACCTTAGTTCATTGCCTTTAAAATTCTGTTAAAAATCACCGTTAAATAAACTCAAATGCAAACTTTAAGCAATTTGTAACAATTTCGTTTTTTTTTTTTTTAACTAATTTTAAGAAGTAATTAACGACCAATTAAATATGCAAAATTAAAATCAATCTTAATAAAAAAAAAATATAAATTAATTATAACTGCAAAAACAAAACAAAAAAAAAAAAACAAATCAATGAAAAACCAATTAAAACAATAACAACAACAATTTTAATTCTATGAAAACTAAGTAATGAAATCAAAAACAACAACAACAAAAAAAATCATTTGATTACTTTAAATCATAAAATTGTAATAAAATTGAATAATAAATTTAATTTGTGATTAATTTTCAGCAATTAAATTTTTGAATAATAAAAAAAAACAAATTCTAATAGTTGAGTCTAGCAGACTAGTATACAGTCAACTTAAAAATTCACTGAATTCCAAATGAAAGTAACCAAACCAGAGTTACATAAAAATATGTGAAAAAGAACAAAAATAAAATTATTTGATACCCGTATATCCGTCATTACAGTCAATAATATGATAGACAGAATACGTAATACGACACAAAAAAACAATAACAACAATAATAAAAAAAAATGTTACAATTAATGGTCATAAACCACAAAATATAATTTTTTTTTTTTTGCTTTTATTCATTTCAAATCAAATTATTGCATACACCTACATACACAACTAATTTTCAATTTTATATACTCCTATATTATAGTATGAATATAATAATAATAAATAAAAATGTCCAATTTTTTAGACAGCTTATAAAAAGCATAAAATAATAAATATTTTTTTAAACAATTTATCACAGTAAAATCATAAAAAAATATATATATCTATTATATTATATACACACATTTAAATACATATTTAGTAGCCACAAATGGGAACTAATTAGTTGAGACATTAGGAACAAATTTGTGTGCTCATTAAAACAAAAAAAAAAAAAAATTAAAATCACTGACATTTATTAAAATATCTGCACAAAAAAAAACAAAACAAAAACAATAATAACCAAATTTAGAAAAACTTCAAATTTGAAATAAAATGTCAGTAGAGATTAATTTTTCAAATAGTTATGTATGTTTTAAAATTAAGATTTCTTGTTATTGACATCATTACCAATTACTATATTAAATACTCATGTATCTAATCAAATTTGGGTAATCAATTTAAATTATATTAAAATTGAAATGATTTTTTTATTTTAATATATAAGTAAATATATTCATTCAAGTAAGGTATTTATGATGTCAATGTGCATGTGTGATTTCAAATTAAAATAATTTAATAGAGAAACTGAATTTCAACCCATAAATTCAGTTTTATAAGGTGTTATTCTGTTTATTTCATTTGATTATAGCAATTTATTTATTCAAATTGTTTAAAAATAAATTGTACTTAATAATGTTTATAGTATAAAATGTATATGTAAAAAATATTTAGCAGCGGGCTAGCATAATCAAATAGCACAGATATTTCTTTACGTTTACATACCTCTCTAAGGGTATATGTGTCAGTTTTTAGACAATTTAAATTGGCAATAAGCAATATAAATTTTTTGAAATTATTATAATTAAAAATATATAAATTAATTTAAAAATATATACTTTTTCCATTCAAATTCAACATGTTTTCAAACAAATTAAACAATTTTTCATTCAAATTCAACATTTTGTCAAACAATTTGTTTGAAGAAATGTTGAATTTGACTAAAAAAAATGTTGAATTTATTTGAAAAAATGTTGAATTTGAATGAAAAAAGTATATATGTAAGTATATAAATTAATTATATTTTTGGTTTATGTTTTCAGTTACTATTGAGCTGTTATTAATTAGAAAAATTTTGAGTTTACTAATTCAAAGACACAAACCAAGCAAAATGTCAAATTAGTCAATTCTAATTGAATGATTAATTTATATGCAAATGGGTAACAATTATAAATTATACACCAATTAAGCACATGCTAATTACTTTAATTAATTTTGAATTGAAATAATTAACACTTTCCGTGCGCTTTCACAAAATATTTAAATTTTGATATTTTACAACATAAATTAACTGTCAAATAATACCATATTGATTGATAAAATCATATGCGTTATTGAAGTAGGGTAAAATACAATCATGATATTTCACTTTATAATATGCAATATGCAAAATATATAACAATATACTGACTATATAAAGGCCCACATTCCGAAAGGGAAAAATATCTGTAATTAGCCTACAGATTTATCTGCAGATCTACTGAAATTTAAATAAATAAATTTCACTTTTTAAAATTGTTTTTAGACAAAAAAAAAGTAAATTAATTATTTTGACAAAAATTTAATTTGCATTAGTATTAGATTAATTCACAAACTATCGATTTTGCTTTAAATATATGCCTTTTAAAATAAAAATAAACAAAATTTATTTGACAGTTAAAAATCTGTATATAATTAGACAGTTTGATTTTGTTTAATTAGATTTGCATTTAAATTGTTGTCAGTTTATTAAATGCATTATTAGTAAAGAAATGTTAAAATGTATATATAAAAAATAGAATCATGATTTAAGTTTTATGAAAGCACTGGGTTTTAACTTAAACTTCATCTTGGACAGGATCTTATTTAATTCTTATCCAATTAACTAAAAAACTTTTTTAAATATATTGAAACATTATTACTAATTATCATCTTGAATTTAATCTAATCGAATCTACTGTGAATTCAAAAATCTTAATTTATTTTATTCAAAGGGAACACAGTAAGTAATAGGATGTCAAAATATATTCAATTTATTAGAATATTGCTATGGAAATTATCTTTCCCAAAAACCTATCAAATCAGATGAAACATTAAAAAAAATATACATTTTTGTTATTTTCAATTGAAAAACAAAGCAAACATCATTCATATTATCACCTTGAATAACAGTAATTTACCTAAAGATAAATTCATTCATTCATTTATACTCCTGTCAATTATATTAATTTTACTTTGAATAATACAATAGACAATAATAAATTTTATTTATTTTAATTTTTATTTGTTTTCACATATCTGATATTTTAGGTTTCATATCATATCTCTGTTCTTAGGATTCAGGAAATTTTCCAGCTCATTTTATATTTTGATCTTTTAGGTTTTCTTTTAAACAAAAAAAAAAAACAAAAAATAAATAAATATGGAGTCGTAAACAAATAATTGAAATTCTTTTTCAATAAATATCTAAATTTTACGATTCAATAAATAATCTGTCTTACATATTTTATATTTAAAATTCAGTGACGACATATGAAAATAATAAAAAAGTAAAATTTAATATATAAAACCGCCTTCAAAAACGATATTGATTTTCTTTTATACCATACATAATATATTGTAAATTATTATATGTAACTTTAAATAGACTACACAATATTATGCTGGTTTTACCTGTTTACAATTTTATTTGACATTTTATAATACTATTAAAAATGAACAAAATAAAAGAATAACATAAAATTTTATTATGGTGGGCAATGAACACCATACTAAAAATTCGATTATTAACAATCAAATATTAATTTTTATAGTATGGCTGTAAATAATATTTGACATATTAATGAAATTTAATTTTAAATAAAAATATATATATATATATATACAGAAAATGTATTATTATTATTTTGGTGGGCAATACTTCTTGAGAAAATTAATAAAAACAATTTCAATGTAAATACAATGTGAATTTTCCTATGTATGAAATTCTATTCAAATAAATTTATTGCATATTATTTTTTTTTATTTGAACATCTGAAACATAAGTATATAAAACTAATTTGGATTAATTTTTTGTATCTATACAAATATAGAATTAATAAAAAGCATGCAAATTAGGGTATATTCAATCATATCACACCCAACTTTTCAAATATAAAGCTCGTTGTAAGAAATTGTACGAAATTTGATCTTTATAATATGAATGACTATATATACACATAATATATTAATCGTAATTAGTAATATTTTCTATCAATAGATGTCGACTCGGTATTAAAGAAAACTGATATATTTTTACTTTGTTTACAATAATATTTTACTCTGGATTGGATGTCTTATGTATATATAATCATTGATTAATATTCATTCAAATCAATTTAATGTGCATTGCAGCCGCTTATTTTTCAAACTGAATAATACCAACAGTATAAAAAACGTACATATATACTTTGTAGAAATATCTTGAGAAAAATATTATATGAAACTAAAATTTTCACAAATTTTATAAGAATAGTTTTGTGAATATAAATAATAAGTAAGTAAGAGAGTTCATAAGTAATAAAATTCGTAAAAAAGTAAGAGAGTAAACAAGTATAAATAAGTGACAAACTAAGTAAGTAAGTAAATATATGATATATGTTAATTAGTGAAACAACAACAAGTGTTTTATTTAATTTAATTAAATATTAATAAATAAATAAATTTTATATTAATTTCTAAATATATGATTTGAAATTAAATAAATAAATATGTGGTAATTACATAAGTAAGTAAATAGACAAGTAATTAGCTCAAGAACTACTGTAAACGAGTAACTTAGTATTGAAGAAAGTAAGTAGTATACCCAACAAAGTAAATATATCAGCCATCATCAGTCACCATCCAGTGATCATAATTAATTTCTTATTACATTTTTCTCAAACATCCATTACCAATTTTTTATAATACATTAAAAATATTTTTTCAACTTTTCTCGATTTAAACTACAACGATTTAAACATATATTTACTAATTTATAAATTTATCATTAAAATCACATAATATTCAGTTAATATAAAAAATTACATTATTTGATTTTTTTTTTTTTTGTAATACTTATTTAAATATTATTTATTTATTCATGTTTCTTAACTAAACAATAAAAAAAATATATTATTTTTTTAAAAATGTTTTCTTTTTTATTTGATTTTTAACACAATTTAACCTGAACATTTACAAAAACTAACAACAACAATAAAAATAAAAAATAAACATAATTTTAATAATAATAAAGTATAATAAATCCTCCCCCGTCACTGTCCACCTTGATTATATATACATTTATGCATATTTTAATTAAGCCGAATAATGATGGGAAATTTTCAAATTTTATTTTTTTTTTTTTGACATAACACAGCATAATATTACATTTTCAACAGCAATATGATAATTTAATTTTTTTTATTTATTCAAAGAAAATATTCCGTTATTGATATCTTTATAATATAGTGTATAAATTTAATGATAGTATGTTGTCAACAACTGAGCGCATTACCATATTATCAGAGGCGTTATATCTGTTTTTTGTTTTTATTTTTGTAAATTATTAATTTAGTTAATAGTATTGTTTTCATTAAGATTTCAGGTGATTTGTAAAACAATATTAAATATTAAATTAATAGTAAAATAACAGTAAAAATTAGGTATTAAACGTTAAAATAAAAAACATAATTTTAAATAAATTCAAATAATTTATTATGATTATCATAATATGATATGCTTATAGTTTGCATTGAATCACACGGATATGCTTGCGTTGATGGTACTAGTTAAAATAAAATTTTCTTTTAAGCTGTTAATACAGTGATACAAACATGTAGGACGAATAAAAGTAAAATATACTTTAATTTATTTCTATAATACCAATGTCGGTATTTCCGAAGCTATTTACTTCCCTCATTAGTGATTGAGACAAATTAGTGATGAATAGAATAAACCTTTATTTAATACAACAATACCAAAAATAAATCCGATTAACAACAATCAAAATACGAACATTGCATTACAATGGTTTTACGGTTAATAATTATGTCATACCCTTTTAAGTGAAATTTGACAAATTGTCAAATAACAAATTTAACAAAGTAGAACAATAATTACAATTTGTATTATAAAAAAAAATATTAAATTTAATGAATTTTAACATAAGAAAAAATGGCATTTAATATTATTTGAAAATTTATGAGTATATATTTCATATTATGTGAGACGTTCTCATCATACTTTATACATATTTTATAAATTACAACATCAATGAGCAACTGACCTTATTGAATATAGCTCAGAGAATCGAAAATATTTAATTCTAGTAATCAAATTGCAAATTAGTTTTGGACCCCAATATTCTATTATCTATGTTAACACTAACATTATCTAAACAATTTTTTTATAATTCATAAAACGAAACATTTAACACTAGCAACAACAAAACATTAAAAATACAGTTATTATATTTTTTTTGACGTTTTTTTTTATATTTTGATGAACACAAACCATATGTGGCAGAATAATTATTTCTTTGTTATACCAACAGACATATGTATAATTAAATACCATTTTTCAAAATACAAAAAAAAAAAACAAAATAAATAAATAAAAAAAAAAATTTCTTTTTAAAATAAAAAATAATAAAATCGGTTATCTGTCAGTTTACTGTCAAATTTTACAACATGACACATTAACGAATTTTCATCTAATTTCTCTGTCTCTCTCTCTCTTTAGTTAATTAGAATATGAAAAAAACTCTTTTCTTGTGTATAGTAACATTAAATTTAATAATTTTTTAATAAATTATTTTTTTTTTTTATTTTAATTTTTGGAAATTGTAACATAATCTAAATAAATTTATGATTTTCGGATACAGTTATTGTTTTCACTAAATTTTCATGACCTAATGAAATTACATTTTGTTATTTAATTCTTTTTGTTGTTGATATGGTTTGAATTTCAACACGAAATTACAATATTGAATATCCCAAAAGAGAATATAAAATATAACTAAAAGGGAAAAAAATATGCGGGTCAAATAAAATTAATAATAATATGACGGGGCTGATTTTTGTTTTGTTCTACATTTACACAAACATTTATATTTAGTACACAATGTAATGTGGCAATGATCTAATAATGACTGTATATATATAAAATTATGTGAAAATAATTTGAAATAAAGGAGTGAATAACTAATGCAAATGCAACTCTATAGAAACCAAACAAAAAAAAAAAAAAAAAAAAATGAGTGGGTCTTCCAAAAAAATAACAAAAATAACAATTTTGTTTTAATAAAATAGTAATGTTATCAATTTGTTTAATCAACTGTTACTAATCAAAATAAAGAAAATTGTGTGCGTGTCTAGATCAGATGATCAAAATTAATGAATGTAAAACTATATGAATATAATTTTATTCTATTCTTAGAAGGGTCTGATATAAAACTAGAAGAAAATTATATTTCAAAAAAATATTTCCAAATTTAAATTAAAAATATTTTATATCTGTGATACTAAAAGTCTGATATGTAAAATCAAATTGTTCTAGTGAAAACTTCTAATATAGGAATTACTTTAGAAAAATTTAATTTGCTTATTTTTAAAATATTATAAAAAAATACATTAACAATTGAATTGTTACACAAATTTAAATTGTTATAACAATTGCTAACTATGTAACCATTATTATGCATTATGCAATGGTAAGTATGCATTACCATTACATTTTTATAAAAAGCATTACTGCAATACCTAATATTTTATTTAATACATACATGATTTCGGTAAGAAATAAATTTAAATGATTTTTGTTAATACTTTAATCCCTGCACTGAAATTTATAACTCCTATATATGTTCACACTTTAAACGGAGATATATACCTATATGTTTACAAATTAAATGGACTCAAGATTATTCATGAATTACTCAAACCAATGTAAATTTAATACCAATTCATTTGTTTGATTTTACCCGTTAATTTTAATCTCTTTGAGAGAGTCCATCTTTGTTTAAAATATAAATAAAACTCAAAATTTTAGTTAAACGAGAATTGAGTTAAAATTTGAGTTATTTATAACGAAATCGAAATCTTAACAAATATTTTTTAAAGTATTAAATAAATCATTAAATAAAACAAATATGTGGCCTCGGTAGCCGAGTGGTAAAGCACTCGAGTGTAGTAATGTAACGACCGAAGGAGGCACGGGTTCAAACCCCGTGAGAACCGAAAACTTTTTCAAATGGTGAAAATTACTGAAAAATGTAATTTTCTATACAACCACATCGGTTCAAATATAATTTAATAACTAATAAAGATATAATATAACTAATAAAAAAAATAATATAAATATATAATATACAAAAATATATACCAAATAATTAATATAGTTTAATAAAAAAGGCCCACATTTCGAAAGGGAAAAGGGCCTATAAAGTTGGCCTACAAATCTGTAGGATCAACTGTTAAAATAAATAAATAAAATAAATAAAACAAACATTTTGAGAACCACTTTGTTGTCATACATTTCAAAATGTTTTATACAGAATGAGAAAGATATTATGTTATTAAAGACAAAGTTCTGTTATAATTTATTTGAAGGGTCGAAAAAAATTATTAAAATAAACAAATTTATAAAATAAAAAATAGAAACCATTTCTTTTCTTTTTGGAATCAAATTAAACACTTTTTTAATTTGTCATAAATATGTATGTGTTTCCGGATTTAATTTAGCACGTTCTTCATTTGTTCAGAATTCATTTGATTAAATTTCAAAATAGACAAACAAAAAAAACATATAATTTTAATTTCTAAGAAATTCTATTTTTAAAAAAATAAATTTTAAAATAAATTTATTGTGTATGTATGTATATATATATAGTTTTTTGACAGGCACATTTAATTATTTAACATTTTTAATGCAATTTTGACATATTTCATCGGATGCACAAACATTAATTTTTAATTATGAAAATATTCAAATTTATTTTGACTATTTGCTAAATCTAAACTAGATCTTTATTTTATTGCCCCTGTCTATTGTTTTTGTTAACATAGACCTACAACATAGTTTGGAATTCATTGCTTGAAAAGGTTGTATTTTTATTGTAATTGGTCAGCTTTCTGTTAGTACTACTGATTTTAGGTTACTCGTGCCACATATATTGCAGTATAAGGCACGAATTTTATTCTTGAATTTAATCCATACTTTTCATATTGTTGAAATGCATTTTTTCTGTGCTCTACCGATTAAGCTATATAGTTATAGAAATATATGTTATCTAATCAAGTCCAATTGATTGATTCAAACTTTTAAAGTTTGTTTTTTCAAATTAAAAACAAAAAAATAAAATTACACCTGACAAATGAAATTATTTAACTATACTTAAATGTAATTTTTGTAAATTCATTTTCAAATTGAAAGAAAATTATTTACGATTCAATTATCCTTAGCAAACATTTTTAACCCTAAGAGTCTTTAAATTTTATACGCTTTTCTCTTCGGTCTTCTTATTTTCCTTGATTATATTCTATTATCCTTAATAAAAAAAAACAATAACAACTACAATTACAACAATAAAAAGAATGTGAATATTATATACGTATATATATATATATATATATATATATATATATAAATATATAAATATATTAAAGGTACCTGACCTCAAAATGACAATATAAAATAAATTCCACAATGGCACATTTTTCATAAGGATTCTTTACTCTTTTATTCTCTTTTTTGATCTCATCCTAATTTTTTTTGCGACAAAAGAATATAAAGAAAAATTATATAAGAAAATAAAAAAGAACAACAAAAATAATAAAATAAAAAAGCAGCTAAATATTTAAATACAATATGACAGCAATATAAAATAAAAATGCTCCTTGTATGGATGTCAACTGAGGTCACATAATATACTGTAAGCATTTTCAAGGACGAACACTTTTTTTTTTGTATTGTTTTTTTTTGCTTTTTTTAATGTGCCTTTATTTTCAAGGATACTTTTTTTTCTATATGTACTTTGTTGTTGTACATTTTAGGGGATTTTAACATATAAACTAATGATAATATTTGCGTAACCATACTTATCAAATATGGTACGAACGTGTTTTAGAAAAAAAATAAAAAAATAATTTTCTATTTTATTAAATGAGTTTTATAGAAAACAAAAACAAAAAAACAAAAAAACCTAAAAGTTAACAAAGAAAGTACAAATAGAAAAAAAAAGTTTTTCTTTTATATAGGGAAGCTTAAAGAAAAATCTGTCTAACTCAAAAATTTTACTTTTTTGAATTATGTACTGAATATTCGGGATCAAAAGATAAAATAAAATATATTCAGTGAAGAAAAATTATACCACGACAGTTCATTTATATACGAAGGGAACGATTTAATAATTTACTTATAGAACTAGAATTTTAATCAAACTAATGCGCTAACATAGAACTACATATTATTATGTAAATGTCAAATCGCCTAACGAAGCTGACATAGATATTTGTCAAAGCATAATTGTATCGACCCATAATGACATATTAACATTTAGAATATAAATAATTCTTAGAAAAACAACAATAACAAAAAATTACATAACAACTATGTCGAATTCGGAATCTAACATAAGAATTCTATATGTTTAACGAAAATTGAACGAACTGTCAGATTCAACTTAATTGCCACATATGCCAATTGTAGGCATTTACATGTATTTTTCATATACGGAATATCACATTCATGTAGAGTGTCTTCATCTATTGGCTAACTATAATATATTGATCAATTATTACTTCGACAAATACCCTGAAACCAAAACTTATGTATCAAACTTATGTTTAAAAATTTTACCATAGTAAATTAGAGTATAATTTTTTTTAAACTACTCCAATCAGATATTTTGTTATGGCAAATACAACAGTCGTTAAAAAAGAAAACAAAATAACTATTCTTTCCATTTCTTCAAATTTGTATTTTTTTTTTTGTAGTTGGTCAATTCTTATCGTAGGTTATTGTATTCAAAATATAAAATATGTACTTTCTTCACAACTACTTATATATAATATTATTATATGCATACTTTATTTCTATCTAAAATATAATAATAATTTTGACAGGTATTAAATTTTCATTGTCTTTTATAATAAACAGTACATATTAAATTCCATTATTGCGTAAGCATGTAATTCACTTACAAATTATTTTATTAAAATTTAATTATCATCAAGTAAAAAAATTATCAAAAATAAAAAAAAAAAAACAAAATATAAAATAAAGAGAATTCGTGATGATGGAAAAATACCATTATATTCTTTAAATTAACAAAAAAAAAAAAAATAGAATATAAAGGTAATTAGAAATATGTACGAATGAATATAAAGCTAATTAAAATATTATGTATTTAAATAGTTGAAAACAAAAATATAAAGGTGTGGTGATGTTTTAAATATAATATCATAATAGAAATAAAATAAAAATAGATAAGAGAATTAATTAAGTAGCATATTTTTTTTTGCAAATAAGTACGTACTTTTTGAAAAACAAAAAGAAATTTGAGAGTTTTGGAGATATTTTATATATATATATATATATATATATATAAAAGTGTTCGTTACCTTTCTGTGTATACTGAATTTAACATTCATAAAACAAAATTAATAGTTATAATTGAAGGATGAAATTTTTTTAGATTTTTTGGAGACTTTTGGAAACTTTGGAGACTTTTGGAGACTTTTGGAGACTTTGGAGACTTGCGTAATTTCAGATTTTTAACTGATGTATGATAGAAATTTTTTCAAAAAAATAAATTTTAATATTAAAACATGCTTTTAAAGATTCAAAATCAATTTAAAATTACATATTTTAGATCTAAACTGATGATTAAGTTATTAAAAATTAATTAAAATGTAAAATATAATTAAAAATTAAACTTTTGAAGAAACATGAAAGCTATCAGAAATTTGTGATTCTATAAATAAGAAATTAAATTACTTTCCATTGAAAAAAAAAAATAAAATATAAATATTTTTAATTTGAAAATAATTTTTGGAGACTTACTAACATTATTATTACTTCAATTAATTATGAATTTATTCTTTATGATTATTTTATTCAGAATTATTATACATTATGATTATCCTGCAATTTCGCAAAGTATCTATACCACTTTTAGGCATGGCAAGATCAATTATGATATATAAAATACTCAACAAATCTCTTCCATTATTTTACTCAAAATGATTGTCATTGCTACTCTATGTTTTTCCCATTGTATTTGCTTTCGCAACAATCATTTGAAATACAATTTTTTACTATTAGAATTTATTCAAAATATTTTTATTGAACTTTTATTTCACTACTTTAATAATTCTAAATTTCAAACTATGATATATGCTGGTTTTATTTACAGCTATACTTAAATTTAAATAAAATTATCCAATAAATTATAACAGTGTTTATTTTGTTACACAAAGTATGTTTTGTTATTATTGAAAAATATGTTGCTTTAAAAAAACACATACTTAATTTGTAGCACAAGAAAAAAAAAACAAATATATACATTTAATTGAAAGCTCTTGAAAATTTATTAGTTTTCTTTATTTATATATTACTTTTTGTTTTGTTATAATTTTTTTGATATTTTAAGCTATTACAAATATTTAATTTTGTTTTTACAAAACTACCCATTTTTCATTTTACATTCTCTATATTTTAAAAATATGTAAATATAATAGCTTTTACCTTGAATAAAAAAAAAAGTTTGGAGACTTTTAAAAACAAATAAAAATTTAGTTTTTCTAATGTAAAATACAAGAGTGTAGTCAAAGACCTCCAGAATTAATTTGGAATAAATTATTTATGAATTAAAATAATTTACAAAAACAAATCAAATTGAAGAGCTCTATTAAGAGTCTCAAAAACATTTATATCAAAAATTTATATTAAGTATGCATACAATCAGTACTTATATATAACTAAGTATACAAAAAATATAATTCAATTCAAAAATATTAAATTTACTGTATAATTAATCTTCATTCAAATATTTTTTCAATTTAAAGGACACAGTTGTTGTCATAAAAACTTTATTTTATAAGAATATACTTCATTAAATAAAAAATTAAAAACTTCAATTTAATTTAGACATAGGACACATTCTAGATATACATATACATATTTCTAACATTCATCAGTAATTATCCTTGCTGGAGTCCACTTTTTTTTTATTGGTTGTGGTTTTTTTTTTATTCCAATTTTAATGTTTTTTTTGTTAAGTAATAACAATTTTCAAAAAAAAAAAAATTATTTCAAATTGATATTTAAATATACAATTAAATTTAATATTTTAAAACCATACTTGAAAAGTATACATATATATATATATATATATGTAAAATTAATAATCGTGGATATACTTGGAACATTTTTTTTATACATAAAAAAAAAAAAAAAACCAATAAAAAATGAAAACCCAAAAAAAAAAACAAAAAATATTAGGATCTATTCATAAACAAATTTTAAATAAAATATTTTTTATGAAACCTTTTGAAATTAGATATGGTAAAAGAATACCCATTCACATTACCCATCCAACATCACTGGAATTTTTCATTTTATTCTCTTTCAAATAAACAGCATTAATTGGATTTTTTAAGTAAATGGTCTTCTCTAGTAATATTTTTTGTTGTTCGTTTTTTTTTATTTTTTATTATTAGGCAAATAGCCTAGACATGTTTATTGTACAAAAAAAAAATTTAATAATGTTTATATATTATATATATATATATAATGTATAATAGATAGAGTTACTATAACTTGATATTATACACTTGAATTACATTATTTATAGAACAGTAAGATAGATTAAATAGTCTAAAGAAAAATTTGGTATTAATATGCTTTATTGCATAACGAGCATAATATTGGTGATGTTGAAATTTGAAAATAGAACTTTATTAATTTGAATTGTACAATAATGTGTGTAGGCGGATTAAATGAGGATTTAATATCTTATATTTTTTAATAAATTAAAAATAAATCACTTAATACAACTATTTGTATAAATTTAGAAAAATAATAGAGCGGTAGACGAAACAGACAAACATTTAAAAATTGACTATCAAAAATCTATCATCGTATGTTGATGCTACAGTACGAATAAATTTTAACCAATTTTTAAAATCATTCCAATCTGTTTTGGGCGACAGTTCAACGTCTGTTGATCAACTCCAATTTTCCAACTCGATTTAATTTACAAATCCTAACTTTGGTCTACCTCTTATTTTTTTTTATTGTACTGAACTGAGCTCATATTTTGCTTTAAAAATTATTTTTATCTGAATTCTTTTCAAGGACATTTTTTAACTTGCAAGATTTACCAAGATAAGATTCAATCAATTTTGCAAGAAAATGATTGGCATTGCAAGGTCTTTTAAGTTAAGATTCTGTCAATTGTTAGCTTTTGATACAAAATTCAAGATTAAATTATGATAATTGTAAATTGTTGCAATAAAATTCTTTGCATTGCAAGGTTTATCAAAATAAGAGTCAATCAATTGCAAGTTTTTGATACAAAAATCTTGCAGCACTGATTGTTGTATCAATTGACTTTCAATTATTGCAAGATAATGTATTGCAAGGCTTATCAAGATAAGATTCTGTAAATTGAAACTTTATCAAACAATTTTCTTTTGCAATGCAACGTTAGTTATATTAGGGTACTGTCCGCTTTTGAACAAATCAGACTAGTTTAAAAAAATATATATGTATGTATATATATATAATGTACATGTATATGTATATGATGTATATAATATATATATATAATATACATATACATTCATAACAACACTTTCTTCCTTTTTTACAATGTTTTTACAAGGTAAAATTATGTCAATTGTAAGTTGTAGCAAGATTATAATTTTTTTGCATTATAAAGTTTACCAAAGCAAGATTTGCAGTCACTTGCAAATTATTGCAAGAAAATTCTTTGCCTTAAAAAGTTTTCCAAAATTTCAAATTTCTTAAACATAATTTTTTAAAAAATCTCCTGTTCAATTCCAAGTGTTAATTACTGTACTCAAACCTCCTCTACGAAACAAAAAAATAAAAGGATCGTAAAAAAAATTGTTTTTTTTTTTTTGTGTTGAATTTTTTAAATAATTTTCATTTTAGGTTACTAGAGATTGATTATACATATACAAAATTTTAAACATCAAATAAGAAAGAAAAAAAAATTAAAAACAAAATCCACAATAACGAAAACCATTGACATGGATAGATGTTTACAAAATTGTAAAATTCTAAAGATTTTAAAAATGTCCAAACAAAAACAAAAACAATGTTTTTTTTTATTATCATTCTTTTTAGCGTACATACACAAATCCATTGTTTTTTTTTTTATACATATTTAATTTTCCAACAACAATCAAACTTTTAAAGACCTTTTATAAAAATTCACTTGTTGCTTAGTGGGACACAATATTATTATTATTATGCCTTTTTTTCGGATTCTTCTCACCGAAATGAGTGAGTTGCCATTAACAACTCATAAACAAAAAAACAACAAAAAAATATTTCCAGGCAAATACAGCGAATCTAATGACACAGAAACAAGATTGAGCCTTGATATTTCGATGTATTTTGGAAAAAAAAATTCTAATAATAAAAAAACAATGTTGAGTTGAACTGAAAATTTTCCTATGATAAAATATTATCAACGCGAAGTAAATATTACAAACAAACAAAAAAAAAAAGAAAGAAAAAACAAAAACAAACAAACAAAAATATCCTTTTCAGTGAGAAAATTTTTGTTTTCTTCAAGGTTAACAATGTAAAAGGATATTTTGTTCTTTAACTAAGTATTTTAAGAATAAATTATTATAAAGCAAAAATTAATTTTAGAGAAAATATATATGTATATATATGTATTATATATATACATAATAAAAAATAATAAAATTCCATTTTATTATTCGCCTTAATCGTTCTGAAGATACCCACATCTTAGACCCAAAAAGATTTTATCTATTCTGATAAATGTAAGTAGATTATTTATTCTATAAATATCTAATAAGAACGAATTTAATTTATCGCATCGCAACTCGTTAAATTGTGAAGTTGTTTGAGGTCAGCAATATATTAAAAAATATATACGCTTGTGTTAGAAGAGATCGCTTTGATTTCACATGAAATCTAATATTGTATCAGTGATTAACAATTGTGGCTGTCATCTACTTGTAAATTGTCTGACTTATACACAATATACTTAGTATACTCAATATAATTAGTGTTAAAAAAATAAAATTTATTTAATATTTATTAAAAAATCATAATATTCAGAATATTGAGTCAAAACTATTTTGCATATCAAAGCAAAAAACAAAAGTGCACAGATCGTTATATTGTGAAAATCAGATGTTTTTTATTTTTTATTTCAATAGTGGACATCAACATTTATAAATATTTGAACCGAATTTATAGATTAAGGACCTTCACCACTTTGTGAAAAATATATTATTGGTTTTAGCAAGGTTATTTATATGTCGAAAGATTTTTATTCACCGCCACAATGTACCTTTTTCGTCTAACTATGTTGGGAATCATTGCTATACATCTACTTTTGACACTAAACATTCTTATTAAACCCACTAGGTTCCTAAGCCTAAACAATTTATTTTGACAATACTTTGCGTAGCCATTTTACTGCGCTGCAATCACACTGTTAACCATTTTACTTTTTAATACATACTTATTAAGGATTACATTTATATCATATTTATTTACTCATTTTTATGTGCATGTGTTTGTCAAAACTGCAGGGATTCTATTATTTTTATAGAATATAAATTTAAAAGAAATTTCCGTATTAGATTTCATAAATCAGTAGTAATCATAAAAAGCAAAAAAAAAAAAAAAGGATATTTTATATATTTTTTATCCTTTTTAACAAAACAAAAAACCAATTTAATACCTTTAAGGCTTTGATTTAATAATTTGTCATTTTTTAAAAAAAAGGTATTAAATCTTTGCGTAAAAATATTTAAAAAAAACACACAAAAAAAATTATAGTAGAAAGAAGTAATGTAGTTAGGGTGGGACAATTATTATTTTACAATTATTAAAAAATTATTTATAACTTTTTATATGACGATTATGTTGCCATCTCATTTTTGCATTTGAGATATGTATAAAAAAGTTAACGAAAATGTTCAAAATGTATAACGGGTAGAAAAGTGGTGTAAATCTACCAAATTTGTAGATGACGGGTGATTTCGGTAAGGGGTAAGCAAATCTACTAAAATTTAAAATTACTGGTAGATTTTTTAATTTTTTCCTGAGAATGTGTCAATGTAAAAAATTTTTGATTATTTTTTGTACAAAGTGCAAGGAAATTGCTGTTGAAAACGTAATTTTTTGATCAATATTAATAAAATAAAAAAAAAATATTAATAAAATAAAAAAAAATATAAATTATACATATAATATTATTGGATTGACATTAGAATAATAATAAAAAAAAATTTCTTTACTGATAATTTTATTTTCGGCCATCTTGACATTTCAATAATCTGACAGCAACAATTGCCGAAATCTATACCAGTTTTTTTTTACGTATAAACATGAAGGTATACTTCTGCCTCGTATAAACATGAAAATTAAAAATATGGTATTGTATTATTTTTTTTTTTTTTACATTTGAATTTTTCTATCAATTGTTTTGACGTTTCGCCATCTTATATTTATATTTTACAATATTTTGTTATTTTTTATATTTCTGAGGTACTTACTGATTAAATTAAAATGTAGGTGAGGGTTTAACAATTTTACAATAAAGAATAAATAAATGGATAAAAAAAGCTATGCAAATATAAAGCTATTATTAAATGTCAAATTTCGATATCGGTTAAAATTCTTGATAAACAAAAACATTAAACAACAAAATATTTAATGTAAGCAGATAAATATTTTGAAATTTTAAAACTTAAAAAATATATTAACAAAAATATATTGGTAAAAATTTTGAAATAATGAAGTAAATTATCGACAACAATAGATTACGTTATAATGTCAAAAAGTCAAAGAAATAAAATATATGAGTAGTTTGAAAATAATCAAAATAATAATCAATTCTTAGGCAGCACATCAACATATATTGACGGTATTTACTAATGAGAGACAATATTGAAGAAATACTGATGTGTAAACACATATTGATATCAATATATATTGAAGAAAAAAATATGATTTATCCTATTTTCTTCAATACTTATTGAAAGAGACAAAATTAAATATGGCGAATAATGAAAAACGTAGCAACATTCATACGTTATTTTTTTTTTATTTTTTTTTATTTGTCATTTGTTTTATATTCACAAGGTACTTGATTAAAAAAGGTTTTATTTTTATATTAGTTTTGGTGAATATTATAAGAAAAAACTGACAAATTGTTTGATTGTTTAAAAACTGATGTGTAAACACAAATGTCTCTCTCTTCAATCTAAAATCGTCAATAAATATTGAAGAATATTGATGTGTAAACGCTGCCTTACCGTTTTTTTTTTCTTTTCGTGTCAGTCTCAGATATTTGACAAGCAGACAATACAAAAAACAGGACTATTAGTAATTTAAAAATATACACAGTATATATTTAGCGATCAAATTGATTTGACAGGAATAAAAACTGTTAAACATCACATTAAATTCTGAGTACTTTATTTAATATAGATAAAGCAAATGTTTGTAAAATCAAAATAATTTTATTTTAAATCTGCTTAAACTTAAATTAATTTATCTATTTATCTAAGGTAATGGGGGAACATTTTAATTTAAGCGCTTGTAGTATTAATGAAATAAATTCGATTTATTTACTTTTTTGACATTTCAATGAACAAATTTAACCGATTTATTTCCTTTAACAAATTCACAATTATAAATCACAATTCTTGACTTCTTAATTTTTAAAATTTTAAAGAAATCAAAAAATTTTATAAAACCTTTGAATATATTACCCTTACAATAAATAATATTATTAATATTAAACTAATAACGAAAATAAAATAACAAAACGCTAATTTTGTATACAAAAATGTCATTTGTCATTTTAACCCTAACGTATCCAAGTAAACAATAAAACAAAAAATATTTTTTTTTTTAAAAATTCAAACAAAAAAAAAGGAAAAAAAATGTATTTTCAACCCCATTTAAAATAGAGTTACGAATGAATTAGACATTTCGTATTTCATAATTTTACAATCGATCACATGTTTAGTTGTACATATGTAGGTTAGGTACTATATATATTTGTATATAAATTTTACGATCGATCACATGATGAACTAAATTCAAAAGATCCCTAATTTTTTATTTTTTTTTTTATTTTATAGTTTCCATGAAAGATCATTTAAATTTCAAAAATGCAATTGGTGACTTATTCATGTATAAAAAAATGTCGTCCCCTTAAATAAATTCAAAAATAAAAACAAAAAAAAAATTAAAATTCTTTACAATTTCTACTTTTAAGAATAGTCTCCTGGTTGTTTTTCGACATCTCAACTCAACCACAAATACCTTGAACATTTTTTTTTTTTTTCAAATTATTCCTCAGTATTAAGCACTTAACCAACACCATGATGAAATTATGAACCCTAAAAAATGAATTACTTACTTTACTTCTTGATTCTATTATCATATATTGAATCCCTTTTTCTATTCATTAATTATTATTCGCCTCAACAAAGTCTTAAATACATTTTTTATTTCACATTTTTTGAAAAAATAAAAAAAAAACAATTAAAACAAAATAAATATATACCGTTGTATTGTAAGCGATCTGTCAAAATGAATTGGTGTTAGTTTGTACTCGTATACATATTGTTTGAGAATGATTGAAATTCAATGAAGAAAATTGCTGACAAGGAATACTTAATTCTAAAATAAAAATAAAAAATCAGCTTAGGAAGTCTAATTTTAAATTCCATTCTTATGAGAAGAAAATAAAAACAAAATAAAACAACAAAAAAAAAAAATTATAAATCCGAATTGATGTTGTTATATTGTATATTTATTATTTTAAACAACAAAACCCATATGTATTTATAAGAATATTTTTTTTTTTTTATTTATTATCCCGTCGTCATCATCATATCAACTTCAATATAAAAAAAAAAAAAAAACTCAAAAATGATCTTTGAACCTAAAAGATGTATTTTGTTGATGTCAGAAATCTTTAAGCAGTTTTCTTTCATTAACAAATTTTCTTATTTTTCCCATCAATATTCCAATAATGCAATTTAAAATTATATATACGTATACTTGCAGTTATAGAGAACCCATATTTAATTCTATCAGGTCTTATGAATAGCAAAGTCACAATGGTATTTAAAAATTCTATAAAATAATTTTTATTTTTTATTGTTGTTGTTGTTGTTTTTGTTTCTTTATATTTTATATTGTATTTTAAATAATAATTATTGTAAACCACGACGACATGATCATCAATTTCAATGACTTGTACATGTTCATAAATGTTAAGAAAAATATAATGTTTTCTTAAAATTCACTCTAATATGGGGTATTATTACAAATAAATAATAATAAAAAAGTAAATGTAAGAGAGAGAGACAAACTGTTTTTCCTTCTTAGAAAACATCCTTTATTTTTTTTTTTTAATATTATTCTTAATAAATACGAAAATTTATTAAATATGAATAGGAACTGATTTTGAATTAAGAAAAAATTTGAAACGGTTTTTTAAAAAAAAAAATTGTTTTTGTAGTGATTAGGGTGGGTTAGCAAATTTTTTAATTTTCTTTTTAATTTTAGTGACGGTTAAAAATGTTCCACTAAAAGAGTTGCCAGAGTTTGAAGATGAAGAAAAATGTTTGTAGTATTGTTAGTTTGGTCTATATTGACTGTTACAATTGTACTGTTACTTCTTGACTGCAAACAAATATACGAGTACATCGAATTTAAGTTTTAAATGTTGTTAGTATGTTCCTGTGACATAATATGTTCCGTTAAAACAATTTCAAAATAAATTGAAATGTCAAACTTGGATTTAAAATTTCACAATGTATGATTTAAATTTTGGTGTTATATTTTATTCAAATTTAATTTTTACCGTTTATTTATTTCCAACTGCATGCTGTTCATGCGAAGTTTGCACTGATACTGTAGCCTAGATTATTCAATTCGGATAATGTATATCCACATGACCATAATATGTGTTGTATGTGTCGTGTATATGAAACAACTGAAGTGGCAAATCTAGGGTTGGTGAAGTCAATTCTGATAGAATATAATTCGTACTACGTTTGATCTACTTTCGGATTAATCTAATTTCAAACAATTTTGCACAATTGAAATTTTTAGCTTATAATTAAGTATATTCTATATTTATGAAATCAAACATTTGGTTTTTTTTTTTCAGTAACTTAGAAAATAAAAGAATCAAACAGAAACAAAATAAGGTTATATTCTATACTGCAGCTTCATTCAATAGACATTGTATACAAATTTTATTGGAATATATTATGTTATCATAGGTACATTACAATACGAGTAGATGAGTGTTATGACAGGTATATACGAATGTTTGATGGTTACATATGAATGTTTGATGGTTATATATTGATGTTTGATAGTTATATATGAGTGAATGACAGGTACATATGAATGTTTCACTAAAAAGAAACTTCAGTCACTCTGATTCAGAATATTTAGTATATGAACATTTGATATGTAAATACGAGTGTTTATAGATACATATGAGTGTTTGATAGTGACATATGAGTAAATACCAGCAACATATAAATGTTTCACTATCATACATACCAACATAATTAATGTTTGATGGTTATATATTGATGTTTGATAGTTACATATGAGTGTATGACACCTAAATATGAATGTTTCACTATCATACATAGCCACATATGAATATTTCGCTATAATACATAACCACAGATGAATGTTTCACTCTCGTACAAACTTCAGTCACTCTGATTCACAGTATTTAGAATATGAACGTTTGATATGTAAATATGAGTTTTTTGTAGATAAATATGAGTGTTTGATAGTTACATATTGATGGGTGTACGAGAGCTACACATGAATGTTGGAAAGGTAAGTAAATATGACAGTATAGAATATTCACATATGAATGTGTGATAGTTAGTTATATAATGTGTTTGACAGCTATATACATATAACTGTATGATAGTGACATTTAGAATCATTGGATAAACAAATATGAGTGATATTATTTGATAATATGTCACATATAATATAACTGTTTGCTAGGTTTTATAAATGTTTGATAGCTACTTAATTAAGTGTATGACGTGAATAATTTAATAAGTAAATATTATTGTTTGCGAACCCGCTAAGTCTCATGTCTAAATAAAATTTAAACTCTTCATATTGAAATTATTGAAATTATTATAGTACTTAACTGTGATGATATTTTCCTGCATATTGAAATTATTGAAATTATTATAGTACTTATCTGTGATGATTATTATTTTCAACTAACTGTAAAATTTTTTACATTATTAATTTACAATTATTCACAGCTGCAACAATTTAAGATAAATTTCACTTGTTTTTATTTATTTTTTTTTTTATTTTAATTATTATCAATTCAAAACTAAAAGTTAATAAAGGTAATATAATAAAATTGCATTTTTAAATTAAAACTCAAACGGATGTGAATAAATTCCAAGAGATTTAAACAAAAAAAAAAATAATTCAAATGACATAAAAATTGAAAAAAAAAACGACATCAAATTTTTGCATTTTCATTTTGCTTTTTTGTTTTTGTAAGAACTTAACATATTTCTAAAACTGAATCACGTTTAATGCATTTTCATATTTTTTTCCATTTTTGTTTTATTTTATTATTTTTCAATTATGAAAGGTTGGTTGGCGCGACTATTAAACTACTGTCATTGAACTGGTTTTATTTTTTTTTATAGAAAATTTTATAATTCTTACTTTTAATAAAAAAAAGCAATCAACATATAAATCTATATATATAATATGTATGAATATTGAAATGGTCATTGGAATTGCGTATTATTTTACTATTCAAAAAAAAAAAAAAAAAAACTAAGTTACTTTATGAAAGAAATAAAATCCTGTTTTTGATGTGAGCTGCTACTAAAACTAATTGCATAGCATTGCTCATACGAGATACGAGTTTTTTTTCTTTTCTTATTTTATTTTTTTTCTCACTGTTCATTTTTTTTTTTTGTTATATATATGTATGTAGATATATATGCATGAATTAAATAAAAATAGTTAAAATATTGCTATTTTTAACTAAATAATTTCAATACATGTTATTTATATATATGTATAAATGTACATATAGTATTGAATATAATAAAAGTGCAATTAAAAGTGAATTCCACATTTGCATGTATAACGTATATACATATATGTATCATATATATTGTATAATATGAAAACAAATTATCTATTCTTATATATCTACATATCAAATGAATGTCGTTTAAGGTCGTTGTGAATGTCGTGAAAAATGATACTTTTTTTAATCCTTAATCATAATTATTCATATCTCCATTTACATTTACATAACTTTATTATAGTTAGTCAAATTTATTTTATTAATCAATTTATATTTCATAATATATGTGTTTATATAGGTAATTGAAATGAACACGTCACTGATATTAAAACTTTCGATTTTAATTTTAAATTACATATGTCAATATTATATATATATATAGTACATTTAAGACATAGTTTAGTTAGTTACTAAGTTTATTTGAATAGTTACTATAGAGTTATATAATTATTTAAAATTTATTGTATAAAGTGTATACGTATATGTAATGTATTTAATTTAACGAGTTAAATTTAAGTATCCGGATCATGATAAGCTTTGTTTGATAGTTGAAAAAAATATATTAACGGTTTAGAAGTAATGTAAATCCATTTTTTTTTAGCGAAATAAATTTTTGAACAAAATATTAAAACGGAAGTAGGTATATAAAATCAATATATACTATATTATGAAAAATGTTTTATTGTTATTTAAACTATACCTATTTATTATTATATGTACTTAGTTATCATAGAATTTTAAATTTCACCTCTCTATTTCATTTTCTATAAAAATATGTAAAAGAAATGTGAAAATTATTTAAATACCAAATGTCAAATATATATTGTTATAATAAATACTTAAATATATATTTCAAAATAATTACTTAATATACATAAATGGGTATCCCATTAAAATATCACCTGGTTATATATAATATTTAATTATATACAATTATATACATTCATATTTTATATCATTATATTACAATAAATCAACACCATATTCTAAATTCTAACCAATTAACTACCCTAATATTTATCTAATATTATGTTAATGGCATTTTAGAGATATTTTAAATGTCACATTTATCTTATTTTTTTTTCCTTTTTTTAATTTATTATTTTAATTTTTTGAGATTAGTGTTATTTTAATTAAATTTTTTTTTTGTTTTAATTATTACTATTATCTCATATTTTCTTTCAACTTTCATTCAATAATTTTTTGTTTTTGTTTTAATTATGCAACATGTATCATTAGAAAATGAATTCCCATCACCATTTAACAGTCATGCCAATAATAAAAAAAAAATAAAAAATTTTAGGGTCATAACATTGGTGGTGGTTATCTCGTTTTTGGACATTGTCATTTTTTAAATATTAATTTTGAGTTTATCTCATCATAGAAAATATATATATATATATACATCATACAAGAAAAATACCAAAAAATAATTTATGAGATAAAAATTTTAATCCAATATGACCGTTATGTGAATATCTAATTTATTTTTGGTTTCTTTGTTTTTTTTTTTTTTTTGTTTTTTGATAATTTTGTTTTAATTAAAAATTCAGAAAAATAAAAATAAACAATTTCTCCATTGAGATTCAAAAAACAAAAACAAAAAAAAAATCACCAATGCTCTTTGAAAAATTACAATTCCCCTCTTTAATAATTATTTGAAATTGGGAATTAAAATTAAAATAGAAAAAAAAACACAAAATATATTAAAAACAAAAAGACCGCAGACATTTTAACGGATATTTAATTATAAAAAAGAAAAATATTCAAATAGAAAAAGAAAGAATAAAAACGAAAGAGATGAATAAAAAAATTTAATTACATAATATCAAAGGGAATCATTATTAAATTTGTGTATTTTTAAACTGACCAGATGTACTTACTTTATTTTGTTAAAGTACATTTAAAAGGTTTGCATTTATTAAACAAGAAGCTGTCATTTATTTTATTAAATTATGCTAATTACTTAATTACGCCTTTATTACATTTTTGAATTTATTGCATTTATTTATTAATTGATTGCATTTATTGTGTGCTGCAGCTTCATAAAAGTGATACAAAGATTTCTAAATAAAATTGTACGGATATGACTTAACGTACTGTGCTGTCAAATTATTTCACATGGTTTTTGTATATCAACATTCAAAATTAAAATAACAAACAATTTTTTCTAGATTAGTTAAAATCACTGATGAAGCAAGTAAGTTATTTCCGAAATATCGATATTTGCACAATAAAACTATATTATTAGGGAAAGGAAATTCGGCTTTTAATTAATAAATTAAATATATTACCAAAAACAAATGTGATTATCAAAAATTAATATATTTTGTTATACTATAAACTACTTAATAAACACCATTCACTAAACGTACTATGCTTTGTTCTCAATCAAGTTATTTCATATCATTTCCATATATCAACAGTCTAAATTGAAATAACAACTAACTATATTTTGTTATACTACATAGTAAATATGTTTTTTAAAAATAAATTGGTGCTTCACTAATAAAATAACAAAAATAATAAAATGTAATGTTTTTTTTTTATTCATTTATTTATTTGCATAGAAATGTACATAACATAAGTAGACTAAAATACTTAAACACAAGATTTTTAAAACCTAAAAACTTAATAACTATATACCTAGTATTGAAAAAATCTTATTCAGAATTTAATAAAAAATTAATTTAAATTTAATTAAAATTTACTTTGAATTTGCATTTAATTTGCATTTAATTTGAATTCAATTTGAATGCTGCTCAAAGAAAAAAAAAGATCCATATGATGTTTTGGAATATTTAAGTTAAGACACCTGAGCAATTTTATGTCGTAAGTATTGATGAGATTTGTTATACTACTGACAGATATGTAATATCGATATTGTAATATTGCTGATATCATGTGTATTACCTAATGTTCTGTATTCAAATAAAATTTGTTCAAAAAACACATTGTCAAGTCAAATTAAATATGAAAAGAAATAAAAAATGAGACAAATTTTAAATATACATAGTTTTAAAAAAATATTATTTTTTATTGATTAATATTAATTTTTTTTTTTTTAATTCTATCTTCCATTTTATTTTGAAAAATATAAATAATACGTTTGTGTCTGTCATACTATTTTGTATATTGAATATTAGAATATTGACGGTATCATAATATCGATCTTACATGTCTGTTAGTAGTATTACATAGTTAATATTTAAGTTAAAATAAAGAAAATCAAAAATCGTAATGATTAAATTGAAATATGAAAATACCTTTGTGGTAACAATATTTTCTTTATACAACTAACTATTTACTTATAACTTTTAAATGAACAACCAAAGATAACACTTGAATAAAACTACAATAAACAACATACAAAATTCACAATACAGCACAGAATTTGAACTACATTATATAGTGTACTACACATTATAGCTATTAAAATACATGTTTTTAACAATAACATTTCAAAAATTTGATCATGTCTTTTTTCACAGTTTAGTTCCAGTTCTTTGCTCTTAAATACTCTTTTTCAACGCAATAACCATCTTTTAATAGTGTAACTACAAAATATTTATTTTGTCTTAAAATTATCTAACTATGTACTTAATTTCAATTTCAAGCAATTGGTCACCTTAATATTAAATTTTTTTTTCTATCATTACTTTTTCGAAATAATGTTAGAATATTTTCCATTAGTGACCAACCGGGATTAAATGAATCTTCTCAAAATTAAATTGTAAGAAAGAGAAATATCTATCTAACTAAATAATCAATTCAAAATAAAGAGAAAAGAAAATTCAATTAATCCATCTCACAATAAATATTCTGTCATGTCATGTCATTTTTACAAAAACAAAAAAAAAAATAATAAAAGAAGATTAAAATAATTTTTGTAACTTTTCTCAAAAAATTCAATTGGATTAAATTTTCAAAAATATTTATTGTTCCCATATGGGTATTTTGGTTTTTTTATGGCTAAAAAAAAAAACAAAAAAAAGGTTCTTCTTAAAAATGACAAAATAAAATTAGCGATTAGTACTTCGGAACACTTCAAAAAACCAATTGTATGATACCTTTTATTTACGAAATATTTTAAAGAGTAGATAAAGGTAAAGTTTTTAAATTAAGAATTATTTACTTATTTTTTGAATTATTTTTTGAAAGCTTTTAATTTATCTTTTTATTATTTATTTTTTTTATAATATGACCCAACTTCACCACCGAGTTAAGTACAAAATTTCGTAATTTAGTAAAAAGTTTATGTTCGAACTCAGTACGTAGTTTTCAATTCGATTCCAGATTTTATACGAAATTAATTTCACATGATTTAATTTTCGAATTCCGAAATAGAGTCAATCAAATTTTGTTAACCGGTAAAAATCGGTAAAATTGAAATTGAATAATGGGGTGAATTGATTTGAAACAAATTTGTCTCTGAATTTCGGGTTTACCGTTTTTAATACGAATTTTTATTTCGAACGGTTACCCAAAATTCAGAGACACTAAAATTTGTTTCAGTTTTCCCCATTTTTTTGATTGAATATCAATTTTACAGATTTTTAACTGTTAACCAAATTCTATTGACTCTATTTTCGAATACGTATCTATCATTCATGGTTTTTATCAACCGACTTTAATAATACAGCACCCTCCCTATCTATGTTTTAGGTGTGTAAACAAATTAAATCATTAAAGTTTTTTTTATAAATAATTAAAATAAAAAAAAATTTATTTAAAAATATATTTTTAAAATTTTAAATTTTTAATTATTTATTTTTATATACAAAATTCGAAATCTTTCAAATTTTTTAACACCTTTAAAAAAAATTTGTTTTAAAAGGCAATCAAAAAATTTTCGAAGGTCAGTTATTTTTTATTAATTTTTTTTAACATTAAAAATTAATTATAAGGTGTTTTCAAATAACAAAAAAAAAAAACATGAAATATTTTAAAAAAAATAAATTGGTTAATTTAAGGATTCATTTCACCTACACCTTTTCTTGGTAACAATTAATTATAGTGAAGCTCTAGGAATGAAAAATCAGGAAATAATAAAATTACAAATTTTATAACAATTATTTATAATAGTAAGTCGTAGGAAGTTGAATAGAACAATAATAATAATTTGAAATTGTTTTTCTTACAAATAGTCACCATAGTTAGGTCTTAAAAGACATCGAAAATTAATAAGTATAAGAACTCGGCGAAAAACAAAATCTTTTTACTCAAAAACATAAATTTAAATCCTTATTAAAATTTGAAATTTCAAAATAATTAACGAAATCAATTGAATTAGAAATTTTAATTAGGAGTGAGTTTATAATAAAGTGTTGAATCGAATCGAATCAAAGAAAACTTAAATTATATTTATTATTGTAATACTTATATATTGGAACAACGCTTTGATTAACAGTAAACGATATTATAGCGTCAATAATGTGGTAATTTTCTTCAGTCATACCATATTTTCGCTTATCGAAACTCCAATGCTGCTATCTTCAATTTCTTAAATATATTATGAAATATAATTTCTTAGATTAATCGTGGTTCACAGTGATTACCTTTGTACTAAATAAATATTTTTTTGTCCAGTTTAGGATATTACTAATCACTTTAAAATGTAACTAGATACCGATGTATAGATTATAAATATCAAAGTTCAGATCATGATTGTACACTTTACAAATATGATGTTCTTTTCCACTTACCTCCTATATATCAAATCGACTATAACTATATGGGGATGGGTTCATAGCGGGGATAAAAGAAAAACAAAATGACTCCGCACTTAGGTTTAACGGCCTAGTTGTATATCTACTATACACAGTGATAATATTTTTTTTTTTTTTCAAGGCATTCGTCGTTTTGAATCCGATTAACTAACATAATTGTTTTCGAATCATATTTTCTAATCAGACTTTTTGATATATTGTCCCGTTACAATACTAATGATGTGTAAAAAATTTTCGATATTGAAAGTTCAGGGACGATTCGATTCGTTAAAATTTTTATTTTTATATATTTTTTTCTTTTGTTGTAATTTAATTTATTTTAAATTTTCAATAAAAAAAAAAAATATAAAATTTAAATAAATAAAATATCAAGGTCAGGTTGTTTAGACCTTATTTTATTTTAATATTTTTTTATACCTAGGAAATTTAACGTTTAACCTGTTTTATTTTTCCTTTTTCTATTAATTTCAATTTAGGTCTATTAACAAGATGAAGTAAAAACAAAAAAAAAAAAAAAAATTAAACAACTATGATGAGAGAAGACAATTACTACAGGTATAAAGAAAATAATATTACAACACAACACCTTTGTCCAGAATACAAGAAAAAAAAAAATAAATAAAATAAGAGAAAATTTGATAACCCACCGAACCTATAAAGTTTATTTTCTTGACCTTTTTCTTGACTACAGTGATGATATTACATTTTTTTATAATATGTTTTAGTTGTTGTTGTTGTTGTAAGTATTCTGTTTTTTTTTACTAACATGTAGCCTAGGTATAAGCAGGTATATAATATTAAAGGTAAAAAGCCTATAATAATTCTACAATATTATTGCGTATCAGTTTTGTTTTATCCCATATCATACGTTCATAATATGGGTATAGTGAGATAATGTAGGCAAATAAAATCTAGAAGGAAAAAATTTAGAATCAAAAAATGCAGAACGACAAAATTAAAAAAAATGTAATTCGAAGATTCAGGGCGACAAAATTTAGAAATTTAAATCTAAACGCGACAAAATCTTCAGACGGTCAAAATCCAAATTAAAAATTCAGACAAACCAAAAACACTGTTTTATAAAAAAAAAAATTAAATTCCACTTTTAATTGGCTGCTGAAATCAAACGAAACCACTTCTCCAATTTATTTAAATCCAGGTTTTTCTTACAGATAGGAAAATATATATATTGAACACGAAGACTTTGAAAAAAATAATTTATTAATAATTATATAAAATATATTAATTATATAAAATAATAATATTAATAAAAATTATAGTAATATAATATAAAAAATTTATTTGCAATCCTGTTGTTATTCTTGAAATTTCTGTATTGTATTGTTGTTATTGTACTGTTGAATATGGATTTTATCTCTTCTAGATTTTGTCTCACTTGTCACATTTGAAAAAAAAAATTCTTGATTTTGTCATCTCTAGATTTTGAAAATCTGATTTTAGACTTTTTCTGTTCACATATGCTTATACATATGTATATAAAATGTATTATATGTATTGAAGGCATATTTTGTATTGATATTTTTATTGGACAATCCTGTGAATCAACTTTTGTCCTTTTTTTTTAGAAAATCTTATATGCAACCAGATGTAACTGAAGTTAAACAATATTAAATTTTTTCGAAGTTACAATTTTGGATCGTCAATTTTTTGGAGAACTTTCAAGCTTGTGCTCACCAGAAATGGAATATACATATGGTTTGTGAGTTTATAAGTTTACTTCATTAATCAAGTATAAGTAATGTTTTATAAAATTTTTATTATAAACAGATAAAACTAGCTAGGTATACAGTATATTGAAATTAAATTGTATGCCTATGAATTATTTTGATATAGAAAATGATAATTTAAAGACTAAACAACAATTCAAATGTAATGTGTGAATTTTCAACTCCTGGGAATGATTTATTTAATTTTTAAAAATATTAATTTTTTAGTTCTATATGAACATGTCTAAATTAACTACTCTTATATCGATTAAATTAAAGTTTTTATTATTATTGAATTATATTATTAATATTTGAAATATGTTTAATATTAAATTATAAATAATATTATAATTATTAAAATACATCAGTTTTGTATAATTTACATCAGGATTATTTATTCGATATTTGAATTTTTTAATCGCCGATAAAAATAATCAATACAATAAATTAAAATCATAATACAACAATTAAGAACTCTCTGTATTCTAAAATGGATTTTTTGAATTAATTATTGAAATTTTGAATGAGATCACCCCGTTGATAGTATATTGGTACATTATCAATGTAATAATATTATCTTTTTTTGTTCATAGAAACCAGTTTATATTTTCCGTAAAAGGTATAATAAAAAATTTTTTTTTTACTAATATGGATGAAACTATCCTGGGATACACCACATATCATATTAGGAGTTACCAGTCTTGTCTTATTTATATTTTTGTTTTTTAATTTTATTTTCTGTACAAAGAACAAAAAAGAGAGATAGAGAATGAAAACAATTCTTTAAGATAAAACAAAAACAACACTGACTTAAAATAGGTGAAATGTATTTAAAATGTTTAAACATTAATTTTCTGAAACACTATGTATTTATATAAACTGAAATTACAGGTAAAAAATTTCTTCAAGCTATTGTTATTGTCGTTCTCTACTTTATCATTTTATATATTTTGTTTTCAGATCTATTCAAAATAGAAGTAACAAAGTGGTTGTTGTTTTCAAATTACAATTTTTAAATCTAGCTACATTGCATTTTGATATCATATGTGTAGTGTATAAATAATGTAGACATGTATAGTATTTTGTTATTACGAATACAAATAAAATATAATTACTTTGTTTTTGTTACTTATTATATTTAGTTTGTATCATCTTTCGTTTTCTCTACAGCAATTGCAATTGCATTGGAATGACAGTAAATGGCACATATTTTCATATTTTTAATGAGATTTTAAAAGTTATTTTTTTAATGAAATGATAATAAATTTTTATGATTATTCTTGACAGAAGTTTGATAATTACTAATGGGAAATATGTTTTTTATTTGTTTTTTTGTTTTTTAATCAGTAAACAATAGTGAAAAATAGTTTTGAATGAATGAAAAAATAAAAGAATGTATAATTTTTCGACTATTGAATTTATATGAATTAAATCTAAGGCTATTCAACTATCTTTTTTTAATTTGATTTATTCTGATGATGGTATATATATACATATGTACTTAATATACAATAAATCGATCAAGGAATAAAAAATTGAATTCGGTATTTTTGTAAACATTCAATATTTTAGAAAAGATAGGCTCATAGTTCGTTATTGCAAACTATAGAAATTAAATTACTGTAGAAAAATTTAACCCTTTCATTACCGAATTATAATGCATTGAAATAAATATTTTTACCCTACTTTCAAAATGTGTTAAAATATGATAAAGATTAATGAAAATAAATAGTATTATAGAATTTTCGATTTAATTATTTTTATAGCAACCAATTATATAAATACAGTGCGGGGTAGTAAGTATGATCGTTTACATTCCCAAAATTTCTTTTTCTACCAAAATTCATCATATATAAACATAGACTTAACATTAATTTATTTAAATTTTAATATGTATTCAATTTTTGACGAAAGTTTGAAAATTATATTTTAAACGAAAATTTTAACGAACGTTGTAATGATATTTTAACCATTTTAATTAACGAAAATTTTCAAAAACATTTTAATGACATACATTTTTAACGAAAATTTTAATAAATTGTTTTTACAATATTTTAAGGAAAATTTTAATGAAATATTTTGATAAAATTTTAACGAAAATTTTAATGAAATATTTTGATAAAATTTTAACGAAAATTTTAATGAAATATTTTGATAAAATTTTAACGAAAATTTAAACGAATTAGTATACCATAAGGAAAATTGTTAATATGATATTTTAACGAAAATTTTAATAAATTGTTTTTACAATATTTTAATGAAAATTTTAATAACTTGTTTTAACAATATTTTTACAAAAATTTTAATGAAATATTTTAATACTATTTTAACGAAAATTTAAACGAATTAGTATTTAACATAAATGAAAATGTTAATATGATATTTTAACGAAAATTTAAGTAAATTTTTTTAACAATATTTTAACCAAAAGTGTTATGAAATTTTTTAACAAAATTTTAACGAAAATTTAAGCTGAACAATATTTAATTACATAATATTGTACACAATTTTGGGTTGTTTTAAATAAACTTATTAAATTAATTTCGTTAACATTTCATTTCTGCCATTTTGCCTACAATAATAATTTAACACTTTCGATATGATATTTTAACTAATTTAACGAAACTTAATTGTATTTTGAAAAATATTTTCAATTTGTTTTCAATATTTTCAAACTACTAGACTTATTTATTTGATTATCGAATTATTAAAACCAATTTTATTTCATCTAAGTATTTACATATAAGTATATATGTTATATCATATCCTTTAAGCTACTACCAAAAATTTCACTTTTAAATTCAAACCGAAAACTCTTTTGTTAGTTTGAAATAAAATATCTTACTTAAATTAAAATTTATGATTTTGATTTTTTGTTCAAAAATTTATTCAAAAAAATGAATATACAGAAAAAAGCCAACAACAAATAACTATAACCTCTGGTTAAGTATTCAATTCCAAAATTAGATAATTTTATACAAAATAGAAAAAAAAAAACTTGAAAAGTATAAATTTAAATACCTAGAGAAATTTTCAAATTATTAAATATTCATGTTCCTATTCATGTCCATGTCCATTAAATCGAAACGCTATTTATATATTATACTCACTCGTATCTTATTTCTAAATCTACAAAAAAAAATATATTCGAAAATTTCAATTCACATAAGTGACATTATTACAATTATTATGAATTTTCATGACATTTTATTTCTATTTTTATTGTTTGTTTTTTTTTTTTTTTTTTTTTGTTATTTATATTTTACTTTTATACAATACTTATATTTTCGCATAAATTTTAAAATATGAAAAAAAAAATATAAATGAATAAATAAAAAAATGAGTTTATGTATCCCGAGATTTAAAAAAAAAAAAAGAAAAGTAAAAACGAATCTGCAATCAAAAAAAATAACTTAAAAATACAACTCCTCTGAGGTCTGAAAAATGCTTATTTTTTTTTTTAATCTTTTTGTAAAGCTGGTTATGATTTTTATTTACAATGTAAGTATAACCCAAGAATTCAAAATTTATATTTTATAATTTATTGTCGGAATAAATTTGACAAAAATGTAATTTAGATATTGTCCACATTTTGGTATAAGAATATTTTAATTAATTATTTACAAAATTATACTTAAAAATATGTGGTGTACCTAAGTAAGGATGTAGAAATCGAATTTGTATAATTATAACTAACTACTTACTTATAGCTACATATTTATTACCTAACTTAAGGATTTACTTCTTTTTGAGGAATCAATCTTAAGTAAGTATTCTTATTGCTTGGGGGGTAAGTGTTAAGTATTATTATAAATTTTAGATGCCGAATTATTATAATTTTCAGCTGAAATCAAAATATTAAAATGTATCTGAAAAACAAGATTTTATTGTTTTTTAAATTTACCAACCTATTACTGAATTACTATGGCCCACAAGCCTGGTTGAAAATATTGAATCACCGCCTAAGATTTCTAAATATCCTAACTGAATAGGTAAATAAATTTTTAATTGTAAACACTAACTACTAGTGTTTTTGTTTATAGACCCTGACATCGATAATGCAGTATAAAAGTTTTAACTACAATGTAGCATATTCCGTAACGTACATAATTTTACACATAATTAATTCTAAAATGTTAATATTTTGTTTTTTGCTTTACAGCATTATCAAACTATTTATATTTTGTATAGCTCGTTATGATAGAAATGGAACATTTTAGATTGTAGCCAAATTTTTTAAAACTGCATTTTCGATCTCACAGACCCTAGTCTTAGCTGTTTGGTCTCATAATTTGAAATTAAATGTATATATAATGTAATTCACTTTTTATTTCATTATTTCATTTCTATTCAATAATTACAATAAATCCAGTTCAGTCTACAACACTAATACCTGTATGTACAATAACAATAAATGTCTATATTAAATAATATACTAAATACTAATCTTTTTTACTATTCTAGTATTTAGAAGTCCATATTAAAAAATCTAGTATAAAGATTGATTTCCATTCAAAGTAGTTCAAACTTTACGTCAGTTCATCTTTTAATTGAACTTTTGACATCAATAATACTTTAAGCGGACACGATACACGTATTTCAGCTCAAAATGTGACAGATGAGCTGCTCATAACAGTCATGACTTGAATATGAAAATAATTTTCAAAAATAAGTTCTAATGCTAACTAGTCTATAAAATTATACATATTTACTGTGGTAACGATAAATTAATTTGACAATAATTAGCTCAAAAACCTGAACCTAAAGTCATGACTTGAATATTAAAATAATTTTCTAATCTAAAATAAATTTCTAAAAACTAATGTACGCATTACATATACTTAAGTGTATGTACATACTTACTGTGATAATTGAAAGAGTAAATTTATATTACAGATAACAAACCCAGAATCATTACATAAAATCTCCTAAACAAGATCTTAAATCGTTATCCTTGAATCCTATATCTATTAAATATATTAAGAACGACTATAATCGTACTTCTTTAAAGAAAACATCTTTAAATTGTGTATAGTTATAACTAGTTAATATGATATCATACCAAATGGAATTTCTAAATACATATATATATATATATACTATATATACCTACGTCTGTATTTTATATATCTACATGAACCAAATGTACTTATTCTATTCATAATACAATATTGAAACTTATACCAAATTTTAAAACTATTATTTGCAATTTTATGGCCATTTTTGTTTTTTATTTTGTTTTTGGTTTTGTTATTCTAGTTTTCTTTAAAAAAAAAAAATAATTTTCAAATTCTATTTTTGGTACATTTGATTTGAATACCAAAAGAAAAATTATTCAAAACAAAATTTCAAGTTTTTTTTTTTTTATTTTTATTTTTTTATTTCGAATATTTTGATATTATTCCGACTCACGATTCACGCAATATGTGCTATATGGAATATTAAAAAAAATTAATTTATTAAATATTAATTTTGTTTTTTGTTTTTTTTTTTTTTTGTTTTTGTTCTGTTCTCTTATAGTTTATTAAACTAGTTGATTTGGTCAGCTTATTATAAATCTTATACAAAATATGATTCATACCAAATTCTAATAATCTGAAATAATTTAAAATTTGTACTTGCGTTTAGGTTCGATTGGATGATGATGTGAACCAATCGGTGGGTGGCGGCAATATTTAAAAAACAAAATTATCTCTAAAAATTTTAATATTTTATGTACTTAGTACATATTTGCATTCCTAGAAATTTAATATTATTCGGATATTATTTTTCAGAAAATTTTAATCATCCCTATACGATAATAAATAAGAAGATTAGTTAGTATGTAATTTAATGAATAAAATTGAGGTCAAAGTCTTAGAAATCTATCAAAAAAAAATTTTTAATTTTTTTGTTTTGGAAATTTATATTTTTCAATTTTCAGTTTTTAAGTAATTTAATTAATTAATGATGCTAAACCTAGATATATACATGTATGAAATTGATTTCCAAGGATAAGTCATTCAATAAATTTTCATAGTGTTTCTGTTTCTGTTTTTTTGCCAATAATTTATGAGCATGATTGATTTTCTTTAAAACTTTTAATATAGTTAACCCGTAATTATAAATTTTCGGTGAATAAAAAATTCTTTGAAATTGTATTTTAAAAAAATATCTGAGAATTTTATAATTAGTTAATGGTAATAAATGAATGAACTTATTTGTCAAATCAACTCATTGTTCAATTGAAATTAACTCAAATACATACTGAGTTTGTTAATATTAATATTGAGTTCACTCATACATTGAATTCGCTCACGATTTGATATTTTGAATTGGCTCATGTTTTCAGTATACTCATCCTATGAACTACATTCATATTAGGTCAATTTACATCTTAATTTCGCTCATATTTTTAGGTAAATTTTTTGTTTGAGCAAAAACATGAGTTCACTGTCAGAGTTCGTTTATATTTAAATTGTGCTCATATCGCTCGTGAGTTCTATCATATTTTGTTACTTATTGAGTTTGTTAATATATTGAGTTCACTATATTTTGGCACATTGAATTATTTCATATTTTGAACTCGCTTATATTTCAAGTCGGCTCATGTTCCGAGTCTACTGATTCTATGATTCTATATTCATATTTAGAGTTATTTTACAATTTAATGGGTGTAAATTGGTGAGCTCATGATTATGCTAAAAAAAAGATTTACCTAGGTATGAGCTCACACTCACAGTCGTTTATATTTTAATTCAGCTCATATCTTGAGTTCGATCATATTTTGAGTGAAATAATGTGCTCAAAACGGTTTTAAAGTAATTGAATTCAAAATAAAAGTGGACTCAAATCGTAAAATAGGTACATGTGAATCGCAAATAGGTGCAAAAGACAAAATTTTGCACATCGATGAGTGGAATTAGCTTAGATTAAAATTCAAGCGGAAATGCGTGTATAATTCAATGTTTTCTGTTAATTTTAATATTTTATTATGTATTTAGGAAAAACTGAATTATAATTGTATTAATTTAATTTAATTGTAATTAAAAATATACTAATTAACTGTACTTAAAAAAAAAGCTTAAAAATCTTGTACTTGTCTTATTTTTCGAACCTAAACATAATTTCTCGTTAAGAGGGCTGAAATATGTGTATTATTACGTGCATATGTGCGTTATGTATTTATAGACGAAAATTATGTATATATACATATATCATTACAGTGAAGTTTACAACTTTAAAATATTTTATAGAATAGGCTGTGGGCTCTAGGTGCAACATTATTAAAATGAATTAAATATTAAAACTCTACAGGTATGTTTCACAAATTTTATTAAATATCTTAATCGATTTCGGTTATTACACCATCATCAGAAGACATCAGTCTTTATTTAAAAATTTTATAAAAATTAAAAATAATATTCTCAAAAATGAAATCATATTTTTCCAAAGAAAATCTCATGAAAACCATTTGCCACAATCATGAGCCGCCTTCTATTTAATAAATTTTCAATTAAGTTAGTAAATAAACTGGGCAAGATTAGAAATTTAAAAATTCTAATCAATTTTAATCTGATTAAAACATATCCAAAAAAAAAATTGTTATTCTTATTTCTTTATCCATCATAACCTATACAAGTTAACAAATCATGTATAATCATTGACCTTATGAATCGCACAAAATTTTAAATTTATCAAATTTAACTTTAATATTCTTTAGATCTCAGACATTCCCAATCCAATAAGAAATTTTTAATGAGAAAATACCAAAAAAAAAAAATTTAATTAAAAAACAAAAACGAAAACCGAATCCCAACCAAAACATGAAATTAGGTCGAACATTAATTGAACTTTAGAAAAGAAAAGATCATCATCTATTCCCATCCTTTTTCATTACCTCTTCAGTCAGTCAGCACTTTTTGCCTGATTTTAATTCTGTTGTTAAACAGTTTAAAAACGATTTTTTTTGTTCTTTTTTCTTATTTATTATTTTTACAATCTACTCATTAAATGGTCTTTGGTTTTTTTGGTGAGTACATTTTTTTTTTTGTTTTCTTTAATACACAAGAACAATTGAATTTAATTGGAATGAAAGACAATCTGAATTCATCCAAAAATATAAAAGCGCACAAAGCCTCAAAGAGTTTAACTACTCACTCAGTACACAGTAAGAAAGAGAGAGAGAGAGAGAGAAGGTGGTTTTTTAATTAAAATAAATTTCAATTATTGAAAATTTTAAAATCGGTTGATCCTAATTTGAAATATTAAAAAAAAAATTCTTAAAATCAAATGCTTTTAATGTTCGATCATATTATAGGGTAAGAATTCTAGAATGGGTAATTTAATTAATAGTTACTGAGGTAATTTTAAAATTGAAATTAATTTTTCATATATAGCTATAAAATAAATTTGAACTTTAATTCAATTCTTCAGATCAAACGTTTTTTCAGACTTCTTTTTATACATATATAGATGCCAAATGTAAAAAATAGTTAACAGAAAACATCTCACGCATCTAGGTATTTGTTATTAAATGTCAAGAACGACCAAAAAACAAGTCAAGAACGACCAACAATAAAGTTGAATTGAATTTTCATTTCAAATCAATAGAATTTCAAAAATAAAATTTTTACCAATTCAATTACTTGAAATATTTTTTACATTAACACTTTATTAGCCGGATATTGGCACATGAGCATGATTAAGTTCATATGTATCATGTATCCCGTTAGAGATAATTATCGGATTGTATGGTATACTATTGCGTACATTGGTCCTGCTTCTACTAATCATCATGATGACAACCTTAGCATACATTTGAAACCCTCTTTTACCGACAAACACATTTTGTGCGGAGGATTCTGTATTCACGAAAAAGAGAGTATACTTATCTATTATATATAAAAAAAATTTGTTGAACGGTAAGCCTTAGACAATGTCAGCAGTCACCTTCAACACAGGTTAATACTACATAAGTTGCCTATTACACGGTGAACAGTCAACACTTATCTATGTATTAGTAAATATTTCTCATTTCGATTTTAATTTTAGTATCGCAAACAAAATTTTTTAAGCCAACAAAAATTATTTATTGCTCTTGTCTATGGATTTGTGAAATGCATACCGTGCGCGTCACATAACTTATTGTCTACAAATTCTCTTTCGGTGTCAAGTCAACACAAATGTCAACAAATTTAGTTTGTTGACAAGAGGTTGAGAGACAAAGAAAATAAAATACATCAGTTTTCAGTTGACATTGTCTAATAAGTAAGGTCTGATCATCACACACAAATACATAGATAATAGCAAAAATTGTATGTAAATATTCGCTGAATTTATTCTTTTGTTTCAAAAATTCAAAAATGAAGTTTTTGCACACATTATACAAACATAGATAAAAAACAACGTCATCGCAGTGAATACAATTGAAAATGTAAAGTGATGGCATGAAGCATCATCATGATGGCTCGTGGAAATTGGCCCATTATTATTTAAAACAACACAGACAAGCTCTCTAATCACACTTACTTTTAGAATTTTCATATAAGATTTTTGGCAGTGATATTTAATAGTTCCTAAGTCAAAAAAAATGTTTAATTCATAAAAAATGTCTGCTAATCGTTTTTTTTATTGATCCATACCCAGAACTGTTGTATATAACAGCTAATAATTTCAAGTGTAATGTAATACAATGTAATACTTTTTTCTAATATTGTAACTATACTTTGATTGATAAATGACTGAAATGAGACAGTTATTTTCACAATTCTGAAGCATATGGTTCATATTAGACTCACACAATTGTTCATTCATTGAGCCAACAGTGTTATAACTATATGAGTATTCTATTTTATTTCCTTCTTAAATAATTTTAAATAAAAACTCTCCTAAAAATTTAAAATATTACCTAATAACAAAACTATTTTCTCACATTACATTTATAACTATTTTAAGTACTCAAAATAAAATTGTAGTTACTCTAAAAGGTACTTAACATTTCCATTCAATGGAATTCTCTTTTTTTTTTTATGACTTATTAATTCAGTGAAATTTTTGGAATAAATTTTTCATGACCTTTTCATTCTATCAAATTTTAATAAAATATTTTAGAACCCTCTTACATTCTCTATTACTTTTATACTTAACTATTAATTAATTCCAAATTCTGACCTATTATAACAAAAAAATATTTTAATTCCCCAAATTACAGTTAAAAACGAAAAAATTTCTCATTATTTATTACTCAACTCATATTCTATTTTTTAATGAGTTTTAATGACTCCTATCTATTTACTCCTCCTATATCAATGAGTAATAATATATTCAAAAATGATGTAATTTTGGTAAACAATAATGTGTGTGTGTAGTGTACCGACAATTGTTCTTAAAATAATTAAAAAGAAAAAAAAAAACAATTAAATTAAGCGATTTTTATTTATTCAAATTTTTGTGTCGCTTGAAGTACGCGTTAAATTAAGTCGGTTGTACTTGAATACGTTTTCGTTTTTGTTTTCGTTTGCTTTGTAAAAAAAAAATTTGGTAAAACGTTACGTAAACAGGAAGTTTTTTTTTTTTTTTTTTTTGATTGAATTGTAAAATGTAATTTAATTTGTCAACTTGTCATGGAAAGTTAGTTTTTTTTTTTGTGTACCGGTTTAAGTATTAACTACAGATTAATTCTAATTTTTCATCTCTTTATTCTATGTAGTGAATCTGTTGACGGATGTTTTGGATCCAGTTTTGTTCAATATTATAAAAACTATTGTTTTTGTTTTAATTTTACTCAATTGAGCTTCAGTAGAACTTCTTAGATAGAACATTTTTGTAATTTAGACGTTTTCAGGTGAAAGAGGATACTATAAATTATGCTAAGTTCTATAAATCTTAATTTTCTTGAATGAATTTTGTAGATATAGATTTGATATTATTCGATATAACTATAGGGTCATTCTATTGGGTATTAAGGTGGAATAGATATTGTTGATGATAAAAATCTGAGATAAAATGGTAATATTACCCTAGAGAAGCTTTAAGTTAATTATAATAAATAAAAAATAATATGTTTTTTGCTTTTTAGTCTTCATTCATCCATTTAAATTTTTTGTTAAGTAGTTATATATAGCTGTGTTCTATATAGATGCCGATCATCACATAAGTTTTAGAATTTTTCTACAAACTTTTAATTCAAGATTTTTTATCCAGATCTCTACATAGATTATGGGAAGTTAATACATTTCTATTTATATATATAAAATAAAAACAAAAATAAAAAAATACAAAATTTCACCTAAGTATCTAGGTAATCGTTTTTTTATTAATCCCATATCACAGATCGGATCGGGATACAGATTTTTAACAATTAAATTTAGGTTTATAACGCATCCTAGTGGCTTGCAAAACCTTTTACTTATGTATAAAAGCTAAAACTTAAAATAATTAATTGAAAATAATTTTAAAACGCTTACTCAAGAAAACTAAAACTATTTTCAGTTTCATTAGGAAACAGATGCGTATCTTGGCAGAAATAATAACAGTATACTGCCTAATAAACAAGCATATTTATAAAATGAGTCTATATAAGTAATCGAAAACAACATAACCGGAATATTTGAAATAGTTAGGCGAGAAATTTATTGAACATCTACTCTGTGAAAGCGAAGGGCTCTGTCGTAACAGACTACGTCACTACAGAAGCTGTCCTCGAACAATGGGAGCTATCTAGCATGTCATTGAAGAATATCGTGGGTGCAATCACAAAATCAGGTATCCCTAAGAAATAGCAATAATTAATAAAAGTAATCATAATAAGTTCAATTGTGGCCGCGGTGATATCAGGGTCAGATACCCTCTCTAAATTACATAATCTAATCTAGTAATAATCGCTAGTGTTGAAACTTTTTAATTTTTTTGTTTGACGATGTAGATGTAAACGTTGCCTTTTCAAATATATTATACCCATTCATTTTATTTTTTGTAAATTACAGGTTTATGTCCTTGACAAATTCTATTATTGTGGATATTGTCAAATTCTGAATCAAGTTGTTTCATAAAATCAACTACAAAAATAATGATATCATTTTTTTATTAATAATTAAAATGTAGGAATGATTATCTACATGTTATTTAACTTGAATGATTACATGGCTTTGAATGATTTACATGTTATTTGATTACATATATTCTTGTTTGATACATATGCCAATTATAATAATATTTTTAATTAATTTAATCAAAATAAACTTATATATAGATACTACTGGTACATTTTGACGATTTTAAGAGTGTTGTTAAATACCAGGGATGGGAACATTAGTTCATATATAATGCATTACGTTTAAATTAACATTGTCATCAAATGTTATAATATTTTACTTGCAAACTAAACGAATGGCATGTTATTTTATTGTTATACGCTCCTCCTCAGCAAACTATTCCATATTGTAATTAAGAATGAAATAAAGCATAATAAACCTTAGTAGAGACTTTAACAGAACAATATGAACCTACTAGAAATAACTGCCTTATTAGTTTAGTTAACTTCATAGTTTTTTAATTGTGTAGTATGCTTAGACCAATTCAAATTAGAATCAATTATTAGATCTAAGTATTTGAATTCAGATACACTTTCAATTAAAAAAACAGTTGAATTTGCAATTACTGTTATCCGATCTAAAGCATTGAAATAATGGACATTTATTACATAATGGATCATGATAAATAATATCATAATCAATATTACAATTACCATATAAACTAAATGTCATGAATTTTGTTTTGCAGCTTTTTGTTAACTGATGCTTGTGAAACCAGTATCTTAAGCAAGTCAATATCATATTTCAAACTTTCAACCAATTCAATTTGGCTTGTACATGAATATGTAAAGGCAGTGTCATCCGCAAAAGATGTTGGATTAACTTTAAATTTTTGCAAAAAAAGCGAGTTAATAAAAATTAAAAATTAAATTGGACCAAGCACTGAGCGTTACGGAACAATTTGTTATACTTATATGCATGAATAACTTGATACTTGCATTTATTATGTAGAATTAAGTTAAATAAATAAAGAAATTTGAAATTTGAAAAAAATTTAACATTATTTTGTAATGAATTAAAATAATGCATTATTTTTCCACATAATGCATTAAAATTAATTTTTTGAATTATTAATTAAAAGTAATGAATTGAAATAACGCATTATATTTTTAAAAATGCATTAAAGTAATTCAAAATTCCCATCCCTGTAAAACACCATAATTTATAACTATGATGATAATTCGCTATTTTATCCAATCCAAGTACCGATCGTATTGCTGGGTTGCATTCAATTGACTTTATACAATTTTTTTAATTCTACTCCTTAACTGTAAAAAGCCTATTTTCGCATCAAATACTAAAAAGCCAATTTTCGTGATTTGAGACCAAATTTCTACCCGTTTATATATTCTAATTCAAATTTTAACTATCAAAATATATTTTGGTAATACTGATTAAAGAACAGCATACCTTTGTTATTTGTTGTAGTAACTATATTATGTACTAATCTTAATTAGTTACATATATATATATAGTTTTTATTATTATTTATCATACACAAGAAATAAATCATACTCTTATTTTCCCTAAAAGTTGGCAAGCCTACTTACAACCGTATATTCTATCACAATTTCAATATATTTTCATTTTTGCAGATATTTAATCCATCATTATTATTAATAATTTCTATAATATAGACAAAAATATTGGTTTATGAATAGAAGTTTTTCAATTGGATAATATTACAATAATATTTATTGTCTACAGTTATTTTTACTTGACATTTCTTTGTATGCACAGCAAAACCTAAAATCTGTCAAACTTCGTTAATTTTCACAGTTAATTAAAAAAATTAAATTTTTAGAATAAAACCTATTTCAAATTTGATTGTCAAAAATTTTTTTATGTATTTTATTTTAAATTAACAGTGAACATTAGAATTAAAATAGAAAATGTTGAAAACACATAGAAAGAATACAATTAAAAATCATAAGTAGTAAAAAAATTAAACCGGATACTAGTTAATAACTGGGCGCGTCAAATAAAAGACAGACAAAAAAAAAACAAATAAAAAACTTAACTAAAGAAATAAAATTTCACGCCTAAATTATAAAAATTAAAAAATAATAAACTTTTTTAACTAGATGTTAACTGTCATAAAGTAGTTAAATTATATAATTAAGTATGTAAAATGAATGAAATAAAAAAAATTAATATTAAAAATGTTATTAAATTATTGGTTGTTTTCTAATTTGGTTCTTGAACTTTTTTTCATTATTAACAAACCACTTAACTTTTATTTGTACTGTATGTAATTTTATAATGATGTGTATATATACATTAAGAAGCTTCTGTTTGATAAATTTTGATGATAACATTTTTTAAAAGATTTTTCTAAAATATAAAGTTAATGAATTCTAATTATACTTATATCTATGGTTAGATAACAGTTTTGTATATATATATATATATAAGTATACTTAATTTGATTCGGTAGATTTTTTTAAACGATAGTTATTGCAATTTTAACTACATAAAGTGGGACGGACGTATAAACAATTTAGGAGTGATTATTTGAATGTGGAAAACAATGTAACTACTAACTACTATTGTCAGGAAATAAAGCTTTCTGAAATAGCGTAGTTCTATCTTAGTTTAAATAATTATTAATTACAAAATTATATTATCAATTTTCAAAAATATTTCATTCATCATCATCATCATCATCATTGCGTCCTATAACCCAATCTGTGGGGCATTTTTTTTTCGTTAGTCTCCTCCACTTAACATTTTCATCGAATGGAAGCATCGAGCTTCCACTTAACATTTTCATCGTACTCGATTGCTGGTTGCTGTTTCCGAGGTAATCTCTAATTTCATTACTAGTCTGTTTATACTGTCTAAGTAGGGGATTGTCATAGGACGGAATAATGAAAGAAAGAACCGAACGCAAATTGGAACTTTCTGATTAACAATTAGATGACATAACCAATTGTTATATCAATCCGTTTATAGAAGGCCGGATCGCACAATTATTTTATTGCTAATTTCATACAAATTTAATTTTAATTATTTATTTTAAATTAAATTTAAATTAAATTTATTTTTTAAATTATGAGAGTTGGTTTTATCCATTCTGTTGTCTGAATTAAATTAGCAGTATAGTTGTATAGTGTAACACGATCAATCCGACCGAAAAGTATTTTATTTTATTTAATAAAAAGTATCGAAATGAGTTAGTCAGTTAATTAAATTGTAGTTAATTCATTTTCCGTTAGAAAAAAAATCAAAAGTGAAAGAAAAAAGAGAAAAAGAAGTATGTAAGGTCAAATTTTGACAAGCTTGAGGGGGGTCCGAACTTTATATTTATGTTTACTTTGATATTTGGCAAATCAAACAAGCAAAAACTGTTATTTCTTGAATAATAAAATACGATTCCACATCCCAATTTCAATTTCTCTAACCAATTCTCATTAAGAACAATCAAAGGGGGAAATATAAGAGATTCCCATTGATTTGAAAATAATTAAAAATTAAAAAAAAATATAATTAGTTGCTAAGTTTCTGACAAATCTAATTTAATTATTACTTCTCAATTTTAAATTAACACATTTAATGTATATATATACATATTAATTCAATATTGTGTAATTGTAAAATTTCAAAACACTCTGTAACTATTATAAAATATAAAAAAATTTAAAAAAAATATTTATTTAAACTAATTCAAATGCTGTGAACTTACCTTTAAGTTAATTCTTGTAAAACTTCAGTAATAATTATTTATAAATAATCCAAAAAAAATAATTATAATAATATAATAAGAGAATTATAAATTATTATTCGAAGAGAATTTTAATTTCGTTTTTTTAAAAAATTTAATCAAAATTAATTTTTTAAATTCGCAAACAAAATTGAATTGAATTTCAATTTCAATTTTCACTTTAATCTTTTTTTATTTTTAATTTATTTACTTTTGTTTCGCTTTTTGCAATTTATTTATTTATTTTTTCTTTATTTACTTAGTAAGATTATTATCTTTTAAGAAAGAATTTATAATGCAAAAATAATAAATTTTATTTTTATTTATTTTTTATTTAATTAAATTTTATTTTTCACTTTTATCAATTATGGTTTCTAAATTTATACATTTAGTTATTTTTTTTTTCTTTAGTTAAATTATCTGTAGATTTTATAAAATAAAAGAAAAACAATTTTTTAATTAATTTTATTAGCACTGGTTTTTTAATAAAAAATAAAATTGAAGTAATTATTTTTCTAACCGAATTTTAAAAATTTCTTCCGCAACAAAATTCACAAATCAACTCGAATCGACGAATGCTGTTCTGCAACTGAAGAATTTTATGAATGAATGAATGAATATATTGGACTTTATATTTTACTTTACCCAATATGAAAATACATAAATCTAAAAAGTCTTTACTGTACAGTTAACAGTTTACATGTGCATTTGGAATTGAAAAGCAAAAGAGTGAGTCGACACACATATGCATGTATATACTGTAAAAAAAATTAAATACTCAATTTTTAGTATTTAATTTAATTTATAATAAAATTGTTTTTGTTTCTTTTACTCTTTTTAGATTGTATTTCTCTTAAATATTCAACAGTTTGAGTTAAGTCAAGTCAACTCAACTGTTATCTTGTATTACATTTTGAACAATCTACATTACCCACTCTCTCTATATTAATTTACCCATTTAACATTACAGTAAAAACTACATCAATACAATATATTAAGTTGATAGAATTATTATCATATATACCTATGTTCAATAATCTATATACACTATACAGTCCTCCTATCCTCCTGGTATTGTAAAATTTAACAAATTCGTGTGCTTCTCTGCCTATAGTAAAATTTATTTCTGTAAAAGTTTACATGACTACATTATAGGTCTTGCTTACAAAGGAAAAAAACCGGTAATAATTTGGTAGTATAAATGTGAATGCGATAGCGTTTTATTAGTATTTGTACATATCCTATACTAAACAAAATAAACCAATTTGAATTGACGATTGAATTGAGTAAAAAAATGATATAAATATGACGCAAATTTAAGAGAAAGTTTTTTAATAAAAATATTCTTTAATTAAAAACATGTTTGAGCATGTTTTTAATTAAAGAGAATTTTGTTTTTATGTTTTATGAACATTTTGAATGTATTTAAAATGTTTATTTTATAATAAGTAAGTAAATGTTAAATTTAAATATAAATTTTTGAGTGAGAAAATAATTTCATTTAAAATCACCACGTGGTGGTTGAATTTCATAATACTGTTAAATTTAAATATAAGATTTAAGAGAATGAGAAAGAAACCAGTTGCACATATTGTATCATGTGTGTACATACATACTACATACTTGCATGTGGATTGCTATTTCCAATTCCAATCCAACTTGGAATAAAATATTATTTTGCTTGAAGAGAAGGGATATTACCGATTATTGTAATGTATGAGTGATGAGTGATGATTGATGAGTGATGAGTGATGATTACCAATTCTCATACAACCAATTTACCAATACCGTAATTTAGAAAAACAGATTATTTTATTTTTAGAATTTTAAAAACGAGATTTAACAAAATTTAATGTGTGTAATATCAAGTAATATGTAGGAAGGTACAATTAGGGAATTTTACTATTTTGGTTTTAATTAAAGTAAATTTTTGTCATTGTTTGTAAAGCAAAAATGTTAGTCAATAAAAACGGTAGTGATGAAATAAATTTTCAAACTGATATTGGTTAAATAAATTGATTTGATTTACGCTTTAATAGATCAAATTATCAAAGAAGTGAATGACTTATAGGTAACAGGGTTAACGAACGTATAATAATAATTGATAACAGATGTGCTATAAAAATGATGCAATGAATTACTTTATTAGATAATATTTGAAAAATTATGCTCAAATCTGCGACAATTGCGCAAAGGTATAACTTAACATGGAGATTGAGATGTCAATTGAAAAATGTATTATTACTTTTCAAGCAAAAGAGGCCAGGTCCGATTCCGATGAACTATAGAATAATGCTTTATTGGTTTTTCGACCTGGTCTAGTACCCTTTGTCATTGGGATAAAATAAATTACAAAAAATAATTGTGAATAATTAAAAATAAATAAATAATCTGGTAACAACTAAAATAAAATGGAATTACACTATTTAAGAACGCTTAGTGCTTAACAATTACATTAGTAGTAGTTTTCCACATTTAATGAGTTGATATAAAGCAGAAATTTGGTGGTCCTATTTGTAGTAAAAGCTTGCAGTACCATACTTAATTAATTCAGCACGAAAAGATAATTTCAACTACCTAAGCTACATTCAAGAATATAAAAAAAAAATTGTACAAAGACAGTCCTTAGTTATTTTGAAAGGATCAATCAGATGCTAACTTCAAATAGAAAATATTCTTCTTTTACTGCCTATCCTTTATGGTTGTTAGCGATCACATGTTTGTGTAAATTTGTTGTTATGCTTGTAAATTTTTCTATATTTTGAGCTCTTCTGACCTTAGTTCAGCTATAGTTCTTAAGCCAATCCAATTTCTGATGTTTCTTAGCCATGATAATTGCTTCCTTCCAATTCCTCGTCTCCCTTAAATTTTTTCTTGTACTATCAGTTGAAGCATTTCACATATTTCTCATGATGTTGCCAAAGTATGCTGTTTTACGACACTTGATTTATTTGTAATCTTTGCTGCAGTACTTCCATGTTTCTTACCCTGTCGATCCAAGATATTTTTAATATTCTTTGGTACACTTACATTTCGAAAATTTCAATTTTGTTCATATGTAACACCTTCAAAGTCCAGGTTTTCATACCGTATAAAAGTACTAACCATACATAACATTTAACAAACCTTGACCTTAAATTGATGTCAAAAACTCTATTCGTGAATATCTTTTTATACTTGAAAACGACACTTCTGGCCATTTTAATTCTACATTTTATTTCTTTTGATTAGACCCAATCCTTATGTAACCATCAATGACCAATATATTTATAATTGTTGGCACGTTCTATTTATTATCCATTAATTGAGATGGTGATGTTGTTGTCATATAAAAATTTCTCCTACTTTATAATCATGAATTTGGTTTTATTATATCAAAATGTCGACCATATTGGTTGACTTCCTGAGTTTTTGTAAACCTTCTATACTATCAGCCAATAGGTTTGTATCATCGGCGTATCTGATGTTATTGATGACAGTACCTACCATTTACTTTTATCCCTTTATTTCAATGATTCGTGAAATATGAACTCAGAATAAACGTTAAACAAAATTGGTGACAATATACAACCCTGTTGTACTCCCCGACTAATTTCAAGTTTTGAAAATGATATTATATCTCCAACACAGATTTCAGATTTTTGATTCCAATATAGATTTTTAATATATTTTAGAATATCTTTTCCATCAAGACCCATTGTTTTTGGAATAGCCATTAATTGTTGTGTGATGTTGTGTGATGTTGAACACGGTCAAAAGCTTTTTCGTAATCTATAAAACCTAAAACCCAACATCTTTCTATACATCTTTGCACGAGCCAGTATTTCGGTACAGAAAAGAGCTTCCCGTGTACTCATACCATTTTTGAATCCAAGTTGTGTGGATTCATTGTTTGGTTCTAGCTTTTGATAAATTCTGTTATGAATAATCTTGAGAAATATTTTAAGTGTGTGTCCCGTTAAACTAATTAAGGTATGCTCATTACATTTTTTAGCATTGTTCTTTTTCTGTATGGCTAATATTAAGCCAATCTCGAGAATACACTCCGGTGTCATAAATTCGGTTGAACATACATACATTCCAGTAAATTAAGATTTTCATTATCAATAAGTTTAATTATTTCTATTGGTATTTCATCTGGTTCACTAGCTTTATTTGTTTTTGACAGTTTAATGGCATTTATAATTTCTGTTTATGTAATCCGTGGTCCCTTAATTCAATTTCACTTAAATGTTGATCTGGTGTTAACAAAAATTAATTCTTTTATATAATTCTTTCCAAATTTAGTTTTTTCTTTATTGGATCTACTATAATTTAATATTGATTATCCATTAAATTTAAATGAGTCAATTTCCGATAGTTGCCCGCTACTTCTCTTAATTTTTTATGAAGATTAAAATCATCATGCAACTGCTGTAAATTTTTTAATTCAATACATTCGCAAGTAAGCCATTCATTGTTAGCTGATTTAATTTTTGATTTAATTAACCAAGGAAGATCTCTGTTGGTAGAACGAGTTTTATTTTTAAATTTGCGCCTATACGATCCATAAGTACAAGTATCTCATTTGTTTGTTTGTTTGCATTTTCTTTTACTAACATATTTTTTAGATCCAATCATATTTTGTGGAATTTCCTATAATACCGATCTGATGGTTTGTTCCCATAACGTTGGATTATCAACTTCAGTACTTATTCCTCTTAAGTGATTGTTGATTTCTGATGCCACACAAGATGTTTGATGTTTTCGTTTTTGAGCTTGTCAATATCAAATTTAATGTTTCTTTTTGATTTGAGTATTTTTGATAGCTTGATTCTAAATTCGTCGACTTAAAGACTGTTTGATGGTACATCAGCTCCCGGAAAAGTGCAGGCTTTTGTCACAGATGCGTACAAAATCTTTTATGTAAAATTATGAAATCTATTTGGTTACGCACTATGTGCCCATGAGTATCCTGAGGTGACTTTCAAGTATATAATCGCTGAGGTGGTAAACAAAACTAAGTGTTCATCTTAACAAAACTCTACAAGTTGATCACTTTTCTGGTTTCTATAGTCTAAACCGAAACGACCTAAAGTGTTATATACTTTATTATTACCAATTTTGGCATTAAAGTCACCCATTATGATATTGATTTCATATAACTTAGCCACTGTCTTAGAATAATGAAATTTTAATCTTTAAGAATGGTAATTTACAAGAACAAGTAATTGAAATAAATAGGGAAAAATATTAAGAGAGATAACATCTTATCTGTCTAGTACAGTATATAGAGATATAAATATTTTAGTGTTATAGTAAAACCGGACCTTTCCTAATCTTTAGTCAAATCTTACAGTTGCATTACAATATAGTAATTATTACGGACAGAAAAGCTGGAGAAATAATCGACTTTCTCAATCGCACAGGATTGCTCTAGTATCGGTTAATTGAAAGACGGATCCTTTAAAATATCCAACAACAACAAATAGGTCACTCGACCACTGCAAGATGAATTAACACTTAATTTTGTATGTCTTGTCTACAATAGAAGTATAAATGGAATTAAAAGCCATTTTCTTTATTATTTATTTAAAACATTATTTTACAATAATTATTACATATTTCTTTATACCATAAAACAAATTCAGAAAAGTAAATCCATTATCAAAAGATAGGTATTTTCTTAAATTTATTTACAATACAATACAATTTGCATTGTCATATCCATTGCAATTTAAAAATCATACACACATTAACACACATTCAATCAATAATCATATTTCATAGTTTAAAAAAAAAACTTGAATAAAAAAGCAAGAATTATCATGTTCATGATGTGCATCATCAACCCATCATGCTCATCCCTCCTTTTCTTTCTCTTTAAATATTTTATTTATACATGGAAAAAAAATCACACAATCAATTTCACCCACAAATTCCTGTTATGCTATTGCTGCTATTGCTATTGCTTGCTTGTACTTGCTAGCTACAAAAAACACCACTCAAATACAATTAATAGTAATCAAACATGATTATCATAATAGTCATACTCATACAGTCATACATATAGCACTCATCACATTTCACATCACAATTCATCATAACCTAGCACTATTTTCTTTCAAAATTAAAATTTGTTTTCAGTTGTTCTCAACCTGTTTTTTATTAAGAGAAAATTTTCAAAATAACATTTATCAAATTAACATTACAGTTTTAAATTAATCTTTTCTCTCTTAAAAAATCTTTTCTCTCTCTTTTTTATTTGGAATGAAAAATGAATGAATGGCTTTGTGTTTCAATTTACACATTTTATAAACGAAGGATGTACAAATTGTAATTTTTAAACCTGTTGAATATTGTTTGCAATATTTAGAGTAGGTATATATAAATTATAGGTATAGCTTTAGATTCTAATTATCAAATAAAAGCTTTAAATAATAATAAAAAAAAAGTAGGTATCGTTTCGTTATGTACCATTTAAAGAGAGCTTTGACTTGTTTTTACTCAAGGATTCGTATAATGTCAGCTCACATATTTAATAAGATACTAGAACTAGATCCAACTTTATATTATGTATATACCTATGTGTTATTATTTTCTTAATAATTGGTACTGGTACCTAACCTACCTCTATCTTAAGAATATATCGTTAAAAATATCCTTAATAATTTCTTGTTTTTTAATATGTTTAAAAAAAAAAGAAGTAAAATGTTCTTTTAAAAGGCCACTTTGTTTTTTACTTCATTACTTTTTTAAACAGGAAATCTTAATTAGGTGCCTTTCATTTACTCTTAAATGTGCAGCAAAAATTAAGACAAAATCCAAAGTAAACTTATATAATTTTTATTTTGCAATTTATTTTTTTTTTGCAATTTATATTTTGTGGTACTTTTTGCGTAAATTTAATAAAAAGTTATTTTTCATATAATTAGATCGAATTAATAAGATGGGTGAATGGAAACAGTATCAATGATATTATGTTCTAAATTATAAATTTAAAATATTGTTAAAATTTCTACTTTAAAATTACTTACATTCATCTTTTGACGTCTGATGAAGGCCGCCTCTGATTTTAAGTCATTTTTTATATTGTCTGATGTTGCAAAATATATAAAATTAACACTGATCGTTCTGCTGACTTACTATACTGTCATTTTCAATTCAATAATGTAAAATAAAATGTGAACTAGGGGCCCCTGTTGAGTAATTATATTTCAAGTTGAAATCAAATTTAAAGTTTTTAAAAAAACAGTAATTTACGTACTGACATAGACTTCGCACGATATAGCAGAAACCACTCGTGTTTAATAAAAAGTTTTGTGGTTAGTAAGTTTTATTTAGGACACATAAATACACGTCCCGCATATACTGCTTCGTTTCTGATATATTCCCTATAGTAAGTGGCATTTAGTGGATAAAATTACAAAAAATAAAAACATTTGTCATTAAAGAGGTATATATATATATACCTACATAATACATAATTTTAATAAAAACTATATTATTACGACAAATAACCAAAATTTAGAAACAGTTACTTAAAAGATAAAAATGAACAATTCAACTGATTTTTTTTTGTTTTTGCTTTTTTATATTTTTTATATTTGAGATGAATTTGTTTCTTTGTTTTATTTGGCATATGTAAATACATTCATTTGCAAGTACATAATGTAAATTATAATAACTGATTCGTTTGATTTTGTTTATTATTTTAATAAGATCTCACATATGCATAATGTATTTGCTGAATAATAAAATCATATGAGTAAAAAATTTTCAACTGTGTGCGCATTATTGTTTTATATACAACTTATATATTATATTAGAAGTTCATTAAGGAGTAGGTGTGAGAAATTTAAAATCAAATGAATTAAATTCATTAAAACAAATTGGATTTGTTTTTATTATGAAAAGGTGTCTACAGCGCAGGTCCCTAAATGCTTGGCAATTACAATTATAGATGTTGAATTGTTGAAAATTTTAAATCGGACGACAGACAAAACACCACGAAAAGAAAATTAAAATTTTTCCTTCGAAATTAAGAGTTGAAATTATTTCAATAGGATAATGATAAAAAAAACATTTATCTAAAATTAAAAACCGCTAAGTAATACCTTCCTTAGCTTAGGAGGAGACTAAAAACTCATGATCAACTAGGCATCGGTCGTAAAACAAGGAGCAACAGCTACCCAATTTTTCTATACTATTCGATTAGTATAGCTTGGATTAGTTTAAAAGTGTATAACAACCACACTCAAACATCGGACGCCATAACAATACTATACTACGCGTGGGCCCATAGTGATATTATAGAACTTAGCACAAGACAAAGATGAATTGGACCATTACCTATTCTCCGAACAGACTTGTAACTATGGCATTCTACTATCAATACTAAATTTTTCTAATACCACCGTTACATTTTCTTTGCTATTAATTTATGTAGCTTCTTGTGGAGCAGAGAACCCGAACGAAACTGTACCATTCAATGTGATCCTGTCTAACGACTTTAGTTTCCCTAAGTTTTTCTTATCATTGATAATTTTCAAATTCATCATTCTTCTTCAAGAATAATTGTTAAGGCGACCTAAATTTCGCTAAAATCGGTCTAAATTTTTTTTAAAAATTGATCATTCAAGTAATACTATATACTAGAGATTGGTGGGTGAGAGGGGTTGATTCATACTTTCCTAACATTATTGGGAAGAATAAATGTACAAAAAAAATTCAAATACCACCTTACCTTATTATCTTCGTTTACTTAAGTTATTATCTTCTATCGTTTCGACTATAGTCAAGATAAAGCCTTGAATGCCATAAGAAGAAAATAAATTTGTTCGTTAAAATTTTTCTTATCAAATGTTGGCGCGGAACCGATTTGCTAAACCTCAACTTCAATAAAAGAAAAACACATTACTAGAAATTTGTCGATTACTAATATAAAGATTGCTCATAGGATAGGTGCTAGTACCCACAACTTGGAAAATAAAACATTTAAGTTTTAGTAATACAACAATTACGGACTAACAATCCACTGATGTTGATGTTGTTTCGGTTAATCTAGATTATAGATCACAAGTGAATTACTTACACTTAATTAATTATGAATAGCCTGTGATGAATAATTTTAATAAATAATTTTAATTTTCTATATTTTACTTTCTTGCCAAAGCATCCCTGTTCTGTTTGATAACTGTACAAATGCAAAAGCTCAATTTTAGGATTTACAGTACAGTACTTGCGCGGATTATATTTATTTATTTTTTTCATTAATATAATGTTCTGTAAAAGAACCGAAAAACTTATACAGAAGAACCAGGTACAGAAGAAGTGAACCCTCTTTTGAGATTTCTAAATAGCTCCCACGATTCAATTAAAAATAAAATTCAAATAAGAATTATAAACGTATAACACGAACTCTATTCTACGTGCGACAGAATACGGAACAAAACCTACCCCGAAGGATAATATCCAATCATATTTTTTAAGTAACTATAATCCAGAGAAAAAATATGTAAACAATACAAGTATTTCCGGCGTCTTTGTAGAACGTTCTTCAAAAAATTCCTATATAGTGATTTTGTAAAGCGGATCTGTGGTAGAGAGACAGTGGGTGGTGTCAATAAAATTGAGTGATTCATAATAAAATTTCTTAAGTAGATGCAATTTTTCGAAGTGAGTACTCAATCTTGTGCGAATAAAGTTTGCGAGTATACTTCAAAATGTCAAAAATGTTGAGCAGAGTATAGCAATAAATTTATCGATACTCAATTTTTATTCATACCACCCAGTATCACAACGATTGACCAGATATTCGTCATGAAACAAAGCATGGAGAAATGTTATGAACACGACATAGATCTTCACATGGTTTTTATAGATTTCAAGCAAGCATTTGACATCATAAATAAAGACATAATTTTAACAGCTCTTAGACATGTGGGAATACCTCAGAAATTATCAAACCTAGTCATAATGACAATGCATGAATCAAAAGCTAAAATTTTAATACAAATAGTAGCATATGACACAAAAAGTAGGCTTAAAAACCAACGAAGACAAAACAAAATATCTAAAAATGTCAAGAAATGAACAAAAAAGAAATACTCAGAATATAACAATTGTAGAGTACAACTTTGAAGGAGTTACAACCTTTATATACCTCGGAGCAACATTAAGAAGTGGTAATAGTATGCAATGCTGTATTCATAATAGAATTCAGGCCAGAAACAGATGCTACTATGCAAACTGAAAGTTACTTCAATCAAAATTAATATCAAGAAAAGCCAAAATGACGATATATAAAACTGTCATACGACCTATAGTGACGTATGGATGCGAGGTATGGACTATGAACGTGGCAGAGGAGAGTAGCCTGCTCAGATTTGAAAGAAAAATTCTCCGAAAAATACTCGGCCACAAAGAATACAGAATGGGGAATATATAATCAGAAGCAACAGCGAGCTAAATAGTATGATTGATAGTGAGGACATTGTACGGTTTGCAAAGGCACAAAGAGAAAGATGGGCTGGTCACGTAAGTAGAATGGACGAAAGCCGAAAGCAAGCAGTGGTGCTGAATAGAAAGCCCGATAGCAGCCGTAGTAGAGGAAGACCAAGAAACACATGGGCAGACAACGTGAAAAACGATGCTCAACCCTACAAATCCAAATTGGAGACAAGCGGCACAAGATCGACCTTTTTGGAGGAGAATAGTGATGAAGGCCAAAGCTCACCCAGAGCTGTAGCGCTATAAGATGATGATGACCACCCAGTATCGCATAAAGCGATAGCTGATAAAGCCAATTTGTCTTTCTTTACAGATCTTACATTTGTTGGCATCTTCTGCAAACAGATGAAATTTGCTGACTTTTTATTTCTATCATAACCCAAAACTTAAGTCAAAGAAATCTTTATATACTTTCGTATCGTTGGCTTTTGGAAAAGAAAAGAGCTAGTTAGAGAAAAAAAGAGTTAAAAGTAGTAAAAAAGTACGGCGGGAAGTTGCGAACTATATTATTGATGTTAACTTTGAATTTTCATAAATCAAATACGTAAAAACTATCCGTTCTTGGAAATGTTTGTAGTGGAATAAAGAATATGGAATCTCCTAGAGCTATAAATGAATTTCTATATTCAGTCTCGAGCTATCTTGGTATTTCCACGTTGTAGGTTTGGACATTTGCAGCCTGTCGCGTTCGTCAACAGGATTGCTTAAGAAGCAGAATAGTGGTATTAGTTCATCCGATCATTTAGCCGAGAGATAACTGCAACGATACGACAATGTCCAAATGAAGCAAGTGTTAATGAGACATTTACATCAATGTTATGAAGCGAATGTATCGTTTTTGTACTCTGTCAAGAAAGCTTAGACCATTCTTTGAAATAAAAATTAACCCAAATTTTAATATAATTTTTACTTTATTTCATTTCGAAATATTTTCCATAGCCTTTATCGATATTAAAGGTTTACTAATGAAACTTAAAATTCAAGGTAAAAACAAAACAAAATAAATTTTCTTCATTTCTTCCTTGGAGAGAAAAGTATTCCATTTCTTCAAAGCCTTAATTAGGAACATTTAATACAATTTTTCTTTTCTTATACCTATACTCAAACCTGTAATCTGTTCCTTTTTCACTTGACATTATTATTTCCCCATCACTTCACCATTGGAAGGTAATAAATATGAATGAGTGAGTGAGTAAGTGAGTGAGTGAATGAATGAATGAATGAATACCTCAAAGGTATTACAAATATTTTATTTATTTTTTTTACCATTTCTATAGGGACTCTGTATTTCATGGTAAAACTATTAAAAGTTGAAAATATGAAAACATGAAAACTAAAGAATAATATTTTAATTCATTGTTGAAGTAAAGTAAAAACTGGTAACCATGAGGAATAAATTAAAAGAAATTGTGAAATAGTTTTGTGGTCAACTCAATAAACAAAATAATAAAGAGCTAAAGTAATTTAAATTCAACAGTTTCAATTACTGCAACTAATTTGCATAATTTATTTTTTTTTACTTTGCTTTGCAGAAAACTAATTTAAAAAGAAAAAAAAATTAAATTCTCTAATTAAGTTGAGTAAAACGATTTTTGAGAGATTTAAAAAAAATTTTCTACTTTAGATATTAGGGTAATTAAATTGGAAGTCCACCTAGAAAAAACATAATCGTTAAAGTGTATTTATGTCTTGTCTGTTCAAATTTATCCGTTTCATTGCTCATTTTCATATTTTTTTTTAAAAATTGCAATCAATCAATTGATCTAAAAGGCTTAGAATGGAACCCGCAATGGCAGAAGAAGAAGACTAATAATATGGTATTCGGCTGGAAAAACGCGAAAAAGACGAACGTAAAATTTTAAAATGGAATTCAATGGAGGAAGCTGGTGGATGCCTTTTTAACATGTGAGAAGTAGCATAAGAGATGAAGTAGTAATGTGAAACGTTGTGTTGCAAGCTAAAGAAAAATGTGCTTACGTACTTACTTATATGCGATTCCACATTCTGACAAGTTCTGACTATAAACGAATTTCCATAACCAATCTTGAATTATCCTGGTATTCCCATGGTGTACGGGTGGGCGTTTGCATCCTTTCGCATTCCCCAACCAGTATGTACCTACTCCCACAGCACATCTTAGAGCGAGTGCTCCAATGATGACCAAGTGAGCAAGTATTGATGACGCACTTACATCAATCTATGAGGCGAATGGCGCATTTTAATACTCTGCCAAGAAAGCTTAGAACAGTCTTTGAGGCATCCGCCGATAGATGTGAATGTATGTGGGTCGTATGAAGGATTTATAGATATTGAGCAGATTTTTTTAGCTGAAAAATATGCCATGCATCGGACTTAAAAAATCCCAAAATTTTTCGACGTTTTTCGCAATATTGAAAATATGGTCATTCCAGAGCATATTTTTATTTACTCGCATTTCGAGGATATTTAAGCCTTCTAGTCGTTATAAGTCTTCATCTAGAAATATGAGAATATTTTTGAATGGCGTTAGTTTTTACGTAACTAGACTGCTTTGAGTTTTGAAAGTGAGTTAAACACTGCTTGCTTTACTTCAGTCGGAAATTTTGACTAAGTCATAGTTTACTATGCTCCCCATTATTATTCTTTTGGCGTAAACTGAGGTGTAGCTGTTGTCATACTTACTGAATTACTTACTAATAAAAATAACTGATCTCTAATCAACATTCATCAGTACGCAGAATACACAACACACATTTTTTGCTTTTCTATTGGTTTTAAATTTCCAACAATGGCCACTAAACCTTGAAGTAGAATTTCCGTCGTCGAAAAATGTTAGAATACTGCGAACACGATCTGGATACGATCTGTAAAAGGTGACACAAATAAATTAATAGGGCTTTGGTAGAAATAAAACTAATAAAGCCATAAAATACATTAGGTACGATGGTATTCTATTATATATCACTGTAATAGAAGCAATCCGATTCAAGAGATCTAGTACACCATAAAAAATATTTTTAATTAATATATGAATTAATATGTTTATTTAGTTGTTACAAACGTTTACCCAGTTATATATATCAAAATAGCATTTTACAACATCGTTCCAATATGAAAGCAGACACCTAGCGATGAAAGAGGTGTTCAAATAAATATATAGATATGAAACTTAATGGTTACATTCAAAAAATAGTTTAATCATAAATTACCAAGAAATAGTATAGACAGTTTTGATGACAATTTTACTTTTGGGAAAAAAAAATTGTTAAATGGAATCTCCTTGCTAGTCTGATTCTGATCATATCCCCCTTCGGAAGTTATTTATTAACTCCAGGACAACAAACTGTGCTATTCCCAGTAATGCTAGTCTGGTTGTTCATACCAACATCGTCTCGATACATGTAAGCCGCACTTAGCGATGACCATCCTCTACCACAGAAAGGTGTATAGTGACTTTTCCTATCATAAAATATAAGACCAATTGGCGTTTATTAAGCTTTCTAAGGGTTTTAAACGATTAAATTAATTAAATTAAATTATTGGATTGAAATTTCTTCTAATCCTCAGTATTTTTCGCATTTTTCGTATTTTACAAAATCGATCATAGTAATGTAAATGTTAGGTATTATACTTAAAGACTCCAGGAGAAGGTATAGAGTGAAAATATCCTGTCATAGCGAGGATTCAATCACACAGATACAACAGGTACCAGATAGCTTTTCCAGAGATGGGGCTGATAATATCTACTTTAACTTCTCTGACATAACCATTAGTCTATCCATTAAAGAGATTTATAGTTATGCAGTTATCATAAGACATTAGGGAAATTCCAATTGCGTTAAAATAAGGTGTTGTAAAAAATTCCAAATAGTAAATTGGAAAATGCTTAGAACAGTAATCGGCATACTGACACATTACTATTTGTTTATTAGATACCCAACGTATATGAGGACTGTCGCCACAGATTATATCAACACGCATCTGTGACATATCTGTGACCAGCTTTATACTCCGTAAGATATCAAATATATATATACAACGATTAGAAACTAATGAGAATCAGGCTAAGATAGTTAAGATAATATAGTATTCTTGATTCCGCCTTATGCCCCAGGGACAGATATAAATTATTAGATGGCTTCCCCATGCTAGTCTGATGTCGTAAACTATGTCGCTATGTCGTAAACTTCTTTGAAAGTTGTTTCTTAACTTCAGGACAACAAACTGTGCTCTTTCCATCAATACTGGTATGGTTGCATGCTCTCGATACACGTAAGCCGCACTTAGCGTTGTCCGTCCTCTACCACAGAGGGGGAATTGTGGGTTTTCCTTTCATCAAAATTTAATAATGAAAAAACGCTTTAGACTCTTAATTATATTATTTGATTGGATTGAGATTTCTTCTAATCCTTAATATTTTTATTAAATACTGGATTAAAACCGAATTAAAAAAATATTTTTTATTTGTTTTGTAAAGATGTAACTGTTAATAGGTTAAAAAAATATTAATAATAGAAAGTTCATATTAAGTGGCTTAAAAAACTGTAGTGGGTAAAAAATAGTTTTTTAGAAGTTTATTTTGTACACGTGCAAGGTTCACTTTTCTTTCACATATTTAATCCTGTTTTATTCTCATTTTTTGGTTCATTAACATCCTTTCAGATTCGAAAGATATCCTTTTTAAATACTTTTACAATAAATAACATTCAATTGTGTGTTTCAAAATGAATAAAAAATTTGATCTTTTATTTTTTGGTTCACATAACGAATACAACATAATGAAGGAAAGATTTAATCGCCCAAAAATAAATTCAAATTCAAAAATATCAACCAAGAAAGCCTATGTTCTTATTTAAACCTATATTTTTAAAACTGCAGTACATCCAGTAACAAATATTTTTTTCTTTAGTATACTGTTGCAATAGTTGCAATACATGACACCATATACAAATTCAATTTCTGAAGGATTCTAATGTAAGATTCATTTTTTTGTTGTTTTCAAAATACTTTTACAGGTCTGAACCTGTTTTTTGAACACTTGTGCTCACAATCAAATTGTTTCATTCAAAATCTTGTTTACTTATTTTCCTTTTCTTTCAAATTTACGGAAAAATTTTTGTTACTTATTTTTATTTTTATGTTATTGTTTTTTTTGTGTTTTGTTTGCTCATCACGAAGGAATTTTAATTTTTTATTTAAAAAATAAAATAAAAAATAGCAGAACATCAGAACAACAGAAAATGGGACATTGAACAAATAAAATTCACTCTCACTAAACTATTATGTGTACGGACTTGCTATTAAAATAGTACATATGTGTACAAGCGGCGGCGCATGAGCAAGAGCATCAATAAAAATAAACAGTAATATTGATGAGAGTGTGCAGATATGGAGTGGAGGTATTAATCGATAGACAGTGCATGTACTTCGGAAATATCAATTTTCGCATTAAGTTAAAGTATTGTGATTTTTCTATACGTTTCTTTGTACAGTATTCAACAATCAGTCATATCCAAAATCGTAAACAAATGTCTCAGAGCAATATGTAAAATCTTATAGTCGGCCGAATAGAATTACAAACAAAGAAATTTCTTCGCTTACGATACAAGAATAAACTATAGTTATACAAGAAAACACAAATGAAAGTGGTCAAGGTACAAAGAACCTGGAACAATGACCACTAAACCCTAAAGTAGAATCCGCTGCATGGAAAAAATGTTAGAATAATACGAATACGAATTGGATACGATCTGTAAAAGGTGTGATAAATTATAGGGTTTGGGTAGAAATAAAGCTAATTAAGCCACAAAATATAGATTACGATGAAGTAGGCTCGTAGAAGCTCTGCGTTTCTGAAAAGAGTAACAATAGGCACCCATTTTTTATTCAGTTTAAATTCAAATAGTAAAGCATATTTTAGATGCGGGGATGTTGAACATTTTGAATTAAATAAAATTAAATTTATTATAGTGTTTGAGCTGTATAAAAGAACCCGGATAAGAGTGTTAAAACACTGAATATTAAAAACGAACACTCTATATTTTCTAGTAAGAAGGATTGTAATAAGAGGGGAAATTAAATTTTTTTAAACTAAATTTTATTCTAAAGAAGATCTATGGTTTACTACAACAAACGAAAGTATATAACACGTATTTGATCAAACTGATTTTAAGATCGTGGAAATAAAGACAATAGAGGCTTATATTCTATTGATTAGACTTATATAATGCAGAAATATAGATCATAAAATTTGTAAGAACTATACTAATATCTAAGCCTTGCTTCACCAGACCCTTAACAAAATCAACGAAATCCTTCAACTCAATTTTGGTTTTCTTCCATGTTTTCACGGTCTTGGAATAGTAGAATATTTTGCTTCAATTTAAATTCATTGTTTATTCAAAAACTATGTTGATATTGTGGATCCAACTTTATTACACAGCAGAAACACAATTTCATTATATTTTTTTTTGTGTTCAAACATTCTTTAATAAAAAAAAACACAGAATTGTATTTTGAAAAATATGAGTCTTTATACACAGATTATTATGCAAGTATTACATTAAATCTCAGCCAAGCGGATATTAAAGCGCATCACATTCCTTTTATACAATATCGATCATAGTAATGTAAAAGTAAGGTATTATATCTAAAATACCCCAGCAGGAGTATAGAGTAGACTTATACTGAGATAGCGGGCATTTAAACATACAAACAAAATAGGTACCGGATATCTTTTCTAGAGATGGGATTGATGATATCTACCTCAACTTATCTGACATAACGACCAGCCTATCAGTCAAGAGATTTATAGTTATGGGGTTATCCTAAAGCATCAGGTAGACCCCCATTGCCATTATATAAGGTTTTATAAAAAATTTCAAATATTTACCAGAAAAATGCTTAGAACAATAATCGGCATACTGATACGTTATTATTTTCTTATTAGACAAACCAACGCATATGAGGGTTGTCACCACAGATATATGAATTTGTTTTTCATGTTATCATATTTTTTATCTCAGTTTTGGGTTCCTACAAAGTTTAAACATGTACTTTACAAAAGTTTCTTATTTTTTGACATATAATCCGAATTTGCATAAAACAGCACCTCTTCCCATTTAAAAATCTCGATTTTGACCAATTTCGGCGATTTTTGGTCAGAAAAAATCGATTTACCTTATTTCCCGGAAGTTGAAAATATCACCAATCGATAGAACACCCTCGATTTACTGATACGGATGGTCTGGAACATCTGGTATGTGCAACAATCCAAAACTAGCAAAGGCCCAGTTAGTTAAAGAGAATATAGTATAGTCGATTTCGCCATATCTTTCACGAATGGGATTACAGGACAATGATGAGTATACTTAATAACCAAGGACACATCAGAAAAATCTATTCTACATATCTATAGATCTGTAACAACTACGGGATTCAGACGTGGAATAGATAACTGTTCAGTTTGTTTTGTGCGGGATTGCTCTGGGTCAAATCGTATTGTCTTGTATTCTGAAAGCGACGTATTGATATGGATACCCCACCCTTTAACTAACTACATTAACAAAGAAAACAAAATTGATTTGAATTTTTTCCTTTCATCTCCCTAATTTTTTGACATTGACTGTTGATAGAATATAAATCGAATGAAATTAAATGACAACAACAACAACAACACAGACTCACATAAAAGGTTAAAATTTCATAAATCTCACAATCATGTACACACAACCTCATCACTGATAAAGAAGGAGCTCTCTAATTCCATAACAAACCAAAGCAAAAATATTTATGTATCAGGCAACAGGTAGAAGAATCGCCTATATATAAACAGGTAGACTAAAGCATCTCATCATTCCAATAGTAAAAAAAAAAACCGTGGTAAAAAAAAATGTTTAGGTTATCTAAAAAAAAAAAATGGAAATTATTAAAAAGTAAAAATTAAATTTAAAAAAGGGCATCATTTTCGAAACAGAATTCTCTTATTTTACATTTAATTGTGATCTAGATTTAAAATCTCACGGCATTTACAAAATGCGTCTTCAGAAGATAACAAACAAAATGAAAAGAATAAAAATGAATTAGATAGGCTGCCATTTTCTATTAGTTGAAAAAAAAACCAACAACAACAACGAGGTGAGATTCTCAAGAAATTATGATAATTTTTATTTTACGATCGATTCGTTTTTTTCTCTTCTTTTTTTCGTATTTCTTCGTATATTTTTGGTTCCCATCGAAGGATAAAACATTAGTGTGCGCCATATACTTGAATAAATGAGTCCGATAGAACTTTAAAATATTGTTTTTTTTTTCTTCTAGTAATTATGTAAATGATGATGATAGCAATAATAGTTATGGTAATGGTCCATTATTCTAATAAAAATTATTGAAAGTGTTTTTTGTTTTTGGTGATTTTATTAAAATAGTTTTGAATATTTTTTCTAAATATGTCTGGGTCGGAATTGTTAAAAGGTTGACAGATATTTACAAAATAAAAAAAAAGCAAATTTAAATTGTTAAGTGAAAGGCACCGCCACCGAAATTTTGCTAAACTTGTTTTATTGAAATTCCATTTTATTGTAATGCCGCCGCCTATACTGACCTTCAATTATTTTAAACACAAAACTTGTGAATAATTTATGAGGTATTGGTATCCAAAGATTGTTTTGATTATGCGATCGTAAATTATAACTATTTTTCAAATAGACTTTATGTCATTTACAAAATGATGAAATATGCACAAAGAACGGAGATACGTTGGTCAAGTTTGATTATAAAGAGAGCCGTCATTGTCTTAATTGGCGCTGACATCGATTTTAGTTTTCATTTAGCTTGCATTGCTCAATTTCTTACAAAAAAAAATTAAAATTAAAACTATAGTTTTGAAACATTGAATATAAATATTAGTTCTTGAGACTTGCAGGTCAAATTACTCAAGTGTAAATTTAAGCGACAAACAAATAATAGCAAGAATTGAGAAAAGTCGATTTCAAGTAGTATATTATGTTAATGAAATCGGGTAAGCCAAAAATAGATCAAATTTTCTTGCACCAAACTTTCTACGTTTAAGAAAACTAATCTAAAAGCTATAGATACAATGAACAATAATTCATACCCCTTGTACAATTAGCTTGAAATATAAACTAATTTGTTTTGTTTTCAAATATCTACATTGTTGTTCGGGATCGAAATTGTCACTCCCCATGTACTAAATCTGATATTCTAAATATTGCTGGTGATCATAGAACCTTGGAACAAAAATGAGAATTATGTCTGATGATAAATTTGGATCTGGAAGTAAGAAAATTCGTGACCAGTAATTACGGTAGCCAATATTTTAATATGAATTTCTCGTTCGTTTCTCAAGTATTTGAGCCACCAATCTGTGCGATTGAAGAAGTTATTTATATCAATTAATTTTGCTTCTCGCTATAAACCCTATTTTATTAAAGAAGTCTAAAGTCAGGAATCTGACTCTAGATAAAGCTGGATGGCAGCAAAGAAAGAGGACCTGTCTCGTTTACATCATTACAACTACGATAATGGGAGATTAACGGAATGGCTAGCTTGATAGTATTGCTTCTGAACTGGATGTGACTCGTATTGCGATCACTACCATTTGTGATAGGTATATCTGTGATGGTCCTATATGTATCGCTTTTTAAAGTTTTTACATCTATTAGTTAAGTCTTAGCTAAGTTTGAAAAACCAATGAAAAGTATAGTTCCAACTGAAGAATGCCGTAAACAATAAACTGAAAATTAAAAGAGTCATGTTAAAAAGAAAACTTGAAGATATTTTGTAGGCTTAAATAACAAAATAATATTTGTAAATCTTAAATATAGGACACATTGATTAAAACGAGTGATCACAAGCTAGAACATGTCACAAGTATCAATAATGAAACAAACAGAAGTGGGCGATATTCTTCCACCGTAAAATGAGTAGTTTATTCATGGAATTCAAGGCTTTCCATCTTATTCTATTTCTGGGATTTTCATTTCAATCAATATTAGATTGAGATTAGATTTAAGCAGCCGCAAATGGGCTTATTGTGATAACCCGTGTTTATTAGTTATTGTAACTAGTGTTTGAGTGATTAATAATACCTGATTTTGTGATAACACTCAGGATGTTCTTCAATGGTATGCTGGGTAGCTTCCATTTTTAGAGGAACGCTATTCCCAAGTGGGTAAGTCTGCTGCGAGTGAACCCTTCTTCCCTATTTATTTATTCCGATTTTCAACAAGTGTATTCAACTTTATAGCGGTATTGATCTAATATTTTTTGAAAGTTCAAATCTAACCGAACTACTGCTGCTTTTATATTAAATATTCGGCCTAATTTATGACTACATGAATTTATAACAGTTTCAGGTTTCGTCACATTTATTGAAACCTAAACAAGTTTAGTATAAATTACCTTCATTTCAGTTAGATTGTAAGCCAATATTTAATATTTTAATTTTCCAATTGGAGTACTTAACATTTTTTTACCAACCATTACTAATAAGTCTCGTTTAGTGAAGAAGTATTTGTTGACGCTTTATATCTACATAGGTAGATTATTTTGTCTTTAGATGTTCTATAATTAAATCTCTTTATTGTACCGCTCATTCAGCTTGACTATTCGTTTTTAGATATTTACAGAAAGAATAATCGCAAAAAAACAGTACAAAAGATGGCGATTGTCATAGTGATTATATTATTTGACTATTATAATACAAAAGCTGTGAACTCGAATCCAACTTGACATTGATGTTGTAAAAGTTCTAGTTCCTATTCGTAAAAAAAATAATTGAGGATAAAATCGTTAATCGTAAAACTAAATGGAGTTATAATATTATAAAGATAAAGTTAGTTTAACCCTTTCATGCCCAAATTATAAAACTGTTGAACAGTTTTTTCTCAAGTTTTTATGAAAGTAGATTTCTAACCTAAAACAAGTTATAATACATAAAATATTTCAATTTTGTTGGAAGTTTAATTTTCAATTGCTTTAAATCAAATCCTGGCAATAAAGGGTTAAAATAGACAATTAGTTAACATGTCAAAAATTCAAGAGAAACTTACAAGATAATTACTATGGTAAGATTCTGAGCAAACAGGTTAGATGCAAATTAAATGGATTTATACCTTTTTTACAGATCAACGTTAACATGCATAGTCAAAGCTTATGATAGTTTCTGTAGTGTTAATTCAAACTTATTACAAATAATTACGGGACTTTCAATTAAAATCAATCAATCAATCTAACACAATAAGCTATTACAACACTTCATAAATCTTCAAGTAACTATAAAATAATAAAATCATATGCAAGAATAGAAAATTATCAACAACTGACCATTGTGAATACCATTGTGAATGGTAACGCCCAATACTACCTTGGGGAGGAATAAAAAGAGTTACCATTGGGCAGTAATGAAGCTACAAATCAAAGTCAATTACAACCATATACAAAAAAAAATGCAATATAGGTACTCAATTTTTTTTATTTTTTATTATCAAATCCATGAACACGATTCCATGTAGTTTCACTATACATCTAAAGCAGAACCAACTTTCGTTTATATGCAATGTTTTTATTTTATTTTTTTTTCAAATATTTTTTCATAGTCAAAGAAAAGAACTCCGCCATCAAAGTTTATATTTTCCGCTTTTTTTTAATCATTTTCATTTTCTAAAATAATCAAAAGTTCAATCATAAAGGTTAGAAACGTGTTTTACGAATCTTTATGCTAAAGGATTTTATTCATTTTGGATGAGTTGTACTTCATACTAACAATACATAATATAATATATAAGTATATATATGTATATATAGTATAGTGTAGAATATAATCTACGCGAGTATTTATTTTTAAATGCGTGGTGGATTCATTACCTTAAGTATTTTGGGCTCATTAAACTTATTATGTTTGTAGATATATCTATGGTTGTGGTGGTTACAAATAGGGAATATTATAATGTAATTTTTGAATTTACTAGCAAAGTAACCTAAATAGCTTAAAATATAAAACTTAGAGTGAAAAAAAAAAAATAAAAACAAAATATTTTGCAGTCACAACATTAGCCATTTACATTGAAATTAAAATAATGCTGAAGTGGGTTCAGAGATAATAATTGCATAATATAAAGAGCGGCATCATTTCCAACACTCAAAAAGAATTTAAAAACAAAAATATAAAAAAAGTGAGTTTTTGCTTTTTTTTTTTTTTTTTTTTTTGTTAATTTACTGCATTATTATTTAATTTAATTTTTATACTTAATTCATTAGTAAACCAATTGGTGTAACAGACCTGGAAGAGGTGATTTTTTAATTTTTGTAAACAACAGAATTTTAGAAGATCAAAATGACTGAATGCCATTGACAAAGATTACCAGTAACGAGTGATGGTGTCGAAAAAATACACAAAGGTCATACCAAGATGATGAGGCTCAAGGTTAAATGGTGCATGATCTAGCAGACAAACCAGCTGGACAACCCACGTTAAGATAGGTTGATGCTGATGATTGCTGATGATCATTCTTCGCCGGTTTTCAGAAATTGTAGAGTCACTACAACTTCTACGAGGTATATAAATCTATGGGGAATGGGCATAGAGGGCTTTGAACTATACACTTTTTCAAGAAGAAGAAAGTTTCTATTTAGAAACTATTTTTTTCTTTCTTCGTTGTAAACTTAAAATACATTTTGCTATTGCGTCGCTCGTATTATATTTTCCATGTTGGAATTCCAGAACTGAATACTAATTTAGCAGTTAAAATGGTAGGAGATAACTTTTTTTTTTATAAGTAGCCAAAGCGTTATGATATTACATTTAGGACTTACGTACTGCTAGGTTTGGATAGTACAGAATAAAACTTACTTTGCAATAGTTAAATTTAATGTGTTAGTTTTAAAAATTTAGTTTATAAAATTTAGTTTAGTAAATATGGTTCTAAAAAGGGTAAACAATTAATGATTCAACAAACCAGAGCTGTCCCAATAATCAACAAAGCAAAATCCGTTAATACCAAATATTCTATTCGAAAATGTAAATGTGGACAACTTTGAAAATCTAAGAATTCTTGAAATGGAAATAAGCAGCAAACTTTTGTGGCACTATCACATTTCTGCTATTACGAAAGATGCTGTGAAGAAGCGGTTACAATTCTTAAAAAGAAGTAGGAAATACCTTACATCATCCAACTTTGTACTAATATGCAAGACATACATTCGGCCTCGACTTGAATTATATAATTTTCATATTTAGGACTGTGCACCCAGTATCAGCCTACCGTACTTAGATAAGGTACAAAAAGGCGTTATCAAAATTATCAAGGAGGGAGATGTTACACAACATCTAACATTATTAAGTCATCGCAGTAATGTAGGAGCAATTACCCTGTTTTATAAAAATCTTTCAGGTATTATGCTCAAAATACAATCATTACAGCGTAATATTCGCAGGGCAGCCCTTTCCCACAAATTTGAAGGGAAGACTCTTAGAACTAGAACTACGAAGTATGGAAGTTGATCAACCGAATCTTTAAGCTATAGAATACCCTACAATCTTTTGTGTTCCCAACAAACATACTTCTAAGTTTTCAAGAGGCAGGTATTTAAATTAATTTATTTTATTCTATTCTATTCTTCTATATTCTTTTATAATTTTATTTCTATTATTTTCTGTCCCTTTTTTTTCTTTTCATCTCTGTTATTCTTTTCTATAATTCTTCTATTATTCTTTACTATCCTTATTTTTTTTCATTTAATATCTTAAATGGCTTAAATTCTGCGAAAGCAGTTACGGGGCATTAAAAAAAGAGTTTACAAGACATTTTATTTAACGAATTCATATCGGGCAGTATACGAATCTTCCAATTTCAAAATGATGAGGTTGAATCACTGATACATGCCTAGTGAATGATATTTTGTCATAGATATATTTTTTGTGTGGTTGTTTCCTAAATCCCCGCAGCCATAATTAAGCTTATTGTTGTTACTCGTAGCAATGGAATCATGCATCTGAAAACTTAAGTATGGCTGATTTAATAATTAAGCTCAGCATAATCAGCTCATTGATAATGTTATTTAATGAATTGTTGAGCAAATGGTTTGGGCATTTCTGGTGCCGTATGAAAAAACCTACTATGAATAACGCTCTCTCATTCACAGAACAGATGAGGAGAACAAAATCTTTTTACCTCTCAAATTTGAGAAAAACTAACGAAGAGAAGTACTAAGACTTGAATCATTATGGAATAATACATGTTTTGAAAATCGTGAGTTCATTACTACTGTGATCTTGAGCTCAACTTTTGATGCTAATAGTTCACTTTCTTTCGTTAAAATTTAATGTTAAAAAATATTTAACTGAGACAATATGATCAACGTAGTTGAGATCATGAAGCTATTGGTTTTGAGCCACAATGAGGCTATTATGAAAAAAATATTAAACATTTTTATCGTACTTCTCTGTTCACATATACCTTTATGTCGTATCATAAAAATAATAGGAAAAAAGAATATAAAAATTATCGTGAAAGAATTCAAAACACAAAAACGAATTAATTTTCTTCATTATTCACTTCAGCGCATCGGCGCAAATTTAATGTCAATACTATGGTGATTTTTTGCAAACCATCAATAGAAGAAAAAACTGTTTTTTTTTTGTACAAGTATGGATTTGCAAATAGAAAGAAAAGATCGGTTTAACTCAAAAAAAAAAAAAAAAAATACATTTTTTTAACTTAATTAAAAGTGTAAAATTACCATGTAATAAGGAAATATTTATAAAATAATTTTGTATAATTTAAAATAATTAATTTAATTATATTCAATGAAATTTTTTGAAATAAAAGAAATGAAGAACAATTATAATATTTTAATGTCGAATAGAACCCTTTAAATAAAAAATTTTTTTTTTTAAATTAACATCTCGCAATTATTAAATAATAATTTTTTTTTGTTACTTATGATCGTCATCAGTGACCCTAAACCATGAAAACAACATTTTGAACTTAGATATTCATAATTCACTGGTGGTATCCTTTCAACTGGTAGAATAGTTTAGTTAAGTATCGTGTTATCAGATAAAATTGTCCAGCTGTATATTGAAAATTGTATCAGTAAAGCGAAAATAGTTTTCTTTAATCTGTCAACGAACAAAAACGTAGGGTTACACGAGTCAAAGTAATATTTCACGTTTGGAAAAAATGAAGAAAGAGTACGGGTGTATTCATAAATGCTGCAAACTGACAACAAGTTTGCCACCAGTTGGCGTATTTTGCAATAATGAACACAAACTCCACTTATAATCTACATTTATCTGACAATTCTGCAAAGTTTCTGTTCATTTAATATTTCTTGTTTTTTAAACGACGCGTGAACAAAAAAGAAACAATTTATATATTAAAAAATTAGTGATTTTTTTGTGAACTTATAAAAATAAAAATTTAGTAACAATACTTTTACAAGCTATAATAGAGACAAATAGTGAAAGTGGTAGTAGTTTACAACGTAAACAAAAAACAATTATTAAAAGAAGGAATATAATAATTCCAAATTTATTAAAAAAAATTAAAAGAGTGCCTAAAGTTAATAAATTTGTAAAAACTATTAGAGAATTTCCGGATGAGGTATTTAGAAGTCATTTTAGAATGACAAAAGGCACTTTTATAGTAAGTATTTGAATTACTTTAATTATAAATTAAAAGCCAAAATGTCGTACTTATGAAATTATTATAGAAGCTGCAAAATAAACTTCGGCCATTTTGGAAAAAATATAAAAAAGGGCGTCCTAAATTAAATTTGCAAATATCATTATATTCAACTGTCTGGAGATTAGCTACTGGCTGTACATTCAGAGAAATATCAAATCTATTTAATATTAGTATGGGATCGGCCTTTAATTCTTATATATATGTTATCAGAACTCTTTTTAAGATAAGAAACGATTTTATCAAATGGCCCGTAAATGAAAACGACCAACAAAAATGCGTTGAAGGCTTTTTGAATCTTCGCAAAAAATTCAATACCTTTTGTAGTGGGTTGTGTTGATGGTTATCACATTCCAATTCAGGCTCCAAAAGAAGATGCTGTCAGCTATTTCAATAGGAAACAGTTTCATTCGGTTTTACTTCAGGTGATTTTTTATTAATTTTTTTTATAACGAAATTTTTTTATTACCATTTTTTGTTTAATCTTTTTAGGGAGTTTGCGACAGCTCAATGCAGTTTATCGATGTATTTTTTGGATATCCCGGTAGTTGCCACGATGCTTTCGTTGGAAAACAGTCCTCTTGGGAAAGATTTGGCAACTGGAAAAAGAAATTTGATAAAGGATGGTTTTTTATTAGGGGATTCTGCATATCCATTATCTAAATATTTAATTGTTCCATACCGAGATAATGGATTTTTAACAGAAAGCCAAAAAAAAATTAATTACGTTCACAGCTAGACGAGAGTTATTATTGAACAAGCATATGGTAGACTTAAGAATATGTTTAGAATCCTTAAATATATTGACTTAAAAAATATTAAATATGTAAAGTTTACTGTATTGTCGTGCATTGTGTTACATAATCACATAATACAAACAGAAGGTGCTACTGTGGAAATAAATGAAAATTTGAATGTCCTTTCAGTACCAACAGATGAAAGTGCAGATGATGCTTAAGCTATACGTGAATTATTAGCGATGTTATTTTGTAGTTAACCATTTTTTTCAATATTAATAATAAAGTTAATTTATATTTTCTTTTATATACATAAGTATTTCAACATTATAAACTTATTTACAGATTTAAAAAATAAAATAAAAAGCAAATTCAAATTTAAGAATTTAAGATAAATGTAAGATAACACTTAAAATATATCAATATTCATTAAAAATAAAAACTTTATATACTTTTAAAAACTTCAGTCTTTTCTTAAAATATAATTTCTCACTTAATACTAGATAAATATTCTTAACACTAATTAAATATCAAGCTTTAAAAAATAAAAGCAATTCATAATCTTAAAATATTAAATGATAAATTAGCACAATCTTTTCACAACCATATTAACTTCTCAACCAAAGTTTCTTATCATTTCGAAAGAAGTTTTTCTAACAAAGTTTTGAGTGAACTAAGTATGGATAGTCGCCTTTCTTCTAATTCAATTTTTATTCTTTCTAACTCTAAGTAATCTGGATGTCTAAAATTTATGAATAAAAATCTTCTAAAAAAAAAACAATGATTATAAAATTAGCATGAAAATCACCTTTCGTTCTCTTTTTCTGCTTCGCTTTTTGAAAGACTTAAAATTTCTTTAGACTCACTATTCTTTTTTCTTTTAGCCCTTGGTTCACTGATTTCGTCTTCACTAACATCACTACCTGTATGTTCCAGTGATGTTGATGCAATTACTTTTCTAGGCGGATCGATACTCTTCCACTATCTTTATTTTTTTTCTTTATCCGCCTATAAGTGGCCCAAAGGTTGAAAAATTTCTTCATTATTTCCTCTCTTGTAATAAACAAATTTGTATTTTCCTTCATTTTGATCAAAATTTTTCCCCATAAAACGTTTTTTTTATATTTTCCACTTTTAAACTCGTTTTCCATAGCAAGTCTAGTGGAAATTAACAATTTTAAAAGTGGTGATGACCATTTGGTTATAGTAAGACTAATTTCGGAATCGCTACTCCTATAAATAATAAATTTTTTATTTCAAGTTTGTCTAATATATTAAAAAATATGGAATACTTACATTTTTAAAATAATAAATTTATTTAAATAACAAAAAAAAAACTAAACCACTACAAAAACAAAGAAAACTAGTTCAAAAAGTTTTACGCATACTAAAAATTTATTCTGTCAAGTTGACGCCCAGTAGACTTTGAGTCTGCATTTATGAACAACGTTCAGAAAATCTGCAAGCGTGTTCATAAATTCAGACTATGCAGATTGACGGCAGGTTTGCATTTATGAAAACAAGGTACATCAAGAAATGCTCTAGATTTTAAAAATTCGGTGGTTAGAAAAATCAAAATTTGGCACAGAAAATGGTAATAAATTATTTTTAGGAGTTGTTTCGTTCATCATAACACTGTTTGAATTCATTCGTAGGTATAAATATGCAGGTAACCCTATTAAAAGATTTTATTAAGACATCTGTGAGTTATAAAAATCGAACAATAAGGTGTTGGACCGGAAACTTCATCGGATGTATTTCTAATAGAATATTTTGATGTAAAAGGAGTAAAATTGTGATGAAAACCTGGCACAGAAAATGGTTCGGAAGCTTAATACTTTAAGTAAATCTGACAACAGCTTCAAAAGGGTCATTAATAAACAATTACGTCATTCTAATAAAACAATACAATCACTCTAATAAAACAACCAAACATAAAAAAGAATAGCAATATCCTAACAATAGCGATTGTACAATTTTTGCTTTTGGGAATGTTTTGATCAGATGAAGTCAATGTTAAATTTATGTCTTTGTTACCTATAATAAGCATTCTATTAATAGGTTCATATTTGCCATAATTAGTCCTATGATTACTGATATTAAATAAAATGAATGAGCGAAGACGGTGCAGATTTCTAATAGTAATATTGCTGGAAATGAAAGTTGATCCCTTTACAATATCTGTAATAAAAATAACATCAGAAACCTCACGTCTAAAGTTCAATGTACACAGATCAATTAATTTCAACCTTTGCTCATATGGTGATAAGATAATAGGATTAGACCATGACAAGTGACGTAAAGCGAATCTAAGAAAGTTTTTTTATACTGCCTCAATCCTATCAATGTGTACTAAATAAAACGGTGACCAAACTTGACTTGCATATTCAAGATTCGGTCTTACAACAAGGCAAGTGTATAACGACTTAAGAACATATGGATCTGAAAATTCCTTTGACCAACGTTTAACAAAATCCAGTATTGAATTAGCTTTATTTATAATTTTATTATAGTGAGTTTTAAAGCTAAGATGAGAATTAAAATACACTCCTAAGTCTTTTATTGAGGTAACTTTAGGTAAACCAATACCATCTAAGGTATAGTTAAAAGAAATCGGACTTGAACGACGACGTGTATAAGATATGAGTGCGCATTTATTTACATTAAGTAAAAGGTTATTGTTAACACACCAGTTGTAAAAATTGTAAAGGTCATTTTGCATAAGGATATCGTCCTTGTTAGACGTAATCTCTCTAAAGATTTTCATATCGTCAGCATAAATTTGAAGCTTACAGTTCAAAAACGGCTGAAGTAACATCATTTACCGATATAAGATAAAAAGTAAAGGACCAAGTTGACTCCCTTGAGAAACACCAGAATTGGCTGCGAAAGGTTCTGCAATAATGTGTTTGAATATGACATTGTACGAGCGTTCATTCAGGTACGAGTATATCCATTTAAGGAAAAATTCTGGAAAGCAATATTTTCTAAGTTTCAATAATATGATACTATGTGGCAATAGGTCGAATGTTTTACTAACATCTGTATAGACAACATCAGTTTGGAATCCTTCTTCCATATTTTTCAAAAGTTCTGATGTTGTTTCAACTAGGTTTGTCACCGTAGATTTTTGTTTTACAAAACCTAGTTGATTATCTATTAAAAGATTTGAACAATGATTATAAATTGAATCAGTTATAATCAATTCAAAAACTTTTAGAATAGAAGATAGTTTTGCTATCGGCCGATAATTTGTGATTTAATTTTTGGCATTCTTTTTATGAATTGGTCTAATATAGGATATTTTCCAAATAGGTGGAAAAACTCCCGAATTTAAAAAAGTAATGTTAAAGGTATAGTAAGAATGTTAGAACACTTACTAAGTATTATATCTGGTATGCCATCGGGACCGGGGAAAGTATTGTCACAAGTTTATTTAGATAGTTGGCGATTATTTGTTCATTTATAATTATATCATTAAAAGAAGTGTTTTGATAATTGTCCATGTAGGAGAAATAAAGCTGCATTAAAGAAAGCCTTTTTCCATAAATATGGAGAAAATACCCGATTGAAGGGATAAATTAAACAGAAAAGAGATACGGTATATAATAAGTTAATCATGAATTCTTTGAAGCCATAATTCATAAATAAATTGAATTTGAATTTGCATGTTAGTTTTTATAAAAACTTGTTTTCCAGCGTTAGAGTAAAATTTTGGTATAACAGTGAAAATAGTCGAATATTTTCCTTTTAATTTTACTGATATGCTTATCATACAGATACGCGTATTTCGTCTACTACTTGCAGACTTCTTCAGTGTTTTGTACTCGACTGAGGAAAGAAATCTAAAATTGTCTTATTTATTTTATTCGTTCAGGTAACAATTTGATGTTTCTCGCAGCTGCATGGTTGTTCATTATCCAATGAATTAGCACAGGTAGGGGGTTGAATAAAAATATTTTTATTTATTTTATTATTGGTTTTTAAAATAATTTTTCCGACGTTAGGGTGACAGGTAGGGGTGGTGTTATTTGTTTTATTGTATTTCACTAAAAAATTTAAATAAAGAAGAATATCCATTGCCTTGGTCTTTATTTAGGAGTGAGTCATTTTTAGTTTTGTAAATTTCGATGCTTTCAGCTGAATCTAGTTTCCTAGAATCTCTAATGTAATTTATCATTACAATGTCTTCTTTCGAAATGCTATGATTCTCCTGGATGATGTGTTCTGCTACTTTGGATCGGAACTCTGTTGAGTTCTTCTTTTTAGCCAGTTCTGCTTCTTTCAGGTGTTCATTGAGTCGCGTTTGCATGTTTCTCCTAGTTTGCCCAATATAAACTTTGTTGCAATGACTGCAAGTTACCTTATATACACCTGATTTTTCCATTTGTTTGATTGGGTCTTTAGTTGAACCTAGAACAGACTTGAGTTGGTTAGTTCTACTGCTATATACGATATCTAACCCGTGTTTTCTTAATTTCGTTCTGAGTGGGAGAGAAATCTTGCTAAACTCCAATGCTACTCTTCTTATGGGTTGTTGATCAGTGAGTAGGTTAGTGAGGTAATTCCGTTGTAAACTTCTTTTCCGTTTACTAAGTAAGGCCGTGATGGTATTTTCCGGATATCCGTTTATTCTCGCAATTTCAAATATGTGTTTAGTTTCTTTTACTAAACCTTTTTGGGAGATGGGAAGTGTTAACATTCGATGGATCATGTGGTTGAACGATGCCATCTTATGTTGATAGGAGTGGTTAGAGGTATTCGGGATGATCCTGTCAGTATCCGTAGGTTTCCTGTAAATCTCTAGTTCTAGAGATGTTCCTGTTTTACTTAACAGTAGATCTAAGAATGGTAGTTGGCCTTCTTTTTCTACTTCGACAGTAAACTGTATATTCCTGTGGAGCCCGTTAAGAGTATTTAAGGTTGATTCTAAGTCCCTTTCCTTTATTACAGCAAAAATATCATCTACGTATCTTTTCCAAAATCTTGGTAACCGTTCTTCTGCTGCTAAATCTGACTCCAATTTAGCCATGAAAATTTCACTGATGAATGGAGAAAGGGGATTTCCCATTGGAGCTCCCTTCAATTGCTTGTAGAAATTTCCTCTAAAGGTGAAATAATTTTCTTCCATTTCACTGTTATTGCATGTTAATTTTGTATGTAAAAAGATTTCGAAGAAAATTGGATTTTTGGCTCGTATTAGAGATAAGTCATCGTACAATTGTACAACACATTAATATTGCCACATTATGATTACTGCTCATCTGTGCTTTTTCTGGGTGATGCTGGTAGGATACAAAGACTGCAAATTATGCAGAATAAAGTAATGAGAATGATATTAAAATGTGATAGGAGAACACATATACAAGAAATGTTAGAGCAGTTAAATTGGATGAGTGTAAAACAAAGCTTGAAGTTCAATGCATTAATTTTCATATTTAAAACCAAATATGAAATATATCCCGAATATCTGAGGAGAAATTTAGCATACATATCAGATAGTCACACTTACAATGTTAGAAATGCAGAAAATTTTAGATTGCCATTGTATAGAAGAGTTAGGACGCAAAACAACCTACTATATAGAGGATCAGCATTTTTTAACAGCTTACCATATGAAATAAAAATAGAAAGAAATTTTGTAAGATTTAAGAAAGGATTAAAGGAATTAATTAAAAATAACTTAATTTGAAAAAGTAATTTAAAAATTTAATTTTGAAAGCTTAAATTTGTTTGTGAATTTTGAATTATGTTTTATTTATTTATTTATTTATTTATTTATTTCAATCTACTGGGTAGTCCCTTACAGATTTTGCTTATAAAATATTTAAAACTAAAATAAAATAAAACTAGAAATAGAAAACAAAAATTGTAAATATAAAAATAATTTCAGATATAAAATAACATTAATAATAAGATGCATTAACAATTTCAAGTTAAAAATAACATTAATTCAAGAAAAGAAGTTAAAAAAAAAGAAAAATTCAGACTTAAGTAATAAATAAATATTAATAGTGATAGCAATAGTAATTATAAAGGTATGCAGTACATTCAAATGATAACAGAGAATAATTTTAATAAATTTGTAGAATAAAATTATAATTAATTAAAATTAGAAGAATTATTGTAATGTTTCAAAAAATGTGATGATTTTTCTCCTAAAAACGAATCTACTGTAGTTGAAGTCAATTACTGAAAAACTGTTATTAAATAAGCGCTGAGAGTTTGCAATAGGTTCGAAAAAACCATAGTTCGTTCTATGATTTTGAAGATATAAAAATCTTTGGCTTCTGAAATCGCGCACTGGAGCATAGATATTATAAAAGCGAAGAATAGATGGACATTTTATTCTGACGGATAAAATATCATAGGAAAACATCACGGATGCAGCATTTCGCCTAGCCTCAAGAGTAGAAAGCTTAATAAGTTGACATTTAGCTAAATATCCAGTAATATACGGTTGCCAGTTGAATTTACGAAGGCAAAACCTATATTCTTTTGAACAGACTCTATTCTCTTAATATGTTTATCATAATAAGGCATCCAGATCGGACAAGCATATTCGAGGTGAGGACGAACAAGTGCAGTATATAAATTTTTGAATGTATAAGGATCAGAAAATTGCTGTGAATTACGCTTAATGAAACCTAACATGGAAAAAGCTTTAGAAATAATTCGATCTATGTGAGCATTAAAAGTTAATTTATTATCGAGAATGATACCCAAGTCTTTTGTTTCACGGACATGTTCAATAATAGAACCGTTGATATTATAATAAGATTCAATTAAAGTTTGCTTCCTGGAAAATGACATGTAACTGCACTTATTAATATTAATGGTAAGACCATTAATGTTACACCAAGAGTAGAATTTGTCAAGATCCTGCTGCAGGAGATGGCAATCTTCGTCCGACTTAATAACCGCAAAAAGTTTGGTATCGTCAGCAAATGATAAGATCAAAGACTTAATATCGTAGTCGATATCGTTCATAAACAATAAAAATAATAGTGGCCCCATATGAGTTCCTTGTGGAAAACCAGACGTAGCCTCGAAGTTATATGACGTGCTATTTTGTATTTTAACGCAGAGTTTACGACCAATCAAATAAGATTGAACCCATAGAAGGAAGGTACCATGAATACCAAGAGCCTGAAGTTTAGAGAGTAGTAAAGAGTGGTCTACTTTGTCAAAAGCTTTAGAAATATCCGTGAATATCGTATCTACTTGGTAGCCTTTTTCAATTGCATTGAAAACTGTGTGTAGAAAAACTGCTAAATTAGTGGATGTAGATCTTCCATCCATAAAGCCATGCTGATTTAGAGATATGTGTTCTTTAACCAAGAAATACATTTTATCTGTGACAATAGCTTCGAAAAGTTTAGGAATAGAAGATAATTTAGCGATAGGTCTATAATTTTCAACGACAGTTTTAGACCCTGATTTGAAAATAGGAATAATGTTTGAGAATTTCCAGTCATCTAAGAAAATTCCTTCATTTAGTGATCTGTTAAAAATTAAGTAAAGAGGATAAGTCAAACTGTAAATGCAGTTCTTTAAAACTAAATTAGGGATAGCATCTGGACCAGAACTCAGATTAATATCTAAGGTATTAATTTTGTTGAAAATATCACAATATGATAATTGCATGTGTCCTAAATCAACAAAAGATTGTAGGTGACTTTGCAAATTTATTCTTGATTGTGGTCTTATAAAAACTGATTCAAAATACTTAGCGAATAAATTGCAAGTTGAGACTGAATCTTTAGCTGTTTCATTTTTATAGGAAATGCCTTGAGGAAATCCACAGGATTTTCTTCGGATATTTATAAATTTCCAGAAGTTTTTGGAATTTGATTTTATATTAGACTCATAGGTAAGAATGAAATTATTATAAAGATATTTGCTCAAAAAATCAAATTCCTTGCGTAGTCTCTGAAATACAATTTTGTCTGCCAAAGAAAAGCTAATTATATACTTTGTATGTGCTTTATTTCTCGCATTTTTCAAAGAGAGAAGCCTTTTATTGTACCACGGTGGATGATGAGTTGAAGTGGGTTCTTTCAGAGGAATAGATGTAGTAAAACCGCCAAATAACATATCTATAAATTTCTTATAACAACAATCAAGACTAATTTCAGCACTTAATACTTCATTCCAATTGATATTTAGCAAATAATCGTTTAAAAGAGAAAAATCACCATTTTTAAAATTAAATTGAGGAATGTCAATGATTTTTCCTGTTAAATCAGCAATAAATTTAAAATTTAATAGTAGTGCTGGGTGATACAAATCTTTTTTAACAAATGGAAGTTCACATTCACAAATAGAAGTTGATATATCTTTTGATACAAACACTAGATCTAATAATCGATCTGAAACATTAAACAGATTATTGACTTGAACTAAGTCGAGGGAAAATAATGTATCTATTATAAAGGATTCATTTATATTAAGATTAAATGGAACTAAAAATTTATTTCTATTATCATTTGGATATTTCCACGATATGCTAGGTAAGTTAAAATCGCCCAAAACACAAAAAATATTCTCATCATTATTGTGAGCTTCAAATATTGATTCAATGTTTTCAACATGTTTACTATAAATTTCAATGAATTTTTATATTATATATGTGCCTATTACAGGTGTCACACCACTTTTCCAGTCATTTTTCCCAGTCACCCGAATGAAATTTACTTTCGTATTACAAGTCTCATCCGACATCAACAAATTTCTGAACGTATTTTTTATGTACTTTGACAGAAAAACTCATTTGACGTTTGAATTTAAAAAAAATATTTTTATAAGAATACAAAGTTGGTTGATGTGTTTTTTTTTTTGTTTTGATACCTGTAATAGGCACAATAGTTTTTACTAATTAATAAATAAAAGAAAATAAAAAAAAAAATAAAAAAAAATTCATGGACACAGAAGCCATAATTCACCGACACAAAATTGCCTTACTGTTCTTTTCCCAAATTATCGAGTATCTACCGTCCCGTTTTTCTAAATATCTATTTCAAAATTTTGAATCTAATATTTAACATTTTTATCTTATCTGTTCGGCGGCGTTTCTAATTAAATTAAACACATTCAAAGTTTACACAAAAATAAGTCAAGTTCCCAATTTTTTTTGTTTTATTTTATTATGACAATTTTTGTATCACTATAGATTAGTCTGTTGAACTAATTTTTGTTTTCATTCATAAATTTATAACCACCGACAAATTTAAAATATTAAAAAAAAAAAATCAAATTAAATATATACCAAGGTCACGCTTTTCAATTGTAATTTACTCTATAATCCAGCATTCAAGTATTATCCGATTATCAGAATAAAATGAAAACGCCCAAGTATTATTTTTTTTTCTATTTTTATTTTTTTTTTGTCACTCTTAAAAACCTACACTTAATCCTCAAAAAACAAAAATAATAATAAAATTGCTTTTGTATTTAATATAACCTGTTATTATCAAGTTATTAACGCATTTAATGCAATCCAAAATTATAACTTTAAGACACATGTCATTTTGGTTAAGCGATGATTATTACCAATAATAACAACAACAACAACAACAACAACATTAAATTCCTGACTCAAAATAAATAATAATATCTAAGAGTCATTTCAGTTCAATTCTCTTGTCTGGTACTTAAAAAGAATTTTTGTCCTGTTCTCTATACTTGCATTGCACAAGATACGACGAATGACCATAATTATCTAAAAATATACTTGATCCCAGAATATTCAATTTTTTTGATCCAAAGCAAAAGTACAAAAAAAAAAATAAAGAAAAAAAAATCAAATTATTCACGGGGATAAAAAATTATCTCTCCCGAAAAAAATAACAAGAAAAAAAACGTGAAACGTGAAAATCAAATGTTGAGAATCGACAACTCAAAATTGTTTATTTGAAGTCAGGCGTCACAAATTCTCAATTCAATTGCATCAAAAAAAAAAAATTGATATACGAGTATACATATACCTAATACAGCTCAGGTATATAATTAAATGAAATTAAAGTGAATTAAAATTGCATAATAAAAACTAAAAGATTGGAATGTGGTCAGAAAAGATTAAAACAACAACAAAAAACAAGAAAATATCAAATTTTATTATTAAAAAAAAAATAAAAAAAAAAAATAACTCAAAAATATTCTCTCTCTCTCTCTCTCTCTCTCTTCATCCAACATAAAATATCACATATTTAATGATCCCTTATTTAAAAGGAATGTATTTATTTTTTTCTTAAGGCTTCTCTTATCAAAGATTCTGAGTCGTCAACTTAACAAAAAAAAAAAAAAAAAAAAATTAAAAATAAATAAATATGAGATGTGATTAAAATTTAAACTGATTTTGGCTAATGAAAATGAATTTGAAAAAATGAATCCTTTTTAAGGATCATATAATTATTTATACATTATAATAGATTTAATTATACAGTTAATTTAACCGAAGTTTATTGTTTCGCATTGAGTTTAATATTATTACCGTTAATCGTTGTATCTATTTTTATATCCCTCTATTGATATATACCAGTTTGCATGAATAATGTGTTTTTTTGCTTGGTGTTGGCTATATAAAATCTACAGCATATGTATGTTAGAAACGAAATTCTTTAACTTTGTATAATATAATATTAATCTAGATCAGTTTATTGGATACTATCATATAGTCTTTACAAAATAAGTATTGTTGCATTGCCGATCTAAAAATGAGCCGCTAGCGTAAAATTTTGATTAAGCAGTGATCACGAAAAAACAAAGTAGATGGATGTGACACAGATAATATTTTTAATGTTATACCATGTATATAGAATATTTAAACAGGTCCCAATGGGAGACCAAGAGAGACCAGATACTGTCGAATTGAGTAAAAAATCATTTTTAGGTCTTTATCATTAAATTTACATTTATATCTCTAAATTGATCAGACGGTTGTCATGTTAGAACATTCCTTCCTGATGGTATTATTTTTCATAAGATCGAATAGATGTGATTAAGCTGAAAAAATGTATTCCGGGCGCCTAGTTTTTACTTAATTTAACCACTTATAAACCCCTTAATAATATTTATAAAGAAATGTTCTATATAATTTTCTTCTCCCATTTCATTTACTCTATTCAGGGCGTAATGAATGTAGATTTGTTTTTCTGTTTTATTTTTTTAATATTATATATTTTTCACGTACTAATTTCAGATTGAGCTGTCTTGTGCCATATGTATATTAATTATAATTCTTTCCGATGGGCTAGACAATGTATGACGACCACTCTTGTAATTTGCTTCCGTTGTTTCTACTTTCAAATATCAGTAATATTTCGGACAGTTTGGTAACATAACCGAAATATATCAGATGGTATAAGTTAATTTTATATTTAGGAATTTAAATTTCACATTCAGAAATATTCATGACTACAACATTTTGTAACTGAAAATAGTTCTTCCGGTTCAATACAGCCAAAATTAAGATCAAAATTAATAGTATCAGCTTCTTATTTATAACTAATATTGTAATTATCTTTTTTTTCTTGTTTTTCTTCCATCAGAATTAGACCTTGTGCACCTTCAAATATAATCGGTGTAAAGACCGCAATTGGCAAATCGTAGAAGATATAAATATTTCCTGGAATACACATTGCCTGATTCTGAAATTAACACAAACAGCCATAATAGCTTTTAACAGGTACATACCCCTACAATTCTGAAATAAACAGGGAAGTACAATATATACAGTGATGTTCCAATATAACGAATGATATAATGTCATGATCATACGTTATATCGAGATCGTTCGTTATATTGAATACCCCTAAAACTATATTTATTGTACTAATATCAATTTAAAATTGTGTATTTATTCTTAGTTCAAATAACAAAATATGAAAGCTTATTTATTTTTGAAAAAATCAACAGTTTGTTTTATTTTGTTTTCATTGTGGCAGTAGCTTTCAATAAAGGCCTGGTTCATCAGCATTGAACGGTGTATATCAACAATGGCTTACTTTAACTTTTGTTTAAATGGTTCTACCTGTGTACCCAAACTACCTGTGATAATATTTTTCCCCCCCACTGTTTCATCAGTCGAATCCTAAAATGTTTCTTAAATTGGCTCAGCCAATCTTGACTGGTAAAAAAGTAGCATATGTTCCAAGTTTAGTAAGAAAATATTTTGCCTTGGCTTTTAAAATTTCCCCTCTTATTGGTGTATTTTTAACTCTTTGTTTAGGAACCACTTGCACAAAAGATTACTCGCCTCTTCTTAATATTCTAAGGGCATCTGTACAATTGTTTGTAAGTTTAAAATTACGAAGCACTTGATTTTTTTTTTTTTTTAAATTCTATGTATTGTCGATTTATTTTAATTACACTTAATAGTTAGTTGTCCCAATAAAACCAGCTATTACTACCCTTAATAATTTTTATTTTTTCTTTTACATACTTGCATTTTCTATGTTCCATTACGTACTCTTCACTTATCACTGACAAAAATAGTTACATATATCGCCGGGTGAGTTCTTAAGTGTCCAATATCATACATTAAGCACTTTTTGATTTTTTGATTGATCTAAACTAAAATTGACGCGCTCTTTCTAAATTTTTAATCAGTTTTGTTCTATCTATAATAGTTTTTGAGATATTTAATTTTTCTTTTGTTATACAAAGTGAATTTTTTTTTTTACATTTGTAGTGCTTAAGTGTCCAATCTGCAATTAATATGCTATTGGACAAAAAATGTCAAAAAATATTTTACGTTTGTGTGAGTAATTAAAATTTTGTGCTTAAGTGTTCTATTTCAAATGAAGTTTTTGTATAGATCAAGGCAAAGGTTTGTTTTTCTTGAGAGAGTTTTATCAGTGTGAATGTGAATGAGAATAATCGGAGAGCAGTGCTGTCGAAGTATTTGTACTGCAATCTTAGCAGCTGTACTCCGTACTGCAACCTCACTCTAAATATCAAGGAAGTACTGCAATACTTAATTAAATAATTTTTTTAAATTATTAATTTTATTTTATTATTTTATTGTATACTAAATGTTTAGTAATTTTGTGTAAATTTTTTTAGTACACAATAGGTAAAATAAAAGACAAATTTCTAGCTTTAATTCAGCTAACAATAATTTTAATTGTTATTTTGATTGGTATTTAAATTTTGAATTTAAAAAAAAATGGTATAAATGAAGAAAATATGATAGGCTTCGCTGCTAATAATACGTCTGTCATGATGGGAGCTAAAAGTGCAGTTAAAGCATTTTTTAAAAAACATAATCCTAATCTTTATTCTATGGGAAGTATTTGTTACTCAATCAATTTGTGTTCTGTTGCTGCTTCAAAAAAACTGCCGAATAATTTAGAAAAACTGGTTCGAAATATTTTTTACTTTTTTTCTCAAAGTCCGAAACGCCAAGGAGAATTCCGTGAGCTTCAAGAAAATTTTGATACCAAACCTGTGAAAATTCTGAGATTGGCTGAAGCTCGATGGCTTTCCTTAGAACAAATAATAACAAGAATACTATCTCAATGGAATAAACTACTTTAGGTTTATTTTTTATAATTTATTTAATAATTTTTGTAACTTTGTCATAACATAAAGCAAGAAAGACTGTTTAGTTTTATTTTTTATGATTTATAATTTTTTTTATACACATTGTGATTTGTTTTTTAGTTTTAACGCTTTAGTTTAGACTGTTTTGTTTTATTTTTATATTATTTAATTAAATGTGTTTGAATGAATAAAATAATGTTTCTCCTTAATATTGAAAGTCTTTGTTAGTTTTATTTTTTGTTCCCAAAACTTGAGAAAAATGTTTAGTTTAAGTTCTTAAGTGTCCAATATCAAATGAAGTCTTATTAACTGTGTTAATTCCCCATAAAATATTGGACATTGAAAAAAAATTTTTTTTCAAAATATTTTTCACCCATACGTTTTTGTCCAATATACATTTGGGCTATTTTATCAAATTTCGAATATCAACAGAAATATATAATTTTTTTAAGAAATCTAAACATAGTATTTCAAAGCTAACAAATTACAGATTCTGTCACAAAAAGTTTGATTTTCTATATCCTTAAAAAAATATGTAAAAATTGCTTTGAAACTTAAAATGTGTTTTTTTCCCATTTCATTTTTCGGTATATTGGACACTTAAGAGCTCACCCGGCGAATGTAAACAAAATACGACCAAACGCAAAAAAGTAAACTAACGAATGACTAAGGTTCGCATAGCAATAAATAAAAAAATATCAAAACATGAATAAACAAAAATGATTGAAAAAGGACAGAATAACTAATATTCGTTATAATGGATACAAAATTTTTTGTACGTTCGCTATATATAGAGTACTTAATTAAAAAAAATTAACCGTTCGTTATATTGGAACATTACTGTACTAAGAAATCGCTTACACATAGAACTCCCCATTAAAGAAAAAGAAAAATAAAATCCTAGAGTTGGCTGTGTAATTTGCGTACGGTGCCCTTCCATCGTTTTCTTGTTTTAACATCTTGTAGTTTACCTTCGGCTCTCCCATTCTCATTATCTTTGATTTGTAATATGCTTTAAAGTTTTATTCCTAAGTTTATTTATTTAAGAGATCCCAAGAATTGGTTATAACCGACATTTTAAATTTAAAATTTTAATTTTTAAAATTAAAACATTTGAACTTCAGATTTTTTACGTGCTTCTTCATGATAGCTTTGTTTATAGCCATTAAAAGCTCTGTCCGCTTTTATTATTTAAAGGAAAAATTGATTGTTACTCTATCAACTAAAGATTCCATCCATTCAAAAAGGAGGGGATTCAATTTTTTTATTATTATCTACCACACATAATAAAAAATTGGTCTTAACTAACTCAACTAAATTAACTAAATCATTAAGCCTTTTTTTAACTAACTCAAAACACTATGGATATCATTGTTCTATTATTACACTTATATGCTTCTATTATCCAATTTCATCACTTATTCAACATTCAAACTTTGATTAGTTTTTCAATTTAGAATGAATATCGTCCCGACAGTAATAATCATAAGCTGACTACGCTAAAAATACTCACATAAAAAATGTCTGGTCGTTCTTCTTGCAAGCAGAGAAACGTAGTTGTAGGGGATAGCCTGAATGTGTATTGAAGAAATATTTTGATAGCTACTATACAGATTGGCCAGTTACTACGTGTATTTGATAACGATGTATCTTCTTGTTTTTCAGTGTCTTCTAAATGTTTCAGAGAACAATAGCACGAATTTGAGCCAATATATCGCCACTGAAAAAGAATCAAACTACGTTTTTGAGGTTTAAAACAATATTACTTGGAATGAAAACTTTTATTTCATATTATTACAAGAGTTTAAAAAACAATTCCTCCATCTCGTGGTTTAATAATATCTGTGTCGAAGCCATTAAGGACAAGGAAGAAGCTTTTAAAAAATTTAAACTGGATAGATCTGAACCCACAAGGAAAAGTTATAACGTTGCTAGAAATAAATGCAAACATGTCATCAATCAGAAAAAGTTGTTGCATAATTAACGGTTGAGGCAAAAAATTCTACAACTCCCGAAAAATAGCAGAACCTTCTATTTTTTTCCTAAAAATGTTATGCACAACTTTCAGGAATCCTCATTTCCGCCACTGATTGATGATGGTGAAATCGTGATGGATCCAAACGGTAAAGCAAACTTGTTTGCAAAAATTTTTGCATCAAATTCCTCACTTCCTCCTACGTCTCTTGCACCACTAGTAATACCTCAATTAGATTTCTCAATTAGAAAAATTTACTTTAGAAGAAGAGCTATCAAAAAAACTAAGCTAAACAAGCTAAATACTTGTCAGCTCCTTTCGTAAATCAAAAAATTACTTGGAATGACCATATTTTTGATATTGGGAAAGGAGCTGCCAAGTGTTTAGGCTATTTAAGTCGTTGTAAAGCTTTCTTCTCATCTTTGAAACTCCTTAATCTCTATTAAGCATTTATACGACCCAAGATGGAATACAATTCTCACATTTGGGCTTACGCTCCCATTTCAACATTAGGCTACCTTGACCGCGTTCAAAATCGCGCCATTCGTCTCATAGGCGACCCAAATGTAACTTCATCATTAACTTCTCTTGGACATCGTCGTACAGTAGGGGCACTTTCTCTGTTTTATAGATATCTCGTAGTTGTGGACACTTGCACACTAGAAATCAAATCACTACTTCTTCCTCCTCTAAAACAGTTCCAACGTGAAACAAGAGGAGCAGCAAATGCCCTTACACAGTGGAAATCCCAAAATGGTAAAAAAAAATGGTTATGGGAATTGATTTATAGTGCGAGCGCCGCCAATGTGGAATCACATCCCTCCCGACGTGTTTCCACAATCAAACAGTAACAGAACAGCTTGTTATAATCTCCAGAGGTTCAAGTCAAACATTAACCGTTTTTTGCTCACACTACCTGTTAATTTGTACCACACTTTCCTTCTTCCTCTTCCTCTTCTATTCCAGCCAAGCGGTACGTATGTATCAAAGGTCCTAACCTAGCGCGAGGCTGTTTATAAAAACAAAAAAAAAGGTTGGTATAAATTGGTTTATGTTAACTAATCTTCTTACTTAATTACTTTCTTTTTAATTCTAAATGCAACTCTAAATTTTTCGATTTCTCAAATTTGTAGTTCTCAAACTGTAATACGGATGTAATAATAATAATAATAAAAAAAAAATATTAAAATCGAAAAGTACACACTTGAATTTCTTTTATTATTTTTGGTTTTTATTTTAATTTATTATGATATAGAGGCGCCGACAAAAGTTCATCACTACTATTATCACCATCAGCATCATCAGCATCACAATCATCAATTAACAAAATGTTTCTAATCTCCTAACAGTTTTGTACTTGGGTTCATATTTACAACAGGTAGAAAACAAAAAAAAACCAGACCACCAAAAACTATTAATAAAATTTTTAAAAATCATTTTTTAAAAAGAATTTTTTAATAAACACCTCCAAGGAAGAACACCAAAAAATAAAAAGGAAGAAAGATAGTGGACTAAGATGATATTGATGATGATGATGATGATGATGTATATGTAACCAAACAAACACCAAGAAATGAAATAAAAAATTGTTTAGAATACACAAATATTGAAAGAAAAACAAAAAAAAAAAAATGTTACTTTTACAAAAAAAAATTTAGAACTCAAGGATGTGTTCGGTCTCAAAACTGATAAAAGAAAAAACAAAAGGAATGGAATTTGATGAGACAACACAAAAAAAAAACTGTTTTCATCTTTCAATAAAGAAGAAAATTCTAAGAATCAAAAATATATGCCTTGTGAGTTTTAGTTTTTTTGTTGTTTTGGTTTTTTGTTTTTTTTTCTATGATAAATCAAAGTGATGTCAGAGAGGACAATAGTTCTAGGAACTGTTCTGTATTCAACAAACACCGTAAAAAATTTCAGATTGAATGAATGAAATGGTGTAAAAATGAATTTGACAGAAAAGTAATTTAAAAAAAAACAACAACAATAGCCTTTAATGTTATAAAGTTTTCAAATTGTGAAAAGAACTGTGACAAAATTTAATCATCTGTTACACGTCGTATATTTAGGACGTAAAATTTGAAAATATTTTGAATATTTTTCGAATTCACCTACACAAAAATAAACCTTATTTTCTCTAAATGTTTAGACATTTTATTTAGACGTGACCTAGGTATACCCGACTGTTCAAGCCTTTGATGTATTCAATCAATCAAAAGCTACATTCAATCCCCTTCACCGCCTTGATGACTGAATGTATCAAACGAGCGGGTGAAGTCAAATATCGGCAAATTATCTCTGAAGGATGGCAAATGATGTAGTAATGTTCAGCTTCTGCATATACCAAATGTTAACACTTGCTGTATGGAAAGTACTGTTAATAAATTCTGAACGGAAACCAATTAAAGGAAATTAAATTATTTAACTTTCTGTTGTTTGTTTGTGCTGTTTTTGATACACCCATAATTCTAATTAAAGACATTTTTGTTTTTTTTTTCTCCTTACTCCTCTTGGGAGCATAGGGCTTCCACTTGACATTCCCATCGTACTCGATTTCTAGCTGCTAATTTCACTTGTATTTCCGAGGCTGATTGGGCTTCTGCAGAACACCACTTTGATAACTTTATCTGCGCCTACGTGGTAAGACGACGTCATATTTTTCTGCAAGTTGTCGCTGCGATTTTATCCATCTTTGACGTTAAGATGCCTGACGTTACTATGTTTTACTGGGTACGTCATGTCACATACTTTTGTCAGTTGTGTAATTATTATTAGTGTTTGTCCAATATTTATTTATTGTGTTGTATGAGATATAGGAGTATTGATATAGATGTTGATATAGGTAATATTTTTAGTTATATAAAGTATTAATTATATTAATTATTTTTATTGATTATTGATTTTATATAAAATATTTTGGTATTTTGTTTTAGATATATTTTATACCCCCTACGGGAATCGAACCCGTTACTACCTTATCGTAATTCAAACACATTTCTGTGCTCTAACCGATTAGGCCACGGAAGGGTTAATTAAAGACATTATTCCGATGAAAATAAATAAATAAAAAAAAATAAGTACCCTGAACAAAAAAAAAATGTAAACATAATCTTGCTCGAAACCAAAATAGTAATTCTAAAATGTAAGTAAGTGTCAAGTAGCGATTTATAAAGCATAATATGTTGACATCGCGATTCACTTCAGAGACTTTAGAAAAAGGTATAGCTGAAGGATATACTCTGAACACAAGAGTAGAGTTATCCCCTTGTTGGCTCTTTGAAGCTGAATATCTTCTAAAAACTATTTTCAGACTGTAATTGCATACACACTGGTGGGATTTGATGTTTTTATTCGATCAATAAATTTTCAATTTGTATTCTATTAAACTTCGCTAGACTAGTCGTTATTCCATTAAAGCTATGTTTTACTGCACTTTTTAGTTTTATGTCCCTATACAACTCTATACATTATTCTATCTAAAAGGCGACATTCCAGTAGCTGGTATATGACTGCAATATAAAATGGCTGGCGTATATGAGAGAACCCATTCATTAAACCGTACATGACGATTTTATTCTATTATCGTTTGTTGACCTTTATCAAGTTGTTATCACAGCATTTTGGGTAATGACAGATGCTTATAGATGACAAATACTACTTCCAGCCAATAAGTCAGCGTTTGCTAGTCTGACTGAAAGTGTTGCTAATCTTATTTTTTATTTGCTGCTTTTAATTTCCTCTCTTTACGCTTCTCACTTGTAGATCGTGAAATGTTATTGTTAATAAATCATGCTTTTAATTTCCTCTCTTTACTCTTCTCACCTGTAGATCGTGAAATGTACGGCAGCTACTAATCTTAATATTTTTAACTGAAATCATAGACTAATCATTAACTTTTCTATTATTGTATATTTTCGAAATGCGTCAAAGTAAAAAGGGAGAGGGTAGCGGTGATGGTGGTGGAAATGGCCCAAAAAAAATCCCAAAAAAAAAACCAAAATGTGTAGTCTAAAACATCTAGGGTTGCACCAAATTACTCGGGACAAAATTGAAGACTGTGGAGGAAGAAGATAAAATAATAAATTAAAATATATCAGAAATCTAACTGACACTAGAAATAGAGGGGAATTGATTCATACAACTTCAAACCACTTACCAACGTGATAAGAAAGCTAGTATGAAGTCAAAAATGAAGAAAATTACTCTTAGCATGAAAATGCAATTGGAATGCAAAATATTTCAAATCCTCTGAAACAAATGGGTTTTCGTAACAAATTTTTGCGTTTGTAGAAAAATCTGGTGCAAAAATTTTGCAGGTAAATTCTGGACTTGAGCATAAAATCTCTGATAGCCAAATCGTAGACTATAGATAAAATGTATTGAACCGCTGAACATAGTCTTTTCTAATAACACCGCAGAAATCAAATTAAAAACAAATTTAAATGTTCAACTGGCTCTCTAGAACTGACTGATATCTTTGATTCCTTAAACCAAAAACCTAGTCCACACCCTTAACGGATTACTAAAGTTGTGACATTAAAATTACAAACTACAAGTGTAATTAAATAATTATTGTTTTGTAGAACAATATTTGCCGACAGTACGCCGGCACACTTAGACCTGTAAGGTCCATTGTGATACCACGGAAACTTTCCTCGCATGAGACTCTACTCATTGAACTAATTTGAGCTTTTTACAAAGCGGTGGAGATATTTAGTTTTAGTGCCATGAAGCTTACCCAGCAAGTTCAGAAAGAAAGCTCCTAGATGGGTTTTCTTTTTATGATTAAGACCAGGGCAGGAACTAAGTAGGTGTTGGACAGGTCTCCTTCTCTCTAAACGTTCGGCAAAAGTCGTTTGAGGGGAGTCCAAGTCTTTTGGCATGTTTACCAGTATAAGATAATGACCCGTAATGATCCCTACCATAGTGCTAATCCCACATTTTCATAGTTAGTAGGTTAAGGGAACATTCCAGTTAAACGAAATATTACTGTGTTCTGGCACCCACCGTATCGATATGTTGAACCGATTCGCTAGTTAGTTAATTCGCTAATTGCGACAGTCCAACACAGTTTTTGAGTTGATGATTACCGACTCCAGTGCTAATATTTCCCATACCCAATAAATGATCTCTATAAAAATTAATTGATAACCTGTGCGGCTAACAAATGCACTGTCAGAAATGATTTGATTAGAAAACTTTTTGTACGTCCAATATGATTAAAACTCTAAATGTCGTTGAGACCAAACTAATTTTGTAACCAAATTTCGTATATTGGCATTGAGCAGTCACTGGCCAATTGGCAGCTGGGATTGCTTCATTATCGAAACTACAAAAATTTTAGCATGAGAAGTACTCTTGAGTTAGTTAGAATTCCACTCCAGGCTTATTCGTAGGCGCTCGAAACATTATTAGGGAAGATTTCGAACATAAAAATATAGCCACTTCCGCCCAATTACCTAAACTTAAGATAAACAAAAAAATCATTCAAAAATATGATTATATTTTAAACAATTTTATTGAACAGCGTGATGGTGATGATGAAGATATAAGAAATTGCTACATTTATATATATACATAGATGAAAATTGTCTTTTTTGCATTTCCCACACTGATTTATCTTTTTACCTTTTGTTCTTTAAAATTAGTCTGCATTCCAATTCATATACATTGAAATTAAGGTATACCTTAAAAAATGATGAAATAGTTTTATTAAGAAGGCATCAACTTAAAACTATTCAATGTATTTTTTTTATGATGCAATCGTTAAATGTATATATATGAGAGAACATTGCGCCCATCGATGAAAAATATACACACTATAAATAAATTTAAGATTCTCTGCTGGTTGTTACCTTTTTGTTTTTGTTATTTTTTTTTTATTCCCTTTTGTTTATTAACTTTTTTTTTTTTTATTTACTCTCAAAAATTCAATCAGAACCAGGAACGCTTTAGGCAAATACAATAAAGTACCCAATGCTGATGGTGATGATATAAATTTTTTGCGCAAAGGAAAGAAAATTTTTGTTTTTTTTGTTTTTTTTTTTATTTTTATTATAATGCAAAAACCGGACTTAAGGTATGAAACTGAAGAGTTCAAATCAAATTTTGTTTTTTTTATATTTTTGGAGAAGGTAGTAATTGCTATTAAGTTAAATCAAATCTAAATTTTCTTTCTTAAAACAAAAAAAAAAAACTGTACAAGTACAAACATGCCCAAGCCCATTACGTCTTGCAAATATATAATGATGAAAACTCGAGAAGAGATTTCTTTGCTCAACGCAGTTCAATGAAATGACAATAAGACCACCAAAGTAGAAATTGGATAAGATGCAGTGATTTTTATTTTGTATTTTAATAAGGATATTGCTAATTTACATATATATATATATATATATACGTATATAAATTTACTACAGGGTTATCAAAAATTAAAGAAGAGATTTTTGATTAGGCAGATATCAATTAAATGTGAGAAATTTGCTATGGAAGTGTAAATATGGATTAAATATATTTTTTTATGCCTGTATATTCAATTTTCGCACCATTGGAGTGAATAATTAATGTTTTGATTACACACATGTTAGCAATTAATCAGGATATTGTACAAATTTATCCATACATACAAATCTTATACGTACAATATGTCTCTTAAATACTTGAAATACAAGTTAAAACATTTAAGCTGGATGGCTTTATCTGGTGAGCATTTTTATTTGTAAATTTTACTTACCTAAACATCCTATTCCTCTCCTAAGCCTTTTCTTAGTATTTGAACCTACAATAATTTTTAATTCTTTCATAGTGTTTGGGTAGTGTGTAAAAAAATAAAATAAATTATTGTTACAAATGATTATAGAAATATGTTTGACTTTTGGAGATTGTAATTTATTAGTTTTATTGCAACTTAGGGCTGCGCCAAATTCAAATTTGAAATTACGACAATAACTGTGTATTTCTTTACATATATTTATCTCAACGCTATAGTTTCCTGTTCTATTTGTAAATTATCAATAAGGTAGCTTCTATCTAGTTGAAAACCCGTAACTGATGTTTTACCATATCTTCAACAAAAGCTTGATCTACCCTGGCATTTCATATCTTCATATCTGATTTCAATTCTCTATGCTAAAGTATTTGTAAATGTGTTCAAGTCAGAAGACGATTTTGATGACTATGCCACTAGTACAATTATTATATTTTTTAATTATATCTTCTCTTTCAAACTCCATTACCATTGCCATGGCCAGCAGAACCCTATATTAGAATAAAAATAAATTCTTCTTCAAAATACCAAGTTCATACTCACTTGCCTTATAGATAGTTTGTATTCAATGATATTAAAAAACAGAATTAAAACAGCAATGAATTATAATTTGACCTAAATGATGTTGTGAAGCCTTTCTATTTGTCAACAAAATCAGATTAGCTTTGATTAGACTGAAACTGAGATTGAGTTTTGGCCACAAATGAGCTTATGGGGATTAGCCGTAGCAATGTAATCATGCATCGCATCTCTAAACATGGTATATTTGTTGAATACATCCTAAACATGTTTTAAGAGTATGTTAGAGAAATACTGTTCCCAGATGCCCAATTCTACTACGTAATAAGCCTTCTACTTATTCAAAGATACATGTTCTGTAAATTCTTCCTCGACTCCATATATTCTATGCAGGCTGTTTTTGGCCAAACCAAAATTCTATGTAAAATATTTCATATCTACCAGAATGTGACCAGTTATTATTCCTACAATGATAAGCACCTGAATTCTGTAGAAACGAAGAAGATTTTTTGTTTTCTTGAATGAACGTGATTACAATGGTAATATTGTAATTGTCGATAACAAGGTATGTTGATTCAGAAATTTTTAGCTTTTTACTCCAGTCCCATTTAGAAATTTTCAGCTTTTTGCTATGCAGCGTAAAAGTTGCAGCTCATACTGTTCTCGCTGGGTAGTCTCGCTGGTTATTTCTTGCTGGTTATTTCTTGGCCGCAAATGAACTTATGGTGATTAGCCGTAGTAATGTAATCATGCATCGCATCTCTAAACATGGTATATTTGTTGAATACATCCTAAACATGTTTTAAGAGTATGTTAGAGAAATACTGTTCCCAGATGCCCAATTCTACTACGTAATAAGCCTTCTACTTATTCAAAGATACATGTTCTGTAAATTCTTCCTCGACTCCATATATTCTATGCAGGCTGTTTTTGGCCAAACCAAAATTCTATGTAAAATATTTCATCTCTACCAGAATGTGACCAGTTATTATTCCTACAATGATAAGCACCTGGTTTCTGTAGAAACGAAGAAGATTTTTTGTTTTCTTGAATGAACGTGATTACAATGGTAATATTGTAATTGTCGATAACAAGGTATGTTGATTCAGAAATTTTTAGCTTTTTACTCCAGTCCCATTTAGAAATTTTCAGCTTTTTGCTATGCAGCGTAAAAGTTGCAGCTCATACTGTTCTCGCTGGGTAGTCTCGCTGGTTATTTCTTGCGATGCCGGAATACCCCGCTACTCCACATTATCGTAACTTTATTTATTTGCGCCCACCCATATACAATCTCATACCTACTTTATTGCGTTTAATACATTTTTATTTCCAGATAGAAGAAAATCATCAAAAGAGGCTTCTACTTCTGTTCTAGGTACCGGAGAAGAACGACATGAAGGACTGTGCCAATTTCAACGGACTAAAAAACCCCCATCGTTTTGTTAAAATTGAAACAAATCTTTGAGACTAACCATTAATACAATTTGGGATCTACTATTTCAGATATCTTTGATTAAATAAAATTCCATTAGGAATTACTGTAAGATAAAAGATTTGATCCTAACACAGTTCGAACGGTTTCGTCCGTCTAAGTCTTCTAACAAACCTTTGACTGGCAGCTAAACTTTGACATTGACATGTAGAGAAAAACGACTTTTAAGGCGTACAGCCAATTTTTTATTTAGTTTTTTATAAGAAGCATCCTGGATCGGTATGAATATGAGCATTGCGCAAAACCAGGGAGCGTTAACAATGTTTCGGAATACTTCGAAGCGTTGGAACGCTTGGATAGTTTGTATATGTAGTTGTTTAGCACAACCCTATATTTGAATACCGTATGTCCAGACTGGCTTTAATATCTGATTGTGACCAAAACCTTGTTATATGTCGAAAGCGTAGATGTTCGCCCAATTAGCCAATACAAATGTTTGTATTTCAGATCCAGTTCTAGTTTTTTTTTTTTTGGCGTGTTCTTTCCATCTAAGTTTTGCGTCAAGTGTCATACCAAGATATTTTGCAGAATTTTGATATGGTATGATGACATTGTATAATCTGACTGGAATGTGCTACTCAATTTTTTTACTTGTAAAGTTAACGTGCGTGAATTATGCTTCATTCAATTTAATTTCGCACCAAATGGAGATTTTGTTATTGGCTTGATGCAATTTATTTGTAACTTTATTTATATTTTTACCGGTTGCGAATATAGCCGTATAATCTGCAAAGGTAGCTACCGCCGCATTTTCTATCTCTGGAATATTACTAATGTATAATAAATATAGTATGGGGCCCAGTATACTACCTTGTTGTACTTCTGCGTGTATGTTGTGTAGAGCAGAGTAATATTTTCCTTGCTTAATTTAAAATACTCGATTCGATAAATATGATTAGATCACTTCGACTTATGTCATGCCATACTTTGTCAAAGGTTCGTGCAACATCAAAAAACACTGAAAAACATATGCATTTTGATTACCACTTAAACACATATCCATATTATACCACTCTCTACATATCTCACTAATGTCAATTGTCAAAAATTATGATTATGATAATCATTTCATGATAATAAATTTGCTCCCTACTACTTACAGTACTTGTTAAATAACAAAAAAAAATCAATTAAAATGCAAATAAGAAAGCTAAACACATCTAAAAAAGTAAAAAATTGTTTTTATTTTTATTAATTCGAAAATTTGTACAGGGATTGCAATTGTTTAAATGAGTCTTCATCTAAAAATGTTGATTTTTTAAAAAGTCTTTTTGGTTCTCGACTTTGTTGTTGTTGTTGTTTCTGTTGAATAACTTTAGGACTAATAAATTTGATAGGTTTCTTAAGTCTATTCGATAATTTCTGTTTTGTCTTTGATTGTAGTTGTTGTTGTTGTTTTTGCTGTTGTAAATGTGATGATGATGATTTAATTTTAGGTGCATCTTTTAAGCTAACTTCCCTTTTGAATGTATTATCATTATCAATTGAATTATTATCACCACCTTCTAAAGGTTGAGTATATTTTTGTGGACCTAATTCAAATACAACTTGTAAATCTGAATTAGGACCATTACGAAAACCAAATCCAAAACGTGATTCTGTAACTAAAATAATAAAAAAAAACATAAATTAAAAATATGGAATCGAAATTATTTAATAAAAAATGAAATGTCATTAATGTCAAAAGAAATGTCAAACCATTCAGCTCCTATTACAAAATAATATTATGAACTAATTAAATTAAATCAGTATGAATATTTACAAATGTAATTAAAATATTTTATAGAGTTTACAAAAACAATACAAAAAATAATTAAATTTCTTAAAATAGAACTGCATAAAACCATATTTAATATAAAAAACATACATAAACAAAAATCAGCTCAATTAAGCGATATCATTTCATAACATTTTTTTTTTACTTGCTCAGGAAGCTAAAAATGTAACTGCTATAACTATTATTATTAATTATCAAATATGTACCGCTAAAAACCAACAACAAACTAAAAATATTTATAATAAAAAGCTTCATGCCAAAAAAGTGAAAATATGTATCAGAGAAATCAATAACCTCTCCAAAAAATAAAACAAAAAAAATAAATTTATGAGAAAAATCTCCAAAAACAGCTTAATTCAATTTAGTTTTGTTTTTGTAATAATTTAAAATTTGTGACGCGATTTTCCAATGAAGTCATTTTTGTGTGATTTAAATAAACGTTAAGTTCAAGGTTAAATTTAATGTGTTTTGACACAAAAACCTAAAAAAATGATGTTAATTATATGTAGGTAGGTTTTTTCTTTTGTATGCGCATCAGTTTTTATTGGAGAGATTTTTTTTTATTATTGTATTTTGTTTTCAGTTTTGTTTTATTAGAAGAAAAATTTAAATCGGTAGCTGTCAATGATTATTATTAGTATAAGACAATAAATTTTGGTATTAGTATTATTAAATTGAAAAGAAAATTATTTGTTTGAATTTAAGTGAATTTAATGAAATTTTATTTTTATTAATTTATTAAAAATCATTTTGAATACAGTAATTTAGCGGATCAAAAAAATATAAAGATTTGAAGAAACAAATTTAATTCTATTTAGTTTTTGTTAAATTTGTGTATACTGCTCATATCAGGAAACAAATATATGAAAACAACGGTACCTTTATAAAATATCAAAATATTGATTATTATCAAAATCAAAAAAATTAATTTTTGACGTTTCAGTCATAAATACTAAAACTCTTTGATCGGTAATTTGTTGTGAAAATTAATGCAACATTTAAAAGGAGAGGTAGCGAAACTGAATATTTTTTTAAAAACTTTTTAATTTTCAATTAGAAATCTAAAATTTAAACAAACATTTGCCATAGCCTTTTTAAGGACTACTAATAATATTTATTAGTGTAAAATAAAAAAAAAATAAGTAAGATTTGTAATTAGACTTCGTCGAATTTCGAGAAGAGTGTAACTACTAGTTACATTTAATCTGTAAATTGAAAATAGTACGGTACAAATATCTGAAACAATTCACAATCGATTTTCATTATTATTCTTTTAAATGATACATATTTAAAAGGAGACGTAGCGAAACTGAATATTTTTTTAAAAAATTTTTAATTTTCAATTAGAAATTTCAATATAAATTTTAATCCCATGTATAAGTCATCAAAAACTTTCATTTATCAAATTAAAAGAAAAAAAACGCAACTAAGCTATCATCAGAATTAAATTAAAATTTTTTTTTTTTTGTTTTAATAAATCATTACCTATGCGGTTGTTGTCTAAGATAAATCAATAAAAAAATATTATATCTTGGTACCGGATAATCCGGTTTGGGATTGACAAGGTAACATCTGACCGGTCACCGATCCAGATGCGCAACTGTCAAGTTCCTGGGCAAGTGCTTACATTACCTCCACGTGGTGACTTCCGGAAATTATCCAATACAGCATCCGATTATACGATAGGGCAAAATTGTAAGTACGCAAAAAGAAACTATATAATTTTTTTTTATTGATTAATCTTGGACAACAACCATATTCATTAAACTACGAAATGCAAGAAAACAATTTGTAAGAAAATTGAGTCTGATTTTAATTAAACTTCGTCGAATTTTGAAGAGCGGACTTTGAAGAGTTACATTTTAATTTGTGTTTGCATTTATAAAAAAGTAAAAAATTTCAAAATGAAATTGGAATTAAAGTAAATTAAAGAAAATATAACTGTTTTTTCATTAAAAATTATAATTTTACCATTTCTTTTATATTACTGAAATTTAAGAAAAACTATAGCAATTAGGCACAAAATTTGTCAATGTCTAAAGCATCAATGACAATAATGTACATTCGTGTATTAAGGTATTGTTTGAAACCTTTCGAAAAGTTTGGCTTAACTTAAAAAAAAAAAAAAAAAAATTTGGATAATTACTAAAACCAGTGACACTCAGATCGAATGAAAATGTCATCACACATGATTATCAAATTGTTAAGGTGTAATATTATTTATGGAGTTCAGGGATCAATCCTTTATAGTTCTGATACTTATATATTGAAGCTACGAGCTTATGAGATAATTATCCGTAGTTGTAAAGTCTAAGCTAAAAGCTTGTAAGATATTTTACTTCCTATTATTAGCCAAGAGCAGTATTAGGAAGGAATACAATTGAATGAAACGTCTATGTTCGATTTCAAATTTTGATTGATTTTTATTTGATAAGGCTGTTGTTCTTCTTTTATTGGTGGAGTAGTGAATGTAGATTGATTTTTGGTGTTAATACAAGATGTTCTCCTGCCGTTTGGAATACTTCCCATAGTGATTAGATGCGGCCAGCTATTTTTGTGTTTTCTTTTTTTTTTTAATAATGTTTTTATCTTTCTTTAATTCCCTTATTTCAGCGAGGAACTTTTTTCTTTGGTTATCATCTAGCGTAATGTTGGCAATTCGGTGTAGTTCTTTTATTTTTGCACTCAAATTTTATATGAGTCCTTCCCTTTTAAAATATTTGGTTGTATTTTCCTTCTTCGTTGTTATTCCTCTATAGTAATTTGTTTAGGTGCCAGTTTGTTGAATTAACCTCTGTTCGGTCGACAAGAGTGCCTTGTAATATTATTTACGAAGTTCGGGGATTAATCTGTTATAGTTGTGATACTTATATATTGAAGCTACAAGCTTGTGGGATAAATATCCATAAATAATATTACAAAGGTCTTATTAGTTAAAAGTACCCACCAGTAAAGTGAAAATTTATTTAGAATTCGCATAATACCCGTTATGCCAACTAAACAAGAAAATATATAATTGAAAATAAAGCAAAAATGCAAAATGCTGTGAAAATTCTTAGAAAAAAAATAAAAAGTGAGAAAATTAGAAACATCCAAATAATACAATGGATAAAAATTAGGAAAAGAGAATGGCAACATAATGTCTGTACAGAACGACAGGCGAAGACAGATTGCTTCGTTGATGTTTTAACAGTTTTAAAATGAAATCTACAGAGTCAGAGAAAGCATACATGATAAAAAATAATGTTTCGTATTACAATTCTTCAACGCCGAACAGATCTGTAACTGTAATATGTAGATATTCTGAAGAAGAACCATTGAAACCTCTATCAGGTTGTAAGGTTATTTTAGCCATCAGTATTGATATTAAATTACTCGCCTATTTCTTAAAGAATAAAGACTTAATTTAGGACCAATAAGAATAAGTTGATATACACTTTGGGAGAAGAACTCAAAAAACTAACATACGATCGAATTCGATGGAGAAATTTTGTTTATGTTCAATGCATCCAGGACCACGAAGTAGAAGCAACAGAACAGATAATGATGATTGAAATTTCCTAATTAAAGGGAAAAATATTGATTTATCAATATAGTTCCCATTATTTCCAACAATCAATCTATGCTAATTTTATTTTGCTAAATTTATTTATTTTTAATTACTTTATTTTGAGGTCGATATGTGATGAAAATCATCTGCAAACTTAATTTTATATGCAATTAAAATGAATATTGTACAGAATCTGATATCAAACAAATCTACATTAAAAATTATATATAACACCTTGAAGTTGAATTTAAAAAAAAAAATGGCAACCTGTTGCCGGTAGGGTTTATAGGATTTTTATGTTTATTTGTTATATCCAACAGCCAAATTTTTTAATTATCCTATTTTAATTATAAATTTATTTTAAATGCCTATCTGCATTAAACAAATTAAATTTGAATGGCCATGTTCAAAAATGTGTTATCATTAAAACATTTAAATGACGTAGGCACACAAACCGCTTTTTGAATGCAATACGATTCAAGTGAATTTCGAAATTGTTAAATATATATGTATATATATATTTTAGTAATTTTATTGTATACCTACTTGTAAAAAACTTAAATTTTTATTATTTATTGACCATCAATTAAAAATTATTTAAATCGAAGATTAATTTTTTTTTTATTTTATTTTTTTAAACACAATTTTGTGTCCGATTACACAATATCGAATTATTTTTAAATTTTTAACAACTGAATTTCGTAACAAAATTTAGAAGAAAAAAAATTACTATATTAAAAAGCAATCAATTTTATTCGAAAAATAATAAAAAATGTTAAAAATAAAATAAAATAATACCGAAAGTATTGCGAATTAGAAGTTATAGTGCAAATATTTAAAGTATTTCAAATAAAATCGTTAATTTTCGAAATTATTTCCAACATATTAAATTCGATACATTCATCGGAAAATTATCATTAATGATTAATTTACAAAATTTTGTGATAGATTTTATATGATTAATAAAAATTATTTATGTTAAACATGACATGAGTGTAATATAAATCGAGGTTTTCAGTATAAATTTACATTTCAATTAGATATTTCTGTGTAAGAAAGAGAAAAAAAATTAGAAGAGGAATATATCAAGAGAATTCAAATTCTTAAAGAGGTCTTCGTTTTTATGAAATAACTATACGCAATTCAATAACAATCACACTGCTAAATGTCATCAATAATATAATGTCCATTATAATCTATAAGCTATTATCAAAAGTCCTTGAGGCGCAACTTGGGGATGAATAAGCAGGTTTCAGGCCAGAACACTCAATGATAGATCACACTAACACCTTCAGAATCGTTGTGGAACAGACCGTGGAATGGCAGGCACTAGCATATATGCTGTTTGTTGACTTCAAACAAGCTTTTGAGGGCGTACAGCGTGATTTTATGTGGACCGTTATTGCTAGCTATGACGTGCTCATTAAAATAATCAACATCGTGAAAGCGCTTTACAGGAACGCTAAGTGCAGTATGGTATATAGAGGAAAAACTGGGGACACTTTTAATGTCTACACCGGGGTAAAACAAGGCTGTATACAAGGCTGTATTTTATCTCCTCTATTATTCATTTTAATTTTGAATTCGGAGTAAAAAAAAACAAATTGTAGATCAAAAGGTATTAGATGAACTCTTACAAGAGACCTTCACGACCTCGATTTTGAAGATATCATCATACTTGCTTACTCACACCAAAAACACCAATACTGACATGGCAAACAAACTGCAGTCACTAATCAAATATGCCCGGTGCAAGAAGGATTCTTGATAAATGAAAGCAAAACAAAACTGATGCGCAGCAGTCCCTTGAAACTTACAGATTGGTGATGAAAATGTAGAAGAGGGGACAAAACACAACTTTTGGAAATCTTTAAACATTTCACAACACGTGAAACTTCAATTCTTCAAGTCTAATGTTTTTTCAGTTCTTTTATATGGAAAACGACAAAAAGAATCATCTCACGCATCCAAAAGTTTGTTAACAAATGTCTAAAACGGATTTCTTGAATATAATGGCCAGAGATAATTTCCAACAAGGAACTGTGGGAACGAACAGGAATTGAACGAATCAGAGAAATTATTAAACGTAGCAAATGGAAATGGATCGGCCACACATTTCGTCGACCTCCAGGAGAGAGGTTTGAATCTGCAGGGTCAAAGAAAGCGTAGTTGTCCAAAGTTAACGTGACGCCGAACAGTAATGAATGAAACAAGCACATGTGGAAAAATTTGGAGGGAAATCAAGTCGCTTTCCCAAAATCCAGTTCGGTGAAGAAATCTTATTGATGCCCTATGCACCCACTAGGAGCGACGGGATCAATGATGATGATGAATTTAATATCAATACTGTCTGAAAATTATATATTGACTCTGGTTAAAGCCTCTTTACACTCAGACAAAGGTTTCAAGGGTTCTTCTTCAGGATATTCACATATTTGTTACAGTTACAAGTCTGTTCGGGCAATAGGTTATTATAAAATTGTTTTAAATTAAAGGACTTGACTAGAATTGATCTCAATAAGAAATATTAAGATCTGCATTAAATTGGATTAATATAGACAATTTTTCGAGTTTGGTCCTGGTCCTGGTCATTGTGATTAGTAGGAATGTAATTATGCATCCTAAATGATTTAAAATAAAATCGGTAGTTTTCGAAATTGTTTAAAATTAATCAAATTCAATACATTCGAAAATTACATCGGAAAATTAATAAATGATTAAATTATAAAATTTGTGAGAGATTTGATGGGATTCAATAATTAGACTCATGATTTAATGTGATTTAATGATTGGAATCAATCTTCAATTGTTTTAAGCAACTTGCAGCGTTCGGAGAAATGACAAAGTATATTACGAATGTATTCAATAAATAAATTCTTCATTTCCCATATTCTTCACAAGTTGTTTTCAATCAAACCGATTCTATATAAACAGTTTTTCACTAGACAATGGTCAGTTTTTATTCCAACCATTATATTCATATAGCAGCTGACATGAGTACTTTTACTTATCGATTACAAAATATATATTGGACTAGAAAATTTCAACTTTTTTCTGCATCCAAATTTGATTTGCATTTTGACCGGTGTTAATGTTGATGTAATGGTGTATGAATTAAGAGGAGGAGTTTATGACTCCAATATGACAGAATGTAGATTTTATGTTTTTTTGTAATTTCTTCACAAACTCTCTCGCACAGCAAAAAAAACTCAATCACATGCACTTCAGCTAGAAATAATGTATTTGTAGAATCTAGGTTTAAATGAATGTGGACGCTGAGGATTTTTGAAAGCTTAAAAACTATGGATTGAATAAGGTCGGGGGACTGTACAAAACAGTTAAAAAACAATTTTTTTTGCACACAAAAAACTCAAGCCTTTCTGCCTGTCAGAATTATTTAAAATGGTTTATAAAAAATTTTTTAGTCCTACCATTACTATTTTCTGTATTTAAATGAAACTGACTATTATCATAGAGTAATCATATAAGTAGAGTATTCACGTAGAGCAATATTTGTTAATCATTTTCTTCTAAAAATTCCGTCCCATTTTTACTCAAAACACGAGAATACCGTCCCATTTTCACTCAATACCCCAAAACCCTCAAATATAATTTTCGAATTCAATTATTTTTACTCAAAATTTTTTATTTATTGAGGAGAATATTTCATACAATGCCTCTATACTTCTAGCCTATTCACAGAATGATTTTTCCGGAATTTTATCGAATTACGATTTCGTTTTAAGTTTTGTTTTAGTTTTGTGTATAAAGTTTTGCTCTCCCAGTGACTAGGTTAGGAGTATAAAGGCATTGTTTGATAATTTGAAGAGTATACGTATACACATACGTATGTACTTTTGATTTATATGAAGATTGTATATCGTATATGTGTTCACCATATATTTACATATCTAATTCAATGTACAAAATGTATATATAGAAAAATGTAAACAAAAAAACACAATTAATCGCAAAGATAATGAATTATATAGTCTACCTACAATAATAGGTCAATGATAGAATCACATAATCCAGAAAATTTTTTTATAAATAATGGTAATAAAAGAATAAACTTTATTAGTTATGCATTACAAATCGTGAACTTTGCACGAAATACCGCTTTGTTTTCTTTTCTCAGAACTTGGTTAAAAATCGTATTTCTATTTCAGATGAAATAATTTTTGAAGAAATAAAAACAGTCAACAATCAATATAAAGAATAAAATGTCCAGTTTTACTTTTTTTACTTACTTTTTTAAATTTTGATAGATTGTTTGTTTGTTTGTATTCATAATTATATTATGTACATAAATGTCTCAAATGATGTTACATAAATGTCTCAAATGATGAAGTCTATGATGCTATTTTTAAAGTTAAATCCAATGCTATAGGACCAGATTTAATTCCTTTGAAATTTATTAAACTGATTATCCCTTCTGTGCTACCTTATATTACACACATATTTAATTTCATCTTGACTACTGGTCAATACCCTCTAATTTGGAAATGTGCCAAAGTTGTTCCCGTTCCTAAAAAAAATAATCCAACGATTGATGACCTTAGACCCATTAGCGTACTGTCCGGTATTTCGAAATTTTTTGAACGGTTATTGCATGCACAAATGAGTCAGTACGTAAGTGATAATAATCTCTTATACGAATTCCAATCAGGTTTCAGAAAGCAGCACAGCACTACCTCAGCACTCCTAGAATTAACAGATAACATTTACTGTGAAATCGATAAGAAACATGCTGTATTATTGCTTCTTCTTGATTTCACTAAAGCTTTTGATTGTGTTAATCATAACTTATTATGTTTAAAACTTAGCGCAGCTTTTAATTTTGAATCTTCTGCTACCACTCTCATTCAAAGTTACTTAGATAATAGAAGTCAATTTGTGTTTCTAAATGGTATTAAGTCTAATAATCTACCTGTTGAATGTGGGGTACCCCAAGGATCCATATTGGGTCCCTTACTCTTTAGTCTATTTATTAATGACTTACCCCGTTGTTTGTCTGAATCTCATTGCCGGGTGTATGCAGACGATGCTCAACTCTACTTTATTGCTAAATTGAATGATGATCTTGATGCTGTTGCTTTCTGGTCTCTAAACAATGGTCTTCGATTATATCCGTCAAAATCCCAGGTTATGTTAATTTATGTTCGTAATATTGATACAACTAATCTCCCTAATATCAAATTAAATAATTCTGTGGTAAAATTTGTAAGTAAAGCTAAAAACTTGGGTGTTGTATTCAATAAAACTGTAACCTGGAATGATCACATTAACTTTATTTCTAGAAATGTATTTTGTAAGTTACGAAAACTCTGAAAGTTCTCTTACAATATTAACGAGTGGGTAAAAAAGAAATTAGTTATATCTTTAATCTTTCCACATTTCACTTATTGTGAAGTAGTTTATGCTGGGATGAGTATGGGCGAGTTTTTCAGGCTCAAGGTTATTTTCAATGCTTGCACTCGATTTGTAACTAACCGTTGTAGATTCGATAGCATCAGTGATGTTTCTAAAGTTTTGCTTGACTGTACTTTCGCAAACTATCTAAATTATAAGTACATCTGTTTTATGAAAAAAATCCTATCTAAGAATACGCCGGTATATCTTCTTCAGAAAATAACCCCTGGACGATCATTAAGAAGTGCAAATTTAACTATTCCTAGACACTCTGGTAGATTAAGACATCTATCCTTTTTTGTAAGGACTGTCGGGTTGTGGAATTCTTTGCCGAACGTAGTCAGGTGTGAGTTCTCTATTTCTAAATTCCTTGAGCTTTGTTGGGTATATTTTAAGGAAAAAGTGTAGTCATTAAGTAAGAAGAATAAAAATTTTGTAGAATAATGCTTGTTAGGTGTGAGACGTTTGAAAGATAGTTTTGTTTGGAGGAGAGATTTTTTTTTTTTGTTTTTGGACTTTTGTTATTTTATTACTTTATCTCCGTATTTTATAGTTTTAACTTTTATTTGTTCTTGTTTTTTCTCTTTTTTTTTTTATTTTTTTTTATTTTATTTTTTTTTTTTTTCTTTTTTTTAAATTTTCTTTTATTAATTTCTTTTCTTTATAAATTATTTTCATTATTGTTAATTTCTTTAGGTTAAGGTTTAATTTAATTTAATTTAAGTTAATTTAAGAATTATGAATTTGCTACACATTATAATTTATATACTCCTATAGAGACTTACCGTCTCATGTATATGTACGAAATAAAATGAATAAATAAATAAATAAATAAAATAAAATAAAATAAATAAATATTACCATTCATATTATTATCTACGGTAAGAAACAGACAACATTAACAAAATCAAAATTGTGACAAATTAACAAAATGAAAATTTAAAAATACATGTAGGTACCTACTTTTCAGTATACTTTTCAATAGAAATCAATTTGAATTATTTTTAATTTTACAAAACCAACATTAATTTTTTTGTCCATTTCTTCTATAAATCACATTGACCAAGTTCAAATAAAAATATTAATTTTTCAAATTTTAAAAATTAAAGCAAAATAGCAACAAATACAGCAACAATCTTGAATTCTTTCAATTTCTAAAAAAAAATTCAATACTTTGATTTGTAATATTATTTGTGGTCTATTGAAAGGACTTTAAATGCATGTATAGTTTTTATACACACATTGTGCAATTTTTTAATTTTACCACATAAGTAAAGAAAAAATGCGAGCAGCGAAATAAAGAAGTATTTTATTTTTTATATTTTTTAATCGGCTTTTTATTATTATTTTTAGTGATAATTTAAATTAAATAATTTAATTGTTGTCAGGTTTCCGTTCACTAATAATTTTTAATATTTGATTACAAATATCGATATTTCGGAAGCAACATACTTCCTTCATCAGTGCTTGTGACTAACTGTATATATTAATTCATTTTTTCCCTTTTTATATCCTATTCCCTCCATACTAGATATCTATTTTACCTGTACTTTTTCAAATTATTTTATTAATTTAAATAGCGGTGAATATCCATTCCCTAAATCATTATTCAATCTGTCATCTACCTGTACCCTCGAAATTTCTAAACTCTCATATGTGTCTAGTTTGCTTATTTTGTGTACCTCCTTTATTGATGATAAATTGGTTTTATCAATTTTATGGTGTTCCTCTATTATGTGTTTAGCAATTACCGATCTAAAATTCGTAGTACCTCTTATTCTTGCTAATTCGGCTTCCCTTAAATGTTCTTGGAATCTCACCGTAATTAATCGTTTTGATTGCCCTATATATACTTTTGAACAGTTGTGGCATGATATTTTATAGATGCCGTTGACTTTTTATTCTTTGCTGATCCAAGTATACTGCTCATTTTTTGACTTCTGCTAGTTGTTACTAGTTCCAGATTGTGTTTCTTGAACATTTTCTTTTGGTTTTTCGGTATCCTTATTTTGTTGGAACAAACTCGTCATGTTATTGCGTTCGATGCGGTGCAGTTTCTTCCTTATCATTAGATCTATGATTTCTTCATTATATCCATTTTTCCTAGCCGTCTCTTTTATGTAGTGCCTTTCCTTTTCAAAGTTAGCTTTTGATAATGGTATAGTTACCAATCTGTTAACCATCGTATGGTATGCTGCCATTTTTTGTCCATGTGGGTGATTTGACTCAGTGGGGATGGTTCGTTGGGTAGTAGTGTTTTTTCTCTACATATCAAAATCAAATATTAAAAATTATTATTGAACGGAAACCTGACAACAATTAAATTATTTAAAGAAGTATGTTTATAACTACTGTAGCATGCACATTCGCATATATACATTTTTGAGTACCTATGCATACAACTTTTATATCGTTGACATTATTGGCAGCATAATTACAAATAAATATGTTCATAGGTAGTAGGTACACAACATTTTTTTATTTATGAGTACAAAATACATTGCGCTCAACTTATAAGCAGTTAAAAATTGAGTAATATTATTTTGAGTGAACACAGAATTTTGATATTTGAAAAAGTGACTAGCAAATTTTGTTCTACGTGAATATACTCTACTTATATGATTACTCTATGCTATTATACAGTCGGTTCTAGAAAGACAAATATCACTAACTTATGACTATTTGCTGTAATTTTGTAGTAATCAATAAATTTTTCATTACAAAAAAATGTTATGTATTAAATATGTAATAAATATATACCTTTGGTATGCCAACAATAATATAGTAAAACTTATACAGATACATTTTCCATGTTAAGAACATGAACCAGTGGATAAACAATTTTAGTATTAAATTTAGCGAATTGAAATAAACAATAACAAAACAAAAAAATAACTTATATTAAAATAATTGCATGTATTAACTGTCATTCATACAAACTGACATTTATTTACAACATAATGTTTTAACTTACCTTTCTTAATCATTGGTATGGTGGATAATATTAAATTCATAAAGGATGAAAACTCTTCCGGAAAAATTGTATCAAGACAATTTCCTACAATTAATTACAATGTAAAAAAAAACAATCACTGTTTGCACTTGAACTAATTATTGTAATTTTAAAACTTTCATTTTGGACTCACCCATTTTAAATGTCATCATTAATATTAAAAACAACTTTAAAAAAATCTTCATTGTAAATTTAAATTATTTTTTTTTTTTTTTTATTTAAAATTGATCTAGTTAAAAACAAAAAATTATTTTACTTTCAATTATAACAATTGAACCCAATAATTAGTCCAATAATCTGATATTCAAAATCTGATAATCACATATCACACCTCTTTTGATATTAAGAGTTAAGGTTTGTTTCAATAATATTTAAAATCTTCACAATTCCACTAAAAATGATGTGTTTATCTTGTAAAAGTTTAAAACAAACTAAAATACAAAATTATAAATTTTTATTGACCTTAACCACTTCTTTATTTTATTTTATTTGTTTTTTCTTGTTATTTTTCAAACAAAAACAGTAATTTAAAAAAAAAAAAAAGTTTAAAATTAGTTCATAGTTAAAAAAAAAAATTTTTTAGTGAGTAATAATAGTAAAGTGATGATGATGATGTATGTATAATGCAATGCCTATATGCTGCTTACTATCTTTACAAAATTATCAACATATTCATTTCGAACAATATTCAATGAATTATCAGAAATTTGTCTGAAACTAACTACATATACAACGGTAGTTACCTCTTGAACAGACAAAATCTTGAAAATTATAAGTTTTTGTGTAGGACAAGATATTAAAATAATTTAGCTTATAGCTTAGGTTTAAATTAGGTTTATATTAGCATAAAAGTATAATTAATTTAAAGTTTTTACTTACTAATTTTTCGCTTTATAAGCTTTAAATTATATTCTAAATAATTAGGTCAGGTTAGTCTAAATAAGTACAAATCAAAGGTGTAAATATTCTAGTATATAAGCTCTTGAAATATTGAATTAAAATATATAAAACTAAACATATTGTACAAATACACCTTGATGTCGTAAATGAATCTACACAAAGTTGAATACAACGTCTATATGATCTTAAATTTATATAAAAAAGCTCACAAAAGCTTGAGACATTGACTCTATGATCACAATTGTTGTTGACGATGTCTCCGCGACCGCGAAAAACAACTTTTAAAAACCAAATGTATGTTGTACACGGTTTATAAAAACTTTCTATTCATTTTGTTAGATCACAAATGAATTAAAACACAATTGTCTCAGAAAGCTCTCATTATACAATCGGTGAAATCGTAGATGTCTTAGAAAAAAACTTTTACCTGATACAATGTAAAAAAAAACTAAGTTGTCAATTTTATCCGTAAAAAAAGTTGGCAACATTGTGTAATAAAAGCTTCCTGAGACATTGTGTTTTAATTCATTTGTGATGAAGCAAAATGAATAGACAGTTTTTATTAACACTGCACTACATACATTGGGTTTTTAAAAATTTTTATAAACCCAAATACTTGTTAAACCGGTCGGACAATCTCTCAAGCTTTTGTAAACATTTAAGATCATATAGACGTTGTATTCAACTTTGTGTTGAGAAATTTACGGGGAAGGCAGTTTGAAGGACTGTGGGAATTTAACCCACTAAAAATTCCTATCATTATTGCAACATTAAAACTGGTCTTATAGACTAACCATTAATTTACATTTAACTCAAAGAAATTAAGATACCTTTGATCTACCAAAATCCAATAAGGTTTGAATAGATAAAAGTTCGTTTTAGTAGCTTAACAAAGTTTTGATTGTCAATTAAGTTAGAAGCTTCGGTATTGCTGACATGTTGGATCAGACGAGTTTTATGCCATGCAGCGCATTTCATTATTTCGTCTTTTATACATGAGATCTTCAGATCTTGATGAATATCTGCATTGCGAAAATACCATGGAACATTGACTATGTTGCGAAGTACCTTATTTTGGTACGTTTGGATAGTTTGAATCTGAATGAAAAAAAACAAAATAACAAAATAAATTGTTATTGGTGGAGAAGAAGATAGTTTTCAATTAAAAATAGTTACAACTCGATACAACATCTTTATTGATTACGATGTCAACTGCGCACAAAACTACTTCCTCCTACTACACACCTTTTAATAAGTTTTAAGCAAAGTTTGTATGCAAGATTAGTTGCAATATCCGGAAGAGGAGGAAGGATCAAATTTATAAATCCATATCCTAATCTATCCATCTTAAAAGACCCGGATAAAGGGTTTGTATGCAAAATTGCCATAATACTTTAATTCAACTTCAAATAAAACTACACTATCTAAGCTCCTATGTTAAACTACAAAAATTTAATTTAGATGGGTTTTAGTTTGTAAATATTTTAAGTTTTCAAGTCAAAACATTTTGTTGAAATAAGAAAAAAATATATCGCTGCAAAAAATTTCCGAAATTTTTATTTTGGAAATTTATCTTATACACAAACAAACATTGTTAAACTACTCAGAAAATTGTTAAAAAAGTGTTGGCGGTATAAAGAAACTATCCCTGATATTTTAAAAATATATTTCATCGAAGTATTAATATTCCAAACTAAAGTGAAAAATATTCAAATGTCAGCGATAAATATCCCCAGTAAATGGTGTTATTTTTTACACATTGAGTTCTCATATAAAATAAAGTTATTTCATGTTATCTCTCTTTTTAGAGCCAAATAAATATGTTCACATTTAAAATAGTTACCAGCTAAAACCCACCTTTACGCTTCAATCACTTTATATACCCTAAGTTTATACGAGGCAAAAATCTACTGCAGATCTGTCGCAGAAATCTCCTTCATGTTCATACGTCAAAAAGCTGGTAGATTCCTATTTTCATTTTTACTTTCAGATTATTCAGAAACATCAAGATGGCCGAAAATGAAATTATTGCCGAAGAAAATTTTTTTTATTATTATTCTAATGTCAATCCAACAACTTATCTTTTTCATCAACAATTTATATTTTTTTAGGTAACAACAACTTCCTTGCACTTTGTGTATAATAGATAATAAAAATATTTTGACACTGACATTATATTTCCTAGAAAAAATATATTCAAACGCCAAAAATCTACCAGAAAATTTAAATTTTGGTTGATTTGCTTACCCTTTACGGAAATCACCCTTCGCCAACAAATTTTGATAGATTTCTACCACTTTTCTACCCATATGAACATTCATATTAGTAAGAGAATATATACAGTTTTATCCTAAGCATTTGATATCAAATTTCGTTAAAAAAAATATCAATTTGACAGAACAGGGGTAAAGTGGATGAAAAAGCTTTAAAAAAAATGTAGGAAAACTATAAATGTTTGGGATTGAAAAATTAAATCTGTACTCAGAGTTTGAAAAAAGAAGAAATTATGAAAAATAAAGATGCAGTAACAAAAAGTGGATGAAACTACTCCCAATTAACGTTTTTTAATTCTAAAAGTGGGTAACGATTAAATTTAATAGTTTGAGAATGCATGAAAGATTAACACAAATTGTTGTAAGAAAACGTGTGCGATTCTAAGCTATTATATGTAAATGTAATAGAAAAGTCATGTATATATATATTAATACATATATAGTAAATCATTGATATCAGATATTTTATAGTTTTATTCAAAGACCTTTATTTAAAATATTTCTACGTTTGCAAACAATTTTTTAATTATTTATCTTTTTAAAACAACAAATTCAATATTTTGTTCTGAATATAAATTTTTATTTCGACAATACGAGTATGACCCAATACAAAAACTTTTAGAAAAATAAAAAAAAAAAAAAAAATAATAAATTAAAAAATTAAATCGGCAGAACACAGATTTCATCATAGATCGCTTTATTGTGCGTGCATTACAGACATTAACAAAACATCGTAAATTTCGAATCGCCTAAAAAACTTTTTTTTTTTTTTTTCATTTTAAAATTGCAACTTTTTAATTTTTGTTTTTTTTTTTTTTATTTTTTTTTTTTTACTATTATAGAAATATATTTTTTGTTATTTTAGTACCTACAACAATGTTGGATTATTAAAATTTATTTTTTTTTTTGGCAATATATTGACAATAAAATAGTGGGATGCCAAATATTAAATGAAATAATATTAAATTGATAACAATTTATGACATTTGTATGTCAAAAAATTAAAACAATAACATGACAACTATTCGAACTTTAAAATAATATTCAATTAAAATAAACAATGACCTACATATATTGTTATAAATTAAGAAGAAAGTGTATCTAAATTAAGTAGCCGGTTATGCTTTATTGTTCTCGTAATTTTAATGTGTTGATTCAATATTATAAAAATATTTAATTTTTTCAATATCAATTGTATGAAAAAAAAATTTAATACAAACACTTTGAGCTATTTCGCATTCTATAAGATACATATTTTTTTAAATTCTCAATATGATAAAATCGTAATTTTTCTCAAGCAATTTTCAAAGTAAGTTTTTATTAAATCTCTAATCAATGTCATTGACATCAAAATCTGTTCTTATTTAAATACTCATTATTCGATAATTCAGAGGACCCAGCGCGTAAAATATTTAAATACGCATAACATATGCGAATAATTTATTTATTTCAACTTTTTTTCTCCAGTAGAGAGTTATATCTCGTTTTGTGGCTATATCTTATACAATATTAAATGATTTATCGTTATCGCGTATAAAATACGCAACAAAAACTTCAATACATAGTATAAAAATGCGTTAACATATAGTTTTTAAATGATTTTCGCATTAGATCGGTGATAATTCCGCAGTACGAAATGTTAAAATACGAAAATAATTTCGCGAAAGTAGGACTGCACGGTTAGGTATCATGTCTATTATAATGAGTTTCCAAATTACGGTTAATACAATGATCGAGATATCACTTCTAGTATAATCAAACTAAATTGTTTATTTTATTCATAATTTACTCCAAAAAAAATTTGCGTATACAAAACAGGATTCAAGACGAATAACTTACACTTTCATTCATAAAATATAATTAAATACTCAGTCATAACAGTCTTTTTTTTTTTTTATTATGGAGTAATTATTGTTACAAATTGAAAGAACTTTTAACACATTCATATTAAGTATAAATAATCGTAAAATCATAGCCTAAATGAATTCAAACGTTCTATCTTTTCATCAATACCTTTATCAACTATACATTATCAATATCAATAGAATCAATAAAAATGTGTCATCGTTTACATGCAGTTTGTTTACAATTTTAATCAACAAATAAAATCATACTACATACACTCAACTCTTTTTTTACACGCTTTTTTTTTACACTATTTTGAAATAACACGGTTCATAAAAAAATTTTTAGGCACGAAATATTCATTCTAACACGTTTTGTTTTACACATCATTTTAAGTTTTTTCTAAACATTTTTGACAGATAATGTCAGCAACATAGCATCATTTGCAAAATGTTGCTGATTATAACTTTAATAAGATGAAATTAGGGAAATACCCGATATTCAAATTTGTTTATGTATCTACGCATTTTTGAATTAGTTAATCATTTTAAAGTAAACATAGTAGTGAATGGTAGTTTTACAAGCATTACATCAAATTAAAATATTTTTACGTTTTTATAGTAAATAAAGTGTATAAAGGTAAGATATTTGTAATGACATATCTCATTAAAAACTACAAAAAATTTATTTAATTTTTATTATAATCACCTAATAAGATGTCTAAATCAACGAAAAATATTTTGAAGAGACATGCAATCTCTTTAGAAACAAAAATTAAAATATTAGACAGCCTTCAGAAAGGTGCAGGTCCCACATCGGTTGGCAAAGCTTTCGGTTTAAATGAAGCAACTATAAGAACAATAAAAAAAATGAAAATTCCATTCGACAATCAATAATATCTGGATCGAAACTCAGCTCCAAAACAACTTCTTATAGTCGAAATTCTATCTTAGAGAAAACGGAAAAACATATGGTGATTTGGATAGAAGATTTATTGAAAAAAAGAATACCTATTGATGGGAAAATTATAAAAGAGAAAGCACTTAGAATATATAACAGAATTCAAGAATTGGAGCCATCAACAAGTGTTCAGGTAACTAAGAAAATAGTATTTAATGCAAGTGAAGGATGGTTGACAGGTTTTTTAAAAAGACATGCATTTCACAATGTAAAAATAAAAGGAGAAGTAGCATCTGCAGACGAAAATGCTGCAAAAACCTTTCCAGATAAATTGGCAAAAATAATCGAACAGGACGGTTATACTCCAGATCAAGTATTTAATGCAGACGAGACGGGTTTGTTCTGGAAAAAAATGCCTGGAAGAACGTACATAGCAAAGTCTGAAAAATCAGCCAGCGGTTTCAAGGCAGCTAAAGATCGAGTTACGTTCATGTTTTGCAGTAACGCATCAGGTGATAAAATTTTAAAGCCTCTGTTAATCAACAAATCCCTTGCGCCACGAGCTTTAAGTGGTAAGAACATTAAGAAACTTCCAGTTCATTTAATGGCCAACAAAAAAGCACGGATGACGGCTAGCCTATTCGAGGATTGGTTTAACAACTGCTTTATTCCTGAAGTTCAGTAATATATGGAACAAAAAGGTTTGGAATTCAAAATACTTTTGCTCGTTGATAATGCGACCAGCCACTCAGTTCTGGATCATCCAAATATTCGATTGCTGTTTCTGCCGCCAAATACCACTTCACTGATTCAGCCGCTGGATCAAGGTATAATAGCAACATTTAAAATGTACTACATAAAGCAGGCATTTAAATATATTTTGGATTCAGTGGAAGAAAAAAATTTGACTGTTGTGGAAGCATGGAAAAAGTTTACGATATTGGATTGTATTACACATGCATCTTTTGCCATCAAACAGTTGCGCCAATCGACTTTGAATGCTTGTTGGAGAAAAATTTGGCCATCATGTGTCAAAAGTGGAAGTTGTGTAGTAGAAAAATCAGCAGTATGCTCAGAAATTATAACTCTATCAAACGCAATTGGTGAAGTGGACTTTAACGATATTGAAACAGTTGATATTAATGAATTGATGCGAGAAAGTCCCTTGACGATGACGATTTGATGGATGCTGTTGCAGCTGATGATAATAAAGAAGTTGATAATGACGAAGTTGAAGATGAAGATCATCTATTAACTGCTGATTTAATTCGTGAGGGTTTGAAATTTGCTACAGGTATGGAGCAACATTTTCTGACTCATGATCCTGACATGGAGCGCGCATTAAAATTTCAGCGTAATCTTCAGTTGTGTATAGCTGGATATCAAGAATTATACAAGCAACTTGAGAAACCAAAAAAACAGCAATTAATAACAGATTTTTTAATACAACAACCAACAACAGAAGCTGTTAATAACGAGCAAAATTCAAATGTGCTAGACTCGTCGGACATAATATCTTCTGATGAATATAATTTTGGACCAGTCGGCAATAAACGTTCACGATTCTTATCAAGCAGTGAGGAATAGCTGCAAAATTAAATTTAATTTCTAATTTTGATTTAAAATTTTATATGTATGTGATATATTGTTTTGCTTTCAAACTGGATTGACTTTAATTTTTGTTTTTTGTAATAAAAGTGATTTTTTTTATGTTTTATACGTAACATTGAGTTTATTATTATTTTTTTGCACGATTTTTCAGGAAAATATTTAGGGTTTTTTCAACTTACACGATTTTTTAGGTTGTCGAACATATCTTTAAATTTTCTATGTATTACATGTATTTTTTTACACGATTTTTTGTTTTGCACGGTTTTCTAGGAACGTATCTACCGTGTAAAAAAAGAGTTGGGTGTACATATATGTAAATGGCTTAATATTACAAATGAATTGACGAATGAACTGTCAAATTTAACAACAATAATGACAAAAAAGTTATAAAAGTGATAACGAATGAACAAACTGAAAATTTCGACATAGGGTAACGACCATGTTATCATATTCATCGTGACAGCTCTGTTCAATAACCAATTTTTCATATTTCGTTTAATAGTTTTTAAAATTTCAATTGAAATAAAATAATAATGTAAAAATAAAAATTTATACTTTTATCGAAACCAAGCTAGCCCCCTAAAAAGTAGAAAATAAAACTAGTGGTGGATGTTGAGCATCTAGAACTACTATAAGATAAAACACAAAAGTATATAATGAATCTTGCTGGAATATTGTTAACGGATATTTTTAATATTTTCTGCTTGAAAAAAATCACGAATATTAAAAGAACATCACAAAGCGTTTCCAAATTACCAATAACAATATTTATATAAATTTTATTTATACTGCAAAATTTAAAATTTTTTTTTTTTTTTTTTTTTGCGGAGATTGGTGGGAATCTTAATAGACACAATGAGCCCCGTAGCTTCCATTGTGTGCCAGATTTTTACTGACTAAACCACACCCCTCCCATTAATACTAGTCCAACGGACTAACCATTAATTTATTGCTATTTTGATTTTCTTAAAGAAAAACTTACGAAATTCTATCGTATTAAATCTAGTGGCTTAGTTCTTTTAAGCCTTCTGACATCATTTTGATTTTAAAGCAGTTGAGTGGCCTCAACGTTAACATGACCCTCCAGACGAGCTATATGCTTTGTTGCATTATCTTTTTATTTCATTATCTATGCAAGGAATTTTTAGATCTCTGTGCAAATCACTGTTGCGAACATACCAGGGGGCATTTACCATGTTGCGCAAGACTTTATTTTGGAATTTTTGTATACAAAGTACATGTGTTTGTTTGGCACATCCCCATATTTGTATGCCGTACAACCATATCGGTTTGATTATCTGATTATATAACAAAATCTTGTTATGTATAGGTAATTTAGAATTACGATCTAAATGCCAGTACATTTTTCTATATTTATTTTCAAGCTCAAATTTTTTCTTTTTGACGTGCTCTTTCCATCTAAGTTTGGCATCCAATGTCATTCCTAGGTATTTAGCATTGTTTTCTTGGGGTATATTGACCCCATTCAGATTTACCAATGGTTGATTTTCTAATTTTTTATTTGTAAAATTTGCATGTACTGATTTTAACTCATTGAGTTTAATTTTCCATTTCTTTGTTGCGAGGTATAGCTTGTCGCTTGCTCGTTGCAATTTATTTGTAGCCTCGTCAATATTAAATCCCAATGCCGCCAATGCAGTATCGTTAGCGAATGTAGCTACAGTTATATTTTCCATTTCTGGTAAATCATTGGTGTAGAGCAGTACAGTACAGTATGGGACCCAGAATACTACCTTGAGGCACACCCGTTTTAATATCTCTAATAGTAGAATACTCTTCGTCTTGTTTTATTCTGAATAGTCTGTTTTCTAGATATGATGAGAGTATATCTACGTATTGTTTAGGTAACATATTGTTTAGTTTATTTATTAAGCCTCGATGTCATACTTTATCAAAAGCTTGGGCTACATCTAGAAATATGGTAGAACATACTTTCTTTTCCTCTAAAGCTTTTTCTATTATGTCTGTTATTCTATGAATTTGATCGATTGTCGAGTGCTTAGATCTAAAGCCAAATTGATAATTTGGAATCAGATTACTATTGTCTATGATCGGTCACATTCGAATCAATAATAGTCTTTCAAATAATTTTGATACTATTGGTAGTAATGATATTGGTCTGTAGGATTTGACCTCATTTATGGGCTTACCTGGCTTTGGTATCATAATTATCTCTGCTATTTTCCACATATTCGGCATATACCTTATTCTTATAGCAGCGTTTATAATGCGTGTTAGCATTGTTATAGCTTTTTTCGGAAGTTCTTTTAGGACTTCCGATGTAATTAGATCAAAACCTGGAGCTTTTTTATCTCTGAGTTTTTTAATTTGTTCAACTATTTCTCTCTCTCTAAAAATGGTGATATGACATTTTCTTGCCAATTATTATTTTCTTCTTGCCAATTATTATTTTCTTCAAAATTTAAAATGACAGTGGCAAGCAAAAACTTGTTAATTAAATGTATATTTACCATCAAATGATTGTATAATGCGAGATGGGTTCGATTCCCGATGAAGCAAAAAAAAACAATACTTCATTGGTTTTTCGAGCTGGTCTAGTACCCTTTGTCATTGCGATATAATAAATGACAAAAAAATAATTGAGAGTATACATAATCTGGTAACAAATTAAATAAAATGAAACTACTCTATTTAAGAAGGCTTAGTTCCTGGCAATAGTAGTAGGTTTCCACATTTAATGAGTAGATAAGCCAGTAATTTGTTAAAATAAATACTCAAATTATTGTAGATATTGTATTGTAAAATTGCAGTACCGTACTTATTTAGGCACGAAAAGGTGATTTTACCTAAGTTATTGTCAAGATCATAAAAAAAAGAAAAAAAAACAACTGCATAACTTATTAAAGCTGGCCATAGACGACTCAACTTGATCGTACAACTAGTTTTACATTTTTTCAAATTGTATCGTGTGTGGGGCAGTTTTACAACTAATTTGATAGTTGGATAGTTTGTTGGAAGAAAATCAAAAAAAAATTTGATTTTTGTGGGCTGAATCTTTGATTGTTGGTTGGTAGTTGTACTGTGTGTAGGACAGTTGAACAATCAAAATGACTTTTCTTGAATTTTGATATTAAAAATATATGTTTTTTTCTGGAATTTTATTGAAAAACATTAATAGGTATATTCAGGTTTTTATTGTGTGATGACAAGTATTGATGACAAGTTGTACGACTAGTTGTACGACCAAGTTGGATCGTCTATTTGGCAGCTTAGTTCACTGAGTTATATTTATATTGTCATTATAAAGGACCTTGTTAACTTTTCGAATTAGTTTAAAGAGTAATTTCTATTAATATTTTCAAAGTTTGATTTCGTGTTTTATCAAAATAGATCTATTTGTTCTAAGTGACCCAAATTGAAAATCCCTGTCACCTACAGACCTACTATGGCAACCCAATAGAAAATTTTTAATGGAAAATAACAATATATTTCAATAAATTCAAAAACATTATCATTTTAGATATCAAAAATATCTTATATTAAAATAATTTTATAAAGTGTTAAAATTGTATATCTAAATACATAACACCATTACAAGTAAAGTTCAAAGCTGTTGTTGAAACGTAAGTGTAAAATTAAATGATTCGTATCTTTTGCGATAATAACACTGTAAACAGCAATTTAATTAGCTATTGTTAGTAACCTTCTTTTATACCACATATTTATCATTGTCTCATTTTTTTTCTTTCTTAAAAATCTAATTTTACAGAATAACAGAGATAACATGTATATATGTACATATATAAACGTGAATTTATTTGAGTTATTTGAGTTATTTTTTGTATTTTTTTTTTTTTGTAACTTGCATATTTTTCCAAATAATAATAATAATAAATAGCTCAAAGGTAGATATAACAACAACTCAAAGCGATAATATTATTATATATTATATTTGTTATCCTCTGAGGTATGATTTAATGCCATATACACTTAAATTAATAACAAAAATTTGACATAAAAACAACAAAAATATTAATTTTGCTGAAAATTACATAAAATGTAATTATTTAATATTTTTTTTTTTTTTGTTTTAAACACTCTTTTACAATTTCAAAACAACCCCACCCAACTTAATAAAATCATCTTTTTATGTTTACAGTGATGCTGATTTTGAAGTTTTAATGATAAGAGGAAAAAAAAAAACGGTTTCATTTTATTATTTCTCAAAATTTTGACATGACATGACAGTTTACAATTTGCAGTAGCTTGTATTTTGGTGAATTTGAAAATTGCTTGTAATAAAAGCATTTTTATTTTATTTTTATTTAGTTGGTTTAGTAATTTCGATTAAACATAATATTAAAATATATATTTTTTGATTATACTCGTAAAGTTTGTCAAAACTGTCAAAATAAACATTTGAGTTATAATCAAAAAATATGTTTTAAAAATTATCATAAATAATGTCAAAAAATTTAAACACTTGAAATGGTTAAAAAAAAAAAAAAAAACTATGGATAAGATAATATGCAAAAATTATTTTAAATAATTTAACTCTTGATAAACTCAGGTAGATGATAAGTTTAAAATGAACAGTAAATAACTAAATAAAATAACACTTAAAGTTTTGAAATCATCATCAATTAATCAAAATAATTTGTGTTGCAGCAATTTTTTCCTCAACAGTCAAAATAAACTTTTTAACCCTTTCACTACTGAAATTTAAAATATTTCTCAACTTTTATTTTAATTTTAATAACTGTTATTTTAATATGCAATAATTAAAGTATATAGGTATCTCTTGCCTTTAATTCTGAAGAGTATAGGGAACTAATTATAATAGCTGTGCTCGTTTCATTCGGTTCAAGATCTGAATTCAAAAGAACGATGTAGACCAGCGGTCGGCAAACTTTTTTGCTCATGGGTAAAATTCGTCTAAGATGAGATTTTTTTATGAAATTTTATATGAAAGTAATAAAAAAAATAGTTAAACCAAAAGTGAATTCATTTATTATCAAGCAAAAAAATTTTTATATAAATATAAATTGGATAAATTCAGTACACAATATTAAAAATAAATAAAAAAACAACAAAAATAACATTTTAATATTTTAACTGCTATCAGTAGGCGAAATCAATGGCTTCCATGATGCTGTACTGTTGAAGTTAATTTGGATAAGTTTGGTTCATATTTTGACATTTTAAGCCGAACACATTCATCAGAATGCTCAATAGTCAAACTGGTCCTGTTTTTATTCAAAATATATTTCATTTGTGAAAATGTTTGTTCACAATTATAGCTTGACCCAAACGCAGATAAAAGAGCAAATGCAACTTTTTTGATACATGTGAATTTTGTTGGAAGAGATGCCCAGCACGTAGATATCATATCAAGATGATTTTCTTCCGTTTTCTCTAAATCTCCACGTAAAGTTTTAAATTTATCAGTCCATAAAGTTGAACTACTTAAATCAATCAGCTCTAGGCTAAAATTGGTGATTTCAAGGAATTCAAAACATTGTAAATCTAACACAGTTTCATCAATTACATCCACCTTCGTTATAAATGCAAACATTGGACCGTGCTTTTTCAAAGTTTCAAATCTATTTTCAAATTCGTCTTTCATGCTATTAATATAAGACTCAAATTTTTTTTACATCGAAATCATCAACATTTCGTTTTTCTTCTTGAGTTTTTATATGTGGGAAATAGTTAAATTTACGCTTTTTTATATCCATTTCAAATAAAACTAATTTTGAGCAAAAACTCTTCCATTCTTCATATAATTTTAAAATTGTGTGGTGGTTACCCTGAAGTCGTTTGTTAAATTCATTAGAATGGTTCATTATATCAGTTTAGAACAGAAGCTTTAAGAACCATTTTTTATCATCAAGCAGGGTATAATTTTCTCCGATTTCAACTAGAAATATTTGTATTGCATCAAAGCAAGCTACAAATCTATTAAGCACTTTTCCTCTGCTTAACCATCGAACTTCAGAGTGCAACAGCAAAGTTCCATCCTCCGCTTCAATTTCCTCTAAAAAAGATTTAAAGCGTCTGTGTGCTAAAGCAGAACGTGCCGTAATTATGTTAACAATTTTAACAACCGTCTTCATAACATCATTAAGATCTTTCATAGACGCCTTTGCACATAAATTCTCCTCGTGTATAATACAATGAAAAGATAAGATAGATATGGCGTGTTCATAGTGGTCGCGCCTGCGCAGCAAAAAAGATTTTTTGTTCGTAGTTGCATATCATCAAAAATTCTGCGCAGATAAAAAGCAGGCGATTGTGTTCATAGTAATCGGTGTCGCGTCATCGTCGGGCAGATTGTTTAGTGCGCCTGCTTTAGAATGATTTTTAAAGTGCATGTTATTTAACATTTAATATTTAGGTAAAAAATAAAAATTAATTATTAAAATAAAATAAATGTGTTTAGAATAATTATATATAAATATAATAAAATCAATATATTGAAATAATATATAATAATTTTAATATATTTTAATATATAAGTAATATATATTAAAATATATTAAATATTTAAAAAAAAAAATATATTTAAAAAATATATTACAATTTTAATATATTTTAATATATAAGTAACATATATATTAAAAAATATTAAATATATAAAAGAAAATATATTTAAAAAAAATATATATAAAATATATTAAAATATATTAAATTTATATAAAAATATATAATAATATAATTATATAAATATATTTTAAATATATTTTATATTTAAATATAATTTATATAAATATATAATACTATATTAGCGAATTGTGCATGTGCTGCTTCTGTGAACAAGAATGACTGCTAAACAATTTTCTAAGTTTTTTTGTTCATTGTGACAGAGAAAAAAATCTGCAAGACACCGACACATATTTTACTGCAACTACGAACACGCCTATATTTTCATAAACATAATGCAATTTTTCAAACATCCGAAACCAAAAAGAAATCAATTAGCCAAAAGAGGTAAAACAAAGGAAACAAAATTTCTCTTCTTTAAATACATGTAAAAATTATTTATAAATACATACAAGAACATTTTAAGTTTTCAACAGCAACAACTTGTCTTTTTTATATTTAGATTTTTGTAATCAAAAAATATATTTATTGATTTGAAATCAATTTTACATTTTCGAAGCGGGTAACATGAAATGATGATTAGTCTACATCAGACCGCGGGTCATACTTTACCGGGTGCTGATGTAGACTAATAATCTGGATAAATTTTTTTGAGTTGGCAAACGTGTTAATATAATTATCAAAAATTTCCATTATAAAACTGCGCAAGCGTCACTCGTGCCAAATATCATTTCTAAATATTTGAGGCCTGTATAAAAAGCAGATCAATATCTGGGTTTTGAGTTGTTATTGTATTTGCATATTAAACGATTGACCTAGATCTTGAACCGGATGAAGAGAAGAATGAAGAGATTCGTTTCTCGAAAAAAATTCTGCATTTTTAAATTCAACATTTTTACAGGTCTGCCTGGAAAAGACAGAATTCTGCACTCTTTTCATTTCACAAACGAACCAAAAAAAATTCTAAATTTTCATATTTCTTCTACACTGATTTTCTATTTAATTTTGTTTTTATTAATAAAAATTTTTTTCATCAGATGAAGATGAAGAAGTATTCAAAAGCTGTAACTTGTCTACTTGAATGTTGACATTTGATATTTGCTTTTCTTTTTTTTATATTTGGTCTGTATGTTAACTCGCAAATTTGTATAAATTTATATAAATTTATCCAAATTCCTGTATATGTTTACTTTTTTTATTTGCACGCTCTTTACAAATTTTTGAGAATTTTATGTTCAGAATTTTATGTCCGAGGTTTCTTTTAAATAAATTTTTGAAAATGAAATTTCTGTTTGCAAAAATTTGTAAAAATTTACTGTAAATTTTTTGTTGTTGTTTTAAATGTCAATAGAATATTTTTCATATAAAAAGTAGTATACATAAAATAATTAAAAAGTTGTATACCTAACCTGAAAACTTATTTATATAACTTTTTTTACTGACAAAAAGACCAAAACCACGAAAAATTATTTAATTTAATTTTTTTCAACAAAAACATTCATTAATTTTACAAAAAAATTCAGAAAATTACTAAATTAATTAAAATTTAAAAAAATCTCATAATCAAAAAATCAATTATTTTTGACATGAAAAAATTTGGATTTATGCAAATTTTGCGTATGTCTACTTTTTTTTATTTGAAAAAGAGAACATTTTAACTATTCTCCCTGAATTTTATGATCACGTGATTTTTCCTCTTATTTGCAAATTTTTGCAAATAAAAATAAACAAGACCTATTATGTTGTCTGATTATACAGGTCAAAAATGCAGAGCCGTCGAAAATTTAAAGTCAAAATTTTTCAGAAATGAACACGAAAGGTTTGTTTAAGGTTAATATTTTTTCGAGAAACGAAGGCAAAAAATAAAAAAATTACAGAATGCGTTCAAAAATTTTTTAGAAACGAATTCACCACTAAAAAATTACTATGAAGACAAACAAATGAAACAAATAAAAGATTAAAGTATGCCACATATTATTGAACTGAATATATGCTATCCCATTCCAAATTAAATTGTAAAATATTACTCGTTTCACTTTATATCCCACGTAACAATTTTATTGCTATAAGACTCTTGCGCACTCTTATAGCACTATTATAAACACTCTTATAGCAGTATTAGTGTTAATTTAAGTGCTCCGCAATTGCTGCGAAAGTTTATAAATACCTTATAGTACTAAAATGGAGAATCCTATAAAGCACCGGAGCAAATGCTGTAATATTGTTATAGGATTAGTATACATGTATTAGTGTATATGTTTTTATTTTGAAATAATATTCATTTGAAATAATTTATGTTATGCGGGAGTGAGAAAGGTATTATTTTTTATTTTCAAATAATAATTTTATTGAGTTTATATTTATTTCCTGAGAAAGGGAGATAGATATTAGTTAATAATATAAAAAATGTCTTACTAATAAATAATATTTTTCGGTGAAAAATTATTGTATTGATATTTGTAATTATTGTGACCAAAATGTAAAATTTGGCTGGGAATGAAATTTCATTGACATTTATTATAAAAATAATTCGAAAAAATACAATGCCCTCCAAAAATAACCAATTTTTAAATAAATAAAAGAAAATATATTTTTAAATTGCATGTTTAAAATATTTAATAATGTATGTTAATTAATGCATAACATCAAATTTGATATTTAAATAATTATTCTTTTAAGTAAAAACGATATTTTTGCGAAAAGAATGCAAAATAAAACTTTTCAGTTTTTGTTTATTTAAAAAAAATTTACCTCGTTTGTAGAAAATAATGGCCGTCGCAAAATATTTATTTAAAAGCTACAGTAAGTTTATTCGTAACATTATAGGAATACAGTAAAATAATAACACCACTACTGCTATTGCAGCAATTCTATTCTTATAACAACACTTTAACTCTTAATATAGGATTACGCACTTTTAAATTTATAAAAACATTGCTGTATCACTTGCGGAAAATCCCATTATAACAACTCCCGCAATTGCTATAAGAACATTCTTATAGCAATATTAATCACATTATTCCCATAAAAACATCATAACACATTTAGTGCTTATCGGGAGTCATATAGAAGTCTTGTAGCACTAATTTTGTTTTTATAACAATAAAATGTTACGTGGGGTAATAAATAGTAATACCAACGCCTCTATATTTAAAAAGCTCCAAAAATAATTTTTGGTTCGGTAAAAAAGATTTTATTTGTATGGAAAAACGAAGATTTACGAAGATTTAGTAACATACTTAATATTCCGAAAGGTATAGTGGGTGGGATTGTAAATAAATGAATTTGTGAAATTTAATTATTTTAAATTTTGTAGTTTAAATTTTTTATGAATTATTTTGGTAAATTATTGTTTATAAATTTTTTAATATTGTGTAATAACCACATTGAACTAATTTTATTTTATGTAATTTGAAAATAAATAGATTTAAGGCTTTAAAATAGTATTAATTACTAATAAATGAATTAAAAAAAAAAAAAAAAAATTAGCTCATTCATTAACTCAATTCAAGATAAATTCTGCATACGTTTATTCTTTGAACAAAGTTATAAATTTCGGGGACTCAAGGTATATTACTTGCTTTCTGGTGGTATAAACAGTTCCCGGGCTAGGTGCAATATTGTGCTCCAATGACTGCGGTTAACAGCAAATTATCTTAAGATAAAAATTTGAAGTTTTATCATATTTTCGTTCTGCAACGCTTTCCCCAAGTTGTAGATTCAAAGAGTTTTTTAGCTGTAACATTTTCTGCTAAAGATGTCTTAATTTGAGTGATTTTTGATAGGTCAATATCGTTAAATAGCTGATATGTATGTATTGTAAAATCATTTAATATTTTTATTCATTTCGCCTCTTGCACATTTTTTTTTTTTTTACAACAGAACGATTATAAGTATTTCGTACTTTAAATTCCTTTTTCTTGCATTTTTTAGTATCTAAGCTATATTTTTTGTACTTTTAGAATTGTTAAAGATTGAATTAAAAACTTAAATAAATTTAATCTATAAAATCTAAATAATTATTCGACGTTATATTATATTCTCCCCCAAGTCCTTTCATCACACACAGGACCATAAATTTGATGAAGATTTTTTTGTTTGAAAATAAGAAGTGCATGAGCACTTGCTTTTGGTACTTTTAATATCTTGTAGGTAATAAAATGAAATAAAAATAAAATAATGCCTATGCTATACAGTTATGACTTTGTGTTTAACAATAAGAGCTTTAAACCGAATTGTTTCGACAAATCGAAGTAGCAGCTGTTATAGCAAGAATAATTTTTCTCCTTATTTCAAAATCATCATTTGTACGGTGTTATAATGTTGAGCACTGTTTAATTGTCGACAACATATACTTATATTTGTATATCGCTTATCGGAAGACTCTTTTTCCTCAATTTGTGTAAAGGCTTCAATTACTGCTCGTTGTGGTGTTCCAATGTATAACTGACTTAACATTTAACTTGAATGATGGATTGCAAGAACTATAACATATTTTAATAACTTGAACATTTTAATTTACTATAATGTTCACCATTATTTGAATATTTTTCAGAAACTCTAATAAAATTGTAGTTATAACGACTGCACTGTACATACGCAGTGCAAACCAAACAGATTATAGCTTTCTCGCAATGAATTTTATTTAACATTTTTATCTTCTTTAATAATTTCAAATTCCCAGTAATCATAACTGATATTAATTCAACCAACTAACCTTAGTGTTTTTTTAAAGTTTATGAAATCATAATTATAATTCTGATACAAATATCATTTAAAAGTAATTTTCATTTCCTAAAATTTTTAAAAATAATCACATCCAATTAAAAATAATAGTATGTAATGTCAATTGATAATAACTTTGAACAAAAAACAAAAACAACAATAATTTAAATTACCAATTTCTTTCCATTATTAAAAATAATTTCGACATTTTTTTTTTCATTAAAATGATCCGAAATTACTTAATTTCAAGGCAAGTCTTAGTAATCAAATTACAACTATATTTAAAAAAAAAAAATACAATAATACCGAAAATACCTTTCAGTTTGTTTTAGTATATATATGCTAAAGATAATAAGTAGTACAAGAACATTATTTAATACTTGTATTTATTATTGGTAAAGAATTAAGTACACTGAACCAAAAAGGTACGTAACTACAATAAAAAAATTCGTTGAGACAATTAAAAATTTATTAATATTTGTCCGATGAACTTGTTCATTAAGCCAATGAATAGCTATTTATTAATTTAATAACCTCGTCGTTAATACAATGAACAATTATTAAATGTGTTTATTAAAATAAATTTTTGTTTTAATAATCATGTTTGTTGAAATAATAAAACATTTCATTGATTTAATAAATTTGTTTATTAATTTAATAACATAGATTTTTGTTTCAATAAACATGTTTGTTGAAATAATAAAACATTTCATTGATTTAATAAATTTGTTTATTAATTTAATAACATAGATTTTTGTTTCAATAAACATGTTTGTTGAAATAATAAAACATTTCATTGATTTAATAAATTTGTTTATTAATTTAATAACATAGATTTTTGTTTCAATAAACATGTTTGTTGAAATAATAAAACATTTCATTGATTTAATAAATTTGTTTATTAATTTAATAACATAGATTATTGTTTCTATAAACATGTTTGTTGAAATAATAAAACATTTCATTGATTTAATAAATTTGTTTATTAATTTAATAACATAGATTATTGTTTCTATAAACATGTTTGTTGAAATAATAAAACATTTCATTGATTTAATAAATTTGTTTATTAATTTAATAACATAGATTTTTGTTTCAATAAACATGTTTGTTGAAATAATAAAACATTTCATTGATTTAATAAATTTGTTTATTAATTTAATAACATAGATTTTTGTTTCAATAAACATGTTTGTTGAAATAATAAAACATTTCATTGATTTAATAAATTTATTTATTAATTTAATAACATAGATTTTTGTTTCAATAAACATGTTTGTTGAAATAATAAAACATTTCATTGATTTAATAAATTTGTTTATTAATTTAATAACATAGATTTTTGTTTCAATAAACATGTTTGTTGAAATAATAAAACATTTCATTGATTTAATAAATTTGTTTATTAATTTAATAACATAGATTTTTGTTTCAATAAACATGTTTGTTGAAATAATAAAACATTTCATTGATTTAATAAATTTGTTTATTAATTTAATAACATAGATTATTGTTTCTATAAACATGTTTGTTGAAATAATAAAACATTTCATTGATTTAATAAATTTGTTTATTAATTTAATAACATAGATTTTTGTTTCAATAAACATGTTTGTTGAAATAATAAAACATTTCATTGATTTAATAAATTTGTTTATTAATTTAATAACATAGATTATTGTTTCTATAAACATGTTTGTTGAAATAATAAAACATTTCATTGATTTAATAAATTTGTTTATTAATTTAATAACATAGATTTTTGTTTCAATAAACATGTTTGTTGAAATAATAAAACATTTCATTGATTTAATAAATTTGTTTATTAATTTAATAACATAGATTTTTGTTTCTATAAACATGTTTGTTGAAATAATAAAACATTTCATTGATTTAATAAATTTGTTTATTAATTTAATAACATAGATTTTTGTTTCAATAAATATGTTTGTTGAAATAATAAAATATTTCATTGAAAATTTCATTTTGTCGGCATTTTGTCGGTTCCCACGTCTTCCACTTCTATAATTTATTTGATCGTTGTCCCCGCTTTCTGAGCTCTCCTCTTACTTCCCACTCTCCGCCACTTATCACTTCTTTAAATAAAAATACAATGTTTTTTACTTTTTGTGTATTTTTATTTTAATTATTTGGATTTTATTTTTTTAAACAATTTTTATTTTATAATAAATTTTTGTTGATAACTTATTTTCTTTTGTACCTCTTAGTCTTAGTTTTAAATTTTCATTACTTTTAAATATGAAATGATTAAATATGTTTTTTCATTTTTTAAATTATATTCTTAAGTAGTTTATAACATTTTATTTAATTATTATTTTCTTTACTTGTTATATTTATTTTGGATTTTTCGTTTATATATTCTCACAATAAATTTACTTCTTAATTATTGTAAATAATTTTTTTTATGTGGCGTTTAACACTATTTATTAAATAAAAAATGTCACTAACTATTCTCTTTTTTGCACATTTGTATTTAATTTTAATTTGTTATATTTTATTTTGGAATTTAATTTAAGTTTTGTGTATGATAGAACCATCTAATTATTGTAAGTTTTTTTGTATTAATTTTTATATAGTTCTTTGTAATTTTCCTTCCTTATGTATATTTAAGACTATATTGGAATTGACCGGAAAGAAAATAAAGAATTTAAAATTACGCTAATTTATAAGATCTTACAATTATAAATTCTTGTTTACACTTTTTACATAAATTACAAATAACACGCGTCGTGTCATTAAGTAAACAAAAAAATTGTTAGTTTTAATAAACTAGTTCATTGAAATAAAGAAAAAATTCCGAATTTTAAAGTATGAATTCGTTGACATAACGAAACATTTTATATTTGGTTGATATTATGCAAGTAACAAATATAAAAGTATACATACATATTAATGAAGGCATTGCTAATCAAAGAGAACATTATTGATTTTAACAAATGAATTTGTTAAAACAACGAACACTGTTATTAATCTAATTTTAATGAAAGTGTTCGCATTATTAATGAATTAGTTGTTCAATTATTGTATTAAAAACTGCATATTTGTGTCAATAAATCCTAATTCGTTGAATCAATAAACAGTTTATTAAAAAAAAAAATAAGAGATGTTATATTTTCGTAATATTAATGAATAATTAATTGAGCCAACAAAAAATATGTTAATAATCGCTGTTCATTGATGTTACGAACAATTTTTTTTTCAGTGTAGTTTTCGGCCTTCGATTTAGTTATCAGCTTACTATGCAGTTTCTCAAAAATATTAGAAAAACTCATAAAAATTAGACTGGAAAAGTTTATTTCAGTTAAAAAAATTCTTCCAAACGAGCAGTTTGGATTTAGGGTAAAGCATAGTACCATTCACCCTCTTCTACGTGCCAAAAATTACATTAAATCCAAGTTAGAAGAACGCAAATCTATTGGCCTAGTAGCGCTTGACATAAATTCCGCCTTTGACACTGTGTGGCACTCTGGCTTGCTTCATAAATTAGAAGTGTATAAATTTCCTATATATTTAATTAAAATCATACAAAACTTTCTTCATCAAAGAGTATTTCGTGTGATACTGAATAATACATGCTCCAATTTGTATGAAATTAAAGCAGGAGCTCCACAAGGCTCGGTACTTGGCCCAATTTTGTACAACACTTACACTGCAGATATCCCTAGGCTAGAGTTTACAAAAATATCAGTATTTGCTGATGACACTGCAATTTACTCTGCTGGCACTTATCCCAATCACATATTAACAAACCTACAAAATTCACTCAATAAGCTCTCTAGTTATTATGCAAAATGGAGAGTAAAAATTAATGCTTCCAAAACAGTATCAATTTATTTTACGAAAAGAAGGAAAGCCTCTCTTTTGCCTTCTATACCATTAAAACTGCAAAATGACGAAATTAACTGGGCCGATACTATTAAATGCCTAGGCATTACCTTAGATAAAAGGCTAACCTTTCAAAAGCAAACTTCTATAACTATTGATAAAATTAACAAATGTACTCGCATGTTGTATCCCCTTATTAACAGAAAATCAATCTTATCCACAGAAAACAAATTGATACTTATTAAGGTAATTTTTCAACCAATAATATTATATGCGGCACCAGTCTGGGGAGATTGTACAGCTAGTCATACCAAAAAATTGCTAATTGCGCAAAATAAACTTTTGAAACTTGTATTCAATCTTCCCAGGTGGTATTCAACCAAAAAGCTGCATGATAAAGCCAGCATGAATAAAATTTTAGAAAAAATAAGTTATTTAACTGTAAAGTTCCACTCGGAAATTTAAATTAAGTTAAAAAAATTAGCCTAGTTTAGTTCGTAGGTAGGTTTTACTGTTTTACTGTAAAAATTCAAAAAGGTTTTTCATCTCCAATTTTCCTTTAAATTTATACTAGTGAACTCGAAAATTTCTAAATAAAAATAAAAAATACAAATCAACTGTAGTAAAGATAATTATATATCTGTATCTAAGTAAATAGTTTTAAAAGAATTAATTGTACAATTTATGGAGCATAATAAATAAATAAATAAAATAAATAAATAAAATTTATTATTGGTAAAAAGTGTAGAGTAAAACAAACCCGTATGAAAATTTCGCACAAAGAAAATCACGCGCTAAAAGTGTTACAAGCCAAAGGAAAACAAGCCATACAGAAACAGAAACAAAAAATTAACTGTAATTGTTCAAATATATCGCATCATCAAATTTGTATGTCATTTCGGTGTAAAAATAGCGAGAGAAATTGCAGGCAGGACCCATAACAAATTTATGGGATATTTTTTTTTACTAAAATCTACTTCAAACACATTGAATTCTTAATGAAAACGAGCTTTGGAAACGTAACACCTTAAATAGTATAAAAAGTAACTTGTTTTTGGTAGGGACATCAGTGACTACAAAAGTTTTAGACTATAAACGAATTAAAATATATCGATCTACTACTTTGAGAGCAATGAGCTTTTATTGTGTTAAGTAATATATATTGAAATTAGTGTTAATTTCGTTATAAAGTATTAGGTATTATACTTTGATTTCATTATATAGATATATATATTCGATAATCAAGCGATTCAGAAAACAACTACAATTATACCAAAACAAATATTTCTTTTTACATTTTACTGTTTGGAAGAACTACTTCTGTGCAATTGCACATGAGATCCACTAGTATGCTATATAATAACGGTAGATGAAAAATATTTTTCAATATATTTTCAATCAATATTAAAAACATGAATTTGTATTTTTTTAAAAATTTCGATGTGGGTGGCTTAAAATTAATAATCTTAGCTTTTGAGGTATGTATTCATAACTAACTTATTCCACTGAATGTTCTAAGAATGTTTTACTGAATGTTCTAAAAATAAGCAACAAAATCAGATCAATTTCAAAAATATGAAAATCTCAAATTATGTAACTATTTTTTTGATAGGGTCGGGGTCGTCAAAATTTTCAAAAACTCGGAGTAAAAGAGACGGAATACAACTGGTTCAAAAGTTACTTATCGGAAAGAATGCAGTACACAGAATGTGATGGGTTGAAAAGTGAAGCTGTAAAAGTTGAATATGGTGTAATACAGGGAAGTTCACTCGGACATACGCTATTTTCTTGTTACATAAATGGCTTATTATGCACAAAACTGAATGGTAAGCCATTTATGTTCGCTGATGACCTGGCCATAATCTATGAAGAAAAAACAAACAAAGAATTGGAAGAATTAATCAACATGGACATGAGTGAAGTTCACCAATGGATGGAGCCACATAAGCTGACAATAAATACAGCTAAAACAAAATATATGTTATTTAAAAGAAAGACAGGTGATGCCTTAAATATTTACTATAACAAATGTAAGTTGGATCCCGTGAACAGTTACAAATATTTGGGAATATTATTAGATGAGAACTTAAAGTGGGAACAGCATATAAAAGAACTAATAAAAAAAGGAAGAAAAACTGCTGTACTCTTCAAACTAATAAATAAAAGGGTACCACTGAAAAATAAGAGGTCAATTTATTACAGGTTATTCCATAGCGCAATTATGTACGGAATTCAAATATGGGGAAACACTGTGAATAAAAATTTAAACACATCACAGAAACTGCAGAATAAAGCTATAAAGAACTTGTTTGGATATAAAAGGCAAACTTCGACACAGGAAATTCATAGAAAGCACAAAATATTACAATTGAATCATGTTATAAAATGCAAACAGGCCACACAAATACATCTCATACTTACTAAGAATATTAATACAAATATTAAGCCGATGTTGAATAATGAAGTTCATACATACGCAAATAGAAATGCAGCTCAAATAAGGGTAACATCTTCAACAAAAAGATTTAACAAACATGACACAATATACAATACAGCATACAAAACGTATAATGAATTACCAGTTGAGATCAAAGAAACTGCTCAAATATCTAAATTCAAAAGTAAAATTAGTGATTATTTTCATCAATTAAATAATAGTAATAATACTTAATATTATATAAAAAAAAATTATATTTTAAATTTATTAATTTAAAATTAATTTTAAAAACTAAAAACACTCTGTACGAGCATTGGAGCTCATTTGAGTAAATAAATAAAATAAAATAAAAAAAAAAATTTTAAATATTTCAAAATGCTCTAAAAACCTCATTTTTTGACCAATTATAAAAATGTTTTGCTTGTTTTACTGAATGTTCTAAAAATAAGCAACAAAATCAGATCAATTTCAAAAATATGAAAATTTCAAATTATTTAACTATTTTTTTATAGGGTCGGGGTCGTCAAAATTTTCAAAATTTCAAAAATTTCAAAATCTTCTAAAAACCTGATTTTTGGACCAATAATAAATTTTTTTTATATTTTTAGCTTGTTTCACTGAATGTTCTAAAAATAAGCAACAAAATCATATCAATTTCAAAAATTTGATCAAAAGATCGAGCAGAAAGTCCATCAAAAAGTCGGTCGAAAAGTCAATCAAAAGATCGATCAGAAAGTCTATCAAAAAGTCGATCAAAAAGTCTATCCTATAAGTCTATCAATAAGTCTATCGATAAGTCTATCATATGAGTCTATCAAAAAGTCTATCTGTAAGTCTATCTATATGATATCTATAAGTCTATCAAAAAGTCTATCAAAAACTCAATCAAAAAGTCTGTCTGTAAATCTGTCTATAAGTCTATCATATAGATAGACTTACAGATAGACTTTTTGATAGACTCATATGATAGACTTATAGACAGATAGACTTTTTGATTGAGTTTTTGATAGACTTTTTGATAGACTTATATGATAGACTTATAGACAGATTTACAGATAGACTTTTTGATTGAGTTTTTGATAGACTTTTTGATAGACTTATAGATAGATAGATTCACATCATTTGAATATAAAACAAAAATTTCATCATTTTATCAGTCTAGAATCATTTTCTTAAATTTGAGCCTTTGAACTTTATTAATATCTGATATTTCATTACCCCATCAGTAAGGTATGTATGTATTTCCAAAAATTGCAACATAATTTTCACTAGCTTTACCATCATAAACAAGATGGTTTATCTAAAACTGTACAGCTGCAAATTTCTTTTTGGGTTGCAATATTAGTAACACTTATGATGACATTTCGGCGAATTGTTGCAAAATATTAAATCTTTATCTTTAGAAACCCCAACAAAATCCTTTATGTCGTGAATTGCTCTTAATTTATAATAAGCTAGAAATTTCATCAATTTTCAACAATATAAAATCTGTAATATAATTTTAATAAACCAAAATAAATAACTTTCAGTTAAGCACGTGTAAAATTTGTTTTAAAATGTTTCTTATATTGATTTAAAAGATCAAATGATTAAATACAATAACAACTAATATAAAAAAAACGTCGATTGCAAAAAAAATATGTACGTACCCTAAATAGGTACATACTAATTTCAAATTTCTCAAAAAATCTGCTTATTTATGTGTATTTTCATATTATTATTCCAGATTAGAATACACATTTGTGTATTTTCATATTAGTATTCCAGTTGTTTTCACAAATGTTGCAGCAGAGATAAGCAGTTGCAGCCAAATTATCTATTTTGAGTTGTTTACGTTATTTATATTGTTTAAAACACACTTCAACAAAAAAAAACCACCAAGTAAATTACTAAGTTATGTACATGTAAACAACTGTGTAAAAAACCAGTTGTAATTTACTTTGCCAACACTAATTTAGACCTCAAATTGTTCTTGACCAAAAGTTTCTTCTCCAAAAATGTTAGCAGTCATTTAATTCTATCAATTGTTTTTAATTAATCTCTTCTATTATTTGTTAAATGGACACGGTCATTGAGTATTCCATTACTTACTTAAATTGTGATGCTGCACTCAATCAATTGACTACAAAAATATTTCTTCTTTACTTCATAACCTCTAATCGAATACATAGTTCAAAATTGCTTATTCAACTGCAGTGTAAACCATAAAGTCTTAACTAATATTCATCACCTGCAAAAAACCAAATATATATATATATATATATATAATTTCACACTTCTTTCTACCACCTATGTTGTAAATGACATACAATTTACATAAATTAACAATATCGAATTATGTTTTTACCTTTTTTTGTGTAAATTACAATACGAATATCAATAAAACCATAAAAACCTATGCATATACATTAAAAATAATATCTTCCGGATACAATTTGTTGATAAAATTTTTAACACTTCGAATAACATTAAAGGTAAATTTTATTTCCGCACCTAAATAAAAATAATTTTCTCTTTCTTTTTTTTTATTTACTTCCGAAGAATTTTCTAACTCTTAATCTAATCCTAAAAACTTATATTGACGATTAAATATATATATACGTAATATAACAGTCATTCTTTTAAGTTTTATTACATCCATTCATAGCAGCCAGAAATATTTACACACACTACATAAGCATTATTGCAATTATTGTCAACACAATGGAATTACCTGACTATTTAATTAATTGCATACCATAGCATAGATTCATAGAACAATACATATATATATAAACTTGAATTCACAAGTCACAATCCATAAAACAAGATAATATGCATTGTTGTGGAACAATTTACATGTACAATTTGTGAACAAAATACTGAAATTAGTTTTATTTGTAAAAAATGGAATTATAATGTGAAATCATTATATTTAATCTGTAAATTGATAAAAGTACAGTACAAATATTTGAACCATTTCACAACCGTTCTTAATTATCATTCTTTTAAATGATACATATTTAAAAGGAAATGTAGCGAAACTAAATATTTTTTTGAAAATATTTTAGTTTTCCATTAACAATTTCAATTTAAAGTTTCCATGTATACACATACAATCTCTAAATTTATCAAAGTACAGAGTACACCAAATACATTCACCAAAATATAAAATTTGTTCGGGGGTTGATGTCTTAGATAAATCATTAAAAAAAATATTATATATAGTACCAAGAATAAACTGAAATTCAAATAATGAAATATTGAGTACGATTTTTTATCAAACTTCATCGAATTTCGTGAAGCGAATTCCTAGTAATAACATTAAATAGATAAAAAATTTATTTAAATAATGAAAATAGGCATAATCGAGATATTCTTGTACAAATTAACTTCAATGACTGAAATTCGAATTCAACACTTGGTTTTTTATGTTTAAGGAAATTTCTTCTTCTTTCAATAGAAATTACAATCCAAATCGAACTTTGGCAACTTCTATATGCCTTCGCCATGGCAACAAATCTAGTTACAATTCTTTAGTTTCTGGACATTGATCAGTGAAGATGTATAAATTCTGGTCACATCAAGCCGTTGCAACCAGTCTATTTTCATGAACTTTCCCCATAAAGGACTTATCGCAGAATTTGGTTGTCAGGAATGCGTTCTGAATGGTCTATTCATGTAGAATGCATATCTGTGGTCATTATAATCTCACATTATTTCGATAGTTCTATAGTTCTTTGTGTATTTGCTACACAGTTCATGCTTGTACCTTATTCTTCAGCCAATATTTTCACAAATTGGACCCGTTACCTTACCTTAAACAATTTTCTTATTTCATTTGTTCAGCTTTTCATCTGTTGTAATTCAATACTAGATGGATAAGCAATTTTATGCAAGTTGAAATTGGCTCTGTGTCCACATCTTGATCTTAAAATTTATGTACATGAAAAATACAATTATTCACATTTAAAATTCAGAGGTTAATTTTTTTTATCTCCTCATTTTTATTGATGATGGTAAAGAACAAATATTTGAATCTATTCACCACCTAGTTATGATTATAGACAATTCTAGACATTCCCTTTCTGCTTTCGTTTTTTTTCATTTATAACCAGCCCAATGTTTTTACATGACTTCTTTCTTATTTTTGACTTTGCTTTCCAGTTTTTTTTTTATATAATTCCAAGTCTAGGGGATGAACATCCTTAAAGCTTTTACCACAGTTCCATCTAGATATTTTTGGCTCACATTACAAATGAACTAATGAATTACAGATAATCTGATGACTGATATTTTCTTTATTAATGCTTCAAAGACTATAGATTAAATAGCGCCATGGGAGCACCCCGCTTAAGGCTTTGTTTAAGGTTCTGCTTAATTTCATAGATTCTGAGTTCTTGAATTTTACTTGTTCAGCCATTCAATAATGTCTTAATTATTTTAACAATATATACCAATCAAACTGGGGTTATTCCTAACTTATTACAATTTAACTCTTTTTATTGACTCTTTTTATTTGACTCTTTTATATGTCTATTTGAAATTGACATTTGACGGATATCGAATCGATGTTCATAAAAAGCTGTTCTGTTGTTGATTTGTTCAAAACAAGTATATTTTTATATATATATATATTTTTACATTTTGTTTCTAGGTGTACTCGGAAGAAGTATATTGGTTGAAAATTAATTTTGTTTTCAAAGCCCAGAATAGCGTTAAGTTGATTTATTATATGTTGATTATGACTTTATTAATTTTTTAAGCTACATGATAAATAGAAGCACAATATAGTTGATATCAATCCAAATTATACGATAAGTACTCTTGTTTTTTATAGAAATATTTATGTAGATGACTCAACAAGTTTTATAAGACTCTGGCCAGCAAAATGATTGAAAAAAATTGTACCTATTAATTAATGTTTATATAAGTATAATCTTAAAAAGCTGATGCGCATGCTCTGGAACATCTGGTATATACATATATTGTAATATATTCAGACATAATAAAATAAAGAAGTTTTGTATTTTTTTAGCAGTATATAACAATCACCAATAATCATAAAAATGACATTAACGAGTCGAATCCGCTTTAGTCAGTTCAATTCCGCAATAATCAGAGAATCGAGATCAGCGAGTCGAATCCGTCTTAGTCAATTCGATTCCACAATAATCAGAGAATCGAGATCAGCGAGTCAAACCCGCCTTAGTCAATTCAACCCCACAATAATCAAAGTATCGAAATCAGCGAGTCAAATCCGCCTTAGTCTATTCAATTCCCCAAAATTTTCAATTTTCAAATCTTGAAAGTGTAAATTGTAATTTTCTTTGAATTACATTTTTTAAATTAAAATTGCTGCCACTATATTGTTGTTCAATTTTGCTTTGAGTTTTGGCTTAAGCCAAAGAGCCGATTATTTCTAAGAATCCTTTTAAAATGTTAGATTACAAAAGTAATAACAAACAACAACAAAAACAATAGAAGAGAATTTTTTTCCAGGCAGAACATCATACCCAAAACAGCAATCATCATCCATTTATGAACTTTAGGTAAATTATACATTTACGTATTTTCTAATGTGTATGTAGTTATGAGTTAGGTTGGTAAGAAGGTAGATAGGTTTATTTGGTTCTCACACCATGAGGTCTCTGAAGAGATGAAATACCTAAAAAATAAAATCTCATCTCATCAAAAACAAAAAACTGAGAATTAAAAAATTCTGTTCTGAAATCTTAAAATGCGCATAACAACAACATCTACAACACAACAAATCACATCGACAATGTTGCTGAGTTGTACTTTTTTTTTTTTTTTTATTATTGTATTGTGCTGTTTCTGTTGTTGTTGTACATATTGTGAAAATGTTTTAATGAATATCATGGATCGTTGTTGGTAGGTAAATGTTAGTAGTGACTTGTTATATGTACATAACGAATTCATTATATTTTTCTTTGCAATGACCAAAGACATAATTACAATAACAAAAACATAAAAACAAAAACAAAAAATATATATATAAAAATAAAAGCAAAAAAACATAGTTATGAATGATCTTCCTGTCGGCGTTTATGATTTTATTATTATTGTTGTTGTTATTTTTTTTTACAAGGAATTCTTTCGAACAAAAAAATTAACAAAAAAAAAACATAACAAAAAAAGAAAAACAAACAAACAAAAGATTTTGTTTAAAAAAGAAAAATTCCTTTAAAGGAACTTAACTTATTCCCACAGGATCATTGTATGTGTATGCAGTTGTTTATTTGTTTTATACATTAAAAATTATTAAATTATAGGATAATGTCAAATTAAAGCGGGGTCATGGGTTATTTTTAATAATCATAAAATTCAAATGTAGTTTTAATATTTTAATTAGATGTACACAGGTACCTGGTGTCTGTTGTTCACATTGCAGAGTTTTATGGAAAATAACATATCTATTATAACTATTTTGGATGCTTATCATAATAATTATTCCCATCGTGTTTCTATATTTCATAGATTATCAACATATTCTTTTCATTTAACTTGATTCTTTGCAGTTGATTTGAATACCAAATAAGGTATAAAGATAGAATATTTTTACTTAACATACTTGAATTCATTAACGAAATATAGGGTTGAATAGGTATGGCACATGTATGCAAGTAATAGGAATTAGATGAAAAATTCGTTTAGAAGTGGAATTGATAAATAAAAAAAAAAACTGAATATTAGCATAGTGATAGAGAGATTATAAAGGGACACTGTCGTATTGGCAAGCATCATGCAAGAAAACTTATAGTCCTAGAAAAATTATTTTTACAAAACCGGCAAAGATGATTTCATTGATAAATAATAGTCTTGATCATATTTACGATTCGGTATGGTTTTAAATCACTATTGTTTTTTAATAATTCGGTGATTTCTAAATGGGTGTACTATACGGTATGCCATTGCTTAAATTTTAATTAATAGACAAAACTTTCCCATGGTAGTTGGTTTCATTTTCGAATGATTTCCAAGATGCAAGTATAAGCTGTTGGTTGATAAAGCTTACTTATAACTTTTGGTAGTTGGTTTCATTTTCGAATGATTTCCAAGATGCAAGTATAAGCTGTTGGTTGATAAAGCTTACTCATAATTTTTGAGATTTATATTGGATAGTCAGATTTCATTGTGGATGATTGTGAAAGAGTAAGAAACTATCGTGAATTTTCTTTTCACCTGTCCTACTCTATACTTAAAAAACCGAAATTATTTTGAGCGAATTTCATTTCGTTATATTGCTGGGCAATATAACACTATGAATAACCATTGATTTGCTAAAAGCTTGAAATGGTTGTTAATGAGTAGAATACATGCTGAATAATTTTATTCTGTGGTATGATAATTGATTTCTTTAATCTAACTGATGTAACGGATTAATATTATGGGAGCTAAAAAATTTCATTTGAGCTCAAATCGAATAGGAATGCTAATACATGGTTTTTTTGCAAACTTAAACCTCGCGGCCTATCCTATTGAATTTTCCTACTCCTACCTTTACATGGTGTTCCGGTTATCTGTAAACAACCTACCAAAACGATTAGATGGCCAATCCCTGTAACATATATAACAATTGTACTAGCATTCATAAATGGATTAAATAAACGAGAGATAAGGCTGTAATTCTGATAAACGATAGACTGTCAGATTTCAGCTTAAAATGTATTTATCTCACAAAATACTAATTGATTGAGTTCGAATTTAAATAAAAGAATATATCAAATTAAATTCAAAGCCAAAAGAAACAACTCTCATGGGGTAGCCTAACAATTAACACATTTTAGAGTAAACAGCAAATAAAATTTATTGTGACATACGAATTGCATTAAATTTCAATTACAAAATTGAGATAAGGGAAACAGAAACAAAATGGCAAAAACAAATTCGTCTACCATTATTCCCCACCATTGGTAAAGAAGATTTTAGAGCATTTTTTTAATTGTTAATTTTGTAAAATTTTTATGATGCTAGCTATGCAAAAAAATACGAAAATTTTCAAATTTTCAATTTTTCCAAAATGGTTTTATTTTGTTATTATCTTTTAGAATATTCATTAAACAAAGGAAAACAGTTGAAAAAACATTGAAATTGGTCCAAAAATGAAGATTTTAGAGCATTTTTTTAATTGTTAATTTTGTAAAATTTTTATGATGCTAGCTATGCAAAAAAATACGAAAATTTTCAAATTTTCAATTTTTCCAAAATGGTTTTATTTTGTTATTATCTTTCAGAATATTCATTAAACAAAGGAAAACAGTTGAAAAAACATTGAAATTGGTCCAAAAATGAAGATTTTAGAGCATTTTTTTAATTGTTAATTTTGTAAAATTTTTATGATGCTAGCTAGGCAAAAAAATACGAAAATTTTCAAATTTTCAATTTTTCCAAAATGGTTTTATTTTGTTATTATCTTTCAGAATATTCATTAAACAAAGGAAAACAGTTGAAAAAACATTGAAATCGGTCCAAAAATGAAGATTTTAGAGCATTTTTTAATTGTTAATTTTGTAAAATTTTTATGATGCTAGCTATGCAAAAAAATACTAAAATTTTCAAATTTTCAGTTATTCCAAAATGGTTTTATTTTGTTCTTATCTTTTAGAATATTCATTAAACAAAGGAAAACAGTTGAAAAACATTGAAATCGGTCCAAAAATGAAGATTTTAGAGCATTTTTTTAATTGTTAATTTTGTAAAATTTTTATGATGCTAGCTATGCAAAAAAATACTAAAATTATCAAATTTTCAGTTTTTCCAAAATGGTTTTATTTTGTTATTATCTTTCAGAATATTCATTAAACAAAGGAAAACAGTTGAAAAAACATTGAAATCGGTCCAAAAATGAAGATTTTAGAGCATTTTTTTAATGGTTAATTTTGTAAAATTTTTATGATGCTAGCTATGCAAAAAAATACTAAAATTATCAAATTTTCAGTTTTTCCAAAATGGTTTTATTTTGTTATTATCTTTCAGAATATTCATTAAACAAAGGAAAACAGTTGAAAAAACATTGAAATCGGTCCAAAAATGAAGATTTTAGAGCATTTTTTTAATTGTTAATTTTGTAAAATTTTTATGATGCTAGCTATGCAAAAAAATACTAAAATTTTCAAATTTTCAGTTTTTCCAAAATGGTTTTATTTTGTTATTATCTTTCAGAATATTCATTAAACAAAGGAAAACAGTTGAAAAAACATTGAAATCGGTCCAAAAATGAAGATTTTAGAGCATTTTTTTAATTGTTAATTTTGTAAAATTTTTATGATGCTAGCTATGCAAAAAAATACTAAAATTTTCAAATTTTCAATTTTTCCAAAATGGTTTTATTTTGTTATTATCTTTTAGAATATTCATTAAACAAAGGAAAACAGTTGAAAAAACATTGAAATCGGTCCAAAAATGAAGATTTTAGAGCATTTTTTTAATGGTTAATTTTGTAAAATTTTTATGATGCTAGCTATGCAAAAAAATACTAAAATTATCAAATTTTCAGTTTTTCCAAAATGGTTTTATTTTGTTATTATCTTTCAGAATATTCATTAAACAAAGGAAAACAGTTGAAAAAACATTGAAATCGGTCCAAAAATGAAGATTTTAGAGCATTTTTTTAATTGTTAATTTTGTAAAATTTTTATGATGCTAGCTATGCAAAAAAATACTAAAATTTTCAAATTTTCAATTTTTCCAAAATGGTTTTATTTTGTTATTATCTTTCAGAATATTCATTAAACAAAGGAAAACAGTTGAAAAAACATTGAAATCGGTCCAAAAATGAAGATTTTAGAGCATTTTTTAATTGTTAATTTTGTAAAATTTTTATGATGCTAGCTATGCAAAAAAATACTAAAATTTTCAAATTTTCAGTTATTCCAAAATGGTTTTATTTTGTTCTTATCTTTTAGAATATTCATTAAACAAAGGAAAACAGTTGAAAAACATTGAAATCGGTCCAAAAATGAAGATTTTAGAGCATTTTTTTAATTGTTAATTTTGTAAAATTTTTATGATGCTAGCTATGCAAAAAAATACTAAAATTATCAAATTTTCAGTTTTTCCAAAATGGTTTTATTTTGTTATTATCTTTCAGAATATTCATTAAACAAAGGAAAACAGTTGAAAAAACATTGAAATCGGTCCAAAAATGAAGATTTTAGAGCATTTTTTTAATTGTTAATTTTGTAAAATTTTTATGATGCTAGCTATGCAAAAAAATACTAAAATTATCAAATTTTCAGTTTTTCCAAAATGGTTTTATTTTGTTATTATCTTTCAGAATATTCATTAAACAAAGGAAAACAGTTGAAAAAACATTGAAATCGGTCCAAAAATGAAGATTTTAGAGCATTTTTTTAATTGTTAATTTTGTAAAATTTTTATGATGCTAGCTATGCAAAAAAATACTAAAATTTTCAAATTTTCAGTTTTTCCAAAATGGTTTTATTTTATTATTATCTTTCAGAATATTCATTAAACAAAGGAAAACAGTTGAAAAAACATTGAAATCGGTCCAAAAATGAAGATTTTAGAGCATTTTTTTAATTGTTAATTTTGTAAAATTTTTATGATGCTAGCTATGCAAAAAAATACTAAAATTTTCAAATTTTCAATTTTTCCAAAATGGTTTTATTTTGTTATTATCTTTTAGAATATTCATTAAACAAAGGAAAACAGTTGAAAAAACATTGAAATCGGTCCAAAAATGAAGATTTTAGAGCATTTTTTTAATGGTTAATTTTGTAAAATTTTTATGATGCTAGCTATGCAAAAAAATACTAAAATTATCAAATTTTCAGTTTTTCCAAAATGGTTTTATTTTGTTATTATCTTTCAGAATATTCATTAAACAAAGGAAAACAGTTGAAAAAACATTGAAATCGGTCCAAAAATGAAGATTTTAGAGCATTTTTTTAATTGTTAATTTTGTAAAATTTTTATGATGCTAGCTATGCAAAAAAATACTAAAATTTTCAAATTTTCAATTTTTCCAAAATGGTTTTATTTTGTTATTATCTTTCAGAATATTCATTAAACAAAGGAAAACAGTTGAAAAAACATTGAAATCGGTCCAAAAATGAAGATTTTAGAGCATTTTTTTAATTGTTAATTTTGTAAAATTTTTATGATGCTAGCTATGCAAAAAAATACTAAAATTATCAAATTTTCAGTTTTTACAAAATGGTTTTATTTTGTTATTATCTTTTAGAATATTCATTAAACAAAGGAAAACAGTTGAAAAAACATTGAAATCGGTCCAAAAATGAAGATTTTAGAGCATTTTTTTAATGGTTAATTTTGTAAAATTTTTATGATGCTAGCTATGCAAAAAAATACTAAAATTATCAAATTTTCAGTTTTTCCAAAATGGTTTTATTTTGTTATTATCTTTCAGAATATTCATTAAACAAAGGAAAACAGTTGAAAAAACATTGAAATCGGTCCAAAAATGAAGATTTTAGAGCATTTTTTTAATTGTTAATTTTGTAAAATTTTTATGATGCTAGCTATGCAAAAAAATACTAAAATTTTCAAATTTTCAATTTTTCCAAAATGGTTTTATTTTGTTATTATCTTTTAGAATATTCATTAAACAAAGGAAAACAGTTGAAAAAACATTGAAATCGGTCCAAAAATGAAGATTTTAGAGCATTTTTTTAATGGTTAATTTTGTAAAATTTTTATGATGCTAGCTATGCAAAAAAATACTAAAATTATCAAATTTTCAGTTTTTCCAAAATGGTTTTATTTTGTTATTATCTTTCAGAATATTCATTAAACAAAGGAAAACAGTTGAAAAAACATTGAAATCGGTCCAAAAATGAAGATTTTAGAGCATTTTTTTAATTGTTAATTTTGTAAAATTTTTATGATGCTAGCTATGCAAAAAAATACTAAAATTTTCAAATTTTCAATTTTTCCAAAATGGTTTTATTTTGTTATTATCTTTCAGAATATTCATTAAACAAAGGAAAACAGTTGAAAAAACATTGAAATCGGTCCAAAAATGAAGATTTTAGAGCATTTTTTTAATTGTTAATTTTGTAAAATTTTTATGATGCTAGCTATGCAAAAAAATACTAAAATTATCAAATTTTCAGTTTTTCCAAAATGGTTTTATTTTGTTATTATCTTTCAGAATATTCATTAAACAAAGGAAAACAGTTGAAAAAACATTGAAATCGGTCCAAAAATGAAGATTTTAGAGCATTTTTTTAATTGTTAATTTTGTAAAATTTTTATGATGCTAGCTATGCAAAAAAATACTAAAATTTTCAAATTTTCAGTTTTTCCAAAATGGTTTTATTTTGTTATTATCTTTTAGAATATTCATTAAACAAAGGAAAACAGTTGAAAAAACATTGAAATCGGTCCAAAAATGAAGATTTTAGAGCATTTTTTTAATTGTTAATTTTGTAAAATTTTTATGATGCTAGCTATGCAAAAAAATACTAAAATTATCAAATTTTCAGTTTTTCCAAAATGGTTTTATTTTGTTATTATCTTTCAGAATATTCATTAAACAAAGGAAAACAGTTGAAAAAACATTGAAATCGGTCCAAAAATGAAGATTTTAGAGCATTTTTTTAATTGTTAATTTTGTAAAATTTTTATGATGCTAGCTATGCAAAAAAATACTAAAATTATCAAATTTTCAGTTTTTCCAAAATGGTTTTATTTTGTTATTATCTTTCAGAATATTCATTAAACAAAGGAAAACAGTTGAAAAAACATTGAAATCGGTCCAAAAATGAAGATTTTAGAGCATTTTTTTAATTGTTAATTTTGTAAAATTTTTATGATGCTAGCTATGCAAAAAAATACTAAAATTTTCAAATTTTCAATTTTTCCAAAATGGTTTTATTTTGTTATTATCTTTCAGAATATTCATTAAACAAAGGAAAACAGTTGAAAAAACATTGAAATCGGTCCAAAAATGAAGATTTTAGAGCATTTTTTTAATTGTTAATTTTGTAAAATTTTTATGATGCTAGCTATGCAAAAAAATACTAAAATTATCAAATTTTCAGTTTTTCCAAAATGGTTTTATTTTGTTATTATCTTTCAGAATATTCATTAAACAAAGGAAAACAGTTGAAAAAACATTGAATTCGGTCCAAAAATGAAGATTTTAGAGCATTTTTTTAATTGTTAATTTTGTAAAATTTTTATGATGCTAGCTATGCAAAAAAATACTAAAATTTTCAAATTTTCAGTTTTTCCAAAATGGTTTTATTTTGTTATTATCTTTTAGAATATTCGTTAAACAAAGGAAAACAGTTGAAAAAACATTGAAATCGGTCCAAAAATGAAGATTTTAGAGCATTTTTTTAATTGTTAATTTTGTAAAATTTTTATGATGCTAGCTATGCAAAAAAATACTAAAATTATCAAATTTTCAGTTTTTCCAAAATGGTTTTATTTTGTTATTATCTTTCAGAATATTCATTAAACAAAGGAAAACAGTTGAAAAAACATTGAAATCGGTCCAAAAATGAAGATTTTAGAGCATTTTTTTAATTGTTAATTTTATAAAATTTTTATGATGCTAGCTATGCAAAAAAATACTAAAATTTTCAAATTTTCAATTTTTCCAAAATGGTTTTATTTTGTTATTATCTTTTAGAATATTCATTAAACAAAGGAAAACAGTTGAAAAAACATTGAAATCGGTACAAAAATGAAGATTTTAGAGCATTTTTTTAATTGTTAATTTTGTAAAATTTTTATGATGCTAGCTATGCAAAAAAATACTAAAATTATCAAATTTTCAGTTTTTCCAAAATGGTTTTATTTTGTTATTATCTTTCAGAATATTCATTAAACAAAGGAAAACAGTTGAAAAAACATTGAAATCGGTCCAAAAATGAAGATTTTAGAGCATTTTTTTAATTGTTAATTTTGTAAAATTTTTATGATGCTAGCTATGCAAAAAAATACTAAAATTATCAAATTTTCAGTTTTTCCAAAATGGTTTTATTTTGTTATTATCTTTCAGAATATTCATTAAACAAAGGAAAACAGTTGAAAAAACATTGAAATCGGTCCAAAAATGAAGATTTTAGAGCATTTTTTTAATTGTTAATTTTGTAAAATTTTTATGATGCTAGCTATGCAAAAAAATACGAAAATTTTCAAATTTTCAGTTTTTCCAAAATGGTTTTATTTTGTTATTATCTTTCAGAATATTCATTAAACAAAGGAAAACAGTTGAAAAAACATTGAAATCGGTCCAAAAATGAAGATTTTAGAGCATTTTTTTAATCGTTAATTTTGTAAAATTTTTATGATGCTAGCTATGCAAAAAAATACTAAAATTTTCAAATTTTCAATTTTTCCAAAATGGTTTTATTTTGTTATTATCTTTCAGAATATTCATTAAACAAAGGAAAACAGTTGAAAAAACATTGAAATCGGTCCAAAAATGAAGATTTTAGAGCATTTTTTTAATTGTTAATTTTGTAAAATTTTTATGATGCTAGCTATGCAAAAAAATACTAAAATTTTCAAATTTTCAGTTTTTCCAAAATGGTTTAATTTTGTTATTATCTTTTAGAATATTCATTAAACAAAGGAAAACAGTTGAAAAAACATTGAAATCGGTCCAAAAATGAAGATTTTAGAGCATTTTTTTAATTGTTAATTTTGTAAAATTTTTATGATGCTAGCTATGCAAAAAAATACTAAAATTTTCAAATTTTCAGTTTTTCCAAAATGGTTTAATTTTGTTATTATCTTTTAGAATATTCATTAAACAAAGGAAAACAGTTGAAAAAACATTGAAATCGGTCCAAAAATGAAGATTTTAGAGCATTTTTTTAATGGTTAATTTTGTAAAATTTTTATGATGCTAGCTATGCAAAAAAATACTAAAATTTTCAAATTTTCAATTTTTCCAAAATGGTTTTATTTTGTTATTATCTTTTAGAATATTCATTAAACAAAGGAAAACAGTTGAAAAAACATTGAAATCGGTCCAAAAATGAAGATTTTAGAGCATTTTTTTAATGGTTAATTTTGTAAAATTTTTATGATGCTAGCTATGCAAAAAAATACTAAAATTATCAAATTTTCAGTTTTTCCAAAATGGTTTTATTTTGTTATTATCTTTCAGAATATTCATTAAACAAAGGAAAACAGTTGAAAAAACATTGAAATCGGTCCAAAAATGAAGATTTTAGAGCATTTTTTTAATGGTTAATTTTGTAAAATTTTTATGATGCTAGCTATGCAAAAAAATACTAAAATTATCAAATTTTCAGTTTTTCCAAAATGGTTTTATTTTGTTATTATCTTTTAGAATATTCATTAAACAAAGGAAAACAGTTGAAAAAACATTGAAATCGGTCCAAAAATGAAGATTTTAGAGCATTTTTTTAATGGTTAATTTTGTAAAATTTTTATGATGCTAGCTATGCAAAAAAATACTAAAATTATCAAATTTTCAGTTTTTCCAAAATGGTTTTATTTTGTTATTATCTTTCAGAATATTCATTAAACAAAGGAAAACAGTTGAAAAAACATTGAAATCGGTCCAAAAATGAAGTTTTTAGAGCATTTTTTTAATCGTTAATTTTGTAAAATTTTTATGATGCTAGCTATGCAAAAAAATACGAAAATTTTCAAATTTTCAATTTTTCCAAAATGGTTTTATTTTGTTATTATCTTTCAGAATATTCATTAAACAAAGGAAAACAGTTGAAAAAACATTGAAATCTGTCCAAAAATGAAGAATTTAGAGCATTTTTTTAATTGTTAATTTTGTAAAATTTTTATGATGCTAGCTATGCAAAAAAATACTAAAATTTTCAAATTTTCAGTTTTTCCAAAATGGTTTTATTTTGTTATTATCTTTTAGAATATTCATTAAACAAAGGAAAACAGTTGAAAAAACATTGAAATCGGTCCAAAAATGAAGATTTTAGAGCATTTTTTTAATTGTTAATTTTGTAAAATTTTTATGATGCTAGCTATGCAAAAAAATACTAAAATTTTCAAATTTTCAATTTTTCCAAAATGGTTTTATTTTGTTATTATCTTTCAGAATATTCATTAAACAAAGGAAAACAGTTGAAAAAACATTGAAATCGGTCCAAAAATGAAGATTTTAGAGCATTTTTTTAATCGTTAATTTTGTAAAATTTTTATGATGCTAGCTATGCAAAAAAATACTAAAATTATCAAATTTTCAGTTTTTCCAAAATGGTTTTATTTTGTTATTATCTTTCAGAATATTCATTAAACAAAGGAAAACAGTTGAAAAAACATTGAAATCGGTCCAAAAATGAAGATTTTAGAGCATTTTTTTAATTGTTAATTTTGTAAAATTTTTATGATGCTAGCTATGCAAAAAAATACTAAAATTTTCAAATTTTCAGTTTTTCCAAAATGGTTTAATTTTGTTATTATCTTTTAGAATATTCATTAAACAAAGGAAAACAGTTGAAAAAACATTGAAATCGGTCCAAAAATGAAGATTTTAGAGCATTTTTTTAATTGTTAATTTTGTAAAATTTTTATGATGCTAGCTATGCAAAAAAATACTAAAATTTTCAAATTTTCAGTTTTTCCAAAATGGTTTAATTTTGTTATTATCTTTTAGAATATTCATTAAACAAAGGAAAACAGTTGAAAAAACATTGAAATCGGTCCAAAAATGAAGATTTTAGAGCATTTTTTTAATGGTTAATTTTGTAAAATTTTTATGATGCTAGCTATGCAAAAAAATACTAAAATTTTCAAATTTTCAATTTTTCCAAAATGGTTTTATTTTGTTATTATCTTTTAGAATATTCATTAAACAAAGGAAAACAGTTGAAAAAACATTGAAATCGGTCCAAAAATGAAGATTTTAGAGCATTTTTTTAATGGTTAATTTTGTAAAATTTTTATGATGCTAGCTATGCAAAAAAATACTAAAATTATCAAATTTTCAGTTTTTCCAAAATGGTTTTATTTTGTTATTATCTTTTAGAATATTCATTAAACAAAGGAAAACAGTTGAAAAAACATTGAAATCGGTCCAAAAATGAAGATTTTAGAGCATTTTTTTAATCGTTAATTTTGTAAAATTTTTATGATGCTAGCTATGCAAAAAAATACGAAAATTTTCAAATTTTCAATTTTTCCAAAATGGTTTTATTTTGTTATTATCTTTCAGAATATTCATTAAACAAAGGAAAACAGTTGAAAAAACATTGAAATCTGTCCAAAAATGAAGAATTTAGAGCATTTTTTTAATTGTTAATTTTGTAAAATTTTTATGATGCTAGCTATGCAAAAAAATCCTAAAATTATCAAATTTTCAGTTTTTCCAAAATGGTTTTATTTTGTTATTATCTTTCAGAATATTCATTAAACAAAGGAAAACAGTTGAAAAAACATTGAAATCGGTCCAAAAATGAAGATTTTAGAGCATTTTTTTAATCGTTAATTTTGTAAAATTTTTATGATGCTAGCTATGCAAAAAAATACGAAAATTTTCAAATTTTCAATTTTTCCAAAATGGTTTTATTTTGTTATTATCTTTTAGAATATTCATTAAACAAAGGAAAACAGTTGAAAAAACATTGAAATCGGTCCAAAAATGAAGATTTTAGAGCATTTTTTTAATGGTTAATTTTGTAAAATTTTTATGATGCTAGCTATGCAAAAAAATACTAAAATTATCAAATTTTCAGTTTTTCCAAAATGGTTTTATTTTGTTATTATCTTTTAGAATATTCATTAAACAAAGGAAAACAGTTGAAAAAACATTGAAATCGGTCCAAAAATGAAGATTTTAGAGCATTTTTTTAATCGTTAATTTTGTAAAATTTTTATGATGCTAGCTATGCAAAAAAATACGAAAATTTTCAAATTTTCAATTTTTCCAAAATGGTTTTATTTTGTTATTATCTTTCAGAATATTCATTAAACAAAGGAAAACAGTTGAAAAAACATTGAAATCTGTCCAAAAATGAAGATTTTAGAGCATTTTTTTAATGGTTAATTTTGTAAAATTTTTATGATGCTAGCTATGCAAAAAAATACTAAAATTTTCAAATTTTCAGTTTTTCCAAAATGGTTTAATTTTGTTATTATCTTTTAGAATATTCATTAAACAAAGGAAAACAGTTGAAAAAACATTGAAATCGGTCCAAAAATGAAGATTTTAGAGCATTTTTTTAATTGTTAATTTTGTAAAATTTTTATGATGCTAGCTATGCAAAAAAATACTAAAATTTTCAAATTTTCAGTTTTTCCAAAATGGTTTAATTTTGTTATTATCTTTTAGAATATTCATTAAACAAAGGAAAACAGTTGAAAAAACATTGAAATCGGTCCAAAAATGAAGATTTTAGAGCATTTTTTTAATGGTTAATTTTGTAAAATTTTTATGATGCTAGCTATGCAAAAAAATACTAAAATTTTCAAATTTTCAATTTTTCCAAAATGGTTTTATTTTGTTATTATCTTTTAGAATATTCATTAAACAAAGGAAAACAGTTGAAAAAACATTGAAATCGGTCCAAAAATGAAGATTTTAGAGCATTTTTTTAATGGTTAATTTTGTAAAATTTTTATGATGCTAGCTATGCAAAAAAATACTAAAATTATCAAATTTTCAGTTTTTCCAAAATGGTTTTATTTTGTTATTATCTTTCAGAATATTCATTAAACAAAGGAAAACAGTTGAAAAAACATTGAAATCGGTCCAAAAATGAAGATTTTAGAGCATTTTTTTAATGGTTAATTTTGTAAAATTTTTATGATGCTAGCTATGCAAAAAAATACTAAAATTATCAAATTTTCAGTTTTTCCAAAATGGTTTTATTTTGTTATTATCTTTTAGAATATTCATTAAACAAAGGAAAACAGTTGAAAAAACATTGAAATCGGTCCAAAAATGAAGATTTTAGAGCATTTTTTTAATGGTTAATTTTGTAAAATTTTTATGATGCTAGCTATGCAAAAAAATACTAAAATTATCAAATTTTCAGTTTTTCCAAAATGGTTTTATTTTGTTATTATCTTTCAGAATATTCATTAAACAAAGGAAAACAGTTGAAAAAACATTGAAATCGGTCCAAAAATGAAGTTTTTAGAGCATTTTTTTAATCGTTAATTTTGTAAAATTTTTATGATGCTAGCTATGCAAAAAAATACGAAAATTTTCAAATTTTCAATTTTTCCAAAATGGTTTTATTTTGTTATTATCTTTCAGAATATTCATTAAACAAAGGAAAACAGTTGAAAAAACATTGAAATCTGTCCAAAAATGAAGAATTTAGAGCATTTTTTTAATTGTTAATTTTGTAAAATTTTTATGATGCTAGCTATGCAAAAAAATACTAAAATTATCAAATTTTCAGTTTTTCCAAAATGGTTTTATTTTGTTATTATCTTTCAGAATATTCATTAAACAAAGGAAAACAGTTGAAAAAACATTGAAATCGGTCCAAAAATGAAGATTTTAGAGCATTTTTTTAATTGTTAATTTTATAAAATTTTTATGATGCTAGCTATGCAAAAAAATACTAAAATTTTCAAATTTTCAATTTTTCCAAAATGGTTTTATTTTGTTATTATCTTTTAGAATATTCATTAAACAAAGGAAAACAGTTGAAAAAACATTGAAATCGGTACAAAAATGAAGATTTTAGAGCATTTTTTTAATTGTTAATTTTGTAAAATTTTTATGATGCTAGCTATGCAAAAAAATACTAAAATTATCAAATTTTCAGTTTTTCCAAAATGGTTTTATTTTGTTATTATCTTTCAGAATATTCATTAAACAAAGGAAAACAGTTGAAAAAACATTGAAATCGGTCCAAAAATGAAGATTTTAGAGCATTTTTTTAATTGTTAATTTTGTAAAATTTTTATGATGCTAGCTATGCAAAAAAATACTAAAATTATCAAATTTTCAGTTTTTCCAAAATGGTTTTATTTTGTTATTATCTTTCAGAATATTCATTAAACAAAGGAAAACAGTTGAAAAAACATTGAAATCGGTCCAAAAATGAAGATTTTAGAGCATTTTTTTAATTGTTAATTTTGTAAAATTTTTATGATGCTAGCTATGCAAAAAAATACGAAAATTTTCAAATTTTCAGTTTTTCCAAAATGGTTTTATTTTGTTATTATCTTTCAGAATATTCATTAAACAAAGGAAAACAGTTGAAAAAACATTGAAATCGGTCCAAAAATGAAGATTTTAGAGCATTTTTTTAATCGTTAATTTTGTAAAATTTTTATGATGCTAGCTATGCAAAAAAATACTAAAATTTTCAAATTTTCAATTTTTCCAAAATGGTTTTATTTTGTTATTATCTTTCAGAATATTCATTAAACAAAGGAAAACAGTTGAAAAAACATTGAAATCGGTCCAAAAATGAAGATTTTAGAGCATTTTTTTAATTGTTAATTTTGTAAAATTTTTATGATGCTAGCTATGCAAAAAAATACTAAAATTTTCAAATTTTCAGTTTTTCCAAAATGGTTTAATTTTGTTATTATCTTTTAGAATATTCATTAAACAAAGGAAAACAGTTGAAAAAACATTGAAATCGGTCCAAAAATGAAGATTTTAGAGCATTTTTTTAATTGTTAATTTTGTAAAATTTTTATGATGCTAGCTATGCAAAAAAATACTAAAATTTTCAAATTTTCAGTTTTTCCAAAATGGTTTAATTTTGTTATTATCTTTTAGAATATTCATTAAACAAAGGAAAACAGTTGAAAAAACATTGAAATCGGTCCAAAAATGAAGATTTTAGAGCATTTTTTTAATGGTTAATTTTGTAAAATTTTTATGATGCTAGCTATGCAAAAAAATACTAAAATTTTCAAATTTTCAATTTTTCCAAAATGGTTTTATTTTGTTATTATCTTTTAGAATATTCATTAAACAAAGGAAAACAGTTGAAAAAACATTGAAATCGGTCCAAAAATGAAGATTTTAGAGCATTTTTTTAATGGTTAATTTTGTAAAATTTTTATGATGCTAGCTATGCAAAAAAATACTAAAATTATCAAATTTTCAGTTTTTCCAAAATGGTTTTATTTTGTTATTATCTTTCAGAATATTCATTAAACAAAGGAAAACAGTTGAAAAAACATTGAAATCGGTCCAAAAATGAAGATTTTAGAGCATTTTTTTAATGGTTAATTTTGTAAAATTTTTATGATGCTAGCTATGCAAAACAATACTAAAATTATCAAATTTTCAGTTTTTCCAAAATGGTTTTATTTTGTTATTATCTTTTAGAATATTCATTAAACAAAGGAAAACAGTTGAAAAAACATTGAAATCGGTCCAAAAATGAAGATTTTAGAGCATTTTTTTAATGGTTAATTTTGTAAAATTTTTATGATGCTAGCTATGCAAAAAAATACTAAAATTATCAAATTTTCAGTTTTTCCAAAATGGTTTTATTTTGTTATTATCTTTCAGAATATTCATTAAACAAAGGAAAACAGTTGAAAAAACATTGAAATCGGTCCAAAAATGAAGTTTTTAGAGCATTTTTTTAATCGTTAATTTTGTAAAATTTTTATGATGCTAGCTATGCAAAAAAATACGAAAATTTTCAAATTTTCAATTTTTCCAAAATGGTTTTATTTTGTTATTATCTTTCAGAATATTCATTAAACAAAGGAAAACAGTTGAAAAAACATTGAAATCTGTCCAAAAATGAAGAATTTAGAGCATTTTTTTAATTGTTAATTTTGTAAAATTTTTATGATGCTAGCTATGCAAAAAAATACTAAAATTTTCAAATTTTCAGTTTTTCCAAAATGGTTTTATTTTGTTATTATCTTTTAGAATATTCATTAAACAAAGGAAAACAGTTGAAAAAACATTGAAATCGGTCCAAAAATGAAGATTTTAGAGCATTTTTTTAATTGTTAATTTTGTAAAATTTTTATGATGCTAGCTATGCAAAAAAATACTAAAATTTTCAAATTTTCAATTTTTCCAAAATGGTTTTATTTTGTTATTATCTTTCAGAATATTCATTAAACAAAGGAAAACAGTTGAAAAAACATTGAAATCGGTCCAAAAATGAAGATTTTAGAGCATTTTTTTAATCGTTAATTTTGTAAAATTTTTATGATGCTAGCTATGCAAAAAAATACTAAAATTATCAAATTTTCAGTTTTTCCAAAATGGTTTTATTTTGTTATTATCTTTCAGAATATTCATTAAACAAAGGAAAACAGTTGAAAAAACATTGAAATCGGTCCAAAAATGAAGATTTTAGAGCATTTTTTTAATTGTTAATTTTGTAAAATTTTTATGATGCTAGCTATGCAAAAAAATACTAAAATTTTCAAATTTTCAGTTTTTCCAAAATGGTTTAATTTTGTTATTATCTTTTAGAATATTCATTAAACAAAGGAAAACAGTTGAAAAAACATTGAAATCGGTCCAAAAATGAAGATTTTAGAGCATTTTTTTAATTGTTAATTTTGTAAAATTTTTATGATGCTAGCTATGCAAAAAAATACTAAAATTTTCAAATTTTCAGTTTTTCCAAAATGGTTTAATTTTGTTATTATCTTTTAGAATATTCATTAAACAAAGGAAAACAGTTGAAAAAACATTGAAATCGGTCCAAAAATGAAGATTTTAGAGCATTTTTTTAATGGTTAATTTTGTAAAATTTTTATGATGCTAGCTATGCAAAAAAATACTAAAATTTTCAAATTTTCAATTTTTCCAAAATGGTTTTATTTTGTTATTATCTTTTAGAATATTCATTAAACAAAGGAAAACAGTTGAAAAAACATTGAAATCGGTCCAAAAATGAAGATTTTAGAGCATTTTTTTAATGGTTAATTTTGTAAAATTTTTATGATGCTAGCTATGCAAAAAAATACTAAAATTATCAAATTTTCAGTTTTTCCAAAATGGTTTTATTTTGTTATTATCTTTTAGAATATTCATTAAACAAAGGAAAACAGTTGAAAAAACATTGAAATCGGTCCAAAAATGAAGATTTTAGAGCATTTTTTTAATCGTTAATTTTGTAAAATTTTTATGATGCTAGCTATGCAAAAAAATACGAAAATTTTCAAATTTTCAATTTTTCCAAAATGGTTTTATTTTGTTATTATCTTTCAGAATATTCATTAAACAAAGGAAAACAGTTGAAAAAACATTGAAATCTGTCCAAAAATGAAGAATTTAGAGCATTTTTTTAATTGTTAATTTTGTAAAATTTTTATGATGCTAGCTATGCAAAAAAATACTAAAATTTTCAAATTTTCAGTTTTTCCAAAATGGTTTTATTTTGTTATTATCTTTTAGAATATTCATTAAACAAAGGAAAACAGTTGAAAAAACATTGAAATCGGTCCAAAAATGAAGATTTTAGAGCATTTTTTTAATTGTTAATTTTGTAAAATTTTTATGATGCTAGCTATGCAAAAAAATACAAAAATTTTCAAATTTTCAATTTTTCCAAAATGGTTTTATTTTGTTATTATCTTTCAGAATATTCATTAAACAAAGGAAAACAGTTGAAAAAACATTGAAATCGGTCCAAAAATGAAGATTTTAGAGCATTTTTTTAATCGTTAATTTTGTAAAATTTTTATGATGCTAGCTATGCAAAAAAATACTAAAATTATCAAATTTTCAGTTTTTCCAAAATGGTTTTATTTTGTTATTATCTTTCAGAATATTCATTAAACAAAGGAAAACAGTTGAAAAAACATTGAAATCGGTCCAAAAATGAAGATTTTAGAGCATTTTTTTAATTGTTAATTTTGTAAAATTTTTATGATGCTAGCTATGCAAAAAAATACTAAAATTTTCAAATTTTCAGTTTTTCCAAAATGGTTTAATTTTGTTATTATCTTTTAGAATATTCATTAAACAAAGGAAAACAGTTGAAAAAACATTGAAATCGGTCCAAAAATGAAGATTTTAGAGCATTTTTTTAATTGTTAATTTTGTAAAATTTTTATGATGCTAGCTATGCAAAAAAATACTAAAATTTTCAAATTTTCAGTTTTTCCAAAATGGTTTAATTTTGTTATTATCTTTTAGAATATTCATTAAACAAAGGAAAACAGTTGAAAAAACATTGAAATCGGTCCAAAAATGAAGATTTTAGAGCATTTTTTTAATGGTTAATTTTGTAAAATTTTTATGATGCTAGCTATGCAAAAAAATACTAAAATTTTCAAATTTTCAATTTTTCCAAAATGGTTTTATTTTGTTATTATCTTTTAGAATATTCATTAAACAAAGGAAAACAGTTGAAAAAACATTGAAATCGGTCCAAAAATGAAGATTTTAGAGCATTTTTTTAATGGTTAATTTTGTAAAATTTTTATGATGCTAGCTATGCAAAAAAATACTAAAATTATAAAATTTTCAGTTTTTCCAAAATGGTTTTATTTTGTTATTATCTTTCAGAATATTCATTAAACAAAGGAAAACAGTTGAAAAAACATTGAAATCGGTCCAAAAATGAAGATTTTAGAGCATTTTTTTAATGGTTAATTTTGTAAAATTTTTATGATGCTAGCTATGCAAAAAAATACTAAAATTATCAAATTTTCAGTTTTTCCAAAATGGTTTTATTTTGTTATTATCTTTTAGAATATTCATTAAACAAAGGAAAACAGTTGAAAAAACATTGAAATCGGTCCAAAAATGAAGATTTTAGAGCATTTTTTTAATGGTTAATTTTGTAAAATTTTTATGATGCTAGCTATGCAAAAAAATACTAAAATTATCAAATTTTCAGTTTTTCCAAAATGGTTTTATTTTGTTATTATCTTTCAGAATATTCATTAAACAAAGGAAAACAGTTGAAAAAACATTGAAATCGGTCCAAAAATGAAGTTTTTAGAGCATTTTTTTAATCGTTAATTTTGTAAAATTTTTATGATGCTAGCTATGCAAAAAAATACGAAAATTTTCAAATTTTCAATTTTTCCAAAATGGTTTTATTTTGTTATTATCTTTCAGAATATTCATTAAACAAAGGAAAACAGTTGAAAAAACATTGAAATCTGTCCAAAAATGAAGAATTTAGAGCATTTTTTTAATTGTTAATTTTGTAAAATTTTTATGATGCTAGCTATGCAAAAAAATACTAAAATTTTCAAATTTTCAGTTTTTCCAAAATGGTTTTATTTTGTTATTATCTTTTAGAATATTCATTAAACAAAGGAAAACAGTTGAAAAAACATTGAAATCGGTCCAAAAATGAAGATTTTAGAGCATTTTTTTAATTGTTAATTTTGTAAAATTTTTATGATGCTAGCTATGCAAAAAAATACTAAAATTTTCAAATTTTCAGTTTTTCCAAAATGGTTTTATTTTGTTATTATCTTTTAGAATATTCATTAAACAAAGGAAAACAGTTGAAAAAACATTGAAATCGGTCCAAAAATGAAGATTTTAGAGCATTTTTTTAATTGTTAATTTTGTAAAATTTTTATGATGCTAGCTATGCAAAAAAATACTAAAATTTTCAAATTTTCAGTTTTTCCAAAATGGTTTTATTTTGTTATTATCTTTTAGAATATTCATTAAACAAAGGAAAACAGTTGAAAAAACATTGAAATCGGTCCAAAAATGAAGATTTTAGAGCATTTTTTTAATGGTTAATTTTGTAAAATTTTTATGATGCTAGCTATGCAAAAAAATACTAAAATTATCAAATTTTCAGTTTTTCCAAAATGGTTTTATTTTGTTATTATCTTTTAGAATATTCATTAAACAAAGGAAAACAGTTGAAAAAACATTGAAATCGGTCCAAAAATGAAGATTTTAGAGCATTTTTTTAATGGTTAATTTTGTAAAATTTTTATGATGCTAGCTATGCAAAAAAATACTAAAATTATCAAATTTTCAGTTTTTCCAAAATGGTTTTATTTTGTTATTATCTTTCAGAATATTCATTAAACAAAGGAAAACAGTTGAAAAAACATTGAAATCGGTCCAAAAATGAAGTTTTTAGAGCATTTTTTTAATCGTTAATTTTGTAAAATTTTTATGATGCTAGCTATGCAAAAAAATACGAAAATTTTCAAATTTTCAATTTTTCCAAAATGGTTTTATTTTGTTATTATCTTTCAGAATATTCATTAAACAAAGGAAAACAGTTGAAAAAACATTGAAATCTGTCCAAAAATGAAGAATTTAGAGCATTTTTTTAATTGTTAATTTTGTAAAATTTTTATGATGCTAGCTATGCAAAAAAATACTAAAATTTTCAAATTTTCAGTTTTTCCAAAATGGTTTTATTTTGTTATTATCTTTTAGAATATTCATTAAACAAAGGAAAACAGTTGAAAAAACATTGAAATCGGTCCAAAAATGAAGATTTTAGAGCATTTTTTTAATGGTTAATTTTGTAAAATTTTTATGATGCTAGCTATGCAAAAAAATACTAAAATTTTCAAATTTTCAATTTTTCCAAAATGGTTTTATTTTGTTATTATCTTTTAGAATATTCATTAAACAAAGGAAAACAGTTGAAAAAACATTGAAATCGGTCCAAAAATGAAGATTTTAGAGCATTTTTTTAATGGTTAATTTTGTAAAATTTTTATGATGCTAGCTATGCAAAAAAATACTAAAATTATCAAATTTTCAGTTTTTCCAAAATGGTTTTATTTTGTTATTATCTTTCAGAATATTCATTAAACAAAGGAAAACAGTTGAAAAAACATTGAAATCGGTCCAAAAATGAAGATTTTAGAGCATTTTTTTAATGGTTAATTTTGTAAAATTTTTATGATGCTAGCTATGCAAAAAAATACTAAAATTATCAAATTTTCAGTTTTTCCAAAATGGTTTTATTTTGTTATTATCTTTTAGAATATTCATTAAACAAAGGAAAACAGTTGAAAAAACATTGAAATCGGTCCAAAAATGAAGATTTTAGAGCATTTTTTTAATGGTTAATTTTGTAAAATTTTTATGATGCTAGCTATGCAAAAAAATACTAAAATTATCAAATTTTCAGTTTTTCCAAAATGGTTTTATTTTGTTATTATCTTTCAGAATATTCATTAAACAAAGGAAAACAGTTGAAAAAACATTGAAATCGGTCCAAAAATGAAGTTTTTAGAGCATTTTTTTAATCGTTAATTTTGTAAAATTTTTATGATGCTAGCTATGCAAAAAAATACGAAAATTTTCAAATTTTCAATTTTTCCAAAATGGTTTTATTTTGTTATTATCTTTCAGAATATTCATTAAACAAAGGAAAACAGTTGAAAAAACATTGAAATCTGTCCAAAAATGAAGAATTTAGAGCATTTTTTTAATTGTTAATTTTGTAAAATTTTTATGATGCTAGCTATGCAAAAAAATACTAAAATTTTCAAATTTTCAGTTTTTCCAAAATGGTTTTATTTTGTTATTATCTTTTAGAATATTCATTAAACAAAGGAAAACAGTTGAAAAAACATTGAAATCGGTCCAAAAATGAAGATTTTAGAGCATTTTTTTAATTGTTAATTTTGTAAAATTTTTATGATGCTAGCTATGCAAAAAAATACTAAAATTTTCAAATTTTCAGTTTTTCCAAAATGGTTTTATTTTGTTATTATCTTTTAGAATATTCATTAAACAAAGGAAAACAGTTGAAAAAACATTGAAATCGGTCCAAAAATGAAGATTTTAGAGCATTTTTTTAATTGTTAATTTTGTAAAATTTTTATGATGCTAGCTATGCAAAAAAATACTAAAATTTTCAAATTTTCAATTTTTCCAAAATGGTTTTATTTTGTTATTATCTTTCAGAATATTCATTAAACAAAGGAAAACAGTTGAAAAAGCATTGAAATCGGTCCAAAAATGAAGATTTTAGAGCATTTTTTTAATCGTTAATTTTGTAAAATTTTTATGATGCTAGCTATGCAAAAAAATACTAAAATTTTCAAATTTTCAATTTTTCCAAAATGGTTTTATTTTGTTATTATCTTTTAGAATATTCATTAAACAAAGGAAAACAGTTGAAAAAACATTGAAATCGGTCCAAAAATGAAGATTTTAGAGCATTTTTTTAATTGTTAATTTTGTAAAATTTTTATGATGCTAGCTATGCAAAAAAATACTAAAATTTTCAAATTTTCAGTTTTTCCAAAATGGTTTTATTTTGTTATTATCTTTTAGAATATTCATTAAACAAAGGAAAACAGTTGAAAAAACATTGAAATCGGTCCAAAAATGAAGATTTTAGAGCATTTTTTTAATTGTTAATTTTGTAAAATTTTTATGATGCTAGCTATGCAAAAAAATACTAAAATTATCAAATTTTCAGTTTTTCCAAAATGGTTTTATTTTGTTATTATCTTTCAGAATATTCATTAAACAAAGGAAAACAGTTGAAAAAACATTGAAATCGGTCCAAAAATGAAGATTTTAGAGCATTTTTTTAATTGTTAATTTTGTAAAATTTTTATGATGCTAGCTATGCAAAAAAATACTAAAATTTTCAAATTTTCAGTTTTTCCAAAATGGTTTTATTTTGTTATTATCTTTTAGAATATTCATTAAACCAAGGAAAACAGTTGAAAAAACATTGAAATCGGTCCAAAAATGAAGATTTTAGAGCATTTTTTTAATTGTTAATTTTGTAAAATTTTTATGATGCTAGCTATGCAAAAAAATACTAAAATTATCAAATTTTCAGTTTTTCCAAAATGGTTTTATTTTGTTATTATCTTTCAGAATATTCATTAAACAAAGGAAAACAGTTGAAAAAACATTGAAATCGGTCCAAAAATGAAGATTTTAGAGCATTTTTTAATCGTTAATTTTGTAAAATTTTTATGATGCTAGCTATGCAAAAAAATACTAAAATTTTCAAATTTTCAATTTTTCCAAAATGGTTTTATTTTGTTATTATCTTTCAGAATATTCATTAAACAAAGGAAAACAGTTGAAAAAACATTGAAATCGGTCCAAAAATGAAGATTTTAGAGCATTTTTTTAATCGTTAATTTTGTAAAATTTTTATGATGCTAGCTATGCAAAAAAATACTAAAATTTTCAAATTTTCAATTTTTCCAAAATGGTTTTATTTTGTTATTATCTTTCAGAATATTCATTAAACAAAGGAAAACAGTTGAAAAAACATTGAAATCGGTCCAAAAATGAAGATTTTAGAGCATTTTTTTAATTGTTAATTTTGTAAAATTTTTATGATGCTAGCTATGCAAAAAAATACTAAAATTTTCAAATTTTCAGTTTTTCCAAAATGGTTTTATTTTGTTATTATCTTTTAGAATATTCATTAAACAAAGGAAAACAGTTGAAAAAACATTGAAATCGGTCCAAAAATGAAGATTTTAGAGCATTTTTTTAATTGTTAATTTTGTAAAATTTTTATGATGCTAGCTATGCAAAAAAATACTAAAATTATCAAATTTTCAGTTTTTCCAAAATGGTTTTATTTTGTTATTATCTTTCAGAATATTCATTAAACAAAGGAAAACAGTTGAAAAAACATTGAAATCGGTCCAAAAATGAAGATTTTAGAGCATTTTTTTAATGGTTAATTTTGTAAAATTTTTATGATGCTAGCTATGCAAAAAAATACTAAAATTATCAAATTTTCAGTTTTTCCAAAATGGTTTTATTTTGTTATTATCTTTCAGAATATTCATTAAACAAAGGAAAACAGTTGAAAAAACATTGAAATCGGTCCAAAAATGAAGATTTTAGAGCATTTTTTTAATGGTTAATTTTGTAAAATTTTTATGATGCTAGCTATGCAAAAAAATACTAAAATTATCAAATTTTCAGTTTTTCCAAAATGGTTTTATTTTGTTATTATCTTTCAGAATATTCATTAAACAAAGGAAAACAGTTGAAAAAACATTGAAATCGGTCCAAAAATGAAGATTTTAGAGCATTTTTTTAATTGTTAATTTTGTAAAATTTTTATGATTTTTTTAATTGTTAATTTTGTAAAATTTTTATGATGCTATGCAAAAAAATACTAAAATTTTCAAATTTTCAATTTTTCCAAAATGGTTTTATTTTGTTATTATCTTTCAGAATATTCATTAAACAAAGGAAAACAGTTGAAAAAACATTGAAATCGGTCCAAAAATGAAGATTTTAGAGCATTTTTTTAATGGTTAATTTTGTAAAATTTTTATGATGCTAGCTATGCAAAAAAATACTAAAATTATCAAATTTTCAGTTTTTCCAAAATGGTTTTATTTTGTTATTATCTTTCAGAATATTCATTAAACAAAGGAAAACAGTTGAAAAAACATTGAAATCGGTCCAAAAATGAAGATTTTAGAGCATTTTTTTAATTGTTAATTTTGTAAAATTTTTATGATTTTTTTAATTGTTAATTTTGTAAAATTTTTATGATGCTATGCAAAAAAATACTAAAATTTTCAAATTTTCAGTTTTTCCAAAATGGTTTTATTTTGTTATTATCTTTTAGAATATTCATTAAACAAAGGAAAACAGTTGAAAAAACATTGAAATCGGTCCAAAAATGAAGATTTTAGAGCATTTTTTTAATTGTTAATTTTGTAAAATTTTTATGATGCTAGCTATGCAAAAAAATACTAAAATTTTCAAATTTTCAATTTTTCCAAAATGGTTTTATTTTGTTATTATCTTTTAGAATATTCATTAAACAAAGGAAAACAGTTGAAAAACATTGAAATCGGTCCAAAAATGAAGATTTTAGAGCATTTTTTTAATTGTTAATTTTGTAAAATTTTTATGATGCTAGCTATGCAAAAAAATACTAAAATTTTCAAATTTTCAGTTTTTCCAAAATGGTTTTATTTTGTTATTATCTTTTAGAATATTCATTAAACAAAGGAAAACAGTTGAAAAAACATTGAAATCGGTCCAAAAATGAAGTTTTTAGAGCATTTTTTTAATCGTTAATTTTGTAAAATTTTTATGATGCTAGCTATGCAAAAAAATACGAAAATTTTCAAATTTTCAATTTTTCCAAAATGGTTTTATTTTGTTATTATCTTTCAGAATATTCATTAAACAAAGGAAAACAGTTGAAAAAACATTGAAATCTGTCCAAAAATGAAGAATTTAGAGCATTTTTTTAATTGTTAATTTTGTAAAATTTTTATGATGCTAGCTATGCAAAAAAATACTAAAATTTTCAAATTTTCAGTTTTTCCAAAATGGTTTTATTTTGTTATTATCTTTTAGAATATTCATTAAACAAAGGAAAACAGTTGAAAAAACATTGAAATCGGTCCAAAAATGAAGATTTTAGAGCATTTTTTTAATCGTTAATTTTGTAAAATTTTTATGATGCTAGCTATGCAAAAAAATACTAAAATTTTCAAATTTTCAATTTTTCCAAAATGGTTTTATTTTGTTATTATCTTTTAGAATATTCATTAAACAAAGGAAAACAGTTGAAAAAACATTGAAATCGGTCCAAAAATGAAGATTTTAGAGCATTTTTTTAATTGTTAATTTTGTAAAATTTTTATGATGCTAGCTATGCAAAAAAATACTAAAATTTTCAAATTTTCAGTTTTTCCAAAATGGTTTTATTTTGTTATTATCTTTTAGAATATTCATTAAACAAAGGAAAACAGTTGAAAAAACATTGAAATCGGTCCAAAAATGAAGTTTTTAGAGCATTTTTTTAATCGTTAATTTTGTAAAATTTTTATGATGCTAGCTATGCAAAAAAATACTAAAATTTTCAAATTTTCAATTTTTCCAAAATGGTTTTATTTTGTTATTATCTTTCAGAATATTCATTAAACAAAGGAAAACAGTTGAAAAAACATTGAAATCGGTCCAAAAATGAAGATTTTAGAGCATTTTTTTAATTGTTAATTTTGTAAAATTTTTATGATGCTAGCTATGCAAAAAAATACTAAAATTTTCAAATTTTCAGTTTTTCCAAAATGGTTTTATTTTGTTATTATCTTTTAGAATATTCATTAAACAAAGGAAAACAGTTGAAAAAACATTGAAATCGGTCCAAAAATGAAGTTTTTAGAGCATTTTTTTAATCGTTAATTTTGTAAAATTTTTATGATGCTAGCTATGCAAAAAAATACGAAAATTTTCAAATTTTCAATTTTTCCAAAATGGTTTTATTTTGTTATTATCTTTCAGAATATTCATTAAACAAAGGAAAACAGTTGAAAAAACATTGAAATCTGTCCAAAAATGAAGAATTTAGAGCATTTTTTTAATTGTTAATTTTGTAAAATTTTTATGATGCTAGCTATGCAAAAAAATACTAAAATTTTCAAATTTTCAGTTTTTCCAAAATGGTTTTATTTTGTTATTATCTTTTAGAATATTCATTAAACAAAGGAAAACAGTTGAAAAAACATTGAAATCGGTCCAAAAATGAAGATTTTAGAGCATTTTTTTAATCGTTAATTTTGTAAAATTTTTATGATGCTAGCTATGCAAAAAAATACTAAAATTTTCAAATTTTCAATTTTTCCAAAATGGTTTTATTTTGTTATTATCTTTTAGAATATTCATTAAACAAAGGAAAACAGTTGAAAAAACATTGAAATCGGTCCAAAAATGAAGATTTTAGAGCATTTTTTTAATTGTTAATTTTGTAAAATTTTTATGATGCTAGCTATGCAAAAAAATACTAAAATTTTCAAATTTTCAGTTTTTCCAAAATGGTTTTATTTTGTTATTATCTTTTAGAATATTCATTAAACAAAGGAAAACAGTTGAAAAAACATTGAAATCGGTCGAAAAATGAAGTTTTTAGAGCATTTTTTTAATCGTTAATTTTGTAAAATTTTTATGATGCTAGCTATGCAAAAAAATACGAAAATTTTCAAATTTTCAATTTTTCCAAAATGGTTTTATTTTGTTATTATCTTTCAGAATATTCATTAAACAAAGGAAAACAGTTGAAAAAACATTGAAATCTGTCCAAAAATGAAGAATTTAGAGCATTTTTTTAATTGTTAATTTTGTAAAATTTTTATGATGCTAGCTATGCAAAAAAATACTAAAATTTTCAAATTTTCAGTTTTTCCAAAATGGTTTTATTTTGTTATTATCTTTTAGAATATTCATTAAACAAAGGAAAACAGTTGAAAAAACATTGAAATCGGTCCAAAAATGAAGATTTTAGAGCATTTTTTTAATCGTTAATTTTGTAAAATTTTTATGATGCTAGCTATGCAAAAAAATACTAAAATTTTCAAATTTTCAATTTTTCCAAAATGGTTTTATTTTGTTATTATCTTTTAGAATATTCATTAAACAAAGGAAAACAGTTGAAAAAACATTGAAATCGGTCCAAAAATGAAGATTTTAGAGCATTTTTTTAATTGTTAATTTTGTAAAATTTTTATGATGCTAGCTATGCAAAAAAATACTAAAATTATCAAATTTTCAGTTTTTCCAAAATGGTTTTATTTTGTTATTATCTTTCAGAATATTCATTAAACAAAGGAAAACAGTTGAAAAAACATTGAAATCTGTCCAAAAATGAAGATTTTAGAGCATTTTTTTAATTGTTAATTTTGTAAAATTTTTATGATGCTAGCTATGCAAAAAAATACTAAAATTATCAAATTTTCAGTTTTTCCAAAATGGTTTTATTTTGTTATTATCTTTCAGAATATTCATTAAACAAAGGAAAACAGTTGAAAAAACATTGAAATCGGTCCAAAAATGAAGTTTTTAGAGCATTTTTTTAATCGTTAATTTTGTAAAATTTTTATGATGCTAGATATGCAAAAAAATACTAAAATTTTCAAATTTTCAATTTTTCCAAAATGGTTTTATTTTGTTATTATCTTTTAGAATATTCATTAAACAAAGGAAAACAGTTGAAAAAACATTGAAATCGGTCCAAAAATGAAGATTTTAGAGCATTTTTTTAATTGTTAATTTTGTAAAATTTTTATGATGCTAGCTATGCAAAAAAATACTAAAATTATCAAATTTTCAGTTTTTCCAAAATGGTTTTATTTTGTTATTATCTTTCAGAATATTCATTAAACAAAGGAAAACAGTTGAAAAAACATTGAAATCTGTCCAAAAATGAAGAATTTAGAGCATTTTTTTAATTGTTAATTTTGTAAAATTTTTATGATGCTAGCTATGCAAAAAAATACTAAAATTTTCAAATTTTCAGTTTTTCCAAAATGGTTTTATTTTGTTATTATCTTTTAGAATATTCATTAAACAAAGGAAAACAGTTGAAAAAACATTGAAATCGGTCCAAAAATGAAGATTTTAGAGCATTTTTTTAATCGTTAATTTTGTAAAATTTTTATGATGCTAGCTATGCAAAAAAATACTAAAATTTTCAAATTTTCAATTTTTCCAAAATGGTTTTATTTTGTTATTATCTTTTAGAATATTCATTAAACAAAGGAAAACAGTTGAAAAAACATTGAAATCGGTCCAAAAATGAAGATTTTAGAGCATTTTTTTAATCGTTAATTTTGTAAAATTTTTATGATGCTAGCTATGCAAAAAAATACGAAAATTTTCAAATTTTCAGTTTTTCCAAAATGGTTTTATTTTGTTATTATCTTTCAGAATATTCATTAAACAAAGGAAAACAGTTGAAAAAACATTGAAATCGGTCCAAAAATGAAGATTTTAGAGCATTTTTTTAATCGTTAATTTTGTAAAATTTTTATGATGCTAGCTATGCAAAAAAATACTAAAATTTTCAAATTTTCAATTTTTCCAAAATGGTTTTATTTTGTTATTATCTTTTAGAATATTCATTAAACAAAGGAAAACAGTTGAAAAAACATTGAAATCGGTCCAAAAATGAAGATTTTAGAGCATTTTTTTAATGTTAATTTTGTAAAATTTTTATGATGCTAGCTATGCAAAAAAATACTAAAATTTTCAAATTTTCAGTTTTTCCAAAATGGTTTTATTTTGTTATTATCTTTTAGAATATTCATTAAACAAAGGAAAACAGTTGAAAAAACATTGAAATCGGTCCAAAAATGAAGATTTTAGAGCATTTTTTTAATCGTTAATTTTGTAAAATTTTTATGATGCTAGCTATGCAAAAAAATACTAAAATTATCAAATTTTCAGTTTTTCCATAATGGTTTTATTTTGTTATTATCTTTCAGAATATTCATTAAACAAAGGAAAACAGTTGAAAAAACATTGAAATCGGTCCAAAAATGAAGATTTTAGAGCATTTTTTTAATTGTTAATTTTGTAAAATTTTTATGATGCTAGCTATGCAAAAAAATACTAAAATTATCAAATTTTCAGTTTTTCCAAAATGGTTTTATTTTGTTATTATCTTTTAGAATATTCATTAAACAAAGGAAAACAGTTGAAAAAACATTGAAATCGGTCCAAAAATGAAGATTTTAGAGCATTTTTTTAATTGTTAATTTTGTAAAATTTTTATGATGCTAGCTATGCAAAAAAATACTAAAATTATCAAATTTTCAGTTTTTCCAAAATGGTTTTATTTTGTTATTATCTTTCAGAATATTCATTAAACAAAGGAAAACAGTTGAAAAAACATTGAAATCGGTCCAAAAATGAAGATTTTAGAGCATTTTTTTAATCGTTAATTTTGTAAAATTTTTATGATGCTAGCTATGCAAAAAAATACTAAAATTATCAAATTTTCAGTTTTTCCATAATGGTTTTATTTTGTTATTATCTTTCAGAATATTCATTAAACAAAGGAAAACAGTTGAAAAAACATTGAAATCGGTCCAAAAATGAAGATTTTAGAGCATTTTTTTAATTGTTAATTTTGTAAAATTTTTATGATGCTAGCTATGCAAAAAAATACTAAAATTATCAAATTTTCAGTTTTTCCAAAATGGTTTTATTTTGTTATTATCTTTCAGAATATTCATTAAACAAAGGAAAACAGTTGAAAAAACATTGAAATCGGTCCAAAAATGAAGATTTTAGAGCATTTTTTTAATTGTTAATTTTGTAAAATTTTTATGATGCTAGCTATGCAAAAATATACTAAAATTATCAAATTTTCAGTTTTTCCAAAATGGTTTTATTTTGTTATTATCTTTCAGAATATTCATTAAACAAAGGAAAACAGTTTAAAAAACATTGAAATCGGTCCAAAAATGAAGATTTTAGAGCATTTTTTTAATCGTTAATTTTGTAAAATTTTTATGATGCTAGCTATGCAAAAAAATACGAAAATTTTCAAATTTTCAGTTTTTCCAAAATGGTTTTATTTTGTTATTATCTTTTAGAATATACATTAAACAAAGGAAAACAGTTGAAAAAACATTGAAATCGGTCCAAAAATGAAGATTTTAGAGCATTTTTTTAATTGTTAATTTTGTAAAATTTTTATGATGCTAGCTATGCAAAAAAATACTAAAATTATCAAATTTTCAGTTTTTCCAAAATGGTTTTATTTTGTTATTATCTTTCAGAATATTCATTAAACAAAGGAAAACAGTTGAAAAAACATTGAAATCGGTCCAAAAATGAAGATTTTAGAGCATTTTTTTAATTGTTAATTTTGTAAAATTTTTATGATGCTAGCTATGCAAAAAAATACTAAAATTATCAAATTTGCAGTTTTTCCAAAATGGTTTTATTTTGTTATTATCTTTCAGAATATTCATTAAACAAAGGAAAACAGTTGAAAAAACATTGAAATCGGTCCAAAAATGAAGATTTTAGAGCATTTTTTTAATCGTTAATTTTGTAAAATTTTTATGATGCTAGCTATGCAAAAAAATACGAAAATTTTCAAATTTTCAGTTTTTCCAAAATGGTTTTATTTTGTTATTATCTTTTAGAATATTCATTAAACAAAGGAAAACAGTTGAAAAAACATTGAAATCGGTCCAAAAATGAAGATTTTAGAGCATTTTTTTAATTGTTAATTTTGTAAAATTTTTATGATGCTAGCTATGCAAAAAAATACTAAAATTATCAAATTTTCAGTTTTTCCATAATGGTTTTATTTTGTTATTATCAAATTTTCAGTTTTTCCAAAATGGTTTTATTTTGTTATTATCTTTCAGAATATTCATTAAACAAAGGAAAACAGTTGAAAAAACATTGAAATCGGTCCAAAAATGAAGATTTTAGAGCATTTTTTTAATTGTTAATTTTGTAAAATTTTTATGATGCTAGCTATGCAAAAAAATACTAAAATTATCAAATTTTCAGTTTTTCCAAAATGGTTTTATTTTGTTATTATCTTTCAGAATATTCATTAAACAAAGGAAAACAGTTGAAAAAACATTGAAATCGGTCCAAAAATGAAGATTTTAGAGCATTTTTTTAATTGTTAATTTTGTAAAATTTTTATGATGCTAGCTATGCAAAAAAATACTAAAATTATCAAATTTGCAGTTTTTCCAAAATGGTTTTATTTTGTTATTATCTTTCAGAATATTCATTAAACAAAGGAAAACAGTTGAAAAAACATTGAAATCGGTCCAAAAATGAAGATTTTAGAGCATTTTTTTAATCGTTAATTTTGTAAAATTTTTATGATGCTAGCTATGCAAAAAAATACGAAAATTTTCAAATTTTCAGTTTTTCCAAAATGGTTTTATTTTGTTATTATCTTTTAGAATATTCATTAAACAAAGGAAAACAGTTGAAAAAACATTGAAATCGGTCCAAAAATGAAGATTTTAGAGCATTTTTTTAATTGTTAATTTTGTAAAATTTTTATGATGCTAGCTATGCAAAAAAATACTAAAATTATCAAATTTTCAGTTTTTCCATAATGGTTTTATTTTGTTATTATCTTTCAGAATATTCATTAAACAAAGGAAAACAGTTGAAAAAACATTGAAATCGGTCCAAAAATGAAGATTTTAGAGCATTTTTTTAATTGTTAATTTTGTAAAATTTTTATGATGCTAGCTATGCAAAAAAATACTAAAATTATCAAATTTTCAGTTTTTCCAAAATGGTTTTATTTTGTTATTATCTTTCAGATTATTCATTAAACAAAGGAAAACAGTTGAAAAAACATTGAAATCGGTCTCGGTCCAAAAATGAAGATTTTAGAGCATTTTTTTAATTGTTAATTTTGTAAAATTTTTATGATGCTAGCTATGCAAAAAAATACTAAAATTATCAAATTTTCAGTTTTTCCAAAATGGTTTTATTTTGTTATTATCTTTCAGAATATACATTAAACAAAGGAAAACAGTTGAAAAAACATTGAAATCGGTCCAAAAATGAAGATTTTAGAGCATTTTTTTAATTGTTAATTTTGTAAAATTTTTATGATGCTAGCTATGCAAAAAAATACTAAAATTATCAAATTTTCAGTTTTTCCAAAATGGTTTTATTTTGTTATTATCTTTCAGAATATACATTAAACAAAGGAAAACAGTTGAAAAAACATTGAAATCGGTCCAAAAATGAAGATTTTAGAGCATTTTTTTAATCGTTAATTTTGTAAAATTTTTATGATGCTAGCTATGCAAAAAAATACTAAAATTATCATATTTTCAGTTTTTCCAAAATGGTTTTATTTTGTTATTATCTTTTAGAATATACATTAAACAAAGGAAAACAGTTGAAAAAACATTGAAATCGGTCCAAAAATGAAGATTTTAGAGCATTTTTTTAATTGTTAATTTTGTAAAATTTTTATGATGCTAGCTATGCAAAAAAATACTAAAATTATCAAATTTGCAGTTTTTCCAAAATGGTTTTATTTTGTTATTATCTTTCAGAATATTCATTAAACAAAGGAAAACAGTTGAAAAAACATTGAAATCGGTCCAAAAATGAAGATTTTAGAGCATTTTTTTAATCGTTAATTTTGTAAAATTTTTATGATGCTAGCTATGCAAAAAAATACGAAAATTTTCAAATTTTCAGTTTTTCCAAAATGGTTTTATTTTTTTATTATCTTTTAGAATATTCATTAAACAAAGGAAAACAGTTGAAAAAACATTGAAATCGGTCCAAAAATGAAGATTTTAGAGCATTTTTTTAATTGTTAATTTTGTAAAATTTTTATGATGCTAGCTATGCAAAAAAATACTAAAATTATCAAATTTTCAGTTTTTCCATAATGGTTTTATTTTGTTATTATCTTTTAGAATATTCATTAAACAAAGGAAAACAGTTGAAAAAACATTGAAATCGGTCCAAAAATGAAGATTTTAGAGCATTTTTTTAATCGTTAATTTTGTAAAATTTTTATGATGCTAGCTATGCAAAAAAATACTAAAATTATCAAATTTTCAGTTTTTCCATAATGGTTTTATTTTGTTATTATCTTTCAGAATATTCATTAAACAAAGGAAAACAGTTGAAAAAACATTGAAATCGGTCCAAAAATGAAGATTTTAGAGCATTTTTTTAATTGTTAATTTTGTAAAGTTTTTATGATGCTAGCTATGCAAAAAAATACTAAAATTATCAAATTTTCAGTTTTTCCAAAATGGTTTTATTTTGTTATTATCTTTCAGAATATTCATTAAACAAAGGAAAACAGTTGAAAAAACATTGAAATCGGTCCAAAAATGAAGATTTTAGAGCATTTTTTTAATTGTTAATTTTGTAAAATTTTTATGATGCTAGCTATGCAAAAAAATACTAAAATTATCAAATTTTCAGTTTTTCCAAAATGGTTTTATTTTGTTATTATCTTTCAGAATATTCATTAAACAAAGGAAAACAGTTGAAAAAACATTGAAATCGGTCCAAAAATGAAGATTTTAGAGCATTTTTTTAATCGTTAATTTTGTAAAATTTTTATGATGCTAGCTATGCAAAAAAATACGAAAATTTTCAAATTTTCAGTTTTTCCAAAATGGTTTTATTTTGTTATTATCTTTTAGAATATACATTAAACAAAGGAAAACAGTTGAAAAAACATTGAAATCGGTCCAAAAATGAAGATTTTAGAGCATTTTTTTAATCGTTAATTTTGTAAAATTTTTATGATGCTATGCAAAAAAATACGAAAATTTTCAAATTTTCAATTTTTCCAAAATGGTTTTATTTTGTTATTATCTTTCAGAATATTCATTAAACAAAGGAAAACAGTTGAAAAAACATTGAAATCGGTCCAAAAATGAAGATTTTAGAGCATTTTTTTAATCGTTAATTTTGTAAAATTTTTATGATGCTAGCTATACAAAAAAATACTAAAATTTTCAAATTTTCAATTTTTCCAAAATGGTTTTATTTTGTTATTATCTTTTAGAATATTCATTAAACAAAGGAAAACAGTTGAAAAAACATTGAAATCGGTCCAAAAATGAAGATTTTAGAGCATTTTTTTAATTGTTAATTTTGTAAAATTTTTATGATGCTAGCTATGCAAAAAAATACTAAAATTTTCAAATTTTCAGTTTTTCCAAAATGGTTTTATTTTGTTATTATCTTTTAGAATATTCATTAAACAAAGGAAAACAGTTGAAAAAACATTGAAATCGGTCCAAAAATGAAGATTTTAGAGCATTTTTTTAATTGTTAATTTTGTAAAATTTTTATGATGCTAGCTATGCAAAAAAATACTAAAATTTTCAAATTTTCAATTTTTCCAAAATGGTTTTATTTTGTTATTATCTTTTAGAATATTCATTAAACAAAGGAAAACAGTTGAAAAAACATTGAAATCGGTCCAAAAATGAAGATTTTAGAGCATTTTTTTAATTGTTAATTTTGTAAAATTTTTATGATGCTAGCTATGCAAAAAAATACTAAAATTTTCAAATTTTCAGTTTTTCCAAAATGGTTTTATTTTATTATTATCTTTCAGAATATTCATTAAACAAAGGAAAACAGTTCAAAAAACATTGAAATCGGTCCAAAAATGAAGATTTTAGAGCATTTTTTTAATTGTTAATTTTGTAAAATTTTTATGATGCTAGCTATGCAAAAAAATACTAAAATTTTCAAATTTTCAATTTTTCCAAAATGGTTTTATTTTGTTATTATCTTTTAGAATATTCATTAAACAAAGGAAAACAGTTGAAAAAACATTGAAATCGGTCCAAAAATGAAGATTTTAGAGCATTTTTTTAATCGTTAATTTTGTAAAATTTTTATGATGCTAGCTATGCAAAAAAATACTAAAATTTTCAAATTTTCAATTTTTCCAAAATGGTTTTATTTTGTTATTATCTTTTAGAATATTCATTAAACAAAGGAAAACAGTTGAAAAAACATTGAAATCGGTCCAAAAATGAAGATTTTAGAGCATTTTTTTAATCGTTAATTTTGTAAAATTTTTATGATGCTAGCTATGCAAAAAAATACTAAAATTTTCAAATTTTCAATTTTTCCAAAATGGTTTTATTTTGTTATTATCTTTTAGAATATTCATTAAACAAAGGAAAACAGTTGAAAAAACATTGAAATCGGTCCAAAAATGAAGATTTTAGAGCATTTTTTTAATCGTTAATTTTGTAAAATTTTTATGATGCTAGCTATGCAAAAAAATACTAAAATTTTCAAATTTTCAATTTTTCCAAAATGGTTTTATTTTGTTATTATCTTTCAGAATATTCATTTAATAAAGGAAAACAGTTGAAAAAACATTGAAATCGGTCCAAAAATGAAGATTTTAGAGCATTTTTTTAATTGTTAATTTTGTAAAATTTTTATGATGCTAGCTATGCAAAAAAATACTAAAATTTTCAAATTTTCAGTTTTTCCAAAATGGTTTTATTTTGTTATTATCTTTCAGAATATTCATTAAACAAAGGAAAACAGTTGAAAAAACATTGAAATCGGTCCAAAAATGAAGATTTTAAAGCATTTTTTTAATTGTTAATTTTGTAAAATTTTTATGATCTAGCTATGCAAAAAAATACAAAAATTTTCAAATTTTCAATTTTTCCAAAATGGTTTTATTTTGTTATTATCTTTCAGAATATTCATTAAACAAAGGAAAACAGTTGAAAAAACATTGAAATCGGTCCAAAAATGAAGATTTTAGAGCATTTTTTTAATTGTTAATTTTGTAAAATTTTTATGATGCTAGCTATGCAAAAAAATACTAAAATTTTCAAATTTTCAGTTTTTCCAAAATGGTTTTATTTTGTTATTATCTTTCAGAATATTCATTAAACAAAGGAAAACAGTTGAAAAAACATTGAAATCGGTCCAAAAATGAAGATTTTAGAGCATTTTTTTAATCGTTAATTTTGTAAAATTTTTATGATGCTAGCTATGCAAAAAAATACGAAAATTTTCAAATTTTCAGTTTTTCCAAAATGGTTTTATTTTGTTATTATCTTTTAGAATATTCATTAAACAAAGGAAAACAGTTGAAAAAACATTGAAATCGGTCCAAAAATGAAGATTTTAGAGCATTTTTTTAATCGTTAATTTTGTAAAATTTTTATGATGCTAGCTATGCAAAAAAATACGAAAATTTTCAAATTTTCAGTTTTTCCAAAATGGTTTTATTTTGTTATTATCTTTTAGAATATTCATTAAACAAAGGAAAACAGTTGAAAAAACATTGAAATCGGTCCAAAAATGAAGATTTTAGAGCATTTTTTTAATTGTTAATTTTGTAAAATTTTTATGATGCTAGCTATGCAAAAAAATACTAAAATTATCAAATTTTCAGTTTTTCCAAAATGGTTTTATTTTGTTATTATCTTTCAGAATATTCATTAAACAAAGGAAAACAGTTGAAAAAACATTGAAATCGGTCCAAAAATGAAGATTTTAGAGCATTTTTTTAATTGTTAATTTTGTAAAATTTTTATGATGCTAGCTATGCAAAAAAATACTAAAATTATCAAATTTTCAGTTTTTCCAAAATGGTTTTATTTTGTTATTATCTTTTAGAATATTCATTAAACAAAGGAAAACAGTTGAAAAAACATTGAAATCGGTCCAAAAATGAAGATTTTAGAGCATTTTTTTAATTGTTAATTTTGTAAAATTTTTATGATGCTAGCTATGCAAAAAAATACTAAAATTATCAAATTTTCAGTTTTTCCAAAATGGTTTTATTTTGTTATTATCTTTTAGAATATTCATTAAACAAAGGAAAACAGTTGAAAAAACATTGAAATCGGTCCAAAAATGAAGATTTTAGAGCATTTTTTTAATTGTTAATTTTGTAAAATTTTTATGATGCTAGCTATGCAAAAAAATACGAAAATTTTCAAATTTTCAGTTTTTCCAAAATGGTTTTATTTTGTTATTATCTTTTAGAATATTCATTAAACAAAGGAAAACAGTTGAAAAAACATTGAAATCGGTCCAAAAATGAAGATTTTAGAGCATTTTTTTAATTGTTAATTTTGTAAAATTTTTATGATGCTAGCTATGCAAAAAAATACTAAAATTATCAAATTTTCAGTTTTTCCAAAATGGTTTTATTTTGTTATTATCTTTCAGAATATTCATTAAACAAAGGAAAACAGTTGAAAAAACATTGAAATCGGTCCAAAAATGAAGATTTTAGAGCATTTTTTTAATCGTTAATTTTGTAAAATTTTTATGATGCTAGCTATGCAAAAAAATACGAAAATTTTCAAATTTTCAGTTTTTCCAAAATGGTTTTATTTTGTTATTATCTTTTAGAATATTCATTAAACAAAGGAAAACAGTTGAAAAAACATTGAAATCGGTCCAAAAATGAAGATTTTAGAGCATTTTTTTAATCGTTAATTTTGTAAAATTTTTATGATGCTAGCTATGCAAAAAAATACGAAAATTTTCAAATTTTCAGTTTTTCCAAAATGGTTTTATTTTGTTATTATCTTTTAGAATATTCATTAAACAAAGGAAAACAGTTGAAAAAACATTGAAATCGGTCCAAAAATGAAGATTTTAGAGCATTTTTTTAATTGTTAATTTTGTAAAATTTTTATGATGCTAGCTATGCAAAAAAATACTAAAATTATCAAATTTTCAGTTTTTCCAAAATGGTTTTATTTTGTTATTATCTTTCAGAATATTCATTAAACAAAGGAAAACAGTTGAAAAAACATTGAAATCGGTCCAAAAATGAAGATTTTAGAGCATTTTTTTAATCGTTAATTTTGTAAAATTTTTATGATGCTAGCTATGCAAAAAAATACGAAAATTTTCAAATTTTCAATTTTTCCAAAATGGTTTTATTTTGTTATTATCTTTTAGAATATTCATTAAACAAAGGAAAACAGTTGAAAAAACATTGAAATCGGTCCAAAAATGAAGATTTTAGAGCATTTTTTTAATTGTTAATTTTGTAAAATTTTTATGATGCTAGCTATGCAAAAAAATACGAAAATTTTCAAATTTTCAGTTTTTCCAAAATGGTTTTATTTTGTTATTATCTTTCAGAATATTCATTAAACAAAGGAAAACAGTTCAAAAAACATTGAAATCGGTCCAAAAATGAAGATTTTAGAGCATTTTTTTAATTGTTAATTTTGTAAAATTTTTATGATGCTAGCTATGCAAAAAAATACTAAAATTATCAAATTTTCAGTTTTTCCAAAATGGTTTTATTTTGTTATTATCTTTTAGAATATTCATTAAACAAAGGAAAACAGTTGAAAAAACATTGAAATCGGTCCAAAAATGAAGATTTTAGAGCATTTTTTTAATTGTTAATTTTGTAAAATTTTTATGATGCTAGCTATGCAAAAAAATACTAAAATTATCAAATTTTCAGTTTTTCCAAAATGGTTTTATTTTGTTATTATCTTTCAGAATATTCATTAAACAAAGGAAAACAGTTGAAAAAACATTGAAATCGGTCCAAAAATGAAGATTTTAGAGCATTTTTTTAATCGTTAATTTTGTAAAATTTTTATGATGCTAGCTATGCAAAAAAATACGAAAATTTTCAAATTTTCAGTTTTTCCAAAATGGTTTTATTTTGTTATTATCTTTTAGAATATTCATTAAACAAAGGAAAACAGTTGAAAAAACATTGAAATCGGTCCAAAAATGAAGATTTTAGAGCATTTTTTTAATCGTTAATTTTGTAAAATTTTTATGATGCTAGCTATGCAAAAAAATACGAAAATTTTCAAATTTTCAGTTTTTCCAAAATGGTTTTATTTTGTTATTATCTTTTAGAATATTCATTAAACAAAGGAAAACAGTTGAAAAAACATTGAAATCGGTCCAAAAATGAAGATTTTAGAGCATTTTTTTAATTGTTAATTTTGTAAAATTTTTATGATGCTAGCTATGCAAAAAAATACTAAAATTATCAAATTTTCAGTTTTTCCAAAATGGTTTTATTTTGTTATTATCTTTCAGAATATTCATTAAACAAAGGAAAACAGTTGAAAAAACATTGAAATCGGTCCAAAAATGAAGATTTTAGAGCATTTTTTTAATCGTTAATTTTGTAAAATTTTTATGATGCTAGCTATGCAAAAAAATACGAAAATTTTCAAATTTTCAATTTTTCCAAAATGGTTTTATTTTGAATATTCATTAAACAAAGGAAAACAGTTGAAAAAACATTGAAATCGGTCCAAAAATGAAGATTTTAGAGCATTTTTTTAATCGTTAATTTTGTAAAATTTTTATGATGCTAGCTATGCAAAAAAATACTAAAATTTTCAAATTTTCAATTTTTCCAAAATGGTTTTATTTTGTTATTATCTTTTAGAATATTCATTAAACAAAGGAAAACAGTTGAAAAAACATTGAAATCGGTCCAAAAATGAAGATTTTAGAGCATTTTTTTAATTGTTAATTTTGTAAAATTTTTATGATGCTAGCTATGCAAAAAAATACTAAAATTTTCAAATTTTCAATTTTTCCAAAATGGTTTTATTTTGTTATTATCTTTTAGAATATTCATTAAACAAAGGAAAACAGTTGAAAAAACATTGAAATCGGTCCAAAAATGAAGATTTTAGAGCATTTTTTTAATTGTTAATTTTGTAAAATTTTTATGATGCTAGCTATGCAAAAAAATACTAAAATTTTCAAATTTTCAGTTTTTCCAAAATGGTTTTATTTTATTATTATCTTTCAGAATATTCATTAAACAAAGGAAAACAGTTCAAAAAACATTGAAATCGGTCCAAAAATGAAGATTTTAGAGCATTTTTTTAATTGTTAATTTTGTAAAATTTTTATGATGCTAGCTATGCAAAAAAATACTAAAATTTTCAAATTTTCAATTTTTCCAAAATGGTTTTATTTTGTTATTATCTTTTAGAATATTCATTAAACAAAGGAAAACAGTTGAAAAAACATTGAAATCGGTCCAAAAATGAAGATTTTAGAGCATTTTTTTAATCGTTAATTTTGTAAAATTTTTATGATGCCAACTATGCAAAAAAATACTAAAATTTTCAAATTTTCAATTTTTCCAAAATGGTTTTATTTTGTTATTATCTTTTAGAATATTCATTAAACAAAGGAAAACAGTTGAAAAAACATTGAAATCGGTCCAAAAATGAAGATTTTAGAGCATTTTTTTAATCGTTAATTTTGTAAAATTTTTATGATGCTAGCTATGCAAAAAAATACTAAAATTTTCAAATTTTCAATTTTTCCAAAATGGTTTTATTTTGTTATTATCTTTTAGAATATTCATTAAACAAAGGAAAACAGTTGAAAAAACATTGAAATCGGTCCAAAAATGAAGATTTTAGAGCATTTTTTTAATCGTTAATTTTGTAAAATTTTTATGATGCTAGCTATGCAAAAAAATACTAAAATTTTCAAATTTTCAATTTTTCCAAAATGGTTTTATTTTGTTATTATCTTTCAGAATATTCATTTAATAAAGGAAAACAGTTGAAAAAACATTGAAATCGGTCCAAAAATGAAGATTTTAGAGCATTTTTTTAATTGTTAATTTTGTAAAATTTTTATGATGCTAGCTATGCAAAAAAATACTAAAATTTTCAAATTTTCAGTTTTTCCAAAATGGTTTTATTTTGTTATTATCTTTCAGAATATTCATTAAACAAAGGAAAACAGTTGAAAAAACATTGAAATCGGTCCAAAAATGAAGATTTTAAAGCATTTTTTTAATTGTTAATTTTGTAAAATTTTTATGATGCTAGCTATGCAAAAAAATACAAAAATTTTCAAATTTTCAATTTTTCCAAAATGGTTTTATTTTGTTATTATCTTTCAGAATATTCATTAAATAAAGGAAAACAGTTGAAAAAACATTGAAATCGCTCCAAAAATGAAGATTTTAGAGCATTTTTTTAATTGTTAATTTTGTAAAATTTTTATGATGCTAGCTATGCAAAAAAATACTAAAATTTTCAAATTTTCAGTTTTTCCAAAATGGTTTTATTTTATTATTATCTTTCAGAATATTCATTAAACAAAGGAAAACAGTTGAAAAAACATTGAAATCGGTCCAAAAATGAAGATTTTAAAGCATTTTTTTAATTGTTAATTTTGTAAAATTTTTATGATGCTAGCTATGCAAAAAAATACTAAAATTTTCAAATTTTCAGTTTTTCCAAAATGGTTTTATTTTGTTATTATCTTTTAGAATATTCATTAAACAAAGGAAAACAGTTGAAAAAACATTGAAATCGGTCCAAAAATGAAGATTTTAGAGAATTTTTTTAATTGTTAATTTTGTAAAATTTTTATGATGCTAGCTATGCAAAAAAATACTAAAATTTTCAAATTTTCAGTTTTTCCAAAATGGTTTTATTTTATTATTATCTTTCAGAATATTCATTAAACAAAGGAAAACAGTTGAAAAAACATTGAAATCGGTCCAAAAATGAAGATTTTAGAGCATTTTTTTAATTGTTAATTTTGTAAAATTTTTATGATGCTAGCTATGCAAAAAAATACGAAAATTTTCAAATTTTCAATTTTCCAAAATGGTTTTATTTGTTATTATCTTTCAGAATATTCATTAAATAAAGGAAAACAGTTGAAAAAACATTGAAATCGGTCCAAAAATGAAGATTTTAGAGCATTTTTTTAATTGTTAATTTTGTAAAATTTTTATGATGCTAGCTATGCAAAAAATATACGAAAATTTTCAAATTTTCAATTTTTCCAAAATGGTTTTATTTTGTTATTATCTTTCAGAATATTCATTAAACAAAGGAAAACAGTTGAAAAAACATTGAAATCGGTCCAAAAATGAAGATTTTAGAGCATTTTTTTAATCGTTAATTTTGTAAAATTTTTATGATGCTAGCTATGCAAAAAAATACTAAAATTTTCAAATTTTCAATTTTTCCAAAATGGTTTTATTTTGTTATTATCTTTTAGAATATTCATTAAACAAAGGAAAACAGTTGAAAAAACATTGAAATCGGTCCAAAAATGAAGATTTTAGAGCATTTTTTTAATTGTTAATTTTGTAAAATTTTTATGATGCTAGCTATGCAAAAAAATACTAAAATTTTCAAATTTTCAGTTTTTCCAAAATGGTTTTATTTTGTTATTATCTTTTAGAATATTCATTAAACAAAGGAAAACAGTTGAAAAAACATTGAAATCGGTCCAAAAATGAAGATTTTAGAGCATTTTTTTAATTGTTAATTTTGTAAAATTTTTATGATGCTAGCTATGCAAAAAAATACGAAAATTTTCAAATTTTCAATTTTTCCAAAATGGTTTTATTTTGTTATTATCTTTCAGAATATTCATTAAATAAAGGAAAACAGTTGAAAAAACATTGAAATCGGTCCAAAAATGAAGATTTTAGAGCATTTTTTTAATTGTTAATTTTGTAAAATTTTTATGATGCTAGCTATGCAAAAAAATACTAAAATTTTCAAATTTTCAGTTTTTCCAAAATGGTTTTATTTTGTTATTATCTTTCAGAATATTCATTAAACAAAGGAAAACAGTTGAAAAAACATTGAAATCGGTCCAAAAATGAAGATTTTAGAGCATTTTTTTAATCGTTAATTTTGTAAAATTTTTATGATGCTAGCTATGCAAAAAAATACGAAAATTTTCAAATTTTCAATTTTTCCAAAATGGTTTTATTTTGTTATTATCTTTTAGAATATTCATTAAACAAAGGAAAACAGTTGAAAAAACATTGAAATCGGTCCAAAAATGAAGATTTTAGAGCATTTTTTTAATCGTTAATTTTGTAAAATTTTTATGATGCTAGCTATGCAAAAAAATACTAAAATTTTCAAATTTTCAATTTTTCCAAAATGGTTTTATTTTGTTATTATCTTTTAGAATATTCATTAAACAAAGGAAAACAGTTGAAAAAACATTGAAATCGGTCCAAAAATGAAGATTTTAGAGCATTTTTTTAATCGTTAATTTTGTAAAATTTTTATGATGCTAGCTATGCAAAAAAATACTAAAATTTTCAAATTTTCAATTTTTCCAAAATGGTTTTATTTTGTTATTATCTTTCAGAATATTCATTTAATAAAGGAAAACAGTTGAAAAAACATTGAAATCGGTCCAAAAATGAAGATTTTAGAGCATTTTTTTAATTGTTAATTTTGTAAAATTTTTATGATGCTAGCTATGCAAAAAAATACTAAAATTTTCAAATTTTCAGTTTTTCCAAAATGGTTTTATTTTGTTATTATCTTTCAGAATATTCATTAAACAAAGGAAAACAGTTGAAAAAACATTGAAATCGGTCCAAAAATGAAGATTTTAAAGCATTTTTTTAATTGTTAATTTTGTAAAATTTTTATGATGCTAGCTATGCAAAAAAATACAAAAATTTTCAAATTTTCAATTTTTCCAAAATGGTTTTATTTTGTTATTATCTTTCAGAATATTCATTAAATAAAGGAAAACAGTTGAAAAAACATTGAAATCGCTCCAAAAATGAAGATTTTAGAGCATTTTTTTAATTGTTAATTTTGTAAAATTTTTATGATGCTAGCTATGCAAAAAAATACTAAAATTTTCAAATTTTCAGTTTTTCCAAAATGGTTTTATTTTATTATTATCTTTCAGAATATTCATTAAACAAAGGAAAACAGTTGAAAAAACATTGAAATCGGTCCAAAAATGAAGATTTTAAAGCATTTTTTTAATTGTTAATTTTGTAAAATTTTTATGATGCTAGCTATGCAAAAAAATACTAAAATTTTCAAATTTTCAGTTTTTCCAAAATGGTTTTATTTTGTTATTATCTTTTAGAATATTCATTAAACAAAGGAAAACAGTTGAAAAAACATTGAAATCGGTCCAAAAATGAAGATTTTAGAGCATTTTTTTAATTGTTAATTTTGTAAAATTTTTATGATGCTAGCTATGCAAAAAAATACGAAAATTTTCAAATTTTCAATTTTTCCAAAATGGTTTTATTTTGTTATTATCTTTCAGAATATTCATTAAATAAAGGAAAACAGTTGAAAAAACATTGAAATCGGTCCAAAAATGAAGATTTTAGAGCATTTTTTTAATTGTTAATTTTGTAAAATTTTTATGATGCTAGCTATGCAAAAAAATACTAAAATTTTCAAATTTTCAGTTTTTCCAAAATGGTTTTATTTTGTTATTATCTTTCAGAATATTCATTAAACAAAGGAAAACAGTTGAAAAAACATTGAAATCGGTCCAAAAATGAAGATTTTAGAGCATTTTTTTAATCGTTAATTTTGTAAAATTTTTATGATGCTAGCTATGCAAAAAAATACGAAAATTTTCAAATTTTCAATTTTTCCAAAATGGTTTTATTTTGTTATTATCTTTTAGAATATTCATTAAACAAAGGAAAACAGTTGAAAAAACATTGAAATCGGTCCAAAAATGAAGATTTTAGAGCATTTTTTTAATCGTTAATTTTGTAAAATTTTTATGATGCTAGCTATGCAAAAAAATACTAAAATTTTCAAATTTTCAATTTTTCCAAAATGGTTTTATTTTGTTATTATCTTTTAGAATATTCATTAAACAAAGGAAAACAGTTGAAAAAACATTGAAATCGGTCCAAAAATGAAGATTTTAGAGCATTTTTTTAATCGTTAATTTTGTAAAATTTTTATGATGCTAGCTATGCAAAAAAATACTAAAATTTTCAAATTTTCAATTTTTCCAAAATGGTTTTATTTTGTTATTATCTTTCAGAATATTCATTTAATAAAGGAAAACAGTTGAAAAAACATTGAAATCGGTCCAAAAATGAAGATTTTAGAGCATTTTTTTAATTGTTAATTTTGTAAAATTTTTATGATGCTAGCTATGCAAAAAAATACTAAAATTTTCAAATTTTCAGTTTTTCCAAAATGGTTTTATTTTGTTATTATCTTTCAGAATATTCATTAAACAAAGGAAAACAGTTGAAAAAACATTGAAATCGGTCCAAAAATGAAGATTTTAAAGCATTTTTTTAATTGTTAATTTTGTAAAATTTTTATGATGCTAGCTATGCAAAAAAATACAAAAATTTTCAAATTTTCAATTTTTCCAAAATGGTTTTATTTTGTTATTATCTTTCAGAATATTCATTAAATAAAGGAAAACAGTTGAAAAAACATTGAAATCGCTCCAAAAATGAAGATTTTAGAGCATTTTTTTAATTGTTAATTTTGTAAAATTTTTATGATGCTAGCTATGCAAAAAAATACTAAAATTTTCAAATTTTCAGTTTTTCCAAAATGGTTTTATTTTATTATTATCTTTCAGAATATTCATTAAACAAAGGAAAACAGTTGAAAAAACATTGAAATCGGTCCAAAAATGAAGATTTTAAAGCATTTTTTTAATTGTTAATTTTGTAAAATTTTTATGATGCTAGCTATGCAAAAAAATACTAAAATTTTCAAATTTTCAGTTTTTCCAAAATGGTTTTATTTTGTTATTATCTTTCAGAATATTCATTAAACAAAGGAAAACAGTTGAAAAAACATTGAAATCGGTCCAAAAATGAAGATTTTAGAGCATTTTTTTAATTGTTAATTTTGTAAAATTTTTATGATGCTAGCTATGCAAAAAAATACTAAAATTTTCAAATTTTCAGTTTTTCCAAAATGGTTTTATTTTGTTATTATCTTTCAGAATATTCATTAAACAAAGGAAAACAGTTGAAAAAACATTGAAATCGGTCCAAAAATGAAGATTTTAAAGCATTTTTTTAATTGTTAATTTTGTAAAATTTTTATGATGCTAGCTATGCAAAAAAATACAAAAATTTTCAAATTTTCAATTTTTCCAAAATGGTTTTATTTTGTTATTATCTTTCAGAATATTCATTAAATAAAGGAAAACAGTTGAAAAAACATTGAAATCGCTCCAAAAATGAAGATTTTAGAGCATTTTTTTAATTGTTAATTTTGTAAAATTTTTATGATGCTAGCTATGCAAAAAAATACTAAAATTTTCAAATTTTCAGTTTTTCCAAAATGGTTTTATTTTATTATTATCTTTCAGAATATTCATTAAACAAAGGAAAACAGTTGAAAAAACATTGAAATCGGTCCAAAAATGAAGATTTTAAAGCATTTTTTTAATTGTTAATTTTGTAAAATTTTTATGATGCTAGCTATGCAAAAAAATACTAAAATTTTCAAATTTTCAGTTTTTCCAAAATGGTTTTATTTTGTTATTATCTTTTAGAATATTCATTAAACAAAGGAAAACAGTTGAAAAAACATTGAAATCGGTCCAAAAATGAAGATTTTAGAGAATTTTTTTAATTGTTAATTTTGTAAAATTTTTATGATGCTAGCTATGCAAAAAAATACTAAAATTTTCAAATTTTCATTTTTTCCAAAATGGTTTTATTTTATTATTATCTTTCAGAATATTCATTAAACAAAGGAAAACAGTTGAAAAAACATTGAAATCGGTCCAAAAATGAAGATTTTAGAGCATTTTTTTAATTGTTAATTTTGTAAAATTTTTATGATGCTAGCTATGCAAAAAAATACGAAAATTTTCAAATTTTCAATTTTTCCAAAATGGTTTTATTTTGTTATTATCTTTCAGAATATTCATTAAATAAAGGAAAACAGTTGAAAAAACATTGAAATCGGTCCAAAAATGAAGATTTTAGAGCATTTTTTTAATTGTTAATTTTGTAAAATTTTTATGATGCTAGCTATGCAAAAAAATACGAAAATTTTCAAATTTTCAATTTTTCCAAAATGGTTTTATTTTGTTATTATCTTTCAGAATATTCATTAAACAAAGGAAAACAGTTGAAAAAACATTGAAATCGGTCCAAAAATGAAGATTTTAGAGCATTTTTTTAATCGTTAATTTTGTAAAATTTTTATGATGCTAGCTATGCAAAAAAATACTAAAATTTTCAAATTTTCAATTTTTCCAAAATGGTTTTATTTTGTTATTATCTTTTAGAATATTCATTAAACAAAGGAAAACAGTTGAAAAAACATTGAAATCGGTCCAAAAATGAAGATTTTAGAGCATTTTTTTAATTGTTAATTTTGTAAAATTTTTATGATGCTAGCTATGCAAAAAAATACTAAAATTTTCAAATTTTCAGTTTTTCCAAAATGGTTTTATTTTGTTATTATCTTTTAGAATATTCATTAAACAAAGGAAAACAGTTGAAAAAACATTGAAATCGGTCCAAAAATGAAGATTTTAGAGCATTTTTTTAATTGTTAATTTTGTAAAATTTTTATGATGCTAGCTATGCAAAAAAATACGAAAATTTTCAAATTTTCAATTTTTCCAAAATGGTTTTATTTTGTTATTATCTTTCAGAATATTCATTAAATAAAGGAAAACAGTTGAAAAAACATTGAAATCGGTCCAAAAATGAAGATTTTAGAGCATTTTTTTAATTGTTAATTTTGTAAAATTTTTATGATGCTAGCTATGCAAAAAAATACTAAAATTTTCAAATTTTCAGTTTTTCCAAAATGGTTTTATTTTGTTATTATCTTTCAGAATATTCATTAAACAAAGGAAAACAGTTGAAAAAACATTGAAATCGGTCCAAAAATGAAGATTTTAGAGCATTTTTTTAATCGTTAATTTTGTAAAATTTTTATGATGCTAGCTATGCAAAAAAATACGAAAATTTTCAAATTTTCAATTTTTCCAAAATGGTTTTATTTTGTTATTATCTTTTAGAATATTCATTAAACAAAGGAAAACAGTTGAAAAAACATTGAAATCGGTCCAAAAATGAAGATTTTAGAGCATTTTTTTAATCGTTAATTTTGTAAAATTTTTATGATGCTAGCTATGCAAAAAAATACTAAAATTTTCAAATTTTCAATTTTTCCAAAATGGTTTTATTTTGTTATTATCTTTTAGAATATTCATTAAACAAAGGAAAACAGTTGAAAAAACATTGAAATCGGTCCAAAAATGAAGATTTTAGAGCATTTTTTTAATCGTTAATTTTGTAAAATTTTTATGATGCTAGCTATGCAAAAAAATACTAAAATTTTCAAATTTTCAATTTTTCCAAAATGGTTTTATTTTGTTATTATCTTTCAGAATATTCATTTAATAAAGGAAAACAGTTGAAAAAACATTGAAATCGGTCCAAAAATGAAGATTTTAGAGCATTTTTTTAATTGTTAATTTTGTAAAATTTTTATGATGCTAGCTATGCAAAAAAATACTAAAATTTTCAAATTTTCAGTTTTTCCAAAATGGTTTTATTTTGTTATTATCTTTCAGAATATTCATTAAACAAAGGAAAACAGTTGAAAAAACATTGAAATCGGTCCAAAAATGAAGATTTTAAAGCATTTTTTTAATTGTTAATTTTGTAAAATTTTTATGATGCTAGCTATGCAAAAAAATACAAAAATTTTCAAATTTTCAATTTTTCCAAAATGGTTTTATTTTGTTATTATCTTTCAGAATATTCATTAAATAAAGGAAAACAGTTGAAAAAACATTGAAATCGCTCCAAAAATGAAGATTTTAGAGCATTTTTTTAATTGTTAATTTTGTAAAATTTTTATGATGCTAGCTATGCAAAAAAATACTAAAATTTTCAAATTTTCAGTTTTTCCAAAATGGTTTTATTTTATTATTATCTTTCAGAATATTCATTAAACAAAGGAAAACAGTTGAAAAAACATTGAAATCGGTCCAAAAATGAAGATTTTAAAGCATTTTTTTAATTGTTAATTTTGTAAAATTTTTATGATGCTAGCTATGCAAAAAAATACTAAAATTTTCAAATTTTCAGTTTTTCCAAAATGGTTTTATTTTGTTATTATCTTTTAGAATATTCATTAAACAAAGGAAAACAGTTGAAAAAACATTGAAATCGGTCCAAAAATGAAGATTTTAGAGAATTTTTTTAATTGTTAATTTTGTAAAATTTTTATGATGCTAGCTATGCAAAAAAATACTAAAATTTTCAAATTTTCAGTTTTTCCAAAATGGTTTTATTTTATTATTATCTTTCAGAATATTCATTAAACAAAGGAAAACAGTTGAAAAAACATTGAAATCGGTCCAAAAATGAAGATTTTAGAGCATTTTTTTAATTGTTAATTTTGTAAAATTTTTATGATGCTAGCTATGCAAAAAAATACGAAAATTTTCAAATTTTCAATTTTTCCAAAATGGTTTTATTTTGTTATTATCTTTCAGAATATTCATTAAATAAAGGAAAACAGTTGAAAAAACATTGAAATCGGTCCAAAAATGAAGATTTTAGAGCATTTTTTTAATTGTTAATTTTGTAAAATTTTTATGATGCTAGCTATGCAAAAAAATACGAAAATTTTCAAATTTTCAATTTTTCCAAAATGGTTTTATTTTGTTATTATCTTTCAGAATATTCATTAAACAAAGGAAAACAGTTGAAAAAACATTGAAATCGGTCCAAAAATGAAGATTTTAGAGCATTTTTTTAATCGTTAATTTTGTAAAATTTTTATGATGCTAGCTATGCAAAAAAATACTAAAATTTTCAAATTTTCAATTTTTCCAAAATGGTTTTATTTTGTTATTATCTTTTAGAATATTCATTAAACAAAGGAAAACAGTTGAAAAAACATTGAAATCGGTCCAAAAATGAAGATTTTAGAGCATTTTTTTAATTGTTAATTTTGTAAAATTTTTATGATGCTAGCTATGCAAAAAAATACTAAAATTTTCAAATTTTCAGTTTTTCCAAAATGGTTTTATTTTGTTATTATCTTTTAGAATATTCATTAAACAAAGGAAAACAGTTGAAAAAACATTGAAATCGGTCCAAAAATGAAGATTTTAGAGCATTTTTTTAATTGTTAATTTTGTAAAATTTTTATGATGCTAGCTATGCAAAAAAATACGAAAATTTTCAAATTTTCAATTTTTCCAAAATGGTTTTATTTTGTTATTATCTTTCAGAATATTCATTAAATAAAGGAAAACAGTTGAAAAAACATTGAAATCGGTCCAAAAATGAAGATTTTAGAGCATTTTTTTAATTGTTAATTTTGTAAAATTTTTATGATGCTAGCTATGCAAAAAAATACTAAAATTTTCAAATTTTCAGTTTTTCCAAAATGGTTTTATTTTGTTATTATCTTTCAGAATATTCATTAAACAAAGGAAAACAGTTGAAAAAACATTGAAATCGGTCCAAAAATGAAGATTTTAGAGCATTTTTTTAATCGTTAATTTTGTAAAATTTTTATGATGCTAGCTATGCAAAAAAATACGAAAATTTTCAAATTTTCAATTTTTCCAAAATGGTTTTATTTTGTTATTATCTTTTAGAATATTCATTAAACAAAGGAAAACAGTTGAAAAAACATTGAAATCGGTCCAAAAATGAAGATTTTAGAGCATTTTTTTAATTGTTAATTTTGTAAAATTTTTATGATGCTAGCTATGCAAAAAAATACGAAAATTTTCAAATTTTCAATTTTTCCAAAATGGTTTTATTTTGTTATTATCTTTCAGAATATTCATTAAATAAAGGAAAACAGTTGAAAAAACATTGAAATCGGTCCAAAAATGAAGATTTTAGAGCATTTTTTTAATTGTTAATTTTGTAAAATTTTTATGATGCTAGCTATGCAAAAAAATACTAAAATTTTCAAATTTTCAGTTTTTCCAAAATGGTTTTATTTTGTTATTATCTTTCAGAATATTCATTAAACAAAGGAAAACAGTTGAAAAAACATTGAAATCGGTCCAAAAATGAAGATTTTAGAGCATTTTTTTAATTGTTAATTTTGTAAAATTTTTATGATGCTAGCTATGCAAAAAAATACGAAAATTTTCAAATTTTCAATTTTTCCAAAATGGTTTTATTTTGTTATTATCTTTCAGAATATTCATTAAATAAAGGAAAACAGTTGAAAAAACATTGAAATCGGTCCAAAAATGAAGATTTTAGAGCATTTTTTTAATTGTTAATTTTGGTAAAATTTTTATGATGCTAGCTATGCAAAAAAATACTAAAATTTTCAAATTTTCAGTTTTTCCAAAATGGTTTTATTTTGTTATTATCTTTCAGAATATTCATTAAACAAAGGAAAACAGTTGAAAAAACATTGAAATCGGTCCAAAAATGAAGATTTTAGAGCATTTTTTTAATCGTTAATTTTGTAAAATTTTTATGATGCTAGCTATGCAAAAAAATACGAAAATTTTCAAATTTTCAATTTTTCCAAAATGGTTTTATTTTGTTATTATCTTTTAGAATATTCATTAAACAAAGGAAAACAGTTGAAAAAACATTGAAATCGGTCCAAAAATGAAGATTTTAGAGCATTTTTTTAATTGTTAATTTTGTAAAATTTTTATGATGCTAGCTATGCAAAAAAATACGAAAATTTTCAAATTTTCAATTTTTCCAAAATGGTTTTATTTTGTTATTATCTTTCAGAATATTCATTAAATAAAGGAAAACAGTTGAAAAAACATTGAAATCGGTCCAAAAATGAAGATTTTAGAGCATTTTTTTAATTGTTAATTTTGTAAAATTTTTATGATGCTAGCTATGCAAAAAAATACTAAAATTTTCAAATTTTCAGTTTTTCCAAAATGGTTTTATTTTGTTATTATCTTTCAGAATATTCATTAAACAAAGGAAAACAGTTGAAAAAACATTGAAATCGGTCCAAAAATGAAGATTTTAGAGCATTTTTTTAATCGTTAATTTTGTAAAATTTTTATGATGCTAGCTATGCAAAAAAATACTAAAATTTTCAAATTTTCAATTTTTCCAAAATGGTTTTATTTTGTTATTATCTTTTAGAATATTCATTAAACAAAGGAAAACAGTTGAAAAAACATCGAAATCGGTCCAAAAATGAAGATTTTAGAGCATTTTTTTAATTGTTAATTTTGTAAAATTTTTATGATGCTAGCTATGCAAAAAAATACTAAAATTTTCAAATTTTCAGTTTTTCCAAAATGGTTTTATTTTGTTATTATCTTTTAGAATATTCATTAAACAAAGGAAAACAGTTGAAAAAACATTGAAATCGGTCCAAAAATGAAGATTTTAGAGCATTTTTTTAATCGTTAATTTTGTAAAATTTTTATGATGCTAGCTATGCAAAAAAATACTAAAATTTTCAAATTTTCAGTTTTTCCAAAATGGTTTTGTTTTGTTATTATCTTTCAGAATATTCATTAAATAAAGGAAAACAGTTGAAAAAACATTGAAATCGGTCCAAAAATGAAGGTTTTAGAGCATTTTTTTAATTGTTAATTTTGTAAAATTTTTATGATGCTAGCTATGCAAAAAAATACGAAAATTTTCAAATTTTCAATTTTTCCAAAATGGTTTTGTTTTGTTATTATCTTTCAGAATATTCATTAAACAAAGGAAAACAGTTGAAAAAACATTGAAATCGGTCCAAAAATGAAGATTTTAGAGCATTTTTTTAATTGTTAATTTTGTAAAATTTTTATGATGCTAGCTATGCAAAAAAATACTAAAATTTTCAAATTTTCAGTTTTTCCAAAATGGTTTTATTTTGTTATTATCTTTTAGAATATTCATTAAACAAAGGAAAACAGTTGAAAAAACATTGAAATCGGTCCAAAAATGAAGATTTTAGAGCATTTTTTTAATTGTTAATTTTGTAAAATTTTTATGATGCTAGCTATGCAAAAAAATACTAAAATTTTCAAATTTTCAATTTTTCCAAAATGGTTTTATTTTGTTATTATCTTTTAGAATATTCATTAAACAAAGGAAAACAGTTGAAAAAACATTGAAATCGGTCCAAAAATGAAGATTTTAGAGCATTTTTTTAATTGTTAATTTTGTAAAATTTTTATGATGCTAGCTATGCAAAAAAATACTAAAATTTTCAAATTTTCAGTTTTTCCAAAATGGTTTTATTTTATTATTATCTTTCAGAATATTCATTAAACAAAGGAAAACAGTTGAAAAAACATTGAAATCGGTCAAAAAATGAAGATTTTAGAGCATTTTTTTAATTGTTAATTTTGTAAAATTTTTATGATGCTAGCTATGCAAAAAAATACGAAAATTTTCAAATTTTCAATTTTTCCAAAATGGTTTTATTTTGTTATTATCTTTCAGAATATTCATTAAACAAAGGAAAACAGTTGAAAAAACATTGAAATCGGTCCAAAAATGAAGATTTTAGAGCATTTTTTTAATCGTTAATTTTGTAAAATTTTTATGATGCTAGCTATGCAAAAAAATACGAAAATTTTCAAATTTTCAATTTTTCCAAAATGGTTTTATTTTGTTATTATCTTTCAGAATATTCATTAAACAAAGGAAAACAGTTGAAAAAACATTGAAATCGGTCCAAAAATGAAGATTTTAGAGCATTTTTTTAATTGTTAATTTTGTAAAATTTTTATGATGCTAGCTATGCAAAAAAATACTAAAATTTTCAAATTTTCAGTTTTTCCAAAATGGTTTTATTTTGTTATTATCTTTTAGAATATTCATTAAACAAAGGAAAACAGTTGAAAAAACATTGAAATCGGTCCAAAAATGAAGATTTTAGAGCATTTTTTTAATTGTTAATTTTGTAAAATTTTTATGATGCTAGCTATGCAAAAAAATACTAAAATTTTCAAATTTTCAATTTTTCCAAAATGGTTTTATTTTGTTATTATCTTTTAGAATATTCATTAAACAAAGGAAAACAGTTGAAAAAACATTGAAATCGGTCCAAAAATGAAGATTTTAGAGCATTTTTTTAATTGTTAATTTTGTAAAATTTTTATGATGCTAGCTATGCAAAAAAATACTAAAATTTTCAAATTTTCAGTTTTTCCAAAATGGTTTTATTTTATTATTATCTTTCAGAATATTCATTAAACAAAGGAAAACAGTTGAAAAAACATTGAAATCGGTCCAAAAATGAAGATTTTAGAGCATTTTTTTAATTGTTAATTTTGTAAAATTTTTATGATGCTAGCTATGCAAAAAAATACTAAAATTTTCAAATTTTCAGTTTTTCCAAAATGGTTTTATTTTATTATTATCTTTCAGAATATTCATTAAACAAAGGAAAACAGTTGAAAAAACATTGAAATCGGTCCAAAAATGAAGATTTTAGAGCATTTTTTTAATTGTTAATTTTGTAAAATTTTTATGATGCTAGCTATGCAAAAAAATACTAAAATTTTCAAATTTTCAGTTTTTCCAAAATGGTTTTATTTTATTATTATCTTTCAGAATATTCATTAAACAAAGGAAAACAGTTGAAAAAACATTGAAATCGGTCCAAAAATGAAGATTTTAGAGCATTTTTTTAATTGTTAATTTTGTAAAATTTTTATGATGCTAGCTATGCAAAAAAATACTAAAATTTTCAAATTTTCAGTTTTTCCAAAATGGTTTTATTTTATTATTATCTTTCAGAATATTCATTAAACAAAGGAAAACAGTTGAAAAAACATTGAAATCGGTCCAAAAATGAAGATTTTAGAGCATTTTTTTAATTGTTAATTTTGTAAAATTTTTATGATGCTAGCTATGCAAAAAAATACTAAAATTTTCAAATTTTCAGTTTTTCCAAAATGGTTTTATTTTGTTATTATCTTTTAGAATATTCATTAAACAAAGGAAAACAGTTGAAAAAACATTGAAATCGGTCCAAAAATGAAGATTTTAGAGCATTTTTTTAATTGTTAATTTTGTAAAATTTTTATGATGCTAGCTATGCAAAAAAATACTAAAATTTTCAAATTTTCAGTTTTTCCAAAATGGTTTTATTTTATTATTATCTTTCAGAATATTCATTAAACAAAGGAAAACAGTTGAAAAAACATTGAAATCGGTCCAAAAATGAAGATTTTAGAGCATTTTTTTAATCGTTAATTTTGTAAAATTTTTATGATGCTAGCTATGCAAAAAAATACGAAAATTTTCAAATTTTCAATTTTTCCAAAATGGTTTTATTTTGTTATTATCTTTTAGAATATTCATTAAACAAAGGAAAACAGTTGAAAAAACATTGAAATCGGTCCAAAAATGAAGATTTTAGAGCATTTTTTTAATTGTTAATTTTGTAAAATTTTTATGATGCTAGCTATGCAAAAAAATACTAAAATTTTCAAATTTTCAGTTTTTCCAAAATGGTTTTATTTTGTTATTATCTTTTAGAATATTCATTAAACAAAGGAAAACAGTTGAAAAAACATTGAAATCGGTCCAAAAATGAAGATTTTAGAGCATTTTTTTAATCGTTAATTTTGTAAAATTTTTATGATGCTAGCTATGCAAAAAAATACGAAAATTTTCAAATTTTCAATTTTTCCAAAATGGTTTTGTTTTGTTATTATCTTTCAGAATATTCATTAAACAAAGGAAAACAGTTGAAAAAACATTGAAATCGGTCCAAAAATGAAGATTTTAGAGCATTTTTTTAATTGTTAATTTTGTAAAATTTTTATGATGCTAGCTATGCAAAAAAATACTAAAATTTTCAAATTTTCAATTTTTCCAAAATGGTTTTATTTTGTTATTATCTTTCAGAATATTCATTAAATAAAGGAAAACAGTTGAAAAAACATTGAAATCGGTCCAAAAATGAAGGTTTTAGAGCATTTTTTTAATTGTTAATTTTGTAAAATTTTTATGATGCTAGCTATGCAAAAAAATACGAAAATTTTCAAATTTTCAATTTTTCCAAAATGGTTTTATTTTGTTATTATCTTTTAGAATATTCATTAAACAAAGGAAAACAGTTGAAAAAACATTGAAATCGGTCCAAAAATGAAGATTTTAGAGCATTTTTTTAATTGTTAATTTTGTAAAATTTTTATGATGCTAGCTATGCAAAAAAATACTAAAATTTTCAAATTTTCAGTTTTTCCAAAATGTTTTTATTTTGTTATTATCTTTTAGAATATTCATTAAACAAAGGAAAACAGTTGAAAAAACATTGAAATCGGTCCAAAAATGAAGATTTTAGAGCATTTTTTTAATTGTTAATTTTGTAAAATTTTTATGATGCTAGCTATGCAAAAAAATACGAAAATTTTCAAATTTTCAATTTTTACAAAATGGTTTTATTTTGTTATTATCTTTTAGAATATTCATTAAACAAAGGAAAACAGTTGAAAAAACATTGAAATCGGTCCAAAAATGAAGATTTTAGAGCATTTTTTTAATTGTTAATTTTGTAAAATTTTTATGATGCTAGCTATGCAAAAAAATACGAAAATTTTCAAATTTTCAATTTTTCCAAAATGGTTTTATTTTGTTATTATCTTTTAGAATATTCATTAAACAAAGGAAAACATTTGAAAAAAACATTGAAATCGGTCCAAAAATGAAGGTTTTAGAGCATTTTTTTAATTGTTAATTTTGTAAAATTTTTATGATGCTAGCTATGCAAAAAAATACGAAAATTTTCAAATTTTCAATTTTTCCAAAATGGTTTTATTTTGTTATTATCTTTTAGAATATTCATTAAACAAAGGAAAACAGTTGAAAAAACATTGAAATCGGTCCAAAAATGAAGATTTTAGAGCATTTTTTTAATTGTTAATTTTGTAAAATTTTTATGATGCTAGCTATGCAAAAAAATACTAAAATTTTCAAATTTTCAATTTTTCCAAAATGGTTTTATTTTGTTATTATCTTTCAGAATATTCATTAAATAAAGGAAAACAGTTGAAAAAACATTGAAATCGGTCCAAAAATGAAGGTTTTAGAGCATTTTTTTAATTGTTAATTTTGTAAAATTTTTATGATGCTAGCTATGCAAAAAAATACTAAAATTTTCAAATTTTCAGTTTTTCCAAAATGGTTTTATTTTGTTATTATCTTTTAGAATATTCATTAAACAAAGGAAAACAGTTGAAAAAACATTGAAATCGGTCCAAAAATGAAGATTTTAGAGCATTTTTTTAATCGTTAATTTTGTAAAATTTTTATGATGCTAGCTATGCAAAAAAATACGAAAATTTTCAAATTTTCAATTTTTCCAAAATGGTTTTGTTTTGTTATTATCTTTCAGAATATTCATTAAACAAAGGAAAACAGTTGAAAAAACATTGAAATCGGTCCAAAAATGAAGATTTTAGAGCATTTTTTTAATTGTTAATTTTGTAAAATTTTTATGATGCTAGCTATGCAAAAAAATACTAAAATTTTCAAATTTTCAATTTTTCCAAAATGGTTTTATTTTGTTATTATCTTTCAGAATATTCATTAAATAAAGGAAAACAGTTGAAAAAACATTGAAATCGGTCCAAAAATGAAGGTTTTAGAGCATTTTTTTAATTGTTAATTTTGTAAAATTTTTATGATGCTAGCTATGCAAAAAAATACTAAAATTTTCAAATTTTCAGTTTTTCCAAAATGGTTTTATTTTGTTATTATCTTTTAGAATATTCATTAAACAAAGGAAAACAGTTGAAAAAACATTGAAATCGGTCCAAAAATGAAGATTTTAGAGCATTTTTTTAATCGTTAATTTTGTAAAATTTTTATGATGCTAGCTATGCAAAAAAATACGAAAATTTTCAAATTTTCAATTTTTCCAAAATGGTTTTGTTTTGTTATTATCTTTCAGAATATTCATTAAACAAAGGAAAACAGTTGAAAAAACATTGAAATCGGTCCAAAAATGAAGATTTTAGAGCATTTTTTTAATTGTTAATTTTGTAAAATTTTTATGATGCTAGCTATGCAAAAAAATACTAAAATTTTCAAATTTTCAATTTTTCCAAAATGGTTTTATTTTGTTATTATCTTTCAGAATATTCATTAAATAAAGGAAAACAGTTGAAAAAACATTGAAATCGGTCCAAAAATGAAGGTTTTAGAGCATTTTTTTAATTGTTAATTTTGTAAAATTTTTATGATGCTAGCTATGCAAAAAAATACGAAAATTTTCAAATTTTCAATTTTTCCAAAATGGTTTTATTTTGTTATTATCTTTTAGAATATTCATTAAACAAAGGAAAACAGTTGAAAAAACATTGAAATCGGTCCAAAAATGAAGATTTTAGAGCATTTTTTTAATTGTTAATTTTGTAAAATTTTTATGATGCTAGCTATGCAAAAAAATACGAAAATTTTCAAATTTTCAATTTTTCCAAAATGGTTTTATTTTGTTATTATCTTTTAGAATATTCATTAAACAAAGGAAAACAGTTGAAAAAACATTGAAATCGGTCCAAAAATGAAGGTTTTAGAGCATTTTTTTAATTGTTAATTTTGTAAAATTTTTATGATGCTAGCTATGCAAAAAAATACGAAAATTTTCAAATTTTCAATTTTTCCAAAATGGTTTTATTTTGTTATTATCTTTTAGAATATTCATTAAACAAAGGAAAACAGTTGAAAAAACATTGAAATCGGTCCAAAAATGAAGATTTTAGAGCATTTTTTTAATTGTTAATTTTGTAAAATTTTTATGATGCTAGCTATGCAAAAAAATACTAAAATTTTCAAATTTTCAATTTTTCCAAAATGGTTTTATTTTGTTATTATCTTTCAGAATATTCATTAAATAAAGGAAAACAGTTGAAAAAACATTGAAATCGGTCCAAAAATGAAGGTTTTAGAGCATTTTTTTAATTGTTAATTTTGTAAAATTTTTATGATGCTAGCTATGCAAAAAAATACTAAAATTTTCAAATTTTCAGTTTTTCCAAAATGGTTTTATTTTGTTATTATCTTTTAGAATATTCATTAAACAAAGGAAAACAGTTGAAAAAACATTGAAATCGGTCCAAAAATGAAGATTTTAGAGCATTTTTTTAATCGTTAATTTTGTAAAATTTTTATGATGCTAGCTATGCAAAAAAATACGAAAATTTTCAAATTTTCAATTTTTCCAAAATGGTTTTGTTTTGTTATTATCTTTCAGAATATTCATTAAACAAAGGAAAACAGTTGAAAAAACATTGAAATCGGTCCAAAAATGAAGATTTTAGAGCATTTTTTTAATTGTTAATTTTGTAAAATTTTTATGATGCTAGCTATGCAAAAAAATACTAAAATTTTCAAATTTTCAATTTTTCCAAAATGGTTTTATTTTGTTATTATCTTTCAGAATATTCATTAAATAAAGGAAAACAGTTGAAAAAACATTGAAATCGGTCCAAAAATGAAGGTTTTAGAGCATTTTTTTAATTGTTAATTTTGTAAAATTTTTATGATGCTAGCTATGCAAAAAAATACGAAAATTTTCAAATTTTCAATTTTTCCAAAATGGTTTTATTTTGTTATTATCTTTTAGAATATTCATTAAACAAAGGAAAACAGTTGAAAAAACATTGAAATCGGTCCAAAAATGAAGGTTTTAGAGCATTTTTTTAATTGTTAATTTTGTAAAATTTTTATGATGCTAGCTATGCAAAAAAATACTAAAATTTTCAAATTTTCAGTTTTTCCAAAATGGTTTTATTTTGTTATTATCTTTTAGAATATTCATTAAACAAAGGAAAACAGTTGAAAAAACATTGAAATCGGTCCAAAAATGAAGATTTTAGAGCATTTTTTTAATCGTTAATTTTGTAAAATTTTTATGATGCTAGCTATGCAAAAAAATACGAAAATTTTCAAATTTTCAATTTTTCCAAAATGGTTTTGTTTTGTTATTATCTTTCAGAATATTCATTAAACAAAGGAAAACAGTTGAAAAAACATTGAAATCGGTCCAAAAATGAAGATTTTAGAGCATTTTTTTAATTGTTAATTTTGTAAAATTTTTATGATGCTAGCTATGCAAAAAAATACTAAAATTTTCAAATTTTCAATTTTTCCAAAATGGTTTTATTTTGTTATTATCTTTCAGAATATTCATTAAATAAAGGAAAACAGTTGAAAAAACATTGAAATCGGTCCAAAAATGAAGGTTTTAGAGCATTTTTTTAATTGTTAATTTTGTAAAATTTTTATGATGCTAGCTATGCAAAAAAATACTAAAATTTTCAAATTTTCAGTTTTTCCAAAATGGTTTTATTTTGTTATTATCTTTTAGAATATTCATTAAACAAAGGAAAACAGTTGAAAAAACATTGAAATCGGTCCAAAAATGAAGATTTTAGAGCATTTTTTTAATCGTTAATTTTGTAAAATTTTTATGATGCTAGCTATGCAAAAAAATACGAAAATTTTCAAATTTTCAATTTTTCCAAAATGGTTTTGTTTTGTTATTATCTTTCAGAATATTCATTAAACAAAGGAAAACAGTTGAAAAAACATTGAAATCGGTCCAAAAATGAAGATTTTAGAGCATTTTTTTAATTGTTAATTTTGTAAAATTTTTATGATGCTAGCTATGCAAAAAAATACTAAAATTTTCAAATTTTCAATTTTTCCAAAATGGTTTTATTTTGTTATTATCTTTCAGAATATTCATTAAATAAAGGAAAACAGTTGAAAAAACATTGAAATCGGTCCAAAAATGAAGGTTTTAGAGCATTTTTTTAATTGTTAATTTTGTAAAATTTTTATGATGCTAGCTATGCAAAAAAATACGAAAATTTTCAAATTTTCAATTTTTCCAAAATGGTTTTATTTTGTTATTATCTTTTAGAATATTCATTAAACAAAGGAAAACAGTTGAAAAAACATTGAAATCGGTCCAAAAATGAAGATTTTAGAGCATTTTTTTAATTGTTAATTTTGTAAAATTTTTATGATGCTAGCTATGCAAAAAAATACGAAAATTTTCAAATTTTCAATTTTTCCAAAATGGTTTTATTTTGTTATTATCTTTTAGAATATTCATTAAACAAAGGAAAACAGTTGAAAAAACATTGAAATCGGTCCAAAAATGAAGGTTTTAGAGCATTTTTTTAATTGTTAATTTTGTAAAATTTTTATGATGCTAGCTATGCAAAAAAATACGAAAATTTTCAAATTTTCAATTTTTCCAAAATGGTTTTATTTTGTTATTATCTTTTAGAATATTCATTAAACAAAGGAAAACAGTTGAAAAAACATTGAAATCGGTCCAAAAATGAAGATTTTAGAGCATTTTTTTAATTGTTAATTTTGTAAAATTTTTATGATGCTAGCTATGCAAAAAAATACTAAAATTTTCAAATTTTCAATTTTTCCAAAATGGTTTTATTTTGTTATTATCTTTCAGAATATTCATTAAATAAAGGAAAACAGTTGAAAAAACATTGAAATCGGTCCAAAAATGAAGGTTTTAGAGCATTTTTTTAATTGTTAATTTTGTAAAATTTTTATGATGCTAGCTATGCAAAAAAATACTAAAATTTTCAAATTTTCAGTTTTTCCAAAATGGTTTTATTTTGTTATTATCTTTTAGAATATTCATTAAACAAAGGAAAACAGTTGAAAAAACATTGAAATCGGTCCAAAAATGAAGATTTTAGAGCATTTTTTTAATCGTTAATTTTGTAAAATTTTTATGATGCTAGCTATGCAAAAAAATACGAAAATTTTCAAATTTTCAATTTTTCCAAAATGGTTTTGTTTTGTTATTATCTTTCAGAATATTCATTAAACAAAGGAAAACAGTTGAAAAAACATTGAAATCGGTCCAAAAATGAAGATTTTAGAGCATTTTTTTAATTGTTAATTTTGTAAAATTTTTATGATGCTAGCTATGCAAAAAAATACTAAAATTTTCAAATTTTCAATTTTTCCAAAATGGTTTTATTTTGTTATTATCTTTCAGAATATTCATTAAATAAAGGAAAACAGTTGAAAAAACATTGAAATCGGTCCAAAAATGAAGGTTTTAGAGCATTTTTTTAATTGTTAATTTTGTAAAATTTTTATGATGCTAGCTATGCAAAAAAATACGAAAATTTTCAAATTTTCAATTTTTCCAAAATGGTTTTATTTTGTTATTATCTTTTAGAATATTCATTAAACAAAGGAAAACAGTTGAAAAAACATTGAAATCGGTCCAAAAATGAAGATTTTAGAGCATTTTTTTAATTGTTAATTTTGTAAAATTTTTATGATGCTAGCTATGCAAAAAAATACGAAAATTTTCAAATTTTCAATTTTTCCAAAATGGTTTTATTTTGTTATTATCTTTTAGAATATTCATTAAACAAAGGAAAACAGTTGAAAAAACATTGAAATCGGTCCAAAAATGAAGGTTTTAGAGCATTTTTTTAATTGTTAATTTTGTAAAATTTTTATGATGCTAGCTATGCAAAAAAATACGAAAATTTTCAAATTTTCAATTTTTCCAAAATGGTTTTATTTTGTTATTATCTTTTAGAATATTCATTAAACAAAGGAAAACAGTTGAAAAAACATTGAAATCGGTCCAAAAATGAAGATTTTAGAGCATTTTTTTAATTGTTAATTTTGTAAAATTTTTATGATGCTAGCTATGCAAAAAAATACTAAAATTTTCAAATTTTCAATTTTTCCAAAATGGTTTTATTTTGTTATTATCTTTCAGAATATTCATTAAATAAAGGAAAACAGTTGAAAAAACATTGAAATCGGTCCAAAAATGAAGGTTTTAGAGCATTTTTTTAATTGTTAATTTTGTAAAATTTTTATGATGCTAGCTATGCAAAAAAATACTAAAATTTTCAAATTTTCAGTTTTTCCAAAATGGTTTTATTTTGTTATTATCTTTTAGAATATTCATTAAACAAAGGAAAACAGTTGAAAAAACATTGAAATCGGTCCAAAAATGAAGATTTTAGAGCATTTTTTTAATCGTTAATTTTGTAAAATTTTTATGATGCTAGCTATGCAAAAAAATACGAAAATTTTCAAATTTTCAATTTTTCCAAAATGGTTTTATTTTGTTATTATCTTTTAGAATATTCATTAAACAAAGGAAAACAGTTGAAAAAACATTGAAATCGGTCCAAAAATGAAGATTTTAGAGCATTTTTTTAATTGTTAATTTTGTAAAATTTTTATGATGCTAGCTATGCAAAAAAATACTAAAATTTTCAAATTTTCAGTTTTTCCAAAATGGTTTTATTTTGTTATTATCTTTTAGAATATTCATTAAACAAAGGAAAACAGTTGAAAAAACATTGAAATCGGTCCAAAAATGAAGATTTTAGAGCATTTTTTTAATCGTTAATTTTGTAAAATTTTTATGATGCTAGCTATGCAAAAAAATACTAAAATTTTCAAATTTTCAGTTTTTCCAAAATGGTTTTGTTTTGTTATTATCTTTCAGAATATTCATTAAATAAAGGAAAACAGTTGAAAAAACATTGAAATCGGTCCAAAAATGAAGGTTTTAGAGCATTTTTTTAATTGTTAATTTTGTAAAATTTTTATGATGCTAGCTATGCAAAAAAATACGAAAATTTTCAAATTTTCAATTTTTCCAAAATGGTTTTGTTTTGTTATTATCTTTCAGAATATTCATTAAACAAAGGAAAACAGTTGAAAAAACATTGAAATCGGTCCAAAAATGAAGATTTTAGAGCATTTTTTTAATTGTTAATTTTGTAAAATTTTTATGATGCTAGCTATGCAAAAAAATACTAAAATTTTCAAATTTTCAATTTTTCCAAAATGGTTTTATTTTGTTATTATCTTTTAGAATATTCATTAAACAAAGGAAAACAGTTGAAAAAACATTGAAATCGGTCCAAAAATGAAGATTTTAGAGCATTTTTTTAATTGTTAATTTTGTAAAATTTTTATGATGCTAGCTATGCAAAAAAATACTAAAATTTTCAAATTTTCAATTTTTCCAAAATGGTTTTATTTTGTTATTATCTTTCAGAATATTCATTAAATAAAGGAAAACAGTTGAAAAAACATTGAAATCGGTCCAAAAATGAAGGTTTTAGAGCATTTTTTTAATTGTTAATTTTGTAAAATTTTTATGATGCTAGCTATGCAAAAAAATACGAAAATTTTCAAATTTTCAATTTTTCAAAATGGTTTTATTTTGTTATTATCTTTTAGAATATTCATTAAACAAAGGAAAACAGTTGAAAAAAACATTGAAATCGGTCCAAAAATGAAGATTTTAGAGCATTTTTTTAATTGTTAATTTTGTAAAATTTTTATGATGCTAGCTATGCAAAAAAATACTAAAATTTTCAAATTTTCAGTTTTTCCAAAATGGTTTTATTTTGTTATTATCTTTTAGAATATTCATTAAACAAAAGGAAAACAGTTGAAAAAACATTGAAATCGGTCCAAAAATGAAGATTTTAGAGCATTTTTTTAATCGTTAATTTTGTAAAATTTTTATGATGCTAGCTATGCAAAAAAATACGAAAATTTTCAAATTTTCAATTTTTCCAAAATGGTTTTATTTTGTTATTATCTTTCAGAATATTCATTAAATAAAGGAAAACAGTTGAAAAAACATTGAAATCGGTCCAAAAATGAAGGTTTTAGAGCATTTTTTTAATTGTTAATTTTGTAAAATTTTTATGATGCTAGCTATGCAAAAAAATACGAAAATTTTCAAATTTTCAATTTTTCCAAAATGGTTTTATTTTGTTATTATCTTTTAGAATATTCATTAAACAAAGGAAAACAGTTGAAAAAACATTGAAATCGGTCCAAAAATGAAGATTTTAGAGCATTTTTTTAATTGTTAATTTTGTAAAATTTTTATGATGCTAGCTATGCAAAAAAATACTAAAATTTTCAAATTTTCAGTTTTTCCAAAATGGTTTTATTTTGTTATTATCTTTTAGAATATTCATTAAACAAAGGAAAACAGTTGAAAAAACATTGAAATCGGTCCAAAAATGAAGATTTTAGAGCATTTTTTTAATTGTTAATTTTGTAAAATTTTTATGATGCTAGCTATGCAAAAAAATACGAAAATTTTCAAATTTTCAATTTTTCCAAAATGGTTTTATTTTGTTATTATCTTTTAGAATATTCATTAAATAAAGGAAAACAGTTGAAAAAACATTGAAATCGGTCCAAAAATGAAGGTTTTAGAGCATTTTTTTAATTGTTAATTTTGTAAAATTTTTATGATGCTAGCTATGCAAAAAAATACGAAAATTTTCAAATTTTCAATTTTTCCAAAATGGTTTTATTTTGTTATTATCTTTTAGAATATTCATTAAACAAAGGAAAACAGTTGAAAAAACATTGAAATCGGTCCAAAAATGAAGATTTTAGAGCATTTTTTTAATTGTTAATTTTGTAAAATTTTTATGATGCTAGCTATGCAAAAAAATACTAAAATTTTCAAATTTTCAATTTTTCCAAAATGGTTTTATTTTGTTATTATCTTTCAGAATATTCATTAAATAAAGGAAAACAGTTGAAAAAACATTGAAATCGGTCCAAAAATGAAGGTTTTAGAGCATTTTTTTAATTGTTAATTTTGTAAAATTTTTATGATGCTAGCTATGCAAAAAAATACGAAAATTTTCAAATTTTCAATTTTTCCAAAATGGTTTTATTTTGTTATTATCTTTTAGAATATTCATTAAATAAAGGAAAACAGTTGAAAAAACATTGAAATCGGTCCAAAAATGAAGATTTTAGAGCATTTTTTTAATTGTTAATTTTGTAAAATTTTTATGATGCTAGCTATGCAAAAAAATACGAAAATTTTCAAATTTTCAATTTTTCCAAAATGGTTTTATTTTGTTATTATCTTTTAGAATATTCATTAAACAAAGGAAAACAGTTGAAAAAACATTGAAATCGGTCCAAAAATGAAGATTTTAGAGCATTTTTTTAATTGTTAATTTTGTAAAATTTTTATGATGCTAGCTATGCAAAAAAATACGAAAATTTTCAAATTTTCAATTTTTCCAAAATGGTTTTATTTTGTTATTATCTTTTAGAATATTCATTAAATAAAGGAAAACAGTTGAAAAAACATTGAAATCGGTCCAAAAATGAAGGTTTTAGAGCATTTTTTTAATTGTTAATTTTGTAAAATTTTTATGATGCTAGCTATGCAAAAAAATACGAAAATTTTCAAATTTTCAATTTTTCCAAAATGGTTTTATTTTGTTATTATCTTTTAGAATATTCATTAAACAAAGGAAAACAGTTGAAAAAACATTGAAATCGGTCCAAAAATGAAGATTTTAGAGCATTTTTTTAATTGTTAATTTTGTAAAATTTTTATGATGCTAGCTATGCAAAAAAATACTAAAATTTTCAAATTTTCAATTTTTCCAAAATGGTTTTATTTTGTTATTATCTTTCAGAATATTCATTAAATAAAGGAAAACAGTTGAAAAAACATTGAAATCGGTCCAAAAATGAAGGTTTTAGAGCATTTTTTTAATTGTTAATTTTGTAAAATTTTTATGATGCTAGCTATGCAAAAAAATACGAAAATTTTCAAATTTTCAATTTTTCCAAAATGGTTTTATTTTGTTATTATCTTTTAGAATATTCATTAAACAAAGGAAAACAGTTGAAAAAACATTGAAATCGGTCCAAAAATGAAGATTTTAGAGCATTTTTTTAATTGTTAATTTTGTAAAATTTTTATGATGCTAGCTATGCAAAAAAATACGAAAATTTTCAAATTTTCAATTTTTCCAAAATGGTTTTGTTTTGTTATTATCTTTCAGAATATTCATTAAACAAAGGAAAACAGTTGAAAAAACATTGAAATCGGTCCAAAAATGAAGATTTTAGAGCATTTTTTTAATTGTTAATTTTGTAAAATTTTTATGATGCTAGCTATGCAAAAAAATACTAAAATTTTCAAATTTTCAATTTTTCCAAAATGGTTTTATTTTGTTATTATCTTTTAGAATATTCATTAAACAAAGGAAAACAGTTGAAAAAACATTGAAATCGGTCCAAAAATGAAGATTTTAGAGCATTTTTTTAATTGTTAATTTTGTAAAATTTTTATGATGCTAGCTATGCAAAAAAATACTAAAATTTTCAAATTTTCAATTTTTCCAAAATGGTTTTATTTTGTTATTATCTTTCAGAATATTCATTAAATAAAGGAAAACAGTTGAAAAAACATTGAAATCGGTCCAAAAATGAAGGTTTTAGAGCATTTTTTTTAATTGTTAATTTTGTAAAATTTTTATGATGCTAGCTATGCAAAAAAATACTAAAATTTTCAAATTTTCAATTTTTCCAAAATGGTTTTATTTTGTTATTATCTTTCAGAATATTCATTAAATAAAGGAAAACAGTTGAAAAAACATTGAAATCGGTCCAAAAATGAAGATTTTAGAGCATTTTTTTAATTGTTAATTTTGTAAAATTTTTATGATGCTAGCTATGCAAAAAAATACTAAAATTTTCAAATTTTCAGTTTTTCCAAAATGGTTTTATTTTGTTATTATCTTTCAGAATATTCATTAAACAAAGGAAAACAGTTGAAAAAACATTGAAATCGGTCCAAAAATGAAGATTTTAGAGCATTTTTTTAATCGTTAATTTTGTAAAATTTTTATGATGCTAGCTATGCAAAAAAATACGAAAATTTTCAAATTTTCAATTTTTCCAAAATGGTTTTATTTTGTTATTATCTTTTAGAATATTCATTAAACAAAGGAAAACAGTTGAAAAAACATTGAAATCGGTCCAAAAATGAAGATTTTAGAGCATTTTTTTAATTGTTAATTTTGTAAAATTTTTATGATGCTAGCTATGCAAAAAAATACTAAAATTTTCAAATTTTCAGTTTTTCCAAAATGGTTTTATTTTGTTATTATCTTTTAGAATATTCATTAAACAAAGGAAAACAGTTGAAAAAACATCGAAATCGGTCCAAAAATGAAGATTTTAGAGCATTTTTTTAATTGTTAATTTTGTAAAATTTTTATGATGCTAGCTATGCAAAAAAATACGAAAATTTTCAAATTTTCAATTTTTCCAAAATGGTTTTATTTTGTTATTATCTTTTAGAATATTCATTAAACAAAGGAAAACAGTTGAAAAAACATCGAAATCGGTCCAAAAATGAAGATTTTAGAGCATTTTTTTAATTGTTAATTTTGTAAAATTTTTATGATGCTAGCTATGCAAAAAAATACGAAAATTTTCAAATTTTCAATTTTTCCAAAATGGTTTTATTTTGTTATTATCTTTTAGAATATTCATTAAACAAAGGAAAACAGTTGAAAAAACATTGAAATCGGTCCCAAAATGAAGATTTTAGAGCATTTTTTTAATCGTTAATTTTGTAAAATTTTTATGATGCTAGCTATGCAAAAAAATACGAAAATTTTCAAATTTTCAATTTTTCCAAAATGGTTTTATTTTGTTATTATCTTTTAGAATATTCATTAAACAAAGGAAAACAGTTGAAAAAACATCGAAATCGGTCCAAAAATGAAGATTTTAGAGCATTTTTTTAATTGTTAATTTTGTAAAATTTTTATGATGCTAGCTATGCAAAAAAATACTAAAATTTTCAAATTTTCAGTTTTTCCAAAATGGTTTTATTTTGTTATTATCTTTTAGAATATTCATTAAACAAAGGAAAACAGTTGAAAAAACATTGAAATCGGTCCAAAAATGAAGATTTTAGAGCATTTTTTTAATTGTTAATTTTGTAAAATTTTTATGATGCTAGCTATGCAAAAAAATACTAAAATTTTCAAATTTTCAGTTTTTCCAAAATGGTTTTATTTTGTTATTATCTTTTAGAATATTCATTAAACAAAGGAAAACAGTTGAAAAAACATTGAAATCGGTCCAAAAATGAAGATTTTAGAGCATTTTTTTAATTGTTAATTTTGTAAAATTTTTATGATGCTAGCTATGCAAAAAAATACTAAAATTTTCAAATTTTCAATTTTTCCAAAATGGTTTTATTTTGTTATTATCTTTCAGAATATTCATTAAATAAAGGAAAACAGTTGAAAAAACATTGAAATCGGTCCAAAAATGAAGGTTTTAGAGCATTTTTTTAATTGTTAATTTTGTAAAATTTTTATGATGCTAGCTATGCAAAAAAATACTAAAATTTTCAAATTTTCAGTTTTTCCAAAATGGTTTTGTTTTGTTATTATCTTTCAGAATATTCATTAAATAAAGGAAAACAGTTGAAAAAACATTGAAATCGGTCCAAAAATGAAGGTTTTAGAGCATTTTTTTAATTGTTAATTTTGTAAAATTTTTATGATGCTAGCTATGCAAAAAAATACGAAAATTTTCAAATTTTCAATTTTTCCAAAATGGTTTTATTTTGTTATTATCTTTTAGAATATTCATTAAACAAAGGAAAACAGTTGAAAAAACATTGAAATCGGTCCAAAAATGAAGATTTTAGAGCATTTTTTTAATTGTTAATTTTGTAAAATTTTTATGATGCTAGCTATGCAAAAAAATACTAAAATTTTCAAATTTTCAATTTTTCCAAAATGGTTTTATTTTGTTATTATCTTTCAGAATATTCATTAAATAAAGGAAAACAGTTGAAAAAACATTGAAATCGGTCCAAAAATGAAGGTTTTAGAGCATTTTTTTAATTGTTAATTTTGTAAAATTTTTATGATGCTAGCTATGCAAAAAAATACGAAAATTTTCAAATTTTCAATTTTTCCAAAATGGTTTTATTTTGTTATTATCTTTTAGAATATTCATTAAACAAAGGAAAACAGTTGAAAAAACATTGAAATCGGTCCAAAAATGAAGATTTTAGAGCATTTTTTTAATTGTTAATTTTGTAAAATTTTTATGATGCTAGCTATGCAAAAAAATACTAAAATTTTCAAATTTTCAGTTTTTCCAAAATGGTTTTATTTTGTTATTATCTTTTAGAATATTCATTAAATAAAGGAAAACAGTTGAAAAAACATTGAAATCGGTCCAAAAATGAAGGTTTTAGAACATTTTTTTAATTGTTAATTTTGTAAAATTTTTATGATGCTAGCTATGCAAAAAAATACTAAAATTTTCAAATTTTCAGTTTTTCCAAAATGGTTTTATTTTGTTATTATCTTTTAGAATATTCATTAAACAAAGGAAAACAGTTGAAAAAACATTGAAATCGGTCCAAAAATGAAGGTTTTAGAGCATTTTTTTAATTGTTAATTTTGTAAAATTTTTATGATGCAAAATTTCTATGCAAAAAAATACTAAAATTTTCAAATTTTCAGTTTTTCCAAAATGGTTTTATTTTGTTATTATCTTTTAGAATATTCATTAAACAAAGGAAAACAGTTGAAAAAACATTGAAATCGGTCCAAAAATGAAGATTTTAGAGCATTTTTTTAATTGTTAATTTTGTAAAATTTTTATGATGCAAAAAAATACGAAAATTTTCAAATTTTCAATTTTTCCAAAATGGTTTTATTTTGTTATTATCTTTCAGAATATTCATTAAATAAAGGAAAACAGTTGAAAAAACATTGAAATCGGTCCAAAAATGAAGGTTTTAGAGCATTTTTTTAATTGTTAATTTTGTAAAATTTTTATGATGCTAGCTATGCAAAAAAATACTAAAATTTTCAAATTTTCAGTTTTTCCAAAATGGTTTTATTTTGTTATTATCTTTTAGAATATTCATTAAACAAAGGAAAACAGTTGAAAAAACATTGAAATCGGTCCAAAAATGAAGATTTTAGAGCATTTTTTTAATTGTTAATTTTGTAAAATTTTTATGATGCAAAAAAATACTAAAATTTTCAAATTTTCAGTTTTTCCAAAATGGTTTTATTTTGTTATTATCTTTTAGAATATTCATTAAACAAAGGAAAACAGTTGAAAAAACATTGACATCGGTCCAAAAATGAAGATTTTAGAGCATTTTTTTAATCGTTAATTTTGTAAAATTTTTATGATGCTAGCTATGCAAAAAAATACTAAAATTTTCAAATTTTCAGTTTTTCCAAAATGGTTTTATTTTGTTATTATCTTTTAGAATATTCATTAAACAAAGGAAAACAGTTGAAAAAACATTGAAATCGGTCCAAAAATGAAGGTTTTAGAGCATTTTTTTAATTGTTAATTTTGTAAAATTTTTATGATGCTAGCTATGCAAAAAAATACGAAAATTTTCAAATTTTCAATTTTTCCAAAATGGTTTTATTTTGTTATTATCTTTTAGAATATTCATTAAACAAAGGAAAACAGTTGAAAAAACATTGAAATCGGTCCAAAAATGAAGATTTTAGAGCATTTTTTTAATTGTTAATTTTGTAAAATTTTTATGATGCTAGCTATGCAAAAAAATACTAAAATTTTCAAATTTTCAATTTTTCCAAAATGGTTTTATTTTGTTATTATCTTTTAGAATATTCATTAAACAAAGGAAAACAGTTGAAAAAACATTGAAATCGGTCCAAAAATGAAGATTTTAGAGCATTTTTTTAATCGTTAATTTTGTAAAATTTTTATGATGCTAGCTATGCAAAAAAATACTAAAATTTTCAAATTTTCAATTTTTCCAAAATGGTTTTATTTTGTTATTATCTTTTAGAATATTCATTAAACAAAGGAAAACAGTTGAAAAAACATTGAAATCGGTCCAAAAATGAAGATTTTAGAGCATTTTTTTAATCGTTAATTTTGTAAAATTTTTATGATGCTAGCTATGCAAAAAAATACTAAAATTTTCAAATTTTCAGTTTTTCCAAAATGGTTTTATTTTGTTATTATCTTTTAGAATATTCATTAAACAAAGGAAAACAGTTGAAAAAACATTGAAATCGGTCCAAAAATGAAGATTTTAGAGCATTTTTTTAATCGTTAATTTTGTAAAATTTTTATGATGCTAGCTATGCAAAAAAATACTAAAATTTTCAAATTTTCAGTTTTTCCAAAATGGTTTTATTTTGTTATTATCTTTTAGAACATTCATTAAACAAAGGAAAACAGTTGAAAAAACATTGAAATCGGTCCAAAAATGAAGATTTTAGAGCATTTTTTTAATCGTTAATTTTGTAAAATTTTTATGATGCTAGCTATGCAAAAAAATACTAAAATTTTCAAATTTTCAATTTTTCCAAAAGGTTTTATTTTGTTATTATCTTTTAGAATATTCATTAAACAAAGGAAAACAGTTGAAAAAACATTGAAATCGGTCCAAAAATGAAGATTTTAGAGCATTTTTTTAATTGTTAATTTTGTAAAAATTTTATGATGCTAGCTATGCAAAAAAATACGAAATTTTTCAAATTTTCAATTTTTTCAAAATGGTTTTATTTTGTTATTATCTTTTAGAATATTCATTAAACAAAGGAAAACAGTTGAAAAAACATTGAAATCGGTCCAAAAATGAAGATTTTAGAGCATTTTTTTAATCGTTAATTTTGTAAAATTTTTATGATGCTAGCTATGCAAAAAAATACTAAAATTTTCAAATTTTCAGTTTTTTCAAAATGGTTTTATTTTGTTATTATCTTTTAGAATATTCATTAAACAAAGGAAAACAGTTGAAAAAACATTGAAATCGGTCCAAAAATGAAGATTTTAGAGCATTTTTTTAATTGTTAATTTTGTAAAATCTTTATGATGCTAGCTATGGAAAAAAATACGAAAATTTTCAAATTTTCAATTTTTTCAAAATGGTTTTATTTTGTTATTATCTTTTAGAATATTCATTAAACAAAGGAAAACAGTTGAAAAAACATTGAAATCGGTCCAAAAATGAAGATTTTAGAGCATTTTTTTAATCGTTAATTTTGTAAAATTTTTATGATGCTAGCTATGCAAAAAAATACGAAAATTTTCAAATTTTCAATTTTTCCAAAATGGTTTTATTTTGTTATTATCTTTTAGAATATTCATTAAACAAAGGAAAACAGTTGAAAAAACATTGAAATCGGTCCAAAAATGAAGATTTTAGAGCATTTTTTTAATCGTTAATTTTGTAAAATCTTTATGATGCTAGCTATGGAAAAAAATACGAAAATTTTCAAATTTTCAATTTTTTCAAAATGGTTTTATTTTGTTATTATCTTTTAGAATATTCATTAAACAAAGGAAAACAGTTGAAAAAACATTGAAATCGGTCCAAAAATGAAGATTTTAGAGCATTTTTTTAATCGTTAATTTTGTAAAATTTTTATGATGCTAGCTATGCAAAAAAATACGAAAATTTTCAAATTTTCAATTTTTCCAAAATGGTTTTATTTTGTTATTATCTTTTAGAATATTCATTAAACAAAGGAAAACAGTTGAAAAAACATTGAAATCGGTCCAAAAATGAAGATTTTAGAGCATTTTTTTAATTGTTAATTTTGTAAAATCTTTATGATGCTAGCTATGGAAAAAAATACGAAAATTTTCAAATTTTCAATTTTTTCAAAATGGTTTTATTTTGTTATTATCTTTTAGAATATTCATTAAACAAAGGAAAACAGTTGAAAAAACATTGAAATCGGTCCAAAAATGAAGATTTTAGAGCATTTTTTTAATCGTTAATTTTGTAAAATTTTTATGATGCTAGCTATGCAAAAAAATACTAAAATTTTCAAATTTTCAATTTTTCCAAAATGGTTTCATTTTGTTATTATCTTTTAGAATACTCATTAAACAAAGGAAAACAGTTGAAAAAACATTGAAATCGGTCCAAAAATGAAGATTTTAGAGCATTTTTTTAATCGTTAATTTTGTAAAATTTTTATGATGCTAGCTATGCAAAAAAATACTAAAATTTTCAAATTTTCAATTTTTCCAAAAGGTTTTATTTTGTTATTATCTTTTAGAATATTCATTAAACAAAGGAAAACAGTTGAAAAAACATTGAAATCGGTCCAAAAATGAAGATTTTAGAGCATTTTTTTAATCGTTAATTTTGTAAAATTTTTATGATGCTAGCTATGCAAAAAAATACTAAAATTTTCAAATTTTCAATTTTTCCAAAATGGTTTCATTTTGTTATTATCTTTTAGAATACTCATTAAACAAAGGAAAACAGTTGAAAAAACATTGAAATCGGTCCAAAAATGAAGATTTTAGAGCATTTTTTTAATCGTTAATTTTGTAAAATTTTTATGATGCTAGCTATGCAAAAAAATACTAAAATTTTCAAATTTTCAATTTTTCCAAAAGGTTTTATTTTGTTATTATCTTTTAGAATATTCATTAAACAAAGGAAAACAGTTGAAAAAACATTGAAATCGGTCCAAAAATGAAGATTTTAGAGCATTTTTTTAATTGTTAATTTTGTAAAAATTTTATGATGCTAGCTATGCAAAAAAATACGAAATTTTTCAAATTTTCAATTTTTTCAAAATGGTTTTATTTTGTTATTATCTTTTAGAATATTCATTAAACAAAGGAAAACAGTTGAAAAAACATTGAAATCGGTCCAAAAATGAAGATTTTAGAGCATTTTTTTAATTGTTAATTTTGTAAAATTTTTATGATGCTAGCTATGCAAAAAAATACTAAAATTTTCAAATTTTCAGTTTTTTCAAAATGGTTTTATTTTGTTATTATCTTTTAGAATATTCATTAAACAAAGGAAAACAGTTGAAAAAACATTGAAATCGGTCCAAAAATGAAGATTTTAGAGCATTTTTTTAATCGTTAATTTTGTAAAATTTTTATGATGCTAGCTATGCAAAAAAATACTAAAATTTTCAAATTTTCAATTTTTCCAAAATGGTTTCATTTTGTTATTATCTTTTAGAATACTCATTAAACAAAGGAAAACAGTTGAAAAAACATTGAAATCGGTCCAAAAATGAAGATTTTAGAGCATTTTTTTAATCGTTAATTTTGTAAAATTTTTATGATGCTAGCTATGCAAAAAAATACTAAAATTTTCAAATTTTCAATTTTTCCAAAAGGTTTTATTTTGTTATTATCTTTTAGAATATTCATTAAACAAAGGAAAACAGTTGAAAAAACATTGAAATCGGTCCAAAAATGAAGATTTTAGAGCATTTTTTTAATCGTTAATTTTGTAAAATTTTTATGATGCTAGCTATGCAAAAAAATACTAAAATTTTCAAATTTTCAATTTTTCCAAAATGGTTTCATTTTGTTATTATCTTTTAGAATACTCATTAAACAAAGGAAAACAGTTGAAAAAACATTGAAATCGGTCCAAAAATGAAGATTTTAGAGCATTTTTTTAATCGTTAATTTTGTAAAATTTTTATGATGCTAGCTATGCAAAAAAATACTAAAATTTTCAAATTTTCAATTTTTCCAAAAGGTTTTATTTTGTTATTATCTTTTAGAATATTCATTAAACAAAGGAAAACAGTTGAAAAAACATTGAAATCGGTCCAAAAATGAAGATTTTAGAGCATTTTTTTAATTGTTAATTTTGTAAAAATTTTATGATGCTAGCTATGCAAAAAAATACGAAATTTTTCAAATTTTCAATTTTTTCAAAATGGTTTTATTTTGTTATTATCTTTTAGAATATTCATTAAACAAAGGAAAACAGTTGAAAAAACATTGAAATCGGTCCAAAAATGAAGATTTTAGAGCATTTTTTTAATTGTTAATTTTGTAAAATTTTTATGATGCTAGCTATGCAAAAAAATACTAAAATTTTCAAATTTTCAGTTTTTTCAAAATGGTTTTATTTTGTTATTATCTTTTAGAATATTCATTAAACAAAGGAAAACAGTTGAAAAAACATTGAAATCGGTCCAAAAATGAAGATTTTAGAGCATTTTTTTAATTGTTAATTTTGTAAAATTTTTATGATGCTAGCTATGCAAAAAAATACGAAAATTTTCAAATTTTCAATTTTTCCAAAATGGTTTTATTTTGTTATTATCTTTTAGAATATTCATTAAACAAAGGAAAACAGTTGAAAAAACATTGAATCGGTCCAAAAATGAAGATTTTAGAGCATTTTTTTAATTGTTAATTTTGTAAAATCTTTATGATGCTAGCTATGGAAAAAAATACGAAAATTTTCAAATTTTCAATTTTTTCAAAATGGTTTTATTTTGTTATTATCTTTTAGAATATTCATTAAACAAAGGAAAACAGTTGAAAAAACATTGAAATCGGTCCAAAAATGAAGATTTTAGAGCATTTTTTTAATCGTTAATTTTGTAAAATTTTTATGATGCTAGCTATGCAAAAAAATACGAAAATTTTCAAATTTTCAATTTTTCCAAAATGGTTTTATTTTGTTATTATCTTTTAGAATATTCATTAAACAAAGGAAAACAGTTGAAAAAACATTGAAATCGGTCCAAAAATGAAGATTTTAGAGCATTTTTTTAATCGTTAATTTTGTAAAATCTTTATGATGCTAGCTATGGAAAAAAATACGAAAATTTTCAAATTTTCAATTTTTTCAAAATGGTTTTATTTTGTTATTATCTTTTAGAATATTCATTAAACAAAGGAAAACAGTTGAAAAAACATTGAAATCGGTCCAAAAATGAAGATTTTAGAGCATTTTTTTAATCGTTAATTTTGTAAAATTTTTATGATGCTAGCTATGCAAAAAAATACGAAAATTTTCAAATTTTCAATTTTTCCAAAATGGTTTTATTTTGTTATTATCTTTTAGAATATTCATTAAACAAAGGAAAACAGTTGAAAAAACATTGAAATCGGTCCAAAAATGAAGATTTTAGAGCATTTTTTTAATTGTTAATTTTGTAAAATCTTTATGATGCTAGCTATGGAAAAAAATACGAAAATTTTCAAATTTTCAATTTTTTCAAAATGGTTTTATTTTGTTATTATCTTTTAGAATATTCATTAAACAAAGGAAAACAGTTGAAAAAACATTGAAATCGGTCCAAAAATGAAGATTTTAGAGCATTTTTTTAATCGTTAATTTTGTAAAATTTTTATGATGCTAGCTATGCAAAAAAATACGAAAATTTTCAAATTTTCAATTTTTCCAAAATGGTTTTATTTTGTTATTATCTTTTAGAATATTCATTAAACAAAGGAAAACAGTTGAAAAAACATTGAATCGGTCCAAAAATGAAGATTTTAGAGCATTTTTTTAATTGTTAATTTTGTAAAATCTTTATGATGCTAGCTATGGAAAAAAATACGAAAATTTTCAAATTTTCAATTTTTTCAAAATGGTTTTATTTTGTTATTATCTTTTAGAATATTCATTAAACAAAGGAAAACAGTTGAAAAAACATTGAAATCGGTCCAAAAATGAAGATTTTAGAGCATTTTTTTAATCGTTAATTTTGTAAAATCTTTATGATGCTAGCTATGGAAAAAAATACGAAAATTTTCAAATTTTCAATTTTTTCAAAATGGTTTTATTTTGTTATTATCTTTTAGAATATTCATTAAACAAAGGAAAACAGTTGAAAAAACATTGAAATCGGTCCAAAAATGAAGATTTTAGAGCATTTTTTTAATCGTTAATTTTGTAAAATTTTTATGATGCTAGCTATGCAAAAAAATACGAAAATTTTCAAATTTTCAATTTTTCCAAAATGGTTTTATTTTGTTATTATCTTTTAGAATATTCATTAAACAAAGGAAAACAGTTGAAAAAACATTGAAATCGGTCCAAAAATGAAGATTTTAGAGCATTTTTTTAATTGTTAATTTTGTAAAATCTTTATGATGCTAGCTATGGAAAAAAATACGAAAATTTTCAAATTTTCAATTTTTTCAAAATGGTTTTATTTTGTTATTATCTTTTAGAATATTCATTAAACAAAGGAAAACAGTTGAAAAAACATTGAAATCGGTCCAAAAATGAAGATTTTAGAGCATTTTTTTAATCGTTAATTTTGTAAAATCTTTATGATGCTAGCTATGGAAAAAAATACGAAAATTTTCAAATTTTCAATTTTTTCAAAATGGTTTTATTTTGTTATTATCTTTTAGAATATTCATTAAACAAAGGAAAACAGTTGAAAAAACATTGAAATCGGTCCAAAAATGAAGATTTTAGAGCATTTTTTTAATCGTTAATTTTGTAAAATTTTTATGATGCTAGCTATGCAAAAAAATACGAAAATTTTCAAATTTTCAATTTTTCCAAAATGGTTTTATTTTGTTATTATCTTTTAGAATATTCATTAAACAAAGGAAAACAGTTGAAAAAACATTGAAATCGGTCCAAAAATGAAGATTTTAGAGCATTTTTTTAATCGTTAATTTTGTAAAATTTTTATGATGCTAGCTATGCAAAAAAATACGAAATTTTTCAAATTTTCAATTTTTTCAAAATGGTTTTATTTTGTTATTATCTTTTAGAATATTCATTAAACAAAGGAAAACAGTTGAAAAAACATTGAAATCGGTCCAAAAATGAAGATTTTAGAGCATTTTTTTAATCGTTAATTTTGTAAAATTTTTATGATGCTAGCTATGCAAAAAAATACTAAAATTTTCAAATTTTCAGTTTTTTCAAAATGGTTTTATTTTGTTATTATCTTTTAGAATATTCATTAAACAAAGGAAAACAGTTGAAAAAACATTGAATCGGTCCAAAAATGAAGATTTTAGAGCATTTTTTTAATCGTTAATTTTGTAAAATTTTTATGATGCTAGCTATGCAAAAAAATACGAAAATTTTCAAATTTTCAATTTTTCCAAAATGGTTTTATTTTGTTATTATCTTTTAGAATATTCATTAAACAAAGGAAAACAGTTGAAAAAACATTGAATCGGTCCAAAAATGAAGATTTTAGAGCATTTTTTTAATTGTTAATTTTGTAAAATCTTTATGATGCTAGCTATGGAAAAAAATACGAAAATTTTCAAATTTTCAATTTTTTCAAAATGGTTTTATTTTGTTATTATCTTTTAGAATATTCATTAAACAAAGGAAAACAGTTGAAAAAACATTGAATCGGTCCAAAAATGAAGATTTTAGAGCATTTTTTTAATTGTTAATTTTGTAAAATCTTTATGATGCTAGCTATGGAAAAAAATACGAAAATTTTCAAATTTTCAATTTTTTCAAAATGGTTTTATTTTGTTATTATCTTTTAGTATTCATTAAACAAAGGAAAACAGTTGAAAAAACATTGAAATCTGTCCAAAAATGAAGATTTTAGAGCATTTTTTTAATCGTTAATTTTGTAAAATTTTTATGATGCTAGCTATGCAAAAAAATAAGAATTTTTTCAAATTTTCAATTTTTTCAAAATGGTTTTATTTTGTTATTATCTCTTAGAATATTCATTAAACAAAAGAAAACAATTGAAAAAACATTGAAATCGGTCCAAAAATGAAGATTTTAGAGCATTTTTTTAATCGTTAATTTTGTAAAATTTTTATGATGCTAGCTATGCAAAAAAATACTAAAATTTTCAAATTTTCAGTTTTTCCAAAATGGTTTTATTTTGTTATTATCTTTTAGAATATTCATTAAACAAAAGAAAACAATTGAAAAAACATTGAAATCGGTCCAAAAATGAAGATTTTAGAGCATTTTTTTAATTGTTAATTTTGTAAAATTTTTATGATGCTAGCTATGCAAAAAAATAAGAATTTTTTCAAATTTTCAATTTTTTCAAAATGGTTTTATTTTGTTATTATCTCTTAGAATATTCATTAAACAAAAGAAAACAATTGAAAAAACATTGAAATCGGTCCAAAAATGAAGATTTTAGAGCATTTTTTTAATCGTTAATTTTGTAAAATTTTTATGATGCTAGCTATGCAAAAAAATACTAAAATTTTCAAATTTTCAATTTTTCCAAAATGGTTTTATTTTGTTATTATCTTTTAGAATATTCATTAAACAAAAAACAGTTGAAAAAACATTGAAATCGGTCCAAAAATGAAGATTTTAGAGCATTTTTTTAATCGTTAATTTTGTAAAATTTTTATGATGCTAGCTATGCAAAAAAATACGAAATTTTTCAAATTTTCAATTTTTTCAAAATGGTTTTATTTTGTTATTATCTTTTAGAATATTCATTAAACAAAGGAAAACAGTTGAAAAAACATTGAAATCGGTCCAAAAATGAAGATTTTAGAGCATTTTTTTAATTGTTAATTTTGTAAAATTTTTATGATGCTAGCTATGCAAAAAAATAAGAAATTTTTCAAATTTTCAATTTTTCCAAAATGGTTTTATTTTGTTATTATCTTTTAGAATATTCATTAAACAAAGGAAAACAGTTGAAAAAACATTGAAATCGGTCCAAAAATGAAGATTTTAGAGCATTTTTTTAATCGTTAATTTTGTAAAATTTTTATGATGCTAGCTATGCAAAAAAATACGAAAATTTTCAAATTTTCAGTTTTTCCAAAATGGTTTTATTTTGTTTTTATCTTTTAGAATATTCATTAAACAAAGGAAAACAGTTGAAAAAACATTGAAATCGGTCCAAAAATGAAGATTTTAGAGCATTTTTTTAATTGTTAATTTTGTAAAATTTTTATGATGCTAGCTATGCAAAAAAATAAGAAATTTTTCAAATTTTCAATTTTTTCAAAATGGTTTTATTTTGTTATTATCTTTTAGAATATTCATTAAACAAAAGAAAACAATTGAAAAACCATTGAAATCGGTCCAAAAATGAAGATTTTAGAGCATTTTTTTAATCGTTAATTTTGTAAAATTTTTATGATGCTAGCTATGCAAAAAAATACTAAAATTTTCGAATTTTCAGTTTTTCCAAAATGGTTTTATTTTGTTATTATCTTTTAGAATATTCATTAAACAAAGGAAAACAGTTGAAAAAACATTGAAATCGGTCCAAAAATGAAGATTTTAGAGCATTTTTTTAATTGTTAATTTTGTAAAATTTTTATGATGCTAGCTATGCAAAAAAATAAGAAATTTTTCAAATTTTCAATTTTTTCAAAATGGTTTTATTTTGTTATTATCTTTTAGAATATTCATTAAACAAAAGAAAACAATTGAAAAACCATTGAAATCGGTCCAAAAATGAAGATTTTAGAGCATTTTTTTAATCGTTAATTTTGTAAAATTTTTATGATGCTAGCTATGCAAAAAAATAAGAAATTTTTAAAATTTTCAATTTTTTCAAAATGGTTTTATTTTGTTATTATCTTTTAGAATATTCATTAAACAAAGGAAAACAGTTGAAAAAACATTGAAATCGGTCCAAAAATGAAGATTTTAGAGCATTTTTTTAATCGTTAATTTTGTAAAATTTTTATGATGCTAGCTATGCAAAAAAATACTAAAATTTTCAAATTTTCAGTTTTTCCAAAATGGTTTTATTTTGTTATTATCTTTTAGAATATTCATTAAACAAAGGAAAACAGTTGAAAAAACATTGAAATCGGTCCAAAAATGAAGATTTTAGAGCATTTTTTTAATTGTTAATTTTGTAAAATTTTTATGATGCTAGCTATGCAAAAAAATACGAAAATTTTCAAATTTTCAATTTTTCCAAAATGGTTTTATTTTGTTATTATCTTTTAGAATATTCATTAAACAAAGGAAAACAGTTGAAAAAACATTGAAATCGGTCCAAAAATGAAGATTTTAGAGCATTTTTTTAATCGTTAATTTTGTAAAATTTTTATGATGCTAGCTATGCAAAAAAATACTAAAATTTTCAAATTTTCAGTTTTTCCAAAATGGTTTTATTTTGTTATTATCTTTTAGAATATTCATTAAACAAAGGAAAACAGTTGAAAAAACATTGAAATCGGTCCAAAAATGAAGATTTTAGAGCATTTTTTTAATCGTTAATTTTGTAAAATTTTTATGATGCTAGCTATGCAAAAAAATACTAAAATTTTCAAATTTTCAGTTTTTCCAAAATGGTTTTATTTTGTTATTATATTTTAGAATATTCATTAAACAAAGGAAAACAGTTGAAAAAACATTGAAATCGGTCCAAAAATGAAGATTTTAGAGCATTTTTTTAATTGTTAATTTTGTAAAATTTTTATGATGCTAGCTATGCAAAAAAATACTAAAATTTTCAAATTTTCAGTTTTTCCAAAATGGTTTTATTTTGTTATTATCTTTTAGAATATTCATTAAACAAAGGAAAACAGTTGAAAAAACATTGAAATCGGTCCAAAAATGAAGATTTTAGAGCATTTTTTTAATCGTTAATTTTGTAAAATTTTTATGATGCTAGCTATGCAAAAAAATACTAAAATTTTCAAATTTTCAGTTTTTCCAAAATGGTTTTATTTTGTTATTATCTTTTAGAATATTCATTAAACAAAGGAAAACAGTTGAAAAAACATTGAAATCGGTCCAAAAATGAAGATTTTAGAGCATTTTTTTAATCGTTAATTTTGTAAAATTTTTATGATGCTAGCTATGCAAAAAAATACTAAAATTTTCAAATTTTCAGTTTTTCCAAAATGGTTTTATTTTGTTATTATCTTTTAGAATATTCATTAAACAAAGGAAAACAGTTGAAAAAACATTGAAATCGGTCCAAAAATGAAGATTTTAGAGCATTTTTTTAATTGTTAATTTTGTAAAATTTTTATGATGCTAGCTATGCAAAAAAATACTAAAATTTTCAAATTTTCAGTTTTTCCAAAATGGTTTTATTTTGTTATTATCTTTTAGAATATTCATTAAACAAAGGAAAACAGTTGAAAAAACATTGAAATCGGTCCAAAAATGAAGATTTTAGAGCATTTTTTTAATTGTTAATTTTGTAAAATTTTTATGATGCTAGCTATGCAAAAAAATAAGAAATTTTTCAAATTTTCAATTTTTTCAAAATGGTTTTATTTTGTTATTATCTTTTAGAATATTCATTAAACAAAAGAAAACAATTGAAAAACCATTGAAATCGGTCCAAAAATGAAGATTTTAGAGCATTTTTTTAATCGTTAATTTTGTAAAATTTTTATGATGCTAGCTATGCAAAAAAATAAGAAATTTTTAAAATTTTCAATTTTTTCAAAATGGTTTTATTTTGTTATTATCTTTTAGAATATTCATTAAACAAAGGAAAACAGTTGAAAAAACATTGAAATCGGTCCAAAAATGAAGATTTTAGAGCATTTTTTTAATCGTTAATTTTGTAAAATTTTTATGATGCTAGCTATGCAAAAAAATACTAAAATTTTCAAATTTTCAGTTTTTCCAAAATGGTTTTATTTTGTTATTATCTTTTAGAATATTCATTAAACAAAGGAAAACAGTTGAAAAAACATTGAAATCGGTCCAAAAATGAAGATTTTAGAGCATTTTTTTAATTGTTAATTTTGTAAAATTTTTATGATGCTAGCTATGCAAAAAAATACGAAAATTTTCAAATTTTCAATTTTTCCAAAATGGTTTTATTTTGTTATTATCTTTTAGAATATTCATTAAACAAAGGAAAACAGTTGAAAAAACATTGAAATCGGTCCAAAAATGAAGATTTTAGAGCATTTTTTTAATCGTTAATTTTGTAAAATTTTTATGATGCTAGCTATGCAAAAAAATACTAAAATTTTCAAATTTTCAGTTTTTCCAAAATGGTTTTATTTTGTTATTATCTTTTAGAATATTCATTAAACAAAGGAAAACAGTTGAAAAAACATTGAAATCGGTCCAAAAATGAAGATTTTAGAGCATTTTTTTAATCGTTAATTTTGTAAAATTTTTATGATGCTAGCTATGCAAAAAAATACTAAAATTTTCAAATTTTCAATTTTTCCAAAATGGTTTTATTTTGTTATTATCTTTTAGAATATTCATTAAACAAAGGAAAACAGTTGAAAAAACATTGAAATCGGTCCAAAAATGAAGATTTTAGAGCATTTTTTTAATCGTTAATTTTGTAAAATTTTTATGATGCTAGCTATGCAAAAAAATACTAAAATTTTCAAATTTTCAGTTTTTCCAAAATGGTTTTATTTTGTTTTTATCTTTTAGAATATTCATTAAACAAAGGAAAACAGTTGAAAAAACATTGAAATCGGTCCAAAAATGAAGATTTTAGAGCATTTTTTTAATCGTTAATTTTGTAAAATTTTTATGATGCTAGCTATGCAAAAAAATACTAAAATTTTCGAATTTTCAGTTTTTCCAAAATGGTTTTATTTTGTTATTATCTTTTAGAATATTCATTAAACAAAGGAAAACAGTTGAAAAAACATTGAAATCGGTCCAAAAATGAAGATTTTAGAGCATTTTTTTAATTGTTAATTTTGTAAAATTTTTATGATGCTAGCTATGCAAAAAAATAAGAAATTTTTCAAATTTTCAATTTTTTCAAAATGGTTTTATTTTGTTATTATCTTTTAGAATATTCATTAAACAAAAGAAAACAATTGAAAAACCATTGAAATCGGTCCAAAAATGAAGATTTTAGAGCATTTTTTTAATCGTTAATTTTGTAAAATTTTTATGATGCTAGCTATGCAAAAAAATACTAAAATTTTCGAATTTTCAGTTTTTCCAAAATGGTTTTATTTTGTTATTATCTTTTAGAATATTCATTAAACAAAGGAAAACAGTTGAAAAAACATTGAAATCGGTCCAAAAATGAAGATTTTAGAGCATTTTTTTAATTGTTAATTTTGTAAAATTTTTATGATGCTAGCTATGCAAAAAAATAAGAAATTTTTCAAATTTTCAATTTTTTCAAAATGGTTTTATTTTGTTATTATCTTTTAGAATATTCATTAAACAAAAGAAAACAATTGAAAAACCATTGAAATCGGTCCAAAAATGAAGATTTTAGAGCATTTTTTTAATCGTTAATTTTGTAAAATTTTTATGATGCTAGCTATGCAAAAAAATACTAAAATTTTCGAATTTTCAGTTTTTCCAAAATGGTTTTATTTTGTTATTATCTTTTAGAATATTCATTAAACAAAGGAAAACAGTTGAAAAAACATTGAAATCGGTCCAAAAATGAAGATTTTAGAGCATTTTTTTAATTGTTAATTTTGTAAAATTTTTATGATGCTAGCTATGCAAAAAAATAAGAAATTTTTCAAATTTTCAATTTTTTCAAAATGGTTTTATTTTGTTATTATCTTTTAGAATATTCATTAAACAAAGGAAAACAGTTGAAAAAACATTGAAATCGGTCCAAAAATGAAGATTTTAGAGCATTTTTTTAATTGTTAATTTTGTAAAATTTTTATGATGCTAGCTATGCAAAAAAATACGAAAATTTTCAAATTTTCAATTTTTCCAAAATGGTTTTATTTTGTTATTATCTTTTAGAATATTCATTAAACAAAGGAAAACAGTTGAAAAAACATTGAAATCGGTCCAAAAATGAAGATTTTAGAGCATTTTTTTAATCGTTAATTTTGTAAAATTTTTATGATGCTAGCTATGCAAAAATATACTAAAATTTTCAAATTTTCAGTTTTTCCAAAATGGTTTTATTTTGTTATTATCTTTTAGAATATTCATTAAACAAAGGAAAACAGTTGAAAAAACATTGAAATCGGTCCAAAAATGAAGATTTTAGAGCATTTTTTTAATTGTTAATTTTGTAAAATTTTTATGATGCTAGCTATGCAAAAAAATACTAAAATTTTCAAATTTTCAATTTTTCCAAAATGGTTTTATTTTGTTATTATCTTTTAGAATATTCATTAAACAAAGGAAAACAGTTGAAAAAACATTGAAATCGGTCCAAAAATGAAGATTTTAGAGCATTTTTTTAATTGTTAATTTTGTAAAATTTTTATGATGCTAGCTATGCAAAAAAATACTAAAATTTTCAAATTTTCAATTTTTTCAAAATGGTTTTATTTTGTTATTATCTTTTAGAATATTCATTAAACAAAGGAAAACAGTTGAAAAAACATTGAAATCGGTCCAAAAATGAAGATTTTAGAGCATTTTTTTAATTGTTAATTTTGTAAAATTTTTATGATGCTAGCTATGCAAAAAAATACTAAAATTTTCAAATTTTCAATTTTTTCAAAATGGTTTTATTTTGTTATTATCTTTTAGAATATTCATTAAACAAAGGAAAACAGTTGAAAAAACATTGAAATCGGTCCAAAAATGAAGATTTTAGAGCATTTTTTTAATCGTTAATTTTGTAAAATTTTTATGATGCTAGCTATGCAAAAAAATACTAAAATTTTCAAATTTTCAGTTTTTCCAAAATGGTTTTATTTTGTTATTATCTTTTAGAATATTCATTAAACAAAGGAAAACAGTTGAAAAAACATTGAAATCGGTCCAAAAATGAAGATTTTAGAGCATTTTTTTAATTGTAAAATTTTGTAAAATTTTTATGATGCTAGCTATGCAAAAAAATACTAAAATTTTCAAATTTTCAGTTTTTCCAAAATGGTTTTATTTTGTTATTATCTTTTAGAATATTCATTAAACAAAGGAAAACAGTTGAAAAAACATTGAAATCGGTCCAAAAATGAAGATTTTAGAGCATTTTTTTAATCGTTAATTTTGTAAAATTTTTATGATGCTAGCTATGCAAAAAAATACTAAAATTTTCAAATTTTCAGTTTTTCCAAAATGGTTTTATTTTGTTATTATCTTTTAGAATATTCATTAAACAAAGGAAAACAGTTGAAAAAACATTGAAATCGGTCCAAAAATGAAGATTTTAGAGCATTTTTTTAATCGTTAATTTTGTAAAATTTTTATGATGCTAGCTATGCAAAAAAATAAGAAATTTTTCAAATTTTCAATTTTTTCAAAATGGTTTTATTTTGTTATTATCTTTTAGAATATTCATTAAACAAAGGAAAACAGTTGAAAAAACATTGAAATCGGTCCAAAAATGAAGATTTTAGAGCATTTTTTTAATTGTTAATTTTGTAAAATTTTTATGATGCTAGCTATGCAAAAAAATACTAAAATTTTCAAATTTTCAATTTTTTCAAAATGGTTTTATTTTGTTATTATCTTTTAGAATATTCATTAAACAAAGGAAAACAGTTGAAAAAACATTGAAATCGGTCCAAAAATGAAGATTTTAGAGCATTTTTTTAATCGTTAATTTTGTAAAATTTTTATGATGCTAGCTATGCAAAAAAATACTAAAATTTTCAAATTTTCAGTTTTTCCAAAATGGTTTTATTTTGTTATTATCTTTTAGAATATTCATTAAACAAAGGAAAACAGTTGAAAAAACATTGAAATCGGTCCAAAAATGAAGATTTTAGAGCATTTTTTTAATTGTAAAATTTTGTAAAATTTTTATGATGCTAGCTATGCAAAAAAATACTAAAATTTTCAAATTTTCAGTTTTTCCAAAATGGTTTTATTTTGTTATTATCTTTTAGAATATTCATTAAACAAAGGAAAACAGTTGAAAAAACATTGAAATCGGTCCAAAAATGAAGATTTTAGAGCATTTTTTTAATCGTTAATTTTGTAAAATTTTTATGATGCTAGCTATGCAAAAAAATACTAAAATTTTCAAATTTTCAGTTTTTCCAAAATGGTTTTATTTTGTTATTATCTTTTAGAATATTCAAACAAAGGAAAACAGTTGAAAAAACATTGAAATCGGTCCAAAAATGAAGATTTTAGAGCATTTTTTTAATCGTTAATTTTGTAAAATTTTTATGATGCTAGCTATGCAAAAAAATACTAAAATTTTCAAATTTTCAGTTTTTCCAAAATGGTTTTATTTTGTTATTATCTTTTAGAATATTCATTAAACAAAGGAAAACAGTTGAAAAAACATTGAAATCGGTCCAAAAATGAAGATTTTAGAGCATTTTTTTAATCGTTAATTTTGTAAAATTTTTATGATGCTAGCTATGCAAAAAAATACTAAAATTTTCAAATTTTCAGTTTTTCCAAAATGGTTTTATTTTGTTATTATCTTTTAGAATATTCATTAAACAAAGGAAAACAGTTGAAAAAACATTGAAATCGGTCCAAAAATGAAGATTTTAGAGCATTTTTTTAATTGTTAATTTTGTAAAATTTTTATGATGCTAGCTATGCAAAAAAATACTAAAATTTTCAAATTTTCAGTTTTTCCAAAATGGTTTTATTTTAATCTTTTAGAATATTCATTAAACAAAGGAAAACAGTTGAAAAAACATTGAAATCGGTCCAAAAATGAAGATTTTAGAGCATTTTTTTAATCGTTAATTTTGTAAAATTTTTATGATGCTAGCTATGCAAAAAAATACTAAAATTTTCAAATTTTCAGTTTTTCCAAAATGGTTTTATTTTGTTATTATCTTTTAGAATATTCATTAAACAAAGGAAAACAGTTGAAAAAACTTTGAAATCGGTCCAAAAATGAAGATTTTAGAGCATTTTTTTAATCGTTAATTTTGTAAAATTTTTATGATGCTAGCTATGCAAAAAAATACTAAAATTTTCAAATTTTCAGTTTTTCCAAAATGGTTTTATTTTGTTATTATCTTTTAGAATATTCATTAAACAAAGGAAAACAGTTGAAAAAACATTGAAATCGGTCCAAAAATGAAGATTTTAGAGCATTTTTTTAATTGTTAATTTTGTAAAATTTTTATGATGCTAGCTATGCAAAAAAATACTAAAATTTTCAAATTTTCAGTTTTTCCAAAATGGTTTTATTTTGTTATTATCTTTTAGAATATTCATTAAACAAAGGAAAACAGTTGAAAAAACATTGAAATCGGTCCAAAAATGAAGATTTTAGAGCATTTTTTTAATCGTTAATTTTGTAAAATTTTTATGATGCTAGCTATGCAAAAAAATACTAAAATTTTCAAATTTTCAGTTTTTCCAAAATGGTTTTATTTTGTTATTATCTTTTAGAATATTCATTAAACAAAGGAAAACAGTTGAAAAAACATTGAAATCGGTCCAAAAATGAAGATTTTAGAGCATTTTTTTAATCGTTAATTTTGTAAAATTTTTATGATGCTAGCTATGCAAAAAAATACTAAAATTTTCAAATTTTCAGTTTTTCCAAAATGGTTTTATTTTGTTATTATCTTTTAGAATATTCATTAAACAAAGGAAAACAGTTGAAAAAACATTGAAATCGGTCCAAAAATGAAGATTTTAGAGCATTTTTTTAATCGTTAATTTTGTAAAATTTTTATGATGCTAGCTATGCAAAAAAATACTAAAATTTTCAAATTTTCAGTTTTTCCAAAATGGTTTTATTTTGTTATTATCTTTTAGAATATTCATTAAACAAAGGAAAACAGTTGAAAAAACATTGAAATCGGTCCAAAAATGAAGATTTTAGAGCATTTTTTTAATCGTTAATTTTGTAAAATTTTTATGATGCTAGCTATGCAAAAAAATACTAAAATTTTCAAATTTTCAGTTTTTCCAAAATGGTTTTATTTTGTTATTATCTTTTAGAATATTCATTAAACAAAGGAAAACAGTTGAAAAAACATTGAAATCGGTCCAAAAATGAAGATTTTAGAGCATTTTTTTAATTGTTAATTTTGTAAAATTTTTATGATGCTAGCTATGCAAAAAAATACTAAAATTTTCAAATTTTCAGTTTTTCCAAAATGGTTTTATTTTGTTATTATCTTTTAGAATATTCATTAAACAAAGGAAAACAGTTGAAAAAACATTGAAATCGGTCCAAAAATGAAGATTTTAGAGCATTTTTTTAATTGTTAATTTTGTAAAATTTTTATGATGCTAGCTATGCAAAAAAATACTAAAATTTTCAAATTTTCAGTTTTTCCAAAATGGTTTTATTTTGTTATTATCTTTTAGAATATTCATTAAACAAAGGAAAACAGTTGAAAAAACATTGAAATCGGTCCAAAAATGAAGATTTTAGAGCATTTTTTTAATTGTTAATTTTGTAAAATTTTTATGATGCTAGCTATGCAAAAAAATACTAAAATTTTCAAATTTTCAGTTTTTCCAAAATGGTTTTATTTTGTTATTATCTTTTAGAATATTCATTAAACAAAGGAAAACAGTTGAAAAAACATTGAAATCGGTCCAAAAATGAAGATTTTAGAGCATTTTTTTAATCGTTAATTTTGTAAAATTTTTATGATGCTAGCTATGCAAAAAAATACTAAAATTTTCAAATTTTCAGTTTTTCCAAAATGGTTTTATTTTGTTATTATCTTTTAGAATATTCATTAAACAAAGGAAAACAGTTGAAAAAACATTGAAATCGGTCCAAAAATGAAGATTTTAGAGCATTTTTTTAATCGTTAATTTTGTAAAATTTTTATGATGCTAGCTATGCAAAAAAATACTAAAATTTTCAAATTTTCAGTTTTTCCAAAATGGTTTTATTTTGTTATTATCTTTTAGAATATTCATTAAACAAAGGAAAACAGTTGAAAAAACATTGAAATAGGTCCAAAAATGAAGATTTTAGAGCGTTTTTTTAATTGTTAATTTTGTAAAATTTTTATGATGCTAGCTATGCAAAAAAATACGAAAATTTTCAAATTTTCAATTTTTCCAAAATGGTTTTATTTTGTTATTATCTTTTAGAATATTCATTAAACAAAAGGAAAACAGTTGAAAAAACATTGAAATCGGTCCAAAAATGAAGATTTTAGAGCATTTTTCTAATTGTTAATTTTGTAAAATTTTTATGATGCTAGCTATGCAAAAAAATACGAAAATTTTCAAATTTTCAATTTTTCCAAAATGGTTTTATTTTGTTATTATCTTTTAGAATATTCATTAAACAAAGGAAAACAGTTGAAAAAACATTGAAATCGGTCCAAAAATGAAGATTTTAGAGCATTTTTTTAATTGTTAATTTTGTAAAATTTTTATGATGCTAGCTATGCAAAAAAATACTAAAATTTTCAAATTTTCAGTTTTTCCAAAATGGTTTTATTTTGTTATTATCTTTTAGAATATTCATTAAACAAAGGAAAACAGTTGAAAAAACATTGAAATCGGTCCAAAAATGAAGATTTTAGAGCATTTTTTTAATTGTTAATTTTGTAAAATTTTTATGATGCTAGCTATGCAAAAAAATACTAAAATTTTCAAATTTTCAGTTTTTCCAAAATGGTTTTATTTTGTTATTATCTTTTAGAATATTCATTAAACAAAGGAAAACAGTTGAAAAAACATTGAAATCGGTCCAAAAATGAAGATTTTAGAGCATTTTTTAATTGTTAATTTTGTAAAATTTTTATGATGCTAGCTATGCAAAAAAATACTAAAATTTTCAAATTTTCAATTTTTCCAAAATGGTTTTATTTTGTTATTATCTTTCAGAATATTCATTAAACAAAGGAAAACAGTTGAAAAAACATTGAAATCGGTCCAAAAATGAAGATTTTAGAGCATTTTTTAATTGTTAATTTTGTAAAATTTTTATGATGCTAGCTATGCAAAAAAATACGAAAATTTTCAAATTTTCAATTTTTCCAAAATGGTTTTATTTTGTTATTATCTTTCAGAATATTCATTAAACAAAGGAAAACAGTTGAAAAAACATTGAAATCGGTCCAAAAATGAAGATTTTAGAGCATTTTTTAATTGTTAATTTTGTAAAATTTTTATGATGCTAGCTATGCAAAAAAATACGAAAATTTTCAAATATTCAGTTTTTCCAAAATGGTTTTATTTTGTTATTATCTTTTAGAATATTCATTAAACAAAGGAAAACAGTTGAAAAAACATTGAAATCGGTCCAAAAATGAAGATTTTAGAGCATTTTTTTAATCGTTAATTTTGTAAAATTTTTATGATGCTAGCTATGCAAAAAAATACTAAAATTTTCAAATTTTCAGTTTTTCCAAAATGGTTTTATTTTGTTATTATCTTTTAGAATATTCATTAAACAAAGGAAAACAGTTGAAAAAACATTGAAATCGGTCCAAAAATGAAGATTTTAGAGCATTTTTTTAATTGTTAATTTTGTAAAATTTTTATGATGCTAGCTATGCAAAAAAATACTAAAATTTTCAAATTTTCAGTTTTTCCAAAATGGTTTTATTTTGTTATTATCTTTTAGAATATTCATTAAACAAAGGAAAACAGTTGAAAAAACATTGAAATCGGTCCAAAAATGAAGATTTTAGAGCATTTTTTTAATTGTTAATTTTGTAAAATTTTTATGATGCTAGCTATGCAAAAAAATACTAAAATTTTCAAATTTTCAGTTTTTCCAAAATGGTTTTATTTTGTTATTATCTTTTAGAATATTCATTAAACAAAGGAAAACAGTTGAAAAAACATTGAAATCGGTCCAAAAATGAAGATTTTAGAGCATTTTTTTAATTGTTAATTTTGTAAAATTTTTATGATGCTAGCTATGCAAAAAAATACTAAAATTTTCAAATTTTCAGTTTTTCCAAAATGGTTTTATTTTGTTATTATCTTTTAGAATATTCATTAAACAAAGGAAAACAGTTGAAAAAACATTGAAATCGGTCCAAAAATGAAGATTTTAGAGCATTTTTTTAATCGTTAATTTTGTAAAATTTTTATGATGCTAGCTATGCAAAAAAATACTAAAATTTTCAAATTTTCAGTTTTTCCAAAATGGTTTTATTTTGTTATTATCTTTTAGAATATTCATTAAACAAAGGAAAACAGTTGAAAAAACATTGAAATCGGTCCAAAAATGAAGATTTTAGAGCATTTTTTTAATCGTTAATTTTGTAAAATTTTTATGATGCTAGCTATGCAAAAAAATACTAAAATTTTCAAATTTTCAGTTTTTCCAAAATGGTTTTATTTTGTTATTATCTTTTAGAATATTCATTAAACAAAGGAAAACAGTTGAAAAAACATTGAAATAGGTCCAAAAATGAAGATTTTAGAGCGTTTTTTTAATTGTTAATTTTGTAAAATTTTTATGATGCTAGCTATGCAAAAAAATACTAAAATTTTCAAATTTTCAGTTTTTCCAAAATGGTTTTATTTTGTTATTATCTTTTAGAATATTCATTAAACAAAGGAAAACAGTTGAAAAAACATTGAAATCGGTCCAAAAATGAAGATTTTAGAGCATTTTTTTAATCGTTAATTTTGTAAAATTTTTATGATGCTAGCTATGCAAAAAAATACTAAAATTTTCAAATTTTCAGTTTTTCCAAAATGGTTTTATTTTGTTATTATCTTTTAGAATATTCATTAAACAAAGGAAAACAGTTGAAAAAACATTGAAATCGGTCCAAAAATGAAGATTTTAGAGCATTTTTTTAATCGTTAATTTTGTAAAATTTTTATGATGCTAGCTATGCAAAAAAATACTAAAATTTTCAAATTTTCAGTTTTTCCAAAATGGTTTTATTTTGTTATTATCTTTTAGAATATTCATTAAACAAAGGAAAACAGTTGAAAAAACATTGAAATCGGTCCAAAAATGAAGATTTTAGAGCATTTTTTTAATTGTTAATTTTGTAAAATTTTTATGATGCTAGCTATGCAAAAAAATACTAAAATTTTCAAATTTTCAGTTTTTCCAAAATGGTTTTATTTTGTTATTATCTTTTAGAATATTCATTAAACAAAGGAAAACAGTTGAAAAAACATTGAAATCGGTCCAAAAATGAAGATTTTAGAGCATTTTTTTAATTGTTAATTTTGTAAAATTTTTATGATGCTAGCTATGCAAAAAAATACTAAAATTTTCAAATTTTCAGTTTTTCCAAAATGGTTTTATTTTGTTATTATCTTTTAGAATATTCATTAAACAAAGGAAAACAGTTGAAAAAACATTGAAATCGGTCCAAAAATGAAGATTTTAGAGCATTTTTTAATTGTTAATTTTGTAAAATTTTTATGATGCTAGCTATGCAAAAAAATACTAAAATTTTCAAATTTTCAATTTTTCCAAAATGGTTTTATTTTGTTATTATCTTTCAGAATATTCATTAAACAAAGGAAAACAGTTGAAAAAACATTGAAATCGGTCCAAAAATGAAGATTTTAGAGCATTTTTTAATTGTTAATTTTGTAAAATTTTTATGATGCTAGCTATGCAAAAAAATACGAAAATTTTCAAATTTTCAATTTTTCCAAAATGGTTTTATTTTGTTATTATCTTTCAGAATATTCATTAAACAAAGGAAAACAGTTGAAAAAACATTGAAATCGGTCCAAAAATGAAGATTTTAGAGCATTTTTTAATTGTTAATTTTGTAAAATTTTTATGATGCTAGCTATGCAAAAAAATACGAAAATTTTCAAATATTCAATTTTTCCAAAATGGTTTTATTTTGTTATTATCTTTTAGAATATTCATTAAACAAAGGAAAACAGTTGAAAAAACATTGAAATCGGTCCAAAAATGAAGATTTTAGAGCATTTTTTAATTGTTAATTTTGTAAAATTTTTATGATGCTAGCTATGCAAAAAAATACGAAAATTTTCAAATATTCAATTTTTCCAAAATGGTTTTATTTTGTTATTATCTTTTAGAATATTCATTAAACAAAGGAAAACAGTTGAAAAAACATTGAAATCGGTCCAAAAATGAAGATTTTAGAGCATTTTTTAATTGTTAATTTTGTAAAATTTTTATGATGCTAGCTATGCAAAAAAATACGAAAATTTTCAAATTTTCAATTTTTCCAAAATGGTTTTATTTTGTTATTATCTTTCAGAATATTCATTAAACAAAGGAAAACAGTTGAAAAAACATTGAAATCGGTCCAAAAATGAAGATTTTAGAGCATTTTTTAATTGTTAATTTTGTAAAATTTTTATGATGCTAGCTATGCAAAAAAATACGAAAATTTTCAAATATTCAATTTTTCCAAAATGGTTTTATTTTGTTATTATCTTTTAGAATATTCATTAAACAAAGGAAAACAGTTGAAAAAACATTGAAATCGGTCCAAAAATGAAGATTTTAGAGCATTTTTTTAATTGTTAATTTTGAAAATTTTTATGATGCTAGCTATGCAAAAAAATACTAAAATTTTCAAATTTTCAATTTTTCCAAAATGGTTTTATTTTGTTATTATCTTTCAGAATATTCATTAAACAAAGGAAATCAGTTGAAAAAACATTGAAATCGGTCCAAAAATGAAGATTTTAGAGCATTTTTTAATTGTTAATTTTGTAAAATTTTTATGATGCTAGCTATGCAAAAAAATACTAAAATTTTCAAATTTTCAATTTTTCCAAAATGGTTTTATTTTGTTATTATCTTTCAGAATATTCATTAAACAAAGGAAAACAGTTGAAAAAACATTGAAATCGGTCCAAAAATGAAGAATTTAGAGCATTTTTTAATTGTTAATTTTGTAAAAATTTTATGATGCTAGCTATTCAAAAAAATGCGAAAATTTTCAAATTTTCAATTTTTCCAAAATGGTTTTATTTTGTTATTATCTTTTAGAATATTCATTAAACAAAGGAAAACAGTTGAAAAAACATTGAAATCGGTCCAAAAATGAAGATTTTAGAGCATTTTTTTAATTGTTAATTTTGTAAAATTTTTATGATGCTAGCTATGCAAAAAAATACTAAAATTTTCAAATTTTCAATTTTTCCAAAATGGTTTTATTTTGTTATTATCTTTCAGAATATTCATTAAACAAAGGAAATCAGTTGAAAAAACATTGAAATCGGTCCAAAAATGAAGATTTTAGAGCATTTTTTAATTGTTAATTTTGTAAAATTTTTATGATGCTAGCTATGCAAAAAAATACGAAAATTTTCAAATTTTCAATTTTTCCAAAATGGTTTTATTTTGTTATTATCTTTCAGAATATTCATTAAACAAAGGAAAACAGTTGAAAAAACATTGAAATCGGTCCAAAAATGAAGATTTTAGAGCATTTTTTAATTGTTAATTTTGTAAAATTTTTATGATGCTAGCTATGCAAAAAAATACGAAAATTTTCAAATATTCAATTTTTCCAAAATGGTTTTATTTTGTTATTATCTTTTAGAATATTCATTAAACAAAGGAAAACAGTTGAAAAAACATTGAAATCGGTCCAAAAATGAAGATTTTAGAGCATTTTTTTAATTGTTAATTTTGAAAATTTTTATGATGCTAGCTATGCAAAAAAATACTAAAATTTTCAAATTTTCAATTTTTCCAAAATGGTTTTATTTTGTTATTATCTTTCAGAATATTCATTAAACAAAGGAAATCAGTTGAAAAAACATTGAAATCGGTCCAAAAATGAAGATTTTAGAGCATTTTTTAATTGTTAATTTTGTAAAATTTTTATGATGCTAGCTATGCAAAAAAATACTAAAATTTTCAAATTTTCAATTTTTCCAAAATGGTTTTATTTTGTTATTATCTTTCAGAATATTCATTAAACAAAGGAAAACAGTTGAAAAAACATTGAAATCGGTCCAAAAATGAAGAATTTAGAGCATTTTTTAATTGTTAATTTTGTAAAAATTTTATGATGCTAGCTATTCAAAAAAATGCGAAAATTTTCAAATTTTCAATTTTTCCAAAATGGTTTTATTTTGTTATTATCTTTTAGAATATTCATTAAACAAAGGAAAACAGTTGAAAAAACATTGAAATCGGTCCAAAAATGAAGATTTTAGAGCATTTTTTAATTGTTAATTTTGTAAAATTTTTATGATGCTAGCTATGCAAAAAAATACTAAAATTTTCAAATTTTCAATTTTTCCAAAATGGTTTTATTTTGTTATTATCTTTCAGAATATTCATTAAACAAAGGAAAACAGTTGAAAAAACATTGAAATCGGTCCAAAAATGAAGAATTTAGAGCATTTTTTAATTGTTAATTTTGTAAAAATTTTATGATGCTAGCTATTCAAAAAAATGCGAAAATTTTCAAATTTTCAATTTTTCCAAAATGGTTTTATTTTGTTATTATCTTTTAGAATATTCATTAAACAAAGGAAAACAGTTGAAAAAACATTGAAATCGGTCCAAAAATGAAGATTTTAGAGCATTTTTTTAATTGTTAATTTTGTAAAATTTTTATGATGCTAGCTATGCAAAAAAATACTAAAATTTTCAAATTTTCAATTTTTCCAAAATGGTTTTATTTTGTTATTATCTTTCAGAATATTCATTAAACAAAGGAAATCAGTTGAAAAAACATTGAAATCGGTCCAAAAATGAAGATTTTAGAGCATTTTTTAATTGTTAATTTTGTAAAATTTTTATGATGCTAGCTATGCAAAAAAATACTAAAATTTTCAAATTTTCAATTTTTCCAAAATGGTTTTATTTTGTTATTATCTTTCAGAATATTCATTAAACAAAGGAAAACAGTTGAAAAAACATTGAAATCGGTCCAAAAATGAAGATTTTAGAGCATTTTTTAATTGTTAATTTTGTAAAATTTTTATGATGCTAGCTATGCAAAAAAATACGAAAATTTTCAAATTTTCAATTTTTCCAAAATGGTTTTATTTTGTTATTATCTTTTAGAATATTCATTAAACAAAGGAAAACAGTTGAAAAAACATTGAAATCGGTCCAAAAATGAAGATTTTAGAGCATTTTTTAATTGTTAATTTTGTAAAATTTTTATGATGCTAGCTATGCAAAAAAATACGAAAATTTTCAAATATTCAATTTTTCCAAAATGGTTTTATTTTGTTATTATCTTTTAGAATATTCATTAAACAAAGGAAAACAGTTGAAAAAACATTGAAATCGGTCCAAAAATGAAGATTTTAGAGCATTTTTTAATTGTTAATTTTGTAAAATTTTTATGATGCTAGCTATGCAAAAAAATACGAAAATTTTCAAATATTCAATTTTTCCAAAATGGTTTTATTTTGTTATTATCTTTTAGAATATTCATTAAACAAAGGAAAACAGTTGAAAAAACATTGAAATCGGTCCAAAAATGAAGATTTTAGAGCATTTTTTAATTTTTAATTTTGTAAAATTTTTATGATGCTAGCTATGCAAAAAAATACGAAAATTTTCAAATATTCAATTTTTCCAAAATGGTTTTATTTTGTTATTATCTTTTAGAATATTCATTAAACAAAGGAAAACAGTTGAAAAAACATTGAAATCGGTCCAAAAATGAAGATTTTAGAGCATTTTTTTAATTGTTAATTTTGTAAAATTTTTATGATGCTAACCATGCAAAAAAATACTAAAATTTTCAAATTTTCAATTTTTCCAAAATGGTTTTATTTTGTTATTATCTTTTAGAATATTCATTAAACAAAGGAAAACAGTTGAAAAAACATTGAAATCGGTCCAAAAATGAAGATTTTAGAGCATTTTTTTAATTGTTAATTTTGTAAAATTTTTATGATGCTAGCCATGCAAAAAAATACTAAAATTTTCAAATTTTCAATTTTTTCAAAATGGTTTTATTTTGTTATTATCTTTTAGAATATTCATTAAACAAAGGAAAACAGTTGAAAAAACATTGAAATCGGTCCAAAAATGAAGATTTTAGAGCATTTTTTTAATTGTTAATTTTGTAAAATTTTTATGATGCTAGCTATGCAAAAAAATACTAAAATTTTCAAATTTTCAATTTTTCCAAAATGGTTTTATTTTGTTATTATCTTTTAGAATATTCATTAAACAAAGGAAAACAGTTGAAAAAACATTGAAATCGGTCCAAAAATGAAGATTTTAGAGCATTTTTTTAATTGTTAATTTTGTAAAATTTTTATGATGCTAGCCATGCAAAAAAATACTAAAATTTTCAAATTTTCAATTTTTCCAAAATGGTTTTATTTTGTTATTATCTTTTAGAATATTCATTAAACAAAGGAAAACAGTTGAAAAAACATTGAAATCGGTCCAAAAATGAAGATTTTAGAGCATTTTTTAATTGTTAATTTTGTAAAAATTTTATGATGCTAGCTATTCAAAAAAATGCGAAAATTTTCAAATTTTCAATTTTTCCAAAATGGTTTTATTTTGTTATTATCTTTTAGAATATTCATTAAACAAAGGAAAACAGTTGAAAAAACATTGAAATCGGTCCAAAAATGAAGATTTTAGAGCATTTTTTTAATTGTTAATTTTGTAAAATTTTTATGATGCTAGCTATGCAAAAAAATACTAAAATTTTCAAATTTTCAATTTTTCCAAAATGGTTTTATTTTGTTATTATCTTTCAGAATATTCATTAAACAAAGGAAATCAGTTGAAAAAACATTGAAATCGGTCCAAAAATGAAGATTTTAGAGCATTTTTTAATTGTTAATTTTGTAAAATTTTTATGATGCTAGCTATGCAAAAAAATACTAAAATTTTCAAATTTTCAATTTTTCCAAAATGGTTTTATTTTGTTATTATCTTTCAGAATATTCATTAAACAAAGGAAAACAGTTGAAAAAACATTGAAATCGGTCCAAAAATGAAGATTTTAGAGCATTTTTTAATTGTTAATTTTGTAAAATTTTTATGATGCTAGCTATGCAAAAAAATACGAAAATTTTCAAATTTTCAATTTTTCCAAAATGGTTTTATTTTGTTATTATCTTTTAGAATATTCATTAAACAAAGGAAAACAGTTGAAAAAACATTGAAATCGGTCCAAAAATGAAGATTTTAGAGCATTTTTTAATTGTTAATTTTGTAAAATTTTTATGATGCTAGCTATGCAAAAAAATACGAAAATTTTCAAATATTCAATTTTTCCAAAATGGTTTTATTTTGTTATTATCTTTTAGAATATTCATTAAACAAAGGAAAACAGTTGAAAAAACATTGAAATCGGTCCAAAAATGAAGATTTTAGAGCATTTTTTAATTGTTAATTTTGTAAAATTTTTATGATGCTAGCTATGCAAAAAAATACGAAAATTTTCAAATATTCAATTTTTCCAAAATGGTTTTATTTTGTTATTATCTTTTAGAATATTCATTAAACAAAGGAAAACAGTTGAAAAAACATTGAAATCGGTCCAAAAATGAAGATTTTAGAGCATTTTTTAATTTTTAATTTTGTAAAATTTTTATGATGCTAGCTATGCAAAAAAATACGAAAATTTTCAAATATTCAATTTTTCCAAAATGGTTTTATTTTGTTATTATCTTTTAGAATATTCATTAAACAAAGGAAAACAGTTGAAAAAACATTGAAATCGGTCCAAAAATGAAGATTTTAGAGCATTTTTTTAATTGTTAATTTTGTAAAATTTTTATGATGCTAACCATGCAAAAAAATACTAAAATTTTCAAATTTTCAATTTTTCCAAAATGGTTTTATTTTGTTATTATCTTTTAGAATATTCATTAAACAAAGGAAAACAGTTGAAAAAACATTGAAATCGGTCCAAAAATGAAGATTTTAGAGCATTTTTTTAATTGTTAATTTTGTAAAATTTTTATGATGCTAGCCATGCAAAAAAATACTAAAATTTTCAAATTTTCAATTTTTTCAAAATGGTTTTATTTTGTTATTATCTTTTAGAATATTCATTAAACAAAGGAAAACAGTTGAAAAAACATTGAAATCGGTCCAAAAATGAAGATTTTAGAGCATTTTTTTAATTGTTAATTTTGTAAAATTTTTATGATGCTAGCTATGCAAAAAAATACTAAAATTTTCAAATTTTCAATTTTTCCAAAATGGTTTTATTTTGTTATTATCTTTTAGAATATTCATTAAACAAAGGAAAACAGTTGAAAAAACATTGAAATCGGTCCAAAAATGAAGATTTTAGAGCATTTTTTTAATTGTTAATTTTGTAAAATTTTTATGATGCTAGCCATGCAAAAAAATACTAAAATTTTCAAATTTTCAATTTTTCCAAAATGGTTTTATTTTGTTATTATCTTTTAGAATATTCATTAAACAAAGGAAAACAGTTGAAAAAACATTGAAATCGGTCCAAAAATGAAGATTTTAGAGCATTTTTTTAATTGTTAATTTTGTAAAATTTTTATGATGCTAGCTATGCAAAAAAATACTAAAATTTTCAAATTTTCAATTTTTCCAAAATGGTTTTATTTTGTTATTATCTTTTAGAATATTCATTAAACAAAGGAAAACAGTTGAAAAAACATTGAAATCGGTCCAAAAATGAAGATTTTAGAGCATTTTTTTAATTGTTAATTTTGTAAAATTTTTATGATGCTAGCTATGCAAAAAAATACTAAAATTTTCAAATTTTCAATTTTTCCAAAATGGTTTTATTTTGTTATTATCTTTTAGAATATTCATTAAACAAAGGAAAACAGTTGAAAAAACATTGAAATCGGTCCAAAAATGAAGATTTTAGAGCATTTTTTTAATTGTTAATTTTGTAAAATTTTTATGATGCTAGCCATGCAAAAAAATACTAAAATTTTCAAATTTTCAATTTTTCCAAAATGGTTTTATTTTGTTATTATCTTTTAGAATATTCATTAAACAAAGGAAAACAGTTGAAAAAACATTGAAATCGGTCCAAAAATGAAGATTTTAGAGCATTTTTTTAATTGTTAATTTTGTAAAATTTTTATGATGCTAGCTATGCAAAAAAATACTAAAATTTTCAAATTTTCAATTTTTCCAAAATGGTTTTATTTTGTTATTATCTTTTAGAATATTCATTAAACAAAGGAAAACAGTTGAAAAAACATTGAAATCGGTCCAAAAATGAAGATTTTAGAGCATTTTTTTAATTGTTAATTTTGTAAAATGTTTATGATGCTAGCTACGCAAAACAATACGAAAATTTTCAAATTTTCAATTTTTCCAAAATGGTTTTATTTTGTTATTATCTTTCAGAATATTCATTAAACAAAGGAAAACAGTTGAAAAAAACATTGAAATCGGTCCAAAAATGAAGATTTTAGAGCATTTTTTAATTGTTAATTTTGTAAAATTTTTATGATGCTAGCTATGCAAAAAAATACGAAAATTTTCAAATATTCAATTTTTCCAAAATGGTTTTATTTTGTTATTATCTTTTAGAATATTCATTAAACAAAGGAAAACAGTTGAAAAAACATTGAAATCGGTCCAAAAATGAAGATTTTAGAGCATTTTTTAATTGTTAATTTTGTAAAATTTTTATGATGCTAGCTATGCAAAAAAATACTAAAATTTTCAAATTATCAATTTTTCCAAAATGGTTTTATTTTGTTATTATCTTTTAGAATATTCATTAAACAAAGGAAAACAGTTGAAAAAACATTGAAATCGGTCCAAAAATGAAGATTTTAGAGCATTTTTTAATTGTTAATTTTGTAAAATTTTTATGATGCTAGCTACGCAAAACAATACGAAAATTTTCAAATTTTCAATTTTTCCAAAATGGTTTTATTTTGTTATTATCTTTCAGAATATTCATTAAACAAAGGAAAACAGTTGAAAAAAACATTGAAATCGGTCCAAAAATGAAGATTTTAGAGCATTTTTTAATTGTTAATTTTGTAAAATTTTTATGATGCTAGCTATGCAAAAAAATACGAAAATTTTCAAATATTCAATTTTTCCAAAATGGTTTTATTTTGTTATTATCTTTTAGAATATTCATTAAACAAAGGAAAACAGTTGAAAAAACATTGAAATCGGTCCAAAAATGAAGATTTTAGAGCATTTTTTAATTGTTAATTTTGTAAAATTTTTATGATGCTAGCTATGCAAAACAATACGAAAATTTTCAAATTTTCAATTTTTCCAAAATGATTTTATTTTGTTATTATCTTTTAGAATATTCATTAAACAAAGGAAAACAGTTGAAAAAACATTGAAATCGGTCCAAAAATGAAGATTTTAGAGCATTTTTTTAATTGTTAATTTTGTAAAATGTTTATGATGCTAGCTACGCAAAACAATACGAAAATTTTCAAATTTTCAATTTTTCCAAAATGGTTTTATTTTGTTATTATCTTTCAGAATATTCATTAAACAAAGGAAAACAGTTGAAAAAAACATTGAAATCGGTCCAAAAATGAAGATTTTAGAGCATTTTTTAATTGTTAATTTTGTAAAATTTTTATGATGCTAGCTATGCAAAAAAATACGAAAATTTTCAAATATTCAATTTTTCCAAAATGGTTTTATTTTGTTATTATCTTTTAGAATATTCATTAAACAAAGGAAAACAGTTGAAAAAACATTGAAATCGGTCCAAAAATGAAGATTTTAGAGCATTTTTTAATTGTTAATTTTGTAAAATTTTTATGATGCTAGCTATGCAAAAAAATACTAAAATTTTCAAATTTTCAATTTTTCCAAAATGGTTTTATTTTGTTATTATCTTTTAGAATATTCATTAAACAAAGGAAAACAGTTGAAAAAACATTGAAATCGGTCCAAAAATGAAGATTTTAGAGCATTTTTTAATTGTTAATTTTGAAAATTTTTATGATGCTAGCTATGCAAAAAAATACGAAAATTTTCAAATATTCAATTTTTCCAAAATGGTTTTATTTTGTTATTATCTTTTAGAATATTCATTAAACAAAGGAAAACAGTTGAAAAAACATTGAAATCGGTCCAAAAATGAAGATTTTAGAGCATTTTTTAATTGTTAATTTTGTAAAATTTTTATGATTCTAGCTATGCAAAAAAATACTAAAATTTTCAAATTTTCAATTTTTCCAAAATGGTTTTATTTTGTTATTATCTTTCAGAATATTCATTAAACAAAGGAAAACAGTTGAAAAAACATTGAAATCGGTCCAAAAATGAAGATTTTAGGGCATTTTTTAATTGTTAATTTTGTAAAATTTTTATGATGCTAGCTATGCAAAAAAATACGAAAATTTTCAAATTTTCAATTTTTCCAAAATGGTTTTATTTTGTTATTATCTTTCAGAATATTCATTAAACAAAGGAAAACAGTTGAAAAAACATTGAAATCGGTCCAAAAATGAAGATTTTAGAGCATTTTTTAATTGTTAATTTTGTAAAATTTTTATGATGCTAGCTATGCAAAAAAATACGAAAATTTTCAAATATTCAATTTTTCCAAAATGGTTTTATTTTGTTATTATCTTTCAGAATATTCATTAAACAAAGGAAAACAGTTGAAAAAACATTGAAATCGGTCCAAAAATGAAGATTTTAGAGCATTTTTTAATTGTTAATTTTCTAAAATTTTTATGATGCTAGCTATGCAAAAAAATACGAAAATTTTCAAATTTTCAATTTTTCCAAAATGGTTTTATTTTGTTATTATCTTTTAGAATATTCATTAAACAAAGGAAATCAGTTGAAAAAACATTGAAATCGGTCCAAAAATGAAGAATTTAGAGCATTTTTTTAATTGTTAATTTTGTAAAATTTTTATGATGCTAGCTATGCAAAAAAATACGAAAATTTTCAAATTTTCAATTTTTCCAAAATGGTTTTATTTTGTTATTATCTTTCAGAATATTCATTAAACAAAGGAAAACAGTTGAAAAAACATTGAAATCGGTCCAAAAATGAAGATTTTAGAGCATTTTTTAATTGTTAATTTTCTAAAATTTTTATGATGCTAGCTATGCAAAAAAATACGAAAATTTTCAAATTTTCAATTTTTCCAAAATGGTTTTATTTTGTTATTATCTTTTAGAATATTCATTAAACAAAGGAAATCAGTTGAAAAAACATTGAAATCGGTCCAAAAATGAAGAATTTAGAGCATTTTTTAATTGTTAATTTTGTAAAAATTTTATGATGCTAGCTATTCAAAAAAATGCGAAAATTTTCAAATTTTCAATTTTTCCAAAATGGTTTTATTATTACTCACCATCACTATAAAATTGACAATTATGGGTGGGTATTTCGATCTGTTGATGGTGACCACCACTTTATATTTACTTTTCAATTCTTTTGAATAGTTTTATTGTGTTCAGTTGGTACTTGAGGTGATCGTGTTTGAACTAATTTTAAAACCCTATTATCAAATTAATATACTTTGGTTTCCGCCCTAAAATATTATTCAATTGGTATGCTTATTTGAGCAATTTTTCCCTCTCACTAAAATGAAATCCACTTTAAGAGTAGAGAATTTCATATGGTAATAAATATTTGAAGTTGTTTTAGATATAGAGTATATTCAGTGTACACTTCCCTTATGGACTGTATGTCTACCTTGTTCGATTTCCGACGAAGCCAAAAAAATGCTTTATGGATTTGGGATTTTTCGACCTGGTCCAGTATACCCTTTGTCATTTGAATAAAATAAATGATAAAAAATAATCGAGAGTTTTGTTTATCGCTAAAAGCAAAATGGAATTATGCTGTTATGAAGGTGAAGTTATAAGTTATAGAAGTAAGGCGAAGTTAATAAATAAAAATTTTAAAGAAAAACTGATGTATGTAATTTTGTATGCCAAATATATCTGTAAAAGCACCCCCTAGTGTTCATCCCATAGACTTAGAATTATATAAAAGAGAATATTTATTACCACCAAGCAGGCCTTACAGTAATGTAATGATTTCCACAATCCATCAACAAATCTCATCTATTTATTAAATTTTCTAACTAATCAGAGATCTCATTATTTGCTCAGAGAAACTTAAAAACTATGAAACTTATTACATTTCAATTCATAATCACTGCACTCACAAGATTGTTAAACTCGCTTCGTTAGTAAATCAATGTAATTTAACACGAATATCCTGCTTCTCAATAAAATTATTGGTATTTCTATATTCAAAAAAAAAAATTTTACCACTTAGTTTACTCAACCAATACAAATTAGTTTTAATACAGCAACAAACAACATTCTATTGCTTATAGAATAATAAGTTAATCCGCAAAACCACTTGGCAAACCAATGATTTACAATGATAAAGCAAATTCTTTACAACTACTTGAAATCTTTTCTAAATTTAGTTGTTTCGTTGGTAGTAACAAACATTTTTTTTTTTTATTTTTAAATAAACTCATGGAAGCTATAATCCTTATGAAATAAGTACATATACTTGATCCTATCCGAATTCCTATGAAACATGAATTTTGAAAATAAAAACTAAAAAATTTTCAAATTAATTATTAGCAATGAATGAATTCAAGCAATAGAATGCAGCAAAGCCCACCCAGGGAACAAAATTAATATAATAATTTAAAGATATTTTAAACTAGGATATACAATTTAAGGATAATATTTCAAAATTAATGGATTCGAAGAATTCATTTTGTAATAAGTAGTTTAGAGAGCGATGCAAATAAATTTTTCCAATTGTTCTTCGTAATCATAACAAAAAAGTAGAAATGGAAGCCGCAAATGATTTTTAGTATTAAAAAAATCGTCCCGTTTCGATTCGATAATATTTTCTCATCCTTATATTCAATTTGTAAATAGGTGATAGTATTGCAATTGGAATACACATACATAATATGATAGCTGAAAAATTATACCATTTGAATTGAAAATTAATGATGACAACGTCAACGCCTGCCTGCCTACCCTATAATAATTTAAGTCATATGGGATCGATAAATTCCAGAATTTTAAATTGATTTGAATTTAAAAAAAAAAAAATAATAATAATAATTTAAAAATATTATAATTAATGAGATCCTATCTATCAAATAGAAAATAAATTAGTTCTGAGAAATAATGAATGGTTTAGAAAAATATTATTGAGCGGCTTTTCTTCGATTAAAGATTAGAAAAGCATTTTAATATATTCCGACACTTGATTTTTTCAACGAAATTTTTTTGCTGACATTTTCTACTTCGACATGGGATATCAAAAAAATTGTCTCAATTGAAATATTTCAATTAATAATACCGAACAGTACATATTATGTATATATATTATATTATTGGCTTAAACAAGTTAACTGCAACTAAACGCAAAAAACGAAAAGAATATGATGAGTACAATTTAGTAAATATAGTAATAATCTCGCTAAAACTTTAAATTATGTTAAAGAAATAATAAGTGATGGCGTGAGTAGGCAAAAATATAATGATTTTTTTAACGATGCAAGTTTAACACTAGCCTCAGAGAGCAAGAAAATCAATGACTTCAATCAACTATATTCAATTATTGATTATAATTTGGTTAGCAGTTTTCACACTATATATTTTCCACAATCTAGAACAAATGCAAGGTCCACTTTACGAAAAATAAATCACTTTTCAACGGAAAAATTAATTGATAGTTTGGTAAAAACTCATAGTTCTGGATTCGATAAAATTCCAACTTTATTGTTAAAAGAATGTAAAAGTTATCTGGCTCAACCAATCATGTCACTTATAAATATCTTCATTGATGAATGCTGCGTCCCAGGTGAACTTAAAATAAATAAAGTCGTGCCAATATACAAAAGAGATGGTAATAAAGATGACATTAATAACTTCAGACCCATTTCAATTGCCTCAACTTTTAGTAAACTAATAGAGACGTTTGTAAATGATGAACTATCAGCGTATCTAAGAGATAATGCACTAATGGCTGAATCACAATATGGGCTTACATAAAAATCAAAAAATACTTCTACCGCCTTATTTGATGCAATAGCTGGAGTGCAATCTGCAATTACTAAAGAGAAGAAAGTCTGTCTTATGTTTTTCGATCTAACGAAAGCATTTGACACAGTTGACAGGAACAGCTCTCCTTAGAATTCTCTTCAAATGCGGAGTTAAAGGTAATTAACACAAATGGTTTCGGAACTATTTTGAAAATCGAAAACAATTTGCAGAGTGTGAGGATATTAAAAGTATAATCTGGTATGATTCAAGGAAGCTCACTTGGTCCAGTGTTGTTGTTGTGGTATGTTAGTATAGTTTCACTAAATTGAAGTGGCATGGTAACGAGTGTATGTACGCCGACGATATTATTGTTATCTATGAAACTGAAGACATCGAGAAGCTAGAATGTAAAGTGAATGAAGACATGGTAATTATTTTAAACTGGATAAAGAAGTTGAAGCTGAAGCACTATTCTTGTGAAATATTTTTAAAAAATTAAAATAATTTATTTCCAATAAATTAAAATTAAAATGTCTAGAGTATTTTTAATAATAAATACTGGCAAAAATTTTAAATTCGTGGAAGTTCAAAAATTTAGTGACGATTTTAATCAATTATGTTATAGTGACTTTGTTGTAATTAATAGGCTTGAAAAATTAATTGAGGAACATTTATTTAAATCTTGTAAATAGTTATAAAATTAAACTTATCCCTAAACACCATATTCTTATTCATTATCCGAATGTTATGGCAAAAATGGGCTCATTAAGTTAATACTCTACAATGAGGTATGAATTGAAGCATCAATATTTTAAGCAATTATCCAGAAATTTAAAAAATTATACAATTATATAAATAATGAAAAAGTATTAAAAACATTAGTTTATAAGACTTAATCTATATAATAAAATTGTATTGCAAAATATTATAATATATAATGTAAAAATATAATCTATAATTATAATTGACTTTATAGGCATTTTAACTTTATATTATTTTTTCAATTTACCAAAAATATTCTTAATTTATAAATAAACATGGTTTTGGTTAATGAAAATATAGACCCAAATTTTATTAATTCTCTTGCAGAATTGTGAGCTTAATCTGTTTTAGAATTACATTCATACATAATCCATACATATTTATATACCTACAATTTTGACCAAAATAATTTTTTTTTTACTTTTATGAAATTACGTATAGCTACATAAATCTACTTCACTCATATATAAATACATAGTATATAGTATATGTACATTTGCAGTAGAAGAAACAGCATTTATTAGATGTACAATAATGAGAAATGTAAATTGAAAATTTTTGATTTAAACTTTTAAATCAATTTTTTTATTTTTATGTACATAATATGTATATAGGTACCAGGCAATATTTTATTATTTTTGTTTAAATACATAACATTCATAACTAACCGCCAATTTTTATTGTACTATATGTTAATCATCTATAACTATAATTGACAAGCATTTAAGGTCCTGCGCAGTAGACACCTTTTTATTTTATTTCGATTCTCCTACTCCTTAATGAACTTCTAATATATGTAATATATAAGATTGTATATAAAACAAAAATGTGCACACAGTTGAAAATTTTGTACTCATATGATTTTATTATTCAGCAAATACATTATGCATAAGTGAGATATGAAAATAATAAACAAAAGTAAACAAATCAGTTATTATATTTTATATTATGTACTTGCAAATGAATTTATGTACATATGCCAAAAAAAAAAACAAAGAAACAAATTCATCTAAAATAAAAAATATAAAAAAGCAAAAACAAACAACATATGTTGAATTGTTCATATGACGAGCAAATTTATTTTTACATAGTAGAGTTAGAGTACTTCATTTTGATATAGTAGGTCACTTGAATTCTTCATCTTTATCTTTTTAAGTAACTGTTTCTAAATTTTGGTTTTTGTAGTAATAATATAGATTTTGTATAGTAAATTACTGTTTTTTTAAAAACTTTAAATTTGACTTCAACTTGAAATATAATTACTCAACAGGGGCCCCTAGTATAAGTATAATATAATATAAATAAGTTTTGGCAAATTGTTACTTGGAAGAAATTTAAAAAAATAAATAAATTTAAATATATACAATAATTTTTTAACTTATTTTTATGAGATTCATCTTGGTCAATGTTTTTCGTAAGTATCATAATGATCCCATCTGAGGCACTTTGTATGCCATAAAGGGTATATACTTTTATAAATTGTAATATGAAAAATAAGACCTTTTTCTTATTATTTTAATATAATTTTGGTATAAAATCCAATAAATTCTTCATTATTATTTTGATAAGTTATTTTTATAAATATTAATATGAAATTAACTTATTAAATTAATAAAGATTGGTACATCCAATTCTAATACCTACAGTCATATTAATTTAATATGAAATGACTATAAACTTGATTCATATCTATAAGAGTATTAAATTAATATATTCCAAGATATAAAAACATCTAATATGTATAATATATTAAATTAATATATTGCTATTACATTTTTATCTTTATAAGTTATTAAATTAATTTAGAATACTTATTGATTTTAATACGTTCACTATTTATTAGTTTAATATGATTTTAGTCAGGATTTATATGAATAGTATTATACCTAAATTTTCAATCGTGTAATTGGCAGATAAAATACATATAAAAAATGTGGAAATATATAGTTTGGTGTCCATTATCAGACTTTTAAAATTAGTTAAAAAAAAATAAAAAGCGCAAATGTGAAAGAGGTGTGGTACAAATGCTACAAATTTTCTTTCATTTAGTATCACGCCATTTTTATTAAACTTTCAACCAATTATTGGGTTCATTTTACTGTAAATTTATGTGTTAAAATCACAATTCACATTTAAATTATTAATAGCTATTACATTTATGTAAATTTATTAACTATTTTTGACACCAACTTCAGTTCGCTATATTTTACTTTGCCACCATGTCGTACAAAATATATGGGATTAACAAATAATCGAAATTTGGGATTTGCTGCACTTGAAAATTGACCCCTTTTTAAGCTATTTTATAAAAAAAAATTTACATTACCGCCCTTGATACTACATATTGTATGGAACGGACATAAAAGAATCTATGTAGGGAAAGTTTAAAAAAAAAATTGATCTAATCTAAAAAAAAAAATGATTGACAGTTTTCGAGAAATAAAGATCTCAGCTTCACTTACGTTTTACTCAAAACTAACATTTGACGTATGATGCGGCAAAACAATTCTGACGATATTCTGCTGCTACTGGCAATTAGAAAATATCCATTATTTCCACCTCTTCATCATTCTGAAAAGCCATTCAAAACAGAACGTCCATCATAGCAATATCCCAATAAACATACACTACACTGGTATCCAAACCAATTTCATTTACATAATCTTACTAATTTTCCAAGAGGTTTATTTATATTTAAAATCAAACAAATTCTTCATCGAATTGTGTTTAAACGTTTAATTTTTTTTTCTTTTTATTTTTCTTTTTATTCTGAGGAAGTTCCAATTCATTCACTAAATTAATTGTCTCTATTCATCCATGATAAAATTATACTTTCTAACCAATACAAAAAACAAAAAATAAAACAGTGAAGTGCATCTAATTGAATATTTCCTTGAATTTATAAATTTTGCACAACAAAAAAAAAAAAAGAAGAAAGAACTTAAAGAAAAAAAAAAACAATAAAAATTAAAAACGCCGGCAATGAATGCAATTTTGCTTTTTTTTTTACTTTTCTTATTTGTGTCAATTCTTTGTAAAGAACACACACAAGAATGGTAGGTCAACAAAAGAGGTAACAAAAAATAAATAAAAAAAAATTCTCACTTTAAAACCCTATGGGAACTCTTTTTTTCTTTATTTTTGTTCTGAACTGCATTCACAATTCAAAAAAAAAAAAAAAAGACAAAAGAATTATGTCCAGGAAACAAGAAATACCAATGTTGTACATTACCTTTAACAGAACCTACAAGAAACAAAATTCTGTGAACAACTGCGAAAATTTAACAAATTCCAGTTATACAAAAACAAAAACAACAACTATACTATAAAAAAAATATGTTTTTTTTTTTGTTTTTGTTGCTGTTTTTTTTTTTTTTTGGCTTTATGAATTAAATATAGCTATAGTCTTTTGTTTAACACTTGTGAATGGAATTATCAGTACCTACCTAAAAACCTACCTACCTACCATCATCATATTGAAATGGTTCGTTATTACTGTGATTATAATGTGTATCATCCGGTTCAATATAATGTATACATAAAATTTATAACTCTGGTCCGATTTCATTCTATTAAGGTTCAGTTTGTATTTTTTTCAATTTTAATCAATTGAAATTCAGAAGAAATGGCACTTATGAAGGTTCTTTCTAGCAATGCTCTTGATCCATTTTTATTTCCATTGAAATAAAAATATACTATATATAATATTGCATAGTATTTATTCTTTGTCCTGAAGTACCTACATACAACATAAAATTATTAGAAAACCAAAAAGTATTAATGCAGGTTGCCAGCATTAATAAGTATGTTAGTTTCATTCATTAAATGCACCCACTGTTCGAATCTAGTAACTTACTAGCATTTGTGACACTAAAGATTAATTTGTTTCTGTTATTTTATATTTTATTTATTAACATTATAATTTGGAGCAGTTCAGAACTATTTACTTACCTTGGAATAGTTGTCAATTTTCCAAACAATATCAATGCGGATTTCCAGCGAAGAATAACCCAATAACGCCTAATTCACTTTTCCAAGCAATATCAATGCGGTTCAGCGAAGAATAACCCGATAAACCGTTGCTGTTTGGTTTTGATAAAATATCTTGGGTCTAAGCTCCTAACTCGAATCACATTATTTTACTATGTTAAAATTGATTAAACCCTCATGTTCCCGGTCACTGCCCAAAACTCTGGCCAACTCTGGTGAGCATGCAATTGGTATCTTCAAGAAGAAAAAGGCAAACTGTATAAACTGTACAATGAAGTAGACGTAGTCGCAAATAAAAAAAAAATATTAAAGTTATAAGAGTATTAAAGTAAAAAATGACTGACTCGGGCACTTAAAACGGATGGTTGATAAGGCTCAGGCTAACAGAAATTTCGAATTCAGATCCGAAAATATCTGTGCAGATGAAATCATCGTTGTATTAACGAATTATCGGTAAATCGTAATATCGGATTCGTATCTTCAAATGTAAAAATAGCCATTTTTGATGGCCAATCAATATTAAAGCCTACATGGCTTATTGGGGCTTAAGTACTCACTTATAAATAAATTATAATATAATTTTTTAATCCTTTTGTAATCAATCCGTCAGCGGTGCTTCATGATTTACTTGGCAAATCTGTTTTCATTTACTCTACTCTGGCATTTTGGTGGAACAGAAGACAACTAAAGAGAACTAGGCAACTAAGGAAACACGAACCAGACAACCAAGGTTCAAATACTCATGATTCTTTCTGAGAAGGGTGTTTACTGTCTACTGAGAGCATTATTCACTCTCAGGAAATAAATTAATAGTACTAAACTGCTAACTGTTTTTCCAAATTCAACTGCAATAGTCACTTCCAATAAACTAGTTTTCTCATCTACAAATGATCTCCGGAATCCTATAAAGAAAACCTATAATACGGTAACACCGATCCCAAGTAATGATTAAAAACCACTTGAATTAAAATTATGAAGTGTCGTTATGATTCTAAGTAAATTTTGATTTACCATATTTACATATATAGAGGATGGCCAACAAAAAATCATCACCATTATCCAAGTATAGATGATGATCATTTTACTGGGATCTATGCACCAAGTAATTTTTATTTTTCCTCTTTTTTTCTGCTGCCGTTAAGTCGATTTATTTTTAAATGAATGGGAAAAATTTGAAATCATTGATACGTGATTAAGTTGAAATTTTTTGACCAAAAATAAAAAAAAAAAAAAAACTTCCCAGATTCAGGAATATTTATGGTCATTTTGTCAACATGTGCGGTATTCAAGATTAACAAAAACAAATAATAATAATAACACAAAATCTTCTCAAGTATTCCACAATGAAGTGTTGATTTAAGTTTGGTGAAGAAGAAAATAAAAAAAAAAAGTATTGTTATGGTATGAAATTTCTCAAAATATTTTTGTTATTTTTTTTGCTGTTAAACGGTATTAAGCGCCACAATTAATTTTTTGTTAATTAAGAAATTATAAAGGTGTCATTTACTTATTTTTTTAACACTAGGTATTGATTCTGCAAAAATATGCGCTAAACACGTACACGTACATTAATTCAGTTTAAGAAAAGGAAAATAATTATTTTTATTCATATATAAAGATGGTTAGTAGGTATGTGTTATTTTAGGACTAAGTCTTAACGCCTACTTCAACTTTAGCATGCTTAAGGTTATGAATATTTGGTTATTGTCATTTTAATATCAATTATTAGAGTATATAGTTAGGCAGAACATACCATTTCAGGCTTCTACAAAAAACAATTGACGGAAAAGTATGTATACACTTTTTTATGAGGACCAACGTTTTAAGTGACCTATTGGTAGTATCCTGTAGTTGTTTGCTCAAAATTTAGCCAATCGTTTTTTTAATTTAAAGGAGTCTTCTTAAGGCTAGCATGTCGTGTTTAAATACCTATGTAAAACTATTTTAATGTTATTTACTATCCAGTTTTTCATTTTCTCTGTTCCTTTTGATTTTGTAAGATTTTTAGGTTAATTTAACTGATGCCAATCTTGACTTTTATTTCTGACTTGTCAATCCCTTAACTTATATTTATTCTCTCTATACACCATAAATATTTATTTAATTTGTTTAATCTAATTGGAAGTAACTAAAAATAAACGTCTAAAAACTAACGTCGTAATCGTGATATTTCAATATCCTGTCGATATCATTTAACCTTATAAATCTAATCTTTTTTTATCTTTTGCAAAAGCATGTATTGCATGGAACGTTTGTGTTCTGAAATTGTAAGTGAAGACTTCGGATTGTTAATTTGTCGGCGTTCGAAAATTTTGGCTTATTTTCTTACGACTCGACTGGCTCATTTTTTATTTTTTCAGCTAGATTTGCACTAATTTCTGTATAACATTTAGCTGATATAGGAACTGAAGCTCAGTGAACATGAACAGTAAATATTTCATGCAGTTTTGGTTTTACGGCAGCAGCAATGAGTGATGCTGATTTTTTAAATGAAATTTTCTTCTTTGATGAGGCACATTTGCACATCTCCCTGTATGTGTAATAATCCAAATTGCCGCATATAGAACAAAGAAATTTTTAATGCAATTCCCGACCTATTATTATAGGATTAAAAAGTAAATGTTCAGTGAAGTTATGGTGAGTCATTAAACTCTATTTTTTTGTGAGTGTGAGAGTTGAACTATACCAGTTGATTGTGAACGTTATTGATGCATAATATAACCAATTATTTTTATGACAGTACCGAAAATATCTGTCAAACATAAACTAACACAATTTTTACCAAAATTCAGTATTCAAACATTGCCAGTTTTATTCACTATCCATATGGAAACAAAAGCTGATGGAATTTGAGCATGTTTTTCACTTTTTGACACAACATTAGAATTTTAAAGTTTAAAACATGTATGCCAACATATAGGGTGAAAATAGTTCTTACCTATTAGATAGGAACTTACTAAAAACAGAACTAGCAACAATGATTACAGTCAATAATAAAAATGACATTAATGTAGAATCGCATTCCACTTCAAATATTCACAAGATGTAACAGTTTTTACGTGTTTGATATAGAAAAATTCAAAATGAGCACTAACAATTCTTCCTCTTCTTCCGACCAATATTCCTACAACTTTTCCTAGTTAACGGTACGAAAGTATAAAGGTTTTTCTAAACTATAAGTTTTGGTTATAAATATAAAAACAAACTTTACCCAACGGAATTTCTAAATTTGTTAGATTTGACTGAGTTTTTGACATTTCTTCTTCATCCAACTGGAATTAAAAGCAGAAGGTCTACTAATAACATTTCTATGTAATTTCAATCGGCCAAAACTATGAAATTACACCAGATTAATTATAAAACCATTACATATTTATGTTATTGAAGCAAAAATTCAAACGAATTTAAAACCACTACAGAATTTGAATTGAATCCAGAAGGTGTTCGAACATCTACAACATTGTACAACTTCTAGAACATTTTGTGATAACCATTTTTCTTCAATTGAGTTCATAAATACAGCTTTATTGAAGTATATACATTTTGTGTTTGAACCGGTTGATTTTATTAGTAATCCACTCCCGATGTAACGGTATTACTACAACTAATTTTGAAAACACTATACATATGCCACCATGATCGATGAACGTCGGGTGACTTTATTAAGATAATTCTCTTCAAATATAACGGTATTGCCGATACTAATTCTAAAAAAATTATGCGTATACCGCAATGATCAGTGAGTATTGAATGTCTTTACTATAGTAGTTGACTTCAAAAGTATTCGGTATTACCGCAACTCATTTTTTAACTTTTTTTTATTTGTTTCTGTAAGACTTGTATTTTATATTTTTTGTACAGTTCACTAATTCATAAATACACAAATCTTACAAGCAATTGTAATAATAAATAAAAATAGCTTACAAGAAATATGTTCTTGGTTTTCTGAATGAGAACAGTTTACGATTTCCTTTATGTTGCACTCGTTTACATAATTTGAATTTAATTTTAGAATCATGGAACTGTTTAATATGGGGACGTCTAGTTTTACTGACAACCACTGGTTCTACTTTGATAATTTGAATTGAATGTGCTCTAGTACGCTGACGAGCACTCATATCACGATAATATTGTGTGACCGCTTCTCCAACAGTTAAATCACGATATTCACGATACATATTATGTGTACCTGAACGCGAGTCATAACGTAACCAAATACCGAAATTTTTAATTTTAGTTGGCGATCTTTCATAAATTTGTTTAACGGAAACTATTTCTCTAGTTGTCTTTTTAAATTTTTTCAACTGACGTAAGAAATACCAAAACCGGGATTTAGCAACAATTCTGTCTGGGGCAAAAATTCTCATTTTATAGAGAGGTGTTTGTGATGCAGCGTCTGTAGGCAACTTATGGTCAATTACTTCAAATTCCTTCAACTGTCCTTTCGCTTTTATTTTTGTTGCGTTCGACGAAAAAAGGAAACGGAAAGGGCACTACACGTACCACCGTGATCGCAAACGTTAAATGTCTTTGCTAGTAATTCACTTCCAATGTAGCGATATTACCGCAACTCATCTTACAAACATTACACCTATACCATCATGATCGTGAACGTCGGATGCCTTTGTTAGTATTGCACTTCCAATGTAACGGTATTACCGCAGCTCATTTTACAAGCACTACATATATACCACCATGTTCAGTGAACGATGGGTTCTTTTGCTAGTAATTCACTTCCATTGTAACGGTATTACCGCAACTCATTTTACAAGCACTACACGTATACCACCTTGATCAGTGAACATCGAATGCTTTTGTTAGTAATTTCAATGTAACGGTATGTATTACCGAAACTCATTTTACATTATGCCGCCATGCTCGCGATTAAAACAACAATTCAAAAAAAAAAAAGGAATCAAAGAATTCCAAAAATTCATCATCGCCATCAATTCATAACTTTTTTTTTGATTATGAGGATTAAAGCTATGATTAGAAATATTTTTTAATTTTTTTGCTTAATAATAGGAAATTTGATACGATACTATTGGTAATTAAATTATTATTATTTTTTTTTTAAAATATTTTTCTTTCCTTTTATGGAATTTTATAATTCGAAAAAATATGAAAATAAAAAATAAATAAAGAATACACCATCATCAAATTTCATCGATTCACCTTGTATTGTTTGTGACTTGAATTTAAAAATCCTTTTTTAAAAAATAAAATACGTTTTTTGTTTCATTTTTTTTTTAATGCATTTTAAAACTAAAGTCATGAATTTTACTGAAATAATAAATTGCTATAATCATAAACTCATCATCATCATCATCATAATAATCTACATTGTGGACATACAAACAATAAAAATAATAATTGTTAACAAAGATTCATGAACATTATCATGATAATTTTTATCAATGAATTTCTGAAAGTTATTGTCTCTCGGAACGTCTACTATACTTTTTTTTATTTTTTTTTTTTTTATTTTTATATACGTACGTATACCTGAGTCGAATTTTAAGTAGGCTCATATAATATAAGTCTCCTTTTTTTATTGTATTTAATTAAATTTGTGAGAATTCAGAACCAACAGCCACAAGTGACTTACCTTGAAAACTGAAACTTTATAATAAAAAATAAACATGAGCAAATCAAACTATTAATACTAATAATGAGTTCGTATATGAAAGTACAGCGTACAACAATCATTGAAAGGAAATTTCTACATTGAATCACGTAACCTAAGGTCCAAAAATTCAGTCTTTTAAAATAAAAACAACAAAACAAAAATTAATAAATCACATTACAAGAATATTTCGGAATTTTCTAATAATAATTTTTGATGGTGATAATAATAATAATAGCCATGCCATGTGCATTGGGTTATGTACCTATGACTATTTATGGAGTCGGACATTCATTTTTTTATGCTTTTTTTCTTATTATTAGTTTTGTAATCTATGAGTTTAAATAGAACCTCTTATGTAGTTACAGGTAGGTGTTGACGGTGTTTAAATATTATTTTATACTATGCTGGCATAGATATTATATTAGAATGCTTGATACCCATGCTGAATTGTTTTGAAAAGAAATTTAAGAAAATTATTTTAATGATTTCAGGGTTGGAATCGGGAGAGAAATTAGTAAAAATAAAATACACATAAATCACAGAAAAACCAGTAATTATTTATAGAATATCAAAATAACGAATTGTTATACTATAGAGGTATTGTTTTGTTTTTGCGGTGATAGAATATTTCGGATTTATTGGCGTAGACATGATTCATATGTTAAATAGTTGCAAACGATTAATTGTTATCTTAGCAAACAGGTGGCATCAATAAAGCGTGAAAAAATACGAGCTGGGAACTTTGCGCGCAATACATCAAATGTAAAAACAATATGGAGCAGTTTTTGCTACAGTTCAATATTCATCCTTCAGAAGATCCACGATACTTAACCACATTGCGCATCAAATAGTAACTGTTTTATCATTATGCAAATTTTTTTTGACTAGCGAATTACATATTGATCTTCATTATATCATCCCCTATGCAGTAAAGTTTGCTTATTAATGCGCAGAAATATAAAAAAAATTCTCATTAGAGAAAAAAATGTTCCTTTAAAAATCATCACCATCCCCCTACTATTGTGACATCCACTCTTTTGATATTTGCACTTTAATTTCTGTGTTAACTAAATTTTATACGAATGTAAGTGTAAGTTCTGACACAAAATAAGCAAAAGGATGTGACATAATCATAATTCTGCATTTGCCTAATGCATGCCACGATAATGTAGAGATCCACCAGTTAGGTCCATGTTATAAAATTGTATATAGAGTTATTAGAGTGCAATCCTCCTGGCTTATTTAAAAGGGAACTTTACTCATCATCATTATCGATTCTATTGCATCTCGTATCTTATCAACAAACTTCTTCCAACGGATATTTTGGATTTGAGACTTGAATTCGCTATAAGTCATTTCAGAGGCATTTTCTTTGCATTTTTCTGTTCGACGTAATTTCGTTTTTAATTACTAGGCCTATGCGTATTCCATTCGAAAGCTGACACACAGGCTTACACTGATATGTGAAGTATGAAACGAATTCAGTTCCGCTTGCTAACCTTAATAAAACTACTTCAATTATTCTTCTTCGTTCCCTAACTTTTTGTTGCAATTTTAATCTACACAGAATATTTGTAGAATGCGTCTCAAGCATTTGTTGACCAACACCTGGATGTATGGGATATAGTTCTTTCTGTTTCTTTCTATGTTTCGCATTCATATATGAGGATTGTAGTTTCAGATTGCTTTGAAGAATTGTTGTTTTACGTTACGCGAGCTTTATAGGAAGCTATATAATTTTTACTAAAGTACTGTACTTGCCTTTCGAATACGTTATTTCAATATATATCCGAACCGCAGTTCACAATATAATAAAACTACCCAGATATTAGAATGACCTTATTTCCTCTACATTTTCATCACCAACCAGTAAATTGCACGAAACAGCTGTGTTGACTCTCATTAGAAACATTTTGCTTATATATTTGCAACAGTTCTACTCACGATCAATCGCGGAGTGGTTTTGGCTTGTTTTCTAAATCAGTGTGAGTAACCAAAGCAAATATAAACTGCAAAATCGGGATCATGAAGATCGTTTGTAAGGCTTGATTTTAATACCCTGTTGTTCTAAAATTGTTCTGCGATTTGATTCCAGTCCAGAATATTAAGTAGGGGTAAATTATTGTTATGTAACAGTGTAACTATTAAAAGCGTCCCAGTTGACCACCTATTTAGCACACTTCATTTATCGTCTTTGTAAGGCCGCTTTGTTAATGATGACGATTATTTTAAGAAGTACATCATAGCTAGTAAAAACTGTAACGAAAAAGTCATACAATCAGCTGTTGATTTGTAATTTCATTAATTCTACGGTCATTCTACTGTTAAGCGATGATTCTTCAAGCGTAATATGATCTATCGTTGATCCTCCTTGCTTGAAACATGTTTTTTCATTCCTAAATCATTGCTCCTAAACTAGTGACAGTCAGCTACTTGTCAGCTTCAATATAACGCCTTTAATTAATCCTGTACAATTGAATTCCCCTACTTTCACTCTGTTCTCATATCATCACTTTTTCTTTCATTCTTCTTATTCTCAATTTTTAGATTACGTTTTTTGTTTTGTTTTCTATTTTAAAGTACCTATATCTAAATTACATTATCTTCTTAGAAAACAATTCTTTCTCAACATCACAGAATTATTTCACGATTTACGTTTACTTTGTAAATGCATAATGGGTGTCCTAAAATAATAAAATTTTTTAAATTATGATTATGTACCATCAAATCTACCTTATTTCATCTTCCTACCTTACACATTATCTAAAACGAAGAATTGAAGATAATATTATGTGAATGAGTTTTGAGTACCATTCACCACAAACTTAATTCTAACTATAAAAAAAAATAATAATAAAAATTAGGATTCTTTTAAAGAACTAATACACTAACTATTCGTGGGGGCTCCCTTTATAACAAAAAAAAAAAAAAATTACTAATCATAAAAATCTAATCTTTAGTAGAAAATTTTCATTTCACAATTTTGTATTAATTTTGGATGATTTAGAGGGTGCTCTGCTGTGTTTAAACTCTTTTAGTTTTTAAACACGAAATTATGAAAGTGTTTTGTAAAAAAAAAATGTTTTTGTTTTTATTTTTTTTTAAATTAGAATTAATAGAAAGAAAGAAAGGCACCTACATCAGTACTCGAAAACAAAACGTCACACTGTTTTCATTCAAACATTTTTTTTGTTACTTTCTCTTAGGGGTTTTCAAAGAAATTTTTACACTTAAGCGACTTGAAAACAATCGTTTTGTTTTTATACAATTTAATTTTTCTAATAACATTTCAAATTATTTATTTGATGTGACCCCCCTTCTCTCTATCAATTCAAATGTCATAATCAAGACAAAATAAATTTAACCGACTTTGATGGAATGGATTGGCATTTTGAAGTTTTTTTTTCAATATAGGAAATTCAAACTGTGATGATGATTTCAAGGGTTGTATAATTAATAAGGAATTTTTATGGATCTTATCACGATATTAGTTAATTAACCCAATTGAATCAATTTAAAATGAATCATTTTTTAGTTTTATTATTTCAATAGAAAAAATCTGTTAAGTTTTTTCTTTAAAATTCTTTTTCTATACTTTGATCGGACTTTGGATGTTCGAATCCAATCAACCCGTTGTTAAGTGATCCTACCAATATAATATACATGAATCCCCTTCTATATTCTGCACCACACTGGCTGGTCGATGCAATTTTTTTCCAGTCAATCCATTATACTTAATATTGTCGAACCATAATCATTGACTCCTATACCGATGCGTTTTCTAACTTGAACGCTTTCTTTCAGAAACAATATTTATTTCATTGATGATCAATATTTATTGCTCAAAACATGGCAAATTTTTCTTCTTTTAATTATTGCTAATACTCCTCGATCGTTATTTAATAATTTTGTTATACAAATATGTACGTAATGTAAACATGAACATGAATGGTTTTGAATTCTACCCATGACAAAAAATTTAAAGCTCCGGTAGTAGAGGCACATTTCAAATGTTTCGATTTTATTTCAATCTGTTACTTTCAAGTATAATATTTCCACATTTAACGAACTTTGAGAAGTGATAGCCTACAAGTATAATTTTAGCTGATAATAATGAGGTTTTATTTCAGATAAAAATCAAATGGCTACATTTTCAATCCACTACGATTGTTTAACATAAATAAATTACAATCTACATGTCAAAAATTAGTTCATAGCGTGATGTCAATTATTGTTCTTATTCAAAGATTTAGATTTTTAGTATCTAATCCCATTATCTTGCGATAGAACGAACATATAAGCGATCAATATTGTGTAGATCCAAAAAAAAATTTTAATCGAATTGCATTCTTGCAATTCTTTTCTAGCAGGTATTTCATGACTTAGCCGTAGCTCTACTACTTTATCTAGAATCAAATCAATCATACTTCTTGTGATATTTTGTATGTGGTTTTGCAACGTATGGCTTCACATAGCTTCTCATCTTCTCCTCTTTATATAATTATTGATTCATTTTTATTCAAATCTGTAGCTAATTAGTTATATAGTTCAGCCTTTTTTATAGTAACCGATGTAATTGTCAAAAATATTTAAAATATTGAAAATAATTTCTATATATATATTTGCCACATTTCATTTTGTTAAGGCGTAAAGTCTGCGTTGGGCTGATTAAAAATTGGACGAAAAAAGATCTTAGAAAAAATATTTAATGTCATACCCTATTACAATAGAGCTGGGAGAAGATGGGCAAATATGGATTAAGATGGTAAACAACGTCAAAGCTTTTATCGAGCTGCAGGACTGTATTTTGTTATACAGTATCCGCGTATGGATGAGTGCTGAAAAACTAATTTGAATTTGCTTGTTTGAGAAAACAAAACGTTATTCTTAAATTAATTCTAAGAAAGCCTCCACAAGCAGATTGCACTTATTAGCAAACACTAATACTATTTATTTTTTTTATTTATTTATTATTTTCGAATAGATACAAAACACAGCATTTGCCTATTTTGAAAGCTGTTACAATTCCAAAAATCCGCTTATAAGATCAATAGTAGATTAAGATAATTAAAGTTTCGAAACTTATTGTTTTCCTAATTGTCTTAAAAAGGCAATTGTTACACCTATTTAGAAATCTGGAGACGCTACAAATGATTCTAATTATAAACCAATATCGGTGTTCTGTGCATTTTCCAAAATAATTGAGAAAATCATAAAAGAAAGACTGACTTCTTTTATAAAATGTAATAATATCAATTAGAGCAATACAGTTTTGAAAAAAATTCAAGTACAACGTCCGCATGCCTATCTTTAAATGTACAACTAAAAGCACAGATAGTGTAAGTATACTGGTTGTATTTTTATAGATTCGCAAAAAGCATTCGATTGTGTTGATCATGATATCATTTTACATAAATTATCCTGCTTAAAGTTTACAAACGATAAAATTAACTTTTTTAAAACATATTTAACAGTGCAAGATAACAATGTGTCCGCATTACTAATTGCTTAAGTGAAACAGCAACAATAAAGAAAGGTGTACCACAAGGCTCTATACTACGTCCGGATCTTTTGCGGCTTAATCTCAATGGCTCTGCTTCGCTTTTTGCAGATGATGCAGTCATAAAGTACTCTTTAAGCAGTGAATGTGAGTTGAAGATTGCAATGTTAGAAGACCTGGTATTAATCGAACACTTTCTTTCTAAAAATAGACTACTGTTAAACATAAAAAAAAACAAAAATCCTGTTATTTGAAAATAAATTATTTTCTGATTCAGCATTTCTACACAACAACTCACGTATTGATGTAGTGAAAAGTCATAACTATCTAGGTCTGGTAGTAGATTCCATAATTAAATGAGAAGATTATATTGATCTTGTCTTCAAAAAAAATTTCTCCTTATGTTTTTATACCACGCAGACTAAAAAAATTCCTCGATAAAAAAACGCTTTTTATTATATACTCGTCATATATTTTGTCAAATGTTGTTTATGTCAACCCTATATGGAGTGGAACGGCAAAAATTAGTTGCGTAAAATAATAATGAAAAAATCTATTAAAATAATTCATAATTACCCAATATTGCACCCAACAAGTATGATTTATTCTGATAAGTACCTTTGTTTCGAGAATATATGTAAGCGTGAATTGTACATTCTGGGCTTTAAAATTATAAATAATCAAATTAAGCATTATTTCATTTTGCAAAGATATGTAGATGTGCATAATTATAACACCCGAAACAAATGCAATTTTTATCTATCACTGTTCAAAACAAACCGTCAAAAAACAAACTGTCTCTACAATTGTTTAAAAAATTTTAATGATCTGCCTGGTAATATTAAGTCAATTGATAATTTCTATCAATACAGAAAAAAAATCGTCCAACTTCTTAATGCTTGAATGTGCAATTTTTAAATATATTTGAATTAATGTAAATTTTTAATGAATTTCTAACTGATTGTATTTATTTTATACTAGCAAAGTTACCCGACGTTGTCCGGGTCGACCACAAAATGTATCGAATTTAATTCAATGAAGTTTGATTTATGAATCGAATTGAAAAAAATTGGTTTATCAAAAATATTCTAATATTTTTTTTCACTACGATAACAAAATATCAACAATACTACAACTTAAACTATACTTATATTAAAATTATTTCTTTGTAAACAATATTTCGGTGGTATTTTCTGATACACAATTGGTTTTTTAAATACTCCTGAGACGTACGTGGTTGGAGTTGTACGGCAGCAACCCGAACCTGTCGTCTGATGGCTTTGTAAAGTACCGCGTCCGGTATGTTATTTGACCATGAATAACTGTTAAAAATTTCAGAACTCTATCTTTAAAACTGTGGGCGTGTATAGCGAACAAACAAACAAACTTTCCCTTTTATAAGTATAGATTATTTTTAGAATTTTTTCAAGATTCTGTCATTCTATCATTGACTCTATTATTGTATGTTTCACTACATACTTATTTCAATACATATTATTATTATTTAGGTATGTAGCTATATACATATATTATTTTAGACCCACTTCCTGTTGAGTTAGGGACTTGACATTTTTAACACACCTTGGATCCCGATTACAGCACTTTCTGCCAAATTTGTTTGACCTGCTTTCCGCCAGAGCTCTTTTGAACGAAAATTCATATCTCTGAAACTGGACCGATTTGGTTCCAATTTAATACACATATGTTGGGTTCCAATGAAAACTTCCAAACGGAGTTGTATGACAGCTATCCGAACCAGTCAAAGTTTCGAAAAAATGTGAAAGTTATATTTGTTTATTTTTGAGAGAGTACCTATGTGCAAATTTTCCGCTCTGTAGCACCTTTAGTTTTTGAAATATTTTTGGCGGGAGCTCGGAGTTGTATGACAGCTACCCGAACCAATCAAAAATTTGAGAAACAGTAGGATCCGTATTTGTTTATTTTTGAGAGAGTACTGGTGTACAAATTTTCAGCTCTGTAGCACCTTTGGTTTTTGAAATATGCTCGTTGGGTGCTAGGAGTTGTATGGCAGCTACCGGAACCAGTCAAATTTTTGGAAAACAACATATCACGGGTTTGATTCCAAGTAACAAATAACCATCCTGTAAAGTTTGGTTGAAATTGATGCATTCGTCTCGGAGGAGTTCTGACACAAACATACATATATATACATACATACATACATACAAACATCCTTCTTTATATATAAGATTAAAAGAAAAACAAAACTATTGTCAAACAATTATTATTAATAAATTATAAGACCAGACAGCCTCGGCTACGGTCATAAAACTCTTATGTACAATGTGTGTCAAAATTACAACTTTAAAATTGTTATTCAATTTATTTATTTTATTGAATTAATTTGTAACTATTTTTGAATTAATAAAATTGTAAGTGAACACAGATAAATAAAGGAAAAAAAAAGGTTTAGTATTAAGGTCTTAGTAGATAGACATTAATTAAGCTTTAGGTTAGCTTTACATTAGATTTTGTAATAGCATAAAAATAATTAAGTAATAAAAGATTTTTACTTGCCATTTTGTCTTTTACGAATTTAATTTGTACATATCGCAAAAAAAAATTACATAATATTAAAAAAATTCAAAAGAAAATCTTGATTATAAGGCAATATTTTCTAATTTCATCAGTTCAATTCACACAACTATACCTACGACAGCCAATCAATAGTTAGCTTACTAAAATGAAACATCAATTAATAATAGTTTATTTCTCAAATTAAAAACAAAGGAAATTTCCAAATATCTCGGGCAACGCGGGTAACTCCGCTAGTAGTTAAATAAATACAAATACAAACCGGATCTTAACGGTTGCAAAATACTTTTCGCAAACACTTATGATACTAAAAATTTCATTTAACTAATTTCAAGAAAGCCGAACTTAATAGGACATTTCTTAACGACAATAGATATCTTTGGAAATATCTAAAAGGTTATTCGTTGGTTAAAAATATTTTCCAAAAGAACATTGGGAAAAATAATGAGTTAAAAAAATATAGTAGACATTGAAATCCGAAACAGAAAATGATATTGGCTCGGATATAAGTAAGTAAAAGTACTCTGAAAAAATTTAATCGCGGAACAAGTATATCCAAAGTATATATACGCGTCGCGATGGAAATCAAGAAAAGGTTGAAGGACAATAATGTTAATTTCTTGCTAATGTTAATTTCTTCCGATTACCCAGTTACTATGTGTAGAGGTAACTATAGTGTATGTGTGTCGTTCAAATGCAAACACCGATAACTACACTTGACAAAAATTTCGACATATGCATATCAAAAAACGCGTAATTTCTATAACCTTATTTATAAAAACTGAATCAAATCCCGATATTTTAAAGCCTTTTTTCTTTTTTAAAATTGAGGTTTAATGCAAAAGTCGATATTTGCAAAAATAATTAAATTCAAAACTCGATATGTATTTACATATTGAAATGGTTCCATAGCAAAAACCGATATATTAAAGTATATTTTTGCAAAAGCCGATATGATTAAAATAAATACTTTGGCGCCAAAATTTGACAAATAATATATTTGAAAATTTAAATAAATGTTAATGCAAAGTTATTTTTCATTGAAAAGAGACGTGTTTTAAGATAAAGGTGATTAAAAATTTTTAAAATATTATCAATGTTATCTATACAATAATTTCCCTAAAAACATGTTAGAAAATTATGAGTGAAAATCAATCATCCAATTCGAATTTCAAAAGGAGAAAAACCTAAAAAGAAAGCGAAAAATGTAATAAAACGAGAACAAGCTAAGCTGCTCAGGTAAATATTTTTAAATTATTTTTTCAATAAACTGTGGAATTATTAAGTTTTCTAATTTGTCTGCAAGATACAAACAGATAAGTTCTCCAGTAATTCCAAATTGTATTCAGCAAAAAGAAAAAAGTTTAAAATGCAACATTGTTAAGACACAAGATGCTATGAGATTTGTCAAGGCATTTTACTCTTCATATAAGAACAAGATCAGTTTCCTTGACATCGTAAATGTCTCAACACAAAGTTGAATACAACGTTCTTCTGATCTTAAATGTCTACAAAAGTTCACAAAAGCTTGAGACATTGTCTCCATGATCACAATTGTTGCTGACGATGTCTCCGCGACCGGTATTTTGGTTTACAACATTTTTTAAAAACCCCAATGTTGGACAGTATTAATAAAAACTGTCTGTTCATTTTGCTTAATCACAAATGAATTAAAATACAATGTCTCAGAATGCTCTAATTTTACAATGTTGCCAACATATTTTACTGATAACATTGACAACTTAATTGTTTTACATTACATCAGGTTAAAGTTTTTTTTAAGACATTTACATTGTCACAGTTTATTTTGAAATATACTTCCGATATAAAAAAAAAACTGTTTTTCAATACACTTAATGTGAGTTGTTAACATCAAACACCGATAAATTACAATACATATAAAATGCAAATCCAGATACAAACATGTGTCAATTTCAAAACCCGATATTTACAAATTTTAAATTAATAGTGTGCTTAAATTCAATGGGTTATGCTATTTTTTTCTTTATTATTGTTAAATATGCTAGCCATTATAAATTAAAAAAAAATCTGAAGACTATGTTTAAAAAATATGTTATAGGTTTTTGACGTTTTTCTCAGAATGGCTTAACATGTATTTATCGGTGTTTGCATTTGAACGACACATGTATATTAAAATATCGTTCAAAAGTCGTATTTTAGTACTTCTAGTTAGAAAATTTTTTTTCAAAATGTTACTAAGTACAAATAATTCAATTCAAATACTATTTAATTATATAAATTATGTATTGAATATTAAAAATTATAAGTATTTTAAAAAAAAGCAAAAATTATAAAAAAGTGTATAGTTACTTACATATTTTATTTTGTTTCAATACTGATATAGATATGGAATAGGAAAGAACATAATATAATAATAAAATTTATTATATGAACAAAATGTACTTTCACAATAGTCACAAATATCTATCATCCAACTATTGATCAGTCTAATTTTAATTGTTAATCAAATTTATACAACTAAAATGTATGTATGGTAATGTACAATATTAAATTGTACCTAGTTAGGTACTTCTAATAAATAAAAATTATAAAAAAATTTTACCAAAAATCTTTAATTTACACCATTTTATACTTTTTAAAAAAAAATAATTAAGCAATTAAATAAGTACTCCATTTTAATGTTTTTATTAGACAATGAATTTAATTAATAATTTAAAAATAAAAAAAAACACATCAAGAACTAAATTTATGCTAAACCATTTTATACAAGAAATTCAACTTGACTAACAAAACAGTGGCGGGAAAACAATTTACATTAAAAGTTTAACTATATTTTCTGGTGGTATTTTTTTTCTTCTCTATAATTTATTTAAAATTACATAAATTAATATTTTATCAATTTACGGTATATATTTTCAATTAAGGAACATTTTATTGTAAATTTAATAGCATCCTTATATTGAATTAATATATGTACGAAAGAGATTATTAAATCATTGTTGTTGTAAACTAAACAGAGTACAAATAATATTGTGAAAAATATATCCTTCCTAATCTAACTCCTAACAAATCGAAAACTCATTTTTATTTGGATTTTTAATTATGTATATTATGTGTGTGTGGATGTTTTATGAATTCTTACAGTTATTCAAAGAGAATTATTAATAACGAAATTATAACTACAATTGATTTTGTTTTATTAAGGTAAGGTTGTACATAGCTGTTGTTGTACATATTTGGATGGAAATAATGATAATATTTGGATTGCCATAAAAATCTATTTACAATTTCTTGTATGGTGTGTACTGTACACTCTTTATCCATATTAAATAGCCGTGTAATAGAACAGTTTTAATAAAATTTGGCTTTGAATATTCTTACTTTAAGTATAGTAAGTAAAGAATCAACTTAATCAGAATTTGGGCAGTATTTCAAAGGTTTATCTGACTTTTAAAACTCTTTCAAATGACTTCTTCAATTACCATTAACACCCATATTCAAAATAGAAAAATAGAAAAATTTATCATATATGTCACATCTAGCTAAATAAGAATTTTTGTTGGACGATGTAAGTGATGTTATAGAACATTTTATTCTGTTGGTAATACTGACTGACCTTTCTACTTTCAAAGAAGATTATTGGTATATGATGCATATACAAACAAAAAGTATATTATAATATTTTTGGATAATATATGTATATGTATGGAATTAGTTTAAAGTTTTAAAATATTATTCAAGTAAAAATTATTAATAAAATAAATTTATAATTGTGGATAATAGTATAAAAATTATAATACATAAGAGTGTTTGGAAAACATTAATAGTAAATATTAATTTTTGTTTTCTTTTTTTTCAAAACAAAAACACAATTTTTTAAAAAATACTAAAAACTTAATGAAAATGTTTATTAATCCTTACTTAACTGTTTTATTCATTTATATTTAACTTATTTAACAAACAACTGGAAACAATTTGACATGATGCTCCATCTCGATAATGACGTCGTATGAAAAGTCTAAGGTGCCTATTACACATCATTTTTTTCATCAATATTATTATCAATATATTGACAATATATTGATGAAAAGAATGATGACCGATTACACATCAATCATGAACTCATCAATCTTTTTATCCAAATTTTGATTTTTTCCAATAATATACTGTGGAAGTGTTCTGAATATATTGATAATTTCGAAACATATGTGAATATTGAAAATATAATTTCTGGAGGAATGTTTTTGACTTCAGTTTAAATTGAATTTTTAAAGTAAATGTTGTGTATAAAAAACAACAAATTATTTTTTTGCATATGTATTTGAATAATCTATCAATTGTTTTTTTACAATAATCGCTATAATTATTAAAATTAATATAAAAATTGTTCTCAAAATATATACCAAATAATTACTATAGTTTAATAAAAAAAAGGCCCACATTTCGAAAGGGACAAGGACCTATAAAGTTGGCCTACAGATTTATCTGTCGGATCAACTGTTACAATAAATAAATAAATAAATTGTTCTTTTTAGAATTACATTATAAATTAATTTTATAACCTTATTTGAACATCCCAAAAAAGCCATTTTTTTACCTCGGCTGATTTTGACAATAATATTGATGAGAACTTTGACAGGATGATTGATGATCCATGTTTATACGGGTAGAAAAGTGGTAGAAATCCATAATAGGCGCCTAACAGTATTCTGTAGTAATGAAGTATCGCTTCAGTAATATTTTCACACGATCATATACGATGCGTTTAAGAGAATATGGATGAACGTTAATATATTTATTATTTATTTATTTAATTAAAATTCAGACACCATTACAAGTAATTTAATTTCTTATATAAATTAATTATAATACAATAGTTTGTAAAATAATTTTAATTTGCTGAATTTCAAGTTCTGCCTGTACTTCCTAAAGTTTTGCTATTTGTTAGCAAGGTAGCAGAATGTGTCAACTTCCTCAATAATTTTGTTAACTAGTGTATGAATGCATGAATGAAAAAAGAATCAATAATTTTGTTAACCGTGGCAGTTATTTTAAATCTAACAATAATCATTTTGATCATCATTGTATATTGTCAGCGCCTATACCGAACAACCATCAACTACACTGAACACTTGTACACTTAGAAATACTGATGTGTAAACACATATTGATATCAATATACATATATTGAAGAAAAAAATAGAATTTATCCTATTTTCTTCAATATTTATTGACAAAATTAAATATGGCAAATAATGAAAAACTTAGCAACATTCATATGTTAATTTTTTAATTTTTTTTTTTTTATTTGACATTTGCTTTATATTCACAGGGTACTTAATTAAAAAAGTTTTAATTTTTATATTAGTTTTGGTGAATATATAAGAAAAAACTGTCAAATAGTTTGATTGTTTAAAAACTTATGATGTGTAAACACAAATGTCTCTCTCTTCAATCTAAAATCGTCAATAAATTTTGAAGAATATTGATGTGTAAGCGCTACCTTACATTATCAAAATTTCATTCTAATTAGACTTTTTTTTTAAATAAAATAATAAATGACATTTCAACGCTTATGTTTTGAAAATTCCGAAACAACTTTGTATTTAAACAATTTTTATTTTTTTTTCTTTATTTTTTTAAAAAATATTATTCAAAACAAGTCTATTTTTTAATATACTTATGTATATTTCGAATTAATTTAACAATAATTTTTAATAAAAACTTAATCATCGCTGACATGAACACCATAACTCTTTTAATTTCTTAATTTGAAATGTTCTCTTCAACATCACATTTTTAATTAATATAACTTAAATACCACCTACATATACAAATTTAAGACCTTTAAAACTTTCACAAATATTATAATTAAAATTAAGACAATAAAATTAAAAATATTCTTTCTTGATTTTTAAATTCTTTAATATAATAAAAATCACAATATTTCACATTAAATCCCATATTTAAATTCCTATTCAATATTTTGTTATATGTATGTATAGATATGTAGATAGTAGAATGTTTACACAATTTTTTTTTGTTATTTAAATTTATAATGAATTGTAACTTCCTCCCTCTAGATAAACATAAAAATTCTTTTCCAAACAAAAAATTAATGATCTTCATTCAGTCTTAATTCAAAACAAAAAGCAAAAAAGAAAAATAATATAATTTTTTTTTGTCAAAATCATAATGTAGTTTCTTAAAATGCTACATACTGACATTTCTGATAATCAATTAGGAAGTAAAATTAAAATGAAATTCAGCTAATTTGTATCATTTTAATTACTCAAAAGACAAATCAATCATATAAACAATGTTCATAGGGACAATCTTCATAAAGTTTTTTAAAATAATTTTGTGAGAATTTTAAAATATTAAATAAAGTAACAACGGCAACACTATAACAATACTAGAAAAGTAACAATTTTCATAGCGTTCCTATGAGATTTTTATAGTCACAACAGGCCCCCTACCGTGTGTGTATGAAATTTGGATTCGAATGTAAATTTAATTGGTACTGCGTATAAGAAAGGAAATAAACGTCATTAAAGTTGGTAACGTAAGTTTCCGAATTTCTAATTGTCAGTAATGTTTTTGTATACTTTATTACTTTAAATTTATTTGAGAATGTGTGTTTAATATTTTGAAAAGTATTATTTTTTATTTTTTAAATTATATCAATTTTATTGTATTTGTATTTCGATTTGAAACTCCATCATTATTTTAAATTGAGATGGTTTTGTTTTGTGTTTAAGCCTAATCTATAAAACATACAAATATGAAATAATATAAATTTTTTTAAATACTAAATTAAATATAAATGTATTTTTTTATATTATGTATTAGTTATTGTAATATTTAATATAATTATATTTTTAAATAACTCTTAAAACTTAACTTTTAAAACACAAACAAAGTTTTACCTCCATTCGATAGCAAAAAACCATTCGAATAAAATATGTTAAAAAATATTCGAAAGTAGTATTTCATGGTACCAATCTTTCGGATACAAAATTCGTTTTATGAAAATCGGAATACGTGGTAGTTGACGGTTTTGGAAGCTACTTTTCATTATGAAGAAGATGACAGGTTTAGAAATGCGTTCAAAGACTATTTACTCATTTATTTATATATTATCTTTAGTGTTAGTTAAAACTCTTCGCTAACGTAAATGATGTAAAAATTTATATAATTCTTTTCTTGAAAATGTAAAATTTCTTTTTAAAGATAAAACCAGATAAAACCAAAAATAATTTAAAAAATAATTTAATAAATATATGTACATATTAAAACTATTAAGTGTCAAATCAAAAATAAAATAATATTTGACAGTTATTTTGGCTTTGAGTTCTATATAGTGTCTCGAAGTGAGAGTTATACTAGTGTATGAAGGTTGCAATACATTCAAATATTTTACCAGCACATTCTACATATACTAATTTTTGTTTTTGTCTGAAGCCTTTTATAAAAACAACAATAATAATAGAAAAAAATTAGTTAACTATGAATGAAAGAATTTGAGAATTGACTCAATTGAGAGAACAAATAATTTTTTTTTTCAAATTTATTTAATTATATAGTATTATGGAAATAGGTAGAAATAAAATGTATAGTGAGAAAATAATATTAATACATCATTATGATTAGAGATGATACTTATTTACTTACTTACCGCACCCAAACTTTTTTAGATTAACAATGGCGTTCTACTAGTATGTATATACTTTTTCAATATATTTTAAAATTTTGTTCACGTCCTGACACTAGGTTAGGTGTAACAGTTTTATTATTCCTTTTGCCAACTATTTCCAGCTATTCCTGGTGGCCACTACTACGAACTACGAACCTGTAAGATCAAATCAACGCAATTAATACTAGATAGTATTCTAAAATACACCACAAATAGCTTTTACTCGGAGATATTTGCCAAGTTCATAAATTTAAAACCTATACTGAACCGTAGATTTTGTCTCCATAAATAAAGAACAAATGTTCTCAAGTTAAAAGTAGGCTCAGTATTAAAAATTGTCAATTTTGCGTTAGCATCGATAATATTTTTTAAACAAAAAAAACTGCTTTATTTATTGTTTATTTTGTGAATGTTTGTAAAATTACATAAACACAAGGTACTATGACTTGAAAATGAAAATTTTTTAACGATTCTGTAGACATAGGATCTGTTTTTAAATTTAATCTGGGATACAGTGGGGTTAAAGCAAATTACATTGGAAAAATTATGTATATCAAATATCCACCACAACTCCGAATATAAACAAGCAAAAGCATTATGTTCTTCACAACTTATTATAAACTTAGATATTACAAAAATTTAAGATATGGCTTTACCTGAGAGATGTAAGTTTGATATAAAAGCAAAGTGTATGGAGATGTTGTAAATAATTACTTTAACTTTAGTTTAATCAATAATCCAATCTATGATTAAAATATTAATGGACTCAAAATTTGAAAATTGAACGATTAAATGATTATCTTAATTAAACATTTCTTATAACTTTCATTCTCCTTCTCTAAACATTCAAGTTTCACGACTAGCAAGCCAAGACACCAATAATTAATTATATAAAATTGTTCACATAACACTCCTTAAAGCATATCCGGGCTATGACTAAGAACAGAATGAAGATAGATAATATTAAAGTAGTACCAATAGATTTAAGGAGTTATAAAATAAGTTAATTTAAGTTAATAAGTTGATTTACGTGAGTTATAAAATGGTAAGTTTGGGGTGGTGTAAATAATTACAAAATGGTAAGTTTGGGGTGGGCAAAGCGAATTGACGAAAGGTAAATCTTGCAACAAAACTAATTAAGTATTTTTATGATAACCTTTTGGAAAATCGGTTTTATTCCAAACATTTTGCATAAACTGTTAGAAAAAAAAATCCGGAAAGTGTGTATGTATGTTGATATAAATTCAGATTTATTTTTCAGGATTTTATAACATTCTGGATTTTTGGTTCGGCATTTTTTTGCAGTAAAGGTATTATAGACTTATAGCTAGTTTTCTACATATTTAGTTTTTTTCTTAACTTAGATAGAATTATACCATGTCGGGCTTAATTAAGTACGGTACTACTATAATATTTTTACTACAATGTTTTTCAAGTAATATATAAACCAAACTTCTGGCTTATCAACGAAAACTATTTGAAAAACTACTGCTATTGTCCAGGAATAAAGCCTTCTTAAATAGAATAGCTCCATTTTATTTAAGCTGTTACCAGATCAATTTTTTTTATCATTTATTTTATCCGAATGACAAAGGGTGCTGAACCAGGTCGAAAACACAATTAAGTATTTTTTTTTACTTGCTGAAAGGCATGTGCTCTACCTATCAGACGTGTAGTTTATATGCACCCAGCATGTAATAGGTACAAACTTTCTATTGGCAATAATATTATCGTACCTAACATAGAACTCACTTTTTGAGTTACTCACTTCTTTTGATATAAAAAATTTGTATATCGAAAAATGGTATATAAGAGAAAAAGCGATTGATTGTTGCGATAGGCATTAGATTTAGACGGTATTAATATTTATAATATTAATTGAATTCTATATGATTTCTCTCTAAAAACTAGATTGCCCCATTTTAATAAAAACATCAAAATTATAATTTTTGAAAGCTTGAAACATGTGTTATGTAATCAAAATACTCAAGTAAAGCTCATCTTTCATGAATTTTATGAGAAAATTATTTTTTTTTTTTGTTTTTTTAATAAACATCCTATAAAAAAATATTTAGTGGTCCCTTGTTTATGATGCCGATGATGATGATGATGCTAATGTATACAAATATTTATATATATATATATTTTTTTTTTGTTACAGCAAATCAAAACAGGAAGAAATTTATAAGACGAAGCCCACTATGAGTCTCAGTCAAATTATTTTATTATTTTTTGTTGTTCATTATTTATTTTATGGGGTTTACTCTATTCTTATTAACATAAACAGAAGAATTAATAGAAAATATTTTTATTTTTGTTTTTAAGGAATAATAGACGAATATACACACTAACTTAATTTCAAATTCTCTGTTGTCAGTCAGGTTTACTTCCTACACATTCAAGATTGCATAAAAATTCTGGAAAATATTTAAGTATTTTTCAATGTATCACATTTTCATGTTCTTATCTATTTTACAGAGTTTTTAAAATTCTCTAGGTTCAGATAAATAATAAAATATGATATTTTGTATAAATTGTGGAATTTTTTTTAATTTATTTTAGAATTTTAACGCTAGTAGAATATTTTAAAGTTATTAGAATTTAAAATAGAAAATATATTATGACTATTAGATGATATTGGAGTAGGCCATGTGCTATAAAAAAATGGTAAATTTGATAAATGATCAGAATATATAAACTTATACACTACACCAAGGATGGAAGTGACACGCAAATTAATTTTCATTAAAGGTTTTGAGGCCAAATTAATACTATTCAAACGTGATATTGATAACAATACTTTTAAGTATTTTCCTTTATTCAAAGATCATTTTCAAAAATTTTCCATTCATGGAGTCTATAAAAATAATATAAATTATTGAAATAATATAAATTTTTATAGACAAGTTATAAATGACATACAAGACAATTTTGCATTGACATTTCAAGATTTAAAAATATTTGAAACGTTAATTAACGTTAATATCCAGACAAGTTCGATTTGGAAACTACTAAAATGGATCAATTAGAATGGTTAAAGTTAGAGAATTTAGAAATGCAGTTGCGGCAGAGTTTCAATTAAGCTGTATTTGGTAACAGAAATTTGTAGAATTGGAACATGAAATAGAAAATAATGATAAAAAAATATTAAATGAAGAAGAATACGAAAACACGGACAATATCTCGATAAACAAAATGTGTCGTAGAAAGATGAAGGAACACAATGTGTTCCTATTTGTGTACCCAGCATTAGAGAAAAATAATAAAAATATTTTTTTTTTTTGTTTTTCTTTTACTTGATTTTTTATTTCTATAATAATTATCCAATAAATATCTATAATACGAACATAATTTTCAAATCCTAGTAATAGCAAATAGCTTGGTAACTATGACGACCGAATGCAATAAAGTTTAATAGGATTCGGTTGACAAATTATTTTTTTATTGCGTTAGTTTGTTTTTGTTATTGTTTCTTGAAAGTACTAAGCTAAGTGTGAATTATTCTTATAATTTTTAAAATAAAAAAATAAAAGTTGTGAATTGGATTGCAATAAAAGTTTAAAACTCCAGGTATGTTGCCAAGATTAATGTAAATGTGGACTAAAAAAATTAGTTGTACCAACTTTTCTTTGCAGTGTCCCTAAAGTTTTTCTGTTGTGTCCGTATTTTTACTCTTACAACTTTACTTATTTTATCGACTTTTCTTTGCAGTGTCCCTAAAGTGTTTTCACTGTGTCTGTATGTGTTTTCACTGTGTCTTAGAAAATCGGAATTTGAATCAAGTTTTGTAGAAAAATTCAAGGTTTGTTAAAATTAAAATTTTAAGCAATATTTATAAATTAGTAAAAATCAATGTTATGTTACTTTTTTATAGAATTAGAAAACGTTTGATTCTCCCAACTCATCAATAAAGGACCAAATATTAAAAAAAAAAGAAAATAAAAAGTTTAAAACAAAATAGTTCAAAACTTTCAGCAACCAAATTATGAAACAGTTTGCAGAAATTAAAAATCAATTTGATTAAAAATCAGTGCAAGAATTTAAAGGAAGAAAATATTCAATAAAATATCAAAATCTGAAATTACCACAATATCTAGAGAATTTGGTTCAGCTATGAAATTTTTGGAACCAGAGACACGAAAGGCAAAAACAAAAAAAGCCAAAATTATTATTGAATATTCAAAAAATTATATAATATAAATTATTTAAATTAAATAATTAAAACAATTAATACGTTAAAAGTTATTGTTTCCACTTTTTCCATCTTTTTATCTTCTATTCTAGCTGGAAATATGGTACAGTAATCATGCACTTGGCACAAGAATTGAATTTTGTTTAATTTTTGGAAAATATTATAAGAGAATACGAAATGTGTCGACATTTTATCGACTAAATTTGCCGTAAATAGGAGCACAAGTGTGTGTGAAGTTTGTCGACACTTCCTCGACACTTGTGTTGTTAATATCAAGAAACACATGTGTCCAAAATGTGTCGACACTTTATCGATTAAATTTACTGTAAATATGAGGAGCACATGTGTGTGAAAAGTGTCGACAATTGCTTGACACATGTGCTTTAAATACACATGTGTTCGAAAAGTGTCGACATACACGCGACACTGTATTACAATGAGAGACACATGTGCCTGGACATTTGCGACCATTTGCATCATTTTTATCCATACCATGGGCACGGAACACATTCACGACTCTTTAGGAACACTTTTGTCAAAATTGTTTACCGGGTATGTTGTTCGCTTCCAGAGACATTTAATGCGATGAAGAAATTGTCTTTATCTATTCATACAATTGTTTCATCTACGTATAGCTGAGAAAGCTTATTTTCGACAATGAATCACATAAAATCTGATGTAAGAAACAGACTTATCGACGAATCTGGCGAGGCTTGTATTTCATTAAACTTGTCAAACTATCATCCGGATATTGATGCGTTATCAAAACCTGTTCAACAACAAAAATCTCATTAAAAATTATGTCAGCTAATTAAAGAAATAAATGTATAATATAATTTTTTAATAAGGCATGGCCAAGTATATTTTTTTTGTTTTATCAAAATAATTTTTATTGGCACGCAGTCAAAAAAACGTTCGCCATCCCTGCACTACACTGTATACAGTTGGTTTTGCCGAGTAAAAAAAATGCAAAAATTTCAAATTCATTAAATTCAGTTAAAGTAATGACTGTACACATTAACAGACAGACACATTCTCAAGTAAAATTTATGTATGTGCATAGTCATCGGTAAAATTGGTAAAGTAACAAAAATTTTTGTTTTGAACAAAAAATATGCAAACGGTTTTTCGTGTAAAATTTTTTAATGTTGGAAACTTTAAAAATCGAAACAAAATGTTCTGAAGCAGTGAATTAAGCATAAAGTTCAAAATTAGAGCCCCTCGTGGGCTTGATATTTAACTCATTTAGTCACTTTTTGTAAAATTAAAAAATTAGCCAAAAGATTAGCATAAAGAATAAAAAATTCACCTACTTAAACAAAGATCCGAAAAAAAGAGGAGTAAAAATTTGACTACATATTATTGTGTTCTCCATATAAACCGAAATTAATTAGACTACATGATCCTGCACAACCTTAACCAGACTCATGAGAACTTACAGCAGAAATGGAATAGAATCGTCAACAATCTGTGGTAGACAGAAAGCCAATAGAAATACCAATAAAAAACAAATAATTTCCAACAAAAGGTTTGGTTGAAAACTGGGTTGGATAGAAAACCCCCAAAAACAAACTCTCCAATTATGATATTTCCGTTTGTTTGTGTTCTTGGTATTGGTATTTTTCTCTACGCAAAACAAAACTTCGAATATTTTTTTTGGCGATTTTGTGTTGTGGATTTTGTCTTTGGGGATTCTGTCTTTCGGGATTCGGTCTCGCTGAAGATTTGTTTTTTGAGAAGTTGTCCATCTTTCTGAAAATGATTACATCGTCAACACTTCAATAACTTTTTAAAACATAAATTAAGCGAGTATCGGAATATGAAATGGTCTAATACTCTTAAGCACTTGAAAAAATCGTCAAAACCTTTTTTAAAAGTTTTAAAAAATAAAAATAAATTTATAGGTACTCAAAAAGATTATAGTAACATATTTTACACGAATATTGATAAAGCAAATGCATTAGCTAAAAATTTTTATAACAAGCACGCCGTGAACAACAACATAAGTGACTATGATACAAATCTTATGGTGGAGGAATCTGTAAGCAAAATTGATCAAGCTGAAATAGAATCCTTTGAACAACTTGAACTGAAATCTGTCAATTTAATATTTGCCCAATTAAACACTAAAAAATCAGGTTCAGATCACATATCTAATCTATGTATCAAAAAATTACCACTAAACGCAAAAGGATATCTAATTTTGATTTACAATTCTTGATTAAAACTAGGTTATTTCCCGAATATATGGAAAGAAGCTCGTATTATTCCAATTCTTAAGCCTGGAAAACCGATGGAGGAGTTAAGTAGTTCTCGGCCTATCAGCTTACTATGCAGCTTCTCAAAAATATTTGAAAAACTCATAAAAATCAGACTGGCAAAGTTTATTTCAGCTAAAAAAATTCTTCCAAACGAGCAGTTTGGATTTAGGGTAAAGCATAGTACCATTCACCCTCTTCTACGTGTCAAAAATTACATTTAATCCAAGTTCGAAGATTTGCGTCTATTGGCCTAGTAACGCTTGACATAAATTCCGCCTTTGACACTGTGTGGCACTCTGGCTTGCTTCATAAATTAGAAGTGTATAAATTTCCTATATATTTAATTAAAATCATACAAAACTTTCTTCATCAAAGAGTATTTCGTATGATACTGAATAATACATGCTCCAATTTGTATGAAATTAAAGCAGGAGCTCCACAAGGCTCGGTACTTGGCCCAATTTTGTACAACACTTACACTGCAGATATCCCTAGGCTAGAGTTTACAAAAATATCAGTATTTGCTGATGACACTGCAATTTACTCTGCTGGCACTTATCCCAATCACATATTAACAAACCTACAAAATTCACTCAATAAGCTCTCTAGTTATTATGCAAAATGGAGAGTAAAAATTAATGCTTCCAAAACAGTATCAATTTATTTTACGAAAAGAAGGAAAGCCTCTCTTTTACCTTCTATACCATTAAAACTGCAAAATGACGAAATTAACTGGGCCGATACTATTAAATACCTAGGCATTACCTTAGATAAAAGGCTAACCTTTCAAAAGCAAACTTCCATCACTATTGATAAAATTAACAAATGTACTCGCATGTTGTATCCCCTTATTAACAGAAAATCAATCTTATCCACAGAAAAAAAATTGATACTTATTAAGGTAATTTGTCAACCAATAATGTTATATGCGGCACCAATCTGGGGAGATTGTGCAGTTAGTCATATTAAAAAATTGCAAATTGCGCAAAATAAACTTTTGAAACTTGTATTCAATCTTCCCAGATGGTATTCAACCAAAAAGCTGCATGATAAAGCCAGCATGAATACAATTTTAGAAAAAATAAGTTATTTAACTGTAAAGTTCCACTCGGAAATGTTCATGTCAGAAAATCATCTGATCAGAAATTTAAATTAAGTTAAAAAAATTAGGCTAGTTTAGTTCGTAGGTAGGTTTTACTGTTTAAGTTATCGTTAAGTTTTACAAAACAAAAATTCAAAAAGGTCTGTCGCAAAGCACAAGTCGCAAAGCACTGATGAAGGAAGTAAGTTGCTTCCGAAATATCGATATTTGCAAAATAAATACAAATGATTAGTGAAAGGAAACTCGACTTTTATTCCATAAATATTATGTATGTTCATTATTGGTAAGTTCAACTACAGACAGATGCAGATCTATGCCGATTATGCTCATACGACTAAAAATTCCCCTTTTACATTCTATTTGAATGCGATCCCATAACTTGCAAAAGACATAACTATTTCCAAGTCTAAGCATCTCCTAATACGAAAACCGACAAATCCGCAATAACAGCATTTTCCAAGGACAAAGACGTGCCATTATTAAAATAATGAAACAAAGAAGAAAATTTCGCATCGCACAGAAAACTCCCCACTGTCCACTGTAAAAACAAAAAGTCAGTTAGATTTCAATACATTGAAACGAACAAATTTCGGTAAGAGGACAAGAAAAATATTCAATTTTAGATAAACAGTAACAGAATATATAGCTATCAAGTATCGAGGAACATGACATTAATATAAATAACCCAGAAGTCAAGGACATCAACGACACCAAACACAAAGATGTTTGCGAAAGTCTGGCAATCACCGGCAGACGTGGTCACAACCGACGATACTAGATTAACTAAAGGCCGCTCATCCCCTACAACAACCAATAACTAAAAATAGGTCACACAAAACGGCACAATTAAGTGCTAATTGGTTTTCGAGAAACGACTGAATGGCCACTTCTACCTACCTACCTAAATCGAATAATTTTATAATTTTAGACAAAATGAATGAGAAAATGTTAATAATACATCAATCCATGATTCAATAAATCAATATTGAGCTTAAATTTATTTTTGTCTTCATCCAATTCTTGTCACACACTCTCTTTCTCTCTCCGCTGCTAATTTTCATACAATATTCTTCTTCTCAATATTTTGGTCATATATCAAAGACTTGGTATAAAACTAACAACAGAATTCTATACTAACTAAAACCAAAAACAGAATTCGAAATATAATACCTACATAATAATAATATGATATTCTAATTTCCTTATTCTTCTTTGATTTCATTAGAATTAAAAATACCAAAAATAAAATTTTAATTTATGAATGGAAATAAAATTTCATTAAAAATAAATACAAAAGAAAAGAAAAAACTATCAAAGAATGATGCGCTTTTAATGTTCTTAAACGTGTATCGTGTGTGTATTCTAAAATCATGTAAGAATTTGAAATTTGGTCTTATAATTGTACAAACAACATCAAAAGAAAAAAATGTGAATTCGATTTAACAGAATCGTGCACTAACTAGTGAAAATAAGGCTCACGGTAATTATTGTTACCCTCAATTGTTTACTAGCAAGAATGAAAACAATGATTTACTGAAAGAGGTTCATTAACGTGAACTTTCATATATCATACTGCAATTTCAAGGTCTACCATCCTAGATTATCAATACGGGAATTGGTCAGAAGTTGTTTAGTTTTGTTGATGTATTCCTATAGAAGCAGGTATATAGCTAATCTGTGCCATCTTGCATTACTTCACTGCTTCCATCAAAGACTAAACGGCTTTATCTACAGTCACCATCAGTGTTACCTCTATTTTACTGTGCGCACATGTAACCGAAATGACAAGAAACGAAAACTGCCACGTACGCCTTCAAGTTCGTTTCGACATTGTGCTACCACCTTGGAACAGATAGTATCGTAGTATAATACTTCGATTGCGATTTCACTATCGGTGAAGATTGTAAATTTCGTTTGAATTGTCTGAATATGATTAAGCATATCTTAAAAGTATCCTTTGCGAGCAACTTTGTTTGACAAATACTAGCATATTTAAAGAGGCAGTAAGATTTTAATGTTTTTAGATTCTCAGTAAAAACTTCTGCTCCTTTTACTTCGCAGTCCATTTTCCATAAATCAGTAAAAAATTATAAAATGATTTTTTCTTCTCTTGAAGCCGTGCTTTCAGTCTACCTCTGCCCTAGATGGAAAACTTAGACTAAGCGCAGACATGCAATATTTAGTTTTGAAACTGTTTGATTGCACATTTGTGTTCCATTGGTTTCAATGGCACACAAACGTACAGTCAAATAGTTGCAAAAATATTTTTCACTGTTGAAACGCAATTTACCCCTTCAGAAATTATTTGAGAATATTTATTTCACCATATGGTTTAAAATTCCAGCTTCCCTGAATTTAACTACACAGCAAGAAGCAGAGCTGTTGTTGTACAAATCGGGATGAAGTAGATGTAGAATTAAAATATTTAAAGTCTCAGTGGAATATAGAGGAGCACCTGTGATTTTTATTAACGAAAGGAAATTAATTGATAATCAATGATTCAAACCCGATATTTCGGTGGCAGTGAGCGTATATTTTAATACAAATGAGTGAATCTTTTTTGACTAAAACATTTTACTAACGTTTACAACTAACATTTTTCACAAACGAATAAATAAATAATATGACTAAACTACCATCAGTTTATCTCACCTTATCACACTTTTCCAACCCAATTTCAACAAATCATTGACATATTAAAAGATAGTTGAAACAATTTGTTATACGTAGCTTGTAGTGCTGTTAAACATAATGTAAACGTAGTGCGACAGCTACTTATGTTTGTCAATACTACCCCGTCTATGTTTACATCTACGTAAAGTATGACAATAAATTTTTTCAAATATTTTCAATTATACTGACTTATATTACATTTTTTACTTTTTATAAACGTCAAAAAATTATCATTTTAAATTTTTTAACGTCAATTATTTGACTGTCAAAAAATGATGGCCAAATTATATTAACTGCTTATGTACGGGTAATGTAACGTATAGGCGTGTTCGTAGTTGCAGTAAAACATGCGTCGGTCACTTTCTCTGTCACTATGAACAAAATAACTTGCGCAGAAAATTTTTTACCAGTCATTCTTGTTCATAGAAGCAGCACATGCACAATTCGTTTGTATAGTTATATTATAATCATATTTTTATATATATTTAATATATTTTAATATATTTTATATATATTTTTTTAAATATATTTTATAAATATTTTTTTTAAATATTTAATATATTTTAATATATATATTACTTATATATTAAAATATATCAAAATTATTATATATTTTTTTCAATATATTTTTTTTATTATATTTATATTTATATATTATTACTATAAACATATTTATTTTATTTTAATAATTAATTTTTATTTTTTACTTTAATATTTTCTCACGACAATCTTATTTATTAAATGTTAAATGAAATTTCACTAAAATATCTGCACAATCTGCCCGACGCTGACGCAACACCGATTACTATGAACACAAGCGTCTGCTTTTTATCTGAGCAGAATTTTTGACGATATGCAACTACGAACACGCCTGTCACTAAAATTTGATAAACCACGTGATTTGAAAATGAAAGAAATTAGAATACAAGGGGTAATTATATTTTTTTATGTTTAGATACCAGACAACTCAATACAATAATACAACCCTGGAATTAAGTCAATAAAAGAGGAAATATAATTTTGTTTGTATGTTGACAAGAATTTTGTTGGAATCTTGCAATTTTCGTTTATTATAATAAAAAACTTCAGGACCTAAAGAAAATATGAAACAAAAAAAAGTTAAAAAAAAAATGCTTGATATGACATTTCCACTGCATTTGGTTTTATTCGTCTACATTTAAATTAAAAATTCAAAGTAATACAGTAGTTCTATTGTTTCTAAAAATAAAATTTAAAGGTTTATTCTTTTCTTTAGAATTAAATTTTAAAAAAATATCAGAATTCATTGAAAAAGAATTTTAGTAAAACAAAAAAAAATAAAAAAAAATTAATTTATTTCATTGCTGTCTTCCAACAAACAAACATGTTTATATTGTAGGTGCATACCTGACAAGAATTTTGATTTGGTAGTCGAGCCGAGCAACATAAATATTTCAAAAGAATTTTATCATTTCTGTTTGAGCAAGCAAAACCGTGATGATATTTTTGTTTTTCTAATATGTATTTTATTTTTTATAAACTGCAATTAAATTTGATATTTTTGTAAAATTTAAATTTTTATCAAAGGTTTCAGTTTGTTTTTGGTTTAAGATACTTACTTTAGTTTTATGAATTTTTTTTTAATTTTTTTTTTTTTAATTTATAAATGACGCCAGATAACGATCCTAGTACAAAAAAAATTTATTAATTTTTTCCTTTTTATTGCATTTATTTACTGTGTAATAATATTCTAGAACATCTAAAGCTTTCTAAACACTATTACATAAGTATGTACTTACATCTGAACATTTAACTTTACTTCCTTCCATACCTACATTCGCCAGAGTTAAAATAAGAGCTTTTTGAAAATTCATTTTTAACTTAGTTTTAACGTGCAATGTCGTTTTTTTTTGCAAAATGCGTTAACTGGAAAAGCATTGTGTTCATAAAAGCGAAAACTGCAAAAGTAATATTATTGGTATAAACAGAATTGAGGCGACTAACGACAGATACAGCTACTGGCAATAAATACATCGCTAGCATAAACACAATTACGGATACAAAGTAGGGTACAAAAACTACTAAATTTATTAAATTTATAAATTTTTCCTCAAAAATGGCTTTTGAGAAAGAATGTAAAAGAAAACAGATTTACTTTTAATATTTAAATGTTGTTGGAAATTGTTTACGAATAATCATATGTTCAATCATATGCTACCAAAAGTAGCTGGGCGACGGATACAAAAATAGAAATTTTTCTAATTTGTATTCGTCGCCCAGCTACAGTATCCGCAATTGTGTTTATGTGCATATAAAATGTATGGGGCTACTCTTTTTTTGACAGAAGTTGTAGCTGTATCTGTCGCTAGTCGCCCCAATTCTGTTTATACTATACATTCGAAAAGTTAAACTACAATTTAAATCTGCAGAATTTTTGACGCAATTAGGCAGTCAAAACTTTGAAATATTTTTCAGTTTTTATAGAAACTTTAAACCGCTCTAATTTCTTCAATATTGATCCTAAAGGGTATATTGCTCCTAGAGGGTCGATTTTTGTCTTAAAATTTACTTTTTCAGAATCTTTTTTCTTTTTTATAAAAATTTTAAACCTTTAAAACTCGCTTAATATTGCTCCTAAAGCGTCGATTTTTGCATTAAAATTTACTTTAGACTTTTTTTTCTTTTTTGTAAAAACTTTAAACGCTTATAACTCGCTTAATATTGCTCCTAGAGGGTCGATTTTTGCATTAAAATTTACTTCTCAGTTTTTTTTTCTTTTTATAAAAATTTTAAACGCTTATAACTCGCTTAATATTGCTCCTAGAGAGTCTATTTTTGCACTAAAATTACTTTTTCAGATTTGTTTTTCTTATTATAAAAACTTTAAACGCTCGTAACTCGCTTAATACTCGCTTATTAATAGAATTTTTTGTTTAAAAAGCAATGTAAAGTTTTTCTATTGAAAAATAAATATTCATCTTCAGTGGACAATGAACAGTATATATTTTATTGATTTTTACTTTAATTTGATTTGATTTATTACATTGCTAAATGTAAAACCTTAATTCTAAAGACGCTTGTGGCATTTTTATTATCAATAAACAAATTTCAACTGTTTTCAAATTTGAAAAAAGAAATGAATGAAAAACGACACAATGTCAATTTGAAAAAACAAAAACACAATGGCAGCACGGTTTTGCTATGCCGTTTTCGACATAGTTTACGCGCCAATTATTTACGCGCAAATTTTTGCGATGTGTGAAAAACTGCATGAAATGCCAATTATTTGTGAACGTACAACGTATGAATATTGTAATTTTACTCCATATTTGTGTGCGATATTTACATATGTCGTGTTGGATCCTAAGTTATTGTGCCATAATTTTGATACAACGGTTAGTCTATTTGAAAAGTATTAAGGTGGATTTTCATTGAGCAATATTTAAAATCTTAAAAATTTTATTGGCTCTAAAAAGGAATAGCTTATAGAATTTTTATTTAGAAAACAATAGACCGCTGCAAAGAATTCTCTAAATTTCTATTTCGGAAATTTATTTTATAGACAAAAAAATAACAATTCAACCGTCAAATTAATCTGTTAAAAAAATATTGTTTTTATATAAATTTACTCTAAAAATTGCTAAAAACAGTGTTGTCGATATAAAGAAACTATCCCCGACCCGATATCTTAAAAATATACTTCATCAAATTATAATATCCCAAATTTTTTGAAAATATCCCCAATTTTTGAAAAAATATCCTCAATTTTTGTGAAAATATCCCCGGTAAATGATATTTTCTGTTCTTGTTGTACTTATTGAGCTCTCATATAAAATAATGTCATATCATGTTATCTCCCTTTTTAGAGCCAATAAATTTTTTAAGATTTTAAAATATTGGTCAATGAAAACTAATAAACTAAAATAAACTGCTCTACTCATCTTTGGTTTTTAGTCAAAGTAATTTAAGAAAATAACAGCTGAGTGTACCAAACGTATACACATTAGAAATTGCATATCAATATTTTTGGCTGAAAGGCTCTAGATAGGAAATTGCATTAGAAGAAAGGAGAAAGATATATTAGATTTCCAGTCTATTTATTAATCAGTCTATGAGTTATATACAAATATAGCTATTCCGATTGACAACAGTTTATGTTTAAGTTATCTGACAACTAAAAAGTTACAACTGGTTAAAACCAGTTAGAATTAAAGAAAAAAAATAATAAAAAAAAAGAAAGAGAGGTATGTAGTAGTATTATTACATTATAGTAACATTATTATCCTAGCAAGTCTCAGGCATATTTCGAAAACCAATTGTATTACAGGCATAAAAATTTACACTTAGATACTATTTCACAAATAAAGAAATACGACTCATACCGATTTTGAAAATGTGGACTGGTTCGGGTTGCTGTCGAACAACTCCTAGCACGTCTCAGGCATATTTGAAAAACAATTGTATTACAAGCATGAAAATTTACACTTAGATACTTTTTATAATTAAAGAAATACGACTGTTACTGATTTCGAAAATGTGGACTGGGTCGGGTTGCTGCCGAAAAAGTCCTAGCACGTCTCTGGCATATTTGAAAACCAATTGTATTACAAGCATGAAAATTTACAAATAGATACTTTTTAATAAATAAAGAAATACGACTGGTACCGATTTTGAAAATGTGGACTGGTTCGGGTTGCTGTCGAACAACTCCTAGCACGTCTCAGGCATATTTCGAAAACCAATTGTATTACAGGCATAAAAATTTACACTTAGATACTATTTCACAAATAAACAAATACGACTCATACCGATTTCGAAAATTTGGACTGGGTCGGGTTGCTGCCGAAAAAGTCCTAGCACGTCTCTGGCATATTTGAAAACCAATTGTATTACAAGCATGAAAATTTACACTTAGATACTTTTTATAATTAAAGAAATACGACTGTTACCGATTTCGAAAATGTGGACTGGGGACTGGGTCGGGTTGCTGCCGAACAACTCCTAGCACGTCTCAGACATATTTGAAAACCAATTATATTATAGGCATGAAAATTTACACTTAGATACTTTTTAACAAATAAAGAAATACGACTGCTACCAATTTCGAAAATGTGGACTGGTTCGGGTTGCTGCCGAACAACTCCTAGCAAGTCTCAGGCATATTTCGAAAACCAATTGTATTACAGGCATAAAAACTTACACATAGATACTATTTCACAAATAAAGAAATACGACTCATACCGATTTCGAAAATTTGGACTGGGTCGGGTTGCTGCCGAAAAAGTCCTAGCACGTCTCTGGCATATTTGAAAACCAATTGTATTACAAGCATGAAAATTTACAAATAGATACTTTTTGATAAATAAAGAAATACGACTGTTACCGATTTCGAAAATGTGGACTGGGTCGGGTTGTTGCCGACAAACTCCTAGCATGTCTCAGGCATATTTCAAAAACCAATTGTATTATAGACAGAAGAGTTTACACTTATATACTCTTTATGAAATTATAATACCTATAGGTTTTACTTACTTAAAACTAAAAAGTAGAAAATAAAACTAGTGGTGGATGTTGAGCATCTAGAACTACTATAAGATAAAACACAAAAGTATATAATGAACCTTGCTGGAAAACTGTTAATGGACACTTTTAATATTTGCCGCTTGAAAAAAATCACGAATATTAAAAGAACATCACAAAGCGTTTCCAAATTGCCATTAACAATATTTTCAATGTGAAAATCTTCAAAATGAAAATAATAAAGCGAAATACAAGAATTCAAAAAAAAAAAATTCTAAAAAATGTAAATTCATTTCTTTTTATTTCAAACCTCCATTAAATTTGAAAAACAAATGTTTTTTGAAGTTTTACATAGGTTAATTTGATTGTCAAAATAATTTTCGAACACTCGGAATATTTTTTCGAGTTTTCGGAGTAAATTTTCAGCGTGATGTTTTACATGCTACCAAAAAAAAATCTTTGACGTTAAAATACTTCACGTTGATTTTTGAACGTAAACGTTTTACGTGTCGTGCTGCCACTCCTGCAATGTAGAAATAAAAACACTTTATTTTTTGTTTTAGTTGTTTTTTTTTATTTTATTTTTTTTTTTTTATTTTTAACCTATTTATTATTTGATTTTTTTTCTTTCTTTTCATATAATATAATTATTGTAATAATAATATAACTCAACATAACATATTCTTTCATTATATCATAATATATATTTATATATATATACATATATGTATATATACTTTTTTTTAATTTTATTTAAAAGGATATGTCCTTACAATTTTCCAAAAAATACATTCTTTATCTCTTTTTTCTTGTTTCTTCAAAATATCATTTCTCAAATATTATTTTCATATTCACATTCTGATTCTGATTCTGTTTAAAAATTTTATTTAAAATAAAAAATAAAAAAATTACTATTATTTTTGAATAATTACAAATACTACTTTTACTTATTTTTATTATAATAGAAATTTATTTTATATTATTTTTTTTTTTTACTTTTTTGTTCAATATTTTATTGAAATTCATTGACTTAATTTAATTTATTTTATAGGCTTATTTCAAGTAGAATTAATGAAATTCTATATGATTTCAAATATTTTTCAAGTTAAATTGAATTATAGAGAAAGAGGAGGTTATTTGAATGTCAGCTATTGTAATAATTATTGTTAACATTATGTATGTAAGTGACAATTTAATTTTTTGTTTTTTTTTTTTCATTTTCTAATGTAACAGATACATATATATGTAGTTGTGAATGAGTTTTTGATAACATTGATAACATCACAATTATCTCCCATTTATTATTAATTAACTGGGAAGACCAACTACTATAAGCGATATTAAAAGAAATAGAAACATAAAAATTTAGCTCAAAATTTACCTACATGACAAAATTGTTTTACTCTGTCAAGAATAAAATTTCAATTCTAGAATAAATTAATTTAATTTAATTTAAAATTCTCTAAAATTTAAATTACATACAATGTGTAGGTATGTAATTAATTTTGAAATGTCTTTTTTTATTTAGAATTTTTCCACATTTGAATTATTTTAAGAATTACGAATTTAGAGAAAGAAATATACATATGATAAGTATGTATGTATGTATTTTAAAATTATTATCAAGGCTATGAATTATTAAATATAAAAATTTTTAATTTTAACAGTATTATTACTTTTTTGAGCAAGTCTATCATCTTACGTGGATTTTATTTATTCCAAGCAATTTTTTCTTTTCATTTTGTTTTATGAGGTAGTAAATTTATTTTTTATAATTAAAATATATTGACTTGTTACAAAATCTTTAAGTTTGGTTACAGAATTAATTTACAGAATGCATATACATTATGTACGTACAAACATACAATGTTTTGAAAAAAAATCAAAGAAAATATTTTATTTTTAAATTCATAGCCTTTAATTTAAAATTAATTTAAAAAAAACATTTTTTTTTTTAATTTATTAAACATTTATTAATAATACACATATACATATAATTAATAACTAAATTTAAAAACTTTATTTTTAATTTCTAATTTAATTTTTTTACTTTTAAAAAATTATTATATACAATATTTAAATAAAAATTAATTAAAAATAATTTCTGAATTAAAAAACATCAATTATATTTATATAGTTTTATAATAATTAAAAAATAATCTATGGAATCGATATTTAAAATAAAAATTATTCAAAGTTTGCAAAATAAATTTCAAATTTCATCAACTGCGTTTTTTTTTTTGTAATGAAATAATGGTTAACTTCATGTATGATGTTATCAGTGATTAGATTAATAACTATTATATTAATCTAGTCTGTAAGAGTGCGCTTTTCTATTTTAAATACAAAAAATTAAATCGATCATGGTCTTGGTGTCTTACAACTTCTGCATAATTAAGAGTACGAAAATTTTTCCAAGTTATATAACGTAATATATATTAGTTAGTATTAATGTGTAATTTTTGTTTGTTAGTTTTCTTTTGCTTTATTGTGAACTGTATTCTTAAGGCTGAACCATAATGATATAAGTTGTTACTATATAAGACGTAAATTAAAAAATTTAAGTCAATAATTTACTTATTTTTCTAAAGTCTAGTATAGTTGGGTTCAATATTTATTAAGTTTTGAAAGCTATATAATACAGCTGATATCCTAATACAGAGCATCAAAAAAAGTTAACATACATCTTAAACATTTTTATAAACATCTGAAGAAACAAAATAGGGCTTAGGTCTGGAGATTGTGAGGGTAAATATAATTGCTTGATAACATTTAAAATTCTTCATTTTTGTTGTGCACAGGTTCCAGTCTTGATTCGGAATGAAAGCAAAATACATTTTTTTCTGTATTTTTTGACTTGGTTATAGGTGTCTCAAATTCTAGATTTTTTCTTCATTTTAATTTATAGTTTCCAATTTTAACTTATTTATGTACATTGGAAATAATATAAAATTGTCATTCACTTTTTTTTCTTCAATTGGCAATATCAGAATTTCTCTCTTTGATTTGTTAAAGCAAATATTGTATATGTATATAAAGTTATTCGAAACAATGCATAATATAATGAAATATATAGAAATATATTTGTCTACTTTGCAATTTTCAGTATTATTAACAAATATTTTTTAAAATTTTTATTTTAACATTAATAACTATTTGTCAGAATTTCTAAAAATTGCTTACGTAAATTTGACAGCAAACCTTATTTAAACGCCTTAAGTTTATAATATTTAACGATATATGTATGCTTAAATATTATAATCATTATAGTCAGCCTATTCGTTCTGACAAAATCAGTTCAACGTTTAGTTTTTGATAAATTTATATTATAAACGTTAGATGATATTGCATATGAATACTTGTTTTGAATGTTTTTGATGTATTTTAATTAAATATTTGTTTCTTTCCTATTTATGAAAAATTGCTTTTTAAAACGTAAACATTTTAAAATTTAAATGTTTTTTTTTTTTATTTTAATTATGAAATTAAATTTTTGTTTAATTTAGTTTCATATAATTAAAAAAAATATTTTAGCAGATAATTAAAAAGTTTCATTTCAGTCAATTGTTGTTATATAAATATACTTTATATAAAAAAGATAATTAATTAATAATTTAATAATAAAATTAAAATAGTAATAATCTAATTTTAAAAAATTCATATCTTTTTTTTTTACACAAAAAAACATATTATACAAAATGGCAGCGAACATTCTCTTTATTGTTGTTTTTTCTTCATTTAAATCGGAGGATGTTTTATTTTTTATTTATTTTTATTAATTTTTTTTTTTATATCATATTGAAATATTTAACTTTTAAAGGCATTTTAAATTCATTTTCTATTATGTATATTATTTAGTATTATTTTCTTTTATTTATTCTTTTTTTCTTTGTAAATAGTGTTAAATTTTTAAAATATGTATTTAATCAAATCATTATTAAATTTTATTAAAAATGTTATTGTTTACTATTTCTTATTATTAAAAGTCTATATATGAAAATTTAAGGAAAGAAACAAATATTTTTTAGTTGAATAAGTAGAGCTTTGAAATCTATTGTTAATTATTAAGGAAGGTTATTTTTTTAATGAATAATTGCTTATTTTTGCCGTTGTTGCTGTTGATATTGGTGTTTTTATTTATGGAATTGAATTTATCTTATATATTTATATATATTATATATGTATAAATATGAGTTGGTAGTTCGTTCATGTATTTTGAAATAAAAATTTTATTTAATTTTATATTATTTATTTATTTAAAAAATTGTATTTTATATGTATTTTCTTTTCTAGGTAAGTTTTTAATAAATCAAAAATGAATTTTTTTATGCGGTACAAATGAATGTTCTATGCGAGGTTATGTTTTAATTAAAAAAAATTCTTGGTTTTTTTTTTTCAAAAAATTTTCTAAGCAGAATTTAAAAAAAAAAACACAAAATTTACATTTTTTTTTAAATAATATTAAATTTACACAATATTAGTTTATGTAACATATTATTAATTCATTAAATATATTATAAAGAAAAATTAAATATGTATACAGATAATATAATATGAAAAATTCCATTGATAATGTATGTATATTTATAATTGATTCCATTCTCCATAGTTTTTATATATATATATTTTTTTTCATTCATTGTTTTTATTTTAAGAATTTATTAAGTTTAATTTAGCTTGATAATTTTAGTTTTTCTAATTATTATTATTAATAATATTATATATTAATTGATAATTTCAAGCTCAACTTGATGATACAATAATAATTATTATTTAATGAATCTTATTTTATTATAAAACTACATTATAACATCGTTGACAGATGCTTAGCAAATACGATAAAGAATATTTACTCTAATTGAATATTATTATAATTCAATGATCCCAATAAAAAACAAAGAAACAATCAATTCTTAGGGGATATTTTTTTTTATTTTAGTAAATTGTTTCTAATATTTGAAATATATATATATTGTATTACATTTTCTTTCAAAAAGTGTGACAATAATAGTTTTTATTATTTAAAATTTTAATGATTTTTTTATCTTTTGTTTTGTTTTATCTAAAAATATAAATTATTTATTAATTTTTGATTAATTTAGGCTCTTTTTATTTTTAAATTTTTGAATTGGTTTTCAGTCTAAATTGGTTTAAAAATTAAATTTATTTAAAAAAAAAACAAATAAATGATTTCATTTAGAATTTTTCGATTAATTAGAATGACTTTAATTTATAAATTGCGGTAAAGATAATTTTGCAACATCTTTGCAACTTGAAATGCGTTGCAACATCTTGAGTTTTTTTTTTTTTTGTTTTTTGTTTCTTTAAGAAAAATATAATAGCTAATAAGTATGTATTTAATATATTGAAGGCGGTTTTTATGTTTTCTTTTTTTTTTTTTATATAAATATTTGAAATTTATATAAAATGTTGTTTTTAAATTCTATTAGTGTAAGAACATTTTCGTAAATAATGATATAATCTTTAATATTTAATAAGTCAGTATATTTTTCAAAAATAAGTTTAATTGCAAATCAATAATTATACAAGAGAATAAATGATCATATCTGTTGATCAATGCAATGTTACAAGCATTGGAATTAATCAATTGTTTGAATTTAATTTTAAAATATTAAATAAGTACACAAAAAATTGCAAAAATTTAATTGAAAAATTAACCGAAAAATTCTTATATTTAATTTAAATTTTTTATTAAAAATTTTCAATCCAAATATTTAAATCTAAAACATTAATAGATATTTAAATTGTTTCACACAACTTGATTTTGTAAATTATTACTTAAAATTCTAAAATAGAAGTTTATTTTTTTTTTTTTTTTATATTTTGTTAAAATATAATAATAATAACACTCAGTAAAAAAAAATTATGCTTTTTGCTTTTATTCTGTTTTTTCTTGCTTTTTTTTTGTTTTTGTAATTTTAATTTTAACTTGTTGTACCATTTGTACTACTGGAACTGTTGTTTAATTGCTTTTTATTTAAATCATTAAAAGCAGAACTACCATTTTCACTTGGATTTGAAGAATGATCATTGCCATTACTATAATAATCATTTGATACTTTATGATTACCATTTTGTTGATGGTGATTCACATCGTTACCATTCTGCTGTTTTCCATTTTGTATTTTAATTGATGCAATAATTTTTTGTACTTCATCTAATGTTTCAATTGAACTCATAGGATTAAATTGAATTAATTTTTCATCAAGATCATTTTCTTTATCACTTTCTTCACTACCACTTACAATTGAATTACCAGCAAGATTCTCTTGAGCTAAAATTACTTTGCGAATTTTTTCAACATCCTGTTGATGTGGTACAAAACTAGTCCATTCATTGGTAACAGCATCTAAATATTCAACAGTATTTAAGAATGTTTTACCGGAGAAGCCACCAATTGCATATAGTTTATCTTGTACAACAACAACTGAAACATTTGATCTAGCTGTTATCAATGGGGGTCCAACAACCCAAGATTTTGCTTTCTCATCATAAACTTCAGTTGAACTTAATGATTGAGTTCCATCACTACCACCTACAACATATAATTTATTTTTAAATGCAGCAACACCACAACCCCGACGTGGTGTTAATAATTGTGGTGCATAAGACCATACATTTTGTTCAGGATCATAGCTTTCAACTGATGATAAACAATTCCATGCATCACTTCCACCAACAACCCATAATTTACCATTAAAAGATGTAACACCAGCTTGATAGCGTCCACTATTTAATGAAGCGATTTGATTCCATTGATCAGTGTCTGGTGTATAAACATCACATTGCTTAATACCGATTTGACCATTCCATCCACCAATACAATAAATTTTATTATTTAAAGCACATGTACCAGCATTACTTCGTGCCAATGGCAATCGTTTACATTTTTGCCATTTTTTCTCACCAACTTTTAAACATTCCACAGTATCCAATTCAGTTGTTCCATTACTACCACCAACAGCATAAACAGTACCATCTAATACAGCAATTTGAACACGTCCACGTGCTTCATTCATATTTGATTCATGAGTCCAAGTGTTTGTTTCAGGACAGTAGGATTCGACTTTTTTGAGACATTCAGCACGATCATAACCACCTAAAAAAAAATTCGAAAATTTCGAGAAGAAAAAAAAATGGATTTTCCAAATACAATGGAAAAATATTAGTGTAGTAGTAGTCAAATTGTGAGTAATTTTTGTACATATTCGGCAATTTTTATTGAAAAAGTAGATTGGAAGAAGATATTTTTTGCTAAAAAAAAAACTTATATTTTAAATTTTTTTTTTTTTTTTTTTTTTTTTTTTTTTGCTTCTCGACCAATAAACTTTTCATTTAATACATCATACCGTACAAAATAATAAACTTACCACAAACCAAAAGTTTTCCATTCAAATCAGCAACTCCTAAACCACATTTTGGTCCAGACATTGTTGCAACTTCACAAAACAATTCCAACTCACTTGAATTTCTATTGCTTGGGTTACGACTACCCTCAGAACTGGCACCAACACTAGAACAATTTGTACTAGTAGTTGCAGTGGATGATCCAGCTCCACTAACTCCAATTGGTACAACTGACACTGGTAATGATTGTATTGGAAACGGAGCTGATGTTTGATTATCTAAAATTTGATGACCAGTAGCACCAGGTCCATTCAATGGTGATGGAGGTATATTATTTAAACGCAATTTAACTGATAATCGCATCAAACGACCATTAATTGTGGCTAAAGCAATAAAAGCATTTTCACCACATTTGGATGAACTGATCAAATTCCAATCAGTTTCCATTTCTTTGTCATCTTCACCTAAATCACGACTATAAATCAATACTCTTGGTTTGACTGATGCTGCCAATTGTTTGCGACGCTGCTTAGTGTTATTGGGACATTTCAACACCATGCGTTTATAATCTTGTACTAGCTCGGATTCAGATTCATGACCCGGTGGTAAATCCGAACAATCTTGTAAGGAATTATCCAAAGCCAAATACAAAAGATGAGTTCTTTCAAGTAATTGCAAATCCTAAAATAGGTTGTTCAGTTTTTTTCAAGGCACAAACAAATAAATGATGATTTTATGAATAGGAAGGATATAGGAATTATTTTGTATTTGGTTTAAGGATAATTGGTATGTGATTTGTTTGCACAAAAAACAAACATGGTTTAGGAGGAAGGAAAAAAATTTAATGTTAATTAAATTATTTAATAAATTAATATTGTCATTCTTTACAGATAATGATTCGTCGACCAATTGTCTTTTGATCCAGTCGAGCACTAAACGAGACAACGTATTATGAGTAACCAATGACATTTCCTGTTTCGTTTGATAGAGTACATCGATCTGGACACAGGACAATTGAAGAAAACCAGCCGTCTCTGATACAGCTGCGAACTGAAAATTATAAAAAGAAAAAATTAAATTAATTGTGTTTTTTTTTTTTTTTTTTTTATAAATAATTTTAAAATATCTTTATATAATAACTTACCTCACTATTGATAAATGTATCAACTTGTGTTACAAAACTTGTATTCTTATCAATACCTGGCAATGATCTGATTTCAATACATGTGTCTGGTGATAATTCTGATATCAAATGTTGAGCACATTGTTTAACACAACGATCCATTCTTAATTTTGATGCAGCTAAATAAACATCTTTAACCAAAACATCAGGAACCTCTAATTTAGCTGTATATGCATAATCAACCAAAATTTGTAATGCATGCTTTGTTATGGTACCATTCAAACGAAAACTTGGAATGTCTTCACTATGACCACTTTTTAAATCCTTAAATGTTTTTGCGAAAATAAAAATTAAATACAAGAAATTTTAAGAAAATATAATTTAAAATATACCTGATCTGTACTAAACAATTCCATAAAATATGGTGAAATACAAGCCAAAACATTTTTATGGGCATGAATATCAGAACTTCCCACCTATTATTAAGAATTATTATAACATTTTTTTTTTTTTTGTATTCAAAAATAAAACAAAAACTTGCATTTAAAACAACATCACAGAACAAACGATGTTTTCGCATTGTATGTAAACTTTGTAGAAATGATGCTTTCATTTCATCATCAATGAATTTTAAGAAACCAGCATCTTCACAGGCTTCATCTGTAACAAAAAAAAAAATAAAAAATAAGTACATATTTCAATTTTTATTATAGGTTCGTATATTTATATAATATAATTTAAATAAAAATTTGTCATGTTTCAACAATGTTAAATTAAATATTAAAATTTTGAATTAAATATTGTAAAACCAAAACTTAAATTACACAAAATAAAATTAGATGTATTCGATTTTTAATCATTATAAATATTTAGAATAAAAACTAATTAAATTTAAACATAACATAAATATAATAATTGTGGAAATCAAAATTGATTATCTGATCAATCTTTTCAATCGCACAGGATTGCTCAAGTACTAAGTTCGTTCTAGTTGTGAGAGTGATAATACAAGATAAACAATCAAAAATAACACATAGGTCACTCGATTCGTGCTATCAAAAAGGTGCAAAAATTCCTAATTGGTTTTCCAGAAACAACTGGTATGGTAACTTATACCTATAATTAATCTTTTCTCTGAGATATATTAATTAAATTGTTATTATATAATTATTTTTAAAAATAATGACAATTGACAATACAAATATCATAACCTAAATATTTTTTTTTTTCAATACATTTAAGAAGATAGCAACTAAAATATGTCGCCAATAAAATTTTAATACAGGAATACAGCTAGTTTATGTATAATAATTATACATATATAGTATAAGAACATTCTTTTGATGAACATAAATTACTAAACTTTTTTTTAAATTTTCATTTTTAAAATGGAATGGATGAATTTTGTTGATAGAAATTTTTATTTGAAAATGTAGATGTACCTACACTAAGAGAAATAATATGTTTTTCCAATGGTTGTGATAAACATATCATGGTTAATTTAAACTTATTATGTTGGATATAGTTGAAACAAACATTTGATATGTTAATGATGAATATAACTATAGTTGATAGAAACATTATATTTATCTTAAAAATATTATAGTTAATCGAAATATAGTTATACCTACGTTGTAATAAATTATGGTTGCTACAACTATATTTAAAAAAAATATAAACCAACTATATATTATATTGCTTACAAAAATATTATGGTTGTGGATATCATAATATAGTTGAGAAGTTCATAATCCAGTAGTTGTAATAAACACATTTTGATTAAATAAATCATATTATAGTTGTTTTACAAATATTTGTAGTGATATTAATCATATGATGATTGAAGCAAACATATTATGGTTGCAGTAATCATATTATGATTAAAGTAACTATAATGTTATGGTTTAAGTAATTATATTATATTTGTTAATAAAATCCTTCAAAAATAAAAATTTAGTGCAATTTTCAGTCTACTGTTGCTCTTTACGAAGTCAACACGTGTTTATTAATGCAAGCGTAATATAAAAATTCTCAGTTAATCGATATAACTATCTAGATTGGTAAGTGATTGCACAAATTTTTGCATTACTTTTTATAAACTAGCCATTAATTTTTCTCTTGATTTTGATAGACAATGAAGTACCTTATGAGAAACTGGATAAAATCTTTTCAAAAAATAATTAATAACCAAAAAGGAAATTATACAGGTTGGTTAAATAATGATTATTTAATAATTTGTTTAAATCAAAAACTTACTTATTTTTATGGCAATTTATTAAGAAAGTTGAGGCTTTCTTTAGAGTCTCTTGTCAAATGCTACAATATAAGTACTTTTTAATTTTAAGGATAATCTTAACTATTAAATATGTATTTTTTATTTATTTCTGACAGTTAAAAATAAAAATTATCAATGCTGATTTAAAGAAAGAAGCAACAATTTAACCAAATATTTATTGGAACTCATTGGAATTTATTCGTTGCAAATATATATTTTAAACCATCATTTAAGTATAATATGACCGTTCCCGTACGCACATCTTGTAAAAACTTATCCAAGTTTTTCCAAGTTTTTACCAGAAGTCGTTTCTGTACTGAGAGTTTTTTCTAAAAACGAGAGAAAACATATGTTTTCAACTTCGTTCAACAAAGTTCAACAACATTCTCTCGAATAAGTTTTTGCAAGTAAAATTTTAACTTGTAAAAACTTATACTTTAAATTTTTGTTGTTGTTTTTGTTGTTGTTGTATTTTTTAGGTTATGTTTTTATTTACTTTTGTAATTTCTCATATTTGTCTGTTATGCAAAATTTTGTTTTTTAAATGAAATTTATTAAAAAAAATGAAAAAATAATTTAGTGGAGAATAAATTTCATAATTCTTTATTATTGTAATATATGTATAATTTAATTTAATAATACGGATACACTTGATAAGGATAAATCGTCAGCTAAGTCTCTATAACAGCAAGCTTCATGACCCGCAAACCAAAAAAATACAGCTATATGTTTTTCTGAGCTACTTTTTTTATCTGCACGTAGGTTTGCAGAACTTTCAAATGTTTGCAATTCTTTATATAAATATTTGAAAACATTTTTGCTTACACGAAAATGTCTTACAAATTCCTCTTCACAATAACCTGGAACTATTTCTTCCAAAGAGTTTCGAATGCAATGTCTTTTGTTTTTATGTAAAAAGTTCTCCAACAGCACTTGCTTTAGAATTACATTCCTTAACTCTTCAGTTTCGCTTTCACTAAAAAAATGTAATAAAAATGTAATCCGAATCGCTACTTAGTAATATATATTTTTTATATCTTCCGCTGCCATTTCGTTTAAATTTAATTATGTACAATTCTTTAAAAAAAAACACCTCCGGAAATTCAAAATGATTGTTTATAATTAAATTAATTTCAGAATGTCAGATTGCTTGTCAGCTGTTTGACAGCTGCAAGTTTTTACAAGAATTGCGTTCCAGTACTTTTACTTGCAGATGAGAGTTTTTCTAGCTCTTTTTTCTTTTTTTTTTTTTTCTCTCTTTTCTCTCATTTGCAAGTTTTTGCCAGAAAAGTACGGGAACGGTCCTAATATGTTTACCTTAATTATATTTACTTTTGTTTCAATTAAAAATAATGTTGCTGCAACCATACTTCAAGTTTGTATAAACATAAATATTTTTCATTCAACCATATTATATTTATTTTCAACATAATATATTAGTGAATCATATTTAAAACAACAATATTATAGTTGAGAACAAAATATCGTGTTGCAGAAAGTAACTACAATATGTTTACTCTAAACATAATTATTTTTGTTGATAAATAATATTGCTGCAAACATAATTATGTTTGTGAATATAATAATATTGTTGTGTGGACTATAAATTATTTTTGTTGCAACCATATTATATTTCATTCAACCATATAAAATACAAATTTTTTTTAGCTTTATATAAAACCCATAGTTACATGATGTAATATGGTTAATGTAACTATATTTTGTAACCATATTATGGTTCTTTAATTTTATAGTTGAGCCAAACATATTTTTTTGCTCAGTGTATATATGTAGATATATACAAAAAAGACAATAGCACATAATTCCACGAGACTAATGAAAAAAAAAAAAACATTTTTCTTTATATAATTTTTTTCTTTTTATTTTATAAATTTTATAAATAAATATTGTAAAAATAGTAAATTTCTTTGATTAGTATCCAAGTTGAAAAATTACTTTTTTTAAGTTATTTTAAAATGTCGATATACAAAAATGTGTTCGAAAACAAAAATTGATTTTATTATTTAGTGGATGCATATTTAAATGTAAAATACTATATTATGTATTTAATTCTATACCAATTATACAATGTAATCAGTTCATTTTTAAATGCATTTAAAAATCTAATCAAATGTTTTACATCCATTAATAAAGTTAAAGGCGAGTTCACGACACTCTAACCGATATCTCTAGATTTCGTTTTAAAAATGCTTGGTACCAAAATCTTTCAGGAATACTGAAAGATAATTTATGTGCATGTCTACATAATAATATTCATATAATAATATATATATATGAACATTTTTAATTCAAAATTAAAATATACAAGTTTTTAAAGAAAAAATTGTTATTTTGTTACAAATTGTAGTACATAAAACCAATAAAACCAATGACGAATTTACAAACTATGACATTTCACATTAATCTAAACAATCTAAAATAATATAAACACGTTCTGATCACTTTAATCAAAAAATGCATAGTATTGTCAGGAAAATAAGGAAAACAACATTTCGATTGTATAATTTCGACAAACAATTTTTGAATTATTGTGTTGAGCATAAAATGAAAAACTAAAATTAAAACATAAACAAAAATGACACCACATTAAAAAAAAAAAAGTAAACAAACTTTAAAACATAAATTAAGCCTGAACATAAATACAAAAAAAACACTTTGATTGATCAAACTATTCTGACCAATAATAAAAAAACATAACAATATATTTTAAGCTTTCTAGATGTAGTCAGTAATAACTAGAGGTATATATTACTAAATTTTTCGATTTTTAGCTATTAAGACTCTGCTCTTCGCTACAAAGAATTGTATGACAAATAGAAGTACAAGTAGATTTTGGTAATTAACCGCTAACGCTATAGATATGATAAAATCTAGTTTTTAATTAAAATTTATAAAGAAAATTTATGGTACATATATGAAAACTAGATACACAACTACTTTTCGAAATTACTGCATTGAATAGTTTCTTACTTGTTGTTTTTAGCTTTTACATTTTAATAATGTTTTCCAAATTTATTTACCAAAAGTTTTTTTCCTTTTTAGGGAAGCAAACGATGATCACCAACACTACTGCATATAGATGTCGGATGAAACTCATAAGTGCAGTAGGTATAGTGGTGTTGATCTAGGCAACTAATGGAATTCAGGTCAAAATAAATTGTACTGAATTTCTGATAAGATTGTATCAAAATAATGGTTATTGTATCAAATTATTACTACCGAGCAAAAACTCTACGAGTATTAAACATTCAGCCGTACCGGTGAATTCGATTGAATAAAAATCGAGTACTCGTTCGTAAATTTTCAGCCGACGAATTCGATTTAAAAAAAATTCGAATATTTTTGATCGAAAATTTTCTCGTTCAAAATTTTATAAACGAATAATCATTTTTGTTTTTGTGTTTGAAAATGTTTTGTTTTGAAATAAGATTTTAAAAAAAAATGTAAGTTAAAATTTTTATTATTTAGCTAATTAATTATTTATTTCGATTTGGATCTAAATTTACTACAGATAAGCAATTTGAATTGCTAAAAAAATTAGCATTTAGAACAATGGTTTAAAAAAGGTGAAGATTCTAAACTGAAAAAAATGTTGTGAGAAGAATATGCTAAAGACAGAAGTGCACGGCAAAACATAAAATAAAATTGGGATTATAAAGGATTAAAAAGTATGTTCATGTAGATATTTGTTTTAACTTTAGGTTTGGACTGATTATAACTATAATTTAAAAAAAAAAAAATTACATTATAATAGAATCAGGATAAGTTAAAAAAAAACTGTTGGTAAACTATTCAAGCTAAAATCATTCTACATGTTAGTGTTATAACATGTTGAGTGAGTTTTGTTAATTTTGAGTTTGTGATTCGTACACATAGAAAGTTTTATTAAACATGAAAAATTGTTTCAATGGATTATTAATGGATTAACATGATTCTAATTGTAAATGATACAGCACGCTTTTATTTACTGAATTTAACTATTTTATTTAATGAAAATAAAATCCTATTTCTATCAAAGACCTATCTATACTATAAATTAAAAAAAAAATCAGATATAAAAAATTAGAGTAATTATGAACATAGTATTGAAAATGAAATGTAATTTTCAAAATTGTTCATAATTATTTATTCATTTTATTTATTTCATTTTGTTCATTTCATTTAAATAATTTAATATTTTGTAATTTTTAATAACTAAAACCAACATAACAAAACATGAAAAAATATTTATTATTCAAGTAATTCATTTTTTTTTTTTTTGCAGAGTAATAGAGAAAAAATTCTTTGTGGAACAGTATAATTAGAGCAGCATCTATTCTGCAATTTCAAATGCATTGAACTAGTGGCGAAACTGTTTCTATAGCAAAACGATTACACGGCTCAAAATTTAAGTTTTTTTTTTAATTTCGTTCAACTTTTTTGAGTTAAGATAGGCATTTCAAACAATTTGGTTGAATTTTATCCAACCTGTGTAGCGCAATTATTTAATTTTTTAAATTCTACACCTTGAAATTGAATTTTCTAAACTGAAGAAATTTTTTCAACTATTACATATAATAATTACACTTTTTAGCTGATATTTTGTGTACATTCAAAATTTTTATAACTCGCTTGAAGTTTTATATATTAATGATGAACAATTGGGTACAAATTATCAACGAATGGTAGCGTTCAGTGAAATTAACCTTTGGATCTGAAATCCATAGATCCATGGATCTGTTTACTGAACGGTGTGGTAAATGTACCGGTTAATGTATCGCGGTTAATGAAAATGGATCTGAAAAAATTCTAGATACATTTCATGGATCTGACTTTTTATATGTAAAAACAACAACAACAATTTTTATGTTGAGTGTTGTGACATGTACCGTAAGAAAAATTAAATGTTTATATTTTTTATGAAAGTTGTTAAATTTAAATCGCCATTATTTTTTGAATTAGTGTGAAATTTAAATTCTTAAGGAAGATTTATGTATATAAAACTTAGATTAAGACTTATAAAAAATAAGAACTAAATCGAAAAGTTGAAAGGTAATCCACGAAAAACTATGAAATATTTTCAAACTAAAAGATTGATAATTTAACCAAACATAGTTCAATATTTTCAACTAAAATTTCAAAAATTATCAACCGCTAGGTTTTAAATTAGATACATTTTTACCTAAAGTTGAAAAATTAAACTTAGAAGTTTAAAACAAATTTAACGCCAAATATATTTCAACTCAGAGATTGATAATTCATTTCAAACAGTTGAAAACATTAAATTTAAGGGTTAGCAAATTGAAAAATTTTCGACATAACATAATCAATCATGTTTCAATTATGTTTAATAAAAAAAATAGTGAAAAGTGCAGTTTTGTATAAACTTTCAAAGTGAGTGGATGTAAAATAAAATAAATAATAATAGTAGAAAGAATAAAATTAATTAATGTAACGAATGACAATGAATTTAATAATAATCTTCTATTTTGCAAAATTGAATTGCAATATTTTATGTGGTGAAAAATCTGATTTTGATTTTATATGTACAAATTAATATCATACAAAAAAATTTGAATGAAAAATATTTAGCATTTGAAGTTGAAAGTACTAACAATCTATAATTATAATTGACAAGCATTCATAATTGACCTGCGCAGTAGACACCTTTTCATTTTATTTCGATTCTCCTACTCCTTAATGAGCTTCTAATGTAATATATAAGATTGTATATAAAACAAAAATGCGCACACAGTTGGAAATTTTGTACTCATATGATTTTATTATTCAGCAAATACATTATGCATAAGTGAGATCTTATGAAAATAATAAACAAAAGCAAACAAATCAGTTATTATAATTTACATATGTACTTGCAAATTAATCTATATGTACATATGTAAAAAAAAAACAAAAAAGCAAATTCATCTAAAATAAAAAATATAATAATCTAATTTAAAAAACAAAAAAACAAATCACTTGAATTCTTCATTTTTATCTTTTTAAGTAACTGTTTCTAAATTTGGTTATTTGTAGTAATAATATAGTTTTTATTAAAATTATGTATTATGTAGGTATATATATATATATACCTCTTTAATGACAAATGTTTTTAATTTTTGTAATTTTATCCACTAAATGCCACTTACTATAGGGAATATATCGGAAACGAAGCAGTATATGCGGGACGTGTATTTATGTGTCCTAAATAAAACTTACTAACCACAAAACTTTTTATTAAACACGAGTGGTTTCTGCTATATCGTGCGAAATCTATGTCAGTACGTAAATTACTGTTTTTTTAAAAACTTTAAATTTGACTTCAACTTGAAATATAATTACTCAACAGGGGCTCCTAGTTTTATTATAATAAAGTACAAAGATTTAAATTTAAAAAAATCATTTAATTCTATAAAATTAGATGCATTTGAATTTATAATTTTCAAAACATTTGTTTAATTAATTTTGAATTTTTTTGTTAATAAATCATTTTTTGGTAAATTAGTTTTGTTTTTATTTATTTTGTTCGATTTCAGTGTTATGAACTTTCGAAATTCAACTATTTTAGAGATTATTCGATTAAAAATTCATATACTTAAAGTTGATATTTTAAACCTAAAAGAATAAAAATTTTAACTCCATACCTGAAATTTTGATTAAAAAAAGTTGAAATTTTGATCAGATTTGACCTATATTTTCATCTTTAAAAGGCATATTTCAAACTTACGTAGTTGAAAAATTAACTTTTATGTAAATTCATCAACTATTCAATAGTTGAAAATTTAAACCAAATTAAAAAAAATTTATAAACCTATTAGTTGAGATTTTCGACAAAAATATTTAATTTTTCAACATTAAATGATAATATTTTTAACCTTAAAAGTTGAAATAATTCAACATAAAATTCAAGAATTTGAACTTTTATGTTGAATAAAATCGAAAATTTTTAAAAACTGTATACCATCTTTTTAAGATAGAAAATTCAACTCATTTTGATGTTAAGGATAAATATGCAAACCTTGAAAAAAATAACTTAAATTTCGAACCGTGTTTTAATTAGGTTTTGATGTAAAAAAAAATACGCTCTAGGCAAGCTGAAGATTGTGCAATGTTTAAAATTCCCGATACAATTATAATGTATCTCCACGAACATTTTATCGCTACATTTATTTTCAACCAAACCGGCTTTTTCCCAAAAATCAGAAATAGATAAGTTACTAATAGCTTTTAGTTCAGAATAAATGCTCTGTATTTTTGACTAATTATTTCTGCATTTTCTATAGTTTCTTTGCTGGAAACAAACTAATCAGAAGAGAGGTAATTTTGTTAGTTTCCCCCGAAAGAACGTGTTTTACGGAAAAGTTAGGAACGAAATTTAGAATTTCATCATTTAAATATATCTTTTTTTGCAAATCCTTACAAAAATCTTTATAAAAATTAACTACCTATTTTTTCGTGAGCTAATAAAAATTTCGTGCTAATAACATGAGCTAATAAAAATTTCGCATTTTATTCCAAAATATATAATTATTTATGTCAAGTAATTTTTCGCTTTCGTTTACATCAATGTTACTAATTTTTCTTAATCTAAGTAAGGCTTTTGAATAAAATTACGTGCTATTTGAATTTTAAAATCACGGCTCCTTCCCCTCCTAAAAAACTGATACACTCGCTTTGGAACACTCGGTACATTCAAAATAAATCCATATGTAAGTTATAAGAGAACTAAACAAAATTGCCACTTGTTAAAAGTGTTATATAAATTCAAAAAAAATCTGTGAGTTATAAAATTTAAACAAAATTTCCACTTAGGGTTTGTTAAAAATTTATGGTGTGATTTGAAGTTGTTTTATTAATTTTAAAAATAATTTTAAGCCATATTTAATTTAAATTGAAAATAGCTGAAATAACATTTTTAAAAATTAAATTAATAAATCTTTAATAATAAAAATCAAAAACAAAATCATTGTTTGACATTTTATTTTATTTTTGTTTTGTTTTTTTTTAAGAAACCATTATTGTTCAGCTTTCAAACTCTTTCTGACTACAACGAACTGGTAGTTCGTCACCTGCTAGTTAAAATTGATACAATAAATGTATGTACCTATAACTATAACAAATTTCATCTACTATATTGACTTGTTAGTATTTTTGCATTTTTTGCCTTTTATAGTAAAAATGGGTAATCGTGACCTAGTGGATATTTGTGATCTAGTAAGCCTAAAATTGATTTAAAATATATTTCCTAAAATAATACTCTTTTGGAATTTATTTCAAAAATTTAATTATTTTATTTTACTATACTTATACCTATCAACAGACAGATAAATAGGAAAAAATGGAAATGGATAGGTCATACACTAAGGAAATCAGAAAGTGATATAGCAAGAAGAGCTCTAGAGTGGAATCCACAAGGACAAAGTAGACCCGGCAGACCATACAACACATGGAAACGCACAATCGATCAAGAATTAACAGTCAACAATTATACCTGGGACGATATTAAGGAAGTAGTACTCAACAGAGAGGAATGGAGGTTCACTATCGAAGCCCTATGCTACCACGCGGAGTAATAGGAGAAAAAAAAAAAAAAAAAAATACTTGTACTATAGTACTTTAATATGATAGTAGAAAATTTCGTGCCAAAAACCGAATTTGTTATTAAGCACATTACTTTTTCTCGTAATTTCAATTTTCGTCAAGATTTTGAAGTGAGAAATTGATAAAAATGTTTTTAATTTATAGCAAAAAGTTGGTATTATTATAAAATTAAATACATGCCTATTAATAAATAAAACTCAATTTGTGACCTACAATATCTTTCGATTAAAGCCTCATTTCGCCACATTACTACAACGGCCACAAATTCAAGCAATATTGGAGCCGAATTACACGCAAAATATATCCGAATTAAATGTTTCAAATTGTAGTTGCTTTTTAGAATTAATTTAATTAATATATTTAATTTTATATTGGTCATGTCTATTTTTTTTACTGTAAATTAAATAAGGAATCATCGCTCATTTTGTGACCTACACACAATTTAATAAAATAGGCTGAAAATCATTAAACATTACAGCGGTCATAATTATATTCAAAACGGTCACAAATATGCTACCTATCTTTTTATATAAAATAAAAAAGTGAAGATAATATACAAAATAAAATATACAAAAATTAATTTTATCATTTAAAAAGTTTCTATTTTGACCCAAAAGTCATGAAGATAAAAACGGAAGAACAACTAAATGGCTTAAAGAAAATTTTCCATCTGTAGCTAGAAGTGATTTATGGATTGCTTATTACAAAAAAAAAAAAAATAGATGAAGAAAAGAATAAAGCTTTGGATAAAACATAGAACAACAGCAAATGAAAGAAGGACAACAAAAACTCAAAAAGATAGAAAATAAACATAACGAAAGGCCTTCAATAGAATCAGAATCACTGTGCAATACGAAAGTGAATATTTCCCCCGTGTAGTTTTAGAAAGAAAAAAGATAAATATCAAGTATAATAAATATAAGGCTATGGTCATGAGCGGTCATAATTGAAAGTGGCCAAAACAAAATAATATATTGTGGCATAATATCGGTGACATTGTTAATTAAAATGTTGAGTCAGTTTTAGTTAGTGCAAAGGGTTTAGGAAATAGATCTTCGCAGATCAATGAAAAAAATAATTATATCAAACGTAGATATTTTTTTCTCTTATGAAATTGCATTTATTTTTTGTTTAATTCTTTTTTTAATTAAGCAGTATTAACATTTATTAATTCTAATTATTTTTTTGTGATTTTCACTAACTGAATTTATGAAATACTATGTGTTACATTATGTTTTATTAATTGATAAACATAGTTATTAAAGTTTTGAGCTTAGTATTTACTTTTCATAGTCACAAATACAAACACCAAATAGTCACAATTTGGAGCACCCTAGGTCACAAATTGGTGCGAGGCTGAGATTTTGAGTTTTTCTGGAAACTATTAATAAAAAGTCAAATAAATTAAATTTTATTCGCAAAGAATTAAATAAAGTGAATTAAAATGATAGTTTAAGAAAATTATCTTGAAAATTGGATTTTTAGCTCATCGCAAAAGTCAAAATTTAGTTGACATAGGTCATCAATACCCACTTTTACTATATATTTTACAAAATATTCTTCTACAAGCAGCTTATCTTAAAATCTACTGGAATGATCACTTCTACTTAGAAACATTTCAATTTTTATATCAAAAATTCACTACGATTGTTCCGAAGTTAAAAATAAAAATATCTGATACAAAAATAATCTTCCTAATTGCATTTTTTTTCATTATCATCTAATAACATACATAGGAATTCATAACAATTTAACAAAGCTATTTTTATCTAAATGTTCTATATTTTTATTTTTTTAGTTTTATGTAAATACTCATACATAAAATATTTCAATTTATGTTACTGCAACATTTTTTTTTTGCTTTTTGTTTGTGACAGTTTCTTTCATTTTAAAAAAACCTATTTAAACCAAGGTTACATTATTATGTATGTCGTCTTGTCGATCAACAAAATTCGCCATATGCAATTCAATGCAAAAAAAAAAATCAATATTTCATAAAATATTGTATAAATATGTAATTAACAAAACATAAATTTTATTTAAAAAAAAAAAAAAAAAACACAAACACTTGTAAAATAATTTGCTAATTTTTGGAAACATCATAAAATTGAAAATAATGTCAAGAAATAACATTAACCCAAAAACAATATTCGATTTGTTATAAAAAGTACACATTTTTTTTATTTTCATTTTAATTTTTTTTTTTTGTCACAAAGTATACAAAACATAACAAAGGATAATAATAATGAACATAAATATAGCTTTGGTTACTAAATTGTTCTTGTTAAATTTTTCTATTTAATAATATAATGATTCATTTTATTTTTCACAATGAAAATTATTATTTAAAAAGTTCATTGTTCGCGAAAAACAATTAAAAAAAATAAAATAAAAGAAAAACAAACAAACTGAATAATTACAATAAATTACAAAGCAGAAAAACTAAAGCATTAAACAGGGATCTCAAGAAAATTTTATTTGGGATAGGTACCAATAACAAGTATAAAAATATTTTTTTGAGTTGATTGTGCCAAAAATGAAAATGAAAATATGTATGCAAGTGTGTATGTATATGCATGAGGTATAAAAATAAAAATTAATAATAAATAGAAATGTAAATCACATTTGGGGTGTCCTTTAGAAATAGTTATTTAATTAACAATATCTGCAATCTATATTAGCGATACAAATACTCAACACTACAAACATACTTAAATATAAATAAAAAAAATTTATTTATGTTTTTTAAGTGCTGTTATTCAAGTGAAAATTTTCTAAATAAAATTTTCGTTCTAAATGAATACATTCACTTTCTCTTTCATAATGGGAGGGGGCGGCGAATTGATGATTTTAGTTGTTGCCTAATTAACAAGCCAAAAATTCAATTTAGATTTTTTTTGTATTTTTAAACTGTGAAAAATGCATTCTCATCTGTCAAGATATTCATGAAATGTGTCAGTCATTTTGTAGTTTTTTTTTTGTCTGTGAAAAGTTTTTCGTTATTCAAATTGCAAAATTTTATAAACTTGAAATTCGGGATATTCCTTTTATTTTAATGAATAAAAAAAGTTTATTATAAAACTTGGAATATTGCCAAGTTGTAAAAAAGAATTTTTTTTTAAATTTATTTAAAATTAAATCATAGTAAGTACATGCAAACATATGTGTGTATGTATATATATATATATTGTTTTATCACTCTTTGTGTTATTTGAAGTTAAATTATAAGGTAACGACATTCAATAATTTATGTACATCAATGTTACGGTTAATTCGATAAATTGGTGATTGGTGATTTATTGGTGCCTATTGTTACATATTAGGGCTTATTATAAGCATATAAGGCGTGTTCGTAGTTGCAGTAAAACATGCGTCGGTGTCTTGCAGATTTTTTTATCTGTCATTATCAATAAAAAAACTTGCGCAGAAAATTGTTTAGCAGTCATTCTTGTTCATAGAAGCAGCACATGCACAATTCGTTTATATAGTTATATTATATTATTTATAATTACATTATTATATATTTTTATATATACATGTTTAATATATTTTAATAAAATTTTAAATATATTTCATAAATATTTTTTTAAGTATATTTTTTTCTAAATATTTAATATATTCTAATATATATATATATATATATATATTACTTATATATTAAAATATATTAAAATTATTATATATTTTATTTTCAATATATTTTTTTGTTATATTTATATTTATATATTATTATTTAGATTTATTTTATTTTAATAATTAATTTTTATTTTTTACTTAAATATTTTCTCATGACATTCTTATTTATTAAATTTTTTTTTTATTTATTAAATGACATGCACTTTAAAAATCATTCTAAAGCAGGCGCACTAAAATATCTACACAATCTGCCCGACGCTGACGCGACACCGATTACTATGAAAACAAGCGTCTGCTTTTTATCTTCGCAGAATTTTTGACGATATACAACTACGAACAAAAAATCTTGTTTGTTGCGCAGGCGCGACCACTATGAACACGCCTATACTGCAAAAACAAAATAATGCAGACATTTTTTTTTTTTTTTTTTTTGTTTGACAGAGTTATTTGAATTCGAATTTTCTATTGTTTCTGGGTGTTTTCGTTTATTCATTCCGAATATTCGGAATATTCAGAATATGTCAAAAAGTGTTTTTTTATTCATTCGGAATATTTCAAATATTCTGTTCTGTATTTTTTTATTTATTCCGTATATTCCGAACGTATTATTTTTATTCCATCTCAGAGTTGGAATAAACAGAATAAAATTACGGAATAACAGTTCACTTCTATCATTCTATACAGTAATAACAATTTGATTACCTATATTTTATTTTATTTAAAAAATATTGGTTAAGTAAAAAAAGGGTTTACAAAAAAATATAATATTATGAATAGTTGTATAAATATTGATATTTATGTAAAATTAGTAGTTGTATTTATTATTCAGAAAATAAAATTTTTTAAAAGTTTTTATTGTTTTTCTTTATCAAAGAATGAGTCTATATAATGGTCTTAGGAATATATAAAATGCCTGATAAGCCTTTATAAATTTTTTATAACTATTATAACTATATTAACTAATTTACACAAATTAAAAAATAGTAAAAACTTTTGTTCACAAAAATTAATAAATCAATGAAAAAATAAACAATGACAGTTTTTGATGTTTATTCTTTTTATTTTATTCTGTTCGTTTATTCTTTCTTGTTCATTTATGTTTATTCTTTTTGCTCGAAATATTCTATCGTGGCGTAATCAAGTATTCTCTTCTTTGCATTCCTTCTTTAGAATGAATAAACGAAAATACCCTCTATTTTCAACTGATTGTCATGCGCTATTTACTATAATTTGCATTTATCCTGCTAAGTTAGAAATGTTTACGAACAAACTTAATTTGCAACATTTTGCTTATGAACAAAATACTTATCAATATAGGCAGTATTGCCAAAGAACATAAGATGTATTTATTATATTATGTTCTTTGGTAGTACTTATTATTGTTTGTAATAACTAATATACTAACCATAATTGTTACAATATTAGTAATTACTAAAATTATATTATGTAGTAATTATAATTGTTTATAATTGTTAATATTGGACACCCTACCCTGTATTAATTGATTGTTACATATTATTAGTAGTTTGTTACTGTATTGGTAATTTTTAAAATTATCCTAGATAGTAGTTATCATTGTATATACTTAATATAATTTTAATAATTACCAATACGTAACAATCAACTATTAAATGGTTGTCCGTTTTTGACTAGTAAAACTTCGAAATATGATAAGGGACAAATTTTATGATATTGGGCATTTAAATAACCCGTACGAAATAGCTATAAGCGTTTGAAGCTGCTTTGTCGGTTGTTACACTTCCAGTCATATTCCTCGCAATATTTCCTAAACAACCTAATCCCTATTGTTGAAAATAGTCTTGATGGGCAATCTTCTTCTTTTTAGCAGTTACACCTTCACTTACTTATACTTCAAAAATAACTCATAAATATCATCTTTCAACGTGTAAAAATTTCACTTTATATATGAGCTTATATATTTTTTAAGAAAGCCAAAAAAATTCTAATTTGTAAATTTCGTATTAAAATTAGAACTTCTAATAAATAAATTTTCAATAAACTTTGGAAACAAATAGCGCAAAAAATGGAAGCTATAAAAAGTTTATTTATTATGCCGTTTTTAACATTATTTATTATACCTATTACACCAAGGGACATTTTATTAGCTTCCCATTAAAAATATTTTCAACGACGAGAGATTAACAAGATATTATGAGAAATATGCGTCAAAGTACAAAAACAGACAAAATAACTTTTAAATGATATACAAGAAAATGAGCTTCGTATCATACAATTTTTTATTCCACACGATGTCCTCTACTATTGACTGAATTTTACTAGTGAAGAACAAATAACCTTGTGTAGAAACTAGAGAGGATATATGTTCTATGCCATTCATTTTTCAAATTCATCAACAGATACACGCTGGGTGGCGAATTAGGTAGGTAGAGCGCCTGCCTTTCAACCGAAGGGTCCCATGTTCGATTCCCGATGAAGCAAAAAAATTATTTATCGGTTTTTCGACCTGGTCCAGTACCCTTTGTCATTGGGATAAAATAAATGACAAAAAATAATTGAGAGTATAATCTGGTAGCAACTTAAATAAAATGGAGCTATTCTATTTAAGAAGGCTTAGTTCCTGGCAATAGTAGTAGCTTTTCACATTTAATGAGTTGATAAGTCAGTAATTTGATAAATAAATACTCGAAATATTGTAGTGTTAAATTGCAGTACCGTACTTAATTAAGCACAAAAAGTTGATTCTACTTAAGTTACTGTCAAGAACATAAAAAAAAACAGCGGTTACGAAATGTTTTTTCACAACTATGGAAAAGCGAGATATTCTGCTTTTTGTAACCAACAACGACTACGCAAAAAAATATATATTTATTTCGAAAACTCTGGAAAAAAAATATTTCCTTTTTTGTATCAAACGCTATTTTTAGCTAACTCTTTAAAAGCTAAAATATTTTCGTATTACAAAAAATAAAAAAACATAACTTTTAAAAAAAATTTATCCTACTAAAAATAATACCTACTTGGGGTTTTTGTACATTGAGATTTTAACACATTACGATATTTTTGTTTTTGGCATATTATATAAGCTCTCATTTATAACTTTGCGCGTTTATCGAATTCCCCGCAACACACATTTAAATATTTAAAAATGATTTGTTGTGCAAATGATTCAATGCGGTTGAGGGAGAAAATATTTTGTGGTTTACGTTTAATAAATAAAAAATATATATATGTATAAATAAAGATTGAAATTAATTTTAATGTGTAAATTAAAAGAAAAATTCTGTCAAATTTGAAATTACGGAGAAATAAATTTAAAATAAACAAAAATATCCCGGATATGACTAACAAAATATTTTTTTATTAATATTTAATAATTTTAAATTTAAAATGTCTAATGAAAATTAAATGAACTTTTACCGACGATTTATATCAAAGTTATTTGCTTTCGTTTTTTTTAAAGAAAAATCACATCCAATAATAAAAATATGAAAAATGATTCCAAACATTGTTCAAAATTTGATATGTGCATTTTAAGACAGATTAATACACAAAAATATTTCATTGTAATTTGAAAATCAATTTGATTGAATATGGTGTGGGATTTATGTGAAACATCTTTAAATATAATAAAAACAGTCAGCCTGCAGTCAGATGATAATGGTGTAATAATCGAAATCAATCGAAAATAAATTTAGTGAACTTTTAATTTTTATTTTTATAATTTCAAGAGGTTAATGCCAGAATGTAATTAGTCAGCATTATAACAATACACTTGATACATTCAAATATAGAAAATCTTTGAGTCAATCCAGTTTAATTAATTTTATTGCTGCAACTGTAATAAGACATGAAAAATTGAATCCTCCAAATTTTCGACTGGCTTTTTTAGGCTTTATTAAAGGCGTTGCAGGGAGCAAGATAATAATGAAAATGAACGAGTCAACAATGACTAAACTTAACTAAAATTCATTGCTTGACAATAAAACAAATTAAGAAGAAGAACACCAAGTCAAAAAAATAACTATATTTAACTAAAATTCGTTGCAGGACAATGAAAAAGATAAAGAAGAGAAACAAAACGTATCAAAAAATAACTAAATTTAACTAAAATTCAATAAATAAATTATTTTCATTACACATTGACATTTTTTCGAAAATTATGTTGACAACATGCTTAACGTTAATAGGATGTAAACCAATTAATGTTTAGTTAATTAATTTATTTAAGACAAACAACACCAACATCCACAATATTAAAATTATTCAAAAACAATTCAAATTCAAAGATAATATTGTTATTTTTCAATGCATACATAGTTACCCACCCTCATAATTTTATTTTTTCAAGTTCAAGGGTACAATTTTAATTTATATACATATGTTTGTAATTATTAGATAATATACGCATATACGCATGAATTAATGTGATAAAATCACGCAATAACATAAAAATTATATGTACATACTCAGACAACATAATATACAAATAAAGAGTTTATGTACTCGTATTAATGAATAATGAAAATTATTGACATAAAGTATCCTCTTGTATGTCCTTTTATTGATTCAAAAATTATTTTAATTATTTTAGAGTGTTATTCAACAAAATTCAAATTAATTATTCAAATTTAATAACATATGTATGAAAACCGAGGAAGGAACAACGATGTTGACTTAATTTATTCTTCAAACTTTTCAATTACGATTTATTTGTATTTTCATGTTTTAGTTAGCAATATGATATTAAGTATGTAATACAAAATTATTAAAATTAATCGGAAATTAAGTTTAGTTTTAATTAGATTTAACATTAATTTATCATCAATAAAGAAGGTACATAAAATAAGAAAATTAAAAATATATGGGAAAGTTTAGCAATTTCGAGGGTCCGGTAGATAATAGATTGAAAAATGATTGAGGGTATGGAATTCATATGAATATACTATAGATCACCGTTATTTAAATTAATATAAACTAACTTGCAAAAGTACAAGTAAAATAGTTAACTCTTAGAGATTAGGATATAAATAATTAGTCACAAGTTGTCACTGATGAAGGAAGTATATTGATTCCGAAATATCGATATTTGCAATAAAATAATAAAAATTTTACCAACAATTATTAAATTATTTAAAAAACTTAAATTTAACATTTTATCAATTCTTTAATGGCTCAAGGTAGATAGGAAACATAATAACGCTTACAAAAAAGATTTTCTGTCGCATACCCATTTTTGTAAATAAATTGTAATGAAAGGCTTATGCTCGGAAAAAATCGAGTACTGTGTATACCTATTTTCAAGGTCGAGAGACGATTTCCAATAAAGATAAAACAAAAACACACACACATAAGACAGTTAGGCAGCGAGCAGACAGTTTATCAGCAGGTGATATCAGAATAACATCGCATTACATCAAATACAAAAAGAACAACCTTAAACCAGATGCCGTCAAAGTGCTGTCATAGTATAATCAAACGTAGTGGTAATTATTATTTTATATCAGAAGCTGGCTGAAAAACTTTGTAATTTTGAAACTAAATTGATTTTTTTGATTTTAAAGGAAACAATTTAATTACAAAAAAATCTTATTCAATAATTAAATTCGAATTGTTGAAGTTATCCAAATGAAAAATGTAAACAAGCTAAAATTTTAAATTCAAAACCTTTTAATAAAAATAAAGAAATAGCCCTGTCAAAGTACACCTTCTTATAATTAAAAAGTATAACAAACGTTTCACAAACGCATAATGCAATACATTAATCTCGTCATGTGTTCATAAATGATTTATACATTTTGTTTACAGTTCATAAACTACATTGCAACAATCATATGACACAAAATTCATCAGCAAAACAAAGTCATCTACGCATTATGTAATTTCATATGGTCTAAAAATGTTTGTCTTGTCAGTTTTGTTTTTTTGAATAGATTTGCTTAAAATGACTGAAGGTGAAAGAGAAGGTATTATCAAAATAAATTGCTCCATTTTTATTGTAGGTAATTATTTATTTATTTTAAATATGCAACAAAATTAAAACCAATAAAAACAAAATTTTAAAATGTGTGTTCATAAAACGTCAATAAATTATTGTAGTGTGACCGTCATAAACTAAAATCATATGATTATACAAGTCATCCATATATATTGCAATTGTCACGTCATACTGCATTTATGAATATAGATTCCGAATCACGGCTAAATAAGACAAATTTGTATTTTTTTTTCCAATAAATACGACACAATTTAGTTAAATTTGTAACGATAACATTTAACCCTTTCGTACGAAATCGGAACATATGGCATGGAAAATTTTTTTTTGCTATTTTTTGGGTTATTTAGGCTTTAAATAGCACAAAAATGTATTTTTTTTTTGAATTTTGTTTTTATTAACGGTAATACAAAGTGTACATTATAATGTACATTTTTCTTCAAAGGCTGTACGTCACCTTCAATTTTTCTGTTTATATTACTTGAAAAAATGTACTCTTCATTTTTTTTCATCTAATTTCTAATTATATTTTTTTTTTATTTCTTTTACTATATCAAATAAAAAATTATAAATATAATATTTATAAAGCATAAAAGCATAAAACATAAAATTATAAAAATATAAATTGAAATAAACCTGCAAATTGCGATGACATTTTCTAAAACAATCGTTGCTTTTTGTTATACATAAATGTATAATACATTTGTCATGCATCATGTATATGTTCTACCCTTACACATTGGCTTTCTTTTTTTTATATTCTTGACAGTAACTTAGGTAGATCACCTTTTCGCGCTTAATTAAGTGCGGCACTGCAAGTTTTATACTGCAATATCTACAATATTTCGAGCATTTATTTATCAAATTACTGGTTAACCCATTAAATGTGGAAAACTACTGCTATTGTCAGGAACTAAGCCTTCTTAAATAGAATAGCTCCATTTTATTTAATTTGTTACCAGATTATACTCTCAATTATTTTTTGTCATTTATTTTATAACAATGACAAAGGGACCATGTTGAAAAATCCATAAAGCATTTTTTTTTGCTTCATCGGAAATCGAACCTAAGACTTTTCGGTTGAAAGGCAGGCTCTACCTACCGCGTCGCCGAGCGTAGTTTTACATCTAGTCGCTTCCTTTTTATCATCTATATGAGGCATGTGTTCGTACACGCCTAAAGGAATATTCGTAGATAATCTTTTTTCAATTGCATTTCGTCGAGGACAAATTACAAAATTTGGCTGAGGTCTACCTCTTTTCGAGCTGGTTGCTTTTCTGACGTATATCAAGTTATTGATAATATTAATGCGGAAGTCTAATAAGTCTATTAAGCAACACTTTTGTTGGATACTGAAAATTTTAAAATAATTTTTATACTCTAACCAAAGTTACTGCCAAATCAAGGAAATGACTGAAGAGTCGCAGAGTCCATTTTCTTGAGAAAACTTCAGAATTCCAGAATTATATAATTTACTTATGTCGGGGCGATTTATCATCTCGTAGGACTTGGACGCTTTGTTAAAGCGTCTTGCTTGATCTTGCTCCCAAATTCCAACAAAATTCGAAGCAACATGAACGTATCTGTTATCTTCCCACTTAATTAATGCAATTGAGCCTGGATATATGCTTGTTATTAAAAGCTCTAAAAATATTAGTGATACTATTCTTACCATTTAAAGATGTGACAAGATTGCTTGCAACTCTCGGAATTTTTCTCATTTCTTTATCGGAATCAAATAGAGGACTGCAAATAAATCTGTTAAGGCTTACTGTGCCAGCTAGGAAGCTTAAATTGGTTTAAATCTGACGGATCCACAAAATGAGCTGCTCCTTGATAAAGAAAAAATTGTAGCTTTGGTCAGATAACCCACATAAAATATAAACTTTTATGCCCCAAGGATAAGACTTTCCTTTTATATACTATACTTTTATGTACTATTTTAATAACATACTTTTATGTACTATATAACCCCTTCAGGAAAGATAATTATATTATTTTGCTCTTCACCTTCCAATTCCATAGTATCTTCTAAATCATCATCAGAATTACTTAAATAACCTACAGGGCTACAAGTTCTTTTTGACTCAGTTTTATTTTATTCGTATTAATTTTTCTAAATTGGAACGAAATGCACATTATAATGTACATAATTTCAAAGAAAAACAGTTGCGTTTTACACTCTTAATGAAATATGTACATTACAATGTACATTAATTTGTGTACATTATAATGAGCATGGTTTATTTACTACACTGATAGCTATTTGTACATTTTAATGTACATTAACTTATCTTATTAGTTTTACGAAAAATATAAATGATACTAGTTATTATTTTATTTTATTTGAAAAATTAGTACTTTTCTTATTAATTTCATACACTTTTATACAATTTGAGGTCGGAATTATATGCTTTTTTTATAAAACAAAAATCAAGAAATTGGACACTGATATAAATGCTCAACTTGACTGATAATTAATGTAATAATTTTTGTATTTTTCGTTAAATATTAAAGAAATGAGTACTAGATAATAAATATTTAAATAAAAAAAAATTTAAAAGGAATTTCATTCAAAATTCGTCAATACATAGTAAAAATATAAAGGTTTTAATTTGTTCACATTACAATGTGCAAATCGTACGAAAGGGTTAAAAAAAATTATTAGAAAACTAATTTGCCATACAAAAGTATCAATTAACAAAAAATTCAATAAAATGGATATAGACCATTTTCTCGTAAGAACATCAGTAGTTTATAACGATTGACAAAATAACAATCAAGGCCATTATGAAAATTTCATGAGTCATTTCATTTGAATAGATAGAAATTATTTTACTTTTCATTAGTTTTTTTTTATTATCCCTTTTTTTTACTATATACCTACTCACCCTGCTCCTATATAATTGATACGTAGTTATATCATGGAATAAATAATTTTATTATAGTTTTTTTTTTTTTTCACATTTAATATATTGAAATTTTATATTGAATTTTTAATAATACAGGCATTATAAATATTTAATCAATAATAATAAAAAAAATTTGTTCAATGACACTGAATTTAATAATTTAAAAAAATATTTAAATTTGAAAAAAAAAAAAAAAAAAACGCTATAATTAAAAAAAAAAAAATTCAAATTTCAAGGTCAAGGTTTATTATAGATTCTGGATATGTAACTAGATAATAATATATATACTCGCATAGTTACTTCCTACATTATATCAATAGATTATTATTACAAATAGAAAACAAAAATATTACTTTTGTAAAAACAAAATAATTTCAATAAAATAACGAACAACTATGGGTGTATTTTTTTTATTTATTAACCATTGATTATTTTTGCCAAGCCTCTCTAATGCACACACCATAAAAATAAACACAAATTTTCACAAAATTTTCAATCTATATTTTTTAATTAAATATCATGTATGTACAATAATATGTAAACTAACTACATACATACATATATATATGCATATATATATTTGTCAATTTGTACATTTATTATTCAAATAAAAAATAAACAAAACGTTACACGTGACATTTAAAAATACATATTTTCCACCCTATGAAGTGGTGGATTATAATACACGAGCATTAATAGAGAAAGCTGATATAGATTGTATAAATTTATTATCATTTTGATATGAAATCTAAAGAAGGTCATAATTTTAAATGAACAAGAACAGAAACAAAAGCGCAATACATAATTTAATACGCATCTATTGGAGTTGAAAAATTTTTGCAGGATTTGAAAACCTTTTTTCGTTTTTAATTTAAAAGATTTTGTTAGGTATTAGAAAAATATATTTTTTTTTTTGCAATTTTTTATTTTGTTTTTTTTTTGTTAAACAGCGAGGAAGAGTAACAGGATTGTGGATATGAAATGCAGTACACGCGATGTTATTACAATGTTCAGTTTTAAGTCGACTGACAACTGAAAAATTTTATTGGTTGAGATTTTATTTGGTATTGTTAAATGATACTGAAAATTTTTTTTCTATTGTGAATACAGTAAAAATCGGTTATAGTCACTACTCATTATATTTTTTAATAAAACGTTTGCAGTCACAATTCTGTTATGGTCAACTTTTTTTTTTGGAAAAAAGTAATTAACTTCATACGATAGATGTCGTTTATAGTGATATCAAAATATAACGCCATTTTTTAAATATGTTATGTTACATTATTGTAACATTTATTGTTACATTTAAATATGTTATGTTACACCATTTTTTAATTATGTTATGTTATGTTACATTGTTTAATATATGTTAATTAAATTATACGTATAAGTCAAAAGTGAAATATGTATTAAAAAAACATAATAATTAAATTTTGTGCAAATCTTTAGAAGAAAATTATTTATGTATTATCTTTTTTTGTTCTTTATTACAAATATGTATATTTTGTGATTACATAGCAGAATTACTATTTATGAATAAAATAAAGTTTAAAATTGTCATACGAAAGATATTTTAATGAATTTTGTTTATAAAAATGCAATTTTTTTTTTGACTACGACCTATAGTCATAAAATATATTACTGAAATTTATGGAATGATTATAACCGTATTTTACGTACTGAGAAAATTTAAATTTTTAAATTTGTAGTAATGTTTGAGAAGAAGTAATTATTTAAATTAAAGCGTTTTATTAATAAAATACATATATATCGTCTAACAATTTTTTTTTTTTTGAATAATAATTTGTCTATTCACCATTTATTTCTTTAAACACAATATATTTTGTCACGGTAAAATTTACAACTGAAAAAAATTGCTAAATGACAGAAACATTTACTCTTATTGACATTCACAATACCAATTTTTGTCACTATTCACAATTGATCAGTAGTTTGCTGACAACTGATAATCACAATACCGATTTTGAATATTTGCTGACACTTCTCAGATATTTACTGAAAACTGACATTTCACAATAGGGGCCCTTACATAAGCATAAATTACTTGTAAGGAATTAAACTATAGATGATATAGCACTAATTAAACATACAGAAAGTTAGACAATAAAAACAAAAAAAAAATTAAATAATAATGAATTAAGCCTAGCTCAAAATTAATACACAAAAGATTAGGTTACTAAGAATGATAATAAGAAGTAATTATTACAAACAGAATCATAAATAATGTTAACAACAAAAATGTATCGAACTATTTCGGTGGTACAATTATAACAAGTGGGAGAGACATTCAAAACTGGTTTATATTAGTAGGAAGACATTTATCAGACTTAAGTCAATATAAAGATTCCTCTACCAAATTTAAATATAAAACTGAATCTTAATAACTGTGTTTAATTTACGATTAAAATGTACAAATAAACACCCAACGATTCTAAAATTATAAAATATTCAATTCTTACATTAATTTTCCAAATTGAAAAAGATACGTCATAGTTATTGTTTGATTGATATTGTATATTATATAATTAAAAAATAAATAAATTTAAATAATTGAATAAATAAAAATCAGTTCGTAATCTAGTATGAAAGCGAAACATAAATCGTGAAACAAAAAAAACGACAAAGTTTTTGTAAACAAGTGTCATATGAAAAATATTTTAGCCCAGAACAACACTAGTTCAATAGCATATTCCAAGAAAAAAATGTAAATAGACACAAACTTGAAAAACCACCCAACAACATCTGTAATGAAAACCGAAAGAGAAAAAAAAATCATTCAGAAACTACAAATAACTTTAAACAAAAAAATTAGTGAACAAATAAAATTCAAAATATTGAAAAAATATAGGTGAATGTCAAATAACTTGTCCCAAATAAGAAAACGAACAATCTGACAACATATTTTAACATCCTTCGCATTGAACAACACCTAAATACAATCCTTAACCTAACATAAAATATCATATCACTTAATCTTTTGACCTCTAAACTATATTTACTAATAGTAACATATCCTATTCATGTATACCAATTTACTATCCTAATATTCTATTATTTTATTCAACAAAATAAAACAACAATCACATTTCATATACGCATTGACATAATGACATTTAAATATCCATTAATACAGAAAAAAAAAAAAAAACAATTGACCACGCGGACAATATTTAAAAATATCTTTCGTGCGATGCGAAAACAAAAGCTATTTCCACGAGTATTTAATAAAAAAAAAATTATTTCATGCAATGTTAAAGCTATTTTCACACTCTTTTAAATCGGCAACTCTTCAATTTTCATTTTATTTATTTTTTTTATTTTAAACTAAAATTAGATAAACTTTAAATTTACCATATTATACGAGTTTGTCGATTTTTTTTTTCTTTAGTCGTAATTGTTAAGAACAATTATTTCTTAAATGTCAAATTTAACAATCCAAAGATCACGATTTGAAAGTTTAAAAAAAAAAAATTTTATATTTTTAATTTTGCAAATTTCACGTGACATAATTTTTAACCCACACGATTTATTTATTTTTTTTTTTTTTCGTTTTTTCGTTAAGAAGAGTATGTAGACAGTTCGATAACATTTACAAAAAAATTGTTTTTATTAAAATAATTCAACAAGTGTCATTCATTTGAAATAAATATGTATGTATATGTGTAGGTACATATTTTTTTTTTAAATCTCAATTTCATGGACATGATTTTTGCGAGAGATTTTGATGATAGAATATTCAATTATTTATTTATTAATTAATTATATTGATTTTAAATTGGATATTATTAAATCATTTGAAAAAATTTTCAACTTATTATAAATTTAATTGATTGGAAAAAAAGGTTTTTTTTTGTTTTTTTTTTTTTTTAATATAAATTATTGATTGGAAAATTGAAATTGAATAATTGTTGTGAAAAATTTATATTTAAAAAAAAAAAAAAAATAGAATAGAAAAAGGTAAATTTTTTAGAGTAAAATAAAAATTATTTGTCAAATTATGATTTATGCATTTTGTTCAAATTGTCATATGATTATTCAAATGTCAAAATTATTAATTTTTTGAATGTCAAATTGTGTTATGTCTATAGTTTAAACATGATTTTTATGTATTTTTTTAGTTAGCCTTTACTTGTTTTGCTATTTTTTTATATATTTTTACTTTAGTATAAGTTTCAATTTTTGTTTTTGAGCATTTTTAAAAGTAACAGGAAACGACCGTTTTATGTTTTGTATTTATTTTTTGCGCTTAAATTTATTTATTTCAAAATATTTCTGCACGTTTTGTAAAACAGAAATATATTTATTAGAAATTTAATTTTACAAATCGAACTTATTTTAATCAAGTTGAAAAATCAAATTGATAAATTATATAGTTCAAATTTTAACTAGGTTTTCTCGTTTTTACAGTAATTTACTATTTTTAAAAACATAGAGCAAAATTGGTTAGATTTTAGTAGGATTAAATTTGTATTGAAACATAAAATCTCATTGATGAAATGTCTACGTTGAATACGGTGCAATGCACTTTATGTCTCCGTAACTTCTTCTTGAGCTAATTTTCTAGTTTTCTATTTTCTACGAATCTTTTAATTGAATACGTTTTCGTTTTTCGTACGATTATCGTTACACAACAAAACCTACCTACATTTTTTAGAATAATATTTTTTGAACGTGTTGTGTTATTCAATAATTTTCCATTTTTTAATTTAAATTTATTTTCTTTTTGTTATTTTTCTGTCAGCATAACTATTGTGTGTAGAGTTGCGTTTAATATTCTACATAAACACCATTTCTTCCGAATACGACGGGGACACACTTTAATTTAAAACCTCCGTTACAATAAGTATGAATGAATCGTGACATCAAAAGGGCACAATTTAGTGTTAAATTTTTTTTATTTGAAGCCAAAATAACGGAATAAATAATATAACTGCTTTCGCAGATTTTAAGCCATATACCGAAAAAACGAAGCATAGCAAAGAAATAATAAACAAATAAAGACAATATAAGCAAATAATATGAATAAAATAGAATAGAAAATAATTAGTAGCAAAAAAAAATTTTACTGACAATTTAAGAGATATTTGCCCGTCTCTTGAAAACTTGTAAGTTGTATGTTTGTGAAAAATTTGTATTATTAATATAATTGTTTCCATTTCACCTACCTACATTTCCGTTATGAACCAATGTTCACAACCATATACAGTAGAATAGAATTAACGCTTCGAGTTCGAAATTTTAATTTAACTTTTTTAGTGAAAGAAATTTAACAGAATTCTATAATTTTCGAAATTGGGCAAAGGTTAGTTGGACTTTTTGGGTGTTCTCGAGATCAAATTTTATTTTACTATTATTTGATCAGATGCTTTTACTTCTTTAAAATTCAGTTTAAGAGTTTATTATTTACTGTATGTATTTTCTTTGCATTAGTGTTGCCGAGTCGAGGTGGAGTGAAATTTTGTTTTTTAAATCAGTTAACAACTTCTTTGTAATGTTTAACTGACAGGATAGACATGGATCATTAAAATAATTAAGTACTAAATTAGATTTTCGATAAAGTTTAATTTTTTATCTCTATTTAAATCATCAGTGTCGTTATTTCAGATAATCAAATATACAAAGTATTTACTATATTTTGAAACATAGAATTTTTGTGAAATTTTTAAATTTATTTAATTATAAAATATTTGCTGTAGAATTAAGATACTGAATAATTTAATTCGTGAGTCACGATCTCCTTCTAAATTTACAATATTATTTTTTTACTAATCACAAATCACAAGTATTGCGCATTCTCTCAACTCACATGAATTAATTTACCTAGCTTTTTACAGAAATACTTACGACATAGTAACAAAATCTATAGTGTACACAAATCGAAATTTAATACCAACTAGAAATATTAATATTACAAATTTGACTGAAATTCATTTATTATTTTACAAAATAATAATACGCAAAATAAAATTAATGTAAAAATTAACAACTTTCTTTTAATTCAATTATCATATTTAAGTACAAGTTTTTATTAAAAAATTTTAACATCAAATTTTGTTTTTATCTATTTTATTAATAAAGTTCACGGACATATTATTTAGCAATCTAATAAGTTTTTCTATTCTTTTAATTATTTTTTTTTTTTATTAATATTTCGATTAGACAAATACAATTCATTGTAAAAACATATTTTTTTGTTACACTGTTTTCAAAATATCAAAACTAATTATCACATTGAAGTGAAGTTAAAAAAACAAATATTTTTTGTTGGTTTAATTTTTTGTAATAAGTACAAGTTTTTATGGTTGTTATAGCTTAAAAAAAAAACAAGCAAGAACCATTGAACTTTAGGTACGAAAATATAAATTTCATACATACTTCATAACAATCTTGCATAATGTATAATAATAGAAATATATATAGTTAGTGTTACATGAGTTGAAATAAAAATTATTATATACATATGAGATCGACGTAAAAAATGGAAATGAATTAAACATAAATTTCAAAGATCGAACTATAATATCTGTCAATTACTTTTTTGTTGTCAGCAAATATAATCTGACAGGACAGAGAGTGCCTGATGGGATCGGTAAAAATAAATTTATTTATTACATTAAATTACATTTATTATATTAAATACATTATATATAATATTTTTTACTAAATCCAGGACCTACAAGATGTGTACTGACGATAAAATAAATTAAAATGAGACTACATTAAATTAATCGAAGCTATGCATGTCAAAGAATACATCATACAGTTCAGTATTATGCAATAGGATTAGACTAGGCTATTTTTGTTTATACCTAGACATCAAAACATTTGTAATCATAGCAAATAACACATTCTAGTCAATGTATGAATAATACAGTTCAGTATTAAATATTATGAGTAGATTGACCAATTCATGTTTACCTAGACATCAAAAAGTTGTGATCATAGAAAACAACACTTTTAAAAGGAGAGAACTATGATACATGTTTTCAAAATCATCCACATATGTATCTACATTTACGTCAATTGCTCAATTTACATATTGTATCTAATATTTGTATATATAAGCATAAAATTTAACGCTTAAAGAAATAATTGGCAATAACAAGTGAAATTATGATTCAAAAAACTACAATAATAATATTCTAGTCATTTTTATATTACAAATGATGTTCAAAAACGGTACTTAAATTCATTTTAGTATGATAATTAAAATTCTAACACAGAAAAATTTAAAAAATATTTTTAAAAAAATGTATATTTTTTTAAAACAAATAGTTCGGCTCATTAATTTTAAATTGTTTTTGGCAGAAATATTTAAATTTTTAATTTTTTTTTTTTTTTTTATATATAAATTGTGATAAATTCAATTCATAAATTTTTTAAATAAGTATTTAATTTTTGAAAATGTTTACACATTGTTTTATTTTAATATTGTACAACAAATATGTTTTAACAGATTTAATATGACAAAAAATAAAAATTCTAAAAATATAAAACGTAACTACTACTTAGTGTTAAATAAAAACGCTAATTAATTGACAGTCACACATCGTTATGAAAAATAGTAAATGTATGATTTACTTTTAGAAATTTTTTTAAATTGTATACGATTATGTTAACATTTTGATACTTTAAAAGATTTTTGTTTAAACTCAACTAATAATTCTTACATTTAATATACACAAACAATTGACGTTTATTCGAACGTATCTACGTCAATGCTGTGGTTTATTGGCACATACAAATATTGATTTAAATAATATATGGCAAAATCTATGTATGATCAACATACAACGGACATATTCGTGTTATGTCCAGTTTTCGATGAACGAACACAAATTAAAGAAATTGAACAAATAAATTATCTAGGCAGAATTATGTCATCAGATAAACGTTGAAACTTTTGTATATCAATATACACTAAAAATTGAATTTTAAATACAAATTTATTCTATACAAAGCTGTAATTAAACTAGTATGGACTTATGGAATCTAAATATGGGATACCACTTCACTGTTTAATGTTGAAACGCTCCAAAAAATAGAATTAAAAATTCCAAGGAGGACATAGAATAGAAACCCCTTGGTTTATAAAAAATGCTAACATCTAAGGAGATTTAAAAATTCATATGATCAGCAAAGCAGAAATTATCTACGAAAATTGATAAATAATTCAAACTCACTTGCAAAAAGACAAGATATAAGTCATTGCTAAAAAATGATATTCAGTCTGCAGATTTAATTATTTTTTTATAGATTCTATAAACTTATATTATATTTTTCATAAATAAATTTAATTGTTATAATCAACTTAAAAACTAAAATGAATACTAAATGGAGATGGTTAGCGCACTGGCAAAAATTTTTCAATGTATTTGGGTTAAGATTTGAGGGGGAACAAATCATTGCATATCAAAACACCTAACAGAAATACTAATTAAAAGGTTCCGGGTTTGAATAGCTCTCCGGGTTGTAAAAACATTTTTTGGCAATTTTTCTTTAAAGTCAATTGCGAATACAATTTGATTGTTACTAAAATATAAACTAACTATGTTATATTATTAAGTCAAAGTTACTCTCGTTACTAATGTAACTATCCAAATTTAAATTCATATAAATTATACAAATAATTCAAAATAATTTTTTTATTGTATGATGTGATTGTGTAGATATGCCGAGATTGTGTATAAACAGTAGCTATGGTGTTCATTCGATATTTTAAATATGAAAAAAAAAACCATCATCAGAAAACTATCATTTGCATTTAGTATACATAAAAAGACGCCTGCATCTTAAAGACACGTTGTCCACAAAATACTTTCAACGAGACGCATTGCGACATAAATCGAACCAAAAGACAATTTGGATGTAAAAATCCAACAAACAAAATTGCAATAGATCAAGCATTGCTTTGTATACTGTATCAGGCTTCCATATTAAATTTTTTTTCCGAACATTACATTTCGTATTATTTTCGTCTAAAATTACAATAACAATTGAACGTTAATTTTTTACGATTTATTTTTTGTTCTTATATTTTCTCATATTATTTTTTGCTTGCTGTGTTCAATAAGTTTAATGTGTATTATGTTTGTTTTGTCAAATTAAACTTAATTGAACAAAGTAAGCCTTGTGTGTAAGGAATTTTGTTTGAAATCAAAATAAAAAGAGATTTTTTTTAGTCTTCTGATAGAAGTTGAAGTGAAAGCCTGTATGTAGAATAATTTTGCTTATTAATTTTTTTAATTTGTAAAATTATGAATGAAAACATTAACATTTTTTAATACGGCACTAAATATAAATAGTTTAAACACTCCTCTTCCATATTGGTAAATTAAATTTAGTCCAAACTTTGCCAGAAGTAATATCTTTTCAATAGAAAAATGTCCATTTGATTTACACATAAGCTGGATATTATTTTTACTCAAATTTTTTAATCTACCGGCCTGTTTAAAATATACAAGGCAATGGATCAAGCATTGTTATAGAAACACTTGAAAACAAAACGTATAGGGCAAATATGCAACAAACAATATTCTAGTAACAGTGACAAGATTTTTGTTGCCACCCAATGCTACACTTAAAGACTTGCAGGACAATAATTTAATTATAAGTTTTAAAAATTCATAATACAAGTATGTTTTTGATACTACTCTTATGCTTTCTGCGAAAATGTTTATAAATTAATAACAATACAAATTAATCACAATCACTCACTGATGAAAAAGTTATGTTACTTAGGTATTATATATTATTACGGACGTATAAATATTAATATACTTAAATATCAAATAAAGATGTTAAAAATATAATAAATAAAAAAATATATTAAAGTGTAGAACAAGAATGGATAGAAACGAACGATAGAAACAAACAAAAAATATTAAACCAAATACGAGACCTTGGAAAAAGCTAAGCTTACTTAATAAAAGTGATTCGGTAATTACTATAATATGGCATAAACACAAAAAAAATTATATTTGCTTGTGGAGCAAAACTTACTATTAGACATCTATTCGAAAATTATATTCAATATTCAAAAGATAGGAATAGATATGTAAAAACTAATAGCTTAGAGATTTTACAGAATGGATGAAATAGAAATGATGACGATTATAGAAAGATAATAAATTCCCTAAAAGCTATTGAACTATACAAAACTATTTCAAACAATAAATGAAACAAAATCAATAAAACATGTTAAGTAAAAAATACTACACATTACAAGAAAAATGGAATAAAATTAGTATTATGTATAAGAAAAATTGACCTATTAAATTATTTTATATAGAAAAAAATTATTAAAAAAAAAACAACCACACCGGTTCAAATATAGATTAATAATTAATAAAGAATTAATATAACTAATAAAAAAAAAATAATATAAATATATAATATACAAAAATATATACCAAATAATTAATATAGTTTAATAAAAAAGGCCCACATTTCGAAAGGGAAAAGGACCTATGAAGTAAATAATAAATAAATAAAAAAAAAAACAAAAAAAAATGAAAATGATTTATAAGAATAAAATATGTAATTATATTATGTATATAATTTTCTGCATTTATCTGGATGTTTGTAAGTTGGACAGAATACTTCAACACATATACAAATTACAATATATGTATATACAAATTGTAACATCATGTAATTGTCATAAGCATAGTATCTGTTTTTTATTGCTTATATATGCCATCTGTCATCTGTCATTTGTCAGCTGTTATCTGTTATATATGCAATTTGCCCATCATTTCATAATGATTGTCATGTCATTCAAATGTTAAATTTAGATGACGCCATAGAACTTTTTACTTTTATTATTTCTTAATTAATTTCATTTTACAATTTGAATTTTACAGTAGAACGCTGCTATGATTGTAATAAGTGTATATTATATAGTTAGATTTTGTTTTCATTAAAAATATTATTTAAATTTAGTATTTCTATATTAATTTAAATTGAAATTATCTTTTTGACTAACTTATATTTTAATTAATTGAATACAATAGAATGTCTAAGAATATTGATTATTTAGAATTATTGAGGTCTTAGGATAATATATGTTTAAATTTCCAATGATTGCTTACGGAATTGAAAATTTTTAACCTTACTACAAATATTCTGTTTATATAGTAATTAAAAACATTCTAAAGGTATGATATTGATAAATTAGTAAGCAGATACATATTTTTCTTAAACTTGAAATGAAAACTCTAATGAAGGACGAAATGCTAGAATTTATTTTGCTTGCGTCATTTATGGCTGGTTACAAAACTAGTTAGAAAAAAAATGTAAAGACCTGACCTGTAAAAATCTATCTATATTGTGTTAAAAGGCCATTTAAATAAAGTTATAAAAATATGTCAGATAAACAATAAACTGGTGATTGAAAGAGAACATAAACTTTTATAAAGTTAACAAATTCATCGTTTCTGATTATATCTATACATTACAAGCACTAGAACTTCAAGAGTCTATGTTATTTCGTCTAATTTAAATTTTAACAACACATTGTATTTAATTTCTTTTATTTATTTTTTTTTTTAATAGAAAATATTTTGTATTTAATCACTTCAAATGACACGATTTAAATCGAAAAATTATCTGTTTCTAAAGAAAAAAAAAAACAATATTAAAGTTTATAATTTATTGATTATAATATTTAATTTATGATTCTTGATAGATCGAATATACAAAATAGAAAAATTTCGACTAAATTTCAATTAAAATTTTAAAACTACGTCATTTACTTTATTATGTATATAAGTATATATACATTAGTATGCAATAACAAAATACTACATTTCTTACAAAGTATACCAGATTATTTTTGTTTTTTACGTCAATTAATATATTATTTTCTATTATCTAATACGACTGACATGGTTTGATAATTATAACTTGACTTCTTTTCTTTTAATAATAGATAAAAAAAAAACAAAAAGATTAATTTAAAGAGGCAAATAATACTTCATAATAATAATAAAAAGTTTCTAGAATTTAATTGTAAGATTAAACCATAGTTATATCATTAAATTATTATAATTAATAGAATATTTAGTTTTACTATTATCTCTTATTCACCACCCCCAAAGGTGTTAAAATTTAAAAAATTATTATTTTATCTAAGTACTGACTGATTTTATTTTTTTTTTGCACGATTTTATATTTCTGAATTTTAATACAAATAATAAAAATTTTCCAAGTGATGAAATTTGATTCCATGGTAGCACAATAAACCACTTGGACTAAAGTGAGTCAGACTGACGAGATAAGCACTGCTATATATACCTACTTGTCTATTAAAAGCTTGTTATGAAATTAAAAATAATTTTAAATGAATCGATCTGGAACAAAAATAATTTTAAAAGACAAAATCTCGATTCGACGTCTATTGAAAATTGAATTCAAGAAGATAGAACCTAAGAGAAAATTATAAATTTGTCATAAAATTTATCATAAAGAAATTCATTTAAAAAAAAAAAAAATAATAATTTGAAATCACTTCAGATTGAATTAAGTGAGAACTGTCTCAAAGCGAAAAAAAAAATTATTACCACTTTAGTTTTCTTTCATGATATGATAGATATACTCTTGTAATTTGGTTACCATTGGCATTTACCAACGAACGTACTTGTTATTTATTTCCTTATTATTCTCACTCAACTTTTATAACCATTGAAAGTTACATGCTCAATATGGAAACAATTTTCTTCATCCACCTTGAACCAATCTATAACTCATAAGAGTGAATCAATATCATTTTTATTAAATTATGACGTACACAAAATGTTATTGCTATGGTACAAGAGAGGGGCTAGAATTAATTCAATGTACTTCATTCATTTTATTTTAATTTTTATTTTTAATTTCTGTTTTTTTTTCTTCTTCTTGAAATATTTTTAAAATTAATTTTATAAATAAGAATTATGAAATTATTGATTAAACAAACGAAATTAGCTTCATATATAGTCAACAGAAGTACCGGAAAATTCCTTGAAAATTTTCCAAGAAATTAAACTATAAAAATTTCTTTTAATTATGTTGTTGTTGTTGTTATTATTATTTTTACTTAAAGTTTAATTTAATTTCTTTTAAAAGAACAATTTTTAATTTCATAAATTTTCAAAATAAAACCATCATCAAACAACAACAAAAATTGACATAATTTTCTAAATAAAGAAAATTTTCCATTTAAGTTCTAAATTAAAATGACGTCTTAGTGAAAATAACGTTTTCTAAAAAAAAAAAATAATAATAATGATAATAAAATTTAATTAAAGAAAATAAACATTGTTGCATTTTTTAATTAATACAATTAAAAATTACAGAAGATTAAATCAAGATACGTTCGTATCTCGAGTGATGAAAGTTAAATAAAATTAAAGAAAATAATTTGCCATAATACAAAGCAAGATGAATGAACAATAAATTGTGTACAAAATGCATCGCAAATTAAAATTTAAAATTTAACTTGATATAAAAAAGAAAGATAGAAGATAAAATTTTATTCAGATTTATAAAGTAGACAAATTATTAAATCGAAGTATATGGGATGAAATGAGTCCAGTAATAAAATCTAAAATATTTGATCTGGAAAGGGCAATAATCTAGTAAAAACCACATAGGACTTTATGATTTAATTAGAAAAAGTGTTTTCCAATAGTGATGATAGAATTTAAATAGGTTAAACTGGCAACACTGCGTATTATTTTTTGACATTTATTATGTCATTTGTATTCAGTAGGCTATGCCATTTAATCATGGAAAGATACACGCTTAAACAGCGTTGTTTAAAAATTGTTAAATTGTTTTATCAAAATCAGTGTTCATTTAAAAAGTTTTCCGATATGATTTTAAAGTGACGTTTCGGCCATTTGTAATATGTCATGATCTGTCATTTTTTTTTGGTGCGAAGAATCCACAAATTATTCATGAAAAGCCATTACATTCACCTAAGTTGACAGTTTGATGTGATTTTTGGTCTGGTGGAATCATCGGTCTGTATTTCTTTCGAAATGAAGCTGGTAACACCGTTACTGTCAATGGAGAGCAGTATAGATCCATGATAACAAACTTTTTATGGTCGAAATTGGAAGAAGTTGATCTTGACAACATTTGGTTCCAATAAGACGGGGCTACGTGCCACCCAGCAAGTGCAAAACAATTGAATTATTGCGAGAAAAGTTTGCAGATTCGATTATTTCAAGAAATTGTGATATTGAATGGCCTCCAAGAAGTTGTGATTTAACACCATTAGACTATTTCTTGTGGGATTATTTGAAGTCATTGGTCTTTAGCAATAAACCAGACTCTCTTCAAGCTTTACAAGTCAATATTGAACGTGCTATTCATGACATACGACTGGATTTAGTGGAAAAAGTGCTCGAAAATTGGGTTCATTAAATTTGTTCCTGCAGAAGAAGTCGTGGAGACCATTTGAATGTCGTTTTATTCAGAACTTAATTGTATCGATTGTACTTCATATTAAATAAAAAACATTTGAATTTCCTTAACAATTAGGGTGATTTTTTTTCAAAAGAAATCATATCACTCTTATTGGAAAACCCAATATGAATACTGAAAAAAATTTAAGAAGAATTAACGGATGACATTATTCAGTGAATCGACTATCCCTATTCGTCATATGGTAGACAAATTTGAAAGTGAATTTTCTTTATACGTTACAAGAGTACCACAGTACTACAAAGAAATGCACACACACAAGAGAATATTGATTTGGTAGCAGGAAGTGTAAGAGAAAATCAAAATTTATCAGTTCGAGGATACCAGAACGACGCGACCAAATTATACAGCTCCTGGATTTATTCCTAACTACCCAAATATTCAATTTCTGTTCAGTCTCTGCTATGAGGTTTCGATAACTGTCTTGTAAGCAGAAGGTTCGAAGTAGGCGCAACAACCAATTCTAATAACTGTTCCAAAAGACTAGTTTGGCATTATCACCAAGCTGACTGGGAAAGCTTCAACAACTTTTTAAGTGCATCGAACATGGTTGAATATAAAAATGTTTATTTTGCTGCAAAGGTGATTACCAAAACGATTCTATTAAGAATGAAATCTTTCATTCCAAATAAGTAGCCGTAGAAGTACAAAACGAAATTCCTCAGGTTGGTTCAATGACCTCTGCAGCAAAGCTCTGAAATCCAAAAAAGAATGTTATAAAAAATACAAGAACAATAAAACTGTCAAAACGTATGAGAGTTATAAAGTGGTTAGGTATAAATTAAAAAAAATTATCAATCAGCAAAAATGTCTGCATAACCAAAGGTTGAACGAGAACTTTTTGATCTCCCCAACAACAGAAAATTTGAGGTATGATATACAGACCATCATGTTTAAAATTAGACTTTTCATGTCAATGATGAATCGATATAATTTCGAATTATTATTGAATATTCAAAAAAAAATTTATAGATTTCAAATTTTAAGACTATTATATTTTAAAATATAATTCAACCACTTCCGAATATAACTGACTTTCTAAAACAAAAAATTTCCCTTAATGTATCCAAAATTTTCTTCAAAACTAATAATCACAATACTAAAACAAAAATTCAAGACGTCAATAACAGATTATTGACATGTGCATACAAAAATAAAGTAAATATAAAATTTTTTAATGAACACTATTAAAACACGTGCTGCTGCTGTGAGATTTTAGTTGATTTCTCTTTCTAATAAATTTTTCAAAGCAATTAAAAAAACTATAGTTTCAATTAGTTGATTCAATTTGTTTCAACTTTTATTTTTTATGACATATTCGTTTTTTCATCATCACATATTCACACACATTTTGAAATATAATTTGAAATAAATATTGTTAAGAGTTATTGATTTCTATATTTTATTGTCTATTGTAATATTTTTCTATTGTTAATGTAATTTTTTTTTTTGTGTGGTTTGAAAAATATAGAAAAGCTTTTTCGGTGAACAATTCTCTATTTTGGTTTTGGAACTATGTATAGTTCAAAATGGACAGTGGTAAAATTTATAATAGAACACTATTTTATTGATAAGATAACTATGAAATAAGTCATTGAAATTTTTTCAATTGAACTTACTCATTTTAGAGTCTGTAATAAGAGTTTGTAAATAAAAGAAAAGTTTGCAGAATTGGTAAATAAGAAAAGACTTTGCAGAGTCTGTAAATAAGAAAAAGAGTTTGATGAATAAAATATGATGAATTTGTCTGCATGCGCACGTTCTTTGTCTTATCTATCACCCATATTCTGTTAGACCCATCTCGCGAGAACGCGTGAGAACATCCCTGACGAGATAGTTTTGTATTCTGTTTGACCTTTGACGGGACGAGATAGCCATTTTTTATCTCGTCAAAAATTGTAAGCGATAGAGTATCTCTTGAAAGTATTTTGTGTTTTTTTATTAAAAAATTGAATTAAATAAATAAATTGAAAAGATAAAATAGTTAAGTAAAGATTAATAAACAATTTTTCATTATTTTTTTGCATTATTATTAAAATTGTGTTTTTGTTTTGAAAAAAAAAAACCATATTTACTATTATTGTTTTACTACTGTTTATGTACTAAACTAAAAAATATTTAAAACATAAATATATTTATATTTATTTTTATTTAAAAAATATTTTGAAACTAAACCCTACTAATACTTTCCAAAAATTTTATAAACCATATTTTGTTTATATACCAATAATTTTGGTTGACAGTAAAAAAAATGATCAGTTCTACCAACAAATAAAATGTTCTATCGCGCAGCTTACAGTGTCTTAAAGAAATACATATTCAGCGAGACGAGACGAGATGAATTTTTTCTTCTCGTCAACGATGGGTCTAAGAGAATATGGGTGTATATATACCTTCCTACCATGCATACAAATAAAAAAAAAAAATTAATTTCAAGAGACACAATAATATTTTCCATATAAGTAGAAAATAAAAATCAGAACAAATCACTCAAAATTTAGTGAACGAAATTGACAAATGTTATTTTAATGAAAAGGTTTAATATTTGTTAAGAAAATTTCAACACTTGACACTGACAGTATTGAATATAACACCAGTCTAAGCAAGCCAAATAATTATTCTTATTTGAAATTCTAAAATAATAATATTTTTTTTTTTACTTAAATTTAATTTAATTAATTTGAATTTAATTAGTAATGTTATTGCATAAATGCAAATAATTACGTGACATTCGTTATATTGAAATGAATTCTATTATGAACAGGTGGTGGTTTTTATAATTAATGATTAATTATAAATATAATTTATATTTAACTAAATTTAATTTTAATTAATTGAATTGCATTATTTTTGATTAAAATAAAAATTTAATTTTACTATATTTGAAATTTTGTTCAAGAACAAAAATTGTCAATTTATTTAATGATTTATAATGCAATAAATGTAAAATATTTATTGTAAAGTGTCCTATCCACGTGTAAACACATAAACATTAGATTTCTAACAATACAAGAATGCAAATTTTAGACTAAAGGGGTACTGTAGAGAAATAAAAATGTCCCTATGTCATTTTTTTTTCCTTACTCCTCTTGGGAGCATAGGGCTTCTACTTGACATTTCCATTGTACTCGATTTCTAGCTGCTAAATTTCCGAGGCAATGTCTAATTTTCATTTTTAATCTGTTTATACTGTCTAAGTAGGGGATTGGCGTTCTGTAGAAGACCACTTTTGATAACTCTATCTGCGCCTACGTGGTAAGACGACGTCATATTTTCTGCAAGTTGTCGCTGCGATTTTATCCATCTTTGACGTTAGCCTGACGTTACTATGTTTACTGGGTACGTCATATCACATACTTTTGTCAGTTGTTGACAATTGTATAATTATTGTGTATGTCAATATATTATAAGTGTTTGTCAAATATTCATTTATTGTGCTATTTTTATTGTGTTGTATTAGATATATGAGTATTGATATATATATTGATATAGATAATATTTTTAATTATAAAGTATTAATTATTAATTATTTTTTATTGATTATAAATTTTATATATTATAATATTTTGCTACTTTTTTTTAGTTATATTTTATGCCCCCCACGAGAATCGAACCCATGACTACCACATCGTAATTGAAACCGATTAGTGCCCCAACCGATTATTATTAATATCGAGAAATTAATATTTCTCTTGAACTTCTGAAGCTCATTAGTTAATGGGTGTATTTTTGCATTGTGAAAACATAATCGTTAAAATATGGTGCTGCATTCGATCACATTTTCACTACAAATGAATTTTAGGAAGGAAATTTTTACCCACTTTCGGGTTGGCATTTAAATGCCTGTTTTGTTCCAGCGGAAAATTTTAAAGGTGGAAAACATATTGTCAAACGTTATTATTTTTTCAAGATAAATGAATAGAGATAATAATACTTTGTTTTACCTGAATTGAAGTTATAAAGGAAATTGAAGAAAAAAAGTTAATACTTATTGGTTAAAAAAGTAGGTTTTAGATAAAACGATTAAAATTGTCATTCCAAAATTTATTGAAATAAACGATTTGTTCGCATCTACCGAGTTAACCATGATTTTGAGTCCATAACCATAGTATAAAAGTAATTTAAGTGTAATTTGTTTATTTATTTACAGCAGAGGATTTGCGGCCAAATTACAGATATTTTTCCTTTCGGACTGTGGATCTTCATATATAGTAATTATTTGGTATATATTTTTGTATATTGCATATTTATTTATATTATTTTTATTGGTGAATAATTATTATATGTTTATTAAATTATTATATTATTTTAGAATCGATGTGGTTGTATTGAAATTATTTATTTATTTTTTTCATGTAAAACTAATCATATACGTGTAACCGCAAATAGTTAAAAATAAATGACACTTAAATTTTGTTAAATTCACATTCACAACCCTACTTTTATGTTATATCGTAATTTTTATCGTATTTCTTTATTTTTGTGCAATCTTAACATTTGATAATGGTTTTTACCAAACAGGTAAAAATGTACAAAATTTATTAAAATAAATTCGTACCTACATAAATAAAATGTTGAACAATCAAAAATGATTCTAATTTTTGTTTAACTCTAAAATGATTCTAAATTTATTAATTTTCGGATTCATATGGTTTTTTTCTTTTAGTTCAAAAATATTCTCTCCATATTTTGTGTTGTGACAGTGCAAACGAAGTAAAAACAAAAGGTAAAAATTTAACTATGATTAAATACAATGCGAACACTTTTTTGAACCATATTGCTGAAAACACAACCACGACGAGTGACGAGTAACCAAATTTCACCTTTAGAGACACAATCACGACAAGCTATTCGTTACGTTATTTATAAAAATATTAATTACCATCAATTATTTCACCTTTTTATTGAAAACAAAAATACAAAACAAATTAAATCAAAAATGGATCGTCACTATAATCATTTTCTAATTTAACCTAATTTATTTAAACTTTGAACTGCTAGCGAATCATATAAGCAAATTATATAAAGTAAAGCCAACTTATGTTGGTATCACTTAATGTCATTCGCATATGTTGACGAGCAAAATAGAAATATATCTATTTTTTGAACGCGGTTACTCATCATTCGTCACGATTTACACATAAGTAGTAGTTATATATTTGAACACCAAAAATTCATCATTCGTGGTGGTTGTGTTTTCAGCATAATTAAGAAATTAATTATTGATTTTACAAAAATTGTCATCGATGTCGATTATTTTGAAAATATTCTGACAAAATATTAAACCTTTAATTGAAAAACCATAAACCATCAAATGAGATAGTCCATTCAATGACTATCAACCCGTCTTCGTTTTCAGAAAGCGATTGAAATTGGTATGCTTACTAAAACCACCGTATTTGCATAAAATGTTTGAATGTAGATAGAGCGCTTAATTTGAAATGATATTAAATTAAATTGTATTGTAATTTACATATTACATATTTATTTTTTTTATTTTATTTAAAAATCGAAAGGTAAATTTATCTTAAACCTTGAAATATGTAATTTAATTTTTTAATTGTTTAATTTAGTATAATATTTCAAAATAATACAAGCAAAAACACATATTTATTAAAATGATTTATATCTTATAATAATCATAAAATTCGAAATGTCTTTATGGGTTGAACAAACTCATAAAATCAACAAATCTAAAAAAAAAAAAATAAACCCCGCAGAAATAGTTCTGAAGAAATATTTATAAATTAGAAATTGTAAATCATGTTAAAAAAATGTATTTTCTTCTTTTTTTTTAAATCATTAATTTATGCTATGAAAGTAAATAAATTGTTGTAATGAAAATTTTATTACCAAACAACGATTGACCTACTTGGCACTCTAACAATATTGCATATACAAAACTGGAAATTTAGAACCAATGATTTAGAAGTTATATCGAGAAGAAAAGAGTTTTAATATGGACAATGTATCATAGAAGAGAGAGAAGGGATGAAGTGTAAGGGCATAGTGCCAGACAATATCTAACAGATGTCAATAAATGTACACTGATAGGTGATGAAGACAAAGCAATGACAGAAATGTGGTAAAACTAATATCAAAAAGGGGGAAATAAAAAAAAATTGGAGCAATTTACAGGAATTAGATTTTTTTGAATAAATTGTTTCCCCAGTTTAGCCTGAAATATGTTTTTTATGAATCAACTCCACTTTAAATTTTTATTCATAATAAATAAATTCAAAATACTAGAAACAAAGAAAATATTCGATGGCAACTTTCGCTTGTTTAAAGAACAGAGTCCATGTCTTACAGAATACAAAACTATATCTTCAGAGATATTTTCAAGCGATCTCGCGAGATGGCTGTATATGGATAATATGGGTGTATGTAATTATTAAAATGTCTCCCATAAATACTTTAGAATGTTCGTTCATCCCATATAGTCTTGGATATTATAAAAGAAAAAATATTAATTTCAATGCCATTCACCAAATCCAAATCCGAACTAACTATAATAATCATACAAATTGGACTTAATAACCATTCAAATTTCCTGTTGTTAACTGAATCGAATTCGAAAAAAATATTAATTACAATGTATTCGCGATATACCGTTATATTTAGGGTCATTAAATATTTGATATACATAATAATGTAAATGCTACTACATAATTACAATTTGTTGCGTTCTGATAATTAGTAATTATCAGTTACAAAACAATTAAGGTATAATGTACTTATTAAAATAATGTTTTACAGTACTGTTCAAAAGTATTTGTGTAATATAATTTTTTTTTTATAAAATGAAAATTTTGTAAATGTTTGTTGAAAAGAGCATACGAAAAAGAATAAATATTTTTTTTTTTGTAAAGAGCAAAAAAATTAAAATCAATTTTTTTTTCATAAAAAGTTAAGTTATGGATTGGATTGGATTTTTTTTTGTATAATCCATATATTCAAAATAGATATGTAGTTGTAGTCGAAAATTTTAAACTAAGCCATATTCAAGAATATTTGATGACATACAACATGAATAGTTTTACAATGTTGAGAAAAATATTTTTTTGTCACAACTGCATTGTAGTAACTGTTGCAATTATATTAACTTTTGCATTTAACATTGATGCAATATTCTTACCAAATGTGTATTTGTATTAAATTTCATAAACTTTATTTTATATTTTATATTTTTTTACATCATGATCCAAATCACACATTTTCAAATTTTAATATAAAACAGAATTTCATGTATCTAAAAATCTATCATATTTTTTGATTAAATTTGAAGTTGTTCAAAATATACAAATGACATGCAGAGATGACATTTTCAATTAGGTAATTTTTGTCTGACTAAATAATCGATTAAACTGCAAAGGTAAAGACTGTGGTAAGATTGAAATTAAAAATTACATGACTTAAATCAAACTACTTAGGGCCAATTTGACAGTGAAAGCTTAAACTAAGCTTTCCGCTTAAAAGAAGTTCAAATTGAAAATTCAGTTTCACAATTGATATTTAAGCGAATAATTAAACCACGGAGATCGGGGGCATAAGATGCACTTACATTTAAAACAAAAAACAAGAGAATGAAACATTATATATGTATACTGATCATATAAACGAAAAATAATTTATAAAAAATCAAATTTGTTGAAGTTGTTTTGATAGAAAAACTTCAGTGACATCTGTGAGAAATTCGAAAAGTTAATTTTTATCAACATCATTACCAGTGTTACTAACATAATATTATTAAAATGACAGCTACTTAAGCTTACTTAAAATTTCAACTGTTAAAATCATTTTAAATACTTTTGAGGTTGAGCTTCAACCGATGCTTATCTTATCCTATTATCTTATCCGATATTATCTTACCCTATATTTAAGCTACAACTGCAAAAGTTGCCCTCAATCGATTAGATTATACTGTAAATTTATTTGAATTTAATTTTGAACTTTATAGTTTTTGATTGTTGAGACATTTGATTCTTAGTTTGACCGATGATTACAACTGATTATTAGGTATCCAAAAATATTGTCACTGGCATTGTAACCACTTTGATTGCGTTATGCTCGAATTTTTGTATTTATACTATCTTTTTTTCAATTAAAATAAAATCAAGTGCGTTCAATTAAATTTCCAAAGTAGGGTAAAAATCTACAAAAACGGTAAAAAGATTACTGTTATAGAAATAACATACATTCTTTATAAATTAAAAGAATAAAATGATAATTTTATAAAGTGAAACATTTACAAAATTATCCTCGTAAAAAAAGAGTAAAGTCAATATTCGGAAAACTGTTAGGAAGGTTTTGAAGGCTATGGAGTTAAAACGACATTTTTTTAATGTTTTTTTTTTTGTTTTTTGAGAATAAAATTTTAAGAATGTCAAACAAAATGAAATAGTCAAAACGTCAAGTATAATTATAAAAAAAAAAACAAGCTTTATTTCGACATCTATTTGAACATAATATTAATTTTTCAATTAACTTTATATTTTTTACATTTATTATTTATTATATAGAAAACTATTTTTATTATATATTTATGTAAGATTTAAATACTTTTTTATTTTTTAAACTTTTCCAAACTATCAAAATTTATTGAAATAAAAAATTACTTTTTATGTGAACAACAGTTTTGTCGGTGGTGTAGTGTGTGAACAGGTTATAAAACGCGAATTATATTGAACAAAAACTTTTAAGTACGACTGTATAATCAAATATCAATTTTTAAAGCAAAAATTAGTTTGTTGTTGACTTATTATTCGTTTCAAATCCATTATTTTAATTTTCAGTTAATCTTTTTAAACAAATAATTCACTTTTATATAGGTAAATCAGAGCCTGTAATAAAATATAGTTTGAAATAGGGTAAATTTTGCTATAGTAATTATCTTTGACATTTAATAGGGTTACTATATCGTAAGTATATATATCAGTAGTAAATAAAAAATATTAAATTTAAAATTTTTATAATATGTAACTTTAGTGATATCATCAATTCTTATTTAACAAACAATTAACACAATAAACAATAATAATAAATAAATAAAAAAACGTTGTATAATACATAATAAAAATAAAAAAATTGATAAGCTTTTTTTCGGAAAGCTTTAAAAATAAAATGATATTTTAAAATTAAATATCAAAAATAAAATTTAATTATATTATTACTTAATTCAATGAATTGTGATAAACTTACGTTTATTTTGTAAACTTTCATTTTCTACAGTACTAGTCTTAAAAATCATTTTAAAAAATTCAAACAAAAATATTTTATTTATTTTATTTTATTATTATATTTTGTTTTTGTTTTTGTTTTTGTTTATTAATTTTAATAAACCTGGTATTTTAGATTTTTGAATTTACAACACGTAAATACGAAAATTTCCAAACAAATCTGCCGTCTTTCAAATTTTCAATTTTCTTTGTTTTTTTTTTTTTTGTTTTGCTGTTCAACAAAAATTTAAATAAGAGATTTTTAAATGAACTGATACCGGTCCCGTTGAGGAACACAATACTTTACGTTCGAAAATAAACTTTAGACTGTGTGGTGTTAAAAGTATTTTATATGAGGTGATATTGGATGGTTTTCCAAATATAAAAAAAAAAAATATTTCTAAATTGGATCTATGCCAATTTTTTTTTTTTGCATGTTTTTTTTTGTTTTTTTATTATTATTGAATTGTGTTCTGTTGAAAAGAATTTGAAAATTTATTTCTTTTGAAACAATAAAGTTTTTATTTTTCTGTTTATTTTTTTTTTTTTGTAGAAAATCATAAATTTTTAATAAAGAATTAACATATAAACATTCAGTAACTATGGATCACATTTTGAGCAAAAAAAAAAAAACAATAATAAAACAAAATTTGGCTATATAAATTTCACACATATTTAAAGATAAAGTTTGCAATTTTTAAAGATGTCGCACCGATTAACACAGAAAACTATCGGGAAATATAATGATACGAAGTTATAACTTTGAAGCAACCAATTGTTGTGGTGCAACGATAAATAATGATAAAGGGATACATTTTTGTATACAAGTCAGAAATCTAACAGGAAATCGCTGTTTCTATGTGAAAAAGCCGACCTCCTTAAACTAATGGATGTATCTGCATAAACTGAAATTGGTAAGTAACAATATGATTTGAAATGTGGTGCAAGTTTTATTCATTTACTTACACATTCATTACGATACACTGTGACCAGTAAAATCCATTGCCATATTCATTTACGTTATTTTTTTGTTTTTTTTTTTTTTACTTTATTTTTATTTTATTTAATTCATCATGACGCTAGCATATAGTCGTATGGTCTTATAATTCATACTAAAATTTAATTTCCAATATAGTGAAATTATTGGCAGAAAAACAACTGAAATTAAAATTTGCAAAAATGCTAGATAGACTAGATAGCATTTGGATTGAGGGAGTCAGCAAAAATATCATTAAATCAAAATAATGTCTAACTTGGCAGATAAAGCTTACAATGTACAATACGACCGGTAATGACATATAGACGAAAAATATGATTGCTAACAGAATCAGATTAGAACATAATCGATCATTTGAAACAATCCACACGCTGATGAACAGGCCTAGAACTAAGAGATGCAAAAGATAAAATTAATTAAGTATGTGATACCATCACTGACCGTACTACTCCAAGACAAATTCAACACAACAAAATAATTTACTTATTGTATTTTAGTAAACAGATTGTGAAAAAAAATTGCCAAAAAAATGCTGCGAAAATTTTTGTACGTTAGAATAATTGAAAACGGTCTGGTCATAACATAAAAATTGTCTGGTCAAAAATGAATTAGAAAAACTTTCGTTTTGTTAAAGCGTAACGTTTGCAATGAACCACTGAAAAAACTTAAATGAAAATAAAATAAAAGATGTCTTGGAAGTCAGAAATTCGAACAGAACAGTTGTATAAAATCGGCAAATTCGAAGAAGTATTGAACAAAAGACACACCGATAGAGATGGATACAGATACATATAAAATTCATACATGTGTTAATTATTTACAGTACAACCCTATTTTTTGATGGAATATTGGAAGTGTATGAATTAGTTTATTTAATTATTCAACACTTGGATTTTGTACTTTTAAACCTTTGTTTTATTATGGTTAGTATGTAAAAGAAATAATAGCCATGATAGTTAGCAGATGTAACAATTTCAGTACTTACATCATTTAATTTTTACTATGTAGACAACTTCCTAATAAAATATAAATGATTGATGAATAGATCGCTGTCCTATACAGTGGGCCTTATTATGAGAAACAAATTTTGTGATGCGTACCTAAAATATGTTGCGTAGCGAAAATATGTTGTGTAGCGAAAATATCTTGCGTTAGCGAAAAATTTTATTTTTTTGTATTCTGTGAAGCAAAATAATGCAACTTATCAGTTGTTTTTATTTTTCGCAACGTTTCGATTTCGATTGTATTCTGAGAAGCGATTTTATATTTTATCTGTCATAAAAAAATGATAAATTTATTGCGAAGTTTAAAATTAATATAAAATTTATTTCAATTTTTATATTTTTTTATTTAAATATCAATTGTTAAATATTATTTAATATTTTTAATTGTAGAAAAATTACAAGTGTGTTTTGAAATTAAAATTCTTTTTTCCACATATATCATAAATGAACCGTCTGAATAACAACAAAAATTGTTAGACCGGATAAAATATCAAAATTAAAGTTTTTAACAGATTCAATATAAATTTGAAGGGTTCAACTTACAATACTGTCAATTTTATAAAATATTATATCATTTGCTTATCAGAATACCAAATTATTTGTGATGTGTGATGCATTGTGATGCCATATCGACACGTAGCGAAAAAGTGATTCGCTTCTTTGAATAAGACCCAAAAATTCAACTCTATGATCCGCTATTCAAAATTCATCATACATGATCAGAAACTTTAGAGAATTGTATACTGAACATATACTGACCATTTTATTTGCCTTTTCGAGTACATAAAAATATTTCTTCAGTTGTTATGCGTATTTTTATGCTATTCATACCATGTTTATATTATCGCGCATAGAAAATTGTTTATTTTTTTATTCTTCAAGTATTGTCACTTAAAAGACATAGAAAATAAAAACTTGATTATATATCACCCTATTGCAAAACAGTTGGCTCACCTTTAAATATATGAAATAACTGAAAAATTATTGACACAAGAATATGAATATAGTTTTAAGTAATACGTCACAAATATTGTGTTGAAAGCACAATTATATAGAAATTTGTATTTATAAAAATTTCCGTGAAATATTTTTATTAAATTATGTACATAGAAGGTGTGGTTAAATTTAATTTAATATTAATATGTTGTAAAAAAGAAAAAAAAAATTCTTCTCTATAAAAAAAAAGGTACACGAAATGTACTTCAATTCCCGCATTTTTTTTTTTTTTTTTTTTCATTTTATGGTAGACACTTGGGTACAAAAACATTAAATTTTCAAAATGAAATCAAACACTTCATTTAATTTACATACTTATATCTAGATATTTACTATTTTGTCTGATAACTTTTATCAGAGCACCACAAATTGTTTAACTAAGATAACCGAATTTTAATTCTTTAATTTATTCTAGATTTACCAAATCGAAATACTTTGTATCATCATTAGTTTTAAATACTAATACCCACACATTCTAAGGTTTAAAAAAAATTTTTTTGAAATTTAAAATCATTTAACTTTAATTTCTACAGATTGGTGTTATTTTATTAAACGAAAATGTATTACAAACATTCTCAAAAACAGTTTGAATATATTGCAGAAATAAATTCGATATGACTAAATGGAACATATTACAATGCAGTAGTGGACAAATAAGCTAAAAAAAAATCCAAACACCACTTCCTCTTAAACAATTTCAAAACAAAACAAGAGGACTTGCAAATGTTGACCTCCTACCTATATAGTGTAAATTATTGAAGGAATAAAACAGACTCAGGAAATTCGTTTATAAGTCAGGTTTACCAAAAGTAAAATTATATGCCTTTCGATATATATCCATAGTACTACAATTATCAGACTATCATAGTCGAGTGGTATGTAAATATTAATGGTTTCTATTTTATCGCGTTTGCATATATAACGGTTTACTATATGTATGTGTAAAAAACAAAAACGGAAGCAAGCGAGTATTTTTCGTGGAATGATTAACGGTATTTTTTATATTATTCATACTGTCTAAATCTTTTTAAATTACTTTTGGCGATTGGCATATCATCGCAGACATGTCTAATATCTACCACATTAATTCTGGGAATTTGTTAGTCTCTGAAACATTAAGGTAGTTGGTTAAAAAAAACCTCGAAATAAATGCCTCTAAATGTCAGTTTTGTTAAGCTTTAGTAGGAGGCTTTAAAGATATATTTTTTAATTTGATTGCCATCTTGGAAATCAAACTTTAAACCGTTCTGGGTTAACTCGTGATCTAGGTGTTTCAATTCCATTAATAACAAAGCTAATTCTATGCTATAGAATTTACAATGCGCGCTATGCCAAAGCGTTTACAGATCATTACATACCATTTAAATATATCACATATGTTAGACCGATACTTGAATATACTTCGTAAGTTTGATCTCCATATCGTAGTGGTGATATTTCACATATTAAACTAGTTCAGCGTAAATATTTACCCTTTGCACTACGTGCCGTTTTCATGGTCCGACCCTTCTCAACTTCCTCCCTACCAAGATAGGTTGCTTTGATTATACCTGAAATCTCTGCAACAACGTCAATTGGTGGCTGATATTACGTTTATCCACCAAATTATTGTTGGAAATATCCTAACACCTAAAATTAGAGATTTAATAACTTTTAGAGAGAATCCGCGTAATTTACGTTCCGGTGACATGTTCAATATTGCTAACCATAATACTGACTACGGTAAATTTGAGCCTATGTCTAGAATATTACGAGAATCTAACTCGGGAGCAGCTTGCTTTGGTACTAACCTTAGTAAAAAAAAAAGCTTAAAATTAAAACTGCGTAATTGATAAATAGTTACTGGAATTGATATTTGATCTTTTTCTACTTTCTTTTTGGATTTGAATTTATCTTTTTAACACTCTACTGACAATAGCATGTTAGCTATTTATTTATACTAACCCACTGGATGATAATCTCACCGCTTAGCAACATGATGCAAGCTTTTGTCTATAATGGAAGTCTGATTTACTTGCTCTAAGCAATATCTGAATAATAATTAATCTGAATTAATAATTGTTAGGTTCATATTGCAATACAATTAAGCCTGACATATATATATCAAATACCCTATAGATGAAGAATTATATTATAGGTGATTTTAGCCGATAACAAGAATGAGTTAATTGAGGATTATTGGCAAAAGTAAGTTAGATACTATAAAGAAAAATGAATCGCGCCAACGAGTGTAGTTCGAAATACCATAATCGATATCCCATAATATAATAAAAATATTTCCTCTTTTGTATCCAACGCCCCTATTCAAACAATAATTTTTTCCAACTCTGGAAAACTACAAATTTTCATTTTGCAAACAATTAAAAAAAATTTGTCTTACTAAAAATAAAACTTAGGATATAGGAACATTGTGCTTGCATTTTTTTCTTTTTAAATTTAGGAGTAGAAATAACCAGTAGAAATTTGCTTTTATTTGTTATTTTTTTACTAACAGCAATGTTCCCAATTCAATTTCCTAATATTCGTTACAAATGATGGTGGCGTTTTACGAACCCCATTGAATACATCATATACGTCTTTCAAAAATTTATTGCTTTGGCTCACCATAAACCTTTAGATATTCAAAAATGATGTTTAAGACATAAATTTAATGCCAGTATAAGACCGAAATTACAATTAAAATTATTAAGATTGAAAATTCTATAATAGATCGCAGAGTGAACCATACATGTTCAAAATAGATAAAAATATTTATAACAACTTGTAAGAAATAGAAAAGAGAAATCGATGAACTGAAAAATCTGAAATAATAGTGTAAATATTCTATTCGTTCTATCAGAACATTTCATTTAGAGGTACACATTCTTTTTATCGTGTCTAAACGAATGATATGCTGATAAAATGTATATCGTATATTATACATTTTATTTAACAAATGTTTTGGTCCCAATATGAATATGTAGTCATGCAGAGCTCTAACCGAAACTAACTTCATCGTAATTAATATCATCGTAATCACTGTCCTGTTATCTAATCAGCGAGGCATAATGCTAAAACAAAATTCTTCGATTGTCTCCTATCTGCGGCTAACGACTTGAATTGCCATGTTCTATGTTGGGTGATTGTTCCTGCTAAGACTATGTTTTTCTACATTTTTTAATAGGTTTCGCAATACGACATGTACCCTAGGGATTTAATTCGAAACCTTGTTTCATAATGTTGTTGTTAGCTACCTAACCGCATATTGCTACTTTCGCAAAATTATTTTCGCATCTTAACATTTCGTACTCAGCTTTGCGAAATTAACATCGACGTAATGCGAAAATCATTTAAAAAATGTATATTAACGCATTGCAGTTTGTGTTGAGTATTTGTAGCTTTTATGCTTTTACTTGTACACTCTTGGTAAAAATTTTTAAACATTTTTTAAAAAAATAAAAGACTTGTTAATTTCACAAAATTATTTTATTCCGAAATGTGTTTCGACCTTTAAGTCATAATCATGGATCATGATCATGGATCTTTTATTTTTTTTAATAAATTGAGTATCCGAATCTATTTGATATTCGCATACTATGCGTATTTGAATTTTTACGCGCTTAAGTTTTTTCAGTATATGCAGGCCCCCTTACCGTGTATGAAATTCGGATTCGAACAATTATCCGAATTTGAGATTCGAATGTAAAATTAATTGGTAATGCGTATAAAATTCGAAAGAAATTAAACGTCATTTAAGTTGGTAACGTAAGTTTCCGAATTTCAAATTGTCATTAATGTTTTTTTATACTTTAAATTTATTTGAAAATGTGTGTTTATTATTTTGGAAAGTATTTTTAAAATTATATCAATTTTATTGTATTTGTACATCGATTTGAAACTCCATCATTATTTTAAATTAAGATGGTTTTGTTTTGTGTTTAAGCCTAATCTATAAAACATACAAATATGAAATAATATAGTTCGAGTTGTCAAACTTGCTTTAACTCGGATTTCGTATTACATAGTACCAATCTTTCGAATCTTTCGAATTTGTTTTACGAAAATCGGAATGCACGGTAGGGGCCTAGTACAATTAACGATAGTATTATTCCTATATACCTTATAAACACTTTTATACTACACAACACCTAAATAACATTTTACGAATATTTTCAATAAATCACATATCAAATCCCGAAAAGTAACGTTGATCTTCAGTTATCATTTCTTCTATTCTACTACGAACAAGAGAAAAAAAATATTTCCCAGAAAAATTTCAATATTTAAAATTAAGAAAAATCAAAATCGAAACAAAAATTCTTTAAAACTTAATGTCATACCAAATTCTATTATGAAAATCAATTTAAAACTCAAAACTTTCCTATAATTAAATTTTCAGACAAAAGAAAAAGAGAGGAAATAAGGAAATTAATTAATTAAATCAATAAAAACAAAATTTGCTTTCCTCATATTTATGATTCAATAAAAAAAAAAAAACCAAAATAAACAAAAGAATGGAGTAAAAGTCGAGAATTTGTTTTTACCTTGAATTATTAATTGCATAGGTTTAAAAAGACAACAACAAAATAAATAAAGTGATCAGTTCATAGACGTAAATTAATTAAAGGGTGTGTGTGTGTACAATATTAATGCAAAAATTATAATGTAATTTTCTACTTATAATATAAAAATATATATAGATTGTGTGAGTTAATGCATCAACAAGGTTGAAAATTAAATTAAGACGACATTGAAAAAATATTGATAAAAATAAGAAAAACAGAAAAAAAAAATCAAAATCAGGTACAAAAAGAAAATTTACATAAATTTTTTCATACTGTGAATAGAACGAACGCAACAACACCATTTTTTTTTTATAACAAATTTCAAATAAGTACAACGCATGAAACCCTACGTGATACTTACATTGCATTTTCCTTCATCTCATCGACATTTTTCCATTTTCTTTTCCTTTTTTTTGCATAATTTGTCTACTTAAATTGAATTTTATTTTCAATAACAAAAAAAAAAAAAAAAAAAAGTAAAAGCAAATAACAGACGTTGTACAAATAAACCTGAATCTTATTTACAGTTAAATACTGTTTTATGATACTAGACACTAAATCTTTGGGTGCGACGTAATATACACAATATCTATTCTGAATTTAATGACCTTGATAGTTTGTACCGTATTATCTATTGTGAACTTTTTTTTGCTACATACCTACATACACTCTTCTATACACAATAGTAGCTTGCATTATTTTATTATAACCACTTTTTATTCTCTATATATCTACATAGTATTTGCTTTTTTGCCTCTACAGTTATTTTCTCTATTCTATAATATTCTATTCGCAGTAGCAATATTATTTATTGTAAAAAAAAAAAAAAAAAAAATAAGCAGAAAAAATACAAGAAAACAAAAACAATAGAAAATGAGAATAGAAAAAAGAAAGACAAAGAGACGCCAATAATTAAGAACGAATATATATACAGATTATAATAATTTAAAAATAAAATAAAATAAAAGTGCAATATCTAGATAAAAATGTTAGTATAGTTGCATCAGCAATCAACATGGCTGAAAAAATAAGTTCAAGTATAAAAAAAATGAAATGTTTAATTTCAGATCTAAATATACTTAATTTGAATTAAATTGAAAAAGAAAAATTGATATCCAGTTTGAATTGAATTAAGATTTCTGACTAAGATTTCAAACTAATTAATTTGGAAAGAAAATTATTAATATGAAATCTAACGCAGCAAAATTACGAAAATAAATGTAACTATATTCAGGAAGAGAAAATTACGTAGACTCAATTGTCAATTTTGATTAAATGAATATCGAATTATTAATTAAAGATTATTCGATCTTAGAATTACAAATTTAAGTATAGAAAGACCGATATTAGTTGTATTACTATGTTTTGGTTAGCTCGGCGATGTAGTCTGCTTAAAGGCAGAAGTGAAAAATCGTGGAGTAGGATAAAACTAACTAATCTTGTTTCTTTTGTCTACCCTATAGACCAACCAATCAACAAAGATCGATATGGTATAGTGGCTACATCATCTGATTACTAATCAGAAGGTCATGCATTTTAATTCGGTCAGGCCATAAAAGCAAGACAAATTGTATGTGATTGCTATTATCTATGCAAAGACTTTGTACAAAAATAGTTATATCAAAGACTATAGAATAAAAAAAATAGTAAAAATAATATGTAAAAATAAAATTTAACACCGTTAAGCACATTTTTTAATCGGTTGCTTAACTTTTATGTTTCTAGCAAGCCCTTATCAACGTTGGATTTGTTTTTGTTCGTAATTCGAAAAAAAAAAATCTAAACAGAAATCTAGAAATCTGAAAAAATAAATATAAATAAAACTAATAGATGCTAGTAAGTTAATATAAAAGTATATAATATATTATAATATATTTCGATGCCCTTGCTTATAAGTTTAATTGGTCACAATGCAACAGATGCGATGCATCACACCGTAAACACATCAAAGTAAGCCAAAAATCATTAGATTAGCTTCAAACTGTGCTACCATCAAAGAAAAAATTGGGTACAAAATTTCAGAAAATTGATAATTCAACATAAATTTAAGTTTTTTAAATAAATTCACCACACTTTTTTTGATGAATTTAAAAAAATTTAATAAAAAATAAATTCACCACACTTTTTGTGGTTTATTTTGTTTATTCAATTGAATTGAATAAGTAGCTGCCATAAATGATGCATAAATTAGTTTTATAAATTTATTAAACTACTGGAACTAGTATTCGTCCGTCCTTCGCAATTCGATGAAGTTTGATAAAAAATCGTACTCCATTTCATTCGGAATTGTTTTCTATCATTTTAATTTATTCTTTGTATTATATAAATTTTTTTATTAATTTATCTTAGACAACAACCATATATGTAATAAATTATTTTTAAAAAAAATTAATTTTTATTCTGGCGAAAAAAAGCAACTCTTTACATGGGTGAGTTGCGAGAATTTGATAAATTAAAATTTCTGTTTACATGGGATTGAATTTTAAATTGAATTATCTAATTAAAAAAATTTTTTAAAAATATTTAGTTTCGCTACGTCTCCTTTTAAAAGAATTATAATAAAAATCGGTTGTGAAGGGGTTCATGATTACAAATTAAAATTTGACATTTTATAAAAACTAACCATAATCCGAATGTAAAGCCATCTTGTTTTCAAATTTAAGAATTGTAAAATAATAATATTTAACAAACAAGTGGAAAAGATGTGTATACGTATACATGTAATGTCAAAACAAATAAATTCATATCGTTTTAATTTTAACTCATTTCCGTTAATTACAAAAAAAAATGTCTTATCGTTTTAATTTTCACCCGATGTTTCATTCAATTTCAAAAATAGATCATTTTAATTTTTACACTATACTTATTTCCGTTTACTTTAAATATATTCGTTATATAAAAATAATTTTCAAGCAATATCTAAACTGGTTCTTTTTATTTTAAAACTTTTATTACTAATTTAATTACATATTTCCTTTATACGCATCAACGTTATTCATAACTAGTTATTGGATAGTTTAATATTATTATGTTTGTGTCAAAAACAAAAAAATAAATAAATAAATATTAATTAATTAAAAATTAATATTTCTAATATTGACAGGCAACAAAAATAAAACATATACATATATATATATAAAATTATTTTCAACAAAAATATATAGTTTACGGATATAGCGAGTCATGAATTGTAAAATTTTTGTCTTCAATTTTGGTGCAGCAGTAGACTACAAAATTTTAATATAAAAGTATTTTATGATTCTTAAGAGATGTTCTAATAAACAAAATCAGTTCCAAATGTTAACAATTTACGTTCAATATTTCATATAAAATCGATTTTATCATTTTTCTCGTATCAGTAACTATTTATTTTTCTGAACAAATGAAACAAAATCAAACAAAATAATTTTACTGAAATATGATTCATTTTGTTTATTTGTATTTTACTGAAGTTAATTCTCATTTTTTCATTGTTTCATTGTTTCATTTAAACGGAAAAAAAAATTCTGATGCAATCAAACCGAAATGACAATCAATTTTACTGAAAAATTTTTTCTGATCGCTACATAACTTAAAGCGATAAAAAAGCTTTTTGGATTAGGACATAGAACTGCTACAAGTAAAATGCACAAAAAATATGAGGTCAATTAAAATTAGAAGATTTTAAAAATCTAACTCAAGTGGTACAAAAACATAATATTCAAAACAGATTTGTAAGATCCTAGAATTACAACAACTAGAAAAAATAATAAAATACACCAATATGAAATTAGATCAGCTCATCATATAAGATATTCAGCTAGCTTCCATCTACAAGGGTTAAAACCTATACTCAAGACTGGAGTTCGAATTTTTAATAAACTGGCGGATGATGTGAAAAACTTGCCAACAAAAAAATTTAAAAAAACATATAAAACAATATTTTTGTCTAAACTCTAATTTTTTTTTTTTTTTTTAATATAAACTTTTATTATTTGCCTTTGAGATAAACTTATAACTATTTTAACCTAGAAAAAGTTTAAGAAAAACGGCTTTACTATAACTAATTACTATTAACATTTAAACTTATTTTAAATTTTTATGTTAATTTTATTTTCTTACTATTTATTTTGTTTCGCTCGTAATTATTACTGTATGTTAACATGTTTATTCTTATATTATATATTGTAAAAATAAGGCTTAAAAATCAGTATTAAATCTTTTTTTTTTGTTAAATAAAACCCTAGACTAAATTAACCTAACTTAACCTAATTATTAAGCCTACTTAATCTAACTTAACCTAATTGTTAAACCTAATATGTATTTAGTACCTAATTCTGGTTGAATGTGTTTTCTAACCACCAATATTCTCTTTTAATTTTTTTGTCTCTATCTGGTATAGTCATGTTGTATTTTAAGTTATCTCCATTTATGTGGCCCGTCTACTATAGTGATATGGTATAGGGATATGATTGTGGTCTTGAATATAACCATTTTGATCAAGGAATATAAAATGCTCGGGTGCAATAAATCCCGTGAGCATTGTTTTTTATATGTACTCTTCATTGTGGTAAAATATATGTGATATTAAACCATTTTCTGGAGTGTTTAGTGCTCTATCATAATGTTTTCGAATCAATTTTATTAGAAAATTGTCGATTCTGATTATGTTTGCTTACTTATACAAATATTTATTGGTGTAATAATATTTGTAATCGAACTCGGGCTTTCTGGATATATTAGTACAAACTCTTATGCATTTTCTTTCAAACTTGCGCAATCTAAACTCTAAATATTATAATAATTTAACCCTACAACGAACTGCATATTTTTTGGAGTATTAATATAAATTTTTATTTCTATTTTCTTAAATTAATTGCTACATATTTTTTTATTTCTACTTTTATTGTCTTTTGTCTAAATATTAAAATAATTTAACATTAACGATTTGCATATATATTTATTATGATAAATTTCAAATTTTATTCTATTTTTGATATAATTGTAATTTTTTTCCCTTTCTTGTTAATCATCACATACATTATATTTGAATTAATGAAATTTTACACACCATACATGTCATACGTTTCATTTTGAAATAAATATAAGAAATATATTATATACTTTGTACGAGCTCCATAGCTAATTTTGAGAAATTGAATAAATAAATAATAAATAAATAAAACGTCATACAGTAAAAACAAAATATTTTCAAACTGTCTCATTTTTACGTATAGATTTCACTGATATATTATAACTGCAGCATTAGAATAATTTTTACAATTCCTATAACATAAAAATTGAAAACAAACGTTTTACGTATTGCTATAATTTAAACTGTGAACTTAAACATTTTTACATACAAATATATTTTTGACAAGCACTGTCAATTTTTTTATATATTTTTATTTTAATTGAATGTGAACATGACATACTTCACGTACGCATTTTCCACAATTTGCGTTCAAATTGAAATAAAATAATTATTGTTAGAGGGTAAATTTTGTTCAACTCACGTTTTTTCGCGATAAGTTTATTAACTAACAAATTTAATACTTTAATACGCAAAGTCATTATTATAGAAAATGTTATTAATTCTTAGTTATTTTTATTTGTATGAGTATGTATTAAAATATCAATGATGACGAATACCTCACATTATTTCAAAATTTTCTTTTTAAATTGAATTATTTCTAATTTCCTTCTTTTAAAAAGAAATTACACATTAGTTTAGATACTTACATAGTTAATAAAATATCTTGTGAAAAAAAATTATTTTTCAAAAACTTTCCAGGAATTTGTTTACTTTATTAATTTGTTTTTGTTTTTTTTTTCTTTTGCAAAATTCAAACAGTTTTGTTAGCTTCTTTTAAAGCTTTAATAATGTAAATAAACAAAAAAAAATTATAAAATAAACACACCCATACATAGTAAATGATAATAATATTGTTTATTTCAAAATATTATACACCATATAGTTATACATTTTTACATGTTATTTGTTATTGAATAGTATTATTTTAATTTAATTTATACGATTTGTTTTTACTGATTGCGAAATTCTTTTAAAACTGATGATTAGATACATATACCTTCTTTATTTTAAAATTTTTATTTATAAATTCTATTTTTTTTTTCTATTTATACTTATATAGAAGATGCATTGCATTGTAATATCTCACCTTGGATAAGGATTGAAAATGATCATATGGTAATTTAATATTTTGTTAGCTTTATTGTTTTGCAGAAAAGCAAACAAACTATAGATAAATTATTATAATTATTATTTTTAGTTATTAAACAAAATTACGACTCAATTATTTAAATAACATTTTATTTTAATTCAGTTAAAATAAATGTTCGTAAACATTACAATATATATGATATCTACATAGTATCTTGACCATCATAAATCATTTTCAACAGAACATTATGGCGCAAAAAAAGAAATGATAATAGATGTGAAAATCTGAAACAATGTTTGATAACAGTCTCAATTGAATCCAATAATACCAGAACTTGATTCCATAAATTGAAGAGACTAGTCCCAAATGATAGAAGTTTTTTTACGTCCTATGCCATACCAAAGCGGTTACATTAGAAATTAATATAATTTTCTAACTCATACAACATTGAAAAATATGAAGAAGTAAAAAAAAAACAGTAAATTTGTAGAAATTAGTAGTTATATGGATAAATTTTATTTGACAGTATCGGATTACAGGAAAATAATACGCCCCAGTAAACAAAAAATGTCATGATCAGGTTTTTTTCAATATATTGTCAGAAAATTGTCTATATATTTTGTCGACAATATCATAGAGTAATCATATAAGTAGAGTATTCACGTAGAACAAAATTTGCTAGTCACTTTTTCAAATATCAAAATTCTGTGTTCACTCAAAATAATATTACTCAATTTTTAACTGCTTATAAGTTGAGCGCAATGTATTTTGTACTCATAAATAAAAAGATTTTGTGTACCTACTATCTATGAACATATTTATTTGTTATTATGCTGCCAACAGTGTCAACAATATAAAAGTTGTATGCATAGGTACTCAAAATTGTATAGTTATATGCGAATGCTAGCTATGCTAGCTATGCATGCTAGCTACAGTATATACATACTTCTTTATTTCGCTGCTCGCATTTCTACTTTACTTATGTGATAAAAATTAAAAATTACACAATGTGTATAAAAAAAACTATACATGCATTTAAAGTCCTTTCAATAGACCACAAATAATATTACAAATCAAAGTATTGAATTTTTTTTTAGAAATTGAAAGAATTCAAGATTATTGCTGGATTTGTTGTTATTTTGCTTTAATTTTTAAAATTTGAAGAATTAATATTTTTATTTGGACTTGGTCAATGTGATTTATGAAGTTTGTGATTTCAAATTTTATAGAAGAAAGGGACAAAAAAATTAATGTTGGTTTTGTAAAATTAAAAATAATTCAAATTAATTTCTATTGAAAAGTATACTGAAAAGTAGGTACCTACATGTATTTTTAAATTTTCAGCAATTTTGGTTTTGTTAATTTTGTCTGTTTCTTACCGTAGATAATAATATGAATAGTATATATATGAATACATAATATAATTATGAATACAAACAAACAAACAAGCTATCAAAATTTAAAAAAGTAAAACTGGACATTTTATTCTTTATATGGATTGTTGGCTGTTTTTATTTCTTCAGAAATTATTTCATCTGAATAAGAAATACGTTTCGAAACCAACTTCTGAGAAGAGAAAACAAAACGGTATTCCGTACAAAGTCCAGGATTTGTAATGCATAACTAATAAATTTTATTCTTTTATTAGCATTATTTTTAAAAAAAATTTCTGGATTATGTGATGCTATCATTAACCTATTATTGTATGGATATAATTTCATTAATTATTTTTGCGATTAATTGTGTTTTTTTGTTTACATTTTTCTATATACATATATTTTTTGTATTGAATTAGATATGTAAATGTATGGTGAACACATATACGATATTAAGATATACACTCTTCATATAAATCAAAAGTACATAGGTATGTAAATACTTTTCAAATTATCAAACAATGCCTCTATACTCCTAGCCACGTCACTGGGAGAGCAAAACTTTATACACAAAACTAAAACAAAACTTAAAACGAAATCGTAATTCGTTAAAATTCCGAAAAAATCATTCTGTGAATAGGCTAGAAGTATAGTGGCATTGTATGAAATATTCTTCTCAATTAAAAAAAAATTTTGAGTAAAAATAATTGAGTTTCGAAAATTATATTTGAGTGTTTTGGGGTATTGAGTAAAAATGGGACGGCATTTTCGTGTTTTGAGTAAAAATGGGACGGCATTTTTAGAAGAAAATGATTAACAAATATTGTTCTACGTGAATACTCTACTTATATGATTACTCTATGACAATATATTGAAAAAAGCCTGATGATGACTTTTTTGTTTACAATTTCTTACGAAATTGTGATTGTGTAAACCTTTATTTTTTGACAAAATGTGGACAAATATTTGTCACGGCAATTTTTGGTCAATAATATGTGACAATTGGTTGACAGGGTTTGTAAGTTTTTTTTATTTATTTTTATATGTAATAGTATTCTATTCATCAGTCTATTCAAGACTGGTATTAATTGATTGGTATTGATTTGACATTTGTATTTTGAAAAACACGACAAAGTTTATTTAAAAATATGAATGAATTTTCTAATTAAAAAACAATTGAAATATAACTTGTTTTTTAATTATTTTTATAGAATAAATTTTTAATAGAATAAAATATGTAATATATAAAAAAACGAATTGTTTTTATTATTAAAAATCTTTCCCTAAATTACTGAAAAAACAGTCCTGTCTGTTAAAAAAAAAAAAAAATTTTTTTTGTAAAAATTGTCTACAAATTATGACAAATTATACACAAATTGTCGACAAAATTGTCATCTAAACTGTGACAAATGGGGTCAATACTACCGATCTTTTTTCAACAAAAATTGTCACAAAATTTTGTCAATAGTTCACCAAATATTTGTCAACATATTGTAACCTTTTTGTAACATTTGGCTGCTCGGGTATGTTATGTTTTTGTTGATTGGGGTACACTTTATATGGTTCTTTGTTCTCTTGTGTGCAGTTTAAAAAAACACACACAATAAGGAGGGAACGTTAAATGTTAGAAGAACTTTCAATTCATATAATAGAAGATTTTTTTGTTGGATCCTATGAATGTTGTATATTTAGCGAATACCTTAATAATATGCCTATATAAACTAATTTTTACAGAAAATAAAAAATTAAATAGTACAAAATATAATTGTTTTCATTTATTACAGATTCTTACAAAATACTGAAAATACTACCCGTTATTGATGACAAAATACAAATACAAACATACAAATCAATAGCAAAATTGTTCAGAAATGGTTGTTAAAATAATGGTTGTCCAAAGATTAATGACAAATTATTTTATTGACAAATTTGGTAACCAAATGATCATATCTACACTATGACAAATGGGGTTAACCCTGCAGACTATTTTTTCAACAAAGGTTGTCACAAAAATTTGTCAACATATGATCACCTTTTTGTGAAATTTGCCTGCTCAGGCGAACTGTTCAAAAATGACATTGAAATTTCGATTAGTATTGTCATAATAGTATTTTCAAATACTCAATCCACTAGTATTGGTTAAACTGTTTATATTTTTATAAACAATAAAATGACAAAAGTTTAGGGTTTTTATCTTCCTATCTTTAGTTCTCTAGCTAAATTTAGCTTAATAAAAAACTTGATTATAAAAATATATATTTGTAATTTAATAATTGAAATTCATCAAAAATGTATGGATATTAAGTATGATTATATAATTATATACATATAGATGTCAACTATATTGAAATTTAATTATGGAAGTTCATCAAAGTTACATGATTAACTCCGGATACTCATGTTAATGTGTTAACTTAGACGTTAAACAATATATTTTAAACATAAATAACAGTTAACAAAATACTCATAATTCCCAAAAATTGACAGTTTGCAAATGAATGACATTTACTTGACTGTAAGTATGACAATACCATTAGAAACCAATATGCATGTTTTATATGGGTCGAAAAGTAGTAGAAATCTACTAAAATTTGTAGGTAAGGGGTGATTTCGGTAAGAGATTAGTAAATCTACTAAAAATTAAAATTTCTGGTAGATTTTGGACATTTGAATTTTTTTTTTTTTGTGAATATATGTCAGTTGTCAAAATACTTTTCTGATTTTTTATACACAAAGTACAAAAAAAAATTATATACACAAAATTTGTATACACAAAGTACAAATTGTTGTTGACAACGTAATTTTCGGATCGAATGCTATAAAAATATAAATTATACAAATAATATTGTTGGATTTACATTAGAATAATAATAATAAAAAATATTTTTTTAGCAATAATTTAATCTTCGGCCATTTTCATATTTCAATAATGCGACGGAAGAATAGCAGAAATCTACCTTTTTTTTTTTTATATAAGTATGAAGATGAAGGTAGATTTCTGCGGCAGATCTGCGGTAGATTTTTGCCTAGTATAAACATGAGCAATAAAAAGTGTGACAGTAGGAAAGTCAATAATTTCAAAAATGGTGTATGTGACGTGATATCTAAGTTACTTGAACCAAATTTAATTATGTCTTTTTGTTTTGAAATTTGACTGTCATGATAGTAACACGTGATAGTTACAAATAGTAAATATATATTTTTTGACAATTTACAGGTACCAATAACTTTTCTATAGTTAGACTTAAATCGACACACAGGTTTTTAACACATTTAAAAATAAAAATGATTTTTTGTAGGCTTGTAGACGTGATAAAGATTCAGAAAAACAAAGCATTTACTTTAAAATTAAAATTAACTTTAATAAAATTAAATTAAGACTATTTTATTATTCAAAAATAAATTAAAACTAATTTACCATATTTTCAACTAATGCGTAATTACAAACCTATTTCTCAAGAAAAATTATTTATAATTCGTAATTATTGAAATGTAATAACAATTGACACTTCAAATTATTTTCTAATTTATTTAGAAACGCATTGAAAATAAATCAAATTTATTGCCAACTCAATTAATATAATATTAGTTAAGTATATAGATATATTTATAAAAACAAAAAGTTTTTTTTTGATTTATTAACTTTCAAATCATTAATCAATGAAATAATAATTATTATTTAATATATTATTAATGACATTCTTTAATAATATCATATTATTTTTTTTATTCATTTCAAATATTTATACACATACTTACGTATACTTAATTTAAAAAACTTAACCGAAAAATAAAATTTTAATTAATTATTTTTGAATTCAAATAATAAAATTATATTTTATATATACATTGATATAAGTATATTATAGATATACATATGTATATTATTTTGATATCATAAAAATTTTCTTATAAATAAAGAAATAAATACCCAAACCGTTATTTTATGTTCAAGACAATTCATTTTAAGGAAATAAAAATTCCATTATCGTCTTCTTGATTCCCTTGAAATCAATTTAACTTAAGAATTTTTCTTTTACCATTTACATAAAAAAAAAAATTAAATAAAATAAAAGCAAAAAGCACGAATAAAAAAAGCTCATCAACATTATTACTTGTCTTTTATTATACCACATTTTCTATTTACTTTCAAATAATTTTATATAAAAGAAATGAAAACTATTTTAAAGGTTAAGGACATCATGAACAGTGTTAAGTTAATGTGATGCCTGTGTATTGAATGTGAACACACACATTCACACGCAAACATGTATATATACGTCACCTTCACATGTCGTCCTGTTAAAGTTTTTTAAAACAAACATTTATATATATATATAAAAAACCTATAAATAATTATATAAGTATTCAACATAGATTATTCAACATCATAACTGTAATTAATCATCAACACGTGTCATGTTTTATTGTTTAGAATGGATCAGTGTTGCCGATCGATATAGTTATGTATTTTTTTATATATTGATTTTTTGACCATTAGAATTAATTTGATATAAATAAAAATAGACATTATTTATACCTTCTGATCCCATTCGTCATAATTAATGTATACATATTCATTTGTATTCATCTGGAATAAGAAAATTCAAGATGGAGGTAAATTGCACGTTCATGCAGTTTGAAACAAAACATCAACCTTTTACAATAACAATAATGAAACAAAACAACTTCTAATCAAAGCCTATATTGACGTATATCAATAATGATGGTCATCACTATGTGAATCAATGGATATCCATTCTTAAAGATCAAATAAAGTTTAATATTATATTTTATCAAAAGCTGCAAAGAGCTGGAGCTAAACTCCTAACATTTTGTAAATCATTTTTTAAGTAATTTATGCGTGTCAAAAAATATGCTGTGTAGTACGAAAATAAATGTTTCTAATTATTTGAAAAATCCCAAGACGGCATAAAACAGATTCGTTCGTTCATATTCGTTCATATTTCACATCAAGAGGGATATGAATTCACATTCATCATGCAATTTGGAAAAATTTGAGGAAAATGTTTATTAATATATGTCATATCTTTCTTCCTATCTTGTCCTAACCTATCCTATCCCAACCGATACATAAGTGATAAAGATAATATTCTAACGATTTGATTGTTTATAAAAATAAAAAAAAATATTCGGAGGGAAGTATTTGTAAAAGTAAGAATGTAGTTATTATAAATACTTAAATATTAGGGTTTAGCAAATAGTGGGGGTTTCACATTTATCAATTCAAGTACTTAAAACAATTACATTCAAGTGATTCAACATTTGTGTAAATAACAGCACAAATTTATGTAACATAAATAACAATATAAATAGTAAACAACATAAAATATTCAAAAAATTGGTTACGATTATGAGTCTATTTTTTTTTTTTGTAAAATTTGAACACAAAACATTTTTAGGTGAAAAGTGATATATATATATATATATATATATATATATATATATATCTACAACACGAATTATGAAATTTTTAGTTAAAATGTTTTATAAGATTAACATTTTATCAAAATGGCAACACTAATTTATATTTACTAGTGTTTACTTTAAATTTCAGTTTATTTGCCATCCCTTTTACTTTATTTTGAAACTCTTCTATTCTGTTTTTGTCTTTTTTAATGAAAATTTTCATTCATTTAACCGAAAAAAAAACGAAATATCATAAAAATGTATGTATATATGTAAAAGGATTATTATTACTATCGTTACTATTTTGGTTCGTTTTGTTGTGACCAAAACAATAATACGATTTCAAAGGATTTATCTTTTGTGTATATAGATAGGGTGTTCAATTATGAATCGTAGTCTATCTCTATTGCTATATAATATATAAATACTTGTTCGAAAAGTTAAAATGTGTAGATAAAAATTATGATTAGGAATTTAGATTATACTATATAGGTACACACTATAGTCTGTTTGTTTTATTTACAACCAAACATTAGTGTTTTTGAGAGCAACACCCTGAAAAAATTCATTCAGAATTGAAGCCAATGAAAGACAATAACCAAAGATTGAATTTAAAATTTGCACAATATAAGATCAAGTATATTTAAGATACACAACATTCAGTCTCAATAAATAAGTCAACATTAGACTTTTGATTAACGTACAAAACAATTAATAAATACTGTTGGAAGAAAAAGTAGTGAAATTTTCGAAATAAAACGATAAAACTGTTATAAAACGAAAGCAAATTATTATACTTTGAGAAAACTGTTATATCTTATATTATTGACAATATAAGCGCCTCTATGATCAAATACAATAATTAGGAAACTAAATTCAGACTCAAATTAGCTGTGTTCGTTTCATCCGATTCACGGTCTAAGTCAATACTATGATCTGAAATCACAATAACAAATCAAAACCCAGATATTTATCTGGTTTTTATACAGGTCTCAAATATTTAGTAATTATATTTATGCCACAAGTGGCGCTTGCGTAGTTTGTCAATAGAAATTTTTGATAATTCAATTAACAGGTTTGCCAACTTAAAAAAATTATCTATATCCTTAATCTACATCGTTCTTTTGAATTTAATATAACGTAGACCTTGAACCGTATGAAAAGAACACATATATTAAAAACAAATTTATAAAATTGTTGTTGTTGTATTTACATGTCATTATTTTAAGTTAAACTTCGGGGGTCAATCATAAAAGTCAACAAAAATTAAATAGAAGAATAAGTAGACTTTCAAAAGTCAACAATAAAAAAGTCATGTAGCTAATCATGAGAGTCTACTATACGTCTAAACGAATAGATTTGATTGTAAAAGTGTTGCCATTATATAGAATAAATTTTCATGTCAAAAACGTATGAATGATCGAATATCATATCTATTTTGTGTTGATTGATATATTTGTATGTGCATTTTTAAATAATTCTGTTTTTAAATTATAAAAATTAACAATAAAATTTTTACAAATTGTATTTTTAATTTTTTTATGTTTAATGTTGAAAACACAATCACGACGAATGACGAGTGACGAATAATGAAATTTCGCACTTAGAGACACAATCACGACGCGATATTCGCGACGAACAAATTTTTGTGTTTTGAAATTTCAAAATTTGTTTATAAAAAAAATGGAGAAAAAATTTTAAAAAAAATAATTTTTTATTTGAACATGAATTTTAAAAATGTTTTATTAAAACAATTTTGACCAATTTATGTTGGTATCAATGAATGTCATTCGCATTCGTCGACGGGTAAAATAGAAATAGAATTTTTGAACGCAAAATTTTGGTTATTCGTCATTCATCACGATTTACATATACTCTCATGTATTTGAAAGCGAAAAATTCGTCATTCGTCGTGAATGTGTTTTCAGCGTAAATGACAAAATTTGTTATTGAATATTTTCATAAAAAAATGCTAAGCAAAATAAAGAAGCATTTTTTAATTTAATTTTTTTAAATTTGTAAAACAATTAATTTTTTAACAAAATCTTTATTTGTTTTCTTTTATTACTTTCCGTCTTTATTGTTGAATATTAAAATTATACTGCAAAAGTGCTGTCAACTGTAAAAGCCTAAAATATTGACATATGTCAACCAAGTAGACTTTCATGATAACGAAAATTGAATTATATTCCGAATAGACTCTCATGATTGACCCCGAAAATGAATTAAGATTAGTAAAAAAACAAAACACACATTCACCCATATTCTTTTAGACCTATCGTTGACAAGAAAAAAAATTGATTCGTCTCGTTTCGTTTCATATCTTCAGAGATATTTAAACACGATCTCGCGAGATGGGTCTAACAGATATTCTGGGTGAATGAATCACATTCACGCAATTTTGACCCATGGGATAAAATTTATCTAAATTGTTTTGTTCCATTTAGATTTTCACAATACAGAAAAAACCCAGAAAAACCCGAAACCCTTGGGTCCCGTCACTACAGAACTGATGGGAGTAGATTTAATATTTTTATTTCTTTGAACAAAGATATCAAAATACAAAAAACCAACTGATAATTTACACATCACATTTATCATAAGCATTTTGTATAGTTTACTTCCTCTTATCATTCCTATCAATTTTATATCGTATTAATCAATTTTCAGTAGTCACCCTGCATTTGAAAATTAATATCCTATAATTTTTTTGTTTTTTTTGTTCCTTGAAAACCATTGAAATTTTTTTATCTGAAAATTTTACCGTATTTTTAGAAAATGGTTTTTTTTTTCAATATTTTATTTTGTTTTATAGGAAAATGATTAAGATGTATTCTAAATGAATGGATAAAAAGGTAGATATATACTTATCATGGATAATGAAAGAAAAATTGTTAGTACTTAGATATAATCATTGAACTGATTCACGTTTGTATGATATAAAAATTAATTGGTTTTAAGAATTTCAATAATGTTGATCCTTTAAATCTTATAAATAAAATCAAAAAAATTTCTATACAGGGGTATCTACATACATCCTTGAAAGGAATTTTTCGTTTTAGATGAAATTTTGATTTTATAAAAAAAAAAAAAATTTATAGATCGTAATTGATATTTTGTAAAAGTAAAATATTTTTTTTTGATATATATTTTTATATGATTTGAATGTAGGAATATGAACTGGGTTTCGGCTTATAATTATTTGAAACAATCTAAGAGGAAGGTTAAAAAATAAATATAAAAGACAATAGAATTCATTTATGCAATTTTCTCTAATAAGTCTAATAATCGAAAATTTCAATGTTTACATCGAGTATGAATATGACATATTTACTATAAAAATGATTATATAAGTTTTTAGCATTAATATGAATAAACAATGGTGTAAATAAATTAAAAATATTAAATTTTATAAATTGAAAGACTCACTAATACATTTAATAGAGCCTAGAAAATTTTAAAAAGGACAGTGAATTTATTCCAAAAAGGTTGTATTATAAAATGTATATATATATAGGTAGTACCATTTTTTTAGTTTTTTATTTCAACTATATGAATGCCTAACAAGATTTTTCTTTATATAAGGCTTTATACAAATTTTTTTTTTTTTTTTTTTTGTTAGTGTTGTTAGTGTAACAAATGAAAATTTAACAAGTATAAAATTAACAAGTATAAAATTAAAAAATTAAAAAATTTACAATTATAATTATATTTAGCGTATGAACAATAAAAATAGTTTAATATTTATACTATTGAATATTTGAAATTGAAATTATGTAAGGTTGCACCTTATATTTTGTTTTTATATGAATTTAGGATTATTATCGTAGTTATTTAGGATTTTATTGGTTAATTCTTTTTTTAGTTTATAATTCTGTGGTCAAAATCAATAACCGCTTAGGTCGAAAATCACTGTTTCGTGTAATTGCAATTTGAAAAATTTGCAAAATTTAAACATATTTCTACATATTAAACAGTTTCTAAAAAAATTTAGACAATTATTAAATAAAGACTTTTATCAAAAGAAAGGTTTCTTAAAGATAAATAAGTTTATGTAGGTTTAAAATTAAAAGGAATAATATTAAAGAAGTTATTAAAGCAAAAAGGCTATAAGCGGTTATAAAAAAACAACAAAATTTTATTTAACATTCTAAAGTCTTTGTTACATATGTAATAATTTCATTTTCTCAGTATTAAATTGAATTTATTAGCTTATTTTGACATAAGTTTCCAAAAGGCAGTACTTTTAAAATACAATAAGTGGTTAACTCTAAATAATTTTTCATAAAATATTATTTTCGAAAAGCAATAAGCGCTTAATTCGATATAAGTTTTTGTTGAAGTTCATATATATGGTGAATGTATGTTATTATAAGCGATATGTAATAACAACTTAGGTCGATATAAACTTAAATTGTATAAAAAAAAGTCTCTAAATTCTTAAGTCATTTTACGCTTTTATTGTATGCGTAAATTGCTATATTAATGACTTAAATGATTATGTTTTCTTAAATATCTTGGAGTCTAATAGAGGTTAATACTTCAATTTTTGTGTATATATGAAAGGCAATAAGACGAACATAATGGTGTTAATAACTCAATTCTTTCTTATCTCGACATAAGCGGTTATTGATTTCGACCACAGAATTATTTAATGTTTTTAGTACATTATCTAGTTTATTGTATAATTTAGCTGCTACATAAAGTGTTGTTGATGTGCCAAAATGTAATGTTCTTTTCTTATCTAAGTGAATTAAATTTTTGTTCCTGGTACTTATATTAATCTGGTGTTTGACTTTACGTTTGATTATATGCGTTGTTGTGTGTATTGTACATGTTTTTATGTTGTGAATAAGTAATGTTGATTTTATGTTGAGCAAGTCCTTTATCATTAATATATTGTTTATACTGTGAATATATTCAGTCCTCTCATATCAGTTGTATTTATATAGGTTTTCTAGACTTTTATTTGGAACTATTTGTAGTTCTTCTAATGTATGTTTTGCTGCAGTCCCCCTTACTTAAAGATTGAAGGGAATTTAAATTTACTCGAACGAAGCAATGCTTAAACATTACAAACCAACACTGAAATGCCATAAGGCCATAGAATTAATTTGATATGTAAATGCAACCTAGCTTAGATACACTTATTCACATTTATGTTTTCATTTGATCCAATCAAAAATTGGCTTAAAAATAAGTGTTAAAAATATTTTACATATAAAAGAAAGTGACATTTGAGCAGTTCATTTGTATTTTATGTTTTGGGAAGTTTCTTTTGAAATGGAAGAAAAACAGTATTTTTTGTGTTTTATTCCGCAGAAAATAAAATTTTGGAAATTCGGACAGATTTTGATTTTCATCTGAGTGTTTTGACATTTCAGTTTTCATTTGAGTGTTTTGACATTTACAATTTTTAGCTTTCATTTGATCAATAAACATAGTTATCTGAAAGGGTCTTAAGTAGTTTTTAGCTGAACATTTTTTTACGCTTAGTTTGACAATTCTATTCGTTTAATTTTTATTCAAATAACAGCTACAACCATATGTCACAGTCACAATATTGGGGCTTATGATTGAAAACGAAAACGTTCAATCGTTTTCCGAATATCACTGACGTTTGTCATTTGGTATGACAGAAAACGAAAACGGAAAACGTTAATTTCGAAAATAATTTTTCATATGATTGAAAACGATCGGAAAACGTTTGTAGTGCAAAAATCAAACGTTCAGTTGTGTTGAACGTTTGTATGGAAAAAGTTTATAAACATAAACAAAATGCAAGTATTTTTTTTATATAACTAATTTAGATGTTTATATTTGTATTTTTGTAAATAAAAAATTAGAATATATGTAAACTTAGAAATTATTTTATTTATATTTATTTGTAAAATAAAACATTTAATTTGTAAATACAAATAAATACATATAAAATACAAAAAAAAAGTGAAATTTTAACCTGTAATGCATTTAAAAAAAATTCTTTTCTATATAAAGGAAGAAATGTTTGTTTCTTTTTTTTTAGTTTTTAAATTTTTTTTTTCTTTATTTTTCTATATTTAACTATTTTTTTCAATTTATAATTTATGACACTACACTCTACTCTACACTATTCTTTTTTGTTTTGTTGTTTTATTAAAATTTACGTAATTGTTTGTAAAATTTTAATTTTAGTTAATTGCTTATTAAATTTTAATTCAATTTTTAATTATAATTTTGTTTTATAAACTGTTTGTATAAACTGCGAAAAATATAAATAAAATAAAAAAATAAATAAAATAAAAAAATAAATAAGAAAATAAATCAAAATAAACAGAAATACAACAACAAAAAATTTAAACATATGTTTTTGGCAACTGTCAGTTAAGTTTCGAAAATTTTCGAAAATGTTTTTATTCACATGTCTTCAATCATATCAAAATGTGAAGAAGGTGATAGTGATGATCGTTTCGTTTCGTTTTCCGTTTCGTTTTCAATCATAAGCCCCATTATTAGACAATTGTAGTTCCATAGCGATATTTTACAATTTTCACAAAATAGATCGTTTATCTATTTCTGTCATTAGGCTGCAGTTATAGCGATTAGTAAAATGAATACGTAAAATTTTTGTTTTCGATTTTACAACCGGCGTAGACACAAAATTTTAGTAAAAAGTTATAGGAATGCTAAAGAATGTTTTGACAAATAAATTCTGTTCAACAAAATGAAAAAAAAATTATTTCAATGAAGTACATTTCATGTTTTCACGGTTTCTTTAATTTATTGAAATTATTTCATTTCATTTGTATTTTATTGAAATTATGTTTCATTTTTTCACTGTTTGATTTCATCAGAACAATTTTTCATTTGTAATTTAACTATGAAAACAACTATACTATATTATTTCAAATTCAAAACAAGAAAACGTTAAATCAAAATGACAGCAAATTTTACGGAAGCAATTTTTCTGATCGCTATAACCATCTCACCGTAAAAATAAAATATTTTTTCACTGTTTCATATTTACTGTTTCATTTTACTGATCGCTATAACTGCAGCCTTAGTCAGTTAGTTTACCACAACCATTTGTCGTTGTCCCAGTACTATAAGACAAATTTAGTCCCATAGCGATCTTCTATAACCTTCAGAAAATGGATCGTTTAACTATTTCTGTCATTAGGCAGTTGGTTTACCATAACCATCTGTCACTGTCACAATACTATATGGCAAAAGAAGTTCAATAACGACCCTCTACAATCGTTCATCTATTTTTGTCATCTATTATTGTATCATTCAATTATAATAATAAAACTCACCACTATCATATGAATTTTTATATTGAAGCCTATGTATTAATCTTCTTGTAGCTGTGCTCATTTCGAAGAAATTTTTATTTTAAAAATTATTTCAAATAACTTTTTTATTATTTATAGATTTTTTGTTTTTAATTAATTAAAAATTATTTTTTATCACAGATTTTAAATACTTATTAAAAACTTAATTTAATTAAAATGAAAATTTAATTTAATTATCTATCATGGTTCATGAATTTAAAATATTTTAGTTTTATAATTTACTACTAATTTTATTGATTATTCATGTATTATAATATTTTTGATTTATACTAATTTTTTAATTCAATAATTAGAAAATTTTATAATTTCAGACATTTATGTTTTGGAACAATATTTTACGATTTTTTTTTAAATACAAAAAGTTTCGAAATTAAATTCGAAATACTATAAATATAGTTTAAATTAACTTTAAAAATTAATTTCGAAATAAAAAATATTAGCCAGAGTTAGAAATAAAAAAAAAATTGTTTTTTTAATTCAATTTTAAATTAAATTTCGAAATTTATTTCGAAAAATTCTAATAATTATCCGATATTACATATTGTGATATTAACAATAAAACTAAAACAAATTGATTAAAAATATTAATTAAGTATCCTGTTTTAAATAATTTTTTTTAGTAAAACAAACCCCCACCATCAGATACAATGCACTACACAATAATATTCTAAGCAATTATTAATTACTTAATATAATATTTTTTTTTTTTTTAAATAATAAAAGTACACTTTTGTTATGGCAATATTTCAATTTTGTTTTTATCTTTATTAAAATCATTTATTATAATAAAAAATAAAATTTTTTGTTAATTTTTATTTTTTATTTATTTTCAAATTTCGATATTCAAATAATTTTTTTTTTTAACGATTTTCTATGTTGTCAATTTTAACACAGAAGACTCAAAAATGTTTTTTAGAAATCGCGTGTCCTTCTTAATTTCTTTTTTTATTATTTTATTTATTGCTATGTTTATTATAAGAATATTATTTAGAAAATGGAGAATATCATAAAATTAAATGAAATTTATGTTGCGATGTAAAATATTATTTTAAAAAATTGCGTTTCCATTTTTTTTATTTTTTTTTTTTATTTTTTTTTTTTATTTTTCATATGCTACTATTGGACAGGAACTATTAAGGATTCTTTTAGAATTGAAATATAAAAAAAAAAATGAAAAGAAGAAATAAAAACCGTCACCATTCTTCTATTAAGAATGATATTCTCATACTAAAATAATAACAAAAAAATAAATAAATGAAGGGAAACAAAGACATAAAAAACTTATAATGAGAATAAAAAAGAAAAACAAACTGAAATAAAGTCAACAAATAAATAATATTGAAGAAAAACGTGCAAAAATTATAGTTGGGTTCGTCAACTCAAGGATAATATTAACAATGGAAATTTTTTTTCTTTTTGAATATTTTCCAAAGCACTTATCATTATGATTATTAACTATATTCTGTTAGATGCAGCACTTACAAATTATAACATCACGTCTAGCTGAATATAATGTGTGTGTATCTGTTAGACGGTGTAAGCCGGGTGGATAAAAAATATTTATTATGTTGGTATCAACAACTAGTCCATAAGTTATTACAAAAATATATAGTAACTAGGGGCCCCTGTTGAGTAATTATAATTCAAGTTAAAGCCAAATTTAAAGTTTTTAAAAGAACAGGGATTTGCATGGAATGATATAAACTTCTCATTACAAAGCACAAAACACTTGTTTTAATGAAAAGCTTTGAAATTAGTATGTTTTCGTTAAAAATCATAAATACCTTACTTCTCAATTTCTGTTTCGTTTCTACCTAGTTGTTAATGTATTTGGTGAATAATAAAACCATTTGATTAAAAACTTTTCAACTGTGTGCGCATTATTGTTTTATTTACAACTTACTTATTATATATTAAGAGTTCATTATGGAGAAGATAGATAAAATGAAAAGGTGTGTGGTCTGGTAGGTGTCTGGTAGGTGCAGGTCCTTAAATGCTTGTCAATTATAATTATAGATATATAACATAATTTAAATTATATAATTAAATGTAAATTATATGAACATAATATTCTATTAATATTAAATGTAAGTAAGAGAGATATAAGTTAGATCAATATGTTATGTATAAGAAATTCTCTTTTTAAGTTTTATTTCGGAATTATAATTATATATATTAGACATATAAATACATCTATTAAAAAAAAAACCCCCATATTCTCTTAGACGCATTATTGACACGACGCAACAAATTTATCACGTCGCATCTAGCTGAATATGTATTTCTATCTATTAAAACTGAAGTCCAATTAAACCGACACAACATTGTCGTTCTAGATTGCCGATATAGAATGTCAGATAGCAGGTCCAATGAATGGGACATTTTCATTTTCAAACTATAATTCAAAAACAACAGGAAAAACATTTTTAATTTAATGGTTTAGAACTGTCAAATGAAATGTCGCCGTGCAACAACGATAAATTTTGATCAAATTTTTGTCGCCGACTTTGTTGTTTCATACAATTTGGTATGTTGCAATTTAAACACGCTGGGTGGCGCAGTAGGTAGAGCGCCTGTTTTTCAATCGAAAAGTCCCAGGTTCGATTCTCAACGAAGGCAACAATTTTTTTCTGGATTTTTTTAACCTGGTCCAGTACATTATATCATTGGGATAAAATAGATGATAAATAGCTGAGATTAAACTAAAAATAAAATTGAACTATGGTATTATGAAGGCAAAGTACAAAGTACAGTAGATATAGTTTTCCACATCTAAATTAGTAGATATATCATAAATATTCTACAGAAAAGTTATTGTATGTGATTGTGTACTCCAAATCTCCGTGTAAAAACAATTCGGGTATTCATTCCATAAACTTGGAATTATATATACAAAAACATTTGTTCAAAACATAATTTGATATATTTTGTTGACAAACAATGTTGTGGATCGTTTTCATAGAAAAATTTATTATGTTGGTAGTACTGAGTATTGATGATATTGTCAAAAACGATTATTGGTAAGTACGTAAACAAAAATAACCTTATAAATAATATTTTTGGATATCTAATATATTGATGTAGAATTACAATAATTTTATATAAATATAATAATAATAATAAAAATATAATAATTTAAATAAAAAATATTAATAAAATTATAATATGATAGTATAAAAATTATGCATAAAGACAGTAATAGTAAATATCAGTTTTTTTTTATTTTCTTTTGAAAATAAAACCCAATTTGTAATAGAAATGCTAAAAACTAATATAAACATTGTTTATTAATTCTTACTTAATTGTTTTATCCATTTATATTTAACTTATTTTACAAAAAACTCAAAATAATTTGGCTTAACTATTCCATCAAAATGTTTTGAAGTTATAAAAACTAGCTGTCACGTTGAATGAAAAGCCTAACAGAAATTATACATATGATAGTTTTGACATTTGACATCGCGTCAATTTAAAACTGTCACGCATGCGTCTAACAGAATAGAAAAATATCGCTTCAATGATATTTCCATACCTGACCATTATGCCTGGACATTTGTGAAAATTCAAGTTTATTAAAATTCTAAGGTTATAAGTCGGTAGAGGGAAAAATAAAATGCAATAAAATAATCCTGGTAAAAAATTAAATAACACAGAATAAATTTGGACGTTATTTTATTTATTTTGAAGTGTAATTGTCGAAAATAGTAAAATATTTTCTATTTTAATTTTACTAAATATGTACAAACTTTATACAAAAAATTAACTCTAACGCTGGAAAACTTCCTTGGAGTGTTATTTCATTACAACATTATTTTATTTCTCTGCTACGTTATTTCAAACGGTATTCCATTATTTTGCGGTGTTATTTCAAGCCAAATAGCCGTAACTAATCGGTATTTTTCTCAACTTTCGATTTTGATTTTGAGAAGCTATCAATATAAATTTCATAGGTTCAACGTGCAATGCTGCAAGTTTTAGAAAATATCAAACACTTTTCACAATACCGAATTCTTTGTGATGTAATGAACTGTAATGCTGTATCGATACATAACAAAAAGTGATTCAGAACAACACCCATATAGATAGGGATAACTTCATTCAGCTAAGTACTTAGAGAGACAAGCCACTCGCATAAATTTTCATTCTTGTTTACAATTAGCTTTGCTTTCGACAATTATGGACGAATAGATCTATAGTCTCTATATGGTATTACGAACAAAATATAAAATTTATAACAAATTTTAGAATTTTGGTTTTTGTTTTTGTAAACGTAAGATATGACAGTGCAAAATATTGTATTTTGATAGGACATGCAACCTAAAAAACAACCAATCGTTACTGACAATTATTTATAAAAAAAAAAATAATTGAGAAAATAAAACTGCAAAACAAAACAAAAATAAAAACATCAAAACACAAATTAAGAAGCTACTAGAACAATCCCAAAATTGAAAATGAGATATGTAATTTCAACTAAATATTGTTTTTTGTTTTTTGTTTTGCAATATTGCGATTTAATCTTAATTTTTCGATTTTTCAAACTTTTTTTTTAAAAAAATAAAAATAAAATGAAAACCTATTCCACTCCGCCTCTTTCCTATGCCGATCAAATACAAAAAAAAATCGCATCGTAATTTCTTAATTGGATTTAAACAAAAAAACACCTCTAAGCCTAATAAGCTAAATACTAATAGATACTTTTATAGACAGAAAATTAAAAGGCTATAGATTTTTATATAAATATTTTTATTGATTTAATAATCAGAATTTTAAGTTAAGCAGTGAATTTTAAAAATATCGAAACATTGTTTAATCTTCAAGCAATTTAGTTTCAATCATTTTTTTTTTGTTTTACAAGTGCGTGGAAAAACACGTGAAAACTGATGTTTTATAATCATTTTTCTAGGTTAAATAATTTCAGTTCAGTTATAATAAAGAATTTTCAATGAAAATGAAATGAAACAAACAGTGTTGACATTTGTATTTGAAAATATTCGATACTATAATGTGACGATGATAATGACGTCTCTTGCAAATGCAACACGAAGGTATATATAGCAAATAATATTAATGCTGCCCACATAGACACGCAATGAAATACAAAAAAAAATATAAAAAACTTTTTCAAGTTTAAAATGTTTTTGGCATAATTTGAACAATAGATATTCATTCAATTTCATTCATAAGTTGCGTCACGACATCCCGATCGAAAAAAAAGAGCCCCGAATAAAAAACAAAAATTTTTTTTTTTTTACTCACATCGTGTTTCAATAATTAAAAAAAAACAACGATCTGGGAAATGATAAGATACTTAAGAAAAATCGGGATTTTCAATAACTCTCTTTTTTTTGAATTATTGAAAATCCCGATTTTTCTTAAGTACGATCACAGAATTGATAAGATATTTACGATAAAAAATATGGTGAAAATCGGGATTTCCAGCAAAGACGGGATTTTAATTGGTAAATTTTCAAATGTTGAAATTTTAATAAATGTTCTTGTTTGTCGGAAAATCGTGCGACGTCCATATTTTTTAAACTTACGATAGTTAGTAAAATTAATGCATATTACATTGCACATATTATATTTATTTATGAATATGGTGTTGAAATATTCTTCATACTCATGTAGTATGTACTAACATTTTTATATTTCAAAACTTCGAAATATCTGTAATGCGTTAAATATAATGATATAGATTCGCATATGTCATATCTTGATGACATATATGATATTCCGTATATTGAAAATACATGTAACTGCCCACAATCGATATGTTGCCGCACATAAGTTAAATCTGACAATTCGTTAAACTCTGTTTTGTTACTAACTATCAGTTTGTGCTAACTAAAGTAATATCTCAATATTATAGCTCAACATTATGATTCATATCTACTACGCCATTTATAATAGCGTATTCCCATATGGAAGCAATATGCAATATCATCTTAAATAAATATTAAGAACAAAATTGGGTCCAAAACAGAACCCTCAGGGATCTACATTCAAATAATTAATGTCAATAAATTTGTGCTCACGATTTAATCCATGGATTTGATTCAAACGTCAAAAAATCGTACGTGTAAGAACTTTAATCGTATGAATTTCGTGAATCAAATCGGATGGCCATTTAATATCATCCAATCAAATTTGACAGCTCATGAATTAAATATGTCGAATTCGTAAATTTTTATTTCAATCCTATGGTTTCAGATGAATTTTTGACATTTGATATTTTGACAACGATTTATTATTTGTTGTTTGTATACAGGTTGATTTTGATAACAAACAGTTTGTTTTGTTTTTTTAACTCGGTTATTTGAAAATTGAAATACTGAATAGCATTCTTATGTCAAATTCAATCTAAACCGAATAAGACTGTCATTTTTTTGTTGCTGTTATTTTTCTGAAAAATATTTTGTTATATTAATATGTCATTATGGGACGACATATGTTTTGTCGACATATTAGCTTCATTAGGAAATTTTTCATTTACGTATCTAGTTCTATGTCATTATAGTTACCGCATAAGCTGGTGAACTTTCAATTAACGTTAAGAGCGGACAATACTAGCCAAGTGTAAAAAATAAGAAACATATTGAAGTAAAATTGCTATTGAATTGTTTACATTGGAACAACGGATTGATTAACGATAAAAGATAAGTGTCGATATTATATATATATACTTATATTTTCATTGTTAGTATTAAGGTAATGAAGGTAATTGAAGATTTAATGAACTTGGTTAGAAATATTATAACCCATATGACCTATATTTTTTTTTTATTTAAATTAAGCCAAACATTAGATTCAAACGATAGAAATGATACTTTTATACACGAATGCACAGCTTTTGGACTAATTAAAGATTGGGGAAAGAAAAATGACCCTCTGACATTTTGAATAAATTTGCTAATACTCATCTTGAACTTTTGTCTTGTAGATTCTATCATAGGTACATTTTTGCATTGAGAAAACACGTTTGTTGAAATATGGACCTACATTATAGAAAAATTTACTATACAAACTAATTTCCATTGTTAATTTTCAACTTGCACCATAATCAATTTCCACACTCAATTTTGTACTTCTGCACCTAGGAATTTGCACCTTAATGGGGGGCATTTAGGTTTTTATTTCGTCTGTATAAGTGCCTAACCCAACAAGATATTTTATAAAATAGGGAAAGTTCTCCAACAATACGACAATTTTCAAGTACAATTGTAGAAATCTCAAATTTAATTTAAACACATGAGAACAAATAACTATTTTAAAGGTAATTAATAAGGACTAATGAAATTCAGAAACTGTCACAAACCTAGAAAAATTAATATGAAAATTAGAATGAAAACCACATTTGGAAGTATAGTCAAGGAGTAATTTTTTGTTGTACATGTGGACAAAAATGGTATATTAACTATATGGTTTGTCTCCAATATTAAATACTTAAAAGATATAACAGCACATTCATTACACATATTCATTTCACTTCTGAACCAAAAGAGTCAATTATAAGGTCAGGTCGAGCTTTCAGATTCAATCTGGGCAGAGCAAACTTTTAATTCAAACTCTTAAACTTTGAGTTAATAAAGAAATGCTCAAAGCTCAATATTTTTTATTCTATTATTGTAGATATACGAATACGATTATAATTTTAAGTTAAATTTAGAAATTATTCATTAAACTCAATCTACATTTTATTTTTGAGCTCTTTAAATTCTTAAAAAAAATTCTCGTACTATCAGATTGCACTCTGAGCAACTCTGAGTACATTCCGAGGTAAAAAAAGAAACACAAAATGGATAATCTGAACAAATTAAACTCTAAACACAAATTTTTTTTGACCTATCTGACTCTGTTCTGATTAGAAAACGGAAAAACTTCCTGAGTTAAGTTCTAATCATATAAAATAAAATTTTAGAAAAATAATTGTAAAAAAGTAAATTTCAGTTCAATTTGGAATAAAAAAATGAATTAAATAAAAAATAAATAATTTAATTTAATTTAGCTTTCACAAAATTTATTACGGGTTTATTTTTAATATAAAGTTAAGTTGATTATTAATATATCTACTATCATATAGATTAAGAATATCTATTATTCTTAATCAGTGATAATATGTATTTACATTATAATTTTGTACTTTCTAATTAGATATTAATCTATTAATTTTATAAATAGGTAATAATCTAACTACAAAAGAAAAAAAAAAATCATTAAATTAAAATGATAGTTATAAAAATTTGAACATGAATTGACAATTTCGAAATCATTCTGTAATTTAGATGATTACTCTTATAAAAATTTTAATATTTTGTATTTTTTTTTTTTAATAATAATTTACTGTAGATAATTATTACAATTTTATTTTCCATAAATATTATTTTGATAAGATAATTATTAATAAATTATTTTAATTAAATAGGTACTTAAATATACGTAACATTACCATATATTAAACATATTTAAAACAATTTTAGATCACCACAATACATTTGTGAAACTATAATGTCTGTCTATCTAAAATTTATTTTATAATTTCAAATAAAATTTAAACAATTATTTTTTTATCACATTTCATATCAAATTTAATCAAGCTCATTTCGGATACCTGTAGCCGATAAGAATGGAAAATTTCGCAACAATTTCATCATATTAAAAAAAAAAATTTTTTATTTCCATTACTTTTTTAATTAGTTCTAAATCTGTTGATTTTTAGGATTAATTTTTTTTTTTTTTAATAATAATATTAATGACAAAAAGATAATCGTAAAAATCAGCTGAATTAACATAAAAAAATAATTCAGACAGAATTATTACAAATTAATTAGAAAATATGAAATCAAAATATGTAGTTAAATAAATGACGCAATATAAAGAAAATATTTCTTAATCTCATAGTTGTAGTTTAAGCTAAGTAATTGGTCTACAATCTATATAATATAATTTATATTATGTACTTATGATAGATTATTTAAAATAAAAACAATTTTAATAAACATAATGTTATCTCTGTCGATTATAATTGTTATTTAATAATTTTTGTAATGACCTCTGTATGTATAGCAAGCTAAGATTATCACTTAAAATGAAAAGCCCCATCGCGCAATATATATTTTGTATATTCAAAATAAAAAATTAAATATTCATAGGGATTTATATTTTTTCATACTTATGTGATTTAATTAAAAATTAAAAAAAAAAATTAAAATTAACATGACAACTAGAACAAAATGTATAAGAACTTGTCCTATTCCTATATTTTGATTATGGAGAGTTACCCTGGTATAAGTATTTATACCTGTAGCTGGAGAAATAAATACCTAACACAACCGACCGTCTAACGAACCCTCGAACAAATTTGTCCAAACCTATCTCGTATTAGTATTTATGCTTATTTCGAAGAAGGGGAAAAGTAAAAAAAAATTCAATAATGAAGCCAGTTTCCGTTCTCACTAGATTATAAAGAGTGTTTTTTTTTAGAATGATAGAACTTTATATTGTAATTAAACACACTTAAATTAAGATGGAAGCCAAATTTTTTTTTTAATTGTAATATAATTTTATGACATTTAGGCTATAAAAATAAGTTCCAGCATAGATTCACCACCACTAGCTCTGAGAAACCGCATTCGATTAGACAATATTTTGGATCACTTTTTCGTTAATTTTAATGTTATGGTAATTTCCAAACCATCTGTTGTTACTGATTGATCAGTATAAACCAAAGACTTGACATAACGCCAAAGAAAATAATCAACTGCCCTTATATCGTATGATCTTTAGGCCATTTAATTAGTCCATTTCTCGAAATAATGTTATCAACAAATCTTTCTTTCAATACATCAATTATTGCGGTAGAAGTATGAGATGGCCTTTTGGCAGCCAAACACTTCCGGGGGTCGATACCATTCAAATTCTTAGCATCGTTCAAATTCTTAGCATTCTTCAGCATCGTTTTTAAAGAAATATGGACCGACGATGCCTACAGCGTGTAAATCACACCATACGGTGGATTTTTCAGGATGCGATGAAACCAGCTCAATTTCTTGAGGATTATTTTCGCTCCATATATTGCTCTAATAACCAGTTGCTGTAATGTTGCTTGTTTAACCAAAAATGAGTAAAAAAAATTTCAATAAAACTTCAAGCTGTTCTAGGGCCCAATCAGCAAACAAATGACGCACCTCATGGTCAAGTGGCTTTAGTTCTTCAAACAGTTGAATCTTGTATGGGTATAGACCAATAAGCAAAATTTGCCAAGTGCGGGTTGCACACAGTCCAACTAATTGTTGCGAACGTCGGCGAATAGACAAATTTGGATCTTCATCAACAATACCGACATTTTCTTCTGTACGTACGTAGTTCTTTACAGTAAAACCCAAACTTTTAAAATTCAAATTCTACATTCAAAATTTACATTTGTTTGTAGAGTTAAAGGGCTTTAAAAATTTGCGACAAAACCAGGGCTGAATCTTTTTCCAGGACATGACAATTGTTTCCGAATAACCCAAAGAAATTTCATTGTTTTTTACTAATCTGATCTTAGATCATTATTTTTAAATTTTGTGTTTTAAATAGAGTGCCTCTTGCAATAGACATTTTTTTTTTAAAGAATGGCTAAAATCTCTACAACGATATATCATACTTTAACCCACTAAAAACCCACCCATCTTTTATTATAATCAATCAGTCAAGAGATAATAATTAAATAAATAATCTTAAAACTCAGATAAAAATTACTTGACAAAATAGCAATTTGAAAGAAAAAAACATTACTTAAATTATGTTATGTACTTTGACATCACTCAACTCGTCCAATTCAATTCGATATCATACTGTATTTTTTTTATCTGATTTTTGATTATTAATAAATTACGCACTATACATTTTTTCTTCATCAATTATAATTACTGATTACTTTAATTTATGTAAATGTGACCTAGGTCTTGAATATTATTAAGTAAACACCTCTTCATGATAAATACTTGAGATTAAAATAAAATATCGCACATTCAATTTACACACCTTTAACAATACAATTTTTTGGGTCTACAAAATTTAAAATGTTTTATTATTGCGTTGTAGTTTTGAAAGTCTACAGGGTATTTAGAAATAATTCTAATTAATATACAAAATTTACGTAATTTATTATTTATTAAATAAAAATGTTTTTGTTGTTGTTGTTTTTTTAATAATATTAATAAAATACGAAATTCTATTTCAGTAATATTTACTGAAAGATAAAATTCTTTAAAATCACGTGTCTTTCCATAAGCTTATCTGTTTTTTTGTTATTTTCAGTTTGCTTAATAACAACACTGTGGGTAACTCGACATAACCGCTTAAATTTCTCACATTTTTTTTTTCTTTTAGTTTTTTATTGTTTTTATTTTCTTTTCCTAAAAAATTTAAGCTTTTTTTTTATTTTGAATAATTGTTACTAATTGTTTTAATTATTTTTTTATTTTCCTTTTTTTTTTTTTTTTTTCCTAAATATTGTTCTCACTATACTTCATTAATTGATGACACATTATTATGTAGGTAGATACAGAGTGGTGTAAAAAAATACAAACAAAATGTTTTGAGTAGTTTTGAATTCTGTAATGAAAATGTGTCTTAAAATTAAATGTGCCTGATTTTATTTTACCTAGATATTTTACCTATATAAGTTGAAATTTGTTTTGATTATTGTGATTTTTAGAACATTGGTGACAATGACAACGTGACACAGAAGAATAATGAACAGGATTCAATTCATAATAAATTATACAACAAATCATTGATCTAAAGCCTAAAACGTTGTAGTCCAATGAAAAGGACACGACAAAATACCTCAAACTATGTTTTGAACAAATGTGTTAAAATGATATTATAGCAAATAGTACGACCACGACAATTTATAAGTCATAGACTTAAAATCGAAAATTAAAGCTTAAGGTGATGAAAATTTGAAATATGAACAGAATATGTCATGTTTATATGTCAAATTTATATAAGATTTAAATGTCAGAAAAAAATCTAATATTAGCATAATATCCATATTTTCTTAGACGTCTCATTGTCGTGATGAAAAATCAGCTAAGCTGAATATGTGTTTCCGGAAGACACTTTAAGATGCGTGATAAAAGATTTTACTATGTTGATAATACTGACTGTTTTGCCTTATTGACTAATTTTGTCATCATGTTAATTTAAAACTGTCACATCTGTGTTTAACAGAACTGAAAAATATCACTTCAGTAATATTTGCAATACGATACGTCAGTAACAGAATATGGTTGTAAATCTAAATCGACAATATTATAATATGACAATTTTTGTGCTCACGTCAAATTAAATCTAAATTTTTGATAAAAATCTGAAGTATGAATAAAAATTGTCATGTTTACACGTCAGATTTTAATAAAATTTAGATGTAAACCGACATGTAAACACAAATTGGTCCATGTTTTGATATTCATTTCACCATCATTTTTTATGAAACACAAATTTTTCGATTTCAATAGTCATAAAAAAATTACGATAATCATAAAAAATTAAAATAAGCCAATTTCGTATGTCAATTTTTGTGACTCGGAAAAATACCAAATTATTGACATTTTGAATTTATGAAATATTTAACAAAAATGGACTCAACAAATTAATTTGAATATTTGTTTATTAAAAAATCAAATAAAAACAAACCATTTTTATTTATTTTATATTTTTTAACATTTTTCTAGTATTTTTCAACCTTTATATTTTTAACTAAATCGTAACTGTTTACTTTATTATTCACCAATACATATTTACTTTTGAACTCAAATGTCATTTGCAAAACAAAAAATATTGAACAATACATAAAAATAACCAAAATATTTTTTGCGACTATCGTAATCAGAAAAGGTCATAAATATGATAGATTAGAATACGGACCATTATCTTAGACTCTATCTGACGGGTAAATAATACCTAGAGTTATCGGAGATATTTAAATGTTACAAAATTAATTCTTTAATTTTCGTTCAATTGGTCTAATTATTGTGTGATTTCCGAAATTTTTATTAAAATAAATTCTGGCATAACGTCATCATAACGATGCAGAGGTGAATAATCTTAATCGGATTAACATAGCATTCATAATAGTTCACTTGTGTGAAATAAGAAAGTTAGTGTAGCAAACTAAAAATAGCTGTAATAAATAAATGCGATATATCTGTATGTACCTATATATAGTTTTTTGAAAGACCTTGTATATTAGAACGTAATTTTAGATGAAAATCTAATTTAGAAACAAACAAAAAACTACAAAATAATGATATAAATTGACATTTACTGCAAAAAATAGAATTACAAAAAAAAAAAAAAAATAAAAAAAAACGTGTATTAAATAAATTAATAAACGTGCGCAAAATTTGGCTTTAATTTGACTTTTGAATTTTTTGATAAAGAATTATTTTTAGCGATTGATTATTAATACAGCTTTATTATATAAAAAAAAAGCTTTAATAAAAATTGATAATTTCGTTCGTTTCCAGAAAAATTTGGTAATTTTACAATTCCTCAATTTTAGGCATATTGAGTCTAATTTTATTTTTATTTATTTAAATATTTAACACATTGCTAAATTCCTACCGCATTTACTTCTTTATTTGTGAGTCATGAGATCAATTGAAACTGTAAATGGAAGTGACATTTCCAGTTGCTTCTGGAAAATCAATTAGCACTTAATTGTGCCTTTTTGAAAGAATTTTTTTTTGTTTTTATGTTTTTGACAGTAACTTAGGTAGAATTAATTTTTCGTGCTTAAATAATCAAGTATGGTAATGCAAATTTTTACTACAATTTTACTACAATGTCAATTAATTATCAATTCATTAAATGCGGAAAATTACTCCTATTCATCAAGAACTAAACCTACTTAAATATATTAACTACATTTTATTTAAGCTGTTATCAGATTTATACTCTCAATTATATGTCATTTAATTTTATCACAACGATAAAGAGACTGGATCAAGTCGAAAAATCCATAAAAAAAAATTTTTCTTCGTCGGTAATCGATTCTGAGTCCTTTCGGTTGAAAGACAGGCGATCACTCTACCTACTGCGCCACCCAGTGTGTAATGTATTTCACAGTTATGTGGCTTATTTATTTGAATAATGTAAATTTACTTTAATAACATTAGGTAAGTAAATTATGGGGGCGTAACACTTAACAAAACGCAGACACTAAATATCTATGTCGCCTATGTTCATTTATCAAAAAAAAAACTCGGAATGCCAAAAACCAATTAGTAAATTTTTCTTACTTAACAAAATATAGCAAATATGCAAATATCAGTTACGAAAAATAATTCAAAATCAGGGTTCTATACTTTTTCCAGAAGATGTAAACGTAAATGTATATGAGTGAATAATAATATTTGAAAATCAAGCGGATGTTTTTTTGTAATAGGAAAACTAGGTATTTTGACTTTTTGAAATTTGAGTTTTTTGTCAAATGAAAGATAAAGTGGATTTTTTTAGGTGAATTGTTGCAAAGTATCTATAATTATAATTGACAAGCATTTAAGGACCTGCGCAGTTCATTTTATTTCGCTTCTTCTTAATGAACTCTTAATATGTAAATTAGTTGTATATACGACCGAAATGCGCATACGGGTCAACAAAATTTCTATTTGGTTTTATGATATTCAAACTTTAAAATAAAATATAGCTATTTTGTGTCCTTCAACATCTTATTAGTTTTATATATAATTAAAGGAAATTTATTCTATTAATTTTTTTAAGTAACTGTCTCAAATTATTGTTTTCTATATTTTGGTCATTTGTAGTAATCATATAGTTTTGGTTAAAAATATTTATATGATGTATATATATACCTCTTTAATTACAAAAATATTTTATTTTTAGTGATTTTTTATCCGTTAAATGCCACTTAGTATAGGAATATGTCGAAACGAAACAGTATATGTTGAAGCAATATTTATGTTTCCTAAATAAAACTTACTAACCTTTAAATTTTTATGAAAACATGAGTGGTTTCTACTTTATCGTGAGAAGTCAGTACGTAAATTGCTGTTCTGTTAAAAACTTTAAATTTGGCTTCAACTTAAATCATAGTTATAATAATGAATCTCTTTGTAACAGCAGACTTTATTTGCCGACCTACATAGTGCAGTGGTTACTAACAACTAATCAGAAGAGTTTCAAATTAAAACATCGTATTATATTTTTCTATATGTAACTCTAATTTAACAAAGTTTGAGAAATAGTTGCTCAATATTATATTATATTAAAATGGTTGTAGCATTAGCATTATATTTTTAATTTCACCAAAACCAAACCCAACAGATATAAAATATAAAGTAGTGACGGCTTCTGTATTGCGGTGATAATTTTTACACTGATAACTGTAACAGTTCATTTCTGCTAATTATACTGCTAAATTTTGTACTGTTATTGTACTGATTTAAATCTATCAATTAAAATGTTCGTTGAATGTAAACGATAAGGCAAAAAAAAAACAATTCAAATGTTTTGAGAATTTCGTTTAATTTTATAACTCACATATGATTTTCTTTATATTTTACTTATATTATTTATGTTTTTTATTTTCATTAACATTTTTGTGAAATTGTATTTTTTTTTTCGCCGTACTCCTTTTGGGAGTATAGGTATTCCACTTGACATTTCCATCGTACTCGATTTCTAGCTGCTACTTTCACTTGTATTTCCGAGGCAATGTCTAATTTCATTTTTAATCTGTTTGTACTGTCTAAGTAGGGGATTAGCCTATTGTAGAAGACCACTTTGATAACTTTATCTGCGCCTACGTGGTAAGACGACGTCATATTTTTCTGCAAGTTGTCGCTGCGATTTTACCCATCTTTGACGTTAAGATGCCTGACGTTGCTATGTTTACTGGATACGTCATGTCACATACTTTTGTCAGTTGTTGGCAATTGTGTAATTTTAATTAGTGTTTGTCAATATTTATTTATTGTGTTGTATGAGATATATGAGTATTGATATTGATATTGATATAGGTAATATTTTTTTAGTTATATAAAGTATTAATTATATTAAGCATTTTTATTGAGTATTAATTTTATATATAATATTTTTGCTATTTTTTTAGTTATATTTTATACTCCCCACGGGAATCGAACCCGTGACTACTACATCGTAATTCAAACACATTTCTGTGCTCTAACCGATTAGGCCACGGAGGGGATTATATACCAACAGTAAACAATGTCAAATTGTATACTAACAGTAAATTGGAATATGTAAAATTGTATTTTCTACTTCTGCTTAAAAATCCTATGCATTTCGCAACATCTTTCGTAACTGTAAAAATTTGATTGTGAAAGAAAAATTTGCTATTAATTGCCAGTTTTTTACATTTTCGAAAATTATATTTTGATAATGAAAAATTTTGCTTTATTTAAGTATAAAAGGTAATTTGGTTTTCGTACACCATTAAAATTTACCATATTTACACTTTACAGTATTGCATTTTTTTCAGGCTGCTGTTTAACGGATGGAAGGTCTTTGTTCATTTTGAACTGACTGAAGTTTGAGTGTTCTGCAGCTTTTCTAAATTTGTCTTTTGTTATTACGTAGGGTTTTATAAATTAAATTTTAATTCTGAACCGAATACAATAAAAAATAATATTCAAATTTAGACTGTATAAGTACAAATTTATCTATCACGTGATTGATAGTTTGTATTTATTAAAGTAGATTTGCAAATAAATCTGCAGGTAAACTACATGACCTTTTCCCTTTCGGAGTGTGAGTCTTAATTTGTGTCTAAATAATTTTTAAAAAATAATAATTCCAAAATGTGTATGAATGTTCGAATGAAATGAAAAAAATTTAACTAAAATTAAGAGATGAAAAATTCAATTGAAACTTACCACAAATAGATCCTTCAAGTCTTGGTCTCATCTTGATAATTTGCTCAAAAATCTCTTTCCTTCTTTAAAAAATGTATTAATTTCTTGATTCGAATGAGAGCTAATTGCCGTTAATATGATTTTTTTTGCTTTTATTTTATTTTGTTTTTATTTATGGAATTTTAAATATTTTTCCAAATTTTAATATTCAAAATAAGTAGTAAAAAAAATTCAGCAGAAAAATAGAAAATTTTCTGTTCTAATTAAAAGAAACCCTTTTGATTTTATTTTAAAGACGGTGTTGTAACTTGTCTTTTATGAATTTAATACAAATTCAAATAATTTTTTTTTATTATTATTTTATTTACAATAAAATGAATGAAATTGTGCAATCAACATGAGAATAGATAATGGTTTATTTTTATTGTTGCTGTTGTATAATATCAGTCGGACTTGCAGTATACATATATATATATATATCTGAAAATAAAAATAAAATTAAAATTAATTTTTTTGTAAATAATTTCTTAATGTAAACAATTTTTTAAAGTTTATAACTAAATATGAATATTGAAGTTGAAAACATACAGCCATATTCTATTAGACCCATCGCTGACGCGGAAAAAAAATGCATGTCTAGATGAATATGTATTTCTATTAGTTCTACGACACACTGTAAGCTAAGTGATTGAACACTTTATCTCTATTTTGCTTTCTGTGATAAAACCTAAATTGCTTATTTGGTCAAAACAAAATCACAATTTTTAATAATAATTAAAAAAGAATTAATGAAAAGTTGTTTATTGATATTTAGTTAACTATTTTATCCATTTAATTTATTTATTTAATTAAATTTTTTTATCGAAAAACACCCTCTACGTTTTCAACTTTTGACGATATAAAAAATTGCTATCACGTCCTTTGAAAAGTCCAACACAAATTACTTACGCGATAGTTTGACATTTACCCTCGCGCCAATTTAACTACCGCGTCTGTGTCTAAGAGAATACAAAACTATTGCTTCAGCGAATAAATAAGGATGTGTACCAAAACAGAAAAATCTGACAACAACAAAAAAAAGTACTGTTCCCAAGTGCTTCATCTAGATACACACATAATAAGGCATTAAGCAAAGTTAGTTAAATTTGCTTTTGCTGTCTGTCAATTTTATAGTTTTTAAAGTTGTGTCATTCATTAATATTTATATTAGACATAGTCATGTTGTGTTCAGTAAACTGTTCTAGAACGTTCTAAACCGTTCTAGAGTAAAAAAAAGAACACGTTTTTGTGTTCATTAGTTTCCGTTAATTGAACTTTTTTGTCCAAAAGTGTTCTGTTCTGTGTTCATTAGATTGTGTGAAACTGTTCTAAATTTATCTTTTTTGCTCTGAATTTTTTTGAGTTAAACAGTTTTGGACAACTTTTTTTGTTGTTGTTTTCTCTTTAAATTTTGACAGTTAAACAAAGAAACTTTAGAGTAAACTAAATTTAGAACAAAAAAGTTTAAAAAAAGATTAAGAAAAATGTTCAATAGATTTTTCTGTTTTAAGTGGTTCTAAAGTGTTTGACAGTTAACTGTAATTGTCCAAAACTGTTCTGTTCTACACAACTATTAACTATTTACCCACATTGTTGTTTTGCCTAATTGACTTGGCAGTAAAACGTTAATTTTTGCTGCGTTGGGTGTGTTGCCTGATTCTGTTTTCAACATTAAGAGAAATTTTCAGATTTTAAATTTCATATTTGAATAATTCTAAATTGTTGTAGCTTTAAAGAAAAGTTTCAATAGAGTGATTTGTAGACGTATAAACATAAACGTGTAAACACGGGACCAAAATCAGAAATTCTTTGTTAACACAAATATTTAGTAATGTGAAAATGTGAACACTTATATTATGAAGCGCATCGGAAGAAAAATATGATATTAACCGTTAATCAAATCAAATTAGTTTATTAAACCATAATGTCAAACTGTAATCAAATTGATTTTGTTTTGTTTTCATAACTCACATATAATTTTCTTTAAAATTTAGATATAACGAAAAAAGCCAATTTTTATTTAAAAAAAATTTTTAGGCATTGTACTACATTTAAATTATTCATTATTTAAAATAAAAGCTAACAAATTCGGATTTGCAGTTATTGTAGTGTGATGTTAAATGCAGACAACAACAAGGTCAAAATTATTGTCCGTAAATGTAATTTTGTATTTTCTGCAACTTTATTTTTGCTTATTTATTTATGAGTTGCACATAAATAATAATAACTTAGGTTAGAAAAAACTTTATAATTTCGTTCTATTGTTTAGGAAAAGTTGAAACGACAGTTAAGTTATAAAAATAGAGAAAAAAGTAAAAGAAAAGTTCAGCGGGGTGCTGCGAACTAAGTTGTTAATATTCACTTTGAATTTTCGTAGTCAAACACTTAAATTTTGTTCCTTCTTGGGAATATTTGAAATGGATGCAATTTCATATTTCTAAATATTCTGACTATGAACGAATTTCCATTAACAGTCCCTTAAATGCATGATTTTTCAGTTTTTACTAAAAAAAATATTTTTATGTAGAAATTGTTGTTGTAAAAACAAAAATAAAAAAAAAATGGATTTGGGTCCTTGGGGAGTTGTGAGGCCACTTTTTGGTTATGATGCAGACTGTAGCAGATATGCATCATACATAAAACTTGAAATAAATTTAATGTTTACAATCTTTCCTGAATATTTATTTATTTTGTCGAAAAGATATAAATACACAAAAAAAAAAATTCTTACCGTTATTTTTGTCTATTTTGTTTTATTTTGAATTAAAAATAAATGACAATGTACAGGTATTGCGGACTGATCTTGTTAGACTGAGAAATATATTAAAACTACGTAATAATATGTGATCTGAACACCATTACCATAAATGTGAAGAGAATGAAAAAAAAAAAAACAAATAATATATAAATATTATCCTGTTAAAATTAGAGAAAAGAGCAAATAAAGGGTATGATGCAGATCTGCTACAGTATGCATTTAAGGGTTTTAACCAACAATCTTTGTATTTACGGCACGCTGTAAAAGTGGACATTTGCAACCAGATTTGCTATAAGGGATTTTAGTTTTTTCGAGCATGTACCAACTCCTGCGAAATATCCCTACAATATTAGCCAAGTGGAAAAAAACTAATGTTTTAGGATTTGATTGCAAACGATTATATTGAAATAACAATTTTATAGATATATATGTATGTATAGACTTAAAACCAAAATTTGACTAGACATTTTTCAAAAGAAAACTGTAAAATGAAATATGTATCTAAATCCATCTATGTAGTTCTACCCTGCTTTTTATGTTTTTACATATTAATTTGATAAAAAATATTATTATTGTATATTTTTTAACATTCCCAAATAATGAAAAACACAAAAAAAAAAATATTGTTTTTATCAAGCATGCTCAAGCACGATTTTTAGTTTTCTGAATAAATAGAATCTGTGATTCAATGTTCTTATCACGCATAAAACTCTTTTTTTGTTATTCCTTTTTCAAAAATTTCAATGACATTGACCTTATGAAATCATCAGTTTGCCCAAATTTGGAGATTTCGAGAGGAATTAATCATTTTTTTTTTTTGTTTTACTTTTAAAATAGTTTTTTGTTTTTTTTTCGTGTTTATTTAAATTTTGGAAACTGCCTTAAGTATAATATGTATATAGTTATACTTAAACACATATTCATACATATGTACAAAAAAAAAATCAAAATCAATTAAGATTGTTTTGAAAACCTGTTTTAATAAATCTTATTATTTATAACATTCAAAAATTTAAAATTTTAATTTTCATAAAAGCAATTTCATTAAAAAAAAAATTAAATTCAATAATACGATTTTTTATTTATTTCAAAAACAAAAAAAAACAATTGAAAACATTTTTATTTTTATCAAGTCAACAATATTGTTGAAAATAAAAAAAAACAATCTACAGAAACTTACATATGTATGTACATATATAATAATTTAATAAATACAATCCGTAGATTTATTATGTGTATGTGAAATACGGACCAGTACACCATGTTGAAAAAATTTGTAAGTATGTTATTATAATAATGGAATGAGTTCTTCGTCTTTCACATTATACAGCATGTTTCGGTCATTCAGGGTAGGTTGGAATAATAAAAAAAAAAATTAATAAACAGAGTTGGATCTATTCTCAACAATTTAGCAGTTATGAACTCTTGAAGATTTTTTAAATTTTGAATTTTTTTATTTGTTATGTTCTAAAGAAAAATCTATAGCCAAAGTGGGGACTATTCTTAACAATTTAGGAGTTATGAAGCAAGTCTTCAAGATTTTGAAAATTTTGAATTTTTACATTTTTTATGCTCTTATTCTTATTAACAGGTACTCTAATCATTTTTCCGGCTTTTTTTGTTCGAAAGCTATTCGGCCCTAAAATCAAATTTTGTTAAATTTTAACTAGAGTTGCCAGATTTATAAATGGATACCTAGGACTTTTTACTGTCTAAAGCTAAATTTTTCAGAACATTTTATTTAACAAATTTAAAAGAGGACATAACCAGGACTCACTCTTCAAAAAATATTTATTTTCAAAATGGTTCACACTCTTTAAAAAATGTTTATTCTCAAAAAATATTTAACAGAGGTCGAAAATTTAAAACAAAATCTGTTTAATATTCAGTTTTTTAATTTCATTTTATTTATACTAAATTATAAACTTCTTATAAATTATGAACATCAACATATTTTAAAAAAAACAAGTTGCAGAATTCGTTCTACCGCTGGTAAAAGAGAAAGCCAATTAGTTTTTGTATGATATAATAATTATTTATATTCTATGCCAGCTTGCTCACAAAAATCCTTCAATAACTCTACTCGTACAGTGTATATAGAAAACTAGTTAAATCTTTTAACAATTATCATTTCTAAATGAAGAGGAAGTAAATCAGAAGCGTGGTGTACGAAATTATTCAAAATATGTCGGGAACATCCAATACCAACCAAATTCTTATTAATATTATGTTTTAGTCTTGAGATCAATATTATTCGTTCCTTTTCTTTCTCTACCTCCAAAACTGGTATTACAGTTGCTTTATCTTTTAAAATATTACGTATATGAAATTTAAAAAAAGGTTCTGACTTTTCATTTGACTCAAAAACATTATCAATAATTTTTCTAATTTTTTTCATATTTCTGCGATTCCATTACGTTTTTCAATATTCAATTTACCTTTATTTGCAATTGAAATTTTAGAATTGCAAATAGAACAAAGAACGTTGACAAAATATATGGATCTGATCAGTTCAGTTGATTTAGTATTAGTTTTGTTTATCTATTATTTTGTCAGTTACTTTTACCACGAGTAGTTGTTGTCACTAAGGTTAAATTGACGATTTTAAGTTTATTGAAAGAAAAAAAAAAAAGTAAGCATAATATATTGGCAAAAAAAAACCGCTTGGACGCTTCCCGACAGACTGAAAAAGAAGATTATTCCGGGAAAACTAGGACGTCTGCAAATCCTACCTTTAACACATTTTTTTAGTGCCGGTTATTCTTCTTCTTCTTCCCTAAATTTCATGCCGAATAGTTTTCATATCATCTATATGTAGTTCAAATATCATAGAAATTATTGTACAAACACTTTTTGATAATTCGTTAAAAATGACTTTTTTTTTTAATTTTGTTACTAAAATAAATTATGTTACAATTCCAATGACTAACAAAAATCAGGAAGGTGCTACTTTATTCAAAACTACTTTAAACAACTACTTTGTGTACACATCGAACCCTGAGAACAGAACTGTAGTTACTCAAAGTAACTGTTTGAGATTTTAACATTAGATTTTAGTTGTATTAAACCAATCTTGGGGGAAGTGTTGAAATGTTTAAATCGGTGTAGTTTTGTCGGGTAAATAATACTAACTTAATATACACTTTATAGGCTTGACAAAGTATACTGTTTTTTGAATTGTAGATTTTCCCAATCAGAAAAAATTGTTATTTTTGAATATGTAATTACAATTATGTTGTAAGAGTTATGTTAATACCGTTATTTTTCTTAGTTATAAACGGGCTTATTAAATGATTTAACTTTATAAGGACCTAATTATTCCTGGCCGAAGCGACATAAGATAATAGCTTGTAATATAATGTGAAATGGACTTTGGGAGATGGACAAAATCCTACAAAAATGAAAATCTTCCTTCATACATAGAGGATTTTATTTTTGGGATTTTCGCACTTGGAAATGCTCTTGGAAATTTCATATCAACCAGGTTTAAAGTAATTAAACAACTACTTTTAATTTTTCTTATCCGGCTAGAATTTTAAAAATCTAAACCCCAATATTTTGACAGTGAACAAATTTTTAAGACCTTATAACATCTGAATGGCCAAAAAAACATACATAGAGGATCTTGGCTTGGAAATCTTGTATTGGGAATTCATACCTAACACGTAGACTTTAATCAGATTACCGTAAATCATAGCTATACTTTTAAGTTGTCTTATCCGGCTGCAATTTTATTATCAACAGACTTATCAAATGATTTAGCTTAGGGACCTAATTATTACTGATCAAAATAAACTTCGGGAGGTGGACAAAATCCTACAAAAACAATATCTGCCTTCATACATAGAAAGTTTTCGCTTGAAAATGTTGTCTTGGAGATTTCAAGATTTCAGATCCAACTTGTGGACTTCAATAAGGTTTACGTAAATCATATCCACTTTTATAACTTCTTTTATCCGGTAGCGATTAAAAAGATCTATAAGCCCCAATATTTATACAGTGAACAAATTTTTAAGACTTCATAACTCTTAAATTTTCCAAAAACCTATCCAATTTTTTAACTGTTACCACCATCTCACCACCCGCTGATGATATTACAAATTATTTCCAAACCACACTCTTCATATTAAAATTCTTAATTCAATTGAATCAAGCTTTCAAATATCTGCAATCATAGTTCACATAGAAATGAAACGAAAAGTGTTCACCCTAAAACGAATATGTACATATGAAATTTCATAATCAATTAAGAGCATTAAAAAATTCCTATTATTCAGTCAATTTTATTAAACAAATTGTAAACTTGAAAAAATGTACTTAGAATGATGTTGTACCTAGTACAACTACACTGTATAAAAAAAAATGTTCAAAGTTCATATTTTAATATGCGATTTCCTAACAAGTTTATTATTGAAATTTAAAAAATTAAATTTTTTTTTTTAAAAAACACCACGTAAGCATGTTACAAAAAAAAAAAAAATAATATCACAACGTCTAGTAATATAGGACTTGAAATGTCAACCGCACACAATAAACAGATTAGTATCTATCTATCTAGTAATTATTAATTATATATTATGTATGTACGAGTGTACCTATATTTTTTCTCTTTTGACATATTGAGGTTCTACATTTTAAGTAATCTAGAATAAAACAAAAACAATAATGAAAACAAAAAAAATCAGAATTCAAAAATAAATTGTGATTGCCATTCTGTATAGACTAAATAAATTTTTATAGACTTTTTAACGATGCAATAAATTTAAAAAGAAAGATTGTACAAAATTAAATTACTGATTGTGTTCAGCCGTAGAAAAATCCGTTTTTTTTTTCTTTTTTCATAAAACTTCGTAAAATGAATTATGAAAAATACTGGAATGCAGTTAAAAAATTATAACTAGGTAATAGGGAGAAAGAGAGAGTGAATATTCAATAAATTTATTAAAAAAAAAAAAATAATTTTTTAATAGAAGAGGGTATAGTTCTGCAACTGTTTCATACAGAAAGAAGACCTGATTTAATAGTATAACCAGTGTTGCCATTTTAGCTTATTTCAAACAATCGATGACTATGCCTTTTCGAATGTCATAGCAGCTATTAAAATAGCTATTTTCAAAAACAAAAATTCTATTTTGCTATTAAGAAAAAAAAAATTTCAAGTTTTAGATATAATTTGTTTAGTATATAAATTATTTTTATCACAATTAAATTCCAGCAAAAACGTCATATCACGTTTTATGTAAATCTGTTCAATAAACTTCTAAACAAATGCGATGATGTAAACGAAATTTTTTTTGTAGAGGTATGTCAATATTAAAGTGAATTAATCAATTGTCAAATACTGTAGCAAATTTAAAATTCAATTTCAACAATCAGTTAAGGCCTTCCCACATTACAGCTTTTTATGCTGGCTTTGAAAGCCGACTTTTTATGACAGCAAAAAAGCTGGCATAAAAATTTCACCATAACACAATGAAGCGTTTTTCTAAAGCGATTTTTTTATTTAAAATTAAAATGTCGTGTAGTGAGGAAGTGATTTTGGAAAATTTAAAAATAATCCATTTTGTTCATAATTTAACAAAACGTTATGAATCACAAAAGGAAAAGCGACAACGGGAATTTTGGCCTTTATTTATAGACAGAGAGGAAACTGGTTTCTATTATTCAAAACTTTTGTATGTTTGATTCAGAGCAATACTTATGTTCTTTCATACCTTCTCCCTTTTTATTATATTTTTATAATCAGAGTTGGTTTCGTTGTATAAACAAGGTTTTGTTTAGCCAACTCGATTAATTTTTCATTTATTTCCTTGTCTGAAATTTAAATATACAATATCAATTTCATACAATATCTTTTACAAATTATAAAATAAATAAATATTACAAATCTTAATAAATAAAAAAAATATTTAGTCTACTATCCATTTTGAAAAAATATATTTATAACATTAAATCTGACACTTCGTTAAAAACAAGCCACTCTTTTTCTGAAAAAATCAAACTTCAATTGAATGTCGGATTTTTATGCTTACTTTTTTTCTTAGCTATTTATGCCGCTTTTTCATTTTAAGATGCTATTCACGATTCTATATGTTTTGAATTATAAAAAAGCTGTCATAAAAAGTTGGCTTTAAAAGCCAGTATAAAAAGCTGTAATGTTGGAAGGCCTTTAGCATTGCAAACATATACAAATATCAAAAATGCACAAGATATTTCTTAATTAACTGTATCCAATAGTTAAGGATCAGTAAATAGTCTGTTTAACAAATTGAACAGAGTTACCATCTATAGCTGAAACAACAATTGAATATTTGTATACATGACAAAATAAATTGTCAATTCCAAAACAACAGCCCAGTAACAATTAAAATGGGAAGATTGCCCGTTGAACGCGATTTGACTGCAAAATTTGTTAAATTAGTTTATCGTCGATTTTACATAGTTTTTTTTTCTCGGTGTAGTTTTTATTGTAACGAAGCTGTGAAATGTATTCCTCATTGTTGTTTTTTATTTATTTGTTAATTAATATGAAATATAAAAATATATATTTATATATTATATGCACTAGTTATTAATAATATTTGATATTGTTTACATTAAAAATTTCAGGAAATGTTTAAATGGACAAATTAGTTAAAACCAAAATTTTTTTACAATTTATTGTGTGCTCTTAAGCGAAATATACTGTATATATATATACATATATATTATTTATGTGTTAACCACACATGTTAATTCAAATAGAATTATTTATATTTTTATACATTTTTTTTAATAATTAACATAAAACTATGGTTTTTTTTTTAAAATGAACACTTTACACTACCTCTTTATTTAAATTTTGTTCTATCAACTGTAAGAAGATAGACCTTGGCATACCTGAATAATTTTATTAACGAATTAGTTTTTAGCTACATTGAAAATTAAGACTGATAGCATTTGGCTATATTTTAGGGATGAAATTGCTATTGAGAAAAAATATATCTGGCAACACTGAGTATAACCGTCTATATCATATATTATAATTTATAATAGAGTTAGTTGTCAACATTTCACCTCAAAATTATTCAATCTATTCACCAAAAATGAGAGAAAATAAATCACCATCACCAGTACACCATCTTATTTATACAAATTTCCAGAGAGTGCATACTGCATAGTGTAGCATATGCATAGGTAGCATATAAGTTTTATTTTTATCATTAAATGTAGGTACGTACTTAGATATAGAAAATGTAATGTGTATCGTAGTAAGTTGTGAACAAAAAAAATTATTGTTTTTTTTTATACCTATTCATTGATAGTGAAAAAAATATCAGTATATTTAAGTCCTGTTCTGTTAAAAACGTTAAATTTGGCTTTACCATGAATTATAATTACTCAACAGGGGCCCCTAGTATTTATATAATTTGTTAAGAGATTAGAATACAAAAAGAATAATAAATAAAAAACTTCACATCATAGAATTTGTTTATACTTTGTTTGCTATTGTTATAAACAACTGGTTGACATTTCAAATTTATTTGTGATTTTGATTTCATTCGTTCAATTGTTTCACTTGATTGAAATACATTTTCTGTATATTATTTTGTTTTGGGGTATACTGCTTAGTTTTATTAGTAGCATTAAAAGTACGATTATTTTTTCTCTCTTAACAAATTTTTATATTCTAGTAGTATATCATCATATTCTGATGGTCCACAATTTTCGAAAAATACGTTCATAGCGATATTAAATATTTTATTCATTTTGATTCAAAGCATCACTGTCAATTTTTAAGAGTTTTAAAATGTATTAATTACATCAGCAACACAAAGGTTCATTACGCCTAATTGCATCTTGAATTTTGTACTAATACAATTGCATTTCCGAATTTACCTGTTATTAGCAAAAGGAAACTTGAAAACTACACTTAAATTACACATTTAATATAACCAAGCATTTCGGGGAAAAAATTGTTAATTTAAATTGACTTGCAATGCTAAATATATTAAATTGATAACTGAAATGCTAAAACTGCTACACCAATCTAAATATTTTTAAAAAATACACTTGCATTGATTGACGAAAAATTGCAGTTCTAAATGTCCTTTTTCAAAATAGAAAATAATAACTATGTATTGAACAGATTCTTATAACTCACAGATATTTTTATGAAATTTTGGTATGAGTTTTAGAATTAATCACAGTTCAAAACCAGGAGTTGTACAGGTAGTCTAACACTAAAATCCCTACGGATGAGTTCCAGTAACGTTAGATGAACGATGCAGTCCTTTAATAATTATGTATTAAAAATTCCTGACTTTTCCAAAGAGATCCAATACCTGGGGATCGTACTTGATGAACATCTGAACTGAAATGCTCATCTAGACAATGCTCTAAACAAAGCCAGAATTGCACTTGCAATTGTAAATGTAATAACCTATGTGGTTTAGAGACTCTGCTTCACCTAGAATTCCCTCATCTCTTTATAGAAAAAGAAGCAATGATTCACACCTACAATAATGCATTACTGGTGATGATCCGCAAAAAAAAAAAAAAGTAGGATCATACGCTTTCGATAGCATTATCCGACTACTGCTTGCCAAGAAATAATTTTGAGAAACCTTTCAATATAATCATTCCAAGCAGAGATATGTGGGAAACCGGCCCATCCTTTCGGCAATGGATCATTAGTATGGTATACCGACGGTTCCAAGAAAATGAATGGATTTTTCTCAAGGCGCATATTTATTCAAACCTAAACTCTACAAACACAGTTTTTCAAGCCTAAGTGCGAGTGCATGCTATACAATCCTATGTGCGAGAGAATTTAAGAAGAAATTACGAAAAACGTAAAATCTACATTTTCTCGGATAGTAGTAAAGCAGTCATACTAGCTATTGATTCATACACCATCACATCAAAGCTAGTATGGAATTGTTTAGAAATACTTAAAACCCTAACATAAACAAATAAAGTCGCCATAATGTGAGTATCAGGGCATTCTGGCATTGCAGGAAATGAAGCTGCAGGTTATCTAGCAAGAAAAGCATCAGATACATCTTTCATGGGGCTAAGTCCATTATGTGTGATTCCTCTGAGCACAGCTAAAATGCAATTCAAAAAGCCTGGATATAGCAAAAAACTGAAGACTTCTGTGAATGCGAAGTTCTCACTCGTAGAAGAATTCGCCACTTGGAAACAGCATTCCCTTAATAATGGAAGCTATCCAGCATACTATTGAAGAATATCATGCGTGAGTGGTAGCACGTAATTTGCTATACAAACATTTTTTGTGTTGATGTAGCGTTTGTAGCAAATGTTTGCTACAAACGCTATTTTTGAAAAACGATAGAACGTAAAATTGTTTCGGCAATTTTAATTTTGTTTCGCTACTTTTGGCAGCACGCAAAAAAAATTTCGTATAACGATTTATATTTGTTTATTTTTATTTTATATTTTTGTACGTTTTATTTTATATATTAGCACGTATCATTTGAAACGCCCATTTTTACTGATCGTCAAAAAGAAAATTTCCGGCAGCATAAATAGTTGACGTGTATTAAAAAAAAAAATTTGCAAAAATGTTTCGTAAATTTTTTTTTTGTTTCAATCCCAAAGTAGCGTTTCAAAGTACGTGCTGCCAAAAAAATTTTGTGACACTGGTGTTTTGTTAGAAAAAAGGATTTGTAACAAGTTACGTGCTGCCACCCCAGGTGTTCATGACTCAAACATGGGTTATCACAATAAGTCCATTTGCGGCTGCATTTACAACTCATTTTTTGCGGCTGCGACGACATAGGGGAGAGATTCCCTTCTATTAAAAACTTTCTTAACATTAAGATTCCTAGGTAAAATGATAATAAATGGTGTAATGATGATATCATTTTGATATTTTTACACCACATACATAATAATATTCAATAATTTTATATAGAGAATAGTCCACGTTTCCTTCTTACTTACTTAGAATACTTAAAATACTTAGTTATTCATAAATCCTGATCCTTAAAAATTTAATTATTAGAGCACAACATAAATTTCAAAAACAAAATAAAATAAAATTAAAAATAAGATGAAAATCTCATTTTCTCTAATTATTTAAGTTTTAATTTAATTTTTTTTTTTCATCCAAAAAATAAAAAATAAAATTGATCGTTATCTATGTAAATTAAGTATATATAAAATATACCTGTACACTACACAATAATAAAAAACGAAAATTCGTTAAATTAAACACCTACGTGAAAAATATTCTAAAGAAAAATTTTGAATAATTTTTACTTTTTTATTTTCTTATTCAATCTCCTCATCCTATAATAATTCTTCATTCTATACCAGTATACACATAAGTACATATACATTTTTTTAAACCACTTTTTTATTACAGGTTACATTATAATGTCAGTTATAATATATACATATACATACTTAGACATTTCAAAGTACTAAAGTTTTTTTTCTTTCCATCTAAGGGAGATGTTTTTGTCTTTCTTTTCAAGCAAAAAACAAAATTTATTATCATGAAAGAAAAAATGTATAACCCATTTTCGAGTGAGATAATTTCAACAATATGTAATTATTTATAAACGTTTTTTTTTTATATATACAAATATCAGTTTAATAAATGCATTAAGTCAGAGCACACATATCATTTTTTATTGATAAAAAAAAAAAGTAATATTAAACCATTGCTTCAAATCATTTCAATATTGATTTCTTTGTTGTTGGATTAAGTTCAAAAACGTCAAAATTTTATATTTACTGATATCTGCATAATAGACAATGAAAAATAAAAATTTTATAATTTACAGGTCACAAAATTATATTAGTTTTAATTTAACTGTAATTGAAAAGTATTTATTTATTGAAAAATTAAACAATTGACATATGGATCAGTACTTGCAGTACTAGTGGCAGACATGTAATACCTTTATAATCATTTCAATATCAAGATATCTTCAATATCATCATATTCAGATCAACTGACAGACACAAATGTAATTGGGAATTTAAGGTACTTACTTTTCTAAAAGGTTAAATTTTTAGTGACATTTGCATTTGATTTTAGCGTCAATGATCTTATAAAATATTTTAGAAATTTAAATTTAGAAATTTAAAAAATAGATTTTTACCTTGGCTTCCACTCCAATTAAGTCATTTTACGTAAAACAGATATGAAGCAATAACATTTTACGTTCTTATAGGAACAATAAAACTAATGCACTGTTGCAGAAATTTTTGCAACAAGTTAACGATCAATGAGTTTTAGAATTTATGACTGACGAATTGAAAATGTTTATGAGTTTTTGATTTTAATCATCGTTATATGTTTTTGGCATTTTAGAAAAGTACTTAACTTTCAACTTTTAGTGTAAATACAAAATGTTACTTTAATTTTTATTCTTAGAAAATCTTCACTATGAAAAAGTATCTCTAATCACTGTTCTGCAATCCTATCAGTGGGTCAATAGAGCGGAATAAAGTGAAAAAATGTTGAAAATTGGTCGTTAACGATCGTATTGTTAAAATTTATAATTTTATTTCATTTTCGTTTGTTAAAGAAAACAAAATTGCTACCAAAACGATAATAACGAACCAAATTTGATAATTTTTAAAGAATTTTAGAATTTCATTCACGAACTATACCGAACTACACTAAACTACACTAAAAAGTTCACATTTAACAATTTTAAAGTAATTTACGTAATAATTTTTATGACAGTTAATGATCATAATTTTTTTAAGGTTATAATGACAGAATTTATTATTTTTATAAATATTTGAAGGTTAAAGGAGATGGCTTCATTAGGGCAACAGTACTAAGTCATTAAATTATTTTACGAAAACTAGAAAGTCAACGTGTTTTTATTCAAATTTTTAGCTAAATTATAAGATTTAAACGTATTTGCAATCTAAGCCCATGTTTATACGAGGGAAAAATCTGCCGCAGAAATCTACCATCATGTTCATACGTAAAAAAAAAAACTGGTAGATTTCTGCCATTGTCACTGTCAGATTATTGAAATATCTAGATGGTGGCAATTGAAATTATTGGAAAAGAAATAAATAAATAAATTTTTATTATTAATCTAGTGTCAATTCAACATTATTATTATTTGTATAATTTATATTTTTTTATTTGATTAATATTCGATACGAAAATTACGTTGTCAACAACAATTTCCTTATTTTTTGTGAATAAAAAATAATAAAAATATTTTGAAACTGACATATTCCCAGAAAAAAATGTAAACGTCAAAAATCTACAAAAAATTTTAAATTTTGGTAAATTTGCCTACCCCTTACCGAAATGTCCCCTCACCTATACACTACCACTTTTCTACCTGTATAAACATGCATTAAGAATAATGCCACACATTTCAATTTCAATCAGACGTTGATTGATGTTGTCAGCTTTTTATTTGACATAAAAAGTGTAAACAAAACCTCAGAAAAATGGTATGAAAAGTTAAACGTCAATTTTATAATTTGATATCATCTCGGACTAAATATCTGTCGAAAGAAAAATTCAACGAAATAATAATTGAATGTTGCACTAAGTATAAATATTTTGACGTCTTAAGAACTTAAATGCAAAAATTTATCATTACACTAAAAGATGAATTTCAATCGTTGCTCACGCAAATATTATTTCGATCGAATTGTTGTTTAATTTTATTTCATGTTGAATAAAAAAAATTAAATATAAAAACAATCACAAGTTTTTATTAAAGCGCAAATAATTAACAAATAATTTATACTTTTAACTAAAAATTCTTTATCAAATAGGTTCTGTTCGCATACTTTCCTTGCAAATGATAAAAAAAAATTAAAATTGAGTTAAAAAATACTAATTGTAAGTAAAGTACTAGAACGCATTTTGTTATAAAAATTTGCAGCTGTCAATCAATTAAATAATAACATAATCTAAAAAACACAAACACAACAACAAAATTTGATGCGAATACAAATCGAAATTTTGTTACTGACGTCACACATTTCCCCTCATTTTGGTATAAAAAAAAAACTCAGTACTTGAACGGATTTCTTGTAAAAATTGTTATTTACTTTAAACTTTGATTTTAAAAACCTTAATATACGTGAATGGATCTACAATAATTTTGAATGACAAGGATATATCAACATTTGACATTTTTGTGTTTGTTTCATTTAAAAAATAAATTTAAGTAATTTACCAGGTAATTCTAGCATTCTACTATAAACTACCACTGAAAAGCTGAACTATCTAAGTACTTAAAATGAAATTTCCAAATGAACGCATCATACACCTTGAAAATTATAAAAATATTTGCCTTATAAATTATGAATTCATTCTCAATATGGATTTTAACTATATTATGTAAATTACGAAGGGTTGTCCACATCTTAATATATTATGTTTTTCTTTACGAAATCTCTTGACATATTTAACTGTCACAAATAATTCTACAATATACATTTCTGATTTACAGAATGGAAAATATATTATACATATATTTATTACAGTTATATAATATATATATATTACAGTTATATAATATATATATATTACAGTTATATAATATATATATATTACAGTTATATAATATATTACCGTTATTTAATATATATATATATAGAAAATTATTTTTTGTCCTTGAGTTATATATATTTTTTATTATTTTTGGAATTTTCATTAGAATTTACTAGATATATATATATTATGTAATTTGGTATTCCAAAATAATGGAAAATAGAAAATTCATATAAATAATAAACAATAAAAAATATTATACATATAAATATGTAAGTATGTACTTATAAAAAATTCATTTGTCCATTCTTAATTCTTCAGATTTTTCTCGTATTTATTTAGAAAAAAAAAAAACAACATATGAGCATTTTCTCTTGAAAAATCTCCAATCAATAAAAATCTATTTTAAATTAAGCTACAAATGATATTAGTTATATATCTATCTATTTTCATTTTCATTATCTTAAATTACTCTTAAAAATTATAAATTAAGAATATCTTACAACTTAAGCAAATTGATAGTCATGTTATGTTACTAAAAATAGTCATAACATCTAATGACATTTGAGCTTAAGCACTTGAAACTCATATCCTTGTTGAAAGAAATATTAGTAATATTTATCTACTTTAATAAATACTTGAAATTTGACAGTTAACTACCGTATATTTTTTGTAATTTAGTTTATGTTAAATTATTTTAGGATATTTAATTAGTTTGTGCTAACTATAGAGACAATTTTTTTTACTCAAAAGCACAGTTAAAGATTGTTGTTTCCGTAATATCGATAATATTTTATAAGGTACAAAAAAATATTTAATAAATTATAGTTTTTATAATGAGGAATTATACTTCGAAACTTATTTAAAATTTATTATAAGTTCATTATTATTCTAAATATTAAAATTAAAAAATTCCACTCAAAACATTTTTAAAAATCAAAAACTCATTTAAAAGATTTTCATTTTAACCTTCATATTTTCTATACGTATATAATATACATACATATATGTATGTATATAAAATTATTCCCCTATGACCTAAAACAAAATTTTTACTGAATTGAATTGCTTCAAATTCTAAGACGTATTTAAAAATACCTAAAAAAAATGTTTGTTTTTTTAGTAGCTATCAGTTTACCCTTCATTTACGATTGGATTGGATTTTTTTTATTGGTTAGGAAAATAATAAAAAAAAAAAATATATTAACAAGTACAAGTATATATACTTACTATATAAAATAAAGATAAAATTGAAAATATAAAAAAAAAAACCATTTTTTTAAATATAAAAAAACAATTGAAATTTAACACTTCAAGGCATATAAACAGAAACCCTACACCAATGTCCTAAATTCTAAAAACCCACAATATAATTACCTCTACTTACCTACGTTCATTTAAAAAACTTTTTTTTGTATATATACATAAAATGTATACTTATAATACATATAAATAGAATTAAGCTTTTTATTTTACAACCGTTCTTCTCTAAGTTTCTATCAGTTTCTATATAATACACAAGAATTTCTCAGAGAATTCTAAAGTTTATCCGCAAGAGTGTACTAACTGCTAAGAAAGAAAAAAAAAACAAAACAAAACATAAATACGAAAAAGAAAAACTTAAACATAAAAAAAAAACAATAACAAAGAAAATCATTTTACTGAATGATTTTCCATGCAAGAAGAGTTCAATTGAGGTCGTCATTAGGATACAAGGGTTTTTAGGGGACGTAAAAATTTTATTTTATTTTTACTTATATATATTTTTATATTTAATATGCAATAAAAAGTGTGTATACGTGCAAAAGAAAATTATAATAACAAAATTTTCTATACATTTGTATATAGATAAGTATGTACGTATACTTACTTGTATGGATGTATGTATATGAATATGATTGAATGAATGTGAATAAGAAAAGATTAGAGTTACCATCGTTGTTAGCATTACAATAATCAAAAATTGATTTTTTTTCGATTTTGTGTGTGTGTGTACTATTTTTTTTGTAAATAGCCAAATATTAGAGGTTTTCATAAACAAGCAATATTGTCTACATTGACAAGTATTTTGTTCTTAAAAAAAATTTTGCAAATGAAATTTGTTCATAAACATTTCTAACTTAACATGAAAACTGCAAAATTATAGTAGATAAAGCATGACAATCAGTTGTTTTGTTGTTTTTATTTATAAAACAAAACTCAAATGTAGAAAAGTCAAAAGGTTAACAACTCTGTTTGTGTTTATAAAAAAGGCCTATTATATTATGGAACATTAATGCAGAGCAGAGGATTTGACGACAACAACCAAGTTTCACAGACTCAGATTTTTACCACTTGTCAGAAATACACTGCATAGAAAGCGATTGACACTTTTATGCAGAGAAGATTATTAACAACAAACAAATTACCACACATCCAAATTTTAACCACTTGTTAGGAATACTGTATAGAAAAAAAATTACAGTTGTAATCTGTTTTTTTCCTCACCGGAATAGTAAGTTTTTTTTTTTTAATTCAACTGAGTAAACGTCTATCTCCGATAAATCTACTAAGATATCTAAGTATAAAGTATGGTAATAGGTGAATTTCGGTGATGTTCGGTGAAAATAGGTGGTCCAAACAGACAATTTTATATTACACTATATATTGCTCATGTTTATACGATGCAAAAATTTACCGCAGATCTGCCGCAAAAATCTAAATTCATATTCTTACGTAAAAAAAGAAAACACTGGTAACTAGATTTCTGCCATTGTTGCTGTCAGATTATTGAAATTACAAAATGTGCGGGTAAGAAAATTATTGAAAAAAAACAAATAAATAAATAATATTTTATTATTATTCTAATGTCAATCCAACAATATTATTTGTATTATTTATAATTTTTCTATTTTATCAATATTCTATCAGCAACAATTTCCTTGCACTTTTTGTATACAAAAAATTAAAAATATTTTGACACTGACATGCATTCCGGGAAAAAAAATTTCAAATGTCAAAAATCAATCAAAAATTTTATATTTTGGTAGATATTTGCTTACACCTTACCGAAATCACTCCTCACCGACAAATTTTGCTAATTCTATCCGTATGAATATGTATGTATGAACCACTTTTCTACCCATATGAATATGCATATTTGAAAAAAATGTGTATTTAAAAAAAATTAAATAAAAATCAAAAATTGTGAGTAATGTAAATCACAATTCACAAATCAAAAATTCATGTTCAGCAATATCGAAAACCCAACCTTTATTTTCAAAAGTATGCATTTGTGATTTGTCGATTTGACAGTTGCATCAAATGTTAATTGATTGACCGTCAATTCAGCATTATCGAAAGTAGCAGGGTAAATATTTATCAATATTTAATAATAAAAGATACATATTATACATTCTTTTGGTACAGTTAATATTTAAAAAAAAAACTTTATCTAAGAAATTGAGTGAAGAAAAAATGTTCGGACAATTTATTTTGGGTATGTTTTGATAAAATAAAAAAAATTTTGGTTAATTAAAAAAAACGTTCGATACTTGACATGAAGAGAAATTCCATCTGAAACGCTCCCACTCACACAATACACCTATTTTGAAGTATAACAGAAAGAACATACAAAATACCATATTAACAGTGACTTCCGAAACGTCAAAAAATACGATTGTAAGACGGGTTGTTCAACTTTTATTATCACAATATCAAAATCATGTGTTATCTCACATCATGATATCTATACAATGTATTATTTGACGTTAATAAACACTTCTTGCAATTTTACGATCATTTGTTTTTTGAATGTCATTAGACGAAAAAATAAATAATAATATACAAAACATCTTAATTAATATTATATTTTTATTATTATATTTTTATATTAATATTATATTGTGTCTGCATTTAAAAAAGAAATTTTAAGCATGAATTTAGCAAGATTTCTTTCTTGTGTTTCCCTATTAAAAAATGCCAGTTACGAAAGCAAAAAAAATTTTTTTTTTATTTATTATATTTTTTATTTATTAAAACAAATAAAAAGACTCATTCAATTGATTATTTCCACATTTAACTTTTCCAAATTATTATAAACGTCATACAAATTCTCGACGCCTTCTTTGCACATTCGAGGCGTCGCGAATGCATAAAGTAGGCGTTTATAAACTCAACATATTGTGTTACAATTTTGATTTGGCGAATGTAAACACAAGACATTGTGTTTCAACTTTTTTTAAACGTTTCCAAAGTCAAGGTAAATTGACGATAAAACGAATGACAGGCTTTTTCAACTTTGCCACAAAAATTGAATTGGCGATGTTCACATATTATTATATGAGAGTTGTGTTTTATTTTTAGTCGTATTCACATTTCACAGATATTTAATATTTGCTAAGGAGACAAAATAAGTCTTAAAACATTTCAGAAAATCTAGTGGTATATTTCTTAACTAAATTAAGTATTAAGATAAATGTTAAAGTACTCTGATGGAACTGGAACACGTAAATCATCAAATATCAAGATTTGGAAAATTATTTGTTATCGTTATTGTTATGATAAAAAATAAAAGTAGTTTTATGAAATATCACAAAAATTTGAGTTTCAGAAACGTTAAGCTCAACTCTACTATTTTTACTCCAATCGAAAATTTTAGTCAAGTCATAGTTTATTTTACTAATCATATAATATTACGTTTAATACTAGTTTCTGGGATTGTATAGTACGTATATGTAATTTGTAAAGTAAATCGTGTATATGTATATATGCAAAGTAACCGTATATGTAATTTGCGAATTAAAATACATTAATACTATTCCTAGAGTAGAGTTCTATTATGAGTTCTATAAATTATGAAGATTGAATATGAAGTTATAAATACAATTATTGTATATTGTGTACCTACTATAATACTTAGAATAGTAAACAGATTGCATCATACATTTTGATTTCAGAACGATGGTAACTTCAAATTTATTTTCTTAAAGCTTTTTTTACGTACATACACACATACTATATGAAAACATTTATTATTTTTTTTTTTGTTTATAATTTGTTTTTTTTTTTAGAACGTGAAAATTGTTTTTAATTTTTCCTCGTGGTTTTTAAAATGAACTAAATTTTGTCAATATTTTTTTCTGCTTTGTTTTCAGAAATTTAAGCCTAAAATGATATCTTCAAATTTTTATTTTTTTTTTTCTATTAAAATATTAAAGTAAATGTGGCGCAATTGCAATGCAAATTTGTGTTTGCTTTTAGTTGTTTTTTTTTTCTTCCCATAGTTAAAATTTTGTATACATACACACATCAAAGTTTGTACCTATATACATTTTGAGTTAAAATAATAAAATAAAAAATATGTATTTTATAAGAGTAATTTTAATATCATTTAATATAACTATATTATACCTATTATATATGTATATATATCTCGAGTAGGTATAGGTATAAAACATTTTATTTTATTTTAGTACGTCGTAGGTTATTATACTTGTAAATCTAGATAGATCTATAGATTAGCAAAAAAAAAAAAAAATAACTAAATAATAAAACGACAGCAATATGATACTATATGATAAAACTTTATATGAATGAAAAATGAATTTAAAAAAAAAAACAAAAAAATGGTGACATGGCGTTTCATTACAACCACTTTTGGTATAAAATTACATTCATAAAAATTGAGAGTGATGACATATAAATAGAAAAATGAAAAAAAAATTTCTTTATAAGAGTTAAAAAAAAAAATAATTAGCTTTTAAGAAATAAAAAAAATATTAACTACACTTCAAATAACTTTCAATAACGGAACTAGTTAATAATTTGAATTAAAAACTAATAAAATAAATGTCATCAAAATATCTTGTATGTTGTTTTGTCTGATATGTGTATTTTGTATATACTTAAATTTTGTTTATAATGCCTACAGTTATAAGTCCTGTCCTGTATCTCAGGATGACATTATTTTAATATTTTCAACAATTTTTTTTGTATAGATTTTGTCTACTGCAATATTCAATGACTAACCTTCGTCATTGTGGTTTCTTTCTCTTTTCATATATACCTATACTTAAGTATGTACATACATATTTATAAATTTTTTACTCTTTCATCTGTATAGTATGATGATTCGAATGCACCAAAAAAAAATATATATTGAACTAAATTGAGGTCGTAGTTACCCCCATCAAAATCAATATATTTTGAATTTTTGTTGTAACTATACGTACATTAATTATTCTATATGACAATATTTATGTATTTAATTTTTTGAATTATTTTGACCTGATAACACTGATAGCTTCATTTACTCTTATTCCTGTATGTTCATTTTTTTTAATTACTTTTATAATTACTGTTACTTGTCATATTATATAAGCACTTATCGCTCTATCAAACTGATAAAATACTATTACCTGCCATATTATAAACACTTATTGGTCTATTAAACCGGTAAAATAGAACATTTACTATAATATGTTTACATCTGCAACTAAGTAATCAATTTTTTTCTCAATTTTTCAATCAATGGAAAATTTTAAAATATGCATTGACATCTTTTCGCCTTTTTTTTTTTTTTCTTCTAATTTTTCATATTTTTTAGTAGGAAATTTTTTTAGACATTTGAGAACTATATAATTCAGGTTTTTTTTTTATTATTATTTTTATAATCAATAATAAATTTTTTTATTTTTATTTAAAAACTCACAAGTCAAAATACTTGAATAATAAAATAAAATTAGAAAATATGTTGGTACCTAACTCTTCTGCTGTTTGATTTAAATAAATTTTGAATTTGGAATTTTCCACTACACACCGGAATTATTTTAGTAGGTTTAATATGCTACCTTATTAGATAAAGTTAAATATATATGTACAAACAAAAATACAAAACTTATATTCGATCAATGGCGGTCGGTCATTCAACTATAATATATGATTTAAAAAACTAATCAAATAAAATATGTATGTATATAATCAAGAAGTTCATATGAAGGTCTTTTCAGATCTTCAGACTTTTTTTTTTTTGTTGTTTTGTTTATTTCTTATCTCTAAACATTGAAAAATGTAGGTCAAATTTTTTTTTCTTTGACTTAATATTCTATTCTTATTTTGTTACTAAGTGACTAATTTTTATACTTAATTTGGGATTTGATAACTTTTTAAAATTATTAATTATTATACATATTTAATGTGTATAAATAAATAAATAAATAAATATTATATAAAACAGATATTTTGTATTCAAAATTTTTAATTAATGTGTAAACAAACAGAAATAGTTAAATCTGCAATTAACAATTTTAATTTTATCAATAATTTTTCATATAACGTCGTCGTTATGTGAAAACTGACTAATTTCTATTTTTCAAAGAGTTTAATATTAACGTAATATTATATTTAATTTTCATTCTTAAAAAATTGTACAGAAATGGACTTTTAGCATACAATAACTTCTAAGCTAATATAACAATTAGACTAATGCAGTTTTTTTGTTTTGTTTTTACTTGCAATTTAACTAACAGGGTTTGATGGGAAATGTCAAATTGATATCAAATGCTCTTGTACTTTGTAGTTTAATCGATTAAGCAGTTTGATTTAATTCATAAAATTTTTAATATTTTGCTTAAAATACTACTGACTTTGGCAGTGAAATCTATTATTTAGTGAGACAAAAATCATATATGTAATCGAAAATGTCATTTGTATGTTTTGTGCTTGCAAATTATACAAAAAAAAATTCAGATGCGTGAAATACAGTTTTACGTTGAAATATGAAAATGAATGATACAAAAATCATGTAAAATAAATATAGAGTAAAACTTATAAAATTGAATACAAATAATTTCGTCAAATGCAAAAATCAAAATAATTGCAACAATCATTTACAATGCAAGTACATATGACAAAAATATTTTTGTCAATATTCAAATGATAATCAAATAATTTTGTATTTTATTTTAGTTTGACATTTTCGATTACAGTTAAAATAAAATTTAATACAAATATATAGTTATAGATAACTACTTGATGGAAATTATTTTTTATCGCTTTAAATTTAGAGTATTTGTGTCTAATTAAAGATTATTTCTAATTCTAATTTCTTAGACATCAAATGAATAATTTTTTGATAATTTAAATTGACATTTTTTATTCTTGAGTTCACTAATTACAAGACGCACACCAGGGAAATTTCAAACCAATCAATTCTAATAAATGTTCTAATTTATATTAATAGTTAACGTAAATGTACCTATTTTAACCATTCCTAGCACATGATGCCGCCCAAACCCTTTTTTTGTAAATACAATACTCCCACGCTTTATATTTCAAATTTATTTTTGAAATAAAAAAGAATATTACTTCCTCGTTGTTATGCAAAATAACGCACATTTGTATTCATATTAATAAACAAGTTATTGATAGAAAACTAAACTAAGTAGACATTTTAGTGAAAATATTGGTTCAAACATTTAAATTTTTTTTTATTTTGTTCAGACCATAATAATTAAACTATGATGTTCACTAATTTATTTAATACAAATAATTGTAAAAGATATATTATTAAATAGATTATAATACATACTTTCTTCAATTTGTAAATAAAAAATATTTTAAATTGCTAATTTGTTTTGAGCGGGAATTAGGTACACGTAAATTTATGTGGTACTTATTTACGATCGATCGGGCGGAATTAGGAAAATGATATATCGAAATAATTAATTAAGTTATTCAACTATTTTTGATTATATAATGATGCAACTGGACGATTTTAAATTGAAATTGAACAAACTAAGCTGGACCTAATTACAACCTATAAATTTAATTTCGCATATGTGTTTTGTGTTACAACTAAATTTCTAGTTTTTATAAAAATTTGTATGACAAAACGGATCGGTAATATGTGCAATATGTCCTAATTCCGAACTAAATATACAGGTGTAAGCTATTTGCACTAAATTCATACAAAGTCTTATCTTTAAAGAAAAAACTATATTTTAATTGTTGAAGCATATTTAGTAAAATTAAAAGGAAAATATTTGACTATTTTTAACAATTAAATAAATTTTACTCTAACGCCAACCCTAAAGAATAAGTTCTTCCAAAACTATGTTTTACTTATATTATATTTTGTATATAATTTAAAAAATCTGTGGAAATATCTTGCCTTGTCACCATAATTTCATTAAGGCTTCCATTATAAGTCTCGTCTATTAGGGCCCTATTACACATCAATCATTCGTCAATCATTCATCCATATATTGTCAATATATTGACCGTTGATTGATGAGAAATGATTGATGGCGGTTCTATTCTCATCAATCATGTCATCAATCATGCAAGCAAAATTCCCATCAATCATTTTTGACAAGTTCAGCTGAGGCAAAAAAAATTGCTTTTTGGGGAATGTTCAGATAAGGTTATAATATTAATTTGTGATGTAATTCAAAAAGAATAATTTTTATATCAATTTTAATAATTATAGCAATTATTGTAAAAAAACGATTGATATATTATTCAAATGTGCAAAAAAATAATTTGTTGTTTTTTATACCCTTTCCTTTATTTTAAAAATTCAATTTAAATTGAAGTTAAAAACATTCCCCTAAAAATTATATTTTTAATATTCATATATGTTTCGAAATTATCAATATATTCAGAACACTGCCACAGGTTGTCCTTGCAAGATGTCAAAATATGGGTAAAAAGATTGATGAGTGCATGATTGATGTGTAATCAGTCATCATTCTTTTCATCAATATATTGACAATATATGGATGAATGATTGATGAAAAGAATGATGTGTAATAGGCACCTTAGGCGTCTATTATAATTTTATTAAGGCGTCCAATAAAATAGTTTCTTTGTATACATTTCACAATAAGTTAAATAGAGGAGTGAAAACCATGTCCATGTCTGTCACAAAGAAGATATTCTAATATATATTCAGACAGTGACATAGTCTAAAAAATTGAGCCTCCAGTTTTAATGAACAGCAGAGGACAATATAATGTACGTGAAATCATACAAATAAAAAATGCCAAAACTAAAAAGTAGTAAATATGATTTTTACTTTGTATATGTATATGAAATATTTTGTATTTTTATTTATTTATTTTAAATGTGCATTGCTATAATATTTAAGTTAATTATGTTATATTGAATTATTTTTTTTTTGTTTGAAATACTGAATTGTTGCGTTGTTTATTTTTTTTTTTAATTTTCAAACAAATATATAATTCTACTTACATTATAACTATTTTTTTTTTATCAAATTAAGTACTTATAGTAATATTGATTTTCTATTATAATAAATATTTTTTATAATTTAACTAAGTACTAGTTAATTATTTAAAAAATTAATTATGTATTAATTTTATTCTTAATAATTATTTTAAATAGCTTTTTTAAATAAAATCGTAAATATGTACTGTGAATCGCAAATAGGTTCAAAAAGCGGAATTGAGTTCATATAATGGCGGAATTAGTTCAGATTGAAATTGTCGAGCGGAAATACGTACAATCAAACTCTTTTTGGCAGTTATATTTTATTTAGAAAAAATTAAATTATAATTATATAGATGAAAATATAGATGAAATTTTTTTAAATTAAAAAATACTAATTATTGTAATTTAAAAAAAAAAATTAAAAAAAGCTTATATTTTGCTTATTTTGTCAACTTAAACTAATTTTTCCTTAAGGGGGCGGAAATTGGTACATTTACGTTATCTTTCAAAAACTAGAATTCGTCATCTCATTAGGGAAACACTTTTAAATTTAATAAAATTTGAAAAGCAAAATTAAACTTTGATTTACTGCAAGCCATTGAAGACAATTCAATATATAAATTTTATGGATGAATAACTGTTACACTTCAGTACTACTCGCATTTCCTATAACTTTGTAATTTTTGTAGCCTTATTTGCTTTGAAGAAAAAGTTATGATTGTCGAGCAATACTCAAATAAGGTTTGATTTAGCTATAATAGATACCATATTAAACTCATTTTTGTCAACAAAAAAAAAAATGACTCCATGAGTTTTTATATAAAGTTAAAGTAATTGTAAGTACATACCTATGTACATATATAAAATGAAATTTATTCTTTGCAGATTTTTTAATTTTAAAAATAATTTGTAGGTCAAAAAAGTTTGTTCAGTGAACTGTTCTAGAACGTTCTAGAGTAAAAAAATAACTCTTTTTATGTTCAGTGCTTAGTTTCCGTTAATTGAAATTTTGTTTTCAGAAGTGTTATGATCGGTGTTATATTTATTTATTTATTTATTTATACTTACGTAGTTCAAGTGTTTACAAATTACAATATCAAAATAATAAAATATGAAACGAATATAATTAGTAATTTTAAAATAGATATTATAAAAATTATACAATTAGTTTACACAAAATTCCTAATGAAATTAAGAAATTACTTGAAATAAGGATTTCTTTACAACATCTTTACTCAAAATTTATTGTTGTATTGTACATTGGCTTGTGTTTATCAGCATTCTGTTAATAGGCTCATATTTTCCGTAGTTAGTTCTGTGAAATGTAATAGAAAATATGTTTTCATGCCTAACTCGTGCTCTTGTGTTAATTGTATTTCTTAAAATGTTATCAATATAACGTGAATCAATGTGTTTATTCAGTACTTGGATTTTAAAAAACAATACCTAACACAGTTCTCCTACCTTCTAAAGTATACATATTAAGCAATTTAAGACGTTCAATGTAGGGGGGCAATATTAATTGATATTCCAATTTAAAGCTCTCAATGCAAACCTAAGAACATTTTTTTGAATACTTTTTATTCTATCAATGTGCTGGCGATAATTAGAATTTAGCAAAAAAGTTCTGAATTGATCTTTATTATTCTAAATGTTTTTGAGTTCTGGACAATTTTTGTTTTTCTTTAAATTTTGACAGTTAAACAAAGAAATTTTAGAGTAATGAACGAGATTAAACCAAAATTAGATCAAAAAAGTATAAAAAAATAAATAAAAAAGAGTGTTCAGTAGATTTTTCTATTCTAAGTGATTCTAAAGTATTTGACAGATAAGTAATTGTCATTTTCCAAAACTGTTCTGTCCGATTGTGCTAGATCTACTGAACAAACTTATTATTTAAAAGAAAAATTTCAATACTTTTATAAGGTTAAGAGAGATACGAAAATATTTTAGATAAATGGAATTGCCATTAAAAATAAAAAGTCTTCAAATATAAATTTAAATATTTCATTTTTAAGCATTTTTTTTTTACATTGGAAAAATAAAGTAAGATTTTGAAAATGTGATATTTAAGTATGGAAGAAAAAAGGAAAAAGGGTACTTCTGCGTGATATGTTCAAATATATTTTTTTTATTCATTTTTTATTCTAAAAAAAAAAAAAAATTATATTAAGTAATTAAAACATTTTTTTGATTTTACTTTATTATTTTTTTATTAAATTTTAACTTGTACACGTTTCGATAATAAAATTGCGACTTTTTCAGCGTAAATTACGAAATTTTAGTTCTTAAGTTTGTAGGTACACTATAACAGAATGTGGCTAATAACATCTAATCTTCAGCAATTTTTTTTTTTTAAGAATAATATTCAGCTGTTCAATCAACTGACTGTCCCTTTAAATTTAAATATATATATTCATATTTCACTTTTGAACAAAATTTATTTTTCATCTCGCATATCACTTATTCGATTCGAAAAGGTTGATTTTCTTTTGTGATTGAACAATTGAGAAAAAAATTAAAGATATAAATTATTCATTTTGTAGTAAGTATTCCAATGTACATAGGTCAAGGAATTGCCATTATAGGTTCCACTTTTATTAATTAAAATTCTTATTATTAAGTAGTAATTACTCTTAACATTACGAATTTTTAATGTAAATTTGTTTATATAAAATTATTAAAATATGGAATAGTTACATATTAAGGGCCTGTAGTTGGCCTGCAGATTAATCTGTAAAATAAATAAATCCACTGTTAAATAAATAAATAAGTTAAATATTATGTACATATGTAGATCTAGCTACTAGTTTTTTAACGAATTCTATTTGAAACCAATTTATATTTATTCAACATCTTTTATTGAGGTAGGTATAATAATTGAAGTTTAATATTGTGTAAGCAACGACACTTGAGACTGAGAAAATCAGTTTAAAAAATATTCAACTACTTATTTTAAATTGCATAAGCTTTTTTTAATTATACAAAATTAATTGATACAACCTGAAAAATAACTAATAATTGTAATAAAAAATTTATAATATAAAATTTAAATCGTTGTAACTCTTAAATATTGAATTTGTAAATAAAAATTTATTCATTGTATTTTGAAAAATCTTCTCGAAGCTTTTAAATAAATGACTTTAAATTTGGAAATTTCTTTTTATTATTAGAATAACTAGTTATACATTGTAAGAACTACATTTTCATGTTTTTTTTAATTCTTTTAACTATGTAGGTGCATATATATATATATACAATGTTATGCAGGTATTTAAAGGAATTATGCAGCTATGTGCATTGTGCATACTACCAGAAATTATACCTAACTATAAGTATATAACTACAATAACATATAATTTCTGATACTACGTTGTTATATATTAAAGGAAAATTATTTTAGTCTACCAAATCATGTACCGATTCAATTTTTCAATTCTAAAAAATGGTATTAACAACTATTTTTTAATTCAATTAGAACATAAAATGATTAAATATAAGTAGGTACTATCAGTTAATTGAAAAAACTAAATATGAAATATCATAAACTGTTTTAATAAAGTCAATTACAAAACTTTTACAAATTTTATGCTTTTAAGGTCGATCGATGAATTCAAAATATTATCTAACCAAGAAAATTATTTGTGGAAACTTGAATAAGATACTAAAAAATAGATACTTATATAATTAAGTTGATTATTAGGGAGTTGACAGTTTACGTAAACGTAGACATGGAGTTGTTATGTCGTTGTACGTAACGTAGAGAAATATTTAAAAGTATATAAATATACATACATATATACGTATATCATTTTCTGATATTTTAACAACACTACATTTACGTTTATGTAAAATTCTCAAACTCCCTATTCCTATTGAATATATTTTTCTTTATACTAAATAGGATATATTAAAATATAATTTAATTTAAGTACATATATGTTTCACTGTTATGAACCATAATTATGATGTAATTCCAATTAAAGATAAGTAATAGAAATTTTGATAATTTAAGTTAATAATCTCAATTATTTTTATGAACAGGAATAATTTACAGAATTCATTGAAGTTCAAACTTCCAAATAGAAATGTCTGAAAATAATATAAAATATATAACTACATAACATATATGGAGTAATATGTATCTAGATACTATTTATTTTTAAATAGCACATGGTATTGCGAAAAGAGTGAATTGTTTTTTTTTTTTTTTTTTTTGTTTTTCTACATATATCTTATTATCTTTTGTGTATTATAGTGTTAAATGGTGTATAATTGTTTTGAAACGTTTATACAAATATACATATATTATATAGTATATAAAGTATAGATACATTTGGATCAACAATAAATTTTATTTTTCTAAATGAATATTAATATACAAAAATTTTATTGTATTAGATTGTAAGTATAACTGTATACATACAGCTACTAAAATATATCCAGATTCTTTTCTATTCTTAAAAATAACTAACAACACATTTTGTTTTCTTTTTTTCTTGATTCATTTTCACATTACAACATAACAAAATGAATCAACATTATTTTAGATCGATTTTTTTATTTCTTGTTCTAAAAAAAAAGATTTCATTTCAATCAAAAAGAAAAATTCTCATAAAAAATACATGTTTTATATACTTACATATTAAATATTATTTTAAATATACAAATATACCAGATTTTGTTGAAAATTGAAAAAAGAAAACAGGAACCAAAATATTTAAATTTTTTGAAAAAATTAAAATTTAGTTCAAAATCTCAAAATAAAACAAAAAAAAATTAATATTTTTTTTCTGGTTTGAGGTTAGATTTTCAGCTTCTTCCTTCTTGGAAATATGTATTGTTGTTTGTAATTTTCACAGACAGTTGGACGAAATTATTTGTATTCAGAATTTTTTAAACAAAATTGTATAAAGAAATCTTGGTTTTTTGTTTTGCTTTTAAATAAAATATTAAAACTATTTATTGTAATTGAAAATCAAAAATTTATAAAAACAAATATAAAACAAAATATTAATTAAAGTTTTTTAAAAGAAAATATTTGTTTGTCACAAGACATTTTTTCTTGTATGTAATTTTAATGTCTGAAACATAATTATTGTTGCAGGTAATAAAATTAACTGTTTAATAATTATACTGTTTTTTTTTCTAGATCTTTTTTTTTATTTTTGTTCTTTTAATTTTATTGAAAACTTAACACTGAACTGTTTTTCATTTTTAAATTTAAAAAAATGTCAATTGCAATTTTTTTCTGAAGAATAATTTTAAATGATATCAAATTTTTTAAGAACTTTATTCTTGGCAAACAAGTTAAGAGCACGTTTTCTAAAATTATGAAAATTCTTTATATTAAAGTTTTCTTTTTTGTCGTTTCATAAATAGAAAACAACAACCCTTGACAGCACGCGATTAAAACGAGACTGATTTTGAAAAGCTTTTCACTAGTCTTTTTGAAGCGTGCTTTTAGTTTTTTTTTTTCATTCAAATTCAAAATAGATAGAGAAACAAGGTATACAGAAAAATTTAACAAAACGCTTGTTTTTATTTTTTGAAAATGAAAACAAAACAACAAACAACTGTCTCAAATGTAATGGAAGGTTCCACCACTTCCACGATAAGCATATAAACAAAATTTTTTTATATGAATACAGGTGACACTATTTCGCCATCTTTTATATTATTTGTTTGACAAAATGACGTCAAACAAGATACACAAGAATTGAAAATTAGAAAAATAATGAAATGTTAGATGATTTAATGCAATGAATACAATTCGATGCGTTTTTAGAATGAAATAAAAAAAAATATGAAGCTAATAATTATTAATACATTGCATATACGTCTGTAAGTTAGTCGACGCAGTTGTTTAACTATTAAATTAAAACAAATGTTTTTTTTCAGAATTTCTTATTTATTAATTTATTATGTACATAAATTTGATAATATAAAAATATACTTTATAAAATCGAAATACAAAAACAAAAACTTTTTAATGTTTTTAACATAACAGTAATTTAATACTATGTAAACGCAAACTTTGTGTTTATTTTTGACGTATGATATTCTAGTTGTGGATTGTGGAAGATTCTTTGACATATAAAAATTAGTTTTAAAAAATGTAGCAGAATGATTACTATTTATTAATTAGTTATTACTGAAACTGTCAAATTACAAATTAAGTACATTTTTCAAATGAGTTAATAGTAATTCAAATTCAAAAACAATTGCCTCAATTGCCTGTCCTTTGAATTCTAGACTTGGTGTTTTGGTTTGTAACATTTTTGTTTTTGATTATTTATTATTAAATTACCGTTATATATTATAAACAACCGTTAATAAGTAATATTATAAACTATTATAATATTTTATTTTTAGAAATTTCTAACGACTTCAGTTGATTTGGAAATAAAAATGAAAAATTTACTGCAGTCGTAGAAAAGTGCTTAGGATACTGGGGAGCATCTGAGTCATCTATTTTTCCATTTAAGGATAAGTTGGATGAAATATTTGGCCATAGTCCGGTAATAAAAAGCACTCATGCAATTAGTAGCTCAGTAGAAGAGATTACATTAGGGCGTAAGAAATTTAGAGTTAGAGATTTATATACAAAAAGCTTAAAAAAATATTCGGAAGACAGAATATTACAAAATAAAATTAAAAATGCCAGAATTTAAGAAACCAAATATTGAATGAGAAAGAAGAGCTTCGTTATTTCTAAACGAAAAAAAATTAGAGGCATAAAGAATTGAAAATACTAATTGTAAATTTTAGTAATTTTTGTGTTATATTTTAATTTAAGTGTTGTACATTGTACATATTAGTTTTTTTTGTTGTTTTAATGTTTTAATTTAGATGTTTTAATTATGGGTTGTGTAAACTCGACTATTTAGAAATAATAAAACTAAATTGAACAATTAGAATTTAAATAAAAGTTTTAACAAAATTAATTTACCTTTTAATTTTTTTACTTGACGCTGGTGAATTACTTCTATCTAATGATGGTAATCTTCTTTTCAGATTTTTTTGTGATCATGATCATTATCTGTTTCAATTATTTCCTTGCTTTCACTTCGTTTTATGATTCGTTGTAGGAATGTACACCTACAGAGTCTAGATGGGAACAAAATATTTTTTGATACCAATTCATTTATTAAAGTTGTTCTTCTATTTTCATCCGAAATTTCAGTCGATGACGAAGAATGTTGGAAATTCTTGTTGTTGTGGCTATAATCTGGTTCTTCTGTGAACTCATCCTGGTGCATAATATCAATGAATAATATATATTACAAGTATGTATTCAGTGATAATTGATAATACATAAATTACTCAGCATGCATGCTGAATATATGCGGTCCATTATAGAATGCAAATTGATTTGTTCAGTCAAATGTAATAAGCATCGAAAACGAGTTTTTAATAGACCGCTTTTATTGAATTTCTATAATTAACAGCGCGTGTCAAAGAATTAATATATATAATTAAATAGGAGCTCTATATTTCAAAAATCCGTTGCCTTTAAGCGAAGACACCAACCAATTTGTTTTTTTTCTTTCTTTTTTTATTATTAACGGTAATTTAATTTGAAATTGTCTTCACAAAATCATATAATTAATAGCCATGTATGTGCATATTAAAATATTTTATAGATAAGGTTTTTCACTAGCTTTTTATCGAGAAAATAAAATGAAATGTATTACATATGGAAAAAAAATAATTGAAAAAAGTAAGAAATAAATAAAAATTAATTATTTATTCATAAAAAAATTTATTTTACATAAATTAACTATTTATTATATATAATAATATCAAAATATAATAATACATAATTCAATATAGTCAGGAAAAGGATTTATCTAAGCAAAATTAGCTGTCTTGAATTAATATGAAAACTTTGGAAAGAGTTATTTTGAATTGTGGGATAAACAAAATTTCTGATAAAATTCTACTCGGAATAAAATAAACAATAATAACAATTTCTATTGGACTTTAAAGTTCAAAATTTACAGAGGGATTCAGAAAATGAACAGAAAATCAAATGATTATGGATGACATAAAATAAAATATCAACATAGATTATTTATAGGTTTAAAATCATGGATTTGAGATGCTTCATTTAAAGCCTCTTTGATTCAAATGTCATCATGTTAACGACGTTTTCATGTGATAGAACCAGTGTAATGCGTGTACCATTCAAGGGTTAGATGACTATAGTGTTATTATTAGTGGTATTACTATTACAACATACAACAATAGCATATAAATTTAATGCAATAAATTCTGAATATGCTGATTCTGAATATTCTGAATATGTATCTGAATTCTGATGAATTCTGAATATTAAAATTCTTGAAAAGCAAACAATATAAAATACATTAATATGTTTAGTTTTGTTAGTTTTAAATTATGAATTCTAGTTACATGTTTAAAAGACTATATGCAGCAGAATAAATGAAATAAATTAATTAAAAGTGTTATTAATTAAAAATAACAGCAATCAAGGGCAAACAATTCAATCCATAATATAATTTAATTTAAAATTTGTATTTTCTATATTTTAAAAGATTTCCATGAATTATCAAAAATGGTACTTTACAACAAAAACAAAAATTTGAATCCAATATGTATGAATGTATGTATATTATAAAGAAATATATATTTATTATGTAATTTTACATTTTCTGTACGACAAATCTGCCTTTCTTATCTGAAATAATTAAATGGATGAACATAAAAAGCAATTTAGTAGTTTATGATAATTTTTATTTATATATTCTCTTTTAGATTTCTTTATACATATGTATATATATATATATATATATTTGTATATTGATTTATTAATCATTTTGGACATCAATAATTCTTTTCTTCTTTTTCATAAAACTAATTGTATTTTTTTCATTCTTTTTAAAATAAACAGAAAAGATTATATATATGCAATTGATTATTTAAAATAATTTTTATAACATTTACATAATAATATATATATATATATTAATCTTTGATATCAATTTAAAAATAATAAAATAATAATATAACAATAATAATTTTTTAGAAAATAAATTCTAAAAATATAATTCAAAAAATAAAAATTGAAAATTATATAAAAAAAAATAATTAATTAACAATAAAAATTGATTAGCGTATATATTTGCCTTTTTATATATATATATATATTAATTTTTAGTTTTTAATATATAATTATATTATAGTTTTTAATAGTTGTATTTTAATATTATGTTAAACGTTCACACACATATAATTTATAACTCATTATATTTTCATGGAATAGTTAACTTAATTTTTTAATAATTATATTTTATGTGAAATATCGAGTAAGGATTAAATTTTATAATAATAATAATATTTGAATCAAATTTTAATTGATTTGATTAACAAAAATTAAAAAATATAATAAATGAATAATTAAATTAAAAATAGGATTTTAATTTGGGCTGGATAAAACTAAAATCTTATTTTTAAAGATAATTATTCATAAAATTATTTTAATACAGTCTATATTTATTAAATTCTTTCTAATTAGCATTAAAAAAAAAAAAAAAATTGTTAAATAAAATCATGGGGATTATTTAAATAATATTAAAATTAAAATATCAATAATATACTCCCCAAAATTTACAAAAAATTATAAAAAATATTTTTGGGAATGATAATAATGAAGTTTACTTACAAACTTTATTAAAAAGAGTTACGTAAGTTATGATGAGTTTAATTCTCAATTATTTAAAAAAAAAAAATATGTATGTATATAAGTGATAAAATTCATTTAAATTCATCAAAACAAAACTACATAATTTTATATTAGAATAAATTTTTTTTTAGATAATTTAAGTACTTTAATTAAGTACTATTATTTTTTTTTTTTTATCAAATTATTTCTACTCTCAAAATAAAGCTGTAATAACAGAAAGTAAAAATAATTATATTTATTCTTGGCAAATAGTTTCAATTTGATTTCAATTTTTAAAATGCTTCATAAGCCTCTTCAACTCTTTTTGTATCATCAGTTCCATTTAGAAAATCTTCCAATTCAGAGGCTTTTGAACGTCTTTTTCGTTTTTTCTCTTTTCTTTCACTTTTATCTTTATTATCTTTATCTTTTTTATCTTTTTTCTTTTTATGACTTGATGATGATGATGATGAAGATGATTTCTTTTCTTGTACATTCATTTTACTTATTTCTGATGATGAATTCAAATCTTGACTTATACTTGGCATTGATCCAGTATCTTCACCACCTTCTGGTGATCTTCTTATCGATGTATCTGTCAACCAACTGTCTAAGTTATCTTCATATCCAATAATATTTTGTTGTAATTCATCTGGTGATATATTTGGAATTTCTTCACTTGAATAAGAATTTTTACGTATTTTATCCAAATTAAGAAAACTATCACCAATAATTCCAGATCCTTTAGTTTTTCCTTTAGCAAGTGGATTAATTTTAGTGGTGTTAATTGTTAATTTTTGTTGTTGCTCTATCGAATCTGATGATTTTGAATTTTTCATTTCACTTGTTTCAAATGAAGCATTTTCAGGTTCATCATAAAATCGTGCTACTAATGGATTTATGGTATCATTATCGCTATCACTATCAGTGTTGTTGTTGTTGTTGTTGCTGTTGCTATTGTTGTTATTTGTATTAGTATTTTTATTAGTGGCAACAAAAATATTTGTTGCAATAGTATCTGGATTTAAATTTGGAATATCATCTAAGAAATTTCGATCTAAATTGCTGCCATCATCTGGACAAAATTCTTCTAAACTATTTAATTTTTGGTTTTGTTCAGCAATTGACAATTTTTGAACTTCAGCTGTTATAGTATTACAATTGTTGTTATTAGAGGACGATTTACTATTGGAATTATTTTGTTGTGGTTGAGCATCAACATTTTTTAATAAACTTGATACTAAAGCTGTAGCTTTCATTGTTGGATTTTCTGGAACTTTATTATTTGTATTGTTTTTTGTCATGTTTTTGCTATTTTCGTTCAACGTTTGTGTTATATTCACTTGACCAGGAATAATTATTGGCTGACCTCCACCAACTATTATACTTTTTGTAGGTCGTAGAATATTATTTGGAGTACCTAAATTATTACCTGGTGTTTGTAATCCCGGAGTGCTAGGAGACATTGAAGAATTTATGTTGCTATTGTTGTTGTTGTTTAATGGAATTGACATCGGAGGTACTCTAGAATTAGAATCAGCCACTTGTCGTCTTTTATCCGATAATTTATTCAGAAAACTATTGTAATTTGAATCATCACAATTCTAAAAATTAAATTATTTTTAAAAAAAAAATTAATAAAATTATATTTATTGAAATTTACCAAAAACTCAACAACTTCTAGCCTACAAATTTCAGTGTCTCGAGCATTTCTTTCAACTAAAGCCAAAAAAGTTTCTTTTTGAAGTCTCAAAAATGGTAGTCCTAGAAACTTATGAAGTAATCTCAATCCAAATCCATTTCTCATGGAACTCTCTGCATATATTACTTCGGACGTTCGACTAAAAATTCGGAAACAATCAAAAAAAACATTATACATAAAAAGACGAAAATTAGTTTTTCATTATATTTTTCAAAATATACCCTTGAAGAGAAGTTTCTACAAAATCTTGAGCTTGGCATACTGATATAACTCTATGATGTGACATATCACAATGATTTCCCAAAACAAGAACTGGTATATCAGAAGGTACTTTAGGAAGTTCGCGAATCACATAATCAAAAGTCCTAAAAAAAAAAAAATATAATAATTTACATAACATATTTTAAATAAATAACAATTACCAAGCTTTTGTTATATCAAACATAATAATAACACCATGTGTTCCCTTGTAAACATCCAAGAATTCTGCATCTAAAGCAATATTTTCAGGAATTGGAGCAGCAGTAGATAATTTTAATCCAATTTGTTTTGCTCTAGCTTTACCTTTATCAACAACATCCCAAACTTCAACTTTTACAATATCTTCTGTAGCTTTAAATGACCACTGAATTGAAGCAACTTGAATTTCTTCAGTCGGTGTATATGTCTCAATAAATTGTCCACCTTGAAGACGTTTAAATAAACAAGATTTTCCAACATTTCTATCACCCTTTAGAATTAATTTCACTAAACAAAAAAGAGGACGTAATTGTACCAAAATCAAATAAAAACGAAATTAAAAACTTACTGTTATAATTAACACCTCTTGAAAATTTCTTCTGTAATGAACCAGACATTGGGACAGCTGATTCTGGTGTAGTTGGTGAATTTCCATCTTGTTTCGATGATGTCAATTTTTTTAGAGCCGATATAAACATTATTTTAATTAAAAAAATATTTTCACTAAAAAACTCTTAATTCCTTTGACAATTTTTCAAAATCTATTTACAAAGCAAAATAGAAAAACTAAAATAAAATTTAACACATACTCAATTAAGTATTTTATAATAAGACTCTGCGTAAAACTAAATTGGTTCTTGATTAAAAGAGAAGTTTTTTTTTTTTAAATGAAAAAAGAATTACTACTAAATTATCATTTCCATTCCACTTTCTCTAATTTTCAATATTCGCTCCCACATAAATTTTTTTGACGTTTATTATTGGTTTTATTTTTATGCCATGTCAAAATGTCAAATTCGCTTCTAAATGAAAAAAAAGCTTTTTATTTGTAACAGTACTGCCAGTTTCTGTAATTTTTGTTTTGATACTTTTTTTGGAAGTGGATCAAAAAAGCTTATAAAAATAAATTGAGGAAGAATACCATAAGTATAATTGAAAAATTTACGTAGGAAAATGTCCGGAAACCAGCAGAAGAGTTTTGCTCTTTATAAAAGTGCCAAACGACCATATCACTCCATATTAACATAACATTTAAGGTAGCTTCCACCCACCACTTTAAAGGTAATTACATTAATTTATAAGCGTTCAATAATGTGTGAGTCCCTCACTGGGGCTACGTTTATCTTGTAAAATTTGGGCATATAAAAAACGATTAGGCCACTTTTTTTTTTGGTTTAAAATGCATACGTATTTTTTTTTTCTTCTTTATTTCTTTTCCTTATTCTTCTTAATAATTTTTAATATAACAATTTTTTTTTAATTTATTTTATACATAGCTTGAGAGTATATGCCCAAGTGTAGATTTTTGTTACCAGCTCCTATTTTCAATTGAGATAAGAAACCGTCAACAAAATGGATCCAAAAAATGAGAAATCAAAAATAAGCCCTGAAAATTCTCCCACAACTTTTTTGACATTTTAATTTTTTTTCAATTTTTTCTTTTTTTGACGTTTTTTCATTTTTATGGAATTATTACAATGTTGTTTTATTTATTGTGTCTTTGAAGATGTTGCTTGATTAAATTAATATGTAAATTATTTATATCATGAGGACAAAATGGACAATGGAAGCTTAGCTCAGCAAATATTATTAAATAACGCATTTCCATATCTGCTTAAGTTCTTGAAACTAAAATAACACGATAAAAAATATTTTCATATATATTTTGACATTTTAAAACTTCAACAATAACTTTAGCAACAAACGAAAGTTGAATTGTGGTGTAAAGTTTTTATTTAAAAATTAATCTAGCTAATCTTCTATGTAAAAATGAATTATTCAGATTAATTAAATTCATTTTTGTGATTATTAGAAACTTTTGCTACAGAATGCAGTCCATAGAATTAATGAAGATGATAAAGAAAAAACAATTTGTATTTTTAAATAAAATTCAAATGACATTTCAAAAAAATTTGATGCGATCACTATTCTGACGTCACTCAAAACACACCCTTATTTAAGCTTATTTTTTTTTTCATAATAATAATACAAGCCAGCTGAGTGAGAGAACAGCAAAGTTTTCTGTTCCCATCCCATCACAATTCGCTGAAGACTTTGTTTTCATTTTGTGCTTTTCTTCGTGTTCTGACATTTTTTTAGAAAAAAAAGAAAAGTTAATGCGAATGTTGAATATTGAAATACCTGAAGTGAAAAAAATAAAAAAATAAATACAAGTGTTTTTGCTATAATTTACAAAATAATAAACAAAAATAATTTTATAAGTGCAATAAATGTTAAATAAATTTTAAATTGAAAACTTTAAAATGGAAGAAAGGTAAAAAAATATAATGTTTTGTTTACAAATTTTATATTTTCGATTACAAAAGTTTCGCAAGAAAATTTTTTTTCAACATATTTTTGATATGCTAAAATTAGTAATATCAATATGGACAAAGAAAAAAAATTTTTTTTTTAGTGATGTGTCGACAAACTTCCATTAAAAAATTTATTTTAAAATCAAATTTTTGATAATTTTATATCTAATTTTTTTTTAAATTCATTTTAGTATTAAATCAAAAGAGTCTGATGAAATTAATGTAATTAACCAGACTGAAAATGATAATTCAAGTAGAAAAGGAAGTACTATTAGTAGTAATGGTAGTGGGGGATCATGGTGGGGTTCCTGGATAAATTCAGCTAAAGAAAAGGTTTTATAATTTCTTTAAAATTTGCTTTTCTTTTTTTTTTATAATAATATTTATTTTATTTTATATATTTTATAAATTACATTTGTTAAATAATTTTAGACATCTACAGTATTTGAAGCTGTAAAAAATGATTTAGATGAACTGTCAAATGTAATATCGACTCAGGCTTCAACTGTTGGAGCTGCTATTGAAAATACATTAAAAGTAGGTTAAATTTATTAACATCTGACTCAGTAAATTTTAATACTTACTCAGTAAATAAATAAAAAAAAAAAAAAAATGTTTTAACTTTATTATTTTTTGTGTGGACATTTTTATATGCGATAAAAAAAAAAAAAAAAAACACATGTATGTATATTTTTTCAGTTTGATGAAAATGCTGATGTTTCGTTGGGTACTGTAAAGAAAAGTCTTAGTTCATTTTTTGGTCAAGTAACCGATGCCCTAATACCATCTCTTGAATATGATGAAACTGAAACAATTTTGATTACTCATGATGGCTTAGTAACCTTAAGTGGTTTTCCAAAACATTTAGCTGAATTACAAAGTAATGATAAAACTTATATTGAAGCACCAGAACCTGAATTAAAACAACAATACAGAAGATGGATGGAAGTTATTGAACAAGATCAATTCACACAAGATAGATTGGCAAGACATTTAACTGGAAGTGAAATATTGAATGATAAATATATTAGTTTAGTGCCTGATAAAGTTACCCATATGGATTTCTGGCAGAGGTACTCCTAACTAATTAAAACTTTCAATATTTTAATGAATTTTTTTTTTTAATTACAATTTATTTTGTAGATATCTTTTTAAGAGAGCCTTACTTGAGGATGCTCTTGCTAATGCTGAATTAGCCGAAAAGCGTGCAAATATTGAAGTATCATTGGATAAATCAATTTCACCTAAAAATAATATTATTCAAACTGAACAGCCTAAATTAACCCAAAACAAAGAAGAAGAAGCAGAAGAAGAAGAAGATATAACAATTGGTGAAGAAGTTTTGGTTGAAAAACAAATTGAAGTTGATGTTGATGTTGAAGAATTGGAAAATGAATTATTGAATAATGATATAACATGTAATGTTGAATTATCCGAAGAGGAACAGATTAGGCTTTTAGAAGAATATGAACAAGAAATTCAAGAACGTGAAAAAGGTAAACAAACTGGTGATAATATGGAAAAGGTATATAATATTATACATACCATTATTAAAATACAATTTCTTTATTTTTCTGATATTTGTTTAAAAATTTACATTTTAGATCATTCCTCCAGTAACTAAAACAAAAACCAAAACTGAAATAACAAAAAATAATAATAAGAGTCCACAACAAATTAAATCAACAACAACAAACAATAAAAAAAATTCAAAAACTGCCACACAAAATAATAACAGTAATAATAAAAATTCACAAAAAGATGATACCAAAAAATCGCAACAACAATCAACAATAAATCAACAACAAAAGGGAAAATCCCAACCCACAACAACAACTGGATCCAAAAAATCTGCAATTATTGCTCAGAAAGCTCAAAAAGAAAAAGAAGAAAATTCATCGGCATCTGATGAAAGTTGGGAAAAAGATTTTGATTTAAATTAATAATATATATATATATATATATATATATATATATATATATATATATATATGTATAACAACTTCTTTTTTAAACAAACAAAAAAAATATATTTTTTTTTTCAATTTTTTTATTTAAAAATACATATTTACAAATAAACATTTTTAAAAATGAAATATGAAAAAATATATAAAATAAAAAAAAGTTATTATTTTTTAATACAATTTCATATTAAAATTAATTGAATAAGTGATACAAGAAAAAAAAAAAAAAAAAAAATGGAAAAAAAACAATTTATTTTATTCATTATTTCTTATTTGAAATTTACATAATACAAAATTTTAACAATAAATATAATATATTATAATTAATTAAATATAAATGGACTAACAAAATAATGAAAAAAAATTTAAACTTTAAAATATTAATTATTATTATTTTATTTTTTTGTAATTTTTGTTTTTATTTTTCCTAGAATTAAAATTCTTAAAATAAACAAAAAATAGAGTTTCAAAAGAATATTTACATAAAAAAATAAAATTCACAAATAATTATATATATATATAGATATATAGAATTGCATGAAAAAGTTGTAAAATTTCTTTTAATAAAATAATGTTTTCAATAAATTACTCTGTCCCTGTTGAAATGTAAAAAAAAAAAAACAAAATAAAGCACAGCTTTCAATTTTTTTTTTTAAATATTGTTTTTTAATTAACTTTTATAAATTTATTTTATTATTATTTAATTTTTGAATATATACGTATATGTTTCTAATATTAAATAGTAAAAGTTTTGCTTTTAGTTTAAATTCCTACCTATATTTAGATATAAATATTATAATAATTATTATTGTAAAAAATATATTTTATTTGTTGTATTTGGTAAAATAAATATTAAATTAGTAAGTTTAAATTTAATGTATTTTTTTTATTGTTTTGTTTAATTTAATATGAATCTAGTTGCTAGGAAATTATTTAACTAATAATTTATATTATAGTCATGATGATTTTGGAATATATTTTTTTTTATTTATAAAATAAACTGACGAAGAAGGTCAAATATTAAAATTTAGTAAATTCATCAATTCACAACAGCATGCAACTGCCAACTATTACAACTACAGTGAGAATTACTTCGTTTGTTATAGGACAGACTCCTTTGCATTTGAAAATGCAATCTAGTTTTATTCCACAAAATATTTTTTAATTTTATTACCATTTCATCTATGAATAAACAACATTAAATTTTCGCATTTTTTAATTTGATGACGGAAACTACCTTCTTTGAAAGTTCTGGCTAACCATCAACAGCCTGAGTATTCCTGGATATGGCAATTTATTTTATTAGGTCTTAACGCTTATACACATTCTTTTAAAATATTTATTTTGTTCCGTACTTCGATATAAAAAGAAAGTTAACAAATAAAAATAAAATAATTTATTTTCATATGCCAATTACTTTAGGAGAAAAAAAAGTTAAGGTCTTAAAATTAAACAAGAGTTGAATGATACTATGTATGTATATAAATAAATTCATTAAAATAAAAGTAAATAAATAAATTTACTGTCTTTGATAAGACATAATCCAAAAATTTTAAACAACAACAAATTTCTAAATAAATACGAGATTAAAAAAAAGTTTAAAATACAAAACTAAACAATGGCCATTATCAGACAAAAGATAATTAACAAAATATTTATAAGAAATTAGGTACAATCCAAAACTTTGTTATCTATCTACATATCTATCGTTATCTGGTTGATTAATAAAAATAAAAATTTAATCAAATTAATAATTCAATTTAAAATAACGAACTATTGATAGAGAAGGATGATAAAATCCAATCTTAAACATTCAGGAAATCTATTACATATAAATTCTTTAAACTAAAATGGTGTGGAAGTGTTAAAAATTTGACATGTTAGCTCCAAGTAACTGCCATATTGCCATATTGTCATTCATTTTTTTTGCCCTGAATACTAATCTACATTTATTCATCATACATATACCCTATCTTCAATTTCAACTCTATCGAGTCCAAATCCATTAACTTACAATTCCCACAACAGTTCAACCCATCTATCCATAAACTATCTTAATTATAGAATAAAGATAAACAAACAAAATAAATGCAAAAATATATCTCCATTAATCAATTTTATAATACTTTTATTCATCGTACTAAAAGTTGAACTCGTAACAACTCCAATCCAACAGTTTAACCTCCAACACCCATAAACTCCATTAGTTTATTAGATAAACACACAAAACAAATACAAAACCAGATTTTCATGAATAAATTTTTTGCTACTATTATTCATCCTAATCCAAGTTGTGCTATATGTATATTATCAAATCCAACCCAATCCAATAGCTCAACCTTTAGTCATATAAACTAACTCTTTTGATTAAAGATAAACACACAAAACAAATATGTATGTATGTATGTAATGTACCAAAAACACATTTTCCTAAATAAAAAAATATCTAATTCGCTTGAATTTTTGTTTTAGCTTATTATCCGTAATCTGTTATGCATGCCTAAGTTCATTAATCAATCATCATAATCCAATTTGAACCCCATCAAATCCAACAGTTCAATCCGTCTAGCCATGAACATGAATGAACTCTCTTAATTAAAGATAAACAATTAATTAAATAAATAAACATGCAAAAAAAATACAAAAACAGACATTTTAATGATTAATAAAATAAAAAAAATTGTAATTTGTATTTCGCTTCAAATATTATTTTAGTTATCTGCCGATAGAGTCGTTGTTTTTATATTAAAATTTTTCTATTTGGATTGTGTCTTTGATAAAATAACTTAAATTTCGTTATGATAACTTTTTAAAAAGTTTATAAAAAGTCTGAATTTCCTATCAAAATTTCTGAACAATTTATTTTCAAAGTAACTTTTTTTTTTTATTAAATTTTTGGATGCTGACTGAGAGTTTTATTGCATAACTCAAAGGATTTCAGCACAGTTATTCAGTTCTTCCTTCATTTTTGGTCGATAAGCGCAACATTTATTTATTTTTTGGGTTTCTTTTAAAATAAAATTAATAAAAAAAAAAAAAAATTATATAAAATTGAGAAAAAAATTTCAAATAAAATATATAGTATTGATTTATTTTATTTTTTTTTAGTTTAAATAACTATCATTTAACAATTATTAATATAATATTTAAATATACAAAATGTTAGTTAAAAAGTGTAGTAATATGAATTTAAAATGAATTAAAAAAAAAGTATTTTTTTTTTTTATTTGAAAATCACTGAAAAAGTCTTCCAATAGAAAAATAATAAGAAAAAATAAAAATTTATCTACTTAATCCTATATAACTGTTATATATATATATGAGTATATAAGAGTGTAGAACAAGAAGAAAACAAAAAAAAAAAATCTCTGAAGGATAAATTTGTAAATTTTATTGTGTATATTAAGTTTTTTTTTTCCTACTTTTGGTTTTGATTTTTTTTTTCTTTTTTTCTAATATACATATACACAAGGATAATATAATTACATATGCATATATATACATATTATGTGAGTATATAAATGAGAAAAAAATCGATAGCGTAAAATTTCAATACCACGTTCAGCATCAAAGGAACAAAAACAAAAAAACAAAAAAAAAAAAAAGTAAAACAAAATCTCAACATTCTAGGACAACTCTGATTACACTACTGTGTGAAGAGTGAAATAAAAAGATAGAAACCCAAAAATAGGTTAATATTAAAAAAAATATAATAATATTAAAAATTCAAAATTTTATCTTAATTTTAGTAAATTAACCTTCATCTAAAAAAAAAAAAATTTATTAAAATTTCTACCAAAAAAAATTAAAATCAAAATCATAGATACGGTATGGCGTTCCTTAACAATTTGAAATCAATGCCAATGCCACCAATGAGAAATGTATTAAATGTCGCATTACAGACAGCAAGGCAAACAATTCCACATAAATCAAAACAATCTGAATATGAACAGCCAGATGGTAGTAGTGATCCGAATCCAAATCCTCATAATCAAGCAACTCCACCAATTATACCACCACGACCACGACAAAGTGTACATTATGAAGAGGGTGTAGGTGGTGGTGGTGATATGGTAGAAGGTGGTGGTGGTGGTATTAATGGAAATGGTTTGTATTAAATTTTTTTTTTAAATTTTTTATTTTATTAAATAAAATATTTGTTTTTTTTTTGTTTTAATTTTTTTTTTACTATAGAAATGCCAACTGAAACACATGAATTAAATCCATTTAAAAATCCTAGCGCTTATACCGATGAAGGAAATTATAATGAAAATGGTGTTGTTGGTAATACATCATTTATTGATTATAATGAGGGTTATCAACAACAAGGTGGTGGAGGACCAGGTTACAATAGGTAAATTATATTTAAAAAATATTTTTTTTTGAGTGGAATACAAAATGTGATAACTAATAATTTTAATATACGTACCCGAATCTGTGTGCGATGTTGATGTTACAATTTGGAATCGGTCTTCAATTTCGTTTATAATCTTTCTTCATTCGGATTATTGTTTGGGTGACTTTGTTTTTTTTTTATGTATATAGCTGCGCGATTCGATAGAAATCTTTAATATTTGGGTAGTGGTGGGATGGGAACGGAGATTAGATTCGATTTTTATTAGGTATTTTAATAGGACGGAACGGAACAATTATTATGTAAATTAAAATGGAAGTAGGAGTAAAAAGCAATTCATTTTAAAGTTGAATTTCTGCAGATTGTATGTTGGACTATCATTTCAATGTGAAAATATATTGTGAGGACTATATGAATTCCACATTTGTCACATACGGGCTATGAAGGGATTTATGTGACTAGTTTTGTGCTATATTGGGATTTTCACAATGTTGAGGTGGGCATTTATAGTTTTTAGCTTTGAAACTGTTTTGAGGAGGAAATAGTTCTTTTATTTCTACTGTTTATATATAGGCTACGTAGTATTAATAAAACAGTGCTCCAATTGCATGACAATATCTAAGGGAAGGGAAGGGAAGTATGAAGTTACTTTTGGGTTGTCTATAAATCGAATTGCGCAATTTGGTCTACATTATTGTTAATTGAAATTTGTCTTCGACGTTGTTTAATCGATCATAATTTTTATTTAGTCGGACATTAATCCGTTGACTATTAACATGAAGATTTCAAGAAGTGACAACCTTAAAAGCTCATGAAAGTAACTTCATCAAATCTAGATTTGTGGGAGAATGTTTGGAAGCCTTAAACCTCATAGGCCTCCTAAATAAGGTACAACTGATCTGGATACCGGATCATAGTGGCTTGTCTGGAAATGAGAGGGCTGACGAACTAGCCAGATCATAGGCGTGCAACATTTATGGACCGCAACCGGCATTTGATATATTTATTGGTATTATTAAACTATCGATAGAAAACACCCTGAAGGGGGAAGCAAGTATTCTTTGGGACCGGAACCGGCAGTTGGTATATCTATTGGTATTGGTAACTCAATATTAAACTACCGATAGAAAACACTCTGAAGGGGGAAGCAAGCATTCTTTGGGAGCGTATTGAAGGCCATAGGGTCTCCAAAATATATGCCAAGAATAAACATCAAAATAAGCAAGTTCCTGCTAACCCTCAATAGAGCAGACTGCAGGAAGATGGTGGGCAGACTTACTGGTCATAACCACATGAATAAGCTAGCTGTGTAAACTAGCACTAAGTTACGACCCGACCTGTAGATTCTGTCTGGAAGAGGAAGAAATCTCTTTTAAGGCTAAGTCTCAGGCTGTTCGAAACATACTACATAACCTCAAAAAACTTCTGCAAGATAAATCCCCTAAAACCGATGGACCTTTATCAAAATGGTCGACTAAGTTGAGAGGGGAAAGACGGCATAAAGGACTAAAAGTCTACATGCTGGCCATGACATATTAGGGCTACCTCGGCAAGAGGAAAAAAACATGAAGATTTTAGGTTTGAATCCCTCTTGGGCATATGGATGTTGTAAAAAGTTGTATTTTCATTATTTTTTGGAATTTGGAATTTGGATTTTGGAATTTGGAATTTGGAATTTATAAAGGCGAATGTACTCTACACTAGATTTATAAAATTCTTTAAAATTATCTTATAATCGCACCAAAAAGAAAAAAAGCAAAAAACTAATATTAATCTATCTCATGCTCTAATATTGTAAAAAGCTGAAATGATGTCCGGATGTTCCAACATTTTAACACTTTTGTGTTTTTATAATTTTTACAATGTCTTGGTTTTTGATTAGTCCTTCTGGCTTTTCGATTGATTTAATTCGGTATTAAGTAAATTTTTTTCTTTCGAATGCTTTCGAATTTGTTTTCGGCACTAATTGTCATCGTCGAGGCTTCGCAGCTCGCTGTGTATTTTAAAACCGACTATATTGTTGGTCTTGTGAACTCTTAATTAAATTATGTATTAATTTTGACAAAATCATCATCTATTGAATGTGTATATGTATAGTTCCAAGTGGTGAGCTTTGACGTTTATCTTTCTTCATTCTGATTTCCATCCATTTATAATAGTTTCACAACAACAGCTGTCTTCTCCTTGATTTCGTTTAATTATTTTGATTATGAACTTCGTCTCTCGTATTACTGCGGAACTGTGTCTAGTATTTTTTTTTTGGCATCGCTTCATAATTTTTCGAATTTAAATTGTTAGCATTTGTGGAATTTGAAGATTGATTAGCTAATTCTCGTGCGTCCATTCTAGCTGCTTCATAAAAATGTCAATTATATAAAAATGGAATTGTTGTTATCGGTAATCTCTTGGTACCGATCTTGATTGTTGAGTATATAAAAACTGACATTTAATCATCATTTTGATCATTATTATATTGCAACTACAACTCGGGGTCAGTTTTGATCATTTGTACAATGTTTCTTTATTCAAACATGTTGTTGGCAAACGTTCTTCAATTTCGAGTATTAAAAATAGTGACATAATTTTCTATATTATCAATACATTTAGTTCTTGGTTTTTCCACTTGCATGACTTGGGCATATGGGTGGCTATAAAATATATTTTGTTGTACTTTTTAAATATTCTATCCATCTTAGTCTTTACGTCTTTATGAACTGAACGATATCTTCACTATTTAAATTAGTTTGTCCAGTTGATTATTGTACCTTCTTCCATATTTCACCAATATTGTTTGAAAGTTTTTTTGAAGAATTCGTCTTTCAAACATATCGATTGCGTTCTCATAATTTACAGTCAACAATCAAGCCTAACACTCATATTTGATTACTGGGCGTACAATTGTATAGCCATACAACCTAACCTAACAGCCATATTTGATTACCGGACGTATATATTGTTGTATTAAATTGTCTTGACAGTCCAATTTTAAGATTGTAGTAGCTTCTGATTTGCAAAGTAAGAAAAATTTCAGACTGTTATCATCACTTCGAATTACTGTTCTAAGATAGTTGAATTTCTTAACTGATGTTTATTATATATTTAATGTACAGTAGGAATTCAGCTTACATTGAATTTGTTCATTTATAATTGTGAGTCTAAATCATATTAACAGGGTTGCCAACTGACTATTATTATAACACAATCGCTACTCGATAGTAGAAGGCATACAATTTTCTGCATCGCAAGAAGAAAGATTCTTGCAATTGTAAATTTAAAGGCTACCTGAGTCTGAATTTGAATTTCATTTAATTTTAATATTTTTACATTTTTTTGATGACTTGAAGGTCCTTTCGATTCACTTACTAGTGTTCTGTGTTATATATATATATATATTTTGAATAAATTTCATTTACACAGAATGAATGAAGATGGTGGTAAAAATTATTTAAATCTATTTTTATATGTAGATATACATATACCAAAAAATTATTCTGAGTCAATTTTTGTGCCAAGTAATCCATTTATTTTGTTGTAAATCTATCTCTATTTGCAACTAACTATACATTTAGTGGAGAGATACGATTTGTAAAATAATTCTAAGAAATTTTTTTTTTTTTTAAATACATTTTCTAATTAATTTGATATTAATTTTTAGAACTGGAAGTGTTGCTTCTGAAGTAAGCTCATTTGCATGTGAAGGTGAAGGAAGGTCTGATGTACAAATTGATGAATTACAAGCTGGTAATATCTAACATAATTACATTTCTTTAACATACATTTTGTTATTTAAACTGAAATTGTGTATTTATTTATTAATTTGTGTGTTTTTTTTTTAATTTTTAGCATGGAATGTAACAAATGCTATTCAAGGTATGTTTATTGTATCATTGCCATTTGCTGTATTACGTGGTGGTTATTGGGCAATAATTGCAATGGTTGGTGTTGCACATATATGCTGTTATACGGGTAAAATATTAGTACAATGCTTATATGAACCAGATCAAACAACAGGTGAACCAGTACGTGTACGTGATAGTTATGTTGCAATTGCAAGAGTATGTTTTGGACCAAAAATTGGTGGTCGAATTGTTATGATCGCTCAAATAATTGAATTATTAATGACATGCATATTATATGTTGTTGTATGTGGTGATTTATTAGCTGGTACATATCCAGAAGGTGCATTAGATACCAGATCATGGATGATGTTTACTGGTATATTTTTATTACCATTAGGATTTTTAAAATCATTAAAAATGGTCTCAATATTATCATTTTGGTGTACAATGTCACATTTAGTTATAAATGCAGTCATATTAGGTTATTGTCTATTAGAATTTCGTGATTGGGGTTGGTCAAAAGTGCGATGGACATTAGATATGGAAAATTTTCCAATATCATTGGGTGTTATTGTATTCTCATATACATCACAAATATTTTTACCAACATTAGAGGGTAATATGGTTGATCGTTCAAAATTTAATTGGATGTTAGATTGGTCACATATTGCTGCTGCAATATTTAAAGCTCTATTCGGTTATATATGCTTTTTAACATTTCAAAATGATACACAACAAGTTATTACAAATAATTTACATTCACAGGGTTTTAAAGCAATGGTAAATTTTTTTCTTGTAATTAAAGCCTTACTAAGTTATCCATTGCCATATTATGCTGCATGTGAAATATTAGAACGTTCATTATTTCGTGGTCCACCAAAAACAAAATTTCAAACAATATGGCATTTAGATGGTGAATTAAAAGTATGGGGTTTATCATTTCGTATTGCTGTTATACTTGGTACAATAATGATGGCAATATTTATACCACATTTTTCAATATTAATGGGTTTTATTGGTAGTTTTACTGGAACAATGTTAAGTTTTATATGGCCATGTTATTTTCATTTAAAAATTAAAGGTCATCTATTGGATCAAAAACAAATTGCATATGATTATTTTATTATATTTTTGGGTTTCTTATTTGGTATTATAGGTATTTATGATTCGGGTAATGCATTAATTAAAGCTTTTGAAATTGGATTACCATTTTAAATTAATTATACATATATATCTTTATATATATATATATAAATAAATATATTTGTTTTTGTTGGAATTTTTGTTAATTATGAAGTAAAAAAAAAAACATTTAATTTGCATTCGTAGTTTAATTTAGGTGTTTTTCGGATATATTTAATATTTAATATATAATAAAATAAAATAATTAATAAATTCTATATTAATTAAAAGAATTAAAAAAAAAAAACAAAAACTATATAAATTAAGATAATAATGAAAAGCAATTATTGATATTATAACTTAAAACAAAAAAATTTATTTACAAAATCGAATATTCGTTTTTTTTTTTTTTTTTTTTTTTTTAGTTATTTTGAGGAAATTTATTAATGAAAGATGCATACATATACATCTATAAAAGTGATAGGCAATTTAATAATTTTATTTCAATTTAAAAAAAAAAAAAATTATTCCGAAACATAAATATATTTAATCCGAACCCTCATAATATTTTAGCAGGAAAATTTAAAAAAATCATTGGTAGAATGACAGTTAAGCTGTAAAATTGGTTTAACTGTACTGTCAAAATTTTTATTTTATTTTAAATAGAATGGGTGTTTACGATTAATTGCAAATGACTCTTAAATAGTATATACATTATCATAGAAAAGGTTTTGCCAAATACTGTAATTTTATTTTATAATAAATTTAAAAAATAAAATTTCAGTTTTGATATAACTGGTTTATTTTATAGAAAATGTTGATTATTTGAAAATGCAAGAATGACAGAATCATTTTTATTTAAACGTGAATACCCGTAGTAAATTCATTAAATTTTCACATTTATTCATATACATTAATTAAACAACAAAATGTTACAATTGTGAGATAATAGTCATCTCCCTAAATGAATTTTAACATTGAGATCATATATTTAATAATTTTATTGTAGAACAAGTTTTGTCTTTAAAATTTCAAAAATTGAATTTTCAATAATTGAAAAAATATTATTTTAAATAAATATTTTATTTTTTTTTTGTTTTAAAGATAAATCACAATTAAATTTTGTTCTACTATATTTAGTATTTAATTTTACTAATTTACTATATTAAAATTTAAGTTTAAATGCTTTTTCGAACAAATATAAACAAAACAAAAAGCAAAGAAAATCTATTTTAAATAAATATACAAATTTAAATTGGGTTTTAGAATTTTAAATTCGTATTTAATTAAACTGTAATTCTAAATTAATTAATTTTAATTTCAAAATTAAAATAAAAAATAAAAATTTGAATAAATACAACAAAAAAGTTATTAAGAAATTTTTGTTGCCTACAAATTCGCCACTACAACAACATTAAGATTTTAAATAACTGGTACCGATTTTTTTTTTTGTTTTTACTAATATATAATATATAAAAAAATTAATAAAATTAATTTAATAAATTATAAACATTAACTAATGTAATTAATATATAAATATTAACTAATGATGAAAATAATGTCTTCCATATATTAATAATTACATAATTATTAATATAAACACAAATATATAAATTATATTATATAACATATATTAAAAAATTAAAACAATGTCTTCCATATATTAATAATTACATAATTATTAATTATATAAATATATAAATAAATGAAAAATAAGATATGAAATAGAAATAAACAAACAAAATGTCTTCCAAGAATCCAACTGTCTTTCAAATATAAACAAAAAAAAATATTATAAATAAAGAAAAAATTAAACAAATGTCTTCCATATAATATTATAACAAAAATATTTTAATATTAAATATTGCAATAAACAAATACTTACATAATTAAAAATTTTATTTTTAGTACATTTATTTTTAAAAATGATTAACAAATAATCTATTAAAATTTATTTATGTTTTATTTAAGTTCAGTCTAATTAAATTAATATCAAATTAATGACAGTTAATTGACAGATGATAACATTTTATAATAATTAAAAAAGTTTTAACTGAATTAATATTCAGTTATAATTTTGTTATCATCTGTCAATTAATTGTCATTAATTAATATAATATCAAATTAATGACAGTTAATTGACAGATGATAACATTTCATAATAGTTAAAGATGTTTTAAGTGAATTATATTCAGTATAATGTTATCATCTGTCAATTAACTGTCATTAATTAATATAATATCAAATTAATGACAGTTAATTGACAGATGATAACATTTCATAATAGTTAAACCAAGTGTTAAGTGAATTAATTTTTTCAGTTATATTTTTATAAATATTTTTTTTTAATATTATTTTTATAGTTTATTTTGCTTAAGAGCATTAGCTTATACAAAATGTGTATATTAATACTTATTTTTAAAAAAATAAATACACATCATACCATAATATCAAACAAAAAGTAAAAATATGTGTCAGTGTCAATATTTTGTATATTTGGAGGGTCTCGTACACACTTTAATTTATTACGTTTAAAGAGTCATTCAAACGATTATGTCGTTTATATTTCATCTCTTGAACATTAAAGTAAGATAATTTAATTTATTAGAATTTGATTTAAGTGATTATTTTTTATATTTCTTCATATAAGTACAACTTAAATTATTATGAATGTGAAAAGTAAAAAACCAAAACCGGTTGGATGAATTCAAAATTACAAAATAGATAAAATCAGATTTCTATTAGTTAAAATAAATATATAACTGTTTCTATATATATTTTCTACATCTTATTTCTTCATCATTACGGTTCTGCAACCCCATCCGTGGGACATAAGGCCGAATTAAACTTATTTCTTACAAGCAAAATATGTATTAAGTTCCTGTCATGTATAAGAAGGTTTGTTCAATTTACGTAAACATATACATAGTAGATATAGAGTTGTGTCAAAATATCACAATATTCTACATTTAAATTGGTATTTTCTACGCTTACATTTATGTTTAACAACACTATACATCTACGTTTACATAAATTGTATAAAATTACAAATAAAAATATTACTAACTAAAAATGTTATTATTGTGTCAATTAATTCTGATTTTAAACAAAAATTGTATTTTTTAATTTTAAAAATCGAATGAAAATATAGAAAATTCAACGAATATAAAAAAAATGCAAAAAAAAAAAATAATTTATGTACAAATACGTTTAATTAAAGAATGAAAAACTGAAAAAAAGATGTAAAGTTAATTAAATACTCAAAATGTCTAATGAATAAAAAAAAAAAGAATAATAATGAAATATTATTTTAACCCTTGAGTGTTACAATCAAAATTTATGTCTAATTAATAGATTTTGAATTCAAATTTGTTAAATTAATATAATAAAAAAAGTATGTTTTTGTGTGCAAATTAATTTATGTCATTTAAAAGTCTGTTCAATTACTTCAAGATAATCAATACTGTATAGATCAAAAAAGTTTTGAAAATCTGATCTTTGTACTCAATTTGCTAATTTAGGATTAGGACAATTTCTCTCCCAAAATGAATAAAATAATATGAATTATAATTCAACATTTCAATAAAATGCAATGACATTTTTAAGCTAATTTATGTCATTTCAAAGTTTGTTTTTTATTTTTTTTTTTATTTGACGTTTATTAAATTCTCAAATGGAGCATAATCGCTTATATAGAATGTGTTATTACACATTATTCAAATTATTTATTTTAAAATAATCGATACGCAAATCGATCTTGCATACTTTGAAATATCAATTTTTTAATTATATTTGCTAATTGGTTGTGATATTCTTCAATCTTTCATTTTCATTGGAATTTTTCTAGCAGATAATATTCCAGAATTGAGAATTCATTTTTGAGAACTATACCCCTATATAGCTTCTTCGTATTTTTATGAAGTTTTATTTAATAAATAAACTTTATTTATTTATTTTATTTTATTTTTGATAAAACAAATCATTATTTATGTTATGCTATAATATTTTGTTATTAAAATACAATTTCGATTATAAAATTAACCTAACTTTTTTATTTATAAAATTCTATCTGTATCACTACAGGGTTAAATAAATTTTGTGAAAATTAAAGTCTTCCATTGCAAATCAATTACAAAAAAAGATATATGCATATATAAAAATATATTTATAAAAAAAAATTAAATTTAAAAATAAAGTAAATAAAAGAATTATTATACAATTATTAAAATAAAAATATAAAAAGAAAAAGAAAAATAAATAAAAAAAAAAAAAATAAATCATAAAATCTAGTACAATAAGTTGTAAACGTTGAAAATATAATATATTATATAAATTAAAATTAATTAAATTAATTATATTAAATATACATTTAATTTAAATACATACTACAAAAAAAAATTACAAATGACAATAATATAAAAAATTAAAAATTATACAAAATTATTTGCAGAAATTAAAAGAAAAAAGAAATCAAAAATTATTAATCAAATTCTAATAAAATAAAACAAAGAAAAATTGATCATAAGTAAAAGTAAAATTATTAAAAATTAAAATAATAAATTATAAATATACATATATATGTATTATATATATATATTATAAAATGAAACAAAAGAAATAAATAAATTAGATAGTCAGCAGCATTTAATATTAAAGTATATAATATAATATAAAGTAATACATAAACATATTTATAAATAATTATTATATTACATAATGTATAAATGTATTTAGAATCATATCATATTTTAGTGTTAAAATGTAAAAAATTAAAAATTAAAATGATAAAAAAAAAACAAAATTATTAAAATTTTTTTTTTATAAATAAGACAAAAAAAAAACAAATATTAAATTTCAAATTTTCTTAATGTAAATTAATATTTACCATTAATGAAATTATTTTCGTGTATTAATTAAAAAATCAAATATACATTAATTAATTTACTTGCTATATTGCGATGAATGTAAAAAAAAATTAATTTTGTAAAATTTTTTGACATTTAAAATTACATATTTTTTCTTTTAGTTTAAGATCTTTTAACCTGCCAGGAAAATAGGACAGATAAATTATATATAGACATCATGCTAAATTGCAATACTCAAATATTTTTAAATTTTTGTAAACAAAATCATTATTGGAAACTTTATGTAAAAAATAACGGTATTAAAATAATTTGTTTACTACCGTTTTAGTTTCGATTTTTTCTTTTTGTATTCCTCTTACATTTTGAGTACCTACAACACTCTGCATAATATACAAAAATAAATTTGTTCAGATAGCGAATCTCGACAAGACATAAAAAGTTAGTATTGAAAAAATATTTGTTAATATCAAAATATGTCAGACATTTTTTTTGCCCATCGTAATTTATAGTCACATATATCACATGCTTCATTTGAAAGTTAACAATGTAACAGAAAACTATAAAACTCATGCAATTACACATAATTATACAAAATTTATAAAATCAAAACAATATGCATACAAATTTTTCATAAATATATGAATAACAATTTTATATTCTCAAACTGACACTTAAATCATTAAAAAATGTCAAATATTTTTGTCGAAAAAATGTTTGATTTTAACCTGTCTCGACTAGACATAACATTAGATGACCTGTCGAAAGCGAAGATTACAATTCTTGTTATTTCAACATATAGGTTATATAATTTCATTTTTGTTAAACAAATATAAAGGGTATGTTCAACAACTATTCATTTTTGACATTTGTTATGGATGATTGATATATTAGTTAACAGCTACTATAATATGTATTTTAATTGTAGTAATTAATAATATTTTCATTACACCCATTTCGATTAATTATTATAATTAAATAAAAAGTGATGTCAGTGTATTACAATTTTTTTTAAATTAAATTTACAAATACATATAACAATAAATACGACACATTTATATTTATTGTCATATCTGTCAAAATACAATTAATTTTTAATGAATAAACCTAATCGCAGATTCAGTAAAAATTCATTAATGATACAAATTTATTTTAATTTGATAAAGTATATAATTTTATTTTTATTTTTATATTTATTTATATTATTTACTGGTTACTATACAATTATATTACTAGTTGCTAAGGCTATCAGGTTTTTTTTAAAAAAAAAAACAATTTAATTTTAATTTATAAATAATAATTTTCTAAATGTCCATATAATATAATATTATAGTTAATAATTATTTAATAATTTTAAATTTATTTATTGAAAAACTATATAATAATATTAATTATGAAATTAATTTAATTTAATTTTTATAAATTCAAGTTAAATCTAAATGTCATCAAATAAATAAAAAAAAAAATTGAAATTTTCATTTTCACAGAAATGTATTTAATAATATGTAATTTCAAAAGTCTTCCAATATTAATTTATGTTATAATAAAACAAAAAAAAAAAAATAAAAAATCAAAAAAATTGTAATTATTAAAATATATATAATATAAATATATATAATTGTATAAATAACAATAGAAAATATTCTCCAATATTGCCAAAATAAATATAAAAATGTGTAAAATGATTTCATAGAGAAATTATATATATATATATATATATAAATAAATTTGTAAACATAATGTAATATAAATAATTATAAATATACTATTCAATTTAATTTTTATTTAATTATTATTTATTATTATATATTTACTTGTATTTTACGTTCATGCTTAATTAACTTCATTTGGAATAAATTCATTTTACATCGTTATTTTGATTTTGTAATAAATAATTATTTATTATTTAATTAATAAATTTTATTTTTTTGTTAATTTTTTTTTTTTATTTTTCATTAAGATTATCTAAAATTTATTTTCAACAATTTTCAGGGGTACTATTCCACAATAATGCTTCCTTTGGGTACAGGATGTTTCAAAATGTAAATGAATTTTTTTTTTATTATTTTATTTTAACCTTTTTTGATAATGGGGTGTTTTAGACGCGACCTTTTCAGATCTATTTGTCGATGATTACTTAAAATTACAAATCAATGTCCTTGCCAAACGCTAGAGTTATCGTAATGTCAATTTCTGAATCAAGGGATATATATATACGACCTCGAAATATTTATATCTTTTGCGAAATATGGAATCGCATTCAAATAGAAGGTGGTATTAGGATCTACCAGTAAAGGAATTTCCAATCTTGATCAGACGTTTGTTGAAAGGACATATCATGTGTTTAATCACGTTAATTATATTTAATATATTTAACATGAACCATATCCTGTCGTTTAAAAATTTTAAAAAATGATTCCTACAACGGATTGAGTACAGTTTATCAAAAGACATAAAGCTGAAATAAATTTTGTCGAAAATCGTTTAATAAAAAAGCCCACTCTCCAAAAATTCCTATTTGACAAAAATTGATATTTGTAAAATACACAACAAATAACATTTAGCAAAAAGATATTTGACTGAAGAACGCTTCACGAAAAAATTAAATTTGTTTTATAAATTGAAGTGAAGAAATCAAATTTAAAGATTTTTAATAACTAGTTTGTCCTGACGCCAGGTCTTCAGTATGTACTAAAATACTAAAAAAAAAAACAATAAATACAAAAATATTTTTTCATTGTTGTGGGCCCTCAAATTTTTGCTCCAAATTATTAAAGTACTCTTTTTGACAACATGAAAATTAACAAGACTTAAAAACAGTATTAAAATATTTAAAACAAATTTTTTTTGTTCGGTACTGGTAATTGTTTGGTTAGCAGAAATTTTAAAACTTACTGCAAAATGTATTTTTTGTTTTGTTTGCGATAACCTAAGTACAAGATCTAAAATAGTTTTATGGTTGCCGATAGTTTACTTCTCAACGAAAATTTTCTCAATCCCGACATCTTTTAACATTTTTGGCAATAATGGGGCAGTTAATTTACAGTAAGAGATCTTAAATTATTTTATGACTTTCGATAGCTTGTCTATCAACGAAGTTTGATCTGTCCCAATGTGCTGTACCTTTGGGTTTAGATTAGACAAGGTTATTTGGTTGAAACAATTTCTTAAAATTGTTTTCAATATAATTGAACGTTTCAATTCATCTATTTAAGTTCAATTAATAATTAATAGTTCCTCTGTGTTAATTATGGTACAAATTTTGCTGTGTGACTTTTCGGAACTATACCCAAGTTAAATTTTTGTTATTTTTTTTTTATTTAATTAATTAAATATATTTCAAAATTTATGTATTTATTATATACTAAAAATTAAAATTAAATTTATCATATATATAATAGGTATAATATATATATAAAAAAAACATAAGCAAAAAAAAAAACAAAATAAAAAAATAAAAAGAATATTTAAAAGAAATTTCGTTACATATTGTAAAGTTCATATCAACTATTAATTATAAATTATATTTAAACGAAAAAAAAATGTCTTCCAATTATACATGAAATTTTATTAAAAAGAAAGAAAAAAAGAAAATTATATTTAATTAAAAAGTATATATATATATATATATATATATATATATATATATATATATATATATATATATATAATACATAATGTAAGAAAATTAAAATAAAACTGATTTAGCGAAATAATTTAATTATTTAATAAGTTAATTTTTTTTTATATATTATTAATTATGATTTAATTTCCATAGATATTATTTCACTGCACCATTTACAGTTTAGTAAACTTATTATTAATGTTATTATTATCAAATCATCACATTTTAAAATTATTAAAATCCGAAATAAAAATAAGCATTATTATTCTTAAATTATATTTATTGTTAATTGTATTATAAATTTATTATATATATATATATATATATATACTATACATATATACATTTTATTATATTATTATTAATATTATTATTATTGTTATTATTATTGTTATTATTATTGTTTTTAATATAAAGAATAATAAGTTATACATAATATATATAGATATATGTACATGTAAAATTTTAAATAAATGTCAATATATTAAAAAATAAATAAAATAATAATAAAAATATTAATAATAATAAAAAAAAAAAAAGAAAAAAGAAACTCCTCCAAAAAAAATTTAAATAAAAGAGAAAAAAATTGTTTTAAATGTAAAAGAAATGAAAGAAAAATTTGTGCTATTATTACTGAAATAAAAATTATAGTTCTAAAATGCTTTTATTTAACTTCATTTTAATATCAGTGCCCATCTATAAGGTAACTGTAGAGTTTTTTTTTTTTTTTTAAAAACATTTTGATGTAGTTTATTGTAGTACCGTGTGGTAGTTCAGTTTAGTTGGTTAATGAAACCCTTAAACTGTTTCACAAATCTATCACAAACGAAATTCGATGTTTTTCATTTTTACAGTAATTTTGTTATATTTATTATTCAATTTTTTTTAAATTTATTTTTTATTTATTTAATTTTTTTTAAATTTTTTTTAAAGGTTTTATCTGTTTTAAATTTGTTATGGAAGACTTCCGATTACAAAATTTGTTGCTAACTCAAGTAAAATATATCGTTTTATATCAAAATTTATAATTTTATTTGATATTTTTATTTTTATTTAATTAAAAATAATGCACGTGAAAATTTTCGACATTGCTTTTTGCAATTGTTCGCTTTGAAATGAAAAGTAATAGCTGTAAAAAAATATGTCGCTAACGCAAGTAAAATATATAGTTTTATATGTCAATTTAATGTTTTTTAATTTTATTTGAAATTTTTTTTTTTTTATTTAATTAAAAGCTACAAATACATTATTCATTTTTTATGTTCTGTCTATCTTTTATTTAACATCAAAAGACCATAAACAAAATGTGAGCAAACCATAAAATTACGTGAAAATAAAACCCAATATTTTTGTTTCTGTAAATATTTAAAACTATATATCCTATAAATAAATAGAATTGTTTTATTTAAATTTCAATTCATAAAAATAAAATCTTTAATTAATTTTTTTATTTAATTAATTAAAAATGTATTCTTCAATGAATTCTGTCATAATTTTTTTTTATAAACGTCAAAAAATATCGAATAGAAAACCCAATTGAAATATCTGCATGCATTTTTCATCGGTTTTTTCTCAACCCTTATTCGGTTTTTATAGCACCCACTAATTCTGTTTTATTTTTTTACAAATCAAATATTCTATCTCTCTCTTATCCTAACTCACAAAAAAAAAAAATATAGACAGAACATGAAAAACCGATTAATTTATTTGTAACTTTTAATTAAATAAAAATAAAAATTTCAAATAAAATTAAAAAACATTAAATTGACATATAAAACTATACAATATTTTACTTGCGTTAGCGGCACATTTTTTTACACAGTTATTACTTTTCATATTGTACACTATGCAACAAGCAATATCGAAAATTTTTATCAACACCAAAAGTTGGAAGGAACTATTGTCCAATTATGAAGTATATAGTTTTCGAAATATGTCTGTCATCAGTTCTGTGTGTAACGCCATTGTGAATCCTATAGTGAATTCATCACTTGATATTATTATAAATTATATATGTGGCAAGAGAATTAGAGAATAACTGTAAGTTTTATTACATATACAATATCAATATAAACTTATTTTTTTAAATGTACTGAAATCAATTGAAGACACAAACCATAGTGATTTTGATATCAATATTTTCATCATATTTTTTTTTTTTATTAAATAAAATTTTAGAAAATAAAGGAAAGTTAAAAAAACAAAATTAAAATTGCTCCTAAATTCAGAAGAAAGAGTTTAATGAAAGAAAAATAAACAAGATTACTTCCGTCATTTATGGTGGGCTAATGTGGGCTAATGTATGAAATAAAAAACGTTGTACCAAACTCTTTTTATTCTACACTGGATAAAATTACGTTATATCCTTTCGCAATTATTTATTTAAGTTTATTTAAGCAAATTTTCCTACTCTCATTTTCTTTAGTGTGAACTCTGTTAGCTTTAGCAACCCCCAAAAACTATCAGGTTCAAAGCGTTATGTAGTTGCAAGGGTATAGGAAATAGAAGAAAAAGAAAGCACGGAGTAATGTGGACAGCAAAATATCACAATAAGCTTATTTGCGGCTGAGGTGATATAGGGGATAACAGATCCTCTCCCGGAAAAGTTTAAATCTAAATGTGGACAACGGTGGAAATAGAAACAGAAAGTGAAGGAGACATAGAGGAGGGGCCCAGAATTTAGTCACTATTAAATATTAATTTTAAGGATTTTTTCTGAATCCATGTAGAAATGCGTTGTTTGTATCTTTTCATCGTTGTATGTACGATGATGAATTTAACCATTTTACGAACAGACCTATCCTCAGAATGTTATAGAAGCATCATTAATCAAATATATAAAATTTCTGTTCCCAAGAGGTAATCCTAATGAAATGAACATTAATCCTCCTACAGCTTCGTCTACTTTTACTAATAAAATACCAATATCAGAGTTGCGGAATGCGACATATTTTTAATGGTGGTGTCGATTTAAATACCAGGATATGATAAAAATGGATGGATCAAATGGATAAAAAAACTTGTCAACAGGCAATCCAAAACAAATAATTTAATTATATTGATATAACTAGTAATGAAGTGAATATGAACGCATTAAAATTAGTTACAATCTAGTACGATTCCATTAGCTAGAGGTCATATATCGAACAAGTGAAGAAAAAGTTGTGATCAATTCGGATGCGGTAGGATTTTGGGCAAGGAAGATACAATCAAACCTCCAGTTGAATGATCAAGCGAATACTGATCTTTTAATTGATTTTGAAGAAGTGGTTATGAAAGAGTGGTACCAGACCATCCCGTTAAATACCCATCCAAAAGGAAGAAGCCAAAATCTATATCACATTATCGACTAGCTAAAACCAGTAAGTAAATTTTGTTACGAAATAGCAGAACTTGAAGAATCTTAAAGTAAATTAATGTTCAGAAGTGGGTGATTTGTAGACTCAAACAGTATCAATTATTATTAAAAATATATAAAATTGCCCTATACAAATAGTTATTAATCAAGAAAACCAGTGAATCCAGTTCTTTCCATAAATAAGAGATGAAATAATTTACATAATATATATATATATATTTAAAATTTCGTTCAACAGTAGCTTCTGACAATGTTAAAAGTTATCACAGTAGTTTCACCATAAATAGAAAAAAAAATCAAAAGTATAAATCTTATTAGTATATAAGGTGGCACTATATCATATTCTAAATATTTAACATACTATTAAATTCCAGTTTAATATATTATTTTAATTAAGGCACACATATGATCTTCAGAAGTTAAAAATAGTGTTGAACTTAAGCATTTTATTATACCTACAATGTAACATCAATTTTGTTTACAAAAATATTATCATCATTTTCACATAAATTGATTCAAATCTATTCTAATTCCCTTAGGCTAAACCTATAAGAACCAATAATGAAAAACCATAAAAAAAAAAATTAAAAATCCTGTTCCCAACACATCATCATGACGTAATCTTAAAAGGATTCAAAATTTCTCTTATCTTTTCCTTAAAAACCCAAACTAAACTTTATCGTAATTAAAAGGTTGTGTAATTTAACAAACCCATCTGTTATGCTGCTGTTAAAAAAAAAAAAAAAACAAAATCATTTTTTTTTTTTTTTAAAAACCACCTTTTCTGCCCATACACTTTATTTAAACCAGAAATAGCGAATAAAATTACTATCAACAACAACAACAACAACTTAACTAAAAAATACAAAAAAAAATAATACTTCATCTTATAAATTTACCGCGCAACTATAAAACTATTCACAGTTAACAGCGGATTCATTTTCATGTTTTTAATTCTTGTTTTATGCTTCTGCTTTGCTCCTGGTGAATGTACTATACATACATACATATCTACTCGTATGTGTTGTGTATATATGATATTGGATACTATTATACTAATGATACAATTTCTTTATGTTATAACAACATTGACGGTGGCGGCAGCAGCGGCGGCGATACATCCGAAATATATTTTTTATTTTAAAATAATCTAAACTATAGTCCAAAAACAAAATTATGTAATTTTTGTGTCCCCGTCCTCCTCCTCCTCCTCCTATCACATTTTGTGTTTTTGTGTGAAGAAAATTCTAAATCTTTATGTGAGATCTATTTTACAAGTGCATCATCTACTCCACTCTATTTATACCTATTATTATTATTTTAGAAGAGAATCATCTTTGGAACCAACATCATCATCATCTACTAAAAATGTATCGTGATTTGAAAAAAAAAAAAACAAAACAATAAAAATAAAAGTTCAAGATCGAATAAGATCAGTGCAAGAGTCCAGCATGCATTTATTATTGTAAAGAAAAGTTGTTATTATTGTTTAAAAGTTTCCAACGACAAGTTAGTCGTCGGCAAAAATCTTCGATATATACGTGTATGTATATGTGTATAATATAATTTCATATGTTGTTTGATGATCTCCTTCTAGGTTTAAAATTTTTGAACTAAACAAAATATAAAACAAAATAAAATTTGCAGTCTAATCGTATATCATGGTTTTGTTCGTATTATATCGCAAGTTGAAGTTCATATGATGAACCTATACTCGCGGTCTCCCTTTTTCCATATAAAGGTATAAAATTCGTACCTATATGAAGTAAAAAAAAAAAAAATAAAATTAGGAAAAAGGGATCATTTCATATGAGTTAAATTGTTGTTGTTGTTGTTGTTGCAATTACAATCATTGTGATCTGTGATCCAATAGGTACTTAGATTTTTTTCAATTTTTATTACTGTTATTGTTTTTTTTGACCATTTATTTAACTATGGTTTCTGTCTCTTAGACTATTTAATTTTATTGTTGTTGTTCTTATTGTTATTATTTTATGTCCTAGTTTGGTGATTTTTCTGCTTCTTAAGTGGTTATATATTATATATATGTATATATACACAGCTATTTAACAATATAAATAAATTCCAAGCATATGTGTTGGGTTGACTGTTGAAAAATTTCACGATTTTATGTTCTAGTTAAATTTGTATTTTTGTTTTTTTTTTTCGTTTTTGTATGTGCACACATCTCATAATATGATTTAATAGATTTTATTCTAAATCAGATGTTGCTAATCATGTGGTGCAGGATATGTAGGTATGGGCAGAATATGAGCAGGTTTCAATGTTTCGTAAAATTTTCTATATTTTGTTGCAATTGTTTCGTGATTGTTTTATTATAGATATTTTCGATAGTTAGTTGTGTTATATAGCCCTATACAGCTGACTCATTACAAAATCGTTTTCACATTCAATTTTGTAATATTTCAAATCTAAAAAAGTCCCCCTCTGGCTATGATTTGATTACTAGAAAAATTCGACGGGAATTGTAAGTAAAAACTTAAAGTACATCATTATCAATGTGCTGTATGTCTTCATCCGTGGGCAATAGATTGGAAATAAAAATTTTCCATCGGCTTCTATCTGCGGCCAACCTCTTGAATTGTGGCCACATTCTTTGCTGGGTATTTGCTTTGCTTAACAAGTTGCAAGACAATTTTTCTCGATTTTTTTCTCGGCCTTCCTACACGATGTGTACCCTGAGGATTCCATTCGAAACATTGTTTCACGATGTTGTTGTCAGGTTTATTCCTCAGAGTATGCCGATCCAATGCCATTTCTTCCGGTGCATTCAAAACATTCGTTAGCAATGGCAAAAAACGAACAGAACGCTATGGCAACAAATGAAGCAAAAGCAAATAGACGTGGAAATGCAATGGAGGAAATGGCATTGGATCCGTGTGACAATTATCGTATGTGACAATAAACAAACATTGTCGGCGTAATCTAAGTGGTTGATACGTTCAAAAAGATGCCACTGGATAACGTTGTTGATTTCGTTTACACTCATAGTAGTAATCATTATGTCATCCATTACTAAAAAAAAACAATATAGTTGATAAAGTACAGCTCTGTCTTACTCCTTGACATACCTCCAAGCAATTTGTCAGCTGTTCACGATGTAAAACGCAACATCTTGCATCTTTGTAGGATTCTTTAGTTCTGGCTATAATTTTTTTTGGAATGCTTCTCCTACCAAGCGATTCTCAAATATACTCGTGGCTTACTCTATCAAAGGCTTTCTCAAAGTCTACAAACATGAGATTTAGCGGTGCTTTAAATTCAGTGGATTGTTCAAGAATTATTCGTAATGTGTTGATGGGATCCACACACGAATGGCCACTGCGAAAACCTGTTTGATGTCTTTTGATATAACTTCTAGTCTGCCTTTAATCCTTTCGAGTACTTTTCCAACGTGACGAGTATATAGCAAAAACAATGGGGACTAGTAAAATCGAACACACTTTTCACACCTGTAGCCGCAATAAAAGTTATTAAGAAGATTAATTGGTATACATTAAGGCATATAGTATTCCAATCGTCGATATAAGAAAATCTTAGTAGTATCCAAAATATTCAGATAAGAAGGTTCATAATCAGAAGGTTTAGTTTACATTTGAAAAATCCAAAGAGATGGCAGATCAAATAACTTCAGATATAACTGTTCAGAATATAACCACGAATAAAAAGATGAGTTTGTTAAAAAAAAAAACGGGTTATGGTTAGTTAGTTAAGCTTAATCAACGTTGATTAAAGCGTAGTTGACATTAGTTAAAGTCTATAATAAACGAAATAGACGAAGAAGAAGAAAAAGCAGCCATTCGATAACAGAAAATTCAACTTTATTTAAAAACCATCAAATTCAATTGTAACACTGTCATCATACCCCAAGTATTTTGTGTTGACCTACACTATAGTTTAATTTTTTTTTGTATTTAATTTGTATGTGTGTGTAGATATAACAATAAATTATTATATGTAGTGATCGACCATCCGCAATTTTGTTAGTTGCTAATAAAAAAGTTGTGTGTACCCATCTCACATATTGTTTATTGTTGTTGTTGTTGTTGTGTTGTGACACTTGTATTTTATAGAATTAACTTTTCTAGTTGTTTTCAAATGTGTTGTGAATTTTCATAGTTGATTGTGTGTGCCTTTTTTATATTGTTATAAAATTGAATCAGCAAACGTAGTTATAGCCGTCTTTCGGCTGTTATTTTATTTCAATTTTTAAAAATCCTTTGATTTTGAACTTTTGAAAAGATTGTGATCAAAATATATATATATATGTATACTCTTTGAGAGATCGCATAGCATTACAGAATTTCATAAACATGATACGCATTTATATTAATGTTTTTTATAGGTTGAATTTCATTTTTTTTTGTTAGTTAAAATAAATCGGAAAATGTGCGTTACATTTTATTTGATTTCAAAAGAATTTCTAAATAGAAGAAATCAATTGAAAATTTTGATTTGAATGGTCACTATAAAAATAGTTTAGTATTGTGGTACATATCTACCTACCTACCTACATAAGTATATTGGTGTAGAAAAATAATTTATTGTACGGTTTTTGTTTTTTATTTTATTTTTTATTACAAGTATATAAAAACAGGCGTTGTAACAAGTCTGATATTTTTTTTGTATATAGAAAGCCGCAACAAATCTTACGAAATGTTTATTTTTCTAAGTTGTATTTGAAATCAATGAAATTGGTATATTTTAGGATGGCGCTTTAATAAAAAGATTTAATATAGTTAGTAAATAATTCAATGCACAGATGTTTAATCAGATCATGTTAATCTCAATGTAATTTGACTTTAACACAAAACCTTTTTTTTTTTTTTTGTTTTCATTTTTGTTTTTTCTATCTAATTAATTTGAAAATTAAAGGATTTTCATTTTCAATTAATTGTTTTTATAAAATAAAAGCGATCATCACTAAATTACATTAACAAACGCAATTAATTTCATGATTTTACTTAATTGACATGAAAATGTTTTTTTTTATTTAAAAAAATTCGTAATATACATCGATAATGAGACAATTTTCATGTTTCGATCTAGTTCACATATCCGGCATAATATACTAAGTTGCTATTTTAAATTGTGTAGCTTTACTTACAATTAAATAATATCACTACGGTCTGAATAGACCTAATTGAATGTCAGTAATTGAATGCAGCAGTTCACCAATATATCACCAAATTAGATAGAAGCACTGATGTGGTGGATGACGAAGTAAGTAGGTTCTGAAATATCGATCTTTGCACAATATATATTATATAAAATTCTAAGTATACTTTTGTTTGTGACCGTTTAACTTTTAAACCACTATAGATGTATCGTGACCATATTTATATCATAGGTTGGATTGATGCTCCACCTGGTTTATGTCTATTTTTATTCGACCAGTATTTTGAGTGGTTTGTATAACTGCCATACAACTCCCAGCACTTATCAGTAAAATTTTAAAAACCAAAAGTGTTACAGACCTGAAAATTGGTACTCAATAGATACTCTTTCAAAAATAACGCAACCTTCCTGTTACCGTTTTATAAAGTTCTTAGTGGCTTATGGTAGAAATCATGACGCTGGCCGAAAACTGCAATTACTTGAAGGTGACAATCATTGGGACTTAACACTTGCTGATGCAGTACTTATTTCGTCTTCCCGTCATTCTTCAAATTCGTCCCTTATTTGCGATATTTTTAATAATATGTTTTGCAAACATATTGATAAAAATATCGCAAATATCACAAAAAAAAAATTCAACGAGGTACACAGACTTAAAGCAAATGATCAAACCGTAAATATTCAAGCACTGCATAACGCAAAATTATGGTAATGATCGAAGACATGTGCACACTCATCTCAAATAAGCCATTCAAAAAACCGTGAGTATGTCTTCACCCAATTGACTGGCAAGTGACTTATTAACAACAATATAATAAATGGCTACGTTTGTTTGATCAAATGAACAATTTTTAACACGAGATCAAAAGACCATTATACAATAGAATTTTGTTTACGGTTGCAGTGAAAGAGGGGGGTTTTTTCTTTTTATTGGATACACCAGTTGGAACTGGTACAACATTTTTATTATCGCTTATCCTCGCTAAAGTTAGGTCTCAAGGGAAAATCGCATTAGCACCCGCTTCTTCTGACATCGCTACAACTTTTTTGGATGCTGTAAGAACAGCCCATTCGGCTCTTCAATTAAATCGAATTAAATATACATACAAATAAAAACGCAATATGTAATATCAAAAAACAATCAAACATGGCCAAAGTAGTGCAAAATGTCAAATTATTATGAGGGATGAATGCACAATGGCCCATAAATATTCACAAGAAGCGTTAAACCGAAGCCTAAAACATTTAAATGACAACGACAGTGAATGATGACAACGAAAATGAGAAATGTTAATGCGTTGTAACTGAAATCTTTGTTAGTTATGCACATTTTTCGAAAAAATATAAGGAATTAAGGGAAAAAAATCATCAGCAAAGCCTGTAAATTTGATTTGATGATGTGAGCTGGAGATAATTTATAGAAATTATAAGTAATGTTGAAAAAAAATTGAACTTTGAAGAACACCAGCATTTAAATATTTCTGCTGAGAACGATAAGAGAAATGGAATTGTTGTAGCCCAAGCTGGCAAAGAGCCTAAGTAGATATATCGAAAAAAATAAAAAGACGGAAGAGCAAATGGATAGATCATTATAGATTACAAAAACAGACTTCCTGAGATCAAGCGTATTATCTGTTAGTAATATCTGTATACTTATAGACAGTTAGGCAGCAATTAAAGCACTAGATTCCGTAACCATAAATTCCAAAACCCTATTGATCTATCGCAGTTCTCCGGACGAACTAATGGATCGGTTCAACATATGGCGATGGGTGCCAGGTCACAATGAGATTCCGGGTAACTGCAATGCAGATCAACTTCCTAGAGAGGATATACTATCTTAGAAATCCATCTGGAAATGAGTAATCTGTGTGCTGCGAAAAGATGAAATAAAACCTTCAACTTTCAGATGGTCAGGTAGATCAGACCACAACATTACTAAGCCCAAATCTGGACAATGCTTAACTTTATATCTACTACCTTTGAAAAGATGTGACATCAGCGCTATGGTAGGTGTCATTACGGGTCATTTTCTTCTTGGTATGACAAGCTTCCAAATGACTTTTGCAGAATATGTAGAGAGGAAGAGGAAGATGAAATTGTCCAACACATACTCTGTTCCTGCCTTGGTCTTTATCATATCCATTTAAGAGTATTCTTTCTGGACTCGCTGGATGACCTGGAAGGCACTAAAATCAAAAGCCTCCACCGCTTTGTAAAAAGCTCGAATTGGTTGAACGAGTAGAGTTTTATGTGAGGAAAGTTTCTGTTGTATCACAATGGACCTTACTGGTCTGGCGTACTGTTGGCAGCCACTACTATCTACCTACCTACGTACCATGAGCTCATGTATGATATTGATTAAAAGTACATTATCAAGGTCTATATATTACGAATTGGCACAAAAGCTGGGAGAAGGCCAACACAATAGAAATAAAGTACACTCCATATATGAACCCGAAATCTTCAAAATCACCAAGAGGATTAGCACAAAAAATAAATTGAAATCTGACGTTGTTTGTACTGTGCACCACGAATTATTCATTTTTTTCTATATTTGTTATACAGTGGAACACCTTACTTCAAGATTAGTCATCATTTAAATTTTACCAATCAAAAATTCAAAAATAATTAAAACATGTTCAAAAAATAATTTTCAAATAAAATTTCTTACAAGAATGGCTTAAAAAAGAAAAAAAGCATAAAATTCAAACCCAGAAATATTTTTAATAAAATTTGTAAAAAACAAAAACAAAACAAAATATCGAATCAAATGACACACTACAATTCTAGAAAAATTCGTAATCCAAAATCAAATCATTATCACTAATAATATAAATCAATATTATAGATTTTATTTTTCAAAAATAATTTCATGATATCTGTTAAATAAGGGTAGAATATTGAACTTTATTAAAAAATCAAAAAGAATTTTCCGCTATTTGATATTGCAAAAAAAAAAAACGAAATGAAATCGCGATTTCTGGTGCACTGATAATCAAGAAAACAGGGATAAAAAGAAAAAAGCAACGAAGAAAACAAAATTCAAAAAATCGAACTTTAAAATTTGCTACAATGAACAACTCTTTCCAAACAATATTAATAAAAAATATTAACCCTTATGTTGTGAATAGAAAATATCTCCAGAAAGGTAGAAGAGGTCTACCGATACTCTTACATTTAATTACTGAACGTTTTCATGCTTAGCGAGTTCCATCTATATGCTTTAATGTCTTAGATTCAAGTCTGGATATTGATTTTGATTTATGACAGTTGTTTCATTAAGCGTCTTCATTGAGTATGAGAGTTAAGATTTTGGCTGAGTGGTATTTGGGTTGGATTTTTTTAATTCTTAAAATATTTAATGGTAAATTGCCGGTAACAACTTAAATCTAAATATCCTTCAAAGACTGCAATTATCAATATATCCCATGGCTTTGAAGCAACAGTGGGGTGCATGAATATCACTAAATAATCATCATAAAGAAGCAAGTAAAGAATCATTGCAACATGTATAAAAAAAACTTCAAGATCATATCAATCTATTAATAAACAAGAATTGAAACATCAAACTGTTGAAATGATATCTTTAAGATGGAAAACATGAGCAAAGAAATAAGAAACAAAATTTTGATTGGGTATGATATTCAATGAAATATTTCCCGCCACCTGAATTATGATCTAGAATAAATTTTATTTAGGCTTGATAGCAGATTCAAATTGATAGTTTTTGGTTAAATAAACATAGGGATAGATGATTTGATATAGGCTATAAGAACTCACAGCGCTTGCAAAATTTCTCTTGCAAACTGATGCAAGTAAAATAAAATAAACAAAAGAAGGGGGTTTGTAGTGAGTAAAAATTACACATAACAACGTCCAGCTAAAGAGCTTTCTGTGTATGTCAAAAGAGCCCCACTGACCAACGCGTCTAAAGCTAATTAAAGTTTGAGATAAAAATAGATATAATTTGCTGTAGAAACAGAGTAATGATTGGAAAATATTGGTATTTGAGGTTAGTTGGGATATTTGAGAAAAGTTCTTCATTGTTGTCCGAAATCTTTTAAATTTATAAGTCATGGGATCTGCTACCTTGAGAAGTAAGCCAGATGGATTATATAACAGCAGTAAAAAAAGTGCAAATAGAAGCAAGCCATAGAGTCACCTATATGCATTTCTTTTGTATAGTGATAGGCAGCTGCTTCCTATTTTTTCGTAGAGAAGAGAGTTTGACGAAAAGGGATATTGTCACTTTTAAGCGATCTATGAATTTCCATTTACTACTTGCATTTGCTACTTCTCTGAATATTCGACGTAATTATTTGGGAGTTTCTTTAAAGGTTTTATTTCATTGAAACATCAATATGCGTTGGGGATAAACTTATTTACGATTTATCTTTGAAATAGAGTGAACGCTCTACAATACAATGGTTTTTAAGTGAAGCGGAAGTGGGTTTTTTTCCCTTACTCCTCTTGGGAGCATAGGGCTTTCACTTGACATTTCCATCGTACTCGATTTCTAGCTGCTAATTTAAATTGTTTCCACGCAATGTTTGTCTTTACAAGCTCTTGTTTTATGGTCCTCCGCCAGGTGTTCTTTGGGCGACCGGGTCTTCTTGTGCCCTTGTGGGTTCCATTTTAAGCTCATTCGCGCGATGTTGTTTGATAGCTTTCTGAGAGTGTGGCCTATCCATCTCCATTTCCTTCTTCTAATTTGTTTCGCTATGGGTTCTTCGTCGGTTAGTATCCCGAGGTCTTTGTTGCTTATTGTGTTTGGCCATCAGAATATTCGGAATATTATCCTTAGACATTTATTAATGAAGACTTTTAACTTCTGGTTGATGATTTTTGATCTTAACCAAGTTTTACTGCCGTGTGTCAGGATTGATTTTACACAAGATTAGAATATTCAAAGTTTAGTTGCTCTGGATATTTGACTGTTCCTCCATATCGGTTGCAATCTTCCAAATGTTGTTCTTGCTTTCTTTAATCTATTTTATACATCTTCTTGAGCCCCACCACTAGTTGCTATTATACTTCCCAAGTAGCAGAAATTGTTCACAAATTCGATTTATTCTTCTTTCAACCTTATATATGGGTATCGATCGACAACACCCAAGTGGGTATCGATTTTGATTGACGATAATGACAGATGTTTTAGCTTTATTAAGGAAATTGAACACTATTCAGAATGCGTATGTTCATTATGTCAGTTGTATTCAATCTTGAGCCGTATATGTAAATAATACTAAAACTCAAATATAATTACGACTAATGATGTTTGATTACCAGAATTTCCATTTTAAATAGAATAAAAGCTTAAGCTGACATAAAAGAGAGGAATTTTTGCAAATTTTTCTTCTTTCCGTCATTGCAACAACCTTGTTTACTCGAAAGTTTGGTAATGAAGGATTTAGTTTTTTTTTGGATATTGGCAGTTCTGGGTTTTGGCAAGATTAAAATTTACTCTTCTTCAGACTAGAATGTCAAAAGTCAAAATGCCTCAACGATTTATATTTTTAGTATTAATTTCACTATGTCTTCCCTATTCATTTTTTCAATTTTATGTTTCAACTAAATTGACCCGATATCTAAAATTACTGAAGTAACTTTAATGCTTTTTTATTGTAGAATTTTTACTCTAATCCCAATATTCAACATGGTTATTCTTTAGCCCAGTTAAGGGTTTATAACAATACAAAAATAAAAAAAAAACAAATATCGTTATAAACTTTTCGACGAGCAAACAAACTAACTTAATAATCATAATAATAATCATTAGTATCATTATCATCATCATCATCATCATCATCATCACTAGATATTAATAACCAATACAATTACCAAAAATAGCTGAAATAAGAAAAACAATTTCATCCAAACATTTAACTTCATTTTTAGTTTTGTTTCGTTTCTTCCTTTGAGAATTCTCAAATTTCCAATATATAAGAATATACATGCACATACATATACACATATAGAAATATATTTCTTTGATTCATGAATCCGCGCGCGCACGTAATTAGTATATAAAAGATCATATCACGCCTTTTATTTCCCTGTAATTACAAGACCGAAAATTGAGATAAATCAAATATCATAAATAATATCCACGAATCGGCAAGATCTTTTCGAGAAAATTATATCTATGTATATATATGTATATATATACATACATTCCAATAATAATATTAGAAATGATATAAAAAAAAACCAGCATAAATACCCCAGACTCTTCTTCAAATGTTATCATGTTCTTTTACTTTTATTTGGTTTATTCTACTCGTTTCATCATCATCTCAAATCTTATACCGTATAGTAACAACACCATAATAAGTACATACAATTTTACCTTAATCCATTGGAATATGGTTTAAATTAAAATTTTTTCATATTTCGTTTAACACTTTCAGAAGTGTTATTATGGCCAATGCAATGCAATGATATTAAAATTGCCATCTCATAGGAATACAATAAAACTAAAACAAAACAAATAACAATAATAATTCATTGTGTGAATCTAGTCGGTTCTATGACCCACTAATTATATTTTGGAGTAAATAAAAATTAAAATAACGAACGCAGCTAAACATTTAGATTTAAAAAAACAAAAGTATATAATTTACTAATGTTGCCAGCCTGTTTTAGTAGTCTAAATATGTATAAAAATCTATGGGTTCGAAAATGCAATGGCAGCTCTATCCTTTAGTATCACTTGAGTTGAGGCAAAAACGAACCAAATAAGGCCAAACAAATTTATGGACGATAAGTTTTATATTCAAACGTCAGTGCCATGAATTTCATTAAAGATTGGTAGTAATTCATATCAAATTGTAAGCCCCAACGTATAACTCAATTAAAACCTAAGAAAAGCCATACAGCTTATTATTAAACAAATTTGTTTTTCACATTTTCGAAGGTAGTTAATATCTGATATTGCTAACTTTTATTGTAAAATTGAGAGGGCGAATTAATACGAAAATTTGCAACGTGGTGCATTAATAAGAATATTTTATGTTCAACGGATGCAAATTATAAATTTTTTTTTATGATTATACGTAATCTCTATTACTAAATAATTTAGCTCTACGAATATAGCCCTTTTTTTTTTTTTTTCCTTACTCCTCTTGAGAGCATAGGGCTTCCATTTGACATTTCCATTGTACTCGATTTCTAGCTGCTGATTTCACTTGTAACTATGGTATCCGAGGCAATGTCTAATTTCATTTTTAATTTGTTTGTACTGACTAAGTACGAGATTGGCCTACTGTAGAAGACCACTTTGATAACTCTGTCTGCTTCTACGTTGTCAGACGACGTCATATTTCCTGCTGTGATTGTCGCTGCGATTGTATCCATCTTTGACGTTAAGGATGCCTGAAGATGTTTACTGAGTACATCATGTCACATACTTTTGTCAGTTGTTGGCAATTGATTCAATTAATTTTTGCTTTATATTTGATGTATCAATCAATACCATTTCTACTCGGAGATATTCCTGCAGAAGTAGAATTCTTGCTGAAGAAGAAGAATTATCCCAGATGACAGATCAAGTGTACTAGAAAATGCAATTTTTGTTAAAATTGGTTCGATTAGTTGTAGAAATTAAAAGTTCATGATCTCAAAAAATATTTTTGAAAATTATTTAACCGTAAAACTTCTTAAAGAGTTCTTTGGCATCCAACCATGTGAATCGTATTTGTCGCGTAAAGCTTATGCCAAAACATGTGTGGGTACCCACGCAACGCATTGAACACAACACTGATTGCAACATTTTTAATATGTTAAAATATTGTTAACTTGGAGCACCGGTTACTTGCATATACGTATATATACACACTTGACATAATACAGTTATATATTAGATTTAAATTAACATATTGTACTCTGTAAGATTAATGTCTTTAAGATTAAAGTGAATTTCGGACTTTTTAAACCCATTTCCGGTTTTGCCCATAAATTGAAAATATTACCAATCGATAGACCCCCCTCGATTTTTTTAATTTTAAAATAATGACTCCTTCCCAGAACACCCGGTATATGTTATAACAATGTTTACTCAAGTTAAATTGATCGTCTTACTAATATGCATCAGGTTTTATTTTCGTAAAATTTAATTTTTCTCATTTTACAAAATCTATTTTTTATTTTTATCTTACAAAATTTGCTTACAACAACAAAAAACCAATTTGCTATGAAAAATTCTGAAAAATCAATAAAATGGCGTATATACTAAAAACATATTTAATCATTGAATTGCATCAGATTATATAACAGCTTTGAATATCGTAAAGGAAATATTTATGAAGAAGATAAAAAAAAATTTCGATATAAAAATTTCGGTAAAGGATAGAAGGTAATTTACACTGGGATGGAAAATATTTACTAATAGTAAAGAGTATAGAATGGTATATATACAACAAAGTTAAAGTAAAGATCTACCACTAAGAATAACAAACTATCATATTCCTTTATAATCTATACAAAATGATCGAAAGCGCTATTTCTTTTCAAGTTTTATTTGTTGTTAGTTTTTGGCGATATTTTTCAAATCACTATGTATAGAGGAGAGCACATCACCTCTTAGCGTACCACCACCAGTAACCAGATAATATATAAAAAGAAAAGCCGGTTCAATTTGGAATTTATTTTATATTATTTCTTTTTTTTGTTATTTCTTTGATTCTCCATTTCACGCCTACTTCTTTTAATCCTTACATTTATACATTTTCAAACATTTTCCTTGATTCTAGTCTCATTGTATTTATTTCTTTTTCTTTTTAATTCTTCTTATTTTATTATTTATTTTTATTGTAGGTAGGTTGTGTTATAAAAAAATAATTCAATTATTGTTTTTCGGGTGTTTATTTTTGTTTTAAAAAAATAAAATTGAATTAAAATTAAATATTTGTTTTGATCATTGACAATAATAATTGTGTCAAAAATGTTCAAATCGTGATTCCAAGGTTATTTGAATGTCAAGTTTATGATATTAATTTTGTTTTTATTAATCATTCTGGATAATTTTGTTTTGATCTGGATAATGCTATTGACCGCATGTAAAATATCTTGCAGAAGGACGATTTTGTCATTATTTTTATATTAAAGATGAGTGGAGCTAAATTGGAAATTTAGTTTCAAGAAACTAAAATTTGGTACCGCAAATAGAGATACAGGAAGGATTTACCCAGACAACAATTAATTAGGGCAGTCTTGAATAAATATAATTATGGTTTTTCTTGCTTCTATTAATGCTTCACACAATAAAATGATTTTTCATAAAATTAAACATTTGACATGTTGAAAGTATCTGGACAACAATATATAGAATAGTAATATTAATAGCAAACCATCAAAAAATAAAAATGTCCAAAGTTTTGAGTTAATCTTTATAAAATAAACTCTTTTATTTATAAAATAAAATATCAAAACCTTACCATTACTGACCGATATTATTCACCGATTAATTGATTTTTCGTGTTAATTGGGAAAGTGTAGTGTGTTGGAATATTATTAAAAAATAGTTTCCGAAAATTTTATTAAACTATTAATCATAACTATGATTATTATAAACTAGCTTTAAAATTGATCATATAGAAAAAATTGGAATATTCTAGCAAGCCTCCTAGTATGCAAAATTGTCAGTTACACTGTCCCTATCAGTAGTTTTCCCCTGTCTTGGTCCTGCTAGAATTTTAATTTTTAGACCAGTGGATTTTGTTGCTCTTGACATTACTGTTTAGAGCTGACCATGGGTGAAGGTAGATAGATTCAGGGAGAAAAATTCCAACTCTTTGAAATATTTGACCTTGTCTTGTGATTTATTAATTGAAATTGGATATGTAAGACTGACTGAAAATTTATGTCTAATAAAGTCTTATAACTAAAATTTCATTCTATCTGATATTTTTGTTTTTATTTTCTAAATAAAAGAGTTTAACCAATTGAGCTAAAACTAAAAATTTATTTCGATCCCTACATCATTGATTGATTGAATAAAGAAAAAAACGAAGGTACACGAACAACCACGAAAAGTGTGCCTTCACTAATCGTGCTCTTGTGTATTATAATATAGATCTGCGTAATCATTTGAATAAGTTTGATTAAAATAATGGATGGATAGACCAAATACAGAATTTTTTATCTGTATATAATAATTCCTGAAAATGCTATATTTATTTTCATTTATTATACTTAACACAAGCATATTACAAAAATATTTCTTAAAATTAGAATAAAAATTAATATTAAAACAACAAACATAATTTTTAATTTAAATATAAAAAAAGAAAAACGAAATTAGACTATCATAATTTTTAAATATATATTCAATAACTTTTACTTATTTATGACGAAAATAAGAGGTTATGGTAACAAAGAAAATAAGTTAATTTTAAGTTGTTCCTTATTCATAGAAAGATTAATGTTGTCTCTGTACCTGTTAACTAAGAGAAACATTCTGTTAATGGGTTCGAACTTACCATAATTTGTACGATGATGAACAACATTGAATATATTTTCAGAACGAAAACGTGTACTAATATTACGATGATGATTGATCTTATCTTTGATAATTAGTGAATCAATTTTTCCAGAATTAATCATTAAAATAAATACGACGTCAGCAACTATTCTTCTGGATTCAAGAGTGTTTAAGTGTAAAAGTTTTAGTCTGTCTCTGTAAGGTGGTAAACGTATAGGATCAGACCAAGGAAGGTTTCTTAAAGCGAATCTAAGGAACTTCTTTTGAATAGCTTCAATCCTATTGATATGGTCGACGTAGTTAGGTGACCATACTGGGCTAGCATATTCTAGATTTGAATATATATAAGCATTGTCATCAAAACATTAAGGCAAGTATAAACATCGTAATTTTTAATATTCCCCTAATTCACAACAAACACCATTATTCTTTCCTAATTTGCTATTTTTATTTCTTCTTAGGTTAATTTATGCCAGCTAGTATAAAAGTATAAACCTATCATTTATTCAGTAAGAATAAAAAAAAATTATATTTACAGAAATCATATCTTAATGCAAATAGTCAGTTTGAGATTCTGTCGTTGGTTCATGAAATGAAACTAACAGGAGAACACAGAGCAGCGGAAAGCAAACAAACCAATTCACAAAATTGAAAAAAAAATATTTTTTTCTACTATTTTAAATTTTTTTTAAATTTTAAAATTCAATGTTGTAAAATATATTTTTTTTTTTACCTAATTAAAGAAATTTTAATTTTCTTAAAAAAAAAAAATTCTTGGAAGGCTATACGGCGATCAGTGCTTCAGAAGTTATGATATATTTTGTCCCCACATTTCCTGTTTTTTGCAGTAATTTTTTTTATTTTTATTTATTTATAATACACGCATTTTTATTTTATTCATAAAAAAAAACTAATTTCATTTAGTAGGTACGTAAGCATGATATTATGTGTAGTTGTTTTGTTTATAATTTACTTTACTTTTGTATTTGATTTGTTTTTTGCTAATGAACATGAGAAATCGAAATTGAATTTTTTTCATTGTGCTAGAAGAATATTATAATAAATATTATCATTTCGATTTGCCTACTACGCTAATACTGCAAACAAAATGTTGCAAGATTTTAAACTAAAATTTAGCTGCCTCACAAATTGTAGCTCATCCCATCCACTTACTTAAAACATCCATACAATCTTTTAACAAGTCAGAAAAAGAAATAAAACACAAAAAAAAAAACAAAAAAAAAATCTCTTAAAATACCTTTTAAAATTAAGTAAATATTTTAACAATAATTCCAGGTGACAATAAATAGAAAAATATTCATTCTTTGCAGTTAATAAAATTTCTCGCACTTTAAAATTAAAACAATAAAAATGAATTTTATAAATAAAAAATTTTCTTTTTAAATTTGATATCATTGCGATCATCATCATCATCATCCTCTCCAATTTTCTTCCCCACTCATTATACAGAAAAAAAAAACCATTTTTTTTTTTACTCAATTTCAAGTAAGTCTGAATTCCAGTTCAACATTATTGATATAAGCTCAAGAAAAAAAAAAAAAATTATAACCAGGAGCCTATTACAAGACAAGAGGAAAAATAACAAAATCAAAACAAAACTCCTAATCCTACGTAGATATAAAAAAAAACAGAAATGTCATTAAATTACCTGTGTATCGCATATGTCAATTTAGTTGGCGGCACATGCTTACTTCTAAAGTAAACAAATGCAAAAAAAAAAATATCAACAACAAGAATAATAATAAACACAATGAAAACCTAGCTTCCCGAGAAAATGCAAATAATATAGCTGAAAAAAGTAAAAAAAAAAAAAAAAAAAATTGAAAATTATTTTAAAGAAGAGTAAAACTAAAAGAGAATTAAAAAAACTTCAGAAAAATCTCTTAACATTCAAGGATGTTTAAACAAAAACCAGGGATGGTTTAAGTCATTTTAGTGAGATTCTCTTAATTAAATATTGAAGTTGATTAGATTATGTAATTTCGGGAGGGGATATGTCCTCTATATCAATGCATCCGTAAATGCGCTTATTGTGATTACCCATGTTTGTTAGTCCTAATTAGTTCTATGAGTTCTTAAAGATTCATGATTTTGTGATTAAACTCAGGATATTCTTTAATGAGGATATTCTTAAATATGTAGTCGACATCGATTTAAGTCCCATAATTATATCTCTGTAGTTATCAGTGAAAGAAGGTTATAACGGGTTACTGTTTTATCGTTGTTTCCTTCGCATTCACAGAGCAGATGTTCAATAGATTCTTCCTCTATTTCAAATATTCTACATAAGTTGTTTTCGGTTAGGCCCACTTTATATAGATGCTTCTTTATTACGCAGTGGCTTGTTATTATCCCTGCCACTTGTTTACTATTGAAAATTTGAAGAGTTTTAGTTTTCTTGAGCGAGCCTTTTTGTCATGAGCAATATTGAAGTTAATAAAATTTACAAGTTAGAAAGAATAGAAGTAAATTATGCTGGGGATAAACAGAACCAAAGCAGAACAATATCTGATAGTGAAAGGGCAGAGAATTAAATAAAAAAAATTGTATACTTAGTAGCGGTGCTTTTTTTTGCTGGATTTAGAATAATAAAATAACATGTAAATACAATAATACCAACAAAATCAACCTAGATTTTTGGATTTGAATTTGAATTTAGCTTTGTAAAGCTATAATATTTAATAATAGAAGCTCTTTAATGTCAGTCTTTTAAAATATATATAACAGTTCTCTGCCTCTCAAATTATAATAGTTTTCTCTGTTCCATTTTGAATTTTGAGAGCTGAAATCTATTTTAAATGCAAATCCAAATCGAAAATGGTGTGATAAGAAACTGAACCAAAACACTTGATATAAATGCTATTGAGTAGCAACGTCTAATTTTTATTTCTATGGCTGTAGTTGGTAAAAAAGAAAATAAATCAAAGAAAAATAACGTATTTAGATAGGTCATTAGCAATGGTTGTCAATACGGGATTGCATATATTGGAAACGGTTATTGTAACACCACAGAATATAATTTCCCAGTATCCCAGATCTCACTTGTTTACCAATTAATAAAGTAAAACACCAGCAACATTATTCGGTGAGTTTAGAAAATATACATTTAGATATGGATTTTCGAGTACATACGATATAATTTCATTTTTTTCTTCATCTCTGTACGTTCTTCAAAAATCAATTAAGGGTAGTCAAAATCTTCTGTTTGTCAATAAAAAAGTACCACTTCCACTGATAATTACAGGGATAAATTTACGAGAATAAAACCGTTGCCAACTATTTAAATCAAAGTTAAAGTTTACCGCGGCACTCTTGGTATTCTACTGCCTTTCAAGATGAAACCTATGTCATTGAGGTATTGGCATTACAATGCAATAACAGGCGGCACAAAGTTGTCAATATGTATACATGAATTTCATATAGTCAAGCTGCTTTAAAAGCTGACTATGCTACTCTGGCTTCTTCAATTTTTAAATAAAATCTTATCTATAGCAGTTTGAAAAGCTTAATAAAGCCATACCGCCTAGAAATACAAGGTGAAGAGGAATCAGGATATTTTTGCAAAAGAGAAACGAAGAGTCAATTCTTAAGGCCAGAGTCAAGTATTGCTCGTCCAAACTCCTACCTAGTAAGAATTGTTTCGAAGTGGGAAATTACAGAAATTCAAAACCATATGGGATAGTTGCCAAAGGCTCACGTAATTTAAACCTATTTCACAAACTTAGTATTTACCTATTAAATCAGGCATCCAAGGAAACTAGCTCCAATCTTAGAACACTGACATGGTTTATCACAAAGTTATGGTATATTTAACAAAAATCTGTTCAAAATTGGTAACTTAAACTCAGACAGATGCAGATTCTGCTTAAAAGAAGAGGATTCATCCTTTCATATTATATTTCTTTGCGACGCCATAGCTTGCAAAAGACACAAATATTTCCATGAATACACATCGCATAATTCTGAAATTGATATTAAAAGAAAAATAGCGTTCATCAAGGGCATAGACCTGCAATTCTAAGATAACAAACGGAAAGTACAATAGATCTGAAGAGATCGCGTCAAAATCCCCATAAAAACAGAGCTGTATAGAACTGTCACTGTTCAAAACAATTTTGCAAAACAAAATTTTATTCTGAAATGGTTGTTGTCGTCATCCTTAAGAGACCAACAAAAATACAAACAAAAAAACCAAAAATAATATACGCACTGTGTTGTGTATGTAAAAAAAAAAAAATATTTACATTTTACAGAAGGCTAAAAGTGGCAGAAGATATGCAGAAAATAAACCGAATAATGTCCAACTAGATCAACTTACATTAAAATTACCAATCTTAGCTTTATTTTTTGTTTTTGTTTTTTTTTTTTTTTGTTTTTTAAAATATATGGTTTAGAAGGATAAAAATTTAAAATGCTCGAATACTAAAAACGAACAAAAATATAATATATAAAGAGTTCTGAACTGAACACAATGCATATTCCTGAAGTCATTGGTAATAATTTTTTATATTTTTATTTTCTTCATTTTTATTTTTGTTGGAACGCATTCTTTAAATGCACACGCGCTCTAACTGAACATATTTTAAATATTTTGACGTTGAAGCAACAAATCAAATTCACTCGGTGGTGGTGAGATTGAGCATCTTTTTTTAATTTTATTCTCTACTATTCGTATACAGATATATATGTATGTATATATATACTGGGTATATGAGTGAATATAAGGTAATGTTATAAAAATAGGTACAAACATAAGTATATGAAACGTGCTCCTTTATGGTGATCAGATCACATTATATTGCAACACGTTTACGAAATAGGATTTCAAATCCCACAACTTTTGTTCTTGTTTTTTTTTTTTTTTTGTTTGTTTTAAGAAGATAGTCTATTGATGAAAAAAATAATAATATATATTTAGTCCCAATTGAATCCTAGAATAATTATAAAGTTTAGTGTGTGTATAGTATGTAATGAAAGATATCGAATATGCACATATGATGATACCATCGAAAAATATAGCAATGCGGTGAAGTTTTAAGCTAGTGAAATTTAAGCAAATCATATTATGTGTATATATATACACCAACAAGATACACAGAAGATGTTTGTGGATTTTCAATAAAAATAGTAGTTATGTTTACTGGTCACAAAATTTATTAAAATAAAATTTTATGGGTTCAATATATTATATCGTATATTCACACAGAGAAAATATTTAATAGATTCTATATGAATTCAATGAATCAAACCACAGGTTTTTAATAGACCTGTTCAATATCTAATGATGCTTAACTATTACATTTTCTTTCTACCAATTTTTCTTCTGAATTTCACATTTCATTGCATATTTGCAATCCACATTACATGTCCAAATACAAAAAAAGTCATACTGTGACACTAAAAATGCTAGTGTCTTTCAAGCAAAGGTAATCGCGAATTCGAACAAATAAAACACAATGTTATCGTCTTCGCATATAGTTTTTTTTTTATATTCTTGATAGAAGTTTAGGTGAATAACTTTTTCGTGCTTAATTAAGTACGGTATACTGCAACTTAATACCACAATATTTTTCGAGCAATTTATTTGCCAAATTTTTCGCTTACACTTATTAAATGTAGAAATATTCTTCTTAAATACAGTTAGCCTTTTTTTACGGTGGGGTGTTCTAGGTAGACGCGACCTGTTCAGATCTATCATACCCCTGTTTGATTCTTTTTTTTTTTTTTTTTTTTTTCCTCCTATTACTCCGCGTGGTAGCATAGGGCTTCGATAGTGAACCTCCATTCCTCTCTGTTGAGTACTACTTCCTTAATATCGTCCCAGGTATAATTGTTGATTGTTAATTCTTGATCGATTGTGCGTCTCCATGTGTTGTATGGTCTGCCGGGTCTCCTTTGTCCTTGTGGATTCCACTCTAGAGCTCTTGCTATATCACTTTCTGATTTCCTTAGTGTATGACCTATCCATTTCCATTTTTTCCTATTTATCTGTCTGTTGATAGGTTCTTCTCCAGTTATCATCCATAAATCCTCGTTGCTAATTCTTGCCGGCCAGAATATTCTGCATATAAATCTCAAGCACTTGTTGATGAATACTTGTAGCTTCTGTTTGATTCTGACCGAAGTGAGCCATGTTTCACTGCCATATATTAATGTTGACTTAACACATGCTCTGAATATTGTTAGCTTTGTTGTTCTCGATATTTGGTTGCTCCGCCATATCTTCATTAGGCTCCCAAATGTTCTTCTTGCCTTATTTATACGGCTGTTGACATCTTCTGTTGCACCTCCTCTTGATGTTATAATGCTCCCTAGGTAGTTGAATTCTTCTACGTATTCTATCTGTTGTCCACTCACTGTTATTGGCTCATTATAACTGTTGTTTGTCCTCATTGCCTTGGTTTTCTCGATATTTAATTCCAGTCCCGATTTCTTTGCTTCTTCCTGTAATCTGTTGACTTTGTTCTGTAGGTCCCTTTGATTTCTTGATATGAGGCATACATCATCTGCGTAATCTAAGTCTTCTAAGTTTCCGAAGAGATCCCATTCTATTCCATTTATTCCTGTGCAAACTTCTCTTAGAATGTCGTCTAGTATTGTGTTGAACAGAAGTGGAGATAGTGGACATCCTTGTCTAACTCCTATATTGGTGTAGAATGGATCACTGATCTTACCTCTGTGTTGAACTGTTTTCTCTGCATCTTTATACATCGCTTTGATGATGTTGATGATTTTTTCAGGAACTCCCTTCTTTGTAAGTGTTCTCCATATTGCGCATCTCTTAACTGTGTCGAATGCTTTCTTAAAATCTATGAATAGTAGATATAGTGGGGCATTCCATTCTACTGATTGTTCAACTATGACCCGTAAAGTATTTGCCTGGTCAACACAGCTTCGGTTTGGTCTGAAACCTGCCTGCTCTTTCCGTAGTATTGGTTCTAGTACTTCTTCTAATCTTTTCTTTATAATAATTGCTATTATCTTATGAATAGTATTTAGAACCGTGATTCCTCTCCAGTTGCTGCAATTTGCCAAGTCTCCTTTCTTAGGTATCTTGACAATCATTCCTTTCTTCCATGATGGTGGTATATTCTCCTCTATCCATGCTTTCCTGATGTGGGGTTCAATTGTTTTTGCGAATAAGTCAGGGTCCAGTTTGGCTATTTCTGCTGGAATTCCATCTTCACCTGTTGCTTTGTTGTGCTTCAGGATATTGATTGTAGCTTTGATTTCTTCTATATTTGGAGCTTGACTAGATATTGGCAGTCCCTCAGTTGGGTAGATATTTGCATTGTCTCTGTTTCTTATGTCTGCTTCATTATTTGTACTTTCTTCGTTGCTCAGTTCTTGGAAATGTTCTCTCCATCTCTTTAATTGATCCTCTAAGTTTGTGATGAGCGCACCATTTTTATCTTTAATTGGTTTGTTTTGTTGTTCCGACTGGTTTGTTAAGTTCTTGATTATGCGATGCAATTCTCTCAGGTTATGTTGCTGTGCTGCTTTTTCTGCTTCTCCGGCTAAATTTTGTAGAAATTTCCTTTTATCTCTTCTTGCTGCTCTTTTTACTGTTTTCGCTATTTCTTCATATTCTCTTTTTGATGCCATCCTGTTGTTTATCATTTTCTTCATTTCACCTCTTCTTTTAATCAAGGCCCATGTGTTATCGGTTATCCAGATTTTTCTTTGTGGTTGTGAAATTCCAAGATTTTGTTCGCTTGTTTGGTTGTAAATTTCCAGAATCTCTTCCCAAGTGTATTCTCTATTATTTCTAATATTTTCTCGTAACGCCGTAACTATGTCAGCTCTTACTTGCGGATTTTTTAAGTTGTTTATATTTATTTTCTTCTTTCTATTTCTTCTGCCTCTTCCTTGTTGGCTTAGTTTCATTCTGAAGTCCCCAGTTAGTAATTCATGATCGCTGTGTATATCTGCTCCCCTTCTATTTCTCACATCTAACATTGATTGTTTCCACTTCTTGCTGATGCATATGTGATCTATCTGATTTCTTGAGATCCCGTTTGGTGTTGTCTATGTGTATTTGTGGATATCTTTGTGTGGAAATAGACTCCCTCCGATTGCTAGGTCGAAAGTCTGACACAACTCTATCAATCTGTCCCCGTTGTTGTTTCTTTCTCTTCCTAACCCGTGTTTGCCCATTATCTCCTCAAGTCCATTGTTGTTAGATCCTATTTTCGCATTCCAGTCACCCATTAATATTATGATATCTCCCCTATTTATGAGTGCTAGCGTTGTTTCTATTTGTTCGTAGAAGTCATCCTTAATATGGTCTTCAGCGACATCTGTTGGTGCATAGCATTGAATTATTGTTACATGTCTTGTCATATTTCGAAATCGCCCTATAACAATTCTATCCGAGACTGCCTTCCAAGAAACCAATGTTTGTCTCAATTTCTTTGATATTAGTATTCCGACTCCACTTTCACCCCCTGTTTCCCTTCCACTGTAAATTACCATGTTTCCATTCTCCGTGTTGATTTCTCCGGTGTTGTTCCATCGCATTTCACTTATACCTAGGATGTCTATGTTGTAAGTAGCCATTTGAGCTTCTAATTGCGAGAGTCTTGAAGCTTCTCTAAGTGTTCTTACATTCCATTGTGCAATTCGGGTCCTTTTTTGAGTGCCAAAGGTCGTTATCAAGTAGTCATTCGTGTATCCGATTATGCAGGTGATTGGCCTACAGTAACCGGTCCTAGGAGATGGGGTAACCATCTACCGCTGCCTAGAAACAACGTGGCGCTACCTTATTACCGGTTCGATCTCAATTAATGATTTTCATTCGATTAATCTCGAATTTTCAATTAACAAATTTAATGATGGATTTTTTTTATAAATCGCCACCAACCAGGTTCGAACCGGGGTACCCTCGGTCATGGATCCTGTTACATAACCACTGCGCCACCGAGGGTGGTTTGATTCTTTAAAATTATAAAATTTTTGTCGAATGTTATATTATTGTTGTAAAATCAATTTTTGAAATCATGGGATGTGAAAACCTGAAAGATAAGAGAACGATTCTTCTGCTTGTAAACAGAATATATCCTTGTTGGACTTAGCAATTTTGTTGTTGAATATATGAATTTGCTGAATGAACTGTAAATCATATCACTGTTCTGACAATGGATATACTTTTCCTGATTTCCTGATTTAACCGGAGTTTTGAATATACAATCCTAGTTCTGGGAATTGACTCAACGCTACTGTTTTTCTAGAATATCTGCTTCTTCATTTTCTTGTATTCCCTCGTGTTCACATAATAGTTATTCTGTTTTATTCTGCTAGCTTTATTTTGCTTTTAAAACAGCTATATAATTAAGAATTGATTTAAAATTCAAAAATCCGGGGCTTTTAAGGTAGTCTGAATGTCTCTGAATTTTAATACGTTAACCTCTTTTAATCATTGCAATTCTGTACGACAGGCGCACGACTGAACTTGAAATTTTGTTTCAATTCACCAGCATATCTGTTATACCCGATTTTTTACCCACCCAATATATTATACCGAAACTCTTGGAGACGAAGCTCGTATTAATTTTTCAACTTTTTCTGTTTTAGGTGCTAATACCGTAAAGTTCTGGCGCCGATTAATTGTTTTTGTAATGTTGTCCAACATCATAATTTCTAAATTAAGTATTTGTAGAACTATACTCTGTCGCCTGTTGTAAAGTTTTAGATTTAAACGTTTAAAGCTAGAGATCATTACAAACATTTTTTAAAAAGTCAGTTCTTTAAAATCCGTAATTTTTCAATAACGTTAAAATTTCAATTGAAAATCTGCCCAATTGAAAACAAAGTGTGTTTTTTTTTTCTCAGTGTTCAAAAGCGTTTTTATAGTTTTACCAGAATTTACATAGTGAATTCCAACATATTCATTGTACATAAAATCGCATCGAAATAAGTTTTGCGGTGAATTGACGACAACTTAAATTGTCACACAAAATGCTTTAATGGAGTAAATTTTTTATATTAAAAAAAAAAAAAATTTATTTTGTTTTTTAGGATATGCTAAAATTTTCCATGGATAGTCTGTAATGAGTGGGGATCGATATTTTTTTTTATAATACGAAACGTTAAATAAGTGGAACGACTGTGACAATATTTGTCATTATCTTGAAATCTGCAATAAAAAACTCATATAGTCTATGGCTTTCATCTTCCCCGAAAGGAGTATAGGTAAGCGTCAATTGGCTCAGAATAGGATACGAGCAGTACCAGTATTTGTTTTGGAAAATTTTACATTACTCCAAGAATGTCCATGTCAGGCACCGGCACAAATAATTCAGTATACTTATTCAGAGCATTCCAGCATAACCATACACTAGGGAAATATTGACAACAGTTTGCAAAGCAATAGCTAAAGCAGTAAACTGGGTTCATCACTGTCAATTATTATTGTGAATCTAATTGACTGTAATATTGCATAAAATTTTTAAAAATGAGAACAAACCGAACAGCATTGAACTTAACTATCATTCTTCCTTTTCAAATTTACGATAATCGATCATCAGTTTGAATCAAGTTAAAAAAATGTGAACTAGTTTATTTATTTAATTTTTTATTCTCTCAAAGTGGCTTTCAAGTCGTTACAGAGTCTGGTAAAAAATAAGTCAGTAAAAAACAGTTTATATAGAATATATACAGGCTACAGACGATGTCTAAGACCGACGCTGTATGCGTTTATACGATGCTCCAAATAAAAAAAGAATGATTTCAAGCCTGAAATATATTTAATTGGCAAAATCGCTATACCAAATTATCTACAAAACTATTTTCACGGTTTTGTTGTACAAAATTTAATTGACTTGCTTGTTTTCAGTTGACAATGAATGAGTGCTTTATAGTATAGAATCAACTACGACATTTATCGATTTTTAACATGATCCGCTAAAGTTAGGTAACGATATTTGGTTGTGGAAGGTAGTGGTAGCTTTTACTATACTTCCGCACCATTGAAAATTACAATGTAGAGTCCTACTTGTATTCGATTTTCTTCTTTTTGAAGCTTATACTAGAAAATTATACCTCAATTTATTTCTACCCACATTTTGAATTGTATTCATCTGGACATGAATATTATAACAGCAACAGGAGCAGTATAAAGTTGACAACAACAACAAAAAAAAGTAAGAAAGAAAAACTAAAAAAAAAAAACAAAAACTTAAAAAGCAAATCGCCGAACATTTGCAATCAAGTAAAAAACTTAAATGGTCACACAAATGTATGTAAATTGTGTGTTAAAGAAAAAAAAATAAGAACTTTTTTTGTGGTTTTTATTTTTTTATTATCTTATTTTTTTTTTTGTTACTGAAAGTTGTCGTTAAAATAATGTTGATGTATCAAAGGCGTAAGCGCAATGTTTTTCTACGAATTTTGAAATTCCTATGTAGTACTGTCAAAGATCTGTGGAAATGTGTTTTTTCTCTGGTTGTTTTTTCCTTCCCTCTTTTTTTTGTTTTTTGTTTTTCGTTTTTTTTGTTTTTCTCTTTATTTATTTTGAAAAATGATATATGGCTTTTAGATTAGATAAGATTTCCAATATGGAGTTTTAAATTCAATATTTATCTGGTCGGCCGCGTACATTTGCTTATGCAAAAAAAAAAAAAATTAAATAAAAAATTAAAAAAAAAAAATAAAATAAACCTTTCGCGTTATCCGATACGATGCGATATGATATGTGAGATTACCCTAAGGGGATCGAAGCTAAAAAATGAAAAAAATAAATGAAAATTTCTCAAAATTTGCAATTTATTTTTAGTATGCCGTAAAAAATGAAAATAATAAAAACAACACTTTTAAAAATGGAGATTCACTATTAAAATAGTTGAAAAACAAAAATAATATATTTATTTCTTTTAATTAACGTATATGTGTATTTGTGTACGCATGCGCATAAACTTCAGCCATTTTGAATTTTCATTTTTGGTTTTGTTCGTTAGTATTTTTCTGATATTGTTTTTTGTTCTTTTCAATGGATTTTAGGGGACGATAGTATTTAATTTTCTACGTCAACGGATAGTTCCGAATTTAGGGAACATCAGGCTTTGGCCTCGCTTAACATTTCCTTCCCTTATCGTTTGTATATTGAATCCGATTTTCAAGGTGCTGACAGCAATACTGAAAAATCTGGCTTGGCTTGATCGTCAAATAATTTTTATATTGAATACGACCTTTCTAGGTGCAGACCACAATGTATTGGAAGATCTGTTCTAAGTTGATTTTTAAGTTGAAAACGACCTTTCCTAGTACTGACATCTAGTATTAAAAGATTCATTGCGAGAATTTAAAACTTCGTTTGATCGTTCCGTTAAAACTGTTTAAATAACTCCTAGTTTTATTCTGATTTTAGTTTCAAAACTCATATACATAAATTTCAAAGAAATCAATATGTGAGTTTTAAAAGCCAAACAAAATTTTCACTTGATATAAACTAACTGATGATAATAAACAGCTGTGTTCTTTTCATCCGATTCAAGGTCTAGGTCAATCGTTTAATATGAAAATACAATAACAACTCAAAACCCAGATATTTATTCAGGTCTGAAATATTTAGTAATGACATTTGTCACGTGGTGAGCTTGCATAGTTTTGTAACATATATTTTCGATAATTCAATTAACAAGTTTACTAACTTAAACGAATTATCCAGACAATTAATCTAGATAGTTCCTTAGAATTTAATAAAATTTAGATCTTGAACCGTATGAAAAGAACACATATGTATATTATACTAAAAACTATATTTATCTAGAAATTAATTTCACACGTTCTAAGTACGAGTAATTATAAAAAGTTTTTAAAATAATTTTATTAAATTTTTAATGTTGTTTTGAAATGTTAAAAATTAATTGTTTAGAGTGTTTTCTATAATGTAAATATTTCAACACTGACATTTTTTGTAGGTTGCATACATTTTATTTGAAAATGAGAATTTCCATTATATTTACTATAAATTTCTCTCAATTTAAAATTTTTACAAATTGTTCTATCCCTAGTTCGAATCAATCAGTATATTTTTTGATATTTTGAGCTCAACAATACTTTGAGTGAAAATATGCGCTCATAAGAAATTCAATCATTTTATATAAGAAATTGAAACAATTAATTTTAATTGATTTTTATAATTCACAGATGGTTTTTTACCATCTCAATTTAAGTTATATAGTCAATAAAACAAGGTGTAAATTCACACAAGGTATAAATTAACTCAAGGTAATTGAACTCAATTCATCATCAAGGTAAGTATAGAAATTAACTCAAGATTTTAGTTAAGTAATTATAGTTGAATCAAAATTTGAATTGTTTATAACCCTGTGCGTTACTATATAAGATACATATCTAAATAAAAATAAAAAGGCAAAGTGAAAATATATATTTTAATTATTTGAGTGCAATATATGAGTATAATATGTATACCAACTAATTACTATTATATAGTGCCCTTGATTCCTTGTATTTCTTTGACAAAGTTATTGAAGTGAACCAGACTTCAGTTTACACAGAACGAAAAAACATACCTTGTTCTCTAAACAGCGACCTTAAAAAAATACATGACCGGGGAAGTGTAAATAGGGTAAAATTGAATGCTTCAAAAACCCAGAGTTGCCTCATATCAACAAAGCAAAACTCATAAATACCAAATATTCTATTCGGAAATGTAAATATCGAAAACTTTGAAATTATAAAAATTCTTGGAATGCAAATTAACAGCAAACTTTCGTGGCACGATCACATTTTTTCTGTCGCGAAAGATGCTGCGAAATGTTTAGGATTATTAAGCAAAATTAGAAAATATTTTACATTTTCCCACCTCCTAATAATATAGAAGACATATATTCGGCTCGGCCTCAACTTAAATATAACTCTCATATTTGGGGTAGTGCACCTAGTAACAGCTTACAGTACCTAGATAAGGTACAAAAGAGAGCCATCAAAATGATCAATGATGGAGATGTTATACAACATATAACATTATAACACTCCGTTTTATAGATATCTGTTGATGGGCAATTGCTCTGATGAAATAAAAAGTATTATGTCCAAAATACAAACATTCCAGCGTAATACTCGCGATACGGGCAGTCTTCGCTCACAAATTTATAGTAAAGCCTCTTCGAACCAGAACTGTTTGATTCTTTCATGAACCGAATCTCTACTGAACTATAAAAAACCTTACCATCTTTTGTCTTCCCACAAACATATAACTAAGAAGTTTTCAACAGACGGGTGAATAAATATCTATTAACCTATCCGTAAATCTTTGTACTACCATTTCTGTTCTAATTTTGTTTTATTTACTCTTTGCTATCCTTCTTTTTCTTTCCTTGCAGTTAGGGTGCTTATCCCATTACTTTGGCATAATATAAAAAAAAATATAAAGGACCATATTCCGAAAGGGAAAAAGATCTGTAAGTTGGCTTGCATCTTGGATCTTGGCTGCAAGTCCACTGTTGTACAAATAAATCAAATTTGCTATTATTGTTCAATGAACCTAATTTAACACACAACAATATACCTTTAATTTCCTTCAATGTGAAAATTCAAAGGTTCTTTTGATTGCGAAAAATTTTGATAACGGTATTTGAACGATTTCAGAAATGTACAAACATTAATAACGATTTTTTTCAAATTTTTTTATTGTTATTAAATTTTTTTTTGTTTCAATTATGTTTGATTAAATTGTTTATTAACGTTTAAATGTACATAACAACAAACAAATTAAATTAACATAGACGTACATATATTATATCTAGAGAGATATTTTTTATTTATTGCATCTTAATGGATTCATTTGGCACCAATTTCCAATTTATTAAAACTTTATTTCATCTGGGATTGTAGTTGTTTTTCTGTCTTGTATATGGAATTTCGTTTTTCCTTGCTGGTTGTAATTTTAATGCATTGAAGAATTGAATGTGCTAAATGAAGGCGGTTACAATTGGGTGGTAACAATATTGACGTATTCATTGATAAATGAAGAAATAATACCACCCACTATCAAGAATAAAACATCAAAAAAGATCAAAAAACCAAAAATTAAGAAAAATATTGTTTTTTTTTTTGAAATTTTAAATGAAATAAGAATTTAAAATAAATTCAATTGCCCAGAAGGTAAAATCAAATAAAAAATATTAAAAAATAAAGCAATCATTTGAACTTTTTTATTTTGTAAATAATTTATCAAATTTTTTTAAACTTTTTGTTCTTTGGTTGAGACTCTCCTTATATTTAGAGTACAATGATTTTGCTATACAAATGAGTTATTGATGAATTCTTATTCTTTTTTTTTTTTAAATCAGATATTTAAAAAATTACAAACCAAATTAAAATCAGTTTTATACTAAAAGATTACAGACTTACCATGTATGTACTTACCTATAGGTACAATTTATTAATCTTAATAAATAGTATGATAGGGGAGAGAACTTTTCAGATCTTAGCAAATGATATCCAACCATCTAAGAGTTTTGAAATAAATAACGGTCCAATATGCAGCGTATAGGAACATCACCAATTCTATTTGCTCTTTATATCAATAAGTCCACTGGCTGCTGACTTTGCTATAAATACAGATAAAATACAAAATTCCGCAAACCAGATAATTTAATTTGCTATGTTTCAGCCCAATGCCCCACGGATGGGGTTGCAGGCAATGATGATGATGATGTTTCAACTAAGACAACCTGAAGTGTATGCTACATATTGTAGAAAACTATGTTTCGCCATGGAGACTGAAGATAAATTTTAGTAAGTGTTAGACAAATCTTTTCAGACATAGTCTCTATGCCATAATGTCACTCTTCCTTTCGTAAAAATTGGATACAGTTTTTGGTAGAGCAAGAAATTGGAATAAATATAAAATCAAAAATATCAGTGAAATACCTGGGAATTCGAATCAGTAAAATTCTAAAATTTTCTGAACATGCGTACATGTCCAAATCATAAAAAAATCAAATGCTTTTTTTTATGTCAAACTGCTAAATTAATAGCATGATTATAGCAAAGTTGTTGATATGCTTGGGAGAGTTTACCAAATTTTATCATGACGCTGGATCCATCGGTAGTTGTAGATACAATATCATTATCAAAACTTAACCCAAATGATTTTAATTTAATATTAACAAAATCTAACGTCTTTTTCGCTGGACAGGATCCATCAATCCGTATCAGACCTAAATTATCTGAACCACCATCAGAATAATAAACATGCACAACATCCATGTAACGCCGATTGCGGAAACTAGTCCACTCATCAACGGATAGTAGAAATTTTTTATTTTCACTTTTTAATTTAATAATTTTTTTTTCAAGTTCATCTTTCTTTATATCGTAGTATTTATTTATTAAATTTATAATTTCAGAAGGCTGCTTTGGTAATAAAATCCTCCTTTCTTAATACTATTGTGGATAAATTCACTTTTAGAAATAGTAAATATTGAAATCCCATCTTTAGCGGCTAGTTTTGAGACAATCTGTTCAATTGTAACAGTTTTAGTTTTTATTGTGTAGTCATGCATTGTTTTAAATTTTTTAGACAAACTGGCGACTTCGACTGGTTTTTGTTTACATTTCATATTGTGTACATTTACTAAGTGGCGATGTAAACCTGTTGTTGAGGAAGCTTTACATCCAAGAACCTTTATATCACAAACAGCATTGTCGGCATTTCGCTGGAAATATGTCCAAACGTGTTCATTATTATACTCGATCATTTGAATTTATCGTGCTTAAATTTAATATAATATATTAATTTAGAGTTGAATATTAATTTTAATTTACCAAATAATATTGTTGAATACTTCAATACTTATTGTTGAATACCAAATAATATTTTTCATTACTTAACAAAATCAAAACATTAAAATAATTTCACAATAAATATCAATAATTTGAAATGTTAATATCGTCAGCTGTTTCTAAACCCAGTAAGTAAATATTTAAGAATGACAAATGACAGATGACAGATAACAGATGACAAATGACAAATGACAGATGACAGATGACAAATGACAAATGACAAATGACAGATGACAGATGACAAATGAAAGATGAAAGATGACAGATGGCATATATAAACAATAAAAAACAGATACTATGTTTATGACAATTACATGATGTTACAATTTGTATATATATTGCAATTTGTATATGTGTTGGGGTGTTCCGTCGAACTGACAAACATCCAGATAAATGCAGAAAATTATATATATATAATTAGTAAATATTTAGTTACCCAGTTAAATATTCAGTCATAATGTTGTCTACAGGGCGTAAATTTTGAAATATGTATATTATGTGTTTTTCTAATTTATTGTTTGTCAAAAAATAAATTTCTCGAGAAAGCAAGCACAATTCTCGAGAAATGAGAATCTTGTAATATGTAAAATTCATTGTCTTCGAGAAATAAGGAAACATAAAAAAAAATTTCTCGAGAACTTACGAAATATAAACTTTCGAGCCCAATCTCTAAGTACAATATTATAGTGTCTCGTTAAAGGAAAAAATAAGAGTATTCGAAAAAACATGTATTGTGGTTTGTCTAGGAGAATATTGTTAAAAAAAAGTGAATAAAAAACATTATTTGTCTAATAGGATATATTTCTAATAAAGCTAGTATCATCATAATAGATAATTTCATAAGTTCATTACACAAAAGTCAAAATGTCACAGAAAATAACCTTATTTGTCATTCAATCTATCCAAAAGAAACATATATAACCCAAACACTTAATTCAGATCAGATTACATTACTTCTGAAGCTTTCCTATATTAAAATAAATATAAATACATATAAAATGAGAACAATATGCCATTTTTCTACCACTTCAACAAAAGAGCCACAAACAAGAAAATTTATTAAGACCTTAGCCTAATTAATATTACTGAGTTAATATTTAGTACAAATAGAGACTGTCCAGACTACTCATCAATAAAAACAATTATTGTACGGGGTTAAAATCACTTTCAAAAATTAATATATGTACTTTTGTACACTTCTAGACATACCTCTGGATTCAGATTGATTAAACTTATACCTAAATTATTAAATTTATTTATTTAGAGTTTTCCATCAGTGAGGGAGATTGAATGCAACGGTAATCTACATTTATTTAATTTATACTTATTTTATAATTTTTTTGTTATGTGAAAATAATTTTGATTTGTAACACTGTTGTGATAACAATAAATAAAAAACTGATAAAAAATAAAAGTTTTATTCTCATTCAAATTTTTTGGTCCTTTTATTTTGATTAGAATTTTAATGTATATGAATGTCATTTATTGAATCCGCCATTTTGAAAATTATATATGAAATTTCTTATAATTGAAAAAACACCACTGTATAAAAAAAATATATTTTTTCTTTAGTACATATTTCTACATATTACACAAACATTCAACACAATATGATATGAATGTCTTACTTACTATTATCGAAAAATTATGCGATGCCATGATGAATGTCTTACTTACGTCAGTATGATATCGAAAAATTATGCGATGCCATCCTTCAATTAACCCATTCGATTAAGGGATGGTAAGAAGTTGTTCGATTATCCTAAAATTTTAAATATGTTTTGAACCAAACCTGACTGAAACTAGCGATTGTAATCCGTTGTGACAATAGCAGGAGTACCATATCTGGAAACCCAAATTTCAACAAGCTTTTCTGACCAAGTTAAGCGATTAAGTCTTATTTACTACTAAGTAAATTATTGCTACATAAATAGGGATGATACAATTTAAATATTAAAAAAAAAAACACATAAATTATTCAGTGAGAAACAAATTTTTTAATTTAGAAGGGTACATTATACCATTATGTATGGAAAATAATATCATTCAAATGACCACCACGAATTCTCCGTACATACTGCATTCTGTCAACCTAATTTTTCATCATTTTTTTTACATAAATTTGGTTTTATTTAATCAACGTTGAAACAAATTGAACATTCGATACAGAACGTTCTATGTTGATTTTTAATTGCTCAATTGTTGTTGGATTATCAGCATAGCCTCTGTGAGCTGTATTATAATTTTTGTAGATGTATACACATACAATCTATAATTATAATTGACAAGCATTTAAGGTCCTGCGCAGTAGACACCTTTTCATTTTATTTCGATTCTCCTACTCCTTAATGAACTTCTAATATATATAATATATAAGATTATATATAAAACAAAAATGCGCACACAGTTGAACATTTTGTACACATCCGATTTTATTATTCAGCAAATACATTATGCATAAGTGAGAACTTATTAAAATAATAAACAAAAGCAAACAAATCAGTTATTATATATTATATTATGTACTTGCTAATGAATCTATGTACATATGCCAAAAAAAAACAAAGAAACAAATTCATCTCAAATAAAAAATATAAAAAAGCAAAAACAAAAAAAATCAGTTAAATTGTTCATATGACGAGCAAATTTATTTTATATAGTAGAGTTAGAGTACCTATCTATAATTATAATTGACAAGCATTTAAGGTCCTGCGCAGTAGACACCTTTTCATCTTTAATGACAAAAGTTTTTATTTTTAGTAATTTTATCCACTAAATGCCACTTACTATAGGGAATATGTCGGAAACGAAGCAGTATATGAGGGACGTGTATTTATGTGTCCTAAATAAAACTTACTAACCACAAAACTTTTTATTAAACACGAGTGGTTTCTGCTATATCGTGCGAAGTCTATGTCAGTACGTAAATTATTGTATTTTTAAAAACTTTAAATTTGACTTCAACTTGAAATATAATTACTCAACAGGGGCCACTAGTGTAAGTATATTTAATACAATGTAATTTTTGAATACAATGTAATTTATATTCAATATATTTTAAATATTTAAGAACATTCTAGCTGAAATATAAATATTCAGACAAACTGCAAAAAAAAACTGCAAAAAAAATTGTTGTACAAATTTTTGTATGTAATGCGACATCTTAGTATTATTTAATTTATGATTTAATACAGTTCAGATCCAAAGTTAAAAAATATATAAAACCAAGAATGAAGCACTCCTATATAAAGACAAAGGCAATAGATATTCTTAATTGTTTAAATTTATAGAAAAGCGTAATCCAGCTTGCATGGTCTTCGCATAATATTTTGACATTAGTTTTTTAATCCGATTTTCTTAAACACGCCTGTAGTTTATTAAATTTAAAAATATAGATTCCCTACTCTGTCAAGAACAATTTTTTCTCTAAAATACTCCAAAATGTCTTATACAATTTTATTATTTATTCCAACATTTCAATATCTACGACGTCACGTTTCATAAATGTATCGCTTTTTTAATTAATTAGTTTCTCATTTTTTTCTCATTTAATCGAAATCGGAAATCGAAATGAAAAAATAAAATTTTACTAAAATGAAGTTTACTGAAAACTTCTCGGAACCATTCAAGTGCGTCCAGTAAACGAACACACCCAACAAAAAAAAAATTGTTTTATTTTTTAATTTTTGCATTACTATTTAAATTAATAACAATCAGTATGGAAGTAATTAATTTCCAAAAATTTCAATTGAATTAAAAAAAAAATGTTTATATTAAAAGCTGATCTCATTGATATTAAGCTTATAATTAAAAAAAATAATTATTTTAATTAGTTTTAAATTAATTTTTTCTTAATTATATATATGACATAATATAGGATTTATGTACATTTAATAGAATTTAGTTTAGAATAAAAAAATTTTATTTTGTAGGTTCAAAATTTATTTTTCGTGTTGTTAAGTGGTATATTAATTACTTGAATTAGATGATCCGGAATAGGTTGTGAGCCGGAATAGGTTGTGTTCAATGTTAGACGACTATTATGAGTCTAAATGAAGTTATATCGTTTTTTATTTTATTTATTTATTTGGCGGGGATTAAATGTCCGGGATAGTATATTTCGCACACGTTATATACTTCATATGTTTCACAGAGTAAAGGATAATCACCCATATTCTCTTAGATGCATTACTGAAGCAATGAAAAATTAATTTAGCTCAATATGTATTTCCCTAAAATCCTGGGGTGGAATTCTGTGTTGTGATAATCACGCTGCGACTGTCGCATATCTATAATTGGTATTCTATATGGTGATTGTCACAGTGATAGTCGCTTTTTTTTTGTGATTTTAGGGTGACAGCTAATTTGGTGTCACACATGATCAAAATAAATAAAAGTTTGGTTGTTTTTTAAGATTTAAGCCTTTTAGATTTTTTATGTTTTGCTTTTTTAAGATTCATGTTAAGTTTTTTCTGTTTAAGGTTATGTTTAAGTTTTAATAATTTTAATTTGTGTAATAAAATTATTAGCTTTTAAGTCTACGAATAAGAAATAAGTTTATTGATGGATTTTCAGTTCAAAATGTAAATGTTAAAAAATTCGAGTTTAGAATTAGAAGTCGCTAAAATTGCAAACGATTTAAAAATAATGGAACTGAATAAAAAATACTGTGATTATGTGTTGATATCTTTTTTAATAAGTTTGAATTTTATTTTGGTTTTCAGTTACATGTATAGATATTTATATTAATTATTTATAAGTTTGCAACTGAATTTTAATCAAATGTGAATATAATTTTCTTTTTCATTTTATTAAATTAGTTGTAATGAAATTTACTTTCAAGTTTTTTCTCTTTTAATAATTTATTTTTATTTTTATAACTTCACTTTATTGATTATCAAGTGTAATGCGCATAACTTCACTTTATTGATTATCAAGTGTAATGCGCATAAAATTTGCAACTTAGTTTTTTTTCTATTGTTTTGACACTTTGACATTTAATAAATCACTTGTGCTGCCATTTCTGAATTGTATTTTTTAAAATGCTGCCGTTTTCTTAAATTATTGAAGTGATCGCAATACAGAATACCAAAAACTTTTAGTGTCATCTTTGACTGTCGCAAGGGTGACTATCGCTTATCACAATACAGAATACCACTCCTGTAAGATGAGTGATAGAAAATTTGACTATTTTGGTAATACTAGAAAGTTTTCTTGTCATCATGTCAATTTAAAATTGTCACGTCTGCGCTTAGAATAGAAGAACTTATTTATTTATTTATTTTAATTCATCTACAAAGTTAAATCTTACAGACTAGCAACAAAACAAAAAAAAAACTGTATATCAAATGAGTATAAAAAGAGTACTTAAAATTATTCTAAAATATAATTATTATTTATATTATTTATTGGGCCGGATTTGTGAATTGGTGGGATGCTGGATAATTTCCAGTAGTCGAGAAAATCACCACTGTTGAGAGAGTAGTTAAATATTATTGTTAACGGAACAGCTAATGCAGCACAATTTTTCCCTAAAATAGGTGGCATGCCATCGGGGTCACTGCTTTTGTTCCCATCGAGTTTACTAAGAGCTACTAAAATTTCGTCTTTCTCAAGCATTATATTACCTAAGTCAACAATTGGAGTAACATTAGCCAAACTACTTCTTACATCGGCTTGTTGAGGTGTAACAAAACTTGACCTATAAAAATCGGCAAATAGAGAGCAACTTGTAGACAGATAACTACTAAGTGATATTTTCATATAAGATACGTCTAAGAGAATATGGTATATATTAGTAGTTATAGTGACCGGGTCAGAACACATAGTATAGTGCAAAAAATTCATATAACATGTTACATGTTAACTGTTTGAAGATTCTAAATCTATAGAAATAGATCTCTTTGGAGACGGTCTTTTGAAACGTCTTTAATTATTGAATATCAAATATGATAATACTGATTCTATACTATTCAAAGTGAATTTAGTGAAGAGTACAATTAGAGGAAAACAAATTTGGTTAATTTTCGTTTTAACAAAAATGCTTTACTTTAAAGAATTTCATAAAAAACTAAAAATATGATCACAAAATGGTGTAAAAGAAAGGATTGAACAGACTACATTTCTATTTCGATTAAAACTAATTATCAGTTTCAACAAATTGTATTGCGATGACATTATTAAGAAGTCCCCTAATTTTCTTGATGTTACTGTTTCCCATTTCTTGGACTTCCTTCTCGAATTTTTCAGTTGTACGCTTATCAATACCGTCACATTTATAAATCGATACATTTATACATCATTATGATTCTTAAGTCAGGTAAAGACTCAACAAAAATAGATTAATGTAGACCAAATTAAAAATAAGGGTGTAATCCCACTACATCAATTTGGGTTTTAAACCGAACACAGTACAATAGAACAGGGACACAGAATAGTTGCACAAATCAGAAAATTCTTCGAAGAGAAAAAATTTTGTTCAGCCGTCTTCCTCGATGTCGCACAAGCTTTTGATAAAGTTTAGCATGATGGTCTAAACTTTAAAGTTCAAACTAATCTACCGTTTGAATTTCATCAAATTATCAAATCGTACCTAACTGATAGACGATTTAAAGTAAAATACAATGATCGAAGCTGGTGTACCGCAAGGTAGTGTCTTCGCGCCGCTTTTATATCTAATATACAGTGTCGATCTACCCTATAGTAGGCAAATACTAACATAGACATTTGCAGATGATACAGCTATCTTGAGCTCACACATAAACGCTTATGTTGCTTCCAAAAATCTTCAGGACCATATTAAACTTATTGAAAATTGGCTTAGTAAATGGAAAATAAAAATAAATGAAAATAAAAGTGTTCATGTCACCTTCACTCTAAATAAAAACACATGTCTCCCAGTAAAAATAAATGGAATCACCATCCCACAGGCAAAAGAAGTAAAGTATCTGGGAGTCCATCTTGATAGAAGTGTCACTTGGTAAAAGCATATAGAAATGAAACGTGAACAAATGAAGCTAAAAATAAATAGTATGTAGTGGCTAATTGGTAAAAGCTCTTCTCTCGATATTGACTATAAGGTACTTTTATACAATTCAATATTGGAACCAATCTGGTCATATGGCTGTTAATTATGGCAAAATATCTCTAAAAGTAATGTGGAAATTATACAAAGACTACAAGGAAAAATACTAAGAACCATTACCAAAGCTCCTTGGTACGTAAAAAATTGCAATATACACAACGATCTAAACATACTTATGGTTCGGGATGAACTCCAAAGACTGACAAGGAACTATGCTGGCAGATTGTCAAACCGACCAAACTATCTAGCGCGGAATCTTTTATGCATACCTTTAGCGAGCAGATTAAAAAGAAGAACCTTAGCAGTGTAGGTGTGGTTAACCTGAAATGATGTCCAATCACTGGATTATACGTCTTCAACTTTTGAATAAACTTGTTCTTTCAGAATAAGTCAAAATGCTAAAATATTGTCAATTTCTAATGGAAAGATTCAATATATACTTAAACCGTTTAAAAAAAAAAAAAAATTATAAATCGAATTATCCAAAAGTGGTTGATTTACCAGAAACGATATATCCAATTAAGACAATATTAATAAAAATCTTTTCTTTACCCATTTTAATTTATTTTCAACTAAATTTCATGAAGATTAACCGAACAAACAAGCGATGCTAACACAAATTCAATTTAAGTTTAGCTCAGACTGACTTTAAAATTTGATTGTAGAACCAATTGTTAATACTGCAGTATCATCTGATGCAAAAGCTGCCATCGATACCAGAATACTCCCTTGGAGTACTCCTGCATGTATATTGTTTCGCGTATAGAGTAATCTTCCGCTTGCTTAATACGGAATAATCATTTTGATAAGTAAACTGCAATTACTTCGACATAGATTTTGGGTAGAATACGGTGCAGCTTGTAAATAAGTCCCTCGTGCCAAATAAAATTATTATAGTACAATTTCAACTAATTACTATATATATTAAAATAAAAACAAAAACTGTGTTTGTTTACTATATTTTTGTCTACCCATACTGACATCATTAAGGGTTGTAATATATTTTCTATTATTAAAAATAACCCATTAATTATTTCGTAATCATAACGACTGTGTTCCTATCATATAATTATTTTTATTTTTTTAAATTCATATTTATTAAATCAGAATGTAACATATAATATTTAAAATAAAAATATATAATTTTTTTTTCTACTAAAACACATTTAAATTAAATAGTTTGAAGAAAAATTATGACAAAAGAATAATAATAGCAAAAAAAAATAAGATTGTTTTTAATAATAAAGTACCGAAAGATATGTAGAAAAAGCCCGTTTTTATATATATATTATATATATATATTTTATTAAATCGCCCCATATATATATATGTATATAAAATAAGAAAAAAAAATCTAAAATAACAATGAATAATTTTCTGTTTCCATTTTTATGTAATTTTAGTTTAGCCCCGTTCTCACGAAATTTACACAAGTTAAGTTTTATGCGCTCAGCTCATTAAGATACAAAAACAAAAACTTTAAAACTTTGATTCTTTTTTTTTTTTTATTCTGCATTAGTTTAACATGCAAAATGAATTAAGTTTATGAAAAAAAAAATAATAATAATAATAATAAAATATTCATTTAATTATAACAGGATCTTGCTTAATATTTATAAAATCTAACATCTAATTAAGAACACAAAAATAAAACAAAATAAAAAAATAAAATAAAAATGAATAATGATAAGTGGCCATTTTTTTTTTTGATTATTGTTATCATATGATGAATTTTAATTACTGTAACTGTTATTTATGTACTGTTATACATCTTATATGTTATACTTTTTATTTTATTTGACTTTTTGTTTTGGTTTTAGTTTCTTTGAAATTATTGTTTTTGTTTTAGTACGACCCTAGTATAGATCAATTTTGTAACTTAAGTTAATCGGATTATCCCGTTACATCAGTTTTGAATTTAGGAACTAATATTTAGCAATTATTGAGCAATTGTAAACATCATAAATGAAGAGTTCCATAAAAAAGGAATTTGTTCAGTTCGGTTTTGGTATATTTGAAAATTATAGTGTACATTCGCCCCATATAAAGTGACAAATGTCCCAATTTTGTCGCAATGTTGTAAAAAATAATTCAGTGAAATACCTAAAAGTCCCACGTTTAACTAAAAATTAGTATTCGCCCACTCCTTGAAATTCGAGGAAGTTTCATAAAAAATGTTCCCAAATTTCATTATGAATTAATAATATTATAATTTCATTAATAATTTCAATTTATTCTTGATGTTATTATAATTTTTTTTCATTGATTTATCTTAGACAACAACCATATTTGTGATATTTTATTTTTTAAAAAAATCAAATTTGAATTTAATTCTGGCAAGAAAAAACAGAAACTCTGTACATGGGTGAGTTACGGCAATTTGATAAATTAAAATTTTTGTATGTTAAAATGTACATATATGTATACTTATACATGAGGTGAAATTTTAAATTGAATTTTCTAGTTCAAAATTAATAAAGTTCAAAAAAATATTTGAATTCGCTACGTCTCCTATTAAATATCTATCATTTAAAAGAATAGTAATGACAATTGGTTATGTGAAATGGTTCAGATATTTGTATTATAATTTTTTCTGTTTACAGATTAAATATAACCAGGGTTGCCATTTGTTTAGAACAATATTTAAAACTAAAAACTTTTTTTTCAGAATCTATCAGAAATGTATAAAAATAATTACTAAATTAAAAATAAATCAAAATGTTTACTGTAATAATTTTTCATCCTATAACAAAAAATATTAGGTATGTGCAATTCGAAAATAATGAAGAAAAAAGTAATAATAAGCCTGTATATTAATTACCATATGACTAATAGAACATTATGTACATTATATACATAGGTCCTAAATATAGTATATTTTTGTAAAAAAAAATCAACTGCTGAAAAAAGTGAGCATTTCAACCATTATTTTGCCGATCAGTATTTACTTTTCTGAAACAATTATTGAAATAATCATTTTTGTTTCTTTTTATATACTTTTATATTAACTTGCCAGTGTCTATTTATTTGTTTATTTATATGTAGGTTTACGTGGTAGGTTGGAATGTTCTTGTTGATATTAAAACCAAACGCAAAAAGTAAAAAATAAAACTAGTGTTGAGTGCTGAGCATCTAAAACTATTATAAGATAAAACTCAAAAGTATATAATGAATCTTGCTGGAACATTGTTAATTGAAATTTGAAATATTTGCGGTGAGAAATCCAGAGGTTAACATTACATTTACATTACATTTAAGATCCGAAAATAGAATGAAAATACTCTGCAGAACACGTCATTATTTTCGATAAAAATGATGATGATATTGTTGAACTATAAAGTTGGAAAATTTCGATAAAGTTGAAAAAATACTAATTGTGATGCGAACTATGCGATCGGAACAAATTGATACAACAGACACAACATTGATACATTGATGTAACATTGATGCGACATTGATACAACATTAATGCAACATTGATGCAAAATTGCGGTCTTCCTTGACTTAAAAAGAGCATTTGAAACAGTAGACAGGAATATTCTATTATCGAAATTAGAAGCAATAGGCGTTGAAAATATAGAACTTAATTGGTTTAAGTCATATTTAAGTAATAGAAGTCAAAAAACTAAAGTCAACGGTGTAGTCTCACAGGCAATTGAATTTTTGTTGGGAGTTCCACAAGGATCTGTATTAGGGGTGATATTGTTTCTGATATACATAAATGATATGGAGATAGCTGTAATTTTTTCGCAACTGATTCTGTTTGCAGACGATGCACTTCTATATGTTTCAGGAAAATCACCTGATGATTGCATAGAGAAAATAAATAATGATTTGGAAAGAGTCAACAAGTGGCTAAGAATGAATAAATTAAAGCTAAATTTAGATAAAACAAAGTTCATGATAATTAATGGTAGTTCAGAATACCAAGTAAAAATCGATGATGAACCTGTTGAAAAAATAAGCAAAATTAAGTACTTAGGGTTAATACTAGATGATCAATTAAAATTTCATAAGCATCTTGATTATACATGCAAAAAAATCTCGAAAAAAACATACTTCTTCAACAAAATCAGAGATAAAATGTCTCAAAAATGTGCAATATCCAGTATACAATGCAATTATTAAGCCTAATTTTGAACTATATTCGAGTTTAACAGCATTTTTAAATAATGAACAAATAAGTCGGTTGCAAAAGCTACAAAATAAAAATATGAAAAGTATTTTGAAATGTAGTAGATTAACACATATAGACAATATGTTGAAATCTTTAAATTGGCTGAATATTAAACAAAGATTAATATTTAATACACTTGTGCTCATCCTCAAAATTAAGCACAATATGATGCCGATATATTTATCAGAAAAATTAACATATGTAGGTGATGTTCAACATTATAGTTTAAGAAACATCCCCAACTTTAGATTACAGATTTTTAGAACGGATCTGGCTCAAAAGAATTTAATGTATGAAGGGTTAAAGCTATTTAACAATTTACCTCCGGAAATAAAAACTGAAACTAGTATGTAAATGTATAAAAAAAAACTTATTAAAAATATAAAAACATCTTATTTATTAAATTAAAATGAATGTAAAAAATATTGTAAGTAGTATTGTAATAGTTTATATATTTACATGTATAAAACTAAATATATTAATAAATCTAAATCTAAATCTAAATCTAAAATTGACAAAATTGATATATTGACATGTAGACACTTTGATACATTTACATATTGATGCAACATTGATAGAACATTGACATATTGACAAATTATCTAGTTAGAAAAATATATAAAACTTGTATAAACTCCATTACAATCTATGCAGCACAATGAAGAACGGACAGGTTAGAAACCAAATCAGCTATTGAAATAAAAATATTAGGGAAAATGGCTACGATAAATTGGATCATATAAAAAGTTATGAATTTAGAAACCTAGATAAAAGTCACGACATTATAGACAAGAATTAGAAAATAAGAATGACGGGATTAATAGAAAAGATGAGAACAGTTTTTCTAAATTGATATACGAAAACAAACTAGAGTCCCAGCGACCATACCGGGCACAAAATTAGACAAAATACTGGTAATAAGAATCAGAAGGGGCTGCAATTTTTAAAAACCGGATGAAATTAAAAAATAAAAAGAAGAAGATGAACCCCATATAAGCTTATTTATAATTACTGTTCAAGTCAACAAAATTAAAAAAATTTAAATTTATTTCATATATATTATTTGAAAACTTCAATTATTTTGGCAACGCTATTCAATGTAATTTCTATAATAGAATAAAATTAACGCCATTAATTTTGTAATTCAAATTAAGTAACAAACTTAGAGAATATTTGTAAATAAATATTTGTTTGTATAATAAATTAAAATTAAAATATAGACTTCAGTTAAAAAAAAAAGAAAAAATAAATGTAAACAAATAAAAGTGACAGCTTGGACATATAAATTGTCCTTATATTATAAAACTATACTATAGTTTAACTAAAATAGTAATACCATTATAGTATATAACAGCAATAATACAGCGCCAGTATAAACATTACCAATAATGTCATTTCGTGACAGGTCAACAATTCCATTTTCTCAGAGAGAGTAGTTATCAATGTCATTATTTTATTTATAGTATAGTACACTACAGTAATTACCAATAAGTATATCAGTAAGTATAAAAAAACAAAAAAAAAAATAAAAACATTTTTTAATGTAATAAAAAGTTCTGAATAAAAGTCAATTTTGAAAATTAAAATTAGCTTTATTTAAAAATTAGAAAATTTTTGGAAATTTGTAAACACCACATAACGTAAATATAATTTTATTTTTTTATTTTTTTTTTTAATGGGGAGTTCTATGTAACGGCGACCTCTTATAAATCTATTGTACTTCCCTATTTATCTCAGAATTGTAGGTTAATGTCCTGGATAAACGGTATTATTGCTTTGATTTTTATTTGCATTAATATAATTTAATACATTTTAATCTAAAAAAATTAAGGTCTTAATTTGAGAAAATATTGGAATTTAAATAGGGATGTGATAGTAATATTTAAAAATATTCTCCTGTTACTTTAATTAAATATTAACGATGTAATGTTAAAACGAATAATAAATATTTATTTATATTGATATTTTACTGAAAATCTTTTATTCTTTCCTTAGCGTTGGCAGCTTAGTTCTGTTTTTAACTATTTTAGACATCTTAACAGCTCTAACTGTCCCTCCGACATTTCGGTTCAATATAATTTTATTATGTATCCTTTTAGGTGCCTCGACTCTACCGTTTGGTAAACATAATCAATCCATACTCTTTTTCTTATTTTAATCCATCTGACCACATTAAAAGACGTTACATGCTTTTTGTATTTGGTTGATTGAGTTTTTATCCAATGAATGTATGGTGTGTATTTTACAGTATTTTTGAGCATTTTCATATTTTCATATTTTTTAGAACTGAAGTGCGAAGAGTGAGAAGAAAAGTGCAGTGGGAAGCAAACTGTTTTACTGGTATCAGTTCTGGCTTTACTATTATAGGGTACATCATAGCCGCACGAATGATTTTTTTTTATATTTTGATCTTAGCCTTGGCTTACGTTCATATTACAAATGAGCTTTGTGAAACATTCTGTTATTGTCACTGTTCATGTCACTGATTTTGTATTTGCGGTCTTTGTTTTATCGGTATTTTCCCTTTGAGGTATTTGAATAACACTTTTTGTTGTTACTATGTTGTTATTAACAGTTAATTTTGCATTTTATGGTTTATTTGACCACCAAAAAGGCTTTTGTTCTTATCACGGACCATGTTGCATTCTGCTGATATTAAGCAAAACTGAAATCGAGCATCTTTGTAGACTGTGTTCACTTTCAGAAATTGTTATCGCATCATTTTAAAGCTACAAAACGATTTTAACAATTTCGCTTCTTGGTGTTCAAAAAATGGACTTGAATTAAACACTTCTAAATGCCAAGTCATTACCTTTTCTAGGAAAAATTCCATTCGGACAATTTGGTTCAACTACCAACTAAATGGCTGTCAGCTTTCAAGAGCGAATTCTATTATACACCTCGGGTTAACCCTTGACCCTAAACTCAGTTTTAAGCTACATTATGATAAAATAGTGACAAAGACAATTCTTCTTTAGGTTTCATTAAACGTTGGTGTAAAGAATTTTCTGATCCCTACCTCACAAAACATCTTTATGTTACATATGTAAGGCCTACCCTTGAATATGCCAGTCAAGTGTGGTCTCCACATTACTTGACTGACATTAACCGAATTGAATCGGTTCAACGAAAGTTTTTACGTTTCGCTTTGAGTAACTTTTCGTGGAATGATCCATTGCGGCTTCCACCTTATTACCACCGTCTTAAACTCATTGACTTACATTCGTTGTCTAATCGTCGAATAATTGCAGATATCTCTTTTATTCACCAGATCCTTTCGGATGTAACGCTAGCCCCTGAAATTTCAAATTATTTGGTTGCAAGATCCAATCGGAATAATCTCAGAACCGTTGAGTTGTTCCACATTCCCTTCCACCCTACTGAATATGGTAGATTCGAGCCAATCACTAGAATGCTCCGTGAAGTAAATTCTAACTCTAGTTCTTTTGATCGTCAACTAAGTGTTTTAACTATTAAAAAATGATTACTTCTTACTTCAACGTACGTTCAACTGAGACTAACTAACAACTGTTGTTCTTTTTAGCTTTGATACTTTCGGCCTAATTTTTTGAAGTGTTTTTATTAAATGTATAGCTATTAACATAGGTATTAATTTATGACTGTTTATACCCTTCTACTAACAGCATGTACCTGATTTAGTTTATTTTTAAATATTTTAATCAAAGGTGGCGGTGATTTAGTAACCCTACTGGATGATGAGTTATTGCACAATTAAATAAAGCAAGCCTTCGTCTAGTAATAGACGTCTGATGTGCTTGCTCTAAGCATAAATCTGACAGTGTCATATGTGCAACAACTTATTTTGATTTCTTCATTATTTCAATTCTGAAACTCTGGTCAGCCTTTGTAAGGCTTGTTGTTATTTGGTTCGAATTCAATTTGAATAGTAAAGGTCTTGATAAATTAATTTGGCGCATTCCAGTACAGTAGAATTATTTATTTATTCAGTTAGTCTATTCCTTCAATAAATATTCTGTTTTTTACTGTTGTTGTTCTACTCTTTAGCGATTATGATAATTTCTTAGTTCAATTCATATACAAGTACCTACAACAGCCGAAGAATATTTAGCTTAGAGAATTTGCAGCTTCCTCGGGTAACGCTCGGGTACCTCTGCTAGTTGATTACAGATGCAATGAAATAAAAAAATTATAACCTTCATCTGTGGGAATACTGTTGGTCAGTAAAGAACATTTTTTACTATCCCATAAATTACAACAGTTGCGGTAATTTGGGACGAGATCCCAACTATAAATTTAATCTAATCTAGATTCTATCATAACGAATGGATGTTATGAAATAGTAGAACTGATTAGAAAAACAAATCACACACACACACACACACACACACACACACACACACACACACACACACACACACATTACTCAATGTTCAATTTCGAAAATTAATCAATTTCGATATTGTATTATACCCCATTGTCAAGAATGTAGATCACAACTTGATGCATTCCACAAAAAGATGTTTTTAAATTCTTTATTGATAGCAGGCGTAATTTTACAATCATCCCCAAAGCCATTTTCTGTTTACTTGCCATTCCATCTAATGAGCTACACATATGTGCGACTATATGAATGTATAGAATTAGTATAGCCTAGATTACGAATCAAATACACACATATTAAAATTTCATTAAAACTAAATTAAAAATAATGTTTTTGCAAAATTACGAAAAATACTTAGAAACTGGACAATTTACTGGTAAGAACGTGTACATAATGTATCCATTGCAAAACCATATACTTATTTAAGATCATAATTTTAAACCCTATGATTATTATTAATCATATCATGAAAGCATGCAAAATATAATGTGTATATATTTAAGATTGTATACAAAACATAAAATTATGAATAGATTTTAACTTATTTTTTTACTTTTTTAAATTAACTACAAAAAAAAAAATAACCGTGTGAATTTTTTTCTCAAGAAAGAATGACCCTTTTGATTCTATTATAAAATAAACAAACAATGAAGTTATAAGTAAATCTCGACCTAAAATTAAATAACCGAAATATAATAATAAATAAAATATAAATGATAGTAAAAAAAAATAAAATAAATAAAATTAATTTTAAATGGAAAAGGGGGCAATTTCGTTTTCTAATTTTAGTATCGAAATCCAATACAATTTAAAACATTTCTCGACAAAACTATAGGCCGTTTTTCTTCCCAATTTTTATTCAATAATTAATGACCATGGCATGTACGCAATAAAAATCTCCCCCTCCATCTTGATTTGTAAATTGACGTAGTTACAATAAATATCAATGAGTATGCAGTAAGAGACGAGTAGTGACTGCAAAAGTGTAATTGTGTATGGCAAATCTCTGTGCAAAAGCAGTTGTGGGTGTTCATTCCATAGGCTTTGAATTATATAAAAAAAGATAAAAAAAATGATTAAATTCGTATTCATTAAAATAGAATCAGTTTTTGATGCTGATAACAATGTCTGTCAACTCAAGAGAAAACTAAACCCTACGAGCTGATTATACCGGATGTTCTAGAGCATGCGTATCAGCTTTTTAAGAAGAGAAGGAACCGTTATTTTGGAATTAAAAAAATTTAATAACTAAATCGAGGGTGCTCTATCGATTGGTGATATTTTCAATTTCCCGGAAGGACCGAAACAGGGTTTTTTAAAACCAAAAATCGCCAAAATTGGTCGAAATCGAGATTTTCAAATGGGATGGGGTATTTTTAATGCAAATTCGGATTCTACGTCAAAAATAAGAAAGTTCTGTTAAGCAACATTTTTTTTTTTTTTAATTTTAACTTTGTAGGAACCCAAAACTGAGATAAAAAATATGATAACATAAAAAAACAAATTTATTTATAAAAATAATTATTATTAATTTTAATTTACCAAAGGAAAATATGGTGGATTTTTGTTTTATTTTTATTAATTTTAAGAAGAAATACTGAGCAAACCAAAAACAAATCATTTAACATAAGTTTCTTACTTTTTGTTGTAGAATCTGAATTTGCAAAAAAAAATACCCGTTTCCATTTGAAAATTTCGATTTCGGCCAATTTCGGCGATTTTTAAGCTTAAAAAATCCTTTTCCAGTCCTTCTCGGAAGTTGAAAATATCACCAATCGATAGAGCACCCTCTAAATTTTAAAATAACAGCTCTTTCCTATCAGTAAAAAGCTGATACGCATACTCTCGACAACCCTGTATAGTTGAAATAGAAAATTCTACGATACGAATTGGAGCGTACGCAATAAAAATGTCCAATTGATTGTATATATATTAACTTAGTTATAGAAAAGATCAAGAAGTCTGCAAAGAAGTATAAAACAATTGCAAATTTAAATGAATTCGAAAATGGAATCAATTCTTAATGTTGGCAACAATGTCGGTCAATTCAAAATAAAACGAAACCCAAAAAGCATGGTGACATAATTGAATTGGAAACTTCTATGATAATAATTGTTTTTTCACTGAAATTATTTGAACTATAATCTTCCTCTTTAGCTACTTAATATATTACTTTATATATACCTAAATACTATGATCCCGAAACTACATCAGTCGGAAACATGACGGACAAACCACCTTTCTTTGCTCAGAAACAAAAACGACGTCACTCAAAACAACTATGTTTGACTGTTCAAAATTGCATTATTTGTCTAATATAGGTGACTTAAATGTAGCTTCATCCTTAATTTCCCTTGGACACTGTCGTATAGTACTTGCCTATCTTAAACAAATTTTATAGGTGTAGATACATGCTCATTAAAAATCAAAACACTGCTTACTTTTTTTTGTAACAGTTTCATCGCGGCAGAAAAAAATTCAGAAATCCGCATAATGGATATTTTAAGATGGTATAAAACATCTTGGACATCGTCATATAGTTAGAACACAATCCTTCTCTGTTATACAATTTTTGTAGGTGGGATCAAATGCTCATTAGAAATCAAAATATTGCTTCCTCTTCTTTTCAATGCGAAACAAGAGAATCGGTAAATCGGCAGAGTAAAAATTTTAAGATAGCATAAAACATCTTGGAAACCGTCGTGTAGCTGAAACACTATATTCCCGTCTTATAGAAATTTTGTCTTTGGAATTGAATAATCATTGCTCAAATCAAAGTATTGCTTTCTCTTCTTTTCAACGCGAAACAAAAGAATCGGAAAATAGGTACAGTGAAAATCTTAAGATGGCATAAAATAAGAAATACGTTCATAGGCCCAACTTCGCCAATATTGAATTAAAATTTATTAATTTTTTACCTTTTTTTGATCTTCTTGTCAGTGGCTTAGATAGAATTACCTTTTTCGTACATTAAATACGATATCGTAATTTTACTACATAAAGTGGAACGAGCATTATTGAAAATACAATTTCAATCATTTTATAAAAAACAACTGTACCTTTGTCTATACTTCAACCTACCCAATCACTCTTCTATCTTCTATGATAGATAATTTTTCTGAATCCATCCTAAATAAAAAATTTTCAAAGTAACAAGAATTGTTTTAATATCTCAATTGTCCATCATATTTACTGTCTCAATGAATGATAAAAAAAAAAATTTAATTCTAAGTGTATACGATAAGAATAAAACTTATGAAATTTTACAACTATTTTGCATGTTAGGTGGTATGATATGATAAAATTTTAATTCAAGAATAATATAATTTTTGTTTGTAAAGGCCATCTACAATCTAGAATCTACAAATCAACTACAATAATCAATTCGCTGTAACAATTATATAAACAAATACAAAAGCAAAATAATAAAATAAGCTGGAATAAAAAAAATATAACAGTACATAAGTAAGTATATTATATGTAGTGACTTGTTTTTAAGTATTTGCGGCAAATTCGACGCTAATAAACAGAATGGAGCAAAATTAACATTCTAAATTCAGATTTGATATTTAATTTGGTAGTTAAGAAGGACGGACGAATTAGAATTTTACAAAAGTGGCAAAAAACAAATAAAAGCAAAATACAAATAGACGTAGAAATTCGACATAGGGAATAGCATTGAATCGGGCGTACTCTGAGGAAAGCTGACAACAAATCGCAAAACAATGTGATTCCTCAGAATGAATTCCAGAGAAACAATGTGATTCCTGCGTCTGAAGGTCGAAAAAAACACAGAAAAAAACAGTTTCAGCCGATGAAGCCACCAAAAAAGAACGTAGTCGCAACTGAAAATATAAACCGTAAATAGGAAGCGATATAAGAATTTTATTTCTAAATCCCAGGAATACAAATGTCGCGTTGGAAGCCCGAAAATACAGAGAACAACAATTTTATCAAAAGTAAGCATCCAAGAAAGAGCGTAGCTGCAAGTGAAAAGGTAAGCTGTAGATGAGATATGATGAAAGGACTTTATTTCTGATGTATGTCCCGCTGATCGGTTTGCAGAACAATAATGATGAAAGATGGCGAAAAATAGAGTGTCGGAATCACTTTGAAATATTTATTGAAAAACTAAATTTGAGGAAATCTAACAGATTACCAAACTCTTCCGAGTGGAAGAAGAAGTACTGACAATTTTCCAGGCTGTGAAATTGATATTCTAATTAGTCCAAGTTCTCATTCCTACACTTTCAAAATACTTAGATGGCAAAAGGCATGTAATAATATTATGTTATCCCAACATGAATCTGATCTGTGTAAATTAAATACGAACGTTAACAACTTCCTTTGTCTTCACAGATAAATGAAATCCAAAGTAGGTTTACTGTAGTAGTATGATACGGTTATTATGTATACGGTAGCACAGTAGTAATGGACTGAACTAAATAAAGGAAGAACTAAAGCTTTTATTCAGCTTAATAGAACGAAATTTATAATGGATGTACGGATAAGATAACAAGTTCGTTGTTTGTGGAATAAGCTCGGAGAATTGGTAATGGTTTAGTTCGTATTGCAGGGAGCCTAGTGTTATGTATATGCAACAGATTACTTTGGCTTTAACGTCTTTTTCAACTGGCTAAACTAAATAAAATTTTAAGTTAAAAGGAAATTAATTACTGAATTTTTGAAAATTGTTATTTTGCTTTTAGATAGTTATTTATTTCAATTTGTTTGGGGGATAAAAAGGGTAAAAACAAAATAATTCTACTGTTTAGTTATTGACGCAAATCGGTAGTACGAAGACTAGGAAAAATTTTCTGCTATATAAGGAAAAGTTTGGATAATTCATTGACAGTATGTTCCATTATCATGCAAAGCATCTCAAACAATACACATAATGATCGAATGCGGTTGTGGAAGTTCACAGGAATATATTAAATTAAATCAATCATATTTTCTGTGATTTGCAGAGCCATGATAGAACTATGTTCAATTCTTTGATAGAATAGTTTGTTTGATAATTTAGGAGATATCTCTAGGAAACATATTTAAGATATCTATAATATATAAATAAGATAAATTTATTATACTTATGCTGGTTTCACTCTCGAATACACTATAGGCTTAATTGAAAAATAAATTTTAAATGACTTTTGCTATTACATGTCATCATTGCTAAACTCTCCTAGCATTTATTAAATACATCATAGATTTTCAGAATAAATTTTGTTATATCACTAATTTTTCATTAACTATATTCAATTTTTGTAACATTCTGTATTTAATAAAATTCATCATCGCGTTCGTCATTATATCAGTCCAATCTATTTTCATGTTTTTTTTTACTTGTTTTTTCTTTCTTAATATTTTTCGATCTTTAAAAGATAATATGTGTTGGGTGAGTGCATGCAATCTATAGATTTAATATGATAATTCTTTACTTCTATATTCTGTTCTTCTGATATTTTTATTTTATTTTTTTTTTTAATTCTTAAAAGCAGCGCCCATTATAGATGAGAAATATAAAGTATTATATATTCAGAAATTTTGTTGTAATAACAAAATAACCCTTTAATTTTAACAGTGTCGGATCTCTTTCACCCGCATTATTATAATGACAATGAGGTTTGTGTTTTTTGTTTGTTACTTTTTTTTATTTTACTTGTTTCCTATTTCGTCAACAAAAATAATAAAAATAATGACATAGGTACTGTATGTATAATATTTTTTTTATTGCAATAGTGTAGTAGAATTTGCAATTAAATTAACAGCAATACAAGATCAGAACAACAACAACATAGCGAATTGAATTAAGTGCACCTATGTAATTGTATAGATTGAATAGTAAAGTATTTTTTCTTTCTTAAAATTAACTACCACGCAATATTATCTAATGAGATAAATCGTTTTAACGAAAAACATACATATACATAATATTCATACATTTTAAGAAACTATGGTGTTGTTGTTGTTGTTATTTTTATGATTATAATTTCAATTGATTAAAATCTAAATTGCAACAAAGTAAATGTAACAAAATTATACAAAAACAATAACAACATAGCAATGAAATTAAATCTTTTATTATAACATACAGAAGCAATTACATAATATCAAAATACATGTAAGAATGTAATAAATATGTAATGAAAATATATTAGGTATTGCCAGATGTAATTAAAAAATACATATGTTCGAGAAACGTACTTACTTACCCTGCTTTTTGGTAATGCTTAATTAATGATCGATCAATTAACTTTTGATTCAACTAATCAACTGTCAAATATGCATATGCATATACTTTTGACGTCGTGTCGTGTCTTCGATAATTCATCACAAAAAATTATCAAAATAATGACGATCAACAACTAACCATAACAACTTTTGCTGCTTTCTATTCTGAAATATATACTGACATTTTTACCGAAAGCATGATGATCGGCAATTGTCGTGAACTTCATAACCGAAAGCGTGATGACAGTTGATTTTGTTTTACAGTGCAGTGCAGACGACATAAAAGAAAACAGGGTTACTTTCCGTGATTCAGTCTTTATTTGCCATCGTCTTCAATTTCTAACAATCTTAGGTGGTTTCTCTATACAGTTTGGTGATTTAAAATAGTTGAACTCTATATATAATGCGCTCTTTCAGTTCCAGCAAAAGTTAGTTTACCCAATTGAAATGTATTCTAGATCATTCTTTTTCAATTCACAGTTGTTCCTTGACTTTAACACTTTTCGGATAATGTTAAAAGTGAGAATGAGTATAAAAATGAACAAAGTCGCTGTAAATTCGAAAAGGAAGCACACATTAACATCAGAAATTCTTAGATATACAAGTAGATTATTTTATCTGGCAACACCTTAAATAACAAATGATCGGTGTAGTTAAGTCAAAATTATATAGTTATTATATTATTAAATTGTATTCTGAATGAAGGGAACGTAGCGAAATCTTGTCTTTTATAATCTTGCTTTTCAAAATCTTTCTTTTTCAAAATGGGACTTCACAAAATCTGCAGGGTATTTATTAGAGTTGGATATTATTAGAGTAGGGCCGTAGGGTAAATAGAATATAGAGATTAATCCCTTTATTAAATTTCAGGTTCGGAATACATCAACTTTCAGTTTTTTATTACTTTCAATCGATTCAATCATTCAGCGGTTGGGTAAGAAAATTATTGAATTTTGTAAACGGGATAAACCAATGTAAATTATTTTGTTCTGATGCCTATACAGTATCTGAAATGAAATTTCTCTTATATGGTAACACTGATATTTTTATACTTACAAAAACAAATCATGTGAGTAATGAAAATGCGTTCTTTTGCAATATTCTATCGAATACAAAACAGAAAAAAAAGCAATGTAACACAAATAAAAAAAAAAAAAATTGTAACAAAAAAAGTGACAACAACAATAATAAAATGACATTTCAACAATCAAAAAACCAAAAAAAAAAAAACAAAAAAACACAAATTTATTCACAAGAAAACTTTAAAAGTTATTTTTTAAAGTTTTCAATTTAAAGTCCACCACCACCGACGCCACTGTTTGTCACTGTCAACTTAGTCGATGTTTTCATCGTCGTCGTCGTCGTCGTCGTTATCGTCATCATAGCCAAAGAACCTGACACTAACACTATTTTAATTCGATTTGTTTTTTCATTTTTGTTTTTTTAGTAACTTCAGTTATTGTTATTGTTTTTGTTGTTGTTGTTGTTGTAATTGAATTCATTGCAATCTTGACTATTATTTAACAATTGTCATTATTTTAAAGATAAAAATGTAACAAAATTTGTGTCTTGTTGTTGTTTTCAGTATTTTTTCCATTAATTGCAAATTTTTTTTTTATTTTGTTTTTTATATACTTTTATTATCACTGTGTAGAAAACAACAACACCTGTTCATTGAAAATTAATGTGAATTCACATGTACTATTAAAATGTTAATAGATATTTAAAGGATTAATACTTCGAATAGTGTATACGATTACAGTGGTGGAAAGTTAAATTATTTTTTTTTTACATTAATTAATAATAAAATATAGATTTTTTAAAATGTTTGATAAAATCTTAAAAAAAAAAAATAAACATTTTACTCAACTCAAAATTAAATAACATTATTAAAGTATTCAATATTTAAAACAATTTATTATAAAAAACAAAAAACAAAAATATTAACAACTAACTTACAAATTTTCTTCAGTGAAAAAATAACAAGAATAATATTCACACTCCATCTAAATATAATCACTTTCAAAGAATTTCCGCTAACCAATTTCCAACGTTGGGTAATCTTGCACAATTTTCAAGCACATTTTTGCGAAAATTGATTTTTTCTGCTGCTTCCCACAACTGTCAGGCATCATTCGTACAGTTGAAATTGAAGTATGAGAAGTTATGTACTAATTAGAAACACAAGATGCAATTTCATTGGTCCTCTTTTGGCCAGATTATAAATAGTTAAGTTATAGACTGCTAGCTTTCTGAGGTAAAATATTTAACCCGCTGGTCCTTTTGACGTTCTTAAAACCGCCTACAAGTCAAAATTGTACGCCAAAGCTTTTAAATTACTTTGAGCTTCTATTTTGTCGTTGTCCCGTTAATTTCGAGCCATTTGCTTGTTTTTAATATGTTTTTCATGTATATCCTTTTAATCGTATTTCTCCTCGATATTCAAGGATTTGTAGTCCAAACAACGCTCACACTGATCTTTCTTGGAGTTGAAAAATCCTATGTTATTATTTTTTATGAAAAATGTCTGGATTTACCCAGATCTACTGGCATATTATGTATGCGTAATGATCGGAACGAAAGCAAAAAACTAGAGTAGGCCTATCGAGAATTTTCATCAATTATCATCAATTAAATATGATGATTGAAATTTCTGTCGTACGAAATGAAATTATAATTTTACAATAGTAATATTAATGTCCGTTATTATCTGTTCTAAATAGTATTTAAGAAATAGGGTTTACGCTTTCTCTATTTTGGTTCATAGTAACATTTAACAAATAAGGCTCCAATATTCATGGTTTCTCTGTGAAGGGGGCTTATATTTCGTTGGGACTGTTAACTAAATAATTAGTTCGAATAATTTGGGTGTAGGAGCGAGAGAGTGTAATAAAAAAAAACAAAATAATACCAACTAACTTCTAACCATGTCTTGTGTTGCGGTATCAAAGGTGGGTGGAAGCGATTTGTATTGGTAACTGAGTAGCAAATAGACAAACATATAGTTGGATTGCATTATTTTCCTCTCTATCCCATATATAAAGTATACAAAATTGTACATTTCGAGTTAAATTCAACTCGTTAAATAATCGTGACATCGTAAATGTATAGAAAACGTCGCCAACATATTGACGTATGATATTTATGTCATGACTGATCTTAAATGTCAGAAAAAAGTTGTTTACATTGTCTCATGGTCTGTAATTAATTTTTCAGTGTATCCGCGACTCATTTTCACGACACGGGTTGTTAAATTATGTATCCGAAAATTTGTTGATACACAGTATAGTTTGGTACAGTTATGTTTAGTTTATTTTATTAATCAAGCAATAAGTTTAAAAATTAAAGAAAACTAAGTATAAATTTTACTTCGTGTTTCGAAAATAAATTGAAAAATGTTTTTTTTTATTTTAATTTATTTTTATTTTAATAAGAAATGGACTCACGAAAGGAAGATGATTTTATTAACTATAAGACTAAAGCACAAAGAAGATTTTTCTTCAAAAAAACAAAATACATTTTTTTTTCGAGATCCATCTTAATTCTCTATATATAATCTTTCACAAATATATTCAATCCACAAAATAGGTATTCACAAATGTATAATATTGACATTTGATTTGACGTTTATTTCAGAAACAATGTGTTTAGATTCTTTAGAGTCATCGAAATTGTAAGCAAAGTACATTGTACCGTCAACACAATATTGTCAGTTCAGAAAATTTGATTTATTGTATTTGTATGATATTTTTTGGATACATTTCCGATGTCATCGTAACCCTCTATCCTCCAAGTAAATTTTGGACTTCACGTTTCAGGGGAGCTTTTTTTTTTTGTATTTATTATAGTGTTCTATTAAATTTCCGCTTCTGTATATGGTTTTAAGGTTGTTATTTGTTAGTGTAATATATTAAGACATTACAAACGTTCAAATTGACTTTGATGTATTAAATTGAATATATTGCAAAGGGGTAATATAGGAATAAATATCATGTTTTTATTTTAATAAACAAATGTAAAAGTTGAAGTATTTTTTTATTATTTTTGTTTTTTTTTTTATTCTAATTTGCTATATAAGAAAGTAGCATTTTAATGATATTTGAATAATATCAATAACTATTATACATATATAGTCATTGATAATACAAAAAATATTTAACTTGTATATGCATAATGTATATAATGTATATATATATATATGTATAATATATGTATATAACATATAATATAGGTTATAACTTAAAACCGAATTTATTTATTAGATAGAAATTGAGGTTGAAAAATTATGAGGTTACGAATTCAATATTCAGAAGCATTTACGTAACGAAAATTGTCATGATTGATATTTATTTAGTATGACAGTTACTAATGAAATTTTCAACGAATTCGGAAACAAAACGTTCAATGTATATTCTACAGTATATAGTGTTGATATAGAACGGAGCAAGATGCATTACTTTGTTTTTGATATTCCTGTATTTATGTGGTCCTTTTTGGCATAAGTTCACAATGCAAAATGTTAGATATACAATTGGACATTTTGAATTTTCTTTTGAATATCTAATGTAGTTGCTTATATCATTTTAAGACCCAGTGCATGTATATGTAAGTGCAAACCAGTGACGGGGCGTGGAATTTTCAACTGGGGAAGCACTATAAAAAGAAACATCAGTTTGCTTTGGCTATCCTTTTCTTTTCAATTTTTGCTAAATTCGACAGTTAAAACTGTTCACATTCTATTTCTTAAAGTAGTTTTAATTCTGTTTAGGCAGAAAAATGATCGCTCAACTGAAATAGTTGTTATAGAGGAAGTGTTATTATCAATTAAGAAAGTTTAAACTATTCATTAAAAGAGTTGTTTAATTCTGTTTCAATTATAAATGTTAATATTTCGCAAATACTGTTTTTGTTATTAAAATTTTAATCTGAAAATATAACTTTAATTTAAGCTCTGACTTTAAGAAAACAATGTAAAAAAAGTGTGAATTTTCTATATTAATGTTGGAAAATACCTCGTATACGAATTATAAGATTTTATTGAAAAATGCTGATTACACCGTTTTATTGTTGTTATTAGTAGAGCAAGCATTGACTTACCAACCATAACAAAATAACTTTCCCTCAAAACTTCTAGCAGAAAATGATTTTTTCTTGAGCTTTCAATAACACAATTACAATTTTCTATTTTAATTATTTATAAATAATAAAAAAAAAATATTTTAAATTTTTACATTTGTTAACAAATTAATTGTTTCAAATCAAAACTGCATAAAACAAAATTATGGCTGAAAATAAACAATGTAGCATTCAATAACAAAAAACTACAGAATTACTTAACACAAATCAATACTACTCTCTAAAAAGATCCAAAACTACATACATTATTTATATAAATATTAATTCTCATTTAAGTCAACAACCACAATAATGCACAAAATTAATTCATTCCTTGCTACTTTTTTTGTTTGTAAATTAATTTTGTGTCATGCGATATTTTGTTGTTGTTTCCCTAGATAATCTATTTTCTATCAGATATTTTCTAATTATATCAGGTAGATTTGGAATGAATATCAGCCACTCATTCAAATTAAATTTTTTTTCCTTCTAAGATTTTATTTTATTGTCGCTTCATTTATTATTTTGTTGCTGTTACTAGGAGACTAAATAGAGACAGTGTGTTTGAGTGTATGTATATTGTAAATGAGAAGAATGATATTTAATTTGTCATTATAATTATGCAATATTGCAATGTATAATAATTATTATAGCTATATTGGTAAGAGAATAATGATCTTTAATAGGCATTATTTTAAATTTTGACGTGATAAAGGTCTGAAAAGGACAAAGGTCTAACAGAATACAAAACTATCTCGTCAGAGATATTCTCACGCGATCTCGCGAGATGGGTCTAACAGAATATGGGTGATTATGTTTATTTATGAAATTTATCATAATATTGAGTGATGAAAATATATGTAACAAATTTGTTATTTATCAAAATCAAATTTGACATAATTCAGTGTTTACATTTCTGATTTGCATTAGATCCACATCACTCATCATAACTGACTTTTAATTATATGTGTAAACGCAGCCTAATTTACTAATTTTGTTTATTTCTATAAATTTATCTCGTAATATCTGTGATTTAAAAGTGAAGACTTTAAAGTGAAATATTTTTATAGAATTATGACTTATTTTTACCCTACAGACCTAAAAATTAAAGAAATTTGAAGTCATTTTATATTCTCTAATACTTTATTTCTTCAATGAAGTTTAATTTGCATTTGTTATTTAGTAAGTTATTCTCCTTCGATAATCCAACGTTTAGTTTTCGAATTTTTTATCTAAATTACTGAACACATCTGAAATAAAATAAATTTAAGAAAAAATAATTTTATAATATAAAATTAAACAAATTCAGATTTCAAACGAATTAAAAAGTTTTTATTTGTAGATATAATTTTCATTTTTTATATTTTTGACTTAAAATTAGCGAAAAAAAATATATTCATACATATACATATATTTTTTAAACATAATATATATATGTATATAAATATTTAAAAATATTTATATTTATCGACTATTTTAAAACTTAACAGTTTGTGTAATTTTTTTTTTTTGTTATTTTAATTAATTTAATTATATTTACTAATATGTATATTAAGAGAAATATTATTATTATTTTTAATGTTATTATTTATTATATAATAATATATTTTTAGTTTTTAATTACAGAATTTTATATTTAAGTTATAATTATTTATAATTTGTTTTTAATTTACCTACTAATATTAATATTGAAACTACAATCATCCTCTTCTATAGCTTAAATCAATATACAGAATAAACAATTATTAAACAGTTATGTAATTACATGCTGTATGTGTGTGTTGACATTAAAGCTGTCAAATACTTCGTACTTATAATATTCATCATTTATTTGATTTTTAATAAGTAATTGACATTTTCAAATTTATATTTATATAATTTTTAAATGAAGATGTTGTGAAACGTTTTTAAGTAAATAAATTAAAATAAAGCGCTTCTTGATAGCAGTAATTGACAGTAATAAATCAAGTGGAATTTAGTTTTTAATTTATTTCCAACAACATTAACATTAATTTATTGATTTATTTGATTAATTTATTGCATGCGAATATATTCGTTTAATTTAAGTAGGGCCCTGTATCAATTAGTTTGTGAGCCTAAAAAATTAGTATTTAGCGTGAAGTGCGATGTGTTTAGAAACATTTAGAGTATATTTAAAAAATCTTTGATTAATAGTAAGGAAGCTCTTGAGTATGTTATAGAAATTGGTTGTGTCTAGAAGAAATTTACAAATTGTTTTAATTAATTAATAATTAATTTATTAATTTTCTTAAAATCTAATAATAAAATTAATTTACAAGAATTATGTATGAATGGAACAAAAAATGTTTTAAAGTGCAAAATTTAACAAAATGAAAAATTAAAAAAAAAAAAAAATATATTATATAAAAAAAGTGATGAGTAAATTTATTAAAGACTTGAACCCAAATAATAAAGAAACTTAAATTAGTGTTTTTTTTTCTATTATAAATTATTTATATTTACATTAAATTTTAATTAACTTAACTAAACTTATAAATTAACTTAATTTTTATATAGTTTTACAAGACAAGAATTTTTCCAATTTAAACATAAAAAAAAAAAAAATTTAAGTTTTTGTTTTTTTGTTAATCTAATACAAGAACCAAGAACTATTTATTTTTTTTTTTTTATTAATTGCTATAACAAGTTTTTCTAACACCAGCTAAAATATTGCTTATATCTTCATCATCACGTCTCATTGTTTCACCACCAGCTGATGCTTCATATCCAATAATATTTGGATATAAATTAGTTGTTGGATGATGATTTGGATTTATTGGTCCACCAATCATTGCATCCATTTTAGCTAATGATTGTTGTCCAATGGTTGGTGGTAAATTACCCAATGGTGATTGATTACCATGATTATATGTTTGATAATAATCTTGATGTGGATGATGATTTGCATGTGTAACATTTGTTGTACCATATGGTGAGATACTTGTAAAATGTGATGGTGTTGTAGCTGATATCATAGCAGCTTGTTGATGATGATGATGATGATGATGATGATATAATTGATTATTATGATATTCATAATCATTAAAATTATGATTAGAATCTGGATATTTAATATATTTATCTAAATCTCTTTGATCGATATCATCTGGTGTTGGTGGTGGTAACATATGACTTTGATGATATGTACTATATTGATATGGATATGTAGCAACTGGTGCTGTAACAATACCACCACCACCACCACCACTACCTGGTGTAGATTGCATATAATAATTATCTATATGATTATCACCATTATTATTATTATTATTGTTATTATTATTACCACCATTATTAGATGAATTTTGTTGTTTACTTGTCATAGCAAGTACAGAATTATTATTATTATTATGATTATTTGCTAAATTGGAATGTTGGTTCGAGTATTGTATGGTATGTGAGAGAGCTACTGATGTTGGTGGTAAGCTTATTGTACCTAAATTTTGATGATCTTGTGGTGTTGGTAATGGTGGATAATATGTACCTCTTACAATATGACCTTGATCAAGTAAACCACGATTACTACAAGTTACATACATGCCTTTACCAGCAACAATTGTTGTTGAATTCGCTGATGTATGTGCTGCTAAATAATTTCTTTTTTCCATAGCACCACCACCACCGCCACCATTCGAATTGAATCCATTTGTAGGATTTTCATAATTAAAACGTTGTTGTTTATTATCAGAGTATTTATCACTATTTGAATTTGAATTATATTGTGTTGTGCTACCATAATCAGCACCACGTTTATTTGCCTCTAATTCAGTTTTAATATAACTTAAACCATAATTTTGTGACTGTTGTTGTTGTTGTAATTTTTCTGCTTTTAATTGACTATAATCTACAAATGCAGCGGCACTCTGTTGTTTAGATTTATCATTTTGACTATTTAAAACACCACTACCACCACCACCACCACCACCACTAATATAATTATCTTTTTCCATTTCTAATGGACTCATTTCTGGTGTTGGTAAAGCTGAAACATCTTGTAATTTTGAATTCATTTCATTTAATTTACGTGGTTCTGGACTTTGGGTTGGACTTGATTCTGGTGTATGCATTGAATTATTTGAAATATAATAACCATTATATGAATATGGACTTATACGATTTGATGATGTATCATTATCGTATGATGATATATCACCAGAATTATTTGATGATTGAGTATTAGACTGATGTTGTAATGATTGTTGTTGCTGTTGTTGTTGTTGTTGTTGTTGCTGCTGCTGTTGTTGTTGCTGCTGTTGTTGTTGTTGTTGTTGTTGGCTAGATTGTTGTTGATTTGATGATTGATTTTGATTTGTTTGATGTTGAGTAGAAGTATTTCCACTATTACTATTAGCACCATTCGGTAGAGCTCTAGCTTTTGTATGTTTTCTTCGACGTGGTCGATATTTATAATTTGGATGTTCAGTCATATGAATGACTCTTAAACGTTCAGCTTCTTCAACATATGGGCGACGATCTTGTGGTGTTAGAGAGCGCCATTTTTTACCTATAATTAAAAAATAAAAAATGTTGAATTATAAATAATGATAGTTTTTTAGGTATTTTACATTGTTTTTGATTATTAAAAAGAAATTTATTTAGTAAGGCAATAAAAAGAAAAAAATATAATAAAAACAAATTCCGTAAATTTTTAAAAAGAATGCAACAACAAAGAAAATTTCTGACCGGTCAACTGTATTTCAGAATTTTATTTTTTAGCGGTTTTTTAGTTTTGTTTTTTTATTATTTTATTAAAGTATATTACGAGATGCGTAATAACTTTCCGAAAAAAAAGAATAAGAAAAATAAAAAAACAAAAACAACAATTAATATTCAATGTAAGTATTTTGAAATAAATTCCCCGATTTGAATTATAATTTTAATATTAAATAAAAAAATAAACAAAAAATATATAATTTTTTTTTTAATTTTTATTTTTTATTTATTCATCCCGAGAAGGGACGATGACACATAATTATAATTTGAAAGTTTTACAGTACTCACTAAAATGAAGGTACTTGCATATACACCGCAGTCAGAATAAATAATTTCTTTTTTTTTTTTTAATATAATTTATTGATTTTTTTTTGAAAGAATCAATTAAAAAAATTATTTTCTTCACAGGTAATTAAATTTCAAAAATGTGAAAGAATTTAAAAATGAAAAAAAAAAAAATAAGAAAAAATTCAGGAAGAGGTAATTTGAAATAAAAAACAAAAATTGTTTTTAGTTGCAATCATTTTGATTTCTTTGTTTTAAATTATTAATTTGATGGGTAATTTTTTTTATTTTAAAATTATAACTGTAAATATTTTGACATTGAAATGCAATATAAAAAACTCTAAAACATAGGTACACGTGTCTTCTGTCTCTTTCGAACACATTAAGTTCAATCAAATGTCATTTTGACTTTGAATTGACAGGATAATTTTTGACCGATCGCTAAGTCAAATATGCAGCTGTCAAATTACTCATTAAGTCCTAAGAAAAACGTCCGAAAAATAATTCATACCGTAATTGTTTTTGATAGGACAACACTATAAACTTTTCAGTAAAATTTCCGGCAGAGAAAAATATACACAGCTGTCATCTAAAAAATGGACTCGTTGTGTATTCTTATATGAAAATTTCTGAAGCTCAAAATGTTTTGATAAGTGGAATTTTGACAGCTGGCGATGATTTATCTTCAGGAATTTTGAATGAAAAAATTAAAAAAACCATTAGGTAGGATTCGGTAAGTAATTTTGAATTTAAAATCCCGGATTACAAAATTCGAATTACAAAATTGTGAGTTATACCAAATTATGATTTACCACATTCTGGAAAAATGCTAATTTTTTTTTTCTCTTTTAAAAAATTCAGAATTTTGTAATTCAGAACTTTACATTTAAAATAATTTCACAATTTTGTAGTACAGAATCGTATCAAATGGCGTTAAGTAGCTTTTACAAAATGATAGTTATGAAAGATTTCATCAGGTAAGTAAGTTCAGTATTAATCACCCATATATGGAAGACTAGTCAGGCCCAGTATATTAAATTAGGCCCAGGATCTAAATGGTCAGTAGTTGTATTTGAGTAAGTAATTAGGAAATGAGCATTAGTAGTCTAAGCACAATGCGACTGTCTCAAACCCGAACACAAACTGCCCCGAAAACTGTAAAATTTTATTATCGCAGAAATGAAAATTACAATTGAAAGCTGGGACTACAATTTTTGCATTAAAAATATCACTGCTTACAATTCAAACAATCTGCCTGTTTTTTCATATTGTATTCAGAAGTTTGTAATGCAAATATAGATTGTAAAATTCAATCGCACTGAAGGTGCAATTTTTTGAATTTTTATATAACTGATGATTCATTAACCATTTAAGTCTTATTTAAGCCTATTTTTATTTTGTTATTTCGGGCATATGATGTGTTCACAATTGATCGTACTATATCAGCTTTAAATCAATCTGATCATAATTTCTATATTGAAGTTGTAGGGTTTATGCATATAACTAGATGCCGTAAATTCAAATCGTGTTTTAAGATAATTTTGTATAGCAAATTCTAAATATAGGTATGAAAAACAGCCCATATTAACCATCAAGTAAAGTTTATTAAATTGCAAATTGTTTGTTTTTAATATATTTTGTCGATTAGATTTGCCATGTTATCTTGGTGAAACAATTTATAAATAATAAAGATAAAAAGAAAATTTTATTTTGTTCAAATGCCTATCAAAGATTTTGTAGAATTCCATTGAAGTAGTAAAGCAAAGCAAAACAATAAACAATTCAATATAAGTTGTATAATTTTGTTTTTTATAGTTTTTATGGGTTACAATAAATACCCAGAGAATAGTGTGAATGGAATAGTATAGCAAGATAGACTTCTCTTGGGTTCTTATGGGTAAAACTAAAATGCAATAATATTTTTTTAGCTTTAAGCTCCATATTTCTAACAATTTTTGTATTTTTAAATGTTTTTGGTAATTCTGAAGCTTGTTAAAGTTCTTATATATCATATTACTTTGTTTAAACTGTCAACTGTACTGAACCTAGCTTCTTAGAACTTGCACACAAAATTATTATCATTATCATTATCATTAAATCATAATTTTAAAATATTTTAATAAAATAAAATTCTCTAAATTATGTTGAATTAATAACCTTGTCCTATTTAAAAAATTTCCATTTGAATTGTAACCGCCAACATCTTCAAAACATCATCATCAATATCAATAATATAATAAATAAATTACAAAATAGAAAATCAACTCAATAATTTTTACATTATACCTAATTTACGAATACGCAATTTTATTTTTATATCAAATTAATGTAAATTTAAATTTATATATGTATATTGTATATATGCATTTCGAATAGAAAACCCATAATGCAGTACATATAGTATTATTTAACTAGGTCAAAATCATTCATCCCTTAAATGGTGAACATGAACATTTCGAATAGTTGGCTCATCATCAATTGATTCCTTAATGTATTCAAACAATTAGTCCATATTAAATACTTGTATTGTATGATATCTAAATATACATACATATACGTATACATAATAGTTGATGTTCAACATCGATCTAAACATTCAAAATTAAAACATGAAAACAATGATCCCATTTACCTTGCTTACAAATAAAACCCACTTCCACATACAATAAAAAAAATAAAAAAATAATAACAATAAAAAATTGCATTTTTTTGACTTTTAATTTTTGGTTGCATTTGAAAATTTTTTTGTATGTAGTTATGTTGTTTTGTGAATACAGTATAGCTACAAAATACAATTTAAACTATATTAAGTCATTATATATTATACATATTATATGTATACACATATATCAACAACAACAACAAACCATTTTCTATCAATATGTCAATTAAGGAATTACAAAATAAAAGTAACAAATTTTGTAAAAAAAAAAAAACAAAAAAAACAACAAAATTTATTACCATTTGACTTTAAATTGTGATTTTTCGAATTGTTTCAATTGAAATTCCCTGACACTGAAAAACAATAAGATAATCATTTTAAAAGAAGAAAATCAGTAAAAAAAATCCTATCCGTACATAAACATAGAAATGTCAAATATGGCTATACTCTTGTGTAGTAACTACTGTATTAGAATAATCATCTTCTATCTATATATGTATATGTTGTTAGTGTCTCAATTAGATGAAGAGTATAGGATCAAACAAAATTAACTTGATATAGCAATTGTATAGTGAAATGTCAAATTCAAATGAAAAATATATATACCTGTATGTATGAATGTGTATATTTTTAGATCAAATTTTATCATTATTTTAAATTAGCAACTTAACTATGTACCTAATTAATATTTAAATTTGACCCCTAATTGATATTCTATCAAACTTGTTTAAATGAAGTATTTTTTGTTAAAGTTAATTAAATTGAAACGGATTTTAGTACAAGAATTTAAATTATTTGGAACGAGCATATTTTTGATATCGCGAAAAGTGTTGCCAAATTTCTAGGCTATCTTTAAGTCGATGTATAGCTGTCCTTTCACGTTTGGAACTCTTTAGATTTCTATAAATAATTTATACGTCTCAAGATGTAATATAATTCACACATTTGGGCTGGCGTTTTCCTTACATCGCTAGAATACCTTGACCGCGTTCAAAATTGCGCCATTCGTCTGATTCATCGACATGTAGTCGGAGCACTTTCCCTGTTTTATAGAAAAAAATATAGCAAGCCTTACAAAAATTTTAAAAAATTACTTATAGATTTTTCATAACCTAAAAATCAAGTATAAAATTTTTGATATAAAAAAATTTGTCAAATATAGGCAAATTCTGTATTATTTATTTTTTTATTGCAAATGATATTATTTTCACTGTTCTAGCAAAATGTTATGAACACGTTAACACATTAACGCTGGGTGGTGCAGTAGGTAGAGCACCTGCCTTTCAACCGAAAGGTCCAGGTTCGATTCCCGACGAAGGCAATATAATGCTTTCTGTATTTTCGACCTGGGTCCTGGACCTGGTCCTTCATCATTGGGATAAAATAAATGATAAATAGTTGAGAGTTTTGGTTATCACTAAAAATAAAATGGAACTATGCTATTATGAAGGCGAAGTACTCTACAATAGATATAGTTTTCCACATTTAAATTAGTAGATATAACCCAAAAAATTCTATAGAAAAGCTATTGTATGTGATTGTGTATTCCAAGTCTCTGTGTAAAAACAGTTAGGGTGTTCATCCCATAGACTTGGAATTATATAAAAAAAAAAAAAAAACCTGAAATTTCGTCTGATTTATAAATTTTTGTATAGATAAGAGTAAAAATACCACACTTCGAATATATTATTTCGAAATAATTAAATTAAATATTTCTTATTGGACATAGTACCCGTACAATACTAGAGCAAGAGGTAGACCAAGATCAAGATGGCTGAAAAAATCAAAAACAACTCTTGAAATATTGGAGTTAACGGATGGAGGACAGTTGCACAAGATAGAGTAGAATGGAAGACAGTTGTAAATGATATTAAAGCTCACCCTGAGCTGTAAAAGCTCACCTATTGATGATTAAAGGACATTTTTTATTTTAAAATTATTAAAAAATATTGAATTACATTTTTTTTTTACTTATTTATCATATTACCTTGACTTTTCGATTTTCATTGAAAATTATTTATTCAATAATAAAAATATATATATATATTTTCAATATAAAGAAAATGTGTTAAAAATTATAATCAGGAAAATTTTGAGGTTTTTAGAATAACCACAAAATTATTTTTAAATAATTAGTCATAAATATGATGATGAAATAAATATACCGCACATGAGTCTTATTCTATATGATTCTCGATATTATCGATTATCGGTAAGACAAAAAAAAAAAAACATAAAATAATAAAAAATGTATTATTAAATAAAATTGTTTGTCCCACAGTCGTGAGTTCGAAATTGAGGATCCTACTTTTGAACCCATTAATGCTAATTCTGGCGTTGCACAAGGTAGACCTTTGGTTCTACTTATCTTTATTGTTTTCATTAATGATGTAACTTCCGTAATTAAGTATAGTAAAATTACTATTTATGCAAATGACATAAAAATTTATAATAAATTTACAACAGCAAATGACACAACCCTTCTCCAAGAAGACTTAAAATCTTTTTCAAATTGTTGTAAAATTAACAATTACAAAAAAAAAAATATTCTAACAAAGAACTATTGGAAGCAAAACAAAACTAGAAGGAATTAGTATGATTAGGAGAATAGAAGGAATTAGTATGATTTAGGAGAAATAAAATTGGATTAGTCATATTACCTGCGCGAACATGCGCAAGAGACTTTGCAAAAAAAGTATTACAATAATTGAGTTCACAAAGTTAGAAAAGTATGAACGAAGATAAATAACATTGCACCGATTTGTATTAATTGAGCAAGGACGTGTGGGAAAATGTTATTGTGAACTCAAGGTGATGGTGGCGGTTGAAAATAAAAATTTCAAGAAATATTTAAGTTAGTTTGGTGTTCAACATCAGGTAACAGTATCCAATACACCCCAGCGAAATTTTACTGCTAAAAGAGCAAATCGAGCCATACTATAGATGGTGCACAATATTCTGTTGGAACCTGTATTATCAAATTTCTAATGGGCTGAAGTTATCAAAGCAACTGTATATATTCGGAATAGATCAGTAACAAAGATTATGGACCCATCACGAAGTAGACTCTATAAAATATTGGATTAGTTAATTAGTATAGTATAGGAAGAAGTATATAGATTTAATATATATATATATTATATGCTATATTAAAGTATAGTACAAAATACTGAATTGAAACAGTATAGAATAATTAACTTTAGATTAAAATGGCAGGTTCAATATTATTATTCTAAATTAATAAATTGTACGAAAATAATTTGGTAGATGATGGTTTGGCAGATTCAAATCAAATCCATGTTGGTGATTCAAAATCTTTGTGGATATATGTGATAATGGAAAATTCTCCCATATGATGCTAAAGATAGTAATAAAGAGTAAGAAACATGGGACCGACACAATCAAAAAGTATTAACGAATATTACGATGAATTTAAGGCCGTTGCAGTTGAATTATGTTCAAAATTGTACTACAGCAAAAAAAATTTTTTATACAACAAACGGTTCATCGATCAACATCGGCCAGAAGGAAAGTAAATTTATTTTTTCTATTCTATACTCTAAAATACATTTTTATTTTTACCTAATGGAGTCCAGTAGGTCAACTTTGTTTATATCCTATGACCAATACCATACTAGCGTATCGTAAGTACGAACACCAAGGCATTTGATGATAATAATTAATGAGTCCCACTGATATATTTGAAAAAAAAAAAATACTTTCCAATATTTGAAATAACTTCTAATCCAGTTATGCCTAATAAATAATCGTAGTTAAAAAAAATTGAAAATTTAACAAATACATTTTTTGCCATAATTATTTTTTTCAACTTCATAATTTTTTTCAAATTATTTATTTTAAATTCATAACTCGCATTCAGAAAAATTTCAAATCAACAAAATATCAAAGGATTAGAATTCCCATTCATATCTACAACAAAACAAAAAAAAAAAAAAACAAACAAATAATAACTGAATTTCTATCCCACACGCATACTATTTTTTTTTATATTTAAATACCACCTTTGGATATCATCTCTGATCATCACAAATTACCGCAAGATCTAAGCTTTATGATTAAAGGAAATTATCATAAGTATAAAAAAATAAATAAATTATAATTTGAATAACTCGCGCTACAAGTCAAGACTCAATTTATAACAAAAATTTTTGAAAAAAAAAAAATAAAAAAAAATAAACATTGGCAGACAGGTGTGGACGTGTCATTGATAATAGTCTCCCATATCATATTAAGTGTGGTATATATACTGTAAACGTGTCGACTCAATAAATTTTGTATAGTAAAAACCAAACGAAGACTATAGCTATCACCAAAAATATTAATATTAAAAAAAAAAAAATAACTAAATTACTGGAACTGGTGATATTGCATATAATGTGAAAGAAGTATAGTAATAGTACCTTTTTACCTTCTATATAATATACCTTCATATACCGTCTTCTGATTTAAATTTAAAATGACATTCACATTACGTGCATGTGTGATATTTATATAGTTGTTATATACACATAGCTTCACATTCTGTCATATTTTTTGTTTTAATTATTACTCACTATAAGTACACTGATATAATATAATTGTGGCAAAATTTGAAAGTGTCACGTTCATTTTGACACTTCATACCAAAATATTGTTGTTGCAGTTGTCAGTTAGTCCGTTAATGATTCATATCTCTTAAAAATATGATTTCAGAAGTAAATGAAAAGTATGATAATTTTCAGTAGTTTAAATATTTTATATTAAAACCTGGAATCGTATACAACAAATTTAAAAATTGAGGTTATACACTCACTCAATAACTCATTATGACAGGTGCAAGTTTTATTTTTCATTTTAAAAGAGTCATTTTAACTCATTTTGGTCTATCCTTGTACTACAACGTAATCTGTACGTGCGGTATATATAAATATATATATATATATACAATATTATATGAGTAATAAATGATTTATTAGAATATATTATTAATCCATAAAACCGCATCGAGATAAAGAAAACAAAAATGAAATAAAATGAAAAATAAATAAAAAAAAAAAAAATTAAAATGACAGCATAACAAAACTGATGTGAACTGATTGAATTTCGAATTATTAAAAATTAATATTCCATAGATTTTGAATTTATTTTCAATTTGGATATATGTACTTTAAATCTTTGATATTTATTATTTTTATTTTATCTAGAATTTATTATGAATTTATAAAATAAAACTGTTGGAAATCAAAATGATGAGATAGAAATAGTATAAAAATAAAAAATATCTATATTGAATATGGGTGTAACTGAGGTAGTAATTTTAGATGACAAAAATAAAAACATAAAAAAAATAAAAATAATTTAAAATAATAATTTCAGTTAGAGAAATAATGAGAAATGCAGGTGTTGTTAGTGTTATGAAAGGAAGTTGATGCAATCATTCAAAAATAAAGGATATCCTGAAGAGATTAATAAGAGATAATTAAATCAATTTGTTTTGATAAATTGAATTTATCTAAAATTTGTTTGTGGTTTTTTTTGTATTTTTTCAATAATATTTATACAACATATGGAACTAAAATTTCTGTCCTATACCCAACTGATGGACTTCCAGAACAATAGGCGTTTTCGTTTTTTAGTTCAGAGCAGAGCACGAACTGTCAAAAACAGATTCGTGTTTTTTTTTGTTCAGAGCGTTCAGAGCTTGAAATCCGTATTTTTTATGCGTTCAGAGCGTGCTCAGAGCGTACTCTATGTGCTCGATTTGACTCTATGATTGCGATTAGAGCACGTAGAGCGCTTGAATATTAAATATCAAAAAAGGATGTTTATTTTAAAACAAAATATGACGCTACTATACGCGATAGTAAAAAAGTAAACCATTTTAAAATTTAAAATAAATATCAACAGTAATTTTTACAATTTAAGAAATAATGGACGACGATATAAGATGTGATGGTATAAATAATTATTATTTAATCAAAAATAAATATTTTTTAGTTTAGACTTTTTGTAAAGCTTAACTTTTGTAAATTTCAAAATTTAAAGTTTAAATTCGATTATTGACAAATGACTATTTGAAACAACAATAAAATAAAAATGACAGTTTACTCAAATCGTGTTTTTGTATTAAATCTGAGCACTCGGAGCTTATCTGTTCATGCTCTGCTCAGAGCGTGCTCATTTTGAGTTAGAGCGCGCTCACATCTGACCTATGCTCTGAACTAAAAAAACGCCTATTGATGTTGAAACTGAAATAGATTTGTCTTTTCAATTTCTTCATTAGTTGTCTAGCTCCAGATATTTACTAGCTTATTTTTGGATCTGTATTTGTTTATTATTTAGATTAATTCAGGGTCGTATCGAATTTTAGTTATATATATTTGTTTTCTTCATTAATTTTAATATTCAAGGTTTTGAACCAATCCATTGTCTTATCCATATAATTTTTCGTACTTGTTTCGTAGCTGTTTTCAAGCAGTCATGCGAAGCAAGTAGAACTGGATCATCTGCTAATGCTGATGGCAATGTATTTTGTTTTGTCGGTATTGGAATATATAGCCGATATAATTATCCAATATAGCCGATATATAGCATTGGAATATAGCCGACGAAAGATATAAAATTTGTCCTAGAATACTGTCATCTGGTACTCCTGCTTCTATTTTGCACATATTTCAACATTCAGTATTATATTTAACCAAGAAATAGCGATGATTTAAACTTTGTATAATTATTTATTATCCTTTTGGCAAAATTTTCTAAATTTATAACAGTAGGCTTTAATGGCAAACTGTGTCGAACACTTTTGCCACATCTAAGAAATTATCAACACAAAATTTGTTATCATCCATGAAGTTGAAATTTAACATGTCACTTTGAGAGAAATTAAACATATAGGTAAAATGTGTCTGCAAAATACAATTGTATCAGTATTAAAAAAGTATAGATTACGATGTTTATCATTAGTCAGAGAGGATATGATATTATCACTAAACTAATTATATGAAAGAACTGTCAGACTTAGCTGTGATAAAACTACAGTGGATGTTTAATGTATACTTTAAGTTCACATAATTTTTGTAGATATTGCAATATTTTTGAAGTAATAGTTAGTCATATTGAACCAAGGAAAACTGCTTTCAAAGGTAACATCATACCGACCAACATCACTGTTACCTATATCATATCACAAATCTTGAAATAACTGATCAAATGACTTACCTCGATTATTACTATTTTTTATAACCGAATTATCAATTTGGATTCAGAAGTAAACATTCTGCAATTGATCAAGTGCATCGGATCAACAAATATAGTGAGCGAAATATAGGGAGAAAATATGAAAAGCGTTCGAAGGAAAAGCCTTTGCCAGAAATCTTTTTAAAAGTTGAACAATCATTTGACAAAGGACGTGAATTTAAACTACATGGTTATTTAGCAAAACATTTCTATATAATACTTAAATCTTACATGGCTTAGTAAAATACTAAAATCCTATACATGGCTAATAAATGCTTTCGACTAAGATATGACAAAAAATAATCAGAATTAAAAGAAATATTTGATCGAGCTCTACAGCTCTAATATTCTTTGTCCAATACTTTGTCTACTATTCAAGATACTATACTCATCAAATAAGTACCGTTGGTTAGGTACATCAATTTTACAAAACCAGTCACATTGTTCTGCATATATTGGGAGCTGAAGTAGATATTTGTAAGACACTATTTTTCCAATACGATTTCCTTTAACCCCCCTGCTGTCCGAGTTAAATTCAAAAATCAATCTATAACAATTTTTATTCTAAAATACTCCAAAAAAATACTCCAAAAATCAATTATTGTTAAAAAAATTGCTGGTGAGAGCAAACCTCTGCGTATATTTACGAAAGAAAAAGTCTCTAATTTGAATTTATAGTCTTGTGTCCGATCTATGAATTTAAAAGACCAGAGATAATATTGAATTTTACGAGCTGAGCTGTACAATGATTTAATCGTAGCAAAAACGATTTTGTTTTCGTTGATTCGATCAAATTGAACGAATGATAGAAAATGCTTTAGCCAAAAAAAATCATAAGCTATGAACACAGATTTGAAGAACCAGAACGAAAAACAAATATTACTGGCAGGGTAAAGTATAGATTAATATATGAAAAAAATTTATATTCCCCTGCAGTCAAAATAAAAAGATTTTAATTTGTTTCATAATCAGTGGAAGCCAAGTTGATATTGCATGCACGCTGGGTGACTCAGTAAGGTCACAGGTTTGATTCCAGACAAAAAATGCTTCGTGGGGTTTTCGACCTGGTCCAGTACCCTTTTTTATAGGGATAAAATAAATGATAAAAATATAATATAAATTTTGGTTATCACCAAAAATGAAATGGAACTATGCTATTATGAAGGCGAAGTACTCAATACAATAGATATATATTTTTCCACATTGGGTCTTGGAATAAAATAAATGACAAAAATAATTGTCAGTATAATATTTGGTAACAACTTAAATATAATGCACCTGACCTGACAATAGAAGTAGTTTTTCAACATTTAATGAGTTTGATATGACAAAAATGATGTAGTAAAAATTACAGTACCATACTTAATATACGAAAACATAATTATACCTATAAGTTATAGTCAAGGACACAGGGAAACAAAATCAGACTAAACCTGAAAACTTCAAATTTTTTGGCCACTAACTGGACACATTTTGTGCTGATTAGTGATTTTAGCAGAAGGTAAGGAAAGACATTCAAAGTCAATTGAGAACATAGCAAATCACGCAAGTAATTAAATTAAGAGAAGTAAGTCATATAAAATTAATGTCATTGTTAGCAATAATTTAAATGTAGAAATTATTATTTTCATTAATTATAATAAAATTTATAACGTTACAAAATACTTCATATAATATAATATAATTAAATTAGATTTCATTTTAGAAAGAAATTTAAACAAAAAAAAACGTTAAAGAAGGAAATTGCAAATAAACATGCATACCCGACTGATGTTAAAAACTATTACAGACTGTTATACAAAAACAAAAAACCATATTATTATAATTATTTTTGTTTTTTTAATTTAAAAATTAATTTATCGTTATTAATATTTCGCCATTTTTGTTGTTATTGTTAGTTAGTTTGTGTGTGTACGTTTAAAAATAGTTGTTTTCATATTGTTGTTGTTACTTGTTTTAATGAGCGAAAATTTTGCAATTTTCTACCTATTACTGGTATAATGATATTGGAAAAAAAGAAAATTATAATTTTCTTCTAACAAAAATATATACAAAATAACTAACATCCGACCTAATCTCTATTTTTTTTTTTTGTTTTTTGCAATTTTTAGCATGATTACTTCAATGTGTTTTTATTTTTTTATCATATATGAATTTTTTGAAAAATTTCCTTGAAATAGTTTTAATAAATTATAATTTTTTATAGAAATTTTGTATAACCAATATTTTCTAGTGATCCTCATTAGATTGCGGGGCAATCTAATCTTCTTGTATACTTATTATTATTATTTTATCTGTAAATTGAAAAAAAAAAAATAACAGTACAAATATCATAAATATTTCACAACCGGTTTTCATTATTATTCGGTTTTAAAGGATAGATATTTAAAAAGAAGACGTAGCGAAATTAAATATTTTTTAAAATTTTTTTTTATTTTCAATTAGAAATTTCAATTTAAAATTTAACCCCATGTATACATAAATTTTAATTTATCAAATTGTCGCACGTCATCCATCACCAGAATTAAATTTAAATTGTTTTGTTTTAAATAAATTATTATTATGTACGTACGAGGTTGTTGTCTAAGATAATAAAAAAAAATTATTTTATACTGTCAAGAATAAATTGAATCAAAACAATAAATTCATAATAAAATTGAGTGTACGATTTTTATTAAACTTCCTCGAATTTGGAAGAGCAGGCCAATATTAGTTAAATATTATTTTCAATTCATTTGATTAAATTTAAGGCCTAGTAATATATAATGATAGAATTGTGACAACAATTTCAATAGAACAAATTAAATGTGCGTAAATACTCATTACAGCTCTATCGAAGATTTTATATTAGACATTTTTCTAACCTGTAAACATTTTCAAATAGAGAAATGTTGGTGTCTACGATGACACTAATATACTTTTTTAGATCTGTAGAGGCTCAACGATTCTCATGTAATTCGTAAACTTTCGTATATTCCATTATTAAAAAAAAAGCTGTTTGCAACAAGCTAATCTATTTTCAATTCAATTCAGTTTATTGCTCTATCACAGAACTACCTTAGATAAAAAATACGTAAATGGTGTAAACATTGGCAAAATCTACAGCTCTTCAATTTTTCAATAAAAGTCTGTATTGAGTTACACTCTCGTTCAAACACGATTTGACGAAGCTTTTATTTCTGTTGAGCTTCACCAATTTTAGTCTACCCTATACAGTTAGGTTTAGATTATGAATGAAGACTTGTGACTTTATGATTACGAATATTGTAGGTGATATTGAAAAGTAGATGCCGAAAATTCAATAGAGTTGAGAAAATTTTTAATATTTCGCATCATTTATGACACAATCTACAATACAATTTCTTTTGATACCTTCAGTAATGAAATACTGGTGCAAAAACTAAGTGTGTAAGGGTAAACAACCATCAGATAGTCTGTACTTCGCTTATCGTTTAGGCGGAATAAGAATAATTTATTTAGTTTATACTTCCAAGAGATTTAAATTGTAACTTTGATACTTTTGAAGAGTATAATTTGTAATTTATTTTGGTAGAACTGAACGGTAAAATGATTACTGAATTTAAAGTAAGCGACAAATAGTTTATAAATGGAATGTAACATTTAAATTTGAGGTATTTACTAATAATTGTAATTGACATTGTATATTTTCATGTATGTACATTTGTATAATTATATTATTGTACATTTATATATGTATATAATACAAATTATACCATGTTTTCACTAAGTATTTATTTGTATTTATAAATGACATTTTGACATACATTTCAGAATTACACACCTTATAAAGATTAAAAACTCTGTAGGTATGTTTCATACTAATTTTAATTAATATCTAAGAGCCTATAACATATTCTATAATATATATATATATATATATATATATATATATTGTATAATACAAATTATACCATGTTTTCACTAAGTATTTATTTGTATTTATAAATGACATTTTGACATACATTTCAGAATTACACACCTTATAAAGATTAAAAACTCTGTAGGTATGTTTCATACTAATTTTAATTAATATCTAAGAGCCTATAACATATTCTATAATACTAAATAATATATATATATATATTTTTTTTTTTTATTTATTTATTTATTACTTTATTTATTATTTCTCCAAAAGGAGTAATATTTGCTCTTGTATCGAACATAATATTATAAATTTCCACGAAAATGTAATTTTTAAGCACACATATTTACATTATGTATTTACCATATTTAAAAGTGCCATTTATTTACATGTTGTAAATTAATTTGTAAATACAAAATGTAAATAAAAACGTAATGTAATTTTCTTCTTGTAATATAATTTAGTTTGTTGTAATGTAATTTATTCTATTCTTAATATGTAATTTACTTTGTTTTATAAATTTTACTTGGTTTTAATATAATTTACTTTGTTTTACATTTTGTAATTTACATTATGTAATATGGAATTTACATAAAACATTTAAAATTAGCTATATGTATAAGTATAATACATTTTTGTAATAACAATAAGCTTTTTAGTTAACGGATGGCGTATACAAAATGTATTAATGTTGTAAACAAGATTCAAAGTTTTAAAACCAAATGACATTAAATTAATATACGTTAATATTTTATGTATATGGATTGCCCTTATCAGATAATAAATTTATTATTTTTAAAATTTTTTTACTCATTTCTCTATATATATATATGATGTACATGAATGTATGCATAAGTATGCAAATAACATATTTAAATTTCAAACTCTTCCTTGTTTATTTCTACAGGGTACCTACATACCTATACCTATGATTAATTATATTTATCTAGATCTTTTTGATTTTTAGCTTTCTAAGTTATTATAGTTAGAGATAGGTACTCCCGGGGATCACAATTTTATTATAATAACCCTCTCGTCATATTATGATAAAAAATGTGATTATAGTGAATGTAAAAAAAAATACTCATTACAGCTCTATCGAAGATTTTATATTAGACATTTTTCTAACCTGTAAACATTTTCAAATAGAGAAATGTTGGTGTCTACGATGACACTAATATACTTTTTTAGATCTGTAGAGGCTCAACGATTCTCATGTAATTCGTAAACTTTCGTATATTCCATTATTAAAAAAAAAGCTGTTTGCAACAAGCTAATCTATTTTCAATTCAATTCAGTTTATTGCTCTATCACAGAACTACCTTAGATAAAAAATACGTAAATGGTGTAAACATTGGCAAAATCTACAGCTCTTCAATTTTTCAATAAAAGTCTGTATTGAGTTACACTCTCGTTCAAACACGATTTGACGAAGCTTTTATTTCTGTTGAGCTTCACCAATTTTAGTCTACCCTATACAGTTAGGTTTAGATTATGAATGAAGACTTGTGACTTTATGATTACGAATATTGTAGGTGATATTGAAAAGTAGATGCCGAAAATTCAATAGAGTTGAGAAAATTTTTAATATTTCGCATCATTTATGACACAATCTACAATACAATTTCTTTTGATACCTTCAGTAATGAAATACTGGTGCAAAAACTAAGTGTGTAAGGGTAAACAACCATCAGATAGTCTGTACTTCGCTTATCGTTTAGGCGGAATAAGAATAATTTATTTAGTTTATACTTCCAAGAGATTTAAATTGTAACTTTGATACTTTTGAAGAGTATAATTTGTAATTTATTTTGGTAGAACTGAACGGTAAAATGATTACTGAATTTAAAGTAAGCGACAAATAGTTTATAAATGGAATGTAACATTTAAATTTGAGGTATTTACTAATAATTGTAATTGACATTGTATATTTTCATGTATGTACATTTGTATAATTATATTATTGTACATTTATATATGTATATAATACAAATTATACCATGTTTTCACTAAGTATTTATTTGTATTTATAAATGACATTTTGACATACATTTCAGAATTACACACCTTATAAAGATTAAAAACTCTGTAGGTATGTTTCATACTAATTTTAATTAATATCTAAGAGCCTATAACATATTCTATAATATATATATATATATATATATATATATATATTGTATAATACAAATTATACCATGTTTTCACTAAGTATTTATTTGTATTTATAAATGACATTTTGACATACATTTCAGAATTACACACCTTATAAAGATTAAAAACTCTGTAGGTATGTTTCATACTAATTTTAATTAATATCTAAGAGCCTATAACATATTCTATAATACTAAATAATATATATATATATATTTTTTTTTTTTATTTATTTATTTATTACTTTATTTATTATTTCTCCAAAAGGAGTAATATTTGCTCTTGTATCGAACATAATATTATAAATTTCCACGAAAATGTAATTTTTAAGCACACATATTTACATTATGTATTTACCATATTTAAAAGTGCCATTTATTTACATGTTGTAAATTAATTTGTAAATACAAAATGTAAATAAAAACGTAATGTAATTTTCTTCTTGTAATATAATTTAGTTTGTTGTAATGTAATTTATTCTATTCTTAATATGTAATTTACTTTGTTTTATAAATTTTACTTGGTTTTAATATAATTTACTTTGTTTTACATTTTGTAATTTACATTATGTAATATGGAATTTACATAAAACATTTAAAATTAGCTATATGTATAAGTATAATACATTTTTGTAATAACAATAAGCTTTTTAGTTAACGGATGGCGTATACAAAATGTATTAATGTTGTAAACAAGATTCAAAGTTTTAAAACCAAATGACATTAAATTAATATACGTTAATATTTTATGTATATGGATTGCCCTTATCAGATAATAAATTTATTATTTTTAAAATTTTTTTACTCATTTCTCTATATATATATATGATGTACATGAATGTATGCATAAGTATGCAAATAACATATTTAAATTTCAAACTCTTCCTTGTTTATTTCTACAGGGTACCTACATACCTATACCTATGATTAATTATATTTATCTAGATCTTTTTGATTTTTAGCTTTCTAAGTTATTATAGTTAGAGATAGGTACTCCCGGGGATCACAATTTTATTATAATAACCCTCTCGTCATATTATGATAAAAAATGTGATTATAGTGAATGTAAAAAAAAAAAAAAAATCAGAAAACAACCACAACAAAATAAATCTTTAAAAAAAAATAAAAATAACATAAAAACACACAGAAATTAGATTGTGGGAGAATTTTGACGGTGGGAAAATTTTTAACATACATATTCAGTGTAAAATAGCGTGTTTGCGAGTGAAACAATAGAACTTGACATGAAATTCAGGCAAAAATTATTTTTAGTTTTTACCATTTTTTTTTTGTGTGTTGTTGTTTCTCCTCCATATTTAAAAAAAAATAATGTTTTTTTTTTATTTATTATTTATATATTAAAATAACTTATGAAATAAGAAAAGTCAAGTAAAGTGTATATATAAGACTTGTACACGTACTTGTATAATATAAAAGAATAGAATTTACAAACCCTGTTACAGAATGAACTTACAAAAATTTAAATGTCAAATTTACCGTAATGGAAATTGTCGATAAAGTATACTATCAGAGAGATATAACAACTATACTCTACTCATTTCCTTTATTTTTATTTTATCTTATGCTGTTGGGTTATATACTAAACTGACGGAATGATGATTAAATATTGCACAAAACAAGCTCGCGTCTCTAATAGACGTCTGATGTACTTGTTCCAAGCATGAAATCTGACAGTAATTAAAAAAAATTATAAGTAACTACATAATTTATCACGAACTTACGAATTGAGCTTAGGCAATATTATTCGGTAAAAATCAATTTTTTAGAAACTGTAAAAACAAATTTACCGATTGTAGACTATGGAACTGACATACAGATCAGTTAAATTGGGAGCAATAAAAATATGGTAAAAGATAATTTATTTGTAATTAACACTTTAATAATTGCTATACAATCTGTTAACAGTAAGTAATATCTTTATTCTGTACATATAAATAAGTAATATCTGTAGAATCGGTAACAGTCATGGACTGCTCTATTAACGAAATGGTGAAACAATTTAATCTAATTTAATCAAATTATCTACATGTTAATTGCCTGATCAAAATGAAACTACGAAAAAACTGCAAAGCAGGTCAACCTGTTAAAGTGGGATATACATATAGTCATTTGCTATTAGATACTTCACAAAAAAGCAATTAAAGTTTTCAATCACTTTATAGACCTGACTGTTATAAGACTAACTGTGTAGAAATACAGTTCGAAAATTGACTAAAGGCTTTGTTAAATTTCAATAGACATCAGCTTCAATGATGAGACGATTAAAGCCGTGATATAGAGGTTGGCAATTTCTAGTCTGAACTCCTATACGCCAATGAAGAAGTAGTATATGGTTCGACTGTCAAAGGGAATACGAATATAGTCATTATACAATTTAATTCAAAATTATTTTTATATGACGAATTAATCAACTATCAGCACTGACAACTAAAATTATAAAAAAAAAATTTTTTTATACCCTAAGAATTAAAAAAAAAAAAAAATTAAAATTTATTTACCAATTCAATCAAGCCTCAAGCTGGGCAAACATATTTCAAATTTTATTTTTAGGTTATTGCTACTATTTTTGTAGCTCGTGTTACGAGTATGTTTTTTTTGTTTTGTTTTTTAAATAGACTACAATGATAGATACTGTATAGTATATATAGCAGTAATATATGTAAGTAACGACCTTATCTCATTTACAAACATTTCAAATTGAATTTTAATTTACTTCTTAATTTTAATTTTAATTTTATTTTTATGCATAAATTTTGCAATTTTTTAAGGTAAGTTAAGGTTGATTTAATTAAGGTTGTTGTTTTTGCTGTTATTTTCGTTTTTGCTTCGTTGTTATTAGAATTTCAAGTGAATTGACTTGAAGCGACAGAATCTTTAAAATAATATGTAGGGTGTAAGTTTATATTTATATATGAGTATATATATATATATATATATATACATAATTAAAAATGTTAATTTTTAATAAATAAATTTTTTTTTATCATCATCATAATATGATTAGGTTTTATTTATTATTTATATGTTGTTTTGTCTTTTTCTTTTTACGGGCTTCTTTAATTAACAAAAAAAAAAGAAAAAAATATACAGATTTAACGGAAAGCATCGAATTGAGGTTAGTTAGTTGATAAGTTTTGTGCAAAATTAATTTACAGTTAATTTTTAATTTGATTTTAAAAATAAAAAAAATTGTTATTTAATGTCAAGTGTTTTTGGGGTATTGATAATAAATCTCCACGGATGGGTTTAAAGGACAATGATGATGAATAATAAAGAGTCAAAATTAAAAAACCTACAAAAATCAAAACCGGTTTGATATAAAAATTAGTGTCAAAATTTTTTAAATTGTAATACAGTATTACGTATAATTCGATATTTTTAAAATAAATGGCTTTGTTTCATACTGATGTCTTCTATTATGCTGCTTTTTCTTGAATTACGCATTTAGTGTCTGTTTCATAAATTTATCTTGTCTTCTACATCGTGTTGAAAATGCCAATGAATTCAAAATTCATTCCATATTTTGTGAGGTTGTCTTCCTGACAAATGTTTAATGTTGATTTGGTCATTGATTGTTGCCTATGCTAGTCGATCTTATGCTATTCTATTCACATGATCTTTTCAGTTTCTTTATCTATTTCTACTCCAACGGACAATATTTTTTATGTCATACAATACCCCAAATGGGGTAGCGATGCATTGTCTGGGCGTTTATTTTTCTATTATAGTTTTGGCAACTTAGGTTTTGAACCTATGCGAATGCTTGTCTTCTGTTGAATATCTGCAAAAGGAAAGAATAATTAAAGGAAAAGAAAGAAAAAGGAAGAAGAAACATTTTGTGGGAAACACCGAACAATATTTCGATTGGGATGCGATTCCACAATGGAAATGTTCTAACTATTTATTTTTTTATTATCTCGTAATTTCCACTGAAGGTGGATACTGTGAAAAGGTGGATACTAGATACCTCTCGTGTTATGCGACGGAATTGCTTGAGAGAAGGAAGAAGTGATTTTAATTCCTCGGAACAAGTGCCAACACCAAGTAGATATCTATATTTAATAGATTAAGTACTCCAACAATACGACGATCACCAACATATATAAGAGATAAGACGAAAGAGGCGGTTTTGAATTTTATCCAGCAGTTTTTGACACACCTACCCATAAATGCGAGTTATACTTGAGCTTGGGTCGTATATAAGGCTTTAAAGATTTTTAAGAGGTTCTGAGATGAAAAATAAGCTTTGCAGCGACTCCCCAAATATTTGGCGACTCATTCCAGTGCATATTTTGATTTACTCGCATTTCGAGAACGTTCAGGTCTTTGAGTCGCGGAACAACTTCATTTTGAAGCCCGAGAGTTGGTTCGAATGCTGTTAGTTTGTTTCTAACAAGACAGCTTTGAGTTTTTGAAGTGTTCAACTCGACTCTGTTTGCTTTACCCTTTGCACTAGTCGATAATTTTGACTAAGTCGTGATTGAGTGCACCGGCCACCATTACTCTTTAGAAGTTCACTGCAGAAGTTGTAGCATTAGTTTTTTTAAGAAAATCATATGATGCTACTATGAGTGCTGTCATCAGCAAAACTATGGATTGGATTGAAAGTTAATTTGAGAAGGTCATTAATGAAAATGAAAAATGGGGTGGGTGAAAGTACGGAGCCTTGTGGAATACCAGCATTGATTTGAAGTTGGTCGGAAATAGAACCATCAACTGAAATCATGATAGATCAACTTGAAAGAAAGTTTTCAATTTATGTAGAAAATGTCGAACCAAGGCCTATAGCTTTGCATTTTGCTATAAGAGCAGAATACCAAACTCGATCAAAAGCTTTAAATATATTCAGAGCTACAACAGCTCGTGTTGAGCTTTTTGCAGATGCATGTCATGAGATCACCGGTGGAACGTTGGGCTCGAAAGTCGTATTGACATATCATGTATTATACCTCTATAATCAAAATATTTCTTCTACTTTTGATTGATTAAGATTTCCATCGTTTTTGAAATATTGGAAGTAATAGCTATAGGCTTTGTTGTATCCAACTTACGCCACTTAGCCTCTCCCACCTTATTTCCCTACTCTTACCTTCACGTGGTGAACCCTGTTAACGCCACCAGCAACGCTTACGGACGATCGAGTTTCAATGCTGGTGTAGTAAGATGGGTAGGGAACAGAATAGATGTGAAACATGGAGTGTTGGAGTTGGAAAATGGTGGGGGTAGCAAACAAAGGTGGAATGAAATTTACATTCAGATGGATAGGACTAATATACAGCAAGTATCAGGTAGCTGATAATTATCAAAATCATAGCTTGATGCATGAATAATATTCTGTTTGGGTGCAGGCACATTGAAGATACTTTACTAAAAGAAGTAAAAGCATTTCTTGTACGGTTAATCAATGTTCAGCTCAACTCTTTCTTCTGAATTAATTATACTATACTGATATAGGTATACCATACTTCATTTTCTCTATTGATCTTTCTTGCGGAATCATTGGTTGATTTACTGTACTGATAATATGTAAATGTGGAAGAAAGTTTGATGCGCTAAAAAACTCTTATTGAGATATTTTAGTATATGTGCACCCTCGTTATGCATGTTTCGGATTTTATAGATATAAAAAAATATTTAATTACATAACTTGAATTAATATGGAAAATAAATTCTTCTTCTTCCCCATCGCTGATTTGTTGAATATTAATTATTTCACCGATATATTAATAAATATAAGCCTCCGCTGATATTTAATTCAAAATTTGGTTAACGTTTTAAAAATTGATTTATTCTAAAAAATTTTAATTTTTTTTTTTTTTAATTCTTCTTCCTTCCTCTTTCAGATTTCCATATATCATAAATTTTGTTTTTTGTTTTTGTTTTCCTCAAATTTTGTAAACATTTTAAAATCTTGATTCCAAAAGTTCCGAAAAAGAAGAGATTATTATTGCATAACTTTAAAGTTAATAAAAACTTAATTGGGATATATGGCTTTAAAAAATTAAATTTAACTGCATGATAATACCATATATTTATAGGGAATATTAACAACAACAACAAAAATAACAACACGAAGAAAATTAGTATGAATGAAAATTCTGGCTTTGATAAATAACCAAAAAAAAAACAAAAATAAAGCAAAACAAATTTTCTGTGGAATCGTGCGTTGCATCGTCCCAAGTGGTTAGTTATAAATTATCCAAATAAAAACAAAAAAATAACAATAAAATACCTGCAATCATAATAATCACAGTAGGGTGACTGTAAACAGAAAGAATAAAAATTAAAATGTGTTCAGAAATTGAACCTACACGATTTTCATACGTCGTTAATTACACTGATTTCGAACATTAATTGAATACAATCAAAATATTTTGAAGTAAATCCTGAAATTGATTAAAAGTTTATGAGTGAGATGTACTTTAATTAATGGTAAATTTTGAATTGGCTCATGTAAAAAAAAAATATAATATAGAATAAAAATGGAATAGTGATATTGATCAACACCACGATTGTACATGCAGCCTCTCCCCTGTACCATATTTTTACTTTCAACTTTAAGTCATGGAGTTTATTGAGCCTGGAAACCTGTTCGGACGATCAGTTAACCTATATATAGATGGATTATATTGTTACCAAACAAATCATTTTCAATTTTAACAATAAAATTTTGTGTATAATTTTATTTACAGTTTTCTTAACGAATTAACAGCTTAATATCTAATTTTTATGTTTTATTCCAGGTGTGTTTTGTTACAACCTTCTCTATATATTTCTTTTTTCTTCTCTCCTACGAAATAACCTTATTCATTTTTCACATGCGTAATTTTATTATTATTTTTCATAGAAGAGACGTTGATGTAAATTGTTGTCCTAAACCATCCACATTATATTAAAACAGATAGAGATCGGACGAACTAGAGATAAAGATTTATCTGGTCATGACAAACAAGTATGATTCTCAGTTCTGAGCTTAACAATTCATTACATTTATCTTAGTAATTATATTAAATTGTTGTGCTTAATTAAGCTTAATAAATAAACAGTCAAAAGGAAAATCGACATTTTGGCATAATCTACTTCCTATTTCAACTATACACTTAGTTAGATTAAACTGTGCGATGGGTGTAGACTTGTGGCAAATTTCATGTCACAGCGGACAAAGTATCAGAAATAGCTCTCATTCCAACAATATTCACTTTTAAAATCTAGAACAGCTTAAAAAACGTATTTATAACGGAAATCACGAATTTGGTCTTCATTCCTAGAATAATTCAAATTCAGTCAGAATCAATCAATCATCAAAATCTTGAACAAATTATGAAAATATATGGGCTTGTAAGTAATCAAGATTTGCGATTAAGTAAATTTCTAATCAAAAAGCAAAATAGATATTTATAATCAAAAATATCGAAATATCTAAAGCAATTTGGAACATCTAACCCAGCAGAACCAAACAAGAACAATCCAATTAAAAATAAATTAGTATTCGCATGTTCTTCGTAATTCAAGGAAATTTGATAAAAAAATTGTACTTAATATTTCATTATGAATTATTTTCCATCATTTCAATTTATCCTTGGTAATTTTCTATATTTTTTAATGATCTATCTTAGACATCAACCGCATACGTAATAATTTAATTCTGGCGATGGGTGAGTTGCGACAAGTTGATAAATTAGTAATTTTGTATGTTAAGAGGATTTATACACAAGTTGAAATTTCAAATTGAAAATCAAAAAATTTTTTAAAAAAATTAATAATTTCGCTACGTTTCCTTTTAAATATTTATCGTTTAAAAGAATAATAATAAAAACGGTTCTAAAATGGTTCAGATGGACCGTACTTTTTTTGATTTACAAATCAATAATATAATGATTTTGAATCAAACCCTACGATTTATAAAATCTGTGGTATAGTGAATAATTAAAGAAATCAGTTAGTCATCGTCTTTAGTAACGCAGCACAATTTTTGTGAGGTGTAAGAGAATTAAAATAAAACATAACTTTCTTCAGCGATTATATATTTCAGACTATACTTAAAATAACACACCATAGATGTGGTGTACCGTTTTGTGGTAACATATATATGTATATGTTTATACATGTATGTCACCGTCAATATCTGTTAAGTCCCTTACAGTTCGCGATCATCGTGTCCAAATAATCAACCCTATTATTTTGTAAGATAGTTAACTTTCAGCATAAGTTTTCCTTTTTTTTTTTACTTTACATGAATTTGTAGTTTTTGTAATTTTACATAATTTTCGTTTTTAGAATTTGACATAATTATTACATGTATGTTACCGTCAATGCCTGTCAAATCTCGTGGTGACAGAACACTTCATCTAGAAAAGAGTTTTGCTTAACCAAGAGAAGTGTTATCAAAATGTTTTCAGACTTAATAATTTATCCGGGATAGCATAAACAAATTATCCGGGATAGGGAGATAGATATGTAATAATTAAGAGCTTACAGCCGTTACATATAGGAATTCTAGATGACATACTAACTCATTTAAAATTTAAACTAATCTGTTTATATTTTTCTAATTAAAAATTTTAAAAAAAAATTACATCAAATCTGCATAACCCCCAGAATTACAAGAATCATTTAATTTCTTAAAACTTAATCAATTCCAAGCAAATTTAAATCATAATCTCAGCTACATTTACACTAAATAGTTTATTTTTAAATGAATTGAAATTGGACTTAAAACGATATTATTACCTTGTCATAATATTTCAAATCTATATATATATATATACATAAACAAATAACCTGAGGTCTTGAGTTATCTCTTCAGATGCAAAATTTGCATATATACACAACGGATTATCTATAAAATAAAACAAGAACAATAACAAGAAGAAGACGACCACCACTCAAAACTTGTTAAAATGTGTCAAAATCAATTTGTAGTCATTAATTAAAAGAGAACCTTTTTTAATATACTATACATGTGTAAAAACACCACTGTCCCTCCTCATGATGATGTAAAAGCAAAATGCAATAACAATAAAAAATAAATTTTTTGGTTGGTCTCTTTTAATATACCCTACTATACGCCAAAGAAATCAAAGAGGGACCCATAAATGATTAAAAACAAAAACAAAACAAAAATAATGTTAATTATGCAAAAGATGATGATAGGATGCTGTCGGTGTCGGGTCAAATTACATTAAATGGTGAATAAGTGTTTGGGTTGATATTTAGATTTATCTTAAAATATATAAGAGCCCCGGCTTGTGTTAAACAAAAAAAAAAAAAAAAAATTGTAATTCAGTTAAATTTTAAAATGATGGCACGCGACTTTTTGGTGTTTATTAGCTTTGGTGTTATTTAAGACATTCGATGATGACGACGACGACGACAACGCAACGCAACGTATATAATAAATGATTTAATAAAAAAAAAATAATAATAATAACAAAAAAAAAACCCTTTCAGATTTTGTTAAAGTCTAGTTAAATTTAGATTGAAAGAGAAAGAGAATAAAAAATAATAAATAAATGAAGAAATTCAATTAAGGAAACAAGAATCTTGTTTGGTTGAATAAACCAAAAAATATAATCGGTTCGATGTTGGTACACAATAATGAAACATGATCACAAAACGATTGGAATATAAATTTTTGCGCATAATTAATTTTTTTTTTTCTTTCTTTTCTTCGTTGTGTACAGCAGACAGGAGCTATAACCAAAAAAAAAAATATAGTGATAAATTATTTTTTGATAATAAAAAAAACGAAAAAAAATAACTATAAAAAATAAAATATTAAAGAATTGTGATATAAAATTGTAAATTATGAGGTTAATTAGTGAGGTTGTATTAAGAAGAGTTCAAATTGAAAATTAGCTTTCATTGGAAAAGTTTTTTTTTCTATATAAAAAAAAAAAAGTAAAATAATTTATTATTGTGATAAATTTAATTTAATTATGTAATATTTTTGGGTATATAATATTGTATATAGTATAGTGAAAATTAATTAAGAATAGAAAGTTGTATGCATTTAGAAAACAACAGTAAAAAATTCAAAATGGATTATGACAGCATAAAGTGGGTTGTGACAGATGAGTACTAAAAGTACCTATCATTATAGTCTTTGTTCTGTGAAAACCCACTGTTGCTATTCTACCACCTCACTTCTCATCTCGTGGAAAAGATAAATTTTATTTCTCAGGAAATTTGAACCCGTGCTTGCCCCATCGTTGCACTATACATTTTTCTGTCATCCTATCCCAATTAACTTATAGAGAGGTGTTAAAGGAGGAGGTGAAATTTAAAGTTTCTATTAGATGGCAAGTGAGGTATGTGAGACTAAGGAGAACAGTAACAGTGGATTTTGACAGAACAAAGACTATATGATAGGTGTACAAGTGATAATAAGTAGAATGACAAACAGTATAGACTGTTTGACAAGTGTAATTCCAATTTTATTTTAAACAGGTGTGTTATAGATGCAGTTGAGCTAAACAAAAAATTATTTATAAATATAAAATTTCCAATCGGCATATAATTTTGAATTAAGTGGATTTAACTGTGTAAAAAATATTTCTACCTCAAAATACTGAGCATAATAATTTCAGTGTGGGAGGTTATGTGGTGTTAATCATTTTTATTCTGTTAAACCTCATTTAAGTCAAAAACAATTGGTGTAATATATCCACATTAATAAATATATATTATACTACCCACGTAACAATTTTATTGTTATAAGACTCTTGCGCACTCATGTAACACTAATATAAACCTTCTTACAGCAGTATTAATGCAATTGTTGCGAAACTTTATAAATACGTTATAGCACTAAAATGGAGAGCCCCATAAGGCATCAGAGCAATTGATGTAATATTTTTATAGGATTAGTATACCTTAGTGTATATGTTTTTATTTTGAAATGAAATTCATTTGAAACAAATTTATGTTATGCGAGAGTGAGATAATAATGACTTTATGGAGTGTATATTTATTTCATGAGAACGGGAGATAGACATTAATTACATATTTTTATATATTTTGTATGTAAATAATTTATAATAAAAGAAATGACTTACTAATAAATAATATTTTACCGTTAAAAATAATTGTATCAATATTTATAACTAGTAAGTCAGTGGCATTCAATGGATAAAATTACTAAAAATAAAATATTTTTGTATTGAAAGAGATACGCTATACATATTTTTAACCAAAACCATATGATACTATGAATGACCGAAATATAGAAGGCATTAATTTGAGACAATTACTTAAAAAAATTAATAGAATAAATTTTCTTTAATTCTGTGTAAAAAATAATAAGATGTTGAATAACACAAAATGGATATGTTTTATTTAAAAGTTTGAATTTTTTTCAACCCGTATGCGCATTAATGTTGTATATGCAACTTATTTTTTACATATTAAGTAAGAGTTCATTAAGGAGAAGCGAGATAAAATGAAAAGGTGTCTACTGCGCAGGCCCTTAAATGCTTGCCAATTATAATTATAGACTAATGTGGATGTATTGTGGCAATTGTTTTTGACTTAAATGAAAAATGATGAACTGAGCTTTTAATGTTTTTTTTCTCCTCTTTTTGCCGCATTAAATTTCCACATAACTCAAATCTATTGCGATTCAGAGGCTGTGATACAGTTTGTTGAAATCATTAAATCTCTCACAAAGTAAGCTGGTGATTATATAGTGGCGTAGTATACTATGCCACCTATCGTTATAAGACATGAATTTTACCTCTGACATAATTCAAGCATATGCTTCACCAGTGATTTGAACTCGCATCGAATTGTTTTGTTAAATTTTATTGTTTGAAACTTAAACAAAAAAAAGGTGTCTCTAAAATGCATTCTAATCTACGAAAATGATTTACTGACACTTATATAAAGGTATTTTCAAAAATATTTCGAAAATTTCATAAACTGCCACTTTATAATTTTTGTACAAAAAAAAAATAAAAACTATACCTAGTCACAAGCATTAATGAAGAAATTAATTTGCTTGCAAAATATCGATATTTGCTAAAAAAATAAAAATAAAAATGCATCTATATTGGTGTAAGAAAACTCGAATTTTAACTAAATTAAAACAAAAATGTATTTTCAATAGGTTTTATCCTCCAATATTTGACTAACCAAACATTTTGTATAACAATGTCTTTTGTTGAATTTGAACCAAATAAAAACTAATGTAATTGATTTATGTTGCGCAAGCGCAGCTATTAAACTAGAAAATAAGAAAATGATCCAACTGATTTGAAACAACACACCAGATCCAGATAAAGAAGCTTAATCTACAGTAATTAAGAATTAAATCTCTATCATAATGTGGACTGCTAATGTAAATTGAGCGTAAAGAACAATTAACAGTTATATGCATATTATATTAAATTTCTTGTTAGAATTTTTATTTTTATGAAAATCCCGTTACAAAAACCATAAACCATTCAAAAATATTATTATTTTCGTTTTTATAAATTTATTGGAAATTTAATACCGTTAGAAATTAGTTAAATGCAAATTAAAAATGAATTATTAGAATAACTGTTTTATATATAGTTTTGCTGGTTCCGCGCCAAATATCTCTTTCGAATATAATTTCTTTATTCATAAACTTTACCGTTAATTATAATTTCCGTTAGTTATATTTAACTCATTAATTTTTACTGTTATCACAAATTAAATTTTTGAAATTAGGAACTATTTAAAAATTGTATTTTTAATTTTACATATACAATACATATATCTATTACATACAATTAAACTTTTGATTTATTAATAATTTAAAAAAAAAAAAAAAATATTTATAAAAATTTCTAAACATCCGGAATTACAAGCAAAATCATTTCTTTTGCATATTTTCTACGTCAATAAATATAATTTAACTCTTTTAAAATGAAATTAATTGTATTTATATATAGTGGTTATAGTATAATGATATACTAACCAACCAACCAAACAACCACAGCTGATATGTTATTTGAATGTTGAACGAAAAAAAAAAAATAAATATAAAAATAAAAAATAAAAATAAAAATCTCATCTATAAATGATGACCCCTGCAAATAAAATCGCCATTAAATATGTATAGAGCAAAGATATTTTTGAAAGGCGACTAAAAAAATAACAACAAAAATAAATTGTAATATGAATCGCACCACATTGCTGAGGTTATCAGACCTCATCAAATCGAAATTAAAGATCTGACCATCAAAAAAAAAAAAAGAAAAAAAAATAAGAACGAAAACAAAAAAAATAGAAAAACAAAATTTATAACAAGTCGTAACTCATCACATCAAGACATTCATTTTCCTTGTCTTAATGTCAAAAATTCGACAAAAAGAAAAAAAAAAGCACAAAGAAAAACAAGGGCAGAAATTTTTTTTAATTTGTTTTTGTTTTCTGTTTTTGTTTTTGTTTTTTATTTTCTTTTTTTAATATATCTACACACTACATAGCCTATTATATAAAGAATGTAATATCATAAAATTTGTGATCCATCAAATTTCCTGGCCAAAATCAAGCAATATTTTTTTTTTTGGTTTTTTTATTATAATTTTGTTGTTGTTTTTGTTATTGTTTTTATAATTTAATAATATTTTATGTAGCAAAATAAATTCTACTTTTATTTCATTTAAATTTTGTTCAGATAATATAGAAATACATAATGAATATATCATAAGTCATAATAATTATTAATTAATACCTATCTAAGTATATTTATTAGAGTATAGAATATTACGAATGTTATCACACTTCCTTTTGAAAAATAGTAAACAAATTCTAATGGTGATAATCAAGGTTTTTCTCATTTTCATCAAAACATAATAAAACGTTAATTGATTAGCTTGGTATTGTTATTGTTTTTAGGGGATGATTTTGAAGGAGCTATGTATAAATAAAAAGTATGTGGAAATTATTGAATCTGTAATGCAAAGCAAAAAAGCTGGAAAACAACTTTGAGTGATTGTGTTTGCTTCTGAAGTGTGGACATTAGAAATAGTTATTAGAAGATTCTATGAGTGTTTTAATACATAGGAGGATATCAAATCTATTCTCTGTGACTGCCTGGAAGATGAAAAATTCTATTAGCTTGCTACATTAACCATTTCTATTCTCATTTTTCTATCATATACATGTATATTAAAAGCTGAAGTTGACATATACGTCAATTTTAATTAACTAAGCTTTTATCTACGTTGTTTATTGTCAAATTATCGATCAAATCCCTCTCTTTCTGACTATAAAACATAATTTTTTGATATTAAATAAATATTAATATTATCTAATCAAATGTTGATCCTGTTGAGTTTATTAAATTCATGTCAAGTTTTATGTCAACTGCAGTTATTCATCGGTAAAACAAAAAGAGGAATAAATCTTTGATTTAAAAAAATAAAAGACTATTGTTAATTTCACAAATTTATTTTATTCCGACACGTGTTTAGACCTTTCGGTCATAATCCGGGATCATAAATCTTTGATCTTTACAATAAGATCTTTGATTTTTATTATAAAATAATAACAGATCTTTGCAACATAACTCTTTCTAACTCTACGATCACACCCATCATATATATTTTTTCATCTTCCAAGCAGTCACAAAGAGTAAGCTTAATTATACTGGCTTCAACGTCGTTTATTGTCAAATTATCGTTTAAATTTGTTTTTCTCTATTGCTCTCTGTCTCTTTCTCTAAAATAGAATTTTTTGACATTTAATAAATATTTAATATGTCTAATTCAATATTGATCCTGTTCGTTTAATCATATTTTTGTTAAGTTGGCAGCCCTTTTATTGCATTTCAAATTACTTTTTCAAACTATAGAATCGGACGCTTAATCGATTATAACGATCGTAAGATATCTGAAAAGAATGTGAGTACAGATTTGTTTAAAGACTTAAGCTATTAAATATCCTTGACATCGTAAATGTCTCAACAAAAAGTGGAATACAACGTCCACATATGATCTTAAATGTATATAAAAGCTCATAAAAGCTTGACACATTGTCTACATGATCACAATTGTTGCTGACGATGTCTCCACGACCGGTTTGACAGGTTTTTAGGTTTACAAAAAATTTTAAAAACCGTACAGTGTTAATAAACAGTGTATGTTCATTTTGATTGATCACCAATGAATTAAAACATAAATGTCTCAGAAAGCTCTTATTACACAATGTTGCCAACTTATTTTTCAGATAAAATTGACAACTTAGTTTTTTTTATATTGTATCAGTTTGAAGTTTTTTTTTAAGACATTTACGATGTCACCGTATATCTGGGTGTTGGTGTAATTTATTAAACTTTGTTATAATTTAGTTAAAGTTAATTTATAAGCTTTCTCCTGGATTTTGGTGTTATATCATACTTAATCAAGAAGAAGGATATTTATTTTCAGAGGTCGAAAAAAATTTCGCCATTAATTTAATGTTGGCGTTTGCCTGGTATATTCTTCTTAAAATGTGTGTATCCAGCCACCTATAAAATTGTAAACGCGGAAGATATATACCATCAAGCATGAATGTTTATACACTTAACATCTGGTAATTTTGGGAGCGTAAGTAAATTTCATCTCTTAGAGTAAATACCATAGATTTAATAAATTATAATTTTAGGATAAACAACAAAACTTTTCAGACAATTTTTTACAAACTATTATTAATTTATCATGTACGAATAATTTCGACGATAGATAAATGGTTTGCAATATACTCGTTAACTCTACGATCAACACAGATTCGTTCATATAAAACGAAACAACTTTTTAACGATCGTTCATCTGTAAAAATAGACGTAAATTCTGACCTACCACTTTGTTGTTGTTGTTTTATTTTCTATCTTATTTTTTTGTCCCTTAAACGAACACATACAAACAATTTACGAAGCGAAAATTTTTAATTTTGGTATTAATTATTTGTAATAAAAAAAATTAATAAAAAAAAAAAAACAAAACAAAAAAAAAACAATTTTTTTTCTAGTTCATATTTAACAGTTATTATGTTTAATTTATGCAAATATCTTTTAAGATTTATTTTTCAAATGAAAAACATTTTATAGTGCAGAAAAAATAGAATGATAGAAAGGCAAAAAGAGAGAGAAGGAGAGAGATAGAAAGAGAGACAATAATAGAAAAACTTATTTACGCGGTAAACAGTCACATCAAGTTGAAAAATAATATAAAAAAAAAAAAAATGAAATGTTGTTTTTCTTGTTGTTGGGGCATCTTCAGCCAACCGTTACAATATTTTTTTTTTTTTTTTTATAGATTTATAAGATATTTTTCTTTAGATAAGCAAAATAATTTTTTAAATTTTTGTTTTTTTTTTTTTTAATAACGGGTGAGGTGAATGTAGTTAGTTACCTTGTATTGTGTATTTGCCGTATGTTGTTAATGAATTTAATTTATATTATGTACCTACATATGTATATGTATAATTGTACAAATACAGTAGAGTGTTGATATACGTGATGGTGTGTTGTAATAAATATTAGGTAAAAAGATATAATAATAGCGTTCCTTTAAAATGTGTAAGCTACTCATGAGTCGATTATTAAAGGAACGCTCATTTTGTGCTCATGAGCAAAACATAACCCAAAAACATTGATGTTAGTTTGTTTTGTTTTGGAAATTTATTTGTCAAAAAAAATTTATCAATATCTCGTTTTTTCTTGCTGTTGTCTAGTTTTATTCATTAAATTTAGTTTTATATGTAATTATTTTTAAAATAAAATGATTATTTATAATATTTAAATTATTTTTTTGTTGACAAATATTTCAATTTAAATTTTTGTTTATTTAAATGTCAATATGAAACTTCAAATTATAAATATGACACTATAAATTAGACATTATAAATAATTAATTTATTTATTAAATTATTCAGCATACAATTTTTTTACTCAGCACCTAGCGGAAAGTAGATCGTTACTAACCATTTTTTACACAAAAACAAAATGTGTAAAAATGGTTAGCTTACACAGCATAATGGAACGCTACTATGTGAAGTCCCATCGGCAAACATTTCTAGAATCACTGTTGACTGGAACCAATAGAAAATTAAGGTTAAGGGTAGAAATACATGCAAAATTACTATCTTATAATACAGGAATAGTCGGATATACCATAAAAAAAATTCTACAGAAACAGCTCTTGTATGTGATTGTGCATTCCAAATCTCTGATGTGTAAAAACAGTTAGAGTGTTCATCCCATAGACTTGGAATTATATAAAAAAAAATAATTCGACTTCATAAGAAATATTTAAGCCACAATCAAAGTCAAAGCAATTCGTTTGAATCGTATGAAGATGATCATCTATGTTTTTTCGTGGAATTAGAAGATGACGGAATTGAAACGGAAGCGATCATATAAAACGTTGAATAACGAAACTAAAAATTAAAAAGGTGAAAAACACTTGACATTAACACAAAATACAATGTAGATGCTTTTGGTGCAGTGTAATAAAACCAGTATCGCTTTTATTTCTTCGCAGAATTGTATGGCACGTGATACGACTTTTTCGATCATTTTCTACTATATAAAAAAAAATTACCCTTTTAAGTAACAAAGATTTCAATGAATTCACAGTGGGATGGATGGTAATTGTATTATCTAAAAAACATATAAATTTCGGGGATGTCAACACTTAATTTTGTTTTTGTTTGATGACTTCAAACGTAACAAATTCTATAGTCAATTAGTTTTTACTTAGCGGACAGACCAACTGTTGAATTTATTGTGTGTTTTTGATCCATTTCGTTTTTTGTTAGTTGAACTCCGAAATGTTGAAAATGATTTTAGATTTGATAACAGTAAAGTACATCAAATGAAATTTTAATTGGTTTGTTTCAGAGAGCGAGGAGTTGTGAAATTTTACAGAAATAGTATAAAGTTTGACAACTCGAAACACTTGGTATCCAAAAATTTGTTACAACCTTACTCTGATACGAATAGATTATGGTAGATTATTATATAATGAGCAGCTGCAAAAGGTGTCTGTACTCACAATGACTGTACTCGGCATGTAAAAAGATGAATCTGAATATATGTAACGTTAAGTGTGCCTGTTAGGTTTGAGCTTATGATTTTTTAAACCATAAAAAATACCAAAGTGCTTCACAAATTTTATAACATTTCATAAAATATGGCAATAACCGGGAAGTCCCCAAGGGGTCATTCCGATCGAATCACGGTGAATCTTCCTACAGCTGGAGGTTGTGGTAAACCGCTCATCGAATTTGGGGGGTGCGGCATATTTCATGTGTTGGTGTCGAGTGTCAAGACACTGAGAAAACAAAATCGGAAACAAATGATCTAGTATTTCCACCGTAAGCGGGTGGAGTTGGAGGACAATGATAATAATTAAGTGATACACATACAGATTTATGGTCTGGTCTTGTGGTACATAGTAACATATTACTGTGACGTGCTTTTAAATTGACTAACTAACTAGTAGAAAATTTTGGCAAATTACATAAATGTAGTGTTGTCAAAAATATATAGCTATCAAAATTAAATTATTATGTTCTACGTAAACGTTTGGACAACACTAAGACAACGTAAATTATCCAAACTCTCTGGGGTTTTCAGGAAATGTCGTAAACCTACAATTTATACGTGGAGAATTTTATTTTACGTAATTTACCTAAACTCCATATTATAAAAAATATTTTATAAAATCGTTTGTACACATATTTACAATGATGGATAAATATCTAGATTTGCCTGTATATATATGTATATTAACAGAAAAAAAAAAACTAGAGAAACAAGAAATAATGAAAGATGTCAGAGCAGTATAAGTGAGATACAATTCAAATTTTTTATTATTATTATATTTTTTTCTTTTCTACGACGTAAAGTAATAAATCAAGAATAAAAAAATTATAAAGAAAACAAAATTAAAAATAAAAAATTCAAACAGTATTTCAAACAAATTTTTAAACTTTGAAAGTTTGAAATCCAGGGTTTCTTATTCGTCGTTGTGGGTGTAATTTATCTTATAAAAAAATAAAATAAATATGTATGTGTTGGTTTGCATGTGGTTTTCAAATTAAAAATGGTGAAAATTAAAAACATAAATATATATATATATATATATTTTAATGAATATATGTATATGACATTAGATATTTAATTGTAGAAAATTTATTAAATTATGAATTTAAAATCACGAAAACTGATGATATTCCAAATGTATAATCTTTGTTCTTTTCTTTATATTTGTGAATTTGAAGTCGTTTGTGTAAATTTATTTATTTTGAAAATTAGAAGAAATCGAGAAAAACTCAGGTTTTTTAAATAAACCAAATAGATATCATCATTGGCGTAACAGTTCAATACTTGGTCGTTTGTATATCACATTTCGAACTGTCTCAGTTTAAAGATTTCATCCCTCAATTCCTAAATCTTAGTAGAAAACTGATTGAATATTAGTCTACTGAATACTCCAGTAGTGTCGTGACTTTATCATCGGTTGTCTACTTTCAGATTTTTTTATTAGAGCACGTTTTAATATTCTGTGCTTGTGTGCATTTGTCCGGTCCATTATAATTTTTGCAATTTTCTACCCATGCTTATAGACTTTCAGTTCGTCATATAAATTTGTACAAATCGTTATTGTAACGGAATCTCTATTAATCATAATTCCCTTGTATTTAGGTTCGATAATGTAAAATTTCAATTATTTTTTACTTTTTTTTTGTAATAGTTCAGTTCTAGCATTCATAACAAAGTATTTATCTTAATATAACAGTCCTAATGTATTTCCATTTTTATTGTTCTGTAAATTTCTTCGTATTTTATTATTGAGAGAATTACGGGATTTTATGTGCATATTTTATGTGTCAGTTTTAGTCTCAGCTTAAAGTACAACGTTCAATAAATCTGAAAAGATTGGGTCTACATACAGAATTCAAAGTACAATTATTATCTATTATTTGTTGATCAAAATTTTTGATAAATGTATATGTCAACTACTTAAAAGGATCAAACTTCGAATTGCCAATGCATTAAAGTGATAAAGTATGAAAATAATATCTATGATAAGGAACTGGAAATAGCTGATACAATGAATGGCTTCTTTATCAATGTTACTAAAGAAATAAACACTTAATTCAATAGAACGTATTGATTATGATTATCTCGACCATTTTCAATATAATGTAAACTGAACAAATTTTAATCTAGATCCGACCACAACAGAAGAAGTCAATGCAACAATAAAAAATACTTAAATATACAGCTGCTACAGGCTATGACAATATTTTAACGAAATTTATAATAAAGTTCGCTCATCGATTAAATCCAGTTTTATTAGTTTTATTAATTTATTTTTTCAAACAAATAAATTTCCAGACTGCTTAAAAACTGTATGTTGCACCCATTTTTAAAGCTGGCAATGCTACAAATCGATCCAACTATCGTCCCATTTCAATTCTTAGTGTAGTTTCTCCAAAATTTTTGAAACAATTGTAAAAAATCGCTTAAACACTTTTATGGCAGCCAACAATATTTTAAATGAAAATCAATTTGGTTTTGAGAAAAATTCAAACACTGGCTGCAGCTTGGTTAAACCTAACAGATTTTATAAGTCAAAATTTTGACTCTAAAAAATATGTTGAATGCTTTTTACTAGACTTACAAAAAGCTTTCAATTGTCTGAATGAAATACTTTTGCATAAGTTTATAAAACTAAATTTTACTACAGAACTAGTTCAATTTTTTAGATCGTATCTGTTTGATCGTAAACAAAAAGTTCAAATAAGCAATAAGTTCCACAAGGTTCTATATTAGGACCAGATCTCTTCAAACTCTACATTAATGACATTTGCAAACTTAATTTGATAGGATCCTTACAGTTGTTTGTATGCTAATGATGCAGTATTAAAATATGCTTCAGACAATGAAACGGAATTCGAACCTAATGGGGAACATTTGATTAATTTTAATTTTTTTATATATTTTTATATGATTTGTACAGAAGATTATAGTCTTTTTACAGTGTTAATGCATTTTAGTTTTTTAATTAACATTTTATTTCATTGACAAAGCTCACTGAGCGGGATTGAAAAACCTATATAAAATTGAGCTGTCATTGACAATCGAATCTGGGACTTTTTAGTTGAAAGCCCATTTACTGCATATAATATAATTTATATGATAAATTACATAACCACGATAGAATATCGATTGGAAAAATCCGGCGTACTTAACTGTATACACTTATATTTCTGTGAATATATCGTTTTAGTTTTATTTATGTATGTAGACCTATAATGATGTGCGATATGTATCGAATCGAGTTATCGATATAATCGATATTTTGATTCATATATCGATTATTGTATTATATCGATTTTTAAGCTCTATATTTTTTTTGCTAGCGATATTATTTGAATGCATCTATCTTTAAATATAGAACAGTTTTTCCGATTTGTAAAATAAATAATGTACATTGTGTTGTAGTCTGTACTGTTACGTCATAAGTTGTTAATTTTTAAACCGTTTCAAGTTTTAGTAGGTGGTATAGTACTGAAAACTGATATACAAACGTCAAGCAAGTAAGAATTTACCAAAAACAAAAAAAAAACACATTGATCCGAACAGCATTCGTTTCGTATCTGTTTTAACTTTTCATTATAGGCCTGGCTACGTGTTTTTTTTTTTAAATAAAAATAAATTTAAATAAAGTTCAATTTATTAAAATTCAAAAGTTATTTAATATATTATTTGCTAATATTTATGATTTAAAGTAATAAAATTAATTTTAAAATTTATATACAAAAATCAATTTAAGTTAGTTAGGTTTTATTTCACTATTATTGGCTTTTACAAGAATGTCATATACTTATATCCATCCTCAACTCAACATATTAAAATTTTTATTTTCCCGATTTTTCCCGATATATTTGATTCCGATTTTTGTATGCATCGATATATATTGTATATATCGTAGCGATTTGATTTTCGGATATCGCACATCAGTAATACATCATTAATGCATAGCAAGCTTTTATAGTGCTTCTATAATCGCTGTATAGTAAATTTGAATAATATTTATTTATTTATTTATTTATTGCCATGATACATATTTGATACACATATACTATTGTATTTACACTTATGACTATTCGTAATTATTTTACTTAGGCTAGCTGGCTAATTTATTTATTAATTAATTTATTATTTAAAGGAAAAATGGCGACAAAAAACCTTTTTGAATATTTATGTTTTTTCATAAAACTTACGACTACTTACATACTAAGAAATAAGCCTAAATTAAAACATATTCTAAAACTGCTCTTATGAGCGTATTATTTGGGTTGTAGCAACTTTCCAGGAAAACAGGTGTCACCTTTTCAATTTGTTGCAATATGGTGTTATATTAGCTAATTATTGCAATTTCTTGGATAAACCCATAAAGAAATACACTACGCAAAATTGTTTTATATATTAGGAGTTTGTTTTCCGAATTTAAAAATGACTTACGATTTATTACAGGATAGAAAAGCTTAACAAAGAAATTACATTTTTCTATAGCTTTATTAATGTGAGTCTTAAACAATAATCTTTTATCGAGGTGAATTCCAAGATGATAAGTGATATATTCTCTCTCCCAGATAATCTCTATATTATTAACCCAAATGTAATTGAGTAATATAAAAATATATAATGCAAATATATAATTGTTATATTATTAGCCTTGCTTGGCATAACCTCTTTCACCCCTTTCTCCATTTCTCTTTTTAATAACGTTGTGTTCCAAATTGGTTTTTTTTTTAAATTTGCGGCGCCGTTTTTTTTTTTTGCAAAACTTGATTTGGGTTATTTTTTTTTTCCTTTTACTAAAAACCAAATCAAATTTTGGCCTTCTCTTTGATGAAAACCTCAAAATAGTATTTTTAGAATACAAGATTAGATTATATTCGCAAAATTTCCACATGATATTTTTATTTAATTTTTAATTTTATTTCTTTCTTTTTTTTTCATTAAATATTCAAATCTAATGTCAATAGCACTCTAAAAATTATGTAAATTAATTTTTTTTTGTTTGCCAATATTAATTTTGTACATTCATATTTGGTACATTATTGATTATAATTCGCAATTAAAATAAAAACAATAATCAAATTATATTTTTTTTTATTACATTTAATTGATACTAATAATGCCGAAATTAAATACATTTTAGTATTTTTAATATTTATTTATTTATAAAAACAAATCTCGTCTTTAAATTTGTAAAAAAAGAAATTCGCAAAAAAATCTCCATTACCATATAAGAATAATTATTGCAAAATTCTTCAAAAAAAAAAAAAAATTGGATACAAAAATATATATATACATATACGATAACCTACAGTACAGTGGGTTTCATAATTATTGAGGCAAATTAAATGAAATTTCACAAAATCGAAAAATTTGAAAGAAGAACTGAGTCTTCGGCAAATTTAGCTTATAAATATTTGTACAATAAAGAATTATGTAGCATTTGGATTGCAACCCCCTCAACAGAATTTACTGTTTTAAGCCATTTAAGTACAAATTCAATTAAATTTATTTGTAATTTAAAAACAAAAACTAGTATTCGCCAGCTCTTCGAAATTTTGATAAAAACCGTAATCAATTTTTTTATAAATTGTTTCTTATCATTTCAATTGGTATACGTATACGTATATATACCTATACGTATATAATTTTTTTATTGATTTATCTTAGACAACAACCGCATACGTAATAATTATTTACTTTAAAAAAAATTAATTCATCTTAGACAACAACGCATTCGTGAAAATTTATTTAAAATAAAAATTTAAATTTAAATTTAATTGTGGCAAGGATAGGAAGATATTCTGTGGTTAGGTGTATTTATTTGGTGAATTTGGTTAATTTCTATTTTATTTAAGTTGTAAATTTTAATTCAATTCAAATAATGTTTGACCAGGGGCCCCTGTTGAGTAAGTAACTATAATTCAAGTTGAAGCCAAATTTAAAGTTTTGAAAAGAACAGTAATTTACGTACTGACTGACATAGACTTCTCACGATAAATCACAAACCACTCATGTTTAATAAAAATATTTGAGGTTAGTAAGTTTTATTTTGGACACATAAATACACCTCCCTCATATACTGCACTGATTCGTTTCTGATATATCCCCTATAGTCAGCGGCATTTAATGGATAAAAAAATTACTAAAAATAAAATATTTTTGTAATTAAAGACGTATACATTATATATGATTATGTGTGCATGCATAGGTTCATTGCGCAAGTAATAATAATAACTGATTTATTTGTTTTTGTTTTTATTTTAATAAAAACTCACCTCACATATGCATAATGTATTTGGTGAATAATAAAACCATAATTGTATGATATGATTAAAAAAAATTTCAACTGTGTACGCAATATTGTTGTATGTATAACCAAACTTATTTATATATATTAAGAGTTCATTAAGGAGAAGGAAGATAAAATGAAAAGGTGACTACTGCGCAGGTCCTTAAATGCTTGTCTATTATAATTATAATTTATCACATATATCCCAACCTAAATTACGTATATGGCGTGTAATTGGTCAAAATAGCCTACATGCTTGCTTCACCCACAATTAAGACGCCGCATTTATGTCATTTTAGAAAAATTAAAAAATTAATGATAAAACAAATATCAAAAATTAAATACGCAGCTGAATATTACAAGTATAGCTTTCAATTCATATCACTGAAACATGTATAAACAAAAAAATGTCAATGCCAATTTATCGGCAAAAAATTTCGAATGAAAACAAAACCGTGCATGATATGGGATAACTGTTCATACATAGACACATTTGTATTTGTTGATTTTGCAAAAGATGTTCGGTCGGTGGACGGTCCTTTTCTCAGTCCAAATTCGTCAATTTTTTCTATTTGTTTAAATTAATTATAAAAAAAATACTCCTTTCAGTTATATTAAAAAAATATTGTTGATAATATCAATTGTCGAAATAATTGTGAAAACCACTGTATATGTATATATAATAAATAAATAAAATATTACTCCTCAAAATTTATTCTTAATATGTAGCTATGTATAGTATAAATAATTTCCAAACATTAAAAATATAATTAAATTAATTCATGTCACCATTTAACAAGTCACAAAATTGCGATCAGAAATTTTAATTTCATACTTAACCAATATAATGGACAAAACAACAAAAGCAAAAACAAAAAAAAAAAAACAAGAAAGAGAGAGAAGTTCATTAAACTGTCACAATTTATAAAAATAAAATTTTAACAAACAAAAAAAAAAGAAAATAATTGTTTTTTAAAGATTTTTAAATTTAAATTAAAATTTTATAAATTCGATTTTCAAACAATAAATAAATAAAAGAAAAATTAGTATTTAAGATCAATAATATTTAAAAATGTCATTATGCCAAAAAGGTGAAAATTAATGGCACCTTTAGATGAATTCAATTTACAAAGTAAAATATAAAAACAACAAAAAAACAAGAAAACATCTGAAAAATTATTTTATTTTCTCATTAAAAAAAAAAAAAAAAAAAAAAAAACAATACTTAAAAACTCTTCAAGAAAAATAACTTTAAATTGTTTTTGTATTCATTTTTTTTGTTTTTTTAAATAAACTTTCTTAAAAATGATGGTCAAACATTTTGAAAGACCATTAAAAAAAAAATTGAATATTATTTTTTTTTATTATCCCTTTAAAAGAAAAATAAAAAAAAACATTTAATACAAATATGTGACATTTCAATTTCAAAAATTTATTGATCTTATTAGTTTTGTGACACCAAAAACCCATAAAAATATTTTAAACAACGCAATCCAAAAAGAAAATCAAAATTACAAATCAAAAAAAAAAAAAACACGGAACGTCGTGTACTTTGGTATTTTTATTTAAAAAAAAAAAAAAAAAAAAAATAAACAACATTGTTTGTCATATCAAGTCACATGTCAAAAATATGGATAAAAAATAAAATTATAGTTGGTCTAAACAATTCTGGGCTACTTTAAAAATAAGAGAATTTCAGCATGCACTTATAGACGTATATATATTTTATATGCTTGTTAATCGATAATACATACACTCAACTTCTCTTAGTAGACCCATCGTTGACAAAAAGATAAAATTGATCTCGTCTCGTCTCGCTGAATATTAATTTCTGTTAGACACTGTAAGCGGCGCGATAGAACATTTTATTTGTTGGTAGTACTGACCAAAATTATTTACTGTCAACCAAAAAAAAATAATGAAAAATTGTTTATTTCTTTACTTAACTATTTTATCTATTCAATTTATTTATTTAATTCAATATTTTGATAGAATAACACAAAATACTTTGGCTAGATACTCTATCGTTTACAATTTTTGACGAGATAAAAAATGGCTATCGCGTCTCGTCAAAGGTCTAACAGAAATTACTCGTGAGACTGTTTTGACATTTGCAGTTGCGGCAATTTGCTATCGCGTCTGTGTGATGTCTAACAGACTACAAAACTATCCCTTCAGAGATATTTTCAAGCGATCTCGCGAGATGGGTCTAACAGAATATGGGTGATAATGTTTGAATGTTAATGTCTTAATGACTGATAGATCCATCCCCTCCCCCATAGTAAAACAATATTTCTAATTACTTTCTTGTTTACTTAAATAGTGTTTCGTCATCATCACTTGTCTGTAAGACCATGCGTGGAGCATAGACCGGAAAAAAATGTCTTCCATAGTCTCCTATCTTCGACTAACTACTTCAATTTAGATCAGACCACGTTGCTCGGTATACTTGCTTCGACTAAGACTAATGTTCCCATCAATTTTTCGGGCTTCCGATGTGATATATAACCTGAGGATTCCCTTTTAAACATTGATTCGCGATGTTATTGTCTGGTTTCGTTAGAGTATGCCCCATCCAATGCCATTTTCACGTCTATTTGCTTTAGATTCGTTTTTTTGCCACGCTTTTATAATTTTTTTTATTTTTTTACTATCCTTCTTTTTATTTTTTGTAAATCTGTTAAATGGCTTAAATTCTGCAAAAGCAGTTAGAGTACTTATCATATTATTTCAACTTAAACAAAATAATAAAAGGCGTTCTGTAGGAAATGGTTTCTGACTAACGAATAGTTAGGATTCGCCGAAACCATGTATTGATACACGCTTGGAGTTTCCTGTATAATGGCTGATTTCGCTGCCGTATACAAGAGAACAGATTTTACACTTGAATTGACAACCGTTACCTAAGTTAAATCAATAATAACCATTTATTCCTATTGTACCCGTTTTGTTTTGTATGTTTCATAACAATTAAATCAATTTAACGAAAACCTTATAGGGCAATCATATATACGTTTTGCATTAAATATTGACCATTATTATGAACATCAATTCAATAGAACAATAATTTTTGTAATACCTACCCTATTAACTTTTAAGAATTGTATCATCAAACAAAAATATATATAAATTCAAAAAAGAAAAACAAAATAAAAATAATAATAAAATTTACCACCAGAGGGATAAAAACGTAATTTAAAAAGAGGGAGTAAAACTAACAACAAACAAGAAAAAAGATTACCTTTCCAATATGGTGAGGCTCATTATTGAGTTTTAATTTTTTTTTTTTTTTTGAATTTTCTTAATTAAAAATTTTATCAAAATTTGTATTCAAGAGAGAAAATTTCGTTTTGTATTTTTTACCATTTTTATTTTTGTATATTTTTTTTTTAATTTCAATTTTAAACTGTTTGTTGGATTGCCTGCCCCTCTTACACCTAAATGAATGTGTGACTGAATGAGTTACAGGTAGTGCAATGAATATTAATTTTTTTAAAGAGTCTATTATTGATATTATTTATAAAAAAAAAAACAACAAACAAATAAAAAAAGGGGCGACATTCACCCGATCATCGTCGTTATAATTTTTGACTGACTTGCTTTGATATAATGTTCTACTATGATTATTTCAAATTGATAATAATATTTTTTAAATCATTTATAGTTCTAAAATATCAAAATAAATAAATAAAAATTTTGTTGCGGTATTTTGGCGGCATTTTATAAAAAATATAGAAAACAGAAATACGAGTAGGTTAGGTATACATATTCAAATAACGAAATTGAATAAATTATTTATTTAAATTTTATTTTGTTATTTGTTATGATTTTGCCCATTAAGTTTGATGGAAAGTGATTATAAGGTTTTTTATATTGAATTTTTAGTAGTAATTGAACTGTCAAAATGTTTTTGACATTTAAAAGTTTTTTTTTTGTTTGTTCGTTTACATGCCATTAACTATTCCCGGTGAAATTAAACATTTTGAAAAGTGGTTTGATCTTGTGGGGATGTTTTATTTAAAATGTTAGGCCCATTGAATTGCTTATACTGCCAATAAATTTAATTAAACAAATAAAACAATTTGCTTCTATTATCAAGAATATAATATAATATATACGCAGTCTGTACATACCCACCATTGGAACTATTACTAACTAATTATTTTATTATTATTATTTCTTTATTTATTTGTTTGTTTTTATTAATGGAGAGTTCTATGTAACCGGCGACGTGTTAAAATCTATTGTACTTCCCCGCTTATCTCAGAATTGTAGGTCTATGATGTCCTTGATAAACTCTATTATTGCTCTGATGTCAATTTCAGAATCAGGCAATGTGTATTCCTCAAAATATGTATGGCTTTTGCGAGCTATGCGGCTTCGCAAAGAAATAGAACATGAGAGAAGGATTCTTCCTTTTCTAAGCAGAATCTGCAACTGTTTGTGGTCGATCTACCAATCTTGAACAGATGCTTGTTGAATGGACCATGACTTGTGATAAACCATGTGAGGATTCTGACAATGGATTTCTTTATTTACTTGCAATAAAAGTCTTACGCACTAACTTATTGCAGCATCTAACTTATTTGGTTTTCCATATATTTAAAAAACTAGGTAACAAATTTAAAAAAAAATTTACCAACATTATTCCAACTTCTCATGCTCCTGCAGTGTGGTGAATTATTCTTGCAGTGTGGCAAACGCGTTGTGCCAAAAAATAAAATGAAAAATTTAATTAACGTTTTGGATTTTGAAGATTGCGTTTATGATAATATCGTACCGTAAATTTTTTTTTAACTTTACAACATATAGTTTTGTATATGTTTTCATTGTGTATGTTGTATATTGCCTATCTCCACTTTTATTGTATCCTTTCTATATCTACTTTAGTATGGCTTTCTCTTCTTCAAATCTTCATTTCTGAGGCTGTTGTTCAACGCATTCTGCATAATTACAGTCTTCAATTACTTGTTAATGAATACCTAGGTTTTCATATGCTTTATTCAGTTCTGTTTTGGGACCAGTCATTTGTAGAAAGTATACCGGTTAGAAATTGTTGATGTATTCAACTTTTGTTTTCAGTATCAGCATCATCTTATAGCAGTACAGCTCTGTATTAACTATAGTCTTCATACCAATACTCCCCCAAAAGCCAAAAGCCAAAAGGGGTCGATCTTGCACCGCTTATTTTCAATTTGGGATTTGTAGGACTTGGGCATAATTTTGAACACTGTCTTCATATCTACTCCTTGATTTTCCTCTACTACGATTGCTCTCAGGCTTTCTATTAACACCACTGTCTGTTTTGGAGTTTCATACAATGTAATTACGTGGCCAACCCATCTTAGTCTTTGGGCCTTAGCAAGCCATACAATTTCTTTATTCTTAATTATTATTAATCTCACTGTTATGTCTAATTATTTATGTATTTGCCATTCTCTAATATTTTTGGGCCGAGTATTTCTCGAACAATTTTTCTTTCAAATATACGTGAGCTATTATAATCGGCTACTTTTATAGTTCACACCTCGCATATGGGTCGTATTAGGGTTTTATATATCATAATCTTTGCTTTTCTTGACTTTGTTTGTAGCAAATTTCTGATTGCATAGTAACATCTGTTTCCAGCCTTGATTCTGTTACTAGCGTTTTCAGTATCATACTTAGGTTAATTGTGCCAGTTATTTCTAGAACTTTAATTTCGCGCCCTGATGCACTCTGTGCCCTATACAGTATCATTCTCTCATATTCTAATTTTTGCGTTTTTAATTTTTATTTCCAAAAATAAATGAAAATGTATTTATTTTAGTTATATACAATCACAATTTTATTTTCATTTTCTTTTCGAATGAAAATTGAAAAAGAGAAAATAAATGAAGCATTTAGGGGATTGGAAAACGGTGGATGTATCAACTGAATGCATCAGCTGAATCAGTGTCTGTATCTATACCCTACTCAGAATAATTTATACGAAAACGGAAGAGGCAGAAAGAAAGTTGACATTGAAGTTTATATGGTCTAAAATACCAACCGAACCGAGTCAATTTCACCTGAGAGAATTTGGTAAACAAATATAATATCAGCTACTTCACGATGATTAAAGGGACTTTGCAGACCTAAGAGTTTAAGGTGGTCTCTGTAAGGGGGTAAGTTGTATGGGTCTGTCCGCATGAAAAACCACGAAGAGCGAAATGAGTGAATCTACTTTGAACAGATTCAATCTTGTCTATGTGAACTTGAATACCTGGGACGCGTATTCAAGTAATGGTTTTATCATAGTCAAATATAAAACTCTGATGACATATGGGTCGGAAAATTCTTTTGTCCATCTCTTCCTAAAACCCAAGAGCTGACTAACAATATTATCTATATATCAGATCTGAAATTTAGTTCGGTATCTAATAGAATACCTAAATCTTTGGTGGATGCGATATTAGAGATAATAACACCGTTAATACTATAATTACGCTCTCATATTGAAGTTTTGCGGGAAAAGGTTATGCTTTGGCATTTGCTAGCGTTAAATACTAGGTTATTATTACAACACCAAATATCAAAGTTATTAACATCAATGTGAAGAAGAGAGGGAATCCTGATGAGACTCCCGCTGAGATGAGATTTGCTTAAATATTTTCATATCGTCAGGGTACACAAGAATGTGAGAATTTTTTATAATATTATGTACATCGTTTGGGGTTAAGATAAAGATCAAAGGGCTTAAGTGGCTACCTTGTGGAACACCCGATTTAGCAATGAAGGGATCTAAAACATTAGACCTAAAAAGGATGTGATACACTCTGTTACATATAAATATGAACGCAACCAATCTATAATGAGAGGTGGAAATCCTATAAAGCACGAAGTTTAAATAAACTATGGGACAGTTTATCGAAAACCTGGGCTAAAGTCGGTAGCAATCGAAACAATAAAAGCAAAAAAATATCTTTCGCACATTATTTTAGAATGTGTAAAAAGATCATCTTTTGCCAAATACACACATACTTACATACTTACATAGGCATACATACATTGAATCATTCAGTTTTAATTTATTTACCAATATACACATTCTAATTATTATTCAAATTAATTTCATTTCTTTTTTTGTTCACTTTTCTAATTAACTAAAGTACTTTTTTAAGACGTGTGCAATTATACCTTCATTCCAATTCTAATTTGAGTTCCAGTTTTAATTTTTTGTTTTTGTATATTTTTTTTTTTTTTTGTAATTGTTTTAAACTATGTGACACTCAAAACATGAATTTGAAATGAATCATGCCTAGCATTTAATTCATGGCGACAATATTAAAGTGACAATTTGTAAAGAATTTTTTTTTTATTTAAATTTTGTTGTTGTTGTTTTTTTTTCAAAATTTAAAATGTTAAATGTTATGTTATAAATGTTAATGTCATTTGAATGGACTAAATATTAGCATAAACAATTCCATTTCTATATATACATTGCTTCCATTCTATAAACTTTAGAAATAAAAATAAAAACAATAAAAACAAAAATAGACAACCACCCAAAAATAATTTTGTATACATAGTGTTGTATATATGTGATTCAATAAAATAACATATACAATGTTCACTACATACCAATACGATACCTGTATACATTTTTGCATATTAGAATAAAATCAGAAAAAAAAATAAAATATTCTATAGAGAGACGACGACTCTCTTACAAAAATAAAAGAATTAAATTCTGATAAGTTAAGTTCTATTGCAAATTTTAAAACAATATGCAATTTTCAAAATGAACTGCAAAGACTCAAAACTTCTCAAATGCAATTTTTTTTTACGTATTCTTCTTTTTTTATTTTCTATTATCCATATATCAACATTCTTTTCTTAAATAATATTCTAAAAACTCATCTACATACCTGCCTGCCTACCTACCCTACATATTTACATTTAGAAATAAACATTCGGTAGAAGCATTATTTAGCTTACACTATATACGTAGTTAATATCCAACTGTCGTTTCAGTTAAATTGCACAGCACATGTGTATGAATGTATGTACTTTTTAAGTGATACCGTTTATTGGCGGCATTATGGTAATAACAGAAAAAAATAGAAAAAATAAAATAAAAAAATAATATGCTAAATACCTACCTTTTATTTATACTGTTGTTGTTGTTATTTGGTGGAGGGGATTCAAATTGTGATCACAACTAGCAGCAGTCAGTTATTATTGAAAGAAGGAGGAAGAAGAGGGTTAGAGAAGCGGTATTAGAGTAGATTCATATTGCACGACAATAACATTGTCAACACAAGTAACGTTAACTTTCAACAAAATCCAGCACCGAATTAAATAAAATGACAAGCTAACAAACACAACTGATTTTTTTTTTTTTTTTTTTTTTTTATATAACCAACACCACTCTAAACAGCACCCAGAAACAAAAAAAAAAAACAAAAAAAAAACTAAAAAACACATCAACCAGAAAATGAATCTTATTAAATGTTGGTTGGTATCAAGTATGGGTTTGTTTTTATTTTCTTCATAGAAAATTGATTCCATTGGATATTGAATATATGGGTTGAATTTAATAAAAGACGGAACCTCGATATAGATTGTTTTGATTTACGTTGTTTAAGTAAAAATAAATGGGGGTGAGTTGTGATTTGAAAATATGCGGTGAAAGAAAACAAATGAATGAAAATTTGGTTGTACTGGACATACTCTGAGCAAAGAAGAATCATCGTAAAACAATATGTCGGAAGACAAGGGTTGTTGAAGCAAAAAATACGCATCAAAGAAATTATGGCCGGAAAATGGTGGAAGTTTTTTCCTGTTCTCTGTCGTAACTTAGCCAACAATTTTTCTTTCATAGCCAAGGGTATGAAGGTATACAGATTTCTTTAACCTAAATTCGCAACCCAGCCAACGGGTTTCTTTCCTAGCCGACGGTATACGATATATAAAAGCTCAATTAATCTAGATTTTGGCTATATATACAAATCGAAGGATAGCAGGTCAGGAAGAATAATATAGGTGTGCCAAACCAAACAGAAAGAAAAAATGGTAAATACGGATAACTATGCAGAATTCGTTGGCAACACTGAATTCTTTTAACTGGGTAGTTACAGGTTAAGCTATACTGTACTACAAAGCTAGCTATTATTCCATGGATTAAGATTTCGTTTCAAATAGTTGAATGGCGTTATTTCTTTAATAATTTTTATTGTTTACATTTCTTCATTACTACTATATAGGTATCGCAGCAACTGTATTATATTTAATTGAAACCAAATCGATGACGCTTTCAAAAGTAAAGTACAAAAACTATAATTTAAGTTGTATATTTGTTTAATTTGCTTCATTTAAGTTTAATATATAGTCTAGTATATTGGCTTTGGTACCGCTATTTAAGTAAATCAAAAAATTTTGCAAAAACCAAACCCCACCATCCAAACTATTACTCTGATACTTTAAATGACTGAACAAATAATAATGTATGTTCCATCTAGCCACAGGCAAAAAATAATAAGTATGTACTTCTGCCCTGCAACTATACAAATATGATATGTTGCAGAAACATTTGTGTCCTTGGAACTCAGAAAATAACATAAAAAGAATTTGTTAATTTATGCCAACTAATATTCGCTCGCTGTTCGAAAATCGAGGAAAAATTTTGAATTAAGTTTTCCAACATTTCATTTTATTCTTGGCACTACATTTTTTTTATTGATTTATCTTAGACAACAACCGTATACGTAATAATAATTTATTAAAAAAAAAATTAAATTTAAATTTAATTCTGGCGAGGAAAAGAAGAAACTCTGATGTAATTCGGTGAATGTATTTGGTGAACTCTGCACCTTCGTGAATTTGATAAATGTATGTGTATATCTATACTCAATACATAGGTGAAATTTCAAATTGAAATTTTTAATTGAAAATAAATAAAAAAAATTTAGTTTCACTACGTCTCCTTTTAAATATCTATCATCAAAAAGGTTTAGATATTTCTACCGTAATTTTTTCAATTTACCGATTAAATATTCTCACCCTGGCAGACAAAAGCACATAAGTCAAAAAAATCCGATTTTTTTTTATTGACTCAATCGCATGATATTCTCAATATCCATTTTCTCACAAAAACACCTAAGTCAAAATATACATATTTCGTCTTGAAAATTACAAAAATAATAATCAACGTAAAAATTTTTTAAATTTTTCTATCGTATAAAAACACATAAGTCGACTTATGTGATTTTAACAGAAAAAAATGTGTTGCGTAGCATAGACTTAAGATTAATATTATTGTATTTTTTTTAACTGTTGCACCATAAACAGGTGCGATATTTTTTTGATTCTATGTGTATTTTTATTATTTCATTGTGAATATTAAATAAAATAAAAATATGTTACTTTAATTACTGAAAAATATATTTGAAAAAAAAAGAATTAATTTTCGAAATGTCACTTAGCCGTGGTAGACTATTTTTTACATTAGTAACAGAAAAACTAAAAGAAAACTACAAAATTTTAACTAATACTTCTAAGGGTAAATTTTATTTATTAAACCAGTCAATAAAAATTAAAATATAATTGTTTGGAGTATGTTGTTCATATCATCTCCACTGCAGAGCAAGAGGATGAGAATATTATTAAAGAACCATTTTCAGACGACGATTATGTTGCAGATCCATCTTATGTTCCCGATAATATTGAAAAAGAAGCAGAATCAAACATTCTAGCTGATAATACAACTGATGCGGAACCAGATTTAAGCATGCTGGTTGGTCGCAGTACATGAAATGTAGCAACAACTTCCCTAAAGAGCAAAAACGATAAAAGGATAAGGAAGAAAAATCGAAATTGCGGCAAGGAATACATTACAATTACTGGCAAAATAAAAGCATCGAAGAAGGCGTTTCATTAGAAAACTGTCGTTTAAAATGTAATAGCAGATCTTCGTTTGAAATGCAAAAATCAATTTTCGATGAATACTGGAACATGGGTAACTAGAATTACCTTGCGGCTTTCATTTCTGCTATGATACAGTTTCAGATAAGAAATCAAATCGCCCACGTACAGGACATAAGTGCAGAATGAAAACCTATAACTATTCCCTCGAATATAATGGCGAAAGGCTTCCGATATGTAGAACTTGTTTTTTAAAAACTTTGAATGAAAGCGAAAATTTTATTAAAATGTACGAAAGTCATTATGCACGTAAAGATAACAACACTAGATATCTAGGTTCTGATTTAACAGTATCTTAAATGCATAATTTGTACTGTAAATCAGTAAGTAACCCATTTGGGTCCAAAATTTATTATAACGAATTTCATAAATTGAAACTTTCTTTTAAAAAACGTTCTTTTGACACCGGCAGCACGTGTGACAAATATAAAATTAAACTTCAACTATTACAAGACTCGCAGGAGAAAATCGAAATCGAAAATAAAAGAGATCAACACATATTGAAGCTGAATAAGCCTATAGCGAAAAGCGCGTTGATAAAGAACTATCGAAAGAATCAAACAACCAAATCAAATGTTTCACCTTTGACCTTCAGCAATGTTTGCCAACACCATCGCTGACGACAGCTTTCGCATTTTACAAAAGGCAACTCTGGACTTTTAACTTGACGGTTCACGATAACGCAAATGGTAACTCAACTCATTATATGTGGCACGAGTGTATTTCAGGCAGAGGAGCGAACCAAATAGGCTCTTGTTTGTACAAGCATTTAAAAAATTTTACAGCCGAGGTAAAACATGTGATTCTTTATTCTGATACTTGTGGTGGGCAGAATAAAAATTCGCATTTTACTGCTATGCTCTCTATGCTCTTAGAAGAAAAATCAACCAATATAGAGGTTACTGAGCACAAGTTTATAGTTCCAGGTCACAGCCATATGGAAGTTGACGGTGATCATAGTATCATAAAAAAAAGAAAAAGAAAACTAATTTGAAAATTTCACCCTCATGACTGGATGCAGCATGTTCGATCGTGTAGTTCTAAATTTAAAATAGTTGAAATGTCATCAAATGATTTCTTAAATTTTGCATCAATTTTAAAAGCATTTGGTCATTTGAAACAGAAATACTTTGGGTGATTTAAATGGCATGCTGTGAAATGGTTTCGATATGATATTAAGAACAAATTTTTGGAAATATTGTATAAAAATAATTTACACAGAAAGGAAGAAAACTTTTTAAAACTTGATTTAACCAGAAGGGGAAGAAACAAAACTAGGAGCGTGGTTCCTGTTATTTCAAACAATTTGATATCTATAAGTGCTGATAAAAAGAAAGACTTAATATCTTTGCTTGACTTTATTCCACAAATTTTTCGTCAATTTTATACTTCTCTACCTGATGCAATCAATACTAAACTTGATATCGATCTTGATTTGATTGAAATTGATGAGGATCAAGTTTGAATTGGATAGGAAGCTTAGAGTTTTCTCTTTTTAATATTAATTTTGATAGAAGGAAAATGTTTTATTTGTGATTATTTTTTGATTTTTTGTTTTCATCTTATTTTGAACAAAAGAAATGTCTAATTTGTTGATATTTTTGTTTTTTAATTTTAATTTTAACATAAGAAAGTATTTAATTTGTTTTATTTGTGTTTTTTAACTTTTTTGAGACTGAAATAATAAAATGTTTTGTTTATTACCATATTTTTATTCTTTTTTTTACTTACTGAAATAGAACATAAGTCACATATCTTTTTCGAACAAAAGCACTTAAGTCAACTATTTTCTAAATTATTGCAAAATTTTAAATTTTATCTTTGCGCATTGAAAACTATAGCAAATAGTAATTAAACTGCGTACCACAATTTTCTCTAATCGAAAGAATTAATTTAAAAACTAAAAAAAACGCTCTCCTGTAAAATTGCGTAAAATGACTTATGTGCTTTTGTCCGCCAGGGTGAGAATAATGATAGCGATATAATGTATTTGCGTTGTTCACAACATAATAAAAAATGTTTCGATTTACGTTGTTTTTTCTCATCGGTAACAAATTCTAATTAATACCAAGACTTTCATGTATTTTCCATTTTCTCTTAGAGTCCAGTATTTTCTTTTGTAAATTTTTTTTTAACATTAAATTGTACATTGATATACATAGAACAGCATTGATCGTATTTTGTAACCAAGAATAGACATGATCGCCCTAATATGATGAAAGAGTTATAAAGTACTCATATTAAATGTATATTGTTTTGCAAAATATACCTTTCAAAAATTCTAAATTGAAATCAGGTAAAATTACCTGATAGTGTTTTATTTGTGTCTTTGCCATATTCTATATAACATACTACTTGATCATTATACCATAATCATCATCATCATCATCATCATCATTATCATTATTGTCATCATGTATGAATTGTAAATTTATTTGATGTTCGTTCATGTAAATTTTTAGAAACCCTTTTTTAGAAATTTCAATCTTGTTTTCTATATACCTTTACCATTTTTTAACGTTAGTCATAATAATCATATATAAAAGAAGTTTGTTTAGAGTTTATTAAAAAAAAAACAAAAATACAAAAAACAAAAAAAAATACAATTTCAGCTCACGCGATAGAACAAATTAAGATAAGTGACAGAAAGGGACAAAGAGCATAAGAATGATTGCGCCACATTAAAGGTAGATAGGCAAGTTAGGTAGGTAGGTAGGTAGGTAGGTAACATTTAGAATAAAAAAAAAAAAAAAACAAAAAAAAAATTACATAAAAACTGTTAAATTAAACTGGTAAGGCACGCTTCGGTCCGGAAGGTGTAATTCACGTGTTTTGCATACAGTATAAACGTCACGGGATTATTTTTATTTTTATTTTTCTATCTTTAGTATTGAATACTAATTAGAGAAAATTTGTAAAGTTGTATACGAAATGAAATTTTCAATAATAAAAAAAAAAACAATAATAAAAAAAATAAAAGTAGGTAAAAGAACGTGTAATCAAAAACAAAAAAAAAAAAAATATTATGATTTTAAAGAATTTATTCAAACAAGTTGAAACAGAGTGTTTTCTATGATATCTGATTGTTGTAATTGAATTATAAATTATCAAAAACCAGCTGATTTGTTCTAAGATTATTTTGTTATATTCAAGAGAATAACTCATTTTTGAATTTACATCAAAGTACAAAGTGTGCTATAGATTGCTGTAGATGTTTGCTATTGACCCAAGGTAATTCAAAGGTATACAAATGTCAAACATTTACATTAAATTTATAGCAATTTGAAGGGTAGTCTAAATTGTTTCATATCTAGTTCAGATTTCACATTTAGCTCAGATCTTACATCTAATTCAGACAGAAATTGACTTATTCAGACAAAACATTGCTTAGTAAAGTACATCAAATTAAATTTTGAATGTCTGACAATAATTCAAATCTAATTATAGTGAATAGATAGAAGCAAAAAATTAAAGCAATTCAAAATCTGAGAACTGATTGTATACAATTGAAGACAGAATTCGTTTCTTCTACTATACGATAGGTGTCGCTAGAATTATTATAAACTATGCTATATAAATTTATAGCATAACACAACCCCTCTATATTTAAAAAGCTCAGAAACTATAATTTTTGCTTCGTTAAAAATAGATTTTATTTGCTTTAAATCTTCGTAAATCTTCGTTATTCCATACAAATAAAATCTTTTTTAACGAAGCTAAAATTAGTTTCGAGGCTTTTTAAATATAGAGGCGTTGCATAGCATTAACTATATATTTATATTATATTTATTTTTATATATATATATTTATTATACTTACTCCATGTTTATATAGCATGTCCAACCAAAGTCTTATTTTCATAACCCGAACCCAACACTTCCTCTCTCTACAAACTAATCGGTAGTAGCGCGGTATCCTATTCAAGAAGTGATTCAATACAATTGAAAATAAAATTTATCTCTTCTACTACACGACAGGTGTCGTGTGATTTATAATTTTATAGCATATTTTAAATTTTACTGTTATTACTCTAAATTTATCTAAATTCTAATCGATAGAAGTGCAGGTGAAAAAATGCAATCCAATGATATCGGGAAAACATTGATTAAATACAAACTTGAACATAAAAGGTATCTCTCCCAGTGCACGACAGTTGTCGTTAAAATATATTTTTGTATCGTTTATTAAGTATATTTGTTTCCTCAGAACCTGTACCTAAAAGCGTTGACTAATTCTAATTGTATAACATATTTTTACATATAAATTAGTCACTGATAGAAATAAAAGGCCTTTAGCAGTCGAATATGTAAAAAGCTTCTCCTATGCCTATAGCCAACATATTAACAATAAACGAAGGAACAGAACCAGATGTCAACAACAGACAACGTAATTTTGGTGAATTAAGTCCAGCATGGAAGAGTGGCCATAATAACCAGGAAAACTAAAATTTAAATATTTAAAGGTTGTGTGTAATGTCAACACTTTTGTAGGCAGCGCAAATTGACCGACAGCAAATACGACAAAACAAAAACTTTAGGTATTCTCGAAAAGAGGTATTTTTCAGAATATTCTGATGGGCCAGTAATAGAAACTTATGGCAGCTAAAAGGTGAAAAATCGGCAGTGAACCAAATTAATCATAGAAAGAGGAAATGGATAAATCAAAGCCTGCGAAAACCATCAAAAAATATAACCAGAATGGCCCTAGCAAGGCAATAGAAGAAGAGACAGACCTAACAAAATCTGGTGTCGAACCATAACGGCTAAACTAGCTATATACAGTTATGGACAATTGTTGGAGAATAACAAGATCCCGCACAAAGTAGAGAACAGTAGAGGTGTCAAATGGGTGCCGTATGCTCTCACAAGTAGTAACAGAAAAAAAAATTAGTTTCCGAATTATAATTTTTTAATTCAAAAATTTTATTTCAATTCATTTTAAAAATTCTCAGGTTTGTGTCTTTGATTTAGCCAAGTTCAAAATTTTTCTTTAGTTCATTACACTCAATTCTATAATTGAAAAAATATAAATCAAAAGGTAAAGTTGTTTTATATATCTACATTTTTTTTTAATTAATCTATATATATTTTTAATATATTTTAATAATTTAAAATTTTGTATTGTTTATTGTCGATTTAATTTATCCAAAGAATTAATCATTTGATGTCTACCAAATTTGAATTAGAATTAGTGTTCGACTACACCAAAAATGTGATAAGCACGAATTAAATACAATTGAAGGTAAATTTTGTCTTTTTTACAACAGGATAGGTATGGCTAGTAGCTTTACGTTGAACAGTATATAACAATTTCAATAACAATATAACAATTATAAAATTATATAACAATTAAATGGGTAATAAGAGACAAGAGTATAACAATTAAAAACTATTAAGTAAGAAAAGTGACAATTTGCTTTATGAAAATTTAACGATTCAAGATAAATCCTGTCCTCCCAAAGAGAAGTACAAAATCAACAAAAAAAATCATTATCACCCTGTACTTTAGAAACTTATATTTTTTCTGTTAGCTCATGCCTATTATAGATAACATATTATATACTTAGTTAATAATTGCAAAATTTTCAAAAATTCCAATATGCATACTAAATCCAAATTAATTTGTAATTTTTACCCAAACTTGGGAGGTACAATAAATTTCAAATAAATTACTTTGATTCCTAATAGATTTACAACTAAATTAAAATAAAAATAAAAAAAACTCATTGAATTATAATATTATATACTTTTCAATCATATATATATGTATATATATATATATATATATATATATATAGGAGGAAAATTAAAATATGTGAGATATCAGAATTGGATTCCAATCAATTTTAATTGTAAAAAAAATAAATAAAATAAAACTGCATATCAATATAACTAGGACTTGACGCCTATTGATTGCTGTATCTACCTGTTCTACTTGTATCTACATAATGCAAAAAAAAACACAAAAAATTAATAAAAAACCATCATGTGTTTTAATATTCTTCAATTAAGTTTAATTTAAAACTCTTCAAGCTTCCATACACAAAATACAAAAGAGTAGGTAAAATAAAAAAATAAATAAATGAAAATCAGAAGAAAATTGCAATTCAGTTTTGCATACAAATTGAAATTTAATTGCTTGTTTTGGGGGGAATTTTATTATGGCGTTTCTTGACAATTATCATAAAAATTAAAAAATATCAAATTTTATGCACATAATATGCACGCATTGTATATATTATTATAATATTATATATTCTTATTATTATTATTATTATTTTTTTTTTAATTTCCAGAAGTCGTTAAATTGACATATCTGTTATAATGCAATAAATCAAAGAATTAAAAATGTCAAATTATTTGAATTTATAGAATTGTCAAATTTACTTGAAAAGAATTAAATTATTATTTTTTTTTTTTTTTTTTTTTAAATAAAAGTCATAAACCAACAACAATATACTCTGTATCCAAAATAATAATAGTTATACTTAGTATTGATATTGAGTAGGTATATCACTATACAATAGAGTAAATATTTAAAAAAAAAAAACAAGTATAGTATCGGCTCTAGATTTTTTATGACTTTAGGAACGTCAAAAATCAAATTTATTAGATTATTGTCTATATATAAATGAGTGTATCACATGAATACAGAAGCTTATTTGTTTATTTATAGGATATAAAATTATTTTTTTTTTTAGGAAGTTCACATATAAAATAATAAACCTATATATACTCCTAGTATATGTAGATAGAAGTTTACGTGATCTAGGTGGGTATATTTTATTTTAATTATAAAATTAAAAATTTATAATACTCATATACACATTATGGTTATTGTTATAATATGTTTGGAAATAAATTTTTAATAATATGCTAAGATTACTGACCGAATGGATTTATTCATATCTTAGACCAAGCTATATTCTAATCCAAACTGACAATAGTCAATAGTGATTTGGTCATGGAAATTCTAAAATTTACACTTTTCTCAAATCAATCAATAATAATTCAAATATTTGAATCTAGTTGCTAGACTTTATAAATATAACAGAATTAACTAAATTTTATTAATTTAATCTATAATTATAATTTGACCTAATTACCGTTATGTATATTATTCAAATTCAGGTATATCTATTATAAATTTTGCTAAAAAAAGGTAATTGTGTAATAAATAAAAATAAATAAATAAAGTAATGTAACGGTTCGAACTCCACTTAAATAAAGTTACAAAAAAAATGTAATGTAACGTAACGTAAAATAACGGCAATGGAAAAAATTGACAAAGTATTTTAATTAAACTAGGAGTCCCTATTGATTTTTTTTTAATTATTTAATTTTAATTTAATTTAAAGCTAAATTTAACTTTTTTAACAGAACAGGTACTTGAACGGACTTGCATATAGACTTTACAATATCAACCAGTAAACACTCATGTTTTAATGAAAACCTTTGAAATTGGTATGGTTTGAAAAAAAATAAATATTCCTCAATCATATATACCTATTCTATCTACTTCCTATATATTGCGTCAAAGTAATTTCCTTTTTTTGAAAACAAATTTTCAAAAACGTCGACATACAATCTACTGTTAATTTCAGATTTGAGAAGATCATTAACAAATAAACAAAACAACAATTTTGGGTGCAAGATTGATCCTTGTAGTATACACCACATGGCAGACAATCACCTTTAACATTATTAACACTCATAAATTGAGTTATTTTAGAGAAATAATTATAAATTAATCTTACGGCAGAAGAGTCAAAAAATTGAATTAAATTCTGAGTTTATTCAATATAGAAGAATATGTTTAACACAGTCGAAAGCTTTGGTGCAATCTAACAATAAAAGAATTACTATACATGTTTTTTTATTTTTCGTAATGATGTAAATATTATCACTATAATTACCAGAAGTGACACACAAATGATGTGCTGGATTACATCCTGAAACCAAATTGATATTTGTTAACACTAAGGTAACGGTCAATAAACGGTCATTTGTGCATAAAGCAATTTTACTAAATTTTTTAGGTAGACACGAAAGAATGCTGATAGGTCTACAATCAGCTATAGTGTTGTATTAGGTATACTGCATTCTTGGGTACTGGATTTAACTTGGCATACTTCGCAGTAAGTTTGAGTGGTCAAAATAAAAATATAAATATGGGTCATCAAGGGAAGAACAACAGATAGAATTGTTTTTATAAAGCGAAGGGGAATTAAATCACGTCCTATTGTATTAAATTTTACCTCTTGAGAAGCCTGATATACCTACATTATCAAAAGAAAAACTATTCGTAAATAAGATCCTATCATCAGGAACAGGTAAACTATAATTGAAAATTCTGTTAGGTTTTTTTTTAAAAGCTGCTATTCAATTTCTTTACATCAATATATCGTCAACATTGTCCGCATTACTATTATTGACTAGACCCCAAGATTATCTGCGTTAGAATAAAAAGTTTTAGTGCAAGGACTCTATCTATATAGTAGTTCTAATGTATATCATTTCTTTTCATGCCTTATATTCAAATTGACCTTTCTCGTTCCAATTTAAATCTTCATGTGTTCCAATACCAAGGTATTTGAATATTACTACTTGGTCTACAGATTCACTGTTACAATATATAACCAAAACTGATCTCTTTTTCTTATTCTTATAATTTTTTCTGTTGGTCTTCATGATTGCATAATTTATAGTGTCAAAAACCTTCCTTCATCGAACTAAAGTTTAGATTTTGAGTCCAAAGTATCAAGTTCAATAAGCCCTTGCTTCGTTTAATACACACTGTTGGGCACCTCGTGATTTTTATTCTTTCGTTCTTTTTGATTCTACTTTAGAGACCATTATAACGATTATTTAAATTTTTAGTTTGATTCCACAGTTCTTTTTTCGAAATTTTGTTTGCTGAAAATATTTTTAGAATTTGTCTCAGAGATTTTGAGGCAAATATCTAGATGCGAAAAATGGTTTTTTCTTTGTAACACAACGAATCAAATAGTTCGGGATCATATTCCCAAATACCTATTAGCAACTCGAACAAAATAGAATAAATGTCTGATACGACCTTTTCGACGTAGGATGACTAAATATTTAAAGTACGAGGAGATCTACCAAATACTGGCTTAGCATTTGAGTATTCTGATGGCATTATTAAGCTAAGTATTGTTTTCGACACATCTCTAACACTCTCATCGTACTTATGTATATTCGTTGCAAAACATGTACATGCATTAAATATAATTAAACTTTCCTACACTCATTCAAGAGTAAACAACATCATAGTATATAGGAAATGTGGTATATTTTAAGTGATTGTAATCGTTTTTCCTTAATTCAATCTATTAGTTAGAATGAAAAGTTCCATAATTTCCGTAAGTTAGAGTAGACCTTGTTATAGATATGATTAATGATATCTCGTCAAATTAAAGTATTATTGAAGATCATCCACCCTAGATTTCTAGTCTTCTCAACATATTTAACAATTGTGTCATTCATTTGGATTTTAGGCAAATTTGATGTATCTAATAACTATATCTCGGAAATATATAATCATTACTTGTGATTTCGTTGCATTTAATTTCTGTAATAAATTATTTCAAAAATTAGAATCGATCTTAGAATTGCATATAAATTCATTACAGATGTTTTTTTTTAAATTTATTTTAATAAAAGTTTGATATGCAACATTATGATGTGTGTAAAATATGTTTAACGTTAAAGAAATTGGACACTGAATTCCAGTTAAGACGTTGAAGTGTAAACATCCCCAAATGTTTTTTGGTTTTTTTTTTTAATTTTATACCCGTCAGCCGCCACTGTCTTAGGTTTTTTATTTCCAAACCATAAATGAGTGAATTTTTGTTTCTGCTTTTGTTGCTTTTAAGATGCTGGGATATGTCCAAAATAACAAATTTTAACTGATATATAGTGTATCATTATTTGTTCAATAACTTTGAAAAATTTATTTTAAATTTTTTTTTATATATTTAACAAAAGTTACTTTTAATTTCCGAAAGCTGTTTCCTGTTATAAAATTCTTCCTTATAAAATTTTAAAAAAGGGAATACATCAAGATAAAATCTTTAACCGTATAACCTACATATAAGGTACTAAGTGCCTACCTATATACATAAAATATTTTTTCTTTATTGGTATTATGCTTTAATATTGAAGTGAAGGGTAACTTTAAAATAAAATATACACGTATATACATGACATATATCCATCCATATATATATATGCATAAATCCTAATGACATTTGACATCTGTCTAAAGGAAAAGTTAAAATCAAAATTGTTGTTGTTATTTTCTTATTAATAACCTTTCGAATGATTTTGATCTAGAAAGAGCTCTTCAATTTCTCAAACATAAAGTCTACGAATTATTAAATTCGATTTTTAAATTTATTTTATATTATATATCTAAAATATACATATATTATATGGATATATCTGATGAATGATGTGATATGATAATGATGAATTTATTGCGCTATCAGAAAAAAATAAAAATAACAAAAAAATCAAAATCCAATTTTTTATATAATTTTTCGTTCTGGTTAAATGATTGCGCGATCTAAAGGGATCGTCATTTCCTGTTCATTTGTTATGTTAATTTTATTTTTTCATTATTTAAGGTTATTTTCACAAAATATATATCATATATATATATACACTTATATATATATATATATATTATAAATTTAATATAAAAAGTTATAAATTTTGTATAAAAATGTTCTAAAAATGTAGGTGGAAGTTTAATTAAACGCTTCTGAAATACGACAAATGTATATGTACATTGTACGATACGATAGGTTCGAATTTAATTTGACCTTGAACTAAAATTTATTAATTCGATTGTCAGAAATCATTCAAGTTTTTCAAGATCACTTCTTTTTTATTTTGTTGTTTTTTTTGTTTTTTTTTTTTTTTTTAATAAACGTAATTTGAGTGAAAAACAATTTTGTTGTTTTTGGTTGAAGTACGTTTAAAATTAAAATTTATTTTTGCAAAAAAAAAAGGAAGCTTTTGCCTAGGTACTATCACAGACTAACCAAAAACATTTTAAATAAATCGAATCGAAACGATAAAAAAAATCTCTAAAATTGAAAACTAATTGAAAATTTCTGACTACAAGAGAGATATGTACATAAATTTAATATATATGGGACTTGATAAAACTTGATTATAAAAACGTGTTTTGGTGTGCGAGAAAAATGTACTCGTTTCCAAGTAAAAATTAAAAAAGCACCCTGAATTTGTGAATATCACAATGTGATGAAAATTTAATTTTCAAGGACGAAAAGAAAAATAACTTTTTAAATTTTTGAGAAATTAACTATTGAGCTAATGAAAATTATATAACGGTATTAATACTAATAGACGGTATTAATACTACTAATATTTAATAATTGCCAATACTATTAATATACTATAACAATTGTCAATATTTGATAATAGTGACATATTGAAAATTTGAGCTTGAAAAAAATCATTTATCTGTCATTCAAATATTTCATTTTTGTAGCTCTACCTAATTTTCAACTCAGCTTTGTTCGAATTAACAAAAATATCTTAGGGCCTTAGGGTCATCATTCTTTTCATCAATATATTGACAATATATGGATGAATGATTGATGAAAAGAATGATGTGTAATAGGCACCTTATATCTCTTTTTCATCTTCTAACTTAACTAACCATATACAAACCCCGATAAGGTACTGTGGAAGAAAAATAAGTTATATAGGGTGCTTATCAAATATTTTGGTTTTAATAAAAAAAAACCAATTTATGATTTATTAAGTACTAACTTAAAATTATATATTCTTTAAAAATTATTAAAATTCTAGTTAAATTTGTTTCATCATATTAATAAAAAAAAAAACAGTTATTTGGATATTGTGGGAAATGATTTACGTTATAGTTGATTGACATAATGTTATTATATATTATAATTGACATAATGATAGTGTAACAGGTATAGCCATAGTGTTGGTGCATACTGTAAAAGTAGCCATTTATGTTCATTACTATGTTCATTATTTCTATTAATGATATGACAAAAGCCATAAAGGGCATATAGTAAAATAGCTTTGTATATGCGGATTATATAAAAAATTTATAAAAAAAAAACTCCTTATCTGATGACTCTACCATGCTATAGAAGGACCTAGACTATTTTTTTAGCTGGTGTAGTCCTAACAACTTCTTCTGAAATATTTTCCAACTCCCTTCTTAGACCTTAGTCCATACTTGCTAATCCTATTTTTTTACCCACTATTTTTTTTACTATATATTATATAACGTCATCATTACATAATGTCATATAATTGACATACTTACATAATTTTACAAATGACATAATATCATTCTCATAATTGATTGGCTACTGCCTATATAACAATTTTGATCTGTCATTAGATTTTGTCAGCTTGCAAAAAAACGATTATGACGTCTATCAACGTCTCTGACGCAGGATAAATGATATTAAAAACGTCATTACGGATATAGACGTCAAAAATGAAATCTTATTTTTATGTATGGAAAAGATTTCTTATTCAATTTCCAACAGATTGCTGTTTTCAGAATTTCTCTATCATTAAAAATGACAAAAATACCAGCAAAATGTGTGCCACAGTGAACCAGCAAAAAAAAGAGTGTCCGTGAAAGGGTTAATTTTCTTATTTATTTATTTTTATTTTTATTATTAATCGGATTTTATTATTAATGTTATTTTAGTTATACACCTATACCCCAATTTACGTCGTTTCGATATAACGTTCGTCCAATTTTATTCTAAAATAATTCGATTTACGAAATTTGTTTTGCTATAACATTACTAAAAAAAATTTTTCTTTAAATTAAGTTTATATGAATTGAAAATTAAATAAAAATACATTGATAGTCCATAATTGATGCACATACCTATAAAGAATTTTCCAAAAAAATATTATTTTTGTAATTTGTAAGTTAATGTAAAGTTACATGCTATGCTTTAGAATTTTACTTAATTTATGGGTACGTTTTCAAGTTTGTATGTAATTGAATAAATTTGTGTCAAAATGGCCAAAAATATATGTACACGTATGTTTAATGTTTCGATTTACGTCCTACTTTTGTGGAACAATTTAGTGACGTAAATCGTGGTATATAATTAATTAGTTACGAAGTACCTAAATGTAAATAATTTATTTAATAATTTATAAATACCTAATTTATATAAATAAATTATTTTACTAACAAGTTAGATGTTCTAGTGAAAATAACATGAAAATAATTTCCTACCCTGAAAATCATTTCCTTGATACAAACCGCACAGAATCTTAATACACTGGCCAATTCAATTATATTTGGAATTGGAGTGTTTCTTATTATTGGTTATTTCAATTTCAATATTGATAGCTACTGCAATTTTATAGCGTTTTTCAGCACTATCAAAAATCAAAAAATTTAACTCTGCTGAAATCATTTTATTTATAAAACCTTATAATTTTATAATTTTATTTGAACACTTCAACATATTTTCAACTTAAAAATTTCAAATATAACACTTTTGTTTGGTTTTTTTTCGTATAATAATTTGAATTTGACAGTCAAAGAATCAAACATATGTCATTCATCGTTTAGATTTGAATTTAACAATGGCAGCATTTTTAAACACTTTCAATCAAATTTTCATCGAAATACATAATGGCACTAACGATTACAATCGAATAACTCTAACGATAACGATGAACGATTCGATTAAAATCAATCGAAATACATAATAGGCACCTTATTTCACAGGTTAGGTCTCTTATCAACTATACATAAGTATTTAAAAACTTTAAAATGTTAAATTTAGCATTATTTTTTTTATAATATTCAAATGTTTAACCTGTCTTAATATATATCATATATAAGTAGGTACCTACCTAACAAAAACAAAAAAAAATTACCCATAACTAGAACAATTTTTTTTATTTATTGTCCAGCAGGAACAGTAACAACAATATTATAATATATTAAAAACAACAAAAACACTCATCGTTACCACTTATGTAATTTTCCTATATATGATTTAAATATAATATACACATTCGCAATGGGCGCATTATTTTTGTTCTTGTTTTTTATTTTTTTAAATCTCCACTCCACAAAAAAAAAAAAACATAAAAAATATATAAAATGAAAATTTATTCATAAATCCAATACAATACAACACAAATGTAGCATATAGCTAGCATCAATGATACACTATGTGAAATAAAACTGAAGAGAAAAAGAATATCAGTTATAGAAGAGTATAACCATATTTTTATTTAAATTGATACATACATCCATATAGATTTTTTTATTGTTTTTTTTATATACCTAGTCATAAAATTGTAAACCAATCATTTAATTTTGGGTGGAGTTATAAAAAAAAAATATATATATAAATAAATGTATATAAGAGAAAATAAGATGTTTAATCAACCGATAAAAAGAGACAATACTATATTTGGAGATTCTGTTTTTTTATATTTTTTTATTGCTATTAAAATATGAGAAAAAAATACTATCTAAAAAAATACAATTGATGTTTACTGGTAGGTTAGGTTTTAAGTATGAACTTTTTGATAAAAAATATTTTTGCATGCATAAAAATATTGAATAATATTTTAATGATATTCATTTTATTTAATTTAAATTTTTTAAATAAATATTTTATTATAATATAGTAAAATAATTATTATATTTAAATATTTCTAATTATATACTTTTTTTTAAATAATATCTAAGGTAACCTACCTAAGTATAGAAATTTTAATTAATTTCATTTATGTCTAAATTCTGTATTTTTGTTTGTTAATATCATTGTCACTACGGTGCTCTGAACATGTCTAACTGCTCAACATGAATAAGAGCGTACGACGTATGGCGTATCCGTATATACCTATATTGACATATAAACACAAGTAAATTAAGAAAATCTCCATACGTAATACACACGAACGCATGTAAATTCTACACGCCATACGTCGTACGCTCTTATTTAGGTTGAGCAGTAATTGTCGAAAAATTGTCGTTACTTAATGTATAGTGAAAATGACATAAATATACTGAGCTGACATTTATTTGACAATTAATAATTGAATCCAAGCAGTATAAAAATGCTTCTACGCATACAAATGCATTTTCAAATCTAAAAATTCAAACAAGACAATTAAATTAAGATTGTATACAACCTGAACCATCATAATATAACCGGACCGATCTTAATCTATATCGGTGAAGCCTGGACAATGACGAAAATTAGTTACGAAAATAAATAACAAATAATCGAAAGAAAAATAATGAAAAAAATATTTGGTCATAACATAAAATGATGGTTAGTATTATTGGTAATAATATAAGATCAAAGGAGAAGCTATAATTGATGTAACATAATATTATAAAATTTATTAAGTCACAGACTAAGATGGACAGTTCATGTGGTGGGTGAGTATGAATGAGCAAAGGATCACAAAAAATATATTTGTAGACCGTATACAAAACAAGAGCAAGAGGTAGATTAACATCAAGATGGTTAGACTAAATCGAAGACAATTATCCAAAGATTGAAGTTAATTGGTGGAGGACAGTTGTGCAAAATAGAGTTGAATGGAGGAAAATTGTAAAATAGATTAACGCTCACCCTGACGAGCTGTAGAACCAATGGATGATAATGATATTGCATTAAAATATATGTATAGTGTATAGCACTGTTTGTTGTATAAGAGATAAAAAATATCAATTGATATAATAAAAAAATGATAAATTCAATATGGTGGGCATATTATGCAATCCAACCGTTGGTTGAGTATTGTATTCCGTTATAGTAACAACAGTTACATACAACAAATAATTTATTTCAATAATCATTTAAATTTCAAATTGATTTATAACATTTTAATAAACGCCCATCTTTTAATTCGATGGATCTTCATTTCATACACCTAATACTATATACCTAAATGCTTTTAAAACAAAAAAAATATTTTTAACTTACCTAACATTTTACTTAAATCAGCATTATGTAAATCTGGATTTTCATCAGCTAATTTTTTTCTTTCAACTTTTGCCCATACCATAAATGCATTCATTGGTCGACGAATTCTTGTTTCTTTGGCGCTTTTTAATGGATTACCACCTGGTCCAATTTTACCACCCGGACCATAAGCTTGCCTTTGTAAAACACTATAATTTGTGGGACAATATTCATTTGGATAATAACTCCATGCAACAGCAGCTGCAGCAGCAGCATCATCCATTGAATTTGGTATAATATTACTGTATGGTGAATATTCAGAGATCAATGGTGAATTTGAACTAAGCAATGGTGAATTTGAATTTAATAATGGTGAATGTGATGACATTAATGGTGATGATAACATTGGACTTTGTGATAAATTTGGATGTGATAAACCATTTCCACCACCTCCTCCTACACCACTACCACCACTACCACCACTAACAGATGGAGGTGTACCAACAAGATGCATTTGTGATGGACTAGGTGGTGGTATCATTGAATGTGTTGTTGATCCTGCTAAATTTGATAATTGTGAATGTGAATGTGATGATAACATTTGTGGTGAAGAATTTGTTGTTGATGATGTGGGTGGTAATGGTGATACACCACCAGTATTTACATTATTATTACCACCACCTGAATTATTTGATCCTGATGTTGAATAATTTTGTTGCATTGTTTGATTAACATATTCATCATGATACATTACACGATGGTATGTCTGTTGATGTTGTGGTGAACTGGAATTAAATAAATTAAAAAAAAAAAATTAAATTAAAAAAAAATATTATATATTTTTTGAGTATATATACCTACATAAATTGATTAGAAATGGCAAAAAATAATAAATTAATTAAATTAAAAATTATTATTATATAGCATCAGATTATTTTATCTTGATTAAGTAAAGCTTATTGACCGACATTATTACACAATGAACTGTTTTGTATAATTAAATTTAAATTTAAAGTGACCATATAACCAAAGATTCAATATTAAGAAATTTAACCCTTATATATACTATAGTATTACCGATTGAAAACGTACATTCCAAAAAACAAATTTGATTGATAAGAAAATAGAAGCCGATCATTCTGTCGAAAAAAAATCTTGGAAAAACAATATTATGTCGAATAGCAAAAAATGTTGAAAACGGGTCTTAAAAAACAAAATTAGAATTTCAATGTTAAAAATATTTTTTTTAAAGTACCTAGTATATTTTAGAGCTAGTTATACACAAATCAACTTTTACCATTCACGAAATATGTACCTAATATATATATAAAAGTTTTAGTAATATGTTTAGAGAAGGTTTGGGCCGACAACGCCCACTGTTATAACTTAGTGTATATCTAAAATGTATATGTACAAAAAATAATATGAAGAGAGTTGGATAAGCCAAGCAAAATATTACAACTGGTATTCCATTTTTCCAGAATATTTATACACAAGTGTATTTGTAAGATTTTGAATTAAGAGTGATTTCATACATTTTTTTGTTCAAAATTTTGTTTTTCAACATTTTTAATTCAACATTTTTTTTTTTAACCTTTTAAGTATAAGTATATATATTCAACATTTGTTTTTCAACATTATTAATTTGACATTTTGATTTACAACAAATCGACCTACACCCTTAAGAAAATATGTATTGTACGACACTTCAATTCGATATTTTGTTATTATTTAATAAAAAGAAAATAACAAAAATAAATTTTTATTTAAATTAATTTTAAGTATCGACAACTACACTGGACGACAGTTTATATCTCTTAAAAATGATATCGCCTTCATGATGAGTTGACAGACAATTTGATAAGAATGAAAGTTATTTTCATGAAAATTTTACATATACCTAGTTGCAAACAAATAAAAATTGTATTTAGAAAATATTCTAAGTTATATATAAAATTTCTCTGCGTAATTACATAACTTCAATTTGAATAACAGTTACTACATAAACAGTATAAGAAACGTAGAAACTGGACGTCAATACAAATATACGGTTTGATATGGTTCGTAGAACTTTTTTTCCTATAAAAACTTTAATACCTATACTTTCTTTTGTTATTTTTGATATTCTGAATTCTGCAAACTCTTTTGCGTCATTAAGAATTTTTGGGTTGGATTAGATAGAATATTGCAGATTTATATTTTCTACTTCTAAAAGTTTTTAATTGAAGTATTGTATAATAATTGTGACTAATAATTGCTGTGACTCATTCGAAATCTCAAAACTTCCATTCAAGAAGTCTCAAACCATTCGAAATTTACTGGATTTTTCAGAATTATAAGAAAACTTTCGGCTATATAGCTTAGTCTGAAATGTATCAGAGACTGGATACGTAACCATGATTCATATATATATATATATATAAATATGACATTCCGCATATACAAACATTTTCAATTTATTAATTCCGAGTAGGTACAATATTTTGTTTTTGTTTATTAGTTATCGTAACTATACTAATACTGTTATCTCTAGGATATTTTTTGATCTCAAAATATACTAATATACACTTACAATAAATTCAAGTGATCATTTTTGTACTTAGGTTTTTAATTTTTATTAATTTCGTTTAATTATGTATAAGTATATTTATTGTTATCAATTTTAACACTAAAAAAATGTTGAGTGTACCTACTTATATGAAAAATTTGAAATTTTTTTATCATAAGACGATTTTAATAGCAATTAAAATGAAATTTAATTATTATTTGTTAGCCGGTTTATTTACGCCGTCTCCAAATTAATAATTTTTTTTTTTTTTTTTTGGTTTTTTATATTATCTCGTATAAAATGAGCTCAATGTTCATTTGGTTCTAATTTGTATTGAGAGATATATTGCGTATAGAGTTTTGCAGAGTTATAAGTTTGTGTAGAATTTTGCAGAGTTATCTTTTTGTGTAGAGTTTTAAGGAGTTATCTGTTTGTGTAAAATTTTGCAGAGTTATCTTTTTGTGTAGAGTTTCGCAGAGTTTTCCATATTTTGTATAGTTTTGCAGAGTTGTCTTTTTGTGTATAGATTTAAGGAGTTATCTGCTTGTATATAATTTTTAAGAATTTACTATATATGTGTAGAGTTTTCCAGAGTTATCTGTTTTTGTAGAGTTTTTCAGAATTATCTGTATATGTGTAAGAGTTATCTGTTTTTGTACAGTTTTCCAGAGTTATCTGTTTGTGTAGAATTTTGCAGAGTTATCTTTTTGTGTAGAGTTTTAAGGAGTTATCTGTTTATGTAGAGTTTTGCAGTGTTGTCTGTATATGTGTAGAGTTTGGTACAGTTTACTATATGTATAGAATTTCACACATAAATTGATTGCAAATACCGTATACAGTTTCTTAGATTTAGAGCAAAATTTACCTGAAATACTTTTGCAGAGTTATGCAGATTATACTAACAATCCCCAATTATTGAATAATTAGTAATTATTAAAAAAAAAAAATTTGAATTACGAAAGAAATATTTGTGAATTGATTATGAATTGTTGTGAAATGAAATTCATAGAACAGATTTTTTAGAGTTAGAAAGAAATAGATTACAGGGAAGTCTCTACTTGCACATCCATTAACTGGTTGTATTGGGATTTGGTAAACAAAAGATGTATATATTTAATTTATTTATTATTAATAGCTTTTACAATTTCTTCAGAGTATTGGATGTTGCATTGTAAATGTATTGAATGTTCCACTAAATCATTAAATGGGATTTACCCGTTCAAATATGCTTATGGTCCATTATTTGATTAGGAATTTCATAATTCATGCACAATAAATGAACATCGCAAGATAGGAAAGAGTTTTAAATGCTTGACGTTTGTTTAAGTTTTTTAATTTACTCATTTGCTCATTAGAGAAGTTACTTTCTTCAATTCTCGAATCTGGCAAAAGTACAATGTTAAATAAACATGAATGAATATAATCACAAAAAAAAAAGAATTGCAAGTAATTCAAGTTAGAACAAAATTCATAATCCAGTATATAAACATATTGTAATCGATGAAGCGTGTGTGGTTTAGTGGATAAACAATTCATACGCAATGGCAAACTATACAGGACTCTCTGTGTCTTTTGAATAACGAGCTTACGAAATGTGAACAAAATATGAAAATAATCTTTGGAATTTTCTATAACAGAAATTTCTGTAACAAGTCCTAGGTGTTTGGTCTTTTGCCATTCACAGATTTTCATTATATGTAAAAGTGCAATGGCCAAACTATGGACCTCAGTGATTCTTTTGAATGACCAAACTAGAAATAAAACAATATTCGTAGTTTTCTACATAATATTGAGCACACTGATTTTTAGTTATCAATAATGAATTTCTATTATGTTGTGCAAAAGTGCAATGACAAGCTATTGGAGCTCATTGTTTCTTTTGTATGACTAAACCTACGTGAAAATAAATAAAAATATTGGAAGTTATCTATAAAACATCACCAAAAACTTATTTTTGATCACATTTAGGAATTTGCACGATATAAGAGTATAAGTGATATAAGTCACAGGGCTCATTATTTCTTTTGAATAACTAAATTTATTATAGAAATAGTCTGACTGTAATAGTCTGAATAACAACTGTAGGTATACACAATACCAATGCTTAGTTTCTTTTGAATGACGAACCTTTTAGGAACAAAATATAAAAACAAGCTTTGGAATTTTCTTTGACAGAATTTTCTATAACAAGTCAGTAGTTTGTTTTTTTTGCTTTTTAAAATTTTCATTTTGTAAAAGTGCAATAATAAGCTATGGATGAGCTCATTGTTTCTTTTGAATAATCAAATTTACTGCAAATAAAGCAATATTCGGAGTTTTCTATGATATTGAGCCAACTTCTCTCTCATATAATCTAGGAAATGTCATTAGTGCAATTATTTGCTTGAGGCTCATTGTTTATTTGGAATGATCAAATCTATTCAAGAAACTGAAAAAAACCATATTTGGACTTATATCTAACTCTGAACCGAAAATTTGTGTCTTTCATCATATCAATGATTAATTTTAATGGTGTTAAAGTGGGATGCATTTGACTCTTCGTATACTTTTATAAATTAAATTTTTAGTCAAAATTTTGTCAAAAATAAACTTTCCAATTCTGAAATTATTTAAAACCGTATAGATATAGGTATACATACATATATACATATATGTAATATAATTTTCTATTATTCTATCTTTGTTTTTTTTTTTTTAACAACTGTTAAATTTAGTTGAACTTGTTACAAAAACAAAAAAATTAAATTTGTTTTTTCGTTGTTTTTTGTATCAAGTGAAACAAACAAACAAACAAACAAACAAACTACAACAAAGTACAACAAATCAAATAGCGATTTCATTCTAACAAATTATATAAGTATTAACAAGAGAAAAGTGCAACAATTTCAAATAAATGAACAAACAACATTAAAAAAAAAAAAAAACTATAATAAAAAATCAACAACAACAAAAAATAGCAACATAATAAAATCGTGAATTAAATCGACAAAACGATTTCACAGCAAGAGATCTCTACTCTCTAAAGAACAAGGATACAATTGGTAACAATTCTGTTTTTTGTTATTTTCTTTTTTTCAAATTTAAAGTTTTAATCCAAAAAGTAATGGTAAAAATACAAAAAAAAAACAATAATAATAATAAAGAACTAAACTAGGAACTTTAAAGAAAAAACAAAAATGTAGAAGTCAACTTCTGCTTGCTTCTGAAGTAAACTTTGGTTGTAATTTTTTGGTTTATTTTGTTTGTTATTTAGTCAGAGCCGTGATCTGAGCTCTATTTTTTTTTTGTTTTTTTTTTGTTAAAGCTATTTAGTTAATCATAAATGTCAGATTCGCCAAAAATATTATTAAAAATTTTGTGTAATTTTTGGTTGTTGTTTTTTGTTTTCAATATTTTTGTACTTTCATTTCAGTGATTTTTGTTTTTATTTTTTTTTTATTGAAATCTTAAGTTCTTTTTAAATTTTTCTTATTAAATTTAATATTAAACAAATAATAATATGCCGTTTAGATTTGAGATTATTTTTGTTTAACGAAACGAAGTTATATCGAAACAGAATTGTATTGAATAAACCGATTTCGTTAAGACAATATAAAATTATTTAAGACTTAACAAAATCGGTGCACTAAATTCAATTTTCTGTGACAACTTAACGAAAAACAAAACTTAACGAAATCGATTCACTTAATGCAATTTTACGTGAAAACTTAACGAAACATAAAACTTAACGAAAACTGTTCACTTAATTCAATTTTGTGTGAAAACTTAACTAAAAACAAGATTTAACGAAAACGTTTCATTCAATACAATGCAATGTTTAACCTGTATAATAACTTTCGTTAAAAAAATAAAGTCTAAACGGTACTTTACAATAAGGTACAGAAATTAGTTTATAAAATCACTTGAGGATGTCAGCCATCGTAAAATTATCACTTGAAGTTTCCCTATATATATTTAAAATAAAAATAATACATTTATTTTGCTAAAATGATAATTGTGGGCATATATTCGCCGGATATGGTTCTGAAAACGACGATCGAGTCTAACGAAGAAGATAGAATGTCAAACTATATTAGCTGTATATAATGAAGTGTACGCATAGTCACAAAAATTTAAGTCAAACGACTACAATAATTTGGACACTTGATAGCGAATAGATGAAAATGCCTGAGTCCAAGAGAATCTTCATGAAACACTTTCGTATATCTTCATATACTTCAAACAATTTCTGGTATCTTCAACTGGAAATAACTTTTCCGTGGCAAACAAAAATGGAGAGTATTTGATTAGTCAGACCCAGGACCTACATGGTCTTTTGATCATCTAAGTCAGTAATAAAGATGATGGTGGGCAAGTAGTACCTACTGATACTAGTGATTGTCAACCCAATACATTTAGATCAAAGAGACCCATTAGAATACTAAACATCTAATGAATAATTTTTTTTTAAAAGGAAGCTGGTGTAACTTATTCAAGAGGTTCAAATAACTTTATGAATGATGAAGGATTACTTAAATACGGCATAATAAAGCAAATTTTTATATAATTTCAATATTTTCCAAAATTCCAGAATTCGAAATTCCTTGTCATGGAATCAACTTTTCTTAACAGTTTTATAATAAAAGAATTTTAATAACAAAACAAAAAAAAAACATGATCATGCGGATAATATGATGGTTGTGATTTGTTTTATTATAGAGAACTATTAAAGCAAAAACAAAAACAAAAATATATTTTTATTGAAAATCTTGATTTCTATATATACTTAATATAACCTTTAATCTATTCATGCTTAAAAATCTGTTCTGTATTGGTACAATTTAAAAATTTAGGAATCAAAAAACAGAACAAAAATAAAAACAGAACTCACTACACTTATGTATCTTAAGCAATTCCTTTTCATTTTAACAAAATAGAAATAAAAAAAAAAAAAACTATTTTCCAGTAGTTAGTTTTAGTTCAATTTTTCCTCTTTTAGCTACCAAATGAACTTTCTAGACCTTAGTTTAGATTTTGGGTTAAAAGTGAACTTTAAATAACATAAAGAAATTAAATTAAAATTAAATTTCGTTTTGGTATACATTTGTTAAAACAATACAAAGTTCAGTCTTATATTTTATAAATATTGTCTATATGGTGTTAAACTTTTTATCTATTTTTAATTAGAAAGGCATATATACACACGTATACTAACATTTATAGATATTTTTCATTTAATTAAACTATTTCACATCCCCAAATCCAATATGCGATTATGGGCGATGAAATTATATAAGTATATGAATTTCAATACTCGTAACGCTAATAACGATAACTATATTTTTTACTATCATTCACCTAATTGTAAAAAAAATACCCTCTATATCTTAATTCTGTTTCTAATGTCAATGATTCCTCTCACTGTTTTAATAATCATTAATGTGACTCAAATTATTTTTTAATTGAACCTGTCTATACTTTTAAATATTTAGCTTGATTGGAGCGGACACATTTTTCACCTCAAGAACCATTTTAAAAACATGATTCGGCAACTATACCATACTTAAATCTAAATAGCTCTACTAAAGTGTGTTCGTTCAATGGTGTACTTTGCGATATTCGATTCTATAAACTTCAGTATATAGTACAGTTTGTTGGGGTGAAACTCACTTTAACAAGCTATATACAAGCACTTCTAATATCTCAAAGGCATGTTATTACATTAATTTGTAAGACTAACCGCCTTCCACACCCTGATGCAAACTTATTTAGTAATTTAGATATTCTTCCTATCAGGAATTTATACCTTTATAAAACCCTGAAAATATTTTTTATTAAATCAGGTTATCTTGATGTGAGACATACCCTTATCTATAATTTAAGACTTAATAGCAGGAATTTAGTTGATGTACCCCCGCTTTAATAAGTTTAATATTTGTCATTTTTTTTTAAATTATTCCACCGAGAATTTTTAATAAGCTACCTATTGATATCAGATATATCGGATTTTTATCCGAATTTTAAACTAAAATTAATAATTGGTTTGAAAATATTAGTGGGCATGAATTTGAAGAGCTAATAAGAGTTAATATTGTTACTGATATATATATATATATTTTAGTATACTGTTTGCTGATATTTATTTATATTATTATTATGTAATTTTGTTTATTCTTTTTTACGCGGATTTCGCTATTGCTTCATTTTTGCTTTCTTTAATTTCATTTCCTTTAAAATTCATTTAAATCTCATTCTAATGTTGTTTAGTTTATAAATTTTTTAATTTTTTATTTTCTTTTTGTAATATTTCTTTTAATTTACTTATTTAAGTTTTATCTCTATAGGTATATAAATTTAATTCACATTTCTATATTCTACTTTTAATTTTAATGTTAATTACTACTTAAATTTAATTATTTTTTACATAAATATTTAATTTGCACATTAAAATTAGTATATTCTATTTTTCTTTTAGATTTTATTTTTCCAAATTATTATTTATATTTAAATTTGTTGCTCCACAAATATTAAAAAACTTAAATTGTTTACTTCTTGTGATGGACCATTTGAAACTTTTGCTTTTGCAATAGAATGTTTCCTAACTATTTTATTTTATTTATATTTTGAATTCTGTATAGATGCTTTTAATTTTGTAGGTACTAATTTTATTGGCTTATTTTCTATTTTTAAATTTTTGAATTTTATTTTTAATTAATTTACTATAATTTTAATAAATTTATTATATTTTAAAATATATAAATGAAAAAAAAAAAAAATAGTTGAAAAGCAGGTAAGCCCATTGAATGGTCAGATTAATTTCCGTGAAAAGGTCGATTACTGTATAGTATATACGGTTACGGCAATGAAGTTTAATTCAATATTTGAAAATGGCTTAATTTTACGAATGACCTCGCATTCTTCAAGTGCTACTACGTACCGCGGTTGTATAATACACATAGTTCTTCTCCCTTCTGTTTCCTACTTTGTTCAGCGGATTTAAGTTTTTCCGAACGTTTATAAGGATTAAGGATTTAAAAGTGTATAATAGAGGGTAATTATTATTAATTGGATAAAATATTCTAAAATTGAATACACAAAAAACACATCCATGCTATTTTGCCCATCTTATATCCCATCGAAGACGAGTTGGCGAACCTGTTCGATTGAAGATAAACAAATATATTTTAATTCTTGTAATAGCATTAGGTATATGTATTTTTTGGTTAACCCCAGATAAAAGAAAATTAAAAAAAAAGAACGAGAGAGAAAGTGAATAAGTATATCTAACTTTAAACAGCCGAATATACGAACAGTAAATTTCCATCAATAAATTTACCTATAATAAGGTTTAGTTGTAAAAAAAAAGTCCTTAAAATAAAGTTCCTGTATATTAATAAAGAAATCAAATAACGTTTTTTTTTTTTTTTTTTTTTTAACTTTTATTTATTATTATTACTTCTATTTACAGTATCCAGTAAAAAGTTTACAAAACTAGATTAAATTCAAATACTTATTAACATATAAAAAAATATATAATGTTTTTTTTTTTTGTTAATTTTGATATCATTTTTGGTTTTATGATGCTTGATTATTTTAACATTTAGGTTTCAATTTCTATTTTCAACTATTGTAAAAAAAAAATTTATAAAAAAAACAATACATTTTCTTTTAGTTTGTGATATAAAAACTTAAATTAAGCCTTAACAACTAACTTAACCTACAATAACCCTAAAGTGTAAAAGTTACTAGGTTCTATTTAATTTTTTAACCACCAATAATCTCTGTAATCAAACATATCTTTAATAGGAATATGAGTATCGAATTTTAAGCTACCGATGTCAATATCACTTGGTTCATAATCTATTTTAGTGCACGTAGCCCGTCTACTATAGTGAAATAGTATTGGGACATGGCTATGGTTTTGGATGAAACCTTCTTTATCTAGATATATAAAATGTTCGGGTGCTATAAACCCTGATTTTAATGTTCTTTTAATATACTCCTCATTATCGTAGAATATATGAGATATTAAACCATTTTCAGGAGTTTTAATTGCTCTATCAAAATGTTTGCGAATCAACTTAATTATAAAATTATCGATTCTTTTTAATTTTGATTTTTTGTATATGTATTTGTTTGAGTAAAAATGTACGTAATTTGTTTCCGGTTTCCTACTTTCATTAATACACACTCTTATACATTTTCTCTCAAATTTCCTAAATTTTTCCATTAGGCTAGCACTTATGTTGTACCAGATAGGTGCTGCATAAGTGAGTATGGGTCTAATAAAAGCTTGGTAGCTAATGGTTTTCACTCTGGTGTTTAGTATTCTATTATAAAATTCTATTTTTTACAAGCCATAAAGGCCTTAGTGCCTTTAGATAATGTTTCCTTGATTTGTTGGGAATAATTTAAGTTATAATTTAGATGAACTCCTAGGTATTTAACTGATTTTTTGTTTGGTAAAATCTCATTTGTAGGACTTTTAATGTTAAACTTCCTCCAATGTTTTTTCAAATTATAATTAAGGTTCTTGTAGGTATTTCGAAAGAGGATAGTTTCACATTTGTTGTAATTTATTTTTAGCAGCCAGACTTTACAATAATCAATTATAACGTTAAACATTTTTTGAGCAGTTATGTTTATGTTTTCTATTCTACTATCACTAGCGTACGTTATTATATCATCAGCAAAGGCTAATGAGAAATTTTCGCCTTTGAATGCATTCAGAAGTTCTAATAATTCATTAATATATAATGAAAATAAGATAGGTGAATTAACCGTGCCTTGCTGTAGACCATTTTCGATGTTGTATATTTTAACACATGCTTTTAAAATCAAATAACGTCATTTTGACAACGAACACATCAGGATGGTTAAATAAAATTATTGGCTATATGTGGTACACTTTTCTAACGTCCAAAGATGATTATAGAAATCACAAAGTAGTCTGCAAAACTGTAGAAATATGTGTGTAATTATAAAATATACTTTTGAAACTTGTTTTTTGTATTTATTTTTTTTTTAAAGAAAAGGTTAATAATTATAAATTTTTGTTATTTACAAGGGGTTGAGTACCAAATCTGGAAACAAAATACCCAAGCTAAAATCAGCAAGAAAAGCAATCCCAGGATTTTGTATCTGCTAATTATTTTGTGTATGTGATTTTGTCCGTCTCCCATAGTCTCTCATTTTAGAAGAGTATACAATTTAGTTTACTTAAATTTTGTTTATACAACTGAAACTGGTCACATCTACTCTTGGCTGTGTGAACCAATTCTTCCAATTGTTTCAGCTTGATTCAGTTCCTGATTAATTTTAATCAAGACATCTGCTTTCATTTGCCACCAATTCTTCCTTCGATAACCAATTGGTGCGTTTTGTTGTTTTTCATTCCTAATTATATATCAAAAATAGCTTTACTTTTTCATATTTAGTAACTTGTAGTAGTTCTATATCATCTATGTAGTATTCTGTGTAGTATTCTATCTCATATTATGCGTATTCTATCTCATATTATGCATAGCATTCTATATATACACTGAAAAAAAAATGGTTAATAAATTTTCCTATTTTTATAAGAAGCGATTTTTTTGTAAATTTTACAATTTTTTTGAGTCAAGTTCTTATTATTTTTAGATTATTGTTTTTTTTTACTAAGGTTTACAAAGTCATTAATAATTTAATCGCTTGGTAATTTTCTTTAAATCTGTTGGATATTTAACTAGAAAAATAGCAAATTTTTTTATTGTATATTGTACTAATTCCAGTTTAAATAATAAATTTTACAAAAAAAATAATACCAAATTAATAGGAAAATTTACAATAATTTTGTTATAAAAATAATGGTAGTGGTAATTTATATAGGATTCTATACGTTTTTTTATTGTGATACCTCCAATTTAATTTAGATAACTTATTATTTTATTGAGATATTTTCAAAATATTAAACACAAATATGTGAGATAAATTCCTAACAAATTATAGGAATTTTTACAAAATAAATAGCAATATCTCATACTTTTTTATGAAAATGTAAAAACAATTATAATAACTATTATATTTTATATGAGAAAATCTACTACAAACTATTTGTAGAATATTTGAGCTAAACTGATATTTTTTCTCAAAATATTAAGAGAAGTTATTTATCATAATAAGGAAAATTTTTCTCTCAAAGTAAAATTTCTAATAAATATTGTAATAAGTCTTATATTTTGGACAAATAATGTTAAAAATATAATAAATGAGAAATTTTTTGCAGAAAATTTAGTTTCACGTAACCTTATAGGCTGGGCAATGTTTTATTTGTGAATAACATTTTATAGTGATATATTTGTCATTACGTAAGTGATTTTTTTTTTAAATTAATTGATTGGAACATGATCGAACTTCTGGATGATTTCCAAGGTAAGCAATTTAAAAAATTTATATTCATAGGTTTCTAAACTTTAATCAGAAAAACTCTGCAATATTAACACAAGTTTATAAGAAATTTTATTTTTAATTTTATCCACTTTATTATTATATATAGGTTGAATCAACTTATTCGAATCAAAGAAATATTTTTTTGTCCATACTTGTATTTGTGTATAAGATTATAAGAAGGATTTTATTAGCTTCATCGGTATACAAAACTGTACCTATACAAGAAAAGCCAGAAAGTGCGAAGAGAAATCGTTATAAATTAATCAAAACCGAAGTCCATCAATCATTTTTTATGTTCATTAATGTAAGTATAAATAAACTAGTTGCTTAAAAAATATAATTTTATAATTTAAATAATTATAGCTTGACTATCTTGTGGATATAATAAATAACTAGATGTTAAAAAAAAATTAAATAAATATATTTGAAAGTTACATCAACATGTTAGAAGTGAAAAGAAGAATTATGTTAAAGAAACAATTAAAGAAACAATTATAAATAATTATAAAAATATTGAATCATTTATATTAATTGTTCATTATTATATTTAAATAAATAAAAATTAAATAACTAAAAAAATCATAAAATAAATTTTTTTTCTTGAAAATAATATTTTTGGTGTTTTTATTTAGTACGTTCTTATTGAAAAGTTCCTATAAATATGAGAACAATAATGGCTTAAATTATAGTAAAGCTTCCTGAAATTATAGGAATTTTCCATATTGTTTTCAGTCAATATTCCAATTTTGTAGGAAACATGGCTATAATTATAGTAACGTTACCCATGCTTATGATCCGTTTTTGTCATTTTTTTCACTCAATTTTCTTATTTTTTAGCAAACATTACTATAATTTTAGTACCGTTTCTCATATTTGTGATGAGTTTTTCTCATTTTTTAAAACAATATTCGTAATTTTGTAAGAAACATTCTACAACTAAAACAATAACTATTATTTTATTGGTATATTTTCAATATTTTTTTAAAATTTTTGAGAACTATTCTAAATTTTCTGGGTCTAATTCCTACATTTTTTATACGTTTTCCAATAAAGTCGTGTACTTTTATGAAATGTTATTAAAAAAATAAGAAAAACTACTATAAAATTGGGAATTTTTATAAAAAAAAAATATAGTTATTGTTCTAAAAACGGGTGGTAATTTACAAAAAAAATATAGGAATAATTGTTAAAAATGTTCACTATACCGCTTGTTGTTATAAAAAAAGAAAAAATTTTATATAAAAAGCGACAACCATTCCAATTTCTTTTTTCAGTGTATATATATATATATATGTATAGTTTTTACTCTTATATGTATATGTATATCATTTTCTATCATTCTGAAAATATATCAACATTTGTGATTCGGTTTTGATATAAAATATTTTTAGCAAAACATAAATAAATGCATCACATTTAACTTTAAATTTATTTATTATTTTTATCATTATTAGGGTCCAAGCATAGAGTAATCATATAAATACAAGCAAAGTTCAAGTCTACACCATACAACAATATCAACCAAATCTATAATTTTTTCAATTTCAATTTCAATTAAACTTTACTTCCAAATATGTTTTACAATCTATAGATAAAAGTTGTAAAATATTAAAAAACTTGACATCTATTACTATTATATAAAGTTTTCTATTATATAGAAGTTTTTATAGCACAAAGAAAAAATTCAAAAAATTTTTGAAATTCTCTCGCAAGTTATATGTAGAGGAGTATATAGCTTCTTAAAATACCAGCTCTACAGAAAAAAAAATTTAAAAACCTTGTAGCAGAACAAATGTCTCAAAGGCAAAATACCAAGTGGTATAAAAAAAGGTCCAAACTATACTATAATGATGTGTTTTACCACAAATTATACATACAATATGTTTTGAGCTATTATAGTATAGTGGATAAATTTTATAATAATAAGCTCCATCCATCCCAGGAACATCCCAAGTACCTACATATTGCATTTTCGAATGAAAAATTTCATAATAGGCCAACAACAAAATTTTAAGTGATAAAAATTGCGAAGAGTAGAGAAAAGATATTTTTTAAAGACTCTGTATGACACTGTCAATTTAAATTACTATCAATTTGAACTCCAACTCCAAAAATATTTATAATTATTTACAACATTAGCTATAAAACGATCATTATTACAAATTTTAAGCAAATTAAATGATCATCCAAAGAAGAAGTAATCAATAAAATTGGTGTAAATTTCTTATACCAATTACAAGAATGAAACCAGATATCGTTGATAGCAAAAGTCGGACTATATATAGTTAAGATGTAAAACATAAACTTTGTGTTGTTATACTAACTATCAGTTTGTGCTAACTAAACTAATATTTCAAAAGCTCAACATTATGATTGATATCTATTATACAACATCTAGGAGCGTATTTCTATATGGAAACAATATGAAATATCATCTGCAAAAGCAGTTTGGTTGCTATAAAATTTTATTTGGAATGTTGAATTAATATATATTAAGAACAAAATTGGGCCCAAAACAGAACTCTCAGATACATCTATATTCAAATAATTAATGTCACTAAATTTATTATCAATTTTAATTGTTGTGATCTATTTTCTAGATATGACTCAAACCAGTCATAAACAAATCCTCTAAAATCCAAATTATAAAGTTTTTTTAACAATATTTTGTGGGATTTACAGTGATTAATTTACAGCTGCGGTTATACAGATCGTATCTTTCGTATCTTATTTTCTTATTAAAAATGAAAGAAGAGCTATAGTGACTATATTTTTGGATTCAAATGGTGTCTATTAGTGTTGTAAAAATTATTTTGACTGAAAATGAGAAAAATTAATTTCAAAAACATTAACTTCAGTACAATTTATGGAATAAAATTTTTAAATACATTTTAATTATACTTTAAACAAACCATTACAATATTTTAAACTTTAAAATAAATCGAGAAATAATCAATTCGTTTTTCTGCCAAATCGAAAATAAATTAAATGTGCTGTATTAGAGGGATTTTCGTAAACGCAATATTGCAAAAAGAAAATAAGTAATAATGGCAACATTTTTTTAGCATGATCTGAAATGGCATTACTTTTAACAAATGACAACTAATAAAAATTGGAAAATCAAGTTAGCTGGATTTTATGTGCTAACAACTTGTTTTCGCAGTTGACATATTTGATGTTTATGAAGAACAGTTTTTTTGCAACAAATGATTTGTTATGAAGTATTTGTTTATCATGTTGTGAAATATTTCCAATATTGCATTGCAAAGCTTGAAGAGTTTACTTTTTTTTTTGAATCTACAAACCTTGTAGAATATTTTTTTATATAAAAATTTTACAATGGCAATACATTTCTACACTTCTACACACCTATAGTGCAAGACTACACCTCAATCTATTGTTTCTATCTACCATCAACTAAATAAAAGTGATTAAACAGAGTGATTTTGTTATCCAATAGGCACATCGTACCAAATTGCACCTCTTTGTTACATGTGTCGGTTTTAAGCAATCACTATATCCCATACTAGGCTCAAATTTTTCTTAAAATACTTTATATATAAAATTTTGCAATACAACTTCTTTATTAAACACCAAAAAAATTAAACTCGCGTGAGAAAATTATAACTCTTATGTTGTACATAAATTAAAAAAAAAAAAAAAAAAAAAACAAAAAAAAAAATACACAAATTTACCACATGTTCAACATAAAATGTCCCAATTTTTTTTTTTTTTAATCTAATAATTTTGCTTTTCATTTCATTTCTAAAAAAAAAAATAATAAAAAAAAATTAAAATTAAAACAAACTGTTAAATGCCGACAACTACCCTACATCTCTACAAAAATATTCATCTAAGAAAACAAAAAAAAAAACAAAAGCATTAACTTTTGATATTATTCCGAAATAAATTTTATTCTAAATTTACCTTTCGAGCAAAAAAAAAAAAAAAAACAAATTCTAAAATTAAGCAAAACAAGAATTTTAACATATCGCTCTCATTTAAAAGAGCATCAAGCAATCCAACAACAACAACAACTAATCAAAATATTTAACTCATTTACACACATATCTTAAACAAATAACTTTAATCTTAAAACAGCGATTCTTAGAATAAGAACCATAAAATTTCTCATCACAGTTCTTTAACTGAATATAACACAACACAACAACCGTTTAACAACTGAAATATCACGCAGGTATATCGCATCAAAACGTAAACCTAACGTAAATAATTTAACAATAAAAAAAAAGAAAACAAAAAAAAAAAAGAACCGCACAATCAAAAAACATTAAACAGTAGCCAAACTATGTACCAATTATTACCTTTAATCTAATATAGCCAATTAAAAACAACTCACAAGAATACTTCAGCCCAGACTTATATCACATCAGATATTCTAATTAATTGCTTGCTCTTTTTATTGGAGATTACGTTTTTTTTTTTTTTTTATCTGGGCACATTTAATTTTATGCAAAACGAAACCGCACAACATTCAAAACAAAAACAAAAAAAAAAAAAATTAAAAAATTAAAAAATATAAATACAGTTATGCGCAGACATGATGATGATCACATATAAGTATTTAGGATTCTGTTTTATGTTCTGCTGATGGTTCTGGTTTAAATCGATGATCATTATCACTTCGTCTAATTTGTGTCACATATAAAAGACTTGTTTTTATTTTCTTCTATTCTCAATTCTGTATATACATACCCCTCTCCACACTCTTTACTACACTCCTTGATTCATCTTGCATTCGCACAAGTCAACAACAAAACAACAACAACAAAGAAACAGTAACCGAACCAAATCATTATCAAGCTACACAGCTTAAATACTTTTAAAACATTTTTTTTTTACTTTTTTTTTTTTAATACAAAATCTTCTATACTCGTAAATCTTTTCTACTTTATATTTAGGAGTTCTTAAAATAAACTTCAGTTTCTGAGAACTGAGAAAATGTCGTTTAGGAAAAAATGAAAAAACAAAAATAAAAATTTATAACTCTTCTTAAATTTCTGTTTATTTTATTTTGATAGTTTTTTTTTTGGGCTTTTGTGAATTACCGCCGATTGTCCACCGAAAATGAAACTACATAAAAAAATTAAAAAATATATAAAAAAAAAATCAAAAACACGCGAACAGTGACTTAAAAAAAAAGTGGACAAAAAAAAAAAAAAATAACCACAAACTATAATTTAAATAGTGATCACAGAGTGTATATAGCACAATTCTGACTTAAATGTACATTTATCTGACCACAGTTAACTGATGTCGTTACCACTGTCTTTGTTGCTGCTGTTTCTCTGCTCTAAAAATATTATCTTCTTTAAAGTATATTGTAAGTGAAAATATTCGAGTATATGGCTACAGTGAGTAGCAAAAATAGATGTTCTAAACATTTTTTTTTTATATTATTAGCCAAAACATAGGTCAGAGAAACCGTTATACTTTCGTACTGTTAACTTTTGGAAAGAAGAAGGGATAGTTATTAGAGAAAGAAAGTGAAAGAAGATTTAGAATATCAGCAATCGTTAAGATTGGTAAGTCTAACACAAACAAATTTAGTTTTATTACAAATTAGTTTGCTTACAGTGAGAAGAACCATCTTTTCATAGCTTCTATTTCAATGTCAAGCTATATTTTACAAAATATATAAATATATACAGGTATATATACCGTTTGTATTTTCTTGTATATACATATCGCAAAAGATATAAATAAATATACAGGTGTACTATACATATAGCTTGATTTGAAAATTATGAAATGACTGCGAAAGTCTCAAATTTATAATACTCAACTGGGGAAGTGCAATAGATCTAAAAAAAATCGCGTTTACATTGAATAGAGACTATAAGAATAGCCTATTATTTACTCTTTTTAATTTGTTTCACTTTAAAAAACAACAAACAATGTTACGGTTGATTTTATTCGGCTTATAATACACAAATAAAGAAAGCATTTGCGCTACACAATAGACTATATATTATATAGAGCTATAATAACACAATAATTGCTGCTCAGTATACTACAAATTAGAAAATATACTATCTATTTCTATCTATTTTATTTAAAAAAATTCTATTTCTATCTATTTTGTAGGTTGACATGATCTTCAATAAATTGCTGAGAAAACGAGCAAGAAAAAAACTGAGATAGCGTATAGTGTGATGTTTATAATGAAATGGAGATAATGGGGATGGATCAATTGTATCTGTATTTCGTAGAAATATATCGCAAAAAGTGGTGATGGATCAGGTGTGCCTATACTACGTAGCAAAATATCGCAAAAAGTGGGGATGGATCAAGGGTGCCTATAGGTCTTATCATCTTTAAGTGATGAAGTGTCATCGCAAGGACATGTGGCCAAACTAGCTGACTTCAATTCTTCCTCTTTTAGCTTGTAAACCAACTTTCTAGGCCTTAATCATAAATTTTATATTACATGAGAGTTGATTGTATAGCGGAAAAAAACAATGTGACGAAAACATAAAGTGAAGGGTAAGTAACAAATCGTATTAGGTTGAAAATATTTGTTGAGTAATTATGTGATATTCCGCCCTATGCTATGCCACACGATTACAGTATAATGATGAATTATGTAATCTAGATCCTACGAGTGAATATGTAGAAAAAAAAAAATAAATTTTTTATTTTTTTTTGTCATTTTTACTAAAAAATAAAGAGACATACAATGACTTAAAGAAGATAATGTTAGCGAGAGAGAAAATAATTAAATTAAATCACTCCAAAATAAACTTGGTCATAGCATAAACGAAATATAAATTAGGGGTTTTAATAGTAACAGCAAGCACACCTATGACTCAGTATGACATATGACCGAGAAAATTAATAGGTTTAATATGTGAGAGATAATTTATGAGTTCAATATGGCTCAATTTGTAAATAAAATTTAAATATATGAAGAAAAAAATTTATATGGAAAAAAATTAAGGAGAAAATTCTAAAGAAAAGAGAAAATTTTATATATGAGAGAGAAAATAATAAATGCGCATGAGGCAGAAAATGTCAGTTATAAATAACAGAGAAAATTAAATCTCTCTTGTATAAGCATTTTTATCATATATCTTACATACCATATATTCATTGCTTTGTATGTATACTATCATCATCAGGCTAGTATAATAAATTTTTTTTCCGAACATTACATTTCGTATTATTTTTGCCTAAAATTACAAAAACAATTGAACGAGATTCCAATTTCTTTTTTGTTCTTATATTTGCTCATATTATTTTTTGATTTTCTGTTTTTTTTTTTTTGTTTTTATTTATATAATAAATAGAGACGAGAGTGTATAGATTTCTATGAAAACTAAAATCAAAATAAAGATCCTTTTTTTTTTAGTTTTCTGCCTGACAGAGAGAGTGAGTGATGAGTGAAAGGTTTTATGTATAGAATAAATTTGCGTATGAATTTTTTGAATTTTTAAAATTATGGATGAAAGTATTAAAATTTTTTAATGCGGCTCTAAATATTAATTGTTTAAATACTGGCCCTTCCATCTTGGTAGATTAAATTTAGTTCAAACTTTGCCAGAAGTAATATCTGTTGAAAAGAAAAATCTGCATTTGATTTACACATAAGTTGGAAATTATTTTTACTAAAATTTTTTAATCTATCGGCCTATACAATATTCTAGGCAATGATCTATTTGTAGATATCTATTAATATCTAATTTGATTAGCATGACAACAGAATACCAAGTTGCTCTTCTAAACGTAGAGCTGTATAGTAATATACAGTATAACATTTTGTTGCTACACTTTGATTACGACTATTTTATAACAACCTTTTTTTACTATTTCAATTATTTTGTTATTTCTACCCCTAAATCTCACTCCCTTCTTCTTTTCTATTACTATTTCAGTTATGCTGGGTGGTCCAGAGCATGTGTATCAGCATTTTAAGAGGAAAAGAAATGATAACTAAATCAAGGGTGCTCTGTCAATTGGTGATATTTTCAACTTCCGGGAAGGGCCGAAAAAGAGTTTTTAAGTTAAAAAATCGCTGAAATTGGCCGAAATCGAAATTTTCAAATGGGAAGGGTTGTCTTTTAATGAAAATTCTGGTTCAGTCCTTCCCGTAAGTTGAAAATATCACCAATCGATAAAGCACCCTCGATTTAGTTATTAATTTTTTTTTTTTAAATTTGAAATAACGGACCACCCTGGAACACCCGGTATATTCTACCAGATTACAATTAGCAGTTATCAAACATCAGTAGACAAAAGCTTTCTACATTAGCAAATAGTTACTGAATGAAAAAAATGTATTCTCACATTTTCATTTGACACTGTACATATACGCGAATGTGTCATTTATTGTGTTATACTTTAAATGAATGGCAAATGTTACATCCATAATATTATATGCACATAATTACTGTTCCCAAAAAAAAAACAAAAAAAAAATATTATTATCAAAAAAATGTGACCACTATCTTTTCTTCTCTTCTTCTCATTCCTTCCCCCCCCCCCCCCCCCCCCCCCTTTATCCTTTTACCAAATGTATAACCAATTTTAAATTTCGTTTTAAGTTAAGTTAGTTAAGATGAAAATTTATGCGTTACGCGATTAAGTCAAAAATGTCTTCGAAATCATTGAAAATTATGTAGTCTAACTGGTTGAAAATAATTGAAATAAAGCTGAAGTTGAGGCTGAAGAAGAAAAAAAAAAATAATAAAAAGAAAAATAAGTAGATAATAAAAAAAAAGGTTATCGTCTCTTCTTTTTGATTCTTCTCTATATATAAATTATAAACTAACTAACTTTGACCACTAAAAGTAAAGCAAACCTAGAAAATTATTTAAAAAGAAGAAAAAAAACAAACAAAAAAAGTGTGCTTAACCTGATGAAATCTGTTGAATTTTGCATTAAAAATTTTCGGTTGTATTTAAACAAAAAAAAAAACATTGCCCTATCTAACCTTACCAAAATATATTTTTGACAAAATAAAAAAAAGTGCAACAAATTTTTTTATTTCGTGTTGTAATGCAATATTATAAATGAGGTCAACTCTCAAAATATCGGTCTAAATTGTTCTTTTTCTCTCTGAAAAAATTAAAATAAATTTCTCTACAATCGTTTTGTTTTTATGGTTTTTAAGTGAGCTCTTTTTCTTCACATTAAACACACCTGGTATGACTAATATACGCAGTCTTACATTTTTGAAAAAATCTTAATTAAAAATCCAAAAAGTAAAAAAATAAAAATTAAAAATAAAATAAATTAAACTTTTGAACTTTATGAGCTCATAAAGTTTACCGTAAAATAAGTTACTGTATTAATTGTTATTTTCTTCTTGAGAAATAACTCTTTTTTTTGTTTATTTTTATTATTGTGTTTTGAATTGTTAAAAATGTAGTATTGAATGCGGAATTATGTAGTAGGTCTGCATTTTTATTGGTGTCTTTAAATTACCTGTATTTTCTCTTCAGTTGAGTATACAATATGACTGAAATAACTTTTTTTTCTATCATCTTTTATCGACAGTTAGTCTCTTCAGTTCTAGTAACCTAAGATTGTTGTTACAAAAATTTTTCTGGGTGTTCCGACGGGACGTGTATCTACTCTGAGGTATCAATTCGAAATATTGTTTGCCTATAACTAATTATTAGATTTCTACAGAGTATGTTCGATTAAGCGCCATTAGTTATTCTATAATTATTTTAAAGCGTACCCTGAAACCGTGAAAGTTCTTTTTTTATAGTGCTGTGAAAATGGTTGTTGTATTTAGTTTACACCACTTAACGCCTTTCGCGTTATTTTCTAACTTAAAATTTTCAATTTGAGACCTCTATTGGAACCCTTAATTGATGATATGTATCTTCATTTTTGTTTTTTAAATATTTCGACCATGCCTTATTTTTCTTGTTCCTCAATGAGTTTAATTCCCTGTTAATCCAAACGTGACTTGAATTTAGATTTCTTTCTACAACAACATACAAGCAAAACGCATGTGACAAATCATCATAAAACTTACAAACCGCTACACTCATACTCACATTGTTCATTAATGTGCTAAAGTCAATAGATAGTAGAAAATTATTAAGACCTATGAAGTTTGTGTTACTGAAGTTATAACGACAAGATATAGTCGGTGTAGCACTAACGGGATTGTGGTTGCGGTAGGTGAAGCTAATAGGGGGATGATATTTATCAATATTAACGAGGATTGCTGTTGAAGTTTTATTGATTGTAAGCTTATTCCAGTCTGATGTGAAAATAAGGTCCAATTTTTTATGTAGACAGTGTTTAAGAACGATTTAGTTCAAGCCCCATTATAGTAGGGAGGTTGGCAAACAGAAGAAAAACGTAGTTTATTGGACAAACGACGATTGAGCAATTTTCACATACTAAATTTAATGCTAATTTTCGTAACGTGTAATTTATACATATATATAATTTCAAAAACGTATTGTATATACATATAAAAAACAAATTGTCGACTGGGGTAGAATAAACTGAGTCGAGTTCAACACTTCAACAACTCATCAAAGCTGTCTTATTAGTATAATCAGCTGACAGCATTTGAATCAATTCTCTGGTTTTCATATTTTTAAACATTGCGAAAAGCGTCGTCAAAATATTTGGGGCGATTGAATCGTTGTAAAGCTTGTGTTTCATCTTGAGACCTCTTAAAAGTCTATAAAGCACATACATATGACCAAAACTTGAGTATAACTCATATTTATGTGTAGGAGCGCCCCAAAAACTGCTTTAATTGTTTGGACAAAGTTCAAAACCACCCCATTCATATAAGCACGACATAAATATGACCTCTTATACCACTTGGGTCATCGTCGTATTGTTAAGAACTTATTATATTGAATAGATATCTACTTAGTGTTGGTACTTGTTCTGTGAAACTAAAATCAATTCTTACTCCTCTAAAGCAATTCCATCGTATAACAGGAGAAGCGTCAAGTGACCACATTTTCATATTGTGAGATTTCGTATGGTTTATGTCTGGTTATGGAAATGTTTTTATATAATTAGAACATTTCGAATGTGAAATTGCGTTCCAATCGAAGCATTCCCAAAATGAAAGAAGGATATTATATTTATGATTTGCAGAGATTCAAGACGAATATTAACAACATAATTTTGTTCTGTTGTTGAATATTTGTTCACTCTTTCCCACAGAACTTTTCATTTTTCTTCTTCCTTTTTCTTTTCCTTTCCTTTTTCAAATAGTCAACGGTACGCCGCCTAAAGAATATTCATAGTAGAAGTACATAAAGAAGGTTCATAACTTAAGTTTTGGCTATAGTATTTATAATAATATAAATTTATATATAAATTCAATTTAATAATCGCCAATTCCAATATTCTTTTTGGCTTTGTTTTCGACAGAAAATTTGAATATGTAATATTGTAAAATCTTTGATGGTGTAAATACAGCCATAGCTACAAAGATAAGCCATACTAAAACTCTTTTTTTATGTTTTAAAAATCAGAGATACGGATTTTGTAATAATTTTTTGAATTAAAGGCATAAAAATCGAAATTAAAAAAAATGCCAAAAATAGAAAATAAGAACAAATAAAAATTTTTGTTTTTTGCAATATTTTTAACTACCAAAAACGTAATTAAACCAAAAATAAACATATACAAAATTAAACTCAGAGAGTAAAAAAAAAAATAAATAAATAAAATAAAGAGAAAATAAAATACTCTCAGGTAAATTTAATAACAATGTCGAACTATACAGTCGAACTAAGAAATAATAATATGTAATTACAGTTAAATTGGCACGTGTCATTTCGGTATTAAAATTGACATTTTTTTTTATATTTATTTTTTTTATGACCGGCCGTTGGTTTAAAAAGAAACAAAAATTCCAGTAAAATCGTAAAACATGTTTCAATGTGATTTTTTTTTTTTTTTTATTATTTTTTAGAGCTTCAGTATAACAAAAAGACAAAAAAAAAAAATTAATTTTATTGTAATGAAACAATTAAATTTGAAACAAATTAAATGAATTTGTTTTTTTTTTTTTTAATTCTGTATTGGTTTTGCCTTTGGTCATGAGTCTGTGATGTAGACTGTAGTGTGTACATATAAAGTGGTATTGTATAATCTTAAAAGCAAAGTAAGAAGACATTATTAAGATGCTATTGAGGTGATTTTATCTGAAAACTATTAAAATTACAATTGAACTAAAATTATAAAGACATAAGATGATAATATTGTATTAAAGAGCATCTCATTGCAACAGTGAAAGAAATAATTAAAACATTGAAATATTATTGTTTAATTTGAAGAGAAGAGTTATACCTTTTTGTCAATTTAGCTCAGCACGTTTCTATAAGATAATAAAATACATGTATACGTAAAAAATTATGAAAAGTAAATTTTGTTCAATTTCACTGAGATAACAAAATAAAGTAAATGAAAATTTAATTAGTCCCGCTGATGATTAATGGAGGTATGTTGCTTCCGAAATATTCATATCTAGCAAACAGGCCCGTCATATGACGGAGGTAAATAAAAACAAAATATTTTTTGTGACACTGCAAAAAAAAAATTGGTATTAATAAACGTAATCAAATATCAGATCAGTATTTTTGTGTAGTGCAAAATTTAAAAAAAAAACCTTACATTTTTACCCCAAAAACCGCGTAATGAAAATTGTAACCAAAAATTGATGTTTATTTAGATAGTGCGCAACTTAATTCCAAAAAGAACAATATTTGTTAAACTATAATGTTTTATCCAAATATTATTCTGAATAGATTGGTAATTGGATATTGCCATCTCTTTATATCCAATGCTCCTAAATATTATAGGTATAAATTTGGTTTGTATACACATATTTTTTCAACACATGTGGTAGACCCAACCAAAATCAAGAAAGTCAATCAAGAAATCCAATTGGACAGCAGCCATTCAAAAATTTCACGGGTTAATTGTTTTCATCGTTTTCACCGCAGTCGTCAATAGAATCTGTTTAAATAGGTTATTTTATTATATTTCCCTCTCAAATATTTAATACTTATTCATTAATATTGTATCAATATCAGAATTTGTATAGCAAAGTATTTACTTTTTTGAATAGAGGCAAAACTATCTACATTAAGAAATTTCTTGTATAATTACGCACGTGTGCTTCTTTTTTCTTTTTTACAGATCCACATATACACATATCCATCAATAGAGGACCTATTTCTTAAATCAAATAGAACAAAAAAAATTTGATTCAAAACAATTTTTTTTTGTTATTTGCTTTCGATATTATCATCCGCTTATGTTGATGATATTATTACCTCTTGAGTCTTGAAAACAATTTTAAAATAAAAAAAAAAACAAAAATAACTAAAAAATTTAATTTCAAAAGAGAGAGAAAATTTTTAATTTTATGTATACTATTTTTTAAAAATGTATGGGATGTGAATGATTAATCTTTGTGTTGCTATATAATATCTGTTTTTATTATTGTAATATTGATAAAATGCCACGTTAACGCAGCAGCAGCAGCTGGACATTGCCGTTTATTATAATTAGATGCAAAAAATATGTACTAAAATGTAATTATATATAATACACCATTATATACTTATATATTAATATAATTATATATAATACACCATTAAAAATCAAAAAAGAAGAAAGTAAATGATTTTGAATAACGATATTTTGCAGAAGTACGGTGGAACGCTTTACCTGATACTTAAGAAATTTTAAACAAATGAATCAAATATTTGTCGATTTGAAGCTTCCTTAAATGAGGGAGTATTGTCTTCTATTCGATTCAATTTCGGACAAATATGGAAGATTATAACACCAAACAAATTAAACTTTCAAATTCACATTCAAAAATACAAAATGTCGTGGTAAACCAAAAAAAAAATACGGATGAAAGAAATTAACGTTTAGAAACGAAATATGGGCCAATATTTCAGATTTCCAACTGGAGATAAGCTACCCGAGATCAACGTAAATGAAAGTGATGCTAAATCAAGCTGTATAGTGCCAATTAAATAAGTAAAGTAGGAAATTTCATCATTTTCAAATCTTCTTCCTCGTGTGCCGTTACGGACGTTATCTATCATTGTTTATATTTTACTAATTTCGGCTGCAGTTCAAAACAAAGATGTTGTACTTTTATTAAACCACTGAGGTAAATTTTTCCACAATGATATACTTCTTCTTCCGGAGCCAGAATGTAGCAAAGCAATGTTAGTTCGATATTTCATTCATGATATATGTACCTATAACATATTTTCCATGGCCAAATCATTCTTACACATACATATATATATATACTATTTGCTTGAAATAGTTTAAAAGTATAAATTATTTAGTTAGATTTTTAGTCAACCTAATTTCGTTTCGGTAAATATCAATAGGGTTAGGTAAATAGATGTCAGCGTACAGTTTCAACAACAACACGAACATAATAAAACAAAAAACAAATTAAAACAATTCTGCTGACTATAGAATATGTCGTTACACCATCAAAGTAAAGTATGTAATTTAATTAATGCAGATATGTTTTCAAGTAAGTTTAATTGAATTTCCTCCATTGTATTTTAACAAAAAAAATAACGATTAAAAAATGATTCAAACTAGTAGTTAAAACTATGAAATTTTTATAGTATAAATGATGAGTAAATAAAAGTAAGTTGTTAACTGGGTTTATAGCATGGGTCAATTTTTTTATTTTTATATTATTAACTCGGAATACCACATCAGGAGATAATCAGAGATCAAGTTCAGTAGCATCAATTATTATGGGGAAATTAAAATTAGATATATATATATATATATATATATATATATGTTATGTGTATACATTCATTGGTATATATTGTAAAAAGGTAGATATATAGTTTAAATATATTAGATTGATGAGTCGCTTCAAATGTCAACTGACATGATTTTTAATTTCTTCGAATACGATTAAAAGAAAAGATGATTTTTTTGGTATTTGGTTTATTGATAATTAAATTGATAGTAAATTAGAAATATCGTTATATAATTATAAAATAAAAATTAAGTTTATATAGTTTATAAAATAGTTTGAAAATATGTATATATATATAATTGGAATTTTTTGAATCCATATACTTGGCACTTATAATTTTTTTAAAAATTGTTTTTAAACTCGTAATTTCTCTCAACTTTATATGGCTTTTATTCAATTGTCGAATAAATTTTTCGTCTTTTATGGAATTTTCCAAATTCAAATTAAAATTCCTTTTTTTTTAATACCCAGCCCAGATGATATGTTTATTAATATTGAGTGGGCCAGTTACAGTGCACCGTCAGCTATAATTAAATTTTGTAATTGTAGTTCACTAGAGTTTTGGTATTGAGCAACAGAAATTGTTTAATTAATCCTGTTGTTCAACTAGATCTTCTGATGTGTGTTAAAATTATTAAGAAAGCAATTAATCGATTTCGTTTTTATGTCAATATAGATATGTGGATTTTTGAAGAAAGTTTGTAATATACTTAAAAAAAAAACAATCGTGATCGTGCACCATCCCATATATGTGTTTTCTAAATTAGATACTACTTTTTGAACTCTTAAGCCTGAAGTCCAACGAAAACGTCGTCGACAAAACGTGGGAACGTCGCCGACAAAATATGTTAAATTATGTTTTGAACAAAATATGTGTTTAAATGACATCATAACAAATAGTACGACACAACAAAGTCGGCGACAAAAGTTTGATCAAAATTTGTCGTTGTCGCAATGCGAAATTTCATTTTGACAGTTCTAAATCATTAAATTATAAATGTTTTCTTGTTGTTTTTGAATTGTTGTTTGAAAATCAAAATCTCGCATTCATTGGACTTGTATGCGATATTCTGTGTTTATGTAATATTGAGTTACAGAACGACAATGTTGAGTCGTTTTCATTGCACTTCAGGCTTTAGAGTAATTTTTTCAAAAGTTTAATTTTTGAATGTAAATATTAATTTTTGCTCTATGTTTCCAAACATTTTTTGTTGATGTTTTATTTGAAATTTAAGTTCATTTTCTCCACATTATATGTTGTAAACTTTCATGATCGTTTACACCGTTGTCAAATTTGCACCGTTTTCTACATTATTAGATATTATGAACAGCAAAAATTTCCTTGCACTTTGTGTATAAATAATAATAAAAATATTTTGACATTAACATATATTTGCAGAAAAACAATATTCAAATGTCAAAAATCTATACCAGAAAATTTATATTTTACTTATATTTGTCCGTCGCCAACAAATTTTTTGTAGATTTCTTATCCACTTTTTTATCCGTATGAACATGCATGAGTAGTAGGAAATTTTTTGAGATTTATATAGCAAAAATACATAGCTGTCAAAATTAAAATGACATTTTTCCATTTCAAGGTATTTTTGATAACGTTATTTGTCTATGTTTATGTACCACTATGTTTATGTACCACTATGTCTATCTACCACTATGTTTAAATTAGCTGAAATAATTTTTTGTTTTTGATGTTTTTGACTATACGTAAATTGTTCAAACTGTTAATGTAAAAGATGTCTACTTTCACCTGTGGTTATTGTTTTATTATAACTATTCTAATTGATTCATTTTATCTTATTTATAATAATAAATTAATAAACCTGGAATGAGAAAGAAGTCTTTAAAGTCACTGTATACAATTCGTACAATCTACTCTACTACAAGCTACTCGTAATAAAAGTCTGAAAAAGCTCAAATGAACACATTTTTATATAAAACTTAAATCGTTTTAAAGTAAACAAAAACATACAGACAAACAAAAACACTTGTTGATAAATTAACAGACTTTTGATTAAAAAAAAAACAAAATAAATATTTTAATAATTAAATTGCAGTATTTCATTTCAAATATCAATAATTTTTTGACATTTCATTTCATATTTGACATTTTAAAATAAACACAATCAAAACCACTAATTAAATTTAATCGAAATTAAATTTTTTTTACTGAACTAAACTGACCCTAAACAACATAAACAATACCAATATATTGAATGTCAAATATAAATGTCAATAAAAATTTGTTTTGACAGAATATCTTAAACCTAACCTTAAATTAATAATTATGTTTAACACCCGTTTTTTTATAGTTTTTTTTTGTACTTTTACTTAATCAAGTTATTAAAATAATATTATAAACAAATAAATGAACACTTTTAAATTGAATAATTAGTTTTTAGACAATATAAAAACTCAAATAAAAAAACAAAAACAATAACAACAAGAATAAAAAATTATCAGAACGAAGCAACATTCTTAGTGCATTCATTGTCGTGCACCCTGATTTTTTTTTTATTTTCATTTCAGTAATTTGCACTTGAAATCCGTTCAATAATTTTTATTTGTTTTATAGTTTTTCTTCGTTTTTCCTCAACAACTTCATCATTGGATGGAAGTAGAAATTAACTCATTGAAAAAAAAAACACAAAAAAAAAAATTAAATGTCAACATTATTTCATTTATGTTGACATCAAAATTGAATCATTAACTGCCTTTTAGATTTGCCTTTTTTGGTATTGTTGTTGTTATTATTTTTTCTTTCTATTATTATTATTGTTATTATTATTATACACGGTTTTTACTTTTTGTTTTTTTATTTCCTTAAATTGTCTTTCGGGTCCGACATTCACATAACATTTTGAAGTTATTGACTTATTTTTGTTATTGTTTTTTTGTTATTTTTATTTTTACACTGTTAACTCGTTTGTTCTCAGCTCTCAAATTGGTAATTCCCTGGTCACAATTATACCCATCATTTTTGTTGATTCGATGATGATGAAGTTATCTTATCATACTCGTGTGTAAAGTACTATCACCAACAATGGATTTGAAAAACGAAAAAAAAATATATAAAAAAAAAATTTTGAATTGGAATTTTCAATCACGTTTCATAAAACAACAAAAACACATAGAATAAAAAAAAAACACACCATAAGCGACCCATTCAGTAATAATAATTGAAAAAAAACAAGAATAATATTACAAGTTACCAAAAGAGTTTTGTGGTGTTTTCAAAGAATCATTTTCACCAAACCATCATAATATAGATGAGAGCAATCAAAGTAATTGTGAAAAACTGAACCGCATTACATAAATACAATATTAATAATAATTATAATCAACACCAATGGTTTTCAAAGAAGATATTGTTTCGTTTTGTTTTTTTTTTATGTTTATTTTAAAATTTAAAATAAAAATTAAATTTTTGAAGTTGAAAGTAGTATAGTTTATTTCCATTTCCATTTAATATATATGGACAATAGTGCTAGAATAAGAAATATAATATTGCACTAAAGCCTATAGGTTATTTGTACGGATTCGGATTTAAATTTAGCTTTTAGTGGTTTTTTTTGTTTATTGGCCTTAAGTGGGTTAATATTTTTACCTCGTAGGTTATACTATACTGATTCAGTATTTTAATCTTTGCTTATTATAATAGAAGATGGAATAGAAGAAAAAAATGGCACATTTAAAGAATGAAACGAATATAGGAATAATGTGAAAAGATCAACGGATTGATAATTTAAGCGATAGAATGAGAAATGAAAGAAGCAAAAGACTAAGAAAAAATTACTTATCTAATATATTAAAACGCTAATAAAATCTGTAAAACTTCCCACCTTGGTGAATTAAAGTAAAAAGCAGTGACAAGAACCCAAAAATTCAAATGTGAAGCTTTTTCAAAATATTACTGCAAAAAATTACCGCTTAAGAAATAAAGAAAATTAAAAAGTAATATCTATGCCCACCTTTTAAACAAATCATTTATAGCAAAACATGTCCAAGTTCTAAGCCCTTATAGAAAAACTATATATTTAATACAAGAACCATATAAGTGTATCTAAATAATAGCCAACATCATAAAATAAATAAAATATGTAGGCTTTTCTAAATTAGAAGTATTTTTTAAAGTAATCAAAACAATTCAAATTACTCAAAAAAGAAAGTACCTAAATTTTTTTAAACTTCCCTGGTTTGTGTCTTTGAATTAGCCATCTCAAAATTTTGCTAATTGAACAATGAAGGCACATCTTCAAATTCAAATGAATGTTTATTTTGTAAAGCGAAATATTGACAAGCAGAAAATACATATTCCTATTTATGCCATGGTGATAAATTTTGCTTTTGCCATCTTTAAAAATCCTTCTTGCAAGAAAAACACCAAAAGCAAGACATAGTGAGCAAATCAAAGTCAATATTGACTATTGATTTTAATTGGTACTGAAATTATAAAGCAACCATCTTCTTAATCTTCACATGGTGTCTACGTTATATATAAAAGAAAATTTTAAACCAGAATGAACAGTTGTACTTCGGTGACAACACTGAGGTAAAAACAATAGATGTAGTATAATTTGAACCCTCCGACGCTGAACCACACCCGTACAAGGCATGTTACGCGCACATTCAAGTTTAAATGAATGTTTATTATGTAAAGCAAATTATTAACAAGCAGAACAAAAATATTCTAATTGTTGCCGCCATGGTGGGTAAATCTTGCTTTGCCATCTTAATAAATTCACTAGGTTTGCAAAGAATCCATCTTATAGGAAAAACACCAAAAGCAAGATATTATAGAGGATAATATTAATTATTTCTTCAATTGATGGTAAACTTACAAAATTACCATCGTTTTCCTTTTTACATGGTGTCTACGTTGTATGCAAAAGTTATACATTGGTAATGCTACGGAGGTAACAAAATAAGAAGATTAGAGAGATAATAAATACAGAGCAATATGCTAAGAAACATTAATAGTTTTGCCTTTTGTGAAAAATTTGGTTTTGAGTTAAATATTTAAATGAAAGGAAAAGAAATATTTTTTTTAATGCTGGACCGGCGAATGCTACGCCGAGAATAGTTATAGTAAAATATAAATTTTAGGGTAATATTGCAATTGTAGAGAGGCATTTTTTTACTTGAAAATTCGTACTGAGTTGTTGATGTTCATCAGTATACGTTGTTGAACAGCAACTTATGGAAAATAAGATAGGTGGGTTGTAAGTCCTAACAAATTAATTCTGACAATTTAGTAAATTTTGTATCACCAATCATTCAATTGCGCAAAAAGGTATGAACCTTTGGTTTACTAAGATTAACTTAAGATTTAGCTTTTCATTTTTTATATTTGAATTATCTTTGTAAGCCGTTGCTCCTTCAATTTATTTAAACAATTTGGATCGAAACACTCATTCAACATTTTCTCGAAACATCAACCAACATTTTCTCGTTTTTGGACCGGTCTATTTATTGGATTGATGAAGTATTAATGAAGTACTGAGAAGGAAAAATCTTAAATCCTAAACTGGCTCTTTTGTAATCATCAGAAATGGAAAGTATTATTGCACTTGAGTCTTCGTCAGAAGCTATGCACAGAATTCGCGGACTCAGAAAAGTAAAACATGTAAATAAATAAATTACAAAACCTACCAAATCTATAGTAAGGATTGTATGGTAAATTACTTAGTTCATCTTCTTCTTCTTAAGTGGCCAACAGACCATATGTATAAGTCTTGGGTCTAATTCATCAACGTCCTTCATTTTTGTCGGTCACGGAGGACTACTCTCCAATTGAAGATACGAAATTGTTTCATGTCTCAGCATATTTCGTCTCTGCAACGATATTTTGGTGTACCCCGTCGGAGTTTTGTATCTTCGGATATGGTTTCAAAGATTCTCTTGTCTGAAGCATTTTTATCCATTCGCTGTAGGTATGCAAGACTATGTAGTCTCTCGACTTTAATTTTCGTAACCCCAAATGCTTAGACAAAATCGTTTAGTTCTTAATGGAACATATAACCTTTGCGAAACGTCGTTATTGATGAACATGATTCAATCCACTGATTTTATTTCTCCAGCTTCTTTCTACGTTTAATGTGATTTTTGCTTCCTTATTGTTCTTTTCAAAGAACGTTTCGGTTTCCGCTCGGGATTCACTTTAAATCCTATCTATGCATATTTATCAATCTTTGCAGAGCGTGTGCTCATCAATCCATTTGTCTCATATTTCATTGCTCTATGGGTACATTTTGTATGCAAGTCCCTTCATGCTTGATATTCTATATTGTCATCATATTTTTGAAATTCAATAACGATTTATAAAGACAAAGAAGAGACAAAACTTTGAATTGTTGTTTTAATAGGTTTTCGTCATAACATAAGACTATTAAAACAACAACGAAAGCCTGGTCAGATAAGTCATAAGCTCCTAAGCATAACCTAATAAGCCAGGTCTCATAATTTAGTTATACAATAAAATAAGTTTTACGTTCGAGCTTAAAGCTTGAACCAGGTCTCATAACTTATAGTAAATTAAATGAATTTCACTTATATGAGGTCAAAGCTATTTTTGGTGTACCAAACAAGTCTGTTATGACGAAGGATGTTACAGAGTTCAGTTAAAATATTAGTATAAGACTCATTACCATTTATTATGATAGTTTGCAAATTTATTTAGTTTGCAAAGAAATATTCCAAGTTCAGTTTATAAAATAAAACTCCTGCTATACTTCTTCTTTTTATAAATAAATAGGTACAACAATAATTAAAGAAAAATTCTAAATACCAAAACGTATCTTGAGAAGAATTCTGTCATTAAATTATAAAACAACTTTTGATATTTTTATTTTCTAATCATAGTTGATTATTCCTAAAATTTTCTTGTCACAATCAATATCATCAATTTATATATGATTAATTTTTCGAAAATTTTATCATATATAAATAAAATCAATATCAGTTCATGTATATACAACAAACTATATATAATAATAATTGATGGACTATATTGGTTACATGAGAATCAAAATAAAACTTAAAAAGAAAAAAACTGAAAGACTTCAATGTTGTTACAAGCACTTCAATTTACAAGACAAGTTCTCTCTCTAAATTGATTACACCCCACCGACAACATATGTACACGAATCTTATGTCTTGTTTTTTAATTTGTTTTTTTTTTTTTTTGCTTTTCATTAAAATTTCCGTAGTGGTTTATTGCTATTTTCCTTTATTTTTATTATTTTTAGTTGTAAATATGATGCCAATACCTTCGATTTCATGTATTGAATTCCTTGTGCAAATAGTCAGAAAAACAAAAAATTAAAATCAAAAATCAAAATAAAAAATAACATTCCATATAATAATTATGATCTCAGTCGACAGCATATTACATTTGATATAACCAATACAATAATTGCCAATTGGTAAGAAATATCACTAATTCCAATCAATTGAATGGAGGAAACTCTATATTGAAGAAAAAAATCCTAGGTGGATGGATGTATGTAGATACAACATATATGATTAAATAAAAATCACCAATATAATAACTACGATTCAATAAACTCAAAAAAAAAAAAAAAACTTAAGGTTCACTTTAATGTACTTCTATACTCATATTAGTTAAGGAATTGATTATTATTTCAATTTTAAATTTGTAGAGCAGTGGTTGACAAACTTTTTTTATTTTGCTTTTATTTTTTATTAGGTATTTATTTTAACACTTTTTTGTTGACAAAACAACTTTTTTTGTATTATGTGATTCTCGTTTGTTTAGTTTATCTTCATAAGAGATAATAGAGACATGCCAAATATTTCTACTATTGCAACCTGCAGAAAACTACTTTTTCTACTTGAATCAAATTTGCCAATTATTGTGAACTGATTTGACTTTGTTCAAACTAATTTCGTACTCTCAATTTGTTTGTTTAAACTCGTATACTTTGTTTGTCTTGTCTTATAATTATCCCAGTCGTGAACTAAGTTCTTTTCTAACTACGTCAAGTCAAGACTGACTGCTGTACTTTATTAAAACTCTTATTCCAATATTTTAATTTTAACATTGTTTTTTATATCAAAAAAAAAGAAAAAAATTAAAAGCATTTAGTATCACGTAATCAATCTGTAATACATCAAATAAATGTGTTTTTAATATTATAAAAGCTTATTTGAAATAATTTTGAAAAATAACGGTAATTCCGCATACTAATTTTCTGCTAGTATTTACGCAAAAAACAATTTTGAATCTTTAATAATTTTTATTTTAAATATAGGTATAATTCTTAACTTTAATCTTGCCAACAGTATTATTTTTTAAAATAACGGCACACAAGCTAATTTAAAATGATTTTGAAAAGTAACGGTAATTCCGCATACTGATTTTTCTCCTATTAATTTGGCAAATAAAAATTTTGAATATTGAATATTGAATGTTTTCTTATTCTAATATCTCAATTCTAACAGTGTTTCTTATACCAAAAAAAAAAAATTAAAAGCTCTAGGTATGTTTAAATAATCTTATTAAATATCTTAGTCGATTATTATGCCATCATCAGACAGACTAATTTTTATATAGTCATTATAAAGTCGGGGTGGCTAAATGTGGCCAACAATGATGTTGTCCCGTCCAAAATTACATATCCCCACTTAAATTTCACACTTGCTTTCACAAAAAACCAAAAATCGTTTTCTATCATTTTTCTAATATGGTTGTCAAACCCTGTTTGTAAATTTTTGATATTGTTAACAAGACAAGAAGTCTTATGAGCGCATCAGGAATCGTTAATAAAACAAAAACAACAAAATAAATTAATTTTGTATTTTAAAAATTAAATGACAACAAGAAACTTGATTCGATCTAAGGTCCAATAATTGAAGAAAAAACTTTTCACGGTTAACAAAAAAAAAAAAATAATCGATTATTACTATAAGATATCAGCATCAGTACCGTACCTACCTATATGGAAGTAATCAACCATCAATCATTCAACACTTTTTTATACTCGGGAATCCTAGATACAAGTTTGGACGATTCGATATAAATATTACGAAATGAAATTCAATTGATGATTAAGCTCATTAATGGAAATTCGTTAAGTTTTTATTTATTTGAAACTGCAATAGTTAGGAAGTATTATAGAAAGGTGAATTGAATACAAAAAACGAATTGGAAACTTATATCGTCTTTTAATTCTGATCAGGTTTCATTGTGGGACAGATAAATTAATAATTATTCTTCATTAATTGAAAGTGATGAATCCGTTATAGTGATAAATTAAGACTTTGGAACTATATTTGAGAAATATGTATACTTGGAATTTTATTAAATATTCATATTTGAGTATAGTACCAGTATATATAAATGGTTAAGAAATACCCCATTCAAATACTGCCAAATATCTTCTAGTATGACGTTAGATGTTAAGCTTCCCTGGAAAGCTCACATCAAAAACAAGAAAGAAAAATTACAAATTCGAAAAATTAATCTATATCCTATACAAAGAGATTTGGAAATAAAATCTGTAGATAAAAAAATCCAAAAATTTGCAAGAAGACACGAAAAAATGCTCCAGCACCATGTAAATGTCGAAGTAGTTCAGGACAATAGAAATATATCCAAACGACTCAGAAGAGTGAAATTTTTGAGTTAATATACAGATATAATATGTCAAAGGAAAAGTTAGTTAGATTCCCACCAGCCGGACGCATAACAAAAAATTTTTGAGTAGAAAATTGCAGATATTTTCTTATAGTTAGTTGTAACGTTAATGCTAGAATTTTCCTAATGTCATTGAGTCCATTACTATTGTATGCTTATATATGTTACGATTATTATTACAATTAATAACAGAAAATTCAAAATACGGTTGAAAATGAAATTTTACCCCACAGAAAATGCCAATGGCATGAGACGGACTTTTAACATTTCAATTTAACTGTTACTATGGTGAAAAGAAGAAGAGTTGATTTTAACCATATCACGCTTTTCTTGTTATTGATAAATAAATATTTCTAGGACATCATAAAATGAAATTGCCATAAATTTGAAAAATAACGGTAATTCCGCATATAACAATAAGAATTTGAATGTCATTCTACCCTACACCAATATGTTCAATATCCCGTCATTCATTTGTCATACATCAATTAAACGTGTTTTAAATATCACAAAAGCTAATTTGGAATAATTTTGAAAAATAACGGTAATTCCGCATACTAATTTTTCTGCTAGTATTTACGCAAATAACAACTTTTAATTTTTAATAATATTTAAACATAGGTATACTTATTCATATTAATCTTGCCAACAGTATTATTTTTCAAAATAACGGCACAAAAGCTAATTTAAAATGATTTTAAAAAATAACGGTAATTCCGCATACTAATTTTTCTCTTATTATTTTGGCATATAAAAATTATAAAATTTTTAATAATTTCTAAACATAGTTGCTTATTAATATTAATGTTACAAACAGTATTATATTTGAAAATAACGGCACAAAAGCTAATTTAAAAAGATTTTAAAAATTAACGGTAATTCCGCATACTAATTTTTCTTCTATTATTTTGGCAAATAAAAATTTTAAACTTTGAATAATTTCTAAACATATAGTTGATTATTAATATATTAATGTTACAAACAGTATTATTCTTAAAAATAACGGTATTCGTATGGTAAAATTGTATCTAATAGAAATCAAAATCTTCTTGTTGGTGATTAAATTTCTTCAGTATGGCAAGTTTAACGTGTTAAAGTTCTATTCTGAAGTTATATAATTGCGGAGATGTAAAAATAATAAAAAATAAATAATTGCCCACTGGCAGAAACACATTAACCTTATGGTGTACAGTACGCAATTTCATCTTCCTGGAACATGTGAAACAGAATTTCATTCGTCAAACTGCAAATTAACTTATTAACTGCATGTCTAAATTGTTTAGGTATTAATTTTTAATAATTTGGATATAAAATTTAGATTTATTTTGCTGAGAAGAAATAAGTTCTTTATTCCATTCTTGCAAACACAGCTGAAAAATTTAATTCAGTGATAGAACATAATTTTATTTCACTACTATAGCAATACAAAGCGGAGTAGAAAATGGCGAGGTAAAACCAAAAACTCTGCAAATACAGCAGCCATTCAGCCAACGAATTTTCCGACTTTAAACAGCCAAGCCAATTTCTAATTGGGTGACATGTGAACCAGTTTTCGAACCAAACAATTTCAAATTCAATCTTTTAATCCACACTTTGGCAGCTGATGTAAATACGACATGTTCATTGAAGAGAATATTTTAATATTTCCTTTAAAGATGTTAATTTTTACTTATAGAATTGGATTTCGGATTCGGGAAGAAAATTAATTAATTAATTGGTTCAAACCTGAAGGGCTATTTATTACACATTAAGGATTTTCAAAAATGCTAGATTACGTAAACGAACGACCCTATTGCAAAATATCAATTGAAAAGTAAAATATTGCAAAACGAAAAAATCAAAACAAAACTAAAAAAAAAATAAACAAAGTAAAAAAAAATAAACAATAAATATAAATAAAGTGTGTATACAAGAACAAAATCATTCAAAATATGCAATTAGGGTTTTGACCACTATTAAATTAATGTTAATTTAGATAATTTATTTTTTATACATGAAACAACAACATTTTTTTAAATTTTTATGATCACAGGCAATTTTGTTCTTCTACCTAAATACTCTTAGGAATGGCACAGAACTTTTTTGCAACAATGACAATTAAATCTTAAACACTTCAAGACTATACTTTCGAACAGAAAAATCTACTCTCACTTTTTTTTAAATTTTTTGTAAATATTTTTGTTCTAATCTTTTACTTGTCAAAAATCAGAGCTGAACAATTATTAACTGCTAACAATAATTTCACCATTTGTATTATTAAAATGAACTTTAGCTTCACAATTTTCATTATTCAAATGAATTGCAATTATTCTATAGCTAAATTATTTCACTATTTATCTAGAGAACTATTTTGGACAATTATATATATAATTTTCTGCATTTATCTGGATGTTTGTAAGTTCAACGGAATACTCCAACACATATACAAACTGCAATATATGTACAAATTGTAACATCATGTAATTGTCATAAACATAGTATCATCTGTCATCTGTCATTTGTCATCTGTTATATGTGTCATTTGCCCATCATTTCATAATGATTGTCATGTCATTCAAGTGTTAAATTTAGATGGCGCCATAGAACTTTTTACTTTTATTATGTCTTAATTAATTTCATTTTACAATTTGAATTTTACAGTAGAGCGCTGCTATGATTGTAAAAATATAAAATTATTGTAAGTTTATATTATATAGTTAGATTTTGTTTTTATTAAAAATATTATTTGAATTTTAGTATTTCTATATGAATTTAAATTGAAATTATCTTTTTGACTAACTTATATTATAATTAATTGAATACAATAGAATGTCTAAGAATATTGATTATTTATAATTGTTGAGGTCTTAGGATAATATATGTGCAATGGTGGCAAATAAGATGTCGTTAAAATGATCAAGTAAATAACCCTTAGGGAATTGAAAATTTTGCATCTTACTACAAATATTCTGTTTATATGGTAATTAAAAGCATTCTAATAGTTCTAATAAAGGTATGATATTGATAAATTAGTAAGCAAATACATATTTTTCTTAAACTTGAAATGAAAACTCTAATGAAGGACGAAATGCTAGAATTTATTTTGCTTCGGACATTTATGGCGGGTTATAAAACTAATCTATATTAAACACCAATCAGGGCATTTTTTGGACACAACAAAGTCAAGTAATGGATATTACTGAAGGCAAGTGTTTTTTTAGATCAATTTATTTCGATCTAGAACAGCTAATTGAACAAAGCAAATTAGATAATATAATAAAATTCTATAATCTGAACTCTATAACATAAGAAGATTAAATTTTCGATATTAAAAATCTAATCCAATATTAAGTTTGTTTAGTAGATTTAGAACAGAATCGGATAGAACAGGTTTGGACAATGACAATTGACTGTCAAACACTGTAGAACCACTTAGAACAGAAAAATCTACTAAACACGTTTTTTGATCTTTTTTGAACTTATTTGTTCTAATTTTTTGTTTATACTCTCCAATTTCTTTGTTTAACTGTCAAAATTCAAACAACAACAACAAAAAAAGTTGACCAAAATTGTTGTAAACAAAAAACCAATTTAGAACTATTTTGGGAATTTACTGAACAATAATCAACACTTTTGAATAAAAAATTCAATTAGCGGTAATTATTAAAGACAAGTATTTTTTTAAATATGATATAGATCAATTTGATTTGAACCGGTAATTGAACAAATATAATATTATATTATTATCAATAATGACACCAGTCATAAAACGTGATTCAATTTAAAAATCGTTATGCAAAAAAAAATTTGGTATACGTGCAAATATTTTACATATAGAATATTTAAGGAATTAAAAACGAACTAACCGTCAGATTATATAAGATTCATCCTCTCTTGAAAAATTGTCCGTTTCACTTAACACCTCCTTTCTAAATACATACATATATACACCTGAACACCATGAATATGCTACCACTCACTAATTCTAGTATATAAAATATCTTTAATTTAATTTACATAAATTAGATTTCAATTGACAACATAATAAACAACTAATTCAAAACACATCACTTTAATTTCATTTTGAATTCTACACAAATATATTAAATTCCATTTTATATGCATATTATGTATACATATACAATGGTGAATTAACCATGTTATAATAGTGATCCATAATAATCAATTTTACAAAATAAAAAAATAAAAATTTACTATAAATACAAGGTAGATTAAATACCATATTGAATAACGATCCTTAACATTGTCATTACATATAGTTTTGAAGAACATCAAGTAACAAATATGCAAATTTCATATAAAAAACAAACAACTCATAGAAACAATAATAATAACAACAACAACAACAACATCTATAAGTAAACAAGGAATTTGATTGAATTAAAAACTATTACAACCAGTCTCTTCTTTTGTTTGTTTTGATGTTCTTTGAGTTAACAAAATTTTCTATATAATGTCGGTACTATATATCTACAACACAATATAAACAAATTTTAATTCCTTCATTCCTTAAGTGCTGAGGAGTGAATTGCATAATCGACAACAACAACAAAACAACCTAAATAACAACAATAGAATAAAAATAAAAACAAACTTAAGCGCCAGCAAATAGGAATTTTTTTTTTTTTTTTTTCAACAATTGCTGCTTTCAATTGTTTTCCAAAGTTTAAAAATTCAAATTTACCTATCTAAATATACATATATATTATGTATATATATAATATTCATGGAACATATGTATATATACAATAAATTTATATAGTAGTGATTCATCAATGGTATGTTCTATGGTATGCAAAAGAATTTTTTATTTTTAAAAATTATTCGGTGCAATTTTGAAATCTTCCTGTCTAAATTTCAAATTGACAAGTCATCATTGTCATTTTAATCATCATTATTATGTTTTTGCTGTCATCATTGTCATTTCATTGCGCGTTGGTTTAGTACAAATTTTTAAAGACTATTTTATTATAAATTGTAAAATCTTAACTTTACCATCAGGTTCAAGATTAGACCTATAAAGAAAGTCTAAAATAATATAAAATTTTCAGATAGTGGAACTTGTGGAACTTAAATTCTGAGTGTGATTGACCTAAATACCATTTGTTGTTGTTATTGTTTTTGTTTATAAATTTTCATTTATGACATACGAATGTATAGAAACAAAGCATCATTTTAACAACAATAATAATAAAAAAAAAAATAAACTGAGGTACAATAAAAAAAAAAAAAAAACAAAAATAAAAAAATAAGTCCGGAATTGTTCCAATTTCTCAAGTTTAGGGTTAACCAGTGTACATATTGTTCTCTCGTCATCACTTTTTTTTTTTTTTTGATATGATATGAAATGTGGGTAAATAACTAAATAAGTAACAAAAAAAAAAAAAACAAAAACAGAATTAAAACAATTTCAATTGTTTAAAAAAAAAAAAACAAGAACAATAAAAAAAATTTAAAAAAAAAATTGAGGAAATCAAAATATTCAACAACAATCAAATCATTAAATAAAGAAGACAACGATGGATATTGATGATGATGATGGTGATGATGATGATGATGAAAAGATGCAGGCTTAGAATAATTGAACACAGAGACACTAGATATTATTATTTTTGTTATAACAGTGATTTTTAAATAAGGTTTTGATTAGGCCAATAGAATTTATTTAACCCTGTTCTAAGCAAAACGTATTTAAATATAATTAATCATAAGTGACAATCTCATTGGTTTTGTAAATCTAACACTAAAAATTGTTCTATCAAATTATCTTTTTTTTTTCAAGAGATATAATTCGGCAGCATTTTTATCATTAAAACAGATCATTATAATCGCCAGCATTTTATCATTAAAGCAGATCATTATAAAGTCATACCATTGAAGAATATCCTGAGTGTGATATCTAAATCAGGTATTCTTAAGGTCTCAGATGATTAATGACATTAATATGGTGTATATCGTTACAATAAGCTAATTTACCATAATAAGCTGTGGTGATATAAGGGGCGAGATCCCCTCCTGAAAGTATACGTACCCACATATTTGTCTTAGTAAAGTTCGCATTTCTGTTGTTCGCATTTTCTATTTTGATTTAGGTGTGTCCGCAGTTGTCTCAATATTGATAATATTTAAAATTAAGCACTTGTTCGATCCTTTTATTGTTAATGGATATATTTTATTGTGGATACCTTTATGTTGTTCAATTTCGTGGTTTTGCTAAATCTGAATCATAATTCTTCAGATCATTTTAATAATCTGCAAGTAGTACAACGTCATCTGCGTAACATTTGATGTTAATAATCATATGAGCTAGTTCGATATCCTCCGAAGAGGTTTTAACCAAATCTAAATTAATGGCTTGGTCAATACTAGAAATTAATAAATTAAATTATAACTATAGATCATAATTTCAATCGGCTGCTTTTTTTATTTAAATGAATTATATTTAATGTCAATGTAGTTATTCTTTATTTTGTTTTATAATTCATATCAAATACGTAATAGATAATTAAATTTAGTTTTATTGATCATAGATTAGGTTTAAGCTGTCCGATCTTATTGTTTTTTGTATATAATTCAATTTAATTTAAATAAGCTAACGAGTTTTTATTTAGAAGACGAAAAGATAAATTATATAAAATTAATATAAAATTAATAAAAAATTAATATAAAAAAAAAAAAAACAAATTTGTAAATAAATTTATAATTGCCAAGTTAAACAGTTTCATTTTTTCCTGTTTTTTTTTTTTTTTTTTTTTTTTTAATTATTACATTATTAGTCTTTTTTAATTATTTTTTTCACACCTGCTAACACAATTACAACAATATTAAAATAATTGTAGAATTAAATATAAAACAAGATATTTTTTTGACTTAGTTCATTTGTTGAAATGGAGGGGTTAAAATACACTAGATATAATTCAAATGTTAATAAAATAAGTATTCTACACTTAACTATAACCACTATCATACTATACGTCGCCGCCATATTAGAATCTATTTTTTTTTGCAAAAGTAGAAAACACACACATATACAATATATCCATAAGATTGAGAATATATTATTCTATTGATATTTTCTATAAAATATAAACAAAAGGAAGTTTTGACTGACTTGACTGACAAATGATTGAAATTTTAAATACAATAATCGATTGTTCTCCTCAACCTTTATATACCTAGACCTAACTATGTATCTTTTCTCACTGTTATTATATTGAAATTGAAATTGAAATTGAATTAAAAACAAAAATGATGATTCTTGTTTGTTCTTTTTTTTTGTTATTGTTGTTTTTTTTATTATTTTCATATCGTGTTCAGTAAGTCTACAACTAAACAATTGACTAAGTAAGCTCCTTAACTCCAAAATAATGCAATGCAAAACAAAAACAAAGAAAAAAGAAGTTTAGTGCTGTTTTTTGATTGATTAATCTAGTGCTAAGGTAATCACATTGTTTTCGATTTTTGTAGAACTTACTTTCTCTATCTCTTTCTATCTATCTTTCAAATAAATGGAATAAAGTGTAGTATGGATGAATTGATTTTATTTTTTTAGTCTATCATCCAGGATCAAAACAAAAAAAAAAAATTAAAACAAAATTTATTCAAATCTAGGTTGTAAAAACTAATTTGCATACAACTGATCTAAGTTTGATATGTACCTAGCCATCAATAAGATAAATCTATTCAAATTTCAATTCAATATATATGTATGTACATAATATAACGGATTATTTAGTTAGAGGTATTTGAATTTATTTTATTTTTGGAATTATCATAACAAGTTTAAAATAAATTTTCAAAAATTTTATGAACTTCTAGATAGTAAAAAAAAAAAATAGTTAAATGACATAACATAACTGACATAACACATTTGGAAGTGATATTTTTTTTTTGTTTTGTTAAATCAATTTTTTTCTGTATTTTATTTAATAACATTCAATTTTGATATTAACACTATTCGGTTTTGTGGTTATATCGTGCGGATACTAGTTATAGAAGGTCCTGGTTTGAAATTCCGATCATAGCATGAATGATTTACAAACAGTTTGTTTAACTATTATTTGAAATTAATTTAGAATAGAATTTAATTGCCATACTTAAAATAACATGGAACTTTGCTAGCGAAGCTAGATAGGTAGGTAGAAGTGACTATTCCAGTTGCTCCTGCAAAACCAATTAACACGTAATTGCACCTTTTTAATACCACGACTCGAGTGACCTATTTGTTACTGTTGATTGGTTTAGAGGATCACTCTCATTATAACTCTCCAAAGAAACTCATTATATGCGATTGAGAAGGGTAATCAAATTGCCAATAGCTACCGAAGCTACTCTATAATAGATTTAGTTTATATTGTCTAATTAGTTGATACTTAGAGTATAATGCTATTGATAATCTATTAAAGTTTACGATGTAGCTTAAAAAAGTATATATCGCTATATTGTAGAGGTTTTTATGTACTAATCAAAAATGTTTCAGTCCTACTGTAAACATGAATGTGTAATAGAAGTAAAAACAATAATAAAAATAAATTTAACTTTGATATTAGAAGAAATTTTACTTATCGAGATGATAAGTATGTACACTTTGTTAAATAAGACCTTCAACTAATTTACAGAAAGTGAATATTGTACTATCATATACATCCTTCAGTCTAACAGTAATTTATTGTCACCTTTGAATTAATTAATATATCTCACACATTATTAACTACCTCAAAAAACCAACAACAATATCAAGTGAATAAAAATCATCTCTCATCATAATGCATTCATATTTCTCACTCCATTCTACTTCTACGTTTCTACCTATACCTGTTTCCATAATACATTATTATTTATTATAGAACAAATTGATTTATTCTCTTAATTCTCATTCTTTCATTCATTTCATAATAAACTGATTTTTCATTTTTGTTATTATCGAAGGCTTCAGACATCAAAACAAAATTGGTATATAAGATATAAGATATAATATATAAGATATAAGATATAAGATATAAGATATAGGATATAAGATATAAGATATAAGATATAAGATATAAGATATAAGATATAAGATATAAATTATAAGATATAAGATATAAGATATAAGATATAAGATATAAGATATAAGATATAAGATATAAGATATAAGATATAAGATATAAGATATAAGATATAAGATATAAGATATAAGATATAAGATATAAGATATAAGATATAAGATATAAGATATAAGATATAGGATATAAGATATAAGATATAAGATATAAAATATAAGATATAACTTTCCATGAAGTAAATCAAGTGGTGAATAATAATAAAACCTAAAAACAAATTTTAATCACCTTTTTTGTTAAAATTTACATTGCATTTGCTGTAATCTATCAGGAACAAGATAAAAATTAATAAAGGGGTGAATTATAATAAAACAACAAAAAAATATCAATATTATTTTGAAATTAGAAGTGTAGAGAGGTAAGTATTAAGATTTTCTGATAATATTTTTTTAGTTTAAGTCGCTAAAATGTGATATTTTGTATAATTAATTGAATGAAATTTTAATTGCTTATACAGTACAGAAGATATTCAGTGTCAAGAGTTAAAAAAAAATCAAAACATCTTAATGTCTTTGACCTTCCAACATTCAAGAATAAGTTCCAATCTGCATATACTTTCGTTTTTTTTTTCAACTTTTTTTTATCTCAAGTAGAAAAAACACAAATGTAATATTAGAAACACGACTTAATTCTAGTTCTATTAATCAATTATGCACATAATATATTATACAGTAAATTAGAATTTATTTGATGAAATATCAAATTTTTTTATTTGATGAAATATCAATACCATTACCTATTTAGAAATCATTAGCAAATTTTTTTTTAATAAAGTCAATAATCATCATCATGCATTCCAAACATATTCAAATCCATCAAAACAAAAAAATTAAAAAATTAACCAAAGAATTAAAAAAAAAAAAAAAAAACCAAATCCAGTAAAGAACCCATTAATTTTTGAAAGGTAATAAGTCAAAAAAGGAGTGTCCCATCAATGTCCCATGATGAATTTACAAATGTACAAATAATAATAATATACGAATGCTCATTTTTACCAATTTTAATTTTTGACTCAAGTCAGCATTTTTTTTTTATTGTTGTTGTTGTTGTTGGTCTTCACTTCAGTTGTCTTTCTTGGTTATGCATTTTCTTTTCTTATTTTTGTACGTTTTATTGCGCCATTTGTATACATATTATTGGGGTGTGCAAATCTTTCGATACACCATTTAATTAGGCTGTTTCTGTTTGAATAACAGAAATATGTTTGGAATATTAAATGAATATTTTTTCATATGATGCGTGCTTCATTAAATAATTTCTAAATTTGAATTATCATCCATCATAATATAAGAACTAATCAATGTGTGTATATTAAAATGAATGTAATCAAGTGTTTTTTATTTCTTTGATAAAAATTATTTTTGATTAATACAAAATTAAGGTCCATTTAAATATTTGTAGTGTGTGAATATACTTCGTATCTCGAAATATACCTCGTAAATCGTATATTAGAGATCAATTACAGATGAAGTTATACTTTAGTGTTTAAGTTGTTCTGGGTGTTGGAGCTGTAGTATACTTTAGTGTTTAAGTTGTTCTGGTTGTTGCAGCTGCAAACTATGTTTGGTGAGATAAAAATTTGTGAACATTTTCATTGCAGTTTTACATAATTTTACCTCTAGGAGGTACAAATTTATGCTCTTTACAAACATTGTAGGGTAAATTATCGTGGAAGCAGTCTTAGATCTAAAACGATACATATTACATTCATGTTAAAGAAAACAATTTGTTCCTCATTAATCGTAAACAACTCGAAGAAATAAAATCTTTATCACAGAGCATTAGAACCATTCTTAAACGAAAAATTTTGTCAAACAAACTGTAATAATAAATGGATAAGTTGAATCAGCCTATGCCATCCATCCTATGCCCCACGGATAGGGTTATAGGACAATGATGATGATGATGAAGTCGAATCGTGACATTAACAGGAATATAAGATATATTTCCAATTGTTTTTAAAACTACTTAATCTACCTTTCATTAGTATTCATGAATAATATGATGTGTCGGATTAATTTAAGAATAATATTGAAAAATGCTTTACGCCATTACGGTGTTTTCGTTTTCATTTATTCATTCCAATACGTTGCTTGAACATGATTCATTCTACATGATTTAATGTTTCTAATTTTTTCGAATATTTCTATCCATTTTGAATATTATCAGAATTAAAACAATTAAGACTGAAATTTAAATTTGAATTTTATATATTTGTCTATAATTAACGTTAATTCTTTGCTTTATCGTTTTTAATATAAAACTGCCTTATATAACATACATATAGAAGTAAAATCTGATTGTATCAAATGCATATAATATCACAATAACTACAAAAACAGTCCTCTTTTGATCTTTTCGAATACTACGATCTTTTTAGATACTTCAAATGATTTCATTTTGATAAATAGCTACAAAGTTATGGATTTTTACAACACTGAAAACTTCATTTAATATAACTATAATTTAAATTATAAATCACTGGATACTGTACTTCAAATTAAGGATTTTGAGAGTCATACTATTGATAATAAATTATTTTTTAATCCTCATATCGATTTTATTATATTCAAAGCTTTTACTATATGTTTGGATTCATCAAGAGAAATTCACAACAATTCTCTGATCCATGTACATGCAAAAGTTTATATATTTCATTAGTTCGTTCAAATTTTGATTATGCTTCACCTATCTGGACTCCATCTTATACTAATCATATCAAAAAAGAATTGAATCTGTCCAGAAGAATATGATTCGATTTTGCCTCTGGCAAATTCATACTATGCCTATACTGGTTACATTGCTCAATGTAAACTGATGAATATTTATATCCAAGACATTATATTATATATATATTATTTTGCATTTATCTAGATGTTTGTAAGTTCGACGGAACGCTCCAACACATATACAAATTGCATATGTATACAAATGCATATATATACAAATTGCTTTGGTGCTTTTTTTTAACCCCTGTCTGTCATGCTGAACCTTTGCAGGAAAAATTGATTGCATGAACTATATTTTTTTAATTTAATGTTAGTCTTCTTCGCAAATAATAAGGAAAAATAATAAATAATAATAATAATATAAATAAAACAAACAATTTTTTTGATTTATAATAATAAGGACTAATAGAAATTTAATCAATAGTTTAATATGGTATAATAACCAAAGGGCAAACAGCATTTAACACAAAAAAAAACATAATTCACTCAAAGGTTATTCTTATTACTTAAAATTATACATAATAATACACATGTGTATCAGCATATTTGAATTGTATAATATTATACATTATACTACTTTATTGCTTCTACCTTTTATTTTTGTCATTATTGTGTGCGTAACTCACTTCACTCAATATACATGTGTATACAAAAATTATGTTTGTTTTTTTTTTGTTTTTTTTTGTTTTTTTTTATTATTTGCTGTATCTGTATTCTGTATGTTCTGTATGCTCCATTCCAAAAATATTATTTTATTTTCAGTGTTAAGTGTTCACTTTTCACTTCACTGTTCAAGTTCACTGTTCAATCAATAGAACTTAATAGAAGTAGAGTAGGATAATTAACTCTACTTCTACGCCGGATAATAAAACATTGTTTTTTTTAAATTGAAAATTCTTGATGAAAATGTTTTTGTATTTTTTGTAAATTTTACCAATTTAGATACAAAATTTTGAATATTTTTTTAAAAATAACACAATACCATAATAACAGTTTATTCATATAGCAAAATAAGATCCCTATACATTATACAAAAGACAAAATTTATATGAAAATAAGATCCCATTTTTAAATTTGCTCTCCCAGAGGCCACAATAACGCTAATACGGTATAATTTATACTAAATGGAACCCAACTAACGAATTATAACTAAATGGAAGTGAGTACGAGTATACCATACAAAAATACAAAGATTTTATACAAATTTGTTGGTATGGTACTTCTTTTTCTGTTATATAAAAAAAAAAAAGATTAGTGTTAGGCCAATATAAACATAAATAAAAATAAATAAAAAGTGATATAAACATAAGTACCGTAATTTCGGAATAAAGAATCTAATGAATGAAAAAAAGAAACTAGGATTTATTTTGCTTCCGTCATTTATAACGGGTTACAAAGCTAGTATTATATTATTTGAATTCAGACAAAATGTAGCCCCCATCAGTAATCTTTTCTTATGATTTTTTATCATTTAGGATAAACTGCCTTTAAATTTTACAGTTATTTACAATATATTTATGCGTCTACTCGTAAATTTCTCTATATAAATTCTAACAGAACTAATTATGGTTCTTCCAAGCCCATAGTTAATCTGCAAAAAATATTCAATAATATTATTCGTCTCTTATATTTATTTTCATTATATATTAGAAATATTTTTAGAAAAGAAAGTACATACCAAATTTTTCTTATAAATAATTAAATAGGATTAAATTTTTATTTTAACTCTTTTATATTTTATACTGTTTCATTTTGTTATCTCTGCTGCTTCATTGTTTACATTTTTTTTAATTTATTGTAATTAGAATTTTGCTATAAATCTGTATAAAAAAATTTTCCCAGTAGATTAAATGAATAAATAAATAAATAAATAACTATACACTGGTCCGAATCAAGCCTAGCTCATTATGTGAAAATAAAATTTAGACAAAATTCAAGAAGAACTTATGAAAATGTAAAGCCAAATATACCCTCATAACATACCCTCCCTGACTCTAAATACACAACTTTCTATTACATCTCTTGCTTGTCATTACGATTGTAACTAAACTGTAAATCTGTAGAAGGTATATTTTTCCAGTATAGATTAACTGAATAAATTAATAAAACACTGACCGGAACGAAGCCTCTAGCTCACTCAATATAGAAAAAATTTAGAGAAAATTTAAGAAGAAATAATGAAAATGTTAGTAAAGCTAGAAACTAACTAAAATTTACCATATATCTAAACCCCATCAGTGAAATGATATTATCATTTAGTGCATCAAACCAAACTACAGTATAAGTTATTAAAATTTCAAAATAAAACTGAACTATACATATAACGTGGACTGGGAATATCTATGGTCATAGAATCGAGGTTTATAAATATTGACGGATTGATAATAGACTTCTGAAAATTTACCAAAACTAGTCCACCTCAGTGTAATTATTTCTTCATTCAGTATACATCAATTCAGAGTATAGGTAATTAGCATTTCAAAACAAAACCATTTTTTTTTTAATTGAGCTATATATAGGCTGGGAATAACTATAGTCAAATATAATCTAAGGGTAATAAATTCTGAAGTGTTGATAATAAGATTAACCATACTCAAGGTGTATATATAGTTACATTTGTAATGACAAGAGTCTCAGGAAGGCTATAGGAAGACTCAGGAAGGCTATTCTCACAAAAATGGGGTAGAAAATTGTGTAATTATAGAGTCAGAAAGGCCCATAATTACACAATTTTCTGTCCCATTTCTTGTCATTACGATTGTAACTATATATACACCTTAAATATGGTTAATCCCATTATGAATATATGGTTAATGGAAAATACTGAATATGGTTAAAGAAGAAGACCCCACTCTCGGTTATAACCTATACTTAACTGTCCTCTCTATGATTTATTACTCTCGTTATACAATTTGTATGTAAATAAACCTTTAAAAAATACCCTTGAATACAACTATCGTACACATTATAAATAATTCTTAAATTAAACAAAAATTCATTGATGGGTCTTCGTAACTCTATAATATATTGCCTTGTATTTTGGTTCCATACTGTTTATATTTAACATTTTTTCTCTTCAATTATTCTCTTTAAATGCTGTTATTTTCTTGCGGGACATTTTTGAATTGTTTGAATTTAAAAATTCATAATTTTTGCTTTCATATTATGTTGACATTGTCGTTACTGTTGTTGCAACAATTCAATTCAATGCTTTTTTTTTTGCAGTTTTTTCTTTTTGCACACTAAAGTGCCAATACACTGAATGCGTTTTCAGAATATTAAAAAATAATTCTTTTTCATTATATATATATATTTTTTTTTTTATTATTTTTCTTTTTATGGAGTGTTGAAATTTCAAATTTGGAATTTATTTAGTTTCTTCAATCAAGTTAATGCAAAAAAAAAAAACAAATAAATAAAAAAGTGAAAACAAAAACACGAAAAAAAACTAAATATACAGGAAAGGAACTAAAAATTGCAATTCTGGGATGGCGCAGCACAATATGCACGCAGACAGACAAAGTGAGATATGAGAGTGCTATAAACGATAATTACGTGACAAAATTTATTTCAAATTGTCAGACATTAATCATATAAATAATAAATATACGAAGTTGTAGCACCGTATAGAAGAAAATCACATGACTTGAAATTTAAACTATACAAAAAATTATAAAAAAAAAATTTAATTTTAAATAAAAAATTAAATAAAATAATCACAAAAATTATTTTAGACGTTAATATTACCTATCCAAAATTGTATATACATATATATATATATAAAGCCAGAGATCTAAACAATGTAATACAACGTTTTCAAAGAATAACAAAAAAAAAAAATAACAAAAACTCTTTTAAGGTGAAAATTAAATTCCACAAAATCACCTTTTCAAGAACATTTTGATCATAATTAATCGATAAAAATGAAATTTGACATGTTGAAATTTTAAATTCCCACATAAATGTCAACATTATAATTTTATTTTTATTTCTTCGGAAGGACATAAAATGTCTAAATGTAACACTATTATTATGGACATAATATTTTGTTGTAACACCATCAGGGTTAGTATTTTAATTAATAAATAAATGAAAAAAATATGAAGGTAAATTCATTATAATTATAAAAACAAGTTAATAATAATAAAAATATAAAAATTAATTTTTAAAATATCATTAAAAATTAAAAAAAAAAAAAAAAATAAGAACAATGACAATGTAATTAGTTTTGACACATCTTCAAAACATAAATTTAATCATAAATTGGTTACAATTACCACCACCATGATCATTATCTGGTGTTAAAATTCGGTGTGGTGAATTAATCTAACTAAATAAATTCTTTTTCTTGTAACAGTACAGTTGAGCTTTGAATTTCTTCACCATAAATTGTACTAATAAACTATTTTATGGTATAATATACTGAAGAAGCTCAACTGGAGTGTCACAAAAAAAAGAAGAATTTATTTAATTAGATTAATTCACCACACCGAATTCTAGCACCAGGTATAATGATGATGGTGGTAATTATAACCAATTTATGATTAAATTTATGTTTTGAAGATGTGAGATGTTAAAATTAATTACAATTTCATGCTCAAATATAAATCAACTAACTAAAATTTACTATTTCTATAGCGCCAGTTTACATAACCTACAAAGATAGAAAATTTTCCCATAACTGGTCTGATTTAATTTCTAAGTTTCGTTTCACAACCTTTGCAAACTCTATGTCACTGTTGTACAAGTTAGCATCTACACTTACATGCACCATCTGCATACTTTTAAGAAATTGATTTGCTTGAAGTAATTAAGGAATATTGAATGAAGTTTTACTCTTTTGGCTACCCTGCTACTCCAGCATAGAGTGGAGCAATAAAGTGAACCAAATTGTAAAAAAAATGCTCAAGAAACAATGACCCTACGAAATTAGTGCTAGGATTCAGGCTATGAAAATAATTACGTGGAAATGAGAAAAAACGACGCAACAAAATGCCGGAAAAAGAAGATCAGAAGGAGTGATCCAAACGAAAAACTTCTAGGGAATACCGAATAAAGATGCAGACGAAGCAAAAGTCATTATATCGCTGAAAAAAGTCGACTTATGTCGCTATATATGTAGGTATATGGACAGGACATCTCATGCACAAAGGATACGCTGCAAGAATAAGGCTTACAGAAGCTAATATATGTAGAAGAAGCGGAAAAGAGGTGGAAACGGTATTTCACGTACTATGCGTATCCGCAATGCAGAAAACAAGAACAGCGAAAATCCTAGAAAGCTATATACTACTAGGACAACTTCTCAGAAGTAAAAAGTAAAATACCAGCGGGAATCATTAGGTTCATTAGCTGCTTCGACAACGGAGTCTGCTGAGCGGCAGATGAGAATTCGCTGAGTGGGTGTACAACGAGCTGTAAGATCTGATTGCGTAGAATATAAATCAGCTGATTTTGGTTTTTATGTCCCCCCTATATACCAACCAACCCATCTAAGTAGCGGTGATATCTCTTCTATTCATTACATTCTCTGTTTATTATTCTTTTGTTAGTTAACCAAAGAATCTTCTGTACCCTTCATCAATGGTTGAGAATTAAATTAGTAGTTTTTTTAGCTATAGTTTTGTTAAGTGTATAGTAACAAATTATTGTGATGTAGAGCCTCAAGAGGTATTTGCAAATTATATATAGATATAAATGTCCTTAAGTATTTAATATTACCTCCACTTAACCGATTCTCTTGTAAAATGCGAAGGCACATGCTACATTATCCCTTGATGGCAGAAGACAGGTAATGTGGAATTAAATTCCATCTTATGTGTTCCCAATCATGATCAATTCTATATATTTATGACCCTAAATTCAAAACGAACATTAACACCGTCGTTCGTAATTGTCTTCCTTCCCTTTTGTCCCTCCTCATTTCTTTCCACACCCTAGCCAAAACGTACTAATGGGTAACGTAATAAAAGCCCCACCTGTTGTGTTGACTAGGTATGCTTTAAAAATAAACAACCAAAACACAAATAACCAATCTTCTACTCCGGTAGAGGTAAATTTTGAATTTTTAGATGTTTGAATCTGAAAGGTAATCGCACTGTAAAAAGTAAAGTAGATGAATATCATCCAGTTTATTATTACAGAATTTGCATTGATACGTGACCGCGTTGTGAATAAGTGTTTGCTTAGAATATCAAGTTAAATTACGAATTAAGTAAGAGATCTGAAAAAATCATGAAAATAGTTAATAAAGTAATTATAGGTTAGTAATTAAAGACCAGGAAGACTGTATGTATGTGATTTTAAGCTACGACTCGACAGATGGTGATAATAATAATATAATATAGGTAATAATAAAATATCTATCCGATCTTGAGTTATGATGACTGGACCAGTGATAGTAATGCTATAAAATTGGACAGATAATAATAAAAATATCCATGCGATATTAAGTTACGACTGGAAGAATAATGGTAATGCAAAGCTCTGCTGCAAATTTTAAAAAAAATATTACAATACTGAAAAACTCAACTACAGTACTGAACACAGAATTTAAACCAATTATATGATGAAAACAGAGCAGTGTCACAATAAAGGTCTGTTTTATTTCAAATGTTATAATAAGTATGATCATTTTATTAAAATAATTATTAACATACCTTTTTTATTCCAAATAATATATTTTTAATATTTTTAAATAATTTAAATTTTACTCATAATATTTTTTAGATTTTATTTGACGACATTAACCATGACCTTTTCAAAAATGTAAAAAAAAAAAATAAATTTCATCTCACCAGAAGTACAAAAAAATCAAAAACAATTCCTGAATTATAAAATTATTATATTTTCTCTCAAATTATATGGAAAATTATTATAAAAATATGATCTTGACCTTACTCTATTAAAACAAAGAAAAAAAAAACAAAAAAAAAAACGCAAAACAAAATATAAAAATAATTTTTTTCTCTTTAAATCAGACACAAACCAATTTATATGAATTTGGTGACAATATATAAATTAATTTAAAAATTACCGTTATTTAAATGACATTTCATAATAAAATAATAAAAAATAATTTTCTCACACATATCCATTATTACGGTATTGGCTGGTGGTAACCAGCAACAATCATTGTTAATTGAAACTCTATAATAAAAATATTCATCACGATTAGAAACCGTTGTAATGCTAATAATGACATTCACCTTTTTTTTCTTTTTCTCATTTTGTATTGTTGTCAATTTTTTTTGTTTGTTTTTTTTTTGTTTTTTTTTGTAATTGAAAATTAAATATTAAAGGAAGAGAAAAGAAGGTGTTTTTCTTTAATGATAGAGCGGAAAATATAATTCAAAAATTTCTATAAAACAATTTTTTTTTTTTTTGTTACAATTGATGACAACTATTTTTTTTCTCTTTCTCTTTGTATAACTTTGTATTATTTCAAAGAGAGTTTATTATTTTTATATTATTTTTCTGATATTTAATTAATTAGATCTTTAATTTTAATTTGTCTCATTATTTACGTGCATGAGCTATTTTGCTCTTCCAACCAATGTAAAACTGAATTCATTTCTATTTTTGGGATTCCATAATCTTTTTTTGTTGTTTTACAATTTTATAAGCATTTTCTATTAATGGTTTATCTTTAAGTTATCTACTCATATACTGCGCGTTCCAAATTTGCATAAAAAAGTACCTCTTCCCATTTGAAAAACTCGATTTTGGCCAATTTCGGTAAATTTTGGTCTTAAAACCGCTTTTCCGGTCCTTCCCGGAAGTTGAGAATATCACCAATAATTTATTGGATTCTGTATAAAAATTTTTTTGGTATATGATGGGATAGAGACAACATTTTATCCCATATATCCAAATTGGGTTGATAATTGATAGAAGTAACTTATTTTCTATAGTGAGTTGGGATTTGAGACTTATAAGCTAGTATAGTGATCTGCATTCGTCAAGCTTTCAAATGTCTGCCCTATCAACTATTGATGGTAGTATCTTGGACTACTATGGTTGCTACGGGTAACATTGAATCAGGGTTCAATTACGAAGAGGGATACACATCATTCATACAATTAAGCTATCAGTCCAAGTGTAAGCCGACATATGTTGCTTCATTTTGGCTAGTGAAACAGACATGCACCGATTTAGAAGCATTCACTTTCCTTCTCCATTTTTTGAATCAATGCTCGAACTCCAGGAGATTTCTTTGGTCAATTTCTGTAGGTATTAAAGGATCTTTATGGGTAATCATTATCATTGTATCATCATTGAATGTTGCTGCCATCATATTCACTGGTACTGGCATGTCCGTTATATAAAGAGTTTGACCCAAAACACTGGCTTCTTATTGAGTGCTTTATACAATTGGACTGCTTTTTCTTCAAGTTTCATTAAAATGTGTCTATATTTTCCAAGTAAGATATCAATACTTCGTAGTATTACAAATATAATGAACTAGAGCTCTTGTTGCGTGTTTTTCTTGAAAACCGAATTGATTATTTGGTACAAGTCTGTTTTCTCTAGTGAGTTGTTTAAGATTCTGGCGAATTTTTTCGAATATTTTTGAAATTATTGAGAGTAAGGTAATACGCCTGTAAGATGTCATATTTTCCGAAGTTTTTTCAGGTTTGAACGTAAATGAGTACAAACGAATTTTAACCAGTACATACCATCTAAGCCACATCGACCGCTAACATCCAGTAGTCATAGGCACTGGAAAGAGACTGAATAAGACAACATAATTTTTGTAGAATAACAATTACCAGCTAAGTAAGCATTTTTATTTTCAATTTATACCCCACTGGGGTATGGGGTTACAGGTTTTTGGGACTATGGTATTAAGAGATATAAAAGCTACATATTCACTCAACTGTATGTAATTATAATCATCCTATTAAGGCTATTTACATTATTTATGATTATGATTCTTTGGTACCTATATTGTCCTGTAGATGGCCGACATTATTTCTCTTTACAATCAATCAGTATCAAATTATTGCGAACTATGTACCAATAATAATATTTACTTTAAGTGTTTGCTATGCTTTGACTTCAAGTATGTATAATAATTTGGGTAGTGGTTTTCTAGGTATTGTACTAGAATTTATAGAGTCTAGGTATTAACTTGAATATTTAAATATATTTACTTATATGTATATGTACGCCCTTTTGTTATTATTTTTTTTACCATTTTAATTACCCCAGATAGTTGGAAAATCTCTCCAAAAGACTCTCCAAGTATTTCAAAGTCTTAATTATCTCCAAAAATCACAATAAGTTATCTGATTTGATTAGAGATGCTTTCGCTCTTCATTTTTACACGCTCATGAACTACATTTCTCTTCCCACCTCCATATGTAGAGATATCATAAATACGGGATTACTTTATTTACCTCACCTTCATTAAAATTAATTCCAAACAATTTTTTTTTAATTATTCAATAAAATATCAGTATAGATGAAATTATTCAACACCACAATTAACATTGTACCAATTAATTAAAAATAAATTAATTCCAACTATATATTTGTTTTTTTTTTTTAATTAAAAATTTAAAAAAAAATTTGTTCCTCTCTACCATCTGTATACTAAATGAAATTCTAAAAACAAAAAAGCAATATTTTTTTTATCACCCACATTTAACAAATTACTAAATAGGAACGAATTTTATATGTACAAGTAGTGTTGTGTTACACATGATGTAGTACAAAACTGGCGCTTTCATCAAATCTGTTTTAATAACCACAGACATATACTCAACATCATGTCCATTTTATCATATTTCACTTTTTTAATATTTTATACGAGAATGATGATGAACCCTCTCTAATATATAAATTATGATAAATTTAATATTTTCATCAACATCATCATCATTAGTATGCTAGGATACCACTAAATAAAATGTATTGCGGTGTATGAACCACAAGAATAAACGAACCGTCCAAGTAATTTTAAAAATTTGTATCATATTGTACATATCATACATAGTTATTATTTTAATACTTTGATTAATAATGGTTAAAAGAGTTATTTAAAGTCAGTTATTATTATTATTGTTATTATTAGTAGAACAAGAGTTATAAAATAAAAAAAGAAGAAAAAAAAATGACCATTGGCTAGTCCAGTAGCTTTTAGCAATTTAGTTTTTGTTTTTCATATTTCACGCATTTCAATTTTTCCAGTTAGGTGAGCAAATAAACGATCACTTAACCTCTATGATCAAAATAATAATTGCTGCAGTATTAGTAATAGTAGTATAGGTGGAGGTGGTGGTGGTGTTGATGGTGTTGATAATGTTGATCGTAGTGGGCAATGGCTTTATATGAGGGGATTTGTTTTTTTTTGTTTTTGTTTTTGTTTTTATTGCATGGTATAATTTTTTGTTGCAATACGAAAACATGATACATACTTAAAATAATAATGAAATAATGAGTTGACTATATAATATATAAATTTAATATTGTAGAAAGGTGCTGGACCTTTCCATTTTAAATAAATAAACGCAATGGGTTAGTTACTGTATGCCTTATACTAGCCAGTAATAATTTTATAATACTTATTGTTAATAGGTGGTGATTGTGGTATGTATTTTATTATAACAACAATTTAATTTAAATTTGTTATTGTTGTTGTTGTTTTTTTTTTTTTTTTACTATTATCTAGTTATTGTAATTTAATAATTGAGTGATTTGCCGTGTAGATTTTCATTACAAGTAGTTAAATTGTTGAATAATTGAAATATTATTTTATATTATTATTTTTAATATCTTTATTATTATCTTTATTATTATTATTATGAAAAAAACAACTTAATAAATTTGTTTTATCACTAATTGAATGTAATTGAATAGTTATTATTTTAAATGAAGTGAGAATTTTATACAGTGGTGAGAATGTGTTATTATAGTATTTAATAAAAAAAAAAATATTAGAAAAATGTAAATTATTTAAAATTTAAATTAAATTAATTTATAAATATGATATTTTAAATATGACAAGTTGTTTTTGGAAATATTTTATAAATTAGTAATTTAAATATGTATAAATGGAAATAGATATACGATATTATAAATATTTTAAGTGTAAAAATGAGTATTACGAATATTTTTTAATATTTTTTTTATTTGTTTGTGACAGATATCATAAAAAGTAAATTGGTTACACTGGTCTACAGATCAATAATATTGTACAATATTTGATCTTGCACTTTAAGTATTGCTCAATATATTGTGTGAATCAATTTTAGTTTTATTTGTTGTCACTACTTAATAATCACATATATAGAAACTTAATTGTTATAGATTTTTCAAAAAGTAAATTACCTAAGGTGGTTTGCATACAGAAGCTCAATAATATTGCGCAATACTTGATACATATTGCACTTTTAGGTTGAACAATATATATTGAGTAAATTGAGATCATTTTTATTATTTTTATTTTGATATTGTATCATTTTCATTCATTTAAACTTGAATCTGAAGCTTGCTATAACCCTATAACTAAATTATATTACTATAACTACATTATTGAGCAATAACATTGTAATATCTGTGAGCAAACATTAAAAATATTGTCCAATAAAAATTTGCATAAAAAAGTACACCTTCCAATTTGAAAATCTCGATTTATGCCAATTTCGGCGATTTTTGGCCTTAGAAAAACCTTTTCTGATCCTTCTCGGAGGTTGTAAATATCACCAATCGATAAAGCACCCTCGATTTGGTCAATGATTTTTTTTTTTAAATTTTAAAATAACGGTTCCTTCCCCTAAAGCTGATACGCATGCTCTGGAAAACCCGGTATATTAAAAACGAATCAAACAGTAGTTATTCAGTTCAGAAAACTAATTTATATAAAAATAAGGAGAAAAAAAATAAATTTGAAGCTAATATACTCTGTACAAGCAATTGGGCTCATTTGAGAATTCTTAAATAAATATATTAAAAAAAAATAAAGATATAGGTTTAAGATATTGCCTTTATATTAATCATATGCGATATAGAAAATCAAAAAACAATATTACATGCATACGTGAGTAATAGAGTGCAACTATTAATATATCAAACAACTTAACAATATCTGGCAGATGGTCGATATGCCAAAAATTGGTTAATTGATCAGCCGGAGGAAGCAAAAAATAATTGTTAAAAATAGAATTATATTGTGGTAAGAAGTGGAAGATCTATGATACTTCAAAAATAAATAATAAAAACATATATACTTCCAGGATAATCAGATTTGTAATTCTTCACCACTGATGGTGATATGTATGCTACTTGTAAAAGTCATTCTTAGACTCATCATGGTCTGTCTAAGATTATTTCAAATAGGAACATAATTGTTTAGTTCAGTAACATTTTTTTTTACAATGTTCAGTAATATTTTTATTAAACCGAAATAAATCAATTTATAAAAGCAAATGGTAAGTCTTAGTAGGTATGTGCTTTATTTAATTACTATACTCATGTTTTTTCAAAATTTTCCATTTCAATCGAGATCACTTTACGCTTTTTTATCCTTTTTAGAATCAAATTTATATGCCCAGAGGTTGCAAAAGAAACATAAAAAAAAGTATATTGACTAGTTTTTGTCTGGAATCTATATTTAGCACCACTTTTTCTACTACCAGTTCTATCATACAAGCTATAGAAGAGATTTAAAAATAATTTTATAATCTTTATTCTTTAATGTCCCACTAAAATATTCAATATTTATTCTGTTTATAATAAAAATTTTGCTCTATTCTTATAAAGCGGTTGTGGTAAATAATAAAGACTACTTATGCTACTTATAAAGTCCGACTTGCATGAACAAGCTAATTTATACAAAAGGATAACAAAATGTTAAAAATACTAAATAATTAGAGTACGAAAATTGAGTCTCAAAAACCATCATAAAACGATCATGTCATCAAAATTAAATGCAGAAAATAGTAAACAAATTGTAAACAATATATCGACATTAAAAAATATATTATAAATAGTTAAATTGTGGTTTAACTAAATGGGTAGGTATGAGTGGCTGCCTAAGTCGACACGCTTAGATCAAGGGAGTGGTGCAACTACCTCACGATATAATTAACATGAATGTACAAGTAGAATAAAATATCTATAACAAGATGAAATAAATAAATGCTGCATTTACCACACTTCTTTCAATACAAACATCCAATCAACAATTATTCCGTGAAACTAAAATAAAAAAAATATTCAAGTCATACGTTACATGTATATATAAACTTCTATTGATACCAAAAATATGATTAACAAGTATTATAAAATCCAACAAAATTCAAATTTTCGTAAATCCATCGATCTACTGCCATAGCCGGTATAAAATATTTTGACTGTATTTAAAATAAACAAAAGCGGAATTACGAAGTAAAAATTAATAATAGCCCGAATCAAGAAAAATAAATGAAAATTTATTTAATACACCCTCTGAAAATTATCAAAAACAATTATTCAACAATTTCTGGAATGAAACACTTGGGGAACAGAAGTTGATACTGACACCCGTTTAATAATTTAAATAACAATAGTTTAGAGAATGAAATGAAAAAAGAACAGCTCAAAAATATGATTAGGTACCTATATATCAAACAACTGAATGCAATGAAAATATGTCGATACCCAATAAGTTCTCAAAGCTTTTATGGATCAAGAAAAGGAAGTAAATATCAATGTCAAAATAAAATATTTAAGTCACAACATTAAATATTACAAAACTAAATTCAATTATTTGATTAAATAGTTTTAAATATAACTGTGACCTACCGATAGTATGGGATGAGCTACCAAATTTATCATTTACAGTCCAGAATTTTCATTAATTGAATTGAATTTTGTAATAAATTAATTTATTCGATTAAAAAAATTTCTGTTAAATCTAAATTACTAACAGTAGACTTTGACCCTCTGGATACCTACCAAATTTAACATCAACGATTCGCGATTTTTATTAATCCAATTGAATTTTGTAATAACTTTATTCGATATATATAGAACAACATTGTAACCAACAGTTATAATATATATTATAATAAGAACAGTTAATTAAAAAAACAAAAACGAAATAACAGTTAAATATCTACATAAAAAAATGTTTACAATTTTTATATTAAAAAATTTTTAAATTTACAACGCACAAAAATTAAAATACAAGAAATTTGTCATTTAAAATAAGAAAAAAAAAATATATAAATAAAAATTTTAATTAAACTATTTTAAACTATAATTTACTTTTAAATCTGTCAAAATAAAAAAAAACAAGCACACAACGTGAACATTTCCAAACTTAGGTGCTGACTTTGAATGATTGATAACCAATTATAAATATTTGTGAATTAAAATCAAATGTGTACTGTTATAATATTATATACCTATATAGGTAGGTAGGCAGACAGACAATATTATTAAAATATAATTTTTTTTTTTTTTAAAACAAAAAATAATTTAAATTACATCACGCTAAATAATTTCGAAAATATTTTTTTCTTTAAAAGTCACTGTCAGTTTATTTTTGTTTCATTTCAAGAATACCTCAAAAATACAAAAAATTAAATTCAAGTTTCCTGCTTAAGTCTTTCGATTCATAATAAAAAAAAAAAAATTCAAAATTCCATCCCATTTATTTATTTTGTTTTTTTTTTTGGTATTTGAAAATTATAAAATGGAATCTAGTTTGGTATTTTTGTTGTACTTACCAGCATTATATTACAAATAGTAAGTAATAATGATAATTTATTAAAATTTTTAACACATTACTTCACAATACATCATCACCAGAACATAATCGAATTTTATAATTGGAACGTCAATTATAATTTTGTGAAAAATTTTACCGTTTGATTATAATTTTTAGGCAATTCAATCGATTTTGTAAAAATAGTAACTCCAAAAACAATATTAAGATCGAAATCTGTTAATCAGCACAAATCAACATCGCTGTAAAATGCAAAGATATTTTCCATCTTTGCATACCATAGCGACTTTAGTTTTCCAAAACAATTGGATTTTTAAATTCTACTCTGGAAAACCGAACCGTAACTGTAAGAAATATTCTACAATTTGGTTTTAAATTTCTATAATAGAATAGCAAGACATAAATGTAAAAAAAAACTTAGGGGGTCAGACCTAAGGGTGTCAGAATTTTCAGAAAAATCAGCATAGGTCAGAATTTTGAATATTATGAAAAAGTAAGTGTGTGTATGTGCGTCTAACGAAATTATTGATATTAAAAGGTTAAACACTATAACGAACAATTTGTTGGCTATCCATCATACTCCTCTTGGGAGAATATGAATTTTTCTTGAATGATTAATTTTTTATAAAGCTATCACTTATATTCTTGAATACTGGCGGCGTCAGTGAGGAAAAATTGACCCGCGTCCACATCTATATAAATTTGTTTTTTTATGAGATTTGTTTAACGAAATTTCTTCCATCAGAAATGCAAATGTATTTAGACGAGGGCGCATGTCAATTTTTCATCACAGTTTTCAAATTTCATTTTCTATGGCTATTAAAAATTCTACTGTTGTTGGTAGAATGGTAACATAGACAAAAGCCACACAATCGTTGAATGTAAAGTCTTAGAACCATTTATTGGGTAAAAAGAATATTACAGTCCTGAAATTGTCCTGTAATGTGACCGATTTCCGAAATTTTAATCTTTAAAGAAAACCAAATAAATATTAGAAAGTATATTGAAATTCTGTTGTTGTCCGGTAATACTCTGGTGATGCACTTTGTCATAAACGTGAGCCCCCCTACAACTATTTGTTGGCAATTATTGGTTAATTTGTAAAAAATTTCATTGAATTACAAACAAAAGCAAAAGAAAGTGGCACACAAAGTTTTATCAGAAAACATGTCTCGTTTAAATTCAACTGTCACAAATTATTTTTGTTACGAAGGATAGATAGCAATATCTGGATTTTACCAGGAGCTCAACCCTACTATATCTTGACAGAGCTGCAATCGCGTTCATCTTTTTTCATTCCGTCATTACCAGGAGGAAGCTATTCATCATCATTTGATCTAGAGGAAGCTATTCATCATCATACCTTCTATATAAAAGACGATCATTCTAATTATAGTTTTTGATAGGTAAAGATTATACTTCGATCATAATGTGACTTCATTGAAAGACTTAGGGGGGAAATTAAGAAGAAAAAGACTATTCTATCAACAAACTAGGCACATTCGTATTTCCCTGGGGGTTCCGATGAAGTAAATTATTATAATAGTTATATATAACGATTAGTGCGATTTTATACCGATTTATGCGATTTTATCACCATTAGTGCTTTTGACTAGGGTGGGAAAGGAAGATTGAGAAAGGTGGAATGTAGAAAGGAAGGAGGGAAGGAGCTGTTCAGAACATTTTGTGCTAGTCCAAGAAACAAGCTAAATTGCTTTCATTGGTTTTACCTAACAAGAAAATTTATTATATTCACCGGAAAGGTAAAGGAATTAAAAGACAAATTGTATCAGAGATAATTGAAGAATGGAATTAATAATGTTCACTATAGAGATGTAATGATAAAATTTAGAAGAAGTATATAGCATTTTATGTGATCATAGTCTATTCTAGAAAAACTATGATACAAACGTTAAAACGTCTACCATTGTTTATTGTAGATATTGTAGTGTAAAATTACCAGTACCGTACTTAATTAAGCACGAAAGGGTGATTCAACCTAAGTCACAGTCAAGAGTGTAACAAAAACCTACGATCGATAATATCTAAAATCGGAACACAATCTTAAGAAATTATCACTAAATCTAAAGAAATTATCACTGATAAAACCAACTCACTAGAATAACATTTAAGCCTGTCTCAACAGTGAATTAACATTTTGAAACGTCGGGAATTAACGAGTTAAACAAAAAAAAAGCTTTATTTATATAATATTTTCACATAATGCTTAATTTTACTTGTATTTACTACTGTGGTGTATTTAAAAATGTTAAAAAAAAAACTCGCAAATTCAAAATCGCAACCTCTCAAGTTTATTGGATTTGAAGTGCGTTGAAGAAAATTTTTCAAATTTCAATTGATTTCAAATATCAAATAACACATATCAACATTTAATAATAGGTCTGTCAATATATATATATATATATATATATATATTTAAATAATAAAATTGAATAAAAACCAAATCTAAGTAAATAGATTGATTTATGCAAAATAAAACAAGAACAAAAACAAAATCAAAAAGTATAAAAAATTACTGTTTTTTTGTTTTGGCTACTGAAAAAATTTACTCATAGATTGAATTCCATTGCATTATGAGGCGAGAGAATGTGGCGGAGAGGGTACATTCAAATATAGAATTAAAAACTTTAACAGACCAATCGACTCATATTTATCGTTTTATTATAACTGTACTTATTGTTTTTGAAATTGAGTCATGCAAATTGAATTAACAAAAAAAACAATTTATAAAGTTGGTTCAGTATTGTAGAATTGAAATTTTTATTTATAAAAAGAGTATCATAGTTTTGGATAATTTTTTTAAGGAGACATTTCCTATTTGCTGTATAGGACATTTATACACACCACGCAACATTTACGGGATTTTAAATGTAAAATCTAGACTCAGAATCTATTGTTAGGAAAAAATTTATCTGTGAATTGAAAAAAGTACGGTACAAATAATCAAAGAACCATTTCGCAATCGATTTTCATTATTATTCCTTTGAATGATATATAGATATTTAAAAGGAGACGTAGCGAAATTATTAATATTTTATCAAATTTCATTATAAAATTTTCCCCCCACATTTTATAAGTCTTGTTGTATGCCATGCAAAAATTTTAATTAATAAAATTTGCCAAAACTAAATTTAAATTAAATTTATTACGTATGCGGTTGTTGTCTAAGATAAATCAATAAAAAAAACTATATAGCTAAGAATAAATTGAAATGATGTAAAACAATTAATAATGAAATTGAGTAAAATTTTTTATTAAATTGTCCAGAATATCGAGGAGCAATGCAATTACTAGTATTAACATTATTTCATAATTCATTTTAGCTTTAGTGCTCTTAAATATGCAGAGGATTTTAAAGTTAAAACATATACATTTTTAGTTTATTTTAAGTATCTATGTATACTATCATTACATGAGGTGCATTAGAGTGTAGCCAATAGAGCTTTTCAATTCTGTTTTCAATTAAAATACATTTTTTAATATAAATTTCGCGGTATGGTGTTATATGTGTATACATATTCTAATTTATTTGATATTACCATCTGGACCATAGATAATTTATGATCCAATTTTTTATTTAATAGAGCTACCTACCTACCAAATTTATATATTGAATTTGTTTTTATTTTTATTTTTTTTTTTTGTATCTAAAAGTAAATTTTAATTTGTGTAAAGTGTATTGACAAAACAATAAAAAAAAAAACTCTATACCATTATGGTACTGATTCCTACTGTGGAAATATATTCAGTAAATAAATATAAAAAAAAAACATGTTTATGTATACCTAAATATTATTATTGACCTAACAACTTGATAAGTATCACTAAAAATAAAATGCATCCAGCAATTATAAAAATATTTACATATATACTGTGTGTATAGATGAAATCGCTCAGAAATCAATATGTTGCGCATAGTTACAATAATTCCTATATAATACAAATGCATGTAAATATACGTATATAAATAAATTCCTATGTCCTCCCATACCGTAAGTTTTTTAACGATAATTTTCTTATTTTAATCTATATTTTGTATGTATTTACGGATGTTTGTAAGGATATGTTTGTATGTATGTTTACTTGAAAGATTTATATCTCATTTTTTTTTGTATTTGAATTTATAATTGGTCCCAAATGTACAAACACATGAAAAAATATATAGGTATAAACAAATACATAATGTACTATGTATTGAGAAGCAAGACGCGGCTTTCGCAAGTTACTTCTAAATATATGTAAAGTTCAATTGAAGTTAAGATAATTGTTGGGCCGCCGCCGCCGCCGCTGTTGTTGTTATTATTGTTGTTGTCGTCATCAACATCGTCATCGTCATTCTACGAGAACGCAATAAAAATACTGAAGCAAGAAAGATGAACAAAAAAGTGTAGTTTTTTTTGCAATAATCGCGAAAAATAAATGAAAATAAATACAAAATTAAAAATTTGTTTCCTTTTTTTGTGCATATATGCCTTGAAGATGTGATTTTTTTTTTTTTGGTTGGTTCTCAGATTAAATTGCAAGATTTTTTATTAGTATTAAAAAAAAAAAAAAATTTTTTTTCTATAGAAATATTTGCAAGATTATTAAATCGGCGCGGGCGCGCAAGTATATAAATTTGAGTAAGAAAAAAAAAACAAAACAAAAAAAAATCAAACTTCGATTTGAAATTTGAATTTTTTTATTTAAAATAAATATATAAAAAAAGTCAAATTTTTGCCCCTGGAAATTATTATCTTTGGGAGTCTACCTATTAAAACAGCAAAAAAAAAAGACATTACATATAGTTAGGTAGACAAAAATATTTAAATATTAGACGGGGTGATTCATTCAATAGAAGTAAACAAAAAATTTACAAAGCTCACCTCTAGATGTTGGTTAATATATGACAGACATTTAAGTTTAATTGGAAGTTTTAATTGCAAATCTCAAAACAAATGGCGGACTCCGAAAATGCAGTATTGAAGTTTTAACTATATATATATATGATATAAATAGTTATATACAATGATATATACAATATAAATTTGATATATACAATGCTATATACAATGCAGCTAGTTTCAATGCTATATACAATGTAAATAGCTATATCTATAATTATAATTGACAAGCATTTAAGGATCTGCGCAGTAGACACCTCTTCATTTTATTTCGCTTCTATTTAATGAACTCCTAATATATAAATAAGTTGTATATAAAACAATAATGCGCACACAGTTAAAAATTTTTTACTCATTATTATTCAGCAAATATATTATGCATATTATATATGTGAGTTGTTATTAAAAAAAAAAAAACAATAACAAACAAATCAGTTATTATTATTAGTTACATACAATGAAACTTTAAATTTGGTTTCAACTTGAATTATAATTACTTAACAGGGGCCCCTAGTATATGTATAACATACATAAAAGTAAATAAATAAATAAATAAATATACAATGCTATATACAATATAAGCTATATACAATCTAAACAGTTTCAAAATGCTTTCATATTACTTTAACTACGCAGGAAGAGACAGAACATAAACATTTTAGAATTATTTATGTTGTACGTTATACATTATGGAACATACTACATTGTAGTTAAAACTCTAATTACTGCATTTTCGATATCACGTTATATCAGTTTGCTTCTACACTCTATAATTGAAGAAATAAACAGTCGTGTAAGCAAAAATGTCATAGATAAAATTCGTTTGACCAAAGCTCATTGGAGAATTAACCAAAATCGAATTGAATATAAAAGAATTACGCAATTCACCTCTGGATCAACCTTTACATATACTTTGACATTCAAAGCCTTAATAAGAAATATCAAAATTATTTAAATTAATATCTGCAGTCTGCAGTCTAATCGAAGAAGCAGTAATGTAAGCAAGAATGGCTTCGATAAAACTCATTTGACTAAAACAGTTATTCAAGAATTAACTAAAGTCAAATAGAAAATGCTGGTGTTCTACCAAGTATATGTTGTCTCACCCAGTCTTTTCTTGATTTTCATCAATGATCTACTTCAAATAACCTTCAATTCAATTCATAGCTTTGACATAGATCACAGCACTCTGGTAGTATCCTTTGATTTTCTTTGGAAAACTAATGCTACAACTACGGAAGTTAGCAAGAGGAGACAAATAATTGTTGACATAATTAACCAAGATTTATTACAAATTGCCAACTGTGGCAAAAAAAAACAGAATTCAGTTTAACTCGTCCAAAACTCAAAACTGTCTAATTGCATGCAAACTGATGCTAAAATTTGAAAATTTGAAAATTAAATTTGAAATCTCTCTTTTCAAGGTGTTACTTAACAAAGTTCAGATAGTCTAAACATTTTAAGTATGCACGAACGATCATATTTTCGACATCGCGAAAAAAGCATCCAAGTGTTTGGGGTACTTGAGTCAATATTAAGCTCTTTTTTCACCTTCGGAACTTATTAGTATCTATAAATCATTTATAAACGATTCAAAATGGAATACAAATCACACTGGCACTTCTTTTTCACTTTTCAGCTACCTTGACCGCATTCAAAATCGCACAATTCGTCTAATTGGCAACCCAACTGTAACTTCTTCACTTACAAAATTTTAAATTAAAGTCGCGGGATTACCTTCACTAATATTTGTATAACATTTTCCTAAGGAGGGGAGTATTTTTTTCTTCGTTGTATCTATGTAAAATTATTTCTGCAACTATAGCTGCAACTATCACCTTTGAACTTATACAAACAACAATAATTATGAATTTTTTTAATTATATGTACGGATTCACAAGCAGGAGCTATTATTTCTAACAATTTACTTTTCAAATTGTTTATGGGTTAAATTCTGCGAAAGAAGTAAGGGGATGCTTAGTCCATTATTTTGGCCGCAATTAAAAAATTAGAAGTAAGAAGTGCCTTTCAACCCAAAACAATACCGCTTTTCAGTAATTTAATCAACAAAAAAAAATAGTTTAATCAAATCATATCCATTTGGATTGCAAAAGCTTATTAGAAAGTACTATATTATACTTAAATGAAACATCTCTTAGGATTTATAGACAAAACTATAGTAGTAGACGATTTACGAAAAATTTAGTCAAGAGCTTACAACGACAATAAGTATTAATTTAAACTCTTTAAAAAAAAACTACTTTCAATTCGACTCAATTTGTTCTTTTCGGATTATCCGGTTTCTACGAATGGTGAAATCAAAAAATAAACTGTGCGGCAATATTTAAAAATTCACCTTATTATGTTTAACATTATGCTGGTGACATACCCTGTGGCAACATTAATTTGCCGTCATGTAAACATTGATACCGTATGAATGAAAAACTGTAATAAGCAGAGGTGGTACAACAAATATTAAATTACTGGAACTTCGCTTCTATTATTTTATTACTTTGCGGAATAAGCTTTATTTCATCGACAGCATCGATCACTGATTGCCCCAACCACTCTTGGGAATTGTTATGATAATAAACTTTTTTAACCAGGGAACGAAACAAGTCAAAAAAAAATTATTAATCAATTTAGCGTAGATTGGTTATGGTAAGGTAATTTCTTATTAAGAAACTGCTCAATACTGAGCCTATTATACTTCTCTAAGAATTACCTTTTAACTTTCGCAAGTTATTAACTAAAAATGTTTTTTGAAACATTTTAAATATCTTAAATTTGATTTTGGATGCCAATCTCTGTTAATATTTCTCGATTCCCTTCTGGGATTAGCCATATCTTTCAAAGAAAAAAATATGTTGAGCAAAATCTCAAATTTCTTAGTTTTAATTTTGAACCAAAACTTTCTTTATTATTACGCGATAAGCTGGATTTTTCTTGACCGATATTTTAAAATGTTAAAGGGAGATAACATGAAATGACATTATTTTATATGAGAGCTCAATGCATACGACAAGAACACCAAAGATAATTTATCGGGGATATTTTCACAAAAATTGAGGATATTTTTACAAAAATTGGGGATATTTTCAAAAAAATTGGATATTATACTTTGATGAAGTATATTTTTAAAATATCGGGGATAGTTTCTTTATATCGGCAACACTTTTTACTTGCTTTTCTTTAGCTTGCATTGTTATTTATTTATTTTATTGGGCGATGTAGGGCGATTTATTGTCAAAATAAATTTTTATTTTATATCTGTATTTTGGAGAAATAATTTTAAGCGGTTGTTAGCTCAGTTGGTTAAGGCGTCATGTTAATATCACAAGGTTTGTGAGTTCGATTCTCCTTTGAGTCAAATTATTATTTTTAAAAAAAATGCTTGCTTTTATTCATTGCAAGTTCATATATTTGTTTTTTTCGTACAAACATTTTATCTAACATTATTTTTTCTTGTTTGAAGTCAAATATTAGAATTACACACATAGCATTTTTTAACAGACCTTGAACTACCTAATTTATTTTCTCCTTTTTAGTGCATTTAAAATTGCTACCAAAACTGTGTAACCCTTGGACAAAGCAAGTTTTTAAAAAGTTTTTTTTTTTAAATTTTTTTTAACAGATTGTTTTGACGGTTGAATTGTTGTTTTTTTTGTGTATAAAATAAATTTCCCAAATAGAAAATTCAATAAGCTATCTCCCTTTTTAGAGCCAATAGTTTGGCAAAATTAGCAAAATTTTTAAGATTTTAAATATTGGTCAATGAAAATGCACATTTACATGTTTTATCTTAACTCTTAATTTTGGAGCATTTTCCATTCCATTTATAAAGGGTTGAAATCCATTTATAAAGAGGGTTGAACTGTTTTCCATAAATGGTTGTACGTCATCGATGGTTCAAAATAATCGCATTTTTGCTATGTTGAAGATGTAGAAAATTTTTGTGCTCACCACTCTTTATCTGCCAACGTTTGAGGTAAAATTCAAATATATTTGGTTTAGATCAATTCTATTTTTTCCAACTTAGATTATTTTGTATTAATAAACTGTATCGATACGACCTGAACACCACCTTCGTATATGTAGTATTATTATTTTTATTTGTTATTATTTTTTAAAGATATAAAATAAAAATATTTTTATTGGTTTTATTTGTTTTCCCCGCAATTGGTAGTTGAGAAGAAATTTTTACAGCTTATGTGAAATTTAAATTGAGAAAGAAAATATGAATTAGTGATCTAATCTATTCTATAGGGTACACACTTTTCTTTCTGTTTTTTTTTAATTATTTTAAGTGCTTTGGTATAGTACAGAGTTATTTTAAGTGCCAGTGCCACCACATTAGGTCTCCAATGAGCTTGCACCATATTTTCTCTATAAAAAAACATTGATCCTGGATGGCCTAGCTTTAGATTTCGTCCCGTTTTTCTTTTTTCTGATGATATCAAATACAAATGAATAAATAAATATTTGTATATAAAAAAAAAATTTTTCCAGAGGTCAATGAAATATTATAGAGCTCAATAAAATATTTAAGAGGAAGACTCTTGAATGCAAATGAAAAACAAATACACTTAATTAAAAAAAGAATAATATAGTTCGCTACTTTTTATTTATGTTTTGACATATCCACCATATTTACTTTTTTTATTTTTTACCATATTTATTTTTTGTATTTTTTTTATTTATTCGGGAACTGTTAGGTAATTTTTCAGTTCTTCTTATTGTTGTCTAGTATTTTGAATGCACGAAAAAGAAAGTATAAGCTAACAATACACATCCTATGCTTTCTATTCTATTACATAATAATTGTTACTAAGATCAACAACAACACGCCGACACACTTAATCCAATAAGGTTCATTGTGATAACAGGGGAGTGCTTCAGCTCGAATTTAAAAATCATAACATTTTTAAGAAATTTTAGTAGAACAAACGAAGAATCAAATTACGAATACCTTTTCAGTAAACTTTGTATTATAATACGTAAAATCAAATTATGTGTGCCATACCATACCATTAAAGATGTGTGGACTTTTGTAAAAATTAAAAAAAAAAAACAAAAATTTTATCGTTTTGAATGAATCTGCAAGTTTGTAAAAAAAAGGAATTCCAAAAAAATTATTAACGAATTAAAAAAAATAATTGTTTTTCATTACACAGCTATTTCAGGGTTAATTTGATATTTTATAAGGCTCCCGGGGGGTTTGAATTATTTCACTTATTTTTCACTTTTTTAAATCAACTTTCAACTTGCTTAAATTTTGTAGTAATATGCATTCAACTAAAGTACATAATATGTTTGAAATAGAAATTAAAATAATACTCTTTGGAACTAAAACAGCTCCATATTCACTATAACAGTTTAATGACATTATTATGGCTCTTCAAATGATTGGAATGGCTTATCAAGTCTTGATGATATGCTTGATGATATTCTATGTAACTCTGCTTGATTTCAAAACATAAAAGTAATTTTCAACAAGCCTTGTATACTTAGATGCAAGAAATTGTAGAATGTCGCAATAGTTGCTTGAAATTAAATTGGATATAGCTCAGCCAAAAGAAGAGCTTCTACGATGTGCTATAATAAAATCAATAGGTCTTCATAGTGTGCGATCAAAGTTAGAATAGTAAAAACGTTTAAAGAATGAACAACTCCAGTCAATCAAAAATCAAATAATCAAAAATGTTGAAATACAAGCACCACTTATCTCCCCCTAGCCCCAAAACTTTGGTTTGATTCTGCAAATAAGCACAAAAGAAATTTGCATATTATTATGTATATGGCTTTCTTACTATCCAGAAATTTGCCCCATCAGATGTATAGAAAAATTCATTGCGGGGTGAAAATGATTGAATTAAATTTGTATTTAAGACACCTGAATCCTAGTGTATGTTTTCATAGGATGCGGTGAAACAGAAAAGTCAAAACAGAAATTCTATGTGACTAATGACCGAAAAGCTTTGATTAACGGTGATTTATTTTTATTTAAATCTTTATCTCTTTTATCTTCAAAAGGTAGACAGTTAAAGTATCATAACTGTTGTTCAGAAATGCTAATCCCAAATAATTGATGTACATTTTCTCAGTACATTACAATTAATCTATGTGTTAAGCCAAACAAAAGCCATTTTTCTGCGATATACAAAAGAAATTTTTAAGAAATACTATAACAGTTCCGAAAATTGTTCCAACTCATAATAAATGGTTCGCACAGAAAAGTCTTTATTTTTATTTAAACAAAATCAAAAATATTATGTTGGGACACACAAGAGAAGCCCTTAACAAATAAAATTAACGAATCAAAATTTTGTCAAACTCACATTTTTTTTTACATATCCAAAACACTAGGTAGGGGTGGGGGGGACCTTTTATACCGATTAGTACATTTAGTTAGGCAGGGAAAGTAAAGTTAGGGAACCAGGGTAAATGGGAAGAAGGAAAATTACGAACGAAGGTGTTAATGTTCGTCTTGAATTTATGTAGGTCATAAATATAGAATTTATCATGTTTTGGGAACGCATAATGTGGGATTTGGTTTGGATATTCAGGGACTTCTACGGTATAGGGATGAGCACATGGTGCACTTTGTTTTTGATGAGAGAAGCATTTAAGTCAAGGTAATAAAGATTTAACTTACACTGAGCATGTACCCATTCATACGTGATATCTGACGAAAAAAAGAGAGAAAGCTCCAACTATATGCCAATGACCAAGAAGAGCAATATGAGTAGTGAAATTTGGGCCATTGGTAATCATTAAATTGTTCACCCACAAAAGGCTTAATATTTATTTAAGAAAAAAAAAACCAAAACCATATTTTTAGCAAACACAAAAGAAGCCATCAATGCATACCATTGACAATTTCAAAATTTGTTCCAACTCAGATAAAATGGTTCGCACAGAAGAGTCTTAATTTTTATTTAAAAAAAAATCAATACTACATTATTGGGACATACAATCCATTAAGGAATACCATAAACGATTCTAACATTTATTCCAACTCACATTAAGTGTCTTAAAGAGGAAAGTCTTAATTTATTTAAAAAGAAACCTAGATAATTCTGTTGGGACACAAAAAAGGCGCTCTCAAGGAATACCATTAATGGATCTAGATTAATTTAGTCCAACGTACATTGCATTGTTCGATCAGATTAGTTTTCATATTAATTTGGAAAAACCCAAAATCATATTATGCGGGCCATTCAAAAGAAGCCCTCAAGGAATATAATTAACATTTCCAAAATTTGTTCCAACTCCGAGAGAAGTCTTTAGACCAGATTTTTTTTAAAATACTATAAACTGCTGGCTTAAAATTTTCTGATGAAACATTGAACATGAAACATTAATATACTATTCAGCATCATCATCATCACAATCATCATCATCATCATCATCATCATCATCATCATCATCATCATCTCGGCATATTTACTTGAAGATTAAGAATTCAAAACCAAAGGAAGAAAAAATTAAAGATTAACATTAGAGATAGGAGAAAAGTTGTAAGCGCACTTTATTTTTTATTGTTGTTTTACTGTGAATGTACAACAACAACAACAACAAACGCATAGAAATTAAAAAAAAAAAACAATATATATATTTTATAGTAGTAAGCGTGTAAATATATATTTTTCGCAAAATTTAATAAAAACTAAAAAATTAATAATAAAAAGAACCGGTCTAATTTTGGTGGTTCTGTTTTTTTGTTTTTTGATTTTGAAAAAAAAAAGGGTCGATCATTGCGGTTCTTAATGGTTAATATATATTATATGTAAGTATAATACATATTATCTCTTGTGTAGAATCCAATGCAATACAAAATGCAATGTGCAATATACTGTGGTTTATGAAATTTGTTTTTTTAGTGTTCATCTTTTGAAATTTAAAAAGTCAACAATTTCATCAGATTAGAATGGGGCAATATTCTTTTTATGCAATTAAAATTAAAAAAAAAAAAAATAAAATAATAAAATACCTTAACGATATTCATTCTCTTAATCTATTTATCTCTCTCGCTCTAACTCACTATTATGTATTAGGTAAATCATTGGTTTTATCTTATCAATTAAAAATTATGTTACATAATAATTATGTTGGGTAATTATTATGAAAATAAATAAATATTGCTGAAACGTGATTAATGACTTTATATTATTATATTATATTCTTTATTATATATACATATAAAAATAAAAAATAATAAAAAAAAATAATTTTTCGCAGATACTTTATAATTATTCCTGATGAGAAATAAATAGTTGAGAAATTTTTATTCGAGTATTTTTGTAAGTAAAAAAAAATAAATTAAATGCCCTGAAAAGTGTATCAAGATTTGAAAAATTAAAATCGTCTTTTTTTCATATTTAAATTATTTTTTTGTGAACGATGAACGATGAGTGGATTTTTGTGAATTATTATTAATTTTAAATTTAATTTATTTTTTAATCATTGCACTCAAAATTAAATCATATTTTTGTAAGTTGAATATAGACTATCAGAGATTTAGTTTTTTAATAAATAAAATCTGAAAAATTTTACAAGATCATTATTTGACAAAGTATACGAGATACGAGAGAAAGATGGATAATAGTATAACAATACTATAATTACAACGTTATATGATCATAGAATCGAATCCATATAAGATTAAAGAAGACATGGATTAACATATGGAGATGTATGAACTTAAATATATACCTTGACATCGTAAATGTCTCAATGCATATGTTGATAGAACGTCTACATGATCTGAAATGTCAACAAGAGATCACAAAAGCTTGAAACATTGTTTCATGATCAAAAGTATTGATCGGTTTGACAGATATTTGATTATCTAAAAACCCAATTTTTTTTTTTTTGTATAAGGGAAGGTAGATAAGTAGTAGTGGCTGCCGACAGTACGCCGACACACTTAGACCGGTGAGGTCCATTGTGATATTGGTATAAGGGAAAGATTTTAATAAAACAATTAGAATTGACTTATTTTTGTGATGTGGGAATGACCGGAACATTGAATATAAGATTTTAAACAGCCGCTGTAATCACCTAATAAACCTACTTTAACCATAACCGATAAATGTAACCAATTTTACCGATCATGGTAAACATAAATCGGACCAAGGGGGTTTTTGCGGCGTAACATATTCCAACGAATGTATTTCTTGAGTTTATTAAAGAATAAATTCCGAAACGTTGGTTTAAATGTCTAGAACATCAATTTATTCGATTATGTTCTTTGTAAGTGACAAAACTTAGCTTGAAGGACAAACGTTAATATTAAGTTAAGTTAAGATTACAAGCAATAAATGTTTTCTATACTAAGAATTTCAAATTTTTCGCTGAGCTATATCAAAAGAGATCAAAGTCATGAAGAGATCATACAGGACCAGAATATTCCAAATTGAGTTTTACGAGGTATAAAGTGATTTAAAAATTAATGTTAATGAATTCTAACATTAAATTTTTACTCTATTTAAAATAGTATTTAAGTGATGAACAAATGATAATTTATCATCAAAAAAATTACGCCCAGGTCTTCAATTTAGTTACGCGTTTTACAACTTTGTTATCAATAGTGTAATTAGCAATGAATTGTGTTCAGCGGTGGGTAAAAATTACATCATCATAATATATTTAAAAAATTGAAATAGCTATCAAAAACATACTATATAATAATTCATTCGAGCAGCTATTGGTAACAAACTTCAGAGCAATGAAACTGAAAATATAGTTCATAAGATATAGAGAGGAATATCTATAGAGTGCCATGAAGAGCAATTATGTTTCTTTAACTCAGAAAACACTAAATTTATTTGATAAATTGTATTGGTTTGTTTTCTAGTCAAGTCTGGACTTTATTAAAATTCTTATTACAGTGTTTCTTATGTCATTATAAAATCGGATTGGCCGTATGTATAGCCAACAATAAATAACTAATGGAATCAAAAATCAAAAAGAAAATATGTCTTGACTTATATAATTAATTTAGAGCCGCACATTGATTACGTGGATGACAAAAATTTGATGTCTTATAAAGAAATGTACCTAATATACACCAACACGGAATAAAGAGTTTTAAAACTATAAAGTTAATTGAGTAATTAATTAATTATAGTTAGTATATTATATAGTACCACTGCGGTCTGTCAACCATCAGGAATAATGAAGGAAACAAAGCCAGGAATTATTAGGCAGGTGAATAACCAACATTTTCAAAAATAATTAAATTGTGTTTTTTTTTTTAAGTTTCAATTTAATTTTAATTAAAAATTTTTTTTTTAAATACAATTTTACATTATCATTAAAGTTATAAAATGTTCATTTTGAATATTGTGATGTCATTTTCTGATTTGTTCTAAAACGTAGACATTTTTGTTTTTATTACAAAAAAAAAAAAAAAATTAATTTCTCATATCCATTAAAGTAAAAAGTAAAAATAGTAAATAAAACCTTGAGTTATAATGTATATATACAAATATATATATATACATTATATTTATAATTATATATATACAAAAAATGTGCTTTTGACCAATCGGAAAAACTAAAACGACAATTTCTACTAAAAAAATTACTAAATTGGAAAAAGATAATTTCCTATATACAAGTACATACATATATATATATATATATATATATATATATATATATATATATATATAAAGTATTTTTGGAGAAAAAAAAAGCCAAACTAATTGCCTTTTGAATTTTCCAAAAAAAGCTTTAAAAATTATTCTTGCATATAATTTTCTCAATTCAAGGTTGTTCTACACTATCAATCTTGTCAATAACCGCACATAAATTTGTTGTTTTTTTTGTTTCTGTCTCCTTATTTAGTTCTAATACACCATCAATACATTTTTTTTTTATCTATAACAATTTAATTTCCTATTTATTTAAAAATACTATTCAGTTAATATATACATTTTTTTGTTTCCTAAACTTAAATGATTTATCCCAATTTATTTTGTTGTTGTTTTGTGTTTTTTTGTTTTTGTATATAACAAATATAACTAAACACTTAATTAATTAAAATCCCATAATTTAAATTCATACATTAGATACAGTCACATATCTCCGGACATATAAAATTATATGAAATTATTTATATAAATGTATACTTTATGCGTATTAAATATATTTTCCTATGGTGTTGCTGCATTTGTGTTGTATACCAACTCTTTTTTATCTATTTTCGAAAATATTTCATTTTTGTTAAAAATCATATTAGTTACAGTTGTTTTTTTTTTTTTAATTCTTATAATAATAAATACCACACCTACACTTTAAATTTGGAAAAAAAAAATTAAATAAATAAATACCCAACCGGATAAGTCGTCGTCACTCTCACAATATGATGTCGTCTCTATAATACCCAGTTTAGTAAATTTAAATCATGTAAATTAATTGTCAACTATATAAGAGTAAAATTCCAAAAATAACAACAACAACAAATTGATGCTGTGCTAAAATAAAAAATTTTAAATTAAATTAAAAAAAAAAAAAAAACGTATAGATGCTATAAGGTTGTATATTGTCGTACCACACCACCCACCCTCATCTTCATCATCAAATTAAGGTACTTTATTGATAACCTTGAATTTCTAATTAAATTACTTAAAATGGTCATTTCAATATTATATATTATAAAATATTTAAAAAAAAAAAAAATTTTTTTAATTAAAAATGAGCAAAAATAAAAAAACGAAAAATTAAGCACTTCCTGCGACACCACCACAACTTGATATTGTGTATACATCAGAAGCACTTACGTACATACAAATAACTAAATGGTATGTATTGATACAAAAGGTGACAGGAAATTACGAAATTTTTAATTTTTTTTTTTACTTTTTATTTCATTTTTTTTTTATTTTCTGAAAAAATCTGCAAATCTAATCAAAAAAAAAAATTTTTGTTTTTTAATTTTTTTCAATAAAAACAAATTAAGAAAAAATCTAAAATATCTAAAAATTTATAATAAAAATTGAACAACTCCATTTAGCTGTGACGGTTAAGCTTCAACATGATACATATTCCAACTATATACAATATATATGTAGGTACATTGTATAAAAGTTTTCTATTTCAAAACTCAGATATTTTCTAAACTTAAAAAATAATCAACTGAAAATGAGATATTTTTGTGTTTCCAAAATCGAGTTGAGATCGAGTTGACTTAAGTAGTCGACTCAATTAAAATTTTATATTTTTTTTTGGTTATTGTTTGATCTCTGTTTGATCTGAAATAAAAGTCTTAAGAAATGCATATCAAGTATTATTAAAGTGATTAATATAAAAAAAAAAATAAGGTAATTATAAAGATAATGCATTATGTTAATATTGTAATGCTTTAAAATTGGTAAGTGATATTATCAGTAAGATATAAATACTAAAATATTAAAATTAGTAAAGTAAATTATAGTTTAATTAAATTTTATTGTACAACTACTTATATTATATATTATATATACATCTATCTTTTTTTCAATAAAGAAGAAAAGTTAGTTACAAATCAGAATTTAAATCTGATCAAAATCAGTTTATAATTACAAATATTCAGTTTTGCAATTCAACAATGTATGTATGCATGCATGTATTTGATTTATTTATTTCTAGGAAATGCTCATCAGATTTAATTTTTAGGCAAAACTGGCCTATATAAGTGGTACCGAAAAATAATGATAATGAAAAAAACGTATATACAAAGTAATACTAAATTATACCAAGTATCTAATGTTAAGTAATGCAAAGTAATACAAAGTAATGTAAATCAATTTAATGAAATAAAATGCATTATTTTAATGGTAATAATGTTATTTAAAATGAATTGACATTATAAGTGTAGGGTTAATGGTAATTATTTTATTTTTAATGGTATTATTTTAAGTAATGCATTACGAATGTACTACATTATTTTAATGGTAATTATTTCATTTGAAGAAGAATTAACATTATAAGTATAGGATTTTTCGTCATTATTTTATTTTTAATGGTAATATTTTGAGTAATGCATTGCCAAAATAATGTATTATTTTAATTTCAGTTAAAAAAGAATTAACATTACCCAGAGTAGTATTAATTGTTATTATTTTATTTCTAATGGTAATGTTTTAAGTAATGCATTACGAATGTACTACAGTATTTTAATGGTAATTATTTCATTTGAAAAAGATAACAGTAAGTAAATGACTAATGTAATAATAAATAAGTAACGTAAATCAATTTAATAAAATAAAATGTACTATTTTAAAAGTAATTATGTTATTTGAAAAAGAATTAACATTACCAGTGTAGTATTAATGGTAATAATATTATTCTTAATATTAATGTTTTAAGTAATGCATTACGAAAGTTCTACATTATTTTAATAGTACTTATTTCATTTGAAAAAGATAACATTATAAGTATAGAATTAATGGTAATTATTTTATTTTTAATGGTAATGTTTTAAGTAATGCATTGCCAAAATAATGCATTATTTTAATTTTCCAGTTGAAAAGGAATTAACATTAACTGGTGTAGTATTAATCGTTATTATTTTATTTTTATTGGGAATATTCTAAGTAATGCATTACAAATATAATGCATCATTTTAATTGAAATTATTAAATTTTAAAAAATAACATTATAAGTGTAGGGTTGATGGTTATTTATTTCATTGTTAATGATAATGTTTTGAGTAATGCATTACCAATATAAATAATTTATTATTTTACTGCTATTCATAATACAATAAGTAAATAAATAACAAATAAATCATATTGATTATGAATTAATCTAATCTTATCTTATCTAATCTGTCTCTCTTCAAAAAATTTACTATATGACTAATGCATGATATCATCATATACCAATAATTGAATCACCATAAATAACTATTTTGTAATTATCTTCGATAGCATTAGTTTGCAATTGCATACCAGAGGAACTGATATTCGATAGAGCTTCAATTAATAATTTTCAATAACTTTTGCAGCAACAGTAAACAATTGAGCTTAACTATGGTTACTTTATTTCCAATGAAATTGGATAACATTCATAGATTCTACGATTTAAAAATATGAACTGTCAAATACCGTTTACTTTATATAATAGATTGTTTAAAATAAACAAGAATGAAAACTATACAACCTACAAACTTCAATTAAAGTTTTTAAAATTTAATTTGAATTATCTAGCTTTCGAAAGGAAAATTGTCGTAAATTGAGGTTTGCCGTAAGTTCGATTGAAATAAAATACTTAAACAAAATTTCAGTTTATATTAAAGTCAGCCATATTTCAAACTATAATCAAATAGTTACATTATATTAGAATTTTTAAAAAAAATCAACTTTAATTCAACCCTATGTACTTATGTAAACTCAGCTCACCTATACTTCATGTAAACATTTAATATAAATATGTTAATATGTATCGTATATAGATTTAAAGTTTATGTGCGCAATTTAAAAAATCTAAATAGATAAAAAGCTTTCAATTTTATTTTTTATCTAGAAATCTATTTTGAAAAAAATTTAATCATCTTAACCTACCTTAAAAAAAGAATAATAAAAAAAAATCTATTTAAATTTTGAAAATGAGTTTTTTTTCTATTTTTGTTTTTTTTTTTTTTTTGAATAAAAATTAAGCGACGGTAATGATATTTTAAGAGCGACATTGGTAACATTAACCAGACCCGTCACAATTTCCTTACAGCTTCTTTATTCATGCGTGGTAAAGTTTTAACGGAAATAGGAAATTTAATAAAATAAAAAAAAAAAAAAACTTTTTTTTGTAAGCCAGTTTTTAATACGGTTAAAAAAAATGTTTTTCTTTTTTTTTTTTTTGTTCAAAAAACGTAACTTTTATGTTAGAAAAACAAAAATAGATTAAATATCAATTTTGAAAGTTGATCTGGCCGACTTTATTGCAGAGTTTTTTTTATATTGCATAGAATCGCAATAACGTAATGTTTTCTGATACAATTATGTTTACAGAAAATTACAAATCAATTTAAGAGTATTGCCACAGTTCAAAAAGAAGTACAGATTTATATCTTATAGAATACAAGTAAAGTGATTACAATTAAAAATTTATAAATATGTAGGTAGAAGTTTCTTTGGCAATAAGTTATTTCCAAATAGCTTACACAAACGATTTTTTTTGTATAGTTTTGCAAAAATTAACTGTTTAGAATAACTCTTTAAGTTGTAATGAAAATTTGTGGTACATTCTGGTAAGCAGATTCAAATAATGTATACGTTTTAAATTAACTGTGAATTCTTAATTTGCTAAAACTATTCAAAATATTTGAAATAAAAACAAAATTTTAACTCTATAATGCCCAGCGTGCTTACCATAGCCACCATTACCTAATAAACATTATCTCAATAAGTTATTTTGCACAAAATTTTAAATTAAAAAAAGTCGGTGAAGGTTTTCGGAATTATTACCGTTTCTTTTCCATCAAAAGGTTTTTAGAACATAATTATAGCACTAGATTATGTCTTTTTGATGACACAGCTCGACTGGTCTATTGGGTGTTGCCGTTTTTGAGTTCAATCGGATTTTAAGCTCAAATTTGTTGAATTTTAAGTTCGGGCTTATTTTTAAGCTCAACCTATACGGTTGATGATGCTTATTACATCTCTAAGGGCCCTATTACACATCAATCATTCGTCAATCATTCATACATATATTGTCAATCATTGACCGTTGATTGCTGAGAAATGATTGATGGTGGTTCTATTCTCATCTTCTCAAAACTTCTATTAGTCTATCTGAATAAGATGTTCTTGTCTATAGTTGATCTTGCCCGTAGTCAAATGCAGACAAAAAAAAATAAAGCCACAATAATCTGGGTAACAGGGCATTCTGGCATAGCAGGAAACCAAGCTGCAGATTATCTGACAAGAAAAGTATCGGACATGCCTTTCATAGGGCCAAGTTCGTTCCGTTGGATTCCCCTGAGCACACCTAAGATGCAATTAAAAGCTGAGGCAGAGCAAAATGCTGAAGCTTTCTGGTCCAGCGTTCCTGGAAATCATCAAACAAAACTGTTCATGCCTAAACGTGCGCTCAAGAGAATCAAAACTCTTCTCAGTCTAAACAAGGTAAGAATTTATTGAAAATCTACTCTGTGGATGCTAAGGGCCCACTCGTAGGAGATTTCCCCACTTGGGAACAGCGTTACAAGCACAATGTCAACTATACAACCTACTGTTGAAGAAAATCCTGAGTGTGATCACAAAATTAGGTATTCTTAGAGACTCAGAGACTAACTAAAAAACACAGGTTATCATAATAAGTTCATTTGCGGCTGCGGTGCGATGATATAGGGAACAGATTTCCTTCCGAAATTTAAAATATTTCTATCTAACTATCTACAGTTGATCTTAATCGTTGCTAGAATCGTAAATGCAGATACTATTCTTTAGAGATACATGTACCTCAAATTTCTAATTAACTTTTTTCTTAACATTACAAACAAAAAATCAATTTTATAATACCATTTCAAATTTTCTATCATACTATCACAACATTTTTTTTTATATCTATGTACTAAAAATTTAATTTTTTGTCTTGTTTTAACATCATGAAATATATATTTTTTTTTAAACTTAATTTTTTCTATAACCATACTCCTTTCAAATTATTATGCTGAAAATGTTGCATATTTAAATTCAAAAGACATCATACCGAACTCATGTAAGATTTCAAAGAAAATAAAAACAAAGAAAAAAAGGTAAGTGATCTAAATAGATCTTGATAACAATTATTTTAAAAAAATGACTACCGTTGAACTAAAAAAAAAAAAAAATAATAATAAAAAACAAAAATAATAGAAAAAATAAAATTAAATTAAGTGAAAATCTTGGCAGTTAAATTTAGAAATTTTAAAAACTTTAAATTAACTAACACTATATAGATAGATACTATACAACTGTGGTGGTCTTAAGCTTTAAAATTTAGATTTTATAAAAGTGTTTTATTTTTACGGTTTTTGACATTTCTAGAAGATTTAAAAAAAATATATAAATATATATATATATATAAAAATTTGGTTTTAATTAATTTAATTCAATTTAATGTCATTTTATTCCATTTAGATTTGTAGATTAGAACACTAGGTATACATAGTATTTAAAATTAAACAACTTTATTGTACTTTACTAAAATATTCATTCATTTTAAATTTTATTACAATAATGTAATATATATATATATATTATATATAAATGTATATTAAATAAAAACCACCCATTATGTTGCAAAAATAGTTCTTAAAAAAAAACTTTTTTTTTTGTTTTGTTTTTTTTTTTTGTAATTATTCTGCAGAAAAATTATTGTGCGTGAGAAAATTTTTAATGAAATGATTTAAAAAAATATATATATGTATATAGATATATAGGAGAATTAACTTATGAACTTATAGGTGTAAGAAGGGTGTTGTAACCGCTATTGAACAAAATACAATTTAAATTCGAACAGGGATTAATTTAGCCCGAACAAACACTGTCCAATTTATTTAAAATTGCCTGACATTGTCATTGCATTTAAATATATCAAAATATATGCTATATATATGTGGTCGATACTTTTAGGCTATTATAATAGGCCTAACAGTATTGATCAGATAAATGAAATTCTGATGGTAACTCTCACTTTAAATTTAATCTAATCTACGTGAAGCATGCTGATTTTTCTCATGTCATACGACGTTATCATCATTGATTTATCTCTCACGAAAAAAATAATAAAATCATCACACCAGAAAAATGTTGTAAAGTAATTAGGCATACATTTAGAAAAAGGCTAAGCTGGCATAAATATATATTGCCAGTAAAAGTAATTTTGCTGGAGGGAAGAACATACACAGTTATCATTATAACAAATAAGATCTCAATTTATAAAGTCAGAATAAAACCTATTTGGACATAGGGAATTCAACTTTGGGGTTTCGTATTGAAAACTAACATCTATATCATACAAAGATTCAAAAACAAAATGTTAAGGTCACTCGTAAATGCCATTTTGTTTTTGCTCAATAAAGTCATCGAAGACGACATTTTCTTTTTTTTTGTTTAAGTTTTTGACAGTAACATAGGTAGAATCACCTTTTCGTGCTTAATTAAGTACGGTACTGCAAGTTTATACTACAATATCTACAATGTTTTTCGAGCATTTATTTGTCAAATTACTGGCTTATCAATTCATTAAATGTGGAAAACTACTACTATTGTCAGGAACTAAGCCTTCTTAAAAAATTAACAGATTTATTCTAAACTAAAGTACTCTACAATTTACAAAAGATTAAGCTCATAATTCTGCATCTCAATGTTACCGTATTATTCTATAGTATATATTCAGAGCCCCAGAGCTCCATAGATAACATTCCCGCAGCTTTCGTCTGCGTAGTCTTCTATCATTTAAGAATAGAATAGCTTTATTTTATTTAACTGGCTACCAGATTATACTCTCAATTATTTTTAGTTATTTATTTTATCCCAAATGTACTGGACCAGGTCGAAAAACCCATAAAGCATTTTTTTTTTTACTTAATCGGGAACCGAACCTGGGACCTTTCGGTTGAAAGGCAAGCGCTCTGCCTACTGCACCACCCAGCGTGTAATGACTTAAATATTGAATATGTCATCAGTGCTTAATAGCCAAATATAGGACCAGCTTCAGGCTCAAACTTCAACTTCTTCCAAACAATTTAGTCCACAACCTAATGACAACTGGCGATCAGAGGAGAATACTAAAACTTATAACTCTTTGTGATCTATAAGACAGAAGGAAAAAAGTAACTGACCATTGATAAAGCAAATTGATCCAAGGGCAGGTTTTTGGATGAAAAATGCTGCCACAAGTCAAAATAAATAAATTACATCATAAATATTTGCTTATTATATTTATACTATAGATTGTAAAAAAATTTTGGAAGTTAAAACCAAAGCCAAGGAGGCATATATCGTTCTATTTGTAATTTGACATTCATTGTCATATACTAAGACGGGTTGGGTACAAAATACCCGTTCCAATATAAAATCCAAAAAGTAAATCCCAAAATACCCAAAGACAAAATCCGCAATAGAGATATTTATTCCTTTTTATTGTATCAAACAGCGAATACGCAGAACAACTATTTCGTCCCAACCCAGGAATAAATAGAATTTCCTTTTTCGTATCCAATAGATAGCTTCGGAAATGTTGTCTATAGAAAATTTCAACTTTGGGGATTTTGTTCGTCTGCGGCTCTGAAAATATACTATAGAATAATACGGGAACATTGAGCTGCAGAAGGATGACCATATCTTTTGTAAATTGTTTAGGTTTAGGAATAATTCTGTTAATTTTTTTTATATTAAGAATTAATTGTATCTGTTTGATCTAAATAAGAAATAAATAAATCATAAAACAATATTTAGAATATCTGCAAATCAAAACGAAATGAGAGAAATAACATCAAATATATGGTAAAAATAGATCGAAAACGATATGGGGATATTCCTATTGTTCATTATGGCGACAAAGACAATAAATACAAAATAGACAATTTTGGATATTATATTTGGAACACGAATATACTTATATCTTATAATAAGAAAGAAAGATTAGGCGAGATATATAGCAATAAAGAGATAGAAAGAGAAAGAAATCTAAAAACAGTTTTTAACTGTTAATTAGTACAAATTTTTGAAACAGAACATCATCACAGTTTCATTTTTTTTTTATCAAAACTAAAAATTATTTTTTACTTCATTAAATCTTAAAGATAACATCTTTAGTATTTTTAATTCTAAGAATAACATTAGAATTGGGAACCCTTTTTTTTAAAAAATAAAATATTTAAAAAAACACAAAAAATCAAATCGAGATTTATATTTTGTCAAAAATATTATAATTAAACTGTATGCGAAAAAAAAACTACAATATAAAAAAAAAAAACAAAAAATAGCAGAAAAATTATCACTCTTTGAAAATAAGAAAATTTTTTAAATATTTTCAAAGTTGATATCTTTCAGATGAAATACTTTTAATTTTTCAAAACATGATGGTAAAAAAAAAAACTTAAATTTTACTTTAAAATTTTCAAAATATTCCAAATAACTCATAAACGACTTCATATACTCATAACTATTATCCTTGTTTTTTTTTTTTATCTATTTTTTGTCCCCAGTTTTTGCGAATGCGTGATTTTAAAAGACGAACAGAAAAAAAAATTGTGAAAAGTTAATCAAAAGTCGATTGTTTTTCTTATTTTTCTTTTTTTTTTTTTTTTTGCTTATAGAATCCTTGTCTTTTTTACATGATTCTTATTAAAGAAATCCCATAAGAGATTAGAAAGAATTTCAACAAAATAAACAAAAAGGATGACAAAACAGCCTCAACAACAACAAAAAAATTGGCATTAAATGCTGTAAAATGCTAAAAATTTATTAAAATTCAAATATTTATTACCTTTCTGATCCCGTTTTATTTTCTTTTATTTTTTATTTAATTCTTTGCAAAGAACAAAAAAAAAATAAAGAAACTTAAACAAAGTGAATTAAAAAAGAAAAATCAAATCAAAATGATGATGATAATGATGATGATTATCATCATCATAATGATAAATATCATAAAAATGATAATGATCACCATAATATGGATTTTTATATACAGGGTGTTTTGCTAATACGGTATGGTAATTTTAAATTTAAGTTTGGTTTTTGTGCGAAGGTAAATGGCAATCTCGTAGTACTACGTCGCCCTACTGTCGTAGTCATGTAAACGAAAAGTCTTGTAGAAGAATAAAAAAAGATGGTTGTGCTGAAGAAGAAGTGTATTATTATACGGTTAAAACATATGTAGGTAGGTAACAGTGGCTACCGGCAGTACTACGCTTAGACCAGTAAGGCTCACTGTGATCACATGACAACTTTCCTCGCATAAGAATCTACAAGTTGAACGACCATTTTGAGGTTTTTCAAAGTGTTGGAGAACCACGGAGCACCCGGGGATTCCAGAAAGAAGGCTCCTAAATGGATTTTGCTTTTTTGATACAGACCAGGGCAGGTACGAAGTAGATATTGGACCGTTTCATCCTCTTCCTACTATTTACACGTTCTGCAAAAGTCATTTGAGGAGATAACAAACCTTCTGGCATATTTCCCAATAAGTAATCACCGCTACCATATAGTGCTGATGCCAGGTCAGACCATTTCAACGATAGTAGGTTCATCATGGTTTTACTTACGCAGTCCGTTAAATTTTGCCATACAAGAAAAAAGCCAAATCAATAGTCGAATACAAAACACTGAAGGGGCTTGCAGATGGTAGATGAATTACGCATATTCTGTATGATAACCAGATTTAGTGAAACTCGTAGAAAAATAATCGATTATTTTGAAGTATTACCTAATCAATAGTTTGGACAGTGTGACTAATTTTTATCAAAGAATTATAATCTTAGACTTGTTTCATTTTAATTAAAATTTTCTATCTATTACGCCCCACTTACATGGCAAATGTTTCACAAATGCAGTAAATTATAATCATCATTACATTAATCAACAATAAACACTCTAATAATCATTAAAACATCCTTAACAGACATTTAGTTATATATTTACAATAATGTTGTACTTCTATTGGTCCACCGAATCATATTTAAGTATCCTGGTGGTAAACTATATTCCTGAATTTTTTTTACACACTACCTAAACACTATGGAAAGGATTTCTTACAAAATAATTGTAGTTTTGGGTACGGAGAAATAGGAGGGTAGATAGGAGAAGGAAATAGAATGATAGAGGAGAATTGGTATGTAAACCACAGACGGACTCGAATAGGTTATTTTTGAAAAATTGTAGATTGTAAAATGCAGCAGTTATATCGGAGGGGAATGAATACATGTGAGGGAAACACATTTCCACATTTTAGCAGTTTTGACAATAAATGAATTTCCAAAAACATTTTTTGACCATCTGGAAATTTTCACGGTATAGAAGTGTGCATCTAAAACTCCCCTAATCTTACGCTGAAAGTAAAGTTTGAAGGGAAATATTATTGATATTATTTCAATAGATCAAGTGTCATTTCTAACAAGATATTTATAAAAGAGAGAGAGAGAGAGACAAAGCTCTAACGTTTGACGTATTTTAAGAGGAGTAAGGGTTGCCTAGACAGTGGATTCACGAATTCAGACAAAAATTCAAAGTGAACATCAATAACATAGTTCGCAACTTCCCACCGAAACTTTCGTTCTCTGGTTCTTGTCTCTAACTATCCATTTTCTTTTTCAAAAGCCAACGGTACGAAAGTCTAAATGTTTCTCTGACCTAAGTTATGGCTAATAATATAAAACAAAAAAAAATTAGGTATATAACGTAGTTTTGGATTTTATCAATCAATCAAAACCTAGTGAAGTTTGGGGTGGGTGCCGCAGCCCATATGTAAGAATTGCCATCTCCATTTCCATAGGTCAGATATTGAACAAAGTAGTCTCGGGAAAACCAAACATTTGGTAGCATTCTTTGCTATAACAAAACTATGCAATATTCTATTGCAATTTTTGGTTTGACTACACACATTCCTAAAATATTTAGATTTTCAGATTTTTACTCTCGCCGTCACAATTTATTTTCTTACACTTTCCAATAACCTTACATTTCAAATGTTTTTTTTAATTTTTTCAATCAGGCTTCCGTAAAGTGTTCAGGACAATATACGATAATGTTGAAAAGCTGTAACATTCTAAAAAACAGATTTCTAATAAATTAAAGAGGGTCCTGAGTCCTGACTCCTGGCAACGATAACCCCGTGACAATAAAAAACAAAAGCTAATTAATTTTTTTCAATCAGGCTTCCAGAAATTGTTCAGGGCAGCAGCTTTACAAAAATGTCGAAAAGATGATTAAATTCAGTTGTACTATAAAATGGGGTCCTGGCAGCGATACCCCCACAAAAACAAAAATCATTTTTCATAAGGTATACGTTAACCATGTATTTTTTTATTTTGGAATTACACACACAATCTAATTTTAGCCACCCTGTGCATATATAGAGGTACTATATAGCATACGAAATAAAGATTCCACCTAACCCTAATCTTATAGATGATATTTTTTGTTATAGTTGTTGTTGATATTTTGATATTGATTTAAGATAGGTATGTATATATAAATTGAAAATTTAAATAGTCAGAATTTCTGATATATAGTCTCAACAGTTTGACTAACGTTAAATATTAAAAATTATATTAAATTTAGGTATACGAGAATCTCAGAAGTTGTCCCTTTACATAAATCAAAAATTATTTGATTTTTTGTTTTGCTTTTGTTTTTTTTTTTTTTTTTGTTATTTTACTCGTGACATATATCCTTCGGATGTCAAATGAATGTGCTTCGCTACCTTTAAACAACAAAACAAAAAAAAAAATGAAATTTTCATATTTTGTTTTTGTTTTTGTAAATTATTTTCAAAAAATTCAATTTTTACTTGATTATAGGAAAGGAGGGAGAGATAGGCTAAAAATAAAAATTTTATATCAGAAATCCAAAGAAAATCTAAAAAAAAACAAAGAAAAAAAATCTACAAAAATTCAATAAAAATCAGAGTAGAGTTCAATAAAGTGGCGGTGTATTAAGATTGTTTTTTTTTTCTACTTTTGTTTTTATTATTTTTTTTTTTTTTCATTTTTGTTTATGGATGCATATTTAAGTAAAAATATAATATGTTGGTAGGTATATGTGTATTACAGAATGAGTCGTTTTGTTTTTTTTTTTTTATTTGAAAAGGAAATTTTGCGACAAAACTCCATGTTTTAAGGCTACTTTATGCAAGACTAATATTATAGATAGTAAATGGTGAATGATGATTATGGTTTTGTATATATATATATACAATTCAAATGATATACATATTATATTTAGATATCTATATGTATTATATAAAATATGCGGATCCCAGACTTTTTGTATTTTGTATTATGGATGAATGTATGTATGTATGTATGTATGGATATGTGTGTATACATTGAGAATTTAAGAGTGTTGAATTTCTTTGATTTCTGTAATTCGTATTTTATTTTTTATTTTTTTTTTAAATATTTTGTCTCCAATATATTCATACGGAATATTTAAAGTTCTAAGGAAATAAAAATGAATCTAAAAAAACAAAAAAAAACAAAAAATAAAAAGAAAAAACAAAATGCAAAGAAAATATAAATTGTCAGTTTTGATTATTTGTTTTTTTTTTGTTTTTAATTTTGTAAGAAAATAAAATAAATTAAAAGCTGGAAACTATTTAAAAAATTTTATTTCATTTTGTATTAACGAAAAATTTGATTTGCAACTAATTTAACTACCAAACCAATGCCAGACGGACTGGTTATGGTGTGTAAACAAACAATGATTTCAAAAATCAAAAACACAGTTTTGGAATCACAATAAATCGGAGAAAATTGAAGATCCATACTGGTGCTATAACCCGTGGCACAAAAATAGATTAGGTCACAGTAATATAGCTATCAGACTATTCTTACATGATAATGAAACTATAGAATACCTATCATAAGAAACATTGAAATCGCCTTTTATCATAATCAAATCCGGAATCACAGCCAAAATGCGGGTTAAAATCTGGCTGAACTGGTTCAACATATTTGGTAAATCAGTAAGTAAAAATACTCATGTCAACAAGCTTGCGAAGAAAAAAACGAAAGTTCTTTAAGACATTAAATTTTATAAATCCATTTTGCGCGACTTAGCATAGCCAAAGTACTGGTTAAAATGTGTGCTGAACTGTAAGATATACGATATCAAGATATACGAGGTAATAAATAAGCAAAACTATTGATGCCAACAAAGTTTGAAAAATAAAGTGGAAGTTCTTCAAAATTTTAACAGAAAAAAGGCTCACATGCTGGGAGCACAGAATTGTATATACACTGACTAATATTAAATATGTAAATTAAAGGAAATATATAATGAACATCTGTTCAGTGAATGTCAAACTTTCACTTGTAGTAGACTTTGCTACCTGAAAATATAAATCCCAAACTATGTTAGAACTATGATACCACTATTAAAGAATGTCTTAAATTCAATCAATAAATAGAGATTCAGATAAATGATTTCAATATCAGTTAGAAATATACACCAATATAGAACCTAATACTTACAAAAAAAAAAAATTAATCTAATTTACATCAGAGAGCTATGCTATGTCAAAGAGAGTATAAAAAGACAAGAGCGATTTTTTTGTTTCTATTTTTTATATTTAACGAAAACTATCAATATGATGGCAATAGTTGTCTATATGATTTAGTAATCTCGTACAAAATATTAATGATTTCAAAAATTTAAAACATAATTTCAAAATCACAAAAATGAATCTGAGTTATTCCAAAGTCCTCCTAAACGTAATAGAAAATTGTCAAAATAATTTAACGAAGAATATAGAAATAATTTAACGAAAATCTATAAATCGTTTTATCTATCAATTTTTGATGTTGATAAAAAAAATAAAAACTGACATCAATTAAATGTCAAATATTGAAAATTATTACTGTAGTTACTTAAAATAGGGTGGTAAACAACAATCTGTCGCCGTCATGACATTTTGCCCCATGTAGTCCCATAGTCATCCCCTTATCCCCTGTATATTGGTTTTAAAGTCAAAAATTTTTAAAATTAAAAGCAAAATAATATGAAAATTATTTTGCTTTGAACCAGCATATTGGATTGATTTTTATTTGCTTCACATGTTGGCTTTCACAATGTAAAGAAAAAAAATATAACCGAACAGCCGAAAAATTTTGTACAAATGTTTCCACAATGATATTTTTAAAAAAAAAAAACTCTGATTGTCTGTCTGATTTCTGATGCAATTTCAATATATCACAAATGTATACCTTGGAACGAATTAAATATAAAAAACACAGCCACCAAAATATGTTATTTTAACCTGAAAAAAATTTTCCTTTAAAACCGCCTACTTTACATTCAATATATATATATATATATTCGTATATAATATGTCAGGTCAGTTCAACAAACAAATGAATCACTGAAATGCGGATTGAACTGGATTGAATTGATACGAAATAAAATTACATAATTTCCTGCGGTCATAAAAGTCTGCATCGACATTTATTACCGTATATTGGATAGTGAAAATTTTTAAATTTTCCGATAATTAATCTCGCTTTGCATTTGGAGTATGTGTTGATAATGTTTTTGTTCAATAATGTTGGCTGCCAAACATTATTACAGAAAACAGTAAATTAAGTAGGTAGAAGTACTAGAAGTAGGTATTACAACAGTAAATTAAGTAGGTAGAAGTGACCATTCCAGTGGCTTCTGGAAAACCAATTAGCACTTAATAATGCCTTTTTGATATTCACAACTGAAGTGATCGATTTGGTGCTACTGGTTGTTTTAGGAGATTACTTTCCCAAGAAACTCAGTACTAAAGCCACCCTGTGCGATTGTGATGGTTGATTAGATCACCAATTTTACTTTCCACAATAATACTTATATTGTTAAGTGAAGTCTAATCTACAATCCGGAGTTTGAATTTAGCTAATGTTGAATGAAATCAACGCTATATTGTATGACAGAAAAACATGGCTGACAAACAAGAATTATATAAGGAAAATGTAGGTGTTCGTTAATAAATGCTTGCGAATAATATGTAAAATATTATTCAAGAACCAATAGGCACTCAAACAAAGAAGGTAAAGTGGAGTTGGATAGGCCACATCCTACGAAGACCTACGAATAATATAACAAGGCAAGCATTAGATTGGAATCCGTCGAACAAAAGAAGAAAAGGTAGAAACATGGCGCAGATCAATCTACAAGAAAATAGAAAATAACAACAGAACATGGATTGAAATTAAACCCCATAGAGTCAGATGGATAAGCTTTGTAGAAGCCATATGTACAACCAAAGAAAGTGACGAATAAAAAAAAATACTGGACAGCTTCAAACGAAGTGTTTCTCATCTGTCTCATGTTCTTTTTTACAGCTGCAACAATTGAACTATATACTTAGGTTGGCAGCGTGGATTTTTATCGATCAGTGGTCCATACTAATATATATAGCCACCACTCTTGATATATCAGTACGGAACCACGCTAGAATTTGTTTGGTTTTGTTGATGTTATACGTTTTCGAGGCCATGTTCTCCAAGAGGTTGCACATATATTTAATCTATGCCACATTTCGTCTATTCCAAACAATGACGTCCTATCGACCAGTGAGCCGTACTGATATAGCTATACTACTCTTGATAAATCAATGCGGTCCTTGGCTAAAAGCTGTTTGGTTTATATTGATGTTATACGAGGGCCATTCTCTCCCTATTCCTAAAGGTTGCACATATATTTAGTCTATGCCAAAAAGCTAGCGTGTTTAAAGTTCACCAACGAAATTCGTACTAGCTAAAGTTTTCATTTTAAGATTGAATAATTTTTTTTTTTTTTATTTCTCAATGGAACTTTACAATCTGTTTTTGAAAACATTCAGTAATTTGTATGACATTTTTTATGCAGGTAAATTGCAATGACTAACGGATGAAATAACCCAGTGGTCAACCATCCATGATGCTAACATTATACTCCATTGTATTTCTGGACCCCCATTTAATTGTTCTTAGGACGCTTAAGGCGACTTACATAACTTGTAGCCAACAAGCTGCTTACCAGTCTGTTTGGACGTGCAGCTGATCTTATCTGGAACTTTTCGCTTATGCTTCTAATTTCCCTCTTTGATGCTTCTAATCTCTCTAATCTCCGTAAAAGCCTCTTTTTGATGTACTACTTCGTTATTGAGTACAACCACCGGACAAGTTTTTCTCTTCAATGTAAATGTGATATGTGTTGATTTTGCTCCATTCACCCCGATTCTCCACTTTTTTAGCCATTGCTGAACTTTGTTCGTGTTGTGTTGCAGAATATCTGAAGGATTACTATGTGAGGCCAGTATGGCCGTATCATCACCGAAAGTACTGGTGGTTGTTTCATTTGTTGCTGGTAAGTCGTAAATGACATATAAGACAGGACCTAAGACGCTGCCCTGTGGTGCACCGGACATAATTTCATTAGTTGGTGTATGATGTTTCACCAAAAAGGGCCTTTCAAAGTTTGGAAATGAAAGATGAAAAGTGAATAACACAAGATTTGAAATTTTGTAGAACAAAAAATATTCGCTTTCCTTAGTTCTATAATTTCCAACTCTAATTTAGTTTTTCATCTCTCTGCGCTCTACTCACCATATCGAAAAATTTATGTATATGCGAAGTTTAAATTTCTTCGAAATAAATAGACTTTATATTTAATATACAAATAAGTGCATATATATATACATGTATATACATATATATATTCATACAAGATATAAAATTAAATATTGACCATCTATGCTACCAATATGGACATTGCATTTTAGAAAACTTAACGTTTTTTTTTCTCTTTTTGTTTTTGTTATTATTCTTATTTTCTCCCTTTAAATATTATTATTGCTTTTTACAAAATTTAAAGTAGTTGGACAGTGGTTATTTTTTTTTTTTTTTAAATAAATGTCGACATTTTAGTTTATTTTTTTTTTTGAATGCCTCTGTTGTCAATAAAAAAAACTAAAAAAAAAAAGTGGAAAAAATAAGCTAGCAAAAGACCGCGCTAGAGCCATATTATAATCGTAATATGTTTTCGTCATCGTTGTCGTCCTATACCACACATTGAAAATAAAAATCGTCGCGTACAATCGCTTGCTCTTGTTCTCTACTTTCAGATTATATTTTTTTTTTAATTTTTTTTTTTTTGTTATTTTTATTATTTTTTGTTTATTGAGCATTCACAGTAGATTAGTTGTATACTCGTTATATATGCACTTCATGTCCTTTTATAGAAATTATATGGATAAGACTTACGAACTATTATCAGGAAGAAAAATAAAAACAATAACAAAAAAATATATATATATATTTTTATATATGGATTATAAGAAAATTTTAAAAGAGCTGAAGCACCTTGATCGAGTGATCCCAAAAATTATAAAAACAAAAATAACTACAACAAAAAAAAAAAATTTTTTTTTTATAACTAAATGTAGAAATGCGCGCTTACAAAACCGTTTAGGATTATTGAAAAGATTGTTGGTCTAAAACATGTACAAATCTTCATTTGGATAAGCATACAAATATTGTCGGATAAAGTTGGATTAAGTCAGAGTTTTTAGAGAAAAAAAAAGAAGGAAAACAAAAAAAAAAAATAAAAGTTCAGAGTAAAAAAGATCGGATCCGAGCCTCTTTATTTTACTTTACGCTGCTGTGATTTTGCGTTTTTTTTTTGTTTTTTTTTTTTTTGTTTTTTTATGTATTATGTATATTTACTTAAAATTATTATAAAAAGATTTCCGAAACAAAAATTTATATTTGTGTTGTTGTTTGTTTCTGTGATCGTTACGGTTTTCCTATCGGAACGCAAAATCTAAATTTTTTTTTTGTATTTCTGTTTTTGCTTATTTTGCATTTTTATCATCTCCACCTAACTTAATTCTTTGTAGTATGCATTTTTTTGTTTATGAATAAAAAAATGTTTATGATAAAGTTTAAAATTGTATATCCTATACCTCTTGAGTAAAAGTGAGAACTGGGTACTTGTTTAAGATTTTTTTTTGTTTTGTTTTCTACGAATAAATAAGGCAAACGCATTATAATAACTACAAACTAATATGAATTTAACATTTTAACGAATGAAGATGGCAGCACTTAAAAATTTTTAATATAAATTTTAACCTGTTAATAGCATATGCTGCATATGTGTGTATGTATGTAAACATAAACGATATTTTGTTATTATAATCTTGAACTTACAACGATGTGGTATATTTAACAGGAGTTGATGGTGAATCGAAATAGTTTAGTGTTTACAAAATTGTTATTATTGTTGTTTTTTTTTCTTTTAATAAAATTAAATCTGAAGCTTTTAACTTGAAAAGAAGGAAAATATAAATAAATAGATTAAATTGATTTTTGTTTTTATTGTACCTACTTATGATAGAAGATGAGAATATTGTGCAGTGTTGGTCATAGAAAATTTGTATTATATTAATTAACTATATTAATATATTAAAAAGAATATTAATTGTATTAACATCTAGTTTCTAAAAAAAAAATTAATTTTTTCTCTTGTAAAAAACGAATGAAGTGCACTGGTCCAAATAAACTTTTGGAACTGAAACTAATCTGTAAATTAAAAAAAGTACGGTACAAATATTTTAACCATTTCACAATCGATTTTCATTATTATTCTTTTAAATAATAGATATTTAAAAAGAGACGTGGCGAAATCAAACCTTTTTTTTTTAAATATTTTTAATCTTCAATTAGAAATTTCAATTTAAAATTTGAATTCATTTATAAGTCATTCTGATATATACAAACACCATCGCCAACCCATTGCCAAAATTATATTAAATTATTTTTGTTTAAATTGTCTGCGGTTCTTGTCTAAGATAAATTAATAAAAAATATCAAAAGTATAAATTGAAATGATGGAAAACAATTCATAATGAAATTGAATATGATTTTTTTTTATCAAGTTTCGTAGAATTTCGAGAAGCGGCCGAATACTAGTTAAACAATTAAATAAATGACCAAAGAGAGAGTAACAAAAAAATTTGTTCATAAAAAATGAATATTTAACATATAGAAAATTATTGTAGGTATTTTTAGGCTATTATCTGCATTCATTTACTGCGACCTTGCTTCATGCACTGAGATGTAAAAAAGTATGTAAATCAAAATTGTTAATTAATTAAATATAACTGATGGGTGATTGACTCTAACCTGAAAGGAGAGACAAATTCTGAGAGAGAAATTCTGTCACTCCCACAAAATTGTCTTGGAAAATAATTAACATTGAAAAATCAAACTAAAAATAAGAGTGACACTACACTGAGTTTAAATTGAAATCGGTTGATGGGGAGTAGTCATATTTGACTCTGATATGGAAATTTGCTATGACCTAAAGTAAAGAAATAATTCTGCGCATGCACTAACAATTTTGTTGACCTACGTTTCTTTTCATGTATACACTTCTCAAGAACAGCAGAAAAAATGTTTGTTAGTCAAAGTGGTGAAAAAAATGCTGATTCCTTACAAAACGAAAACCAAATAATTAAGACAATTCTGTAAACGTGAGAAAAACAACAAATAATTAAACAACAAAAAATAAACAATTTCGATCAAAATTAACCGAATTGATTGTACGATAAATGATAATTAACCGAATAAGCTTTGAACAATTTCTGACACAACGTTGTATTCTGTTGAATTCCTAACCCAGTTTTTGCTTTACCTCAATGAGGTAACTATTGGCAAATAAATAAGTAATAACCATTACCTACTTAAGCAAAAATTGTAAGCTCAAAGTTGCACGTTGAGCTACCAATAACCCTCTTCCTTGCAAAATAAAATACTATATACGAAAAACTAACGAACAACATCAAACTGAATTGATTATAATCAGAAAATCGATAAACAGTTAAAAAATGCACAATATATAGATACGATACTACACAAAAGAAGAGCAAGAGACAGGCTGGGATCAAAATGGTGAGCCAAATTCGAAGAAAACTATAAAAATATTGGAGTCAATGGGTGGAAAGGAAATTAATTGCTCAAGACAGATAAGAATTGAGAATAATTATGAACGTGGTCAATGCTTATCCCTAGCTTAGCAATACACCAATTACCAGTAAATTATGATGTACTGATGATTGATCATAAGCTACAATCAACTCAAGAAACTTCCCAATATCGGGCACATAAATTTTTTTCTCATTTACAGTCTAATCGATACTACCAATAAATCAATGCCGGAACTAGCACACAGATTCAAATCACATGGCGGTTAAATTTTATTTATTCTACCAGACGATTCGAAATACACTATAAGTATATGTATAAGACACTATAAGTATAAATCTAAAAACACTAGATTAATCAATTACTTTGCTAAATACTTGATTTAAAGAAACTAAAATATAACTTTTAGATCACAATAGACTGAAAGTATGTATGTCGGTTATCTAATTTTTAAAAAAGGGGTACAAAAGAAATAAAAACAATATTGTGAACAATAACATATCGTCGATTAGACGAAGTTTGAACTCAAAAATCATTATACATTGCACTTATATCATTTTTCCGGGGCTCCATAATTCATTTCTGATTTATCTCTTTGTTTTATATATTATAGGGCTACTTCTATGACTAGAACTGTAGTAGGATAGGAGTATATGTATCTTAAATAGAAATTTCTTATAGTTTTCAGATCAAAACATTGAAAATTTTATTTAATTTATTTTTTGCAGTTATATCCATATTATGACACTCTCTTTGAAATTGGGAAGCCATTTTTAGGTAATTACTGACAATTAATCCTTTTTTATCTTAAAAATTTTTTTTAATGATCAATTTCAAATATAAATTTAACACAATAAACCCATTTCAAGCTGGGCGGTGATATAGGGACCAGATCCCCTCACTAAACTACATAATCTAATCTAATCTAAATCTATATTTAAATTATGATACAAGAGTATATTTATATGAACATCAAAATTAAACACAGGAAAATTTTGTCTCAAAGAAAATGTTGAGCTATAGAATTACAGTTAGTAACAACAACCAATGGGTTAATTTTACACGAAAAAAATTAATACTTTTTTTCATGAAATTAATTGAATTATATTTCGATAAGACAAATTAATATTCTTAAAAATTGTTCTTCACACTGAAAATAGTTTTTACACCACAAAAAAATATTGATTTTCGCCACGTAATTTATTTTCAAAAAATTCAACACAACTTTTTATTTGGTTTTTTATTTGGTTTTTTATTTAAATTTGTAAACTTTTCTAATGCTTTATACTAAATATATATCTAGAAGTAAGAATGACGTGGGGACAATACTACATATTTCTGTTCATTATACTAATACACATATACATATTAGTTATTGCTTAAAAAAAAAGTGGAGATGCATTTGGTGAAATAGTAAATTTTTTTTTTTTGTATACAACCAAAATAACGGGATAATCACAGTTAGTATAATGAAACGACATTGGACTTTTAAACACGATTTCTCAATAAACTATATAGTATTTACAGTAGTAAATACTAATTTATTTTCTGATACCCTATGCCCAACGAGTTATGGGTTACAGGTGTTACAGGACAATGATGATGACATACTATAATTGTAGTACAAGTTGCTTTCCAAGTTTAATTTCTATAACAAAAAAAAAACTGTTCATTAGCCACAACATTGAATTAATTTAATAATTTTTCGGCAATAACTTTCATTAAGATAAATAATTCCCACAAGACATCGTTCGATGTTCTATATATAAGAAAATATACCATATTACTGCAAATATAATATCTTTCTCACGAAAATGTGTGCTAAGACAAATTCTTGCTTTAAGCCGCAGTTATTTATATGTACATAAACATACATACATACATACATATTAAAGCTTAGGACATCTTGTACATTGTACACTCGTATATAGATCCCGATGATTATAGTGTATTTATTTTTATTAATCCCCATGAATATATATATATATATATATATATATATATATATATATATACTTATATACGTATGAATTATTCCAGTGAATCTTCTTTCTCAAGAAAAATCACATTTTCAAGTTAATTTATTACAACATTTTCGAAACAGAATGAACTTTTAAAATGAATACCAGTAGAAAACAGTAAAGTAAACAAACATAGTAACAACAATAAAAAAACAAAAAAAAAAACCTAACGAACAAACAAACAACTCCGAAATGTCAAATTTTAAATAATGTGAACATTTTTATTCAAAGAAAAAAAAAATAACTGCAAATTTTGAAGTCACAAACAAATACAACACACAAATACACATCTATATATAATATATAAAATGACAGTTAAAATATAAAGAAAAAAATAATAATAAAAATTTCAATTTTATTTTCTACTTTTATACAATTTCGAATAATTCGAATAAAAATTGAAAATTTATGATCGGTGAAAATTTTTGACAAATAAATTTTTTTTTTTTTTGTATCTTATTGTATACATATATATTAAAAAAAAAAAAACAACATATTCTACTTATTATTTTGGTCCCGAAATGGTCATAATATTCTGTCATATTAGAGTAAGATTATGATAATATGCTACTAATCCTGTCCAGTAAATTAAGATTTTATTATAGTGGTATATAGTGCTAATTAAGTGACTTGAATAAATTAAATACATAGTTTAGTTAATAACAAAAAAAATAAGGTCAATATTTTGTTCGAACAAATTCGAAAATTAAAATTATTTTGTATTATGTTAAATATAAAATTTTACATTTTAATTGTAATAAAAATGTCATTTTAAATATGTGATCAAACTAAAAGGTTAAGCCACAATGAATGAACTGATATTTATTTGAGAAAATTTTAAAAGTTAATTCTAAATAAATTTATGACAAAAAAGCTTAAATTAGTAAATATTAACAAATTTTAGCTAATTTCGAATACCTGAGTTTTAGTGATTAAGCCGAAAAAACCATTAGGATGGGTTGACGTTTGCCGAAATTAAAAATCATATTTACGATGTTTGAAATTTTTTTTTATATATTATGTTTTACGTCACCTGGTTGTAATACACAATAAAAATATTTAATAGCTGATAAATTCTATAAATAAAATACTAACACTTCTGTTGTTAATAATGGAGGGAAAAATGTATGACAGAAGAACATGTGTCAGTCTACGTAATATAACCTAAAACATCTACGCAAATGATTTTGTCAGTATAGTCTTGAGCTGATCCATGATACTGTCAAAAGTGTTACAACAGCCAAAGCATTTCGATGTTGGCTAATTGGAATTGATACGTTAAAAAGAAGAAAAAAAACATGACAATTGAATTGTACTGTCAATTACAATAAGACTAGAGAGTATTAGAGACCTATTTATTAATAACAATTCAAGTTAAAGCGAAATTTAAAGTTTTTAACAGAACAGGGATTTAAATATCTGTATATCTATTATAATATGTGACGTTGAATTTAGTTTTTCCCAAACGAAAGTTAACGAATCCTAATGAAAGTACAATTTTTCTTCATATTACATATGTGAACAAATTCAATATGTAAAAAAGTCTGCAAAAAAATTCCTCTTAACGAATCTAGTTTTCCTTAAACGAAAGTTAACGAATCTAGATACGCATAGATATATTTTCGTCGTACTACATTATGTAAAAAAAATTCTAGATACAACAAAAAAACTGCGAGAGAAATCTTTCTCAACAAATTCAGTTTTTACAAAATTAAAGTTAACGAATCTTCATGAACCTATTTATTTTATCGTCGTACCTACTACATAATATTTAAACAAATTTTATATATAAAAAAGAACTGCAAGCAAAATCCATTTTAACGAATCTAGTTTACACTAAACGAAAGTTAACGAATCTAGATGAACATAGATATAGAATATAAATTTTTTAAAAGAAATTTTCATTTAACGAATCTATGTTTCTCCAAACGAACGTTAATAAATCTTATTAAAATTAAATTATTTTTCATCGTACGACCTATATGTAAAAAAAAATTCTACATACAACAAAATCTGTAAAATAAATCTCTTTTAACGAATCTATGAAATTACATGTTTTTTCGTTATAATATACTTCCAGATAAACCATATTTAGGATTCTGCAATAGAACATTATAGTCAGAATATCACCAACATTTGTTGGCAAAAGAAAACAGATTAAGTAGATTTTTCTGTCAATTGTATTAAACGTGATTAAACGTAAAAAAAAAATGGGATAAAAATTTCTCTTAACGAACTTAGTTTTTCTGAACGAAAGTTAACGATATTTGATGTCGTTCAACCCGACTCAGTCAACTCGTTTCTCATTAAAAAAAAAAAAACAAAATTCGATAGAATTTTCTTAACGCATTTAGCTTTTTTTTAACGAAAGTTAACGAATTTTGATATTATATTTCGTTCAACTCGACTCAGTGAACTCATTCTACATTAAAAAAAGAAAAAAAATCGAGATAATTTTTTTTAACGAATTTAGTTTTTTTTTTAACGAAAATTAACAAATCTTGATTAATTTGCGTGTTTCAAGCGCAAGATTAAGTTAATAATTTCAAATAATTTTTTTTTAAAAAAATCATTTTTTAATAAAATTAAATAAATATTTTTACATCATTGATTTTTTTCCACCACAAAACAACATAAAAATTGACATTCACGATCCACCACAAAATTTTCTTTCAATAAAAGTTTTCCATTGGTTTTTGTTTTTAATTGATTTATTTTTGTTTAATTTTATTATATAAATTTTCATAATTTTTAATATTATTGTGAAATTTAGAAAATGTAATATAAAGAAAAGCTTTCCACCATCTTTTTTTCAATAATCAATAATTTTACATTAAATCAGAGAGTAATTCTTAAATATGCTAATATGTATATAGAAATTTATATAGTTTTCAAATTTATTAAACTGGTTCTGAATTTGTTAAATTTTTTTTATTTAATTCAGAAAAAAGAGTGTCATGCACCGATCGCGAAAGTCTATCAAATTGAATAAAATTTAGGTACTTATAATCTTATCTTACAGTACTGTCCCGTATAGGAATTTGTAATATATTTGGAAGTCTATGTATATAATAAACAGTGATAGCAACCGATAGATTTCTCTATAATAGATTGCGCGGAATGTGGCTTCAAATTTATAAAAAAAATTAAAAATTTAACTTAAATTCAATTTTATAAACTAGACCTCACTCATTGTTACAAACCGAATTCACATTCATATTTAAAATTACATTCATTATTAATTTAATTTAGTCCCACGATCATAAGATAAAACCATTTCGATCTTTAAGTCGGAAATAAAATGTAATTTTAAAGATTATCTCAACATCGATCGAATTCATGGAATATATCTAGAAGCAAATCAGGGTAATGTTAACCATCCATATAGTTCACATAAAATTCAACCAACTTTCTACACTTTTAAGAATAACGGAAATAATGAAACTATATAGGGCACCATTATTTTTCTTACGAAAGTTAGTCTAATATGTCAGGGCCAACATGTAGGTTTTTAGTCCTTTATGACCTCTAGGGCACCATAAAAAAAATAACTTCCAAGTATAATATTCTGTAAAAGCAAGATAAGGAAAAAAATTTGTCACTTTTTTTGGATCCAGCACATTTACCCCCTCACAATTATCTCTCAAAGAACGAATATACTTATAATGTCTTACTGGTTACAGTATTTGTTGCAAGTGTGTTGCAACTTACAGAAAACAATTTGTACTTTTTATAACAGTTCTGCGAATGACTTTCACTCTAATTTTGCATCTGTATAAATATTATAGGGTGATGATGATCAGTGATAATTATTATAGAGGCTAAGTTTTTAAGCTAATTGCTTTGTAGGCTACCTTTAAAAGACTGTGCCATGGTATGAATGTATATAGTGGGTAAGATAACAATCAGTATATGCAAACTTACGATATCTAATGACTATCCTCAACTCAAAGATAGCTTTCGTATTATGGTGTAGCGAATTTTTACAACCGAATTCCTGTTTTCTCTCCAACTAACGGATTCAACGGAAAAAAACAATACAAATACAAAATCTAGTAGCTTTATTCGTTGTTGGAGTTGCTATAGTTATTGAAAAAAGGTCAATATTTTTCTAAAAATTATTATAATACAAATACGCGTAAGCTAAGAGTTTAAATTGTACAAGGCTAAGAGTACTTGGATTGTTACCTTATATTTCCAACATGGTTTTGGTTGTCAAGATCTTTGTCAATGGTTAAGATAGTTGTACAGAATAAAGATACAAAACACAAAAAAAATAGCATATTTCTTCTATTAAAGACTATGTGTTAATAGTTTCGAATCATAAGAAGCTTGTAAACCTATATATCTACCTACCTATCTAAGTTCTATATTGGAAAATTAAAATTTCCATTAAGAGTTCTTTAAATTCACTGGGCTACTACACTACTAAACGTTTTCAATGTTATCTAACATTTTAATATGAATCATTCCAAACTCAGTAGCAACTAAACCGATTGTTAATATCATCCCCACGTAACGAATTTTTTTATTATAAAGTAAAGAAAATATTTACTATACAAAAGGAAAAAATTAGGTTATATTTAATTAGGTTGTATTAGTTTATAATTATAGCTTTGTCTAAAATATACTAAGGTGAGTTCATTATGATACCAAATTATAACAGAAAATTGGAATATTTCATTAAATCTAGCAAAATTTAATTATCATAATTTTTTCTTTTTATAATTTCATATTTTAAAAAATTTTAAATTCAAATCATATAAATTGAAAGCAAAACTAAAAAATTAAATCAAATTTTATTGTAGCAAAAAGCAACGCGTGTCTATTTTACTTATTTTTGAATAAATCCTTTAAGCTAATTTTTTTTTTTGTTTCAGCATTTTATTCACCTTCATTACAACTCTATTAGAATAGAAAATGGAGAAATAATAGAATTTTAAAAAGTTCTAACTAAAATTGATTATTACTTTTTTATTTAAATTTTTTTTTTTTTTTTTATAAAATAAATAAAAGTTACTAAGTGAATATTAATTAAAAAAAAAATGTTAAGTTTACCCTATAAAAAATATGGCATATTGTCCAAGTAATAAAAATTTTATAAATTAATAAAATCTGAACGAATAATCTATTAATAAAAAAAACAAAAATTGAATTAAATTTTTCTACAACTATTGAATAGTTAAATAATTTTACCTTAAAAATTATCATTTTTTAAAATTAATTAAAAAATAATGAAAAAAAAAATATAATTGTAAAATTTTGTTAACAGTAAACTAAATTCGATTTATTTTTGTTCTGCTTACTCTGATGATGTTATAAGCGTTTTTTAACCCTATAATCCTATATTGATGTTTTGTCATTAATTTTTTCACATTATGGTGTACAATCGAATAATGTAATGATGAAATAATATATATATATATATATATATATTCATCATTGTCCTATAACCCCATTCGTGGGGTATAGGGCGGATGTTATAATGTCTATTACATATTTAATATCTGCTGTATATACCAATAGAGGTAGTTAAAGTTCTAATTCCAAGGATCTCAATAATTTTTTCCGGATAGATGGTATAGATATAGAAGTAAGATGTAGGTAGGTATATGATGGTAATTAAGTAGAAGGCAGTTGCTTCTGAAAATAGATATTAAACCTAGAATGTAATTGAATCACTTGAAAAGTAATAATCTATACACAGTACGCGACGCGATATATGTTTTGGGTTAGTGAGCAAATACGCAAACCGAAATCCACAAAAAAAAATCCACAAAAAAATTCATAAATACAAAATTCATAAAATTATCGCAAATTAATCCTGGAAAAAGGAGATATCCTCGCTGTATCCAACAGCGGCTATGCATAAAAATAATTTATATTTAAATATTCTGTAAACGGCGTAGAACTTTGATTTTGAATCCAACTCTAAGATCTTTCCTAACTCAGAATTTCGCATAAGGTGCCGTACATTGTACATAATAAATTGAAATGCGTAAAAACAATAACAAGGGATCGTTTTTGTGATAAAAGCCATTATGGATTTTGTTTTTTGTTGATTTAGGGGCTAACCCATATGTTATATTACATCAGGTATACATTGTGAACCGAATAGGAATTATTGAAATTAAAAAATATTACATACAGGTTTATTGAACACAATTCGGTCATATTGAATGTAACCCATAGGTCATAATAAATCTAAAATGTTGTGAAATATTATGAACATGACATAGACCTTCGCAATCTTTTCATAAGCATTTGATAGCATAAACACAAACCTATTTAACAGCTCTTAGAAATTTAAGAGTACCAATGAAAATACCAAACCTAGGCATAATAATGACAATGTAAATGTACGAATCAAAAGCTAATTTGTTATAACACAAGATCAAATAACCCTTCAGCTTACAGTAGAAACGTATAAGTATGACAAGGTAATGCACTATTCTATCCACATTATTATTCAACTTAATTCTTCATTACGTCATATAGGAAAATTAGAAAAGAAAGACAGTATCTTCAATATGACAACTCAAACAGTAGCATATACGGATAATATAGTAATAATGATGGCAAAAATTATGTATATGATATTTGTGCAATTAGAGATCGAGACAAAAAAAGTAGGCTTGAAAATCAATGAAGGCAAAACAAAATATCTAAAAATGTCAATAAAACAGCAAATAAGAAGTAATCAGAATATAAAAATCGGAGTTTACAACTTTGAATGAGTTATACAAGCTTCGAATATCTCAGAACAACAATAAGAAGTGATAATAGTATGCTAGTACTGCATTAATAACAGAATTTGCACCGGAAATAGATGGTACTATGCTAACAGAAATTTGCAACAATTAAAGTTAATATAAGAAGATCATAAATGAACTCTAACACGACCCGTAGTAATATTATATGGATGCGAGGTATGAACCTTGAATGTAGCCACAGTGAGAATGAGATTAATAATATAATTATATGTGAATGAAAATATTGTAAAGTTTGTAAAGGTCCTAAGACTAAGATAGGCTGCCAACGTAATTAAAATGCATCATGAAACTCGGAAACAGGCAGTGGTGTTAAATTAGGAAGCCCGAGAGTAATCGTTATAGAAGAATAGCAAGAAGTTGATGAATATACAATGTTCAAAATGATGCCCAAGTTCTACAAAACCCCAAATTAGAGACAAGTGGTGCAACAAACTCAGTGAGAGATGATGATGAATAAATTTGAAATAAATTTTAAAAAATTAAATAAATTTGACGTTAGTTTTAATGAATCCGATAATCACAATACAAAATTAAGTAGAATAGAATGGAATAGAATGGAATAGAATGAAATATCAATGTTTTTTTTTTATCAATGTTTTTCATTCCAATGGTTTATTATTAAATAATTTAGTATTAAGTCAGTTTAAAAATTTGTTTTTTACTTAAAATTTACAATTGTATAGTTTATATACTAAAAACTAAAGTATTTAAACCTGTGATTATAATTTACTTAGATTTTTTAAACTTTCTAAATTAAGGAAAAAATAGCAAGCACAATTTTTAATCAATTTATTTTTATCCTAAAATTTTTAATATCTAAACTTAATCGAATAAAATGTTTCTTACCAAGAACTTAATCTATACAATCGCTTTTAATCAGTGGATTTTCTAAATTATATCAGTTTTGTACAATTCCTTTGAAAATGATATGAGTTCTTTGTTTAATTTTGTTCACTCTACTGGTATAAAAGTACGATTATTTAGTCGAACCGAAATTAAATTTCAAAATTTGGTATTTTGTTTTTTGTAGCGTGTTTTTAATCTTATTTGATAGCTCTATTCCATGTGTAAGAACCCATATATAAATGAATGTTTTATGTGTAAAAATTAAAACAATTAATGAACTATGAATATTTATACTAAATTTTTATTTATAATTCGGTATACCTAACTTTTTTTTTATATAAAAACCAATTTTACTAACGGAGTTAGATTAAATAAAAATTAGATTCGAAATTAACTTCGAAATTACAATTATCAAAAAATTGTTCGTAAAAATAAGAATATAAATTTTTACAAATTTTTTATGTCAAAAATTAACTTATTTTTAGGTTATTTAAAATTGAAATTGATTAAAAATATTCTGAAATTTTTTTTAGAATTATTGAATGTTTTTGTAGAAAAATTAAATTTATTGCATATGAATTTTGTTTTTCGACGAAAATTTTTTAATTTCAGAATTCAGAAATAGTAATTTTTTCAAAAAAAAAAAAAAAAAATAGTTCTGGTCCGTGTAAGTCCGAGTATTTGGTAATTTTCTTATATACTCTTGCATATATGCAACATTATGCAACAAAACTAAAAATTCAAGGGTTATGAAAATATCTATTAAAAACAAAGTGTATTTCTGAAAGATTAATACTTTTATATTTCTTTATCAAAAATATGCATTTAAGATTAAAAAAAATTATCAATTCAGGGTAAAAAACTACAAAAATAAATAAAAAACCAAAAACAAAAAAGTATCAAATTGATATTAAAGTGATAAAAAAATAATTTAATTATTATGAAATGACTTAAAACAATTTCTATAGTTTTATTGAAGCAAAGTGAAATACCACATTTATCACATATTAAACGAATGTATATAACGTTCGAATGTGAAATAATTCGAAATAATCTTATAACAACAGTTTTCACTATACCTTTACAACTTCAAATTGAGACTAAACAATTTCAAAATCGGAATAAATATTTTATTGAACAAGTATTATAACATATTTAATTAAAATAGTCATCAAATTGTTCATGGAAAGGGTTATCGGCTTGAATTGATTATAATTAAGTTGTGCTATGCGATCATCACTCACAGTATTAATTTTGGTTTTTAAATGTTGACATTTTGTAATAATATAATAACAAAACATTTAATTAACAATAAATTGTTTAATTGTGTTTAAAAGGACATAATATTATACAAAAATGAATTTTTAAACGAAAAACAATTAAAAAAAAATAACCAAATATCATTATTTGAGAATAAAGTTTTAAAATAAAATGAATTTTTCTTTATAGTCAGCGATCAACTTCTGAATTTGGATACGAAAATTCTGTTAAATTGACTAACGATGTACGTGTATGTATGTCTAATGAAAGAATAATTTAAAATTTAAATTTATTATAAACACCAAATTTACAAGTTTTTGACAATTTTTATCTTTGATTTATAAGTTTTATTTTTAATTTGAGCTGTCATTAATTAGAAATTCTTCGAGTTGGTTAATACGAAAACGCAAAAATTTCAAATTATAGTCAATTTTAATTAAAATTCTAATTTATATATCATGAATATCTGTCATAATTGGGATTAATCATATCATTTAAAGGCACACACAATACATGGATTCAATTTTTTTATATTATTATCAAAACTACCATAACTATTGTCAGAATTCAGGAACCAGGTCTTTTAAATAGCGTATAGTTAAATTTTTTTTTAAATTCAAAATCATACTCTCAATAAATTATTTTAATAAATTTTATTATTAAATAAAATAATAATAAAATGCAATTAAACATCAATGCCCTGAGCCCGACTCGAACCCGGGACCATTTTATTATTATGGTTAGATGATATAACCACTACACCATATAGGTGGGCATTGTTTTCTTAAATTTAATTATTTTTTTATATATAAATACTATATATAATACATTATATAATACATTATATAATACAATATAATATGAGACTTTTTTACTGTCCTTAATTATAATAAGGACTTTTCTAAGCTTTCTAATTTTATTTCCAAATTAATATTTACATTTAAATTTGTTACTCCACAAATATTGAATAATTTAAATTGTTTATTTCTTGTGATGGACATTCGAAACTTGCTTTTGCAATAGAATGTTTCCTAACTATTTTATTTTATTTATATTTTGAATTCTGTAGATGCTTTAATTTTGTACTATTATTATATTTGTTTATTTTCTATTTTTAAATTTTGAATTTTAGTTTTAATTAATTTATTCTAATTGTAAAAAATTCTAATATTTATTACAATATTTATTTAATAAAATATAATAAATGAAAAAAAAAAAATGTTTTTTTCTTTTTGGTGCACAAATTGAGCATATAATGAGTGCATTATAAATATATCTCTCAATTTGAAATTTTTAAAGAAAAATTAATTTAGTTTGTAAATTATTTATTTATTTAAATTCATTTTTATTTTAATTTCTTTAATTTTATTGCCTTAATGTATTTTTACAATGGGTCTTATTCTGAGAAGCGAATTTTTCGGTACGTACTGAAAAATATGATAAATTTTATTTTTGGTATTCTGTGAAGCGAAATAGCGATACTGATCGGTTTTTATCGCAACGTTTCGATTTTCATGGTATTACGAGAATCGATTTTTTTTGTTCGCTGTCAGAAAAAACGATAAATATATCATTATAGAAAAAGTTAGTGAAAGATGGCGAATGAGAAAAAGTAAGTATATAATTAAAGTAAAATTCAAGTAAACTAATTTTATTTAATTATATATTTGTATTTAAAAATAATTATTAAATTTTATAATACATTTTTAATTATAGAAAAGTTACAAATAGTAGGCAGTTTGAATGTTTGTTGGTGCAATGATTTTTTACATGTGTTCCGTCAACGCATCTAATTATTCCTGGAAATCCAAATTTATTATAAAATCCGAATTTGATGGATGATTTTGCTTATTTTTAGTTTCAGTAAATTTTATACACTCTCGACACAATTCCGTCTCAAATATTGACAATGTTTCGTAGCTAAACCTACCAAAAAATCGTTCCCCACGCCTTTTTGATAACTTCCTTCAGCAAGGAAGCGAAATCTTCCAGCCAATATTGGGTTTTACTGAATGTGGACTAATTGTACCTACGTAGGATTTAAATTATTGTCTAATTTATCTAGAACCATTACAAAGGTTTCTTTCGAGAGCCTGAAATACTTAATGAATCTAACAAACTAAATAAAATTGATCATATTTTTTTTATTTCATATCATATTCATACATATATAGTTGTTATAACTTATACCTACGTTAAAATAGGTAAATCTAATGGATTCGCTTTATCCCTCAATTCTCTTCTTTTTATTCTAAGTAAATTCATCTCTTCCTTCTCATCAGACGATGTTTCGTAATATAAATGCAAAAACATTTTTTAATATCTATAAAATTTTAATTTAACTTCACTTAATTTCACTTTTCAAACAGAAAATTAAAACAAAAAATGTCAAAACATAAAAAAAAAAAAAATTTGACAGTTTTAACCAGCAATGCTGTCAGTTTTGCAAAATATCGTATCATTCGCTTCTCAGAATACCAAATGTGATACAATGTGATGCTCTACCGGTACGTAGCGAAAAAGTGATTCGCTTCTCAGAATAAGGCCCAATATGTTTAATTTCATACATTTTAATTTGTAATAATTTCACAGAAATTTTTGAATTGTTGTTTTCTTTGACATGGAAAATTTGTTGTTACTGTTTTCTAATGTAAATGCATTTAAAAAATTTATAAAGAAAATCGTTCGCATAATTTTTATTTCAAAATTAAAATTTTTTGTTACGTTAACTCAAATGTAAATGTTATTTAAAATTAAAAATTGTTATTCTTTTAATTTGAGATTTTTAACATTTTTCTATATAAACAAAATCATTGCAAGTATAGAAAATTATAATACCTAATTTTTTATAAATTTGGCTGTTGTTATTTTTCTGTAAATCACTTTGTTAAATTAAATGAATATACAAGTAAGGTTATATACTTTTTTTCATTCAAATTCAACATTTCTTCAAACAAATTTTTGGACAAAATTTTGAATTTAAATGGAAAAAAGTATATATGAACCTATTTTAACTCCCCTGGAAAGTTAATCATATTTCAATATATTGCTTAAATGTAAACATAAGTAAATATTACTCACTTTTACTAAATCTGATACAAAAGTGTAAAAACAATATCTCAAATTGAAAAATTAAAAATATTTAGAAAAATAATTTTTATTAAAGTGATTCATAACAGTAATTCACAACCTAAATAATATAATAATAACAATAAGATATTTGTTTGGTGTTCACCACATATATAATACATAGGTATATATATAGGTATATTGCAATTAGTTAAAAAAGTGGTGGTGTATGTATCGTATTTTTTTGTAATTACAATTCGTCGGCTGGTTCCTATGTATCCAAAAGACCATTTGTTCCGAAATTGACTTTTCAATGTACTATACCATTTTCGACTATGCTCTATCCGAATTTGCAGTCAAAATAAAGGTATCTTTTATAGTTTTCGAAATATTTTTTTCTGATTTATCCAAAATACCTATATTTTGCTGCTTTTTAGGCCTTCAAATTGTGCCTATTTATCCAAACTACAGTTTATGTACTGCGAAGTCATAAAATTTTTTATTCCTAAGTATCTAACAGACCATTTTTATTCCCAAATGTCCAAACAAATATGAAGTTTTACACTATACACTATACATACTATTTTTTTAAGTAAATTATTTTGATATTTCCAAATATTAAAATTATTAAACTATGTATGTTAGATGTTAAAAAATTATTCAAATTTTTATAAAATTCAAATTTTCTTTGATTGTTTTTAAATTTTTCCAGTAAAAATTTCCGTCAAACTTAAAAAATCACTTTTCTCAAAATTTTGCTTTTGGTCGATTAGAAATTTAGGAATGCAGCCGACGATTTACTGCAACACTTTCGGGATGAACCGAAAATATAGATTTAAATTGATTTTATCTATACTCTTTAGCTAAACGTGTGTAAAATTTATTTACTATTTAGGTAAACATGAGTACAATTTATTCATCAACTTTTATTAGAACATCTATATCTCTCAACATTCAAATTACTTATGTATTTATTTTTTGTTTACTTTAAAATATGAAGTTAAATGATTTTAAAAAATATATTTGCTTCGTAGTATCAAAATGTGTAAGTAAAATTTACGTTTGATTACCTTTTCAGGGTTAGGGCCTTTCTACTTTCTTAATGAGTACAGGGTTCCGATATAGCTCAGATATTGTGGTTCTTTAATACTGCCAACTTCAGTAAACATTATTTTCACAAATTATAGCTATAATTAATTAGTCAACCATTGCTATTTTTGTTAATGTCCCAACTGTAGTATATTAGAAAAACGAATTTTATCTCCTGGAAGATTTTAACTTGTGCTAAACACATTGTTTTATTGAATTTTGTTAGGTTGTCAGTCATCTTGTTAAATTAAATGTAATATTAATATATTTCACAGTTAATATATAAAATTTGTATATCTTATAATAAGTTTGTTCAGTAGATTCAATTATGTATTTTATTTATTTATTGTGGTATCTCTAAAAGAGTTATTATAGCTCATACAAAGTGTATTATAATAATATAATAATAATAATTAATAATAATTCTTTATTTCATTAACAATCTTAACCTAACTTACATACTAAATTTACAAAATTATATAACAAATTAATTCAGATTTCTCTAGCCTAGTATTTTAATGAAATAGCTAGGTTCAATCTGTTATCCAAACGATAAATGGCGATTGAACCCTTAGATAAAAAAAAAACAATTCAATTTATTAATGGGGAAATTGAGTATAAGGTAGAATAAAAATATTAGTATATATAATAAAAATTAAAAATTAGAACTAGCATTCTAAGAGAAATTATATAAACAAATGAAAAATAAAATGTTAAAAAAAAAGTAACAAAATATTTAGAAAAATTTGATATAATAGAAATTTAAAAGTATATAAAAACATTAAAAGCAAAACAAAAAAACTGTTAAACTAATGGGTTCAAAAGATTTTCAATAGATAAAAAGCCATGATTTAATATCCTTAAAAAATCTGACTTCAACTCTTTCGAATCGATAATTTTCTGACAACTTGTTGAATAGACGAAGCACAGTGACATTATAAAATGACAAAAGTGTGATTTATTAATTGTTGGAATAGATGCAAAATGTCTGGTATTTACTCTTAAATTGTAAGTTCAGAATTGTTATATAATGTTTTGAGGACTTTATAGAAATACATATGTCTTAAAGAAAGTAATCCTAAGTTCTCAAAAAAAATAAAACTTGGAGTTGTACGATTGACTTTGCACATAATACGAATAACATGCTTTGGCTTGAGAAGCATAATGATTCAATTTTAATGAAGTATATAGGTACCACCCCAACAACAGATACCGTAATTTAATTTAGACTTAAACAAACCATTATAAACTAATTTTAGAATTGAACAATTACAGTAAAGACTGAGGGCATAAAGCTGCTTAACCACATTATTTAAATAATAAGTCAAGTATATCTGGTGTGCTCTTTCAAATTTAACCTAACATCGACAAATACGAAATATACTTATAGTTAGAATTCAAATATAGTTAATCTAGTTCAAATATACAAAAATTATAAATTAATTTAGAAAAAAACTGATGGGACAGAACCGTTTTGGACAATAACAATTAAATATCCAAACACTTTAGGATTACTTAGAACAAAAAAATCTACTGAACATTTTTTTTTTTTAATCTTTTTTGAACTTTTTGTTCTAATTTAATTTTTGTTTACTCTCATAACTCTCAAATTTCTTTGTTTAACTGTCAAAATTTAAATAAAACACAACAACAAAAAAAGTTGTCAAAAATAATTTTAAAAACAAAATCAGAACAAAAAATATAAATAAAGTGTTTTGGATAATCCAATGAACACCGTTCAGAATACTTTTGGACAAAAATGTTCAATTAACGGAAACTACGTCTGAACACAAAAAAGTGTTCTTTTTTACTCTAATAAATCGTTCTAGATCGTTTTGGAATATATTTGAGTATAGTATACCGGGTTGTCAAAAGCATGCGTATTAGCTTTTTAAGACGGGGAGGAACCGTTGTTTTAAGTTAAAAAAAAATTTATTAACTAAATCGAAATTGCTCTATCGATGGGTGATATATTTTTCGGGAAGGACTGGAAAAGAGTTTTTTAAACCCAAAATTCGCCGAATTTCACCGAATTCGTTATTTTCAAATGGGAAGTCGTACTTTTTTATACAAATTCGGATTCTACGTCATACAATAAGAAACTTAGTAAGTATAATACGTATAACATTACTATCTACAAAGAAATTTTGAGTGTATTGATTTGATATTTTTATATTTTTATTTATATTTTTATTATACATTTTAATTAATAAATTGCATTCTTTTATATTTATACTTAATAATATTGCAGTTACACATTCATTCATTATTTGTCATCAAACATTTGTAATTCTGTTTATTTACAAGAAATAACTTAAGTACCTACACACGGTTTACAATCTATTTCCGAATTGCATATTTTATCTGTACATATGTACATACGTATACAAAAAGTACAATATGTATTAAAAATACATACAATATAATAAAAAAAGTAATAATAAATTTCACAATAAAATAAATTAGTCATAAAATTGATATTAATAATATTTTAAAATCAAAATCTATACTTAAATTTATCAATTTTATAATTAATAACATTATTAGGTATATTAAAATGTTATCATATTAAATATTTTGAAAGAAAAAGAAAAAAATAAATGATCAAAACTTATAGTTTTCTAACTTGTAAAATTAATTTCGATTAAATCGATATCACGATTTTCTTTATTTATTTTCATTTGTTATTGTTGTTGTCGTAATAGGTCGGAAATTTTTTATTTTTTCCAAATTTTTTTAATTCTATAACTTTTTATTATTTAATTGAAATTTTTAAAATAATTTATAAACATGTATATTGGATTTGATATTGTTATATAGATATATATATATATATTATTCAAACATTTGTTGATTTATTTCGTTTGCTTATTTTCTACTTAACATATTTGGTAGATAAGTTATTTATCTATTTTTTTTATTTAATTTATGAAGTGGACAATGATAATTATTGATACGAGATATTGATATGAAAATAATATTTAATTAAATATATGTAAAGTAAACAAATAAATAAATTGTATAACAAAAAAATAAAAGTTTTGATTTTAAAAATTTATTACTTTAACTTTTTTTTTTTTTTTTAGTTGGTCAGAATATAATATGATGTACGCTGAATGGCCTATAAAATCACTGTCAAGTGTCAAATTCAAATCATACAAAAACAAAAACTAATTTTTTTTATAACTTTTATGAATTTTTTAATTAAATTTCTTCAGGGCCGGAATATCATAGCCTTCATTCGATGAAATTAGTTTAAAGTTCATTTCTATATTTCACAAAAAATATAATAATTATGAATTTCACAAAAATTATAATAATAATGTAATATTTAATCAATTGACGTCAATATAGTTTTTAATGTTAAAAATAATTCATAGTCATTGGGAAATTTACAAAAATAACAAAATTTAAGGAGTTAGTTAGCAAAATATAAAATAAATAAAAGTCAGTAAGGTATTTTCAATCGACTCATTTTATATAATCAATTATTATTTTTTTTTATACTAAATAGCTTTCAGCATTCAGTCAAAATCCTAAGCTTACTAATTCCGGGAGTAAAAAATTATAATTAAATATTGATTAAATAAATAATATAAATTTCTATTTCTCTAGTATAATCGTTTACAAAAACTAATTTTTAACGCTTTCCAAATTCCAATTAAATAATAACGAAGTATAGATTATGTTGATATAAACTAAAATCAACAGTAAAGAGCTAACCATAACGACTTTAAGCTGACTTAGGTCAGATTAAGGAAACACAATTAAATGTAAAGACCTAACTAGCCGTACTTAAGTTAACTTTAAGTAAATATCAAATTCGTATACGCTATTATCGGTTTACATATAATCAACTAGCCGTACTTAAATTAACATAAGTTTTAGTTTCGTTAAAAATTTACTTTTCGTTAAACTAACTTAAACTGGTACGATTCAGTCCATATAGATTACTTAAGTAAAATGTTTACGTTTGAATGAAAACATTTGAATGAAATGACATTCGATTTGTGTTTTAAAAATCAATATAAATAAAATTCAATATGGTGTTTCTTCTTTTAAAGTGTTATTTGATTTCACCAGGTTCAACCAGGCTATAGGTAACCTTCCATAGATTTAATGCTCTTACTATAATGACATAGAACTATATGTCATGACATATGTGATATTATGTATATGGAAAATACATGTAAATGCCCGAAATCGACATATGCTGCAATTCGTTAAATTTTCGTTAAATATAGAGTTATGTTAAATTCCATTCAAACCAAATTCAACATATGAAATTTCTTTTTGTTGTTGTTTTTTTGAGAAATATTTTTTTTTATAGGTTACTATGTCAATATTTCGTTGGGTCGACATATTATGCTTTGACAAATATCTATGTCAGCTTCGTTAGGCAATTTGACATTTACTGTTCTATGTAATTATAGTTAGCGCATAAGCTTTGATGTAAGTTTTACGATTTTTATTGAATTAATTTAAGTAAGGCTAGTCAGGCCTTAAATTGTAATGCACATCCATAATAAGAATATCAGAGAGTTTCGTCAAGTGTTCGTTCGTTAACTTTAGTTAGCTTAACAAAGTACAATTTCATTCGTATATTCTGTATGGAATTTGATATTTTGATTTAGCAGCTGGTTATTAAGCTGGTATTTTAAGAGTGTTTGCATAATCAAAACATTAATTTAAAATCTCCTATACACCAAATGGATAATTCTTTAACAATTTGAATTGGCAATAAACAATATACAAAATTTTAAATTATCAATTAAAAATATACTATAAATTAATTTAAAAAAAAAAAACATATAAATTAATTTTATCTTTGATTTATAATGTTTTCAATTAATTGAGCTGTCATAAATTAGAAATATTTAGAATTGGCTAATTCCAAGACACAAACCATCAGTGAAATTTAAAATTAATCAATTCTTATTATGACGTCAATTGAACAAATTCTTACATTATTTATAAATAAAAATAGAAATGTACTTTAAACTAATCTTTTGTACACGTCAGATTTTGATTCACCTGATGTCTCTTTTTGATGTGTTTTTAATTATGCCTGATGTATCTTCTTTCTATATATTTTTGACACATAGATGGCTACACACAGTGTAGGTAGATATATTAGGCAAACATTATTTTATTGAAGAAATTTACCGAGATTTTCTTTGAACTATAGAAAAATATGAACCCGCTACATTCAGGACGAGAGAACACCATCATCAATCCAGGATAAAAGAAAAAACACCTTGAAATTGTTTTTAATTAATATAATTTAATTATTTAATTATACATCAAATTTATTATTTGAATTATAAAAATAGATTAATAAACAGAGTTATCCAGCGTTACACATATAATATCTATATTATACACGTGATTTATGCCAGCTAGAAGATAGAATATTAATAAATATATTAATTTTGTATAGCTGTATCTTGTAGATGTATACATAGAAGCGTTTTTTTCTATAGCTATCTAATTTTGTATCGGAGCATTACTAATTACGGCCTTAAAAATTTATTTAAGTATACTAAATGAATGTAGCATACCAGTTTTGGTATAAATGAGTTTTTAAAATTTAGGTGAAGTTTTTACAGTTGCGGTTTTTATTTTTTAATCAAATTATTTATTTATTTATTCATTTATTGTGTTTAACACAAGCCTTTGACATTAATTGAAAAATTCCACATTATGCAAAGAAAAAGGGACCGTAGTTGTTAACCTGCAGATTTATATGTATATGTCCACTGATGTAAATAAAAAAATAAATATAAGTTAAATAATTATATTATATGAAAGGATGGCAAGAACAATTCTAATTTGTTAATATCTATAGTCTATAGGTTGTATAAGTAATGATTGCTTACTGCTTAATAATGTAAATGAGAATCGAGCTTTGAAATTTTTTGTGAAAATTCAATTTACTAGTCATATGTAGGTACCATATGAATAAATCGAATTAATTTTATTCCAGTTCTAATTAAAATTTAATTACAAGCTCGTAAGACTACATTAGTTATAACATAGTTGTTATAACCATACACTTAAACAATTATTTTGAACATTTCTATTTTGAAAAAATGTCTTATATATCTATTATCTATAATAACCTAATAAAATAATTTTAAATATTTGCATATCAGTTTTTGTATATATACATACAGTAGTGTGTATAGTATACATTTTTGATCTTCTAACCGGTTATATGAATAATATACAAATTCTATAGTTTATAACTGTAATTTATACAATACAATAAAATACTACTAGGTAATTTACAATAAAAATAAATATATAAACAAATATTTATTATAACTTATAAGATATTATCAATATACAATAAAAATAATTAACAATAATATTATTAAATTCAATATTGATTAATTTGAAATGTATATACATTTTAAATTAATAAAAAAAATTAAAAATAAAGAAAATCCATTTATAGGATATATAAGCAAATTTGAATTATTATTAAATCCCATTCATAAGTTTATTTGTTTTATTTCATTGTCGTACATTTATTCCCCTACAATTATGTATATATATGTACATATATTATTAGATACGATACATTTCATCTACTTTTGTTGGTTCTAAATAATTAGTATATTAACTTCTAATTCTAGTTATAGTAACATAATTCGTGTATGTTGTACTGTCGAATACAAATTTCAATTTAACTAACGAACCTTATTCACTAAATTACTATAATAAATACTTTTTTTTTTGTATTTTCTGTTTTTGTGGGGAGTTCTGTGGTCAGATCTATGACAAATATACTTCTCCGTTTGCTTAGAATTGTAGATCTATCTATGTCTATGTCATTGATGAACGCTAATATCATCATCAAAACAAATGTCAATTTCAGAAATAAGCGATGTTGTATAACTACTTTTCGGTTTAGCTTTGTTTATATATGGGGTTAAGTACAAAATACTGCACCATAACATTCTGTACACAAAATAAAGAAAATCTATTGACTTGTTTTTGAAACAGTTTTACAAAAGATTGTATGTATATTAAAAAAACTGTATATAAAAAATATATTGTATTGCAAAATACTGGTATATGAAAAAAAAATGTTAGGTGAGGTGACAGTAAAAACTGCCCAATTCATCTGACATATTTTTCATATACAGTATTGACTATTAATTGACTTTTGATTGAAAATATTTTCAAATTAATTATAACATGTCTTCAAAATAAAATAAAATTTAATTTTTACAAACACTTGGCTCAAAAGCCAAACTCAGATGAGCTCATTCTAAATAAAGCAATTAATGACATTAAAAGAATTTGATTTATTGGGAAGGGAAGTTATTTGTATTGTGCAAGAATATTTTCAGAAATAACAAGATGATTACAAAATTTGGTCGGAACCGAATTACTGGCTCATTGATGAGTACTTTTGATGTTGTTCCAACTATATCATGAGGTAAATTTTTTCTCTACATGTATATGACAAAATAAATATACTGAATTTGTTCCATAAATTTTTTTCTCAATGAGTATAGTAAAAATATGCCGAAGCCTATTTTGAATTTTTTACAATCATTGTAAAATAGATTGCGATTGGGGTTATAAATTTAAATCCAGGAAGTATAATATTCGATTTTGAAAAAACAAATTGTAAATGCTATAAAATTTTTCCATCTATTTGCAGTCATAAAACAGGGTTTTGTAACATAGTATTTTGTAACATAGTATTTTGTAACATAGTATTTTGTATATATACATATTATATTTTTATGTAATACGGTATTTTGTAATAACTATGCATTAAAAAAAAACAGTATTTTGTACATACTGCCTTTACAAACTTGTAAGGTAATACAAGCTTTTGTACCGATCCCGTATGTACATACATATTTTGAAATAGTTATTTTTCTTTCTGGTCTGTCAATATTTTTTACCTGTCTACTATAGTCATTCGATATTTTTGATCCAGACAGTCTCTCAATTTGATTTTGTTATTTCGATTATGATATTGATTTAACCATAAAAATTCGGTATTATTCAATTGCCTAATTCAAACCGCATCATCATTTTTAGGATAATATCATATATTTATAATAATATCTATGTAAAAATCGGACTTATGATTCTGACAGTAATTATAACAGTAATTTTTAAAAAAATTTAATTTTTTGACATTTAGTATTATAAACGAAACTATGAAAACAATGTTTACATACATCATATTCGATTTATTTCATATGGCATAAATTAAAATTATCTTAAAAAATAAATCTAAAATAATTATTGTAGGTATGTATATATTCGAGATACCATTAATAACATTACGTCATATTATTGAAATATGTATTTATGTATAGTTATAACAGTTTTTTTTTTCCAAATTTTGTCTTAAGTTATAAGTATCTTCAGGGTATAAATATAGGCTAAAAACTTAGATGCAAAAATGTAATTTGAAACTAAGTATATATATTATGTATATATATATATATATTTACATATACATATTTTTATATTATTTTGAAAATAATTTTTAAAAAATTGTTTGAATCAAATTTTTAAGCCACCTACAATTTCAAATCAAACAATTAGATTATGTCAAATTAAAATAATCGAATAAAAAATACACAACAATAACCGTTAAACCATAATGTCAACATAAATCATTGCCATAAATAAATGGTAATAAAATAAATAATGTTTATGTACATTATGTATATATGTATGCATTTTTGTAATATATTTGCTACTGTATATGAATGAATTTCTATATGAAATATAACGAAATATAAAAATAATAACTGTAAAATTTGAATTATTTTCAAATTTAAATTTTACGATTGCAAATATTGTATTTTAGAAAAATTTTATACATACATATGTTGAAAATTTAAATTGTCAATTTTGTTTTCATAAATATAGTTTTTTCTTTATAACGATAAAATATTTTAAATATTTAAAAATTATTTTAATTAATAATATGTACCTATATGTTATGTACTTATATGATATTTAATGTAAATAAATACAAGTAATTTCAAAAATTTATAAATTTCATTAAATGATTTATTATAATAGTACATTTACAATAATACAACATTCACAATTTAGGTAAAATAATAAAAACACAAACAAAAAAAAAATTAAATGATTTTATGAAAATAATGTCAAAATTTATATCGGACAAATGTCAAAATTAGGTTGATGTTGATATATAATAGTTCTGTTAAAAAATGTCATTTGTTAAGTAAGTTAAGTACGCGAACGCTTTTCTTGTGAAAATTTGGAAGCTGACCATTAATTCGATGAAAGCAATAAGAAAAGAAAAGAAAAACATAACCTAAAATTTGATGCGTACGTTTTTACAAGCAGAAATTTCATTTACAAAAACATATGCGACTGAATTTTTGTTGAAGTTCGATCTGGGCATAATACTGACTAACTATGGTATAGTGGTTTGTAATTATGCCATTTGGATACAAATCTGAAGTTTCCGGGGTTGAATTCCGTTCAGGACATTTATATAAAGTTTATTTTCAATTATTGTTTGAAACTGTAATTTGGAACACAATTTGGCTATCAATTGAAATATACATGGAACTGTGATATTATGCATTTTTAAATTACACATCCAAAATGCAAAAGAAAACCCTATTGTATAAAGTTGTACATGCCGAATCTAAATTCGTAAGTGGTTAAAGTGTTCATCTTTTAATTATACACAAAAAAAAATATACAAATAAACACCTAATACCTACCTATGTTATAATTGAATATAGGATTGAGCCCAGTTTACAACCCTGTTTAATTATATTATATGGTCCAAACTCAAATCATTTGAGTTGAGCTCAATAATGACTTTATTATTATATATATATAATTCTAAACAAATAACTAAATTTTTTCTATACCGTCAAGCGACCGTATAGTGTGGACACTTAAATCTACATTTTTAAAATCTTGTAGACTTTGCTCAACTGAGAACGTGCTCTTATTAGAATTTATAGTTCTTCTATATCTATATTCAACCAATATTTAGGTGTTCAATTTGGGGTGAATACCTATATCGAAAATTTTTTTAAAACTCTGATTATGCCACATATACTATTTTAAAATCGCCTGTTTTCCATTGTGTAAATATCTAAGACATTTAATACATATAGTTCCGAGATATAGAGTGTTAAAATAGATTTAGTGAGAATGTTAGTGTTAATAATTTTAGTATAAGTATATACTTACTCTGTGATTGAAAGTTCTGATGGAATTATGGACTCCAAGAAGAGTAATTAACAAACAACTTATGACTTGTTGGTGCCATACAACTTTATGGCACCAACAAGTCACAAGTCAAATAACTTTATTAGCTTATTTATACGAGTTTTATTGTTGAGAAGAGATAGAGCTATACAATATGTTCAAATTGGAGAGCTTCTAAAAAGGTATAGTTTTCTCACTTCTTCTCAACCTTTCTTCACTATAAATAAAAAAAAATTGGATGCAAAAGTATAACCACTTTAAACTATTAGAATACGGATTTGCGAGGTTTATTTTTTATTTAACAGAGTTTTTAAGTTCAATTTAGAATATAGATTCAACCTATAAAGGTTGAGGAAGTCAATCACATCTCTAATTTCGCTTACCATATCAAGATATCTTGCTCATTTTTTGGAAATGCTTCATATATACAGTCTGAAGCTTATACCCATCAGTGCATTGCCTGTGCTGTCAAAAGTATATACCTATATAAAATGATGCGACAAATTAAAAACGATGGAGTAATTCCCTTGCATCAATTAGGCTTTCAAGTTGAACATAGCACGATCGAAAGGGCCCATAGTATAGCTAGGATTAAAGAAAGAAATAATGTTCTGGTCAGCCGTGTTTTTAAATCTCAGCCAGGCATTTGACGAAGTGTGACCGTCTGATTAATCTACGAAATACAACAAAAACTACTTGTTGCGTCTCATCTACTACTACTAAATTACATTCAAATCCTATTTAATAGAAAAATATGAAATCAATGTTGGCGTCCCACAGAAATACAGAAACACAGCAATCAATGTTGGTATAGTGTACTAGGACCACTTTTATACCTACGTCTGTTCTAATGGAAAACAGAAACACATTAACATCACACCTTTGCAGACGATACCGCAATTTTAAGCTTCCATTCAAATTCACATACAGGATCTACAAATTTGTAAGAACATTTGCAGCAAATCCCACATAGCTTTATAAGTGGAAAATAAAGATCAGTGAGAGTAAAAGTGTACACGTAACTAAAAAAAAGGGATTATGCCCATACCAGTTGCTATAAATGGGATAATTATTAGATTATATCCATATTCATATCCGTATCCGTATATATATATAATCGTAAGCTAACTTTTCCGTAAGATAAGCTTAAATACCAGGGAGTACACGTAGACAAAAGGCTAACTTGGAAAAAGGACAAAAATTAAAAGACGAAAAGCATTCAGTCTTATTGAAAAATATTCTACATTAGATATGGAGTACAAAGTGCTGCTATACAAAGCCATTCTGAAATCAATCTGGTCCTATGTGGATATCAGTTATGAAGAACTTCTTCTAATAGTAAAATCGTATCAATTCAAAGGATGCAATAAAATATTTTTGCTGTTGAATTCTCAATTTACTATATATATATATATATATATATATTTTTTTAAGCTCTTGACAGTAACTTTAGGTAGAATCACCTTTTCGTGCTTATGTATATATGTACTGTAGTTTGAATATTAGACCTAAAAAAAGACGTTTACTGATCCAACACAAATATGCTAAGTGCTCACTTAGAACCATATAAAAATTATATGCTATATTTTAACACAAATATGCCAACTAACTGGCTTAGATAGAATATAAGGCCTAATGAATAATTATACTAAGTACCAAATTTTCAAGTTAATAATATGCTAAGTGCAAAACCTGTTACAGAAAATACAAAATTAAAAAAACAAAATCATTTAATCGTAAAAACTATTTTTAGTTATTATTTGAGAAAAGAACAGAATACAAAAAAAACGTTGTTCCACTTTTCTAACTTAAATAATACGCTTTTGGCAAAATATCAAACTTTCAAATTGCTGCTGATGGTCAAATTATGATTTTGCGACTTTGCATAAATTTGTTCTAGGCCATCGATATTACATTCACAAATTTGAGGGAAATATGTAAGACCTATTTTTCTTTTTTTCTATAAATACAGTTTTTTAATAGCTTATAGTTTCATTTTATAACATTTATCGAATCATAAACCCATTTGACAGCTTTTTTATTTATTAAATAAAAAACAGGACATTCAGTTCTTTTTACTGAAAAGCAATCTTAAAGCAAATTCAGTTAGTACAAACATGTGCCTATCAAGTAAATAATCAAAATGTCTTTCTGAATTGTATTTATAGTAAAAAAAAACCTAATCACTAACTAGGTCATATTAGGTCGTGTTAAAAATTCATCTTGTCATTTCATCAGAGACATCTAATATATAGTAGATACATTAATTAAATTTATAATTTACTTATTTGCAAATAAAAATAGACACTGAAAATTTTGATTACTATAGTTAAATGTCAATATTTCACCGACGGAAAAACAAATCTCATTTTCAGTACTTTTTTTTTTTTTTGGTTAACTGTTTTCGATTTAATTTTTATTTTACATATTGCCGGAATTCATTTTAATGTTTTAATTATTTTATTTTAAATATTTTTTTAATTTAAAATATTTTAATTAAATAAATATTATTGATGATAACGTTACAACTTTTTTTTATTAACTATAGGTATATAAATTTTCCAGAAATTTGGAAATACGTACATATACCTAGGTAGGTACGTATGGCTAATTTGTTAATTATCGCGTAAATTCCAATACTTAATTTAAATAAAGTTAAGTTCAATAATGAAAATTAATTTTAATTATCTAAAAATCTGTTGCTATAACTACCATAGTAGTTTTATCAGTGACGAAAAATGTACAGTTATTATTATAAATATATAAAAAATGTATATCTAGATTTACACTTTAACAGTGCGTTTAATACAGAATCTATGAAGAATCAAAACAAGTAAATAATTTTAATGAAAATATTATATTTCTGATAGTTTGAAGGTCCAGAAAAAAATTTGTATTCTATAATTTAATTATAAATGAAGTGATTGTCAAAAATATACCTAAATCAAAGCTCCAATTAGATTGAAATATTTCAGAAATGGCTTGAAGGATACAAGAATTAATAAAAGCCCAGGGAAATAAGATATTAGATATAATAGTATGTGTATGATGGCAATTAGCAAATAATTAGCAAGATTTATATTCGTTTTAATAACATCAATTTATTTTCTAATTTACAGTAAATATTTTAAATCAATTAAATAATACAATAACTTGTATAGGTACTCGTACCTATTTGTCAAAATTATTTACAGTTGAAATTCTGATTGAACGTATTTTAAATAAAATAAAATCATATATATACTATGTATATACACCTATACTTAACAGAGAAAGTATAATAAAATAATGAAATTATGTACTTGTTTTGTTTTTTCTTTACATTTTCAATATTTATAAATTTAATATTTACATATTCAATATTAAATATTGTTAATTTAACTTTTAGTAAGTCTTAAGAACCAATTTTCCTGTTAACACAAGAGATTTACTCAGCCTGCAACTATCAAAGGTTAAGTAAACATTATTCCAATGTCTTAATATACATATTATACATATATATATATAAAATAAAATCTATAATTAAAAAAAAAAATATTTTTGTTTTTTGAAAATGTCAGTTTCTAATTAACTACTGTCAATACTTATTTTTTAAAAGGGTAAACAAGAAACAACACTTCTATTGTCAATTAAAACTTTTGGTTGAACATAACTTAACCAACAACTGTTTACAGTAATAAAATTCTGTTCAAATGTTGGTTTTTGTTTTATAAACTTAATAAATATAAACAAAAAATTCGTTAAAAAATTAAAACATATTAAGTATAGTTGCCAATGGCTTTGCATAACACTTCTGAGATATTAAATAAAGTTTTTTTTTGTTTTTTTTTTCGAAAATATGAGGAAATTTTGAGTATATTAAAAGTCTAATATCGTGTACTTCTTAATAGAAATTTATCTCTGAGGGGATTTCAACGAGTACCTGTCATATCATTTAATAACATTTTTCTATACTATCCCTATCTAATACCGTAATATATAGCGTTATATAATTAATTTTTATAATTTTTATTTTTTTTATGTGATATTTAAAAAAAAAATTTATTTCCGTTCATGTTGAGCTGAGTATCACTTTTTTTAAATACATCGTTTTCAATCCATGCCCAAGCACATTTAAATGGTTTCTGTATATCGTTTGACAGATAATCAGATTCAAATGCGTTGAATTTACATTTTTCTGCACAAATTTTATTAATTTTAAATTGCTTTAATCAACTATTAAATAATCAAGTAATCAAGTATTACATTAATTATACAAAAACTATTTCATTTTTCTATTACAGAACCACACTAAATCACATTACAGAAACCTTAAATCCAGCTCTCTATATTATCAACTTATAAAAAAAAAACTATTTCTACGCTGTTGCGCAACATCAAACTTAAAATATAGATATAGTGTTTTGGACTTTTATTTTTGGTATTTTAGCTTCTCCTATTAGGTTCGGATATACAATGTTGATGATCTAGTTTTATAAACGATTTTGAATAATTTTATCATGATATTTTACACTTATGTACATAATATGTCATACTATAACTTCATCTATACATTGTTCAAATTTTTAGCTGATCCTAATTTTATAATCTTAAATTTGTATACCTATTTTGTTTGAATTTATTTAAAATAGTTTTTATCTGTATTAGGATATAAAATTTGTCAATTTCAAAATACACATTCAAAAAATAAGTTTGTCAAAATACACAAAAATAAATTTTTATTCTAGCTTAAAAAATCTGATACCATTATTATGTACTAAGGTATACCAAACCAACAATAGGTAATTTGATTTATTAATTAAAATTGGCGTTGTTGTCTTCCAAATCCCCTTTGGATGAAGGTAGGTACATTTTATATTTGAGGATTTTGTATTTTAGGGATTTTGTCTTTCAAGAATTTATGTTTAAGGATTTTGTATTTTAGGGATTTTGTGTTTTACCGATATTGTCTTTTAAGAATTTTGTAAGATAAAATCGATTTTGGATGGAGTCACATTTTATGTTTCAGGATTTTGTATATTAAGGATTTTGTCTTTTAAGTTTTTTGTAAGTTCAAATTCACTTTGTATGAAAGCACATTTCGTTTTTGACGATTTTGTATTTTAAGCATTTTGTCTTCGGCGATTATGTCAACTTAGAAATTTGTTTTAAATTTTTGCCGCCTAAAAAAACAAACTGTCAACAGGTATGCATAATTAAATAACTAATTCTAATAATTGTGACAGATAGTCATTAGAATTTCAATTATAGAAACTAATTTTTAATTTCCATGGTTTGTGTTTCGGAATATCAGCCGACTAGAAATGTCTCTAACTGATGACAGTTCAATTCTAATTGAAAAACATCCAAAATGTAACATAAAAATAATTTATATGTATCGGTACTTCTATATTTATTTTGAACCCTGTCAAAAGCCAGAGTCTTATAAACTAAATTTAGTGTTGAAGACACAAAATATCAGTAGACGATCGAATTAAAATCGAATTTTTGACTGGAAAGAAGCAACATGGGAATTAGGGAAAATTTAAAACGATGGTATATTGGTATTGGTATATTAGGGTCAGGGCCTACATTATTAACTATAAGAAGGATATAAAGTATATAAGTATCACTTACTAGATTATATATGTAAGTATATATGTAAGTAAGATTCACTAAGTAAATAAATAAACTGCTGTTCTTTTGTGACTATATGACCAGTTGTTGATCTTATTTAATATTTTTCCATTGTTTTGTTTTTTTTTATACAATTCAATTTATTTAAACAAAGAATTATTTTTAAGAAGTATAAGTAGGTAATTAAGTTAAGTAAATTTAATTTTAATATTATTATATTAAAACTTACCTATAATTAGTCATATTATTCTCATGATCACGATCTGAATCCATTATTTAAATATGATATTTTTATAATAATAAATATATATAATTTTTTTTTTTTATTTTATTTTTTGAATCTTTTTCAAAATATACTATATGTTGATAAGTACTTTGTTTTAATATTTCTTTATATTATTTTATTTTGTAAACAAATATTTAATTATAATTTATATATTATATATATATGTATACATATAGTTTATTCACTATATAAATTAACTTTATTGAAAAATAAATGAAACAAAAAGTATTTAAATAAAAAAAAAAAAACAAATTATTAAAAAACTAAAAACAGTTGTATTTATTTATAGATGAAAAGTAAATTAAAATTATATATATATATTTTTTTAAATTAAAAATTTAAAAATTATATGTATTTAAACATATGTAGTTAATAAAGAAAATGTTACTTAATAAAATTTTTATTATTATTATTATTTTATTATTATTTGTAATAATAGCCATTATTGTTTTTAATTATATTTTTGTAAATATAAATTTTATATAGGTACAAATCAAGTTATTTAATATATAATATTGACAAAATTAAAATGTGGAAGTTTATATTTATTTAGGTATGTTTGTGTCAATTTTAAATTTTATAAGATTAAAATTTAATTAAAAAAACAATTTAGGTCAGTAATTTATTTAGTACCTACCTAACTGTTAATTTATTGCATAAAATGTATTTTTTAATATTAAAATTTTATTTCTTTGTATAACTGTATGTATATATATTATAATATATTTCTTTATTTTATTTAATTTGGGTCAATAATTTATTGAGTATTTACTGCAATAAATTAAATAATGTAATTTTTTTAATATTAAAATATTTATTTCTGTATATAACTGTTTATTATAATATATTTCTTTATTTTATTTAATAAAAACAAAATTTTAAATATAACTACGATTTCATTTATTTCAACACATTTTTTTATTCAAATAATCACTTGTACAAATAACTATAAGTATTTTAAGTATATTTAATTATATAGATGTTGGTATACAGAACATAAAATTACACTTTTTCCTCACAAAATATGTATATTTATTTTATTTTTATATTTTTTTAAATTTATTATGCACTTATAAATCTTATAAAATAATATATTATATATTTGTTTAATTTTAATGTATTGTTTTTCAAAAATAATTCTATGTTAATATGTAGGTATAATCTATACTTTTATAATAAAAATAAAAACAGTTATTTTTATTGTAGATCAAATTTACTGTTAACTAACTATACTAAGTATTAATTATTATCTATATTAATATATAATATATATATATATACTGTTAAAATATTACCTATTATTTAGAATTAAATTTTAGGTCATTGAAATCACCTATATACCTAGGTACCTATAATAATTCTTTAAATTTCTATTTATTTATTTATATAGGTATACCTACCTAATTAATTTTTTTCAAATTAAATATTTAAATATATGTTTTATACTGTACTTTTATTTATTTATTTTTTTTTAATTTAATTTTTAATATTTATAATGTAATATTTAATCATCTGGTTTTATTCAAAAATTGAAAATTTAATTAAATAAATTTTTAAATATTTATTCAAATTATTTAAATTAACTCAATTAAATTAACTGTTGTTTTATTTTTTGACTAAGAATCAATTTAGATATACCTTAGGTATACTTTTTAAATTCACAAAATTACAAATTGAATTTTTTTTTTAACAAAAAATAATTATTTAGAAAATATTTAAATTAATTCATTAACGACTATTACTTTCAGGATATAAGTGTCAACATAAAATTGCATTTACACATCAGCTGTCAAATTAATATCCACTTTTTTTCTTTTGTGTTTTTTAATCCTGTTATTTAAAAAAAAAAACTGTGTATAGTTTCTTAAAGTCACAAAAAAAACAAAACAAACAAAATAAAGAATAAACGAAAAAAAAATTCAGAAGAACACGTCACGCACCGTTTTTACATATATTATAAACGACTCTTACTGTGTTCAACAAGTAACTAAATAAGCAACAGGTAGCAATGTACTAGAGACTTAACAGCAATAATATTAAAAAAATAAATAACATAAAAAAAAAAAATTTATAATAAAAAATATAAAGATAAGAGAAGAGGACAAACAAAACGAAAAAAAAAAAAACAGTTGAATTTTTAATGAGAAAATGAAACAACAATACCGCCATCCATTGGTAAAAAAACAAAAAAAAAAAAATATATCAGGTGTAAAAGAAAATCTGATTATACCGTTTTCTCTCCTATATATCCATATTATAAATTTAAACACATTTTATATGATATTTTATATAAAATATACATTCTCTGCTAGAAATATTAATTTTTATATGTATTGAGTCGATCAGTCCGTTGATCGTGTATTCATTATTTTACCGCAGTTATACTGAACTGAGTAATCATCCAAATCATAACAACGAGAATGAAAGAGTTAACTATATGTTCCAAATAAAAATAAAAAAATTCCATATTAATTTTTTATTAATAAAAAATGAAATACCTGTATTTTTCATGCAAGAATGAAACAACAACATTATAATGAAAATATTTCTGATTTTTAAAGTGAGATAGAAATTTTTTTTGTTTTATTTTTGATAATTTTGATTTTGATTTTTTTTCCGTTGCATGGATTTAATTTTTTAGTTTAACAGATGAAGTGAGACAGCAATATTCATTCATTCATTAAAATTTAAATGAGGAGAATTATTGATAAAAATAAAAATATATAAAAAAATAAAGAGATTTTTTTTGTTTTGTATTTAGATAGATTCCGAGTATGTTTGAATGTGTAGTATATATGCTATTATATATTTATTGTTCAGATAAATTAAGTATATATTTTTTTTATATGTCAAGTAAATAGTCACTCCCATATATGTTTCTGTTTGTTCCTATATAATATGAATGTATTTTATATATCTATATAGGTATATAAATATATTTTATATAAAAATAAATTAAAATTTTTAATTTTATGCATTAAATAGTTTCTGTTTCATATAAAATAGAATTAATTTTCAATAAATTAATGAAATTTCAAAATTTTAATATACGTATAGAATAAAGTGGATAATATTACATAATGAAATTAGAATAAACATATTAATTAAATTGTATTTAGGTAGGTACCTACTATATTTGAAAAAAAAAAAAACTGTAGATACCCAAGTGTTAAAAATTAAGAATATAAAATACGTATAAAAATTTCATATAAGTAATAAGTGAAATTGAATAATTTTTCAAATGTAATTTTACATTTAATTAAAAATCAAATAAACAAAAACAAATTAGGTAATAAACAAAATGACAAAACCGAAAGCCTGGGATGATAGGTATAGATAGCTGGGTGCTTAATAATTTATACTCGATGATGGCTACAATATAGGTAGTACATATAAATTGTGTTCAATCAATAATAATAATAATAACAGTCAGAAGGATGTTTCTCCTGATGGATCTTGATTTTTTTTATTTTCGAAATATTCGAGATTTATTCAACCTTTCCAATCCAATTCGATCTAATTCGAATAACATAACCGATTACATGTATGTATTGAAATGTCCTAAAATTAAATTTGACATTTGTTCGAATCGGATTGATTACAGTTCAAACTAAAGTCAAAATAATTAATATAGGTAATACGTAATTTAATAAGTATAGTAAGGTATATAACATACCTAGTATCAAAGAACATATAATAATAAGAAGTCTTATCTGAATATTTTTGATTTTTTCGACTTAGGTGCGTACACACGGGTAAGAAAATAAAACGAAAACAAAAATTAAAGAACGTAAAAAAAGTATAATTTTGTAAAAAAAACACACACAAAAACAAAAAAAAAATACAGTAACCAACGATTAACGATCCATATGTTATTTCAATATTTTTTCAAATTCATATCAAAGGTTTAGAATAAAAAATATAAAAAAAATTTAAATATATATAGGTACGTACGTAAAGTAGGATAGATATATTTTGAAATTTTTAGGAAAGAAATTTTTTGATTTTGCTAATTTAGGTAGTCTGTTTTTATGTATAAATCATTAAATATGTATTTATATATGACAATCTCTTCATCAAAAATGTATTGTTGCCTGTTTTATTTCTTGAAAAAATAAAAATACCAAAATTGAAATAGAAATATGATTTTGAACCAAGAAATAAAAAGAAAACGGTATTCCGTAGACATCAGTTCACGATTCGTAATGCATAATTAATAAATTGTATTCTTTTATTACTAGGTAGGTACCTATTATTTTTATAATTTTTTCTAGATTCTTTGATTCTATCATTAAATCTATTATTGTATGTTTAATTATGCATATACTTATTTCTATATATTTAATTATGCATTATACTTATATATATTATTATTATTTAGGTATATAGCTAGATCTATATCTATATCTGAAAGATGGAAAGATTGAAATAAATAAAAATGAGAATTTTGTTTTCGCTGTTCTCTTCACCCCTTTTTTTCTTCCTCTATGTGTGGATCTAATATGCGAACCCACAGTACAAAAAATGTTTTTCCAAAAATTTATATAAGATGAGACTTCTTACTATTTAAATATTCTTTGCTAGTACCTACCCTACATAAATGAATTTTTTGTTCATTCAATTTTTTGACATTAATGTTGCCATCCCTATTGGAGAAAAAGAAATATTAATATAGGTAGGTAACGTAAAAAAAGCAATAAAAAATTTAACATCAAAAAATTTTTTTGTAAAATTTCAAGAAATTTTTTCGACATTCAAATTTTCATTAAATTCGGAATGAAATTTCATTTTCACTCGGTGAATTTCATATTGATTCTGTATTTCATGTGATTTCAAACATTTTCAAATTTAATTTGTGACATGTCAAAACATCTAATATTATAATTAAGGCGAAATAAATAAATAAAATAAAATAAAAACCCATGAGATGTTTTGACATTTCACAAATTAAATTTGAATTTGATTCCGAATCCATTCCGAGAACAGAATTACATAACATGACTGATTATATGGACATTTTACTTTTTTTTTTTAAATTATTTTATATGGAATTATGTTTTTATGGGATATAGGTAACGTACGTATTTACTATAATGAATTTAAAATATAATATAAAAACTTTAAGTTTCACCTAGATATTGTATGAGGACTAAATTTACAATTAAAGTGTTGCAAGCTGCATAACAGACAAAACTAGCTAATCAGTCGATTGGAGCAGACTTTATAGTTCAATTGCCAATGGTATAGAATTGAGTTCTCTTAATCTGTATAGTTGTAGTTATCTATTACTTACATAAATCGTATTATATCTTTAATAACTAACTATAGGCATTGTTGTAATAATTAGTAATTAATATATTTATACCTATATAATAACAACATCAGACACATAATCAATTTAAATAGAATTTGAATCAAAATAAACATAAGTAAGTTTCCTTAAATTTAATTGAAAATAGAAACTAAAGATATGTAAATAAAAAGCTCATCTAATCAACCAACAATAAAAATATTTATGATCATTTTTATAAATACATAATATAAGAAATAATACATAATAAAAAAAAAAAAAACAATATTTTAGATGTAGGTACATAGGTAAAGAATACCTAGGTACAATTTTTTTTAAAAAAATGTGTACACATCAGATTCAAACTGTTTATTTATACACTTTAAATGTTATTAGATATAGATAACCACATTTGAAATTTTAATTATTTATTCAAATTGTTAACTCAAAGTATATAATTCATTTATATAAATTCCTATATATAATACATGTAACTTATAAATAAAGTATATAATTTATTTATATAAATTCCTATTTATTAAATATGTATTTAAATAACTGAAAATTTTTATGAATATTCAAAACAAATTATAATAATTCCTATGTCCCTATATATTCAACCACACACACACATAACTAAATATATTTAGTTAAATGAATATAAAATATAAAATGAATATAATTTGTTGTTGTATAATAAAAATGTATATACCATTGTATCCATACTACTAAATAACAAAAAAAAAAAATTAAAAATAAACAAAAAAAAAATCTCAGTTCCAATCTGAGCTCAACCAGCAGTAAATTTTTTTTTATTACTACAATAATTATTGTTGTTGTGTTGTGTGTCGTTGCTGTCATTATTTTTATTTAATATTTTGTTGTTGTTGTTGTTTGTGTTGTGTTTGATCTCAAATCAGCTCTTTCTCATAATATCCAATTGAGGGCAGATCATTTGTATAAGATAGAGAAGGAAAATCGAAGATAATTTAATTGAAAGAAAATGGCAATGTTATTATTTTGATTTTCTTCTTGTTTTTATTATTAAAATTTTAATTTATTTGGTTTTTTTATAAAAATATTCAAGGGAATTAAATTGCATTTTTTTTGTCGTTTTTTTTTTTCTGAAATTATAATAATATGTACTCGTGTGTTAAATTATTAATTTATTCACCTGTAAAAAAAAAAAAAAAAACAAATAATAAAAATTAAAGGCGCAGAGATTAAAAACAAAATATAAAATTAAATTCCAAAAATTAAAACAACAACAAAAATATCCCGAAAAATTGTTAAGTATGTATCAATGAAGTATGATATTGCAATTGCAAGTAAAAATTATCTCTCTATGTTTTGTTTTTGTTTTTAATAGTATTTTTTATGGTTTTTTGTTATTTTCGATTTTATTTATAAATCAGTGGAATTTAATTGGCTGGAAAAGGACATCTCGTCTATTGAATAAAATTCTATTTACAATATAAGTATATATATATATATATTTATATACACTATTTACATTTTGTATGTATATAAAAGGTGGTAATTTTAATATACGTTTTTATTGTTGTTGTTTTATAAAATATTTTAATAATGTCGTCGTTAATGGACTCAATAGATTGGTTTTAAATATATATTAATATATTTTATATATATATATACATATTTATTCGCACTTAGAGGTATTTAGGTATACTGTTTTTGTTTCGATTTTTTTTTGCTTTTGTTTTGTTAACAATAATAAGAATGTCGCGTGGCAATTTTAAATTTATGCAAATTTAAGTCAATATATAAATAATATGAGAATAATAATATATAATGTAGATATATGTGTATAAATGGGTATCTATAATATGATAAAAAATGTACAAAATAAAAATGTTCTGTCTTAATATATTTTTGATAGTTATAGGTAGGTATAGCTCTAAATTGTGAATTTTTGTTTTGTTAAAATGTGATAATTTAGTTAAAATCTGTATCGGGTAGTGTTGTCATTTATTTAAAAAAATGTTTATAAAAAATGATATTTTAGTTTTTTTTAAAAATTTGTTAATCAGCAAAGCAATACGACGCCAAAGCGAAATTTGTTATATTCTTAAGAAATAAAATATTATACCAATAGTGGATGAACTAATGATGCACATGCAGAGTGTTATAGTGAACGGCCACTTTTATTATATTTTGCAATTAATTTTTTTTTATTGTACCTACCTATATGTTTATTTATAATCTTTAAGAATAGCTCAACACAATTTTTTATTTTAATATTACCCTTCCTAATCATCCCTGAAGCTATATAACAGTTTATTTGTACATAATGTAGGTATATACCTCGTATATTGAGCTATACATTTTTTTCATCATTAAACAACATCATTAAATGGACAAAGCAAAGCAAACATTATTGAATGCTTTGCTTTGGACACGATTTTGAGTCCAATTCCCTATTTGAAGTTCAATTTAATATTAAAGCTATTATATATATATTAACAATATTATACACCGGGTGTTCCAGACCATGCGTATCAGATTTTTAAGAGGGGAAGGAGCCGTTATTTTAAAATTTAGAAAAAAGTTTGTTGATCAAATGGAGGATGCTCTATCGATTGGTGGTATTTTCAACTTTCGGAACGGACTGCAAATCGGTTTTTTAAGATCAAAAATCGCCAAAATTGGCCGAAATCGAGATTTTTAAATGGGAAGGGGTATTTTTTAACGCCAATTCAGATTCTACGACAAAAAATAAGGGCTCCTTCCCCTCTTAAAAAGCTGATACGCATGGTCTGGTACACCCGGTATATTATAACAACAATATTATATACCTACATTCAAATTTTAATTTTAATTTATGTGAATTTTAACAGCTAAAGATAAAAAAATTGAATACCTAGGTAGGTATATATGTACCTAAATAAAAACTCAATTTTGATTGTATTCATTCATTATCACATTCTTTATTAAAAATTGCCAAGGAGGGCAAATTTCTTGCAATTTTTATATTTTTTTTTTATATTTTGCGAGGGTGAATTTTGAATTAAATATTTTTTTTTTTTAATATTAAGAAATGTTGTTTATTGTATTTGTGGAATTAACTTGTTGAAATTTTTTAGAATCTGTATATATTAATGTAAGTATAGCTGTAATATTTAATTAATAAATAAGCAAGAAACAGTCAAAGTCACCTCAATAATGGTCTTAATAGAATTATAAGTTATTTTTTTTTTTAGAATAAAAAAATGCAAAAAAATTTATGATACCTAATTACAACGTATAGCAAAAAAAAAAAATAACACTTTTGAAATAAATATGAATATTCTTAAATTATGTATATACCATGCTTAATGGGTATGTATACCGTTAATTTAGTTTCTAATTTTTAAATTTTAAGATTATAATGTTGAAAATTTTAAATTTGTTATTATATATTTTGTTGTTAAATTTTTAGTAAATGTTATTCTGTGACATTATTACATACATATACCTAATCATAAATACTTTCGTAATTATAAATAAAATAAATATACTCATTTTTATTGTCTAGTTCTAAATGTTTAAAAACATTTGAAGTACACTGACAGTAGTACAATTTTTATTTTGTTTGCGATTCAGCTTATATTTTCCAAAATAATGACGTGGTTGTTGAAAAAATGTTTTCTTCTTCATTTATGATGTGTTTTGTCAGTGAATTTATTGCCATGTAATTGTATTAGATATGCAAAACCATACTGAAACTAAATGATTTGTATATAAAAACGTGTATATGAATTATACCGTCAGAAATGATAAAATAAATGGACAAATTAAGACACTTTCAACTTTCTTGGATAATTTTCTGCGAACAATGCTCTTCAACTTAAAAACAATATTTGAATCCAAGCGCTTTATACACGAACATGTATTCGATTAATAGCATATACATACTTCTATTATAGACAATCAAATTAATAGCAATTATTCAACTATATAGAGTATAGATATTCAATTAACTATAGAGTTTGACGACCACAATCTTCCAATACTACAACACTAAGGACATAAATAAGTATGCATATGCATATTTCTTCAAAATTTAAATTTATCAATGAAAAAATTGTGTAAATTGAAACAAAAGACTTAAGTGAGAAACTTGAATTTATAATAAATATTAAATATGGGAGTACTACGAATGTTCGGATTTCTTTTTTTATAACTCTTTAAAGTAATTTGTGATTTTAAGAAATGAGATTTGATAAAAAAATATATTTTGAAAAAAACTACGGTGCCTATTATGTATTTCGATAACGTTTACGATTTGATCGAACGAAATGTCAAAATGCAAAATTGTCATTATGTATTTCGATATCGTTCAGAGATTGTCGAAAATTTATCGATGTAAAATTTTATCACGAAAGAGATGAGATTTTGTACAAATTATTTTAATTTTGAATTGAACGGATAAAATAAGAGTGATACTTGGACACTTGGGTGTTTTGTTTTATATTTATGATATTTTTTGGAATAAAAATAAATTTAATTGTTGAAATGGAAGTAAATATTTTACTTTATTCTTCATAATTATTTTTTATTGAAATAAATTTTAATAGGAATAAAAGGCCAGCTACAACAAATAAACTGCAATATCAAAGTTAGTGTAAATAAATTATTTCAGTAATTCGACTTTAATCATAAAAACTATGTGTTTCTGAATTATTTCTCTAGTGCGTAATGATAAATTTTATATACATTTTGGACGAGTATAAACTGCAAATACATATAGAACTTCCTTAAGCACAACAGGAAAAGTTAGCTGTGCTAGTCCGACATGAAAATGATTTCCTATACGCTGCAAATCATTTCCTTGGTACAAATCGAACAGAATCTTAACACACTGGTCAATTTAATTATGTATTTGGAATCGAAAAGTTACTTATTATTGGCTATTTAAATTTTTGTCCTAATTTTTCTAATAAATCCATAAAGGTAATGTTTTTTAACAGGAAATTTGATCAAAACTGTTAATAAAATAAATTTTTATAATGTAAATAACTCCAAATCCAGTGGATTAGAATAATCCTGAATATATGTTCGCTTGTTTTTTTATTCTTCAATTTGATAGCATTTTTGAGCACTATCAGAAAATGGAATATTAATTTTATAATTTCTATTTTATTTAAACACTTCTCACTTATTTTCAACTTAAAAATTTCAAATATAACATCTTTGTTTGGTTTTTTTTTATATAATTATTTGAATTTGACAGTAAAAAAATCAAATATATTCATCATTTTCATCGTAGATTTGAATTTAACAATGGCAGCATTTTTAAAAACTTTCGATCAAATTTTCATCGAAATACATAATGGCACTCACGGTTCCAATCGAATATCTCTAACGATAACGATGAACGATTCGATTAAAATCGACCGAAATACATAATAGGCACCTAGATTTTGGAAAAAGTGAGATTTTGAGAAAATGAGATCTTATAACCGCATCATAGACATTGGTATTTTGTTAAGAACGAAACCTTTTGACTGATAAGCCTTGCTCCAAACTATAACATTCAACATTGAAATTGAGAAATAATATAAATATTTAATGATTACACTATATATCAAGGACTATTGTAAAGGCCTAAACATAGTGGCAGTAAGCTGGTTTAAACTAATGTTAAAACTAAAGCAAAAGCAAACTAAAGTTTTGTAATTTGCTTAAATTACCCATAATATACTTTAGCTAACTTAAGTGAATTTAACATTTATGAATTGTAAATAAACAAACGTAGATAAACAAAAGTTGTGTTAAATATAAATTATAATAATATTTTTTGTTATTTTAATTTTATTTTTAATTTTAATTTTGTTATTTATAAGTATATTTTAATTTTGATTATTAATCGAATTTTGTTTTTAGTGTTATTTTAGTTGTATTTTAATTAATGATTTTTTTTTATTGTCTATCCTTTTATTATTATTAGGTATAATTGATTAGTTATGAAGTATGTAAATATAATTAACTATTTAGATTATTTTATTTTAGCTATATATCACAATTTTTTAATAAGTAATAATAGCATATACATCAAAATATCAAATTTCCGTACAGAATGTACGAATGAAATCGTACTAACTAAGTTAAGCCAACTAAAGTTATGGAAGACTTCACGAAATTCTCTGATATTCCTATTATAGGTGTGCAATACAATTTATATCTATATAATCGTACATTTCATCATTAAGCTGACTTAGCCCAGCTTAATGTCATTATGGTTAGTCCTTAATTCCTTAATAAAAACAGTTTTACAGCAACAAAATTATACTTAAGAAGCACAATATATTTTTAAAAAAGGACAATAGATTTATTTTTGACATCTGATTTGTATCGGACATTACATCTGAATTGTTAAATTATCAAAAAATCATTAATATTCAATTATTTATATATATATGTATTGTATACACATATGAACCATATTTAGTAAAATATTTAACAAAATTATTCACAAAATTGAAAAATTTACATTAATATACTGGTATACTCTATTGAGACAAAGATGATATTTATTGAGATATGACCTTAAACTAAGTTAACTTGTTATGAAATACTCTGTACCGAATCAATTTAATGGACTATCAAATTGTACAATAGAAATAGGTATATTGCAAGTTTATATTTTGGAAAAAAAAGTTGTCGTTAATTTCATTTCTTAAAGTTGTTAGTTCGCTGTTGTAGTATTCTTCCACAATAAACTTTTGATTAAGCTATTGATTAAACTATTGATTGAATATAAAACTGTATTGATTAAACATATATAACTAAACTATTGAATAAAAATAAAAATTGTTCTTCTACGTCAGTGATTCAATCTTTTCATTATGTGACCATTCAGATTGATTAAATATTGTTAGATGACTTAATTATAGATGGTTAGAGCCTCTTTAGAGCTTAGATTAATTCAAATACATTACTTAAAGGTATTTTAGTAAAGACAATTTCTGACCATGTAAAAGTATACTCCTGGATTTTTCTTTTCTAAATTTTTAGAAATTTACTTTCTAGAAATTCAAATATTTTAAATTCAATTAATTTTTTTTTTTCATTTAAATTTTTATTATTATTATTTTCAATTAATTTAATTTCCTGAATTTAAACATGAAATGTATGACGAAAAACTTTCTTTATTTAAATTTTGTTTACATTTTGAAATTTTTTGTTGTTATTGTTTTTTTTTCTCTAAATTTTAATTTTTTGAACTCTGTTAACTATATACGACTTATACGAATATAATATTATTGAAGTCAACCAAGAATAATATAAGAGTGTTTAGTAAAAAAAAAAAATGTATATATATACATATATATATATATATAATTTCACCAACGACAGCACAAAAATTACTTCCACTATCTTTTTAACACTTGAGTGGTCACCCTAACTTGACTTTGACTTTATTTATATTTTTTTTCTTTGTTTTTTTTTTTTTTTTTACAATTTAAAAGGAGAAGAACTTAACTTATGAAGAAGAATATATTAGGTTGTTAAACTAATTTAAAAGTAAGTTCCCACACATAAAACTGTTTAAGAGATAGGAGAACTTGTTTTAAGCAAGGAAAATTTAAACTCTTCTATAAGTTCTATTAATATATATATATATATTATAAAGTCTGTCTATACACTCTTGGCGTTCTATATATACACATACAATATACATATTTGTTGTGTTGTCAGTTCATAAAAATATGCGTTCTTAGTACTGTTATAACTATAATAAAGTGCAATTTTGGTATATCAAATAGAAGGAGTCCTCTAAAAGATTCTATACAAATTTTTAATTTTTTAGATTCGTTTTATCTAAATGTTCTGATGAAATGGAGGGAGGAAAATGATCCAGCTAAGAGATTTTTTGATTCCAAACCCGAAGGTAAAAAACCTAGGGGAAGACTCAGTTTTTGTTGGAGAGTCGAAATATCGGCAGACATGAAACAATTTCGTAACCGACAAAAATGGATGACGTTGATGCCAAGATCTGCATGGTCTGTTGGCTACCTATGTAAGTAAATAATACAAGTATTGTTGCTACATTTGACCAATTGAAGGAGTTGTAGGACAATAAAGAAGAAAAAGAAGAGTGTAAATTAATATTTATCTGGTAAACCTAATCGGTACAATGGTAGAAAAATGCATTTTAATGATGAGACTATAGGACGGGTTCAATAGGGGGATATAAATTTGACTTTACTACTAAAGTGTGAGTGACAATAACGCAAACGATATCTAAATAGAATAGTAATAGTATAAACTAATAAAATATTTTGTGAAAAAGCAATAGTGATTACAAAAAACTGAAGCACACTATGCACATATGACAAAGACAAAGCCCTATACTTCCAAAGGCAATTCGAAAGGATAAATTATTGTAATAGTTATAAAAAAAAATTAAAGATAAATACTTAATCATTGCAACTGAATATTGAATATAATATGTAGATACATACATGCACACATTGTTGTAAGTTCTTAATATAAACTAAAATATTGCATATATACAGAAAGTCCCTCTGATTCAGTATATGGTATTCTATTACTGATTATAAATAGCTATTTTTAAAATGAACAAAAATCGTTCGAGAAGGGTTTTTTATTACTTTATTAATTATCGAATTTTATAATAATTATTATTTCTCCCCGTAAATTGTACTGCTGTATTTAATACTGATAAATTCAAGTTTCTGACTTAAGTCTTTTGTTTCAATTTACACAATTTTTTCATTGACAAGCTACTTTTAACTATCATCACAATAATTTATTTTTCTCAGATCATATATGATTTCCAAAAATTATATAACGTTTTTACATGCAACTATTAAGGTCTGAATTCTATAATTTTAACATAAATTTTTATCATGTTTTCAAATACGGCTAACTAATTTGTTACTTAACAATTAGAAATTGGTTGAAAGCTAGTCTTTTTAATAAACTCAAATATTTTCATTATCCAATTATTTCTAATTATTCACACCAAAATTAACAGAATCTTTAAAACTTAGTTTTAATTATCCATAACGAAGTACTAGTTAAGAAATAATAACTGTTCAGAGTCTAATTTACTAATTTAGAAAACTCAATTTTTATCAAAATTCAAAATTAATCAATTTGTTCAACAACATAATGCGACACACCAGACTAATATTCTCTCAGAATTGAAAACAACACATTGCAATCTCTATTTTCAAAAAATGGGAGTAAAAAAGGATGCAAAAAATCACAGAGGCATATCTTTATTATCCCTGTGACCTCTGAAAAGATAGTATGATTGGTATATGAGTGGCTCGGTGTTGTCATCACAAAATTAAAGAACTACTTTTGATATATTAGTACGGGACCTGATGGCTAAGAATTGTTTGGTTTTATTGATGTTGTACAAAGGTAATTTTTTCACGAAAAAATAAGGATGCTATCAAAGCTTTGGTGTTGGACACTATCTGCTCTAAGCTGGTGGAACAATGTCGAAATGAAATTGAAAACGTTGATAGCCGTTTTTCGATCTCTCTACTCTGGGTTCCTGGTCAAAGTAACATAGATGGGAATGAGACAGCTGATAAACTTGCCAGGCATGGTTCCAATCTTGACAAGCCCCTTGAAGAGGACATTCACATTCCAATATGAGAATCGTCAAGGAGAGCATTCATTCATAATTTCTGGCTAAAGCGAACGAAAGATGGCATAGACTAAATACCTGTGCGGCCTGTAGGGGCATAGTCAATTAAGTTTATTCATCAGCCTCCTGTATTAGTCTATATTAGAATCTATCACACTCGACTCTGTTAAATCCAACCCAAATGGCTTTTTATTCTTCTACAAATTCCATATTTTATTCCATATAATGGTGTATATATATATAGTGTTATAAAACCTGTAGTCTTGATCAATAAAAATTAACATCATTCACCGTGTAATTGCACAAATGTTATTTTTAAACTATCTAGTCTACATACATACAACAACAACACCAAAAATAACGCATCAACATTTTCAACTCATACACAATAAAAATAAAACATTTTTTTTTCATTAATGCAGGTGGACATAATGCATGTAGTGTAGATACACATTTACAAGCAAAACGGAGAAAGGAGTATAAAATACACTTGTCATTATGAAATTCATCAAAAAATATTTATGCATATTTTTATATAATAACAACAACCACAAAATCATCATCACTAATACTATTATTATTATACCTACTGTATTATGAGTTTAGATAGAAAATATGATAGTGTGCCTGTGCAACTCAATTAATTTTTCCGTATATGTTCGTATCTTTTCTTAACTATCGCCTATATTTAATGGGATTTTACAAAAAAAAAATGTTATTTAAGAAATTATTTCTCTCCCTGCTGTTTACTGTTGTTGTTTTTGTTCCTATATATATATTGCTGCTGGTATATTTATTTTATGTAAACATATTTTATAAGTTTTGGCTAACGCGAATTTCCCACGCTATTACGAAAAAAAAAACAAGAAACAAGAAAAAAAAACTCTATTAAAAAAAAATAAAAAAAAAAATTGTGTATAAAAACCACCACCACCACCACCACCATCATATGTAAAAGAAGTTCGCTTCCTGCATAAATTATTAATATTTAGAGTTCGTCCCAAGTCATCATCAAAAGACGGGTTTAGAGAAGATTTTCTTTTAAAGGGAAAATTTTTCATATTAAAATGTCAGACTTTAAATCAAATAAAAAAAATTAAAAAAAAAAAAAACAAAAATTTGATTTTGTAGAATGAATTGTCGATAATTATACTTAAAACGGTAACACTAAATATGTAAATAAATAATATTTTATATTTTTATAGGTATACATATTAAGGTGGGTTTTAGCTGGTAAACATTTTAAGTGCGTGATAATATTTTGTTGGCTCTAAAGAGGGAGATCTTCAGGCTAAGAGCTTGTTTTTTCCCAGTTAGCTCAGCCAACTTCTTGAAAAGTTGATGTCCAACATTCGGTCCACGATGGTCAGTCTAGAGGTCTGGTAGTGTTTGGTCTGCCATATTTAGCAATTTTTACAATGCGATTATTTTGCATTCCTTCTTGCTTCACAACATTGGTTTGCAACATATGCGCATGCGCATTTTTTTTATATGCAAATTTGAATTCTCTCAATTTTCAAAAAAGTTTGGGACAATTTTTTCTCTTTGGAAAAAAAATTTATTTGAATTTTTTTGTTCGGAACAATTTTCTATTGCAGTCATTTTTAATTTTTTTGACATTTCTCACATATAAAAAAAACATTATTGGAATACACTTATACAGACACAGCGCGAATTTAAAAAAAAAATTCAAACTCAAATATCGCAATTTCAAATGTTTAAATTTTCGGAGCACAATTTTCTGAAACAATGAATTGCAAGAGTAAGAATTCTCGTTTAAAAAAATTGTTCGGTACAAAATGTTCTGAAGCAGTGAATGAAGCATGAGTAATACATTCCTATATGTGCTGTCGTACATTAGAATATAATGAAAATATTTGGTGTAAGTGCTCAGTTTTTGGCCAACACTCTTATCTATCATATGTACTTTCGTATATAATCCCGCACAAAAAGCAATGGGAATCGGATCGGTATAGTATACTGTGGGTAAAATAAAAATGTCCTAATATGTGAAGAATAAAGATGACATTCAACGATTCCTATATTTGCTTTCTTCCACCAACGTAGCAAAAATCTTAAATATGCGGATAGTCACAGAAGAACATACATATAAAATGACCGAAAAGACAGAAAAGGCTTAAAACCGGTCTTCGAAAAAAATCAATGTTAGAGATCGTTACATAAATGCGATTTACTACAAGTAACTACAATGTTCAAAATGGTGGTTTATTGGACAAAACAGACGTAACGTCATTGTAAGAACCATATAGAAAGAATGTCACCACATGGAGGATTTAGTACACAAGAACAAATTAGATGGTCATCGAATTTCAGAATTGTTTGCAAATAGATGAAGAGAAAGTTAGAGGAAAGTGTAAACTAATAAACATACCATATAGTTCTACTGCAAGAAAAAGAAGAATATAATGGGGGACGTTCATTTCTTAATTGATTTTTTGTTTTTGTGCAAGTTTTTGCCATTTTTTTTGTGCTACTACAATCCGTTTTATTTTTTTGAACGTAATTAATTGAAGTTCCCAATGCTGAAAAAAATGTCTCTCCCATTTTATTGAAGTTATTAAAGGACAAGCAGAAGAGTCTATTTTAGCCTTTTCCACCAAATTGATGTAACAATAATATTCGTCCAATTGTCTCTTTCTATTGGAGTCGTCTTCAAATTTACTATTCGTAGAAATCTCACATTTCTTTTAACATTATTTTTCTATTTATTCCATTGATCGATAAAGAAATACAGCTCCCACGTTTAGATAAATTTGTTTTTCCGGGATTTGTGAAGACCACCAACGAAACGAGGTTTTTCACAAGTCTTCCAGAATTACAAATTTGTTTGAAGAGCTGGTCAGTTTTTCGTCGCTGATACGATGGGTCTTCAAGGGTATGGGTGAATACGTCAAAGGGAAAATTAGATAGACATCGCTGGATGTAGTCTACATTGAAAATTAAAATAAAGCCAAGAAAAACTTGGTCATTAGTCCTGTAGAACTAGATCGCAATATAGAAAGGGTGTGGTTTAATAAGTAAGAATCCCACACGCAATGTCAAGCTACGGGGCTAATTGTGTTTTTTAAAAATTCCCACCGGCTTGCCTATAAACACAAAAAAAAAAAAAAATATTCCATCGCAGTGCCTCTTCTTTTGGTCTGGTTACGCTTTGATAAGATTAAAATAATAAATTTTAAAACCTTTTTAGAATAATCTAGTCCTTCAAAGCTATGTTTCATATGCTAACCAGTGCTTAATTTATTTTATACATACTTATAGTTTTTCTTTGATTCCCAATAGTATCACAATAAGCCCACATTTGCGGCTGCGGTGATACAGGGGACAGATTCCCTCCCGAAATTCACAATCTCAATCACAATCTATTCTTTGAATTGAATTTTGAATTTTAATTAGACGAACGGACGGTATACCTTACCATACGATTTTAGTACGTTTCTATGGAATTTTATATGTAACAGAATGTAAATTAAAAAAAAACAAAAATAGCAAAAATCGCACAATTTTTAGTGGTAAATTTTTATATATTTCTGCGGAATTGTAGTTCGCTTCTTTTATGGTTGCAGATTTTCTTTTATAACGCGTTTTTTTTTTTTTTTTTTTACTTTTAATTATCATGTTTTCCGTTTATTTAAAATTTAAAACGCATATAAAATATTTAAATATTTAAAAAATAGAAATTTCTTTAAAAAAAAAAAGACATAAAAATAAAAAAGGAATTAAAAATTTGTGTAATCTGGAGCTTTAAATTTTAATATATTAGATATATAGAGTAGGTCTATGTAATTTAAGTAAGTTTGGTTTAAATTATGCAAAATTTTATGATGTTGGGAATTTCACAAAATTTAAATAGAATTAATATAATGTTATTAAAATATTGAATTCGTGCTATAGAATAAAATTAATTAAAAATTATATATATGTGTAGATGTAGATATACGTCAGTAAACCAACCAGGAAAACAAAATACGTTCGCAAAACATTTCTACAGCTTGCTTCAGTAACTTAATTATGTCATAAAAACAAAATCAAAGTTTTTTATAAACCTAAAAATATATTTGATAAAATTAACAATAATTTATAACTGGACTACCTATATATTACGCGACATCCGATAGCTCTAAATGCATTTTAGTTGTCTCTAATATTTCTTCGGAATCTGTTTAATCTGCGATTACGGTGTCACTAGTATTACTATCCCATCCGTCATCATAATAAAGATCCCAGCTTGTAAAGGGTGTTTGTTTTTAGAATGAGAAAACTTCAAAATGAAATAAAACGCATTTAGATTGTAGCCAAATTTTTTTATTTCATTTTAGTAAACATTCCCAATTTATAATGAAAAGACTCACGCCTCAACAACGTTTACAAATTGTTGAAATTTATTTTATAAATCAGTGTTCTATACGCCAAATTTATAAAAGATTTCGTGAAATATATATGGTTTATATAATTGTCCATCAGAGTAGATTATTCGTCGAACTATCGATGTATTTTTTCTCATCCCAATTCAACAACAACAACAAGACAATGAACTATATATTTACTACATGGACATTAAAAACAAGCTGGACTGTGTGAAATCACCACGAACATTTTGCTTATTGGTCTACACCCATACAAGATTCAACTGTTTCAAGAACTAAAGCCAATCCACTAATATGATAAGGGTCATTTGTTTGCTGATTGGGCCCCAGAATAGCATGAAGTTGAACTACTTTTTTTTATCGAAAAATTGTGTTTAGTGATGAAGTTCATTTTCGGTTGAACGGTTACGTAAATAAGCAAAATTGGCGTATATGGAACGAAAAAATTCCTCAATAAATTCAACAGGTTTCATTCCATCCTGAAAAATGTTGTTTACACGGTGGAGGCATCATCAGTTCATATTTCTTTAAAAACAATACTGGAGCTAATGTTACAGTGAATGGACAACGTTACAAATCGATGATCAATGATTTTTATTTCAGAATTCGAATGGTATCGACCCGGAAGTGTTTTGCTTCCAACAAGATGGTGCTACAGCTGGTGCTGTAACTAAATGTTATAAAATTATATTACAATTATCAAAAAAAAACAGTTTGGCTTCAATCTTAATTTAAGTGTCAAATTATGTCAATGTAAAGTTCTATCACTCTGAAAAAAACGTCCTTTACTAATTTTTTTTTGTTTATTTATTTTGTATTTTGATTGAAAAAAATGTTCTATTTTTTATCTACTTTTCAAAATATTTAATTTTCTAGTGTTAAGTTAGCGACGACTTTTTCACAGCGACGCACACTGTGATCACATTTATCGCAAACATTCGACTAGTATACTCGATTCTAGAATTTTAATAAAGGCATAACTGTACTCAAGCCTTTACACTATTATAGAAATATTCATCTTCCGGTATATGGAATTAAATAAATGAATTTGGATATGGATATCACTTTATAACTGGTATAGATACACTGTATAGGGTGTAGTGAAGGAAATTATTTTTTATAAAGTCAAATTTTATCTGTGCTATTTCCAGTTTGACCTATATATTTGTGTTGACACATATGTTTAAAGTGGTTCTTTCCATGAAAAGCCGTAGTGTGCCTGCCCAACGTGCGGGGAATCAGCCTCTTATTCTTCTTACGTTGATTTTACTTTCAAATTTGCTTTTTTCAGCTTCTATATATTTTTTCCAAATGTCTGGAAATGTTATATGCTCAAAATGTATCAGATAGGGGTGGCTAATTTTTTTTTTTAAAGATTCTACATTTTACATTTATATATGGAATGTGTTTTGTGTGTCGAGTGGATGGAATGTGGAATGGGAATGGAGTTTACAATTTTTGCCAGCACAAACCTATTATTATTCTTCTATATATATATATATATTCATTCCTCTATACAGCTCGAAGTTTGATATTTCTATGTTGATTCAAGCTTTTTGCAGTATAGAAAGCTTTCTTGTTTTGCTGCAGTCAACGAAGAATAGATATGTGTGGAATTATATTAAACTTTCTTTATTCTTTATAGTTTGCCGCACTTTAAAAATATTTTTGTTGTTGTGCTATTCTCTTGCACATCACTTATGAGGCGAGTGTACATAACAAGACACCGGTCATAGATCAAAGGATAGCGAACCATCATAGTAAACTGATTTTTAAATAAATATTAAGTTTTGATATCATGCATGCGACTCTGATTCTGATTCGAAAATCTTGGACGATGGCTTTTAAGAAAAAAATAGATAAAGAGTCTTAAATACAAGTAAAAAAAAAATGTTCGATTTGGATCCGAGGTAGATATCCTTTTTCTATATTGAAAAACCAAATTTCAAGCCCGACTTGAAAAACTTGATGCAAAATCCCAAAAATATGTTTAAAAAAAATTATGTTTTTGATGTCTGTTAGTCTGAGCTCCGGCTCATGCTATTTTTTTTTGAACAATTTTCTGACAAATTTCAAACATTTTCTGGCCTTGGACCCAGCATCTACTTATTTAATAAAAACCTTTCTGCCAAAAGTTCTTATGATGAAACTATATAAAATTAGTGCGGTTATTATCTTATAGGTAAGTAGAAATTGCCATTCCAGTTGCTTCTGAAAACCATCAATTAACACTTAATTGTGCCTTTTTGATAACACGACTCGAGTAACCAATTTTTTGTTGTTGGTTGTTATAGGGGATCATTCTCTCATTTTAACTCTCCCCAGGGACTCAGTACTAGAGTCACCTTATGTGATTGAAAAGGTTGATCTGCTATTTTGCTTTCCCTTCAACTGCAGAAGATGTTCAAGAGATGTTCAAGAACTTTGACTTAACTGATGGATTTGTTTTTTTTTTAAATTACTAGATTATAGTGTATAGTTATAGAATTTTTTAATTTTAGGGAAATCCCTGACAAAAAATCAATAAACCAAGTTTTTGGAATCGTCAAAAAAGCCATTTAGAATAAATTAATATTAGAACACTACGTTTAGGACTTCTATACTCATTGAATATTTAATAAAAATACTTCCAACATAACTTTTAGAGGTTACATACTTAAAAATTGAATCTCACTACTATATATATGGTTCCAGACGAATCCTCATTATAATGATTTATTTCAAAGTCTGTTATTTACTTTAACTTTTTCGATTTTAAAGTGAATTTAATTTAAAAACTCTCACTAAAATCATGATAATTCACTAAAAATGCTTTACAACTGAACTAAGAATAAAAAAAAATTAAATGAAATGAAATGCCTCGCCTACTACACTTACACATAATTTTCTTTTCCAATCATTTAACACTCTGATTGTCACAAATTGTCTTTGTACACATTTTTTTTTTTTTAAATTATCCGATGACGCTCTGGAAGATTTTGATTTTATTTTGTGAAAATTATTGCATGTTTCTTAAAAATAAATTAAATAAAAATATTTGATTTCAAATTCATCCAAGTGATTAATTGAAGTTGATGATGATGGTGGCATTCAAATATAATAAAAAAAGGTGAATATTCTCTTGAGCTGTGTATTAAAGGTCTGACTAAAAAATCATTCGAATGGTTTATAAACTTTAGAAAGTGAAATGTGTCTGTTGATTTTATTGTTGTTGTTGTTTTTGTTATTATTTGATTTTACCACTATATTTGTCTTCATCGTGAATGACAATAATTTTTTTTTTGTGACAAAACTTTCACACATTACAAAGGTGATTTGCAAGCTCATCGACCAAAACATTAATTCGTATATTAAATATGAAATTATTGGAATTAATAAAATAATATGCACATGCTAAATAATATATTTTGTAATTTGGTAGTTGTCTATTTTTTTTATTCATGTTAATATTATCATTTTGAAATAACGCTATGTAAAAACAGATAGTCCCAAAGGACACTATATTTATACTTTTATTTAATGTTAGCAAGAAGTTAGTTAGTGAGTATAAATAGCACTCATACCGCCAAGGATACGTGTAAGCCAATAGCAATCCCCTTCAATACGGACTAGGAATATTTTCAGTTGAAACAGACCCGTAGAAGACCCTTAAAAGATTTTGAAGATGTCTATAAGGTTTTCAAATATACAACTTCTTAACCACAACTTAAGCCTAGTTTTCCTTAAACCTAGACAGTCGCACCGCAGCATATAGTGGGATTTCGTTCAGAATGTCAAGATCTTCAAAGATTTGATTCCAATATCAAATCCCTTTGGAATATTTACTTTTGATGTTATTTTCAGATTTTATTAGAGTGTGCCCCATTCAATAGCATTTTTTTGCTGGATTTTCACATCTATTAACTTTGGGTTAGTTTTTTGCCACAATGTTTGGCCACAATGTGCGACGAATGTTGAGGATGCGCCAGAAACATCTATGGAAGCACTCTTGAAGTTAATTGGTATTATTGCCCGAATCTTTCTATGTTTTGCAAGTTTTACTTGCTGTTTAATTAAACTGGATTATTTTTTTTATTTATATCCTTCATGGTGATCGAAAATTGTTATGTGACAGCTGTGTGCATGATTGTTGTTTTAATGTATTAAGCTTTAGATATATCCTGAACCTCTTAGCACATATTTTTTAAGCCTTCATTTGTTAATGATAATAAACATACACAAAATACACATCGCCAGTGTAGTCTAAAATGACTGATACGTTCGAATCATTATAGAGTTTAAAATCGATACACACCACCTATTTATCAATTTTAAGTTTAAATACGATAGCATATACCGCAACGAGCTGTATGCTGCTATGTCGGAATTTGCTTTATTCGCCAAGCGATTGTCAAAACTGATATTTATAAACACAAGATGTGCTGTGGTGTTTTGTAATAACACTTCTCTTCCAGACGTGTACCGGATTTCGACCAGGACATGCACTATCATGCGACTTCTTCAATCTTGTATTGGAACGTATAGTGCGACGAGCGGAAGTAAATACGGCCGGCACTATATTTTTCAAATCTGTTCAACTAATTGGGTATGCTGATGATATTGACATCATCAGTCAGATCACAACGGGCGGTCATCGATGCCCTTATCCAGATTGAAGAAAAAGCGAAACCAATGGGTCTCAAGTAAATGACGAAAAGAAATAAATATATGTTGCCGACAAATAGAAAGGCCTCCTAACATCATATTGGTTAAAACATAACTGTTGGCACATATAATTTCGAGTTATTTTATCTAACTTGGAACCAGCGTTAATCCCACAAACGACATCAATGGTGAGGTACGGCAAAGAATAACTCTTGCAAACCGTTGCTGCTTCGGTTTGTCAAAACATCTCGGGTCAAAGTTCTTTTTCCGAACACCAAAGTACAAATCTACAAAACGCTCATACTCCCGGTTTTGCTCTACGGATCAGAATTATGAACTTTGCCGAAGGCATGTACTTGGTGTTTTCGCGAAGAAAATTCCTTTACGGATATATTCTGAAAACGATGATGGGGTCTGAAGGAGAAGATATGATGAAGAACTCTATGAACTGTATAATGAGGTGGAAGTGGCTACGTAAATTAAAGTTATACAGTGGCTCGGACACCTAGAGCGGATGAACGAAAACGCTCCAGCTAAGAAAATCTCCATCGCTATCACAACACTAGGTCATTGTGAACCCATAGCGATATCATCATACAATACGAATTACCTATTCTTCAACCAAACCCGTTGCTGTGACAATTTTATATAGATATTAATAGGAACAGTTAAAATAACTGATCAATGTTATTTCATTTCTCTTGTAAATCTCAACATCATCTGATGATAAATCTATAAACAAAAATTTGTTTATTAACAATAATAATAACAACAACAACAACATGAACAACACAAATACTATATTATAAAATCACGTATAGATTCACCAATAGATGAAATGTAAAACTATCAAAAAATTATTTTTACTTCCTTGTTTATATACTATTGAAGATCAAGAACTTTAATCGAAGATGATCAACAATTCATATAGCACTCATCATCAAATACGAAACATGTATGGTATAAGTATGGTATGTAGGCATATATATCAAAAGAAAATTTATAACCTCTGTTACATCCTACTAAAAACGTTCATCATCTTGATGTTGTTGTTTTAATTTTTCTTAAAAACTCTTTTTTTTTAAGATTTTAATTCTTTTGCAATTTCTTATTCAGATTAGAAAGATAAAAAGACCGCACATGGATTTTTTGTTCTGTTTTTTAGTTGTGGATATACAATTGAATTGTACCAGTATCAGCGCATATATATATAGAAATATAATCCTGCAATGGTGTAAGTTGTATGCAATCAAATTTAATTCCAAAAAATATATGTATATATACATATATATATAAGTGTACATCATACACCAATAATATGTTCGATGATGTGAAATCTTTCAAAATGATGTGATCTTTTCGATTCGTCTATACTTTCATCTTAATCCAATGTCTTAAATACTGATGTATTACTATATGTATAGGAATAATATTACATACTGAAATATCATTTATGTATGTATGTAGTATATCTATGAATAAATAATTGACTGGCGCTTTCTGGTAAAAAAAAAAAAAATAAATTAATAAATCCCAGCAGAATTGATCTCGAAAAACTGAAAGAGGAAGACGAAAATGAAAAAAAAAATCAAATAATTTGAATTGATTTCATAAAGTATAAAAACATATTATAAGTGGGTTTGGGCAATGTACAATCTGCAATCAGGGCTTTTTAACCTTTTGTTTTCTATGTTTTTCGTATCCTTAAAAATCGTTAAATTAACTGGTGATCCATTACTGTTATACTATATTCAAAAATGGGATTTGGATTTGGATTGGGACATTAAATATAGAATCTACGACTTCAGATAACAAATTTTAAAATGTAACTGAGAACACTGTTGTATTTTGAACTGTTATATTATGCAATACTATTATTAAATTATAATAACTACAAAACTAAATCCAAATCTAAATCCAAAAAAAAAAAAATTGGATTTAGGTTGTTGTTGTAATGAAATGCTTATATTCATGAGTTGAAAAAGAACTACTTCAACTCAAAGCTCAATTCATACTTTATCTAGCTCAAAATTTTGAAACTGTGTGTTCACCTCAATTTTGAACTAGTTTGTAATCTACATCAGGACTTTTTCACCTTTTTTTCTTTCCTTTTAATCTTTAGTATCCTTAAGAATTGTTAAATTAACTGAGATCCTTCACCCACAACAGCTGTATTTTTTTTTTCAAAAATTGAATTTGGATTTTGTTTGGGACATTATCAGTATCAGCGAATTCAGATTTTATCATAATGTGATTGACGTGATCATAATGTGATTAAAATACTGTTATAATTTGAAAGAAACTGTTATATTATATGCATACTTTGCTTAACTCATCAAATAACTACAAAGCTAAATCGAAAATTCAAATACAAAAACAAAATTGGATTTAGGTTGTTGTTGTTGTTCTATTTACATGCTAATATTTCAGGGTTGTAAAAAAAGTACCTCAAATGTCAAGTTCAACTCAAAGCTCAACTCAAAATTTTGAGGTAGCTCACAGTTGAAATACACATACAAGTAAACAAAATTTAAGCTAGCTCAAATATGATTTTGACTCATATTTTGAGGTAGATCATAGATTAAGAAGGATTGACTCCAATCGTGAGCTATAGCTTGAGCAAAAAAAGTAAATTATAATTTTCTTTACACAACTAAAAAAATGTTTAATTGAATTTGACCTTATTTGAGTTCAATTATACCGCTGAACATTTTGACCTTCTTCACAGTTGAGGTAAACAATATCTAAGCTCAATACAATGAACTAACTCAAAATATGAGCTAATTATGAGACAAACATAATATACCAATTAAATGAATTTGTTAAGAAATATTATCTAATATTCTGTGTACGAGCCATTCAGAAATAATATTGACTGAATTACTTATTTATTTATTGGTCAGCCAATTTGAAGATCTGGATCCACACTTCAGGTCCTCTTGCCTTTTGGGATGCTGAATTTTGGCTATTAAATTTTAAATAATGGTTTATTGTAGAATTCCAAATCTATATTTTTAAGTGTATTGTGCGTGAAAATCGTGACTTTTTTTTGTTTTGATGGGTTCTATGAAGACGCGACCTCTTCAGATCTATTGTACTTCCCCATATTAACTTAGAATTGCAGGTCTATGTCCTTGATGAACGCTATTATAGTGAGTCAATTACTCAGTTGTTTCATAACTAAATATGAGGACTGACGACATTTATCAAAAGGGTCGACAAGTTAAGGGTTGGAGAAGGGACTGACATATTACCTTTGTAAGGAAACAAAAAATAAAAGATGTGAGACTAATTTATTATAGAACCAAAGAATTGACTTTCCCTGACCATGTTCTCTGCACTACCGCTCAAAAATTAAATGCAAATCTAACAATGAACCGTGATAACACACTCATCAAGATTTATTAGTGTGTTATCACGGCTTACACATCTATAATCCCTCATGCAATCATGAGCAATTTTAGATAAATGTAAAAATGAGTTTTGTTACACAGATGCGGTGGGAGTAAACTAATTTATATATTTTAATTTTATACAGTGAGTGATTGTTTGAGAAATTATAGCAAGCGAGAGTTGTGAGAATAATAGGTAAAAATGTGTAAAAATAGTTTTACTCGTCATTTTGCTGTTCGTAGATAGAGCAATTTTTTAATATGTGATTTTTCTATACTATTTAGAGTCACTTTATACTATTGGCTCAAATCTCCTTCATGCTTAACATAATTAATAAATTACAGTGAACTGAACAAACAAACTAATACTCAATAATGAAATCACTTGTTCTATTTAGAACCTAGATCATTTTTATGACTCAGACAATACCTACATAATAAAAATATTAACATAAATATTTTATTTTTTTTCAATTGCGTACCATCATATGGTTTTCCAGTCCTTAATTTATAGAACAGGAATTTGTTGTTGTTATTATTATTTTTTTTTTCATTTTTGATAAATCAAATCAACAATTTTATTGGTGTTCTGTGATGTAGACCAAACACAAAAAAAAAAAAAAAAAAACAAAAATATTATTCAAACATCAACGTTCATAGCTAAAAAAAAAAAATTAAAGTTCAAAAAAATAAAATATAATTCTAAGGCCTAAGGCCACAATGGCTAGGAAGGAAAGTCAATATAGATTGTAGACTAAAATAATAAAAAAAAAAAAAAAAATTCAACTATAATATTAGAGAATTTTCCTATTGCCTCCCATGATGTTGAAGATGAGGCAATACCAGTATATGTATGTTGTATATATATATAAAAAACAACTTAATAAAATGATTACATTACAAATGATTTACCCTTGAAGCAATTTTATTTATATATTTATTATGATTTTGTGCAATATGGATGTAAAATTATGGTATTAAGAAAGAAAAAACTAAAGATTAAATCCTCAAAAATATATACCAAAGATCTTAAAATATAAATTTCAAATTGAATTAACTTAATTTCTCAATTCGTATCGTAATCAAATTGTTTTCAATTTTAAAAATTATAACAATTTATTGCCACCCTTGTCTTAAGAATAGTATACATTAATATATATTTTTTTGGGTTCAAGTTAAAATACTACGCAATATATTTAACAATATTTCCAAACGTAGGATCAGAACTGTTTCGGCCCTATGATATGAACGATCTTGGCCTAGTATTGTCTTAGCCCCAATATAATAGTTGCAACAATAAGTTAGGAATCTAATATAATATAACCTTAGGTTCACATTAAATAAAAATTAATTTTCCAATTTTGAACTGAAATCCACCTTGAATTTTAATACTATCAGATTTAATGTTTAGAGTAAGCCACATCCAGACGTCTATTATATAGAGATGAAAGCTTACTATATTTTTGTGTAATATTTAATCATCGAGTAATGAAGTTAGTAGAACCAGACATCGTTAGATAATAAAAATAAAAATCATATTGTTAGTAGATTATGTCTATAGATAAAATATTTTGTTAGTATAGATTACAAAAACTTAAACTATATTAAAAGATTAAGTTAATACTAATTATAAAATTTAAAAAAGAAAATGAAAAATAAAAAAATAATTAAGCTAAATAGCATTACGTACATTATTACTCAGTCTAATTTTAATAGTCCCAACGTTTATGTGTCGGTCAAAAAAACTGAATTAAAATTTACTTCACGAAGCATTCTTATATTTGTGTCAAATTTGTCATATTCTGTAGGGTGAAATGGAATGTAAAATATCTGAGCAGTTACATTATCACGCAGTCTAATTTTAACAATCCCTGTGCTTAGGTGGTGGTCAAAAAAGCTTGAATTAGAATTGGCTTCACGAAATATTCTTATAATTGGCTCAAATTTGTCATATTCTGTAGGGTGAAATGGAATGTAAAATATCTGAGCAGTTACATTATCACGCAGTCTAATTTTAACAATCCCTGTGCTTAGGTGGTGGTCAAAAAAGCTTGAATTAGAATTGGCTTCACGAAGTATTCTTATAATTGGCTCAAATTTGTCATATTCTGTAGAGTGAAATGGAATGTAAAATATCTGAGCAGTTACATTATCACGCAGTCTAATTTTAACAATCCCTGTGCTTAGGTGGTGGTCAAAAAAGCTTGAATTAGAATTTGCTTTACGAAGCATTCTTATAATTGGCTCAAATTTGTCATATTCTGTAGGGTGAAATGGAATGTAAAATATCTGAGCGGTTACATTATCACGCAGTCTAATTTTAACAATCCCTGTGCTTAGGTCGTGGTCAAAAAAGCTTGAATTAGAATTTGCTTCACGAAGCATTCTAGTAATTGGCCATATCAAATCTGCAATATTCTGGAAATCGTGTTGAAGCATTTCACTGGGCTTGAAATTATTCCGATTGGTTCCTTCCACTAAAAAATATGAAATTACGAGGACTTTTATGATCACAGTCCACTGAAATTGTTTAATAGTTATATAATTTAATTACTAAATTAATATGGAAGCCATGCAGATACATTTGTACAATATTGTACATTTTTAAATTGATATTAAGGGTATTCACGATTAGATGTACAGATTGAAGGTGTAAAAGTGGAGAAGTGTATTGTATATAAATGTATATGAAAAATATTCTAAAAGACTTGTATAGATTTTAACAAGACTCAAATCTATTGTACTTTTAGCATTGTACCACAGATAAATAATTATATACAGATCTCTTAATTCGTCAAAAAAACGAGACAGCTATTTGCTGCAAACAAAAACGGTTTTCACAAAATAAGAATAATAAAGAACAAAATTAAAAAAACAGCGTTTATTTTGCAGGCTGCAAACAGAAAAATATGCTCTTTCATAATTTGAAATAAATGTAGACTTAAGGTGGATTTCCTCTTAATATACAAACGTCCCGAAAAAATTTTTAACCAATCAAAAAATTTTATTTTACCAACCCATACACAAAAAATCCTCTCCGGGCAATTTTCTTCATCCAATTTCTTAGTTAAAATATTTTTAACTTTTGGCTGAAGCTGAAGGACGAAGTAAAAGAAAAGGATAATATATAATTATTTGATTAATATTTATTGCTATCTCGATTTATGTATGAACGCATTCACATATAGAAATTCAAATGTTTTTTAAGAAAAAAGCATGAAGTGTAATTTTTTTTGTTTTTTAGTATAAGATTATTTTGTTTCTAACAAGGAAATCCACCATTAGAATAACCTCACAAAAGTTCATATTTAGAAATTATATTGTCCACATACATTCCACTTCTAAATTAACAATAAATATATAGAACATAAACCATATAAAAAAACCGGTTTATGGCTGCAAAAACTGCAAAGGTTTTTTATCTTTTGTTTTGATTATTTTTGTTTTGAAAAATCTGTCTGCTAAAATTGTCCGCTCTTAGATGTCCGCTATTAAAATTTTTTATCTCTGATTTTTTCTTAGAACTGCTTCATCTGTGTAATTATTTATCTGTGATTTAGTTTCCATTGTACTTTTTAAGTTTGACATTTGTAAAGTCAATACATACATATTGGAAAATGGTTAATGGTTGAGATAAAGAAAGAGGTAATTTTTTAAATGAAAAATTTAAATTGAAACAAAATTTTAATTGAATTTCATATTTTATGAATGTAGTTACAAGTGAAAAAAACAAAGTTGTTTCTTGCACATATTCTCATAATTACAAATTAAATTCATATGTAAACAAACCGCTGTCACAATTTTACATCGAGTATGCAACATCAAAAGTACAAGGGTGTGTTAACAAAATCGTTGTACAAATCATTGTAGATCTACACCTACTACATTTCTACACTTAATCGTGAATACTCTTACTATTTAAATAATGCCATTCTAGAATACTTATAGTGCTAAAGTTCTATATAGACCAAAATACGTTTTGAATTATGTTGTATTCATATAAAAATAAATTATTTAAAAATTTATAGGTTAACAAATTTTTTTGAAGATTTTAGTTACTAGATTTGTAAATACATTCCTTTAATCATTGGACCTCAACTGGATTTGTGACTAAGATAAAGTATATTCTACCTAATTTTTTTATTTCAATTTACGCTTAAAACTTGTCTTTTGCTTTACAAAAACAAAATTTCATAAATCAATTCGTGTTAATTTAGGTTAATTATTTCCATATCAAAAAGTAAAAAACTGTTTTCTTCTCAACTTAATTAAAGAACCCCCCTCGAATGGTGTTGAAAATTGTTGTTTTAAATTTTTTTTAATTTATAATCAAAGTAGACTATTAAAATATTATAAAACTAAATTATACAAGTTTTTTTTTTTTAATTTCTTAACTTTAAATAAATATTTTGGCCCAATTTACAACTTTTGAGAAATAAAAATGAAAATAAAAAATCAAAGTTCTCAAGGTAATAAATTTAAAAATAAAAATTAAATTTAAAAATTAAAATTATAAAAACAAAAAACGAATAAATTAATTTCAGAAAATGAATTTTCTTAAAATTTAATTAAATTAATTTATTACCGTTATAATGTATACAGATATATGTACAGAGTGTAGCCCAATAGACATATTATAGTGGACCAATGTTATAGAACATTTTGGAAGAAAGTATATGCAATCTAATTTTCGAAAAAAATTGGGATCATGGTCCTGAAGCCCCATCAATAGAACATGAGGTTGAAACAAACTACTTCAATCATTTTCTAACTGTATAGTCTCTTCAGTTGTGATCACGTTTTTGGTTGGGTAAAATTTATTTAAAGAAAGCCATGCAGATAAAGAAATAAAACTGTCGCTATATAACTATAAAACTAATTGGCTTAATTTTTACATTTCTCTACAGTGTACAGTGTACAGTACAGAAAAAAATGCAATGTAATTTGACAATATGCGGAAAAACGGATTGATGGCTGATGTAGAGATAAAATTATGCTCTTCTACTAGATGATAGATGAGCTGAATTATCCTAAGTAGAATATAGTAAGTTAACTTAAAAACTTCTTTGTCAAGAGATTAATAGTTTCATGAAACTGAAAGGTTTGAAATCACAAATCAAACCCGATCACCCGACCTAGATCTGATATACACGAAAGAAGAAAAGTTTCAACAATGAAAAGATCGAAATTGATATACCATAATGTATTACAAAAAACAAATTGCAAATCAAAACATGTCCAGCCAACGGAAATAACATATGAATGTATATAGTATTGCATACCTTTTTATCTATCTATTCTACTTATAATAAGAATTGATAGATTCTACTTATATTACAAGTCGAAATACAGTTTTACAAGAAAACGACAAAAAAGAACCTTGACAAATAATTATTGTTCCGACTTGTCAAAACAGTAGAACACAGTTTAGAAATTAAAAAATAAATGTCCAAAACACTCATATTTATGCTCTATACTGATCAGAATCGTATGATCACTCCCTCCTCATGCTAACAAGTATTTCTAATCTTTGCAAAGAAATTTTTTCGCATGGTCCTGAAATGAAATTTGTGGTATGAAGAAGAAAAAATAATGTCGAACGTTATATAAACTGGGTAATAACGTAATTAAAACCAAAAGAAGTTGAAACAGATCAAATAACCGAATTGACAAAATAAAGTGTACGAACAAATATAAAATATATTTCGTATCATATTAAAGCTAAAAATTATTTAAAACAATGGTAAATCTGGTAGAGAACTGGCATTGTATACAGGTTATAGGTATTAACGAACTAACTTCAAAAAAATTAATTCAAAAATTGTATACTTTGATTGACACAAGTTATACCTTTTTCTTTCGAGCTTTAATAAACATGTTTGAATGGGGTTGGGTGTATGAAACCCATTAATTCGATATTCATAAATTCAAAATCCCCATTCATTCTAATTTATAAAATGCGTAAGATAAAAATTCAGATTTCTTTAAAATCCATAATTTGCAATTTACTTATTTTCCCGAATTATAGTTACATAAGTACGATACACAAAATCTAGCAAAGACACAATCTAATTTCGACTTAATCCAGAAAAACAGAATTCAGACAATTCAAAGTGTGTGCTGTTTTGAAATATCTATTGTGCAAAATATTTTGCTTGGAAGAGAACCTTAAAACTCATTTTTTATTTGTCCGACTTTACATTATTGTAACCATGTTTTTTTTTAGCCGGATTTAGTTAGATTTTAGCACAATTTTGAAGAATTTTTGAAATTTTATTTTGTTTGTCCAAAAATGGACCAGTAACCAAAAATTATCAATTTTGTCAACATATTGTCAGAAAATTATGTGGCACATTTTGTCGTCAAAATTATGATGGCAATTGGTCGACAAAATTTGTTACAAAATTGTAAATCCACTCACATTTTTTCGACAAAATGTTGACAATAATATTTGTCATGACAATTTTTGGTCAACAATATGTGACAATTGGTTGACAGGGTTATTTATTTTTATATGTAATAGTATTCTATTCATCAGTTTATGTTCAACACTTTTGAGATTCGGTATTGTTTTAACATTTGCATTTTGAAAAACACAACAAAGTTTATTTAAAAATATGAATGAATTTTGTAATTAAAAAACAATTGAAATAGAACTTGTTTTTTATTTATTTTTATAGAATAAATTATAGATAGAATAAATTATGTAATATAGAAAAAACAAATTGTTTTTATTATTAAAAATCCACCCCTAAATTTAAGAAAAAAAAATTTTTGTGAAAATTGTCCACAAATTGATGACAAATTACACAATTGAACAAGTGCATATAAAACAAATTGTCGATAAAATAAACCACAAAATAATGACAAATTATCAACAAATTGTTGAAAAATGTGTTGACAAAATTAGTTGACAATTTTGTGAGTCCAATCAGTTGAATTGTGACAAGTAGGGTTAACTCTAACGACCTTTTTTCAACAAAAATTGTCACAAAATTTTGTCGACAAATCACAAAAATTTGTCAACATATGGTCACCTTTTTGTGACATTTAGCTGCTAGGGATAGACCCTGTCACATTGATATGACAATTCATGATTATTGCATATTTTTTTGACTTTTGACAGTTCAACAAAATATTTTTATTTTGACAGAAATTTATAGTTTTTTCGTTTCGTATCGTGACAAGCATTTTCTGGTATTGTTAAATTCATATTTTCATAACAGATGTGTAATTCAAATTTTGTGCTATCACTAGAATCACACTATATAGTTTTAAAATAGTGATTTAATTTAATTTTGTTAGCAATTTAAAAAAAACATTTATTTAATTAAATTATTATAATTATAAACAATAACGTATAAATAATATTAGTTCGACATCCAATACCATATATCACATTAAAATTACCACAAAAATACATGTTCTAGAGCATGTTTGAAAATACAAAAATAAATTCAATTGATTGTCAAAATACATGTTAATACCACGAAACCACTGATTTTTGCATCGACGGGACAGGGTCTAATAAAAACAATAAACTCGTACAATATAGAAAGTCACTTCAAAAAATAATTTCAAAAATATTTTTTCTTTATAGATACAAGACGGGAAATCTCCAAAATCAGCACCTGTAATAGCATAGTACATGCTACAGGGAAGTCAGAAATCGTCGAATAAAATAACATATATAACCGAATTAAAACAGTACATTTTACAAATTTTGAAACTTCTGGACTTTTTATTCAAACATTTGAATTTTGAAATTTATGGATTCTGTAATTATGAATGTTTAATTTTTTTTTTTTGTCAATTTTTTTATTTTATTCGCAATTTGTACGTTTTAAATTAAACAATAATTGAATATAAATTGATAGAATTGTTATTGGCAGAATGAAAGTGTGAAATTAACCTCCAGTGAGCTTAATTTCTTTGTTATAGGTTGGATGGCGCTATACGTTGCAGCCTAGTATCCAGTCTGTCTCGATAATTCCTAATATAGTGCTGAATTACCTTTTGAACCATCTCAATTTTCAAATCTCTAAAAATTAAATTATTTGCCACATATACCAGATTTCATCACCTATATATTGATCTTACTGCTTTATTCTGGAATCGCTTAATGATTTCATTCAATATTGAACTTTTTAGCTGTTCCCCAAAGTTGAATGAGTTCCATATGTCCAAACAGGCTTAAGTATATAAGGCTATAATATATTAATATTTTGTTATCTAAATCCATCTGGGATTTCCTGCCAATCAGCCAGTACATTTTCCTCAAGAGCATGTTTAAATATATTCTTTTTATAAATATGTGTTTTTTTGCCAAGTTAGGCATCGATTCAGGTGCATACCAAGATATTTAACATCATTGGATTGTGGAATGATTTTATTGTTTAGAAAAACAGGAAGACAAGTCCCTCGTCTCAAGGGGAACATTATGTGTTGCGACTTTGCTTCATTTGTTCTGATTTTCCATTTATTTAGCCATCCCGATATTTCATCTAAGTGATTTTGTACTAAATTCGAAATTTTCATTGTTGTGAGATACCAAAATAGCTGTGTCGTTCGCAAAAGTAGTTAAAGTTGTATTTACAGTTTGGGACAAGTCAGCAGTGTATAGCAAACAAATGTCCCATCGCGATATTTCATCTATGTAGTTTTGTACTAAATTCGACTAAGCATTCTCATTGTTGTGAGATGCCAAAATAGCTGTGTCGTCCGCAAAAGTCGTTCAAGTTGTATTTACAGTTTGGAGCAAGTCAGCAGTGTATAACAAACAAATGTATAAAAATTGGCCCGAGAACACTTCCCTGAGGTACACCTAAGTTGATTTTATGAAGATTTGAGGTTACACTTTGTTGCTTGACAAAGTAATAACGATCCTCAGTATAGTTTTTGAGTAATTCATAACAATGGTGGTGATAGACATATAGTTTTAACTTATAAAATAGACCTTTGTGCCACACTTTAACGTCTGATTTATATCCAGAAACACCACCGAACAAAATCTTTTTTTTATGGAAGCCTTAATTTACTATGTTTACAGTCCTATATAAACTTGTTCAATTTGGGAAATCCAAACGAATGTGATGGGATAATCTTTTTCACTTCAATGATGAGAAAGAGTCTATACCTACGTACGATCAGTTTTTCCAAGACTTTTGATATAGTGCTGGTAGTATATACTAATAGGACGATTGGATTTAAATTTTTCTGGAGCTTTTCCTGATTTAAGATTTATGTTGTTTAAAATTTATGAAATGATAATGATTTCACTATTTTTACAGATTTGCTTCAAGTTAATGAAGTTTAATAATTGTAATGAAGCTTGACCTAAACTAAATAAATAAATAATTTTTGCTACCAACGGCTTTATATCACATTATAACAATCAAATATCAACGAATTATTCTATCTAATATGTAATAATAAAATATATACACTATAACTGAATCACTCTGTATGTATATATAATAATAAAAATTATATAAAAAATCTTTAAAAATCATAGCTTAAGTTATTGTACAGTTTTCTTATTGGAATTTAAATTTAGTTTAATTTAAATAACACGTTTAGATATAAACATAATCCATTTAAAGAGCCATTTTGAATTTTATTATTTTTTTTGAATTTTACAGATTTACAGAAAATTATGGTTGGTATGTACATACACTTCAATTTCATCATTTTGAAAATTTCATCCGAAAACGCCACTAAAAAAATAACATATAACAAGAGAAGAGATTTTTGTTGTTATGGTTGTTGTTTATTTTATCTCTATGCTATTTCCACCAAATTAGTTCTGCACCATTAAATTTTCAAATCTTTAAGTTTATTTATTTAATTTTTTTTTTTATCTAAAAAGCTACAATTTTTGACCATTTAAATATTTTGTTGTTTACTCTGCATTTAACAATGACACTCACTGTTGTTGGGTGTTTCAAATTCCAAAAACAAAAATGTAGAGATCAAAACTTTAAAGGTATAGGTATATGTATATGTATATGTATCTATCATTTGCTTCTACTGTAACACAAGATTACGCAAAATGTCCGCGCATTTTTAATTATTTTTATTTAAACTATAGAGATAGGAATAGTTCGTCACAAGGTGGTGGTGAAATTCAGATTTAATAATATAATGTAATCTACAGATATATATATATAAACTATATATAGTAACAACCGCTATAGTGAAATGTGTTGCATTCTCTCTGTATACTTGTCTTATATATATATACTTTATATAATATATATATATACAATATACAATTAAATATTTTAAAATTATAACTATAATTTATAACAAGATGGTTGGGTGTAAATTTTCTATACATCAGTATGATATTGTGTTGTTATTAAGTTCAAAGAATATACAAAGTATTTAGTACGGAGTAAAATTGGAATATAAATATATAGAGGAAGACAGAAAACTGATGAGCCCTAGTTTTTTTTCTTATACATATTATTATGTATATATATTTTAATTATTCAAAAGAGTGCCATAAAATAGTGTATTTATTTATGTATGAATGAATGTTATAGTTTGATGTTGATAATGATAAAAATGATGGTATGGCATGGCATGAAAATTATCATAAACTCGACAGGTATTCGTATTTTAAAGTACCGTAATCTGTTTAGTACGATACGAATACAATATATTTAAGTTATTTTTTATATATTTAAAACAAAAAAAAGAAACAAAAATAAAAACATTATACATATATGTACATACATATGTATATGATGAATTTAATTTCTTTAATTTTAATAAGATTGTCTTTTTGCATTTGCTTTAATATATATAGGGTGTTATATACAGTTGCTTTTAAATTAAAAATTTACTAGTATTTGCCCACTTCTTGAAAATTCTATAAAAAAATTAAAATTTTGAGAGAAACATAGTCCAACCTCTTACTACTGGGTCCTATATTGATATATCAAGAGTGGTAGCAAATAATATGAGATACATTTACTAGGCGTTCCATTCAACTAGAATTATTGCAGCTGCAACGATCTAGGGATCCATTCTAGCTAGGGAATTGTCCTCTCATTGTCCTGCAACCCTATACGTGAGATGTTGACCGGAAATAAAATTATTCCATCGTTTCATATCTATGACTATAATTTCTTTATTTATGGTCACGTTGTCTGTTGGATATATGTTTCAGGTAAGACTGTATATATACCCAGGTATGATGTGACGTATACCCGGATACTATTCAAAATATAGTTTTATAATGTTGTTGTTAGGCTTCCTCAAAATCCCATCCAACGCCATTTTCTCCATTCGTATGTAACAAAATAAGAACACATTGTTGACGTAATCTATAAATGATGTCATAATTTCTATATCAACATTTTTATTTTCGATTCATTTGTCTCCATTCTTTGTTTCTATTCAATATAGGGCTTATAACAATATTATTAACTTCTTCAATCAGTACTGATAGATTAACTTCTTCAAATAGTATCGGTATTATTAAATTCTAACAGTTTCGCTATAGTACTGTTTTGGGACACGATTTGACTAAAAGCTTTTTCCTACATATTGGTGATGATGGTATATAGAATGTCTATATCTGCTCTACATAAATGTGTAGAATTTGATGGTGTCTTTAGTCAGTTAAGTACTAAAAAGTGTTTTATAAATAACAACGTTTCTTTTTTTTTTTTAATAGGGAAAAGGTATAATACGAGCATATTTCTTAATATCGAAACTTATAAATTTGAACAGAGTTTTAAATTTTATTTTATCTGATCAACTTTTTTCAACTTAAAGTCTTTTGGTTTCATAATTTTTTGTGCCTTTTTTTGATAATATATTGTACTCAATATTTTGTTATAAATTATTTTTCATCATTTCAATTTATTCTCGGTACCTATACTATATCATTTTTTTTATTGATTTATCTTAGACAACAACCGCATATGTAATAAATTATTTAAAAAAAAAAAAAAATCAAATTTAATTCTGGCGATGAGTGAGTTGAGACAATTTGATAAATTAAAATTTTTGTATGTACTTTAAAATGGGTTGAATTTATATTCAGAATTTCGCTACGTTTCCTTTTAAATATCAATATCATTTCAATGAATAATAATGAAAATTGGTTATAAAATGGTTCTAATTATCATTACAAGATTAATCGATATAAAATTGTATTATGAAACAAATCTGGAGACCTCTAGAATGAATACGTACAAGACGTCGGACAAACTAAATATTCGTTGGAGAGACGAAATATCATCTATGCGTTGTGAAATAATAAATACAATTAACAGCTGTCAAACAATTTTAGAAATACAATTAAATAGAAGCCGCCTTGCCAACCACCGCTCTATATTTAAAAAGCCCCGAAATTAATTTTTGCTTCGTTAAAAAAATATTTTATTTGTATGGAAAATCTTCGTAAATATTCGTTTTTCCATAAAAATAAAATCATTTTTTAGCGAAGCTAAAATTAGTTTCGAGGCTTTTTATATAATATAGAGGCGTTATTTGATTGACAGAATTGGATGATGATGTTAAATTAAGTTCAGAACAACTTCAAAGTTAAAAACGAAAATAAATAGATTTAGATATCCAATTAAAGAATATAATTGCAAGACAATGTTAACATGACTTAAAAAGGCCAATCAACCGAATGAATTATTTCATAAATCATAATCTAATGTATTTTAATTTATAATCAAAAATGCTTCACTTAAGCTTACAATACTACTCATCCAGCCACCATGATTGTAATTATTTTAATTTGAATATGTACCATAATAATTTAAAACCATGATTAGGTATGGGACTTCTACTAAATCACAATAACATTTTAATACATGGTTTTTAAACATTTAATTTGATAGTCGAGGAGTATAATTTGCTTTTATTAATATTTTTGGGGTTCCTGTACTTTACCTATGCTATAACGATATTTATTTTGATTTTGATAATATGTATTTCTGATTTTTTAATTTTTACTGATTCCATAAACCCTCAATAAAATTTCCTAAACTACATATTGATTATCTTTATTGTTTTAATTGACAAGACCAATAATGGACTAATATCATGTTAATTTGGTCAATATAATTCGAAACACAAATGCCAATATTCATTCTACTACTCTAGAATTAAATCCGCAGCGTAAAAGAAAGATTGCCAAACTGAAGAAATGGTAGAAAAACAAATTAAAAGAAGAAAGAAAACTGTATACGCAAATATAAAGATTTGAGCAAAATAACATAGAGTTTTAACATAGAGCAAAGCCACAATGTTTTCTACCAATCGTTTAATCAAAATTATTTTGGTTGTTACAAGTTTACCAAGTAGAAAATTCACATAAGCTCATTGCATTAATGTAATCAGGGTAGAGTTCTTCATCTCATATAATATGTTCGAGTATTAACGATTTACTTTTTTAGTTTTTCCATTGTGGTTTGGATAGGAATAAACAGTGTATATTGGCATTGACTAGTTGCTATAACTATATGCAATTGTAGTTGTTTAGTTCCCAAAAAAATTCTCTACCTCGACGTGATGGCCAGCAAGAAACTGAATAACTATTAATAAAATGAATTTAATATCAAAAGTGCTTCAGGGTGCTAAATAAATATGAGTTCTAACTGGGAGCTATATAATTGCGTTTTTATATTGATACCACTGCTCAAAGCAGTGAAAATGACATGTCCATTTTGTGTATAGTACTGTAAAAGAACTGTAGTTGTTTTTTTAGTAAAAAAAAATGTGTGTAAATAACTATAGAAAACCGAAATTATCTGCTTCCAAGATACAACAAATATAAAAAGAGTATATATTATATAAAAATAGGAACGACATGAATTTGACAATTAATAATAAAATTATACAGGACTACAAAAATGTTGTTACGCGCACAAACACCTTTTCAAGTTTAAAATTTTAAACAGGACAATTAAATTAAGAATTTATAAGACCATAATACATCCGGTCTTAACCTATATAAAGCAACAAAGCTTGGACAATGAAATAAATTGAACCTATTCGAAAGATGATGTTTAAAACAATATGTAGTCGCAAAATAAATGACGATTTTGAATACCAAATTAGACCAAATGAGCAAGCAGTAATTGAAAGACATAATATTATGTACAATTTATTAGGGCAGAAAGCCTAAAATGGGTAAGACTTGATGTGGTGAGGATAAATGATGAAACACCATATTGCAATATCGTACAATACTATATAGTGCGAGAAATAAACCAAGATCAAGATGGTTGGACGAAGTCGAGGACAACTGGACAAAATATTGATGTTAATTGATGCAGAAAGGTTGCCCAAAATAGAACAAAATGGAGAAAAGTTATGTGCATAAGGTTAACATAAGGCTAACCCAAAGCTGTAGAACCAACAGATGGAATAATTATGATTTAATATTACAGGTGAGGTAAACATATTTACTTCAATGTATTCGTTATCGTTTCACATATCGTTTTACAGTATTGAAATTATGTTAAAACATTAACGGATAATGTTATGAAATGGCAATATGAAAACTGAATACTCATATGCATATACACTTTGTAACCCCATCATATACCCTGTACATATTTTTTTATATTATATAAAATAGAAAAAAAATAACATTAAATTTTACAAACTCCATTTTTAATTTCAAAAGGAGAAATAAATGTTCGTGTGAACCGGAAACTTAATTTAAAAAGAAAGTATGTGAATTGTGTGCAAAATTATTTATATGTATATATATATATGTATGCCTAATCATATAGGGACCCATGTTCGTTTATAACATAATATTATGAAGAATATATTAGAAGGTGATTAATTAAAGTCTATTTTTTGTACACATATGAATACATATACGAGTATGTAGGTAAATTTGTTGGTTAAAAAATAAATTATTATAAATTGCATATTATTATTAAAATTAACCATCTTCTCTCTATATTAAAATTTCCTTTTTCCTATCAAAATGAGAAATCATTTGGTATCTTTTTATATTTGCCATTTTGTGGTATAGGTTATAAATAATAACACACGCTGCACGCTAATATTTCTGTTGTACATGATTTCTTTTTGTATATCAAATTTATTATTAGAAAAATTAGAAAATTTAAAGTTTATATGGTGCTGGTGCATAATAAAACATAATCAAATCTGAATTAAAAGTTTACAAAATAATGTATATGTACATTACATACTGTGATTGATGTAAATTTATAAATTTATAAAAAATATATATATATGTATATGTGGATTGGGGTACCCATGAATATGTATAATGTATATTGTACAAATACAATTTAATTTGCTATGACGAAAAATTAAAAGAATATACAGTTAGTTTTGAGAAAACTTGTTTTTTAGCATTAGAGTCAAATTTTGATCCATAGTTGGATAAATTGTTGTTGCATTATATTTTAAAAGCAAAACGTTTTAATTTTGCTCATATGAACTCACGCCATGATGAAATTACAAGACCGGTTTACGCTGAATTTTCAAAATATTGGCCTTATTGTGGTAAACGTACTGCGGACGAACTCGACGAATGAATCTTTGTATTCACTTCACTACGAATTGGTATTGTACAAAACGCATGAAAAATATATTTTCGAAACGTTGAATAATAAATGTCAAATACATTTATTTTGAACATATTATATTATGTGAAAGTTAAAGTTTAAATTATTTCTAAGGTGTTTAAAAAATTTCAAATGATTACATAAAATTACATATTATTTTTAAATTTATTAAAAAAATATTAAAAATGGATAGAGTAGCGGTATATTTTGTTGAGCAAATTAATAATAGAAGATTTGTTAAGCAAAATTTAAGGAATATATTTGTAATGCTATTTTCGAAATGGACGATAAGAGATAAACATTTTGGAACATTTTTAATATTTTTATATAAACCTACATATTTTATATACATATGTACGTACTTTTAGTTTTACGACAAACTTACGTCTGAATAAATCTGCTTTTGAATGTATTAAAACAAATTGAGGAAAATATACCAACAGCGCAATTCTAAATCATCATATTCGACACCTAAATTAAAACTTCTTGCTTGTTTGAGATTTTTTAGTCAATGTAGTTTTCATATAAACAAACATAGCTCAACGGAGACATTTTCACAAATATTGTCATCAATTCTGGATATACTATATAGAGGTAACATTATGTTCAACATGGATAAAATTATTTTTGAATTACATTTTTTAAATCAAATGAACAAGAACATAAAAATATATATATTTATATTTTATTTACATGTAGGTAGTTCTAAATTTTTTAAACCCGAACTAATCTTCACGTTTCAACAATACAAAGAAAACTCTCGCCGTAGGTTTTGAACAATACCAAACATATATTTATCTTCATCTTTGCCGCACGTTTATCACAATACCAATTCACCACGTTTCGATTGCGTTTGCGTTTACAACAATAAGGCTCAATATAAATAAAAATCTTTAATATATATCCGATTTTCATAATCATCAACTTTACATCATTATCATCATCATCGTGATGTATAAGGCATTGCACAAGTAAATTCAGAAAAGGGGAAACAGACTGCAAACACCTACAAAACGCTCTATGAGGTTAGCAAGATAAAGAAAATCAACCATAACTCATAATTCAAACATAACTCACAATGAATGTCTGGAAAGATAAACGAATGTCCTGGAATAATAAATATGATTTCGAAATCCATAGTAAAAAATTAGCTTCTTAGAGGATTTTGAGATTTTTTAAATTTTGAAAATTTTGACGACCCCGACCCTAAAAAAAAATAGTTAAAAAATTTAAAATTTTCAAATTTTTGAAATTGATCTAATTTTGTTGCTTATTTTTAAAACATTCATTAAAACAAGCAAAAAATATAAAACATCTTTACGATCGGTCAAAAAATGAGGTTTTTAGAGGATTTTGAAATTTTTGAAATTTTGAAAATTTTGACGACCCCGACCCTATAAAAAAAATAGTTAAAAAATTTTCAAATTTTTGAAATTGAATTTTGTTGCTTATTTTTAAAACATTCATTAAAACAAGCAAAAAATATAAAATATCTTTACGATCGGTCAAAAAATGAGGTTTTTAGAGGATTTTGAAATTTTTGAAATTTTGAAAATTTTGACGACCCCGACCCTATAAAAAAATTAGTTAAAAAATTTTCAAATTTTTGAAATTGAATTTTGTTGCTTATTTTTAAAACATTCATTAAAACAAGCAAAAAATATAAAATATCTTTACGATCGGTCAAAATATGAGGTTTTTAGAGGATTTTGAAATTTTGAATATTTCGACGACCCCGACCCTATAAAAAAAATAGTTAAAAAATTTGAAATTTTAAAATTTTTGAAATTGATCTCATTTTGTTGCTTATTTTTACAACATTCATTAAAACAAGCAAAAAATATAAAATATCTTTACGATCGGCCAAAAAATGAGGTTTTTAGAGGATTTTGAAAGTTTTGAAATTTTGAAAATTTTGACGACCCCGACCCTATAAAAAAAATAGTTAAAAAATTTGAAATTTTAAAATTTTTGAAATTGATCTCATTTTGTTGCTTATTTTTAAAACATTCATTAAAACAAGCAAAAAATATAAAACATCTTTACGATCGGTCAAAAAATGAGGTTTTTAGAGGATTTTGAAATTTTTGAAATTTTGAAAATTTTGACGACCCCGACCCTATAAAAAAAATAGTTAAAAAATTTTCAAATTTTTGAAATTGAATTTTGTTGCTTATTTTTAAAACATTCATTAAAACAAGCAAAAAATATAAAATCTTTACGATCGGCCAAAAAATGACGTTTTTAGAGGATTTTGAAAGTTTTGAAATTTTGAAAATTTTGACGACCCCGACCCTATAAAAAAAATAGTTAAAAAATTTGAAATTTTAAAATTTTTGAAATTGATCTCATTTTGTTGCTTATTTTTAAAACATTCATTAAAACAAGCAAAAAATATAAAATCTTTACGATCGGCCAAAAAATGACGTTTTTAGAGGATTTTGAAAGTTTTGAAATTTTGAAAATTTTGACGATCTATAAAAAAAATAGTAAAAAAATTTTCAAATTTTTGAAATTGAATTTTGTTGCTTATTTTTAAAACATTCATTAAAACAAGCAAAAAATATAAAATATCTTTACGATCGGTCAAAATATGAGGTTTTTAGAGGATTTTGAAATTTTTTAAATTTTGAATATTTTGACGACCCCGACCCTATAAAAAAAATAGTTAAAAAATTTGAAATTTAAAATTTTTGAAATTGATCTAATTTTGTTGCTTATTTTTAAAACATTCATTAAAACAAGCAAAAAATATAAAACATCTTTACGATCGGTCAAAAAATGAGGTTTTTAGAGGATTTTGAAATTTTTGAAATTTTGAAAACTTTGACGACCCCGACCCTATAAAAAAAATAGTTAAAAAATTTTCAAGTTGTTGAAATTGAATTTTCTTGCTTATTTTTAAAACATTCATTAAAACAAGCAAAAAATATAAAATATCTTTACGATCCGTCAAAAAATGAGGCTTTTATAGGATTTTGAAATTTTTGAAATTTTGAAAATTTTGACGACCCCGACCCTATAAAAAAAATAGTTAAAAAATTTGAAATTATAAAATTTTTGAAATTGATCTCATTTTGTTGCTTATTTTTAAAACATTCATTATTTGTAAAACAAGCAAAAAATATAAAATATCTTCACGATCGGCCAAAAAATGAGGTTTTTAGAGGATTTTGAAAGTTTTGAAATTTTGAAAACTTTGACGACCCCGACCCTATAAAAAAAATAGTTTAAAAATTTTCAAGTTGTTGAAATTGAATTTTGTTGCTTATTTTTAAAACATTCATTAAAACAAGCAAAAAATATAAAATATCTTTACGATCGGTCAAAAAATGAGGCTTTTATAGGATTTTGAAATTTTTGAAATTTTGAAAATTTTGACGACCCCGACCCTATAAAAAAAATAGTTAAAAAATTTGAAATTTTCAAATTTTTGAAATTGATCTAATTTTGTTGCTTATTTTTAAAACATTCATTAAAACAAGCAAAAAATATAAAACATCTTTACGATCGGTCAAAAAATGAGGTTTTTAGAGGATTTTGAAATTTTTGAAATTTTGAATATTTTGACGACCCCTATAAAAAAAATAGTTAAAAAATTTGAAATTTTAAAATTTTTGAAATTGATCTCATTTTGTTGCTTATTTTTAAAACATTCATTATTTGTAAAACAAGCAAAAAATATAAAATATCTTCACGATCGGCCAAAAAATGAGGTTTTTAGAGGATTTTGAAAGTTTTGAAATTTTGAAAACTTTGACGACCCCGACCCTATAAAAAAAATAGTTAAAAAATTTTCAAATTTTTGAAATTGAATTTTGTTGCTTTTTTTTAAAACATTCATTAAAACAAGCAAAAAATATAAAATATCTTTACGATCGGTCAAAAAATGAGGTTTTTAGAGGATTTTGAAATTTTTGAAATTTTGAATATTTTGACGACCCCTATAAAAAAAATAGTTAAAAAATTTGAAATTTTAAAATTTTTGAAATTGATCTCATTTTGTTGCTTATTTTTAAAACATTCATTATTTGTAAAACAAGCAAAAAATATAAAATATCTTCACGATCGGCCAAAAAATGAGGTTTTTAGAGGATTTTGAAAGTTTTGAAATTTTGAAAACTTTGACGACCCCGACCCTATAAAAAAAATAGTTAAAAAATTTTCAAATTTTTGAAATTGAATTTTGTTGCTTTTTTTTAAAACATTCATTAAAACAAGCAAAAAATATAAAATATCTTTACGATCGGTCAAAAAATGAGGTTTTTAGAGGATTTTGAAATTTTTGAAATTTTGAATATTTTGACGACCCCTATAAAAAAAATAGTTAAAAAATTTGAAATTTTAAAATTTTTGAAATTGATCTCATTTTGTTGCTTATTTTTAAAACATTCATTATTTGTAAAACAAGCAAAAAATATAAAATATCTTCACGATCGGCCAAAAAATGAGGTTTTTAGAGGATTTTGAAAGTTTTGAAATTTTGAAAACTTTGACGACCCCGACCCTATAAAAAAAATAGTTAAAAAATTTTCAAATTTTTGAAATTGAATTTTGTTGCTTTTTTTTAAAACATTCATTAAAACAAGCAAAAAATATAAAATATCTTCACGATCGGCCAAAAAATGAGGTTTTTAGAGGATTTTGAAAGTTTTGAAATTTTGAAAACTTTGACGACCCCGACCCTATAAAAAAAATAGTTAAAAAATTTTCAAATTTTTGAAATTGAATTTTGTTGCTTTTTTTTAAAACATTCATTAAAACAAGCAAAAAATATAAAATATCTTTACGATCGGTCAAAAAATGAGGTTTTTAGAGGATTTTGAAATTTTTGAAATTTTGAATATTTTGACGACCCCGACCCTATAAAAAAAATAGTTAAAAAATTTTCAAGTTGTTGAAATTGAATTTTGTTGCTTATTTTTAAAACATTCATTAAAACAAGCAAAAAATATAAAATATCTTTACGATCGGCCAAAAAATGACGTTTTTAGAGGATTTTGAAAGTTTTGAAATTTTGAATATTTTGACGACCCCGACCCTATAAAAAAAATAGTTAAAAAATTTGAAATTATAAAATTTTTGAAATTGATCTCATTTTGTTGCTTATTTTTAAAACATTCATTATTTGTAAAACAAGCAAAAAATATAAAATATCTTCACGATCGGCCAAAAAATGAGGTTTTTAGAGGATTTTGAAAGTTTTGAAATTTTGAAAACTTTGACGACCCCGACCCTATAAAAAAAATAGTTTAAAAATTTTCAAGTTGTTGAAATTGAATTTTGTTGCTTATTTTTAAAACATTCATTAAAACAAGGAAAAAATATAAAATATCTTTACGATCGGTCAAAAAATGAGGCTTTTATAGGATTTTGAAATTTTTGAAATTTTGAAAATTTTGACGACCCCGACCCTATAAAAAAAATAGTTAAAAAATTTGAAATTATAAAATTTTTGAAATTGATCTCATTTTGTTGCTTATTTTTAAAACATTCATTATTTGTAAAACAAGCAAAAAATATAAAATATCTTCACGATCGGCCAAAAAATGAGGTTTTTAGAGGATTTTGAAAGTTTTGAAATTTTGAAAACTTTGACGACCCCGACCCTATAAAAAAAATAGTTTAAAAATTTTCAAGTTGTTGAAATTGAATTTTGTTGCTTATTTTTAAAACATTCATTAAAACAAGGAAAAAATATAAAATATCTTTACGATCGGTCAAAAAATGAGGCTTTTATAGGATTTTGAAATTTTTGAAATTTTGACGACCCCGACCCTATAAAAAAAATAGTTAAAAAATTTGAAATTATAAAATTTTTGAAATTGATCTCATTTTGTTGCTTATTTTTAAAACATTCATTATTTGTAAAACAAGCAAAAAATATAAAATATCTTCACGATCGGCCAAAAAATGAGGTTTTTAGAGGATTTTGAAAGTTTTGAAATTTTGAAAACTTTGACGACCCCGACCCTATAAAAAAAATAGTTTAAAAATTTTCAAGTTGTTGAAATTGAATTTTGTTGCTTATTTTTAAAACATTCATTAAAACAAGCAAAAAATATAAAATATCTTTACGATCGGTCAAAAAATGAGGCTTTTATAGGATTTTGAAATTTTTGAAATTTTGAAAATTTTGACGACCCCGACCCTATAAAAAAAATAGTTAAAAAATTTGAAATTTTCAAATTTTTGAAATTGATCTAATTTTGTTGCTTATTTTTAAAACATTCATTAAAACAAGCAAAAAATATAAAACATCTTTACGATCGGTCAAAAAATGAGGTTTTTAGAGGATTTTGAAATTTTTGAAATTTTGAATATTTTGACGACCCCTATAAAAAAAATAGTTAAAAAATTTGAAATTTTAAAATTTTTGAAATTGATCTCATTTTGTTGCTTATTTTTAAAACATTCATTATTTGTAAAACAAGCAAAAAATATAAAATATCTTCACGATCGGCCAAAAAATGAGGTTTTTAGAGGATTTTGAAAGTTTTGAAATTTTGAAAACTTTGACGACCCCGACCCTATAAAAAAAATAGTTAAAAAATTTTCAAATTTTTGAAATTGAATTTTGTTGCTTTTTTTTAAAACATTCATTAAAACAAGCAAAAAATATAAAATATCTTTACGATCGGTCAAAAAATGAGGCTTTTATAGGATTTTGAAATTTTTGAAATTTTGAAAATTTTGACGACCCCGACCCTATAAAAAAAATAGTTAAAAAATTTGAAATTTTCAAATTTTTGAAATTGATCTAATTTTGTTGCTTATTTTTAAAACATTCATTAAAACAAGCAAAAAATATAAAACATCTTTACGATCGGTCAAAAAATGAGGTTTTTAGAGGATTTTGAAATTTTTGAAATTTTGAAAATTTTGACGACCCCGACCCTATAAAAAAAATAGTTAAAAAATTTTCAAATTTTTGAAATTGAATTTTGTTGCTTTTTTTTAAAACATTCATTAAAACAAGCAAAAAATATAAAACATCTTTACGATCGGTCAAAAAATGAGGTTTTTAGAGGATTTTGAAATTTTTGAAATTTTGAAAATTTTGACGACCCCGACCCTATAAAAAAAATAGTTAAAAAATTTGAAATTTTCAAATTTTTGAAATTGATCTAATTTTGTTGCTTATTTTTAAAACATTCATTAAAACAAGCAAAAAATATAAAACATCTTTACGATCGGTCAAAAAATGAGGTTTTTATAGGATTTTGAAATTTTTGAAATTTTGAAAATTTTGACGACCCCGACCCTATAAAAAAAATAGTTAAAAAATTTTCAAATTTTTGAAATTGAATTTTGTTGCTTTTTTTTAAAACATTCATTAAAACAAGCAAAAAATATAAAACATCTTTACGATCGGTCAAAAAATGAGGTTTTTAGAGGATTTTGAAAGTTTTGAAATTTTGAAAACTTTGACGACCCCGACCCTATAAAAAAAATAGTTTAAAAATTTTCAAGTTGTTGAAATTGAATTTTGTTGCTTATTTTTAAAACATTCATTAAAACAAGCAAAAAATATAAAATATCTTTACGATCGGCCAAAAAATGACGTTTTTAGAGGATTTTGAAAGTTTTGAAATTTTGAATATTTTGACGACCCCGACCCTATAAAAAAAATAGTTAAAAAATTTGAAATTTTAAAATTTTTGAAATTGATCTAATTTTGTTGCTTATTTTTAAAACATTCATTAAAACAAGCAAAAAATATAAAACATCTTTACGATCGGTCAAAAAATGAGGTTTTTAGAGGATTTTGAAATTTTTGAAATTTTGAAAACTTTGACGACCCCGACCCTATAAAAAAAATAGTTAAAAAATTTTCAAGTTGTTGAAATTGAATTTTGTTGCTTATTTTTAAAACATTCATTAAAACAAGCAAAAAATATAAAATATCTTTACGATCGGCCAAAAAATGACGTTTTTAGAGGATTTTGAAAGTTTTGAAATTTTGAATATTTTGACGACCCCGACCCTATAAAAAAAATAGTTAAAAAATTTGAAATTATAAAATTTTTGAAATTGATCTCATTTTGTTGCTTATTTTTAAAACATTCATTATTTGTAAAACAAGCAAAAAATATAAAATATCTTCACGATCGGCCAAAAAATGAGGTTTTTAGAGGATTTTGAAAGTTTTGAAATTTTGAAAACTTTGACGACCCCGACCCTATAAAAAAAATAGTTTAAAAATTTTCAAGTTATTGAAATTGAATTTTGTTGCTTATTTTTAAAACATTCATTAAAACAAGCAAAAAATATAAAATATCTTTACGATCGGTCAAAAAATGAGGCTTTTATAGGATTTTGAAATTTTTGAAATTTTGAAAATTTTGACGACCCCGACCCTATAAAAAAAATAGTTAAAAAATTTGAAATTTTCAAATTTTTGAAATTGATCTAATTTTGTTGCTTATTTTTAAAACATTCATTAAAACAAGCAAAAAATATAAAACATCTTTACGATCGGTCAAAAAATGAGGTTTTTAGAGGATTTTGAAATTTTTGAAATTTTGAATATTTTGACGACCCCGACCCTATAAAATAAATAGTTAAAAAATTTGAAATTTTCAAATTTTTGAAATTGATCTAATTTAGTTGCTTATTTTTATAACATTCATTAAAACAAGCAAAAAATATAAAATATCTTTACGATCAGTCAAAAAATGAGGTTTTTAGAGGATTTTGAAATTTTTGAAATTTTGAAAATTTTGACGACCCCGACCCTATAAAAAAAATAGTTAAAAAATTTTCAAATTTTTGAAATTGAATTTTGTTGCTTTTTTTAAAAAAATTCATTAAAACAAGCAAAAAATATAAAATATCTTTACGATCGGTCAAAAAATGAGGCTTTTATAGGATTTTGAAATTTTTGAAATTTTACAAATTTTGACGACCCCGACCCTATAAAAAAAATAGTTAAAAAATTTGAAGTTTTAAAATTTTTGAAATTGATCTAATTTAGTTGCTTATTTTTATAACATTCATTAAAACAAGCAAAAAATATAAAATATCTTTACGATCAGTCAAAAAATGAGGTTTTTAGAGGATTTTGAAATTTTTGAAATTTTGAAAATTTTGACGACCCCGACCCTATAAAAAAAATAGTTAAAAAATTTTCAAATTTTTGAAATTGAATTTTGTTGCTTTTTTTTAAAAAATTCATTAAAACAAGCAAAAAATATAAAATATCTTTACGATCGGTCAAAAAATGAGGATTTTGAAATTTTTGAAATTTTAAAAATTTTGACGACCCCGACCCTATAAAAAAAATAGTTAAAAAATTTGAAATTTTAAAATTTTTGAAATTGATCTAATTTTGTTGCTTATTTTTATAACATTCATTAAAACAAGCAAAAAATATAAAATATCTTTACGATCAGTCAAAAAATGAGGTTTTTAGAGGATTTTGAAATTTTTGAAATTTTGAAAATTTTGACGACCCCGACCCTATAAGGAAAATAGTTAAAAAATTTGAAATTTTCAAATTTTTGAAATTGATCTAATTTTGTTGCTTATTTTTAAAACATTCATTAAAACAAGCAAAAAATATGAAATATCTTTACGATCGGTCAAAAAATGAGGTTTTTAGAGAATTTTGAAATTTTTGAAATTTTGAAAATTTTGACGACCCCGACCCTATAAAATAAATAGTTAAAAAATTTGAAATTTTCAAATTTTTGAAATTGATCTAATTTAGTTGCTTATTTTTATAACATTCATTAAAACAAGCAAAAAATATAAAATATCTTTACGATCAGTCAAAAAATGAGGTTTTTAGAGGATTTTGAAATTTTTGAAATTTTGAAAATTTTGACGACCCCGACCCTATAAAAAAAATAGTTAAAAAATTTTCAAATTTTTGAAATTGAATTTTGTTGCTTTTTTTTAAAAAATTCATTAAAACAAGCAAAAAATATAAAATATCTTTACGATCGGTCAAAAAATGAGGCTTTTATAGGATTTTGAAATTTTTGAAATTTTAAAAATTTTGACGACCCCGACCCTATAAAAAAAATAGTTAAAAAATTTGAAGTTTTAAAATTTTTGAAATTGATCTAATTTAGTTGCTTATTTTTATAACATTCATTAAAACAAGCAAAAAATATAAAATATCTTTACGATCGGTCAAAAAATGAGGCTTTTATAGGATTTTGAAATTTTTGAAATTTTAAAAATTTTGACGACCCCGACCCTATAAAAAAAATAGTTAAAAAATTTGAAATTTTAAAATTTTTGAAATTGATCTAATTTAGTTGCTTATTTTTATAACATTCATTAAAACAAGCAAAAAATATAAAATATCTTTACGATCAGTCAAAAAATGAGGTTTTTAGAGGATTTTGAAATTTTTGAAATTTTGAAAATTTTGACGACCCCGACCCTATAAGGAAAATAGTTAAAAAATTTGAAATTTTCAAATTTTTGAAATTGATCTAATTTTGTTGCTTATTTTTAAAACATTCATTAAAACAAGCAAAAAATATGAAATATCTTTACGATCGGTCAAAAAATGAGGTTTTTAGAGAATTTTGAAATTTTTGGAATTTTGAAAATTTTGACGACCCCGACCCTATAAAATAAATAGTTAAAAAATTTGAAATTTTCAAATTTTTGAAATTGATCTAATTTAGTTGCTTATTTTTATAACATTCATTAAAACAAGCAAAAAATATAAAATATCTTTACGATCAGTCAAAAAATGAGGTTTTTAGAGGATTTTGAAATTTTTGAAATTTTGAAAATTTTGACGACCCCGACCCTATAAAAAAAATAGTTAAAAAATTTTCAAATTTTTGAAATTGAATTTTGTTGCTTTTTTTTAAAAAATTCATTAAAACAAGCAAAAAATATAAAATATCTTTACGATCAGTCAAAAAATGAGGTTTTTAGAGGATTTTGAAATTTTTGAAATTTTGACGACCCCGACCCTATAAAAAAAATAGTTAAAAAATTTGAAGTTTTAAAATTTTTGAAATTGATCTAATTTAGTTGCTTATTTTTATAACATTCATTAAAACAAGCAAAAAATATAAAATATCTTTACGATCAGTCAAAAAATGAGGTTTTTAGAGGATTTTGAAATTTTTGAAATTTTGAAAATTTTGACGACCCCGACCCTATAAAAAAAATAGTTAAAAAATTTTCAAATTTTTGAAATTGAATTTTGTTGCTTTTTTTTAAAAAATTCATTAAAACAAGCAAAAAATATAAAATATCTTTACGATCGGTCAAAAAATGAGGCTTTTATAGGATTTTGAAATTTTTGAAATTTTAAAAATTTTGACGACCCCGACCATATAAAAAAAATAGTTAAAAAATTTGAAATTTTAAAATTTTTGAAATTGATCTAATTTTGTTGCTTATTTTTAAAACATTCATTAAAACAAGCAAAAAATATAAAACATCTTTACGATCGGTCAAAAAATGAGGTTTTTAGAAGATTTTGAAATTTTTGAAATTTTGACGACCCCGACCCTATAAAAAAAATAGTTAAAAAATTTGAAGTTTTAAAATTTTTGAAATTGATCTAATTTAGTTGCTTATTTTTATAACATTCATTAAAACAAGCAAAAAATATAAAATATCTTTACGATCAGTCAAAAAATTAGGTTTTTAGAGGATTTTGAAATTTTTGAAATTTTGAAAATTTTGACGACCCCGACCCTATAAGGAAAATAGTTAAAAAATTTGAAATTTTCAAATTTTTGAAATTGATCTAATTTTGTTGCTTATTTTTAAAACATTCATTAAAACAAGCAAAAAATATGAAATATCTTTACGATCGGTCAAAAAATGAGGTTTTTAGAGAATTTTGAAATTTTTGAAATTTTTAAAATTTTGACGACCCCGACCCTATAAAATAAATAGTTAAAAAATTTGAAATTTTCAAATTTTTTGAAATTGATCTAATTTAGTTGCTTATTTTTATAACATTCATTAAAACAAGCAAAAAATATAAAATATCTTTACGATCGGTCAAAAAATGAGGTTTTTAGAGGATTTTGAAATTTTTGAAATTTTGAAAATTTTGACGACCCCGACCCTATAAAATAAATAGTTAAAAAATTTGAAATTTTCAAATTTTTGAAATTGATCTAATTTAGTTGCTTATTTTTATAACATTCATTAAAACAAGCAAAAAATATAAAATATCTTTACGATCGGTCAAAAAATGAGGTTTTTAGAGGATTTTGAAATTTTTGAAATTTTGAAAATTTTGACGACCCCGACCCTATAAAGAAAATAGTTAAAAAATTTGAAATTTTCAAATTTTTAAAATTGATCTAATTTTGTTGCTTATTTTTAAAACATTCATTAAAACAAGCAAAAAATATGAAATATCTTTACGATCGGTCAAAAAATGAGGTTTTTAGAGAATTTTGAAATTTTTGAAATTTTAAAAATTTTGACGACCCCGACCCTATAAAGAAAATAGTTAAAAAATTTGAAATTTTCAAATTTTTGAAATTGATCTAATTTAGTTGCTTATTTTTATAACATTCATTAAAACAAGCAAAAAATATAAAATATCTTTACGATCAGTCAAAAAATGAGGTTTTTAGAGGATTTTGAAATTTTTGAAATTTTGAAAATTTTGACGACCCCGACCCTATAAGGAAAATAGTTAAAAAATTTGAAATTTTCAAATTTTTGAAATTGATCTAATTTTGTTGCTTATTTTTATAACATTCATTAAAACAAGCAAAAAATATAAAATATCTTTACGATCGGTCAAAAAATGAGGTTTTTAGAGGATTTTGAAATTTTTGAAATTTTGAAAATTTTGACGACCCCGACCCTATAAAGAAAATATTTAAAAAATTTGAAATTTTAAAATTTTTGAAATTGATCTAATTTAGTTGCTTATTTTTATAACATTCATTAAAACAAGCAAAAAATATAAAATATCTTTACGATCAGTCAAAAAATGAGGTTTTTAGAGGATTTTGAAATTTTTGAAATTTTGAAAATTTTGACGACCCCGACCCTATAAGGAAAATAGTTAAAAAATTTGAAATTTTCAAATTTTTGAAATTGATCTAATTTTGTTGCTTATTTTTAAAACATTCATTAAAACAAGCAAAAAATATGAAATATCTTTACGATCGGTCAAAAAATGAGGTTTTTAGAGAATTTTGAAATTTTTGAAATTTTGAAAATTTTGACGACCCCGACCCTATAAAAAAATAGTTAAAAAATTTTCAAATTTTTGAAATTGAATTTTGTTGCTTTTTTTTAAAAAATTCATTAAAACAAGCAAAAAATATAAAATATCTTTACGATCAGTCAAAAAATGAGGTTTTTAGAGGATTTTGAAATTTTTGAAATTTTGACGACCCCGACCCTATAAAAAAAATAGTTAAAAAATTTGAAGTTTTAAAATTTTTGAAATTGATCTAATTTAGTTGCTTATTTTTATAACATTCATTAAAACAAGCAAAAAATATAAAATATCTTTACGATCAGTCAAAAAATGAGGTTTTTAGAGGATTTTGAAATTTTTGAAATTTTGAAAATTTTGACGACCCCGACCCTATAAAAAAATAGTTAAAAAATTTTCAAATTTTTGAAATTGAATTTTGTTGCTTTTTTTTAAAAAATTCATTAAAACAAGCAAAAAATATAAAATATCTTTACGATCAGTCAAAAAATGAGGTTTTTAGAGGATTTTGAAATTTTTGAAATTTTGACGACCCCGACCCTATAAAAAAAATAGTTAAAAAATTTGAAGTTTTAAAATTTTTGAAATTGATCTAATTTAGTTGCTTATTTTTATAACATTCATTAAAACAAGCAAAAAATATAAAATATCTTTACGATCAGTCAAAAAATGAGGTTTTTAGAGGATTTTGAAATTTTTGAAATTTTGAAAATTTTGACGACCCCGACCCTATAAAAAAAATAGTTAAAAAATTTTCAAATTTTTGAAATTGAATTTTGTTGCTTTTTTTTAAAAAATTCATTAAAACAAGCAAAAAATATAAAATATCTTTACGATCGGTCAAAAAATGAGGCTTTTATAGGATTTTGAAATTTTTGAAATTTTAAAAATTTTGACGACCCCGACCCTATAAAAAAAATAGTTAAAAAATTTGAAATTTTAAAATTTTTGAAATTGATCTAATTTTGTTGCTTATTTTTAAAACATTCATTAAAACAAGCAAAAAATATAAAACATCTTTACGATCGGTCAAAAAATGAGGTTTTTAGAAGATTTTGAAATTTTTGAAATTTTGACGACCCCGACCCTATAAAAAAAATAGTTAAAAAATTTGAAGTTTTAAAATTTTTGAAATTGATCTAATTTTGTTGCTTATTTTTAAAACATTCATTAAAACAAGCAAAAAATATGAAATATCTTTACGATCGGTCAAAAAATGAGGTTTTTAGAGAATTTTGAAATTTTTGAAATTTTGAAAATTTTGACGACCCCGACCCTATAAAATAAATAGTTAAAAAATTTGAAATTTTCAAATTTTTGAAATTGATCTAATTTAGTTGCTTATTTTTATAACATTCATTAAAACAAGCAAAAAATATAAAATATCTTTACGATCGGTCAAAAAATGAGGTTTTTAGAGGATTTTGAAATTTTTGAAATTTTGAAAATTTTGACGACCCCGACCCTATAAAGAAAATAGTTAAAAAATTTGAAATTTTCAGATTTTTGAAATTGATCTAATTTAGTTGCTTATTTTTATAACATTCATTAAAACAAGCAAAAAATATAAAATATCTTTACGATCGGTCAAAAAATGAGGTTTTTAGAGGATTTTGAAATTTTTGAAATTTTGAAAATTTTGACGACCCCGACCCTATAAAAAAAATAGTTAAAAAATTTGAAATTTTCAAATTTTTGAAATTTTGTTGCTTATTTTTAAAACATTCATTAAAACAAGCAAAAAATATAAAATATCTTTACGATCGGTCAAAAAATGAGGTTTTTGAAAGTTTTGAAATTTTGAAAATTTTGACGACCCCGACCCTATAAAGAAAATAGTTAAAAAATTTGAAATTTTCAGATTTTTGAAATTGATCTAATTTAGTTGCTTATTTTTATAACATTCATTAAAACAAGCAAAAAATATAAAATATCTTTACGATCGGTCAAAAAATGAAGTTTTTAGAGGATTTTGAAATTTTTGAAATTTTGAAAATTTTGACGACCCCGACCCTATAAAAAAAATAGTTAAAAAATTTGAAATTTTCAAATTTTTGAAATTTTGTTGCTTATTTTTAAAACATTCATTAAAACAAGCAAAAAATATAAAATATCTTTACGATCAGTCAAAAAATGAGGTTTTTAGAGGATTTTGAAATTTTTGAAATTTTGAAAATTTTGACGACCCCGACCCTATAAAAAAAATAGTTAAAAAATTTGAAATTTTCAAATTTTTGAAATTTTGTTGCTTATTTTTAAAACATTCATTAAAACAAGCAAAAAATATAAAATATCTTTACGATCGGTCAAAAAATGAGGTTTTTGAAAGTTTTGAAATTTTGAAAATTTTGACGACCCCGAAATAAAAGAAAATAGTTAAAAAATTTGAAATTTTCAAATTTTTGAAATTGATCTAATTTAGTTGCTTATTTTTATAACATTCATTAAAACAAGCAAAAAATATAAAATATCTTTACGATCGGTCAAAAAATGAGGTTTTTAGAGAATTTTGAAATTTTTGAAATTTTGAAAATTTTGACGACCCTGACCCTATAAAAAAAATAGTTAAAAAATTTGAAATTTTCAAATTTTTGAAATTTTGTTGCTTATTTTTAAAACATTCATTAAAACAAGCAAAAAATATAAAATATCTTTACGATCGGTCAAAAAATGAGGTTTTTAGAAGATTTTGAAATTTTTGAAATTTTGAAAATTTTGACGACCCCGACCCTATAAAAAAAATAGTTAAAAACATTGAAATTTTCAAATTTTTGAAATTGATATGATTTTGTTGCTTATTTTTAGGACATTCAGTAAAACAAGCAAAAAATATAAAATATCTTTACGATCGGTCAAAAAATGAGGTTTTTAGAGAATTTTGAAATTTTGAAAATTTTGACGACCCTATAAAAAAAATAGTTAAAAAATTTGAAATTTTCAAATTTTTGAAATTTTGTTGCTTATTTTTAAAACATTCATTAAAACAAGCAAAAAATATAAAATATCTTTACGATCGGTCAAAAAATGAGGTTTTTAGAGGATTTTGAAATTTTTGAAATTTTGAAAATTTTGACGACCCCGACCCTATAAAGAAAATAGTTAAAAAATTTGAAATTTTCAAATTTTTGAAATTTTGTTGCTTATTTTTAAAACATTCATTAAAACAAGCAAAAAATATAAAATATCTTGACGATCAGTCAAAAAATGAGGTTTTTAGAGGATTTTGAAATTTTTGAAATTTTGAAAATTTTGACGACCCTGACCCTATAAAAAAAATAGTTAAAAAATTTGAAATTTTCAAATTTTTGAAATTTTGTTGCTTATTTTTAAAACATTCATTAAAACAAGCAAAAAATATAAAATATCTTTACGATCGGTCAAAAAATGAGGTTTTTAGAGGATTTTGAAATTTTTGAAATTTTGAAAATTTTGACGACCCTGACCCTATAAAAAAAATTGTTAAAAAATTTGAAATTTTCCAATTTTTGAAATTTTGTTGCTTGTTTTTAAAACATTCATTAAAACAAGCAAAAAATATAAAATATCTTTACGATCGGTCAAAAAATGAGGTTTTTAGAAGATTTTGAAATTTTTGAAATTTTGAAAATTTTGACGACCCTGACCCTATAAAAAAAATAGTTAAAAAATTTGAAATTTTCAAATTTTTGAAATTTTGTTGCTTATTTTTAAAACATTCATTAAAACAAGCAAAAAATATAAAATATCTTTACGATCAGTCAAAAAATGAGGTTTTTAGAGGATTTTGAAATTTTTGAAATTTTGAAAATTTTGACGACCCTGACCCTATAAAAAAAATAGTTAAAAAATTTGAAATTTTCAAATTTTTGAAATTTTGTTGCTTATTTTTAAAACATTCATTAAAACAAGCAAAAAATATAAAATATCTTTACGATCGGTCAAAAAATGAGGTTTTTAGAGGATTTTGAAATTTTATTTTGTTGCTTTTTTTTAAAAAATTCATTAAAACAAGCAAAAAATATAAAATATCTTTACGATCGGTCAAAAAATGAGGCTTTTATAGGATTTTGAAATTTTTGAAATTTTAAAAATTTTGACGACCCCGACCCTATAAAAAAAATAGTTAAAAAATTTGAAATTTTAAAATTTTTGAAATTGATCTAATTTTGTTGCTTATTTTTAAAACATTCATTAAAACAAGCAAAAAATATAAAACATCTTTACGATCGGTCAAAAAATGAGGTTTTTAGAAGATTTTGAAATTTTTGAAATTTTGACGACCCCGACCCTATAAAAAAAATAGTTAAAAAATTTGAAGTTTTAAAATTTTTGAAATTGATCTAATTTTGTTGCTTATTTTTAAAACATTCATTAAAACAAGCAAAAAATATGAAATATCTTTACGATCGGTCAAAAAATGAGGTTTTTAGAGAATTTTGAAATTTTTGAAATTTTGAAAATTTTGACGACCCCGACCCTATAAAATAAATAGTTAAAAAATTTGAAATTTTCAAATTTTTGAAATTGATCTAATTTAGTTGCTTATTTTTATAACATTCATTAAAACAAGCAAAAAATATAAAATATCTTTACGATCGGTCAAAAAATGAGGTTTTTGAAAGTTTTGAAATTTTGAAAATTTTGACGACCCCGAAATAAAAGAAAATAGTTAAAAAATTTGAAATTTTCAAATTTTTGAAATTGATCTAATTTAGTTGCTTATTTTTATAACATTCATTAAAACAAGCAAAAAATATAAAATATCTTTACGATCGGTCAAAAAATGAGGTTTTTAGAGAATTTTGAAATTTTTGAAATTTTGAAAATTTTGACGACCCTGACCCTATAAAAAAAATAGTTAAAAAATTTGAAATTTTCAAATTTTTGAAATTTTGTTGCTTATTTTTAAAACATTCATTAAAACAAGCAAAAAATATAAAATATCTTTACGATCGGTCAAAAAATGAGGTTTTTGAAAGTTTTGAAATTTTGAAAATTTTGACGACCCCGAAATAAAAGAAAATAGTTAAAAAATTTGAAATTTTCAAATTTTTGAAATTGATCTAATTTAGTTGCTTATTTTTATAACATTCATTAAAACAAGCAAAAAATATAAAATATCTTTACGATCGGTCAAAAAATGAGGTTTTTAGAGAATTTTGAAATTTTTGAAATTTTGAAAATTTTGACGACCCTGACCCTATAAAAAAAATAGTTAAAAAATTTGAAATTTTCAAATTTTTGAAATTTTGTTGCTTATTTTTAAAACATTCATTAAAACAAGCAAAAAATATAAAATATCTTTACGATCGGTCAAAAAATGAGGTTTTTAGAAGATTTTGAAATTTTTGAAATTTTGAAAATTTTGACGACCCCGACCCTATAAAAAAAATAGTTAAAAACATTGAAATTTTCAAATTTTTGAAATTGATATGATTTTGTTGCTTATTTTTAGGACATTCAGTAAAACAAGCAAAAAATATAAAATATCTTTACGATCGGTCAAAAAATGAGGTTTTTAGAGAATTTTGAAATTTTGAAAATTTTGACGACCCTATAAAAAAAATAGTTAAAAAATTTGAAATTTTCAAATTTTTGAAATTTTGTTGCTTATTTTTAAAACATTCATTAAAACAAGCAAAAAATATAAAATATCTTTACGATCGGTCAAAAAATGAGGTTTTTAGAGGATTTTGAAATTTTTGAAATTTTGAAAATTTTGACGACCCCGACCCTATAAAGAAAATAGTTAAAAAATTTGAAATTTTCAAATTTTTGAAATTTTGTTGCTTATTTTTAAAACATTCATTAAAACAAGCAAAAAATATAAAATATCTTGACGATCAGTCAAAAAATGAGGTTTTTAGAGGATTTTGAAATTTTTGAAATTTTGAAAATTTTGACGACCCTGACCCTATAAAAAAAATAGTTAAAAAATTTGAAATTTTCAAATTTTTGAAATTTTGTTGCTTATTTTTAAAACATTCATTAAAACAAGCAAAAAATATAAAATATCTTTACGATCGGTCAAAAAATGAGGTTTTTAGAGGATTTTGAAATTTTTGAAATTTTGAAAATTTTGACGACCCTGACCCTATAAAAAAAATTGTTAAAAAATTTGAAATTTTCCAATTTTTGAAATTTTGTTGCTTGTTTTTAAAACATTCATTAAAACAAGCAAAAAATATAAAATATCTTTACGATCGGTCAAAAAATGAGGTTTTTAGAAGATTTTGAAATTTTTGAAATTTTGAAAATTTTGACGACCCTGACCCTATAAAAAAAATAGTTAAAAAATTTGAAATTTTCAAATTTTTGAAATTTTGTTGCTTATTTTTAAAACATTCATTAAAACAAGCAAAAAATATAAAATATCTTTACGATCAGTCAAAAAATGAGGTTTTTAGAGGATTTTGAAATTTTTGAAATTTTGAAAATTTTGACGACCCTGACCCTATAAAAAAAATAGTTAAAAAATTTGAAATTTTCAAATTTTTGAAATTTTGTTGCTTATTTTTAAAACATTCATTAAAACAAGCAAAAAATATAAAATATCTTTACGATCGGTCAAAAAATGAGGTTTTTAGAGGATTTTGAAATTTTATTTTGTTGCTTTTTTTTAAAAAATTCATTAAAACAAGCAAAAAATATAAAATATCTTTACGATCGGTCAAAAAATGAGGCTTTTATAGGATTTTGAAATTTTTGAAATTTTAAAAATTTTGACGACCCCGACCCTATAAAAAAAATAGTTAAAAAATTTGAAATTTTAAAATTTTTGAAATTGATCTAATTTTGTTGCTTATTTTTAAAACATTCATTAAAACAAGCAAAAAATATAAAACATCTTTACGATCGGTCAAAAAATGAGGTTTTTAGAAGATTTTGAAATTTTTGAAATTTTGACGACCCCGACCCTATAAAAAAAATAGTTAAAAAATTTGAAGTTTTAAAATTTTTGAAATTGATCTAATTTTGTTGCTTATTTTTAAAACATTCATTAAAACAAGCAAAAAATATGAAATATCTTTACGATCGGTCAAAAAATGAGGTTTTTAGAGAATTTTGAAATTTTTGAAATTTTGAAAATTTTGACGACCCCGACCCTATAAAATAAATAGTTAAAAAATTTGAAATTTTCAAATTTTTGAAATTGATCTAATTTAGTTGCTTATTTTTATAACATTCATTAAAACAAGCAAAAAATATAAAATATCTTTACGATCGGTCAAAAAATGAGGTTTTTAGAGGATTTTGAAATTTTTGAAATTTTGAAAATTTTGACGACCCCGACCCTATAAAGAAAATAGTTAAAAAATTTGAAATTTTCAGATTTTTGAAATTGATCTAATTTAGTTGCTTATTTTTATAACATTCATTAAAACAAGCAAAAAATATAAAATATCTTTACGATCGGTCAAAAAATGAAGTTTTTAGAGGATTTTGAAATTTTTGAAATTTTGAAAATTTTTCAAATTTTTGAAATTTTGTTGCTTATTTTTAAAACATTCATTAAAACAAGCAAAAAATATAAAATATCTTTACGATCAGTCAAAAAATGAGGTTTTTAGAGGATTTTGAAATTTTTGAAATTTTGAAAATTTTGACGACCCCGACCCTATAAAAAAAATAGTTAAAAAATTTGAAATTTTCAAATTTTTGAAATTTTGTTGCTTATTTTTAAAACATTCATTAAAACAAGCAAAAAATATAAAATATCTTTACGATCGGTCAAAAAATGAGGTTTTTGAAAGTTTTGAAATTTTGAAAATTTTGACGACCCCGAAATAAAAGAAAATAGTTAAAAAATTTGAAATTTTCAAATTTTTGAAATTGATCTAATTTAGTTGCTTATTTTTATAACATTCATTAAAACAAGCAAAAAATATAAAATATCTTTACGATCGGTCAAAAAATGAGGTTTTTAGAGAATTTTGAAATTTTTGAAATTTTGAAAATTTTGACGACCCTGACCCTATAAAAAAAATAGTTAAAAAATTTGAAATTTTCAAATTTTTGAAATTTTGTTGCTTATTTTTAAAACATTCATTAAAACAAGCAAAAAATATAAAATATCTTTACGATCGGTCAAAAAATGAGGTTTTTAGAAGATTTTGAAATTTTTGAAATTTTGAAAATTTTGACGACCCCGACCCTATAAAAAAAATAGTTAAAAACATTGAAATTTTCAAATTTTTGAAATTGATATGATTTTGTTGCTTATTTTTAGGACATTCAGTAAAACAAGCAAAAAATATAAAATATCTTTACGATCGGTCAAAAAATGAGGTTTTTAGAGAATTTTGAAATTTTGAAAATTTTGACGACCCTATAAAAAAAATAGTTAAAAAATTTGAAATTTTCAAATTTTTGAAATTTTGTTGCTTATTTTTAAAACATTCATTAAAACAAGCAAAAAATATAAAATATCTTTACGATCGGTCAAAAAATGAGGTTTTTAGAGGATTTTGAAATTTTTGAAATTTTGAAAATTTTGACGACCCCGACCCTATAAAGAAAATAGTTAAAAAATTTGAAATTTTCAAATTTTTGAAATTTTGTTGCTTATTTTTAAAACATTCATTAAAACAAGCAAAAAATATAAAATATCTTGACGATCAGTCAAAAAATGAGGTTTTTAGAGGATTTTGAAATTTTTGAAATTTTGAAAATTTTGACGACCCTGACCCTATAAAAAAAATAGTTAAAAAATTTGAAATTTTCAAATTTTTGAAATTTTGTTGCTTATTTTTAAAACATTCATTAAAACAAGCAAAAAATATAAAATATCTTTACGATCGGTCAAAAAATGAGGTTTTTAGAGGATTTTGAAATTTTTGAAATTTTGAAAATTTTGACGACCCTGACCCTATAAAAAAAATTGTTAAAAAATTTGAAATTTTCCAATTTTTGAAATTTTGTTGCTTGTTTTTAAAACATTCATTAAAACAAGCAAAAAATATAAAATATCTTTACGATCGGTCAAAAAATGAGGTTTTTAGAAGATTTTGAAATTTTTGAAATTTTGAAAATTTTGACGACCCTGACCCTATAAAAAAAATAGTTAAAAAATTTGAAATTTTCAAATTTTTGAAATTTTGTTGCTTATTTTTAAAACATTCATTAAAACAAGCAAAAAATATAAAATATCTTTACGATCAGTCAAAAAATGAGGTTTTTAGAGGATTTTGAAATTTTTGAAATTTTGAAAATTTTGACGACCCTGACCCTATAAAAAAAATAGTTAAAAAATTTGAAATTTTCAAATTTTTGAAATTTTGTTGCTTATTTTTAAAACATTCATTAAAACAAGCAAAAAATATAAAATATCTTTACGATCGGTCAAAAAATGAGGTTTTTAGAGGATTTTGAAATTTTTGAAATTTTGAAAATTTTGACGACCCCGACCCTATAAAGAAAATAGTTAAAAAATTTGAAATTTTCAAATTTTTGAAATTTTGTTGCTTATTTTTAAAACATTCATTAAAACAAGCAAAAAATATAAAATATCTTTACGATCAGTCAAAAAATGAGGTTTTTAGAGGATTTTGAAATTTTTGAAATTTTGAAAATTTTGACGACCCTGACCCTATAAAAAAAATAGTTAAAAAATTTGAAATTTTCAAATTTTTGAAATTTTGTTGCTTATTTTTAAAACATTCATTAAAACAAGCAAAAAATATAAAATATCTTTACGATCAGTCAAAAAATGAGGTTTTTAGAGGATTTTGAAATTTTTGAAATTTTGAAAATTTTGACGACCTGACCCTATAAAAAAAATAGTTAAAAAATTTGAAATTTTCAAATTTTTGAAATTTTGTTGCTTATTTTTAAAACATTCATTAAAACAAGCAAAAAATATAAAATATCTTTACGATCGGTCAAAAAATGAGGTTTTTAGAGGATTTTGAAATTTTTGAAATTTTGAAAATTTTGACGACCCTGACCCTATAAAAAAAATTGTTAAAAAATTTGAAATTTTCCAATTTTTGAAATTTTGTTGCTTATTTTTAAAACATTCATTAAAACAAGCAAAAAATATAAAATATCTTTACGATCAGTCAAAAAATGAGGTTTTTAGAGGATTTTGAAATTTTTGAAATTTTGAAAATTTTGACGACCCTGACCCTATAAAAAAAATAGTTAAAAAATTTGAAATTTTCAAATTTTTGAAATTTTGTTGCTTATTTTTAAAACATTCATTAAAACAAGCAAAAAATATAAAATATCTTTACGATCGGTCAAAAAATGAGGTTTTTAGAGGATTTTGAAATTTTTGAAATTTTGAAAATTTTGACGACCCTGACCCTATAAAAAAAATTGTTAAAAAATTTGAAATTTTCCAATTTTTGAAATTTTGTTGCTTGTTTTTAAAACATTCATTAAAACAAGCAAAAAATATAAAATATCTTTACGATCGGTCAAAAAATGAGGTTTTTAGAGAATTTTGAAATTTTTGAAATTTTGAAAATTTTGACGACCCCGACCCTATAAAAAAAATAGTTAAAAACATTGAAATTTTCAAATTTTTGAAATTGATATGATTTTGTTGCTTATTTTTAGGACATTCAGTAAAACAAGCAAAAAATATAAAATATCTTTACGATCGGTCAAAAAATGAGGTTTTTAGAGAATTTTGAAATTTTGAAAATTTTGACGACCCTGACCCTATAAAAAAAATAGTTAAAAAATTTGAAATTTTCAAATTTTTGAAATTTTGTTGCTTATTTTTAAAACATTCATTAAAACAAGCAAAAAATATAAAATATCTTTACGATCGGTCAAAAAATGAGGTTTTTAGAAGATTTTGAAATTTTTGAAATTTTGAAAATTTTGACGACCCTGACCCTATAAAAAAAATAGTTAAAAAATTTGAAATTTTCAAATTTTTGAAATTTTGTTGCTTGTTTTTAAAACATTCATTAAAACAAACAAAAAATATAAAATATCTTTACCATCGGTCAAAAAATAAAGTTTTTAGAGGATTTTGAAATTTTGAGGACCCGTACGCTATAAAAAAAATAGTTAAAAAATTTTAAATTTTCAAATTTTTAAAATTGATCTGATTTTGTTGCTTATTTTTAGAACACAAGCAAAAAATGTAAAATATCTTTACGATCGGTCAAAAAATGAGGTTTTTAGAGGATTTTGAAATTTTTGAAATTTTGAAAATTTTGACGACCCCGACCCTATAAAAAAAATAGTTAAAAAATTTGAAATTTTCAAATTTTTGAAATTGATCTGATTTTGTTGATTATTTTTAGAAGATTCAGTAAAACAATTTTATAAGAAAACATTATTGTAGGGTAGAGTCGGTGACAGAAATTAGTCTGATTGCTCACTCAATATATCCAGATGATAGGTACAGATGATATGTTGAAGACAATGAGCTCCGGTTATATACCTCTAGAATGATAAATTTAGCTGGATAAAAATAAATATATTCAAAATGAAGACAAATTGCCCATAATATAATACCATATATTTAGGAGAGCTACAGACAAAAAAAAATAATACCAACCAAATCTTAAATTCGACAATAATAGTGCAATATTTAGGTACGCTAGGTATGTAACGAATAGAGACTTAATAAACATTGATAAGTATTTGGTAGCAAGAATAGAAAAACAGAAAAATGAGTTAAAATAGGAAAATAGTATATAAGAATAGTTAGGATAAATATAAGATAAATTAGGGTAGTTATAAGTTAGATTATAATTAGCTGGTAGAATAGAATAAGTAGTGCAGGTTTTAAAAATAAACAAAATACAAAATAAAAATTGGTTTTTTGATCAAAAAGAGGTTTTTTCCAATTGAATAATAAAAAAAAAAATGTATAAAGTACGAGGGAATAAAATAATAAGAACAGCCGATTAAATAAATTAAGAAATTTAAGAAATTTTAAAATCTTACGATACCTTTCTTAGTAGGTCATTAAAGGTGAAAACAAAAAATAGAATAATTTGGTTTAACCCTGAAACGCATACTGTAGCAGATCTGCATTATACTTTTGTTTAGCAGTCAGAGCCCTTCCAAAGGTCCAATTTGATTTTTTAAATACGTTTTGGGTTTCAGAGAATTCTACTTAAAAATATGATTTTCAACAGAAAAGAAACATCATGCATTTAAGGGTTAAGAGTTTTTTTCTTTTTTTGTACAAATATCTATAAGAAGAAAAAAATGAATAAAAATAAAACACATTTAAAAAAAAAAAAAATTAATATCATCATCTGTTTATGTTTTATACAGCTCAGGATGAACCTTGGCCTAGTTCAAAATCTACCTTGCTGCCCTATGTACCATCAATTTCTAATCAATTCATGTAATTTTACATAATTTTTGAAATAAACACTTTTTTGGAATGGAAAAATCAGCTACAAATCAATGAAGATTTCATAGCCAGGCAAGAACAAGAAACATATGGATTCGTATAGAATTTCTAATTGAATATGAAAAAGTCAATTAAATTGAATTTATAAACTTTAATTTTTTTTTCAAATTTTTTTTTAAAGATTTTCTTAAACTTTTTTTTATTAATCAAATATGTTATGGACGTTGTCCAGACCCATCAACACAAAATATATAAAATTTACTGCAATAAAGTTTAAGTTATGAACCAAATTTAAAAAAATTATTCCTGAAAAATGTTCCAAAAGTTCTATAACAGATATTTAAGCAGCACATGGGTTCAATTCCGAAATCTGTAGTAGATTTAAATTTGTTTAAATTTGTGCTTCAATAACATAAGGTTGTTGTAATACTTTGATATTAATCTGGTATTGTATATATTTTCGCAGACTTTTAGTTCTGGCAGGTCAGGAAGAAATGGAAAAAAACCTTTTCAAATTTAATTAAATTTCAAGTTTCATTGGGTAGCTAACTGCTTTATTTTCTTTGGACTGTATCGTTGATATTTCAATTTTACCATTTAATTCTCCAGAAATTCTTGCAAAGATTTACTTTCACTATACAAATTCTACTGAACCCATAAAAATATCGGGAAGCGGTAAAACACATGTTTGTTTATTTTTGACAGACTATACCCGATTACCGATAATCAGGTCTATAACATATTCGGGGTTTGAGATGGGAATATAAGGCAGCTACCCAAGCCAATCCAAATTTTAGAAAATGGGAAAGACTTTATTTTTGAGATTTGAATAGCAAACTTTCAGTTCTAAAACATATTTACTTTTTGAAGTATTCCAAAGGGGTGATTGATGATATATACATATGGGCATTTACCCAAACCAGTTCGAATCTTGGAAAACGATAAAAAAAGTATTTGCATATTTTTTGAGAAAGTTTTTCTAAGTCAAAATTTTCAGGTCTGTTACTCGTTTAGTGTTTGAACTATTCTTAATGGATGCTATAGGAGCTGAGTTGTAGTGCAGGTACTCGAACCTGTCATTTCATGACATTGTAAAGTATTGCGTTAGTTCTCTTATGTGTTCATAAATAACTTTGCAGAATTTTCAGAAAATTTGATCTTTAAAAGTGTGGACGTGTATAGCGAAAAAGCAATTTTTCCCTTTCACAAGTATATAAAGACTAGGGGCCCCTGTTGAGTAATTATATTTCAAGTTGAAATCAAATTTAAAGTTTTAAAAAAAAAACAGTAATTTACGTACTGACATAGACTTCGCACGATATAGCAGAAATCACTCGTGTTTAATAAAAAATTTTGTGGTTAGTAAGTTTTATTTTTTATTTAGGACACATAAATACACGTCTCTCATATACTGCTTCGTTTCCGATATATTCCCTATAGTAAATGGCATTTAGTGTATAAAATTACTAAAAATAAAAAATTTTGTCATTAAAGAGGTATGTATATATATACCTACATAATACATAATTTTAATAAAAACTATATTATTACTACAAATATCCAAAATTTAGAGACAGTTACTTAAAAAGATAAAAAGGAAGAATTCAAGTGATTTGTTTTTTTGTTGTTCTTATATTTGTTATTTTAGATGAATTTGTTTTTTTGTTTTTTTTTTTGGCATATGTACATAGATTCATTTGCAAGTAAATATATAAATTATAATAACTGATTTGCTTGCTTTTGTTTATTATTTTAATAAGATTTCACATATGCATAATGTATTTGCTGAATAATAAAATCTTATGAGTACAAAATTTTCAACTGTGTGCGCATTTTTGTTTTATATACAATCTTATATATTATATATATTAGAAGTTCATTAAGGAGTAGGAGAATCGAAATAAAATGAAAAGGTGTCTACTGCGCAGGACCTTAAATGCTTGTCAATTATAATTATAGATTATGAAAAATAAGATCGATTAAATAAACGTTTCTCCGTGATAATTTTCTATAGCTTTTAACCAACATTTGACATTTAGAAAATACATGCTAATTGAGAACAATTTGATTTATCAAGTAAACTTAAATTATAGATCACTTTATTACTCTCGATTTCAAGATTTGAAAATATTAAAATAGTAAATATAACTTATATAGAATTCGGTATATATTTTTTCTAACAAACCACATTCTAACCAATACCAAAGAATATCCATAATAAGAAGGTTCACTGGAAGTCAAGATATTTTTACAAACTAATTTACAAAAAAAAACCATTAGTTAAAGAAGAAAAGATATATAAGTAAATATTTTCTTATGTAAGAAGTTGTGAGAAAGAAAGAGTGCGATAAACCATTTAAAAAACCACTTCATTTTTGCAATGTAATTTTAAATAGCCCACGGGAGATTTTTGTTTATTTATTTAGCCCACTAGAGATTTTTCATGTGTACAGTCGTCTGAAATTTTGTGTACGATTTTTTTTTAAAATAAACGTATTAAATTTATAAGGGTATGAGACTAAATAAATTTTGAATGATTGATTTTTTACAGGTCCCTATATAAAATAATATTCGTTTCAAAAACATATGTTATTTCTTAAATATCATATTATTTTATTTTATTGGCCTATAAGGGAAGTACATTTTTTATCATAGAGAGAATATTACACAGTTTTTCAGGTATTGAAATAGGTAGTTAAAAAGAATATCAAGCGGTTTTTTTTTATGAATAATCCGATGCCTTTTAAGTTTCTGAAAAATTAAATTGTGGATTTTAATCATCAATGAACTAATAATACATATTATATTATAAATAATATAATGCTTTTAGGTACCTGTTAATTTTATAAATAGGTAACAAAGTTGAATATTAATAATATGAACATTTCAAATTTGAATAAATAATATTTTTTATTGATATGCATTTTTGAAAAAAAATTAGTATATAAGAAAGTACTTAGAAAAAAAAATGCAGATTATATATGAAAATTAAGCAGGGTATGTTATATTTAAAAATAAATCAACTCTAACGCTTAAAAAAAGTTTTTATAAAAACTATTCTATACACAATTTTTTAAAAATGTTTCGAAATTGAGAAAACATCATGCCAATACATCAAAAAAATAATTTTCTCACTTGACACGGAGAGTATACATGATTGTGATGCGGTAGAGTAAAATTGGCAGTATATGATCGTTTTATACACTAGCAATTTAGTGTTTCTGGATAAGAGTTTGCAACTGATATTTTTTATAAATCGTAATATTAACGGTTTGCAGGATTATTTTTAGATTATTCGGATATATTTTAATACTGTATTTGTATAGTTAGTATCAAAGGCTAATGATCGAAGTATATAAATATTTGCTATTTAAATCAGTGGGACATAAGGTGCAAAAAAATTATTTTAGTGAAAGATTCAATTTTTTGCATACCAAAAAATAATTTGTGTTTTTACATACTTGCATTCAAATTACATTTCATAGTCTTTATTTTATTTTTTTATTCTTTTTTTCTATACTTCTTTTGGAAGCATATGACTACGACATATATACCTCAATTGAGTATTATGATAGAACAACTCATCTATTGTGATTCCGAATCTCTCTTCCGTTTCTTGAAATCCTTGAATATTTTATAAAGTAATTAATTAGTTTTACGTTTGTTATTCTAATACCCTAACAGATAAATCGTAAGATTAAGTGCATTATTGTGTCTGGGGTCCCACCGGTTAAAACAAAGTGCAATGTTTTAAAGTTTTATAACCCATCAAAATTACTTTTCCCCACAATTTTAAACGATATTTTATATTATAAAATCCCATCAAAAATCCTAAATATGGAACATTCCATTTCCATTTTCAAACGCAATATAAAATCATTTGAACAGAATCCAAAGATAAAAAAAAAACGAAAATAAAAACAAAAAATAAAATTTAAAAATCCGAACAGAAAAAGATGAAAAAAAAAATACAACCATACAAAAATATTGATTCCATTCAAAGATTACAACTTAAATAAAGTTAAAAGATAGTTCTTACAAAAACAACAACGATTTTTTTTTTATTTTCTAGAGGCGTTCATCATAAAGGTTAGATATGATCCCCAACTCGATAATTATTGTAAACGATTAAATAGCGGAGTATGATCGTTTTTTTTTCTCTTTTTATAATTTTATTTTTGTCCATATCTTTTATCATCGTCTTTGTCGTCGTCATCGTCGTCGTCGCATAGTCATCGTTTTCGTATCATATTGGAATTTTTTTTATTTTTTTTTTTATTTTATAATATCGAATCATAAACAAATTAATTAGCGTGGGTGGATTAACTGCAAAAGTATAATTACCTGTGATAAAATTACAAAACAACAACAATAAATAAACAATTTTCAGTTTTTTTTTTTGCTTTCAGTTATTCTCCACACAGAAATGATGTTTACTGAAAGATTGGGCTCTCTTATACTGTGTACAATTTATGTACATACATGTGTGTGGTGTTAGAAGTTTATAGGCTCGTCAAAAAAAATGTTTTTTATTGGTAATATTGGTAATTTATTTTAAAATAAAATTGGTGCTGAATTTAATAGAGTGGATTAAGGGGAAAAATCATTCAATGTACACATAAAATTAGTCATTGCATTAGGGTCTTACATAATAGAAATTCCAATTATGGTGAAGTAATAACGTGTAAGAATATAAGATTAAGGCCAATGTTATTGAATATAACTTATACATATCATCATCATTGTCCTGTAACCCCTGATTAGACCCAATGTTATTGAATACACATTATAAATTTTTATTCTATATACCTATAACTATACATATTGAGCTAAACATATGATCCGTGGGGCATAAAGGTAAGTAAGTAGTGATGAATAACGAAACAATACAATGTCGGACTATATAACAAAAGCAATTGATTACCGCAGGAACTTCATTATACTAATACCTAAAGGAGAAGAAGTCGAGCGATTAATAAGAAGATTACGTGCAGAAGCTGCAATATGGTATACTAATGACGGCTAAAAATCGTACACAAAACCGGTGCCCACGTATTTGAACCAAGGTTCAAATTTGGAACGGTATACTTGCAACATATCCCACTGTTTTTAAAACTGAAACCTATGCCATCGAGATATCGGCATTACAATGCAGTAAAAGAGGGCACAAAAATTTCAACATCATATACATAATTGCGAATAGCCAAGCTGTTTTGGCTTCTACAATTTTTAAATCAAAGCTTACGAAAAGGAACATAATAAAGCTAACGGAAGGGAACAGATTTACTTTTATGTAAACTATTGAACATGAAGAATGCAAGGTAATGAGTAAGCAGACTTGCAAAAACATCAGGCACAAAGATTCAATTTTTAGGACCAGAGTCAAGTAATGCTATAGTTCAAACGTCTGCTTACAAAATATATTGCTTCCAAGTAAGAAACTATATAAACTCAAAACATATGGGATGATTGCCAAAGACTTACACAGTTTAAAGCCTTTTTCAAATTTAGTATTGACCGATTAAATCAGATAATCCAGTTGGTTATATATCCAATGTCAGAATACTCTGACATGGTTTATCACAGTTCCATTTAACTAAATTTGGTTCAAGATTGGTAAATCGAACACGGAAAGATGCACAGATTCTGCTTAGGATTTTACTCTCACATTCTATTTGTTTGTGACGTCATGGCTCGCAAAAGACATAAATATTTCTAAGAACATAAATAGCATAATTCTAAATTCAAAATTGACATCAAAGAAATAATAGTGTTCATCAAAGACATAAAATTGCAGTTCTGTGATAACAAGCGGGGATGTACAATAGATTGCAAGAGGTCACGTCTACATAGAACTCCCCATATAAAAAAAAGGTGAATGTACTTTATTCTATAATTACTTCTATTATTAGCACTAAGTTGTACCTTTTTGGTGAGACGATTGGAGTGACCTATTTGTTGTTAGAGAAGTTAATTAAAGAACGCTTGTTGAGTTCATTTCTAAGGCCATATTGGTAACCATTTAAAATATGCGAACCACTTAGTTACCTCACAATAGCCGTTTATTACGATTTCCATTATTTTGAAAACAATAGAAGTAATTGCAATTGGTCGATAGTTAGAGGGGTCGCTTTTTTCACTTTTTTTTCGAATTCACTGTTGCCATATTTTCTATATCAATTCTATTAAATTTTATTATGATAAAATTATGAACAATTCTATACCTATATATGTTGCAATTATGTACGATTTCAATAAAAAAAAAAAACTTGCAGCTTCAACATAAATTTCATCACCTATTTTATTACGGTATTTAAATAAAACGTTTAATTTTTACAACAATATTTTGTTAAACGTATTTTTAATAAAAAAAAAATTTACAAATTATTACATCAAGTGCCTATATTTACACACTTATATGTACTTAAAAATAAAATCATCTAGTTAACGCTATTTAAAAATACCATTGCAAAAGTTAACAGTTAAGGTGTAGTTAGTAACGCATAAATCCTTAAAACAAACAAAAAAATTCAAATTTCAAAATTTCCTTTAATTAAACACGAAACAAGTCAAAAAGTCTATTGTCTATAATGAATACGTCAATTAAACAACTTATCACTTTTATAATTTCGATTCAAATCAAATTCATCAAGATCTTTCATCATTGAAATATAGTCAAATTTAAAAAATAAAAACAAAAAAAAAATAATAAAATGTTTTTCACCCTTAATCTTCAAAAAAAAAAAAAAAAAAATAGCAAACCTCATCTATGAAAGACAATTATTATCAATTTCAATTAAATTAGGGAACCCAAAATTTTGTGGTGCACGTACATATGGCACATTTATTATGTACTTTCAAAAGAAACAAACATTTCTAAATCCTTTCAATTTCAATCGAATAAAACGTGTAAAATTGTGAAACTATGACACCAAATATATATTGTATATATATATATATATATATATAAATATGTATATATATATATACAATATATATATATACATATATTATAGGTTTCTTCAACTTTACTGTTGTTTGAATCGGGAGCTGGTCATTTTGTCGAAGAAAAAAATGTTGAAAAAAAATCTCGAATAGGAAAAAATGTTGAAAAACCGGTTCTTGATAAAGAAAATGTCGAAAAATTTCCAAAATTTTATTTAAAGTAGTATATTTTAGAGCTATAATTACACAAATCAGCTTTTTTCATAAGCGAAATGATAAAAGCTATAAACATAAACAATATAAGAAATTCAATATAAATGTTTAGCGGGGGTTTGGAATGGCAACCCCCCTGTTATAAGTGCTTTTTTGTGGAAATGTATATGTGATAAAAATAATTAGAGAGAATTAAAGAGTAGTACTCAAAATAAGCCAATCAAAATATTACACGATATTTATTCCCTTTTTCCAGAATATTTATAACCAAGTTTATATGCAAGATTCTAAACTAGGGGAGACTTTAGAGTTGTATTCAAAACAGCTAGGGTATTCTCTTTTTCCAGAAAATGTATATATCTGTCGCAATATTATATAACCGCTTAAGTCGAAATTTAAAACTTTTCAGTATAACCATTTTAAAATTTTCATCATTTTTAAATTACTCTGTGAAAAAATTGGGAAGACATAAAAAGTCCAGTGTATGCTCATAATATTCATTTTTATTGAACTTAAAATTTTAAATACATTTGGTTTAATAATATTCATAAATAATTATATTATAGTTAAAAATTAAAAAAAAAAAAAACAAAAATAAGCTGTGTGTGAGAACAAAATGAAATTCTAAAAACTGATCTCTACTTAAGCCGTTATAACAAAAAAATTAAAAATTCATTTCTAAACCTAAGTCGACTTCTATTGAACGACATTATTGTAAATCAGTGATGATATTCTGAAAATTTTCAAAGTACTAAAATTATAAAAAAATAGTACTAGATAAGCCCCTAAAAGTACTAAATACATGGAAAAGGTGAAACAGAAGAAATATTACAATTATTGAAAATGTAGTCATAATTCATAATTACATATGTTCAAAATTAATTCAATTTTATTTTCACTTTCATTTCAAATTTTTATTATTTTAAATTAAAATAAATTTAAAAAGAAATCTTATGACTAATTCATAATTATTTTAATCTAATGCGTCTTGTTAATGTTAGCAATATTTTGAAAATTGCTCAGACCGGTAATTGATTTTATAATATTTTGTCCCTTTATTATATTTATATTTATCTTGTTAATAATTTCGAAGTCGGTGAAAAGAGTTTTAAGGCAATAATTCAAATTATTCAAAGCATTTAAAGGTAGATTATGTTCTGCAATGAACAAGTTTATCGCAATTTCAAATTTCTTAGCCTTGTCAAATAATTGTTTCTATTGTTTTTTCAGACTTAACATTGGTTTGTGCCCCAATTCATGTCTTTTAATGTGAGATTTTCCGCCAACAATACCTATATTACAAATAACACATTATTTAACTTATTTGGAATTGTCTGAAATAAGCCAATCAATAAAGCCATATTTCATGTTCCAAGATTCGCGAAATTTTTGGGGATAACATTTTGACTTTTAAGTTTTCGGTTAATTGTCATCATTTGATTCATCGTTATTAAAATTAATTATGTACATATGTATGTATATTCATTATCTAAGTTATACTTAAACAGTTATACTTACGAAAATGAATTTTCATTTTCACTAACAGCTGATTTTTTTCAGTTATGGGTACGAGGCTGAATTTTTCACGTTGTATAAGCCATTAGTGTAAAAATAATTTAAATATTGTTTTAAGGTGCAATAATATAATATTGATGTCATTTTAAACTTACGTATTAAACATCTGAACAAAATTTAAATTACAACGATTATAACAGTCAAATAAATTTTTGACAATTAACAATAAATTACCCCGCTAACAAAAATTTATTTTCATTAGAACACGCACTATTGAGCACATATATTTACACACGCAGTTTTGAGAAGTATTTTTGAAGAAAAGCTAATTTATAATTAAGTATTTTTAAAAAATTCGAAAATTTCTGAATGAGTACTAGATTTGTTATGAAATTACTATATTATTTTTTTTAGAGCCGAAAGTGCTAAATCTAGTACTATAGTACTAGAGATATCATCCCTGTTGTAAATATCAAATTTTATTTAAATTTTTTTTTTAGTAACTTCATATACAGACGTGTGGGTGAATTCGATTCGATATAAAATTATTCGAATTTCTCGATTCGATTCGCTGAGAATTTCTTAACGGTGAATTCGATCGAAAGACTAATTTTGTACTCATTTAAAAAAATGTAATCAAATAAGAAATATAACGAAATGTAATGACTTTTATGTCAAATAAATTCAAATTTCAAATTAAAAAAATAAATTTAGATTGCTGTTTTAGAAATAAATTATTAAAATACACGTATACAACGCACGATACAACACGTAATACAACACGTAAACATACGTATAAAAAAAAAATAAAAATAATATTATAAAATTTTGAACGAGAAAATTTTCGATCAAAAATATTCGAATTTTTTTTAAATCGAATTCGCCGGTTGAAAATTTACGAACGAGTACTCGATTTTTATTCGATCGAATTCACCGGTACGGCTGATACTTACATTTTTTTTTAATACGATTTGGCAAAATGTTAAGTTTTTAAATATTTAAATGTTTTTTGTGTCTTGTATAGTCTACGAAAAAGGAATTCTCCTCTATCCAGAATATTTACCTAAATAATTACGCCGCTGGACACAAAAAAAGGTATCTCCTTTTTCACAATATTTTTAATAGTTTTTCTAAACGTTTTTAATTACGTGAGCCAAGTTTGAAAAAAAAAATGTTTTTTAGGGCCTTTGATCTCAAATTCTGGAACTTGGATCTCTTTGACAATTTATCTAAGCGTTGTTCATTACGTGTGACATGTTGGATAAAAAAAATTTCCAGAGCCGTCAACCCCAATTTCTGGGACACTTGATCAATTCTCCAACAATTTTTCTTATTGTTGTTGTTAATTACGTGAGCCAAGTTTGGACAAAATGTTGAAAGTTTGGAATTTGACCCATTTATTTATTTTATTTTTGCCTAAACAGATTTCCAGATTTCTCTCATTTCAAGGCTATATTGGAAGTTGGATTTGAAAATTTGGTTTTTACCCAGATTCAGAAATTTCATAATTTTTGTTAGTAATAACGGCTTCGTATAAATTTCTGAAACTTTTATGAAATATTTTTAAAATTTGCAGTGTCCGAATTAATAATGGTTACTATTATTATTATTTTATTTATTGCCTTAATGTATTTGTACAATATGTTATTTTCATATATTTTAATTCTATATTTCAAGATCTATATTACTAGAATATTTATATCTTTGATTTGTAGTTATATTTAGTAGGCTAACCAGGCTTAAATATTTAGAGTAAATTTAATTTGCAAACGACAAAATGGAAAGTAAAAACCTTTAATTATTTATTTTATGCTAATATAAACCTAATGTAAACCTAACCAAAGTCTTAACTAACGTCTATTAACTAAAATGATCTTAATACTAAATTTTAATCTACTATCGCTCTTATAAGCGAATTTTCGGAATTTTAACAGCTTTCAAAAAAGGTCATAGGTGCTTGTTTTTTTAATTTTTCTAAAATAGTATTAGTGTTTGCTAATAAGTGCAATCTGCTTTTGGAGAAATAAAAAGGTTTGCTTAGAATTAATTTAAAAACAGTGTTTTGTTTTCTTTGCAGCAAATTCAAATTAGTTTTGGCGGCACTCATACATACCCGTGTAACAAAATGCTTCGAAAAATGTATTTAAATATTAATAATTTATTTATTTTAAACAGTTAAATTAAATTTTTTATTTATGACTGGGTATAACATTTTTATATAGAGGTTTATTTTATTGACGGTTTTCATTAGATGTGTTTTGAAAAGTAGTTTTTTATCTAGGTGTATGCCCAAGTATTTTATATTATCACTTTCCAACTATTTCGAAATTTCCAAATGATAGGTTTCTGTTCGGCAAAAAACAAGATTTCCTTCAAAAAAAGTTATTTTAAATCTATTTTCCACATTTTGTTATTCAACATTTTTAATTCGACATTTTGTTTTTCAACAAATCGATCCACACCCGTTTGAATCATTGAATTTACACATTATCTTATGCTATAGAAGTATATATACATATTTATTTGTTATATTCATTCCTCACCGACTGTTTTTTTTCATCAAATTTTAAATAGAAGGTAGGTAGGTATGCATGAATTCATGCGTTCTTATCAATTATTTCAAATCTCAATGAGCTTTGAGCTTTTCAAGAAGACATGAACATTATTCTTCAAGTGTATGTCAATGCTCTGAAATTAAATGTAAAAATAATGACTTTTCTACAATAAATATGTTACCATTTTTTTCTTTTTTTCAATAATTTTATACTTTCTTGATTTCAAAAGTAAAAGAGAAATACATACAATTGAAATTTACAAACTAAAAAAATAAACAAAAAGAATAAAAAAATTTGGAAATTTATTTTGGAATTAAATTGTTCGTTCAATCAAGTTAATGGCACACGTTAATCAAAACAAAAACAAAATTTATCCATACACGCTTATCTTCTGAAAACAACCGTAAAATATGAAAAATTAGGCAATCTTTTTTTTTTTTTAATTTTGCCAAATTATTATTAATAAATATAAGTATGAAATTATAGTTTAAAAATGCGTAACTATTAAATTGAGTGAAAACTTTTGATTATTTATTTTAATTTAAACAAAAAAAAGGAATGCAAAATAATCGTTGAAAGTGAAAATGATTTTTTCTGAGTTTTATTTTATTGTAATTTTAAAATTACCAGAACAAATTTTAATTATGTGTCGTATTTACCGTTCTATTATAATAGAATTAAATTTTATTTATACAATTAGGTCTGTATGTTTACTCTTATTTGCAAACATTTGCAAATCAGAGGAAAAATCCCGTGATCATAAAATTTTGCGAGAATAGTTAAAATGTTCTCTCTTGCAAACAAAAGTAGACATACACAAAATTTGCATAAATTTACCCAAATTTTTTCATGTCAAAAACAATTGATTTTTAGGTTGAGATTTTTTTAAATTTGAATTAATTTAGCAATTTTCTGAATTTTTTTGTAAAATTATTGAATATTTTTGTTGAAAAAAATTAAATTAAATAATTTTTCGTGGTTTTAGTCTTTTTGTCGGTAAAAAGTAATATAAATAAATTTTCAGGTTAGGTATACAACTTTTCATTTATTTTAGGTATCAGTTTTTACCTGAATTTACAGTCCGAGAAACTTTTAGGCCTTTTTACCTTTCGAAATGTGGGACTATTATTTTTTATTATAATTCACTTTATCCTAATGACACCGGACTAGGTCGAAAAATCAATAAAATCATTTTGCTTTCATCGAGAATTGAGTCTTTCGATTGAAAAGGAGGCGTTATACAAACTTCATCAGCGTGAGGAAATTTTATTTTAATTTTTTTTGTTATCTTGCCAAATGTAACTAGAATGTATCATCTGTAATGGCCAGTACTTTAATATTGACTTAAATACAACTTTTTCATACACAACAATTGCAGTTTTTGGTTTTAAAAATTTTAAACGCTTGTCTCCGTTAATATTTATTTGCAGCAAAGCGTTAAGACAATGGTTAAGATATAATCTTTAGCACTTACATGTACCGCCTAGTTGAGATAAGACAGGATATGAAGAAAGTTATTACAAAAATTAGCATCAATTTGCAGAATTAAGTTATTTGTTTTTCTTGAATTTCTGTAGTTATAAACTATGGTGTTGTTTGAATGTGAAAAGTGAAATATTCAATCTTCCAAACTGGAAGATTGAATATTGTAAGAGGTTTAATAATAAATACATGAATAACATATTTAATATTTAATCTGCTATTAATTGGATTGAAAGTCGATTGAAATAGATCATTATTGAAATTTTATTGCCTTTGGAGCTTAAATACGATTTTTTCATATACAATTCTGTGGTTTTACAACGGAAGGTGATAACTGCAATTTTGTCGAATTTTAGTTATGAATGCCATTTTATATAAAATTTTAAGCTCTTTCAAATAAAAAAAAAAATTTAATAATATTAAGTAATTTACGAATTCAAAACTGAATAACTAACAACTGGCGTTGAAAATATTCTAACTTCACTTATGCAGTTATGGAGGCAACACTTACCGAAAAGTACAAAACAAAAAAAAATTATATGTTAAGATATTTCCATGTATCTTAAAAAATTTTACTGCGTGTTATACATTTTTTTTTTGTATAAACTGAAGTTATCATGTTCTTCAGCAATAACTTTTATGTAACAAAAATGAATAAGTTATTTAAAAATTAAAAAAAAAGGTAAAAATTTTACGAAAATTAAAAAATTATTGAAATGTTCAAAGATCATATCTTTTTAAAGGTTTTCATTAAAAATATTGCAAATCTTGCAAAAATAACTAGAAAAGTATAGCAAATTCTATACTAAATTTTATTCAATTGCGATTTACAAGAAATGCCAAAAATGCAGTTATCATCTTTCGTTGTAAAACCACAGAATTGTATTTTTTGGTTTTCAAAATCTGAAACGGTCATATATCCGTTAATATTACGATTTTATCATAAAAAGTTGTCTTTTTTTAGTTTATAATCACTTCATTATTTTTAATCCGACCGATTCTTATTCTTTTTTAAGTATTAAAAATATTTTTTTCAATTCATCAAAATGCGTGGCTACAAGTGCAATATTGTCATCAAAAGTGCTTATTATGAATGTACACTAATCTGTATAAGTCTTTCATTGCGTGATCAGGCATAAGATAAAAATTGTTTAATAGTGAAAATATTCGAATATTTTCCTTATAATTTTACTGATATGGTTATCATACTAGATAAGTGTATTTCGTCTACTACTTGCAGATTTCTTCAGTGTTTTGTACTTGACTGAGGAAAAAAATCTAAAATCATCTTATTTATTCTATTTGCACAGGTAGCAATTTAACGTTTTTCGCAGCTGGATGATTGTTTATTATCCAATGAAATAGCACAGGTAGAGGGTTCAGTAATAAATATTATTTCTAATGTCATTGTTGGTATTTGAAATAATATTTCTGACTTAGTTTATTATATTTAACTAAAAATTTAAATAAAGAAGAATATCCGTTGCCTTGATCTTTATTTAAGAGTAAGTAATTTTTTGTTTTGTAGATTTCGATGCTTTCAGCTGAATCTAGTTTCCTAGAATCTCTAATGTAATTTACCATTACTACATATGTCTTCTTTCGAAATACTGTGATTCTCTTGGGTGATGTGTTCTGTTACTTTGAATCTGAATTTTTCTTCTTAGCTAGTTCTACTTCTTTCAGGTGTCCATTGAATCGTGTTTGCATTCTCTTAGTTTGCCCAATATAAATTTTGCTGTTTTTTGCATTTGTTCGATAGGGTCTTTAGTTGAACCTAGAATAGACTCTAGTTGATTGGTTGTGCAGCTATATACGATATCTAACTAGTTGTTTTAATTTCACTCTGGGTGGGAGAGAAATCTTGCAAAAAATTTACTCTAACGCTAGAAAAATTTTACTTTTCAATACTATACTACCTTCAATTTGATGTCTCTTAGCATAATTAAATTTTTCAATTATCGTGGATGCCCATGATATGAAAGATAATTTATACCATCTCTTCATTCAATCGCAAGTATGGCGTAAATCGATTGTCAATGAGGATTTTGGTTGAATTTGTAGCATTTTTCCATGGTATGCCTCAGTAGAAATAATTGATCTAAATCCACTTTGATATTCTCTACATTACATACGTAGTCACTCGTGATATTTATTTATTTTTATCCTGTTTTTTTTTTCAATAACCTTACTTACTATAATTTGAATAACTTGAATCGCTAGAATGTTTTATCACATGTATTTTATATTATCAATCCCCCCAAAAATATTTCATTTATTCTAATGGTTCAATATCTAGATATATAACATAATTTTATGTATCGATAGTTAAAGCTTTGGTTTAAGTTTGCAACCTAAAATCTAATTTTTTTCTATATTTACGTTGAAGATATTTATTTTAATTTATACTTTTCGAATTTTTAAATCACAAAATCCCATTTCATTTAAAAGTATGAATTTTAATCTGCAATTATTTTTCATTAAATATTTTTCTTTATATAAATATTAAAATAAAAATAATTTTTTAATATCAGTCCTAGTTAATTCTACAGTTAATTTTTTTAACATAACATTTCATTTCAAATTGGTTCAGGTAATGTTCCATCCCGTGTTCTTATCCAATATTCTTGCAATCTTTGTAACCATATTTGCCAATATTTTTGCATTTCTAATTCATTTAATTGAAATGAATTAGCAAGATCTCCATTTGGATATGCAACAACAACATAACCAGTTCTAATTGAAAATTTAAATTTTGGATCAGAATTTAAAGCTCCTAAATATGCAGCTAATTGTATTGGTGCATCATATGTTCTGCTTATTGTTGTTTTTGGTTTATCAGATTTTTTCCATTCCAAAACAGTTAAATTTGTTCTAAAAAAAAAGTAAACCCGAAACAATTTTGTATTTTGGAAGTTACATATAAGACTAAATTTATTACCCTATATGAGAAACACAATCCACTACACCTTTATACTTTAAATACGGATGCTCTACAAATGTTTCAATCAATTCTGGTTTTGGTTTTAATTCCTTCAAAATTGGCAGTACACTTTGCCATGTTTTGAAAACTTCAGTCTCAGGTTTAGGTTCAATTTCTAATTTTAGATATAGTTCTAGTGCTGAATGAAGTTCTTTACCCTTTCTCAGATGATCTAAATATTTTAAAATTAGTTAATTTCTATATAAATATAAAATTAATATATTTGCCTTGTTGAAGTTTATTAAATCCGTCTTCTCCAAGTTCTTTGATTTTTGAAAGTTTCCTAGATTGTTTTTAATATTAAAAAAAATAATATATAATTTCCTTTGTAAAAAAAAATACCAATCCATTAACATTTTGCGGGAGCTTTCTGACATTGTTGAATGTAAAATTTTACCAACTGATGGAAGAGTTCCGGTATAATTTTCACAATATTCTATCAAATTGCTTCTATCATCCAGAACCAAAGGAAATTTAAAAATTTGTTTCAATCCTTTTGCTGAAAAAGGAATTGTTCCGATATTTTGATTGAGATTCACTTCAGTTTTTAAATTCGCATCATTAGTTTTTGTTAATTTTGCAGATGAACTGATTTCTATGTTTTTGGTATCTTCTTTTATATTATCGGTATTAGGGATATTTTGTTTATGTTGAATCAACCAGTAAAATTCAGATGATTTTTCATTTTCTTTGGATTTGTTAATATTAACTTCATTCTTAACTGGAATTTTTTTATTTTTATTTTTTGTTTTAGCAACAGGACCAAATAATAATTTATTTTCTTTGTTTAATTTTTTAACGAGCTCTGCTTTTTTTAACTTTTCTGGATCAATAATTTTAGTTAATTTTTTAGTTTTAATAACAGGTTTTACTTTTGAAACATAATTTAAAATTGATAATAATTTCATGTTTTGTAAAAATGTAAATAAATATAACTCAAAACTAAATACCGGTTGAAATATTTCTATTGAAAATACTAAAAACAAAAATATTAAAAGATAAACAAATATGTATATATGTAAATCATTTCGAAAACAATAATAAAACTACCTAACCATCAGGAGCCATGCTTTTGACTAAACTGATTTAACGATTAAAAAATATTCACAATTGTAATTAAATCACTATTCACAATATTTTGTTAAATAAGTTTGTACACAGTTTAAATATTTTGAATTAAATTTGAATTTATAACGTTATTTTTATTACATATAACGGAAAAGTATATATTTTAACAATTTGTATTAGCGTTTTTACTAATACATATGCTAATTTATTTTATGTATTAATATATTCAGAGGGGTTCAAAAGAAATTTGTACTTATTTTTGCTCAGACCGTTCACAACTAGAAATTCGTAGATGTTCTAGATGCTCCACTTTTATAGAGCTTTTTTTAGTATAGAGCACAGCATGAGCTGTAAAAAAATACGTATTTTTTTCGCTCAAAGTTTAAAATTCGTATTTTTTTCGTGTTCAGATCGCGCTCAGAGCCTGCATATGTGTTCGATATAAATTAACAAAGCACGAAGAGCATAAAAATGTTAAATATCGAAGAGTAAGAATTCAACGCTCATTTTAATAAATTTATGTACAAAAAATTATTTGAGTTCTATCGTATTTTCTTATTAACTCAGAGCGCTCAGAACTAGCACGCTTTATATTCTCGTTTTCTTTTCTAAACTACACAAATTACGCCCTCAGGACGATGGGTATTTCAGTTATACAAATATTTTTAGCTGCTTTTGTTTTATGTGACAGCTGATTTGACAGCAATAAATTATTAGGTCTATATGTATGTTTCTTAAAATAGTTTTTACAAAAGAAATTTCTATTTATAAAAGTTTGTAAACAAATGCTGTCAAATTTTTGTTCGTTGTTTTAAATGTCAAGTCAATATTTTTCATTTGAATAAAAAGTAGTCTACTCAACCTTCAAATTAATTTTTATAGTTTTTAGAGAAAAAAACAAAACAGAAAAAAGATATTTAATTTAATTTTGTAAAACAAAAACATTCAATAGTTTTTACAAAAAATTTGAAAGAATACTACTTTGCAAATGAGAGGAAAAATCACGTTGTCATAACATTTACAAAAATCTTATAACAGTAAAAATCAATTAATTTTTGGTATAAAAAAAAAGTAAAAATTTATGTAAATTTTGCGTATGTTTACTTTTTTTACAATTTTTTGTAAACAAACATATTGTATAATGATTATGATTGCAATGTTTTAAGTAGGATATATAATATATTGAAAAAGTCGAAAACAAATATATGTTTTTTTTTGTTTTTACTACACTTAAAGACTATATAAGAAATTAAAATTAAAGCGAATCAAAGCTAAACCAAATATATGTAGAATAGCGTAGTAATATTGTAGTTATACTGGAGTTATTTATAATTTTGAAATCATCTATGTACACATTTTTATGTTAAAATTTCACTTCGTTCATTCTATTCAACTGTTTCTAATTTATTATTATTCAAAATACAAACTTTAGATTGAAAACAATTCATTTTTCGTTGCATTAAAATAAGAAACACGAGCAATAATAATTATACGATAAATTTTTGAACACATACAAATTCACAATAAACATTTTCTTAAGAAGTCATCTGTCAAAATAAAAATTTAAACGAAAATCCCCTAGATTTACTGGGTAAAAGTTTGACGTATAAAATTAAAAACCGTTTGAAATTTTGAGTAGCGTCATTTTTTTTTTTAGTTCGAAGTGTTTTATTTTGTTCAGTGTATATATATATATTTATAACAAAACAAAAACTGATATTTTTAATTATTTTCGTTTTAATAGAAATTATTCAAAATTACTGTGGAAAATATAATGACCCCAACTCATACAGAATCTCCTTTAAGGAGATCTAATATGAGTACATTTAAAACCCCTGTTCAAACTCCAATTATCGTAAGTGTTGTAAAATATTTTAATTGGTAGCATTTTTTTTTTCAAAAGTAAATAGAAATTCAATAATATAAGTAAATTCACTTACAAAACTTTTATTAAGAATTTATTTAAGTTTATCTTAAACGAACGTAAATAGTAACAATGAAATAATTAATTTTATTTTTATTATTATCATTAGAATGATGATGAAGAAGAAAGAAGACAGGCACGGAGACGAACTTATCTGGATGAATCGACGAGTACGGCATCTACGATAGAAGAAAATCAAGCATTAAAGGATTGTTTAAAAATATTTACAGATAATGTAAGTATAAATCATATCATTTGTAAATATGACAAAGTAATGAAATTCCTTTTGTTTAGAAATTAAGCAAAGAAAATGCTTGGTCGGTTTCACTTATTGATACATTATCCAACTTATTGGACAAACATCATAAATCTTTGAATAATTTCAAAGTTGCTGGTTCTTCTTTAGAGGCATCTAGTAAAGTTTATGGTCTTCGTGTTGATTCTGTACACACGGACGTTATACGTATGTCATCTGGATTATATAAACAAAAAGGTAAATAAAAAACTGCGCATTTAATATATATATTATGAATATAATAATAAATAAAATTTACTTTTAAAAAAATAAATTCAGCTGCAGAGGAATCAAATGATGATGATTATGATAATGAAAATAATGGACATCAAAACAATGTAAATAATGAAACTCAAGTAGGTCAAATTGAAGGCCAAGAAATTTCACAACCAAAACCTAAAAAACGAAAACGTAAACAAGTATCAACTGTTACACGAAATGAGGATACAATAAATGGTCATTTGGATACAAATCCATCAACAGATCCAATATTTGCAAAATTAAATTCAGTTATTGGCAGTATTAATAGTTCTAATAGATTATTACAAAATATTTTGCCAACATCGAATTCAGAACTAAAACTAAGGTAAACCATTATAAATAAATTAAATAATTTAGCTGAGATTAATCATAAAATTTAATTTTTAGGATGACTTTTTCATTTTGGGATTCAAGTGAGAGTAAAAATTTAGAATATATGGAAGATTATGATTATCAAGAAGAAAAAATGGCAGAAATGAGATCATTAGAAGATTTTAAACTAGCAGATAGTGTTTTGAGACCGGATCAAAGTGGTTATGTAATATTAGATACACCTGCTGATCCCGATGATGAGTATGTTTAATATATAATTCATAGTATTCAGTCATAAAATAAATAAATTTATTTTTTGTTTCAGTGATCCACCTGAAAATTATGATTTAATTGACTCTGAAAATAGAGATAAAAATTTAACTGCATCAATGGCATTAGCTTTTGATATGAATGCTGATGTAGAACCAGAACCATTAGACAATCATACATTTGTTGATGTAGATATTGGTTAGTATCAATTTACTTTTTTATTTTTAAACATGCGAATTTTTTTACAAAATATATTTACATAAATTATAGATCAATTCGATGAATTAACACAAGAAGAACAAGTAGCTATAAACAATTGCAAGGGATTACGTCGTGTTCCAGTTATTATAGAAGATATGCGACCAGTTGATGGAACTTCAAATTTAGAATATTCATATCGGCCTTTGGATAAAATCAGTCAATTTTGGGCTGGACCCTCTCATTGGAAATTTAAAAAACTACGTAAAACTAGTTTTGGTATGGGTCAACGTTTAACACAGTCAGCAGCTGGTCAGAGTGATATTGGACAAAAACCTCAACTTCAAAAACAACGTTCACGTAAAGCAAATCGATTTCAACCAAAACAAGTACAATTTGGTGAAACACATGATGATCTGTTTCAAAAGTTAAATTCAAAAAAAACAAAATTAAAAAAAGCTAATATACAAAAGAAATGGGATGCAAAAAAATTTAAATTACCAACAGATTTGCAAATTGATGAAAATTGTTTTAATGTGTATGATTATGCACCAGGTGTACGCGTTGAAGAAATTGAAAATTCAACATCACCTGATTTACCATCGGAATCGTATGATTATAATAATCCATCTGATCAACAATATTGTAGTAATGTACAAAATGTAAGTTGTAAAATTTATTAACCTATAGTTACATATATGTATACATATATAAAATAAATAATTTATTTATGCTATTTTTAGGATGATGATTATGTAGATGATGGTAATGATGCTGATATGATACATGTTTCTAATCATGAAGCACCTGAAGTCGCAAATAATTCAAGTGCTACTATAATGGAGATTTCTACAGATTTTGAAGGAGCACCAGATAGAGTAAATATTAAAAAAAAAAAAAAAAATGAAAATGAAAAATATATTAATAATTTGATTTATTTTTTATTTAAGGTAATTAAAGTGGTTGTACCTTTCGCAAAACGAGCTAAAGTTATTGATATGAAACAATTAAAATATTGTTGTATGAATTTGGTTAAAAAAGATTTTTGTGAAACAGAAAAAGAAAATATTCCAAATCCAATAAGCTATCCAAATGAACAGTATAAACCAGGTGTAGCATCATTTACCAGTATATATAAAAAATTACCCAAAATTTTAACACCAAATATGGCTGAAGCATTGTCAACAACAGTAGCATTTTATTCCTTATTACATTTAGCAAATGATCACAATTTAAGATTAGTACAACAAAATGATTTGAATGATTTTAAAATACGTCAACTAAATACGTAAAATAAAAAAATAAAAAAAGGGAAAGAAAGGAAAGAAATTTATAATAAAAGAGAACAAAATCTGAAATTAAAATACGAAAAAAAAAAAAAAAATAATAATTTAAATTAATTTTTTCTTTTCTATAAATGATTTATTTTCAAATGTAATAATTTTACTAAATATGTTTTTTTTTTAATTAAAAAACAAATAGAACTATTAAATACATTTAAATTTGATTTTATTTTTTATTAAGTTCATATTTATTTTGAAATTTATTGCATGTGTTCTACTTGATACACCATTTTATTTTCTTTTGTAGATTTTTGGCAGTATAGAGCCTATAATTTTTTTTTTTAAATTCTAAATCTTAAATTTTATGTACGTAATACTATTCTAAAAGTTCTTATTAAATTTCAGTTTATATCGTTTTTAATTTTTTTTTAAATTAAAATATTTTCTAAAAAAAATTTTTATTAAAAAATAAAGTTTTTTTTTTTTATTTTAATTTGTAGTTAAAATATTTTCAATATATTTACAAATATATACATATATCAAATGACGACAAAATGTACTAATATAATTTATGTATTTAATATTGGGGAGTAATAAGAAGAACAAAACAGAAAGTAAATCGTATTTTAAAATTCATTATACGTTTTTTTTTGCTTGTTTGTTGTATATCAACTTTCTGCGGCTTTAGATTCTGGTCTAATATTCACATTAATAAGCTCAGTTCTGTTATTAAAAGTATTAAAATAAATTTTTATTTTTTACATTTATTTCTTATTATTAAATAATGTTTTGTATACAATTTTGTATGTCAAATACCTTTATTTATATAATCTATATTAATATAAATAAATTTTTAATATTCAATATATTCATATATTTACATGCAATTTATATTTAAATTTCAAAATTTATATAGTATATTACAAATATTTCAAAAATAAATATTTGAAATCCTAATTTGGGAATAGGCTAAAATATTTTGAAATCACTCAAAATATTTACATCATATCGTATTTATATCACATTTAAACTTTGTTTTAGTTGTAATTTGGATATTATGGAAAATTTTGTATTGAAAAAATAATAACATTAAAAAGTTATCTTAACTTTAAAAAACTACATATACATTATTATTTAAAATGATAAAAACAAATTTTTTTTTTTTTTTTTATTGTAAAAACCACATAAATTGTCGTGTATAAAATGTACAAACTACTGCCAAAATCTCTTACTTATTTTGTTTCTGTTTACTGTTCAATTGCTAGACCATCATCAGAAGACTGAGATTAGATCTTCTTAGATGATGGGTAATGCGGTGTAACAATCAAAAGTTGATCAAAATATTGATTAAATTTAATGAAATATATCTTATTTTTAATTTTATTATTAAATTTATACACACAATTTTAATAGTAATATCAAATATTAGTTAAAATTAGTAAAATACACATGTATATTTTTAATTATTATTTTATTTTGAAATTAGTAAATACAATTTTAACGATTATTAGACACACATGCATAAAAAATATATATATTTATTAATAAATCAAATAAACTCAGTTTGTTTGCATTTGTATTGCTTTGGAAAAGAGAAGAGAAAAATGGTATAAAACTTAGAATCTAATTGGATTATGTGGTTGTTTGCGTCACAGATAAATCACAGAATAACCAATTGGATTATTTGCGTTTATTATGATGTAAAGTAAATCCATTATTGGTGTTCTTCCCAGCATTTCAAGCAAAAAAAAAATTGAAATACATATCAAATTTAAAATCGAATTGGATTCTGTTGAACAAAATTGTTTTTAGTATTAACACTTAAACATCTTGTAAAATCTCAATAATTAACTTTTGTAATTTAAATTTTCGGATTTTGTCTTTAAATTTTTTTTTTAATCAAAATTTTTTTCTTTGTTGGGAAATGTCTACAATCATCATTTACGAGTTATTTTCTAATTATAACTCATATAAATTGTTATATTGTCCAAATTCAAATTTTTTTTATTTATAAAATTGAAATGTTAAAAATTAAATAGTTAAAATTTAATGTAAGCCAAAAGCCTCAGCGGATAGTGCTTATAAAATTGGCCATAATTTAAATTATGGTCAATTCAATAATAATAATAATAAAATTTAATTATTTACACTATCCCAATTACATGTCTATGTCAATCACTCACACTTTTGAGCCAAACACATTTTTATTTTCTTGATTCATTCTTTTTGAGTCATTCACTTTTCTTAATATTTCCAAAAGTGACTGTTATAGTCATTTTAATTTCAAAATTATTATAAAAATTAAATTTTAAAAATATTTTTAATTATTAATTACGCAATAAATATGTATTTATTACTATATTAATATATTGTTTGAAATTAATAAACCAAAATTTTGAAAGTTATAACATTTAAGATTTATTAATGAAAAATTAATTAATATAAAATTAATTAATGCTAGATAGGCTGTACTGGCATTCAGAAACAGATACAATTAATTAAATATTATGAAGACTTTAGAGCAGGAATTGCTATTTATTAAAATAATATTTTTATATCTTACAACTTTCAAATTTTGTTACTACAAAGCGATGATAATAAATCACATTTTTAAGATTTTAAGATTACAGAATTAAGATTTGAATAGTAGAAAATTAATTTTAAGACAAATAATGAATATCAATTAATTACATATTTGTATACGAATTTAATTTTTACAAATCTGTAAATTTAAATTATTCGAACCGAATCACAAATACTGCCCCAAAAGTACATAAATAAAAATATATTTTTAATTTAATTTTGGAAAATTTGAAAATTTTTCTTATTTTTAACAAAAATATTATTTTTATCCCACATTTCGAAAGGGAAAAGACAGATTACAGTCAGATTTATCTGTAGGATCAACTGTTAAAAAAAAATAAATAAATTATTTTTAATTTATATATGTATGTGTTCTACGTATACAATATTTTTGTATATATACATTTTTTTTTTTTTATATTTATTTGTCCCAGTTGTGATTTTTTATTTCCCCAGTTGTGCATTTTCTTTTTAAACCTTTTTCAGTATAAATTTTGGATTGGTTTTTTTTTTTGAATATTTTGCGTTTTTTTTTTTTTTTTATTATTTTAAAAATAAATTATAAATTTTTGTTTTAAATTTCCATATCATTGGATTCAATAAAATTTTGTAGTTACATATTTACAAATTTTTATAATAAATAATCCAACAATTTTTCACAAATAAATATATACTTATATCTATATATATACATATAAAAAAAATAAAAATAAAAAAAAATTTAGAAACAGTAAAGCAAAAAAAAAAAAAAAAAGAAAAATTTATTGATGTGTTAAGTTTTTTAGAAAATAAAATGAAAATTTGTTAATTTTACTATATTCGAACTTTATAACAAAAACGAAAACAAAAAAATTTTAAATGTATGAAAATGAATGAATATAAAAACAAAAATTATAATAATATAATTAAAATATAGAAGAATGAGAGAATTTTTAATTAATATAAGAGTTATTGTATAAGAAAATATTATTTTAGAAATAAATTTTAAAGATAAATGCAAAAACAAAAACCGTATTTTTGGTTTGAGATAAAAAAAAAAAAAACAATTTTTGTAGTTTTCTTTAAGATTTTTTATGAATTTAGATTTATTTTTAGATGCAATTCGATGAGTGAGTTGGAGTCAAATTCCTTAAAAACGAAATCACCAAATGAAAATCACTAAAATACCTAAAATACCTAAGTTAGGTGTCATTAGTATATTTAATTTGGTCGCTAATGGATGAAATATCGAAAAAATACTTATACTAAACCGGGTGTTCCAGAGCATGCGTATCAGTTTTTTAAGAGGGAAAGGAACCGTTATTTTAAAATTTAGAAAAAAGTTTGTTTACTAAATCGATTGGTGATATTTCAACTTCCGGAGAGAACCGGAAAATGGTTTTTTAAGCTCAAAATTCGCCGAAATTGGCCGAAATCGAGATTTTCAAAAGGGAAGATGTACTTTTTAATGTAAATTTGGATTCTACGACAAAAAATAATAAATTTATGTTAAATGATTTTTTTTTTGTTTTCTCAGTATTTCTCTTAAATAAATTAATAAAAATAAAAATAAATCCACCATCTTTTCCTTTGCTAAACAAAAATTAATAATAATCATTCTTATAAATAAATTTTGTTTTTCATGTTATCATATTTTTTTATCTGAGTTTTGGGTACCTTACAAAGTTTAAACTAAAAAAAAAAAAAAATTACTACATGCTCTGTGGTGGCATTATGTAACTTTGTTTCAAACATTGCGGTCGAAACAAAATTTGGATGACATTACGTAATTTGAAACGTTAATTTATTTTGAAACGTTCGAAAAAACAGTTAAACACTTTACATAATTCCATTTTTGATTTGTTTCGTTAAAATTTCAACAATTACTGCTAGAAAATAATATTAAAAAAAAAAAAATGGAACTAAAAGAAATTGCAACTAGAATCAAGTAAATGAAGCTAATAATAATACCAACATTTTTTTTTTTTTATTCTGAAATTTTCTTTTCTTGACAGAAAATCATTATAAATTTACTTAATTTTTCATTTTATTGGAATTTTTATTTCTGTGCGTTTCTAAAATGAATATTCCAACAAAAATCATGTATTAATTTATTATTTTTTTTAAAATTTACCTAAAAGCGTCAACTATTTTTCAATCGCCAAAATTTGGTCGTATCAAATGTAAAAAAAGTAGCGTTTCAACCTTACGCAATACCAAAATATGTCGTACCAATTTTGAAAAGATTGAAAAAAAATTAAAAATGGTTGAAACAAAATTATGCAATGCCACTTTTTGAAAATAGTCAAAACAAAACGACGTTTCAAATTACACAATGCCACCCCTGGACCACCCCGTTTATATACTAGAATGCTACCAATTAAAATATTATTACATATATGTATTTCATGGTGTTGTAAGCACTGTTACACAGTTATGCTAAATGACATTTTATAAAATTCTATTTTAGAAGTCATAAAAGTTTGTCTTACCTGGATTTAAAGGCCCAATCATTTTATATAATCATAATCATTTCGAATAGGTTGAGTCTTTTTGTGGATTGACTCTTGATCCATTTGCCATGATTTTTCCATGTCAGTTTAGAGTCGAATATCATTTCAAGGAACCTATGTTCGCTTACGAACTGAAGTAAGTGTGGCCACCCAGGGATAAGTTTGGTTGTGAAAAGGATCTTTTTTTTTGTAAAGAGCATGTCGACTGTTTTTTCATTAGAGAACTTGAAACCACATAAATTCCCCTATTTACTTGAGTGAGTGTATCTTGAACATTTTCTTCATTTCTGTCTATGTTTTTGCTGAAATGAAAATGGCTATGTCATTCGCGCATTGGACAAATATTTAACCAGGTGATTGATTGCAGTTGTTAGTCTGTTTATTACGATTGTAAAAAGAAGTATACTTAGAAGTGAACCTCGTGGAATTCCGTTTTCCATATACTACTCTTGTGAGTTTGTTCGTACCAGCGCGACTCTCATCTTCCTGTCAGTGAGGAAGTTGAGAATGTATTTTAAAATATTTCCTCGGAAACCTGAAATCTTTATTAATTCATCTTACCTGCATTTAAAGATACAAAAATTTGCCTTACCTGCATTTAAGGGCTCCATTTATAATTTTTGTTCGGGATGAGTATTTTAGATCCGTCTGTGTATATTTGCCTATAGTTTTTGTATGTAACGTTTAATTTATTCAGTGCAAGTTGCTTGTATTGTTTGGGGGCTGTTTTGTTTGGTATTTATGGTGAGAAGGTAGCTCATTGTTAATCGTCGGCCATTTGAGTGACCAAGGTGGAATATAATGTCTGATTTTGGTGTCGAAACCGTAAACAGTTGCTCCGTGTTTTTCGAGTATGGATTTATTCGAACTGAGACTGAGAGTTGTTGGTTCCGTGAAGGTTTATGTTTTAAATGATTGTTTGAGCATTAAGTACCACCAACTATTAGGGGGTAATTCTATTCCGCATACCTTTTTCAATCCTAAATGACTGTTCCCTTCTGAGTCAAATTATCAGAAGAAGAAATAAAATTCAATAAAAAAAATGTTGTTTTTGATTAAATCAATTTTTTATTTAGTAATGTTTTTTTTTTACACATCTATTCGTCACAATTTTTACTTATTTTTTTTTTGTTTTTTTTTTTTTGTATTTTATTTTTAATTATATTAGCCTAAATGTATATTTTTTTATTTATAAATATTTTTTTTTATAATTTATTTTCCCTTTTCAATATAACTTTTTATTATTTTTGTTTTTTTTTTGTGTTTTTTTTTTTTTTTTTACAATTTATACCTAAATTTAAGTAGAAATAATAAAGAATGTGCTTTCTTTTATGGTTTATTTTTAATTTATTTTTCAATCTTTTTGTGTTTGTTTTTTATTTTTATATTTCAATAATAACGGTTGTTATAACATGGTGTTATCAGTTAGCTTAACGTTTTTATATATTATTATTATTTTTTTTTTTAAATATAATTTGTTTTTCTGTGGATGGATGTGATCTTTTATAAGAGTCTTTAATTTTAAAATACTTATTTGAATATAAACGCTGGGTGGCACAGTAGATCAAGGGTATGGCTTTCAACTTAAAGGTTTCATTCCCAATGGAAGCAAAGTATTAAATTGATTTTTTGACCGGGTTCAGCCAGTACTCTGTGTCATTGGGATAAAATTAATAATAAAAAAAAACATATAATAGGCCTACATCTTGAAAGACAAAAGTGATGATTATAATATGCAGGTTCACTGATACATGTAATAAATAAATGAATAAAATTTTGAATAATCAATAAAATGTTATAAATGAATTAATTTTAAATTAGATTTGAGGAAAAATTAATTCTAATTCAATTCAAGTTCAAATTTAAGCATTTATATTTTTTAATTATTTTAAAAGATTTGCATTAAATATTCTATAATTATGTTTTTTTTATTTAGTTAAGTTATAATTTTCCTTTAAATATTTGATAATTTTCAGTAATTGTTCTTGTGCACTTGCGCATTGGGATAGTACATAATATATAAAAGTATATATATAAATAGAGGAAGAAATAATTGACTTTAACTGCTACGAATTCTTTAACCGGAATAATATAGCTTTTGCCAAGGACATCGGCCTGTAATTTTAAACAGTTTTTTAATGCCACTAGCCTCCTACGATTTTCATAAAAAATTTTAAGCTCCATCTATCGCTATATAAAGCAAAAGAGACATCATGGCCAGTTCCCTCAGCCATTATTTGATCGCAATAGCTAATTGGGGCTTAAAAAACAGAGTCGAGTTTAACACTTCAAAAACTCAGAATCTGTAAAATCTCCAGAAAAATTTCCATTTTTTATTCTACTCTTTTGTTTCAGAAAGATAAACTTCAGCGGCTTGCGCTTAAATCGACAATTGATCCGGAAGGATCATATGTTTGATATTTTTTGCAATATTTAGGTTTTCTTAGCTGCTGCAAGGCTTAATTCTCTCCCTGTGACCTCTTGGAAATATATAAAGGTTTCATACAACCCAAAATGGAGTACAATTCTCACATATGGCTTTCCAAGCTTCTAGTAATGCGTTAAAAAATTTGGATAAAGTTAAAAATGGGCTTTTGGACATTGTCGTTTAGTCGGAGCTCTCTCCCTTTTTTTTTATAGATATCTCGTAAGCACGAGCACATGCTCAGTGGAAATTAAATCTGTATTATACCTTCACTTAAGCACTTCCCACGTGAAATACGAAGCGCAGTTTAATAGAAAAAATCATTCTCAAGCAACACAAGGCTTATTTTTTACAATCCTTCTGGGTATTTATGTTGCTGGGCATGTTCTCATCCCTAGATGGCAGAATGCAAGTTATGGAAATTCATTTATAACCTCAACATTCCGAATGTGGAACCAAATTCGATCTTATGTTTCCCCAAACATGAGAAATTCTATATTCGTTCGTAATTGTCCTCCTTCCTTTCTATCTTCTTCCTTTCCTAATTTTCATTTCCCATCCTAGTTAAAGGGACCAATCGGTATAAAAGGTTCACAGGTTTTGGCTATGTATTAAAATAAAGACGGAAAGTACAATAGATTTAAAATGGTGGCCGTATATACGCAGACTATATAGCTCCACGTTAAAAACGAAAACGAACTTATATAATTTATTAACTCTCTCAAAAACTAAGGTGGTCACACAATTAGAACGCAAGAAAATAAACCTAAGGTACCGAAATGTCAAAACCATATAGAAAATTATATTAGAAAAGTTTAACCAATTATACTAAACTAACTAGATACTATTAACCAGAAAACGTACTAAACTGAATATTTACAAAAGAAACTGACAAATTTACAGTGGATTGGAGGGGCTTTCATTGTCTACATTATACATTCATTGAATATATCATAGCTATCTAACTTGAGAGTACAGTATTACCAACATTGGTAATACAAGAAACAAATTTTTTTTTTATATAACTGAAGCAGATTTTAATACTCGAGTATTGATTTTTACAAAAGTCCGAATAAGAAGAAAGTGAATAAGAAAATGAGAAGTCAAAATTTTGAATAGGATATTTAATTCAAAGATGACCAAAAAAATAATATCAAGAAGGAATTACAACTGAAAGAGCACTAAATTTATAATTACAGTATTCTTGACTTGCCATATCGTACCAAACCACATCATTGTGAAAGTGAAGGTGGGCTATGTCATTTGACTACAAAACTTATTGGAATATTCTTGGTTTAAATCACATGACAACAAACGGTAGGTTCCCAAGAGGTAATCAAATCACGGTGAATGCTCCTACAGCCTTGGTTGTAGTAAACCGTACATCGGAACATCGAAGTAACAGAATCGCAAATAAATGATCGAAATCGTCTCGTATACGCGCGGAAAATACCTTCGGTTGTAGGTCACGAATAATTTTCGAAGTGTTTGATCATCGTACGATGCAGGTCGATACGAGCAAGTTGAATCGAGAAATGATTCGACTCAAACTGGAAATATGGTGCATAAGCGAATCCGCCCTATGCCCCACGGATGGAGTTACAGGACATTGATAATGATGATGATGAAGTATCTGATAATATAATAGTAGTTTTCCACATTTAATTATAGTCAATATAGCCAAATAATTGACTAATATAAAGTAAAAATTACAGTACTTACACAAACAACCTCAGCTCAATCAAATTCATGTACATATCACATGAAAAGGTAACGCAGTTATTAAACTAAGTCAATAACAATACCGTTAGTAAAAAAGAATAATATGTGGTTGTCATTATATTTCCTATACATCATTTATAGAAACCAGATATAGAAACCAGATACATTTTTAACGATTGGAGAAGAGTATAATTATACAAGTTAGCAATGCATTTAATAATAATTATTTATTAACAATAAGGGTGATACAGGGAAGTACAATAGATCTGAAGAGGTCGCGTCTATATCAAAATAAAATCAAAAACAAAAAAAAGGTAATGCCCAACAGCAAAATAGAACCCGGTAACCGTTCTAACAGTTTCACAACCGTTAAAAGACGGTTTGTTTTTAATGAAAAAATAAAAAAAGAAGTGGCCTCGGTAGCCGAGTGGTAAAGCACTTGAGTATAGTAATATGTAACGACCGAGGAGAACGGGTTCAAATTCCGTGAGAACCGAAAAAATGTTCAACTGGTGAAAATTACTGAAAATGTAATTTTCAATATAACCACATCGGTTCAAATATAAATTAATAATTAATAAAGATAAAATATAAACTGCTAAAATAAATAAATAAAAAAAGAATGACAAATCAATCGGAAAAATGAAAAAATTGACACGAATGCTAAAAAATGCTATCTTAGTATTCGTAATTAAACGATGTGCTCTCGAACGTCAATATTTTAATTTTGACAAAATAAAGACATTTTTTTCGTGGCTTAAATTTGATGAAATATCAGTTTCAAATAAAATTATAACGAAATATTAACGAAATATAACGAAATAATGCACGTGGCACGGCATAAATAAACTAACGGTTTTATTTGTATAGTAAGTACAGTCGTTTGGGAACTTTGCCCCAGTTAAGAGTGTTTTATTTTTTTTTTCTACAAAAGAAATTTAATAAAAAATTAAAGATTGTAAATGCCAAATAAAAAATTATTGAATGTTAAAATAAAATATTTTAAATTTTTGAATTCGATGAAAAAAGTGAAAAAAGTGTGAATTAAATAAAAAAAGAATAATAAAAAATTTACTAAGAGAATCAACAAAAGAAATCAACAAATTAGTATTTTTCGAACTGGTGTAACATATTGCAAAAAATGTTGCAGAATGTACACAATTATCTTAATTCCAACAATATTGTTCCATTTGAAGCTGTAAAGAGCGTAGTGCCACGATGATTTTGGGAAAGATCCAATTTTAATTCTAAGAAAATCTCAAAAGAAACATTTTAAACACTTTTTAACGGCATAAATACATAATCGCGTATCTATTTTAATAAATAATTTTAACTTTGTACATACATATATGATATTTATTTTATTTAGGTTCGGGATTTCTTATTTATATGCAAACAATTTTTCATTCAGGTCCAATTCTTATAAAAAATCGTAATTATCCAAAAAATAACCATTAGCATACTAATTTTATTATACACTTCCACATCAGCGACTGGTTTTAAACTGACAAAACGACCGTTCTTTTATGGATAATATTACCCAGTATAAAACCGACATTGTTATGGACTTTTGTTGTTTCACCTGGATTGACTTAAAACTGTCCAAAACACTCTATGAAAAATATTACCGGCATAAAACCAACAGAATAATATACGGTTTTTTTCTTAACAATATTACCATAATTAAATTGTAAAAAAACCGTAAATAATTAGTAATTTTTACTGAAAAGTAACCGAAGCTTCGGAAATGGTTTTTATTTGGCCAAAATGTCACTGAAACTTCGAAAATGTTTTTATTTGGTAAAAATGTCTGCTTAACGTCTTCCAAAACGTAGTTTCTTCATTTTACATTTGAATACCAGAGTATACGTCCAAAAACTACACAGTCCATAGTCCGCTCTCGGTTTTTTTCATTAATAAAAGTTGAAAATGCTGTTGGGGATAGTAACAAAAACTTATGATTCAAAATTTAAATGAATTATTTTGAAAGTTGAAAATAAATTAATTTAACTACGTAAAATTGTTAAAATTTTTTTTTTTCAATTTTATTTCAATTTAAAAAAATTTTTTGTGTATCAGATATTTAAAAAAATAAAAAAAATTTATTAGATATAATTTTTACTGTTATATTAACATTTTGTTATTTTTTTTATTATTTTTAATCTTTCGTTTTTTGAAGAATTGTGTTTTGGGGACATTCATTTGTGTTTTAATGTAATTCAAGATGTTTTTGGCTACTGAATTTTTTAAATACGTACACAGTAGTAACACCATCGTATATAATCTTTTTTCAGCAGATTCAGAAATTCACAACACTATCAAAATAGCTAATCACAATTTTATCAATTAGAACTGACTGATGTGGATTTTAACTGTATATGAACAGTTCTAACAGAAATATAATTTTAATCTTCGGCAGAAAAAAATTTGAATTCAGCTTCTGCATAATTTTTTTTTTATTTATTCGATCCACAATTAAAGGATGTTGTTAATATCGATATATGTATATACATAATGTGTTAATGTTATTTGATAATGTAGATATATGGTAAAGGTTATTTTACCTAAGTTACTCTAAGAGTGTAAAAAAAAAAAAAAAATAACATTTTAATATAAAATTATATTTTCCGTGGCTTGTAAACTTCTGTTTTTTTATTTCTTACCAAACAAATGTTCCCATGCTTTAAAATTGGAAAATGTCTATGTTTATTATATAATTGAAGTATGTCTGAAGCTCTGATATTCTGAAACTTAATTTATTTTATGCGAGGGTAAACTTCAAACACTAAATTCTGATATTGAAATAATGCCGTATCTAATGAATTATAAACATTTATACGTATATACCAGGAATATACTATTCTAATAAAAAATTGGCTCATGTGAGGTTTCACATATAATTTTATTTTTGAACTTGATTTTTCATTTTACTTAGTGGGGCTAAAATTTGTTCTAACAATACTTCCGAATTTGTATATACTGTATAACACACATACTTTGTCTTTAGTTTCTATCAACTGCAGAATTTTGGGGTCATATGCATATTATGTCTATCTTCAAATGTTATATTATATAACAGCTAACGCCGCTATATTTAAAAAGCCCCGAAACTAATTTTTGCTTCATTAAAAAAAGATTTTATTTGTATGGAAAAACGAAGATTTACGAAGATTTTCCATACAAATAAAATCTTTTTTTAACGAAGCAAAAATTTGTTTTGAGGTTTTTTAAATATAGAGACGTTGATACAGCGCTAAAAATTTTTACTAAAATTCTTTGCTACAATCATTAAACCATCGATATTTTTTATGTTTTTTTACTCAATTTCTTTATGGGTTGTTTCCCATCATTTCAATTTGTCCTTGCTACTATTTATATTATTTTTTTATTGATTCAGACTCAGACAACAACCGCATAAGTAATAATTTATTAAAAAAAAAAAAAATTAAATTTAAATTTAATTCTGGCGATGGGTGAGTTATGGAAATTTAATAAATTAAAATTTTTGTAGGTAATACTTTTGTACGATACTGGGGTGAAATTTCTAATTGATAGTTAAAAAATTGAAAAAATATTTAATTTCGCTATGTCTCTTTTTAAATGTCTAATGTTGTTGACATTGAATATATGTTTGCATACTTTTTACTTCAAAACGAGAACTTTTCTTACTCTAAATCAATATTCTCAATTTGATCCAAAGTAGTTTATTTTATTTTTTTTTCAAAAGAGCTGTTAGCTCGTGTACAGAGTGTATTTATAAAGATTTTTTTTAAATTTTCTTTGTTGTTTTCAATTTTTTTCTTTTGATTTGGCAGTCAATATGGCAATTTCAATAAATTGTTTTGATGGATTAATTGTGTTAATGGTTTAAACAAATTTAGATAAAATCAATCGATTAATGGTGAGGGCTTATATTATTATCAGACTTGAAATAAAATATTCAAAATATATTTAATTTCAATTTGATAAGTGAATTTGTTACCGGTGCCGAAAATATCTCAACCATATGAATTCAAAATTTCCATACTATATTTTTAATGTTTGTTATTATATTGTTAAATTAATTTAATTTTCAAATTATATTATTTTTATTATATTTTTTATTGAATATAGGTAATTGAAATTATACACAATAATGATTTACAAGCACTATAGCTGCATAGTTAGATCTATCGGCTTTATCAAATAATAGTTTAAGATTATTATCTGAAAAATTATTGTTTATATATATTTTGTTTTTAAATTTATATGATTTGAATATTTAAGAAAATTTAAATTGAATTTTTTTTTGCTTTTATTCTTTATTTTTTTTTTTATTTTTTTATAACTATTAACTTAGTAATTGCTTACTCTTAAATTCATTTTTATTTATTTATTTATTAATTTAATCTATTTATAGGATAATAAAGTTTGAATAATCTCATAAACATTTAACATTTTATTAATGGAGAATTAAATTATTTTTTTATAATTAATATTAATAGTTTTTTTTTTTGTGTTTTTATTAATTTTATTAATGTTTTTGTTAATTTTAATTTTTTTTTTTGTGTTTTTTAATTTTATTTTTTTTTTTGTTTATTTTATAATTTTTTTAAATTTTTTTTGATTTTTTTGGTTTTTTGATTTTTTAATTTATTTTTTTAACTATAATTTTACAAAAAGAATATTAATAGAAAGTCAATATGTTTAGGTTTAGTTTTTGGGGCTCTAGAAACTAAACAATAACTTCCTAAAAATAATCCTTTTTGAAATAACTAATGTAAACATATATGTTTGTTTATATGTTTTTATATATGCATGCTTGGGGTAGAAGGGTTATTTTTTTTATGTTCAATATATTTTTATTTTTTTATTTGTAAGAATTTTAAAATCTTATTTCTATTTTTAATTTGAAAGTTTAATTTTTTTTCTATATTTTTTTTTTTTATTATTCATAATTTGATGTAATTAATTGATTTATTAATTATATATTTATGTATTTTATTATTTAATGTAAATTTAAAATGAAATTTTAATATAAATTTTCTTTAATAATTTTGAAAATTCATCTAATCAGAAGATGTGGTTAGAGTGGAAGGGGTATGGGGATGGGGTAGTTTCTTGTAATAATAATATGTGATTAAAGATTCATAAAAAATAAATTATTTTAATACGATTCAAATTTGTTTGGAACATTGTTCTACAATTTTCTCTGCATAATAGTACAGGAATTGACAAAAATTTAGATTAACATGGGGAAACCCCCTTGAGAAAATAACTATAATGTAAGCAAAAGCGTTCATATTTTGATTAAAATTTGGAATATATAAAACTTAATAAAAGTTTAAATAAAAGTTTAGTGAGTTTTTTCTCACAGTTTTAAGTTGGTAACATTTGAATGAAGTTAAACTGGCTGTTGTACAAAACACTAAATCATGTCTCCGTATACAAAATAAAACGAAGCTGGCGTTGAAAAAATATTGTAAAAGTTTTCTATACTTTCTGAACATTAAGTTGGTTGATGCAATGAAATAATATGACTTTCTGCTTTCGAACCCAACTGCATTTGTATCAGGACAATGATATATTTTTGACTTTACAAGCGTAAATCATATTAGAATCTAGGACCAAGTATGCTGTACAATATTTAGTTAAAAACAGTGCACAATGTTAACAGTGTACGTATATATATATTTTCTTTTATAATCAGCTTAAGCGTTAGTATATTACCTTTAGTACTTACGTACCGCTTGGTTGGGATAGTATAGAATATAACTAGAAAGGAAGAAAGATATTAAATAGATTAGTAGGAAATTGACAAATAAAAGGTATTAATATTTTTATTAAATTCCTGTAAGTTGTATTTTTGATGTGGAAACACAACCAAGGTCATATATGATTCCATATTCTGGAAGTTCGAATTATAAACGAATTTCCGTAACCGGTTCTATGCTTTCTGACATCTTGGGATTTCCATAGTGTGGAGATGGGCACTAGCGTTTACTCTTGTTTCACGTTGAAATTGTTTAAGATGAAGAAGCATTGTTTTTATTTCTGCTGAATATTATACCTATTAAACACATAAAGTGCTCCAACTGTACGTCGATGTCCAAGAAGAGAAGTTAAGGATTAAGTTACATTTGGGTTGTCTGTAGAAGAAGATCCAGCCTAAATGTGTGAATTATATTCCATTTTGGGAAGCGTATAAATGGCATTATAGATGCTAAGGAGTTCCAAAAGATGAAAATACATTAATTTAGATAGCCCAACCAATTGGAAGCTCTTTTTGCGATATTAAAAATATGATCATTCCAGTTATTAATTTTTTATTCACGTACATACTTAAAATGTTTAAACTATTTGTTTTGTAATGTAACACATTGGAAAGAAAGATTATTAGGTGGAAATCCTAGAAAATTGTGTGAAATAAGACATTTTTGAGTTTTTGACGAGGCAAACTCAACTCTGTTTTCGTTTTTGCCCCAGTTAGAAATTTTAGTCAAATTGTGGTTAAACAACCGTTATTTGTCTTGAATTACCAACCTCGGCAACTATAGCATTCGCTTAACGACGGAGAAAACCGAAGGATCCCACTCACAATACTGCAAAGCTATTCGATTGAATCGAAGGTTAAATGGATTAGAGGTTATTTTAAGTAAATCGTTGATGAAAATCAAAAAGAGAGTAGATCGGTAGATGAAAGATGTAAAGATATATGCAAAAAAAAAATGTAACAGTGTTAAAAGCTGTACGATATGTAGATTATGATTTTAGAATTTAAAGGCGAATTAACCTTAAAATAGTAATTAGTTCGTTTATTTCCATATTTTTTTTAAATAATTTTTATTATTGAAATTACAGTTAATAATATTAGGTATTGAATATTGTAACCATATAAGTTAATTATCAGTTGCTGAATTTATTGAAAGTTCTTTCTAAATTTTGCAAATCTGTTCGTTCTCTATTTGCCAATTTTGATTTTGAAATAAACTAAATCGTCTGTAAAACACCATAGACAAAATTTCATACAGCAACATTAGAAGAATAGATCAAGATCAAAATGTATAAGATGAAATCGAGAAAAATTATTATCAAATTAGGATTAACTGATAGAGAACAGTTGCCCAATATAGATTACAATGTATAGTAAAATATTAGAAATGGCATAAAATATTACCCCAATTATGGATCACAGAAGAGATGATGATAATTTTTTCTCCTAATATATTTGTATTTATTTTAAAGTTACTATGGTGGCATGTCATAAGTCCCAGAGTCATAAGTTCCATATAGGGATTTATGTCCCACTAAGGTGAGTCAAAATTCCCATGGAAATCACTTTCACCCATTAATATGGTAAAAAAATCAAAAACAACTGAGTCATAAGTCACATTCGTTAAATGGAATCGAAAAAGATCACGCCGAAGATATTGCATACACAATTTTTATGTCATCAACAATTGCAGAATTAATAAACAAAAATATAAATGAAGAAAATTATCACTATTTATTTAGATGGAACTTTTCGTACGGTTCCAAAATGCTGATAAACACAATTAATGATTATTTATATTGCCCATGCAGAATACGTGAGTAAATTTGAAAATTAATAAGCGATAGCGTGCATAGGTAGGTCAGGTCAGGCGCATCGCGGTCGCATAACTCCCATTTGATTCACTATATTGGTACATAAATCCCAATGCGACTTATGACATACCACCGTTACTATATATGTGACCACTGATAATTTAATATAATGTTAGTACAGAGTTAAGTGTTATAATGAATTATTAAGGCTCCATATGATTTTCTTGTTTCCTAGAATTAATTCTTTTGGGCAATTTCTTACATGCGCAAGATTAAGAATTCGTATAAGTATAATATTTCTTCTTCTTCTGAACTTCTTAATCCAAATTTTCTTTGTAACTGAAAGTTTTTTTTCTAATTTAAAACTCCTTGTGATTTCGAGTTCATTTTTGTTTTTGTTATAATTTTGTGGAACTCATAAAGATGATTGGTATATGCAGCATCATAGATAATTCATTAATTTCGAATACCATTGATGATTCAGTTCTGCAACCAATAATTTATTTTTCTAAGGATACGATGGGTTTTGATAGTTATATACATTCTTATTACATATTTATATATAGCATATATTGACAAATTTATTTTCGTCACAAATTTTCCAATTTTTTATAATAATTAATTGGAAATTTTGTATTGTAACGTACACTTTAATTTTGAATTTATTTCTTTTGATTCTCAATAATTAATGCTCATTAAAACAAAAAACAGTCATACTAGTTTTAATTAAAATAAAAAAGAAAAAAAAGTTATTTTTTTCCCCATATTAAAAATTAATTTTTAATAAATCTCACTTCCAAAAAAAAAAAAAAAAAATGATATACAAACAAAAAATAGCTTCAACTATTGAATTAATTTAATCTCAAAATGAATCACACTGAATTTTAAATTTGACAAAAAAAAAAAAAAAAAAATAAAAAATCTTTAAAATTAAATTAAAACTGGTTTTAAAGGTTTAAAAGTTTAAATATTAAAAGTACATAATATTTAAAATTGTTTTTATATTATGTTGTCCAGTTTTAATTACAAGATTAATTCTGATAATCTTGTTATTAAAGTATAATTTTTTTTCGTTAATATGTAAATTAAAATTAATTTGCTTTCTTTGGATATAATTAAATTATTTTTTTTTATCGTATATTTATATTTAAATTTATTTAAGAGAAATGAAGGTGACATAAATTAAAATAAATGCAAACAATTGGGAATTAATACCTTTTTGATGTATTATGGTTAATCCAATTTGAATGATAAATATGGGACATTGTAATAGCAATCATATAGAATATTTGCCAACCCGTATTACCGTCTAAAATTTTTTGAAATTAAATATTAAACGGTTAAATTAGATAATTAGGATCAATGTACAGATTATAGAAACTAACATGGCTTATCATTCATTCAACAAACATTGGTTCGAGATTGGCAAGTCCAAGCACACATCACAGATATAAATTTTGCAAAAAAATTATAGGAAGAGGAATGGATGCATTGAAAGTTTTTTTTGAAGGAGATCATTTATAAAAAAAAAGAAAAAGAGTTGGAGAAAAGACGCTGTTAGAGTTCTGCGGAATATCAGCATCAAGTAGAAGTTGATCAGAGATGTTATTCCATCAACTAAAACTCGAATGACGCGATTAGAAAGAAAATTTTCAATCCATTTAGTGACCTAGACCTATATAGCATGACATGTTGCACATTAGACCACTATGCCATACTTGATCTTTTGAAATATCTAAGGCTGATGTGTAGCATTTCGCGGAGGCAAGTAATAAGATCTCAAGTTAAACGCTGGGGCTTGGAACCCATATTGACGATCATGAATTATATACAATTGCTATTAAGATATTTTATTAGTTTTTTGTTGATTAAGATTTCCATTGTTTTGGTGAGAGTGGAACTGGGTACCTATAGGTCTGTAGTTTTTGGGATTGATTTTGTTATCTTTTTTTTCGAATAGGGTAAACCTGGGCGACCTCCAATCATTTGGATGTTCCCAAACAAAATGACAAAGAAAATTGATTGCGCAGAAGCTTGAAAATATGTGTTAGGACAATAACAGAAATCCCATCTGGACCGGTAGATTTATTTTTATCCAGATTCTTCAGAACTTTCACTATAAGCTTTGTCCTGAAATAAGCACTTCGAAAGTCCTGAAATAAGCATTTCACTATAAGCTTTGTCCTGAAATAAGCACAAAGAGTTTACTTCAAAAATTGTTAGAGGACTTTGATGGGCTGTAGAAGGGAGTGTGGAATTTGCATATTTGCTTTTCCAACTGAATCTAATATAATATCGTTGTTTTAATCAAAGAAGGGAATCTCCTGCGAACATTTTTGGGAATCCCACTTTTTGACATCTATTTTATTTAATTTTGATTGATTTGTAGGAATAAAATTGTGAAATAAAAAGACAATACTTTCGTGGGGGAAATTTTTTTGATAAATCTTAGATATCAAACTAGAGAGAATTCATCCATAGCCAATAGAGACTAATATTGCGGCAGCCGAATCTCAAAATGTGTATTGCTCACAATTAAAGTAAAATATATAAAATGTAGTATTAATGATTTCCGGCTTCGACCTTACAATATTTATTAAAAATTTAATAAATATAAAACTTTACATGAATATTTTGACAATAAATAACACCTCAAAACGAGATTTATTGGTGGAGGAGTGCATTAATTTTTATTTATTTATTTATTTTAATAATTGGATTTGTTATAATCATATAGCATTATTAATTAAATTAATTCATTTATGTACATTATATTTTAAATACTGAGTAGAATTTATTTTAATTATGGAAAATTTGAATTATAAATAAAATTTAAAAAATATGAAATTATTAAAAAGAATAAAATAAAAACAACATAATTATATTTAAAATGACCTACATCACATCCATAATTTAAAATGACTTTTTAAAATTAGTACATTAATAGTGGGTTGTTTCTTAGTATAAATAAATAAATAAATAACAAAAATACTTTCTAATTTTAAATAAATTCAGAATAATTGACAGGTTATTTTACTTTTAAAGAAACTGATAATCAATGAACTCTTCTAGAAAATATTTTTTGTATACAGTTTTTTTGTATACCACTACTGTATGCATTTTTTTTTATAGCAAATTTTTAAAATACATATTTTGTATATTTTTTAAAAACACATTCTTTATTATATTAAACATAAATTTTGTTTTCTTTGATTTTTTTTTTGTTTTTTTTTTTTTTATTTTGTTTTATATGGTTTCAATTTTTATTTTTATTTTAATAACTATTACAACATTTATATAACATCAACAAATTTTTCATTTTATTGTGTTTATTTTTTCTTTTAAATTTTTTTTTTTTTTTATTTTTTTGTTTCTTTTTATAATGCATTATTATTTACACTAAAGATTTGCCTGCTTTTGTTCCTAGAAAAATAAAACTTAAGATAAATTTTTGAAAAAAATAAAAAATTAATTAATTTTAAAGCAGATTATCTAATACAATATTTAATAGCAAAGTTTTAAACCTGTAATAATATTTTATATCGAAATTATAATGGATATTTTTTCAAATTTTTAATTAATCTACTATTTTGTTATTCGAGTTATTGATTTTGAAAATAAAAAAAATATATTTTAATTAAAATAAATTATTAAAAAATTACATTTAGGAATTGGATAACATTTTTGAAACGTCAGTACATATTTTATTTTTCTTGACTTTATTTTATTTTACAAATATTTATAATGCTATACATTTTCTCTAAAATGCCAGTGTATTATTTTTTTATAATAATTTTAATATTTATTTGACTCATCATTAAAATTATGGTAATTCACTGTTTGACATTTGTCACCCATGAGTTATTGAATTTTATAACGGTACTTTATTAATGTCAATACGTGATATTAATGTCAACACGTGGATAATAATGTCAGTAGGTATGTCAATATTTGTTATTAAATTCAAAATTAAGCTGAATTGCCATTGAAATTTTACAGAATAAAATACGAAACTGTCAAAATTTGACAACTTCGAATTTTAATTTTTGTCTGTAAAATTTTTATATATTATCTTGTTCTTATCTTGTTCATTCTATTCTTGTTAATTCTATTTGTTTAAACTGAAATTGAATTTTGAAACTTGGAAAAAATTATTAATTTTTATAAAAGCTGTATAGTTCTTCCTGTAGGTAGGGTTTTTGAAATTTCTTTTAAAATATTTATTTTAAAAATAGTATTTATTAAATACATATTTTTTGTATATTTAATTTTTAAATTACCTATGTAATTTTTGTTTGTTTTTGTTTTTCATATTTTTATTTAATATTCAATATAATGTGTATGTATGTATTTTGTTTCTAAAATATTTTTATTTATCTCTTTTTGTTCTTTTTTTGTTTTCTTTTTTTTTTAAAAGCATTATTTTAAATTTGTTAATAATTAATTTATTTTATCTATATGTAATTACATTACATTCCTACTTCTATCTGATGTTTTTCTATTTTAATTCAATTTTATTGTTTTATTTGAATATGTTTTTTTTTATACATTTTTAATGTATTTTTACTGAATTTTACGAATTTAGATTTTAGTATCATATTACAAATAGTAATTTTTAATATATCGAACTCAATCAATACATTATGTTAGATTAAATATAAAAAATAATTGAAATAAATTTTCTAAAACTGGATTGTCAAATTTAAGTTCTTCAGATTAAAAAGTACTGAACTGTTAAAATTTTAATTAACCATTGACAGCCTTGTTATTAATTAATAGAATTGATCAAAAGCCTTTGGACACGATTTGTTACACGTTCCATTTTGTATTAAATTTTTCATTAAATTTTCGGACATTAATGTTACCATCTCTCTTTTTTATTTGAGATAAAAAAAGGATAAGAAAACGTCAAAAAAATTTAATGAGAAATTATTGTCAAAAAATTACATTTTCATATAATATTTTTGAATTTAAATTTATTTCGATTTTTTTGACGTTTCAATATTTTACATTTCAATTATAATTTGTGTTTGTTATTTTTTGTATGTTTTTAAGACTGATTAAATTAAAATATAGATAAAAACAAAATTATCTATATTAAGAGGGGTCAATTTAAGACAAAAGAAGCAAATGCTATATTAAATGTCATATTTCGATATCTGTAAAAAATGTTGAAGCAAAATGATTTTCACGTTCTAAGCCTTAAAAATAATTGAATGAAAAATTTAATTCAAAATGGAAATTGTAGCAGTACTCAAAGAAATAAATAATATGGGTTATAATTCAGAAATGGTTCGTGTCAATGCTATTTCAACAAAAACAAAATATAGAGATAGGGGATTTCGTTTTTCGATTTTTGTTTTTGACGTTATTTATTTATTTATTTATAGTGCTTGTCACGTCGATTTAAAAATTCGTGGTCTCGTGGTATTTTTGTATTTTGACACTAATTGATATTTTTTTTTGTTAGCAATGAGTATTTTGTTTTGTATTTGAAAACATGCTCCAAAGCTTGTTTTTTCGTGGTATTATGGTATGGTATTTAATGTCAAAGTAATATTTTCATTTATTGTTTACATTTATTTAGTTTTTGAAATAAGTTTTTTTTTTAAATGTCAAATAAAGCTATTATTTTAAATTTAATTTTTTTTGTCACAAAATTTGAATTATAACATTTGTTTTGAAATATATTATGTAAAAAGTACCACAAAATACCAAAAAACGGTTGTACGTCGATACGAAAAAAAATATTCATTACTGTCAAAAAAAAAAATCAATTCATTATAATTATCATCAATTCAAAATCAATCAATTAGTGTCAAAATACGAATATCCCACGAAACCAAGAATTTTCAAATCGATGTGACAAGCACTTCTGTGTTTACGTTTATTAATATTATTTCTTTGGCCTTGTTTAAAGGCTTTAAGTGCAGTGTACTTTTTCAAAACATTGTGAAGTGCAGTGTACTTTTTCAAAACATTGTGAAATATTTTTTTTTGATAGATTTGAATAAAATTTTGACAGTTTGTATAAATCTGAAGAAAATCATTTTGAAATCGCCATCTCAAAATCTCCATCCCAAATTTTCCAGTAAGACTAAATAATACATAAACACAATCCCCAAAGACAAAATCTCTAAAGATAAAATCCGCAAAGGAAATGTTTTTTTTTGTTGTATGTAACATGGGTACGCAAAACAATTTTTTTTTCCAACTCTGGAAAAAGAATATACGAGTATGTTCTTTTTTTGTATCCAACTGTTGGATACATAATTTGTATCCTCTTCAAGTTAAATAAGTGATTGACTATTTTAAAATTAAATTCATAACATTTTACATAGGTATTGTCTAAACAATATTAAAATAATTTTTACGTATTCAAATTTTGAAAATAAATAAAAAAAATTAAATTGAATTCTACATATTTATAGATTTAAATTAAAATTAAATTTTTAAAATTTTAAACATAAATTTTTCACATGAAATAATTTTTTTTTTTTCAAATATTTCTTTTTTGTAATTTCTGATTTTGATATTTTTGTTCATCAAAAATGTTGTGATGAGGATATTAATGAAAGCATATACTTAAATTTAAATTAAAAATATAGATACTATTTTAAAATAGCTGTTTAATATTATATTGTATATGAATATAAATAGGTAATAACTATCAAGCTATGTGTATGTATATACATTTTCATATACATATAAGTATTCTACTGTATAGGTTTATAGAAAAATTATTTGGAATACTTTTCCAATGTAACTTATTAAACTAGGTATATACATAGTTTAAATATAATATTTTATTTGCTTTCGGCCATTTTATTCACTTCTTCTTTGGATAATAAAATAAATAATATTAAAAATTGTTTTATGACATGTACATGTATATTTGGGTGTTTGCTTTTTTTAAAAAATATATACATATATATACATATATATATTATGTAAAAATATTGGCTATACAATTCCATTTGTAATTTATATAATTAAATAAAGTAATTTTTTAATATTATTATTTTAAATGAATTATAAATTAAAATGTTTTTATTAACCTATAAAGTATTTGAGGAATGCTTATTTGTACAATATTGAGTATCACTACCACGCTCATATAAGCAGATGTTTTCTTTTTATGTATATGCAGTATATTGTTTATATTTTACTTCTTGTTTGAAATTCTTATTTTAATTGAACTGAAATAACAGTTTAAAAAAATGTAAAAGCATAGACATTTGAATGTTGATCAATAGTTTTAATTCCTTCATAGTTTTAATTGTTATAAAAAAAATGGAGGAAAAATTAAAAAATTTTTTTATTTGAATTTGAATTTTAAAAATGTTTTGACCAATTTATGTTGGTATCAATGAATGTCATTCGCATTCGTCGACGAGTAAAATAGAAATAGATCTATTTTTTGAATGCGAAATTTTGGTTATTCGTCATTCGTAACGATTTACATATACTCTCATGTATTTGAAAGCGAAAAATTCGTCATTCGTCGTGATTGTGTTTTCGACATTAAGCTGAATTTTCAATCTAAAATTCTGCAGAATTAAATAAGCTGTCATAATAAAGCTGTAAAAAATTCAACCAATCAAAACTTGACAGCTTTAGAATTTATCTGAAGAATTTAATTAAGTTATTTTCAAATTTTAATGCAGAAAAAAATTATAATGAAAAGTTATATGAAATTGAGCAAACTAAACAAATTATAAGACTGTAACTTCAAAATAAAAGTTAAAAATAATTTGTATTACAAATAAATAAACAAAATATTAGAAAAATGAAAATAAATTCAAACAATTACATAGAAAAGAAGAACTGGCAAATTTTAATTTTATTATTTTTAAAAAATACACACCGAGGCTATTCTTTGGTTGGGTCTCGATGATACCGAATCAGACATAAAAAATGCTTATAAATGTCAAAAAATTGTCAGGAATTTTACAAATTTTATTTTTGAATTAATTAATAAAATTGTAAGTGAACAAAGTAAAATAAATAAAGTAAAAAAAAAAACTACACAAATAAATATTGCATAAATATGTATGGATTCTCAAATTGACACTCAAAACGTCAAAAAAATGTCTTAATATTTCTGTTAAATCACAAGGTCTGTATGTTTACTTTTTGTTTTTTTTTTCTTTATTGAATTCATTTTTATTTACCTTATTAACCTTATCTATCTTATTTACCTTAACAATGTTACCTTATTTACAATGTAACTATATGTATATGAAAAATAAATGTTGTATAGAAAAAATAAATGTTGACCTAATTAACGCAAGTCTATGAAACCAATTAGGTGAAAATATGAATTATATATAGGCCTTAGCATAACCTGTAGGGTCTTGCAAAAATTTGTGAATGAGAGGAAAAATCACGTGATCATAAAATTATGCGAGAACAGTGAAAACATTGTCTTTTACAAAAAAAGTGAACATACCCAAAATTTGCATAAATTTTTCCAAATTTTTTCACGTCAAAAATAACTGATTTTTTTGGTAGCTTAGATTTTTTTTAATTTGAATTAGCTAATTAGTAAATAATTTTCTGTAGAATTATTGAGTGGGTCTTGGTTTTGGTCTTTTTGTCAATAAAAAGTAGTAGGTAGACTACTTTTTATTTAAAAGCGAAATATTTGCTTGATATTTAAAATAACAACAAAAATTTGACAGCACATTTTTACAAATTTTTACAAATAGATAAATTTCATTTGTAAAAATTTATTTAAGAGAGAGCTTGACGTCACGTTTTAAACTTTAAATTTCGCAAAAATTTGTAAAATAGCATGCAAATAAAAAATTAAACAAACAGGAATTTGGATAAATTTGTGAGTGAACATTACAGCCCTATAATGTTTCACATTTATGTCTGAACAAAAAAAATGTCTGGTTTTCACCCACCTCGACTAGACATAACATAAGTATGTAAGACATAGTATATTAGTTCAACATTAATTCAGAACAAAAAGATCAATTTAAAACTTTTTTGCACAATTTAATTAACACCGGTCATAACACATATTTATTTATTAAACAACGGACCTACAGCGGACCCTTTTCCCTTACGGAATGTGGGTCTTCAAAATATAAAAGTAAATTTACAAAATAAAATATTAAGTATCTAAGAAATACAATAAATGGTATAAAAGAAAAAACGATCAGAATACATTTGGACAAAAAAGTTCAATTAACGGAAACTAATGAACTTGTGTTCAACTGTTGTTCATTGCTAGAACAGTCTGCTGAACAAATCTATTAAGCCCAGATGATGAAGAAAAATTCTGAGAGAAAATTATGACAGTTTTGTATTTAATTCTGCAGAATTTTATTTGAAAATTCAGCTTAATTGTTTTTACGCTTAAATAAATAAAATTCAATTAACTTATTGGTTTGTTCGGATACGAGGAATTTTATACAAACATTTTTTTGAGTATTTAGATTTTTTTTTTTACAAAAAAATTAGTAAATGAGAGGAATGTACATTGCTCTCATTTTGAAAATTTCTCAAAAACAAAATATTTAATTGTAAAATTTTCACAGAAGTTGTAGACGTTGTTTTGAAACGTCAGAAGTTTGTTGTCAATGTGCTTTATAATGGAAGTTTTTTAACATTTAAAATTTTGTAATAAAACCGTTATTTATCGACTTTTAAAATATTATTTTAAAATAAAAATTGTTGTTGATTTAAAACTCAATCCTCATTTTAAAATTTTACAAATTTTTATTTTACCCAAACAAACTATATTTTTGTACAATATACATACATACATACCTTTATAATAATTTGAATTATATAATTTATTATCTCTTTTGTTCATGATAGTTTCATTTGCCATTTGGAAAATTTTTTGTAATTCAGAAATCACAATTGTCAATATTTGTAATTTACAAGTACATACATACCTATATGGTGTACAGTTATTGGAAATCTGTAATAGAAGAAGTATGAACATTTGTAACATTTGTGTGCAGTAGATACATAAGGGTTAATATATTAAATTATTATACAAAGGTAAAAACTTTAATATTGAATTTTGATTTATTTTGTTTTTTTTTTTTTTTTCATTAGAAATTTTTTTAATTAAATAATAGAGTTCGCATATTCTAAATAAATTTAAAATAAAATTTTATAATTAAATTTTAAATAACAATTGATTTTTTTTAAGAAGCCTAAAAATTATATGTATAATTTATTACATAATAATAATATGATATTATAAATTTTCTTTATACAATATAATAATATATGTTGTATATACGAGTATATCTAATAATATTGTATATTAAATAAATTATTTTCTTTAATGATATTATTATAATAATATTCTTATTCAATTTTTCATAATTTAATTTATTTTAAGATTAACTTACACAATTCCTATTATATATAATTATTATTATTTATTTAAAAATAATATTTTAAATTCTTGGAAAATTTATTTCTATTTTCCAATTCACCCTGATGAACACAGACTTATTTCGTTCCAAAATGAAATGGATGCGAAGGTGTTTTTAATATAATTTTAATTTTGAATGGTAATTATATTAAATTTAAAACTGACTGAAATATAGGTAATGGATTAAATTATATGTATTGAAATTTTATAATTCACGTGGATTTTTTTATAAAGTTATATATAAAAGTAAAGTAAAAAATATTGAAATGCCTTAATTTTTCGCTGCATACAAATATTGTGTTTTTAAATGTAAGAGTTGATTTTCCCTACGCTCCTGTCAACAGAGATATATAGTTGATTAAATTTTCAAATAACCAATAGTATTTGAAATTACATCCATAATTATTTATTATTAATTTTTATTAAATACGTTACAATTTTTATAGCTGTGTCTGTGTATATAACAATAAAAAATTATGGTATATGACAGAATAAAAGAACAATGCATTGAAAATGGTAAAAATTGTAAATGTTTTTTGATTTTTAATATAATTTTAACGAAAGATTTCATTTAGAGGTGAAAAATTAATTTATTTAATTAATGCATTTATTCAATCAAATCAAATTTTATAAAATACACTTTATTAGAATTAATTGCTGTAATATATTTAGAATGAATTTACTATCAACAATTTAAAAATTTTAAATATAAAATTATTTGGTCTGTACTGTACTATATTTTGTAGTTCAATGTTTTTACTACAACTTGTTCAGTTATTGCATTTAGAAGTAGTTAGAAATGTAATCCAGAATAGTAAATTGTAATTCGGGTTAGTTGTAATTCTGTAGTAGTCAATTGTAATTCAGAAGTGGTCATTTGTAATTTAGAAGTGGTAAATTGTAATTTAGTAATTGTAAGTCAGAAATGATCAATTGTAATTTAAAAGAAGTCAGTTGTAATTCAGATGTAATCAATTTAGATCAATTGTAGTTCAAAGGTTTTCATTTGTAGTGCATAAGTAATCATTGTAGTTTAGAAGTAATCAATTGTAATTTAGAAGTATAGTCAATTGTAATTCAAAACTAGTAATTTTTCAATTCAAAAATGTTATATAAATTTTGTATTGATTATTTGTCAATTTCAATTGACTATATGTAATCAATTGTAATTAAGAAGTAATCAATTGTAATTCAGAATGACAAGTGGTCATTTGTAATTTAGAAGTGGTCAATTGCAATTTAGAAATAGTTAATTGTAAATCAGAAGTGGTCAATTGTAATTTAAAAGAAGTCAATTGTAATTCAGAAGTAGTCAATTCAGACCAATTTAGGTTCAAAAGTATGTATTCAATTGTAGTGCATAAGTAGTCAATTGTAGTTTAGAAGTAATCAATTGTAATTTAGAAGTAGTCGATTGTAATTCAAAAGTAGTTAACCATAATTCACAACAAGAAGTGGTCAATTATAATTTAGAAGTAGTGAATTATTGTAGGTCAGAAATGGTCAAATGTAATTTCGAAATTAGAAGTAGTCAATTGTAATTCAGAAGTAGTCAATTATTGTAGGTCAGAAATGGTCAAATGTAATTTCGAAATTAGAAGTAGTCAATTGTAATTCAGAAGTAGTCAATTGTAATTTAAAAGTAGTCAATTGTAAATCAGAATCACTGAATTCAGATCAATTGTAATTCAAAAGTATTCAATTATTATAGTTCAAAAGTATTAAATTGTAGTTCAGAAGTGATCAATTGTAATTTAGAAGTATAGTCAATTGTAATTCATAAGTATATATAGTCAATGGTAATTCAAAACTAGTAATTTTTCAATTCAAAAATGTTGTATAAATTTTCTATTGATTATTTGTCAATTTTAATTGACTTTCTGAATTATAATTAATTATTCTGAATTGTAATTGATTACTTCACAATTATTGAACTGAATACAAAAAACAATTAACTTGAATGCTAAATTGCAAACTATAATTTTGAATTTTGAATTATAATAACTGTAAAGATATATTATAATGTATATACTGTTATAAAAATCCAAATTTCATTAAAATCGTATATCATCGTACATAATCATTAATTCATAATTTATGTATTTTAAAATAATTAATCAACAAAGACGTTTCAATATTTGTACGTTTCAATATATTTTTGAAAATGTTTTTTTTTTTATTTTTAAAAATTGGGAAATTTAAATTTAATTTTTGTTGCAAATTCCATATAAGCTTAGTAAAAATTTATAATATAATATATTTTGTTTTTTTTTTTTGAAACCTAAATAGTATAATCAATTTTTATAATTTCTTCTTTTCAATATCAAATTTTAAAAAGTTTTTAATATAATTTTTAATATACAATTATTGGAATAAAATATGAAATTTAAATTATAATTTAAATAAAATAAAAATTTAATTTTGTATTTTAATTTTTTTATTTTTTTCATTTTCTTCATTTTGTGCATTTTCTTTTTTCGGTGAGATTCTACATATATAAGAACATTAAAGTGTATATATAATATTATTTACTAATATATTATATATACATATTATATATATACAAAACTTATATCAATATTTATTTAAAAATAAAAAAAAAAAAAAAACATATTTTAAATTTGAAGAAAAAGTAATAATGTAAAAGTAGAATTTTTATTTTACTTATTTATTTGCTATTAATTAGTTAGTTTGTTTTTTTTATATATTTTATTGACATTGAATATGATTTGACATAAATTTGACATATTGATATACTTTTTGTAAAATATTAAATTTAATTAATTGTCTTCATAATAATAAAAATAAATATGTACATATATACCTTTATACAAAATTCAATACGCGTCTATTCGATTTGAAAATATTCACGTAACTGTAAATCTCTCAATTTTACTAATTGCAAACGTTTGAATTGGAAATTTGGACGTCGAATATAAAACAAAATATTATATATGATTAAATTGAAAAATGATTGTTGCTTATATTTTAAATTAATGAAATAAATTTAGTTTTACAGATATTAAAAAATCTATTTTCGTTTTATTTAATTACATTTGAAATTTGATGTTATTATAACGAAATTATTACTGTTATGCCTTGTTTACATTATATTTTGACAGCAAGATGTACGGTTACTACACTTGATTAGTGTAGTAATCCTTTTCATACTTCAATAACGCAATTTTGTTTGTATACAGAGAAGAATTGGCAGGCTATTTTAAATAACACAGGTGACGGTTTCGACGTATGATCAGTAGCACTATTTTGAATAAATTTATTAATAATTGTCTTGATATTTTAGAGGTTATAAATTATAAGGTATATTTTTGCATTATTGAATCACGTCATTGGAATATGGTTTGACATTCGAGAAAATTTGACTACAAACAAATTCCCCTAACCAGTTTTGCGCTACCTAGGAATTTGCACTATGTAGCGGTGGCAACTTTATGCCTTTGTTGTTCCTTGACGGTAATGTTTCAGAAGAGGTGGCATTATAGTTTTCATTTCGTATGAAACAAATGTTTAAATCTATGACATATCTAAAATAGGGAAAGTGTTCCAACAATTCGTTTAGTTTGAAGAAGTGGTGCAAAGGAGGTTATCACATTAGGGTGACCCATAAGATGATATGTGAATTGTATGTTATAGTTTATTGTTATTAGTTTCAGAGCTTCTATATTTTGTTTTCTTTTAAGTTTCTCTTAGTTTTGGTTGAGCTTAAAAAAACAATATTAATTCAACAACTGTTTTGCAACACAAAAATAATGGGTTCAAATAGTAATCATGTTTTAAATAACATGTTCATTTTTGGATCACATGAGCAATACTGAGTAAATGTTGACCTAACATTGACAACATCGGAATTGATGTTTAAATTTATAGTTAGTTTTCAATTGTTTTAAAACCCGTTAGTTTTCAGTTATTTCTGGGGCTTATTTTATTTCCATAGAATGATATTTTGAAAATTAATTTGCAGTTGTCAATCGTATCTATAACAGGTATAACCCAATTTATTATTATACTTACTTGAAAATTTATTTATGAAGGTATATGCATACAACAGATAACTAATCAAACTTAATTCGGCGAATTAATAATCTTCACTTAACAATAATTATTAATAATTTACCTCGGATTTATTTATTGTTTTTATATATTTTTTAAATTGTTTTAATTTTGAAATAATTATAAATTTTGGTTTAAATCTCGAATTTCAATATTTTATTTATATTCTTATTAACGTCTTAGAATTATATAAAATAAAACAATTACAATTTTACATAAAAATTAATAATTAATTAGCAATGTACAATATTATATAAAATCAAAGATTTAAAATTTTTAATTTAAAATTTCGTAATTTTATTAATTTAAAACAAGAAAAAAAAACTATATGTACTTAATATCATTTATAATTTCGCCATTTTCTTAATAAAAACATCCACCATTGTTTTTTTTATTTATATTTGTTTTATTATTATTTGTATTTTTATTATGGCCATTTTTTGCCATTTTTTTTTTAATTAAAATTTCTTGTTTCTTACCGTTGATAATTTTTTTGTTGTTTTTTTATTTAAATAATTTTTTCTATATGGTTTTGTAAAAATATGACAGAATTATTATGATAATGATAGAATTGATAACATTTAAAACATATATATATATATATATGTACATATATTATATATATTTTGTTTTATTATTATTATATGCATTTTTTTAAATGTATTATGTGTATAATAATTATGTAGGTATATGTATTTTGTATGATTATGAATTGACATATTCCAGTTAATTACGGTTATTGTTTTTGTTTTTGTTGTTGCTCAGTCATATTATTATCATTATTATATACTCCCGATGTTGATGATGGATTTTGATGATTATTGGCACTATTTATTTGATTTGATGATGATATACTATCATAACCAGCTACTAATGTTTCAATTATAAATTTTATTGTTAATTTATAAACACCTTCCACATTTGCTGTATAACGTTCGCCGAGTGTTGTTTCAACAGCTGATAAAAATGGTCGTTCAATTCTCTGAAAAAAGAAATGTATATATATATATATATATATATAATTATGATTAATGAACTATTAAAATATTAAGATAATTTTAAAAATTTTCTCGTAAATATAAAATAAATAATTTATTGGTACAGCAAATAGCTTTTACAAAAAGAATTTTGATTGATTTTTATAATTCACAGATAGTTTTTTTTTTTAATAATTTTGATATAATTTAAATCAGTTAAAGTTAAAATTCAGCAGTTGCCTTAGGTAGGCTAACAATGTAATACCCACTGGTGTGTTCAAGTATAGTAATAAATTAATGAAATACTATACTTCAATAATGTTATTGGTATATTTTATATAGTACAGAATTTAGTAAAAGAACAAAATCCTAAGCGATAGCGTTGGTTTCTTAAGTTATGTGCTCATATATTCGTTCTTGTGTTGTATTCTTCTCTATATTTGCGTCAACATGTAATTTTGTAGTATCATGTCTATTTGCAGTATAATGTCACGTAGTCGTATAATAAATATGGATAAATGAATAGGAAAATAAAGCAATGGAACAATGGTGTATAAATGAACGAATAAATACATTAATGAATAAATGAAAGAAAAATGAAATGGTGGGATAAGGAACGAAGAGGATAAAAGTAAACGAATTAACGAATAAACGAAAAAATGAATGAACGAATGAACGAATGAACGAATAACCAAATAACAAATGTTTAGTTTGAAAACAAACTGAGTTAATGAAGTTACAACAAAAACTACAAGAAAACATAAGAAACAAAATAAATAAATTGGGAAATAACATAAACTTTAAATTTAAGTTTTCAATTAAACAGGAACATTATTTTGTTTCAAAAAAAAGTTCACTCCATCCATTCGATGCTAAAACTGTTATTTATACGATGACACTGTAATCAAGGCGGTATTGGAGTATTAAATCTGTTTTTGTTTTTGTTTGTATCTGGTTTGTATCCGAAAGAAAAATTAAAATGTATTGAACTTTGTCCATCCTTAATTAAATAATAATTTTCTATTAGGTACTGTTATTATCTTTTTTTTTTTGGTTTTTAATTTGCCTATTTTATGTTATATTTCTCTTTATTGTTTGTTTTTTTTTACTTCCCACTCTCTTAACTGTTTTTTTACTTCTAGGAAAATTTGGTATCTTATTTTTGTAATACAATCTTTAGTCTTGAGATAATTAATTGTAGAAAATTTTGCTTACAAAACATAATTAAAGGCATATAATGTATGTATATAATGTATATGTATATTTTAATTTCAAAAGTGGTAAAACATGATAGAATTAAGAAAATAAAATAGATGGAGGATGATAATTTCTTATTTTAATTAATTGCTTTCAGCCATATCGGTTGTGTTTATGTTAGGGTATGAGAATAATTCTATTAAATGTCATTTGATTAGATTTCAATTGTTTTGTATTTTTTGGTAAGTTTGAGTTTAAAGTGCTTTATATTTATGTAAATTTAGAAATTTATTAAAGCTCTATGAATATTATTTATATTTTAATAATATAAATTTATTGTTGAAAATTAAAAAAAAAAACAAAAAAAGAATTTTTAGAAATGCAAAACTTTTTACTACAATCATCAAACGCCTTAGGTTAGCTGAAATAATCTTTCTCAATTATTTATCAGTAAATTAAATTATTCTCCTGTTTCTAGGATATGTCACGATACATATCTAAATTCACTTTATATACCATATTTGTTATAGATTCAATGTAAAATATCGTATACACTTGCTATTGTCATCTGCATATGCTATTATTAGATAATTTAATTAGCTTCATTAAATTTTGTTTACTATGAGAATCAGAGAGAGTTCATGTCTTTTATTTGTAACGTTAATTCTTTGCTTTTGGTTTTTAAAAGTTTTGTTTCTATTTTTGTAAAGGGAAAGAAATAATAGGTGAAATATATTAAATGTTGTATTGGAAATCAATTTGTTATTATCAAAATACAAAAATAATGGAATAAACATCTTAACTTATGGGATAAACAATTTATTAGATGAACAATAATCAGGAAAAGGGCAAAATGTCAAATTGAACTTGAATAATGAACAAATTGAATGCATATCACAAATTAAATACTAAAGAGTGGGCAATGATTCAAGGTATCATTCAGGTAACTATGGCTTCAGACAGTAAAACAAAATTAGTATAATATAAGGTAAGATATTAGTATAGATCTATTTCTTGCTTGCTTCTTTAAGATTTCCAAGCCAAATATCTTGAATGGAGAAAACGACCGATTAATGGTAATAACGGTATAAAACGGTATAAAAGTTAACGGTAAATATTTTTAGATTAAACATGTTACAACAACTTTGGTATCACTATTAATTATAATTTTGTTTGAACCGCTGCTGCCATTTTACTCTGTTTTTTTTTTGTTTTTTATTTGTTATTACCCCTGTTGATTACTTAGTAAATTATTACCTTCATTTTATTTTTGGTTATTATTTTATATTATTCATACATACATATTACATATTATATGTACATACATTTTTATTCAAGGATTTACAAGGTTATTCAATTTTTTTTATACAAAATAAAAGTAGAAAAAAAAAACACAAACAAATATAGGTCTAATACTTGAGTGCATATCGTTAAAGCGAAAAAAGAATGAGAATGAAAAAATAAATAAATAAACAAACAAATATTTTTTAAACTTTTCTTTAAGAATTTTTTAGATATATGTACTAACTAGCATATATACTTATACACATACGAAAGAGTAAATACAAAAAATAAATCTTTTTCTTTAACCTCAATTTGTATAAACTTTACCGTTAAGTTTCGCAAGATTTAACTAATAAACAAGCTCGTAATATAAAGAACAAAAATCAAACATAAATTATGAATATACATGTACATAATATTACAGTTGTCTCTGTCAATTCAAAACTGATGGATTGAGATAATGACAAACAAATCTGAACTCTAATTCTTTTATGGAAACCTTCTTGAGTCTTCGCTGACTTTGATCTGTGTTCAGCATTTTTTTGGCTAGAATTTTTGTATGCTTTTGCAGCCTGTGTTTGTATTCTATACGAACAGCCTTAATTTCCTCTTTTATGCTAAGAACATCCTAAGATCATGTTGAATAAAATTGTTGGTAAAATACCAAGGAGCATGCACCATCATTCGTAAATTTTTGGACTGGAACTGCTGTATTTGATTGATGTTGGACACTGAGGCTGAGCCCCACAGTTATATCCCATATGTCCCCATTGGGGTTTGATAATTGCTTTATATAGAAGCAACTTGTTTTGCAGTGAAAGTTGTGATTTTGGTCCCATAAGCCAGTATTAAGATCTCAGCTTTATCTCAGTATCTGAGATCTCAGCCAGATTAGACGACAGTTTAAGTTTATACCGAGATATTTTGCTTCGTCTGCTTGTGAAATTTGCACTCCATCAATTACGAAAGCAGGGCAGGGCAGATTTCCTTGCGGAGGGTGAAAGTATCGACATGTATCGATTTGGCAGCATTTATTTTAATTTTAAATTTCTTGAACCAAAATCTTCGAACTCCAGTAAGTTATATCAACAAGTTCTGGCGCTAATACAGGGCCTTTATGGGTAGCCATTTACTTTAATTTTCCATTTCTTGAGCCAAAATTTTCGAATTCCAGTAAGTTTATTTGAACAAATTCTGGCGCTAATGCAGTGTCTTAATGGGTAGTCATGATCACAGTATCATCAGCGAATGTTGCAACTATAGTATTTCTTGATGATGGCATGTCCGCTGTAAACAATGTCTATAGTGTTGGGTACAAAACACTTCCTTATGAAACTCCCGATTTTATTTTTTACAATTGGGGTGCTTTTTCCTCTTATTTTATTATACAGCGTCTTTCTTCTAAATAAAATTTTAATATTTCATAATAAGGATGTGGTAACACTTTATTGAGCTTAAATAAAAGTTCAGCATGCCATACCTTATCGAACGCCTATGAAATGTCAAGAAAGACTGCTGAACGGTATTCCTTATTCTCGAAGACTCATCTTATACATTTGCATACTCGATGAACTTGTTCTATTGTAGCATGTTTTTCCTGGAAGCCGAATTGGTGACTGGGTACTAGCTTGTTTTCTCTTAGGGGTGGTTTAAGTTTCTTGGTAAATGTTTTTGCAGAAACATTTTCTCGAAAATTACCGGCAACAAGCTAATGGGCCTGTATGATGCTACACTTTCCAAAGCTTTTCCAGATTTTGGTATTAGTATTATTTGGGCTGACTTCCATTACAGTGGAAAATAAGCGCAACCTAAAATAGCATTAAATAGCTGAGTAATATATTTGATAACCAGAGTTGGCAACTATTTTAGTATTTTCCCCATGATCAAATCATAACCTGGTCCCTTCTTAGGATCCAGTTTTTGGCTTATTATTTTATTGATATACTTTTCCGAATGGGGGAAATTGTAAACTACATTTGGCCTGGGCATTCTGGAAATCGATATACTTCTTCTCGATTTAGTACGAAATCGTATGGCTCGAAAATTTTAGATAGATAAATTAAAATATGAAAATCTGTCATTTGAGTCTATATGCAAATAATTTTAATATCTTTTTTGGCGACCCGACGACATTCAGTCAGATGACATTGAGTAGGAAATTAATTGGGCATTCAATTTATCTAAAGTGGTCGTTGTTATGAGATATTATAACGGTAATATTGTGGTGCATTCGGTTACCTATATAGCGTAATAACAAATATACAATCCGCATCAATACAATATACAATATATAACAAATGTTTTTCTTAGTTTGATCGATCGTGCATGGCACTCGATTTAACAAAAAGATAAAAACATTATATAAAGTACTAAAATCATTAATTGAAAATTTGTATTTGCAAAGCACTTATTTATGGGCCTTAATGGAAATAAAAACCGTACTGCATTTCCCTACATTAATTTTGATACCAAAATTTAATGCACATTTGGATTTTCTATAAAATATTAGTGCAATAATAATGTGTAACAGAAATTTAAGAATATAACAATTATATATAGTTTCCGCAATATGTTTGTCAGCCCCTAACGCTTCATACATTCTGAATAGATGCAATAAATTAGATGTATTTTCTAAATTTAAAATTTAATTAATTTAAAAATGCGATAAAAAACAATTAAAGAAAAAAACAAAATATTTAACATGCTATGATAACAAGCTATGACATCCAAAATACTGTGAGTGTTTTTTGAGAGAAATGTGCTTAAAAAATCAGAAAAATACTTTTCGAAGACATTTTTTCAAATGCACCTCTAAGAATGAAAAAATTAAATTTAAAAATCGTTATTTCACAATTTGTAGGGCTACCGCTATAATTTCCCATAGAACTGCGTTTAAATTTCTCTATAGTGGTAGCATTGTTTAGCTTTTTTTTTGCTTGAGTGTGATGCCTATTTATAATTTTGGTGGTGGATATAGCTTTGAATCATTTTATTTTTTGTGTGCATACGTTACGTCACAACCAATTTATTTATCAAACATTTCCTTCCACATAGTAGTAATTCAAATGGCGAAGCAATCACAGTAATCCGACACCGCAACGTTAGAACTATTAGCGATTCCCGACAACACAAATTGAACAATTATCTATTTCCCGAGCAGTTCCTGTGGATGTCGTTAAAATGAATTTTTGATATTTCTGTCAACATATTAAGCATATCCAAATCACTTGAACCTAGTTTTCGCCAACGGTATAGTAACAGAGAATATGCATGTCATATGGTATTCAAAACATCATTCGGACAACCTTATAAACAATTATTGTATATAAAAGGCAGAATAATCAAACAATTTGATTGCGAAACGAACCAAATTAACAAATTAAAAACCTAATAACTGCTTAATTATGGTATATGTTATGTATTATAAAAATAACATTTTCTGTAATTTGTTAAAAAACAAGAGTGAATGTTATTTTTGAACAAAAAATTTCAAAAAACAAAACCCGCAAATAAAAACATTAATAAATTTTTATGAAAAAACAACAACAAATCAAAAAAAAAAAACATTATAAATTATAATTGAAGTAAAGAGAAAAAAAAATATTTATCCACATAACATATTTTAAGTTGGAAAAGGGTTAATGGTAAAAACTTAGAAAGTTAAAAAAAAAACATTTTTTTGATTTGTTTTAATATTGCGCGAAAATAAGGATTTCTGGATTTTCAAAATTATTTTCATCAAATTGATTGTATGCGGATTTGGGGCCCTTTTTTGCTTTAATATTTTTGTTTTTGTTTTTGCAGGCAGAATGTAGATGATTTCTGAATGAAGGGAAACAAACACAAAGTGTGGTGAATATAAAATTAAATTTCCGATTTCTGATAATTTTTCAAATGAAAAAAATAAAACACTTGAGAATATTATTTATGAATGATTTAAGAGATCTTGGAAATGAAATATTATTTCTGAAAAGTAAAAAAAAAAAAAGATTTAAGATATGTACTTTTAATGGAATTTAGTGTACGCTAGATTAACGACTTTAAACGCATGACAAAAAAATGGTGTTTATTTGAAGAAGAGGAAAAAAAATGAGTGATTTTAAGTATGTTGGAAATGTTATTTTTCTCAATAACCACAATAATCCAATGGGGCGTTTTTCTTGCCACTTTTTTCTAATACCTTATAAATCTTTCAAATTGGCATTTCTAATTTTATTTAGCTGCTATTATTAAATAATTTAATTTTTTTTCTTTTTTTGAAGTGAAGTAAATTTCTTTTAAGTTTAAAGATGTCATCATAGCTTATGTCTAGGTTTGTTTGTTATGACCTTCAAAAATGCTTTTCCAAACAAAAAATTGTATTGAAATGGTTGTATTGATGAGGCTTTAATCTTTGTAATTTAAAATATTTTTTATTTTAAATTTTTATCATAAGAGTCGCAGACAGATAATATGAAATAAAAGTAGAACACTTGAAGTTGTTCTTTTCTATTGTATTATTTGGTTCACTCTAAAATAAAGTATGGTATAACTAATTGGGGTAGCTCATATATCAATACAATTGAACCATTACTAAAAGCTCAAAAATGTATTTTCCGTGTCATGTACTTTAAAAATAGAACATTCAGTTGTTGGCCTCTATTCCAAGAACTAAATATACTGCCTGTCAGACACCTCTTTGCTCATTACTCATTAATTAAATTTTACAAGGACAAACATCATTTGTGACTTCGCTATTCAAATTCGTATAACTTAAGAATAAATTATGGAATGATAGTCAATATACCTTTCTGTAATAAGACACACTATGAGAAATTTTACTTTACTATGGCATCAAAATACTTTAATAATCTTCCAATGAATATAAAAAATTCAAATTGTTTAAAAAATTTGTTAAACTTTGTAAAAAATGGTTTTTAAATATAAATTATTACGAGATTGAACTACTAAGGTAAATTACATTAATTAGATAAACTTTATTTATTCTAGTTTCAAGCTGCACTGGAACTATTGAAGTCGCTTTTCATCTAACTTTTGTGAGATCTATGTGACTATATGTGACCTGAAATACCCTGCTAAGAAATTCGCTTCTTCTTCTCTTCTTTAACACATTCTAGATCTTACTTAGACTGCGAATAGAATTATATAGATATATATGATAAAATTATGTTGAAAAAAATTTTAAATTACTTATGGCTCTACTTATCCACTTTTGTTCTTGCAATAAATAAATTTTATAATTAAACAAAAAAAAAAAAAAATAACTTACTAAATTTCTATTGTATCTATTGTAATTATCAATTTTTTTTTTTTTGTTTTTTTACACGCTACCCAAACACTAGGAAAGGATTCCTTTATACAAAATTATTGTAGGTGTGGGTAAGGAAAAAAAGGATGATAGAGGAGAATTGGAAGGTAAGTAAGAGACGAACCTGAAGAGGTTCTTTTTGTAAAGTTGCAAATTGTATAATGGAGCATTTTTGTCGGTTAGGAACACGTGAGATGGGAGCATGTTCCACATTTTAGCAGTTCTTACAATAAAAGAGTTTCCAAAACCAGTTTTAGACCACCTAGATATTTCCACAGTGTAGAAAAATGTGCACTTGAAGCTTCCCTAGTGTTACGCCGGAATAGTTTGAGGGGAGGCATTAGTGCTTTTATTTCAATAGAACAAGTGTCATTTCCAACAAGATATCTATAAAAAAGAGAGAGAGCTCCAACATTTCGACGAGTGCTAAGAGGAGTAAAGGTTAACTGGACGATAGGGTCGCCAAATAGGCGTAAGGCGCGATTTTGGATTTTGTCCAGGAAACCTAGTTAGGGAGGCGCCAGCCCATATGTGAGAATTGTACTCCATCTTAGGTCGGATATATACTTTATAGATATTGGCCAGATCTCTTGGAGAAAAGTAGGCTTTACATCGAGAAAGAAAACCCAAACATTTGGCAGTCTTCTTAGCTGTATCAAAAATATGCTTATTCCACTGCATTTTTTGGTTTAGCTGCATGCCTAAAATATTTAGATTTTCAGACCTTTGCAAGTTTACTCCTTGAAATCGCAGGGTGGGGACGGGTTGATCTCTTTTACAAGAGATCAAACAGCTTTGAGTTTTGGACGTGTTGAACTCAACTCTGTTTAACATACCCCAATCGGCTATTTTTGCTAGGTCATGATTAAGTGAGCTAGTCATTATATTGCTCTTCGAGCTGATTGAGGTAGAGGTGACGTTTGATTTCCTTAAAAAGTCGTAGCATCACCATCTAAAATGCCCACCATCTAAAATGTCATCAGCAAAACTATGGAGTGGATTGAGGGTTGAAGAGAGCAGTTCGTTGATGAAAATCAAGAGAAGGGTAGGTGATAAGGCAGAGCCTTGTGGGACGCCAGCATTTATTACATAGTTGTCGGACATAAAACTGTCGACAACGACACGTATACTTCGGTTCGAGAGAAAGTTCTCAATCCATTTGCAAAGGAGGCTGCCCAAACCAATAGCCTGACATTTGCTCAGAAGAGCAGAATGCCATACTCGATCAAAGGCTTTTGAGATATCAAGAGCTACAACCTCAGATTCACCGGTACAATGAATGCTGGTATTAAGCTTAATGCAGAGAGAAATTAAAAGATCGCCTGTTGACCTTTGGCTTCTAAAGCCGTATTGGCGATCATTTAAAATACGCGAACTATTAAGGTATCTCAATAGCCTTTTGTTTATTATGATTTCCATTATTTTGGAAAGAATTGAAGTAATGGCGATTGGTCTGTAGTTGGAAGGGTCACTTTTGTCACCTTTTTTGGGAATTGGGGAAATATGCGCAATCTTCCACTGACTGGGGTATTTCCCAGTCGAGAATGAAAGTGAGAAAAGATTTCGCAGAGGTTTCGAAATGGGAAAGGCGATATGTTTGATATTAGTATTAATCTTTGGTGAAACCTCACAATTAATTTCCTGAAAAAGTAAATTTAAGTAAAATTAAGAATGATTTAAATGACTTTACATCACTAGTGTGAATTCACTACTGTATAGTTTAAATTTTATTTTGTATATATGTAAGAAAATAAAATAAACTTATTTGTATTTTATAAGTAGAAAATGAAGGTCAATGAGACTAAAAGCGAAAAAAAAAAAAATTATCCATCATTATTTTAGGTCAGTTTGTTCTGAAGCTCTAGAGCTAACGTCATCCTATTTTTAAAATTTAGGACATAGCGATTGCGAATTCAAACATTGTTTCTACATTTTATGGTATATTTTATAGGCCCCATGATTTGGCTTTGATAATTTCATCACTTCATATATGAGAGTTTTTGTTAGCAATTTGCGTTAATACATTTGTTTCAGTAAATACTTGTCTATGATAGGAACTTAATCTTCATGAGGGCTAATTTTTTAAAATAAAATCATTTTTCCTACAAATTTTCATGAACTTCATATAGAAAACTACTTATCTCACAGGAAATTTAAATAATTTGATAATTGATTGATAATTTTGATGGCTCACTTTTGTACCTTTATCTTAATACTGTAAGCTGGTACTGAGAGCACAGCTTCAAATATGCAAATTATATTCAATTCGAGGCCGAATGTATGCTTTGTATAGTAATAGGAGGTTGGAAAATGTAAAGTATTTCCTACTTCTGCTGAAGAATCCTACAACTGAATGAATTAAAGCAAACTTGAAAATGGTAAGTAATAATTGCAACGTTAATAATTTAATATAAATTAAATATAATTACTAAGTTTAATTGAAGATAAACATGTTAAAGGATAATTTAATCCTAGTTAAAATATTTGAATCACTCTTCATTTTAAAAATCATCTCACTTACCTTTTCTAAATTCTACTCATTTTTTAATCAAAAAAGAACAAAACTTATCATCGAGATTAAATAAAGACTTAAAAAATAGAGACTAATTTTTCATTATTATTATTTTTTTTTTTAGAGAACTCTACTTTCAAATTAAGACAAGCTCAAAATGTTAAAATCTTTTAGGCCTATAAAATTTATTTCCATGAAAAATATTCTAAACAATTACTTACAGACAAGTACATTTTACTCCTATCTATATCTGAAGATGAAATATTAATTCTTTGACATTTTTGGCATTCTCATCACTCTATTTTTCATTAAAAAAAAAAAAATATGGAAAGCAAAAAATGAAAAAAACGAGAGTAAGAAAGTAAAAATGAAAATTTCCTATCGAATATTTCTAATTTTTAGTCTGCAAAAAAAAAAGTTCAATCCTTTTAATCAGGGCCGGCTCGGCATACTGTAATTTGAGTCTAACAAGCATATTTCGAATTTGATGTCAGACTCTAATTCCAGTATACATTTTTCTATGTAGTCATGAGCATTTTTTCGAATATATAAAGATGATAATTTATTAGGAAGATTTTAAATTTATGTACCAAGGTGAATTGATGAAATACATTGTGTCGCTACCGATATGCATACATAATGCACAAAGATATAGCTATAGCTGAGATAAATAAATCTTTCGAAAGCAAATCATTTTGAACAATTGCTCTTTTTGATATCAGTCAAGCTTTCTATAAAGTTTGGTGTTCTGGCCTTATGCGTAAATTGAAACAAAATCTACCATGTGAATTCTATGAAATTCTGAAAAGCTTTGTTGAAAACGGAGTGCTTTTATGTGAATCAAGCTAATGTATACACTGTAGTATATAAAATATAATCTGGCGTTTCCATAGGTAGTGTGTTAGCGCCTATAATATATCTGCTGTTTACGGCTAATACTCCAACAATACCAGAGGTAAAAATCGCAACTTTTGCGGATGATATCTATATTATGGTTCGAAATCAAGACGCTAAAATAGCATTATTCAAACTACTTAAAATATTGAACTATGGCTACAGGAAAACTTAAAAATATTGAACTATAGCTACAAAAAAGGGAACGTAAGAAAAAATGAATTAAGGTCAAGAAATATCAATTTTACTTTAAAGAAAGGTAAATGTCCTCAAGTCATTTTAAATAATAAAATCATTCCACAAAAAATCGATGTAAAGTACTTAGGGTTACATTTAGAATAAATACTAAGCTGGCGTTAATATATTGCTAGTAAAATGAAACAGCTTTATATCAAAGTTAGAAGTATAATATATTGGCTAATTTCCCCCCAGATAGAAGAAAATCATCAAAAGAGCATTCTGTTTCTGTTCTATGGGCCGCGGAAGAACGAAGTAAAAAAACTGTGCTGACTTTAACAAAAATTAGCTAAACTAGTCTTTCAGACTAACCATTAATACAATTTTGGCTCTATTATTTCAGATATCTTTGATCAAATAAAATTACATTAGGAATTATTATAAAATAAAAATTTTTGGTCCGTTTAAATCTTCTAACAAAATTTTGAATGTCAGCAAAATGTGAAACTTCGACATTGACATGTTGAGCGAGACGACTTTCGTAGACGTACAGTAAATTTTTTTATTTCGTATTTCATGAGATGAACCCTGAGATCCATATGAATATCAGTATTGAGAACAAACCAAGGAGCATTAACAATGTTTTGCAATACTTTGTTTTTGGAACGTTTGAATAGTTTGAATATATAGTTGTTTAGCACAACCCTATATTTGAATACAGTATGCCCGGACCAGTTTTAATATCTGATTGTAGATCAAAACTTTGCTATATGTCGAAAACGTATTTTGATGTTTGCCCAATTAACCAATACAAATGTTTTTATTTCAGATTCAGTTGTAGTTTTTTTTTTGATCTTATTTCCATCTAAGCTTTGCGTCAAGCGTCATACCAAAATATTGTGCAAAATTTTTATATGGTACATTGTTTAATTTTACTGGAATATGCGACTCAATTTTTTCATTTGTAAAGTTAACGTGCGTGGATTTAGCTTCATTCAGTTTAAATCGCCACCTTTTGCATCAAATGGAGGTTTTGTTATTGACTTGTTGCAATTTATTTGTAGCTTCATTTATATTTTTACCGACTGCTAATATAGCTGTATCATCTGTAAAAGTAGCTACCGTCGCCATCTTCTATCTTTGGAATATTACTGGTGTATAGTAAATATATTATGGGGGCCAGTATACTACCTTGTGGTACTCCTGCGTGTATTTTGTGTAGAGCAGAGTAATCTGCTCCTTGCTTAATTTGAAATACTCGATTCGATAAATAGGACGAGATCAGTTTGACATATGTTTCGGGAAGCAAGTGACGTAGCTTGTAGATAAGCCCCTCATGCCATACTTTGGAGTTTGGCTAATAGCAAAGAACACCCAGTTATCATTAAAAAATAATACCTTAATTTGTAAAGTAAAGTTCCTATTTGGACATATGGAATCCACCTTTGAGGTTCTGCAGCGAAAACCAACATTAACATTATACAAATATTCCAAAATAAGGCATTAAATTCACTTGTAAATGCCTTTTTGTTTGCGCCAAAAATAAAGTAAGCGAACACGACAAAAACATTGAATCTGTCACCAGTGTAATGGCTAAATATAGCACCAACTATACAGACTCAAACTTCAAGCTCATCCAAATAATGTAGCCCGCAATCTAATGATATCTGGAGGTAAGAGGAGATGACTAAAACGAAGAATTAAATTGTGATTTATAAGGCATCAGAAAAAAAAACACCAATGTAAATTGTGAATTCATTCAAAGGCAGGGCTTCAATGGAGAACGCTGCTACAAGTCAAAATAAATATTTTACATAACAAATATTTGCTTATTATATGTGTCTGTATCGTCGCTATTACAAAATTTGCCATTTTTTAAGTAAAAAAAATTTGTGTTTTATATGTTAAAAAATATTACTGTAATTTTTTACCAATACATATACAATAATAGTAAAAACTATGTAACATATTTTATACTGAAATCTGCGTTAACTTAATGCCTAAAAAACCACAATTTTTTGGTTTAATTAAATAAATATAATAGATGTCTGTACATAATTACTGAATCCTCTTTATTACAACTTGATCTGTGACGAGCCGCTTACACAATTGTAGTAATGTGAGTAATGAACATAGTCTGTAATCATTATTATGGGCTACTCATACATCTATTTTTGATTTTTCAGATTTTATTAAATAAATTTTAATGGTTTGTCCTCGATTTTCGTTTCACTTTCAAAATAATAAAATTACTTCAGCTAAATTCAAATATGTTTTAGTCGATACCACCCAACCCTGTTGCAATTGAAATATTTCGACCCAAAAAACTTTTAAAATAACATCATCTGGCTTAAGTAATCTTATTATTATCATTATATAACTAGATTACATTTAATGGTTGTCATCATTTTCATACGGAAGAGAAGAGAGCAAGAAAAAAAAAACGGAGTAGAATAATCTTTTATCCCTTTCTATCCATTTTCTTTTACTGTTGTTACTAAATACTTTTTTTTCTCTCGTGTTTTCAAAATTTTACTTCCTTGCCTAGACTGTATCCTGTAAAATTCAGTCAGCGAAAGTCTGAAAATGATTTATTATGACTTACTTGTGTAAAACATTTTTTTTTTTTAATTATTTACTTTACTTTTTTGGGGTCTTTTTTTTCTCTTTTTTTTTTTGTATTTAAGTTAAACAGTTAAATACCGTTAGTTTAATATTTATTTGAAAAGGAAATTATTTTTAAGGATATAATACGGATTTTTATTTAATATTAATTTTTTCCTTGCCGTTTACATCATGACCTTTCAAATCGTTTTGTATATGTTTTGCTATATTTTAATATTCTGAATCAGGGGTGTTATTTGAAATACTGAACATTAGGTGTGATAGCTTATATTGTTAATGCTAAAGGTACTCTATTTTTGTTGTATTAAATAGATCTGTAATGATTACAATATCTTATGAGCAGAACAGAAAAAATGGCATTGGTATAAATACAGAAGTTGGTAGTTGATGGCAGAAGCAATAGAGAAGAAGAGAAGGGATTTGATCGCCACACGTTGGATATAGAAAAACTACGATTTCTCACGAACAGAGTTATCGCAAAGTCGGTATAACAGCAAAACAGTATGTCAAAATTCAAAACATCAAATTCTAAGCATATCCAAAAACATAAGAAGCCATAGAAAAACAAATAAAAATGAAAAAATATTGATGGAATGGCCACGTTCTTAAGATATCTACTGAATCAATATCAAAGAAACAACTCGAAGGGAGGCTATAGGCGAAAATAAAGCCAGTTGGAAAATTAAATCAAATCAAAAGGGAAACCCTAGAAGCCAGTAGATTTGATTAGATTTAGGTTTACAACGGGTGAGGTTCTAACCGCTCCATTACCGCAGCCCCAATATTTATTTGAAAAGAAAATTATTTTTAAGGATATAATAAGGATTTTTATTTAATATTAATTTTTTTCTTGCTGTTTACATCATGACCTTTCGCTCCATTATCGCTTTGGGGCTGCGCAAATCAAAACAAGGAGCAAAACCTAGAAACCAGTAGATTATATTAGATTTAGGTATATAACGGGTGGGGTTCTGGCTGCTCCATTACCGCAGCCCCAAATAAGCTAATTCTGATTACCTGTATTGTATTGTACTCAAAATTAGCTTATTTGGGACCTGTATTGTATTGTAATTACAATTAGGTTATTTGGTGTGGGTATTACCTTAGCGATGCTGGATATGAGTATCACACTTATCATATTTTTCAGTATGGAATGCTAAATATCAAATAGCTTTACTTGTTCAAAGTTTGCTACGAGTGTGTCTTTCACATTTTAGAAACCAGTAAGTGTACCGCTTTTCACATTCAACATATGATCCCAAAGAGAATGAAGAAAAAAAAAATGTGTATTATATGGTGAGGTATAAATATCAACATAATATATGAGAAGAAATATAATAAGATATATTTCTACAAAGATTCTAAAGATTAAGATGGATTTAGTCGTTTTTACAAAACTGCCGAAATCAACCGTCAAATTGCATTATAACAGAACAATGTACATACAATACAAATATTCTACAACTAGAGACAGGGTGATGAATATCGTTATGTCAGAAAGAACATAATAATAAATCAAAAATAGCTGTAGTGATGCAGGTAGACGGAATTAACTATTACAGTTGCTTATAAAAAGAATCAGTTAACAGTGAGTTGTGCCTTTTTTATATAACGACTACATATTTACTGTTATTAATTGTTTTCGTAGACTATTCGCTAAAATTCAATACTAAAGCCAACCTAACAAAAACTGTATATTATTTCCGGAACCTCAGAGTTTGTATTAAGCTAAGATTAGGCAGTTGCAAAGAAAGTATTTCAGATTTTCTAATGCGTTGCAGCTACTGGAAGAAATATTTAACTTGCAAGCCTAGCTAGCTTGCTACAAAATAAAATTTCTAATACGTTGCAACCACTGGAAGAAATACTAACTTGCTAGCCTAGCTAGCTAGCTACAAAATAACAATTATGATAATTAGTAAAACTTTGTCACGAGTCATCACCATTTTTTTTTTTGGGTAATCCATTTTGACAAACATTCATTACACATCTATAAAATTTTGAAAACCACAAAAGCAAAAAATAAAATAAAAACGTGATCGATGTAATAGAAGAGTAATGGTTGGCAAAAAAAAAGAGAAATTAAGAGACTAACTGTAGAAAATTTTTGGTTATTTATGAATAAAAAAATAAAAAATAAATATCCTTGTCACATTAATAAGACTTTATGAATAATCTTATGACTGGTAAATTATCCAAAAGTTTTTTAAGGATAAACTCAACAACAACAACAACAACAACAACACAAGAGAATTAACATAAAATTATTCATAGTATATAATAGGCACTAGTCGTAAAAATATTTTAATATTACATAATATATTTAACAATTTTTTCAAGGATTCAGATGATTTTCAGAATTCTGGTAAATATCTTTTATAAGAATGTGCTAATTAAAGTTGAAAACTGTGAAAAAAAAAATGAAAATAAATATAAATAAGAAAATATCGTTTGAAATAATGCTTTCTTCAAATACTAATAGAAATTGTTTTTTTTTTTTATATCCAGTCACAGTGTTTCAATGTTTATATATATATAATATATTTAGAATTGTATCCATATACATGTATGTAGAAATTAAAAAAGTTAGAAAATTAGTTTTCGTTAAAAAATCTATAATGTAAATAAATATAAATAATAATTTATATTAAAATTTAAAAATAAATAAAAAATAATTATTTTTCAGTGCATATTTATTATTGCATATGCTTAGCTTAATTTTATGTGAATATTTTACTCCTAATATTTAAATGTTTTTATTATTTATTTTTATAAATAAAAAAAAAAAAAACTATTTTGAATTTTTAAGATTTAAGTATTTTTATTAAGAATGTGTATCTAATAAAATTCTACTTATTCTAAGTCCCTAGACTTGGATTTTTTCACAATTTAAATTGACAATTTTTATTTTTGGTTTAGAATTTAACTGTCTGTGAATTAGAAATATTTCAAGTTGGCCAGTTCCAAGACACAAACCATTTAAATTTCAAATTAGTCAATTCTAATATGCATGCATGAATTCATACGGGCAGAAAAGATTTATGACGGGTAGGAAATCTACCAAAATTTGTACTTAAAGGATGATTTTGGTAAGGGGTAAGAAAATCTACCCAAAGTTTAAAATTTCTGTTTGATTTTTGACGTTTGATTTTTTTTTTTTAGGAATATTATGTCAGTGTCAAAATTTTTTGATTATTTTTTATATAGATAGTTTAAACAAATAAAAAAAAATTTAAATTATACAAATAATATTGTTGAATTGATATTAGGTAGCGTTTACACTCCAGTATATATTGACAGTATTTATTGAGAGAATATTGAAATACTGATGTGTAAACATATATTGATATCAATATAAATTGAAGGAAAAAATTCTTCAATATTTTTTCAGAAAAACAAAATTAAATATGGCGAATAATGAAATGAGCAACGTTCATGTTTATTTGTATTATATTTTTTGGTTTGATATTTGCTTTATATTCACAGGGTTCTTAATTAAAAAACCTTTTTTGTTTATATTAAGTGTGGTAAATAAGTTAAGAAAAAAACTGACAAATAGTTTGATTGTTCAGAAATTGATGTGCAAAATGTAAAAAAAAATAAAACCAAAAAACCCAACAACAAATTAATATTAGTCATTGTTATGCCTGTCTTCAATTTTTCTGGCAAGAGCAGCTGCCAATCCGGCACCTTTACCACTACCACCAAACAAAAATGTCTCTCTCTTCAATCTAAAATCGTCAATAAATATTGAAGAATATTGTAGTGTAAACACTGGCTTAGAATAATAATAAAAATTTATTTCTTCGCCATAAATCTAATTTTCGACCATTTTGATATTTCAATAATCTGACAGCAACAATGGCAGAATATTATCAGTTTTTTTTTTATGTATGAAGATTTCTGGAGCAGACCTGCGTTAGATTTCTGCCAATCTTTTTCTTCTTTTATTGCCTATTCATAATTGGATGTCAGTGGTTATACGATATTGGCAACGATGTCCTGATAGATGTTTTGATCCATTGCTGAATGGATTAAGTCTCCAATGTTTCTGATGCCTATCCAGTTTCTAATGTTGCACAACCATGTTAGTTGTTTTCTTCCTATACCTCTTTTTACTTCAATTTTTCCTTGAACTATTAACTGAAGTAGCTCGTATTTATTTCCACGCATAATATGCCCAAAGTTGGAGGTTTTTTGCTTCTTTAGCCTTAGAAGTAATTCTCTTTCTGTGTTTGCTCTACGTAGAACTTCTTCGTTTGTAATGTGATCTGTCAAAGATATTTTTAGCATTTTTCGGTAGATCCACATTTCGATGACTTCAAGTTTGACTTTTAAGTTCCATGTTTCTACAGCATATAGGAGTATATAGAGCAAACATAGCATTTAACGAATCATAAGCGAATGCGTAATTTCATTTCACGACAACAAAAAACTTTTTTGTATTTAAGAAATGCATTTTTTGCTGTTTCAATTCGGCATCTAATTTCCTTTTCGCAGGTCCAATCTTCGTGTAACCAGCATCCGAGATATTTGTATGTGGAGCGACTCTCTCAATTGACTGGTTATTTATCTTAATTGTTGCTGCGCTGTAAGGTGTTCTTTTTCTACTTACGATCATTAATTTAGTTTTTGAGATATTTATTTTTAAAGTTGAACAATTCGCTATGATGGTTGACTTTATGGACTATATGTTGCAAGTCCTTAATTGACAAAGCAATTTAAAATACAAAAAAACATTATATTGAATCTGGAAATTGAAAAAAGTACGGTACAAATATTTATTTCCCACCGATTTTGATTATTCTTTTAAATGCTATAGATAATTAAGAGGAGACGTAGCGAAATAAAATATTTTAGAAATTTTTTTTTAAATTTAAATTGAAAAAAATACTGTACAAATATTTGAACCATTTCACACCGATTTAGATTATTCGTTTAAATGAAAGATAATTAATGGGAGATGTAGCGAAATAAAATATTTTTTCAATTTTTTTTTATTTCCAATTAGAAATTTCAACTTAAAATTTCACTTCACTTTAACATACAAAAGTTTTAATATATCAAATTACCGCAACTCACTCATCGTCAGAATTAAATTTAAATTTCACATTTTTTTTTTAGTAAAATATTAGGTAGTTGTCTAAGATAAATCAATAAAAAATTAAATATAGCACAAAGTATGAATTCAGGTGATGGAAAACAATTTATAATGAAATTGAGTACGATTGTTTTTTTTTATCAAACTTCCTCAAATTTCGTATAGATCGCCCGCTCCATATTAGCTTAGTGCGTAGCGATATTTTGACAGAAAAAGTCCGTGGAAAGTTGAACATCTCAAATCCTGTTTGTTATAAATTGTTTTTATATAAATATCTGGTTGCAAAAAAAAAACAATTTTTCGGGATTACGGCAAGATGGAGTTTAAAAACATGGTTTTTACATGGCGGGGTTTTTTTTTTTTATTAAAATATCATACGTTATTTCAAAAAACAGATTAGGTGTAAACTGATAGTTGAAAATTTTACATGTCATAAAGGTGTAATCCCAATATTTCCAATTTTAAAATGAAATAAAAAAGCAGTTGACGACAATTGAACAGAATAGACAGAATATTAGTCAGAAAATTAGACTGACTAAAATTAAACGGAATATTAGTCCTATAACAAGATGAAGAAGAACGAAAAGAATTATATTACTACAATTTAACTGTTCCATATAGACTTATGCAAAAAACAATTCAATAAAATAATAACAGTAAAATCTTCAATTAACAGAAGAGGAGTTTAACAAATTGGAAAATTGAAGTGTAAATCAATAAATGAAAGCCAAGATCTATGAGGAGTGATTATATACGAAATATTTCAAATATTCTGGATAGAAAATAGAACTGAATTCAATCATAATATACCAAATGCTAGCATAATTACATTTATTATATATACGACATATATTATGTATATTACAAGCAACAAAATTTACATTTTTGTCAATAAAAATTAAAAATCTAATTGTATATCCTAGAATTGAATATTAATGCTAAAAGAATAAAAAAAAAACCTCCCTTGAATCTACACTACATGCATAGAAAATTACCTACATTTTTTTTTAACTTTTTCCGTCCTCCCGGCGGCGGTATATTCAATCAGTGTATTGAATTGAGTTTTTTTTTTTGAAACCAGTTATCTATTCAACCATCAACTTATAAAAATGCAATTGCCTTGCAGTTATTTAATTATATTTCCTATCCCCTTTTTACCACCTATCTCATTTTTTCAATCTGTCAGACTGCATTCAATTCCATATATACATACATATAGGATAAAATTCGTCCTTCAATAATTTAAAAAAAAAATAAATGCTTTATTGTTTATTTTTTCATTCTTTTGAAATAGCAAAAAAAAAAAAATGTATTTTTTGATTTATTTTAACTCGTTTTACAGTCCACTGCTAAAAATTGAAATGAAAATGAAAAATTCTTTTTGACTTTTTAAAAAACAAACAAAAAATTAATATTTTGTTTGTTTATTTTTTGTTTTTCCATTTTGAAACGCCACTTTGTGACGTTTTATATACAAACGATTATAAATTTTTTTTTTTTTTGTTTTGTTAATAGTCATACTCATAACATTTAAAAATGGCGTAAGAAAAAAAAAAATAAAACGAAATGAAAAAAGTTATTTTGAATAATTAAAATTTTTTTATTGAAAATTTTTTCCAAAAGAGTTCTTAAAAATTTTAAGTGGCCTCCATTTTTCCAACAGAAATGCTCTGGATGGATTGTTGTTTATAAACATAAAATGTTTTTTTTTTGTTTTTGACCAGGAAAAATACAAAGAGAATCGAAGGTAGTACGTGTAAAAATTTAAACACCGGTTTTTGAAAATTAATTGTTAAAGGTTTTTGAGTATTTTTTTTTTTTTTTCAATTTTTGGGATTAAAAACGATTAATTACAGAATGGCGATAGATTAAAAATATTTTTAAAAAGGGTTAATTTTCAATAAAAAATTTTTTGTTTCGATACGTGTCTTGTCAATAAAAAAATAAAAAAAAAAATTTGTTTGTTTTGTTTTGTTAGAAAATTTGTTTTATTTTTAGATTGTTCTGGAATGAATTTTCTAAAAATGTAGTGTAGATTAAAAAAATTGATTAGGTACTCTGAAAAATAATAAAAATTAATGTTTGATGCAAAAGATTAATTGCAAAAAATATAATTTTAATTAAATAAAAAAGTGATAACTAAAATATTTTTTAATTAATATTATAGAGAACATTAGTTCCTAATTCTCCCCCTCTCTCTTTTATACCACTTCAATCCGAGTTGTCATTATGGCATTTCTTATGTAATGTAGCCTTATATTATAATCCAGTGATAGATTGTTTAACCAAAAACTGCGGTGAAAAAAATAATTCAAATGTAAATATCTGGCATGTATATTGTAAATGGGATCTAATTTGGCATTTATACAGTTATTTTGGAATGTATAGGTCATTCAAATACTTAGATAAACATTTTGCTAACTCAAGAATACAATGCTGTAACAAATATCATTTTTTTTCTTTACGAACATCTTGACAAGCAAATAAATCTATATGTATATGTATATGGAGACAGAAATATGATATTATACATGGTGTACGTTCAATCGTATGCGACGGAAACTCTTAAAAGTAAAAAAACATTTAAAACGTTTGAAATGAAGGCTTCGAAACAAATATGTGGCTGCTTTTACAGATAGGATGAGATAGATCGACTTATAGACTATTATAGAGATAGATAATGGCACAAAAGTGTTAAAGAAACTAGCTTAATATTAGCTATTTCCGGCGTAACATTCACCGGTCAAGCATTAAAAAAGTATTTCTTTCCTCTTCATTTTTAATTCAAAACAAAGTTTCTATTTCAGCAAAACAATTAATTTTTCAAGGCACGTCCAATTTAAGCATAATATTTTTTCTACATATCATATTTTTTTTTTCTCTAATCTCTTTGTTGTTACCTCCGTGTGGAGTTACCAATGCACAACTGTTCATTCTGGTTTAAAATTTTCTTTTGCATACAACGGAGACACCATGTGAAGATGAAGAAGATAATAGTTTTGTAATTTCAACACCAATTGAAGAAATAGTCAATATATTGCCCTTGACATGTTTACCTAAAATATTTTGCTTCTGGTGTTTTTCTTATAAGAAGGACTTTTTGCAAATCTAATGAATTTTTTTCAAATCAAAATTTACCACCATTCCAAGAGTAGTAACATTTTTTATTTGCTTGTCAATATTTTGCTCTACAAAATAAACATTTATTTGAACTTGAAGATGTTGAAGAAACATTTCGAGGTGGCTAACTCAAAGACACAAACCAGGGAAATTTAAAAAATTGTAATAGGCATTTTATTTTTTGGGAAATTTTAATTTTAATTGTTAAAAAATACTTCTAATTTGAAACAGCTTCATATTTTATTGATTTTTATGATGTTTTGCTATTTAGTTTTTTAATAGTGATTTTATATGGGTTTAGAACTTGGATATGTTTTTCTATAAATGAAAGATGAGTTTTTTTTAAATTTTTTTTTATTTCTTAATCGGTACTTTTTTGCGGTAATATTTTGAAAAGTCTTCCCAATTTAAATTTTTTGGTTCCTGTCGCTGCTTTTTGCTTTTATTCATTGAGGTGGAAAGCTTTAATGACATTATTAGCGTATTAATGATAAGATTTCGTCCGCTGGAATCGTTGGAGATTCATTCTTGGAAAAATATTTTAGTTAAATATGCTTCAATCGAAATATAAAATAAATTATGGTATAGTCTAAGGAAGGAGAGCAAACAACCACTTGATTCACATTCGTCCCCAAAAAAGGAGCACAATCGAAAACCTGCAAGAAGATTATAATATAAATTCAACATATTTCAAAATAAGTCACTAGTATTATCGAAATAAGTGAAGTCAATCAAAAAAAAAAGAAGAAGAAAATACTTAACAAATTTGGTACAAGAGCGCTAGTATGTAAAGTATTATCCTCAACGTTATTTGTGTTGTTACGGAAACTATTAAAATATATATATTTTTATTTTATACATTAGTAATCTAGCTCGTAAATCTAACTTTTCATTTATCATTAAGATCTTTGCTACAATTTAAAAGAAGCTTTTTAACTGGTTCTTTACTCTTTGATTTAAATATCTAACTAGTTCACAAGAAATCGTACTCAATTTCATTATAAATTGTTTTCTTTATTTCAATTTATCCTTTGTACTATATTTTATTTTTTTTATTGATTTAACTAATCTAAAGAAATAAGCGTATATATAATAATTTATGAAAATCGGTTTCATTATGAATTCTTTTAATCACACATTTCAATTTATCCTTGACACTATAGATATAAATTTTTTATTGATTTATCTTAGACAACAACCGCTAATTTAAAACAAAAATTTAATTCTGGCGATGGGTAAGTTGTGGCAATTTTTATGTGTTAAAAAGATTTATCAATGGAATGAAAGTTTAAGTTGAAATTTCTAATTGAAAATTAAAAATATTTGAAAAAATATTTAATTTCGCTACGTCCCCTTTTGAATGTTTATCATAAGTTGAGATATTATTTTACTGTCGTTTATTTAATTCACAAATTAAATGTACTTATTATACTTATCCTCTATATATTAGATTAAAATTTTATCATTTCCTAAAACTGTGAAAATACATTTTATGAAACGAAAACAAAAACAAAAAAAAATATATATATATTAATTTTTTTTTTTTAAAATCATAATATTAAAATGTAGTTAGTTGTCAACAATTCACCTCAAAATTATAAAATAAAAATTTTATTCTTCAAAAATAAGGAGGAAAAACATAAACCCCACACCGCATACTTTTTACAAATATTAAGAGAGTGCATATAAGGTACATTTAATATAGGTAGATAAGGTAGGTAAAGATAAATATTAAGTTTCCTTAAAATTATCTTGTATCGTTGGAATAAATTTATTCTGCATACCGTAGGTACCATATCTTGATTTGTACAATGATACTCGGGTTGAAAATAACTTATAATTTGGAGTATGAATAAAAAACAAATAAAACAGACTAGTGCCGTAAATTCACATTATATTAAAATTTTCATTAGTAGTATTTTCAATTGAAAAACAACTTATTGAAACTCAAATGTTGACATAGAGATCTTTTCAGTCCCTGTCATTCATTCATTCAATTTAACATGCGATTTTCTGATAAAAAAAAACCTGTAGGTACACAATTTTTACACAAAAGCTATAAGACTTAAACTTGAATTATAATTACTCAACAGGGACCCCTAGTTTGATTATATTTTTTCTATAATAAGTAAATATTTTCTTTTTGCCTTATTTTGTTTTTTAAATTTTTAAATTTTAAATAAATATTTTTATTTTTTTAAACATTAGGATTTCATGTTTATTGTTAACATTTACATTATTATATTTACATTTTTGTTATTTTGCTTTATGTTTTTGATATTATACTTGTTTTCATTTTGTAAACCAAATATAATAAAGACCATTACATAAAAAATACAGGACACGTAAAAAATGAATTTGACACAATGAAATTTGTGTAATAAATATAAAAAAAATAAAAATAGAAAATAAGACAGGGTTTAAAAAACTTCGTAGTTATTTCAAGCTTTTACTATTTTTTTACTATTGCTTTCTAACATCAATTCAGCAAAGGCATAGCAAAAGCATTTTTTTTGTAGTTGTTTTGCTTCCGCTTTGCTGCGCATTTTTATTTCAAAAAGTAATATGCAAAAAAAGCTTTTTCATTATTTTTTTAAATAGCTACAGCAAAATGAGTTGAATACAGCTAAACAGCATTTGCTGTTGCTTTGAATTACTATTCAGCATTTACAGCACTTTATAATACACTTTTGTTTTACTTAGAGTTACTGTGATTTTTTGTTCCTTGTGACGGATTATGTTTGTTTGAAAACTTTTGTTGTTTAAAATTTAAAAAATGGATTTACAAAAAAAATGGTAAGTATTTTATTTTAAATTTATAAGTGGACATGAAAAAAGTAAAGAAATCTTCGAGGTGGTGACTGGTGGAAAGAGCCAAGTTCAAGAAATTGAGCAGCCTCTAGCAAAAATAGGTCAGGGTCCCACCTCACAAAGCCCTCGAAAATTTTTTTTATTTTTTTTTTTCAACTTGTCTTCAGTAAAATCGCTCCTAGGCACGATGCAAACAAGCGGTCCCAAGAGTCGGGACCGAAGACCTCAAAAATTTTTTTTTTTTTTTTATTTTTTTTTGTCATCAGTACAATGACCCTTAAATGTGATGAAGACAATAGGTCCGAGGTCCCAGGAATTGGGGCCGACACTCTATTTCACCAGTTTAAATTTTATTTTTCTGAGAAAAGGTTATTAATAATTATTATAAATAATTTTTAAAAAAATTTCAGATTGGTCCGACAGTCCGGAAGTCGGAACCAAAGAACCTTGAACAAAAAAAAAAAAAAACTTTTTTTTTTTATACTTATCTTGATACGTAATGAACATTATTGACATTTTGGTTTTTGGACAATTTTTTTGTTCAAGGTCTACGGTCCCGACTTCTGAACCACGGAACAGTCTGAAAATTTTTTAGAAATTATTTATAATAATTATTAATAACCTTTTCCCAGAAAAATAAAATTTAAACTGGTGAAATAGAGTGTCGGCCCCAATTCCTAGGACCTCGGACCTATTGTCTTCATCACATTTAAGGGTCATTGTACTGATGACAAAAAAAAATTAAAAAAAAAAAAAAATTTTTGAGGTCTTCGGTCCCGACTCTTGGGACCGCTTGTTTGAATCGTGCCTAGGAGCGATTTTACTGAAGACAAGTTGAAAAAAAAAAATAAAAAAAATTTTCGAGGGCTTTGTGAGGTGGGACCCTGACCTATTTTTGCTAGAGGCTGCTCAATTTCTTGAACTTGGCTCTTTCCACCAGTCACCACCTAGAAGATGTAGTTCATATGACAAGGTCCCGTTGAATACATACACATTGGCTCTACTCTATTCAATATTAATTTGCATATTGAACAAACCTTTTGGACATATTTTTTTTTCTTTTACTTCACTTTTTTCTTCGAAATAAAATTTCTTTCTAAATGCACAGCAATGTCTTCACAGCAAAATCAGCACAGCAAATAGCTTTTTTTTTACTTTGACTTAAAATATTAAAAAGCATTCAGCAAAATTCTACTATTGCTATTATGTTTTGAAAAGCAAAAGCACATGCGTAGTATTTGTATGTGTAAAAAGCATAAAACTATTACTTTACTTCGGTTAAGTTGTAACAGCAAAGCGCAGTAATAGTTTTTTTTTTTAATTTGAAATGCTGTGATAGTCAGCAACAGCAATAATTTAAGTGGTTTTACTATTTTTGCTGTAGTTTTTTAAACCCTGAAATAAGAAACAGATATAATAATTTATAATATTACAATTTATATTTGTGTTATTCATTATACAGGGTGACATACTGACATATATTATATTATAACGAAAATTTGCTTGACTTATAAATATTATGCTTGACTTGTATTCATTTGCAAAAATTTCAAAATGTATCGTACATGTATATATTATTTATTTTTTTACTTCAGTGGCCCAACTACAGGCTATTTTGTGGATTTAATATGTTCATGTAATTCTCCAATAACAGTGAAAATAATCTTATTGTATAGAAAAAGTAAACCAATATGGTGATAGGGGTGCCGAGCTGTGAAGCGCATAAAGTATAACATGTAATAAAACAAAAAGAAATAAATGTATGTATTTATAACTGAACCTTGTAGGTGGCTTTTCAGATACTAATTTCCTGCAGAGAAATCTGTACAGCTGTCAAAACATTATAAACCAATCAAAATATTTTTTATTTTGGAATTTTTAAAAATATCTATACAGCTAATCTATTCGACAAATGACAGCTGCGTCGATTTGTCTGTGGGAAATTTGATTAAAAGCCCACATTTAACCTAAAATTGCTTTACAAAAATGACGCAAATACTAAAAGAATTTTACAGCTAATTTTTGCAAAACACTTTTTTTTAAATCATCTTTGATTAAAAGAAACCTTTGACGTTACGTTTTAAACTGTAAATTCTCAATTATTGCTTGCAGGCTTAATAATATTGCTTGGCTGTATGAGACAAGGCAATTTTTTTATTTCTTAAATGTTTGTGACATTTTGTTACTTCTTAATCAATTCAATTCAAAGCTTAATTTAATAAAAAAATAAAAATAACGGAATTTGTATAAATTTGGCTAATTTTTCGAATTAACATAGAAACTATATAAAGTCCAGTAAATTATTAATTATGATACAAGCCGAAAGCCTCTTCAGCTAGTGCTTACAAAATTGGCCACAATTTAAATTATGGCCAATTCAATAATAATAATAATAATAATAATTAATTATGAGGTCTAATATAATTAAATAAAAAGCTTCGAAATGGTGTCTTGGTGAATGGTTGATATTTCACTTCTTTTGAAGTGTACGCTTTGACCATATTTATTAGAAATTTACAACGTTTGATGTTTCGTTCACATTTATTTTCATTAATAAATCTTTGTGTGATCACTTTTTGAAGTTGATTTATAGATTTATGTCACAAACATTTATAGAGGGTTTACTCGCTGGGCCTTAGATGTGACATTAGATATACCAAAGTTTTCATGTTGAATTATCTTCAGTTATATGAAGTGTAGTTAGATTGAATATAATTTTTTCTTCTAAAAATAAACATTATGATCACGAATTCGAGATACAATTTGGAAATTAATATAAGTTAATCGATTCAATTTATTGGCTAGTTTTGAATACTGCCCAAAAGATTTTTGTTGCAAACTATCCAAATAATTCGTTTAATTTATGTGTTATAACACCTATCAATAAAAAATCTATATTAAGGCTTACGACCAACTTATTCAAAGCTATTCTAACCCACCACTGGTGAGACAAGTTCGAATTCATTTTGGTTATTATGTTTTACCAGTTGTCCGATATTAGCATTGACGATTATGACTCACAGGGATTATAACACACGTCCTCAAATATTGAAACTAGTTTTGGCATACGGAATATAATTTCGACGTATGTTTAACAGTTATTAATGATTTTTGATACTTATTTTTGACGATTTCACCATATATTAACATCTTAATTTCAGTTCAATATATTTCGAATCACCTTGTCAATTGTACTACTCACATAAAATACAAATTTTAAGTTTATTTTTCTATATAAGGATATTTTATCATTTCGAAAGGATACTCTGAGGTACTGTAAGAAGTGTTTTATGTATTGTATTTTAATAGAAAATAATAAATTTACTCTTAATACAAGAAGGAGGGTGATTTTGCTTTGATTTGTATTCAGTAGATAAAAGTATTTAACAAATTTATGATAAAATTGATTGTTCAATAATTATTCATTCGAATAATTGAACGAATTATTATTATTATTATTATTATTATAATATTAATCGTTTTAATTTTATTATGAGATTATTTTCATGCCTACAAATACATTTTTATATACAAAATGATTGAATGGAATTGGTTGCAAGAAATAATTTTGTATAAGTGTTAATTTCTTTAAAAAAATATTTTATTATTCAATATTGAAATCGTATTAATACATTAGTTCGTTCTATCTTAACTTTTTGTCTGGAAAATTAAACAAAAGCAAATAAAATTTTTTCGATAGAAAAGTTTTAACATAAACTTTATAAGTCTATCAATGATTGGATATGGCTTTCATTCTGTTTAATTCCAGTATTGACCATACCATGCACCCAAATGAATTAAATTTTGTTTAACTGTGGTGTAATTGTAAAGCCGTACCAGACAATTTTAAAGTTTAGTACAATTACTTTCAGGGCTAATAATGTTGTTTGACTGTCCGAGGCAAGGTAATTTGTTTACGTCTTGTAGTCCCGTCTAATTTATTTACTCTCAGGCTTAGTTCAATTGCATATATTTATGCTTGGGACACTGTACAATAACCATTAAAGTTTGCATAGATAAATCCAAAAAAATAGCTAAAGCAATATTTTCGCACTGAATAAAGCAACATACCTCAGCGCATTAAAATAAAGATATTCAATTCAAGCATAAAATCTGTTCTCATGTGTGCCTGCGAAACATGAAACGTTTTTACAAATATCAACAGACCACACCAAGCGTGTATCAATAGATGCCTTCGGTGTATCCTAACCAATCGTTCGCCACAAACCGTTTCCAGCAGAATGCTATGGCATAAAACGAATAGACGTGGAAATCTTACAGAAAGAAATGGTGTTGGCTTTGAAAAAACCTGTAACAAAAACGTGAAACAATGTTTCGGATGGAATACTCAGGGTATTCGTGGCGTCGGCACACCGAAAAAAATATGGAGAGCAGCAAGTAAAAGCGAGTAACCAACAAAGAACGTGGCTACAATAGAAGAGATTAGCCATAAATAGGACGTATTTTATCTTCGCCCTATACCCAAGGGATGGCGTTACAGAACAATGATGATAGATAAATCCCATTCCACACCCTTCTTTTTTTAGTTCTAGTACTAACACAACATTCATCTTGCTTAACAAAAGCAGCCATAGTGTTAATATTTACTAAGAAAAATTTAATTATGCATATTCGATAGAACATAAAAAACAAATAAAAGATTAAGTAAAACAGAATTCCAAAAGATTTAAGGGTATTAAAAGAAATACAAATACGTATGTATATATGTATATAATGTAATCTTATGTGTATTTATTTATTTTTAAATTTTATTTTAGTTTGGAGTTTCGTGGAAAATTGGTTTTTTTGCTTTGCGTGTAAAACCTAGACTCAAACCTGTTAATGTTTTTTAATAGTATTGTTGTTGTCTATTGCCGTCTGATTACGTTTATTATACCATTCATTCGCCAATTATTGCTTGTTTATCATTATGTTAAATATTCTTGATTCTATTAAGAATAAAACTTCGCACAAAACCCCAACATTCCAAGGATTTTGAATGAAGTAAGATGAAATATGCAAAAGACAATGATGGACATCTAACTATAGTTGATTAACAATTAGAGTTTTATTAGGAAAAGACAGAAATCTAATTTTTTAGATTTAGTAAAGTTAGTTGGAGTATGATGAGTTTATTTGAGTCTACTCAGCAGCAAGCATTTGTAGCAAAAATATTCATGATGATCAAACAGTGAGATAAATTGATTAATTAATTTAATGACTTTTTTTTTTGTTCTACAACCCCATCGACAGGGCTCTACGACAATAATGATGTTGATGACCATGATGATGACTACTTTTAATAGGTAATATACATTGTTGTAGCTGTTTTTATGTGGCATAGATTAGTTTAGAATATAGGTAAGGTTCGGGTTTCTTTGCGCATATCACCGTGACCGCAAGTGAACTTTTTGTGATTACATATAGTAATGGAATCAATATACAATGTCATCGTTTATATAATTATTTAAGGAAGTCGTTTGGGGAAACCTCTTTCATACACACATCATGTGTTCAATAGATTTAACATCTATTTTATTTTATTTATTCTGCACAAGTTGTTTTCGACCAAGCTACTTCCATGTAGAATGTTTCTTAACTAGGTAGTAACCCAGTTATTATCTCTACCATTATACATATTTTATGATTCCTGCTAGAGCCTAGAACAAATTTAGTTTCTTTTTTGAGAAAGCGTTTTGTCGTGAAAATATTTAATGGCCGACTACCAGATATGTTGGCTAAGTAATAGTCAAAATTTTGCCGTATAGTCATCATATTTAGTTTTGTATTTTGCTGTGCTTAGGATAATCTCACTGAAAAAATTTATCTCGTAAAAGGATAAGCCGATGCTCTTCTCTTTAGATAATATCCGGATTAATTTTCTGCGATGCCCTTTGGATCTAGTATTCACATTAATGTAACTTTATATTTTATTAGCGTATCTACCCAGTTCTATATTGTTTTTAGTATGATGATGTAGGAATTTAGAGATAATGTGGCTTTTGTACCGTTTGATATAATGTCGATTTTACATCTTAAATTTTATTGAATTTTATGTATAAAAAATTTATATCAAATCAGGGTGTATGACTTCTACTCTTCGAAGATTTCATCTAGAAAAAACAGAAAAAAGCGGTTTCTAAAATATCATATTAATGAAGTTGTAAAATCGCCGTGAAATTGTAAATTTTTAATTAATTAAAAGCTAGACATTCGGTTCGACTACTATGTTCATTGCTGCAAATATGTAGATGAAACAAATAACTCTTGAAAACTCCTTTGCAATCCATGAATTAGTTAGAGCCAAATTACAACCTATAGATGGAGCCTTCCAAAAACATATAGAGTTTATTGCAAGCAAAATTATTGATCAAATTAACTCCGTCAATCGCACAGGTTGATTCTAGTACTTTTACCTAACCGCGTATTGGTACTTTATCAAAATTTTTGAGTGCATCTTAACATTTCGTACTCTGTATTGAGAAATTAGCATCGATGTAATGTGAAAATAATTGAAAAACTATATATTTACGAATTTTTTGTACTTTGTATTTTTTCGAACGTATTGCAGTTTCTGTTGCGAATTTATTACGCGGTACTATGATACATCTCATATTCGATAATGAAATTCACATACTATGCATATTTGAATTTATTATATAATTAGACCTCAGAGATTCAGACGGGTAAGCTCCTAAAACACTCAACCATAACAGATGGGTCACTTAAGTTGTGGAATAAAAAGGCACTATTAAGTGGCATTTGATTTTCCAGACTGTTACTTTACTTCCATCTACCAACAGTCAAATCGTAATTAAAAGTGTATTCAAATAATACCCTATAGTTACAATATTCAACGATACATAGAACAATGAAGTACTCTTCAGATATTAATGATGAATGTATGTATGTATGTATGCATTTACATGAATTCTTTTTAAGTGTTAAACGATATTTTCCTCGTTTCCAACTTCATTATCTATTTTTTTGTTTTTTTGTTTGAAGCAACATGTAAGTAAATGATTTGAAATATATATATGTACATATATATTTTATAAGTACATAATATTTATTTCAAGAGTTCAGAGTTTATATATTTAAATACATAATATGCATATTATAATATATATAATATATACATATGGCAACCTTGACACGTATTCATTTTTAATATACTGAATTCTTTTTGTATGTATTTGTTGTTGTTTTTGTGATAGTTTTTTTTTTCTTACATAATAAATGTGTATTATTCGTATTGTGTTGATTTTTTGTGTTTTCGAAGAAAATTTTTTATTTATTTTTTTTATTTTGTTTTTATGAGTGCCAGTGTGAGTATATGAGTATTAGTATATAAGAAAAAAAGTCCTTGTAAATATATTGTTTTGGTTTTTAATTTACCCCTGAACGTTAATATAAAATATTATGGGTTAGTTTCTCTATTCCACTTTCATTTTCATTACATGTGTTACACAATGAAGTCAAAAATTAAATAGAAATTTTTTTTTTTCGAAGAAAGGACGATTTTATTATAAAATTTTTTTTGTGACTTTGACTTTGGTAAATTTAATATTGAAGGAAAAATTTATTTATTTATTTATATTGAAAAATATTTATTTTATGTATAGACACATATTTTTATAAATAAAAGTATAGCCTACAAATATATTGTTAATAATAATTAAATTATTAGATTGGTAGGTAGGTAGGTTTGTATATAGCTGATATTTCTAGTTATCTAAACATCAAAACAAAAATTTTACCTTATTATGATAATGATCAAATTGTATAATTAAGTATAATTGGAGCACTTAAACTAAATATAGTCACAAAATATATGAAGAAAAAAACAAATGTAAAAGAAAGGTGATAAAATAAGAAAACAAAAGAAAATCAGGTCAAATTAGAACTAATTTACTTATATAAGAAACACTTTTATATACAGAGTGGTTCAGTTTAACCTAAAAATCCGAATTTTGAAGTAATTTAAATAAAAATTGTTTTAATTGTTTTAGACAGAAGGTCTATCTTAAAATTCAACTTATCTATATATAACTTTCATGTCAGACTTGCCGTTTGTCGGATGAAGTCATCATATTTAATACCTGGGTACTAACGTTTATGTAAGAAAAATAATCAATTTATATTTATTAGTTAAAATTTCTAAAACTCAGTTATTACTTTACTTGCGAAACGGCTAATATGAAATCAAAATTGTGTATGGCGAAAATGTGAGCGAATTATTTCGAGATAATTAACGTTTTTCACAAATACTTCATTATCTTATACTAAAATTTCAAATTTGGTCGTAATAACGATAAATTTTAATATTTACCGAATAAATACCGTTATAGAAAAAGATTTTGCATATCTTCGGACCTGTAGTGGATATTTGTTATCCATTATTTTTCAAGCCAATTTCCTTTAACCCCCTATATAGTCTAGGTTAAATTTCCAAATAGACTATTTGGAATAATTTTGTCCTAAATTATTTAAATCACCCCTTAAAGAATTTTCAGGTTCCGAACCACCCTATGCATATGAATTAATTGTTCTTAAATTTTTAAATGTTTATAAAATACAAAATAGTTTTGTTTATACTGTAGTGTGCTGTAATTTTATACAAATTAGTAATTTTAGTAGGAAATTTAAGAATACAAAATAAACAAAACAATAAATAATAAACAAGATGCGGTGGATGGGGGTTAAAGTATATTTTAGGGCAGCTATACTTTCCAATTATCTAATTTTAAACAAAATTAATTATTTTTTAATAATGTTTTTCTAATGAGGGTATTTAAATAGTTTTGAAAATTCTATTTTTGGTAAGCATTTTATTTTTATAAATAATCTCGGTATTCGAATAATATTTGGTTATGAATGTGATCATTAACAACTATAGAAATGCCCCAAGTATATAGATAATGTATAAAATGTTTTAGTAATACTTAAATACTCTCCTAGAAGAAGTGGGTTGTGTGTACTAGCAATATCTAAATTACCACTTGTTTTGGCTAGCCGGTTCAGCTTTCTTTCTATTTCTGTACGTTATGACAGTCGTTGACCATCTGATTTGTTATCGTTTACTACTTTTGTAATCTTATATGGGTAAATTTTTTCTATATGGTATCTTTATTCGCTCTTCATAGGTAAATATTGGAATATGGAAACGCACAATTTACACTTCTTGTTTAATACTAAAATATTTTATTAATACTTCCGTAATTTTTAATAAATTATTGGAGTGTTAACTCTATTGTATACATATCTCATAACTGTTGGCAACACTCTCTTCGTCCATTTACCGTATTCACTGAATAACGTACGATAAAAAAAAAACAGCTAATCAAAATTTCTGCTATATCAATTTAACCATTCAAAACCCTGCTTTTGCTGGAATTCCGAAAATCTCGATTTATGAGATATGATTTACAGATATGATTTATGAGAAATGATGACAGAGATATGATTTTAAATTATGGGATTTCAAGTAGCGAATTTTTCATATGACGGAATTTTGATTGACAAGTTTGTTTTGATGGGATATCGTTACACTGCCATGATTACTCTACGTATTCCATACACCGTATTGCTCTATGTCACTCTATGTGAATGTATACTGTAGTACACTACCCGTATATGTTCTGTTATTTATTATATTATATGGCAGTCGAAGACACTAGTTATTACTTTTAATTATTAATTTATAACTTTTAGAGTAAATAAAAAACATTTAAAAGTAAACAAATTTATTCTTCAAACAAGAGTGTTTACATTCAATAATGTAACACGCAATCCTAACCATAAAAAAATAATAATAAAAATTTGCAAGTTGTTGAAAAGGCCTTATGGAAATAATATAAAAATGACTCTAAAAACAAATATATTTATTTATTATAATTAATAGTCAATAATTAGGCTATTATTTGACTATTTAATATAGTGATTCACAAAATTCAATCAAATTCTAATGATGTACGATTGATGGCTTAGTAAAACTCATTCGAATTATTGTATTTAAACTGTAAGTTGAAAAAATTACGTTATACAAATATCTGAATCACTAAGCGATTTCATTATTATCATTTTAAATAACAGATATCGAAAAGGAGACGTAGCGAAATTAAATATTTTTTCAAAATTATTTAATAGAAATTCAATTTAATATTTTACTCCTTATTAAGTCAATTCAATATACAAAAACTGTAATTTATTAAATTGTCGCAACTCACACATCGCCAGAATTAAATTTAAATTTAATTTTGTTTTAAATAATTCATCACGTAAATGGTTGTTGTCTAAGTTAAATTAACAAAAAAATAATATACAATAGTACTAAAGATAAATTGAAATGATGAAAAACAATTCATAATGATAAATATAATTGAGATTTTTTTATCAAACATCCTCGAATTTCGACGGAGCTGGCGAATAATATTTATCTATTTAATATTAAAAAAAAGTACAAGTAATAAAAAAATTCTTCGAATGATGGCTATGAACGCTTATCTAAGACAGGAAAATTAGCAAATTAAATAAAATGGCAATGTAAGCGCTTTTCTATAATGTCGTAATATGAGGGCAATAACAAGGGTGATGTCGAATATAAAATATCTCTCTCTAAATGCTAGACAACTTATTTACTAGGTTTTTATAAATTGTTTTAACGCAAGATATATGGGACTAGTTCGGTGATCTGGCATATAATTATGTGATTTAGTTACTAAGCAAAGAATGGGAGGATGTTTAATTTAATTTTTCTTTCATTATTCATAGAACAATGGGAGTATAATTTTCTAATAACGTAAGTAAAATAGAACTTAGCTATTTAAGAAGACTTAAATTTCCTCACAATAATCTAGTGATTTTCTACATTTAATTATTTGAAATACTAGACATTTAATAAATCAATAAATACTTGAAAAATATTAGATGTTCAACTTTATGTAGTAAAAATTGTAGTGCTTTATTTCAATGTATGAAAAGGTATTTCTACCTAAGTTGCTGACAAGAACATAACAAAAAGGGTGGGTAAGTAGGTAGGATTTTCTACCAAAAATCTATAAACGGGTACACTGAGGCCTAATAGTGTAAGAAATTCATATCGCATTTGCGGTTTTCTGCTTCGCAATAATAGAATTGGTAAAAACCGACGGAGAAATAAAAACAAAGGATGTGCGGTATTGATGGCACAAGGTACTAAATATGTGTAAATGCTGCTATCAAATGATGTTTACGAGTATATTAAATTTGTAATATTTTCTCGTTAAAGAATATTTAATTCGAATTTTTCAAAATAGGAGTTAGTTAACATACGTTATAGTATTTTAGACACAGTCAAGTGTCAGGAGATAATTCAATTATTTAATTAGATTATAATATCAATAGTGGTTCACGAAATTGTTTTTTTTTAATAGTTTTTAATACAAATACAGTATAATAAACTACTTCGATAAAAATTGGAAAATTAAATTACCATCATTACTAACTTATTTTTAAATTTATTTTATTCTTATTCTTATACATATATTTCTAATCGTACAAATTTTTTCAGAAAATTTCTTCTTAATACCTTGTAAGAGTATATTCTCCCACCTGAATTACCTTTTAGCCTTAAAAACAAAAACAAAATCAAATTATGTCATAATTCATTTTATTTATTTGTATTGTGATTAGGACCTGTCAATTCAAATAATCATATACTAATAAATTTGGCATACGTTTTGTATAAAATATAATAATAAATAATCATAGTAATATCTTTTGATATATCTTTAATGCCCCATATCAGCAAACGATCATAGTTAATGGAAGAGAAGAAAAATGCTTTAAGTAGATAAATCACGTGATAAAAATATTAAAATAAATTTTAATTTTCAATCAAGGTGTTACACAAGACAAATAATACATATATATCGTACATATGTATCTATAAGTATAATATTAAATTTAGGAATTGAATAACATATCTTAAAATAATTGCCAATTTGACATTTTACTTACATATTGTTATTATTTATTATGACAGCATTAAATAAATATTTAATAAGAGTAGATATTGATTTTTATTTATATTAGAAATTTAATTATAACCTGGATCTGGGGTATGTGTATTTAGATTCATGTATACTTGGTGATTCAGGATGTTTTAGTTTATGTAATGAATGTGTTATGCCGAACACCAACTGAATATAAGCAAAGTAGTTCCAATCTATAAGGGAGATGGCGATAAAAACAATATAAATAATTATAGACCCATCTCAATAGTCACAATATTTGAATAGACTCTGTCAAAAGAATTAAAGTATTTTGTATAGCTGGTTAACATTCGTTGTTAATGATTAGTAAGGAAAAATCATTTTGTTCGTAATAAGTGTTGAAAATGGAGAAAGCGAAAAAAGATAAGGTTAAGTACATAATTCAGATGTGATAAAATCAGAAATAACAAAGTTTAAAAAGACAGAGTTTGAACATACAAAACCCAGTCGTCTCATAATCAACATGTTTCATAATCTAAACTGACAAAATATTCAGAAGTCTCATAATCCAGACGTTCCATAATATGGATTGATAACATTTAGACAAATTAAAATCGGATTAAAAAAATCCTATTTTATAAAATATTTTAATTGAAGGATTAAACAATAATTTTTACCTGTCGGGAGCTACCGCTAGAAAATTCCGCTCCATTTTATGAATCCTGACTTTTATTGGCGACATTAAAATACACACAATAAGGGTTTGTAAAAAATTAAAAACAAACATAATTTTTTTTGCCGGAAACGACAAACCTCAATTTTGTCATGCTAACGTATGTAATGTCTGGATTTTATTTTATCTGAATTGTATCACTTTTTTCATTTTGTCACTTTGGATTGTAAAGCAAAGTCTGGTCTTTGTTTTATTCTGTATGAACTTTTTAAATCTGAAGCTGATAAAAAGAACCAGCAAACCCAACTAATCAAAGTTAAAGATATGCAAATCATACTGAATATATCGTAGGTAGGTATAGTTAGAAGTAATTTCTGGCATAGTTTGACATGCAGCATCTAATATCAGTATTATAATATATTCTAACGATATAGTGTAGTTAACGCTTCTAGTTTAGAGCAAAATCCAGACATGTTTGTCTATGTTGAGGTCTGAATTATTTTACCATCAGGCACTAATGGCTGGATGTGCACCCCTATTAACTTCTTTCTGCAAGAATATCTAAGATTGCACCCTCTGTAATATGTTTTGGATGTTTTTCGGAAAATCACTGTAAACTGGCATATTGAACATAAAGAGAGGTATGTTGAACTGATCTGCCATATCGTTTAGAGAATTGGGGCTGTCCCATTACTGTTTTTGAATTGACATTAATTGTTTGGGTTAACGGTAAACGTGTGTAGACTCAAAAACTAAAAAGGTCTGAGGATTTATTTTTTATTTGATTTTTTTATAAACAGCCAAAATACTAGGTTCCTCAACTTTTATATCGATTCGTACGTTTGACTTGGGTAGGAAAGGAAAGTTAGGAAAGAAGGAAGATTATTACGAACGGAGGTGTTGATATTCGTGTTGAAGTTATGTATGTCATAAATATAGATTTGATCATTGACATAGTCATAAACGTAGATTTTTAATTATTTTTTTTATAGGGTCGGGGTCGTCAAAATTTTCAAAATTTAAAAAATCTCAAAATCCTCTAAAAATCTCATTTTTTGACCGATTGTAAAGATTCTTATATTTTTTGCTTGTTTTACTGAATATTTTTCTTAAAATAAGCAACAAAATTAGATTAATTACGAAAATATGAACAAATTTTTAATTTTTTTTTTTTATATTATAGCCAAGATTTAGGTTTTGAACCTTTTAGCACTTGCGTACCGTTGACCATTTGAAAAAGGAAGAAGAAAAGTTTTGTTGGAAAGAGCGAACAATGTTGTTAATATTCGTCTTAAATCTCTGTAAATCATAAATAAAAAATCCTTCTCTCATTGTGAATGCTTCGATTGGGACGCGATTCCACAATCGAGATGTTCTTACTATAAAAGAATTTCCATAGCAGGACTTAAACCATCTCGGAATTTCCACTGTGAAAGGGTGTGCACTTGATGCCTCTCGTGTTATGCGACAGAATTGCTTGAGAGGAGGAAGAAGTGACTTTAGTTCCTCGGAACAAGTGCCAACACCAAGTAGATATCTATAAAATAGAGAAAGTGCTCCAACAATACGACGATGACCAAGTGGTATAAGGGATGAGGTCACGTTTATGTCGCCTATAAGACGAATGGCGCGGTTTTGAACTTTGTCCAAAATATTTAAAGCAGTTTTTGGTGCACCTGCCCATAAATGTGAGTTATACTCGAGCTTGGGTCGTATATATGCTTTATAGATTTTTAAGAGGTCTCGAGATGAAAAATAAGCTTTGTAGCGACTTAAAAAGCCCAAACATTTGGCGGCGCTTTTCGCAATATCGAAAATATGCTCATTCCAGTGCATATTTTGATTCACTCACATCCCGAGAATATTCAAGTCTTTGAGTCGCTGAATAACTTCATTTTGAAGCCGGAGAATTGGTTCGAATGTTGTTAGCTTGTTACTAACAAGACAGCTTTGAGTTTTTGAGGTGTTAAACTCGACTCTGTTCGCTCTACCCCAGTCGACAATTTTGGCTAGGTCATGATTGAGTGCACCAGCCATCATTGTTCTTTTGGAGTTGACTGTTGAAGCTGTAGCATTATTTGTTTTAAGAAAATCATATGATGCTATTATGATTGCTGTCATCAGCAAAACTATGGATTGGATTGAAAGTTAATTTGAGAAGGTCATTAATGAAAATGAGAAATAGGGTGGGTGAAAGGACGGAGCCTTGTGGAACACCAGCATTGATTTGAAGTTGCTCGGATAATTATTTTTTTTATAGGGTCGGGGTCGTCAAAATTTTTAAAATTTAAAAAGTCTCAAAATCCTCTAAAAACCTCATTTTTTGACCGATTGTAAAGATTTTTTATATTTTTTGCATATAAAATTGAACTTGCGGGATGTTGAAGTTATAAACGAATTCTCATATTTTGTTTATATATCTAGGGATCTCTACGGTGTACGGATAAGCACATGCCACTCCTCGTGTTTCACTATGGAAGTGCTTAAGTAGAAGTAATACAGACTTAATTTCCACTGAACATGTGTTCGTGCCTATTAAATATCTATAAAAACATAAATAAATGAATAAATAGCCTAAAAAAATTTATTTTATAATCCCTCATACCTAACTTGAGCAAGAAGAAATCCAAGAAAAAGCTGGGAAGACAGCATTCAGAATGATGATTGAAATATTCAAGCTCGTAATACGATAAGGACAGGTGTGAATTGAGAAACATTGTACAGAAAATCAAAACTCACCTCTGGGTTGTTGATGGTGAATTGAACTAAAATGTATGAACGTATTTAACATTTTGCAGAATGTACAATTTTATGACTGAATTACGTCAGAAAATGTATTAATCAAAATTAAGGATTTCGTAAACAGAAAGAAAAAATTCTTCTTATGCTCATTTTGGTTTAGAATTAATAATTCTACCCTATCTAAAATCATTTTATGGGACACTAATGGTTAGCCTAATGGTCTCTACCGACAACATAGTACTGCAAAAATATAACTTAAAATATTATTGAGGAATTTGAAATATCCCTAAAGTACTTTTAGTGTTTGAAAAAACAGGATTTCGAATAAAAAAAAAATATTTTAATAAGATTTAAGAATCTATGATTTAAATTTGGGATTTAATAACAATCAGAAAACTTTAATAATAAAAAAAATATTTCGTATAATTATATTATATATATATACATATAATATCAAACAAATTTAACCAACCACAAATATATCATGGATTATAAAGAAGAAAAAAAGGATATTAAATTTCGTCCTTCAAATTTCTTTAAAGATTTCAATCAATTAAATATTATATAGATATCATATTGCACTCTGAAATTTCATCAATATTGATTATAAAAATTCTTTCGTTTCAAAAAAAAGAAAAATTGGTTAAATTTGAAAAATATGCGTAGGTTTAAATATCCTTGTCGTATGGTTAAAAATATACATATTTACTTAGCATATTTTACAAATTTTATATTTTAATGGGATTCTTTATGTCAATAAATATTATTGTAGTTGTGTATGTATGTATGACATAAGATATAAAAAAAAAAATAAAGAATTCTTTAACATCAATTGCTCCAAAAATATGATAAAGATCTTGAAATTTTATATTAAAATCATAACATTTTCTATTAAGTTTATAAGGAACATCTGTTTGTATTAACGTATACGCATTAAAATTTTTGTATTTTTTATTTTTATTTTTTATTCTTCTCGGAAGCTTAGAATTTTTTGATAAATAACCAGGGTTGGGAAATCATTTGAAATTAGTCGGGCTTTGTATCATTTCTAAGCTTAATATTTAAGATCGGCTCCGGCAGAAAATGTTTATACGCATTAATGCGATCGTATGTGACAATTGCTACTAATTTAGAAGTGCAGTTTTGTAAGGTGATAATTGATAGTGACTGAGACAAAAAGTAAAAGCAATCAGAAATGTTGCTGAACATTTTCGATGTTTTGTAATCATTTTTAAAACTAGTAACATGAAGCAAAATCTAAAAATGTATATTAAAATCCAAGCAAAACAAGCAAAACATGTAAATATAACAAAAAAAGAAGCAAAAAAAAACAAAAACACCACTAGTTTTATGACAAATTAAGATGTTATGATGAAATTATAGTTGTGCAAGATGAGAAAAAATAATATTTTGTACGGCGGTGGGTGACAACGAATTGCGATCACTGTCAATTTAACAGAAATTATAGTGTGTAAGCCAAAAAGAAATAATATTTTGTACGGCGGTGACAACAAATGGCGGTCACTGTCAATTTAACAGAAATTATAATTGTGTAAGAAGATAAAAAATAATATTTTGTACGACGGGGAAACGAATTGCGATATTTTGTGATTATTTTTTTGTCACCATCGCCTTACAAAATGCTAAATACTCCAGTATATGAAATTGTAATTATAATTTTTACCCCTGAATATATTTTGAACATATATCAGAGGTAAGTCAAAATCATGTATTGGCACCGAGTTATCAACAACAAAGATGCGACTGCTGCAGCTCTTTAAATGAGATGGCGGATCGCTTCAATATACCTCTATGTTGGATATGCCAGTCCATAGCTATTTCTCGGGAAATTGCAAAATACATACAGAGAGATACAATTAGATACTTAGAGATTGTTGCGGATTGGAGTTAATGTTAAAATTCTGTATATATCACTCTATGGCAGAAGTTGCTACTACATACAAAAAATGCAATATGATTTACATATTTTTAACTTTGATTGGTTGGTTTTGTTGACTCTTTTCGTAAGCTTCAGATTTCAAAAATTCATACCGGATAAAAGACTTTGCTTTACAATCCAAAGTGGTGAAATCAAGAAGCGAAAGAATTCAAATAAAATAAATTCCAGACAGTATATAAGATAGTCACGACAAAAACCGTCAAAAAAATAAATGTTTCAGAATAAACTGAAGTTTACATATATGTTCTTATATAGTTTTTCCGTTTCCGACAAAAAAAAGTCTTTTTGTGTTTTATTGTCGCCAATAAAATGTTTGAATAAACTGAAGAGGGGTTTTGTAGCGGTACCCACAACAAATATAATTCATTGGTTAATATTTTTTTGTTCAATGAAAATATCTTACAAAATCGAATTTTTTGAGTCCGATTTGGTTTGTTTGAATTTTGTCAGACTTGATTGTGCTACAATTAGATTATGAGACGTGTAGATTTTGTCTGTAAAGCCTTCATTTTTCGCTTTCTTCATTTTCTACTCTTATTTCTGTATTGATTTCCCCGAGTTATTTTTCTCTCAAATCATACAAATTGATTTTGCCAAACAAGCTGATTTGTCAGTGTTAAAAAATAGCTGTAATTTTTTGATATATTTGGTTGTTTATTTTCCCTTGAATTATATCTACCGATCACTCTTTCATTAACTATCAATTTCTTAATTTTTGTATACAACCCGAAGTATGTGTTAGAACTGTATTCAGTTAAGTATCACAGTAGTACTCTCTCTTACTCGCGGTGTCCCTCTTAACTGGGAGAAACCTATATGAACAATCCGGTTTATATTACAATCTATGATATACTTAGTTAGGAGGGTAGGAAACGGAATAGAAAAAAAATATGCGGTGAATTGGACAACGGTGACAGTATCAATTGAAAGCGGACGATTTATTCTCAGAATCCATTTCCATTTTTATATATTGATTTATTAAGATTCATCTGCATTTTATTGTTGGAGTGGCTGCAAAAGATATATGGCTATATATAATAACTCTGACCATTCAACAGATAGATCCTCATGTGATTATGTTTAGTATTAGTCATATTTTTTAAAACGACAGAGAGTTAATTGATTGTATTTCATAATGAAGAGAAAATCACGATCTGATTCCGAAAAATTTTTTTGCAGCTCAGTTAGCTTTCTGGAAATTCTGAAACAAAAACTAATGAATAGTCTCGTAATGTTTAAAATTACATTCTTTTTCATTATTATTATTTTATGTGCCTATCCTGATAACATTCTCTTGCTCCAACTGATTTTCAGCATTTTTCGGTTATTGTTATAGTTAAGTGTTTATCTATGTCCACTCTTGATAATAATAAAGTTTCACTTGAGAAAAAACATGAGATAATGGGTTGAAATCGATCTCAACTCAGCGGATGCAAGCATCGATGTACCCATAAAAGAAGTTTACTGCAAAATGGACTGGGTAACAAAAGAATAGCAAATCCCCTATTGGCATAAAATAAGAAATTGTAAAACTTCATAAAAAGACTCGCTAGAGAACGGATTGAAATCGATTTCAACTTAGCGGATGGAAGTCTTGATATACTCATAACAAGAATTATTTTGAGTTTTTGCAAAATCGACATGGTGACAAGAAGACAGGTGACAGACTTTTGAAAATTGATTTAAAAATTGACATGGTGACAGACTTTGATTAGCATAAGATCCGATTCTGTAAAATTTCATAGCAGTTACTGCCGGAGGTTGACCAAGCTAGGATATTCCTTCAACTTAATAGACAGAAGATTAGCACAACAATGAATACCCATATTGACAGGTCACTGTTTGGAGTACGGCAAGTACGGAGGTTATTCAGAGAATAGGTCCATATCGTGCTTGTGATGTTGGGAAGGAAAATGGTATGGGTTACTGTATCCGCCACCTATAGTATAAACTAACTTTAACTAACTAACTAACTCTTTTCCTAAAATTTATTCAATTCCCGAACCCAAATCTTTATATATTAACCTCACCGTTAAAAGTTATGTATTATGTAAATTCGATTTTCAATGCTCGAGTGTTTCACAAAAAAACTAATTTTATTTCATAGAAATTTGTAGAAATGTTTAAATGTATCCTTTTTTTTTTGTTATTGGTTTTTTAAGAGAAGTCCTTTTCTATTTTTCGATTTGGTAAAGATAAAAATATTGAACTGTTTTTTTTAGTAAATTCAATTTTAAAATTTGAACCTGGAATTTTTATTATGGCAAGAATTGTAAAATATTAAATATTAAAATTGAAAAAAAAAATAAAAAAAAAACAAAAATAAATAAAAAAATTTAATTTTTTTATTTTGATTGGTTTTAAAGTATTGAGAAAAAGGATAGAATTTCACCTCAATAATGTAAAATAACATTTGTAACAAATTTATTTTTATAAGAGGTAATTTGTATTTAAATCGTATGTTGGAGTAATATTATGAATATAGTGTGTATCAAGAAAGACTGTTGGTATCAGTAAAACAAAAAACTATGAAAAATATGAATATAAAATTTGCTCTACATTCAAAAAGGTGTATTTGTGTAATATTGTCTATGTATTTAGTAAATTAATAAAAATCTATCTTGAACCTCAAATATTTTCTTTTCATTTTGCATAGATCTAGAAAAAGCCATCGCGGATAAATACGGAAAAATTACAAAATGGAAGCACCAGTGCATTTGGAAGCTGAAAGTGCGAAAATAAATTATACCAAATTAACTAAATCGGAATAACTAAATATCAATCTAAATATCAACTTGAATATCAAAATAGGGCGATATGAAGTTATAAATTAGAAGAAGTTAATTTGCGCAATGAAGAAAAATTATAATTATTTGCATTTCTCCATATGAAACTGATTTTAAACGATGGCAATCGTAATTTTTTCTCAAGTAAAACCCTAATATGATCAAGAGTGGACATAGATAAACACAACTCTATAACAATAACCGAAAAATGCTGAAAATCAATTGGAGCAAGAGGATGTTATCAGGATAGGCACATAAAATAATAATAATGAAAAAGAATGTAATTTTAAACATTACCAAATCTAAAAAAAATTTATATTTCCGAAATATTATTCGGCATCCTGAATTCAGTATGAACTAATCAAAACTATAATCTTGAAAGCAGAAATGAAGAAAACCTTTGTCGCCGGAAGAAGAATGATATGGTGATTTAAAAATATTGTGTAAAATTTGTGGCACAAAGTCTTGGAAATGAAGAATTTATTACTAATTTGTTTTGTAAAAGCGTAATATAAATTGGTGGGTAGGGAACGTAGTGGGGTTGGAAAAAAGTAAAGCCCAGCGTAAAATACTTATTCTTATACTCTTCCATATAATACCAAGGAATGATCAACGTAGACAAATAATATAGCACAGGATTATGGAAATTGTAGGAGTAAGAAATTGAAAATAGTTGAGGAAGATAGGAAACCATGAAGGAATAAAGTGAAGAAGATCTAAGTTTATATCGAACTTTAGCCCTGCAAGATGATTTTGATGATGATGAGGGATCAAATAAGGGATTTTTTTTACTTTTGATCGATACATTTTTTTCTGAAATAGACATTCCGTAATTATTATGACTTGAATTTTATACGTAATATATACATATAGTGAATTACATAATGATAGAACCCATTGATGTAACGCTCATGACTTCCTAATTGTGTTTTATTGTATTTGTTACTTTTATGGGATTGTTTTTGATATATCTTGAGTTGATAAGAAATTCAGTTATGGTTTATAATATTTTTAGTTAACAAGGTTTTTACTAAACTATTTGAATACAAAACTAATTGTTTAAGGCCGCGTTTTAGCCATGTCTTGATGACTCCCTAAATTGCTTCCCAGAAGTCACTCAAGGGCTATTAGAATCCTCCGAACTTATTTAACCAGTCACTCCGATCCTTTGGTTTCACTCATACCAGATTATTTGTTATTTTCCAGGCTTATAATTTTTTACTGTTTTTATTTGTAGATTACTTGATGTATAGGTGCCTAACATAATTTTATTGATGCATTCTGACATTTTGCCATAAAGTTAGATTTTAGTGCGATATGACCTTTGTAAAAAACTTGAATTAAGAGAAAAAAAATAACGGGAAAAAAGAAAGTCATGTTAATCTTGAAACAGTCCACCTCAATGACAACCCCTAAAATACTCTGATGATTCAAAAGAGAAAAACGTTTTAAGTCAGTATAGTGAGAATAAGAAAAAAATAGAAAATATACACATTACAAATGTAAATAAAAGAAATATGTATAGCAAAAAGCTAGACATATATCGCTCATTGTAATCTAAGTACTTAACGTCCATCAAAAATAAATTATAAGAAAATATTACATATGGTTATGAGGCCTATACATTGTAGCAGATTGAAAAAGAGGAATTTTTTGATTTAGAATTAAAATCTTATATATAGGGCATTTCCGGACCTCTCGCACTTTCACTTGATAATCCCATTTCGCACTTGTACTAATTCCGAAAATACCAATTTATCGTACTATTTTACGTACCAAATTTTTATGCGAATTTAAAAATTTATGACAGTACTTTATTTTTAGGAGTAGAATCAGAATTACCTTAATGCATATTTTTTTAACATTTTTATGTGAAATTTATTTTGAAAGCAGCAGAAAAGTGCTTTTTCTAACATTATTTAGCAATGTATATATAAAAATAATTATAATAAAATCATACTCATGAGTCCTATATTGTAATAGATGGTAATAAAAATATTAATTATGAGACCTACATTGTAGCAGATTGAAAAAGAGGAAAGGTTTGATTTAGAATAAAATTTCTATACATAAGGCATTTCCGGACCTCTCGCACTTCGTACTTGCACTAATTCCGAAAATACTAATTTATCGCACTATTTTTCGTACCAAATTTTTATCCGGTCTAAAAAATTTATGACAGTACTATATTTTTAGGAGTAGAGTCAGTTTTACCTTAATGCTTATTTTTTTAACTTTTTTATGTTAAATTTATTTTGAAAGCAGCAGAAAAGTGCTTTTTCTAGCATTATTTAGTTTATAAATTGATGACTATATGACATAATTAGATAAATTTTAAATTTTACATAATGTTATTTGTGTTAGTACCTTCGAACACACTAAAATTTTTTCGAAGTTTTTAGAAATAAATGTAGTGCGATTTCACAGGTTTAGTGCGATTATCAAGTGGTCTGGAAACGCTCTACTTAAATCCAAAAAATAATTATAATAAAATTATATTCAGGAGTACTACATTGTACTAGATTGGAATAGAGGAAGAGTGTAATTTAGAATAAAAATCCTATACATAATACCAAATAATGATCTTGTATTCTTCTGACCGTCTTTAACTCGTAGTCATTCAAGGGTTAATATACAATACTAATTAGAGAGGAAAAATAACATTTTAATTATAATTCAATCAGTTTTTTTTTTTTTATTTAATAAACTAAATTATACATTTTTTGTATAAAAGTAATAAATATTAATAAATAAGAATTTATAAATAAATATTTATATTTATATAAATTAATATAAATTACTGTACAACACTTTGGTAATGAAAAAATAAAAATCTTATATTTTACTATAAATATCTATAGATTCGATTAAATATTAATAGGAAGTGAATCGATTTTATATCATTAATATTACAATTTACTTAACCTATGATGATATAGTTGAAAAAAACGCCTCTCTACTATATAATTAATTAAAAATCGAAAAAAAAAAACAGAAAAAAAAACAAAAAACCAACTTAAATATAAATATAGAATAAAACTGGTATTCAATATTAAAATTCAAAACAAAAAAAAAATAATATAAAGAAGAAAAGTAGGTCAGTTGTAATGAATGAATTTGAGAAAGAAAATCTCCATTTTAATGAGATGTTAATAAAGGTATATATGTATACTCGCATATTATATACCTAAGTATAATATATAGGAAATTTCAATTAACTTGATACTTTGTCAATAAGGATATTTTAATTATATATATTAAATTTATATATATCTATATATATAACACAATAAAGTAGGTACATAGATATAATATATATGTACACCTTAAAACAATGTAGGATGTTAATTATGCAAAATTAGTACAAAGGATCCATTGAAGATAATTTGTTTTTTTTTGTTTTCATTTTTTTTGTTCTATTATTGTGTTTTTCTTTTTATTAATGATATGTAAACAAAATTGTTATTTAATTTTACTGATTTGAATTTATACGTGAATGAATGTTTTTATATTTAAATGAAGTGCTCAAAAATGCAAATGATTATTTTGTTTTATTTATTTATTTTATTTCGTATATATGTACATGAGACGGTGACTCTCTATAAGAGTATATTTAAATCTAATATTATGTAATAAGTTTATTGTTCTTAAATTGAACCTTAATCTATGGAATTGATAATAAAAAAAGATAGAAAACTATTAAGAAAAAGAAATAAAAATAAAAATTTTATTAAAAATATGGCGAATAATGGTGAACCTATAGATCTTGATCCCTAAATTTCAGACTCCAGCCATAGATTACTTATTTAAATAAAATTTGTAAGCAATCCAAAATATTAAAAAAATAATATTAAGGACGACGCTGATCCGGATTGCCACACGATGGATTCGGCCATAGTTTTCGAACAGTGAGCCCGGTCACCATACATATCAGCTATCAATATCAGATATCGATAGGTAAAATTGGTATCGATAGGGAAGTCCAGACAAACAAAGGCCAAAATTATTAATAAATGTACTCAAAAGTAACGGATCCAGTGTGGATCCTTGCAATACACCACATTGACCAGGTAGATTATTAAATTTAATACTATACATTTAGAATTGACTTCTATTATCTAAGGGTAATTTTAAATGAAAGTAGTAGCTAAAATATCAAAAATTAAATCATTATCAAGTTCGGTGGTGTAAAATTCTTAATACCATTATTTTCCCAAATTGAGCAAGCGAATTGATGACATTATTATATGAGACGGGATAATACAAATTTATTTTTTATTTTACCGATTTAATCCCATTTAACAGAAGAATATGAAATCAATGCTGGTGTCCCACAAAGTAGTGGGATCACTTTTATACCTAGTATACAAACGTTTGATCTACGGAAAATCGGAGAATCAATTATTCTTCGCAGAAGATCCAAATTTCCGCCCTATGCCCCACGGACAGAGTTGCAGGACAATGATGATGATGATTCAAATTCACATACAGCATCTAAAAATTTGCAAAAACACTGAAATGGGAAGAGTTAAAGAAGGAGTTATTACCATCAGTTGATATAAATTTGATAACTATTCCGCAAGATAACTAGGTTAAATACCTAGGAGAATACCTAGACCAAAGACTAAATTAGAAGAAGTACATCAGCACGAAAGCAGAGCAACTAAAAGTCAAGATAAGCAGTATTTATTGGCTTATTGGGGAAAAATTATATACTAGATCTGCAATACGAAACCATTCTAAAAACAATCTGGTTCTACGGGTTTCAGTTACGGAAAAATGCTTCTAAATAGTAACAACGAAAAAATTCAAAGAATGCAATCAAAAATTTTACGTATTTACGTAACCTTGGCCCTTCGTACCTTAGAAATATTATGCTACATAAAGATTTGAATATACCCTTTTGTTTACAGAAGAACTTGAAAAATGTAAAAACAGATATGCAACTGGACTGGTCCAACACCACCGTAACCATTTGGTGAGAGGTTTACAAAACGTTCGAGTAACTTTCAGGCTAAAAAAAAAGTTGCTAGCAGTCATTTAGGGCAAAACATTGGAATGAATGAGCAAATATGAAGTGTTAAGTAAATGTTATAAAGAAGAAAGGTGTTAAAAAAGAGAGAGAAAAAGTACAACCATTAGCATTTGTTGGGTCATCCATATAACCGACGATACTCACGATGAAAGTCAAAATCATATTTACTACGATTGTTTTTATAAAACGTTTCAACAATTATACTTTCTTCTCTTTTATTAACTGTAAAAAACAACAACGAAAGGGAAAAAAAATCAGTCTGAATCCGCTGGAAAGGTTCAAACTATGTTGTAAATATTAATTTTTAATTTTTATGTATCAAAAATATTAAAATGGTGCCTTCTTTGGAATATCTGGATAATATCTTTTATTATATCGATGTTTTGACTATAAATAAAATATCATAACCATCTGGATTGTATTCTCTTGACAGTATGAACCATCTTGATTGTATTTCCACGGTGTAGGGATGGACGTTTGCAGCCGGAGCTCTTCAACGGAATTTCATTGGAGGTGGAAATACCTATAAAATAGAGTTATTAAGGTGAGGTGAAATAGACCAAGTATTGATGAGATATTAACATAGTTTGTGAGACGAATTTGATGTGTTTATAAATTCGGTCATAAACTTCGTCCGCCCTAAATATTTTTTTTTGTTTATGCACTTGAAAATAGCTTAAGCAGATAATCACCTTTTCGTGCTTAATTAAGTACGGTACTGCAAATGTATACTACATATTTTACTACAATGTTTTTCGAGCAATTTTATTTATCGAACTCTTACTTATCAACTCATTAAATGTGGAAAACTACTGCTATTGTCAGGCTAACTAAGTCTTCTTTAATAGAATAGTTTCACTTTATTTAAGTTGTTACTAGATTATACTCTCAATTATTTTTTTTGTCATTTATTCTAACTCAATGATAAATGATACTGGGTCAGGTCAAAAAACCTATAAAGCATTTTTTTTTCTTAATCGGGAATTGAACCTGTATCTAATAGACAAGGTATTAAAGCGTTCTTTATATGAAAAATATGTTTACAGATGGTTGCATATACTTTTTTGTTTTATTTACAGTTAATTGGAATTCTGTTTTTCTTTACAGAAGAAAAATCTACACGGATATACTTTAAATGTATTTTTTTCCAATCTAATTTATCGAAATTAAGTATATTTTTCTTAACCAATTTTGTCTGAACTATATTCTGCTGTTTGGGTTTTAGCAGTTTATAGATTTTATTCTGTTTGAATTTTCGAATTATTCTATACTTTTTTCTATTTCCATAGAAAAATATTATTCGATAATTTGAATAAACATTTGTATTTTTTCTCATATCATGTTTAAAAAAAAGAAAAAAAAAAAAATGTTAATACATTAATATTGAAAAAATATTTTAATAAAGTAATAACAAAAAAAAAAAAACAATAATAACAACAACAACAACAATATTTTCATTTCTATTTATTTTTCCATCTTAATATTTATATTTATTCAGGACATTAAATTTTTCTGTAATTCTATAGATTTCGATAATAGAAAATATATCATTTCAAATTTCGATAAATGAAAACTAAACAAATATTTTTACCCATTTATCCTTTAATCCTATAAAATAATAAATATGGATCAGGTAATATCTTTCAATTTCTGTTAATGTTTTATTTTTTGTTTAGGTACAGGATATGAATAAAATATGTTTTTAAAACTTGTTGGTAGAATCCTGTCAAATTAAAAAAGGCTAATAACTTAAAACTAAGTTTTGAATTTGGTTGGAAATAGAGATTATAATTAGTGATACAATCTAGGTAGGTTCTATGTGTTTGCCTAATAGAAATCTATAGATGGTATAGATTCTAAACATTAAATTTATTATCATTTTTTACTATGCTTGGTTGGTTTTTATGTTTAAGTATATTTATTTTATTTGTATTTATTCTAGTATAAATTTAATTAAGTCTCTAACAATAGATATAAACTCTAGTATACTCTATAATATTGATAGAATGGTTAATTATAGTAATTTATATTAATAAATAAAACATATTTACATTTTGCTATTTCACTTGAATGATGATTACGAACTGAATGAATTTATATTTTCAATTTCTTTAGAGATACAGGCCATGTTAATTCTGAACCTGATTTATTACGGCTTTTTTTTTAGCTGGTATTGGGCGGCCCCTTTTTGAAATATTTGGAAATACATATCATAATTCTAATTTAATTATGTCTTCGACTTTTTCCGGTATTGGTTATCGTCAATTGAAAATAAAAATTAAAATATGACATCAATTGAGTCTGTTAATAGTTCCATCACTCCGCTTTGTAAATTTGTAATGTCTATTTTTCTATTAGTTTGATATGTGAAACCAGTTTTATTTTAAATCTCTTCTGAGGGAGATGTTGTATCGGCGTAGGACCTAATGATCATATCCTAAGGAAAGCTGAAATTACTAGCTTTTTAAAAATATATATCTTTAGTGGCGCATCTTATCGTTTAAGGACGAAAAGGACATTTGGAAGTATGCTTGTTGTGTTGATGTTTTTGTATAAAAACCGTTATATCTGTTGATCTATGAAATATATATATATTCAGTTATATATTCTAGAAAGATAACGGTCTGAGCCATTTAACATTTATTTGATAATGAGTGGTGCTGCCGTTATGGAGATATTGTAGTTCAAAGTAGAAAATTTTGGGGAAAAAAAACAATCTTTTTTTTCTTTCTTGAAAAACGAAATACCTTAAAATTTTACCACAAAACTCCCCCTCAATATTTATAGACTGTTGGAAAAGTATCTTTATTTTCTATAACTCATACATACATACATCCAGCTATTATTGAGAAATGTTCATTAGGTCCTACGCCGATAGAACATCTCCCTCAGAATCCCCTTATTTTCTTAGATGATAAATTTAAGTGAAATGTATAGTCAATAGACTCATTTGAATCGTTACAATCGATTCAACGGTTAACTAAATTGGATTTTAATCATAGAATTTTAGATATTTTGGAGAACCATATTAGAAGATCAAATCGATCGAAAAAGCGTAATGATATCAACCTCAACTCAACATTGAGCCTATTTCTTGTCAATAGATAGATAAACCCTGTTCTAAATCTATATTTATAAATACAATTAAAAAAAAATATCAACATGAGCTAAATTTTGATGACACTCTGTACTTAATACAAACTATAAAATAGAAAAAATGAATTATTTTTCTATACTGAATATTTTATCTACCTACATAATTTTATTTTCCAAAATTTTCCTTTCCTCATCATTATTATTCTCATTTTTATTGTTCTTATTTTTGTTATTATTACTTACTATATACAGTTATTTTTATTTGATTTACTAATATAGTAAATTAGAAAGGATAATGTCACCACTTTGACCTAGTTTTTTGTTTTTATTATTAATAAAAAAGTCAAAGAAAAAAGTCAAAACCAAAAAAAAAAAACAATGTCTATCAAATAAGATTGAAGGGTTTGTGTAGATTTTTTGTTATAGAGAATTATATACGTTGTAGTATAATCTTAAACCAAATCAGTAGGTATAATTTATTTAGAAATGACCATAATATATTTTTATTCAACATAATTTTCATACAAATTGATACATTTGACTTTTTGTTTTATATGTCATTAGCTCTTATTTTGATTAATTCATTTTTATTAAATATCTAGATAGCTAGATTTGTAGGATAGCCATGTATTTCTATTAGAAATTAATTTGTAACAATAATAATGGTTTATATACCATGTAGGTATATGAATTATTAAATCAGAAATTTGATAAATAATCAAAATATTTGAATAATTATACGGTATAGGAAATTATATAATTTGCAGTCCGCTAGACCTATTAAAATTTGTCGTGAGATGTTGAACATATTTAAAATACTTATTCAATCTAGTTCTAATAAAGTATTAAATAATTTTAAAAGTGCAAGTTGGAAATAATAAGAAATAAAGTGAAAGAGCAAATACAGAAAAAAAATCGAAAAATAAATTTCTAAACAATAAAAGTTCAAATTCAGCAAATTCCGCAGATTAAGATAGAAATTCAGCGGATAACAGTTTCTCGTAATTTGCAGTTTGTTAAAGTGTTCAAAATTAAATTGTGAATGAAACTAAAACTCCTTTACCCAAATACGAAACTATCCAGAAAATAGAAACGCTGAAAAAGAGAGGTGCAAATTCAGCAGCTGCAATTTTTTTAATTTAAATTCATTTATTAGTATCTTAATTATACTAATTTTAATTTTGTCTGAAGCCTTTTATAACAACAACAAAAATTGTGAAAAAATAGTTCATCTTGAATAAAAGAATCAGAATTGTAAGAATATAAAAACGTTTTTTTAATGTATTATGGAATTAGGTAGAAGTAAAATCCAGTGAGAAAATAATATTAATGAATTATAATGAGAGATGATACAAATTTTTAGATTATTCATGTAATGTGCATACTTTTTAAACTGCACCCACACTTTAACAGTTTAGTAATTGCATTATACTATTAAAATACTATTTAAGATCTTAAATCTATTTATCTATTAATAAATATTTTTATTGGCTAAGATACATTAAAAATTAATTTAAAAATTAATATTCAAAATTTATTTACATAATGTAAAAAAAATTTAAAACTAGAAACAAATTAATTTTTCTTATATTCTACTACTTATTGTTGTTGAAGTTAAAATTCGAATGCAAATTGAAATAAAAATTCTAAGGTTCAAAATAAATGACCATCTATCAGCAGATTCAATATGGAATTCAGCAAATTATTTTTTCATAATCTGTAATTTACTACTACCTAAACATAAATTTTGAATACAATTTTGAAATTCATATGAGCACATTCAAGTTCAAGAGTAGTTCTAATTCAGCAGAATCAATCAGAAATTCAGCAAATTACATTTTTTCATAATTTGTAGTTTACTAGTACCTAAAAGCAGAAATTTCGAATTGACTTGAAATTCATGTAAGCTGAATGAAATAGCTGAAAACCAAGTTGAAATTCAACAAATTCAGCTGATGTGAAATTAAATTTACTTAATCAAATTGCCTTGTATTATGAATTTTATTGGTGTATAAACTTAAGTTCATTGTGTATCAACAATATGTAAATGATGTTCTTGTAACCTGTAGTTGAAATATTTTCTAGTATTACCGTGTCTGAAGCCCATCTTGCTTTTTTTTTATAATTATTTCGTTTTTTTTTTTTTTTTTTGATATATCGATTATGTAATGAGAACATTATTTAAATTAATTTAATAAATATTAATTAATAAATAAATATTCATATTATAAAAATCAGAATTTTACAAAAATAAAGCTTAACATATATAGGTCAGGAGGGTAAAGTCAACTTGTGCAATTTAAATAGTGTTGCATTTTATGTTACATGATTATATACTCATGTCGAAAAGGGATTTGGAAAAATTTATTTTAATAAAAATTAGATGTGGCTAGAATCAGTGAATGTTTAAAACCCGAAATAATGTATATAATATATACTTTTATAATAATTTATCGGTCTCTATTTAGTTATTTATTTTTATATATGTTTAAATGTTTAGTGATTTATTTGTTTTTTGATTATTCTATCAGGATTTTTATATTTTCGTTTATTTTATCTGGGATATAATGAACATGATATATACGTTCGTGCAAAAAAGAGAACCGAATAAATATCAAACATAGCTCAAAAGAGCGAATTTATTTTCAGAAAAAAGAGACACAAAAGAATTGACGAGATTCAAAATCAGGAACGAGTAGAAGTGTAAAAGAAAGAAATGATATAATGAAAGAAATTAGATTTGATCGCAATAGTACAAAAAACGAATTTAAAATGAATTTCAAATGCTCAGCATTGTTGTGTTAATGTATATAAATGATTTTTAAAGCCTCAAATATTACAGATAATCAAACCGAGTTTCATTTATCTTATAATAAGTCTAGATTCTGAAGATTTAGCTAGTGTTAATATTTAATAGTAATTTATTTTGCAATTTTTAAGGGACTAATCTTGTTTCGTTAAAAATGTTTCGTTAAATATTTTATTTTTATGGAAAAAAATTATGATGGATTGAAAAATTTGAGTACTTCAATTTTCTGAAATGGGTTTGCGTTTATTGCTAGCACTAGCACTACGTCTTTTTCTGCGCTGACTCATTGTCTAGTGTAAAAATATTGCTTTTTTCAAAAATTTATCTAGTTTTACAAAACCCATCTACAACATTGTATTCTGAACTTGTTTACATTAAGATGGTTTGATTGGATTTGATTTCGAAATGAATCACATGTGACTAGTGAATCATGAATGAATGAGAAAAAAATTTTGTTATGGTTTTAAAAATAATTTTTCTGAATACTTTGAAATATTAATTTAATCTCCTTGCCATAGACCTTGTTTATTCCTATAATACATAATAATATGTTCATCATGTTAATTAATTTTTGTTTTTGTTTATTTTAATTGACAAATGTGGGTTATTAATTACTTGAAATACCGGCTTTCTAAAATAAAAAAATTATAAATAAATTCAAGTTTTTTTTTTAGAAAATATAAAATTATTTGAGAATAATTGTAAAATATTTGAGTTTTATTTAAGTGATCTCTGGAATATTTTTGTTTATTTGATTATGTCTGATGTAAGCTAAACCCTAATATTATTTTTGTTTTAAATAATTATAATGATGAATGCATTTAGTTAGTTGTTAATTAATTATGTTTTTACACACCAGTAGTGACGTAGGTAATAAAACTTGAAATTTAGAAGTGCAAAAATTCTACATAAGTGTACGTGTACATACTGGTTAAGCCTGTTCAAATATTTTTTTGTGATATAGTTTGTATGCTGATCTTTCAGTTTTAAAATCATTTTAGGATGGCAGCACGTAATTTATTACAAACGCTTTTGTTTTGTAAAAAAACACCAGGGTCACAAATTTTTTTTGGTAGAATGTACCTTGAAACGCCCCAATGTAGCGTTGAATTGAAATAAAAAAAATTACGAAACAAAAAAAATCAGCGAAGTTACGTACTACCATTTTTGAATATTTTTTTTTTTCTTGTCTTTAGTACAATGACTCTTAAGCACCTTGCAAACAAGAGGTCCGACGTCTCATGGTGTCGGGACTGTAGACCTTAAAATTTTTTTTTTTTAACTTGTCGTTAGTACAATGGCCCTTAAGCCCGATACAAACAAGAAGTCCGGTGTCTCAAATACATGTATACCTAGCTGTTGTTCATATAAGTAAAACATTGAAATAAATAAAGATTTATTTCAATGATTTTTTTTTTGTATCTTTTTACTCCATGATAGGGATTAAGATTTTACAATCAAATTTTAGGTGGAGAAAAATATTTTTTTTTAGAATATGAGTTACTAAGTAAATAGTATTGTCTTTAAAAGTAAAATCTAGCGGTGTTTTAACAAAATATTCCCATTAGTTAAAACAAATAAAAACTACTATACCTTTTTTAAGATTGCCGTATATGAAAATTAAAACGAAAAAGAAAGAGAACACAGCATATTTTTATCTAAATCATCAGACAACGAACACACCTACACCATCCTATATACAAATTTCAAGAGAGGGCATACCAAATGTGTTTTATTTTCATCATTAAATGTAGGTAGGTAAATATACAATGTAATGGGTATCGTAACGTAAGTTGTAAACACAATGTTTTTTTTTTAATATTCATGTTTTTTATTTTGCCAATGTGTGAATTGAATTTCAATAATTTTTCAATATATTCCAAAAATTTTTTATGTTGCGTAATGCAACATTATTATTATTTTTTTATATGTATGTAATTAAAGGAAATTAAATTTCTATAAAAAGAAGGGTATCCGTTGAATAATTTCTTAAAAATCATTTACTGATTTATTAGTACACCTGCTTGAAATTGTATAATACTCGAAATAATTTTGAGTAAAAAATTACAGTACCGCAATGAAATTAAGCACGACTGTTATTGTCAACATTAAAACAAAACAAAAGAAATGCAAACGTGAATCCAAATGCAACAGTGTTCTTATATAAGTTATTAATACAAAAAAAAAACAACAGTGAAATTACTGAAATTTATATAGGCACTAATTTTTCATCATCTCTATAATATACTACAAATTTAATTTAGAATTTCAACAGCAGCTTTCTTACTGCTTCCTTCTTTGCTGAAATGCTGGATATAAAAATAAGACATGATTAGTGGAAGTTAGCGGTGGACTTGACAATTGAAAAATAGTTTGTAAAAAAACTAAATTATCTTGACTTAATATCCCTTCCGTGACCTAATCGGTTGGAGCACAGAAATATGTTCCCATTACGATGTGGCAATCACGGGTTCGATTCCCGTGGGGGGTATAAAATATAACTAAAAAAAATAGCAAAATATTATATATAAAAATTTATAATCAATAAAAAATAATTAATATATGTAATTAATACTTTATATAACTAAAAATATTACCTATATCAATATCAATATCAATACTCATATATCTCATACAACACAATAAATAAATATTGACAAACACTAATAATAATTACACAATTGCCAACAACTGACAAAAGTGTGTGACATGACATACCCAGTAAACATAGTAACGTCAGGCATCTTAACGTCAAACATGGATAAAATCGCAGCGACAACTTGCAGAAAAATATGACGTCGTCTTACCACGTAGGCGCAGAGACAGTAAAAACAGATTAAAAATGAAATTGGACATTGTCTTGGAAGTAGAAATGATGATACCAAATCGAGTACAATGGAAATGTCAAGTAAAAGCCCTATGCCGCCAAGAGCAGTAAGGAAAAGAAAAATCTAGGGATAAGGTAGAATAGGCATAGTAAATGAGAAGTATTTTCTTTTTTCAAACCCCACCAAACCATAGATTCTTATTAAAATATGACTGTTTACTGGGTGATAGTGAAAAATCATATATTATAATAGAGTCAGTTGTCAACATTTCAACTCAAAATTATTCAATCTATTGACCAAAAATGAGAGAAAATAAATCACCACACCACACCTACCCCAGTCACCGTTCTATTATTACAAATTCCAAGAGAGTTCATAGCATAAGTAGCATATAACTATATGAGTTCTATTTGCATAATTAAATGAAGTAGGTACTTAGGTATAAGTAAGTTGTGAACATAATTATTATTGTTTTTTTTATACCTATTCATTGATAGTGAAAAATAACAGTATATGTTTAAATCCCTGTTTTGTTAAAAACGTTAAATTTGGCTTTAATTTGATTTATAATTAATGAATAAGGGTCTGTACCTAGTAAATATTATTATCCAAAATATACTCTCATTCTAACAATTTTTTTCTGTATTACTCTTCTTACTTGAAATTCTATTTCTGGAATAGAATTTTGTAGGCAAAACGAGTTGTAGGTGAAATTTTGTGTCTTTTTTTTATATAAAAATATTACTTTTCTTTTTTTCTCTAATTTTAAATAAAATCTCAGTTTTCAAGAGTTTAACTTTCAGCATATTTCAAATATTTTCCACCGCTGTTTTTGTTGTTGTTTTTTAACTTTGGAATTATTTACTGATCTCAAGTATTGATATCGTGATGAATGCATTAAACAAAAAAAAAAAGATGAGCAACATAATAAAAAAATAAACCAGTTAAGAATTTTTATTTTGTATTTATTTTTTCTAATGAAAAACAAAACTAAAGAAAAAATAATCACTAACTGCGGTGCTTAGGTTATTCTTACAATAAATGAATCTGGTTTTTTATATTCTTGATAAAAAATAAAATCAAAAAATAAAAAGAAAAGTAAAAATAAAAACATTTGTTTTTCCCCAGACACAAGCGCCACCATGTCTCTATAAACTTGTTTTCTTTCACCTTTAAACGATTAAACTAAGATATGATAATATATATATATATGTATATATATAATCGGAGTACACTCTAATTAAATTTCTGTTTAGAAAACTAGTAAAATTATGATCAAACGACATAGAATAAAAATAAATTAAAACAACAAATCAAGTATTAATATTAAATTGTTCAGTTGTTGATTAAGCTTCAGCTCAAATGGTACTATAAATAATATTTTTGGTGAATAAAATTTTAAATTTAAAAATTTATAAAAAATAAAAATTGAAAATAATTGCGTCGCGTATAAAAAAAAAATTGAACAATAATTATAAAAACTTAAAAAATATGTCCATTGGATTTAATTCATTGATTTTGATTGTATTAATTATTGTAATACAATCATTTCAATTGACAACCGGTAGAGCACGTCAAATATTTTGTTCAAATGAACAAATTTTTCGAATTGGTACTAAATCAAATTGTGAATATTTATTTATAAGAAAACCAGTGTCATGTTTAAGTCAAATTCAAGTGAATACAAAAGCATATATTAGCTGTCGTTATGGTTATGCTAATAAAGAAAATATAAGTGAACAAAAAATCGGATGTACATATTCGGGGGAATGGTCTAAACCACCTATACAATGTGAAGATGTTTGTGAAGGTACACCAACTGTAGTTGATTTTAGTCCAAAAAAGCCATGGTATATTGAAATGAAAGGAATAACAACATCATGTCCGGGAATAATATTAAATGCAAAAATTTTATTAACAACTGCCAATTGTGTTCTAGAATATCGACCATATGATTTGCAACTTGAAACGGTTGAATTTGATCCACAAACTTTAGTTGTAAAAGCAATGCACTATGATAATAGGTTGGAAAAACATCATAAAATAATAATGCTCATATTTTTTTTAACAATTTTTTATTTTATTTTTTTTTTTTTGTATTTTTAAGACAAACAAAACGATCAAATGGAAAATATGATGATAATGTTTTGGCCATAGTTGAATTAGATAATAATATTATATATAATCCGGAAGTAAGAGCAGCTTGCATAGATTTTGGTATTCAAGAATTTGCAAATCAAAGACAATTTATTACAGAAAATATGGAGAAATTCAAATCTACAAGGTTGGTTATTATAAATTTTATAATATTAAAAAATAAAAAAAATGTTGATAAGCACTGGAAATATAAATTGTGTGGTTGACTTTGAAATATTTATAATGGAATAACCGATAAATATTTTGTTATGTAATACGATTTAAAAAGAAAACGTCATTGAATGAGTATGAATTATTTTACGTCATCTAAATGTATCTTGTGAGGCATTTAAGATTATTTGTTAACGAAGTACAATTTGTATAAGTGATGTTGTTTTTCAACGAAATGTATAAGTTAGTTGAAAGCTGTTAGTATTTAGTTGAAAATATCTTGAATGTTTATAATTTACATAATGACTCATAACTATAAGTAATTCTATACCAGTTTGAAAACAAACAATTTATAATCTCATTTTGAATTTAGTGAGAGTGAATTATTAATTTAGTTGAATAGTAACAATTGAATAGTAACAAATTCTGATTGATACACAACAGATGACAGTTTTAATAAAAATCAAAAAATACTAGCTATTCCGGGCATAACATTCGGCGCAACATAATTGAAGAGACAGTCAACATTGCCCTTGATATGTTCTATAGAAGATGTTGCTTTTACTGTTTTTTCTACAAGAAAGATTTTTACCAAATCTAGTGAATTTTAAAAGGTGACAAAGCAAGATTTACCACCAAGGCAATAGTAGGAATATGTTTTTCGGCTTGTCAATATTTTGTTTTGTAAAATAAATATTAATTTGAACTTGAACTGCATTGGGCACAATTAAAAATATTGATAGGTGGCTAATTCAAAGACACAAATCAGGGAAATTTAAAAATTTTGAATAAATAGGTACCTATTTTATTTGTTGGGTAATTTCAATTGTTTTGAGAACTTTAAAAAATTTTTCCAATTTGAAAAAGCTTCATATTTTATTGATTTGATGATGCTTTGCTAAAATTCACATGCTGTTATTTGGTTCTTGCTATTAAATATATACTATTAAATATATAGTTATATGGGTTTAGAACTTGGATATGTTTCTCTAATAAATAATTTATGTGAAAGATTTTTTATTTATCAATCGGTAATTTTTGCGATAATATTTTACATGCAAATTCTCTGTCAGTGCTTTTTTGCTTTAATTCGTCAAAGGTGAATTACATTTATTCTCTAACCTGTATCAGTATATCTACCGTACACTTTATCTTTTGTATTTAATGTAATGAATGCAATTGACAAGGTTATTATTAATTTATTTCTTTATTATTGATAGATGGTTATAGATAGCCACTCTCATGATTTAGGCCGATTTTTAGTAATAAATATTTTTTAATAATGATTCGATTTGTGTTAAACAAGCTACTACATCATTACATACCAGAATCAAATTATTTTGATTATTTTTATTTTTGTAAGTCCCTAGACATAGTAATATAGTGATAGAAAGTGTATGTGACCACAAATTGTAATATTCAATTTTGAGAACAATCAAGAATTCCTGATAACTCTTCAAAACTATATAATTTCTTAATTCTAAATGAGATTTTCTTCCTGTGCCATAATCATCAGAGCATCTGAGTGGATTAATCACACTATGAAACACTAAGCAACCAAAATATTTTAAAGGGAAAGAATAAAGAAATGTTTTTGATTGTTTCGATGGAACTTAACCACTTATTATTATCAATTATTTTGTTAAAATTTTAAAAAGCATTGTGATTTGATTCATTTTGTCTGTACAATAAAACATTTTAATAGTTTTCCTTTCTCACTCGGTGCTGATTTAAAAAATCAAAGTTTCTTGTAAATATTAATATTTTGGACAGTATGACAGAGTAGTTTTCAACTGAATGCGCTTTCACAATGTAGCTTAAATTTTATTTCTATATGTAGCGGTTTTTCTAGCACCTACTGCTACCTACGTAGCATCTAAAGTAAGATTTTGATATCAATAAAATAAATTCATATAAAATTAAAACCATTTTTTGTTTTAAAATTCGAAATATACTCTTATATAATTTTGACACATTATGTGCGCTAGTGTTTTCAATCACATAATTTCCATATCGCAGAATCAATGTAATCGAAAGGAATTAAAGTCAGCATTATATTTAATCTGTCTGTAAATTGAAGAAAATACGGTACAAATATATGAGCTATTTCACAATCGATTTTCATTATTATTGTTTTGTTTTAAATGATAGATATTTAACAGGAGACGTAGCGAAATCAAATAATTTTTACAATTTCTTTTAATTTTCAATTTTAAAATTTTACCCCAGGTATAAGTTATTTCAACATACAAAAATTTAAATTTATCAAATTGCCACAACTCACCCACAACTCACCCATCGGCAGAATTACAATTAAATTTAATATTTTTAACGTGTGCGGTTGTTGTCTAAGTTAAATTAAAAAAAAAATTTATATAGCATATAGGAAAATAATTCATAATGAAATTGACTACGATTTTTTTATCATATTTCTTTCGAATTTCGCGGACCGCCCGAATACCAATTTTCTTTTAAGAATTAAACAAAATTAGAATTTTAAAAAATCTAAATTAATGCAAAAAAGAATGATTTGTCCCCAATAAAATAAAAATATAAAATTACAAAATTAATATTTCTAATAATTATTTTTTTATTTAATTTACAGAACTCTTGATTACTCATACATAAAAAGTCCATGTGCTCTGGAACAAGTTATGAATCAAGTTACAAATGAAAATGCTGTTGATTTTTCATGCTTTCTAGGAAGTCGTCAAGTACCATGTGACAAGCCATTAGAACAAGGATCTGTAGTTAAAATTCGTTGTAAATTGGGTTATCAAAAAACTAATCCACAAAGTCCAGATGAAATAAAATGTGCATTAGAAGGTAAATGGGATCGTGAAGTTGATCATCAATGTGCTTTAATATGTGGTCAACTTGATATTGAAAAACCAAGTATTATACCATTGGTATCGAATGGCAAACCAATTGATATAGTTAATGTGCCATGGCATGTTGGAATCTATGTAAATAGTACTGAGACACAAAAATATGAACAAAGTTGTGGTGGAACTTTAGTACATTTTAATATTGTCATATCAGCGGCACATTGTTTTTTCAATGAAGCAAGAAATGGTTTAGATCCTGAATCGAACTTTTTAATAGCTTCGGGAAAACGTTATCGTAATTTTGATTCATTTGAAAAATTTGCTCAATTTGCTCGTGTAAAACGGATTTATATTCCAAGCACGTAAGATTAAATGAAAATTTATTTTATTGTTGTTTTTATTATACTTAACTTTTTTTTTTCCATCAGTTACAATGTCAACTTCTTCCGACATGATATTGCAGTGGTTATTCTAGATCAAAAATTACAATTTAATGCTCATACACGTCCAGCATGTATCGATTGGTTTCCATATGGAGAATATGATGTTGATGCTGGTAAAAAAGGGCGTGTTGTTGGTTGGGGTGCTACATCACAAAAAGATGATTTTAGTTCTGAACTATTGGCTATCGAATTAACAACACTTAGTAATAAAGAATGTAAAAGTTTGGTAAATCCAAATAACCGAGAAGAAATTACTGGTGAAAAATTCTGTGCAGTTGGTAATGAAGGTAGTTCAGCTTGTCGTGGTGATAGTGGTGGTGGTTTTCTTATTAAGAAACGTTATAATTATGATGAAGATCGTTATCATTTATGGGGTATTGTTAGTTCTGGCATTAATCCAAATCAACATTGTACACCACATTTCTTGACAACATATACAAATATACAATATCATCAGGATATTGTAAAGGCTATTGTTGCTGAAAATATAAATTAGTGAAGATAAATTACATTTACATTTTATTTTAAATTTTGAAATCTCATGTCGCTAACACTAGCCATACTTAATTTAAGTGAGAATCGTTAGAATTTTAAGTTTGATTTTAACAAAAATATCTCATTTTATAATTTTAGGATCTTTGTTATCTAGTTGAAAATTGAAACTGTTCCTTTTTTTTTTGTTTTAACTTTAATATCATAAATTAGAATTAATGCATTTATTTTAAAATAAAAAATAAAATAAAATAAAAAAGATTTTTTTTATAATCAGTGTTTTTTGATTTCATTATCATTTATACTTTGTTTAGAAAATTGTGCAATACCCTTTTGAGCCCCAATTCATTAACAAATAAACCTATTTGTATTCCAAATTATTAAGAAATTTTGGTATTTTTATATATTAAAACAGGAATATTCTATGATGAAATTTTTACATATCCATTGAAACATAGACATTTTATGGTGTAAGTATGTAAGTAAAAATATAGTACCAACATTGTTGATTTGAATTTTAAAGTAATGGAGAACCTAGTGAACGAAATGCTAACATAATATCTAGGTATCCAGGGTATTGTTCAGGATAGAAATTACGAATCAAAATCTAATCAAGTAGATATTATAAATTTAAACAGCTACTGGTCAAATTTGGAGCTCTTTTGTTGCCCAAAATTTATTGACATTTTTCTTTCGTATCGTTTTATTCGAGTCTTAGTTAATGAATTTAGGTTCGGTTGATTCAAATATTCATTGTTGCACTTCAAAAACAATTTTGGCTCTTCTGAAGCAAATGGTGTACCCGCGTAGGACCAAGTGACTGTATCTCAAGGATACCTGATGTTCAAGCTATCTGAAAATATATATTCTTAATTCCCGTTATATTTGTATACCGTTATATCAGTTATTCTATTAGATATAGAATATATCAGTTGAACGACGGGGGGAGTAAAAAAGCAAGAATAGTTGAATAGTAAATTATACTACAAAAATATTAAAATTTTAGCAGGTTTAAAAATAAAAATAAAATAAAAAATAAAAATATGCAAAACTTTTAAAAAAATACCAAGGTGACTCGATTCTGTTTGTTAAATTAAATAAAGAGTGTTCCTATATTTTTCTCTTAAGTATGTAATTTTTAAATTTAATGTAATTTATTTTGATTGTAAAGCGTAAAATATGAAATGAAAAATGATAAATAAATAAAATAATTTAAAATAGTTACACATTTCACAAACCAAAAATAAAAAAAAAACATTTAAAATTAAATACAAACAAATCAAAAATAAAAATTAGAAGTAATAATTAATACTTCTATTAACGCTTTGTGATACATAGGTAATACAAAAGTGCAAATAAATTTGCTCACTAAAGAAGTAAAAAAAATTGGGATAAATAAAATACAATCAATAAATAAATACAATCTAGACTGAACGATTGCCATCCTAACTGCTTGAAGAGATTGGTATTTATACAATAATATGCAGAAAGTGGCACAAACAATAACATTGTCTACTTCTTATCAATTTTTTTTTCTAATTTTTGGTACAGCAGTACACTATCTTAGTCCGTTTAAATTACTGGCTGTCTTTAATACTAACGAATATTTTTTGATTATATAAAGAACCAAATCTGATGAATTAATGGTTTAAATACGCTTCAGAATATATTCTACAATAAAATCCTAAAACCCACTTTGATATCTTATTCGAAAACAATAATTTATCGATCTGCTACGTTGAGAGTAATGGGATTTGATTGTGTTAAGTTATATTGAAATTAGTATTAATTTCGTCATAAAGTATTAGGTATTATACTTTAATTTCATTATAAAGTATTAATATTCAATAATCAAGCGATTCAGAAAACAACAACAATTATAGCAAAGCAAATATTTTTTTTTTATATAAAATTGTGTTTTAAAGAACCACATCTGTGCAATTGCACAGGGGATTCACTAGTTATATTCGTAGACATAAGGTATGTATAAAAAGAGAACTATCCGACAATGTATAAATATTGTGGTAGTTTTTTTGTGGGAAAATATTGAGATATAAGGTTTGTAAAGACAGTTACGAAAGATTTGTTTTATATCTCCATAACGACATCCCTTATCATTATCAAATAAACATTAAAATACTTTTTAGACCGTTATCTTACTATATGAATCGTATACATGTATATCTAATATTAGATATAACGGTTTATATACAAAAATAATATTTAAACAACATGAATGCTTTCAAATGTCCTTTTGCTCCTTAAATTATAAGATGAATTGTTAAAAATATATAGTTTTGGAAAGCTAGGAACGCCAGAGGTATCCTGAAGATATAGTCAAATTTTGTATCTGTATAGGACCAGTACACGGATACAAAATTTGCTTCAAAATATCCTAATTTCTCGCTTTATCTCTATTTTAAATATTTGCCGTCCATTTACTTCAAACAACTTTCAATTCTATTTATATTATTGCAGATGATACCACTCGAGATAAGTTTTAATAGCAAATCTGAAGCTGAATTTTTCGCTATGTCAACTATAAAGTGAATATAATGGCTAATTTTCCTTTGGTTATTATTAAGCCGTAATATAATAGTTAAATAGGAGTTTAAATAAAACAGGGTTAAACTAAATATTTCCGAAACCCTCACATGTATTATAGTGATGTATTATTTCTAGCGAAAATTCTATTTTCGATCTTCAATTTGCATTCAAAGATGATAAGTAATAAAGAGCTTAAACACATTTGTCATAAATCGCAAAATGACCTGGAATGATGATATTTATATTGGATATTGTAAAAATGATATGGCAAAATATTGTGGTTTTTGTAGTTACATCCCACACTCTAATGATTAAACATTTTGCGCCTCTTGAGCATTGCCGTATTATTGGACCTCTTTCTTCATTTGTAGACATCTCATAAGCATGTTCAGTAACAATTTAATTTTCATTATCTTCACTTAAGTGTTTCATTAGTGAAATACGAGGTGCGAAATATACTTATTAATTTACTACTAGAGTATTCGGTCGCTTCTCAAAATTCGATGAAGTTTGATAGAAAATCGTAATCAATTTCATTATGAATTATTTTCAACAAACTGAAATGATGGAAAAAAAATGTATTGATTTATCTTAAACAACAACCTATACATAATAATTTGTTAAAAAAACAATTAAATTTAAATCGAGGGGTGTTGTTGCAGGAATTTGATATATTAAAATTTTTGTAATTGTAAAATGACTTTGGCACAGAATGAAATTTTAAATTAAAATTTCTAATTGAAAATAAAAAAAATTTGAAAAAAAATATTTATTTTCGCTACGTCTCCTTTTAAATATCGATCATGTAAAAGAATAATAATGCAAATCAGTTGTGAAATGGTTCAGATATATTTGTACCATACTTTTTCACTTTACAGATTAAATATAATGATTTAAATATCTATATGACAAATTACTGGTTAGAGAAATTAATTTGTTGATAGAACATCGTGACAGTGGAATATTTATGTGTCTCCCCAATACCATCTTATGTTACACAACCTTCAAAAATTCAAAGTGAATATTAGCACCATCGTAATTGTCCTCGTATCGTCTCACTTTCTTTTCCATCCTTTCATTCTTCTTTGCTTCTCTAGCCTGAACTTTGCCCTCCCTTTCATTCTTCTTTTTTTCCTTCGCCTTAACTTTTTATAAAAAAAAATCTTAAACTATAAAATTTAGAGTAGTCTCTTTGTTTGTGAATAAAATACAATTTCCTTATATAAATCAGTTTAGTGGGTGTTTTAATTCAACCTGCCATGGTGCGGCGACTATTGTGTTACTCATAATTTGGCTTTAGTATGGTATAATTGATAACTCGATATATATATTCAAGTGTAGTCTCAAATTGTAAATTTATACCTAGATATTCAGAATATGTATATGTAACTTAAGCGCTCGAAACGCATCTAATGATAAAAAGTAATAGTGATGCTAAAGTAAAGCTTTTTTTTTTTAGATGTAATAAAAATTGCTAAACAGTTACTACGAATTCTATTATTTTGTAAGTTTCGATTAATTTCTATTTATAAAAGCTATAATATTTGTTTACTTCTCATTTCCCTGAAGAATCACGATAACAAAAGAAATTTGCATAATATAATGTAAAAAACTTATTCATAATTTTAAGATTTATTTTGATTTTTGAATTTCACAACGATCAAATTAAATATATTAACCCTTAAATGTGCTTGTATGGATGTAGCTCGTGTTTATATGGAAATGGAGTAAAAACTAAATAGTATTTATTTTTTTGCCAAACCAACCAATAAATAGTTGGCCAATTTTTAAAGCCAAACATTAAGTTTCAAACGAGACATTTTACACAAAAGCACAACTTGAAATTGTTAAAACTTAACAAAAGAAAAATGTTCCTTTGATTAGTGGGGACATTTTGCATACATTTGTTAATATTAGATATTCTTGAAGAAAAGCCTCCGATCTCCGTATGATATCAGATACTCTTGAACTTTGTAGATTGTATAATATGCACTGAAAAAAAAACACTAGGTAATATTGACAAAAATCTGGGTTAAAATGACAAAAACTAGGTAAATATAGCGTCAACAAAAATGATGAGTCAATATGATAAAAAAATACAATTTTTTTTTTCATTCTGTAAATATGACAAACAGTTGTCTTTATAAATGACAAAACTAAATTTCTTAATATGACGAAATGAATTTTCATTATGCTAAAAATTTTTGTTGGTTAGAGAAAAAAGATGTCAATTTAAATAAAGTTTTTATTAAATCAACAATTTTGTTTTGTCAAAATAACCTATATTCAGTTGTCGAAATAACAGAATCATTTTGTCAATAGGATATGTGGCTAGTATCAGAACAACAATATTTTTTTTGTCAAAATAACATCTATTTTTTTGTCGAATTAATAGAACTATTTTGTTAATAGGGTATTGTATGCATATACAAATAAATAACTTACATATTAATATATCATCAAAAAATGTTTAAAGCATAATAGGAGCTACTCCATAGAGCATTCTAACTTAAAAATAACTTGTTTCATATTTTATTATAATATTTGTTATTGCTAACTAATTATAGCTATTGTATTTGCAAAAATGCAGTTGTTACTTAAAACTACATTTCAAAAACGTGTTATACAGACTACCTCCTATTTTTGTTTTAACATAATATTTTAATGATAAACTAATCTGTAAGTTATTTATTTGTATGCATACCCTGCAAGTTAAATGTGGAACCATATCTTATATTAGCAAAACAAGGCAGCCCTTATAAACACTATATAATATGTGTGCGTCTGAAAAATAAATGCATGATATTATTACAGTTAGAAATAAAACAACAATATTCTGGACAATAAACAATTAATTTATTTTATAGCATTGAAAACAAAAAAAAAATAAATTTATTATTACATTTAAAAAATTTAAAATAAAGTTAAAAAAATAAAAAAAAAATTTTTTTCATTATATTTTTCAAAATTATACAAATAAAGTTCAAAATATTTTAAAAAAGTTCAGACTTCAGCTTTTGATTGTTCCAGCTCTTTGGTTCATACTGTTTCTTTAAATTATTTATATAATAAAATAGTAAGTTTTATTTTTTTTCCTTCTTCAAATTATTTACTATTTTCGATAAATGTTGTAGTTGCAAGATTTAAATAAAACTAAACAAATTTATTAACAACGCAAATTAAATAATTCACTAGTTCTATTAAAATACATAAGTAAATAAATTTTAGCTTTAAATATTTCATATTATTTAGTTTTTTAACTTAATTTTAATATCTTTTTTTAATTTAATTTTTCAATTGTCTTTTTTTATTTAATTCTTCACTTTTTTTTTAATTAAAGAGTTCATAATTAACAAACTCAAAAACGCAACTTCACATAAAACCGCACCTTTTCTTCTATATTCTCAACTAAAATAGAAAAAAAATTGTTGTATGAATAAAAATGGTTTGTCAACTGTTTACAAAATTCTTTTGTTAATCTGACTGTGACAACATCAAAAATTATAATAATAATTTTCTTATTGACAAAATAGATTTTGTAGAATTAACAAAAATTTATTAATAATAATGAATTGCATAGTAAAAATTTTTGTCAAATTAAGATAAATTTTGTCAAATATATAAATATTGATTTAAAACGAGTCTTTGTCAAGATAACCAAATTTTATTCACTTGGATAAAAATTATTATTTTTTTTTGTCAATTTTACAAACTTAATTTTCCATTTTACAAATTATAAATTTTAGAAAAATTTTAAAAAAATATTCACAAATTAACAAAAAATTGTCGAGCAAACAAACATTTTTTATGAAATAGAAAAAAAAATGGTTTTACGTACAAAAAATTTTTATTAACAGTTTACAAAATTATTTTGTCAAACTTACTATAAAAAATTTTTTCAGTGTGGGTATATTTTTGCGGTAAGGCAACACGTGTGTTGGAATATGGTTCCATATTTGAAAAAATTTCACTACCAATGAATTTCCATAGTCAGTTTTGAGCCACCTAGGAATTTTCACTGTGTATTTGTCTCTCCTATTCGTTGGCGGAAATGTTTTAGGGATGGCATTAATGTTTTTAATTACGAAATGACTAATTTACAAGAATTTTTTGTAGATCGTACTGTGTTGACTAAGATATGGCATGATTTTTTTGTTATTTGATTTTGCTTCTGAATTAATAAAGAAAAAAACAGTGGGGAAAGTATTCCAATACTCCAATACAACGATTTTCAACTTGTACAAGGAAGGATATCACATTAGAATTGTCGATAATACGAATTGCACGTTTTTGAGCTTTGTCAAGAATATTTAGTGAGGTTTGTAATGTTTTGATGCGTTAAATGTGAAAAAGATTTGATACATTATTGGATTGTTTGTGTACCATAAAGTTGTCCCAATTGATGAAGAAAAGCGTTATTGAGAAAAAATACAAGAGCATAACAAATTACGTGTCAAAATTGTCCAAGAAAGCTGATTTAAGCCAATCAACTGATATTCCTGGACATTAAATATATAAAAGGTAATTAAATTAATAAAAATTAGGTAAAATATTTAAATTTCCTCTTTTTAAATTTAATTTAAAATATAAAAATTGCTATGAACTGGAGTAAATAATCTAGATTGGTTCATAAACAGCTCAATATTTATAAACAATCATTTAATTTTGAATACAAAAATTAATTTAATAAGATCTAACTAATGACACATTAGGGTTAACAAGACAAGTTTACTTAATGTGCAACAACAACAATAACAACAATTAAACAGTAAGCTCTAATAATATTACGCTTTAGTTGCAGTTTAATACAATATAATAATAATTATTAATAAAATTATTTAGCTTGCAAATATTGAGAAAGAAATTCTATTTTTGATATTTTAAAATTGATTCTAGCTTAACTTGAGATTAGTCAATGATTAAATTCCAACTGAAATAGTATATATCAATTGTGATTAAATACAAAAAAAAAATAACTAGATTGTAATTAAATTTAATGAATAAATTATTATTTTAATTTTTTTTTTATTAAAGTAATTACATTCTATATAACATATATATATATATACGGAAATAAAATTATGTTCAGTGAATTAAAAATATTAATATTAAGTGTTCTTCTAATTCTATTTCAAACATTTCAATTAATACCAGCTCGACAACGTCAAACATATTGTAAAAATGAACCAATATTTCGTGTTGGAACTAAAACAATATGTGAATATTTATTTACAAGAAAACCAGTATCATGTTGGACTCCAATTCAAGTGAATACAAAAGCATTTATTAGTTGCCGTTATGGATATTCTAATAAACAGAATTTAGTTGAACAAAGAATCGGATGTACATATTCGGGTGAATGGTCTGAAACACCAATGGATTGTGAAGATGTTTGTGAAGGTAAACCAACAAATGTTACACATACACCTAAACAACCATTTTATATTGAAATGAAAGGAATAACATCATCATGTCCGAGTGTAATATTAAATGCAAAAATTTTATTAGCACCTGCCAATTGTATTCTAGAATATCGACCACATGATTTGCAACTTGAAACAATTGAACCTGATCCACAAACTTTGGTAGTGAAAGCATTACATTATGATAATAGGTTGGAAAAATATTTTTTTTTATACCAAACAAACTATAGTGGTTATACATATTTTTTTAAATTTTTTTGTTTTATTTTTTAAGACAACCTAAACGATCAAATGGAAAATATGATGATAATGTTGTGGCAATAGTTGAATTAGATAATAATATTATATATGATCCATATGTGAGATCAGCTTGTATAGATTTCAGTTTTCCACAATTTTCAAATCAAAGGGAATTCATTGAACAAAATTTAGAGAAATTTAAATCAACAAAGTAAGTAGATTAAATTTAAAAAAATATATGATAAGCAGTGCTACAAGTTTAGATAATTTGTTCAGCTGTTTCTATATGTATAAATTGGTCATTATTAATAATAGCCGGTATTTATTAATAATTACCAAATTGAAAGGTTGAAATGATTAATTTGGACAGAATTTATTTAATTTATCACATAAACCGGTATAGTTATTAATAATTCCCACCCATCTTAGGTAAATGTAATAAATATTATAAATAATTTTTTGTTGGTAATTATTAATAATTACCGGATTTATCAATTTAACCGTAACATATATATGTTAATATATTAGTTATTCAGCTTGTTTGCAGTACAGCCAAATTACAAATTGCTGGAAAGCCAAATTTCTCATCAAGTGTTTTTTTTGTTTGGAAAAAAGGACATTTTACAGCTTTCTATTTAACATAATTTGTTATTTTGCAAGCGGTCGTTTAGACATTTCGCAAAAAGATGTTTGGCAAATAAATCCATATTTTGAATAAAGAAATGAAAGGGGAAAGAACTTATTTGTTGCGAGTAGTAATCTGTTGATAAATATATTTTTTTTGTGAAATGTCCATTTTATTAAATTAGAATTCGTGGTATAAAAAATTATGCTAAATAGTATTAAGTGAAATGAGACTTTAACATATTGGATTTTGCAAACTGGGCTGCTCCCAAATAATTTCTATCATTTTATAATTAAACTTTTACCATTAAATTTTTTTTAGAATTTGCTCCAATTTCTGATAAGAAATGTTAAATAGTATGAATCAGAGATTGTCAAACTTCCAAAATATCCCAGCTAAAAATTTATTTAAATATTTCTGTTTTTTTTTTTTTTGTTTTTCTTCCTATAGAACTCTTGATTATTCCTATGTAAGAAGTCCATGTTCACTAGATCATTTTTTGAATAAAATACAAAATGAAAATGCTGTTATGTATCAATGTTTTTCTGGTAGTCGACAAATACCATGTGATCAATCATTAGAACAAGGTTCTGTTGTTAGAATTCGTTGTAAAATTGGTTATCAAAAATTCAATACAAAAAGTCCAGATGAAATAAAATGTATTTCAGGTGGTAAATGGAATCATGAAGTTGATCATCAATGTAGTTTAATATGTGGTCAACTTGATATTGAAAAACCAAGTATTATACCATTGGTATCGAATGGCAAACCAATTGATATTATTAATGTACCATGGCATGTTGGTGTATATGCAAATAATACTGGTACACAAAAATTTGAACAAAATTGTGGTGGAACATTAGTTCATTCAAATATTGTTATATCAGCGGCACATTGTTTTTTTAATGAAGCAAAAAATGGTTTAGATCCAGAATCGAGTTTTTATATAGCATCTGGAAAACGATATCGTAATTTTGATTCATTTGAAAGATATGCTCAATTTTCTCGTATAAAACGAATTTATATACCAAGCACGTAAGATATATATATATATATAATTTTTTTTTGTTTATGTTTTTTTAAAATTTTTCTGTTATTTAACAGTTATAATGCTAATTATTTTCGACATGATATTGCTGTAGTTGTACTTGAAGATCATCTATTATATGATACTCATACCAGACCAGCTTGTATTGATTGGTTTCCATATGGAAAATATGATGTTGAAGCTGGTAAAAAAGGACGTGTTGTTGGTTGGGGTGCAACATCACCAACAAGTGGTTCCAGTTCAGAACTATTAGCTATTGAGTTGATAACATTGAGTAATAAGAAGTGTAGAACTTTAGTAGAGCCAAAAGATCGTGCAGAAATTACTGGCGAAAAATTTTGTGCAATTGGTAATGAAGGTAGTTCAGCTTGTAGTGGTGATAGTGGTGGTGGTTTTCTTATAAAGAAACGTTATAATTATGATGAAGATCGTTATCATTTGTGGGGTGTTGTTAGCTCTGGTATTAATGGAAAAGATCATTGTTCACCTAAATTCTTAACAACATATATAAATGTTCAATATCATCAGGATATAATAAAATCTATTATTGAAGAAAATATTAATAATATTAACTAATTTTTAATTAAAATTTTTATTAAAAAAATCTAATTGTTTTTATAAATTATTAGTTAATTAAAATAATAAATTTTGATTAAAATTAACGTACAATTTAAATAATAAAAATTAAAAATTAAAATTTAAAGCTTTTGTCTTGAAGTTTTGTAAACTATAGTTATTATCTTTCTTTAATAAATAAATTTATTTGTAAATATATTTTTCATATTTTGTATATAGTACATTATGTACATACACATTACTTGTATATAGTGTTTAAGTATATTAAATTTCAAAATTTATACAATGAATAAGTCGAGTAAATTACATACATTGAACATAACAATATTTTATTTCTTAAATTTTTTAATTAATTATTTATTACTTATTAATGAAGCGATATGAAAGCTATTTAAAAAATAATATTGAAAATAATTCAGGCTTGTTATGGAATTCACTAGAAACAAGTTTAAATTAAAAAAACAAAAAGGCAAAAATCCAAATAATTTTTATACTGTGAGTATAACAAAATGTATTCTAATTTGAAGAAAGTAATAATAATTCACTAGAAAAATTACATTAATTGAAGATTATCTCTGTTGGGTTCATATGAAATATTTTGTTTTCATTTAATTCAGAAAAAAACAAAATATTAGTTAATTTTTAATAATAACAATTATATATTTTCTACGAATTATGAAGTGTGATAAATTATTAAAAAAAATTCTTTAAATTTAATTAAATTGAACGAGCAGTTTACTGTCATCAAATTACTGTTATGTTTTACTGTCTTCTCGTAGGTGAATTTGTTGGATTTTCCATTTTTTGATTTCTGTATTTGTATCTACAAAACAGAACTTACAAAAATAATTAATAAAAAAAAAATGTTTATTCAATTCAATTCGGTTTTTTGATAATAACGGAATTGTCATCAAATTATTGGCAACAGAAAGCAACAATAAGAACGAATTTCGTGAATGAATAAAATTCGCCGGTCCAGCATTAAAAAAATATTTCTTTCACCTTCATTTAAATATTTAACTCAAAACAAAGTTCTATTTCCGCAAAACATTTAATTTTTATTTTAGTTTTTTAGCATATCGTCCAATTTAAGCATAACCTATAGGGTATATACCGGGTGTTCCAGAGCATGCATATCAGCTTTTTAAGAGGAGAAGAAGCCGTTATTTTGACATTTAAAAAAATATTATTAACTAAATCGAGGTGCTTTATTGATTTGTGATATTTTCAACTTCCTAGAAGATCGGGAAAATAGTTTTTTAAGCCCGAAATTCGCCGAAATTGGCCGAAATCGAGATTTTTATATGGGAAGAGGTGCTTTTTTATGCAAATTACGAAACTTTTGTAAGATACATTTTTTTTTTGTTTTATTTTTTTTTTTTGCAGGTTAAACTTTGTAGGAACCCAAAACTGATATAAAAAATATGATAACATGAAAAACAGATTTATTTATAAATATGATTATTATTTATTTTAGTTTACCAATGGTGAATTTTTGTTTTATTTTTATTAATATTAAAGAGAAATACTGAGAAAACAAAAAAAAAATCATTTAACATAAGTTTCTTATTTTTTGTCGTGGAATCCGTAATAAGTAATTTAAATAATTAATTTGCAAAAAAGTAGCCTTTCCTATTTGAAAATCTCGATTTCGGCCAATTTCGGAAAGTTTTGAGCTTAAAACACCCTTTTCCGATCCTTCTCGGAAGTTGGAAATATCACCAATCGATATAGCACCTTTGATTTAATTAACAAATTTTTTCAAAAATTTTAAAATAAAGGCTTTTAAGAGGGGAAGGTAAGGTAAGCTGATACACATGCTCTGGAACACCCGGTATAATTGTATTTGATTCTTGTATTAAATATATATTATGGTTTTCCTATATGGACTTCAAGAACTTGGATGTGTTTGTCTATTAATCACCCATATTTTTTAAGATTCATCACTGACGCAATGAAAAATTCACCCGTGTCACGTCTAAATAAATTTGTATTTCTGGAAGACATGGTAAAAAATTTCTTTATATTGGTAGCCAATAGAGATAATTTTATATTTTTTTTATATTTCTTAATCGGTAATTTTTTGCGGTAATATTCTGAAACATTTTCATATTTAAATGTTTGGGTCCATGTCAATGTTTTTTTTGGTTGTCAAAATATCTATTTCGAATGAATATTTCGTAGACTTCAATGATACTAAGGTCAATGGTATTACAAAAATAATATCAGATAAGTAGATGATACTTCTGTACTAATACTGATAATTTAATTAATATGAAAAATCTTAGTGAATTGTGCCAATATATACATTGTATCGCGCCAAATTTTTTTGCTCTTTTTTATAAAAAAAAAAAATAGTTAAATAAATAAATTAAATGGATAAAATAAGGGTTGAGGTCTAAATTCCCAAAAAAAAAACCCCCCAATAAAACATTAAAAAACCCCCAATTTTATTTTCAAAGTTGGAGGCTGCTACCCCCAGCCCCCGCTACACTGTTTTTACCGGCGGCAGGTAAACGCCTATAGTCTTAGTAAAAAATATATAAAAAAAAAACTATATTTTCAATTTTAAGTTTGGGGGCTGTCGGAAACTTCCGCTCCATGTTATTGAAACCTTGATTTTCCGGACAGCAGGAAGATGTAGATGGAAAGATGAAAAAAAAATGTAAATACAATACAATTTTTCACATTCCCTCGATTTTCGTTATAAATTTTTAATTTTGCCGATATAAATTAAAACAGTTTTTTTTGGGGATTGTTTTGCAAAAAATTTTTGGGGACTTTGTTTTTCGGGATTTCGTGTTTGGGTATTTTGGCTCTTGGGCTTTTTAAAAGTCTGGGGATTTTGATTTTGGGGACTTAGAGTACTCTCTAAATTAATAATAATATAATAAAATGTTCATTTCTGTTTACAGTAAAAAGTGGTCAGTACTATACCAACACAATAAAATGTTCGATCACTCATGTTATAGTGTTTAACAGAAATGCATATTCAGTTAAACGTGACGTGATGAACTTTTTCTTCACGTCGTCGATGGGTTTTAGAAAATATAAGTGATTATCCATAAAGTCGTTCAATGGTGTGGAATCGATGACATTAAAAACAGCCATAAAAAGGCATTTCTAGCTATTGTAGCATGCGTTGGTAAGCGTTCATGGGGATGGGAATATAAAATTACAAACACAAAACGGTTAAAAAAAAACGGGAGTTACTGCTATTAGTCAAACGCATAACATTTTAGTTTCGTTATGCAATTCGAAATTCGAAATACACCATAAAATGTAATAGTCATCAAAGTTGAAGGAAAACGAGGCAATAAAGTTGGAAAAAAGCAACTATTGTCATTGTGATAAGGTCTGATCTTTGTAAAATTAAATCTACTTGTATAGAAATATAAAAAATGTTTGGGTAAATAAATTATTTGAATTGAATTGTATTCTAAATATCAGATTGATATAATTGTATTCTGGTCAGAAAAACTTTTGAATAAAGGACTATGAAAATGAACAAGAATTGAAACATAATGTATAGATAACAAAAGAAGAAATACCTATAGTTAATTTCGCAACCATTAAATGAGATTCGCGAAGTGTCAGAGAAAGCCAGAGCAACCCATAATAACGTGGCGCCGAACTGTATGAAGTGAAGCAAGTGTGTGAGAGAAAATGTAGGGTGAATTGAAAGCTGCAAAGTTTAGTTTGATGACAGAATTCTGTTGATAATATACATATATATGAAAAGATTATCATGGGTAATTTCTTTTAAGATCAACAGCTAGCTACTGAGTACTACTGAGTACTACTGAACATGCTATACTGAACTAAGAGCTACTGAGCAAACAGGCTCTTGTTAGACTACTTAACATGTCAGAATCAGTTTCTTATGACCTTTTTTTCTAAAATTTTTATTTTTACTGCTGTGAGGTATATTTTTTTTTGATATATCAAATTTCTTCTTCAAGAAGTGGTAAAGAAACAAAAGCAAAATAAACTAAGTTTTTCAATTAAACATAATATATTATATATGTATGTCTTGTGACAGAACTCCGCCTCAAAATAAAAATAAAAACAATTTTCTTATATATAAACTAAAATAATTTTTATATCGAAAGATGAGATAAAAAAGTGATATAGTTAGTAAAACTGAAAAGTTAATAAAACATTTATTTTGTGTTTTTTTTTTTAATATTTTATCTTTGAAAATGACAACTTTAAAAATTTTATAAATTAGAAAGATTTTCCAAGTTTTGTTTAAATTTTCATAAAACACTTTATTTTTTGTTTTCACTTTGCAAGAAGTTTTATTTTAATTGTTAACTTGTGCTGTTGTGTATAGTTAAGTTTTTACTTAAAGTATTTTTTAAAATTTTTAATTGCAAAAATTTTATAAATTTTAAAGATTGTTGAAACACAATAAAACAAACAAAGAAACAAAAACTGCATATTTAATTAATTATTTAAAAAAACAAAATATTTCTGAATCCTTCCTTTCAAGAAATTTTATTTTCTTCTAATGAACATTTTTAATTTGAAATTTTCATTTATATTTTGTAGTTGGACTGCAGATTTATCTGCAGATCCCACTGTTATAAATAAATAAATAAAAAAAAAATGTACAGTTTTTTTTTCTACCTATGCTAATATAGTACTGTTATATTTGACAGATGCACTTTAAAAATGGCTGACTATTAAATTGGAGTGTTTATTACTTACAATAAGAAGAATAACGGAATATTATTTTAAAATTTATAATTAAAAATTTTGTTTCTGTTATTTTTATCACGTGTAATTAATTTTCTGGTCATTAAACTTTAAATTTAAATTTTTTTTTTTTTTTTATAAAATCAAATGTACAAAGTCAGAAAACTTAATAAATTATTAAAATGTTTTTGTTCTTATTGTTATTGTAAAAAATGTAGTGATTTTGTTTTTTTTTTTCAGAAAAAACAAACAAAAACAAAAATAATTAAAACTTTTCAATAATTTTAAAAACTTGTAATATTTTGTTTCAAATTACCATCAGCATTCATCAAGAAACAAAAATGAAAAATATTAAAACAAGAAAAGTAACATCTAATTAAAAGTTTTACTAATGGAGCATCAGTTTGAGTATAATCAGGGGCTCAATTAAGTATTTTATGTGGCTTACTTGAATAATTTGTAAAAAAATTTAAATTCTAAAAATAAATTAGTCCATGCAACTCCTTGTTCTGTGAAAGACGCTAATTTTGGCTTTAACTTGAATTATTGTTAATCAATATAATTGTAATTTATTAATACAACTATACTAGTGGCCCCTATTGATTAACTATATGTAATTCAATCAGGCATTTACATGGACTAATATAGACTATTCACTATCAACCACTATCCACATATGCTTTAACGAAAACCTTTGAAATTCGTATGGTTTGAAAAAACATAAATACTCCTTATGGTAATTAACCTTTTGTGCCTATTTCCCATATTAAGTCAAAATAATTTAGTGATTTTAAAAACTGTTTTTCAACTGTGTGTGGCCTATTACACATATCAATGTTTTGATCAATATTCTTGTCCATATATTGACAATATATGGGCAATAATACTGATGAGCGATTACACATCAACAATGCACTAAGCTTTTATCCATTTTTTACTTTTTTCTCCATATTTTGAAATCTTGCAAGAACATATTGTGGAAGTGTTCTGAATATATTGATAATTTCGAAACATATATTAATATTGAAAATATAATATTTTAATAATATATCAGTTGTTTAATAATTATAATAATTGTTATGATTATCAAAATAAAAATTGTTTTTTTAATAATATAACATTACAACATTATCTGAACATTTCCAAAAAATAAATATAACAATATCTGAACATTCCCCAAAAAAGCCATTTTTATTTTTACATCAGCTTATTTATTGATGAGATTATAGATGGATCAGCTGCTTGAATTATTGATGAGAATAGAACCGCCATCAATAATTTCTCATTAATATATGGACAATATATTGTCACCTGAAACCCACCGCTATTTTTTAGCAAGAAAGCTGTGGAAATAATGAAATACTAAATCTTAAAATTGATATAAGTCGATGTAAAGATGTTAAAAAATCATTGCCAATTTTTAAATTTTACTGATTTCTCTGTTTTTTTTTTTTTAATTTTGTTATTTTGTAAGAATTTATGTAACAACCGGTATTATACATATTTGTTAACGAAACTGAAACTTAAGTTAACTTAAGTACGGCTAGATGTTTTTTGATGAATTGAAATTTTATTTTGGTTTATTTTCTCAATTCTCATTATTTCAATCAGTATTAATTATAGTGCTTATGCATAAGTGATTAAAAGCTGTTAAAACACCGTTAGATGTGAATTATATTTTTCTTCGCCTAAAATGTTGTATTGTTTAATTAAACTTGACGTAGAATCCGAATTTGCATAAAAAAGTACCTCTTCCCATTTGAAAATCTAGATTTTGTCCCATTTCGGCGATTTTTGGGTTCAAAAACCTTTTTCCGGTCCTTCCCGGAAGTTGAAAATATTAACAATCGATAGAGCACCCTCGATTTAGTTAATAAATTTTTTTTCTAATTCTAAAATAACGGCTCCTTCCCCTCTTAATATGATACGCATGTTCTGGACAACCCGGTATACATAGAGTATTCACGCAGAACAAAAAATGTCAGTCAATTTGAAATCACTGTAATATAGATAACTTCAAAAAGATAGATTTATTAGATAAAATGGATGAAAATGTTTTATGCAAAGTGTGTGTGTAGAATTCCCAAGTAATATTTTATACGTTTTTGGTATGATTTAATTATCTTTTGGTAATATCTTATATACTTTTGACATAAGATTTTAATATTAGAATAAATAAAACCATGACTTAGCTTTTGTTACTTGCTTCTTAACAGTATAGTACAAAGAACTATCGTATCTTTCCTTTAATTGACTTTTTATCATTTCTTCATCTAATCATAAATTTACCAACACCAAATTATATTAATTCTTAACGTTAAACTAAATATTTATTAGAACCTACGTGGAGTTAATCACTGTATTTTGAATATTTTTATTTGCACTGAATACTTTTCTTATTTTCTTTTTTAATTATGTAGTTTACAATGTACTGAAAAACAAAAAAATATACTCTGTACGATTTTTTAGCTCTTTTTTGAGATAATAATTTAAATGAATAAAAAATAAAACAATAATATAAGGACTTGCTCATCAATTTCAGTCAGATGTTACCCTATCAATTTCAAGTCGGACTGCCAATATGCATAAATGCATACACTAATAAACATACTTCAATTCAATCTTAATTTAATTTAATCATTATGTATGTATTGTTTTTAATTATAAGCCCTTTTTTTATTCTCTTAAAATTGAAAAACCGATTACTAAATTAACAAACCACTCGAAGTAAAGAGAGTAGGCCAATGGTAACTTGTGCTAAATGATGTCACTGTTGGTTCATGATTTATTTGTAGTAATCTATATGTTTTATATTTTGAAATTTTATCTACTTCCCTAATTTTAAAAAACAATATTTCAGACAATAAATTCATCAAATTTATTTCAATTTGTATATCATTTTTTATATACTTAATTTTTTATATTATACTTCATTTCACCACTGCAAACTGATAAAATAAACTAATAATTTTTTTATTTTATTTAGTTGTAATCAATTTGATGCTACAAGTTTTTGATTGATTCTTATAACTCACAGATGTTGTTCATAGTTTAAATCATATAAGTTAAAGAATCAATCAGAGTTAAAAACTAATAGTTGTTTAGGTCTCTGTTTGCCACTACAATACCTACTGATCATTTTCAGTACTGTAGAGATACACCAAATACTCCTTTAATAATTATTTTACTACCTAAATATACAAAGAAAAAATATTTCCTTATTGTTTTAAATTAGTTTTCATGTACATTGGAAATATTATTCCAACTTTTGTGTTTTTATATAATTTTTTGGGTAGGGGAATTAAAAATAAAGTTTTTTCAGTTTTGATAACTTTTGATTTAAAACTTATAAAATTGTTGGGGGGCGTAAAAGTAAGTTGGAAATTATTTTAACTTTGATCCATGAAATCTGAAGATGTCATTACATATATTTTTGAATCCTTTTAATTCATGGTATATATTACCATAACAATAATATTAAAACTTTATATAACAATAATTGTTTGGAAATTTATATGAAGCATGAGCCCATTTATCTATCACATCTAACTTCATATAATTAAAATAGAATTTAAAAAAAAAAAATGTATTTTTTTAACTCACCCAAAAATATTCTCTTTTAAATCCTTGAATTTTAGTATGGGAAGCACCAATTTGATGTAAATATTCAAAAAATGTATCTAAATCATCTAAACCGCGAATACCTTCATCTAATGTTTCCATAACTTTATTTGCATGTTCAGCTAATTCTTCGGATGTTGATTGTTCTTCTTTTGTTTTTAATTCTTTAAATTTAGCAAACATTTCAAGTAGTTCAGAGTGTTCTTCAAATAATCTGAAAATAAAAAAAATATCACACTAAAATTAAAAAAAAAACTAATTTAAAATAATAAAAATTAATTTAATGTCGTAATTGTAGTTGCCTATAATAAATAATTTTGGAAATGGTATACTTTAATGTATTATAATAATGTTAGAATACAGTGAGTTTTTGGTTGGGAGTCTGGGAATTTGATATTTTAAAAACAACAAATTAAATTTGCGGGCGATAGGAAGAGGAAGGGGTATTAAAAAATCGGGTATTTTAGGAACGGTTCAAAATTTGCATCTAAATTTTGGGAATTTAAAATTATCAGAAGAATCATAGAAGTGTGCGGGTTTAGAAAAGGAGAGTTCAGAAATATTTTAAAAAGTTGAATTAAAGTGTTAAGAGGGAATTGTATGTTTTTTTTTGGAGTCGTTACAGAATTCAGATGAATAAGTCTATACATTTTTATGTGTTGGCATTCCAATATAAAATTGTATGTTTTCCGAATAAAATATCGGTGTTCGTTTGAAGCCACTCGTTCTTGAGCAATTAAATGCCATTCGGTTCTGACCAACTTGATAAAAAGAAAATTGTGGTTAATATCACATGCCTGTATTTCTGTATTTATATGTACAATTTATGGGTCGGCCATGAATGCCCAAAAACAAAATACCAAATACTAGACCGAAATACTAAAATTCCAAAATTCGACTTTAATACATTTAATGTTTTCGAATTCAATAGGTTTGTTCGTATCCAATAGTGACTACCAATAAATATGATTTAAGAAAATATTCTGGAAAAATGAGATATCCTCTATCTATATATATATGTGTATAATATTTATCATATCCAGTCAAATAAAATGAAAGTTAAATAAAATGCAGGTAAATGAAATACAGACACTCTCCCAAATTGAAATATTTATGTTTCCGCGGAAAAGGATATAGGCAACACTAAGAATACCACTAACGTGTATGGATATCAAAAGACGATATGATTAACTGAATTAGCACTGTTGGGAAGGGCTTTCTTGTCTTGGAGGCAAGAAAATTTCTTCGAAGACGACAGGCAAGATAAAATCACGTGATTGTTTATTCCCAAAAGGAAGATAATTGACACTATCCCCTGAAAAGGGTTAATTAAAAGAATTGAGTAGCAAAAATTGCTCAGTTCTAAAAGAAGACTTAATTTTTGTGTAATGTTTATACTAATTGATTAAAAATGCTAGACAACATTGTTATGATTTGTTGAATCATTTAGGATCATAGCTGTATTGTTCAAAAACAAAATGGTGGTGAGCAAATATTGAAGTCCAATATTTTTAGAGAGATTTCTATTTCAAATAAAAAAACATTTTTAGAGAACGAAAGCTCAAAATTGCATAATACCTAAGGGAAGAAGAGCAAGAGATCAAAATTATATTTCCTAGTTAAATCATAATTTCTTGTTCCCTTAAAAGGGAACCAAAACAGTTTACAGAATCTTGTCAAAAATAGTGTAGATACTATTGAAAATTATCATTTGAAAACTATGTCAAAAAATTATATAAAGATAAAGAAAAAAAAATTTCCTTAAAATCTGAAAAGGATATGAAGACAAAAAACAATAATAAAAGGATTTCATATGTAAAGTATAAAAAGAAAAGATTTAAATGTTAAAAGATTTGAAGAACCCTTTTTGTTTTTGTTTTGTATTTTCTATTTTTAAATCTTAACATTTTTTTGGTTATTGTTGAATCAGATTTGGTACAAAATTTATTTTTTTGTGTTGTTGTTGTTGTTAATAAAGTATTCATTAAATATCCAAAGGATTTGAAAAGATTTTTGTCATTTTATTTTCATTTATTTCCTCTCTCCATATGTTTTTCATACTTTTGCCTTTTCTCTCTCCCTCTCTTTAATATTTTTGTTATTGGTAAAATCGAATTTAATGTTTATTTTTTTAAGATTGTTTTGTTACATGAACACAGGACCATAAATTTAAATTAAGTTTTTGTTCATTCTGAGAATTGACAGTGGAAACAAAATTAATAAAAAATTAAGGAAAACAAAGTATTCTCAATTGGCTTTAACTTGTGGAAAAAAATTTAACACAGAATCGAAAGATTTCTTTTGATTTAAAATGATACTTTTAGGGTGATATGATAAAAGTTACATGGGAATTGAAATTAACAAAAATATCAACAGACTGTTATTGACGGAAATTAAATAGAATTAAAACACAAAATAGACATTAAGGGACAGTTGCGATGGAAAGAATGTATCGATAATGAATGAAATTTTAGCGAAGAAAATGAAGATGGTTAAACAACCAAACAATATAATCATAATGGCTGTGGCTAAGAAAGTCCCCAGGTAGTAAGAGGCGAGGTGCAGCTCCAAAAACACAGCTAAAAAAATGACCAGTGGTCGTGGTTGTAATCGTAATCGGAACAAAAACAAAATCCTTAACATGTAGATAATACAATCAGCTCTGTCTAATGTGATGGTTTGACATTGCCATGGAGAATCAACAAGTAATATGACCAAAACAACTATAATCTGTGGAAGCAAGAAAAAAGTCTAACAGCCTCGAAAGTTAAACCTACCAATTCGATAGCCAAATGGAAAATAGGCAAGAAATGATGATGAAAAAGCTAATGCATTCGGAGAACACCTTGCTAGCGTATTCAAACCTTGGCCTCTACCAGCAAGCTTGGAAGTCGAAAAGGAGATACAAGAATATATGCGAGCTACTTAACATATGGAAGCTGTTTATCAGATGGCACCAGTTACCATTAAAAGATTTAATAAAAAAGAGGTAAACCAAGTAATAGTGAAAGAAATCAACGCCAAAAAGGATATGATTTGATCACCGGAAATATATTACGCTAAATTTCACCACGAGGCCTTTTTCAACAAACACAAATGTTCACTGTGGTCGTAAGGCTTAAGGCAAATTTTTCACGAATCAATTGAAGATTTCGCTAATAATATCAAAACCAGTCAAAATATCTGAAGATGTCAAATCATATCGGCCAATCAGTATTCTCCCAGGTTTATCTAAAATAATGGAAAAATTAATCCTACGACGAAATCAACCAGTAGTTGAGTAAAAAAAAATAATCCCGGCACACCAATTTGGCTTCAGATATAAGCATTCCACAGTGAAACAAATACAAAGAATTGTAAATAAAATAAATGAAGATTTCGAAAACAAAAATTTTTGCTCTACAGATTTTCTCGGCATAGGCCAGGCATTCGATAAAGTGTGACATCACAAAGAAATTCTTTACAAATTAAAAAAAAATTACCATATCACTACTACGAATTGTTTTAAAGCTATATATAGAATATATATAGAAAATCGCCATTATTTTGTCAAACAAAATGAATATTTTACCAGCCTCAAAGAAATTCATTCGGGAGTTCCACTAGGTAGCGTTCTAGGTCCAGTGCTCTACTTGGTATACATCACCGATTTAATGCAAAAATTCAACACAACGATAGCTACTTTTGCCGATGATACAGCAAAACTTGTATGCCATAAGGATAAGAATGTGGCTTCTAGGTTCATGCAAGAGAGCTTAAACAACATCGAATTATGGTTGAACAAATGGAAGATTAAAGCCAATGAAGCTAAGTCTAATCACGTTACGTTCACATTAAGCAGGGATACATGTCATTTTTAAATAGTAATGCTGCTCCTCAAACAGAAAGTGTCAACTATCTAGGAATGCATTTGGATAGCCGTCTGACCTGGAAAAAGTACATCTACACAAAAGTATCCAACTAAGCAAAAATTTGAGAAAATTATATTAGCTCATGGGTAGGAGGTCTCAAATTTCACTGGAAAATAAATTGCTGATTTATATGGTGATACTCCAACTAATAAGCACTACCTAGTAGATTGTAATAAATAAATTTATATGGACTTATAGTATACAATTAAGGGGAACCGCCAAAAAAACAAATTTTGAAATATTACAACGCTTTCAAAATAAAGTACTGCGAGCTTTAATTGATGCACCCTGGTTTGTACGAAATTACATAATCCACAATGATTTACAAGTCCCGACAATCAAAGACGAAATTCACCGATACAGCCAAAGATATCGTGCGTGATAGATTAAATAGTCATCTCAATATAATAGCAAGTACGCTTATGAATACTACACAACATGCAAGATTACAACGAAATACATTAGGAGATCTGTAGACATTTCTTTACATTATTATTAATATATTAATAATTTTTATTATAAATTAGGAAATTACTTTTATTGGATTGTAATTTCACATGTCTATTATTAAGTCAGTTAAAAACATAAATTTATTAAATTTAAAAAAATATTATTTTTTATATCAATATACAGATTTTGAATATAAAAACAAACAAAAAAAAAATGGCCAAATTATTTATTACATAATTTTTGCAAAATGCTAAAGAACAGCTAAAGGTTCGTAAGTATTTTTATTTTTAATGTGTTATACCTAATTTTGGAAATAATAATTTATTTATTAAATGTAATAAAAAAAAATTTAATTGAAATACTTTTTGAATATGTAATGAATTATTACAAAAACACTTGGCATCGAAGTACGACTACTGAACTAACTAGATATAGACGAACTTAACAGGAAATAAAGATCAATGCGTACAACAGAGAACAATGAAGGAGGCAAGTTGCCCTATGCTCCCATCAGGAGGACTATCAGAACAAAACAAAAAAAAACAATAAGTCAATACAAGAGATTCGTATGTTCTACGTTCCTGGTAAGCTAACGTTTAATATTTTTACAGAAATAAATAGAAGAGAAGAAAATAGAATGGAAAGAAAAGAAGGAGGGCAAATCGAAGAAAATAAAATGGATAAAATTACAATTCAAACCGTTTTATTTTGCTTCAATTATTTCAAAACTAACTTCAGCCGGACTTTTTTTACATACTCAACTTTTACATTTTGTTTATTTAATAATTTATTTTTTTTTAATAAATATAAAGTTTTTTATTTTAAAATTATTTTTTTCTATTCTTTTTTTTTCTGTAATAGTCTTATGTTCAAAATTATATCTTTAAGAAGAATACCAAATTTAACAATTTAAGAAAAGGTTTTAATTCAATGTCAGTATAATTCAAAGCTAACTTCAAATATGTCTAATCAAATAATTCAAAAGAAATTACTTTTGAGAATGGCTTTTTTTATATTTTTTATGTATTACAATATTATAAAAAAGATAAAAAACTTGTTATACTTATACCCATTTTTCTAAAAAAAAAAATTACCTAACAAATTATCTTAAAGACTTATTATAAAAGAAAAATGTAAAAATTTACAAAGCTTTCCTGACCTTAGGGATTTCTTTACTAAATTTAATGTTACCCAAAAGAATTAAAGAAAAAGAAGAAAATTGTTTTATACAAAAAGAACAAAATATTAAAAAACAAAAAAAAAATAAATAAAAAAGATTTAGATCAATATATATGCAATATTTTTGAATACCAAAATTACGAAAATGAAAAAATACCGAAAAAAATGAACCCGTTTTTATTTTATTTATATTTTATTTATCGTATTTAAAGAGAATTTATTAATTTTTATATAAAGACTATATATTTTATACAAAATAATTTAAAATTCAATTAATATTCAAAATTCAGTAATAATAATAATAATTTAAAAAAAAAACTACAAACAAGAAAACGAAAATTAGTAAAATAGAAAAGACAATCGAAGTATCAAAAAAAGAGAAAATAAATTAAATATGAAAACTAAGATAATAAATTATGAACTAAAATAAATTCAGACAGATTACTTATAAAAAACAAAGTAGATCCATTCATTATACTATTCTTTGATTTGAAACTTCATTTGAATTACTGTTATAATTTTTTAATATATTATTAATTAATTCTTTTTTTTATGTCGTGACTACTATTTAGTACTTTTAAATTATTTTGTACATACTGTTGTATCACTTTATACCAAAATGTATTGTAGTTGATGTATACCAATAAGATGTATTTTTTCGATCTATATGAAGCAAGTTTTTACTTCTATAGAGTTCACTTGATGTATTTTATTCCTTTTTGGCAGTATACTTACGGTTATTTTGTCTACAGTACATTTATTGACAGCATGAATGTAAAATATAACTTTGACTTAGACCAGTGGTCGGCAAACTCATTACTCAAAAGAGCCAAATTTCAGCAGTACAATATTTAAAATATTTTGAGAGCCTTAGGTACGTTGGAGTAGATCTACCCCTTCCCATCCAGACTAATTTTCTAGTTCTAATATTAACTGACAAAATTAAATTACAATTTTTTAGTTCAAATATTATTAAATAAATATATTATTAAACATGTATTAAATTCTTATCATAATTTGATTCTTTTCCACACAACATATTTAACATTCATAAATTTTAATTATAGATTTAATAAAGAAGATTAATGTGAACAATGTCCTTGCATATCTTTAGAAATTTTGTAGAAGTCCGGTTTATATGTAGTTGTTTTTAATTTTAGACACGACTCTATATTCCCATCAGTAAGACGACTCCTCAATTTACTTTTGATGAAGTTCATACTGGAAAAGGTTTGTTCACATATGTATGTAGAACCGAAAATGGAAAGAACTGCAAAAGCTAATTTTTTCAATTCATTATATGAGTCAGGAATACTGTTCCAAGTGTTAAAAATTAATAAATCCTCATTCTCCAGATCTTTTAGAGCAGATCATTTATGCTGGGAAGCAAGTTCACATTTGTTTTTTTCTAATTCTTCCAAATCAGCACAAAGGCGTTCAAATTTCTAGCTCCATAATTCTTTTGTTTTTAAATCCAATAATTCCATTTGAAATTTGCCAACATCAATATTGAAAGGTGAAAAATTCAATTTAGTTGCATCAGCATTAAGAGGCATTTTAACAAAAGCTAAAGTGGGTTTGCTGTTTCTGAATTGTTCAAACCTATTGAGAAAAGCTTTCCTCATATTCAAAAGCGTTGTTTTAAAATAGCAAATTTAAAATATCACAATTGGTTTTTTGGTAATGTTTTAAAAGACTTGGAAAGTGAATAAAAGCTTTTTCTTCAAAATCCTGCACAAAAAGAGATAACTTTTTTTCAAACAAAGTAACTTCCTCTAACATTGAAAAAACTATATTTGTACTTTCCCTTGTAAGTTGCGATTAAGCTGGCTAAGAGGGGATGTTACATCTACCATAAAGTAAAACTTTTGTATCCACTGATCATTTGTTAATTCTGGATAATCAACATCTTTCTCGAGTAGAAAACTTTTTATTTTCATTAGTATGGAAGCGAAACGTTTCAGGACGTTTCCTCTTGACAGCCAACGTACTTTATTATGCAACAAAAGATCACCGTATTCACTTTCCGTTTCCAACAAGAATTCTTTGAATTGGCGATGGTTAAGAGCTCTAGCCATAATGAAGTCGCAGTAACAGTTTTTGTCACCAATTCCATAATTTTGCACATATCCTCTGGGAATGTTTGCGCACAAAGCGCTTCTTGGTGTATTATACAGTGATAAGTAAGTATTTCATGGTTAATTTTCTTTTTTAAAATAGCAATAAAACCGTTTCTCGTGCCGGTCATACTTTTCGCTCCATCTGTTGACACTGAAATAATTTTATCAAGTGGAATGTGGTGCTTTTCAAAGCGCTCAATTACTGCATTTGTAATATCCTCCCCACGGGTGTGATCTTTAAGTGGTAATAATCCTAAAAGTTCTTCTTTAGGACCTGAGGATGAAATAGAGCGTACAAAAAACGAAACTTGCGCTGTATCACTTGTCACAGGACTCGTCAACTGCTATTGATAAAGCCGAAGCTAATTGAAGATTTTCGACTTGCTACTTGGTTATATTTCTATCTGCCACTGTTTTAGCAGACAAAGGTAACTCTTTAATTTTTTTTAGTATGTCACTTTTATTTTTGAAATCTCGAAATAGCTCTTCCGATGCATTTATAAAATAATTTTTTATGTATTCGCCGTTCGTAAAAGGTTTTCCTCTCATAGCAATCTCCTGGCTAATCACAAAACTTGCAGCATTAACATTATTAGAAGATTGCATCCAATGGTTAAATACAATACTTGTTTTTTCTTGTTGTTTCTGATGTTCGTCAACCGCTTTTTGTCTTGTATCACCCACAGGATACTTAGTGCTAAATAATATATGCTTAGTGGTAAAATGTCTCTCCAAATTTGATTTTTTATTTTGAGATAATTTTTCCTGACAAATAGGAAGTCCATTAAGGTTTTTAATAAATGCGTAAGTCTCAGTCCATTAATTTTGAAACTCACGGTAATTGTCTTCCGTTTTCCTTTTTTTTTTTGTTTGTAGCCATGTTAAAAAGGTACGTAAACAATGTATAATTTTATAATAATAATGCAACCATATAAAAAACTTACAATCCTTAAACTGATGATAAATATTTACAGATGAATTTCAAAAGCACAGTAAGAACGAAATTAAACACTTATTTTCTATATTTTGAAATCACAAAAAATGCAATGACTGCTGCGACGACTGATGAAAAAACAAAAAACGTATTTATGTTTGTATTGAATTTTTTACCCAATATATATTTTAATGCAAACTTGTTTCTAAGACGAAAACCATCACATTATGTAAGATAATAGCAGATTTTATTTTGACAAGTATACACATGTGGACTACGGTTATAAAAATATTCAAATTTTTTAAATTCTGTGCGTGGTCACGCTTTTGTAAAAATTTAGTTAATTTTTAATTTAAATAAACTATTTTTTTGTTTATCAGCAATTAAAACAATTTTAAAGTTCTAAAAAACAACATAAAATATTTTTATTCAAAAATAAAATTTTTCAAAAATTCATGGTTTTTATCCAAAAAATTTTTTATGATAGAGCCCTACTTTAAAAGCTAAAGAGCCTATCAAGGCTGGTTTGCCGACCAGTGGACTAGATCATCTAATATAATATATATTTTGTTATTTAATATTTTATATCTTATACATATACTAATTTTGTTTTTGTCTGAAGCCTTTTATAACAACAACAATAATAATGAAAAAACAGTTAATTATGAATGAAAAAATCAGATTTGAAAGAATAAATCAATTTTTATTAATGGAAGTAAGTGTATAGGTAGAAATAATGGAAGTAGGTGTATAGGTAGAAATAAAATGTAGTGAGAAAATAATATTAATGCATTATGATGAGAGATGATTTACTTTACATTGTTGTTGGTGTTTTGAGTTGTAATGTGGATACTTTTTTAAATTACTAGATTAGCAATGGCATTATAATAGTGTTATATACAATAATATTTTATTGTCGAATTAATAAATTCTGTTTTTTTTCTCCCTAATTATAATTAAATAAATTTCATTGTGGGAAGAGGCGTTCTTGGACCCACACTTTACTTCATCTAACGATACCAGATGTGATAGTAGCAACCTTTGCTGATAATACAGCAATTATGAGTACACAAAATTATTTAACTTCATTCAGATTGTAAATTATAAATGGGAGGGGCAAAAAATAAAGTCAATTTGAAAAAAATTTAAAGTTTGAAATTTTTCGTATTTTTTTTGTAATCCTGAGCATCGTTCAAAACTACAATAATCAAAAAAATAACCTAAAAATTTTTATTAACTGAAAACTTCATAAATACATATGAAGAAAACTTCCCAGTACGCATTATTATTTCACCTTTATTACATTACCTTTGTTACGTCACAAATTGTTCAAAAATAATAAAACAAAATTGTGTTACAAAAAATTGTTTTCAAAAATAATTTTTATATTTTTAAATTTATTTTTAGAAATGATCAAAATAAGAAAATTTTTCATAATCCTTATAAATAACAATGTACATTACATAAACAAAAAAAAAATAATTTCTAATAATAAACATTAACAGAAAATTACTTGTATCTTTTTATATCCCTTATGAAGAAACCAGAAACCAGAAACTATCATTTGAATATCATTAAAATAATCTAAGTACACATAAATGTAAAATTCAATGTTTTGATTCAAAGTAGGCGTTATGAAATTACTAATATTATGAAAGGTATATATATATATATATATAAATGCCCATTCTACCTTCCATTGTCCTGAAAAATATTTTGTCTTTATTTTTTAACAAAACAAACAAAAAAATATATATGCATATAAATAGTAAAATATATTCTCTATATATTACATTTTTTTACTTAAGAATTATTCATGCATGTAGAACAAAATATCTTTTCTATCTATTTTCATTATTATAGTCTTTCCAAGTTTTACATCTACATAATATTATGGTATTATTCAACAAGCTTTAATAATTTTATTCTATATAATTTGTGGAAGTATGCGTGTATTTTAGACTAAAAATTATTAAATTATTATAATCTATACATAATATGCTGGAATGGTATTTATCTGACTTGAATAGCGGTTCATAGAAATTTTTTCATTGATTTTTTTTTGGTTTGAGCGAATTAAGAGCTCGATAATGATAAGTTATATTTCTTTCTCCTGGTAACACCTTTCTTCATGTATTTTTGTTTTCCTTAATCGTCTTGGGAGTATAGGGCTTCACACATAAAAATTATCCCTTCTTGAGAAAACCAATAGTAGAATGGGATTCCACATTATAGAAGATGTGACTATAAATGAATTTCCATAACCTTTCTTGAATCGTATTTTCAAGGTGTTGGGGTGAACATTCGCAGCCAATCGCATTCCTTGACTGAATTGAGACGGAATTGCGCCAACTCCCACAAGATATCTCTATTTTATAATAAAATCTATAGTACTCCAACGATATGACGATGACTAAGTATAGAAGGTGTTGATCACATACTCACATCATCTATATGAGGCAAATGGCGTGTTTTGTGCTGTATCAAGAAAGCTTAGAGCTGTCTTTCAAGCTCCCGTCCATAGATGTAAACTATATTCCATCTAGGGTTGTATCTATAAGATTTATAGATATATTAAAGCAGCTCTTTAGATGAAAAAAACCTACTTTTTTTGTTTGTCTGCGAAATTGCGTTGCCAAGATACCACCACTACATATTTTGCACAATACGTATTTACGTGAATAAAGGAAAAATTATGAACGATAATAATTTATTGGAAATATACTAAGTAATTTTCTATAGGATAGAAAAAAAAGTAAAAACATAAACTACAGTTCAATATTATGTTCTTAGTGTATTTGTGTTCGTGTGTATAAAAAATAGACTTCTATATCTTTACAATTTTCATTGTTTCGCTCATTTTCCTTCTTAAAGATGATAACCAACCACAATCATAACACAAATAAATTTGTTAATTTTTTTTTCTTTATTATTGTTATTATTGTCTTAAAGTTAGTTGACTTAAATAAATTTTTTTTTGCCCCATTAAAAATATCATATGTAGGCAGGATATAAAAGGATGTTAGTTAAAATAATTGTTCTGTTAAGCGTATTTTATACTTAAAACATCATAAATGATGTCAAAAAGGGAATTAGAAAAATAAAAATAACTAAACAAAAATTGTTTATATTATTTTTGTTTTTTATTATTTTCGTTTAATAAATATCGTATGTGTGTGTGTGTGTGTGTGATACAGGTTGATTTAATATATTTCAAAATGATGTCGAAATCGTACTGGTATTGATATTCCCATATATATTCAAGAACATTTATTATTTTCGATATATTCCATTAGTTTAAGTTAATCTAATAAAATTATCCAACTGTTATATGGTTGTTATCTTTTGTAAGTGAATGTAATTATAACATTAGTATAAAAATTAACATAACAGCGAAATAACATTATGTTTTATAATTTGATTGTTATATCAATGTTATATTTTATGAGTAAATGTTTATATTTATTTATTTATTTCAAAATTCAAGTTCACATAACATATATATAAGTTAACACAATAATTAGAAAAACATTTGTAAAATATAATGTTATATTTTATAATTGATAACATTATATGATAATATTAGAAAAACATTTGTAAAATATAATGTTATATTTTATAATTATTGACAACATTATATGAATGTTGAATATTGTATTAATGTTATGTTACCTATAATATGCCATTTATATGATAGTAAACATAATATTGATACAACATTAATGTTATATAATCTAACTGTTATACGAATATTATTTTAGAAAAGTGTTCTACAAATATTGTTTTCCATAAATGATATATAAATGTTATGTTACATATAGCATTTATATGACAATAAACTTGACATTCATATTTTACAATGTTTCTAATAAGACTTACATAATTTAACTGTTATACGAATATTATTTTAGAAAAGTGTTTTACAAATATTTTTTTTCGTAAATGATATATAAATGTTATGTTACATATGGCATTTATATGACAGTAAACTTGACATGCATGCTTTACAATGTTTCTAAAAATACTTACATAACCTAACTGTTATACGAATATTGTTTTAAGAAAGTAGTTTACTAATGTTATTTTTAATAAATGTTATATTAAAGTTATTTTATATGCGATATGATATTTATATATAACAAAAAAACATTACATTAATATAACATTTGTTATAGATATTAATATGTTATGTTATTTAACTGTTATACGAATATTATTTTATACAAATATTCTACGAATGTTATATTTTATAAATGTTGTATTAATGTTATGTTACATGTAATATGATATATGTAAAAAATAATGTTATGTTGTATAATTCAACATATATTCAAACATTATCTTATAAGAGTGCCTAGTAATTGATTTAATTTTTTAAAATCATGGGATAGCTTAGCAAATGTAGAGTTTTAATCTGACCTTCCTTGTATATGCTATGTATGTTTATCTGTATTTTAATCATTTCTAAGTTATATTGCCTTGGAAATGATTAAAACAGTCTGTACTTTATAAATGTATTTAAAAAAGAAATGTTAGGTAAGTACTTTAATAATATAAAAGAAACAGTTGTATATAATATATATATATTTAATATATTTTTTAATAATAATATACTTATGCATAACATATTATTATAATAACACATATATTTATAGCAGTTCATCTGAATAATTATAGGATATATTATTTGTGACAGTTTTGAGATGTTACCGTTTTTTTAATGTTGTTTATACCGTTTACGTATTGTGTTGTTATACCGTTACCGTTTTTTATAATGAAACAATCCCAAATATTTTATTTATTTATTGAACACCGTACTTGTATATAAATATATAGGCTAATTTTAGGATGTGTTTATTGATGGGAATTTGAGATGTTATAAGTTAGGAGCGGGTTAAAATATATTTTTAATTTGTATCGTATATGTATTTGGCGAATCCGATGTTTGTTAATCAAATATGACAGCGAATTAATATGTTAATAATTTAATGCAGACATATAGTATGAGTTATTTTTAAACTGCAATATACAATTAATTCATATCATACCTAGTTGGTTTTAAACAGTTGAGCTGAGTTGACATTATCTATACTGCAACTGTAAAATTAATAATCTGAGTACAGTCAAAAATCAGAATAGAAATTTAAAGTGGTTCAAAGCTTTGCTAAAGCTTTGATATTCATATTTTAGATAGAGCATCATAATATTGACTCAAATATTTATATTTGAATTGTTTGGCAATAGAAAATGCAAACATTAGAGTAAAATTAAATAATTTGAATATGAATATCATTTGAACGAACGATTAATAGTGTTATTACTTCAAATTTCGTTCAATATTAATATTTTTAATTCATTCAATACCAAGCTTGTAAAAATGTTATACATTATATATCAATAATTGTATATCAGTTCTATAATACCATTCAAATATTATTTCTAAGAATATAAATATACCTTTAAGGACTCTAGAAAAGAGAGAGAAAGAAAAAAGATAATATTGAAATGTCAGAAATATATCACGATAATAGTTTCATGCCTATGAAAATGTCAAGGACTCTCTATCCCTCATATATTCTTTCAAAGATATACAATCATTTTTTTCTTTTTTCAAATTTTTCTATAAGTTTAAGGGATTAGTGTTGAATGAGAACGGAAATTAAAAAAATATTATTTAATTTAATTTTAAATAAATAATTTTTATAATAATTTTTATAGTACACTACACATGCATGAATAATTTGAATAAAAAAAGATTAATTTTATAATAAGTAAATATTTTCATATTTAATTGTCAAATGATTGTCCCTGTTGTCGGATATATAGTATTCTGTTAAATGAAATAATTGTCTTTGTGATTATTTTGTAAATGCTTTTTTTGTATTCATTCTGTTGAGTTCTTATAATCACACCGTGACGCACATCTCATACTTATTGTCTGTTTTTGTAATTACTCGTAGTCGTAGATCTTCTACGTCAGTTGAGCGTTATTTCTCGGGCTGTTTCTCAAAGTATTTAGTATAAAAATATTAAACAAACAATTTAAAAAAATAATTAATACTCCATGGTATTCACACAATATATAGCTTTGTACATTGAGATCAAAGTGATTGCCGTACTAAAAATATTCGCTTTGAATTATTGTATCGAGAAATGCTACATGGGGACTTAATTCGGTAGAATTCTACAGTTTTAGGTGGTAATAAAAATGAGCAGAAAAATTAAATTTAATTAAAATGCTCAAAAGAACTTTAATCATTGGAATAACTGTAAAGTTAGTATGGTATCTAGGGAGTACAACTTTAAAAAATATTCATAAAAATGTTAAAATTAGATGTTATACAATAGTAAGTCTGTTAATGAACAATTTTAAAACATTTTTAATGTCATTTTTAAGTAATTTCATAAAAACGAAAATTTAACGATTATTTAACGAATTTAATTTAAAAAAAATTTTTTTCGTTATATTTTGTTAAAAAGGATTATTCTCAAATTATTCTTGTTGTTGAACATCTGAAGCCAGAACTAAACCAGAAAATAGAAAATTTATAGTTTGAATTTAAGTAGTTTGAAAACTCATAATATATCGATTTCAAAGAAATTAATATGTGAGTTATAAAAAGCAAACAAAATTCGTAGTTGGTAAAACTAAAACGTTAATAAAATTATAGTAATAACTGTATTTAATTAGGAATATTAACAAGTGACAAATTAATTTAATAATATCTAAATAAATATGACAGACGTATTTATTTAGATATTAACTGTAACTTACGACAGACGTTTCAGAGCAAAAAGGGAATATATCAACAAGACAGTCGGAGTTCCACACTGCTTGATCTTATACTGCATTAAATTAGCCAACAAACAAAAGAGCTTAATATAGCGTCAGAAATCCAAATATTCTGCTACACTGATGACACAGAATAAGAATAAATAATAAGCTTCAGAAACTTCTGTTTTCCTTTAACACTGTCGACCGAACAATACATACCCATCGATAAAATTAAATTCCAATTATACTAATCCAATGTGAACTACTCGAAAATAAATCAATTGAAGATGTAATGAACTTAAAGTATTTATTATAGTTGAGATAATAGCATATAGATACGTGTAGAAGGTAAATTCAAGTAATTCATCTCTGGATTTTTTTACTCATATAGGGCCCCGTCTTTCATATCGAAATATTTACGCGAAGGTTGGTTGAGTATATATATAAATGAAAATTAGCAATAAACTGAAAATATATATAATTTTAGAAGGTTTATTATGCACCTGCGTAGCAGAATATATAGCAAACATTTTATAAACTAAAAAGAAAAATAGAATTACTAAAATGCAAGCATCAAAGCAAATTTCAGGGAAAAATCTCAGAGATAATATAAGAAATGATAAAGTTAGAAACATCTGAAACACACAGGGAAAGAAAATAATGAGATAGCAGGAAAGGGGAACAACCAAATCACGTCAATTAGAATAGGCCAAAACACAACGTGATTTTTTTTTTTGTCGACACTAGCTGTAATACCAAGCCAGCCCGTAACAGAGCTGAATCAGTACCTATCATTTCGTCTAATTACAAAAATCATGTTAACATTTTTGTAACTTCTTTGAAGTCTATCAGATGTTAAGTTAATAAGCACAGATAATACACTTTAATTTTAGCCATAAGATCGAGAAGCGATGATTTTGGTTAGGGAACGTAAGTCAGTTGACTATGTAAATTTCATTATGACAATTTTAGTTTATTAAAAAAAATATGATAAACGTCTAAAATGAAGAAAAAAAAAATATTTGTATATTGAGTCGTCGTCATATATTTTTTACACTTGAACTTTATAATGTTGGTTATTATAAAAAAACAATAAGTATTAAATGATATAAAATAAATAAATAAAATTTCTAGTAATGGGCGTGGTAATGTTAAATATTAAGCTGTCAAAATAATCATAAACAAATAAATAAATAGAACGGAAATTTAACGAAGATTAATGAGTATTTTGGTTATCAATTATTATATGGGTATGTTATCGTTTTTATTTTTTGTTTAATGGTTTTTTTTGTATGGTAGGGTAGTAGAGGTTTTTGAATTTGTCAAATTTTTTTTTATATAAATTATTTAAATGTAAACACATCAAATACTTTGAAAAATAGGTATTTTCCGTTTGGGGTTTGTTATGTTTTCAATTTCAATATTTTGATATTATTTAAGAACTAGGAAGTGTTCAGAATTTTTGTTTTTGTAAATTGAATGTTATAAAGGTGTATGAAATTAAATTTTTTTTAGTCTTTGTTATTAAAATTTTGTTATTAAAAATAATCTGTTAAGATTTGAAAGATCAAAATTACGCTAGTAAGGGTACATTAAATAATTTATGTAAACTCTAGTTGAAGAAAAAAATGATTGACACTTCATATAGCATTGTTTGGTGGAGTGAGGACTTAAGGACTGAAGTTATAGTAATAGTTTTGGTTTGTGAAAAATGTTTGTATCTGTAATGAATTAATTGCTTAAGAAAGTTGTGCAAAAGGCTTGAAAAAGTATGGTATGGTTTTAGGGTAGAATATTTGTAAAAGTGAAAAATCAGGTCTAAATTAAATTTAAACTTACAACCTGTTGAACTCGTACTCTATTGACGTTTTTTCGACGTTTGACGGAAATTATCATTTCTATCATAATAGACTAAAACAATGAGGGTTGTCGTATGTGGCAATACCGATAAGTATAACATTTTGATATCATATTAAACTTTGTTTTAGAACAATTCCGTCTAGGCAACAATCTATATTACGAAAATTTTGACATTTACATGAGAAAATTATCGTATCTTCAGTCGTGTTCAATTACTTGTAGACAGTTAAAATTTTTAAATAATTTTGTGGTACTTTTAAAAATAAAAGAATTATTGTTTTTATATTTTGTAAATTAAAATTAAAGTATTAAAATTTTTGTTTGTTGTTGTTTGTAAATATAAAAATAAAATTTTTGAAATAATAACGACTAAACACAAGTTGATGGACTATTAACAGAACCCAACTTCCCAACAATAACAGAACGGCGTATAACGTACTTTCACCATGGATGATTTGAAAGGCCTCCTACAATCCAAAACACACACTTCACAATACAGCTAAATACACAAAACATCCGTTAACATAAATTAACCGTACAAACCGGAATAAATTTCACAAACCAATCAATAAAATCATCAATAGAACCAACATGCGGCGCCTAGCAGCAAAGCATAATAGACCAACTTGTAAACCATGCAAAAGACAATCCAACAAAACCAAAAGACCGAACGAGCAATGCAAACAAATGCATGAACAAATTGAACAAGGACATCCCCACGAAGTAGCATCCTCATACGGAGTAGGTGTAATAGCAATAGTTACAAATCAAAACAGACCTGACAACGGCAACGTCAAAAAAGAGGCAAAACCAAAATTATATAGATACTACTAGCCGACAAGGAAATGAAACAAGCAACTAAAAGACCATTACTAACGATAACATCACAAATATGTAGACAGGCAAAACAAGACATACAAAATTTTAACCAGAAGACAAGAAGCATGGGACCAATGAAACTCATTTAGACGATTACTCACCAGGACCCGATTGGACTGTTTAAAAGCTACCCACCGATACCTGTTGAATGGAGCACCTCTAAATCAACATGAAAATATTACAACGAAAACTGAACAATACAACATACACTGCTGGATTGCCAATACGCAAGTAACAACTAAATGACGACAGAAACACTAAAATTAAGTAACGAAAAAGACATACCAATAATCAAAAACCTATATGGCATATGGAACGACATTTAGATTTTACATATTTTAGAATTATTAATTGCAGAATAAAATTGATAAATAATAAAAATTGAAGAGAAGAACACCAATACCTTCTTCCCGTTGAAAAGTAAAAATAAAAAAAAGAACAACACAAAAAAATAAAATAAATTAAAAAGGGAAAAATCCCAAATAACAAATAAAAATTTAGTAGATATATGTATATGTATATATTTAGATTTAGATTAGATTTATATTGATATCATATTTAATTTTTGATTTCTATTAGCATTAAATAAATAGGTATAAGATATGTAATAGAGATATGGCCCACATCCTACCTGGAAAAGATTCTTAAACTTTAAGTGTACATTTGAAATCTATGTTATAATACACAAGAGCACGATTAGTGAAGGCACACTTTTCGTGGGTTTTCGTGTGCCTTCGGTTTTTTCTTTATTCCATCAATCAATGATGTAGGCCATGGAGATCGAAATAAATTTTTATTTTAGTTCAGTTGGTTGTAATTTCATGTTAACCTAAGAAATTTTTGTTAGTTCAATTCCCATTTGAGTCAAATTTGTTTTTTTTTATTAATTGTTTTTGGATTATCACATTTGGTTTCTTGCACTTTTAGTAGTAAAAAAAAATTAATTAGTAGGATAACATTAATACAAGGTTTTAAAGGAAAATTTATAAAATATAAGTATTTCTTTTTCAGATACACGAAATTTATAGGAATTTATATAATTTTACAGATTAACACATTTTAAAGAAACATTAACACCAATGCATTAAACAGAGAACTGAAATGATGTGATATTTCATTTTGTTTATTGAACGTATATTAAAATTCTATAGTTCTATTGGTCAAATTTATTTTATAGATTGTATAATAGTTAATTTTAATAAAAAGGAATAGCGGATATTTGATTTGATGATTATATGTATATATATACTAGAAAACCTTCTGGTAAATCTCCGGTCAGCAAAAAAAAAAGAAATTTTGCTCTGAAATGGTACAATAAAATGATTTTTAATAAATTTGAACATTTTATATGTTTAAATTATCTGAAAACAATGTATCGAATAGTAATATTAATAGTAAACCACAAAGAAATAAAAATTGTTCAAAATTTTAAGTTAATCTTTAAAAATCTAACTCTTTTATTTATAAAATAAAAAAAAAATATAAGATATAGAACGAAACTTTTTTTATAAGAATTTGTTAGACATCAATTTTCAGTAAGTCTTGCATATGCAATATTAATCAATAAATGGTCAAATATTTCAAGGAGGCGGAATTTTTCTCCCTTAACCTACCTTCAACCATGGTCAGTTCTAAACAGCAATGTCAAGAGCAACAAAATCCAAAGCTCTAAAAATTAAAATTCTAGCAGGACAAAGACAAGGGAAAACTATTGACAAGGACAGTGTAACTCCAGTTGCATGCCAGGAGGTTTGCTAGAATATTCAATTTTATCCAATTTTTTCTATATGATAAATTTTAAAACTCGCTCATAATAAGTGGGAAACGGTAATGAATGGTAATAAGCTATAGTTATGATTAATGGTTTAATAAAATTTTTGGAAACTATTTTTTAATAACATTCCAGCACACTACAGTTTCCCAATTAACGCGAAAAATTAATTAATCGGTCAATAATATCAGTTATGGTAAAGGGTTTCCGTGGCTTTAGTGGGTTAGAGTCCCACATAACTAAGAGGCTACGTAGGTGGTCTGCTTAGTATTTTTCGAGGCTTTCTCCTTTCGCCCAAGAAATACAAAATGTTTTAAAATAAATTAAATCTTATAAAAAAAGTTAAATTATATCTGATAGTTTTGATATTTTATTTTATAAATAAAAGAGTTTATTTTATAAAGATTAACTTAAAACTTTGAATATTTTTATTTTTTATGGTTGGCTATTATTATGACTATTCTGTGTATTGTTGTCAGATCTACATGTCAAATGTTTAATTTTATGAAAAATCATTTTATTGTGCCTTTTCACAGAAAAATGGCTTTCTTTTGCTCGGCCGGGTATGTACCTGGGGGTTTCTTCTTGTACTAAAATAAAATAAAATTAAATAATAAAACTTGAACCGTTATACATAAATAAATACAATTATATATAGACTAGGGGCCCCTGTTGGGTAATTATATTTCAAGTTGAAGTAAAATTTAAAGTTTTTAAAAAACAGTAATTTACGTACTGACATAGACTTCGCACGATATAGCAGAAACCACTCGTGTCTAATAAAAAGTTTTCTGGTTAGTAAGTTTTATTTCGGACACATAAATACACGTCCCTCATATACTGCTTCGTTTCCGATATATTCCCTATAGTAAGTGGCATTTAGTTAATAAAATTACTAAAAAAAGTTTTGTCATTAAAGAGGTATGTATAAACTATATTATTACTACAAATAACCAAAACTTAGAAACAGTTACTTAAAAAGATAAAAATGAAAAAAGATAATTGTTTTTTATTTTTTATTTTAGATGAATTTGTTTTTTTTGTTTTTTATTTGGCATATGTACATAGATTCATTTGCAAGTATGTAATCTAAATTATAATAACTGATTTGTTTGCTTTTGTTTATTGTTTTAATAAGATCTCACATATGCATAATGTATTTGCTGAATAATAAAATCATATGAGTAAAAAATTTTCAACTGTGTGCGCATTTTTGTTTTATATACAATCTTATATATTACATATATTAGAAGTTCATTAAGGAGTAGGAGAATCGAAATAAAATAAAAAGGTGTCTACTGCGCAGGACCTTAAATGCTTGTCAATTATAATTATAGATACAATTATATATAGATATCGTTAATTTTTTTAAAATCTTATTTCACTTTTTAATGTTTTAATTTTATTAACTTGGTTTAAAAAATCCAAAAATTGTAAACAAATACCGAATAAAGAAATGGACATTTAAAAATTTGTACTAAATTGTATTAATGAATAAGTTCACTGCTGGTTCAATTTATTCAACGTACCTAAAGTCTATTATGATACCAATTTTTTTTTTTAATTAAAAATAACAACAATTCAATAGCTGGTTTCTTCGCCTTAGTGGCATTGTAGAAACATACATACATACATACTAAATTTCATACTAAAATTGCCGTTTGTATTCATGTGAATCGCATTGCCTAGTCTATTATGATGGGGGTGTATATGAAATTAAAATTAATTTTTTTTTTATACCGAAGATGATGATCATCATCGAAACTACAAGGACTTCAAAACAAACAAATTGATGTTAAAGCAAATAACATATTTACTTGAAAATATCATCCAAGTTGTCATCAACTGAAATATTATTTATAATTTTAAAGATACCGACATTTATTTAGAATTTAAATAATTTAAATGTGAAAAAATTTAAATTTTTTGAGTTTATCAAAATAACATATAGGTATAATCTACCTCTCCCATATGCTACTAATGGAATCTGTCAAAAATAAAAAACAATAGTACAACTCTTATAATAGATAATATTACCCTTTTTGAAGATATCCATGGGAGCAGCTGGTGTTTTTGTTTTTTGCTTCTCAAAATTTATGAAGTCTTTTTTTAAAGAAATTTTCACTTAAAAAACTGTTTTGTTTACTTTTTTTTTATTATTTTTTTAAACTTTTTTGTTTTTAAATAAATTCATATTAATGAATTTAGTAACACATGAATAATTTTGAAAACAAAGTAAAAAAAAAAAAATAAAAAAATAATAAGTCAATAATAAAGTTTTAAAATAAATTTTTTTTTTTTTTTTTTAAGAAAGATGGTGGAAAACTTTTGTTTCCATGTACCTATGGTAATATACGGGTTTAAGAAATAACTCCTAAAATAATGTGAATATAATTTTGCCCATTATTAAACAAAAATGGTGTAGGTAATGAATAGAAGTATTAATTAGTAAAACACAAGGTAGTTTCCGACAAAATTCTCTACTATTCACCACCACATTAACACACTAACGATAATTTTCTTATATCCAGTACTGGATGTCTGCAATTTTACAGCTGTCTCTACTACGCGCAATGTGCATGATCTATGACAGTTTGAAGGCCTTTCATTGTCTGCAAACTATGCTGTAAAAATTTTATAAATTATTCTCATTAAAATAATAGTATAGAATAATTCATAGGGTTTACTTTATCTCCTCTACATTTTCGTTTAATTAATTTTTATTCAAGTATTTGATGCAAGTATTTGGTTCCACAAAAGGAAACTATATATCGGATTCTTGTACAATAATAATATACTTGTAAGTCATATTAGAAATAATAAAAAACATCAAGACCTTGCATTAAATAAAATTGCAGTTGCATTAAGTCGCAAATCAAATTACATTGAATAAAACAGACAGTTTTAATTATAAACGACAGTTAAATGGAAATGTATTGCACGAGACAGCTGCCGCTTTTACTTATATAACTTCTAGACTATTTAGGTTTTTGAAGCTCTCTCCCATTTTGATTGGCTTATAGTATAGGTTGGAGCTTTCTTCTTTTTTGATACATATCTCGTAGGTACGGGCAAATGTTCAGTGGAAATTAAACTTTATGTTATATCTGCTTAACCTCCACAGTAGCACTTCCTTCAATAGTGTTTATAAATTGCCTCAATTATTGAGCATTTCAACTCTACACGCTTTAAAAGAATAAAATATCTTCGTTCCATATGAACATTGAAAATCTCAATTTACAATTTACGACCACAACAACCGACCACCCTTTCTACGTGTTGAATCTGATGGGATTGTTTTTACATCTTCAATACGTCCAATTTTCATTAATGAAAGAACTAAAGCTGTTAATGCATGTTGGACACATGGTCTTGGTGTTTTTGTTTTGTTACCCCCAGCATAGCGAAATTCAATATGTAAAGCTGTAATACCTAATGATTTATATTTTTCCACTACATCTTGACTAGCCAACTAAGCGGCGTAGGGTAATGCTTCGTCATGACAAGCTTTTACTTTGAATACCACCGGTTATTCTAGCAATAGTTTCAGGTCCAGATAAATCAGTTGTATGAACGAATGCATCGTTAAAACTTGCAAAAATATATTCAACACCGAATACATTTTCGCCATCACATATTTGTTGGCCAGGAGAAACTTGGTGCCATTGTGTTTTAATTCACTTTTATTAGAACAGACCAATAATAAAGGATCAGAGAAAAGGACGAACAAAAAGGATTGGAAACCTTTTATAAAACATAAAAAGTAGAATGTGCTCATCCCTATGCCGTTGAATGCACGAAATGACGGAAGACAAGTTGTGGAAATTGATTTATTGAATTAAACATTATGTTCTGAATGGGGAGGCAAATTACATCTTATGTGGCCTCCAAACATGATTAATTCTATATTCATGACCTACATAAATTCAAGATGAACATTAATATCTTCTTACTTCCTACTTCCCTTTTACCCTTCTCGTTTGTTAACTTTCCTTTGCTATCCAAACTGTACTAATTGGTGTAAAATGTCTCAATCCTACTGTTTTGGCTATGTATAAAAAAAATAAAAGATAATTGATTTGTACTATACATTGAAAATCGTGCAATTCAGTTGCACCTCACTAAAATAATAGCAGGACTTTTATATACTGATTGTTAAACTTTCACACTGTAATACGTATAATATAGATTGCTGATCAGCTCGATCTTGAAGTAAATGCCGAAAAGACTACATTAATCCACTCCTTCAATTCCGATATTATACTCTTACACAAGGCAATAATGTATTGAAATAGTTTACAACTTCAGCTACACTACAAATAAAATAAAACAAATATGAAAATATAATAGAATTCAACTAAATATAAAATATGAAAAAAGAAGTAGAAACTGATATAAGAGAGAGGATTTTAAGGGTGTTCTTCTGGACAACTTTTCTGAATGCGAGGAGGTAAATATTTCGGTTACTATCTAATTCCTGTATTTTCATTTGCCTGGATTTTCATTAGCTGGTAAGTACTTATACATATGTATACAATTTATTGGTTGACCACGAAATCCCAAACACAAAAAACCAAATATCAAAATTCCAAAATTCGACTTTAATTAATTTAGTGTTTTCGAATTCAATCATTTTGTGTGTTTCTCAACAGCGGCTTCTCATAAAAATGATGTAGAAAAATACTCTAGAAAGAGGAGTTATCTTCTGTTTTGTATCCGACAACGGCTATATATACAAATAATTTATATCAAAATTCTGTAAAAGTCGTAAAACTTTGATTTTGAATTCAATTCTAAAATCTTTCCTACCCCAGAATCTCGAGTATATATATTCATAACATATAATATATATATATATATATATGTAAAATATTTATCAAATCCAGCTAAATAAAATCGATTCAAATGAAATACAGGCAAATTGCAAGAAATATATGTATGCACGTTCACCAGTATACACCCTAGCTAAATATTGCCTTTCTCAGAATAACATACGGCAACATCTTTTTAATCAATATGTTGAATATAGTCATTTACTCAGGATCCTGCTCACCCAACCTATTTTCTATACACTTTTTGCTTTTCAGTTTTTCTTTGTCCTTCAAAAAAATATCAAAATATAATTTTTTCAGCTTACTATAACAGTATTATAACAGCATTATAATAGTATTATAACAGTTTCAGATATACGCTTACTTAAATACTCAATTGTATAATAAAATTCACAAGTAAATATAATATGGAGCTGAATTAAATCAAACGTTGCAACAATAAACTTGAGACATCGCTAGAATCGCTTTTAATTGAATTCTAAAAACCAGTAGGATTGGAAGTAAGCCCAGCAAGTACCTAGAAATGAATATTTATATAAAAATGCAACTTGATAAAAATATTTTGAAGCTAATAAATCAGAACTACACGAATGGAAGATGCAAAATTAATCCCTTAATATCTGAAAAATGTTAGTACTGGGTGATGATGATGAAATAACTCCAAAATAAAACAAAACAAAATTATTAAATTTCTTAAAAATAAATTTCAAAATCAAAAAAAAAAATTAACTCCTTCCATTCAAAAATTCACTAATTATTTCGTTTTCCTTCAAAATTTTATTTCGTATTGTAAGATCCGATGTTATTTATTCGAAATTTAATTTGGTTTTTAAAAATTATAAAATTAATTCCAATTATGGATGGTACCATTTTTGGTAAGCCTGCAGAGTAATAGAATAAAAATGTAAATTTTTAGAGTGGTGATAAAATTCAAAATTTTAATAGGGATTATAAAACGTAAGTAAGTGACATTATAGGACATAATATGGTTGAAATTGTATTTTAAGGAGAAATTGTTACCTAAAAAAAAGGAATTTCTTAATTATGCTAACATTCTATGGCATAGTCTGAAATAAGCTTACCTTATTAACGATATATTTTTATATATAGTTTGAGGCGGTTTCACTTAGCCTAGAAGCTATATAAATGATTAGTAACAGCTTGAATATAAAGAAAATCAAATTGTTTACTTCTATTGTTGCTTCCTTTCTATCTAATTATTATGACAACAATAATAATAATAATAAAAAAAAAATAACACTCATGAAAAGGACAGGAAGAACGCATTTTTTGTTTTGTTATCAGATGCTTTAATTTCAACATGGATCATAACACATTTTGTTTTTTTACATATAATAAAAATAACAACAACAACAACAACTGTAAATAAAATTATCTGCTTTAAGGATATTTTTCATTATTAAGGATAAAATATTTTTGTTTTTTATTTTTCTCTAATACATCCTGAATATTGTCTTAAAGTTTTTTTTTTATTTTCAGGCTCATTAAAATTTGTGAATTTTTAAAGTGTATAAAAAAAAAATATAAAATAAAATTAATCTTGTGATCTTTATATGTAGAAATAGATATGTAAGTATGTCGATGTCGCGACTTGAATTTTATTTGAGCACCTTTATTATCCTATATTTTTTTTTTTTGTAGTAAAAATTATGAGTCTTATTCCGTCATACAAATCAGGCTTAACCAAAATATTAAAAATTAAAAAAACAAAAAACGAAAACAGAAAATTTGCCAACCGGAGTAAAAACAAAATTTTAACGGTGCAAGTAACTTTTAATATTTTTAATTTCAAATATCCCGGAGGAGAATTTTAAAATTATTTTTTTTTCGCTTTAATAAAGTCATTAAATTGAAACCAATGGTATATTTTGCAGGATGTTTTGAGAAGAACCAACCGTGGTTTTAGGATTAAAAATGTCATAACAAATGATATCTGTAGAACTACTACTGAATTGTTTTATGCACAATCTATTATAATTATTATGATGTAATCGTATCCGTGGGGCGGAACTAATTATTTCAATTGATTCCTATCTGCAGCCAACCTCTTCAATTGTGGCCACGTTCTTTGTTGGGTACTTGCTTCGGCTAAGACTGTTGTTCTTCATGTTTTTTCTTCCGACGCAACATTTTTGGTGAGGATTCCAATCGAAACTCGGTTCAAAAAGATTACCGAATGGAGAATATGTAATCAGAAGCAACAGCGAGCTCAATAGTATGATCAATAGTGAAGACATTGTACGGTTTAAAAAAGCCCCTTATAATTTTGTACCACAGATCCGACTGGTTATCATTGTAAAGATCTTAATTGAAATTGTACAACATAGTTTTCATAGGTTTATAATTTACTTTTATCATAGCATTATATAACACAATTTTGTACTTTATATAGTTTCAATTCAGATTTTTTATTTATGAACCGGGTTATCTTTGTAGTTGTTAGTTTCATCTGAAATAAGTATTTTCGCTTCAATATATTTTTTTTTCTTCAAGTAAACCTTCTGCGTAGCAATACATCGAGCTATTTGATTTCGTTTTGATTGGATCTAAGAATAGATCTGTATTACCGACATGTGGAGATGGAAATTATATCATCTGAATATCAACACAACAGTTAAGGGTTTTAATTCCGCTTTAATGTAGTAAAAATTATTTTTTTATTATAATTTTAAATTAGTTGTAAATACAATGGACTCTATTATGTTGTTACTATTCGATTGTTGTTACCATTAAATAATGTAATCGTATACCACTTTCTTCATCTAGTACACCATATCATTTCTAGCAATGCATTGATTTATTAAGAAGTAATGTTATATTAATTAAACCAAATCCAAATTCTCTCCGTCGTTTATTTATTTACCCAGGCCAAATGAGTAAAATATGAATCAGTTTTAGCATCAATTTAAGCATCTTTTCCTGAGAATGTTAGTATTTTAATCGACCAAACAAAAATAAAATTAAGAGGATAAAAATACAAAACTATATATGTACATACATATTTCCCCTTGTAATCACTCAATTTCATTTTATTAAATTTTTCATTAATAACAGCTTATATTATGACTTGAAGAGTTGGTTCTTGAATTTGTGGTGCCATATTATTCATTTGTTTTTTAATTACACAATTTTAAGCATTTTCAACAAATTTTTAATTAAATATTTTTTTATTTTGTAAAATTACATGAGTGCTATACAGGGTGTTCCAGTTTCAACTGAAAATATTTTAAGAGACGATTCGTTGTAGTATTTTGGGAAAAAAAAATTATTCTAGAGTAAGAGTCTATTTTTGAAGTTAGCCTGGTTTACAGTGGATTAAAAAAAATTTGATTATAAAAAATAATAATGTAAAAATAAAAATTTTTAAAATATACTTTTATCGAAACCAAACTAGCTAGCCCCCTAAAAAGTAGAAAATAAAACTAGTGGTGGATGTTGAGCATCTAGAACTACTATAAGATAAAACACAAAAGTATATAATGAATCTTGCTGGAATATTGTTAATAGAAATTTTTAATATTTGCCGCTTGAAAAAAATCACGAATATTAAAAGAACATCACAAAGCGTTTCCAAATTCCCATTAACAATATTCCAGCAAGATTCATTATATACTTTTGTGTTTTATCTTATAGTAGTTCTAGATGCTCAACATCCACCACTAGTTTTATTTTCTACTTTTTAGGGGGCTAGCTAGTTTGGTTTCGATAAAAGTATATTTTAAAAATTTGTATTTTTACATTATTATTTTATTTTATACTTTTTAGTTTTAAGTGAAACCTATAGGTATTATAATTTCAGAAATAGTATATAAGTGTAAACTCTTCTGTCTATAACACAATTGGTTTTTGAAATATGCATGAGACGTGCTAAGAGTTGTTCGGCAGCAACCTGAACCAGTCCACATTTTCTAAATTGCTAACTGTCGTATTTCTTTATTTGTGAAAAAGTATCTAAGTGTAAATTTTGATGCCTGTATTACAATTGGTTTTCAAATATGCCTGAGACGTACTATGAGTTGTTCGGCAGCAACCCGAACCAGTCCACATTTTCGAAATCGGTAACAGTCGTATTTCTTTATTTATGAAAAAGTATCTAAGTGTAAATTTTCATACTTGTAATACAATTGGTTTTCAAATATGCTGAGACGTGCTAACTGCTAGGAGTTGCTCGGCAGCAACTCGAACCAGTCCACATTTTCGAAATCAGTAACAGTCGTATTTCTTTATTTGTGAAAGAGTGTCTAAGTAAAAATTCTCATGCCGTAACACAATTGGTTTTTGAAATATGCCTGAGACGTACTAGGAGTTGCACGGCAGCAACCCGAACCTGTCATTTGATAGCTTTGTAAAGTACCGTGTCCGGTTGCTTTTTTCGTCAGGAGTAAGTGTGCAAAATTTCAGAACTCTATCTTTAAATTTTTTAAACAAAATTATTCTTTTTCTATTTGCGTTTGGTTTTAATATTAACAAAAAAATGCCAACCTACCTACCAAACATATATACAAACATATATATAGACACTGGCAAGTTAATATAAAAGTATATAAAATAATGTCTATCAAATATCAACCGCTATATTGAAAATATGATATTGTTATCTAACTTTAGATATTTTTGTTTTTTTATGGGATGGGCACTAGACAGGCACCAGGGTATTAGGTGTCCTAACTTTAAATTTTTAAGACTGATATTTTTTGTAATAATTATTGATTATACCGGAAAAATTTCCTAATATTTTTTTATTATTTATATTTTGATGTACTGCTCCATTTTCTATAACTTCGCCATACACAATTTTCATGTTAGACTTGCCCTTTCATGTTTCTGAGATGAAAAATATTTCTAAAAAAAATTTCAGTTTTTTATATAAACATTTTATGTTTGGGCAGCTATTAGTCGACAACCATAAGCCCCGTCAAATTGTGTGGTATCAAAAGTATCATTATTTCAAAAAAACCTTCTTTAGAACACATTCCTCTGTAGCTTGTATATCTTCGGAGCTGTGGTTGATAATTGTTAGACATTGTTTGACTAATCCGATTTTCTTTAGCCATCTGTAGTCCAGACTAAATTTAAAAATATAACCTCATTTCCGACTAGAACAATTTTTTTTCTAAAATACTCCAATAATAGACCTTTAAGTATTTTCGTGTGGGATTGGACTACTCTATATAAATGTTTTTGCAAAGTAAGTAGAATAGAAAATTAGCAAATTTACAACAAAAATGGTGAAACATCAAAATAGGAAAAGAAACGAAATATAATTAATATTTATTGTACACTACGCTCTTCTAATTATCAATAAAACAAAAATCCAACTAATATTTTAGTTAATTCCGATTCCGAGTTAATACGATATATACAAGCGAATTAAACTCGAAGTAATGAGTTGGAATTGACTGTCAGTTACCGACACTGCGACTTTTTTTAATTGGTTTTAAATTAAACAAGTCAATCAAATTCGAGTTAATTCTCGTCACCACATCAAAGTTATTATACAGTAGATATGATTATTTTTTTTTACAATTAGATTTTATTTTAGTGATATATTTAATTAAAAGTCGGATTTGCTTTCACTAATAATCCATTTAACGCAGCAGTGAATATTATTAAAGAGCAAAGATGGTCTAACTAAGTCATTAGATACTTTAGTGACAGTCAGACTAACTTAAAAGCTTTTGAAAGTAACCTCATCAAAGCTTGATTGGTGAGAGAATGTTCGGAAGGCCTAAACATCATATGGCTCCGAAATAAAGTACAATTAATCTGGATACCGGGTCATAGTGGCCTTCTTGGAAACGAAAAGGCTGCCAAACTATCGACGCGCAACATTTATGGATCAGACCGAAAGTTGATATATCTATTGGTAATATTAAACTATTGATAAAAAAGACCCTGAAGAGGGAAACAAACATTCTATGGCCTATACGTATTGAAGGCCACAAAGTTTTCAAAATATATACACCAACAATAAACACTAAAATAACCAAGTTCCTGCTAACTCTCAATAGAGCAGACTGCAAGAAGATGGTGGGCATATTTACTGGTCATAGCTACATGAATAAGCACATGTGTGACTATCACTACATGTGTGACACATATGTGACTAGCACTAAGTGATGACTCAACCTGTAGACACTGTCATCTGGAAGCGGAAGAAACCTCAAAACATGTTGAAAGAGAGTGCCAAGCTCTTTCAAGTTTGAGACTCAGGCTGTTGGAAGCTTCTGCATGATAAAACTGTAATTGGCCTTAATCAAAAGTGTATTTTAAGTTGAGGGGTGGAGGAGGATATAATGGATTAAAAGCCTACATCCCGGCCTTGAAATATAAGGGCCACCTACTTTCTTCATTAATGTTTGCGACAGTAGGTATATTTTCTGCATTTATAAGTTAATATACCGGAAATTAAACAGAAAAATTTGTTATGTCTAAATTTTTTTCAAAAACAATTCGAATGTTTCTTGCTTAGTTTTGCCAAGTATTATAAAAAAACAGCTATTTAACGTCTACAAAAATTTATGTTCCAATATCACTTAATGTCTTAAACAAATATGAAAAAAGCTTTTGTATTTTGTATTTTAACGAAGAGATTTAAAAGTTTATTTTAACAAGTCATAACCACACTCATTTCCACAATGTTGCTAAATCTAGGATTGCTAAAAAATGTTCTTGCTAGGATAGCAAAAAAAGAACAAAACAATAATAATTACAATAAAATTTATAGAATTTCAAAAAATAAAAATAGAATTTTCAGTTCCCTCCCACATTACATTTCAGTCTTAGGGAAGATCATGTTTCTTAATAATTTTGTGATGAAAAGGCACTTCAGAAGAAAAAAAAAAGGATAACGCATTGAATGAATAATGATGATAAGTAAAATATTTTTTGTATAAAAATTTTTAAAGTAATTTTTCAAAAATTTAAAAGAATACAACTTAAACGGCAAAAATAAAATGAGTTAAGAGGATATAAAGAGAATATAATCAATGTGGGTTGGGTACCTATATAAAAATGATGTTTTTATTTTTTTTCTTCTATACCAAATGGATGATAGGTTTTCTTTTGAAGTATATATATATATACATATGATATATATTCAAAATAAAAAACAAAATACTAATAGGAAAATACAATGTACGCCTTACCTCATAATATACACACAATATAGTGGTTAGGAAAATAGTATGGTTAAAGAAAATTTTTTATAACAAAACTGAAAAAATATTTTTAAACGATTTTTAAATTTCTACTTTTTAAAATTCATTTTTCATTTCTTGTTATTTATTTCAACAAACATTTTTGTAAGTATGTGTGTAGTTCTTTCAATACAATATTAAAAGTATTCGACCTAATAAAACTTAACAATAATTGGTACATTCAGATACAAAATTTGGGTTTTAAATCAAAAAATTGATATAAAAAATATTAAGAGTGGTTTCCGAACCTGCCGCTCAAATACATCACACTAGTATTATACTTTGGCTTCTCGACAATACTAACTTATCGCACTAATCTTTTTCCGACCTTTATTTTTTTAAATAACTTTTATGACTAGATAAAATTTTTATGAGTATAATGGGTATTTTTCTTCTTCTACTGCTATTTCCACTTCATCATGCTGCTGTTAGTAGAATGTTAAATATGAAATGTATAAATATAAAAATAAAGTAGAAAAAGAATAATAATATCAGTTGCAGCAATAATATTTATCGTTTACTAACTTTTCCCGGCGTAACATTAGCTGGTCAATCATTAAAAATATATTTCTTTTCTCTTCATTTATTTAACTCCAAACAAAGTTTTCTGTTTCGGCAAAACAATTAATTTTTATTATATTTCTGAATCGGTAAATTTTTGCGGTAATATTTTGAATCGGTAATTTAATCGGTAACATTTTGCGGTAATATTTTGCGGTAATATTTTCTCCATTTCACAATTTTAAACTTTTAAAAAAGAAACAATTTAAGTTGGTCACAAACTTACCTAACATTTTTCAATTATCAATCTATTTGTTTCATAGTCTCTTACTCCTTATCAATTCCTGCAACAAATTTGTCCTTTCCTTGTGTTTGAGTAGTATAAAAAGAGATAAATAGAAAATGATAAGAGGTCATTACGGTACTTTGAAAATTTGGCAGATAGGTTCGCTGAATTCAAAATGATTTCCTAAACTAGAACAACGTGTTAAAAGCAATGATGTTGCTTTAAAAAAGTACAACAAAATTTCCTTTTCAAAGACACTAAAAGTTTTATTAATGGCTTAGGTACAGGGTATTTAAGACAGAAAAACTAAAAAGCAAATTGTTGATTTTTTTTTTATAAATACATTTTCCAATAGCTTTGTTATGACATTCTTATCTTTTATGGTGTTTATCTAACTATTTTTTTTAAATCAGAAGCTGTACGTCACAGAGAAATTATTACGAACATTTTGAGAGAAAGACGATAATAAAGCAAAACTATTGACGTCAAAAAAGATCTACAGTTATTCAAATATATATATATATATATATATTTAATTTAATAAAAATTACATATTTTTTTTTGTATTTTATTCTTCTTAATCACCATGTACCACAACTACAATCAGCTAACGAAATATTTTAACGTTTTTCTAATAAATGTTTGAAGAAAATTTCTAGGGCTTTAATTTTAGCCGTATTAGGTTTTTAGAACTCAACAAATGAAAGTACAACTTTAAGTAAGGTTTTCATAAATTTCCAAAAAACTAAGTCAAGCTCTTAAATCTATGATCTAGCAAAAATAGCCAATTGGGGTTCAACACGCCCAAAACCTGTTGTCAATGCATTTTCTTGTAAGAGACATCAATTCGTCCCAACTCTGCGATTTTAAGGAGAAAATCGACAATGGTTCGAAAGTTTAAACATTTCAGGCATGCACCTAAATCCAAAAATACAGTGGAATGAGCATATGTTTGATGTAACTAAGAAGGCTGCGAAATGCTTTTTCTCCAACAGATCTGTCCAATATCTATAAAGTTTATATCCAAACCTAAGATGGAGCTGGCTTCAACTGCAAAATCCAAAATCGCTAGTTCAGCTTTACTCCTTTTAGTACATTTCGAAACTTTGGAGCTCTCTCCATCTTTTGTAGATAACTTGGAAATAAGGCTTGTTCTGACATTAAAATCAATAATGCCTCTCTTCAAAGAATTTTAGCGTAGCACTAGAGAAGCTTTAAGTGCCCTTTTCTTGGAGTAGAAAAAAAATCCACAATTTTAATATAAAATTTTTGCGGAGTTTCATCACGTGATCTACACATGTCTCAACAAAATTTTAACTATATCCGCCAATGTACTTAAAATAAAATAAATCACTTTAATTTAAAAATTTAATTAGGACTAAACCAAAGCCTTATATGAATACTAATTTATGACTTTGTTTTTTATGCGATTAATAGTAAGGTCAAAATTCTATAACAAAATTAAATTTTGACATTTAAGTGTTTAGTTGTATTAACACTTAATGAATTTGAAAATAACAACAATCAAAATAAAAATTTCGACATTAAAACATTTTGAGTGGTAGCTCTTCTGGGAATTTGTACATTATTTAACACACTTTATTTTGTTAGAAATTTAATTATTTTTTAAATTTTAATTTGCTAAAAAATTTGTTCAGAGTTTTTTTTAATTAACAAAGTTTTGTTGAAATTAAGTCTTTTATATAAATTTAGTAAAACGAATAATTTTAGCCAGATATATTATATAATAACCAAGTCCTTGGTTTATAATATTTTGGTTTTTTTAATTTTTATATACTTATATTTTTTTTTGTTTTCGAATAAAAATAAATCTCATAAATTTTTTCTTCTCCCAACAGTCAACTAAAATAATATATACTTGTAGATATATAAAAGAATAATATTATGAGGTGTGAAATTCGAGGTTAATTCAAGGTAAACATTTTGAAATAGATATTCAAAACTAATGATATTTAAAGTATATGAGTTAAGGTAGAACATTATTTTTATTTTTAAAAAAAAAAATCAGAATGAAACCCACTATATGAGAAATACAAATTTAATAGTGTACTTCATATTTGTTTTAAATGCCATTTAGTTTATTTTGAATTAATTAAAAATATTAAAAATTGATAAAATTATTTTTATTATATTTCCGAACCAAATTATAGGTAGTCGTTTATAATTTCAGGTTAGAATAGTTATCTAATTAGTTATCATATATCTTGACAGGCCACAATTTAACAAAATGACAGTTTGACATTTTTTATACAAAATTTTATAGGTGACAAAATTATTGTAATGACAATTTAATAAATTATAAATTACACATTTTTTATCATAATTTTGTAAATTACAAATTATAAAATTTGCCATGACAATTTTGTAAATTAAATATTATAAAATTCACATATTGTCTATTTTGTGGTTGTATTTATTGACAATTTTTTTTTATTAAAAATAACATATTATTATCTGTATAAATATAAGATGCAAATGCAAAGTTAAAAACAAAGCTGTAAGTACATATTTATTATTTAAAAAAAAATTTAGCAATATTTTAACCCATTAAATTACAAATAAAATAATGCAAGAAATTGTAGAAAAAGCCCATCACGCATTAAAAGGACTCTAATAAAGATTAAAAATATCGACGCCACACTATGTGGCAAAATTGAATGAAGCGGACAGTTGTAATGGTAAGTATATAGTTTTTTAGCTCAAAATATATAATACTGTTTTTTTTTTACATATATTTGAATTGTGTTACAAGTTGTCTAACAAAATTGACATTACTGTGGGCAAAATTTTTTTTCTAAATTTTTCATTTGTTTATGAAACTGGAATTGAGAATAATTAACAATTATTTCAATATTATTTTAAAGCAAATATTTGACAATAATTGTCCGCCTGTAATTTTCAGATTTGAAATCAATTGTTAATATCTATGAAATACCATACCATATATTTGTAAGGATAAAGTTCGCTTTGTTATCGTTATACATAATTAAACTATTTTTTTAATTTATCAAACTGTGGGGCTGACATAGTCATATTACGTACATTGCACTAGACCCACTTTATTCTACTGTTGAATACAATACAGAAAATTGACTAAATAGTTCATACACAACTCACCACCACCATAAAAATTATACCTGACTTCATAAGAATTATAAATTCTTCTATAATGGAATGAATAACAGTTTTATGTTAATAGTTCGACATTTCGTGTCGACAAAACGCTCTAAAAATTACATCCAATTTCAGTCTTCCAATATACTTCCATGACACAAGAGAAGAATACTAAAATTGTTTAAAACTTTTGAATCCACCATTTTGTTCTATGCAAGATAAATTCCAGAGAAAAGGCTTCGATTTTATAAATATATAGTTTCGGGATTTGGTAGGGTGTCTGAATCAATTTGTATTTAATTCACCCCATGCAGTAAAATGCTTCAGTTTACCGAGAGAAATACGAACAAAGCTAAATAGATTCGGAGCTGTTGATGCCCCTATTATAAACACAAATATAGGTTTTCATAACAAATCATAAGAGTTGGTTACAATTCAGAACAGTCAAATTTTAATTAAAAATAGTGTGTTGTAATAGTCAATTGGAATTGAAAATAGTCAATTATAATATTCAGAGTATTCAACCATTGTGGTTAAAAAGATATCAATTCTAATTAATAGTAATCAACTTTAATTCGGGTTAATTAATGGTTATTCAGAAATATAGTTAGTTGAAATCTTGAATAATCAATTTATTGCAATTTAGAATTAGTTACTTGGAATTCAGAATAGTCAACTGTAATTCATTCTGTGATTGAGAAAATATCATTTCTGTACCAATTCTATTCAAATAACAGTTGTAGTTAATTTTAATGCGGAATTTTTATTGAGAATAATCAGTCGCAATTCAAATACAGTTCAAATACAGTTAAATTTACAATAGTCGATTGTAATTCAGAATATGCAATTGCCCCTGCTTTCGGTAATGCTGGATTAACGATCAATCAATTAACATTTGCTGTGATTGATCAACTGTCAAATCCACAAATGCATCATTTTGACCGTCTTTGAACCGAACATAATTTTTTGATTTGTGAAGTGTGTATTTTTTTATTTAATGTTTTTTTAAAATACGTTTTTTTTAGAGACATGTAATAAAAATTACAAACAATAGATTGAAGTTACATATTTTCATATTTCAAAAACCTGTAGAACCAAATTTGTTACTACACAATCAAAAAACAAAACAAATGACGATCAACAGTTAATCATATAAATTTTTGCTGCTTTGTATGCTCAAATTTGACTGTCATTAACCGAAAGCGAGATGACAGATGAGTTTTTTAAAGTTGCAGTGCAGACGATATTACCAAAAGTATAGTGCAATTTAAATACAGTCAATTATTATTCACAATAGTCAATTATTATTCAAATGAAATCGATTATGACCCAGAATATTCATAATTATTGTGATTCAGAAAGTATCAATTTCAATCCATAATATATTCAATCACAATTCAGAATCTCTTTAACATTACAATTAATATGTATCATAATATTATTATTTAAAAAATTAATTTATTATTAAATAACTACTTATTTTCTTAAAGAATGTAGAATAAACAAACGACGTTAAATAAAAGTGAAGTCACCTCAATATTGAAAAGTGCAAAAAATGGTGTATGAACCACTTTAAATTTTCACCATCGAAATAAAATTATTAACAACAGGTAGGTGGTAGGCAGATCAGTATCTAGATCTACCAAGCACAATGTATATACATTTTCGTATTATGTATAGTCCTTGGTACTTAAGGTAATTAAAAAAATTAACATAGATATTTTTTGTCTGGTGGTTATGGGAATTTTTGTTTTGTGTGGTTAACATTTAAAAAATAAAAATAACAACAATAAAATATAATCTAAAAGGATATTTTAAATTTATATCAATTCAAGGGTCTACCTATAAAGTATATAAAATATTTTCACTTTTATTAAGATTCTCTGTTGGGAAAATTAATGTGAATTTACTTTAAAAAATGTTTATTTTTAGTTCTGTTTATTAGGAAATTAAAGAATGTTTGTTTATGAAAGATAAATAATAATATAATGAATGGTAGTATCTGTAGTATTCTTAATTAAGAAATGAAAATGATCAATTCATTTAATTTAACTGAGAATTATTTATTTTTAGCATTTAATTTTCTGTTAAATAATTTGAATTTAAAATTATTTTTTTAAATTTCGTTAAATGTTAGTTTTTTTGTGTAGATTTTTTAGAATGTATGCAAATCCAAATTGTCGGGAATGTTGTGTTTATCGTATGAAATGAAATGGTGGTGTATTTGTAAAAGCATTAGATTTTCAACAAATGTTACCGCCGAATTTAATTCAGTGCCAGGCTCCGGGATCTGGAAGTAGACATACATGGTTTGTTTAGCGTCTAGAATAAATAAGTAAGTAAATTTTTCGTTAGGGTTTTTTCCAATATATTATGTGCATTGTAGTTTTTCATATATATATATAGATATATTAATAATTAAATATATGATTAATACATTTACACAACAAAATGCTGTGCATGATACGATCCGTGCTTATATGTCGCTTGTAACAAAATTAATACTACTTATTGTTAATACAAATTTAAATTCTTCGTAAAATAAATTTTCTTTATTTTAAGACCTATACCAACTCTGAAGCCACAAATTATTCATTGTGGGAAGCTACCAAAAAACTAAAATAGCCACAACAGTTTAATCAATCAGTACGAACAAATAAACAACATTTTTTTAACTAGTAGTAACTACGTAGCATTCGCAGAAATATTTTAACCATTTTCTTCGGAAAGCACAAACGTAGATACAAAAATATATAACTTCTTCAGCCCTCCACTTCAAATGGACCTACCAATAAAGAAATTTTAATTGGCAGAAATAACAAAAATGATTAGAAATAACACCAAAACAAAAGAACCTCAGGTTATGATCTATTTATTGGTAGAATATTGAAAGAACTGGAAATAATCCTGATACCAAAACCAGATAAGACGAGTAAAGAAATTACATCCTATACAGACCGATTAGTCTATTATCGTGCCTATCTAAACTATTTGAAAGACTATTCTTGGAAAAACTAAAGCTAATTTTGGAAAAAATATATAAATAGTTCCGGAGCATCAATTCGGTTTCAGAAATATGCAGAATAGCAGTAATCACGTTAAGCCTTGATCATTTGCATTACGGTATGGCATATAGCATATGGAGGACTGTTGTACAAACTGAAATCGGTCATACGGTCATACATCGAAAAGGACTTTTTAGTGAAGCATCAAGATGTATAGGTATCTTGAAACAATATCCACAAACAAATTAAATTTTATTAGACGTACCACAGGACAGTGTGCTTGGTTCTGTTTTACACCTCATCTATACTGCGGACTTAATAGAAATAAATTAGACAACCACTGCCACTTTCGCTGATGATATGACCATATGGGAATCGTATAATTAACAAGTACTTGCTACAGAGATTCTGCAATACAGCATAAATAAAATTCAAAAGTGAAGAATCAGAGTGAATGGAGTAAAACCAACACATGTGACATTTACCCTGAAGAGAAAAACTTGTGCAAGTGCAATCTGGAAATACCAAACAACATTAGATTCTGATCCAAATACCCTAGCAAACAACTTGTTGGTTTGAAATGGTGCTAGTCGATGTGAGCGTCACAATATTCTGTCACTACCCATCAAATACTAACAGAGTATAACATAGATTGGCATAGATAACTTACCATTGGATTTTTCTTCCGCAAGTTATTATATGTTGCTTACATATACAAATATGTTACAAATTATTGAATGTCTCCATTAGAGACAAATTATACAGTTTACAAGGAAAATTAAAAAAAAATTAAAAAAAGTTTTCAATCCTTTGAATCTTCTTGCATGGGCGGTATTCCCTAGGGCCTAGATCACCTATTGTGATATTTTTTTATTAATTTTTGTTACATTTTCTTTAATAAAGCCCACCCTTAAATCCTTCTTATGTTAGAATAACCAACGTATCAGGGTGTACATCAGGTCGTTGACATATACCCAGGAGGCAATTTCGCAAAAGTAATTTTGATTGAAATCTATTTAAGATTTTTATTTATCAATTTGCGAGTTGCTGGTTATTAACCATGACTCAAATTCATATACCCAGATGGGCATGATGATTGTTTTATATAATATCAGCTCCCTATCCAATGGGACCTATGTTCCCATAAGTGAATTGATAATACTAAACTTAATTCTTAGTTGCTTGTTTTGGTTGTTAATGGCTTTGTTGACAAAATAACAAAGTTAAAATTTTTAAAATTCACTCAAGATTTAAGTTTGTATTTAGTCTATAATAGTTCTTGCAACTGCTTTGTCTTGTGTTACTGGGTTATATTTTGCTCGAATAATATATCAAAAATAAGACTGTTTATGCCCACATTTCGAAAGAGAAAAGTTATGTTATAAATAAATAAAGACCATTCATGTTTAAAAAAAATTAAATTTCTAGTAGAAAAACACTAAATTAACCATAATTTAAAATTTATAAAATATTTAGTAATTTTTCAAACTTTCTTAACAGCCTTTCATGGACTAAATAATTAATAATTTAAAAGTTAATTAAAATTCTTCAGAGTATTATTGATGCTGACTTTTAATTCAATTAAAACTTTTATTTACTTCCAAAAACTGAAAAAAGTGAAAAAAAATAAAAAATAATGAAAATTCATGTTCACAAAATATTTACTAACTGCTCGTCACTATTAAAATAAATAAACATGTCCCATGCGAGTTACAAAACTATATACCACCACATTACTAAATTGCATTATAAATTTATAAATCATCTTATATACTCGTATATACATAAAACAATTCTCTACACAATCTCAGAGATTTATATAATAATATTTATATACACTTTTAAATCCCTGATGTTGCATTTTATACTGACATTTATTTAAAAAAAAAAAAAAAAAAAAAAAATCAGTAAACTGTAGGAGGTTTGGTTACTCATCATAACTTAAACTAAAAGAAAACTGCATTTGAAATGATGGTAAATAATGTCTCATGTTCTGTCACTTACAATGTATACGAAATGAAATTTTAAATGCTATGAAATCACAGAATAAAATAAAAATGGTCCCGTTTTATCACAAATTTCTGTGGGTAATTTTTTTTTAATTTAAAATATTTTATTTTTATTTTCAACTTTTATAAATGATTTTTTTTGTGATATGACATTAGTCAAGAGTGGTTTGGTGATTTTACTGTTCGGAATCGTTCAGCATAATTTAAGTTCAAAAAGTTAGGTTAGGTTTTAATATTATTGTGACAACTAAATTACAATTTGATCCATCTAACTCTCTTTCGACATCGCAAGAAAGAAGAAAGAACTTCTTGATATCAACTACAGATAGAAACAAATTTAGTGTCATAGCACCCAAACATGTATGTAGAATTGTTCTAACAATACAAGGTTTTAAAAGTAGGTTATTCCACTAGTGTTGCATTTACTAGCATCCTAATTCCATTATTGCTATCGAATTTATTTTTCGATGCATCATGTTCATTGTATTTGCAGCCACGCCTACCATACATTTGCATAATTAACGAATTAGAAGACATCAAGCCGACAAACATACATTATAGTTTGATGAATATACATTTAAGAAATGAAGCCAGTCCGCGAATATACAGTACTCATATATATATACTATTAATAGAGACGTACATTTCAACAAAATGTGGCGAACAGAGATGTCGCTGGCAGTATAAATATGAAATTAAATGCATTTAAACTAAATACATACCACACACACAGATATGTTTTTTGTGTTTTTTCTTACAATCATAATAACCCTAACTATTTCAAAACTCAAAATAAAAAACAAAAGCATTTATTTATAGAATTTATATTTTTATTTCACTTCTTTTAAATTTTGTTTTTGACGTTTTGGTATGATTAGGTATGACCATTATAGTAAAGGTTATGATTGGTTATGACTTTGTTAAATCATTTCGAATCATATAGGCCATTTAACGAAGTATCATATGACATTATATGACGCCTTACGACTATTATAGTTAGGGATAAAGCCAATAATTATGCTTTTTCTCTTGTTCTTCAGTTTTTATTGTTATATTGTTATCCTGCTAGGGTCTCTGATGTAAGTAAGGGTAGTCTGTGATTTTTCTTTTTAAAGTTTTTTTAATTTTTATGTGTACTAAATTTGCCGTGCATTGAATTGGAACTGATAATAATGTCAAAAAATATTTTGTTTTTATTGTTCTTAGCAGATCGTAAATTTCGGTTTATGATTCTCCAAGTACAATATTATATTTACTCAATGCTACTGCGCATTTGAATTTATACTTTTGAATTATTTGTTAATAAAATAAATAAATTTCAATTATTGAAATTTCTGAACATGGGTGAGGTAAAAAATATATTTTCTTAATTTACTATTTGTTTTACCGGTAAGTGTTTTTGCTGTAATATCGTAACATTTTAACAAAGCTATTATAATTATATTCTGATAATTCGGTTTTTGTCTGTGCTACTTTGTTTTTTTTTTAAATTAATTCATATAATCAGATATAATCAATGCTATTGCTCAATAGGTGAATTGTTTTTAGGTAAATTTTAATTTGTTTTTGGTTTTATTTGGTTTCATCGTTTTGTGGTTTATGTCTTTAAATTGAATTTTGCACACTATCGTAATTCGTAATAGTTCGAAAAAAGTTGTCTAATCTAGTTGAAAAAAGCTTTGTGTTGTAAAAGCTTTGTGAAAAGTTTAACAGACGTTTAAGCGTATTAATATATAAGACTGTTAAAAAAAAATAAGCTGTTATAATATAAGAGCAAAATTAAATTATAAGCCCTAATTGATTTTTAGGTAAGATAAAATCATACAATAAATTTGGATACAATCACTTTAGTCTATTTTAGAAAAGTGATTTATGAGTGAAATCATACCACAAAAAGAATATAGGCTTACAAATAGGTGGAAATGACCAGTTGTGATCATAGTCGAAATCGAAAATGACTGTAAAGTTTTATTTGTTCTTTGCTCTCGGTAGTAATCTATTAATTCAAATTTGTTCAAACATTAATAAGAAATGGCATTTAAAGTACCAAATTTTTTTCTCAATAATGGCAAAAATATGCCAATTCTTGGTCTCGGTACTTGGAAAAGTGCACCCGGTGAAATTGCTCAAGCTGTTAGGGATGCCATAGATATCAGTTATCGTCATTTTGATTATGCTCATGTTTATGGGAATGAACATAAAGCTGGTGATGAAATCAATGCTAAGATTTCTGAAGGTGTTGTTAAAAGATAGGATAAATTATGAAATTCATTTTACCGTTCAGATTTAGTAAGACGTGCTTGTGAAACAATTCTAAAAAATTTTAGTACACCATATTTGAATATGTATCAATTTGATTCATTGAACAATGTGTTATTATAAAGAAGGTGATGATTTATTTTCAACCGACGATAAACGTAACGTTTTATTCTCTGATGCTGATTATGTTGATGCATGGTAAAGAATGGAAAAATTGGTTGAAAATGATTTTTGTAAATCAATTGGTGTTTCCAATTTTAATAAAAAAAATAAATTGACAGAGTATTAGAAAAGGCTAAAATTCACCCTACATCTAATCAATTTGAATGTCATCCATATTTAACTCAAACAAAACAAATGGAATTGTGCAAGACAAAAAATATATGAATTACTGCTTATAGTCCTTTAGGTAGTCCAGATCGTCCTTAGGCTAAAAAAAGTGAACTTGTATTAATGGAGGATCCAAAACTTATTACAATTGCTGCAAGATCATAAGAAAACGCCAACTCAAGTTTTGATTCGTTATCAAATTCAACAAGGTAGCATTGTTATTCTAAAATATTTTAATAAAGATAGAATAGCATTCAATCTTGATGTTTTTGGTTTTAATTTGGATACAAGTGATATGTCAACAATTGATAGTTTCAATTCTAATGGTAGACTTGTAGCTTTGACAAATGTTTTGGGGCAACCAAGTCACTCATATAATTTATATTAATAAATAATTAAATTTATTAAAAAATTTAAAATTTATAATTCTTATTGAAGGCTTAATTAAATCGTCATACCAATTAATATGTATTAACATAAATACACCAGTGTACTAAATTATAAAATACATAAATATTGCACTTCGTTTTGGTTGCATTTTTTCACCAATAAATAATTGTTTTCAAATTGTTTCTTAATAATAAATTATCACTTATTTCTGCCTTCTCATTACTCCGCTAAACTTAATATAAGCTGTGGCTATATTTTTCTATAGAATATTTGACATGTAGTTAATAATTGATTATTATATTATAACGATTTAAGTTGACTAACGATTTAGGGGAATAATTTAATGCTATTTTCTCAACTTTGAAAATTCATAAAAGTCTCGAATTTTTTGTGGAAGATAGATTTTTGCGAGTAGAATGTGATAGTAGCAATATCTCATTTTTTCACTTATATCGATTTAAGCGGTTATATATTATTACCACACAATTTTACCGTTATTCTAATATTTTGTATATTTAAAACAACATTGTATTGTTTCAAGGCCAAGATAATCGTGGGAGGGAGAATGAAATTGTAAAAATGTGTTTATATATTGGGAAATGAGTGAAATGAGTTGAATATGAGTGAAATCGTACACCAAAAAGAATAGGCTTATAGGAGCTAGGTCGAAATGACAATTCCAATTGATTTTTATTTGTATAAAAAAACCAATTAGCATTTAATTGTACCGTCTCATTGCTCCGACTCAAGTGACCCACTTACTGTTATCAGCTATTTTAACAGATTACTACAGTAATATATTCAACCTGTGCATTGAAGTAATAAATTAGAGTACTATTTTTCTTCCAACCAAAAAACAATATTGTGTTTGGGGAATCTGAAGTTTGGCTCTATAAGCTAAGCGGAATTTGGTTAGACCTATTTATTTAGGGCTTATAGTAGTTTAAAATGGAATAAGTGACTTTAAAAAAAGCATAAAATCATTGTTTTGTCTGTAAATGATAAATTCAAAATCGTTGTCGATCGTTTAATAAAAGCAATGTTTTGAGACAGTGAAGACAGAAAAAATATCTTCCGGAATAAAAATTTTGTATAGAAGATAAGAAAGTACTCATATCCATATTCTGCACAATAGGTAAGGTAGGAGAGCGTGGATATGTTTTATTATTTTTTTATTAGCTTTAAAATCTATTTGATATAAATTCTTTCTTAACTATAAACTCTCCAGTTTTGACAACCCAGTAACCTAATTTACGAACTAAAAAATCCAATCAATATCCGTTGAAGTTTTATTTTTTTAGTATTATATTTTAGTCCCTGCATATCTTTTGAAATGTCTGAAAATTTTTATCTACCCTGTTAAATTTAGATATTTTATGGAGTTTTGATAAGGTTTTTTTTTACATATAACTGCGAGATGACTAGTAGTTGCCAAAATTATTACTGAAATTATGTGTGCTTTCATATTCTTCTATTAGATAAACGACTATAGTAGGTATATACAAATGCATCAATGCTTGAATAATCTAACTTTCCTACTAAATTAATTTTGGTTAATGAGTCAATAATTTGATAAATGTTTCCAAATCAAATGTAGGTAGGTAGAGGGAATTGACTATTTGGTTGCTTCTGGAAAATCAATTAGCACTTAGTTTTGCTTTTGCTTTTTTTTATGATCCCAGTGATCTGCCTGTTTTTATTGATTGTTTTACGGTAATTATTTTGACTGGATTACTAACCCAAACTCAGTATTAGAGCCGACCTATGTGATTGCGGAAGTCAATTAGATTACTAATATTATTTTTCGCACAAGTTCAATTAAATATTCTGAGTCTGGCTCTAGTTAAAGCCTACGTGAAGTAAGTGTTGAAGATTTTCTGTCTCGTTTACAAGCGGCAATGAGAGTTGATTAGAACTTCTATAATTTTATTCTTTTATTTAGCTTTGAATTATTCAAACAAACTTACAGCCTTAGTTCTATTTTGGTTTCGTAATTTGTCTTCTTTATTTTAACAAAAGCGCCCATTTACGATATATTGATAGACAAAAATTTGTATCCTAACTCTACCGGTTAATCTCATAATAAAATGTAAATTATGTTAATGGTCAACAAGCGCCAGAAATGTTTCAATATCCACAGTATGTTAGGGAGCGTTTAGACATAAAATTTTATTTCATGAAAGTTTTGTTTCACTTATTTTTATTACATTTACAAATTTTATTGCAATTACATCAAATTTTATTTCAAAAGTTTTAATTACATATCTCAAAGATAAACAAAAATAGTTGTAAAGTATACTATATTTTCTTCATGCAAAATCCACTTTCTAATCTTGCAAAATACGAAGATACGAATATGCGTTACGAGTGCTAATAATAAATACTTATAAGCAAATATAAATATACAGTGTAATTTCAGAACATTTATGAAATATAAATATTTAAATAGTAAATCAATTATTCTAAGTATTTGTATTGATAAATAATAAAAATATTTAATACACATTTTTTGTATTTTTTAATGTATATCTTTCAACATATTGGCATAACACAATTAGGAGTTTATAAATACCTTTTTCAAATTCACTTTTTCAACTTTCGAAATACGAAAATGTGTGTCGAGCACTATTATTTAAAAAAAAAAAATAATGTTATTCTATAACAAAGTCGGATGTCAAACTTTAATGTACATCATTTATACGTTATAAATACAATTCAAAAACGTATAAACGCTGCTTTATATAAAAGTTTTCTTCAAAACTATTAGCGGTCAAAATTAATTTATAATAAATAAATAAATACCTAAATAAAAAATATAAAAAAAAATAGTTATAGATAGATCAAACAATATTGTAAATTACTAGCTATTCCCGGCGTAACATTCGCCGGTTTAGCATTAGCATTATAAATGAAACAATAGCTAGTAATAGCTAGTAATTTATGAATATTATTCAACCTTTAAGTTTAAACTTTAAGTTCAATAAAAATGAATGTTATACGACCATACACTGGACTTTTCAGGTCTTCTGAATTTTTTTACAGAATAATTTTAAAATGGTCATACTGAAAAATTTTAAATTTCGACTTAAGCGGTTCCAAAGAATTTATAATAAGATAGACTAAACATTTTATTTCACTTACATAATACACGGTTTTATAAAATATAATAAAAAAAAAAAACGATAAAAAATTGCAAAAGTTGAATAAAACAGTGTGAAATAAAATATAAATAAATAAAAGCGAGCAGTAACACACTAATACTACTGTTCAGTAACCAAAATAAAATAAATAAATATGTATATACTATATATGAGTAGATGGGGTTACGATATACGATATGAAAACAATAAAATACTTGCAATTTGTCAAGGATCATATATGTATGTTATATGCATTATTATTTATTTTTTTTACTATAAAGGATATCATCATGATACCAAAAATAAAAAAGGATACCCCATTATTGAAATACAACTTTGCTGCAAACAAGTTTTTTTTTTTTGTTTTTAAGTGTTTTATTTTTGGTATTTTTGAAGTGAATTGTTGCAGGTCAAAAAATAAAACTTATGACAAGAAGCGAAGAACTATAGAAATTTATGAAAACGTTGTGTTACAATATTTTATGTGTATAATATTTAAAATGTCAAAAAGTTTATTTTATTTTTTTCGTAATTCCCTTATCAAAAAAAAAAAAAAACGAAAATGTAATTCCTCATTGGATGTTGGTGTCATTTTTAATATAAATAATGTTCATATGACACTTACAATACAATTTGGTGAAAGAGTTCATGGTAATAATATTTTCATTTTGCAATTTAAAATCTGGAGTTTTATATAATATGTGTACTGTATGCATGTATATATATATTTTGTTTTTTTTTTTGGAAACAAGTTAATATATAAATTAAATTGAAAACCTGACATGTATTTTAGAAAAAAAAAAATTAAAAGAAATCAAAATTTAATATTAGACAATCCCACCCCAAAAATATCCCATCTAGCTATTATCGTGTTGAAATTTAATCAAATTTTTCGTTTTGGTTTGAATTCAAGTGAAATGGTTATTCATGGAGGTAGAATAAGGCAACTAATTGTGAGTTGTAAATCGCTAACCACTTAACTTAAACAGGTAGAATAAGGTTACTAACTGCAAGTTGCAAATTACTAAGGACTATTATTATTATAATTATTATTACTAGACGAATCGTACGTGAGCGGCTTAGTCATTTAAATAAATTTGATCACAAAATTATATTTTAACTTATTTAAACCAACTCTCTTTAATAAAAACCAACTCCCTTTCCAAAAACAGTAGAGCGGTTATTAAAAGAAAACAATGTAACTTTAGCAGCAGAAATTAAAAATCTTGACGTAGCACTACAGAACAAAATTAAAGTGATCGAGGAAACAGTACAACAGATTAATAACCTCAACAAAGCTGTCAATGCTGATATATTATAAAATGTTGTTAAAATATTCCAGACCAAAGAATCTTCTTAGAGTTGCAAATGTAAAAAAAAAATTGGATCTGACATTATTTTGGATTCAGGTAGGTATTACGAAAAATATAAAATATAAAAATAAGTAACAAAAACAATTATTTAGATAAAAAAATAATTGAAAAAAATAATAGTAACAGAAAACTAAATTTAAGTAAACAAATAATTGAGATTATTAATGATAATTAGCTATTCCCGGCGTAACATTCGCTGGTCTAGAATTAGCATTATAAATGAAACAATTTATTTTATTTGTTTATTTGCTTTATTTTCTTAAAAAAATCAATGTTTTAAATATTTTTTTATTACATAATAAATAAATTAAATTGAAAAACTTAAAACTATAATTCACTTTATTTAATATCTTAAAAATAGTTTAATATTTTAATACTTATTCAAACATCGTATAAATGATGCAGGCAGCATTCAATAAAGTTTGACATCAGACTTTGTTATAGAATATCATAATTTTTTTTTTTAAATAATAGTGCTCGACACACATTTTCGTATTTCGCAAGTTGAAAAAGTGATTTTGAAAAAGGTATTTATAAACTCCTAATTGTGTTATGCCAATATGTTGAAAGATATACATTAAAAAATACAAAAAATGTGTATTAAATATTGTTGTTATTCATCAATACAAATAATACTTGAATAATTGATTTACTATTTAAATATTTATATTTCATAAATGTTCTGAAATTACACTGAATATTTATATTTGTTTATAAGTATTTATTATTAGTACTCATCACGCATATTCGTATCTTCGTATTTTGCAAGTTTAGAAAGTGGATTTTGCATGAAGAAAATATAGTATACATTGCAACTATTTTTGTTTATCTTTGAGATATGTAATTAAAACTTTTGAAATAAGATTTGATGTAATTGCAATAAAATTTGTAAATGTAATAAAAATAAGTAAAACAAAACTTTTATGAAATAAAATCTGATGTCTAAACGCTTCCTAACAAATACTATTAATAGAAACGTACATTTCAACAACATGTGGCGATCAGAGATGTCGCTGGCTGTATAGATATGAAATTAAATTCATTTTAACTAAATACATACCACACCCACTTTAAAAACACATTAAAATAGCCACAGATACGTTTTTTGTGTTTTTTTTTTATTATCATATAGGATGCTAATGATGGGAAACAAATATAAACGGCACTTACACTTTTCAATGTCTAAACACCTACTAAAACAACGTCTTTTTTTTTTTCCTTTATTTTCAACTATTACTTAAAAACTAACTAAGAACATGTTTTATATTAAATTATTATAATTTATAATTTAAATAATAAAGATTTTAACAAATTTCTAATGTAATAATTATTAACATATTTAAAAATTAAGATCTAGCAAAAAGCTGTCTGGTCGTATTGAGAAAATTTAATATTCAAATGGTTTTATGATTATCTTTTTTGTTTTTGTTTTATTTGACTTACAAGTTTAAATATTGTTATATTTTTATTATCTTTCCAATAATAAGCACCTTTTAGTGTGATAATGTAAATATATAATAATAAAATAATTTTTTTTTAGTCTTTATTTTAATAACTAAGATATAATTTATGTTTTGTTTTAATCATTGTTAAAATTTTTGCAAACAATTTATTGTGTATTGGTGTTAAAATTTTAAACTTTAGTATTACCATATTAGTTTGTACTTCTTAATTTTAAGTTAAACTGTTGGATTGTATAAATTCTCTATTAATAAGCTTTTTTTTTCTCTCTTTATAAACTGTTTGTGTTAAACAAGTAAATAAATAAATAGAGAGGTTAATTATTAAAGCTAGTCACCCCTAGTTGTTATAATATTGTTATAATTATCGTGAAAATATTTTGGTCTTAAGACTAATAAAAAATAAATGGTAAAACTGAACTATTTTAGTGCTAGTTCTAATTTAAATTAATAAATTACGTTTTACTGTGTAGATATGTGTAGCTGGGGTAATTTTTATTTAAAAATCATATTACAGTTATAAAGATAATTTTTTCTTCTGCTATAATATATTTATTTATTTCATCAACTGTCTTATCTATTAAATAACAAACATTGATATGAGGATTATATAGCTGAAAGTTTAGGAGTTGGGGGGGGGTATTGTCCTTTCAAAGAATTGCTGCATTAATATCTGTCCTGTGTTCAGAAGTCAAATTAAATAATTTCCAAAAATATTCCGATATAAAAAAAAAATCAACGACAGCATATGTCATTCTTCATCAGGCTTAATACATACAAACAAAAAATTTCAAATATTTTAATTAATTAAATATTCAAAATTACAGTTAATTGAATTATTTTGAATTCAAATCAAAACCTTGTCACAATTATTTTATTAACAAAAATATTCATTGAAATTTATAAGGTCTAACATTCTATATCTGAATATTTTAAATAGCTCCTCTATTATTTGTTGAAATTATTTTGCAAATTTTTGTTTATATTTTCTTTTTATTATTTAAAAATTTTTTTTTATTTTTTAGTATAAATGAAATGTTTTGATTTTTGAAATGCTATAAAAAATAATAATAATATTAAAATGGAACACAGGGTGTTCAATAGTACAAAATTTTCATTTTTTAAAACCAATTTTAGTGATGACAATTAAAAACATGAACATTTTTGTGTCAAAGTCTAATTTTTGGAGATAAATTTGAATACTTTATTTAACTGTGCTACTGTACGTATTGATACAGATTACTTCTGGATTTAATTGTAACTGAATTTAAGTGTTTTTTATTTGGTAATATCTATGTTTGTTTTGATATTAATCCAGTATTTGTGAATGTCCAATAAGCCATCTATACTGATATAAGTTTTAATTAGGGTATTTTTACTACAAACTGTTTATTTTGATTTATAATTTTACAACCCCCCTACTACACATTCCAATACTGTAAATAAGAAAGATTGTAAGCGGTAATGCTAAACTAAACTTGCGAAGTGATAATAGCATTAAGCAGACAATTTAAAATCACCGTTATAAATCAACAAATTAATTAGTTACAATGTAGAATGTAGGGGTGTTGAATACTCATTAGGTCAAAGGAAGAAAACTTAAAACTGTTTGAAAGAATAATACAGAGCAAAATACTTGATACAACACGACTCGGTTGGATATACATATATATATATAAGCAGAAACAACCATAAGCTATACATGAATTGATATATAATGCAAACATTGTCAAATTTGTTGAATCACTAAAATTAAGATGGCCAGATATTAAGCCAGAACCAATAATACTAGATACCAAAGAAGTATTTATAAATTTTTATTTATTACAAAATAAAGCAAGAGGTCAGAATCGCGAAGAATGGGAATTTATAATACAAATTTTTAAAATGATTGTGTAAGCCAATGGAAATATTTTATTAGTTCAAGGTTGTGCAAGATGGAGTCGAATTCATAATCTAAAGTACATACTTAAAAGGGAATGATGATATCGGAATTTATAAAGTAATTCAATAACAATTATTAGACATGTTCAATTTGCTCGGATTCTTTATCGGATTCTTGGATTTCAATAGTGTTACAATTACAGAAGCCATTTCGTACCGATAAGTTACTATGAATGACTTTTATCATTATAGTTAACTTTATTAAATTGAGATATAGTTTTATTTATTCCCTCTTCCTGTTTCACGTTTATTCTTGATGTACACATTCATTATTTTGTCTGTATAGTGTTTATTCTTCAACCCACCGTAACATTTTTATTTCTAAGTACAGAAGTATACAGAGTCCATATTTCTTCAATATCAGTGGATCTTTGTCATGCTTATCCATCGTCCCGTTACAGCTTTATTCTGCTTCCTTTTCTTAATAGGTAATTCGTTAAGCCGGCGATTAGTCTGTTATAAAATTCATTATGACAAACTTTAGTTTCATCTATCGTCTGATGAAAAAAATCAAATAATCAGATAGTGGCGAGCTTAAACGTTTTAGCTGTTTTTTTTTTCATTTTCTTTCTTATTTCATAATTTTTTTTCCATTTTTGTCTTAAGAGATGATGTTTTTTAAATACTTCAAATTACTTTATTGTTTAGTTTCAAACAAAATCTAAAATTTAATCAGCAAAACCTTCGTTATAGATCAAAAACAGATCAACAATGTCTACCAATTGTTATGATATTTATCCCGTGTATTTTTCGCATTACCACATAAGGCCATATTAAATCATTTATAGTTAGAAGGGTATTTTATATGGATCACCCTGTACTATATACATTTATACAAAAAAGATAATTCACCATTGTATTAGTTCTCGCCTTTGTGCCATACTACAGCTAACTTTATTTTGTAACAAGTTAACAATACCTGACATTCAGTTTAACTAAATTGAATTACATCAAATATCAATTTATGAAAATAACAAAACAAAAAATGTATACAGCTAAGCTACCATTAAAATCTATCAAATGTACCACGTACCATAGTAAATATCTATAAAAAATAAAGATACATAATGTTAGATAGATTGATTGACAGTGATTAGAGAACGTGAATTTTTCACATCACTTTTTTTTTATTTTTTTTTTGTTTTCAGAATCGAATCAATGCACTGTGTTGCAATTCAGATTACATGCATGCAATGTCAACTGCACAGTCGCATTCAATTTTTCGGTTTTTTTTCTTCATTTTGTTTTTATCGTTTTTTGCTCTTTTGTTATTAATTGGAAAAATAAAAAATTGTAAATTGTTTTGAGCAAAAAAAAAAACTAAAACAAAAAATAAATTAAAGTTTCTGATGAACAAAATTAATAATGAACTTCTGCAGAATGTCATGAGTACTACGCTATTAACATTTTATTCAAGAGAAGTTTTTCGCTTGAAAGAATATCCTTCTTTAATGGTTCAAATTATGTTAATAAAAAAATTTGAGTATTAAATTAGAAATGATAAGCTTAAGAAATGTTAGAAGAAGGTGAGAATTAAAACGATTTTTCAAGACTGCAAATAAACGAAAAAGTTGTGCCACGCAACTGCATCATTGAATCTTAACTTATAGTAACAATGTTTATATCACTTTGCAGCTAATTTGATTAAAAATAGTTAAAAGTTATATTATCCTGCTGAAAAATTGAAGCCGTATTACTACACTTACACTATATATTGTCGAGTATTAAAAGCATATTAAATGTCTTCTACAGATTAAGCTTTTCATAACAAAAACATAACCATCCCAGAATACTATGAATATTTTACAATTATGTGGATTGTCGATGAAATATAGGTATACCGGCTTGAAGAACATGGACACATTTCAGTTCAAATTTTTAACATATGGATTTATTCTTCTCTATGAATGCTATATTCTCTATAGCATAATCGGTTGAATGACAAAAAATCGCAATTTAACGATGTTGAAAATCGCAGTTTAACGATGTGGCAACCATGAATTCAAATCTATTCCCCCGAGAGATAAAATTTGTCTCTTCTACTAGACGATAGTGGTCACAAACAATACTAATTAGTATAGTAATAGTTATATTAATTAACTACTTTGTAAAAACAAATGAGGACTGATAGCTGAAATGTTAGTAATACAATATTTGATGACCTATGCCGAAGCCGTATACTCCCAAGTGATGTGGAAAACGATAAATAAATGATTGCATCTTTAAAAGCGAAATATCGATGGAACTTAAGTTATTTTAAAAATAAACGAATGGTTTGTTTTAAAGAAGAAATATACCGAGCCTATCCCTATTTCGACTTCAACCAAGACAACTCCAACTTCTAAAGTAATTTGTTTTTGAAAAAAGAGTATAAGAGCGAATATAAGAACAGCTAAATTCTAGACCATACTTCCGACTTCTCATTCAATGTTAAAGCGTTGAAAATTTTGTACTTAATTGTCGACCCACATATGCTGTATTTGTTACTTACTTACTTGTTGGGCGCAACAGACCTTGAAGGTCCTGGGCCTGACGCAAAATTGTCCTCCACTAACTTCGGTCACGATCGGAATCTCTCTAGTTGGTGATTTGAAGTTTTTTTCATATCTGCCGATATTTCATCTCTCCAACGGAGTAGCGACCTCCCTCAACGACGTGCTTGTTATGACATCTTAATAACAAGAAAAAAATTTACAATAACGGAATGTTAAAACATTGTGGTCTCTTTCTATAATGTTATCGATAGGAGCGCAGAAAAAAGTATAATCCAACAAGTACGGGATCAAATCCAGATTCCAGTGAGATATGATTTTACTAAACGTTAGATACGACAAGATTAGCAATCAATTAATTTCTTTGCGAGAACAAATTGATGATTTTGCAGAAATTGAAGCCCAAACTCTCGGACTCAAAATGTGTTTGAACTTTTATATATTTCTCTTCTAACCGGTACAATCTGTCACTAATGGGGACATTCAGTACTAGTTTGTAAGATATTTGTATATATATATGTAAGCGACATATAATGACTTGACTTAAAAACCGGCATTAAGGGCATTTGTGGCTGCGGTGATGTAGGGACTGGATCCCTCTATATAATAAATTAAATCTAATCTAATCTAAGTCATCCATGACAATCTAGTTATACTCTGTTAGCATCTGTGCGATTAGCGACATTTGAAACCAATAAGTTGTTTGCTAGGGTATTTGGAATCTAATCTTGTTTGGTATTTGAAACTTGCACTTCTGATTTCCTCCTTTCTAGTTTTCATCTGTAGGTCTTTGTGTAAAATATCGTTACTTCCGAACCACGGTACTATCCGAAAAGAACCGCTGAACAATATTTATTTTGGTCTAGGCTTAACCTGATTACATCTGCTATTCTGGGTATTTGCTCAATAGGTGCATGTTCATTTCTGAAGTCGAATTAATGCTCCTGAGCTATTTTGTTTTTTTTTCCAAAATCGGCTTTAGGGTTTTCAAAAAATAGTCTTTCAAGTAGTTTAGATAGGCACGGTAGTAGGTTAATCGGTCTGTAAGATGTAATTTTTTCACTCGGCTTTCCTGGTTTTGGTATCATCAGGATTATTTCAGCAATTTTTCACTGGACTCGAACGTAATCAGATCTTAGAACAGCATTCATAGTGTAAATTCATATTTTGTAACCTTCTTCCGGCAGTTTTAGCAATATTCTACCATTAATAAAACACATAAACTGGAGCTGTTTGTTGTTTTGGTGTTATTTCTAATCATTTTGGTTATTTCAGCCATTCTAAAATTCTTAATTGGTGGGTCAATTTGAAGTGGAGTTTAGAGGAAGTTAAATATTTCTGTTTAAACTAAATCCCGAAATTTAATAAACGTTGTTGTGCTACATACCGTGTAACCGTGCTTCATTGCAATTCAAATTATTTAATTTCCTTAATCTATTTATTGATATTGATTCCTTCAAACTGAATCTCAATAAATATCACTTTAGGATTAGTTCCTAGAGAGTCGTATAGCCGATAATAGGCAAGAAAAAATCATAAAAGTGGAAATCATATTTCTAATGCATAACATTTTGATGCTTTTTTTTTATTTTTTTTTTTTTAGTTTTCTCAATGAATGAGTTCTGTTTATGATTGACATTTGAGGGGTTTTTTGTTGTTGTTTTTTTTGTTTTTTTTTTTTGCATAACAATAGTTAGTCAGTTTTTCATAGATGATTGATTAAAGAACACCAGGTGAATTTATTTTCTTCTCTTCTCCCATTTCTATGTTTTAGAATTTTTTTTTTGTTCTTTTTTTTTTATATCCGTTCATTGTTTAATCCGTTGCATGAAGATGAAAATAAAAAAGCAAAACAAGAAAATTATTCACAACTGCAAATAATTTAGTTTTCATGGTAATAATATTATAGTAGTTGAGAGTTGTTTTTTTCTCAGTGTTAATATGATACACTGAAAAAAAAATTTATAAATGGATTCGAATTTAATTTGTTGGTATATGGTTTGTTACTTGTTAAGAATTGTAATAAAATTAAATTTGAAATTTTTTTAAATAAATTTATGTAATGTATGAATTAATTTAAGTAATTATTGTATGATAATTTATGTAATCAATGAATTAATGTAATGTACTAAACTAAATATAATAAGTAAAATACTGGTTTCAAGATCACATAGGTGGTCAACAAATCTCCACCTCACACAATTTTGCGCACTTTTACTTCGTTTCATGTTTTCGACATCCTAATTTGATTCCTCAACAACTAAATTTAATGATTGGGTCAACTAATTTGTCCGTTAATTTGCTCTAGCGTTACAAATAGGACTGAAGACAGACAGATATATTATGAATACCATTTCTACCGTATACTATCAAAATTATGAACTCAGTGGTCTATCGTGCACTGAATTATCAGTGAAATTTAGTTAAACAAAATTATCATGTGGAATAGTAAGTCTATATAGTCAAAAAAAAATCCGTTAATTATAATTTATTATAACGTTACATGCAGAAAAGAATACAGAGAGATATATTATGAAAATTTTGTGTAGATACACTCAGTAGGTAAACTCAGTATGGTCTATAGTGCACTGGATGGTAACTGAAATTCAATTCTACAAAAGATTATAAAGAATGGGAAGTCTATTTACAGTCGTTTAGGATTTATGGGAACTTTTTGTATTTCTTATTACCTTATATAGTTTTATTTCTGTAAAGTCACAATCAAAGGACAAGAAAGGTATGATTTTTAAAAGTTTTTAAAGGTTAGTTATTACTATTACAATGGACTATCACTGGTCTAAGTGCATCGTTGTATTACTGACAGCCACTACTACTTATGTATCTATAGTAGAACATCTTAAATTCGAATATTATTATTTTTTTATAAACAAAATATACCGGGTGTTCTAGGGCGTATCGGCGTATCGGCTTTTAAGGAGGGGAAGGATTCGTTATTTTAAAATAAAAAAAAAAATTATTAACTAAATCGAAGGTGCTCTATCGATTGGTGATATTTTCAACTTCCTGGAAGGACCGGAAAAGGGTTTTTTTAGGTCAAAATTCGCCGAAATTGGCCGAAATCGAGATTTTCAAATGGGAAGGCATACTTTTTTTTTGCAAAATTTTGATTCTACGCCAAAAAATAGAAACTTATGTTAAATGGTTTTTTTTTTGTTTTCTTAGTATTTTCTTTAAAATTAATAAAAATAAAACAAAAAACCACCATAATTTTTTGTAAATAATTTAATAAATCGGTTTTTCATGTTATCACATTTTTTATCGCAGTTTTTGGTTCCTACAAAGTTTAAGCTAAAACAAAAAAAAAATTTACTTCACAAAAGTTTTTTATTTTTTGACGTATAATCCGAATTTGCATAAAAAAGTACCCTTTCCCATTTTAAAATCTCGATTTCGGCCAATTTCGGCGTTATTTGGTCTGAAAAGACCGATTTCTGTTCCTTCATATCACCAATCACTAGAGCACCTTCGATTTAGTTAATAAAATTTTTAAAAGTCCCCTCTTAAAAAGCTGATACGCATAATTTGAAACATCCGGTATATTTTTAAAGCCATTTAATGTACGGTGATACAAAGAAAATGTCACAAATCAAATTTTAATGCTTCAAATGGGTGGGATATATTGGCAGAGCAGGCAGTAAAAGGTCTACATTTAAAGTTTGTAGTAACCGCAGTGTGGTAAGTGTCATGTGACCAAGAGCGAGATGAATAGCTGGAGATGAACTATAAAACAAGAGTTAGACTATCGATAAGCTGAGAAAGGGAGTGATCCGTTAAAGCTGAATAATACTTTATCCATTGAAGTGTTGGATAGTTTTTGATAATTTTTGTGGTTGGATGAATAATTTTACTCATTGTAACGTCGTATTTAAACTTTAAAACACGTTTAACTCCCTCTCGGCGATTTTATTTTTGCTACTCATCATACTTCAAAATTATAGTCTGAGATATATGTAATATTGTAGTACACATATAACAACTGAACAAACCTCTCAGCTGCTTACCGTAAATCCATCACCAAAAGCCATAAAGTTGGAACTGTCTAATTGTTAGTATTGTAACACTATTTGTTGAACAAATGAACAATTTTAAGAAAACATTTAATAAATTTGACGAAGGGTATGTACTCGTTATAATAACCGATGAGCATTTTTTTTTGTAGTATATGGCTAATAATCATTATTGATGTTGGAAATGATAAATAAAATACGATCTCTTCAAAGTTATTAAGTAATAGAAATAGAATTGGTTTTACTATTAATTTCTACTATTGTAAGACCTAGGATATGTTTTTCAATTTCATTTATAATATTTTGTGTCCACTACTGTCTACTCTTTATCAAATTTTCTTCACCACTTACTAATATTAAAAATTATTATTTTAATCAAAAGTACGAACGCTACGAAGTCCAACTAAATTCAATAATTTTAATAAGAAAATATAATTACACTTCAGAATTAGCAAATTCAAATGAATTAATTGACTACAAGTTTATTGTTAATTGGCGTTGATGAAATGATAAAATTGGATTTACTAATTTGATAAAAGTTGGTACAGACATTCATTAAAGTTTTAAATTGAAAATTTCACATTTTACATAAATTCATGTGATGCTGATAGCTTCATTAGGTAGTCAGTAAAATAAACTGAAAAAATCAAAATGAAAAATTTATGAACAAATTTCAATTTTGAAAATACATTCACTTCAGTGAATATAACAGGAGACGGGCATGAGAAGATTAACTAAGGATTGAACAAATTTTTAATTGAGTACATATAAAATTGATTGCATTGATACAATTTAATTGATTACACATTTTTGTATGGTGAAGTTGATTATTTTTATGTGTATAAATAATTTTGAGGGCGATCTCATTATCTGATGGACTTCATAACCACGCAAGTTGGCCTAACTTAAACCACGCAAGTTGGCCAAACCTATCTACCTACCATTAGTTAGATTGGTTCAATCAAATTTATATAACCTTATTAAAATTTATAATACAAATGAGTTTGATAATGGGAACGACAGTAGTATGCTTCTATCATGAAGAACTGTTTATTTTGAAGTAGCACATTATAGAAAAAGCAAATTTTTTCATTATAAGTGACAAAGACACAATTTAATGTTAATTGCCTTCCATCTACATATTTGCTTTCTCGTTTCATTTCAATATTTTTATATTGATTTCCAACATTTATACTTTCCCTTCTGTTTGCCGTTTTTAACTTAATTAGCCAATAATTACAGTCTTGGCTAAATTATTTTCATTAATTCAATGAACATGGTTCTTTAAATTTTTTTCGGCCTAAATAGACGTCCGAACGAACTATATTCTGTATGATATACATGTTCAGAGCGTCGTTGTTGCTTTTTGATCGTCTCTTAATATGTAACCACAAATTTGAATTAGAATTCAAAATATGATGATACATAATTTTTCTTCTGTTTTGGGCCCCTCTTGTTTCAAATGAATAAGTTAAGCTCAAACAACAAATTGAAAATGTTAAATTTAGACCTATCATGTATAAAAACTGTAGATCTAAACAGCTTAGTTTGTGTTGGATCAAATAGTTAAACTATAGACGATTTTGTCTCACCTAAAAATTGTTTGAACTATTTGAGAACAAAAATGGTTGAAGATTTTGATTGTTAATGAGACGGTCAATATCAATGTTGACTTTTTGCAAATTATATTTGGGCTGGATATGAAAACAGTTGTCTGTTGCCTAAATCTATATTATAAGTATTAAAGGGCTTTGGTATGATGTTGTTAGTAATCTAGAAATTTGGTCTAGAAGTTTTCAATTAACTAACAAATATTTATAGAAGAACAACTTTGGTGGACATAAGTCAATGTGAGTTTGGAAAACACCCGGTGTGTTGTGGTGATTGGGAGACAAATTTCTGATTCATTTCGAACGTGCTCCGGATTCCGGCGATGCGCTGTCCTGTAATTTCTTTAATCTGGTGTTGGAACATATAGTGTGATGTTCCGGTGTGAACATACAGGGCACTATATTTTATAAATCATTGCAGCTCCTGGGCTTCGGTGATGACGTCTATATTATCGGAACATCACGACGAACAGTCATCGAAGCCTTTACACAGATTGAAGAGGAAGCAGGTAAAGCGGGTCTTTTCATAAATGTGAATATAATGAAATATATGCAGTCGACAAATACAATGTCTTCACAACACCATATCACTGACGGCTCATATAATTTTGAGGTAGTTCAGGAGTTTATCTAAGAGGCACACGTTCTTGGAGAGATGAAGTATCGGCAGATATGAAAAAACTTCAAATCACCAACTGGAGAGGTTCCACTCTTGACCGAAGTCAGTGGAGGACAATTTTGCGTTAGGCCCAGGATCTTCAAAGTCTGTAGCGTCCAAGAAGTAATTAAGTAAGTCAATTTGAGTTGGTCCATAATAAAAATTAGTCATTTCCAAAAAGATTTTATCAAGTCTAAACATATTTAACTAACTTTTACATTTTGTCAATATGGGTAACTGAAATATAACGTCAAAAACTGCTCTAAATAAATTTCTATACTGAATGTAGGTACTTTTTAATAAAACAAAAATGAGTTCGTTCCTATATTTAAAAAAATTATATTCTAAAATTAAATTAATTTCCAAATGAATTTAAAATTTTTCTTTTTTTCTATTTTTATCTTTTCTAAATATTTTGTATAAATGGTTTGTTTTTGTTGTTAAAATTCCTTTTATTGTCAAGGTCGTATACTTATTGTCCTCTTTTTTTTCCTTTTGTTTGGGCTTAAAATATCCTTGAATAACAATTTTTCTCTAAACTAATTTTGGAACTCATTCCATAGTTTTTCTTTGCTTATCCTTGTACAAAAGTTGCCTTCATTTTCAGTTTTTATCGATTTTCTTTGTGCATTAGTTTGTTTGGGTACCCATTCTGTACTGGGTTACCAAAAGGGTGTAGAATGTAAATAGAGGGAAGCTTTGTATATGATTTTACAGGATTAAATGAACTGAAAAAAGTAAAATTAATTAATATTTTAAATATATCTATGTATTTATATATGAAAAAATATAAATTTGTGAAAAGGATATAAGAAAAAGGATAATAATTATATTATTATCCTTAATTTTTTTTTTTTTAAATTCTATGTTTTCTATGGCTTTGCTTTCTGAAAAAGTAAAGAAGCAATAGAATTTATCATTTCGAAAGATTATGATGTACTTTAAAATTATTGGTATTTTTAATCTGTTAATAATTTTTAAATTTAGAATTAAAAATAAATAGACAGGATGTATTAGTGGTCAGTTTGCTAAAGGAAGTTCGCTGGTCTTGGTTGCAAATATAAAAAATAATGGGGGAAATTGAATGGATTTTATAGTTGGAAAGGGGGGGCGGTAATTTATTACACATCATAATAGTAAAATCAAATTCAAATTTACAATTCAAATTCAAACCGCAATGTAAGGAGGCAAGAGACGACTATGAAGATACTTAAAGCATGTTATGAAGAACGAATACGACGGTATTGATTTGTTATGTATCTGTCAATGCATTGAAAGGATTGCTGTTTATTGTTTTTGAATAAAAAAATAAAAAAATACCTAATTGGAGTGTAATAAAACTAAAAATGACTTGTGTAACTTGAATCCAGTCTCAGGACAATCAAAGTAGCAAACTGAATTAAATTTGAATGAGACCGAAATGCTTAGAAGAAAATATTTTTACAGAATGTCAAGTTTTATAATAAAAGAATGTAAAACAAGGAAATGAATTAATTTGTTTGTTTTTAGAATTCACTTCTAATATATTTTTTTATTCTATATATTCTAATATACATCTAATATATTTTATTTGTCTTTAAAATGATGCCGAAGATGTTACAGCTATCATGCATTTCTCTTTGAATTTATTTGTCGATTGAAATTGTTTCCTGATATTTTCTTCTCTGCATTCTGATGAATACATGCTCGAAAGTGTAAAGCCTAATATTTCTTAGGATGTATGGGTCTGTAACATAACAAATCACATAAACAAAATAACACAAAGTGGCAATTCAGTAATTTGTTTCCTTTAAAACGTTAATTTGCGATCAATTTTTCTTAGGACGGGTCTATAACTAAAAAATCACCGAAACAAATAACGTAAAGAGGCAATTTTGTATACTGTAAAATTTTAATTTGCGATAAATTTATCATAGGACGTTGGTGTATAAAATTCCAAATCACCCAACAAAGAACATAAAGTGCAAGTCAGTAATTTTGTACATGCGAGGTTTGAAGAGTCTGCACTTCCTTGGTTAGTACATTTTCTTAGCGATTGTCTTAACCATTCAGCTTTTGAAATGTACTGTTTAAACCTGTACTCTCATAATTAGTATACATATTCCATAAGAGATTATATTTTGATTACTCGGCTGCCAAGGTCATCCTTCATTATTATTTTATAACAAATTTCAATGTTACTTCATAATGCTAGAAATAAAATAAATGATCAAAGAAATGATCCTGAATTTAGATACCGAATGATATTGATTTCCAGTATTGGAGAAAGTGATTTTACTGTGATTGACAAAATGATGTGAATTGACAGAGTACTATTTAAATATTTTGGGGTTTGTAAATAGGTAGGTACGTAGAAGTGGCCATTCCAGTTGCTTTTGGAAAACCAATTAACAGTTAATTGTGCCGTTTTGATACCACGACTCGAGTGACCTATTTTTTATTGCTGGGTGTTATAGGGTGATCATATCCTAATTTTTTTTACTCTATCCGGGGACTCAGTACCAGAGCCACCCTGTGTGATTGAGAGGGTTAATCAGATCTCCTATTTTGCTTTCCGCGATAAAGCTTATTTTGCTGGGGAAAGCCACACCTTAAATCCGAAGTGTGACTCTAGCTAATGCTGGGCAGCTGCAAAGGAAGTGTTGAAGAGTTTCTGCTTCATTTACATCTTTGCAGCTGCGACAATGAGGATTTAATGGAATAGATAGCTTGACATCGTCGCTTCTTATTGGCCAATGGCCCGTACTGATGGCTACAACTTTATATCAGTACGGGATATGGTTAAGATTTGTTTGGCTTTATTGATGCTATACGAGGGCTATGTTTTCCTCCAGGTTTCACAGGTATTTAGTCTATGCCACCTCTAATTCGCTCTGCAGAATGAATGTCTTCCTCAAGGGGCCTGTCAAGATTGGAACCGTGCCTTAACAGTTCATCGGCTCTCTTATTCCCATCTAGATTTTTGTAAATTGGGATGATGCAATCAGAATAGAAATGCATAGAAAGATATGTTGAGCAAAGCTAAAATCTTATAGAGGTATCTAACTAAATAACTGCCAGTGTCATCGGCCATTGTAGTAATATCGATACTCATCAGCAATCATTTTATAATTTAATCAAACTCTTATTTTTATTAATTTCTTATTATCTATATTTTTCTGATCTAATAATAATTTTCTCCATTATTGCCCATTGGTAAGCCAACACCACCCTATATAACATATATATATTCTATTATAGTCCTAACAAAGGGTATTGGTATTTGTTTTTGTTTTGTAAAAATTGAGAAAATTTACTGCCCAGAAAAGGATGATTGTTGAATAAATCAATGATGTAGGAAATATTAAATGATGGTATTAAAATTAATTACTTGGAAATTGCAAAAAAGATTTACAGTTTGATTTTAAAATAAATAAAAAAAAACTTAAAAATAGTTTTAAAATTAATTTCAAAATAATTTGAAGAAATTTGTCTGCCTCTCAATCGGGTCGAATCACTAAGGAAATGTATGTGATAGTATTTTGGAGCGATTTTTAGATTTAATTAGAAATTTGAAAGTATGATTTTCAATGGAATCGATTAAAGGTAATAGAACATGCTACAACTGTAATGGAATTAATCAATGAGAGAACAATAATTTTCCAGAGAACATAGAAAATTTACAGTATTTTTATGTATCATATCACTCAAATTCATTATTCCAAATCATTTTTCTACACTTTTATAATCAAAAATGGTTTTAAAATACCCAAATTTATAATCTATATTACATTAATAGTAAAAATATAATTTCGTAATAATGTAAATACGTAACAAAGAACATGGCTGCAACTGAAGATGCAATAGTAAGATTGTAGATGATAGAATAATTTTTTTTTCATATTATTTTGGCCTGAGCAGTACATGGCTTTGATGTAGAAAAATATAGGATAAGAATGTTATATAATTGATTAAGCTCGTTAATGAATTTTTGTTGCTCGTTTGATAGGTCCACTATTTTGTTTTCTTAAAGTATATTTGCTATTGTTGATCTGGCTTACTTCAGGTCTTTTGAAATGTCACCATATGATTTCCCAGAAGAATACTTCTGGAAACAGTTAGCTTTACAAATTAATTGATCACATATCATGACTACTTAATTATTTCTAAACTATATTTATTAATACTAAATTAATTAAACAACAATTGCAGTTTAATTGAACATATTTCTGTCTTTGTCTTAATAACACTATCATATCATTTCTCTAAAAATTTATTTCTTACTAATTTTAGTGCATATTTTTTAATGCTGTCAGATTAATGCTTAGACCAAGCTCATCTGATGTCTATTACTAGACGAAAGCTTATTACATTTGATTGTGCAATGTATCATCATCCATCGGTACGATTCGTATAACACCACAACCTTTGATTATGTAGCTGTTAGTAGCTGTTAGTAGAAAAGTAAAAATCATAAGTGATTATGTCAATAACGATACTTTAATTAAAAAAAATTTTAAAAGTAGGGCCGAACTAGTAAGTATCGAACCAAAAAGTTGTTAGTTAGTTTCAGCTATACGTACATTATAACCCAATCGTTTTTTAACAAATTAAAACAACTTAGTTGTCGATCAAAACAACTATAATTAGAATTTACTTCACGGAACATATCTATACTGTATTCAGTAGGGTAGAACGAATGTGGAACAATTCAACGGTTCTGAGATTATTTCGATTCCGAAAGCAAAAGCAAATTTTTTTATATCGTTTATGACGTCGTTTAAGCAATCCGATGATGATAGAAAGCAGTAAAAAAATTTGAGTCATCTGCAAAGCTAAGAAGCTTAGAAAAAGTTATCACTTTAGGAACGTCAATATGGTTGAATTTTTACCGTAATTATTTTTAATTACAAATGGTGAATAACATGTTGTTGTTCAAAAAATTGTTAGTTTCAGGTCTTTAAAGCTAACATAATAAGCTTTCAAAAAAATTTAATAGTAGGTCAAAAAAGTAAGTAGAAAATTTTTTAATATTCGATTCAAAAATTTACTTACTTACGTAGATGACCAACAGACCACGTGCAGCTCAGGACTAATCAACGTCTTGTTGTTCAGTTGAAGATGCGAAATTCAAAAATTTTTTTAGGAAAAATATGTGACTGTACTAATAATTTTTAGTGGTTCAGGATAGATATCACCGAAATCGTTGATATTATTTTTTCTAGTACAGACCGCTATTTATTAATTATAATCCCTGTTAGTATGTCAAAAAAATAAGTAGAAAATTTTTTAATATTCGATTCAAAAATTTACTTACTTACGTAGAACAGGGGTTTAAATATACTGATATTTTTCACTATCAATGAATAGGTATAAAAAAAAAAAACAAAAATAACTTTGTTTACAACTTACTACGATACACATTACATTTTTCATACCTAAGTACCTACCAGTACCTAAAATTAATGATGAAAATAAAACTACGTATATATGCTACCTATCCTATGCAATCTCTTGAAATTTGTATAAATAGGATGGTGTACTGGTGTAGGTGTGGTCGTGGTGTGGTGATTTATTTTCCCTCATTTTCATATTGACAACTAACTCTATTATAATATATGATTAACCCAATGGTCATCATTTGTTGATTCTGATATTAGAGTTCATATTATTTTTTCATTCTGATCGGTCTTGAAAATCGGCCTTTGATCCGCTAATTCTAATTTTACAATAATGTTTTGCTTATTAGCTTTGCTTATATCGATCTTTACTTACTAACCTTCTTTACACCATATCTATAATCTAGATAAGTATTGCAAATCTTTCCAAACACAATTATTTTTTATTATCACATTTAAAATAATTCTCTTCAATTCGAAAACATTTTTTAACACAAAAATGCTCATATAATTTTTCTCTGTGTCAATATTCACACTAAATTAAAAATAATTTATTTGAAATTGACATTTTTCTATTATTATAAGTTCTAATAATTGTCATTCATAATTTGCATATGCTTTTCTAATTGTTCCATAATACATCAATCAACAATAATAATTTTCATTTAACAATAATTTACGATATTCGGAATTTTATTAAAAAAGTTTTTCTGTTTTTTGTTGTGTCTTGTTTTTGTTTTTTTTTTTTTTTGTTTTTATCGAGGAAAATATTTTATAATCTAATTTCAGTTTATACCTGTCATTCAAATTAATCACATCACTTCAGTTTGTCATAATTTCTAAAAAAAAAATATAACTAAAATCAAACATTTTCTAATTAATTCGCAGAGATCCAAAAACTAAGAACAAAAATATTTAAATTAAAAAAAAAAAAAAAACATGTTTTTGATGCAAATTTTCTCTTTTAATAGAAATATAAATTTTTCAACATTATTATGGTGTTGCCAACTATTATTATTAACAAATTTAGTTATAAGTCAGAATGCAGTTGAAGAAAATCTTAATATTGTTGAAGAATTACAACCAACGGATCAAGTTAAAGAAAATATTCATCAAAATTTTGAACATGATTTTAATTCAAAAATAAATTTAGAAAGAGATGGCATCAATCAGGAGAATGAGGAAATAAAACAAGAATTTGATAAATTGATTCCATCATTTAGTATGGAAAGATTTACAGATGATGTTAATGGATTAGAAATGAATTATGATGGTCATAGATTTAAAAGAGATGCTTCATATTATGGACCACCACGTGATGGTGATGAAATTTGTGAAGCAAGTTATATTTATGGGGAGCCACATTACTACTACTCAATGCAAAGTAAGTTGAGAAAATTGAAATTATCAAAAAATATATATAATTAATTAGATATTAAGTTATAAAATGAAAAAAATTGTGTATCATACCTTATCTAATTGTAATTTAAAAGTAAATAGAATTCGCCCGCTAAATTCAAATCTGCCGAAACAAAGAAGAGACTCTGTACTTTTGTGAATGTATTTTGGTGAATTTGATAAATATATTTAGTACTTATATACTTATACAATCATTTAAACGAATAATAATGAAAATCGATTGTAAAATGGTTCAGATACTTGTACCGTAATTTTTTTTCAATTAACAGATTAAAAATATTAATGAAAAAAATCAAAATAGTTAATCGCAATTCAGAATAAGCCAATTTCAATCTGATGTTGCCAATGTGCAATTCAGAAATATTCAGTTAAAAATAATCATAATATTTCAAAGTTGTAAACCACTACATCCGAATTTTAATTGACTATACTACTTATGAATTACAATTAAAAAACTAATTGTAGTAATTGAAGCTGGTCTAAGTGTGGAAGTAATTATATAGTTGATGTGAGTACAAATTATTTAATTAACTAAGACAAAATGTATTCAAAAACTTTATACTTTTACAGCTTAATATAGTTTTATTTTCATATTGTAATATGTTTGTATTAAGCGTAAATTAAATAAATACATAAATAAACAATGTGATTCTTATGCTAATTTTTTCTGGAATTTCAAAAAATCGAACGATTCAATATTCACTAAACCAGATAGATTTGAGTGTTATTACGCTCATTATTTAAAAAAAAACAAATAAAATTACATACTAAATACTCGATTGACTTTGTAAACATTGTAAGCAACATCTGTGAGCTTTAATAATCAATATAAATTCAAAAAAAAATTAACATACCTACAACTATTTATGATAAAAAGAAAATTACTAAATACTCGATTGACTTTTTACTATTTTATATTCAATATTTTATTTTAAAATCAATTACAGTTAATTTTCCGTTAGTCATAAATGGTTGTGGGTACGTTAATTTTTTTTGATTTATATTGATTCTTATAGCTCACAGAATATGTTGTTTACAATGTCTTGATAGAATTAGTTATATAGAATCAATCATAGATCTACAGGTAGTCTAACACTACAATACGTACTGATGAGTTCCAGTACATAGTGCTGTTTGAACGAAGTAATAATTATTAAATACAATGGATTATATAGAAAAAATATTTGTATACATAAAAGTTGTGTCTGACCAATATTAATACACGCTGTCGAAATTAGAATGAAATAAAATAAAAATTGCATGTCACAAAAATCCGAACCCAATAGTAAATCTGCGTGGTTACAGTTTGAAAAGAAAAAACACGTAATAGTAAAATCCATAATATGTGGAACATCATGTCGAGAAAATGACGAAAATAACAATAACTGGCCAACCGAATTTAAAACGTTTATTAAGAAAACTACCGAAAAGATGATATGAATACTAGACAGCAGTATCTTAAGATTAAAATGGAATGAAATATTTGGAAACAACAGGAAAAATATCTATTAGGTATTAAAATAAAAAGAAGATGATTTAAGATTAAATCATGTTCAGATAGACATCCTTATTATCATCTTTATTGACCTCTATTATCCAGTAGATTGATATATTTACCACAAAATATTTATTATATGTAGATTTCAAATACTTGCCGTCGCTAACATAATTTTTTATATATTTTTGTTCCTATTGCAAGAAGATTTTAGCTATTTTATACACACTTACTTCACATACTAACTGATATACTAACCGTTGGGGTGTTTGTGGTCATAAAATACGTTTTATATTCAAAGTGTAAGTTAATTAAATAATTTAAATGCCAGAAGATAGATTCTGCAATCTTCGTGTTAGTATATAGTCAGATTATAATAATCATTTAACTTCGATTAGTAAACTTCGTTTTTGATTAACGTCGCCTGCAACATTTTGTAAGCCTATTTGTTACTTATTTTTTAGTCCTTAAAATTCCATGTATTTGTTTTTTTGTGTGAATCTCTTCTGTTTAATCAGATTAAATTATCGATTAAGTCAAGTTAATTTGGCAATGCTAATGTAGTTTTATTTTGTGTCATATTATGGAGTTACCAACTGAAGGAAATGGTCATTAAATTAATAAGTTTGGAAGTTTGTTATACGAGCGACAAATATCCAATTAGGACTTGTTGCCAAGGACAATGATAATAAACATAACTTTATATAATAATATTATTCTATTAATTGAAGTTGATTGATCTATATCAGAAAATTTTATTTTAAGTATTAAGTACAGAAAACACATTTGAGATTTAAACTGACCTAGTTTAATTTTTTTTGCTTAAATTTGTTTTATAAATATTTTTATTTTTATTATCTATTATTTTTTCTTTTTTTCAGAACTTTTCAAAGTAATTCCATACTGCTGTTATTTATGCTGCTATTATAAAAATCGTCCAGTTCCTACAAGATGCAAACCAGCTGATTCCTATTATTGTAAAAAATATGCCCAGTAGTTTGTAATAAATTAATGCTGCTGTTAATTAATTGTAAAATATTGAAATAAATAAATAATTGATTTTAAAAATATAACTGTTTTTTTTTTATTATTTCTGTTTTAACTGTTAATTTTTTTTTTTTCTTTTTTTCATAGCATATTATTTTGTGGAATTCACTTATAAAAGGATTAAATATATTTTTTATAATAACTTAAATTATTTTTTTTTATTTATTAAATTTTTTCTTTATAAATTAAATTAAATAACTGTTCAAAAAAATATTTTCACTGTGGTACATGATATTTAAGTTGTTTAACATAACCACAAATATTTTATATAATTTAATTTTCTTTTGTTATCCTCAGCTTATTTAAATTCTCGCAATTCAAATTAATTAAAAAAAAAAATCATTTTAAATGTAATTAATACACTCAGAAAAATAAATAATGAAGATATTTATTCAATTTGAAAAACACGGTGTGTATCTGAGCCAGTGGTATATTCTTGCACTGAGAAATTGCACTGAAAGATTGGTTGCGTTCAGTAGAATCTAGCGCTGTAATAAATAGTGGCGGGCAGAAATTAGCGTTGCAATGTTGTACTGAACTTGAAATATAAAATTATATAAAACAATGTTCCTATTCATCAAAACTTTACTTTCATTACTCTACTAATATTATTTGTCTATATACCGGGTGGTCCAGAGAACGCGTGTCAGCTGTATAAGAGGAGAAGGAGCCTTTATTTTAAAATTAAAACAACATTTTATTATCTAAATGGAGGGTCTTCAATCGATTGGTGATATTTTCAAGTTGCTGGACGACCGGAAAAGGATTTTTTAAGCCCGAAATTCGTCAAAATACGCCAAAATGGACCCATCGGATGTAGGTACCCGGCAATGTATCCACATGTTATAGAAATGACTCAAAATATCATCCATTTGCATGTTGTGTAAAAAATAAATAAATGTGAATTCATTAATGGTTCAAAATGTGCAACGGACACTTCACGAACCAAAGAAGACTAAAGATTTATTTCAATAAGAGCATGAAAAATGGTTCATGTACAAATTTTTGAACTTCAGAACATATGGATTATTCAAGAGCAGTCCAATGGATCATGAGCAGAGGAAAAGATTGCAAATATTAAATCAATAGAATGAATGAAATCTGGCTTGCCAATATTGAGCATTAAAAAACAAACTAAATACAAGTACAATAGATCTGAAGAGGTCGCATTTGCATAGAGAAGGGAAGACAGTTCATGTACAAATTTATGAACTTGAGAACATATGGATTATTCAAGAGCAGTCCAATGGACCATGAGCAGAGGAAGAGACTGCAAATATTAAATCAATAGAATGAATGAAATCAGGCTTGCCAGTATTGAGCATTAAAAAACAAACTAAATACAAATACAAGATAGAATAGATCTGAAGAGGTCGCATTTACATAGAACTTCCCATCAAAACAAAAACAAGAACAAGTACAAGAATGAATAAGGCAAACATTTCTTCAAATCAGGGGCAACGCAGTAGTTTTTTCAAAAGAGGACGAAGTGGTATATGATCAAAGAATAAAATGAATAAAGAATAAAATGAGAAAATTTTTTTTCGATATTTAAAAAAATTACAAAACTTCCCACGGACTGAGAAGAAATTTCCCCTTCCCATTGCGATTTTCTGGTGCATTGCAATAGTAACAATATCACTCCAATATGAGTATCACTATAATAACCACTGAGGAATAAATATTTTTTTATATTACTTTTCCGACGAATTTTTGTCAGAACATCGTTGTCGAGGACATATCAAATTATTGCCAAATAAGATCGCAGGAAGAACAAAAAATAAAGAACAGGAGAAAACATATTACATATGATATAAATTTTCTGATACCTTCTCTGTTTTTTTTATTTCCTTGATAGTAACTTAGGTAGAATTACCCTTTCGTGCTTAATTAAGTATGGTACTGGTTTATACTACAATATATACAATTATTTTCTAAATGCTCGAAAATAATTGTATATATTGTAGTATTGTATATCAAATTGTTGGCTTATCTACTCATTAAATGTGAATAACTACTGATTTTGTCAGGAACTAAGCCTTCTTAAATAGAATAGTTCGAATTTTATTTAATTTGTTCATACTCTCAATTATTTTTTATCATTTATTTTATCCCAATGACAAAGGGTATGAAGTCGAAAAATGCATAAATAATGCATAAAAAATGCATAAATAATAAAATGTACATAGGCTCAAAAGGGTAGAATTACCCTTTTGAGCGAGTCTATAATTGCTTATATTACTTATTCGAATTAGAATACAATATTTATATACATTTGGTATTACTATCACAATACAAGAATCACAATATTGCAGAAAATAACTGTTATATATATTTTTTTTAAATTTAAAATCTCAACTCACAGATAAATTTTACAATATTTCACTTTTCAGTCCACATGTTAAATATTTTGTTAACACAGATTTATTGCTTTTTTTGTTGTTCTGTGTTTCAATAATGCAATCCATGATTTTAATTGATGTTGGGCCGGAAAAATAAAATTTCAATTAGATTACATGATAATTAAAAGCTTTTTTAAAAAGAAAAAAAAAATAAAAAAAAAATGTTTATAACTTTGTTATTTTGGTGTCGCTTAACTTTTTTCGTGGTACCAATTAAATGTCATTTCTTTTTTTTTTTTATATTTTCTAGATGTTGTTGCTATTACCTCTGTTACTGTGCTGTATACACGCAAATTCAATTTTAAAAAAGTTGCATGAAATTTTATTAAAAGACCTTTTATATTTTTGTTTTTTTCTCTTTTTTTTTTTTACTGATAATTCAAATGTATTATTTTACTCTTATAATAGAATTACGTATGTATAAGTAATGTTTGTGAATCAGAAGACACACAAGAAGAATTCACTAGCAATGAGAGTATAATTAACGAACCGTTGAACGAATTTGTAATGCTAAAATACACCTTAACTCAATTTAAAATTTAGAGTTCTCATAGGATTAACCATTTTTGGTTTTGAAAATTTTTTAAATTGATTTTCAATTCTGACAATGTATCTTAGGGGATGAATTGAAGTTTACGGGTGCTTTATATATGATATTCAAAAAGGGTAATGGGAAATATAGAATTTGAAAATAAGAAATTAGTAAGTATTATCATAAATATTTTATGCATTTCACAGATACCAAGGAGAAATCCAGAAGCTGGGGTTAGATGGAAAAACCAACGAAATAAGATTCCTTGTTCGAACCAATGACTCTACATGCATAATGGTTTTTTTAAAAGGTAAACGACTGCAGAATCAACATAAATTGCACAAAATAGGTTTATCTGACACAAACATGTTAACTTTATTCTATAACAATGAGCTATATTTTTATATCGTAGATTAGGTTTTGCGTCTAATAACATTGTCATTACGCCTTGAAGAGGGTAATTAGAAGGAGATATGATAGTCAAAAATGACTTATAATACATCTTTCTGCGTATTTAAGTCGAGCACAATTTGATGTATCAAAAAAGTTTAGCGACAATTTGTGTGCTTAAAGTGTTTGATTAATCATTAATAAACACTAATTCAACACTTTAATAGTTTCGCAGCATTTATTAATTCCACTGAAAGCGAGTATTTTTACAATAGAAATATAAATTTTGTTTTTTGTTTTTTTTTAAATTTTGTCACATTCTAAGAAATATTTCAGTGGGTGCTGCAATGAAAGGTTGGCACTGGTAACATAGGCCCAGGATATTGACGCACCCAGTGTTACATTGTTGACATCACTTAGCAACGGTTCCAGGCATTCAAAGTAGGATTAAGGAAGGAGTATAATATTAAGAGGTAGGTTACTATCACATGTCTGTATTTTCATTTTCCTGTACTATCATTGGTCTGTATCTTCATTTGCCTGTATTTTATTTGCCTGTACTATCATTTGTCAGTACTATCATTGGTCTGTTTTTTCATTTGCCTGTACTATTATTTGACTGTATTTCATTTGGCTGATAAGTATTTATATGAAAATTTTATTGGTTGACCACGAAATTGCAAATACAAAACACCAAATACAAAAGCCCAAAATACGTAAATCCCAAAATCCCAAAATTCAAAATCCCAAAATACAAAAACTCCAAAATGCGGCTTTAATTCATTTAGTGTTTTCGAACTCAAACATTTTATTTGTATTCAATAACGGCTATGCATATAAACATTATTTAAGTAAATATTCTGGTAAAAGGTGTATGCTTTGATTTTGAATACAATTCTAAAATTTGTCCTAAATGCGAATCTCGCATATATATTTGTATGTGCATTCATAATATATAATTATTAGCATAACTTCATATCCAGTATTCAGCATATTCAGTCGAATGGTAAATACAGCCAAATGACATTTAGGCAAACGAAATACCAAATACAGCCAAATTAAAAAAGCTTGGAATGAAAATATACGCAAATGATATTACAAGCAAATGAAATACATAAGGTATATGACACGCTCCCTTAAAAGGTTCTTTTATAGAGTTTATCTTTATTTTTTGAGCAATATTTAAAGAACATACTTGTGTTTTTCCAGCAATAATTTCTAGAGTCGTGGTAATAATAATAAATGTAACCGCTACGCATACAAATCATTTCTAACAATCGACTGATTTCCCGTATATAATAAGTACACTGATGGGTGTTATAAAATAATTTTATCTTGATCAAATAACATTTACAGTTATTTCAGGTCCAAATACTAGTTATAAATAATAAAATGGGCTTATTTTACTCCTCCTAAAAATGAATTTAAGTTTCTATGGAACGTCAGCGATTACATATTAATGATGGATCAATGTCACATCAATGTTGAATAGAAAATAGCAATCAAAGATTACATTAATTGCTTAAAAAACTTCCCATTGGAATAATAATGGTGTAAAAAACATTAGCCGAGATAAGCCGTTTATAGTTGTGATGCCGAAATGAGGGGAATTTCCTCATATTTCAAACTAACTTAATTTGACAATTTCAATAAAACTGGGAACATCACCAACGAGATAAGATAAATGAAAGACAGACATTTAAACAACTTGATTGAAAAATCTAGTAAACATTTCCATCACGCTCGATTATAACCAGCCCAACACAAATCTATGCAGAGGACCAAGAATTGAAAAATTCCAAGCAAAAAAACATTTTTTTTGTTATTAAATTTTATTTTTCCTGTTAAGAATGCCAAAATTTTTCAACCACAAACAAAAACATAAAAATCAATATAAAAACATTTTTTGCTTCAAGTTTTTTTTTTTGTTTTTTATTCTATTATTAAATTTTTTTTATAGTAATGTCCTTGAAGAAATAAAGGACATTTCTCTATTGGAATATACACGTATATTCACCTTTTCTTTTATATGTCCTTAGGAAACATTTTTAATCATAAGAAGTAGATACTATAGAACCTTCAACCTCTATATATACATACCTAGTATAATTATTTGATTCTAAATTTAGAAGAAAAAAAAATCGAAATTAAAAATTATTATAACTGTCAGATTTATGCTTAGAGCAAACATATCAGACGTCTGTTAGTAGACAAAAATTTTATTTTAATAATTTAAGTAACAGAACATCGCAACCCATTGGGGGGATTACAAAAAACAATATTAATAAAAAGTGTTAATAAAATAAAATGGTAAGATGTTTTTAGTTGAAAATTAAGGATAAAATGAATGGAACAACGCAATACAACTTATGTGAGTGTGATATGTTAACAAATGAGCCATATACCTAATTTAACACAAATAATTTAATCAAAAGAACGGGGATCCCATTCATTCGAATGTATCTTGAAATTCATTGAAAAATCAGGACTATGAAAAGATGGTACAAGAAGCATTACGATTGCGGTAACATTTAAGTTTTGGAACCAACCCCAAATATAATAGAATAATAAGTCATCTGAGTTGAAGTATTGTGCCTAAATAGCTCAAATAAATCGTTGTAACAAATCGGGTTCAGATTCCTTACTAAAACAATCTGTTGAATGAAAGAGATGTCTGTTATTATTAGATGATCCGATAATCACTGCACGTCAATCGGTTTTCTAAAATAAGCCATTTATAAAATTTAACGAGCTTAACTGTATAGATCTCAGATTGTTCTTAATTTTTTTCTTGAAAATGCACCATTTTTTCCTTTGCATTTTAGCTGCTGTACACTTTGCAGTTAATCATTCCGATTCAAAAGACAAATGCTATAGTTTAATCCAATAGCAGGGCAGAACAAATTAAGTCTAAAATGTGATGCCAAAGATAGGTTATAAATAAGTTATAGGAGATAAAATTCATCTCTTTAACTAAGGCTGATGTCACGAATGACACAAAGTAGAATAACAACATTAGACAAATCTGATCTGATCACCTCTATGAAACGTTTAACCCAAATAATATAGATTCTGATATAGACAGCAATCTGGTAGAAAATATCCAAGTAGATGGCAAATAACGAATTTTAAAAGAAAGGAAATAATAAAAGAAATTAACAGCTTAAAATCAAACAAGGGTCCAGGTTTTTATTTGATCACAACTGATATCTTAAAGAAACTGCCAGCATCAAAACCTTTAATAGTTCTAACTAAAATAATGAATTCAACTCTCAAACAAAAATGTGTCCCAAGTATATAGAAAGTTGCTGAGGTTATCATGATTCATGAACCAGGAAAACCCCCAAACGAAGCGAAGTGCTACCGAACTATTGTTGTTTGAAAAACTACTCCTTAAAAAATGCAGCCTCTGATTGAAACCGGAAACGTTATATCAAATCATCATTACGGATTTGGAAAACAACATTCAACTGTCAAACAAGTCCATAGAATAACTGATGTCATCGAACAAACATTGGAAGAAAAGTGTATCTGCTCTTCGGTGTTTCTTGATGTTGCTCAAGCCATCGAAATAGTATGGCATGAAGGGCTTATCTACAAGCTACGTCGCTTGCTCCCCGAAACATATATCGTCCTGATCTCATCATATTAATCGAATCGAGTATTTCAAATTAAGCACAGAGAAGATTATTCTGCCACAATATACACGCAGGAGTACCACAAAGTTGTATACTTGGTTCCATACTATATTTACTGTATATGTACTAGTGATATTCCAGAGATAGAAGATGTGACGGTAGCTAATTTTTCAGATGATACGGCTATATTAGCAGTCGGTAAAAATATAAATGAAGCTACAAATAAATTGCAACAAGTCAATAACAAAATCTCCATTTGGTGCAAAAAGTGGAAAATTAAACTGAATGAAGTAAAATCCACGCACATTAATTTTACAAATAAAAAAATTGAGTCGGAAATTCCAGTAAAATTACACAATGTCAACCATATCAAAATTCTGCCAAATATATTGGTATGACGCTTGGCGTAAAGCTAAGATGGCAAGAACACGTCAAAAACTAGAACTGGATCTGAAATACAAACATTTGTATTGGCTAATGGGGTGGACATCTACGCTTTCGACGTATAACAAAGTTTTGCTCTATAATCAGATATTAAAGCCAGTCTGGCCATACGGCAGTCAAATATGGAGTTGTGCAAACTACCCATATTGCGAAACATTGTTAATGCTCCTTAGCTGATATTCACAGAGATTTCAAAATCCCTATCATAAAAGACGAAATAAAAAATTGGCTGTACGCCACAAAAGTCATCTTTCTGAACATATCAATGTCGAAGTTTCACGTTTAGCTGGCAGTTAAAACTTTCTTAGAAGACATAAACGGATGAAACCGTTCGAACTGTGTTAGATTAAAATCGATTAATATTTTACAATAGTTCTTAATGGCATTCCGTTTGATCAAAGATATCTGAAATAATAGAGCCAAAATTGTATTAAGGGTTAGTCTTAAAGACTAGTTTTAATTTTAACAAAATAATTTGAGTTTCTAGTGCGTTAAAGTCGGCTCCAAGTGCGAAATTTCAACGTTTCTAAAAGGTATGGTAGCAGGTTCAGATGCTTCAGGAAAAACAATTTGCACCTGAGTTTGCTATTTTAATGCCACAATTCGGGTCAATCGATCGATCGAATCTGTTATTATTGATTGTTTTAGGAAACTGCTCTCTCGAACTTAGTATTAGAGCGAATCTGCGCGATTGCTAATTTTGCTTCCCAAGAAGAGTACAAAACAAATAAGGTTACAAGAAGATCTATCAAATGTAAAAGTTGTAGTTTTTTCTATTCCGCCCAGTGCCCCATGGATGGGGTTACAGGGCGGTGATATCATAGGTTGAATTATAATGTACTACAAAATATGGGCTTATTAGCATACAAATAATATCATTGTTGCAAATAGAGCATCAAAATTCATAGTAGACATCTCTATCTTGCCTAAATCTCAACAATTTCTTACTAAATATTAATTTGTATATGTTGGCAGGATTCGCTTTTCCTATCTACCACATTCTATTAGTTACCATTTTCATTATCAGCAACAACTACAATATTTCCCATGTATCTAATATGAAACCAAGATTTAATATAATCTCCTATATTAATCTTTACAAAGTATAAAGTTTTAATTTTGAAAATTTTTCATAATGTTGTCATAGGAAATTAAGTGCAAACAAAAGAATAGAAATGTCATAAAAAAAATTTAATAAATGAAAAAAAATGAAACGTCATATAAAACATCTTCTTAAATTACTTCTTCAAGCCAAATATACATATATATTTTTTTTTAGATCCTATTTTCAGTTGATTTCTATGAAATGACAAAATTAGCAGGACAAAGAATCCTAGACAATGTTTAAAAAATAAAAAAAATAAAAATTCTCAGTAATTTGAAAAGTAAAAATTTAAATAATTTTTATACAGAATTATTTTTTTAGGAGGCCAAGCGATAATAGAAGATAATACAGATAAATAATATAAAAAAAAAAATGCCCTTGTGTTAGAGAAGAAAATATCATTAAATTTGTTTTTTTGTCGCCAAAAAGTTTATTAAAAAAAAAAACACAGAATGAAATAAATTTTCTTTGCGGCCATTTTTTACATTTTTCATTTGTGAATTTAATACTTTTTAGCTCATGATTTCTAGCTGAAATTTTTTGTTTTTATTATACATTTTATTATGTATGATGATGAGTAGAGTAGTTCTACTCATGAAATAGTCATTGTGATTCCATCCTATTTTAAAGAAAGTATTAATTTTGATTAGAATTTTGAAACCAAATGAAAAATTCATTAAAATTTAAATCTGTTGTAATGTTGTAAAAATTGTTGATTCACAGTTATTTTTTGCTTAAATTAAATAATATAATCATCCCATTCGTTAAGGCGGAAATGGTTGGTTGCAAAATACCTAAATAAGGAAGAATGATTTCTTATTAAGTTTTAGATTCAATTGCTATGTGTGCGAGTTTTTTTCATGCTTCAATCTCTTTGGAAACACAGAGCTTCTGCAAAGCACGATATGACTCTGTTCTGTGCTAGGTATTTAATTTCATCCCATGTTATGTTGTTTCTTTATCACCTGATCTGCGCCATGTTCCCCCCGCACCTATTAGTCCTTTTCCTGCTAACTCCAGCCTAATGTTTGTCTTGCTATGTTATTTGTAGGTATTTTGAGGGTGTGGCAGATGTTCTAGATATATATTTAAGTGTCTATGGTTCTTGTTATACCCCAGAATTCAATATTGATATTCTTTATATATTTCTTGGACCAGAATATTTAGCATATTATTCGCAAACATTATTTTGCTAATGAAGACCTGCATTTTCCTTAGTAGTAATATCTCGCTGCCATACAGTAGTGTTAATTTCACGCAGTCATCATACATTCTCAGATTAGTACCCTGACAATTTCCAATCTCCACAGTCTAAAGTCTTCCGAAAGCCGATGGCTAATTTTAACCGATTTTAGATGTCTTTCTTAGTGTCACGACTTGTACTATAATTATATACTACCAAGGTAGCTGAATTCCGTGACACCTTCTATCACTTCGTTATTGATTTTACTGACGGGGACAATATAGTTTTTGCGTTAATTCTTAGACATTTTGTGTTGTTGGTACTGGTTTTGAGACCGTTATGCATTTTTTCAAGTTGTTATGCATTTTTTTGTATGCTTGTTATTTTCTCCTGCATGTCATTGTGTGTACAGACGAGAAGGGCAATATTATCCGCCCTTATATGTATTACATTCCGCAATTTCTATATGTGTAATATATACAAATTTAGTTGATGTATGACCGCGGACGATTTTAAATCATGTACTTGATCTTGAAATTTCTATAATGATATTCTTAAACGTATACAATTATCAATTGGACGTATAGTCGAAGAGAAAGGTTGATTATTATCAATGAAGCGGTGAACTTAATTTAAGTCGTAGGTTATAGCAAATACGCCAGTTTTTATTGCCATGACAATCCAAGTTAGCAATAGCAGAGGAAAATATGGCGCATATCTTTACTTAAAGACTGTATTTGCCATGAAGAAGAATAAACCTTTCAAATCTGTTGTTTAGTATTGATTTAATCTAGAAAATCCATTTAAAGGAGATTGCGTCGGAATAACAATGATAAATAACAAAATAAAAAATTGGATTATTGTAGACACGTATATTTTTATATTACTATCTTCTTCCATTTAAATTTTTTTTTACTATACAAAAGAAATAATAAAATGATAAAGAAAAAAGTCATTTAAAGGAAATGAGAAGAACATAATACAATACTTTGACAAAAAAACTCTTTAGCAATACCTGCGCCATTTTCCAAATTTGACTAGATTCAAGCTGTGAACACTCTCAAAAAATTCAGAGCATAGTGTAATGTAAATAAAGTAATCAAACCACTACTGTGGAACCAAATTATTAAAACCCATTGCATTGTCTGAGAATTCCTAAACAATAACTTTCCAACGTTTAAGTAATGTTCCCGAAGCTTTGATGGTAACCCAACGTACCACTGAAGAATATCGTGAATGTAATCACTAAAGTGTATCTTTGAGAACTCAAATGCATGATTACATTACAGTGTGGGAGGTGGAATCTTCTCTGAAAATAATCCCATTTGTGTGTGCGGTAATAACGATAATAGAATTCAACTTAAAATACAACCTAATCTAAAATTTAAATTGTCTAGATACAACGAAAAATTTTGTGTATTCCCTGTCGTTACAGGGAAAATATGTGCTGTCAGTACAGCTAAAGATATTCTGTTGTTAATATTTATTTGCATTGAGACTCTTTTTATATCTATATCTGCTTATATATATGCTATCTATATCTCTGATTGAATAGTTTTCAGAGCTCAATGCTTTTCAATAGTATGGTGAATAATTGGAATATTTGGCGAAAAATAGTACCCACTGTTATAACTGGATAAAGCGATCACTGAATCTCAGTTCAAAAGTGTTCAATATCAGACTAGTGATCAGTCAATACAACTATACCAACAGCCTAATATGGTGTAATGTCCTAGATATGTCTCAGATTCGAACCCCGCTCAGGATACGGACGTTGTGAAAAGCCTTTTTCTATTATTATTTAATTTAATTTTTATAATTTTAATTAAATAAATAAAATTCTGTTATCACTTAAAATAAAAAGAAACTATGGGCTGTAATGAAGGAGTAATTACCATAATCTAAAAATCGAAATAATAACAAAAAAAATGTTAAACTGAAATAATTGCCAAGTTAAGGCACTTAATAAAGAAGTAATAACATAACAAAAAGACAAGCATGGATGATTGTAATGTCTATAATAATTGGAAATGAATGGATACTTTGGTGCAATTAGTTTTTAATAACAAATTGCCATAATAACACATTTGGCACAATATGCAAGGTGGAATGGCAATGAGGTTATGCACATGTTGTCTTGTCTAGAACAATTTTTTTTCCTTAAATACTTTAAATAATCACCCACATAAAGATTTTTCAAGTTGGAATGAACCACCCTGTATATAACTAATAACCTCTGCACTTTTACTATATTTACCGTTTAACCTTTAACCGCATCTTCAAGGATTTCAAATCTAACTAAACTATAATCCTATTATTGTATTTTTCTTTTTCTTACATAAATAAACCAAAGATTTGTTAAAATATATTAAAAATAAAGGAAAAAAAAACAATAAAAAACAATCAAAACAAATAAGATCTTATATGAGAGCTGATTTTTCAACATCATTGATTTCAGTTCTATATTATTCAAGGCTATAAAATCAATAAAGAAAAAAAAATAGTAAAAAAATCCTATATTGATTAATTGAGTTGCTGCTGTAGTCAGCCATTCTCTTCTTATTTCATCTATGCTTAAATGAAAATCTTTAATCAACATACTTAATCCATACATGGTCCATATATAATCCATCCACTTCAAATTAAACAACTAAAAATTATTTATTTTTTCATTATTTTTTATACCATAACATCTGGTATAGAAAAATGTTATCAACAACAACAACTTTTCAACTAGAGATTTATTCTATTCGAAAATATTGTGAATTGGTATTAAAGAGATTTGAAATATAAAAACAAGAAAAAAATAAAATAAAATAAATATTTACTTTAACTATTTCTTGGTCTAACATATTCTAATAGAACAAGAACAACAACAATTCAATAAGAAAATTTAGAAAACATTTTTTTCAACCATAATGAATGTTAAGAATTTTGTGTTTTTATTTTTATTTTAATTTTAACCCTAGTGAAGGTAGCTGGCATGATATTTAGGACATACTGTAATGTGTCAAAAAATATTTTTTAACTATCATGCGTATGTGTGGATCACATCAACACATTACGAATAATACTTGAACTAACTACTGAGCTTAAAGCACCGCAAAATCTTATGTTTGTAGATTTTAAGAAAGCCTTTGGTAGAGTAAACCGCGACCATATTTGGGAATCGCTTAGTAGGGGAGCGGCTTAAAAAAAAATTAGCTAAAATTAAAGAATCCTATAGAGATGCAAGATGTTATGTCTTACATTGAGGACACCTGACAAATTGCTTCGAAATGTGTCAGGGATTAAGCCAGGTCTGTATTTTATCACCCATTTTATTTTTTGTAGTGATGTATGACATAATGACTACTTCTGTGGGTGTAAACGAAAGCAACGGTATCCAGTGACGTTCTTTCGAACGTATTAGCCACTTAGATTACGCCAACGATGGGTGTGTGTTTATTGTCACATACGAATGGAGGCTTAAATGATATGTGCCAAAAGCTGTATGATACTGGAAAAAGTACGCACTTGAAAGTCAATTCAGGTAAAACCAAAAACATGCGCCCAACTCACACACCAAAACATCCGATCCTATGTGAAGAAATGCGAATTGAAAACGTGAGTACGTTCAATTACCTGGGCAGCATCGTGTCATCAGACCGATTTGTATATTAAAGCCCGCATCAACAAAACCCGTAATGCTTTCGGGATGCACTCAAAAATATGGCAGGCAATCAACATATCTCTGCGTACAAAAACAAGAATATTCAACGCAAGTGTAAAATCTGTTCTCTGGAACGCTTGCGAAACGTAGAAACTGTAAGCGTACATCAATAGATGTCTCCGGCTCATCCTAAACATTCGTTGGCCACAAACCATTTCCAATAGAACATTGTAACAAGAAACGAAGCAAAAGCAAATAGCCGACAGAGGAAATGGAAATGTTGGATTGGGCCTACTTTGAAGAAACCTGACAACAACATCGCGAAACAAGGCTTCGAATGAAATCCTCAGGATACACGTCGTGTCAGAAGGCTGGGAAAAACATGGAAAACAACTGTCTTAGGCGAAGAAAGTACCCAACAAAGCCACAATTGAAAAGATTAGCCGCAGATAGCAGTCGATGGAAAGATTTTATTTCCGCCCTATGTCTCACGAATGGGTTACACGACACTGATGATGATGAACTATCACGTGACGTAGAAGTGAAAATTTATCATGGTCAAATTTCAAAACAGAAATGATAAAATAGAAAAATTTAGAAGTTTGATATAGCGACATCTATGTACGGTAAATTACAATTGATAGCCATAATCAAACATAAATAAATCTAGATAAATTTGACAAATAAAATCGTTTAAACATATTTTATAACAAAGTTTAGAATTTAAGAATTAAAATTTAAGAGCTTAAGAGTGAACACAGAACATCGACGCACAACTGATGATGCAATTCAATGACCCAGAACAAAAATGGCTGATTTCACCTACTGAATCAATATTGTAGGCGTAGTAAACAAGTCTATTTGTATCGTTTTTTAAATGTCGATAAATTTTCAAACAGAGTTTCTAAACTCATTGGATTTAATTGAATTACCACCAAATCGTTTTTTATTCGAAGTGGGATCACTAATTATTTTACTATTGAGCCATATAACTCTTATAGCGGGACGAGGCTCGAATCTTTTATGTTTTCATTATTTCATCTTCATTACTATTCTCTCGAAACAGTAGGATTTTATTTAAAAACTTAACAATATTTCGATATTTAAAAAATCAGTCAGAACTGTAAATCATTATATTAAATGGAACTTGGATATCAGAATTCTTTATTACTACGAAGCGCACCAACTAAAAGTCGTGATAATGATGTGAAATAGATGAATGATATATCAATATTGGAAATGTATATATACCACCATATATAGGTATAATAAATTCAAATATTGTGTAAGTATATACCTTAAAGCGTTAGATAATATCCGACTGATGATGTCATATATTATGTCTGTCTGATGGTAAAATAATTTCAATCGATTCAATTCACAAATATTAAAAAAAAAAATATGATTTTGAAAATTATCTACAAGCAACATAAACAACAATAACAAAATACAAATTTGAAATCTACTTTAGATAAGTTGTTATATTTTCCGTGCAGATGGCATATTGTATTTTGTTGTTATATCCTGTTTTCTTTTACAGTTTGTTATTATTTTACTGCTCTTTTTCTTTGTTATTATTATCCTGTTTAGAAAAACATATTTGTTTGCATAATATATGGAAAATTGACTTTTCAATAACACTTGAATATAGAAAAATTGTATAGAAGCAAATTTTTATTTATTTAAGTTGAATGTGGTTGTGATATCGTCTTATATGTTTTTAGAACAGAGTGTTTTTTTTTGTGTACGAAGTAATAATGTGTTTAAGAATGAAACAGAAGTAATTTAATCGTAGAAATTAGTAAACGTTAAGTTTGTGTAACATGGGTTTGCTATAAGTTAGCTCATTAGAAAGGAAACCCTGGCAAATATATTTCGCAATCACACCATCCAAGCCGTATGAAGAAGACATACAATACCTTCTATCGCGCTAATATCAAGTGTTTTAACGGTAGTAGGTTAATAGAATGCTTCTTGCTCAGCATAGTCCAGTAATATTTGGCTATTTCGCAGTGGCTATTCTATTAATCCATCTATTATTTGAAGATTTGATTGCGTTTTGAATCACTGTGATTTGGCACCTAACATGTAAATCCGGTATTTCATTGAAAAAATTGTGGCAATTCATCCACTGTTCTTGAGTTGACGGTAGCCAATTCTAGTTATTTAATTGCATTTTGACTGTTTGTAAGAGTGCAGATATTATTACGCGGTAGTTATGTTCATTACTTCCAACTGAAATATTCTATATAGTGTTTTGGAAGCTTCAAGGGTAAGCATGATATTAAAACTTTTAGAGAAAATTACACTTTCCACACTATTATTGATCTTTGAATCATCAGTGTAAAGATGTAAAATACTTTGCAGTCAGAGCGCTATTATAATTGCACTATTCACTGTTTGCAATATCAGTCTTATGTTACCACTCCTAAGAGTATGATCTAGGTGTTCTGGAACAAATTGTAAATGTTTTAGTGTGACCAACATTCTGTAAGAGTTTTAGTGAGTGAGGGTGAACTACATATCAGCAGTAGTCGGAATTGGTGATTGGCTATTCTACGTAAACGCAACATTTATTTATTTTATTTATTTAAGAATTCTCAAATGAGCCCAATTGCTCTTACAGAGTGTATAATATATTCTTATAAAATAGAATATAGAACATTCTGTTGAGCTATTGTACTTCTCCGTTTGATAGTTTAAAATCGCAGACCTATATTGGTATTATTGCGGACATGTCAATTTTCAAATTAGATGATGTGTAAACTAGATAATATTTATTTCTTTAATGAGCTACAATAGCATTGCATCGAAATTGGAAGTGTTAGGAGTACTTCTGTTCCTAAAAGTAGAATTTGTCCGTGTTAAGCTTATCAATCTCGAACAGATGTTTGTTGAATGAACCTTATCATGTGATAACATTGTTTTGAGCAGTATTATAACATTGTTTCAATCCAGAATTACTGATTGGTTACCGCAGATATGTATAGGTATTATTATATTTAAATGATGAGGTAAACATAATACAATTATTATTTAATTACCTTCCATTCGATGATAATTTTGTGCACACAAAATATGAGATTAAATCCCGTTTATGAAAATCATAGGTGCCTAATTGCCTTATTCTAGAATTCAAATGTTGACGATAATTTATCGATGTCCTTGCTAAAAATTACAGAAAAAAAATCAATTAAATTGATGCGTTATAGCTTATCAGTAAGTATAAACATTTCAAATCTAATCGGACTCTAATATCACTCATAAAAACTGATAAACTTAAATATTTTTACTTCACATCATCAGACATTTTCATTTGATTCACTCTGTATTAAACCATAATAAAATATTCGTGTGTTCAATCATATAGAAAATGGCAACAGCAACAGTTGAGTACCTGCCACAGTATACATAACATTTATAATGCAATAAATTTAAAGTTTAAAGAAGAAAATAAAAAAAAAAAAAAAAAAATGAAAAAAACATGACATTTTCAAAATGTACAAAAATTGTGATTGCATTTCATGTAATATCCTTGATATATACATTAACCCATAGTAAATTTATACATAACATATACATTGATAAATTTTTGTTTTAATATTCTTTATTTTGATTCAAAAACATTTCATTTATGTAAAACAATTTCTTTACATTTTTATTTTGTTAAAATACTTTCGACTCAGGTATCCTACCTACCATATACATACACTGTTTGTGGCTGTAAAAAGGATTAAAACAGAGTGTTGTAAAATTACTAAATTTGATTTATAGCTAATTTTAGATCAATGTATTATGACATATTGAATATGAAAATTGATTAGAGCTCGAATTCTATTAAGCAGCTTACTGACGTATTATATAGTTAGGTCGACACAAATATCCTTCACTGATTCAGAATAGCCCAGCAATATTTGGCTATTTTGTAGTCTATTCGACCATCTATATTTCAACCTTTGATTGTTTTTTGAATCAGTGTAATCTGCCACCCGACATAGAACTTCTCTATTTCATTGAAAGAATTGCTGCAGTTCATCGCAGCATCCTTGAGTTGGCGGTATCCGAAATATATTTATATATTTTTTTATATAAAATTGAATTATTGTATGTAGACTTCAGGCACGATCAGCATATACTGTTTTGAAATATTTTTGGTGATCTCTAAACATCTAAAAAAAACCTCAAATTTCAATTATTCAAGTCTAATATACTGGCCAAGAATGGAACAAGAATTGAAGAAATCAGGAGGCCACACACTTTGGTGTTCTTCAGGATGCTTTGCAAGAGCATCTCTTGAATGGAATCGTCATCAGGGTAAAAGAAAGGGTGACCGTCCAAAAACAACGTGGCGCCACACAGTAACGGATGAAGCATTTGGAATGAACTCTTCCAAAACCGAGTTTGGCGGAGAAAGCTTTTTGATGCCCTATGCAGCTACGATGAGCGACAGGATGAATGATAATGTATGTATAGCTTAATTTTTCAACAACTAATAAACTACCCCGTTTGATTGTTCAAAATTGTAATCCAATTACCTTGACTTATACTATTACTGCGGATATGTCAATTTTGGAATTACGGCATGTGCATACTTGTAATTATTTATTTCCTACAAAATATAACAATCAAGTAGGAGTACTGAAAGCAAAATTTGTCAGTTACCAATCTCCAATAGATGTTTTGTTTAATGAACCGTCTCGTATGATAAGCTATGTGACTGTTCTGACATTGGTGCTACTCTCCCTGATATATATTTGAGTTAACAGATTAATATTTGATTTAAAAAAGTTTTAGATTTCGTTAGCCCTTCAAAACTATTTCATAAGGTATATGAGGTTCTTTAATTTTCCAATTGAAAATAATACTTTGAGGTGTTGGAATAAACAATACTAGGTTCTGGCATTGGTAAGAATTGACTATTTAATCTGTATATCTGCTTCCTTATTTCCCTATGTTCCCTTACGTCCGTGATCCCCCACCTTATAATGACTCTATTTTCTTTTACTAGTTTTGTCAAAGATTTTAAAATAGCTAAGCCAGCTTCTTAAATTTAAATTTTTTAAAGAAGTTGGCATTTTTAATGCAGCTTGAATGTCCCAAATTATGTTAATTCTAACACCCGGCCTCTTTATATGCACTACAATACCAAAACCTCTGTAATATGTTAAATATCTATATATTATTAGAATAATGCAATATAACATGTTCAATAAATTGTTTCAAAAAAATGTAACTAGATTTGAAATAATCGTTTTTGTTAATAAATTTAGATAGGATTACTGTTGGGTATGACCTGAATATGAAACTTTAAAACGTCTCGCTCAGTTCAGTTTGTTTGAAATTGATAAATTTCATTAATAGTTATGCTTTAACTTACTATTATATACTTCAAAATATTGGTTTGAGAAATATGGATTCGATATTGGGAAATATGGGTTTGACGAAGAGTAAAAAACATAATATTTTAATACAGTATGATATTTGTAGAAGCCAGTATTAGAAGGTAGCCTTCATGCATCGTTATAGCAGTTTTCCTTTTTTTCATAAATGCAAACCTGTAGTCAATCTGCATATTCTGAATTTATGAACACACTTGTCAGATTTTCTGAACGCTGTTCATAAATGTAGACTCAAAGTCAACTGGGGGTCAATTTGGCAGAATAAATTTTTTGTATGCATTACATTTTTTGAAGTACCTAGTTTTCTTTGTTCTTTTGAGTATTTTAGTTTTTTTTGTTATTTTCGAAATGTCCGTATTAATGAACAGAAACTTTGCAGAATTGTCAAGTAAATGTATAGAGTTTTTGTTCATTATTGCAAAGTACGCCAAATGGTGGCAAGCTTGTTGTCAGTTTGCAGCATTTATAAATACACCCTTTGTTTGTACTAATAATGTTTATACCCAGGTGGCAGCCTGGGCTTAATAAATGGCTTACTAAATGGCTAATAAAAGGCTTAATAATGTTTGGTTATATAAGCGGGACATCAATAGATATTTAGACGCATGTCATGTACAATTTAGTCTAGTTTATAATTGCAATTGATATCAGGAATAAATTACACATAGAAAAATGAAAAATGACTTGGGGGGGCGCAGAATTTTGCCCTCAAACCCTTCGGCTGGCTATTAATCAACTCAACTCAACTTGAGTAGGTTATCATTCATCTCAAAACGATTATTACTCACAATTTTTTAATATACTCAATTGTATAAAGCTAGATTAAATTCTCATTAATTTCAATGAAAGAAAAATTAATACAATCGAAATTATAGTATAAAATTAATTAAAATAAAATTTGGAACAAAAAAGTCATTAGGGATGACTGAAGTAGTTTTCGACAGATTTTAGAAAGGTTACACACTTTAAGTATTGATGTAGAAATAAGCTTTTGTTAATGCACACACCAGATATTTTTTTTGTCAAACATTACTGAGGTATGTTTAGTTGGATTTGGCTTAGTGGGTTTGGGTTATTTAGATTGCGACATCCTTGAAGCCCATGTGTATTATATTTATTTAGTTTGTTTAGTTTGTTAGTAAAAACAATTACTATTATTATTATTATTATATTTATTATTATTAGTTCTGAGCTTTCATTAGCCTAATTTGAATTCGTGAAATTCAATGAGTATATACAGTATTTTTGGAAACATCATGTACTCGCTTATACTTATATATCGAATATCTTGCATGCCATTTATATATAGCCCACATAATACGAGTTGATAAAATGAACAAAATATGCATTATAAAATTTTTCATCTTCATTGAATACGACATTGTGAATGCGCTTGGAATATTTTTTTACTATATTATATTTATATATTATGTATATTATAGACTTCATCATTATTATTTTGTATACGAATACAAAGAATGTTCTTTATTTTATTAAAGAATTTTTAAAAATTTTTTTTTAAATATTCAACTCTTGTGTTGTAAAAAAAAAAATAAAAAATTCCTTTTATTTTCAATCTCAATAGAAAATGTCCTTGTACAAGGATGCGTTACTTAAAATATTGTATATGATATCATTGTATTTAGTTACAATGCAGCAACTGAAACTGAATTTCATATTTTAATAAATTGAATTATATAGCCAGTAATAATTCTCGATAGGGGAAGTTGTCTTAAATGGATTTTTCTTTCTTTTTTTTTTAATAATTTGCATCAGTAATCAAAATGTTATAAGTACAAATTATTAGTATTGTAATAGAAATTATTATTTTATTTTAAAATGTTGGTATTAATAAAATAATGTGGATATAAGAAATAATGTAATAATAGTATTCGTCCGCTACTCGAAATAAGATGATGTTTGATAGAAAATCGTTACTCAATTACATTATGAATTCCATTTAACCTTGGTACTATCTAATTTTTGTTTTATTGATTTCAGACACCATTAAATTATAATCCAAATGAAAATATTCCAATTAGATTGTATTAGATATAAGAATATACCGGGTGGGGTTTTTCTTGCGCCGCTGACGGACATAGACTTATTGTAATTATCCGTATTAAAGTAATTGAGCATCTAAATCATCTACTCAGAGTATTCTTTAGCAGCGGGATATTGGTTAGATTCCACAAAGAAACTGAATGATGCTGATGATCCAGACTTAAATATTTTTAATTGATATGCTTCTTATTTTCTTTCTTAATATTTAAGAACTATCGTTTCTAGACACACACCCATATTCTGTTAGACTCATCTCGAGAGATCGCGTGAAAATATCTCTGAAGAGATAATATAGCACCACAAATGCGATAGCAAATTTCCGCGACGGCAAATGTCAAAACAGTGTTGTGAGTAATTTCTGTTAGATATCTGACGAGACGCGATAGCCATTTTTTATCTCGTCAAAAATTGTAAACGAGTATCAAGACAAAGTATTTCGTGTTTTTTTATCAAAAAATTTAATTAAAAAAATTTGAATAGATAAGATAGTTAAGTAAAGATTAATAAACAATTTTTCATTATTTTTTTTGCATTATTATTAAAATTGTGTTTTTGTTTTGAAAAAAAAACTCATCTCTAAAACAGTAAGTTTTACTACTGTTTATGTACTAAATTAAAAAATACTTAAAACATAAATATATTTATATTTATTTTTTATTTAAAAAATATTTTAAAACTAAGCCCCACTAATACTTTTCAAAAATTTTATAAACCATATTTTGTTTATATACCAATAAATTTTTTTGACATTAAAAAATGATCAACAAGTAAAATGTTCTATCGCGCCGCTTACAGTTGTCTAACAGAATATTCAGCGGGACGAGGCGACATTAATTTGTTCTTCTCGTCAACGATGGGCCTAAGAGAATATGGGTGATAATTAAAAGTGTTTAGATCTTCTTTAAACTAACTTTAAATTGTGAAGTTGATGTTAATTCGAAGTACGAGCTCTATATTCAATCTATCGCTTTTATTGATGGTCGTGATGGTCGGTGCAGTATTTGGCGATACTACGATTTCTCATTTTATTTATGTGATTCGTCAATCAATTTTTTTTTTTAAATTATTTCCCAACGACTTAAATCTTGGATATTGTGTTTTTTTTAATATCCACAATCTGAGGAGGGTTTTGAAGATTAATGTTTTATTCTATTTACATTAGATTTTTCACTTCATTTGTTCTTATCTTATGTCTGAGACAACTGAATTGTATGCTCTGCGTTCAATGGTGTGGATCGTAAGAGGTTTAAGATATGTTATTGGTTTTAATAAATTTTACTTGCGATGTTAATATACTTATTTTTGCATATTTTGTCATTTAATTTTTAACTGCAGTTTTGTTTCGGGTTTCAAATCTCTCGTTACAGTCTTTAAAAAATAAAACTTATTTAATGTGTTTGTTTTCGACTAACAGACTTACGATCTAATTAAATTTTTAGATATTACTATCAGTTTTGAGGTATATTCTCATATATGGATATCATGTAGTTGAGTGGTTTTGTTAAAGGTATATAGAAGTTTGTAATTACAAATCTCTTTTTTTATTAATATTTATTTTTATTTTGAATATTTCAATAGGTAGCATCATTTTAATATAAAATGAATAATTAAAATATTTTGTATTTACATCTTAGGCAGGACCTATAAATTGTGAATGTCCTGAGTTTTAGAATGTATCCCAGTAACAAACAAATGTTTCAATGTTATGTAAAATATAGAATTTAGTTCCTATAGATGTGATAGCCAAGTCCATCCCGTACTGATGTTATAAGAACTAATTATCTTTATTATTATAAAAATTTAAAAAACAATTTCGTATCTTCAATTGAACGGAAGCCGCTCATGACCGACAAAATTTAAGGACATTAATGTGTCATGCCTAGGACCTATATAATATGTTGGCAACCTAAGCCTTATATTCACAAATTATGTAAAAAAACTTTTTCATCATTATTTATTTTCTTTACATGATCAAAAAACGGTATTTAGGTTCAATTCAATTCCAGAAATATACGAAATTAATGAATGACAGTGGACAGTGCTGTAAAGATTAGATTGCAGATTAGCATTATTAGATTAGTAAAATTTTTTAAATGAACTCAAAAATCTTCCCAAACTTTAGTAGCAATATAAATGGTGATGAAATCATTATAAAAGTTATATCACATATATACTAATTTTTGTTTGCTGTCTGAAGCCTTAGTTACAAAATATTATGCACGTTTATTCGTAGAAACCAAATACGTGTATACAATATTCATATTTATATATTCGAATTCATATTCCCGTTATAAAAATGTACAGCAAAGAATATAAACTAACATAATAATTATAACAACAACAATAATAATGAAAAAAAAACAGTTAATTATAAATGAAAGAATGAGAATAGAGAGAATTTAATAAATTTTTAAATGGATGGATGAATGAATGGGTGACTTCCAAAATGCAGTAAAAAAAGTTTTAATGCAGTTTAAATGCAGTTCAACTACCGTTTAAAGCTTTTATGTAAAATAAAAGCTAAAGCTTTTGCTACATTTTGGAATACTATTTTAAAAATAAAATACATACATAAATATACATTCACTTTGACGTTTAAATCATAGTTCGGTGTTTTTGTAATATCAAACGGCAATAATAATAATGATTTTGAAAATGAATATTTTTATTAATATATTAGCCAATAATTTAATTAATTTAAATAACAAGTGTAATACCTATTGCCAAACTTGAATCTAAAATATTTTATCTTTTCATGCATCAAAATTAATATTGACAGACCTCTAGTTGTCAGTATATATTTTCGGCGGAAAAATACATTTTATTAACATATTTTGCTACAATTTGGCATAAAGCTTCTTTTTTCATTAAAAAATAATGCTAACCTATAATTTAATTGATTCTGGTAACTTTCTCTATAACATGTATACAAAATGTAGTCTAAATTTTTTCGCTACACAATCTGCTCTTAGTTTACGTTTCTACTACGTATTTTAAACATTTTAGAATAAGTTTACAAAGTCAAGAGCTTTTAAAATACATTTTGGAAGATGCTACATTGTAGATTATACGGTTTCACTACATTTTGGAAGTCAAGGAAAGTTTTTATTGTTCTCAAATATAAATTTACATGTTCACTGGAAGTAGATCTAGAATGTAGTAACAAATATTAATGCATTCTGTTAAGATATGATTTAAATTTATGTTATATACATTGTTGTTGGTATTTTTAGTGTTTGTTTTTAGTTTTGAAGAGATGAGGAACAATTACTGATAGATTGAAGGCTTTAACTTTTTGTTTCGTAGTATAACAGTATATGCAGAAACAAACCTTTCAATGTTATCTAAAATATAGAATTTAATTCCTAAAGGTGTGATAGCCAAGTCCATCCCATAGTCATGTTATAAGAACTAGTTATCGTTATTATGGTAAAAATTTAAAAAAACAATTTCATATCTTCAATTGAACGGAAGTCGCTATAATATACACTATGTCTTAGTTGAAGGTAGGTATTTAACAATCTGTAGGTATATATAAGTACTTATTCTCAATAAATAAAACTTCTTCAATGGCAAAGCCTTAAATTTATTTTTCTTATTGTTGTTACTACTATTAAAAATTAATGTCTGAAGTATAGGATTGAAAGATTTTTGATTAGTATATAAAATAACATTTGCAATACAGTGGTGTTTAATTTTTTAAACTGCACACAAACTTTACTCCAGCTGATGATTAGCATTATACTAGTATTAAATATTTTTGTTTGTACTTATATAAAATAATTCAAATAGAAAATATTATGTTCATATGAGTTAAAAAATAATTTTTATATACTTACTCAGTAAACATGTGAACTCCAGTTGATTGAGTTGCACGACTTATACCTTTCCATGATGCCATCATTGTATATTTTTGTTTAGCTGTTAATGGTAATCTAGGATCTGGTGCTGCTGGTGGTGGAGGCTCACCTGGCCCTAATACATTACCACCATCTGATTTAGGATTACCAGCTAATTTTGTTAATTCGCAACCCATTTTATTAATTTATTCTACTATTAACTAATTTAATTATTTAATTATTGTTAGTTTTTGTGGGGGGTGGAAAGAATTATTTTTTTTTTTTTTTTTTTTATTTCCGAAAATTTGTAAATTGAATTTTTTTCTTTTTTGTGCTCTTTTTTTTGTTTTTATTTTCTTTTAAATTTCTATAAAAATATTTTTTTTTTTTTTTGTAATTTAATTTCAAAGAAAATTAATTTCACTTATAATGATTTTGGGGGAAAAAAAATTTTTGGAAATGAATTTGCACTTTATATTTTTTTTATTATTTGGTATTACTATTAATATTATTATTATTATTAACGTAATGACTTCGAATTTTCGAAATTTAGGCCTTAGATTTTATTATGTATTATAAAATAATAACAAAAACAAAATTAAATAAATCAATAAATAAATTATTTTATTATTTAGTAGTTTTTAAAATTCGATATTTTTAATTTTAATTATTTCACTTGTTTATACCAGAATATTTGATTTCCAACGATGTGAACAAGGATGAGTTCTAGTCCCCATAATATTATCATTATTATAGATTATCAAATTTTTCATTAAGTTGTGCTAACATTTTTTATATTCTATACACATTCTAAAATGGAAATCGTTTATAAACCATAGTTTTCGAAATGCAATTGGAAATTGCTTTATTCTCTTAAACAACATTTATATATTTTTGTTTATGTTATGACATAACCTAAAATAAATTTTGCAAAAAAAGAATATTTTTTTTTAAATTAAATTAAATTATAGATTTGTTCAATAAATTGTTCTAGAGTAAAAATTGATGTGGTGTTCATTAAATTGTGCAAAACAGTTTTAAATTGATCTTTTTTGCAGAACAGTTTTGTACAACGTTTTTTGTTGTTGTCTTTACTTTAAAACTTGACAGTCAAGCAAACAAAAATTTGAATAAAAAAGTTAAAAAAAAAGATTTAAAAAAATTATAATTAGAATTTGCTGTTTTAAGTGGTTTTAAAGTGTTTGACAGTTAATTGTCATTGTTTAAAAATGTTCTGTCCGACTCAGTTCTAGATCTACTGAACAAACATTATTATTATAAGTAATTCAAATATTAATTTTAATTAACAAAATCAACACGTTGGATGTCATCTGGCCCCCTACCAGAAACATTATTATTATAAGTAATTCAAATATTACTTTTAATTAACAAAATCCACACGTTGGATGTCATCTGGCCCCCTACCGTGTATGAAATTCGGATTCGAACGATAATCCGAATTTGCGATTCGAATGTAAAATTAATTGGTATCGTGTATCAAATTCGAAAGGAAATAAACGTCATTTAAGTTAGTAGCGTAAGTTTCCGAATTTCTAATTGTCAGTAATGTTTTTGTATGCTTTATTATTTTAAATTTATTTCAAAATGTGTGTTTAATATTTTGAAAAGTATTATTTTTTATTTTTTAAATTATATCAATTTTATTGTATTTGTATTTCGATTTGAAACACCATCATTATTTTAAATTGAAATAGTTTTGTTTTGTGTTTAAGCATAATCTATAAAACATACAATTATATGAAATACCTAATATATATTTTTTTAAATACTAAATTTAATATAAATGTATTTTTTTTTATATTATTAGTTTTGTAATATATATAAAAAAATTATATTTTTAAATAACTCACTTAATTTTAAGACACAAACTAAGTTTTACCTCCATTCGATAACAAAAAAAAAATTCGAATAAAATATGTTAACCCATATAGTCCCGAACCTAGATCCAGTTCACCCATAGTCATAAAAATTTATACATAAAGTACTTTTAACTTAATTAAGAAAAAAATAATTTATTGACGTTGATTTTATAGTGGCTTGATGGGATTATATTTCCAAGAATTCAAAACCAGGTATTCTTGTCTCTTATCATCAAGCTTTTGACGCCGATTTAGCATAACATGTTATTTGATTTCCAAGTATTTAATCGCAGAATACGTGGTCCGTAATAAAAAAAAGCAGTATTTGTATAATTATAGCTTGGAAGAGGAAAAAACAACAAAAAAGAATCTATAATTTTTTTTATATACAAATTTTTAGATATCGTTTAAACCTGATGTTTCGTTTTCGATACACTGCTTGAAAAAGTCACCCTGTCGATACAAACTTTGTTGGATTAGTTTTATATTGCGATTAAATTATTACTATGGCTTTGAATTAGTTTTTTTAAAAGATTTTTCTTTTATTTTTTTTTTTTGTAATTTTTTTTTATTTTAACAAGAATGAAAAAAAACTCGAAATCGGACTTCAGCCATCGGCTAATATGCTTTTTGTAACATTTAAAAAAAAAAAGCGTAAATTAGATATTTGTTTCAAATTAAATAATAAATTTTAGTTTGATCTGAAATACTCACCGGGTGGCCACTTTGTCAGAAAACGTGATATGTTTCGTTTTCGACACTCTGGGTTTATATGGGTTAAAAAAATATTCGAAAGTAGTATTACATGATACGAATATTTAAATTCGGATTCGTTTATACGATATTCGAGTTGTCAAACTTATTTTAACTCGAATTTCATATTACTTGGTACCAATCTTTCGAATAAGAAATTCGTTTTACGAAAATCGGAATACGCGGCAGGGGCCTTGTATAGCATGCAGTTTCACAAAGAAATCGTACTTTATAGTGACATGTGATTTCACATTAATTCAGTGTTAATTTATTTTAACCTGCCAAATATTTTTGTTGGTCTGTATTTGACAGATCTATACAAGGTTGTACGAAATGAAAACTAGACGGTCTTATATTTGGCATTAAATATTTGGTAGTACCTAATTCAATAATTTTTAAAAATTTAATGTCACTGAAATGCTTTTTAAAGCGATAACATAGCTTTGCCGCAATTACTGTCAATAAAATAAAAAAAACGAAATCAAATGTTTCAACACCAATCTATCAATTAACATTTAAAAATATGTTAAAAGACTCGTGTCATTAAATTTGTATATTTTTTCATTGTGTCAAGTTGGCAACCAACGTGTTTTGAAATATTAAGTTAGAAGATATTTTGTTATTTTTGGAAGAAATCTCAAATTGCACTTTTGCACCCCTTGTTGAAATCTTTTAAAAATCAAAAATTTTCTATAATCTTGGGAATGAAATAATAAAAAATAAATTAAGCTAAATGATGAATAAAATAATGAAACCATAAAATAATAAAATAAAAATCAAATTTTCAACATTATATAAATTTATTTTATTACAATAATATTATTAATCCGAAATTGATTCACAATAAATTGTTTATTTTAGATTTATTTAAACCGCTATTTTATTTTCTTAATAATTATTGTCAAATTGTATTTATTACCATTTTTATGTAATTTGATGTTATTTTTGTTTTTAAATGTCAAATTAAAATTGCTGTAATTTCATTTTAAAAATATGCCTTCTCTAGTACTTTAATATCAGTTTTTTAATATCAGGTTCAAATCATGTGGTTTTAGCAAATTTTTTTATCTTCTGTTGTCAATCTTGTATGCATTTTTGATGTACTCTGTAATAAAAAAAAAATAAAAAATTAAAAATTTAATTTACATAATTTAATATAAATTAATAAATATAGTATTTATATTAATAAATATTTTTTAAATTATTAAAAAATAAATTAATAATTGATGATTAGTAGACCTTTTTAATTGTTCTACAGTTTAAGGCTAACTCTCAGACTGAATATTGTATTCAGTTTTGAAAAAAATTATATTTAATAATATTTACAAATTCCAATTCCAGATGTAGTTCTAAAGATGTAGGTAGTTTTTAGTTTTTATTTATATTTTAATTTAATCAGTAAATACGTTCATCCTGGGAAACATGGTTCTAAAAATATAATATGCCGAAAGGTAAAAAAAAAATAATTAAAAAATATAACGTGAAAAAAATGGTGATTTTCAGTCGGTTTTGACGTTTTCTATATCTGTTTTTTAAGAAAATAAAATTGTTACACAAATTTCAGAAAATATAATGTAAGATTGAACGTGTGGGAGCAAAACAAAGCTGTCAATGTCAGATTTTAATTCGATCAAATCACATTACTCAGATATGGAAATAAAATGCCGAGTAGAATATGCTCGTATTAGTTTTGTGCAATACAAAAAAGGTCTATGTAATCGTAATATTCATTTCGAAACAAAAACCTGGTTCGTTAAATGCTACGTGTGGTCGATACTGTTCTATGGTATGGTACTGAAAATAACTACCATAAATAAGCGTGAACCATTTTAAGTGTGAGTACATATACCGTATAGAATACTGAAAATATCGTGGATAGATTGAGTGAACAATAGTCAAGTAGAATAGGTAGAGACCGTAAGTTAATATTAACAATCAAACGCAGAAAAACAACTTGTCTCGGTCATATGATTCTACAACGGATTCTGAAAGGAAAAATTTAAACATGTTGGCAGAAAACAAATGTCATGGCTAAGAAACATCAGGCAATAAATGGGCCTCCAAACGATTGGAGAATATTAGTGCACGCAGCGCAAGATAGACAAAAAGCTTCAGAAATGTGATCGCAGCCATCTAGTAGTGGATATATGCAACTGAAGACGAATAAGACTATATTAAAGAATTTTAATCTGTACATTCTTATTTTTTAATTTTTATAATACAAATTTCAGTGCGAAAAATTTATATAATTTCATGGTGAATTCTATTCTCTGTAAAAATAAAATTTGCAATTTGTGAATATAACATTTCCACAGTTCGGCCATAAAAATCCAAAATTCTGAAACTCTTTTCATTTCAGAATGTGACAAAAAAATTTTTTTTTTTTCATGTTTCCTACACTGTTTTGCTATTTTAATTTGTTTTTATTAATGTTAGCAGAGCTAAATAAAATGCGTGTTATTTCTTTGAAGTACAAAACAGAAAAGGGAAAAACTTTATTAACATGTTTGTCATTACAATAATTTGACATTTATAAACAGTGTTAGGACATGTATTAGTATTATGTAGTAGAAGTTTGTTCATATTTCAACAATTAATAAAAAAATCACAAAATGTTGCCTACACTGTTTTGGCATTTAAATTTTGTTTTTATTAATAAAAAATCTTATAATGTTGCTGGCTAACCAGTTTATGAAGGTAAGTTATTATTATTACAATATTTTAGTGTACAATTTATCCCAATAATTACAACTGCATTATTTTCGATTTTTATTTACGCTTTACTTGTCATTTGTCCAGTTGAATTAATGAAATTTGATATTTTCTTTGTTTTTATTATGTTGTCTGATTGTACTGGGCAAGAATGCAAAAACGTCGAAAATTTAAAGCTAGAAATGTAACAATTATAGGCACAAATTTTTTTTAGAACAGAACGCGAAATTATTTTCAGTTCAACATTTTATTTCAAAATGTTACCTTGTCCAAAAAAATGCAAAATATGCGCAGAACTTTTTTGATAGCAGATTTTTTTAAATGGTTTTATATTCTTTATAAAATTTTTATAAAAAGCGTTATTAAAAAAATATCTGCATTGCATTGTAAATATTTAAAGCTTTTGAATTAAAGAATAAAAATATTTTTAATAAATAATCGCAATACATTTCTGTGATGGCATATAACTAAATCAAAACAAAATCCTTAAAAGGATATCAATTTTCTTCTATTATTGTTATTTCGAACGTTATAACATTAATAAAAAAAAATTAATCCTAATACTCATGCTCCCTAGCCCACTCAAATGAAAATGTATATGTCGGTACGTCTTTATACAATAAATTTATATTTTAGATTAGATGATATAAATATGTTAAACTGTTTAGGACGTGATATCCTTTTAGTTACAAATAAATCCTTCTTTTATTGTTAGAAAAAAGAAAAAATAAATAAACCAAAATAATTTTTTCAAATGAATAAATTTTCGAGATTAGAATAATAATAAAAAAAAAAAAATAGCAAAAAAAACTATCACAATAGTATAAAAATTCATAAAAAATATTTTTATTGATGTATCCATCGAGCTGTTCCCAGGTTTAGTGAATTGGAAATCAAAACTATACAACCGAAAAAATAAAAATAAATAATTTTTATTATAATTGGCTTCCATTTAGAATTTTAGATTTTAGCAAAACAACTAAAATAACAAATATTTGCATTTAAAAGATTTTTTTTTTAGAGATCCAAATCCAACCAATATTTACGAAATATTTTTCTATTCAATTTACTTCAAAAACGATATTGCATCATAAGCTTCAATAATTTTTTGTATACCTAATATTTTTTTTTTTGTTAATTTCCAAATATTTTCTTAAAATATGCAACAACTAATGATGAAAATAATAATCTTGACATTTTTTCCTTAATTCCTTAATTTTTGACTAAATTGGCAAAAAACAAACGAAATTTTTTTGTAAATGTTGTTTTTTAGATTTTTAATCCATTTTTATTAACATATTCAACATTTTCAAACTACTGCAAAGATGAACATTGTATATGTTTATAGTCGATAGGAGCACTGAAAAAAATGTTATTTGATTTGACACTTAAAAATTTGACAGTTAAAAATTTATTTCGTAAAAATACATTTTACAATGAAATTTTGGTCGATTTTTATAACTCACAGATATATTAATGACATCTTTTAATAGGTTATAAAATCAATCAAAATAAAAATCAGGAGTTGTATAGGTAGTCTATAAATACCTACTTATGAGTTCTAGTAGTGTTATGATTAACGAAACAATTCCTAAAAATAATTTTGTTTGTTATTTGATGTTGAAACAATTTCAAATTCGATTCAATTCCGGTGGGGTACAGATTTAACTCGTATATTTGTCGAAGTGAACTATACACTAGATAGCAAACTAAATATTGTATTAATCAACTACTATTTAAAAAATTTCGTGGTTTCAATTAACTTAATCATAACCTGAAATTAACAATAGGTCCCAAGGACTATTCTGAAGCCCCATGCTGTCTTACGTTTAATGTCAAATAACAATGAAATTTAATATATATGCATTTTACAAATAAATAGTCCCACACAGCATAATATAAAGGACTCAAAATCATAATATAAATGACACAAAATCATAATATAAAGAATACATTATCATATAAAGGGCACGGTATTGTGTTAAATTTTGCGATATAGCTTAGGAATTTATGTACCTTGAAATAAAGTTCACTTCACGGACATCATAGACTTATTTTTTTTCTCACAGAGGTGGCCCTATTAGGTCAGGGCCGGCATATAGACTTCCAGCCCTTTATGCCCTCGCCCACCCTCAACTTAGTCGACCCTTTCGATAAAGATCAATAGGCTTGAGGGTTCTATCCTTCAGAAGCTTTCTGAGGTTATGTAGTGCGTTTCCAATAACCTGAGTCTCAGCCTTGAAAGAGCTAGGCACTCTCCTACAACATGTGTGGAGGTTTCTTCCTCTTCCAGACAGTGTCTACAGGTTGGATCGTTACTTAGTGCTAGTCTACACATGATAGACTTATACTTGTAGTCTGTAGTGTTTCGGTTCCCCAATTACAAAATCCGGAAAACACAAATTTTTGCCTAAAACAAATGTTTATACCAGTTATGTTATTCACATATACTGAACATATGCTGAATGTAAAGTTTTAGTATAAAAACTTAGTTTTAAAAGTCTATGGCTACAAACCCCAAGTCCCCGCCCGCTTTTATTTATTAAAACATTTTTTCTTTTTTGTCGATTGTCGATTTTTTGTTGTGGTAGTTTTTAATTAGGGGGCTTGCATTAAGTCATTTTTGTGAATTTAAGGGGGCTCCGATTCAAATAATTGTTTGCGAAGCTATTCTCATGAAATACTGAACTACAACTGGACAACAAGTTCATATTCTTAGTACTGCTAAATGGTTTTAATTGTGAACATTATTCTGTGTTTGACTAAGATATTCGGAGATGTAAATCAAAAGTTATATCAGCTATTCAACGATATAAACCCAAAAAAAAAGAATACAAGTAAATTAAGATGCACCCCCTGGATTGTGCATAACAGAATGATAAATATTTAATTAAAAAATCTTTGAAATCAAAACTTGGGAAAAATGTTATCGAGGGACACCATACATTTATTAGAGATATGTTGTGTTGTATCAATGATATGTTCAGATCAGTAATTGGCAGATAATTTGTTCGTGACTGCAGTTGAAAAAGGACAATATTGTGCCAGGCCTTCAAGATCTCTAAGTTCAGAAAATACGACAATAAATACTATTATGTGTTCGGATCAGAAAAATTAGTAAAAAAAAACAACAATGGAAATAATCAAATGGTGTTTCCGAAATCAATGACATATCGTTTTAGACTATTAATGTAGCTTGCTTCATGGACACTATCAATATAACTTCAATGAACATTTTCTTTCCGCTACGATCATATGTCAAATAATTTTTTTTTATATTCTGGTCAGTAATATAGGTTGGATTACCATTATTTTAGATATATTGAAAAAAAGAAAAAAAAATTCATTAAATATCCATGTTTTGAGCGAGATCAAATACACTACCTTCCATTTGGGGTTTATACAAAAACCTTTCGATGCAAAAAAATAATTTATTTCAAATTATTTATTCTACAAAAAAGTTATCGTTTGAGCTTCGGTATACCAATACATCATATTTAATATTATTATTTACCAATAATAAAATGTATACGATGTAATAGTATAAAAACAACCGCCCATTTGATAATGTGGTTTCATTCATTCATTCAGAAAACGATACCGAAACGGTTAAGCCAAATTGATGCATGAAAAATTATAATGATCGTTTTGTTCTATTATATAGTAGTATTCCGTCCAACAAAGCAACATTAAATATGCCGCAAGTTCATAATATGGAAGGCTATACCAGAAGATGAAAGATGAATTAGCAAAATGTAATTGCAATCTTACAGATTTTTTTTATTGAATTATTGCTTATGAATTCCGGCTTTCATTACTGCACACGTTATAGTAAACCGCACAGATGGCTTCGGCTTTTTACATATTTCATATTATGGGTCCTTGTTCGCCCAGCTCAAGTAATAGACTCGCAAAGAGTAAAATAAAATGCCACTCTATAACACCGCCTGAAGCGACTGTATTGATAATGATGATGATAATAAAAAAATATATATTAAAAAAACTCTGTGTCCAACTTCCTTTCGAATTTCAAAAATTTTAATTTATAATTTTCTATAACATTTTAAACTTTAAATACATTTTTTTTGTATACAGCACTCATGTAACATTTTTAATTTATTTGAATACCGAAATCTACACATTTATTATTTAAGTATATATAAATCTTTCTACTAACTTGTAGAAAAACTCAAATTTATAACTTTATTTTGAAATAATTTGCAAAATTTCTATAAAATTAGTTTCTACAGTGTTATTCATAGTTTTACAGTTTTAACCTTTGTTTTTGTAGGTGAATGATAATAAAAGAAAGAGACAAAAACAAAATTTTGCTCGTAATTTTCGTAGAAAAGAAACTTATTTGTACAGTTGTACATCATTAAAAGTTTATCTTGAATTTTTTTCTCTCTCTCTATATATGAATAGGTTGTGGGTCTATTTGTTGGGAAACAAAATGTCGAATAAAAAATGTTGAAAAACCAAATGTGGGAAAAAATGTTGGAAAATTTGCAGAGTTATTTCATTTCTTGCTGCGAAGTTATTTTCTAGCACCTACACAGCTACACAGTAGACTTGACAAATTTCACTTACCAACTGGACACTTAACAAAAAGACATTTTACAAAATGGACACTTAACATTTGGACACTTGCCAAATTTAATTTGGTACATTCTGGAAAAAACGTGTAACTCTGATTTTGAACCCAACTCTAAAATCCATTCTATAAAAGACGAATAACCGTGATTTTGTAATCAACGATAAAATCACGCCTCAATTGAGGAGCTTGCTCAATATTTATAAATTTTCTGGAAAAAAGGAATGCACTGACATATTTTCATTGACTTGAATTCAAATCTTAGGCGGTGGGTGTGTACGTTTTAAGGGTGTTAGGTAAGTAGTAGTGGCTGCCAACAGTACGCCGAGACACTTAGACCAGTATGATCCATTGTTATACCACGGAAAATTTCCTCGCGTAAGGTTCTACTCATTGAACCAATTTGAGGTTTTAACGAAGCGGTGGAGATCTTTAATTTTATTGCCTTCAAGGTCAACCAGCGAGTCCAGAAAAAATGGTCTTAGAAGGGGTTTTCCTTTTATGGTAAACACTAGAGCAGCAACAGAGTAGATGTTGAATAGTTTTATCTTCCTCCTACTCTCTACACGTTTTGCTAAACTAACTAACTAAAAGTCGTTTGAGACGTCGTTTGAGGAATTCCAAGTCTTCTGGCATGTTTACCAAGTAGACAATGACCCGTAATGACCCCTGCTATAGTGCTAATGTTCCACCATTTCAGAGTTAGTAGGTTACCGGATTGCTTCAGGCTCAGCATAGGCCAGATTTGCTTGGTGATGTTGCAGTCAAGGGTGCTACGTTTAAGCGTGTTACAGCATATAGCGTGTAAGTGCATTTTTAATGTTATAATTGGAACGTGTACAAGCATATGTAAATATACATAAATCATATTATATTTGCGATTATTTTATTTGAAGTTATTTTTTGAATACCATCAGATAAAGTTGTATTTTCGATGGAATAAAAATGACATTATCTTTCAATTCCAAGATATTATTATTAGAAAATTTGCAACTATTAAGCACAACTACAACTACATACATCAATTTAACTAAATACACGCGCGAGCAAAACGCTACACGCTAAAATGTAACATGATTAAATTGTTCGTAACCACCACCTTAAATTATTTTTACTGCATATACATTTGAACAACAAAGCACTTATAAAAGTCGGGATTATTGACCCAAACTCCTGCTTAGCATATTATTGAAACTATTATGTTTTTTCGATACATTTTTTGTGAATGATAAAAGCTGATTTTGTAGCTCTAAAATACACTAGGCATTTTAAAAAAAAATGTCGCATTTTTTTTTCTTTTGACATTGAAATTCCACATTTCATTTTTCAATAACCGGTTTTTCAACATTATTTTTTTCTTTTATTATTCTGCTTTCGAATAGACGGTAATGGAATCCTAAATATGTCTTTATGATGTTCACAATAGTGTAGAATGGTCGATTTGCGTTAAAAATGATTCACCATCACTATCATCATCTTCAATACCCCTGCCCTGAAGCCTAAGTTAGAAAATATAAATACCATAGATTTCAAAAATTCATTTGAGTCTATTGGTTTTTCAACATTTTTTGCTATTCGACATTTTTTTCGATAAAAGGACTAGGTCTCATATAGCTATATATCATTCTCTTGTCCTATTCTTGTTGAAATATTTCTTGTTTTTCTTATATTATTATTGTTTTGTTTTATTTTTGTTTATAACATCCTTTTATCCTGTTCATTACAACCAGAAAATAAATGCATTTGATTGTTTATTACCGTTTCACATGGATGCTTATTCCTTTGAAATTGATACCTAGGTGAAATTTCATTATCAGAACATACCTGATGTTGTTTTTAAATAAATTTTGAATTGAAAAAGAATAACAAAATAAAAGTGAATATCTCTTATTTTTTTTATTTTTTAAATTTTAGTTTTTTACCTTTCGCTCCTAGCTTAAAAAGTTTATCAGGAAAATTTAAAAAAATTATTTACAAAGTTTAACTTTTTCTTCTATTGATATTCTTCAATGAGATATTTTTGAAAATAGTTCAAATTAAGAACCAAACTAGGAATCGTCGTAACGTCACATCAGTATGAAATTTATATGTTATAGTTAGTATATAGGTGTATAGAAATTAATTTATTATTTTGTTTGTTTGTAAAGTTTTTTTTGACTTCAATGAGATCAGAGAATAAACAAGTTTATAGTTTAGATTTACAGTGCTTGATCGGCATTGTACAATTAAAATACATTTATGTGGTCTCATAGACTGTAAGAACTATCTGAAATATGCTATTAATGTTAAATTGTAATGCTAAAAATTAATGAAAGACATTTTTTTTAGGTATAAGTCCTATCGCTTCCGTGGCCTAATCGGTTGGATTACAGAAATGTGTTTCAATAATAATGTGGTAGTCTAAAGTTCGTTTCCCGTGCGGGGTATATAATATAACTAAAAAAGATATCAGACAGTAATATAAAATTTACAATCAATACTTTATAACTAAAATACAAAAATAAACATTATTAAAAATTAATATTCAAATTATAACGTCTAATAACTAACAATAGTATATAAACAGATTAAAAATTAAATTAGACATTACCTCGGAAATGATACCCATAGTAAAAGAAAACACCAGCTAGAAATCGAGTACAATGGAAATTTCAAGTGGAAAGCTATGCTTAGGAGAAAAAAAGTTTAAATCCTAGACTTTGGTCTTTCCTATGTCTTTTACCACATCTGAGCTTTGGAGTACGTATAAGTATAATCCAATAACCGTTAGCAGTGTTATATCTTATATAAGTTCAATATCTGACTGAATGCGGCAGGTAAATCTGCGGATAACTATCTATAGTATTATAGAACTAGTTTTGTAACCCGTCATAAATGACGGAAGCAAAATAAATCCTAGTTTCTTTTTTTCTTTCATTAGATTCTTTATTCCGAAATTACAGTACTTATGTTTATATCACTTTTTATTTATTTTTATTTATGTTTATATTGGCCTAACACTAATCTTTTTTTTTTATATAACAGAAAAAGAAGTACCATACCAACAAATTTGTATAAAATGTTTGTATTTTTGTATGGTATACTCGTACTCACTTCCATTTAGTTATAATTCGTTAGTTGGGTTCCATTTAGTATAAATTATACCGTATTAGCGTTATTGTGGCCTCCGGAAGAGCAAATTTAAAAATGGGATCTTATTTTCATATAAATTTTGTCTTTTGTATACTGTATAGGGATCTTATTTTGCTATATGAATAAACTGTTATTATGGTATTGTGTTATTTTTAAAAAAATATTCAAAATTTTGTATCTAAATTGGTAAAATTTACAAAAAATACAAAAACATTTTCATCAATAATTTTCAATTTAAAAAAAACAATGTTTTATTATCCGGCGTAGAAGTAGAGTTAATTATCCTACTCTACTTCTATCAAGTTCTATTGATTGAACAGTGAACCTGAACAGTGAAGTAAACAGCGAACACTTAACACTGAAAATAAAATAATATTTTTGGAATGGAGCATACAGAACATACAGAATACAAATACAGCAAATAATAAAAAAAACAAAAAAAAACAAAAATAATGTTTTTTGAGTGAAGTGAGTTACGCACACAATAATGACAAAAATAAAAGGTATAAGCAATAAAGTAGTATAATGTATAATATTATACAATACAAATATGCTGATACACATGTGTATTATTATGTATAATTTTAAGTAATAAGAATAACCTTTGAGTGAATTATGTGTTTTTTTTTGTGTTAAATGCTGTTTGCCTTTTGGTTATTATACCATATTAAACTATTGATTAAATTTCTATTAGTCCTTATTATTATAAATCAAAAAAATTGTTTGTTTTATTTATATTATTATTATTATTTTTTATTTTTCCTTATTATTTGTGAAGAACACTAACATTAAATTAAAAAATTATAGTTCATGCAATCAATTTTTCCTGCAAAGGTTCAGCATGGTAGACAGGGGTTAAAAAAAGCACCAAAGCAATTTGTATATATATGCATTTGTATACATATGCAATTGGTGTATGTGTTGGAGCGTTCCGTCGAACTTACAAACATCCAGATAAATGCAGAATAATATATATATATAATACCATATTGCTTTTTTAAAAATATATATTTCAATTTTGATAGATCTGTGCGCTATGTAAGATACCATCACACTTTATAGAATTTTTCTTTTCATTGGACAAATCGGTGGCATTATGTTGTTATCGTTGGGATTATGGCAAGAAGAAAATGTTATGCCAAAACACAACAATAATGATCACATATTATGGAAAATATTTCTGAAAAATGTTTATCGAAGGTGAACTAATCAAATTTGACCTTGCTTATTAATGATTGGTATCATCCAAATAATTATTACTACCAGTTTATACCATATTCTAGTGCATTCGCAACCCCAAATGCTAACTATGTTTATTAAAGAAACATTGTCTTTCAATAATTCTTGTCTCGTATGCTTTACAATGTTGTGTCCAAAATTCATTCGTAGACTGTAATAATGATGAGCCATGAAAAAAAAAATTTTCCAACACTTATATTCTTTGGCTACTCTACATTTTACTTCTTTTCATAAAAATTTAATTTTTCTTTCTTATTTTTATTGCCATTTGTTCTGGCTTTTCCATAGACATTAATGAAATCCTGGATATGGAGATGTTTTGATATGTTTATGAAGGTATTAATTTTCATAATAATGTAATCGGTCTATTTGATCTAAAATAGAGATTGTTCATCATCTAGTACCTTCATCATGACCATCAATACGTCTCGCTTGAAGCATAATGTAGAAAAAAATCAATACCATAGATTTCAAAAATTTCACTAACTTCAGTCTATTGTTCCAGTTTCACATGCTTGATAGAGTCAATTATCTCCTTTGGATACATCTGTTGATCTGGCATCAACAGTGATGGGGTTCCTGATTTCAGTTTCTCTGAAGAAAGATGAATAATTTAAGAACAAGTGTTCGACTATTTGTAATTTCATTTGAACACAATCTTAGTCTTAATACTGATGTGTAGATACACAACCGATACCAAACCATTTAAGATTTTCAGTGATTGTCTACAGTGGAGTAGGTCAGAGATAGGAATTTCGATGTGTTTTAACTGTTGATGCCACGAACTTAGACAGTCTAAAGCCTTTTTCAAACCTAGTATTCATCGATTAAATAAAGCAATCAGGGAGACCAAATCCAATGTCAGAAGATTGACATGGTTTATCACAGGGAATGGTCCAGTAAACAGTTATCTGTTCAAAATTTGTAAATCGAGCACTGGATGCAGATTCTGCTTAGAAGAAGTGGAATGCTCTATATATCCACCACCATATCGCCATCGCCAAATCGATTATTTCTGAAATTGACATCAAAGCAATAATTGTGTTCATCAAGGACGTAGACCTGCAAATCTAAGATAACAAATCGGTAAGCACAATAGATCTGAAGAGGTCGAAAAGAAAAGAAAAACGAAAAAAAAAAATTATTGGACATTTTGCCAGATCACTTTTGTATTCCCTTCAAGTGGTAACAATAACAATCCCTAAAAATGTTTATTTTTCTGACCTTGTGATATATAAGTGTATACCAAATAAAAGACTTGCAACAAAAATAAGATAGCTCTAAGCATTAATCATACAAAGAAACATATCCTGGAGCTAACTCATTCCTATCTAAAATCGTTTTCATCCCAATTCATTTTTATCCCAATAGAGGAACCTTTCCACTTACGTATTTGTATCAGAATTGAAGGTTATAGCTAGATCGTATTTCGAGCACAAATCGAAAGACTTTATTTTTGTGACCAAAATTGAATGTACATATATTACACAAAATGCAATAAAAGTGCGGTCAACTCGTTATTTCTGCAAGCTGTTCAATTAGAATTACAACCTCTACTGTTCTTAGCTACAACATCTATTATGCTGTACGCATACTAGTCTTGATTAGAAGAAATAAAGTAAAGATCCACTGGTCGTCGCTGACAGTATTTTAATTGTTTGAACCTCGATTAAGCTATTGTTTAACATTGCAGTGGCTTGCACCTATAATTATGCAATCAAAATTTTTTCATAGTCAGCAAATTTTAAATACTGAAATCCTCCTACAAGTTGCGTTCAGATTTAACAAAACGAAGAAATTTATTGAAAGAAAATTGTCACCTAAACTTCATAAAATGCTTTGTGATATGAAAGGTTCCGGTCGAAGGGTAAAAAATGTTTTTAATAGGGTTTTGACCTAGTCCAGTACTTGGGATTTTATAATTCCAGTTATTGGAAGTTATTGGGATAAAACAAATGATAAAAAATTGTTAGGTTATCACTAAAAATAAAATGGAAATATGCAGGTGAAGTACTCTACAATAGATATAGGCTTCCACATTTATATTAGTAGATACATCATAAAAATTCTAAACAAAAACATTATTGTATAAAACTGTGTATGCCAATTTTCTGAAAAACAATTAAGGTGTTCTCATCCCATAGACTTGGAATTACACAAAAAAAACATTGTTTGTCTAAACAAAAATGTCTTCATGGTCAAATTGACGGACATAATTTAGATCAATTTAATTATATTATATAATGTAGTAGTAATGATGTTATGATTACATTGCCAGTGGGTTTGAAATTGAAAAATTGATCTTTTTGATTGAATTTTGAAAAATTGACAAAACCAGATCTTCAATATTTATTTATATATTCCAATTCTATTTCATTCTGAGAGCTGAGATAAAAAACCATGACGAAAATGGAATATCTTCAAAATTGAATTGAAAATTGCACCTTCCCTAAATGATTTAAATCTGAACGCACAACACAGCGTATCACATTTTTTCGAATGTGTTTTAGTGGAGCCCGAAGGAAGATCTTTAATGCTAGCAGTAGGAGTATTAACAGTAGAAAATATAATTCCTGTTATGCTTGAATATAAAGAAAAATGGAACGCGATAGTTGAATACAAGGAACCAATACTACCTACGCAGGAAGAAACAGCTCAAATATTTAGAGAGCTTAGAAGAAGAAACATTGAAGAACAATAAAAAACGGGCACGTCTTGCGCTTGAAATAATGCGAAAGCGGTTTCGGATTGGTTTTCACCGTGGGAAAAGGAGGTTATGTATTTGATGGGTAACCCGAATAATATAAGAGGAAGTGATATACCCTTGGAGTATGGCCCATCCTTTATTTATACCTTTAAAACGTTTTCACCACGATAACTACGAAAAAATGAGTTAAACACGCTCTTCTTTACGGTAATATTCATATTAAATTGACTGTCATTTACGGACGGACTAGCATGACTGCCCTGTATATTCCTACTATGCTTACAATTTCTCGGTCACGTTCAAATTTTTAAATAAAGTTTTCCAGTTAAATCATAAATTCTATTATTCATATCAAGAGATCAAGAAAGAAAAACCATTTATTAACTGTACTTATACAATATGACTGTCAATAATTTCCGTTAATTTCCTTTTATAACTTTCATAAAAATTTTCAACTTTTCAACTGGTTATGATAAATTAAAGTCGGTCTTTTTTCACTCTTTTTTTTCTACTTACTTTTCAACAATTTAATAAGAACTAAATTGAAAACCTTAAAGTAGAAAATGTTCTCAAAAAAGATTTTAGAAAGAGATAGCAATATAGAAAGATATAAGTTGATAACTTAAATTGAAATTTTGTTATTTTGTATACTCGTACATATAGAATATAAGTTTGTTAGTTGAGAATATTGTAGTTTAAATTGAAAATAAACTTTTATGAAACACGTTTCAACCATAAAAGGGAGTCAAATTGATGCCTTAGTAAAATATATATATACCTTTTACAGTAGGATATTATGATAGTTTGAAAGAAAATTGAATACGCGATAATAAATTTCAAAGTGTGAACTTTAATTGAAATATTATAAGAAAATTATGAAATGCATACATACATATATCAAGGAAAGAGATAGAAATACATTTTAAATTTGTCTAAGAGTTGAAGCATTAAGTGAATTGAAATTTTTGGCGTTATTAGTACATGGATTAGTGTAGTAGCTTGTGGTGAGAAGAATTTTAATAGATCTTCTGATATGTCATCGGTGCAGTGGGACTTAAAGTACCTCATACGTCCTCTGTTGACTTCTGCATATTCGATTAATGAGCATGTATCCAGGGATATGTATTATAATTTATATCCCATTCACACTACGCTCTATAACGTGTTATCAGTGAAAATTATAACTAGAAATTTTGTATGTAAATGAAGTTATCAAGTATTTTCCGGAGAACAGGAAAAATTAAATAAAAATGCCTTTGGAAATTAGATTGATTTTTTCGATTATACTTATTGTTATTTTTTTAACAACTCTAGCCGAAGAAAATGTTGCTAATGTCATATTGATGTGAAATAATTGGTTTATTTAACTTTTATGATAACAATAAAATTTCATTTTTCGTTTTATAAAGCAAAAAAAAGAAAAATATTTACAGATTTAAACATCAAATGAAAATTAGTTATCCGTAATGTGAATACCAATTTCTATTAACATGATGTCCGAGCTCGATAACATGTTATACACTCGTAGTGTCAATAGGACATAATTAATCTTTGATGTTCGGTTTTCCAAAAATATTATTATAACTTATTTTCGTATTAGCGACAGTTAGGATATCCTACAACATTACCACACAATACTTACTTGCAGAGCTGTAAAATAATGCATATCATACTACGAATTACCAGGACTGTTAGCATTACAAAATAATTGAAAATAAATTCATTACCATTACATTGTAATGGTATTTTGATATAAAATAATTAATTTTACCAATACATGTGATCATGCTTTAATTTCCAACAGCTCTGTTCATAATGAGTTTCTTCTATATACCTCACTTCCCTTTCGAATCATATTCAATCTGTAAATTGAAATGAGGACAGTACAAATATCCGAAACATTATTTTAACAACCGATTCTTATTATTATTCATTTAAATCATATATATTTAAAAAAAAAAAGCGACGTAGCGAAATTAAATGGGTTTTCAAATATTTTTAATTTTCAATTAGAATTTTCAATTTGAAATTTGACCCTCATATATAAGTCATTTTCAAAACTATTCTGAAAAATGGAGGCATCTTCTGCTTCGTATCCAGCAGCAGCTACGCATAAAAATAGTTTATATAATTTTTTTTTTTCAATATAACGTCATGTTCCCGAGTCCACATTAAATTCCAATTTCGCGAGATTTTTTAAAACATACCACAAAAACGATTTTGAAACACGAGATTTGGAAAGACCAAATTTTAATTCGTAAAATTTGGTAACGTTACATTGTTACTACAACCTACCCATCGCCAGAATGAAATTTAAATTTAATTTTTCTTTTTAATAAATTATTAATACGTATCTGGTTGTTGACTTAGTTAAATCAATAAAAAAAATTGTACCAAGGATAAATGTGGAAAGATGAAAAATAATTCATAATGAAATTGATTACGATTTCGAGGCGAATACAAGTGATTCTTTATTGTACAAAATACTAGGTACTCATATTTATTTGTATACTACCACTTTGAGACCCAAGAATAAAAATTCATTCCGATGGATTTTATACAACTCAAATTTAAAACGTAATCGGTGTACTTGATTTTTTTTTGTACACAACTAAACAAGAGCTATGACACGATGCCTTTGAGTTTTAAACCGAAATATCAATTAGTTCGATGTAGGTCTCTCACAATCGATTGATGTAGGTCTTAAAGAGATATATCATATTTATAGATAGGTACCAAGTTCTTATATTTATTTGTATATCTGTGTATACTATACAGTGTTATAGAATATAGACCTACATAAAATTTGGTGCTACGCATATTGTAGGTATTGGGTGTGATACTGATGTTATATGAAATTAATTCAACAAATGTGTGGTAAGGCACCCTAGAATGTGATGTGAATTACAAAATAATGACGTACATTCAAACGATTATAGGTAATATGTCCTCCACCATTGTTGTAATTTGATTAAATTTTTTTTCAATCATCAAATCGGTCAGGACATCGTAAATAATTATAATATAATCATAAAATATTTAATACCAGATGAGATCGTTTCACTCACCAGAGATGGTTGAAATTTGTTTTAGAAGTTGTAAAAATGTTAATTATAAAATATTATGAAAACCAGATGAGATCATAAATTTAAAATTTTGTATAGGTTAGGTTCACTGTGGTTCACATTATGGCGTTACGTTATTAATTCGAAAATTCAAATTTGAAAATATTTGTTTTGAGGTTAGTAATAAAACCATTATTTAAAAAATACTGTAGTGCTTTATTATTGTATGTCTTATAATTTTACATTTCAGTTTAGCTTAACAGTCAGAGATATAGACATTAAAGCAAGTCTTTACATAGGTAGGAAAATTTTGATTTGACTATATTAAGAATTTATTTAATCAATGACTAACAAAACAGCCTTAATTTGCAGGCTTGTGTCATTGTATGTATTGAAATATACTATAACTGCTTCAAAAATTGATTACCGAGAGAAATTGGCTAAGTGAAGAAACTTTTCCAATCACTATCATTGCTGCTCACACAAAAACATGTAACAAGTACGGGTTATGCTTTAAAGACATTACAACAAAAATATGTACTCACAGGTCTTAAAAATGTACAACAAAAATGTTTCTTATGACTGTTCTGGAATCCCATTCGTGGGGTATGGGGCGAAAACGGAAACAAAAATGTTAACTTATTCAAATTAACTGCATGAATCTTATCTCATCACCAATAAATTATAATCACGAGATGTGCACAGTCATACTAGCTACCTACAGTATATTTTACATATTTGCAAGTGAATTTTGGATTAAAAAAGTAAATTGAGGCCTAAGTAATCCAAAACTTTTGTTTTTACTTATTATTCAATCTAAAATAATGAAATAAGCCCTCTAACTGTTTCATAGAATTTAAGTCATTTAGCACATTGGAAAAATGAAAGATAGGAAAGATATAATAAACATATCGAGATAAATAAGAAAAGAATATGAAGTAAATAGAATAAAAAATAATTATTATATATATAATTTTCTGCATTTATCTGGATGTTTGTAAGTTCCACGGAGTACTCCAACACATATACAAATTGTATAATCATGTAATTGTCATAAACATAGTATCATCTGTTATCTGTCATCTGTCATCTGTCATTTGTCATTTGTCATTTGGCATTTGGCATTTGTCATTTGTCATCTGTTATATGTGTCATTTGTCCATCATTTCATAATGATTGTCATGTCATTCAAGTGTTAAATTTAGATGGCACCATAGAACTTCTTACTTTTATTATGTCTTAATTAATTTCATTTTACAATTTGAATTTTACAGTAGAACGCTGCTATGATTGTAAAATTATTGTAAGCTTATATTGTATAGTTAGATTTTGTTTTCATTAAAAATATTATTTGAATTTAGTATTTCTATATTAATTTAAACTGAAATTATCTTTTTGACTAACTTATATTATAATTAATTGAATACAATAGGATGTCTAAGAATATTGATTATTTAGAATTATTGAGGTCTTAGGATAATATATGTTTGAATTTCCAATGATGGCAAATAAGAGTTCGTTATAATGATCGAGTAAATAACCCTTAGGGAATTGAAAATTTTGCACCTTACTACAAATATTCTGTTTATATTGTAATTAAAAGCATTCTCATAATTCTAATAATGGTATGATATTGATAAATTAGTAAGCAAATAAGTAAGCGGGTTACAAAACTAGTTAGTAAATATAAAAATGTATGGAAAGTTTAACAGATGTTATTATTTATTGGTCTCTAGTTGTTTGTAGCATGGTGGAAACGCAGAAGATGGTATAGAATATGCTCTATATCTTAGAGGCTCTTTTAAAAAAAGGATTTTTATATTTCACAGTCCTGGTTCGAAAATGGTTCATTACAAATTCGTTGGAAAGGACTGTTCTGCGAGTATTTGGCTGAATAGTTTGTATTTTAGGTATAACACTTTTATCTCACCGAACCAATTTACAGATATTTATAAAACATGATGGTTCATTCTTCTGCGTACGGTGAATACTTAATGATTTAAGGTGTTATGCAACATTTTCATTCTTTATAATTTTGATGGCCCGCTTTTCTACGTTATCTAGGTACTGTAGGGTATTGTTTTATTTACCTTCCCAAATATGCGAGTTGTATTCAATTCAATTCGATACACATGCCTAGTATATCTAAAGGAGATTTGGAAGATGTGAAATATTCTCTACTCCTACTTAAAAGTCCTACACATTTCGTTGTACCTTAGTTAGTATCTTTTGCGATAACAGCAAAAGTGCGATCGCGGCACGGAAGTTGATTTCCATTCCAAGAATTCTCAAACTGGCGACGTTTTCAATATTTACATTTTTGAATGGGATCTTTGGTATCAATGCATTTTGATTTGTTGATATAAAGCAGTTCCAGACTTTGGAAGTATTAAGTTTTTCTAATTATCTTTCCTTACTGTTTGTAATTTTGTCAGATCAGTATTTAGAGACCGAGATACTTTATTTCATTTTTTACTGAGCCGAAGTCTGAAAAATTTGATTTTGTGTTTTTAATTAAAGGAATTGAAGTGATGGATAGAAGAGGGGGAGTTCGGGATAGGTTTAGAATTTGGAAATAAACATTTCTGCAGCTTTTTCAAAGAAATACAACTAATCCATGGTACTATCATCAGGAAAGCAGTGAATTTGATTTGAAGGAGTAATGTTATGGAATTTGAATTATAGAATTCACTTATAAAATTTAAAATGATTCAAAGTTTCAATTTCACATGCAGTCGTGAAGAAAAAATTTTTGATTACGGTGAAGAAAGAAAAATATGTGCTAGTAAATATATAAGATATTTGAATTGGAATTGCACAACCTTTTCTAGAGTGCCTTGTTTCAGTAAATAGTGTTAAGTAGCTTACAGAGGAACTGTCTACGTAAGAGAAGTTTAGCTGAAAATCAATCATTGATTGCTACACAGATCTCCTTATTTATATCAATATCGCGCAATCACCTCAATGGTGCACGATTCATATTATATATACGCGTATATTACAGTACATTCAAAAATAAAAATTTACAAAGTTGTTATAAAAGCTTTGTGCTTAACCAGGCTTCCAGGTTTTCACCAAAATAACTGAAAGTTAAAGTAAAAAAATTGGGGATTTATTAAGGAGGCCAGCACTTGTTACAGAGAGTATTGTCCCAATAGTGAACAAAAATCACTTGATATGAGATAAATAGACAAAAAAATATTAATTTGCTAACATTTTATTATAACGAGAAAAAAAAATTATTTTTATTTGTAATTCCTGTGACACGTACAGCGGAAAATTAAATTTTTGTTTTTTCGTTTACACATGTTTAGGGACATTTTATTAAAAAAAAAAAACAAAAAAAATATACAAATAAATTTAAAAATCTTTATAAATCTAAACCTATATAATCAAAATATCTTCCATTATCCTGCTATTATCATATCGTTTTCAAAAAATTCCGTGTTCAAGTTCAAATTAAGATTACTTCTAAGCAGAAGACTACTATACTGACTCACATTTAACCTAAAGTTATTAATGTTAAATACTGTCATTTTTATTATTATAATACATAGAAAATACATTTTTTTTTATTTTTTATTGCAACAGTATGAGTCCGAAAATTTTATGTCATTTTTTTATTATCCTTTTTGGATTAATTGTAGAATGTCTTGTGGTGTTTAATAATATGTCAATTTTCTTATTTTTATATTCAAGATTATTTTTTAGTATCATGTTCACGTTTATTTTGGATTAAATTGATTGATAATGTTCACTGATGTTCTATGTAGATGGTAATGACAGTGGATATGTATTAAGAATATTAAAAATTTATTATCATTATATTTAAAGGATATTTAAAGGAATAATTATGCTTTATTTTGGGTAGATTTTGTTGGTGAAATAAAACAGTAAAATTACATGATTGTTAGATGTATAATTACAAAATTTAGTGTATGAAAATAATTCGAAGATACTATTTAAAGGTGGTAATATAGTTTAATAATAATCTCATATATATTATTTAAAATTATAGAATAGTTATATATATATATAATATAATATATATAGAATAGTAAAATATCAAGAATGGTAATATAACAAGTATTCAAATAGACTTCAAATGGAAGTACATCAATGACTCAGTTGTTTTACTTATGGTCTTTTGTATTTTGTGCAACAGGAACATGGGCTAAAAACCGCTTTTACCGTAAATTAAGCGCTTTAATTGAATCTATTTGAAACACTACGGATTATTTTTATTATAGTTTAATTAAATTTTTAGTACATCAATCAATTTTAATAAGATTAAAAAATAAATTGTTATCAACTACGATTGAAAAAAATAATAGAGTTGACATAGATGCCAAATTCTGCATATCTGAGTATTGATTTTCTTATACATTGGTATTGATAATTTGTTGAAAAAAAATGAAATTTAACTCAGTAACAACAACTTTTTCAATTTTAAATGATTTTACTAGAATTCGCCCGCTTCTTACCAGTATTCGAAAATCGAGAAAGTTTAATAAAAAATCGTACTCGATTATGAATTGTTTTCCATCATTTCAATTTATTTTTGTACATACTGTAGATACATTTTTTTTATTGATTTATCATAGAAACCAAACGCATATGTAACACTTATTTAAAAAAAAAATTAAATTTAAATTAAATTCTTGTAGGGAAAAGAAACATTGTTCTGAACTCTGTACTTTGGTGAACATATAGAGAATATATATGTATGCAATTATTCATGGGGTAAAATTTTAAATTGAAAATTTTTAATTGAAAATTAAAAAAATTTTAAAAAATAATTTAGTTCGCTACGTCTCTTTTAAATATTAATCATTGGTGGTGTCTAGACTGAAAACTGAAAATTATCATTAATGTAACAAGTGTAAGTGAAACAATAATAATAAAAATTAATTTTTAGAATTTCCAACTGATAAATTATTTAAATATTTCTTCTCTAAATCGGTTTTTTCTGTGTTACGGTTAAGATTAGAAAAGTTGGCTATGAAATTCGGAACGATTGAAATCGAAAAACTGATGACAAGTTAAAAGCATTTCAACTTTTTTTATTTTTTTCAAACAACAACAAAATACATGTATTTCAGTGAAAACTGACAGTGTTCACTGATCGTCTAAACAACGCCATTTAAATGAAAATCGGTTCTGAAAGGGTATTTATTTGTACCATACTTTATTCAATTTACATAAGATTAAATAATTTAATGATATATTCAAGAGACAGGATATTCCGACCAATAGTTGTTTGAACTAAAGCAGAACTATTAAATTGATTGATTTTAAATAGTGATAGCATATAACGCTTCGCATTCTAAAAATTATCCAATTTGGAAAAAATTATATTAAAGAAGACAAATTTCAATAACAGTCTCTTCAAATGTAAGTAATGTAAGTATTTGTTTATTATTGAAGCCGGTTACGGTACTACAAAACTATCAAATGATAGGTTCAGTCATCTGCCAAACCACATTAAAGTCTGCACACACTGTGGAATGTTTTGAAAAACAATTGTGTTACAGACATACAAATTTACACATTGGTACTCCATCAAAAATAACCAAAAACGTATTTTACAGTTTGTTGAAATTCGAGATGGTTCGGGTAGCTGCCATACAACTCTTAGCGCTCATCAAAAATATTTGAAAACACTTCCAAAAATAAAGAAATACCACTGTTTTCGAAAATAACAAATTTAAGACAGCTTGGTGAAAAAAACTTAAAAACTTAATTCAAATAAACTAAATAATATAAAAAATAAGGAAAAAAAAAATTTTTTTTTAGAAATATTTGCCTTCAATTTAAGCGTACTAAAACTACAAAAATAAACTTTAGAATCGCAGCTTGATATAATGTTTTCATAGCAAGTTATGATTGTAATTACGGAAAAAGCAAATTAGCCGAAATTCTAGGAAGTCTTGAGATGAGTTTAAGAGATTTGGTACAAAGTTCGGCTAATTTGCTTTTCCGTAATTACAATCATAACTTGCTATGAAAACATTATATCAAGCTGCGATTCTAAAGTTTATTTTTGTAGTTTTAGTACGCTTAAATTGAAGGCAAATATTTCTAAAAAGAAATTTTTTTTTTCCTTATTTTATTTTCGACTTTTTAGTGAAAATATTTTTTTAATGAAAAATATAATATTTTTTTTAAAGAACAAGACATATAATCAAATGGCACTAAAATTCACTCTAACGCAATTTGGTTATTATTGCTCATACTTCAAATGTATAATTATATTTTATATTACTGTAACAAATTTTATAAAAATATGTGTATTTTTAAAAAATGTTTGGAGATTTTTGATTAGATACCTTTGAATTTTTTAATTTACGTATTAAAAAATTACGCACTTTATAAAAAGAAAACCTGTTAAATACAAAAAATATTTGACGTAAAATCGTAGATTTAAATCTGTGGAAAAGTCTAAAATGTAAACACTCATCCGACTTTATCTACGAAAAAATTCGATTTTGTCCGACGTGTAAACGCTGCCTAAGCATAAATTGGCATATAAATGTATAATATATACATGCATAAATCGAAATTGAACTTTTTTTACATGCGAGAAGAGTAATTTGTAACTGAGTGATAGATAACTGATACTTGATTGGTTCAAATTTTGTTTTCTTCCATAAATAATGTTTGCATTTTATTTTCAATTAAACTAAGCCATATGATTATGTATGTTAACAAATGCAAACCCTATATGACACATGTACGTACATTTGCATATACTTAGTCAGAGAAAGAGAAATAATAAAAGAAAGAGATTAATAAAAGAAACCAAATTAAAAACACAAAAAAATATAATGAAAATATAATTGAATAGTAATAGAAAATGATTGAAATATAATGATAATGATTTGTATTGCACACATTTATTTTGTATTCTTTTTTTGTTTTTTTTTTTGTTTCTTTACACCATAGAAATGTCAATAAATATAGTGAATTTAAAGAGAAACCAAATTTTAACTTTATCAAATATCCATATTCCATTATTAGTACACACACATATGTAAATTTCACCTTTGTTGAATGCAAAGAATATCTATAATCTATATTAACAAGAATATTCACTCCCATTTTACGACAACCTAATTTTTAAGAAATATCAAACCGAGCAAAATATCATTAGTTAAAAGAGGTAAAATTTACATTTACTTATCGTATACCAAATTTACTATGAGAAAGAAAAGGTACAAAACAGATGTTTGACTTTTCCTTTATACTGTAAAATAATTTTGCGTTCTCATTATTCTCCTTTGGATTTGTTTACGTTCCCTCCCATTATTTATATGAGGCAGGCTGGCAAAAAATGTTAGTTCTAATTTAGTTTGTTCCCTTATACGATGATTAATTCTGATCTTTTATAATTTTAATATTTTCGTTTTAAACATTATTATTTTCGTATATACCTATTAAAAATATTAAATTATAATTACATTACAATAATATAAAATATTATTAATATTTTTGTCAGTAATAATTTGGAGTTACAAACATTATTATTTTTTATTAATTATATTAGTAAACCTAAATATTTATTATATTGGTATACGATTATAAAATAATACTGAGGACAACATCTATTTACAAATCACAGAATTTAAAGAATATTATAACGCTGTTTTAGTTAGGTCTCCTAAAAATCTTATGCATAGTTGATACAATTTAGAAAATAATATTGTTAAATATTTCAACGAAATTTTTGTCGAAAATATTTTTCAAAATTATAATTTTTATTTATTTAATTTCAGCCAACTTTTTTTGTTACTCTTTTTTGTTTACTATATTTTTTCTTTTTCTTACACGTAAAATTCTTATTATCGTCTATTTCTGACAATGTTTATCAAATTTGCATATGAATTTGTGTGCAAACAAATGAATACATACATGAGTTCTTACTCTTTTTATGGATATACTTTGGTTGAATGGTTATTGAAATGGGTATTTTGTTGAATTGAAGCAAATTGAAACAAACATATAAAGTCCAAGGCAAGTTAATTAAGGCAAATATAATAAAGAAAGAATGTTGGAATGCTGGTAGTTATTAAATTTAGTATTATTGAATATTTAGGAAAATCTACTTTTTATTATTTTAAATTAAAACTTAATTTTTATTTTATTTTTTTATTTTGTTGATAACTCTTAAAATGCAACTAACTAGACCATACCACTTAGACTAAGGTCTGAATCTTTCTATACATTAATTTTTTCTCCAATAATGAATAATTCAATTGTTATACAAATACAAATGTACATAATGTAAACATGATTTTTTGTTAATAAAGAAACTTTCTGTGTCAAAATCAATGACACTCACTCTTCAAAATTCCAGTTGCCAGCAGGCGTGCCCCAAGGATCAATTCTAAGTCCTATCCTGTACAATATTTTTATATCTGATATTATCATCCCAGATTCATGTTACATTGGTTTGTTTGCCGATGATAACAGCCTGTATAGTACTGATGCAAATCCTGCAGTCATTATGCAAAATTTGGAAAGCGGGTTCAATACTCTTCACCCATACTATTACAAATGGAAAATTAAGATCAACGCTTCTAAAACGGCCGCCTGCTTCTTCTCAAGGAAAAGAAAACCATGTAATTTACCAAGCAGAAACCTTAACCTAAATGATACTGTTATCGAATGGAGTTCCAGAATTAAATATCTAGGAATTATCCTAGATCCAAAACTTACTTTCGGACCCCTCATTGAGGATAAAATAAAAAAAACCTAATTTTAATTAAATCATACAAAAATTATACAAAATTATATAATTATATAATTATAATTATAGTTATAGTTTCCTAAGTTTTTTTTTTTTAGTTTTAGTTCTAAGTTTGATTTTAAATAAAAATAAAAATAATCGAAAAGGTTTTTTTTCTCCAATTTTCCTTTTGTCCAAGTAAAAGTATTTTGTAATCTATAATTAAGCAGGCAATGTAGTAATATGTAAAAAAATGTAAATTGTAGTTGATAAGATGATTTAATCAAAGCTCTAAATTAATATAAGTCGATAATGTCAGTATATGTTAACTATATTTTGGAATGAATAAACAAAAATTAAATTAAAAAAAAAAAAAATAAAAGAAAAAAAAAATTTAGAAGACTTAACTGTAATAGGGAAAAATCAGTATAACAATTGAAAAATTGAAATAGGAACGATCAGTACAACCATTCAAAGTATTTCCAAATTTTATGAATCAGTATAAATTTGTTTACATGGAAATGGTTATTTGAAGTAGCTCCAAAAAATGTGACAGTTCGTTTTATTAATCAGAAACTACTCCAAAGTTTACAAATCGATACAATTACCAATGAAAATATACAACCCAACGGAGTTTCTTTATTCATTTATTGTTTACGAATTGGAATTAAAGGTAGCCAATAATTCTTCTATGAAATTTGATGCCGCCAAATCTATGGTATTAGATTAATAATAAGAACTTTACATCCTCATTTCATTGAAGCATTAATTAAATTGGCCAAAAAGGTGAACATCTTTTTTTTTTTTATATTATAGCAAAAACTTAGGTTATGAACCTTTAAGTACTTGTGTACCGTTGATTATTTGAAAAAGGAAAGAAAAAGGAAGAAGAAACGATTTTTGGGAAATAGCGAACAATGTTGTTAACATTCATTCCTATAAAATACCTCTAATATATCATTAGAAATATTGTTTGAGTTTAAACACTTACAATTTTCGGTGAGATTTAGTTTTGTCATGTTCATTAACAAATTGTAAGCATAAACTTTAAAAATGTTTGGTCTGCAACTGAAAGAAAATTGCTTTTCTCATGTACAACCAGATTTAGATTTAGATTTATTTTATTAGTCTCTACGAAATTTTATAATTTTTACAATTAATTTTAAAATTATCTATATATAATGTTCTCGTATTAATTTTTTAAATATACTGATTCTAATTTCACTTTATATGTTATTTAGTAATTCATTGAAAATTTGTACTCCTCTGTACATGAGTGAGTTTTGTGTGCTATTTTTTTTTTGTATAACGGTATTCTAAAATCTCCCCTGTTTTGTAAATAATAATACCCACCAACATGCTCAATGTCTTGCTGCATATAATTGGGTAGTAAATTATACTTAAGTTTAAACATCAGAATCAGTACGTTGTAATTCAATTTACTTCTAACACCCATCTATTTCAATGTACTTAAAATATAACATATAACATATATTATACCGGGTGTTCCAGACCATGCGTATCAGCTTTTTAAGAGGGGAAGGAGCCGTTATTTTAAAATTTATAAGTTTCTTATTTTTTTATGTAGAATCCGAATTTGCATTAAAAAGTACCCCTTCCCATTTGAAAATCTCGATTTCGGCCAATTTCGGCGATTTTTGATCTTAAAAAACCGATTTGCAGTCCTTTCCGAAAGTTGAAAATACCACCAATCGATAGAACACCATCGATTTAGCTAACAAACTTTTTTCTAAATTTTAAAATAACGGCTCCTTCTCTTCTTAAAAAGCTCATACGCATGGTCTGGAACACCCGGTATAGCATAATATACAATATAGCAAATAACATATTTTTGATACGGATTCTTTAACCGCAATTTAAAATGAATTTCATCGCCCGATTTTGTGATATTTGATTTCATTACTGGGGAACAAAATTGAAGAGCAGTAGTTTAACTGTGACCGTATCAGCGTATTATATATATCTATTGCACAATCTTTGGAAATTTTTGATCTTATTCTACCTAAAAAGGCTCTTTTCTTTGTTATCTTTTTACATGTATGTATATATTTTCAGTGCATATTAAAGTTCAATTTTTCGTCTATAATTACTCCTAAGTATTTTATTTCATCAGCATTTTCAATTTGTTCTCCACTTATTTCTATTTTTGGTTCTTGTATCGTACCCATATTGTTAAACATTTTGTTTTCATTATATTAAGCTTAAGTTCATATTAAGCCAAATATATAGATTTCTTAGATCTTCATTCAATTTTCTTTCACATTCAGCTATCTCATCCTCAACCACGTATAGCAAAGTGTCATCTGCAAACAGTGAAACTTTACAAAACTTCAATGATAGGCTTATATCGTTAATATATACAACGAACAACAATACACCCAGTATAGAGCCCTGTGGAACACCCACATCTACTGATTTAGGTTCTCAAGACAGCGTCATTAATCTTTGTACACTGAACTCTTTCTGTCAAAAAATTTTTAAGCCATTCCAATTCAACATTTCTAATCCCATACTATTTTAACTTATTTAAGAGTATATTTCGATCTAGCGTTCCAAATGCTCTTTTAAGATCTAGAAATGTAAAAATAAATGTGGAGTGATCCCGTGCAGGAACAGTGTTTATTTATACTGCATCAGGAAAGCCCCGAAAAATTGTTTACAAAGAAATAATTTTAATATAAGTATAGTTTAAGTTGTTGTATTGTTTATTTTGTTATCGTAGTGAAAAAAAAAATGTATTTTTTAGGATGAATCAACTATTTTTAATTCAGTTCGTAAGTATTACATCTGGACACTCTAGTAACAGCTCCTTGATGTACTTTAACTTTTTTTGTATCAATCAATGTAAATTCAAAATTATATTTAGTTTGATTTCCTTTTTCCTTACTTGCTTTACTTGCTTACTTTTTAATGTACATGAATCAATATATTGTATACAATATAGGATTAACAGGAAAATAGTTCTCCCAAACTGTTTTCGTCGACTGTAAAACCAAAAAATAAAACAAATATTTGTTTTCTATTTTACTTTTATAAAAATTTAATTACATTAAAAAAAAACCCAAACATTTTTATAACGAAAACAATTTTTCTAATAAATTGAACATTCAAAATCATGAGTTGACTTAATAATTATTTTGGATGGAGTAAAATTCCACAATAATACTCTACCTACATTGATTTGTAATATAATTCAATAAAATGTTTTCTTCCCTATTTTATTCAACCTTAAAACGAATTTTTTTTTTTTTTAATTTTATTTACAAAATTTAAATTTTCCTCACATCACATTTTTATGTTCAAGAATAATTGATCAACTTCATTTCATTGGAAATCGAGACAAGGAAATTTTTCAATCTTCTTTAAATTATTCTATACATAATATATATTATATATACATATATATATATATATATATATATATACAGTTTGATACAATAGCTAGTACACAGGTATTATAATCTATAATGATTCAATAAAGTCATTTTGTTACATTATTAATATAATTTTTCTATTTAAATAGAAACCTTAAAAATAAATAAATAAAAAATTCATATCCTAAAATAATTTTTACACAATCTTCCTTTCATTCTCTTTCTTTAAAATCTCCTTATAAATCATTAATATTTTTGATAACACAATTCAATCACAAAAAGAAGACGGATTTTATTAAATATAAATAAAAATAAAATTTTCTTCTTATTTACTTTCTTGTTAAAATTAAGTGAAAAATATAAGAGACTCCCACAGCACCCAACCACAAGAACCCACAAAATAGAAATAGAAATAGAATACATAATAAGAATAAAATAAACGATTATTGCATCAATTCAAACCTGATGTCTTTGAATTTAAAATGAACATAAATCACATCACAAAAACAAAATATTTTGGGTATCAAAAATCGTTACGCTACACAATAATTCGGTGTTGGATAAACTTAGAAGACTATAAGCTAATTTAAGATTTACCTGTAATTGTACAAATCATAGTTTCAAAACTGAATCGTTTTTTCGTTAGTAATTCTAATCTTAAATTTTGACATTCTACCGATTTGTTAGTGCTCCTGAATAACCAACACTAATAGTGTAGTTTTTAATGTAAAATTGAAAATTTGACAAATGTATAAGAGGGCGTGAATAGTTTAATATACTATGTTGGTATAAATTTCTGATAATATTAATGCAAGACATTAAGTTTATCACAGAAATATACAGAAAGACACAGAAAATTATATTTCAATGGTGTAAAAAATGAGTGGAGGGACTAATATACCTGAAAAATTGACTGAAAAACTAAACCTCAGTATTTACAATCTATAATACGAAATGGTAATTAATATACAAGAGATGTCATTATCATATTAGAAAAGCATAGAAAAAAATTTTATCGGTGCAAAAAAAATGATTACGGATAAAATAGCTCAAAAACCACATAAAAATTAGACCAGTTATTTTGTAATTTATCTGATCAAATATATGTTATACGGGACAGTACACCCTAAATTCAAAAACTGTAGAAAAGTGATTTTTTAATGGTGCAAAAAAAATTAATACCAATAGAATACTGTTAGCTAAAAATCACTCCAAAAGCTAATTGTTTAAAATTTGTTAAATCAACTCGTTAAAAAAATATTTCGCTATTAAATTCGAAAATCATAGGAACAGGATTTTTTATCGGTAGCAAAAATTAGTTCGAATAAAATAGGTTAAAAATCACATACAAATTAGACCAATTATTTTGTAATTTATATGATCCAATATATATTATACGGGACAGTACACTCTAAATCAAAAAAATGTAGAAAAGTGATTTTTTAATGGTGGAAAAAAAATGAATACCAATATAATACTGTTAGCTAAAAATCACTCAAAAAGCTAATTGTTTGTAATTTGTTAAATCAAATCGTTTAAAAAACATTACACTATTAAATTCGAAAATCGTAGGAACAGGATTTTTTATCGGTGCAAATGAGTATCGATAGAAAATTGGTAGATCAAAATCACTGAAAAATTAAGCTAACTTTTTGTAATTTGTTAAATCAAATCGTTATTAAATTAAATAGCCATAGCAAAACGATTTCTTATCAGTGCAACAAAAATGAATACCAATGAAATATTGGTAACTGAAAATGACTCAAAATAACTCAAAAATTAAACTAATTTTTTATAATGTGTTGAATCACGAAATCGTAATATAATAAAGAACAGAACTTTGCAAGATTAGAAAGCCAGATAGAAAAGCTCAAATTTCTTATCGGTGCAACAAAAATTACTACGAATAGAATAGGTCAAAAATTACTCAACAATTAAGCTAATTTATTGTAATTAAGTTATTTTTTTGTTATTTGTTAAATCAAATCGTTATTTGATTAGAAAGCCATAGAAAAACGATTTCTTGTCAGTGCAACAAAAATGAATACCAATAAAATATTGGTAACTGAAAATTGCTAAACTAATTTTTTATAATGTGTTGAATCAAATCGTAATATAATAAAGAACAGAACTTTACAAGATTAGAAAGCCAGATAAAAAAGCTCAAATTTCTTATCGGTGCAACAAAAATTACTACGAATAGAATAGCTCAAAAATTACTCAAAAGTTAAGCTAATTTACTGCAATTTGCAAGATCAAATGGTAACATGCAATACTGTACACGATTAGATACATAAAACCATAGAAAAATCATAATTATTTCTAAACGGGTTTGATTATTCATTCGGGCCAAAAATTATTAATAACTAGTTAGCGCTTGAATTAATGGTAAAATTTATAACAAAGAATACCGCTAACAAATTTTTAAAAGACAGTTAGCCAGCAATAGCTTAAGAGATCTTTGTAGTATTAACAAATGATCATGTCCTAGTTCAAAAAGAAAAATAATAAGAATACAAAACTTGTTTACGATACTCTATTTCATAAATGTATGTGTTTTCTCTTTAGGGACAAATTCATTTGGAGTTTTGTGTATGAAAAATGCCTCCATTATAAAAAAAAGTTTAGTGATTTATTACAAAGAAAACTTTTTTTTGTTTTGCTTTTCACTTTTAAAGTCAGATCAGAATATTGACAATAATTTTGTAATATTAATTCTACATCTTTTTCACTTTTTTTCTTCATTTTTACTATCTCTTTCACTCTTTGAATATCTATATGAATTTTTTTTAAATTGATTTCTATTCTCTGTAACAAAATATTTCCTTGAAATTCTGAAAAATTATTCATGCAAGAAGAACAATAAAAAAAAACAAAAAAAAAAAATAAAAATATTTTTCCAATTCTTCTTTTAAAGTAAATTCTCTATTTATTCTATACTAAAACAAAAATAATAATAAATAAAATAAAATAATAATGTCTCCATATTGAATTTTTAGTATTATCCGTTACATTTAAAACTGCTACCATACCAACAATGTTTTTTGTTTTTGTTTTTTTTTTTTATGTTTGTTATTCTATGGAAATCATTTTTGATTTCCATTAAATGTTGAATTAATTCGAAATTTTTTATTCTGTTATTGTTTTTTTTTTTTTTTTTTAAGTAATAAAGAGAAGTAAATCGCTTTATGTATCGTGTACAAAATACAGTTGGCTTATATTCGTCGCCATATAAAAAATAATAATAAAAAATGAAACAAAAAATATCGATTTGAAACCGTTACATAAATATGACATTTTTTGACTTGTAAATTTTTGACTTTTTTATTATTTTTTTTTGAATTTTTATATGAGTGTGAGTGTGTATGTGAACATATGGGACTGCACGCAATTATTTTACATCATTTTTAATTTAAACGTAGGTATAAGGTAAGTGTATATGAATGTATGTATGTTATGTTGTAAATATTCAACGCTTTGTATTGTGAAAATATTTGTGATTATTAAATTGAAAATTTTTATTTTTGGAATTTATTTTGTTTTTCGGTTTTGTTTTCCTTTTTTTCTTCAATGGTAAATTTATTTTAGGGTGTGATATATTTATGTATTTGTATATTGTTGTTTATGTAGAGAATGAAATGTTTTTAGATAGGAGTGACATGATAGCTTTAAAAAATTTATTTTACCTATGGGAAATAGTTTCAAGGATTATTTAGATTTAATGCTTCGTTCGTAATGAATGCTCTGTGAAAGGATCATCATATGGTTATTAATTTATTTAAATTTATTGCTGAATAGAATTTTAATGATTGTAGATTTTTAGAAATTGTATATGTATGTTGCTATGTATATGTTTTTTATTTTTTCTAGAAATTATTTTTAAATATTTGTTTCATAAAACATTTTAATTAATTGTGAATATTTTAGAATTTTAAATAATGGGTATATTATTCTGCATACTGCTCCCATGTAAATATAAGTTTGTGTAATTTTCTTGTCAAACATTCAGGCATAATATGTTGTCAACATACAAGATGATGTAGGTGTATAGATGTAGATTTAGAGTGAAAGTAGAAAGGAAGTTTGACCTTTTACAAAAAGTAAAGTCTTTGAAAGAGGATGACATCCACAATTCAATTCATTGTGGTCACGAGGTGAGTAGCAATATATGACATTTTGGCAAAAACAGTTTAAATATAACGTTGAACCCTATAAACTGTAAAATTACCTTATATCAGCTTAAAAGGTGGATCTGATTAAAAATAGTCAATCTAGGTTATATGTATTAGTGTTAAAGTAAGCTATGTTATACTTTAATGATACGGATGGAATAAGACTATATTTTATATAGAGATATCACAATAAACCTATTTGAGGCTGCGGCGATATAGGGAACAGATCTCCTCCCGGTAAAGTTTAAATCTATCTATATAGAGATAAAATATCAGTGGAAATGAAAATAATTTTTAATTATAAACAAAAGAGAATTTATTCACCACCAAAAACTATTTGGCCACAATTTCATATCAAACATCGAGATTAGTGTTAAATTTTATTCTAATACTTAATTTTAAAAAAAATGATATTTAATATTAATTTTAAAAATTATTATTTTTTCTTCAAAATTGCCATTTTATTCTTCTTTAATTTGCTTACTATGTTATAGAGTTCATAATTTTTTTATATTTCTATTCATTTTTTTTTCACTCTCTTTAAATTTAAATTTTTATATATTATAATAATATATTTATTATTTAATATATTATAAATCAGCTTAAAAACAACATAAAAATCTGATGAACGATCAGCTACTACTAGACCTAATAAAATCAAATCTCTTAAAATGTAATAAACCTTTGTAACTGTAATAAATAAATAATATTACAAGTATTATGTAAAAACAAAAATAATATAAATATTAACAAATAATTGTAATTATCATTTTATCAACAACGTCAAACAAAATTGCTCCAATGAGCTTAAAATCGAACAAAAGACTCAGTCATCTAAAGAAAACCTGTCGGAGAACAATAAAACAAAAAATAGAAAAAACAAACATTACGTGGCAATAAGTGAAAACAGCAGCCAACAATCAAGTACGATAGAAATGTCAAGTTGAACTCTTATGCTCCCAAGAGGAGTATAGAAAAATAAATTATTTTATCAGCTTTCTGATGATGGTGTAATAATCGATATTTAATAAAATTAGTGAAACATACTTGGAGTTTTTAATCTCTAATTTTTTATGTATAAATATTTACTTAGCAATTTGTTTTATGTTACAAAACAATTAAGTTGAATGTAATTTAGAATCTAGCGTTGATATATTTTTGGTATTAGGTACCTCAATATTTCTTTTTTAATATGTTTCTTTCTGGAAACATTCGCAAGATTTTGCTATTAATTTCTGGGAATTGAATATCGTGTATATTAATTTTTTATTAAATTATTTTCTTCGTAATTGAAAAAAAATGTTTGCTATGACACAGTCATTACTTTTTCATCTGTTTATATTGTCACTACGACTTGGATAGGGTTAATCGATTCAGAAAAAAACACATATAGTTAAAATTTATGTTTGTGAGAAAAAAAATGTATACAGATTGTTTTTTTTTTTTACAACACCTCACTGCTATATTCCATTGTCATAGACCTTTATATAGTTGGTAAAATTTTTTATGGAACTTGAGTTGATATTGCAACGGTTTGTGGATTTATGGATTGGGCACGGAATTAAAATATTCTGGAAAATCGGCAACCCTGATATTTTTTTTTTTTTTTTGTTTTATAACAAAGGTTCGAGATTATATGTAATTTTAGTTTGTGGAATTTTGAATTTAGTTATTTTGTTGTTTCGAACGAATCCATTTAAATGTTTGTGAAGATAATAACATAATTTTGAATTTATTGAACCACAAGGCTCGCGAATATCGTATATAAAAATACCCTCCCTCATGTAAATATTTGTTTGAATACTAGATTTGGTAAAATTAATATGATTAACATCGTGTGTGTTACTGTGTGTGCGGCTTAATGGACATATACATTTTTTTTGTTTTGTTATTTTAATTAAGTGTCGATTTTACGAATTTATCTATTACATACTACTACTGTAACATTTTGATTCAGTCTTTTATTTTTACTATTATATAAAAACTATAACAAAGAAAAATTAAAATATAGCAAAATAAAATAAAATTAAATCTTCAGCCATAAATAAATAATAAAATTAATAATGTGCAAAAAAAAAAATATTACAATAATGCGTGCCTAAAATTTATTCATTTTTGTGTTCGTTCGTTCATTTATGAACTTTCATTCACACTGAATCTGAATAACAAAAAATCAAAATCTAAAATGTTTTAGTCGGAATGGAATGAATTCTGTACAACAACAATACAATTTTTTGTTTCATTTTTCAAAAACACCAACCACCGGATATCAATAAGGATAACAATAGGGAATTTAATACGTTATATTCGCCCCCAAACACTAAACAATATAAAAACTAAAAACTGCTCCTTAATTCTAATTTGAATAGAATATATGTATATGTATATTTTTATAAGCATATATATATATATATATATACATAGATTTCTATCTAAATATTGCTTTTCAAATGAAAATAATAATATTTGTTTGTTTTCCCCCAATGTCAGAATTTTACAGGAAGTAGGAGGCTTTTGCCATTTTCAAATCATACAAAAAAAAAAAAAAAATTAAAATGTTTTTTTTATTAAAAACGTGACCAGTTTTTTGTGTTAATTTAACAACAAAGTAGAGACAATGAAAGTGTGTGGGTTTGCTTTTTACATTTTTGTATTTTTTATTTATTTATTTTATTTTTTTTTTTTTTTAGGTTTCAATTTATATGTTATAATAATAATAATTTATAATATTTGTAATGTAAATGTGAAAGGTCATGGAAAGATTTTAGTACTTAATACTTTGGATAGAAAAAACAAAAAAAAATAATTTGTGAAAAATTGATTTTACAGTAACAATTTAGTCCGATGATTTAGTTAAAAAAGGGAACATCATTATGTGGTGAGGCTTTGGAAATTTATTAAATTGATTTTTTTTTTTGTATAAATAATTTTAAATTATTATAAATTTTAATTTAATATGTGGTGGGGCACAAATGTTGAAAAAGCTGTTAGTCGAAGGATAGTGTTTCGCATATTTTACACGAAGATTTCCATTGGTTTCAAATGTAAATATACATACCAATATCAAATCTACCGATTCTTCCAATAATTCTACCGATTCTACCAAATTGTTAGCAATACTCATACTACCAATTCAACTGGAGTATTGCTAATAATTATTGTATTTTATTGAGGATGGTTTAAACTCCACATACCGATGATTTATATCCGACGAGACACATTTTTATTTAAATGGAAATGTAAACAATCAAAATTGTTGCACACATATGAATCAATCTTATAATGTAAATAAATATGTATCAAAAATGCAAGAACAGCTACAGGAAAATTATAATGAAGCACAAAGCTATGTTAATACTTGGAAACTAAGTATCAATTATAGCAAGTGTGAAGTTATATTATTCAAAACAAGTCTAGATAAATCTAACACTGATGTTAGAATAAAAAACGAAACTTCCACACAAAAACTAGAGACAATATAAAAATTACGAACCAAAAATGTGTAAGATATTTGGCAGTAAATTTAACACATAATTTAAACTATAAAAAACATATTTCCATCCAATTAGAAAAAGCTAGGAAAGCCTTTTGGGCCTCCAAGAAGCTTTTCTATGCAAAAGGAATAAATAACAAAATAAAAATCATAGGGTACCAAGCATTGATAAGACCTATTCTTACATATGCTTGCCCAATATGGTATAATATAAGTCCATCGTGTATGGAGTTATTGAGAAAGTTTGAGAGAAAGTGTATAAGGCATTGCACAGGTAAATTCAGAAAACCGGAAACAGACTACAAACACTATATATCGAACAAAACGCTCTGTGAGGTTAGCAAGATAAAAAAAATCGACCAATTCATAATTAATCTAATAAGAAAACATTATTCTAGGGTAGAGTCGGTGACAGAACTAGTCTGATTGCTCACTCAATATATCCAGATGATAGGTACATTGAGAAGACAATGAGCTCCGGTTATATACCTCCAGAAGGATGGATTTACCTGGATAAAAATAAGTATATACAAAATGAAGACAAATTGCCCATAATATAATACCATATATTTAGGAGAGCTACAGACAAAAAAATAGAATACCAACCAAATCTTAAATTCGAAGATAATAGTGAAATATTTAGGTACGATAGGTATGTAACGAATAGAGATTTAATAAACATTGATAAGTATTGGTGGAAAGAATAGAAGAACAGAAAAAATTAGTTAAAACAAGAAAACATAGTATATAAGAATAGTTAGGATAAATATAAGTTAAATTAGGGTAGTTATAAGCAAAGTAGCTGCTAGGTTAGAATAAGGGTCAGGGGTAAATATAATATAGATTAGGATAGGGTAAGTTAGATATAATTAGCTGGTAGGTTAGAACAAGTAGTGTAGGCTTAAATAAAAACAAAATACAAAATAAAAATTGGTTTTTTGATCAAAAAAAAATTTTTTTCCAATTGAATAATAAAAAGAAAAAATGTATAAAGTACAAAGGAATCAAATAATAATAGATAGCTAACAGTTGATTAAATAAATTAATAAATTTAAGAAATTTAAGATCTTAGAGTACCTTTCTTAGTAGGTCATTAAGGATGAAAACAAAAAATAGAATAATTTGGTTTAAGTGTTTTTTTGTACAAATATCTATAAGAAAAAATGAAAATGAATAAATATAAAACACATTTAAAAAAAAAAAAAAGAAAAAAACATATGAGTCAATCAACATCTTAAAATTATTCACTAAGTGAGGTAACATACAAAACGTGTGCTTCTCTCTGGTGGCCAATATTAGATTAGATTTAAATTTTTAATTCATTTATTCATATTATAATAAAATACAATTCTTATAATATAGGTACATTTACTAAACAAAAATAATAAGAATAATAATATAGGATCATTCAGATATTCATTATGTGATGAATGAAAATGAACAACAAGCTTTTTAATAATGGCAGTAAACAATATTTTGGTCAGATTATGCTTTACTAAATTTGGATAAATCTGTTAATCCTAATTTGTCCTAATAAACACATTATTTTTTAAAACGGATTAATATGTTAAACATTTAGTAAAATTTTTGATTTAAAAGCAATGGAGAAATAAAAAAAAAAATTTTTAAAATGGAAAATTTTTAAATATGTTTTTTTTAAAGCTATATCCTTGTCCCATTCATAATAAAAGTTATTTGTGGTCATTTGAAATTGTGAACACTTCAAACAAAAAAATATGATAGTAAACACCAACTTGCCCAATATGTTTTAAAATTACAACATCTTATTTGTTGGATATGTAACTGTCATATTCTATCTAAGGCCGAATCGATAGAAGCATAAAAAAATTTCTGTAATTCACTGATATGTCAAGTACAGATTGAAATATTGTAGGAGATAAAATAAGCTCTTCTATTAGAAGAAAGGTAGCGCGAACATGAATATCAACAGCAATAGTAGATTAATAACTAGTTAAATGGAAACTATATAATATAATAGGTCCGAGGTATGTCTAAAGGAAAAAAAAACTGTACATGTATATACATCTTTGTATTTTTACTGACATTGATTCAAAAATTTACATAATTAACCTCCATCTTTGTATAATACTTAATATATTTTAGTTCTACCGATTAAATGACAATCCTTTATAACTATAGAATCACAATGAATCTAAGCCGAACCTTTAAGCCACCTATTAATGAAAGTTTCTTCCATTTGCACTAACACTAACATTGAGATAATCATTAGTAAGTTCTATGATTTACTCTTTGAAGGTTTAAATCAAATCGACATGTTCCAAAAACTATTATTTTCACTAATTCTAGTCCTCCGTGGTATACTCGGGATATAAAAAAATTAAGAAATAAGAAAAACAAAGCCTGGTCGAAATATATGAAATCCAAAAACTCATCTGATTATAACAATTTTAAGTTTTTTTTTTATCAATTTAAATCACTAGTCCATTTAAGCTATAATATTTATTTACAAAATATGTCTTCCAATCTTTTAACGAACCCCAAAGCATTCTGGAAATTTATTAATACTAAAAATAGAGTCTGATCAATTCTCTAGTTTCATGCAATATAAGGATGCAGCACATATGCAGCACCTATATTTAAGGCCACCGCATCACAATTTAACCATTTAGATCATTTTCCTAAAACAACCTTCTCCTTGTTTTGCATTAATGATGCTATCGTTACAAATTATTTAAATAAATTGGGTAATAACACATCCCCTGGGTGCAGATGGTATTCCAGAGGTTATCCTGAAAAATTGTTCAAAGTCTTTGGCCCCAACGCTCTCGAGAATCTTTAATTTATCCATTTCTACTGGATCTTTCTCTTCTATTTGGAAAAAAGCCTTTATTAGACAAGTGTAGTCTAAAAAAGAAGTCAAGAAGAAGTCTAAAAAAGAAATTAGCAATTATCGTCCAATCGCCAAACTTTCCTATATTCCCAAATTGTTTGAACTAATCATCTTTGATCAAATTTACGATTACTGTAATTGCCTTTTAATACCAAACCAACACGGGTTCGTTAAAAACAAATCCACAGTTACGAACTTGGTTGAGGGTACTTCTGAGTTTATTCTTAATATGGAGACAGGATTTCAAACTGATGTCATATACACTGACTTTAGTAAAGCTTTTGACCTTCTACCCCATTGCTTTATACTATTGAAATTATCTAAACTTGGATTTCCCTCCTTTTTCGTCAGTTGGGTCGAATCTTATCTGACAAATCGGAGTTACATCGTGCAGTTTAGAACAGCCTTTTCATTATCGTTTGAAGCCATTTAGGCCCACTCTTAATTATAATTTCTATCAATGACGTAACTTCGGTAATCAAAAACAGTCAAGTTAAAATTTATGGTGACGACATGAAAATCTTCAAAAAAAATTACATCTCTACTAGACTCAACCCTTCTTCAAGAAGATCTAGATAACTTTTTCTTATGGTGCAAAACTAATAACCTTCAGTTAAATATAAACAAATGTGCCACAATGAGTTATCATAGGCGAATTAACTGCCTCTCATATACTTATTCACTTAATGAACAAGCATTAGAAAAAGTCAAGTCTATCAAAGACTTGGGAGTTACGTTCGATGAAAAGCTTACTTTCAAAATGCACTACAATAACATCATTAATAAAGCTAACTCATTGTTAGGATTCATAAAACGATGGTCCAAAGAATTCAATGACCCATACATCTTGAAATCCCTATTTACTATATATATATTTAAAAAAATAAAAAAAAATAAAAAACTATGTGTAGTCATCTTCATATTTTTAGAAATTTTACTAAATTATATTTAGTGCTACATTGGTTAGAGATCCCATTTAAATTTAGGTAGTTGATATATGCTAAAAAAAAACAAAATTTATTAAAACTATACAGAATTGGGTTTTATTTATTTATTTACTTTATTTTATTTATTCAAAAAATAATCTCAGAAGAGCTATACATGTAAGCTCATCTAGATTGCTTGTAATATAGTTATATAATTCAAACTTATTCTCGTAAAATCTACCAAATGATTTCAGTTTAATTATTTGATAAATTTCCATTAAATTAGCTTCATTATGTACAAATGTAGAGTTTGGAAGAAAATAATAAAACAAAGTAAAATAAAATAACGATGGATAGCACAACTACAACCCACCACGCCTTAAAATTCCTATTGAAGAACCGGTAGCGATGAAAAATTAATATTAGAGACTTAAATAGGATATGTAAACGATTTTATGAGTAGAAATACATAAATTTGGGAATATGCTGAATCAGTTGAATGAAGTATAATATGCTCTAACATGGGTGACAGCCGAAATCCTGCCAAAAAACGCTCGCTAATCAAAATTCTATCAAATTAAAATTCGGCCGTTATATATCCCGTCTTTGGTGGAATCCCGAAAATTCAATTTTTTCCCCATTGTATAAAGGGTAGGGTAATAAAATACCAATAAAAAATACAATTTTAAATAACGGTATTTTATATACTTTTATATTAACTTGCCAGTGTCTGTTTATATATATGTATATATGTATATGTATTTATATAACAGGATTTTGATTGGCGGGCATTTTTTTTTTTGTCGGAATATAATTACGCACCTTGCTAACATCTTGGCAATGAAAAAAAAAATAAAGAAAACTAATGTAAAATAATGTATAGAAAGAAGATAAAATTAAGTTTGACATCATTTTATCAAAAAGACACTATATAGTGTTCAATATATTATCCCCATTAAGCCGTGTTATGTTATATTGTCATAGACTATAATAAAAACTAGGTAAATGAAAATTATAAAGATAGGTTAGTGATTACTTCACTGTTAAAATTGAGTATTCAAAGTGTAACTAAATATTTTCTAATTGTAATTCAGAAATGTAGTAATTTTATTTTATATACTTTTATATTAACTTACCAGTGTCTATATATTTATAGGTTTACTTATTGGGCAGGTAGGTTGGATTTTTTTTTATATTAAAACCAAAAAATAATTTTGTTTAAAAAATTTAAAGATAGAGTTCTGAAATTTTGCTCAGTTACTTATGATCAAAACAGGAACTGGACACGGTACTTTACAAAGCTATCAAATGACAGGTTCGGATTGCTGCCGTACAACTCCTAGCATGTCTCAGGTATATTTCAAAAACCAATTGTGTTACAGGCCTGCAAATTTACACTTTGATACTTTTTCACAAATAAAGAAATACGGCTGTTACAGATTTTGAAAATTTAGACTGGTGCGGATTGCTGCCGTACAACTCCTAGCATGTCTCAGGTATATTTCAAAAACCAATTGTGTTACAGGCCTGCAAATTTACACTTTGATACTCTTTCACAAATAAAGAAATACGGCTGTTACAGATTTTGAAAATTTAGACTGGTGCGGGTTGCTGCCATACAACTCCTAGCTCGTCTCAGGCATATTTCAAAAACCAATTGTGTTACAGGCATGAAAATTGACAGTGAGATACTTTTTCACAAATAAAAAATTACGACAGTTGACGATTTCGAAAATGTGGATTGGTTCGGATTGCTGCCGTACAACTCCTAGAACTTCTCAGGTATATTTCAAGAACCAATTGTGTTACAGGCATGAAAATTGACAATGAGATACTCTTTCATAAATAAAGAAATTCAACTGTCACCGATTTGGAAAATGTGGACTGGTTCAGGTTAGGGCCATACACCTGCTAGCATCAATCAGAAATTGTCTAAAACCAATTATGTTATAGATAGGAGAATTTAACTTATATACTCTTTTTGAAATCATAATACATATAGGTTGCATATCAAACTAAAAAGTAGAAAATAAAACTAGTGGTGGATGTTGAGCATCTAGAATTACTATACGATAAATCAAAAAGGTGTATAATGAATTTTGCTGGATTATTGTTGCTGGTTTCGATAAAAGTATATATTAAAAATTTTTATTTTTACATTATTATTTTATGTAAGATATAGTTGTTTGGATGTAACGCAATTTGAAATTTAGACGTAAAAGCATGTGTAGAACATATAAATTAGGCAAAGATAAGAAGAACATATGAGAAGGTATATAGCATCGTATATACTACGGTTTATCTATATGATGAGCAAGAACAGAAATTATGCGTCATATAGGCCATGATATAAGTGATTAATATCGGTGAACAAATCCCAATTGCTGGTAATTGTATGTAATTACCGGTTCCAAATATAAAATATAATTTTTTTAAAATGTATATAATTTTATACGTAAAATTTATTGCATTTACCCTTGAAGACAAAAAACAAATCATTATCATTGATGTACCGTAGCGAAGAAGTGAATTATAACACATAGAATAGATAAAATCAATTTAAGACCAATAAAGAATGTACATGCAATTTTTTACATAGGTTAATTTTGTATTAGATTATTTGCTACTCTTGAGCTCAACTTAATTATTCTTCAGAAGCTTCGATTATCTTTTTATATATTTTTTTAAAACATCTACTGGTTAATTTTATATATAGATCAAATAATACATACTAATAAACTATTTTTCTTTAAGTTTTAATTAGCCATATGACCATTTTTATTTTTCTTATTTTAGTTTATAAAATCTATTATAGCTTTAATTCTGCCACTTCGATTACCTGAAGTGACACTAATACCTTATATTAATTGTGTAAATTGTTTTAAACGATTTCTTAATCCATTGACTTTCATCTACTACATTATAATATCTTAAAATACATGTACATTATAATAAAAATCACGGTTAAAAGTTTTAAATCTCTCTTAAATTAGTCCAGTAATTTCCGCATACTACAATATTTACCACAGTAACAGACTGATAATACTTTAATTCGAAAAATTTATCCTGTCATAATTTTCTCTTTTTTTTTAAACCTTAATCAGCATTTTTAATCCTAAAACCTAAAAAACAACAATAATATTTTTTCTTATATACATAAATACACTATAATCTATCACACATTGATCCTTTTTAAAATTTATATATATATATATATACAAAATTCTGTTTCCTATGTTAACCTTATAAAATTAAATTTCCAGACTCATCATTTTTTGTGTTTTTATTTAATGGAATTGAAGCGATGGATGAAAGAGGAGGAGGCCGGGATATAGGTGGTATAGAATTTGAAAATAAATTGTTCTTATAGAAAATCAACATAAATAGCAGACCCGTATCCTTTATTTTTATTTAATTTGATTCAACAGGATTAATCTTTGTAAATTCGATCTATTTTTTAAAGAATTTTTTTTTTTTTAGAATCGTCGTTGTCGTAAAAGTATTTCACCATGATTTATTGTTTAAAACAAACTGAAAAAAAAAAAAACCAAAATTGGATATTTTTTTTAAATATTCTGTGGGAGGAATAAAATGATTGTTGTGCTTGTTTATAGAAATTTTTTTTTTTTCTTGAATAGAAAATTTATGATTACAAAAATTATTACCCTGGGTCTCATTTAGAATAATAATTCAATTAATGAATTTGACTTTTGAAAAATGATAATCTAGTGACTTGAATTTTGAACCTTTTCTTTTTAATTAAATTTTTAGTTCTCTATTTTTAATGTCTATTTCAGAATTAAAAAAGATGAGATTTTTTTTTATTATTTGTCGATTTTAAGAATTTTCAATTTAATTTTTTTTACTATCATATTTTGTGTAAACATTTGATAATATCCTATATAGATAAGATTAAGATAATTTGATTCATATGAATTTTTGACAAAAATAAGTTTGATGGATGGATCTAAGCCACAGGTTCATAATTGAAAAATTAAAAGAGTTTTATTAGAGCTATGGAAATTTGATTGTAGTAAAATTTTCTTGTGGAACCATATTCCAACAAAAATGTTTCCCCATGCCAAAAAATATACATACATACAATCTACAAAAGTTCAAAAGTAATATAATTTATTGAATATGCTGTATAGGCTCTAGGTGAAACATTATTAAAATTAAATAAAGATTAAAACTCTCTCTTACATTATCATCTTCTGAAATCGATTAATATATTTAATAAAATTAGTGAAACATACCTATATAGGGTTTTAATCTTTATTTAATTTCAAGAGAAATATTAACAAATTTATTCAAAATATCCCTACTGATGATCAAAGGGACATTTCACAATAGATATTATATTATAATCTTTTTAATCGATTTCTTAATACTCTTTCTAATTCTCTTTCACCAATTCTCAATTAGTACAAGATGTGTATTGGTGTATAAAGCTATCGTTTGAAACCTAATGATTGGTTTAACTCCAAAAAAAAGTAGAAATTTGTCGATGCAGTTTATATACTTTTTTGTTACCTTTCAGATTAATTTTTGTCATCTACATGGAAAAATGAAGGTTTTGTTAGTTTTGTACAAAGTAAACAAGCTAAATGAAATCTGTTTGTTTAGCAAAAACTTGTAGCACTCCCCAAGTAAAAGTGCTAAAACCAGCTTATTTGAGCTTCCCATGTTGGGTGCACTGTGATTTAAAGATCTGTCAATATTAGTGTGTTTTCAAAGGGTTAAATATTCGTATGCAATACCATATTTACCAAATAGACCGCCCAACACATTCAAATAATGTAATAATATTGTCTTACAGAAATAATAATTCCCTAAAAACACTGATGTGTGTAATTTACGGGAAAATTATTGTCACTTTAATTCGCCTATTGATAAAATAAATCGAAATGTAGTGTGAAAAAAAAATTTAACGTTGAAAATAGAGTATAAGAACTTCAAAAATATTGTAAAGCCAACATTTTTTTCCCCTCTTACTTTCCCAGGCCTCTTGCATTGTTCTCTGACGAACTTGGGAAGAAATAAAGATCAATGCGTTTATTTCTTCTCAAGTTCGTTCATATCTTGTTAGTTCAGCAGTAATATTTCGACGCCAGAGGTGTTGTTGGATCTTCTTCGCCTTCTGCTACCTTAAAGATTCCATTCTAGGGCCATTCTGGTTATATTATTTGATTATTTTCTTAGAGTTTGGCCTATCTCTATTTTCTATGCTTAATTTGATGCATTTTTGGTTCTTCATCTGTTAGTTGTCATGTGTCGTTATTGCTGTTGCTGTTGTGCCAAAATATTCGGCATATTTTTCCTTGACATTTGTTCACAGATACTTAAAGTTGCCAAAAATAAGATGTTGACACATTACACTTGCTTAGAATATTCTAATCATTGTTTTCCTAGATATTCGTTATTTTTTCAATATTGGACTTAATTCACCAAACGCAGCTGTGGCCTTACGAAGTCTGTTGTTGATATCTACTTCTATGCGTCCGCTTGTTGTTAGAATGTTATTACAGTAAGAAGAACTTTCCGCATATTTGACTGTTTGATCGACCTTCTGTGATGGTGTAATTTATCCTCATGACCTTGGTTTTATCTATGTTCAGTTCTAGCCCGACTCTAAGGAGTGCTTGCTGAAATAGATCTGTTTTGTGTTGAATATCGTAGAATCTATGCGCCAGCAGACTTATGTCATCCCCATAGTTTGTGTCTTCAAGTGTCCTTGAGATCTCTCACCTTATACCTCTTCCGGAAGAACCCGTTTATTGCATTATCTCATCTATTACAAGCGTGAGAGGGCATCTTTCTCTTGCTCCATGATTTGTGGTTAAAGTGTTTACTTATTTGCCCGTAGTCAAAAACGGCTAATTTTACATTTTTATACAACATTTCTGTTAATCTTGTTAATTTTTCGGGAATTCTCTTTCTTCTTAAGGCATTCCATATCGCAATGCGTTGTTGAAAGCCTGCTTGAAATCGATGAACAATAGATTGCTCTATGATCAAACGGAGAGTATTGGTGTTATCTGTACAACTTCTTTCTGGGTGAAAACCTTCTTGTTCGTCCCCTCTATTTTGTTCTATTTTAGGCTGTAATCTCCGATTCAGTATGGTTGCGAAAACTTTGTATATAATGTTCAGCAGTATTATACCTCTCCAGTTATTGTAGTTTTTTAAAGCCAAAAATATTGCTATTGTAAAAGTGAAAAAGTAGACGAGAAGACGCGGAATTGTTAATTCGTCAGCTATCGCCAGTTTTGTTGACTTTTTATATCTTCGCTTGACGCATTTTACGTTACGTCGCCCCAATCCTTCAATCAACAAATATTATCCGGCAATCCGGCAAATCCTTCAATTAATCGCTATTCGAGACACGATAAAAGGTGATTGTTTTATGAGCTTTTCGATTTGGGACAGTACTTTTCTTTTATTGGGATGACATAAATGACAAAACTAAAATATAGGACCACAGCCCAAAATTGAAAAGAGTGTGAAAGCTTGCCTTAAATGTTAATATGCAGCTACCACGTAACCGCGTATTGCTACTCTCGCAAAATAATTTCGCATTTTAACATTTTGTATTTTGTATTGTGAAATTAACATCGATGTAATGCGGAAATCTTTTAAAAACTATATATTAAAGCATTTTTTGTACTACGCATTTGAGTTTGTGTTTCGTATTTGTGAAACGGTACGGATACATTTTACATTCGCATATGCTATGCTGCGTTCTTGAATTTTTTACGAGGTTGGGTCTTTAGGGAATATTCGGATATCTGTATAGTTTTTATGTATACGGTCATGTAATATAAAGGGGTGCCATTTTTATTTTCTTAGATTACTATGCGCCCACTAACTGTTTGGTTAGGACCCCGCAATTACAGACAACAAATTTTTTCGTAATATTTCATTGTTTTAAATGAAAAAAATATTATATATTCAAAACCCGATGCACGCAGCGTATATTTTGCCAGAGAACCTTTGCTTACTACGTGCTCGTATTCCGCACTGGTATGGATTGACCTTTTATTTTTTTTTGACATATTTTTTAACATAAAATTCATTTTTGACGTTGTTTTGATTTTTGCATCAACAGACTTTCTACGGAAATTTGTTTTGTCAAGTATGACAATGTCCTTGCGACAAAGAACAATAGTAGAGCAAAATAATTTCATTGTATTACTGTATATTTAATTTAAATTTCTATAAATTTGTCTATAAAATAGTTTTTATTTCTTAAAGTATTCTTTAAACATCATTATTAATAAGAATAACATTAAATATTTAAGATGTAAAGAGAACTGATGAATTTAAATTTTAAATCAAATCAAAAAAAGAAGAGTTGTGTAGATGAGAAAATGAAACAACAATCAGAATATCACAAAATTTACATTATTCTGCCATCTAGATTAGTATTTTTATTACGTTTATCGTTTTTTTTTTATTCTAAAATTATTCATTTTTATTTCTATGATAGTGATGACGACAATGATCCCATCCACGAGAACTCATGCACAAGTTTAGAGCATTGTTTAAATTTATTTTCTGTATTTCTTTACTATAATTTAATATTTTCAATTCAACAATAATTATTTTATTATCCTTTAATCCTTTTAAAAACCGAAATCCATGTTGTTTTAGTATTTTTTTTTTTTGTATTCGTCTCAATCACTAAATTCATTTTATATCAGGGAATTCTGATACTCAGATATTATTATTAAAGATAAAAATCTTGAGATATTCAAGATGACGTGATCTTTAAAATGGAAATTTTTTTTTTGTATTTTAATTGAAACGAAAGTACCCTAGAGTTTTTTTTCAAAGTTTTTAGTTTTTTTTTTCAAAGCTTATAATTTCGAAAAAGAAATACTTATTTTTATATTCACAAGTATTCATTATGAATGTGAGTGGAAACAAGATGATTTCTACTTATTGTTTTAAAAATTTATTAATTCAAAAAATAAAATATTAAGATTAGTACTATATTTTCGGCTGAGCTATTAAATGATAACATTTGAAATACTGTAATTGTAAGTTGAAAGGAAAAAATTATACAATTGCAATCTAACATGAATTCTGATACAGATACAGTTGTTTTTCAAGTAAATTAATTCTACAATACGTACCAGTTTTAATTGGATTTGACAGAAAATTATGAAAAGCAAGTAAATATTATAAAATAAAGGTTGTCATACAGTCAATCCTATATAGAGGATATGCAGGAAAGAATTGAATGTTGCAGTCGCGCAGATGAACTCTGACATAACTAAATAGATAGATCAACTGCTTGACATAAATAAATAGATCAACTGAGTTATGACATTTAATAGGTACATTTTACTAAGAATTTAGATAAATAGTCACTTCCACCTACATTATATCCCGATAAACAAAATGTGTCGTAGAAAGATGAAGGAACACAATGTGTTTCTATTTGTGTACCCAGCAGAAGAGAAAAATAATAAAAATATTTTTTTTTGTTTTTCTTTTACTTGATTTTTTATTTCTATAATAATTATCCAATAAATATCTATGTAGAACATAATTTTCAAATCCTAGCAATAGCAAATAGCTTGGTAACTACGACGACCGAAAATTTAATAGGATTCGGTTGATAAATTATTTTTTTATTGCGTTAGTTTGTTTTTGTTATTGTTTCTTAGCTTTAAAATTTAAAAACTGACAGTGCGTATAAAAAAGTTTTGTTGTGTTTTTTTTTTTTGTTTTGAGATTGTTGATGGGATTGTTTTTTAAAAAAAATTTTATATTTAAAAAAATTGTTGTCAGGTGTTTTAAAATATAAATTAGTAGTATTTGTATAACTTTTTTAGTATTGAAATACCTTTGAAGTAATCTGTTTGGACGTTAACGTAATTATATTCCTAATGTATTTAAATAGTTTTTATTTTATAACTTTTTTATTATTATGAACTCTTATTAGCTAAATAATGAAAAACTGATAGAATTAATATCAAATCAAGAATGTTTATGGAGAAAAAGTAATATTTTATACTTAATATTAACAAATTAACAAATTTAAAGAAACAGTTTTGGAAGAAATAGCCATTGAAATGGAATCTACACGTACATACCTAGATGTTTATAATAAATTGGTGTAAAAAATAATAATTTAAATATATTTGTAGCTAAGCAATGCAAAATTAGGTGGAGGACATTAAGGGATAAATACCAGCGTCAAAAGATACCCCAACCATCTGGAAGTGGAAAACCACAAAAAGAGTGGAAACTTACTGAAAATATGTCATTTTTAGATAGTAGTAGTGAGCCAGCTAAGTATAAAATAATGAATAAAATGATTTTATAATATATAGTTTATATAAACTGTAATGCTTTCGTTGTTGTTTTAGTACAATAAGTAATTTTGACGACGAAGATATTGTAACAATAGATTTGGAAGCTTCCTCGCCATCATATACTGAAAATTCTACCAGTAAAAGAAAATCAAACACTGATGAAGTTACCTTAGAAGTTTTAAATTTAATAAAAAAGAAATATGAAAATGCATCTAATGTTTCTACTAATTCACATTCGACTTTTTTAAATTTGCTGTCTGAACAATTAGATAAAATACCAGAGGAGCATTTAGACGATTTGAAATTAGAACTCCTACAAAAAGCGAATGAAAAACTTAAAGAATTTAAAAATAGATAAAAAAGTTATATATTAAATGAACAAATTTTTTTTTTAAATGAAATTAAACGTTATGTTTATATTCTTTGCAACTATTTCAATAATTAAATGTTATATTTAATAATTAAAATAGTTGCAAAGTATATTTCTGTAAGATAAAGCTCTTTGACTTGAATTTCTCTGCGTATTTAAGTCAGTTCTGTTGACGCTTGTAAAATTAGAAGTACATTATGTGAAGTCAGTGGTGGTGGCTGAATTAAGACGCAAAAAATTGTGTAAAACTATGGTTGCTAATACAAATTTTTTGGCATTTTCTGGATTACTATTTATAGTTGTTAGTAAAATTCGCCATTTAGATGACAGAATTCCTAAAAAAATAATAACAATTTATAATTTTATTGGCGTTAAAATAAAATAAGATTACCAAACGCCATTTCAATTCGAACTCTTGCTTTTGATATCTTTTTATTGTAAGTGTCAATACTTTCCTCAGTTACTCTAGCAAAGGGTTTCATGATATTTGATTTTAGCGGAAAAGCTGCATCAGCTACAAAATAAAACGGGAAAGGCTCCGATGTATTTGGTAGATTTGCGTCTGGTGGTATATTTAATTCATAATTAATGATTTTTTGTCCAAATGAAGAGTTTCTGAATACACCACCATCGCTTTGACTCCCATAGGCTCCTACATCAATTAAAGTGAAACTATAATTCGCATCACATGCTGCCATTAAGACCTGAAAAATTTTATTGTGCTAAATAATAATTTATATTTATAAGTTTTTCTTACTATGCTGTTGAATTTTTTGTAGTTAAAAGATTGGGATCCAGCATGGGCAGGATTTTTTATCCTAATATGCTTTCCATCTAGTCCACCTAAACAATTAGGTACACCAGTTGTCGATAGAAACTTTGACGCGATTTGTAACCAATTTTCTTTTGTAGGAGGGCTTACATAAAATGCATGTAACTCACGCCATAATACTTCACTTGTTTCCAGAACAATTGTTCTTACCGTTTCCAAGCCCACACGAAACTTCATAGACAATGTGTGCATGCTACATCCATGTCCAAGAAAACTAAATAACACATAAGTAACAGAAATGCATAAAAATATTTACAAAAACCTACTATAATGTTATGAATAATCTTTGTTCAGCATTTATAGGTTTCCTTTGAGAATGTTTTCTTAATGCAAATCGGACTAATTCCAAAAGTGATTTAAATTGATCATAAGTCATACGAACCGATTTGTAAAATAGTTCCGGATTTTTTGTTGTAATGAAATACAAAGTTTTCTCTAGATTTGAATAGTTTCCTATTACAGGCACGATATTGTTTTCTTTGTATCACTTTTAAAATCATCAAATGGTCTAACACTTCAACATCATCCATTTCATTACAAATATCTATTTTAATACAAATTAGAAATTTTTTTTTTTAAATCTCAAATTAAATTTTAAAAACACTTCCTTTATATGAAAACACTATCCAAACTGAATAATTTTTGACAAATTCAAAATAGTACGCGCGTATCCATTTCGGTTGCGTTGTTTTATCTGTATACTTGCGTACAGTACGCACTACGCAGTACGCATTGATTTAGGTTGAGCCCTGTAAGTACTAAGCTAAGTGTGAATCATTCTTATAATTTTTAAAATAAAAAAATAAAAGTTGTAAATTGGATTGCAATAAAAGTTTAAAATACCAGGTATGTTGCCAAGATTAATGTAAATGTGGACTAAAAAAATAAGTTGTACCAAATTTTCTTTGCAGTGTCCCTAAAGTGTTTCTGTTGTGTCCGTATTTTTACTCTTACAACTTTACTTATTTTATCGACTTTTCTTTGCAATGTCCCTAAAGTGTTTTTACTGTGTCTGTATTTTGATTCTTAGATCAAGTTTTGTAGAAAAAATTCAAGGTTCGTTAAAAATAATATTTGAAGCAATATTTATAAATTAGTAAAAATCAATGTTATGTTACTTTTTTATAGAATGAGAAAATGTTTGATTCTCCCAACTCATCAATAAAGAACCAAATATTTAAAAAAAAAAAATAAAAACTTTAAAACAAAATAGTTTAAAATTGTAAGCCCCCAAATTATAAAACAGTTTGCAGAAATTAAAAATCAATTTGATTAAAAATCAGTGCAAGAATTTAAAGGAAGAAAATATTCAATAAAATGTTAAAATCTGAAATTACTACAATATCTAGAGAATTGCAGACAAAAACAAAAAAGCCAAAATTATTATTGTGTATTCAAAAATTATATTATTATATAAATTATTTAAATTAAATAATTCAAACAATTAATACGTTAAAAGTTATTATTTCTACTTTTTCCATCTGCTTATCCTCTATTCTAGCTGGAAATATGGTACAGTAATCATGCACTTGGCACAAGAATTGAATTTTGTTTAATTTTTGGAAAATATTATAAGAGAATACGAAATGTGTCGACATTTTATCGACTAAATTTGCCGTAAATAGGAGCACATGTGTGTGAAGTTGTTCGACACTTACTCGACACTTGTGTTGTTAATATCAAGAAACACATGTGTCCAAAATGTGTCGACACTTTATCGATTAAATTTACTGTAAATATGAGGAACACATGTGTGTGAAGAGTGTCGACAATTGCTTGACACATGTGCTGTAAATATCAAGAAACACATGTGTTCGAAATGTGTCGACATACACGCGACACTTTATTATAATTAGAGACACATGTGCCTGGAAATTTGCGACCATTTACACCATTTTTATTCCTACTTGTGTCGTGAATGTGTTCCATGGGCACGGAACACATTCACGACTTTTTAGGAACACATTTGTCAAATTGTTTACCGGGTATCTACCTACAGACTGACCTTAACTAAACTCAATTCTAACCTATATTTTCTACCATAACTGTATTTCCATGAAGTTAATCTTAGCCTACTTTAAAAGTTGTATAACTAATTAATTATTATGAAAAATAGGGTATAGTACAAAAAGCGAAACTAGAATATGTTCGCAACGGAGTACCATTTACATTTCCAGCACTAATATATTATGGCGTATCTAGAGGGATGAAAACGTTAAATTGTAGCTTGTAAATGCTATACTATAGCAAATCTAATAAACAAATTATGAATAAGCCCGCCTCCTTCAAAAAGTATATTAAATTGCTATCCGAAAAAGCCATATATAACACCAAAACATGTAAAAAAATATATATATATATAACCCAATTCAATATCAATAAATATTTCTCCAACTCGTAGCCGAATTAAAAAAAAAAACTTTGGCTTGTTCACATTTATAAATACGAGACTAGCATATGATTCGCATTTTAGCCAGAGTTGATCTATGAAGTGTAAGGAGCTTGATTAGTTACTTTTTGACTTTGAAATTCATTTCAAAATAGTTTTAAAACTTGCTCCACATAATTGATACTGAATTGAAAAGCATTTATACAAAGAGTAGATATTCAAATTTTAAAATAGACTTCTTATTTTTGTGCTTTTGACCTAATAGCTTTAATTTTTTTCATCGAATTTCTTCACCTATGTCAATCCAAAGTAACTATTCTGCAGTTTTTGCTTCATACTAGTCGAGCATCATTTTTGGTGCTTTACGAAACATTTTTTTATATATTCTTTATATATTCATTATCTACTCAAAAGATTAGGCACTGATCTCTGATTTCATTAAGATCGACCAAATAATGAAGTTTTTATTCAAAAGTAAAAAAGTAAATATTAACATACGTTAATCCTGCCCAAGTGAAGGTTAAATATGTTATTTTGGCTCCATTGGCATCCATTTTACTCACTACCATATTCTATTCTAATCATCAGACCCAAGAAAAAATTTCACTTCAATTAACTTAAACTAAAAATAAATATGTACGTTCAATTAAATTATTATTTTATTAATTATATTTAATTATATTTTGATAATCATATTTATAAATGCGTTTGAGTTTTAAATCTAGTATTCGCCCGGTTCTCCAAATCGAACAAATTTGATAAAAAAAATTTCGTATTTGATTTCACTATGAATTGTTTACCATCATTTTAATTTTACACTTGGTACTACATATATCTATATTTGTTTATTTATTTATCTAAGACAACAACCGTATATATAATATATTATTAAAAAAAAAAAAACTTGAATTTAAATTTAATTCTGGCGATGGGTAAGTAGTGACAAAATATTAAATTGGATTTAACATGGGGTGAAATTTTAAATTGAAATTTCTAAGGGAAAATTAAAAAAGTTTTAAAATTTTTTTATTTTCGCTACATCTCTTTTTAATATTTATCATCTTAAAAGAATAATAGTGAAAATCGATTGTGAAATGCTGCAGTTATTGTACAGTATTATACATTTTACAGTACAGATTAAATGATATCAATGATATCATCAGTATAGTAGCATTTCATTATATCACTTAATAAAAGTTTGAAAGGGCTGTATCTTGTTTTTCTATTAACTCAGTAATTTCACGATATTTGCTTGCTATATATAATCACCTTTTTATAGTCTTCTAGGATAGAATATTTTTTTAAATATTTTCCTTTCGCTACTCTAACAGTTCGTACTTTTTAAATGTGAGTACCAAATTTCAAATAATAAGTTTAAAGTTTAATAATTTTTAGCAAGTACAATTATTTTTTCTTTAAAACAGTCAAACAATTGCAGTTTAGAAAAAAAAAAACAATTTATGGGTTTTTAAATTTTAAATTTTAGTTTTAGTTATGACAATCTTAATGAAGACTTAATTTAAAATCATTTAAATTAAACACTGATGTGATAACAGTAATTTTTGTTGACATTTTACCAAGTATTATAATATAACCTTGCCATTTAGAAATTATAAATTAGTTAGGTAATATTAGTATCCATTTTAATATTTCTATAAAAATAAAAACAATTTCAAATTCTAAAATCTACCAATTAAAATTTTAAAAATTATATTTTTCATAATTACACATCAAAACAATATTAAACCCAATAAACATGAAAATAATATTTACCTCAAAACTATAAATTAAAATACTGTCAAAAAATTGAAAAATTTAAAGAATTAAATGACATTTTATTATATGAGTTGTGAATAAATAACTGAACCGTGATTGTGGTTGTTATTTTGACAATTGAAATAATGTTAAACAGAATTAGGATATTGGAAATAGTTTAGGTGGATCAAGGTACATATATGAAATAATATAATATGTTAGTAAGTAGTGGAGGAAATTAAATTTGTGGTTTTATCGTTATTTTGTTGTTGTTGTTATTATTATTGCGTTGAATAAATTTGCTCTTAGTAGTGGTAGTTAAAAGAATTAATTTTGTTAAAATATATTTAATTCTATGAAAAATACTGAGTAAATTTAAAGTATAATATTTATGTTGCAGAATTATTGAAGCGATTCAAATGTCCCTTACGTTAATTAAAAATATACGTTGCTAACGCTACATTTTGTTTTATAAAATATATTCAATAAGGGAAATCCTTATGTAAACCTTTTTATATTTTGTTTTAAGTATCAATAAAGTATTAGCTGCGCTAAAAAGTTATGAGTCCAGTAATATAAAGAATAAAAGTTTAAATGGATTTCAAAAGTGATTTGATAAATTATATTTCATAGGTATTGATTTGAAAATTCGAAATTGAATTTTAATTTAAAACGTGGCATCTCCACATTCTGAAAGGAAAATTGGCATTCAGATTAATCAGTAGGTCCACTGTTAAATAAATAAATAAAGCGTTACTTTTTTTTAGAGTGATCGCATATTAAATTGAAATGAAACAAATATCTTATATATACTAGTTTTGATTTTGTCTGAAGCCTTTTATAACAACCCCAATACTAATGAAAAAATAGTTCATTATGAATGAAAGAATAATAATTGAGAGAATAAATCAATTTTTTTTAATGTATTATTTACTGTAGGTAGGTGTAGTAGGTGTAGGTAAGAGCCATAGAAGTAAAATGTATTGAGAAAATAATATTAAACTATTATAGTGAAAGTTGATGTATATGTACTTTACATTGTTTTTGATATTTTCAGTTGTATTGTACATACATTTTTAAACTGGCACCCAAACTTTACTAGATTAGTAATGTCATTATACTAGTATAATATATATGTTAAGTTTGAATCTAAGTCAATATATTTAATTTTGGTCCAAATGTTAAAGGCAGCAGTTCCTAATATTAGCGGACCGGATTTATTCCGGCCGTTTTAATAAATGTTAAATTAAAATTTAATATTTAATCTTTAAATTGCAAAAAAATACTGTGCAAATATCAGCTGAACCATTTCACAATCGATTTTCATTATTATTCTGTTAAATGATAGACATTTAAAAGAAGACATAGAAAAATTAAATATTTTTTCAAAATTTTTTAATTTTCAATTAAAAATTTCAATTTAAAATTTCTCCTCATGTGCAAACCATTTTAATATAAAAGGTTGTAATTTATCAAATTGTCGCAACTCACCTATCGCTAGAATTAAATTTAACTTTTTTGTTTTAAATAAATCAATACGTATGTGGTTGTTGTCTAAGATGAATTAATAAAAAAAAAAAAATATAGAATTTTTTATTAATAAATTAAAATAAATTATTACGAATGCGGTTGTTGTCTAAGATAAATTAATTAAAAAAAATATGTAGTGCGAAGTATAAATTGAAATGATGGAAAACAATATTTATAATGAAATTCGTTAAGTCATACCATTCTGAAGACTGAATAATATTTTTTTAAATAATCTTGCTTATCAAAATTGTCTTTCAAAAGGAAATTGGTTGGTGTGTGCCATATAACACTATCTTCCAGCTCACCATCAATAACATTCGTTTCAGCTTACTATTTTAAGGAATAAAGATCAATGATGTCTCCAGTATGTAAACTATACAAAGAGGACATTTTTTAGTAACTTGGTTAACCTTTCGATGATTATCATTTCACTCCATATATGCCAATTTTATTTGACAACTTGACCTTTTAACTAAAAACGAGATTCATAGGAATAAGTTTTGTAATGGTTCATTTTCAAGTAAAACGAAGACAAACACCTAAATCACTTTATAACATTGACAGTGATGTCAGTACAACCAATATACGAAATTGGAAAACTATTGCTAACAACATGTCTGACTTGCAAAACATTGCCCAGAAAAAAATGAACCAATTTAAATTTCTCTAAAATCTATTTGAGCTAAACTCTTTTGAGCGCCTTCTAGAAATCGTAGTCCTGGATTCGCCATTTTAACTTTATTTATTTATTTATTTAATATATTGAAATTCTAAGCATAATTTATTTTCTAATATCAATACAAATCAATTTTATAAATTATTTATAAATTTTGAAAATTTTACTATTTTATTTTTTTTAATTGTGGTTCAAAAATTTAATTTAACCACGAGGAAATGAGATAAATTTTGCTTGGTAACTATGTATAGTATTAACTATATTGAAATTAATTTGAACAATTTCTAAAATAATTTAAATTGGAATATTTCAATGTTCTTTCAACTTTTTAATAGAATTTGAATAATTTTATAATAGTTTTTATTTAATTAAAGTATTTTTCAGAGCAAATACTCAAACTGATGCTCAAACTTTTTTTTTTATTAGCCATCTCTGGCTTCTAAAAATTGCCTTGGTGGACGGTATTTCACGTCCCCATGACGATTAAAGTTGTCAACTAGCAATAATCGCACCTCGGTAAAACCTCATTGGTTACGATATCGCCTTTGCGCAAAGCTAAAAATATATTCCAATATTATAAAATGCAGAATGAATCGTCGGGGAAAATTACACATTCTTTAGGATGAGGTAGCGGTGATTATGAAAAATCTTCATAGTTTCAATAAAAAAAAATCATTTCTAACTGCTGTCAATGGAGGATAATATTGACACTCAATACCTTAAAATTCTGTGCCTAGAATGTATACATAAATAATTTCTGAAAATAATTTAAACTTACAACCATTTTCTGTTTAATGAAAACTTAAAATTTATATTTACAAAATTTTTAACAAAATTGTAAGGAATAAAGAATATTTCGTCGTAATTCTACGACCCAAAATGGAATATTTTTCATTTATTTTATATTTATTTTTTTATTTATTATTTTTCATTTCATATTTTACACTTTACAATAAAAATAAATTACATTAAATTTAAGAATGGAGTCCACACCACAATAATAGAGTTCACACATTTGGGTTGACGTTTCCCTTTCAACCTTAGCCTGCCTTGATAGCGTTTGGCTATTAATAAAAAAAAAAAGAAAAGGCAATTTTCATTTTGAAAATTGCATTGGGTTCAGATACATGAAAACAATAAATTGCGCACTGAGTACCGAATTTTATTTTTATCGGACCAACTTGGATGCGAGACCCACGGCTACTCTTAAAAAACTTCATTGGTCAGATATGGGGTTCAAAAGTGAATATAGGAACTATTCATCAAGTTAACAATCCACTTTTTGAACCGAGAAGTTTTTTATTAAGCGTAGTATACAGGTGGCATTGGTTGAATTTAAAATGTAGCGTCAACGAAAATGAATACCACATTTTTGATTATCATACAAAATCTGAGAGAAAATAATTGATAATATTCAAAAAAAATTATTTTAATAATTTGATAGAAATTTGATTTTAATTAAAAATGCTCATAGTGGTTTTAAAATTTTCTTAGAATCAGATTCAATGAACTTAATGTTAATTTCGATTAATAATCACTGAAAATATAACTAAATTTCAATTCTGTTTCAAAAATTTATTTTTTAATTACTTCAATATTTTGAACTGTAAAACAAATGTAATAAATTGATAGCTGTTGCATATGGATAATACTTTGTTAATACAATGTACATTCATCAACGTACTCAAAACTATTTAACCTTAATAAACCTTGTGCAAAATTATCTATAATTACTACACATGATTACATAAAATGAAACAACAACAAAATATTCACCACGGTTTTTATATAAATAGAATTCTCTTCATTCACTATTATAGTTGTTGAAGCTTACGCATACTAATTTTCATATTAAATTAAACCTCAGAATTAAAAGCCTCACCTTATTTTGATAACATTTTTGTAAAACAAAAATAATGTATTTTAATTGCTCAACATGATTATTACCAACACACATTAATGCTTGCGAAGGTCTGCTATATAAAATGTTTGCAAATAGTATTTAGAAATTTAATTTTAGTCCTTGATGGTCATATTACACTACAATATTCAATATGAGAGAAAGAAAATAATGGATTTGGGAAAAAATTCCCCAAAATCAAAATTGAATAAAGTATCCAAAAGTTGAAGTAAAAAATAAATTAAATAATAAATTAAATTTATGGAATAAAAGTCTACTAATCGGTCTAAAGTCTAATCTCGGAATTAGTCGCAAAGCACTGATGAAGGAAGTAAGTTGCTTCCGAAATATCGATATTTGCAAAATAAATACAAATGATTAGTGAAAGGAAACTCGACTTTTATTCCATAAATCTAAACATATCACTAAAAACAAATCTGATTATCAAAAACAATAAATTAAATATTTTGGTTGTAGTCAGGTTTCCATTCACTGATAATTATTTGAATATTTGATTGCAATAATCGATATTTCGGAAGCCACACCATTATATATAATAATCCCTAACAAATACATATTTTACATGTCCTCTTGTAGATTAGTTTATGTTAATTTTAATAACGGTGATTAGCCATTTTTTAAATTATTGTTTAGTCTTTTATCCGCCTGTTCCCTCGAAATTGCTAGACTTACGTCTGATTTGCTTATTTTTTTTACGTATTTATTTTACCTATATTGCTCCTATCAATGGCACATTCAGCTTTACAAGGATTTGTTTTTTCATTTTGATGATTATCAGAATCTATAGCTTATCTTGTTCTCACGGTTGTTCATTTCATGTAAATAAGAAGAAAATAAATCATTGTCATGTGTTTTGGAACAAATAAGCACGTATAAATTTTGTTTTCGAAAATACATGTAAATATTGGGCTATATTCAACTTTTTGGCAAATGCAATAAACTATCACAAGAAAATTACTTAAAAACTAAATATGGAATATTTTTTTTTTTTTTTTTTTATAAACAGCCGCACGCTAGGATAGGACCTTTCATACTTACGTACCGCTTGGGTGGGAAGGAAGAGGAAGAAGGAAAGTGTGGTACAAATTAATAGATAGTGTGAGCAAAACCCGGTTAATGTTTGACTTGAACCTCTGGAGATTATAACAAGTTGTTCTGTTATTATTTGATTGTGGAAACACGTCGCGACGCGCGAACTATAAATGAATCTCCATAACCATTTTTTTGCCATCTTGGGATTTCCACTGTGTAGGGGTGAGCATTTGTCGCTCCTCTTGTTGCGCGTTGGAACTGTTTTAGAGGAGGAAGTATTGATTTGATTTCTACTGAGCAAGTGTTCACACCTACAAGATATCTATAAAACAGAGAAAGTGCCCCTACTGTACGACGATGTCCAAGAGAAGTTAAAGATGAAGTTACATTTGGGTCGCCTATGAGACGAATGGCGCGATTTTGAACGCGGTCAAGGTAGCCTAAGGCTGAAATGGGAGCGCCAGCCCAAATGTGAGAATTGTATTCCATCTTGGGTCGTAAAAATGCTTTATAGATATTAAGGAGTTCCAAAGGTGAGAAGAGAGCTTTACTACGACTTAAATAGCCTAAACATTTGGCAGCTCCTTTCGCAATATCAAAAATATGGTCATTCCAAGTAACTTTTTGATTTACATGCATACCTAAGATGTTTAGACTATTCGAATTTTGCAAAGTAACACCTTGGAAGCAGAGATTGGGTTCAAATCTTAGAAGTTTGCGTGAGATCAGACAGCTTTGAGTTTTTGTTGAGTTGAACTCAACTCTGTTTTTTTTTGCCCCAGTCAGCAATTTTGTTCAAGTCTTCTATTGCTAACTTCGACGTTTGAAGCATTGATTCTGCGGAGGAAATTAAAGGAAGCCACCAGAGTGTTGTCATCTGCAAAGCTGTGAATTGGATTGAAGGTTGATTGAAGTAGATCATTGATGAAAATCAAGAAGAGAGTGGGGGAGAGGACTGATCCTTGCGGAACACCGGCATTTATGTGAATTTTGTCAGACGTGAAACCGTCGACTAAGACACGAATCGAGCGATTCAAAAGGAAACCTTCAATCCATTTAGAAAATACAGAACCTAGACCAATGGCTTGGCATTTAACAATTAAAGCCGCGTGCCATACTCGATCGAAAGCTTTGGCAATATCTAATGCAACAATGTCAGCTTCTCCAGAATTGTGTAGACTGATATTGAGTTTCTCACAAAGGTATGTCATCATGTCACCGGTAGATCGATGCGGTCTAAAACCGTATTGTAGCATGTGATTTCCTATATGGTCAAAAAATACAAAAGTGGCGTATGGAACAAACTAGCGATAAGTCAACGAAATTGGTTTTATCAATTTTATGATGTTCTTCAATTGTAATGCTAGCACTAGCACTATTGACGACCTAAAACTAGCAGTATCTCCAATTCTTGCTAATACATGGTCAATGTTTGTTTTGAATTTGTAAAGCATATTATCCTTGAAAAACAAAACAGAAAAAACTAACAGAAGAAGAAAGAGAAGGTCGTTAAAATTCTTTAAAATTGAAAATTCATAAAAGTAAAATATTTTATGGCAAAAAAGTGGAAATATTCTCTTTTTCCAAAAGGTGTAACTAAAAAAGAATTGTAGTAAAGCCAAAAAATTGAATCTCAAAGAAAATATATGGCTTTTTTCAGAAGGTTATGTAATGCGATAAATTTTAAAGTTTTAAAATGGAATAAACCCGACAAAGTCCACTTTTCGGACTTATTTCATTTTGAATTTTTGGTAGTGACTTATTTCATTCGATTTTCTTTCATATCGCTTTTATAGAGTACTTGAGTTAATAAATCTGACGAGATCGCGTTTACATAGAACTACCCATTAATACAAAAAAAAATATATAGTACTATAACTTCCGTTATTTCTGGGCTATAAAAGTGGTATTGATTATTCTGATAATATTAGGAAGAAAAAAAATAATCGAGATTTCCACATAATTTTTATGTTAGTACCGTTATATTTTTAATTAAAAGACTTTAAATGATATTTTTTACAAAAATATTTTATGTTAGAACCCTATAACTTTCGATCAAAAAACCTAGAATATAGTCAATCAAAATTAAAAAACCGGAGTTGCCAATGCATAGTTATAACACTACTATACCTACTATTATGATTTGGTAGATCAGTATAAAAAACGAATTCCCATAGCCAGTTTTGAGCCACCTTGGAATACGTACTGAGAAAGGTTGGGCACTTGTTGCGTCTCTTCGTGATAAATCGGCCCATATATGGGAATTGTATTCCAACTTGGGTCGTATATATGATTTATAGATCATTGGCATGTCCTGGGTAGCAAAGTACGTTTTGCAGCGGCTCAAAAAACCTAAGCATATGTAGCAATGTCGAAGATATGGTCATTTTATTGTTGAGCTGCATGCCCATTTTTATCAAGTGTTCAGTTCGCTCAACACGTACACCCACGAATAATAGGATGGTATTAAATGGAGTAGAGGGTTGCGCGAGACTAAACAGCGTTCAGTTTTGGAGATATTAAACTCAAGTCTATTAGTTTTTTCCAGTCGAAAATAATGGCTAAGTTATGATTGAGCGTGCTGACCATCATGCTACGTTTAGTATATCAGTAACTGGTATTAAAGCATGTGATTTCCGAAGAAAGTCGAAGGATGATACTATAGAGTGCTTTCGTATATAAAAAAAGTATGGCTAGGATTGAAATTTGATTGAAGAAGATCATTGATAAATAACAAACAGAGAATAGTCGACAGAACTGCTCCTTGTGGAAAACCAACGTTAAAAATACATAGGAGGTGTATTCAAATCAAACTTTCAGGTGTTGTCTTATCGTATATGGTTGTCATCTTGTGAACATACAACCAAATAAAAACAATTGAAATGTGTTAAATAAACTACAATTTACTCATGTTTTTTTTTGTTTCAATTTTTTGAAAAATGGATAAGGTCTGATATCTCCAAATCAAATTCAAAATTCCAAAAAAAAAAAAATAAGTATCGTTTTTTGTTGGTTTTACATTCCTTTCTTTGTATCCAGCAGCAGTAGAAGAAATGTTTTTGTTAACTACGATAAAAGGAATTATTTGCTGTTTTGTACACAGGAAATGTTGCTACGCAACTACAAATTTACAATTTTACGCAAACAAATATTTTTTTTTTCAACTCTGGAAAAAAAGAACATACCTACATACTTCCGTTTTTCAAACAATACAAAAAAAAAACAATTAAAAACAAGTCATTCTACCTAAAACAAAACTTGAGATTTTGTCATTGGGATTTTTTTCCCTTTATTGGAATTTTGTTTTTAGAATTAAAGTAAATTCAATTGGACCACCATATTTTTTTTATGCCAGGAAAATGGAGACAGAAAGATAAAAAATATTTTATAAAACAAAAATATTGTTTTGGTCTATTTTTATAACTCACAGATGTATTAATAACATCTATAAAATCAATCAAAACAAAATCAGGAGATGTATAGGTAGTCTAGCACTGATGAGTTCTGAAGTAGTGTTGTGATGAACGAAACAACTACTAAAACTTATTGTAATTAAAATATTGTGCTCACAAAAATATTTTACTTATTTCCAATAATTTCTGATATTTTCAAAATCTAATTATTAGAAAATTTCCCCAAATAAAAAAAAAGTCCTAAATTTTATTTGAAATTCTTTCTTACGAAAAATCACCAAAATTTCGTACAAAGTTTGGGAGTTTTGTCCCTTTTAGATTTTAGGGACATTTTTCTTAGAACCCAAAATAATAGTAAAATCCCATAGTAACTCTATGTGTTGACCATTGTCGCCATAAATTATGTAACATTTTTGTATAATATTTTTAGCCTAAAATCAGCTTCTAATTTTCCACTAATTCCTTTGTTATGGACGTTTAATAGGAATGCGATTTAGAAAATACAACAATCGGTTCATTCTAAAACATTTTTAGAAAATAATTTTACTAGTGTTAATGAACTAAATTCCAGCACTGAACTATATATGTATAACAATTTTTTAATCATAAAATTGCGAAAAGATAAATTTTTTTTAGATTTATCGATTTGAAATGATTTTTTTTTTGTTTTGGTTTTACAGCGATACTAAATTAAATATTTTCAAATTCCCAAAAGGATAACCACCTTATTTCATTTCAGTTATTTTAAACAAAACCATGATGTATATACAATTTATTTTTCCATAATGATGATAATGATGGAAACGATGATAATGATAAAGATGATTTTAAGGTTAAATATTGGGTTTGAAGAATTTTATGGACTGTTCAATCATAAACAAAGTAATTCTCAATATGATGATGATGAAAAAAGAAAAATTTACATTACAATTCAGTAATTTTGTTAGTTTTATTTATGTAATTACATTCTACATAATGAAGTGAAGTAAAAAATTGAATACAGTTAAATAAAGCTTAACTAACATTGTACAGTAATTATCAGAAATGATGATTTTGATGAATTTTTTTAATTTAAATAGTTTTGCATTTGTAATTTTTTAATTCAAAATTAACGAAAGAAATGGTGATAGTTCAAAAAAATTGAATTTTCAGTAATCGATTCTATTAATTAATACCTATTTCTGTTAGCCATAAAGCCAGACAAGATCACGAAAACTAAAGAATTTTGTGAATAAGATATAGAATTTGTTTTTTTTAAATTTTTGCTTTAATACCCGATTTCAATGCGATTTTTACTTAAAAAATTAATTCGGACGCGTCGGAAAAATCGCTTTTATGAAGACTTGACAAGGCATGATTAGGATATTTGGTAAAAATTTCGGCTAATTATTTTTGGTACCTACATTGATATTATGAATTTCTGATATTTTATTATTATTTCAGTATATAACTATACATTTATTTATATCATATTTGTTTGTAGATAATTCGTTTTCGATTAATTCGATTTGAAGACCAAAATTATTGTTTTAAAGAGCAAATTGAAGATAAAATGAGCTAGTGGGTTGTAATATGGCGACCCGTCATATAAAAGTAATATGTTAAAAATGTGTATGGGATAAAACCGTTGATTATAATGTGTTTAAAAAAAAAATGTTTAATTATTATTTTTTTATTTTAATTATTACTAGTTTATTGCTGTTTTCCATTTGATTGGATAAGATTATGTAAATAAACACATTGACAAATACGTATCAATCTACCTATGATGTAGTCAAATTGACTGTCAATATATTTTGCATATCCATTATTTCAATCTACGACATGCATACGGATACAAAACATCTGTTTTTTTTCTTCTTAATACAAAATAGAGATGCAGGTTTAATCTGTATATAGTGGTAATTTAATAGGATTAATAATTTAAATTTTACATTTCCCTTTTTATTTCTTTATGAATGAGTAAAAGATTAAGACCAACAAATTAAAAAATATTGTCATGATTTCAGTGTACACTTTTTCTATTTCTTTTTATTTCTTTTTTATTCTTTACACCATAGATAGAAAATGTAAACATATAAGTCGGAAAGTTTAGTTGCTCTGGATATTTGGCTGTTCCTTCATATCGGTTGGCAATCTTCCAAATGCTACTCTTGCTTTCTTTAATCTCTTTTCTATGTTTTTTTGAGCCCGACACTTTTTTTATGAAAGGCCCTAAATGATTTTTTTTAACAAAATTAAATATTTTATTGTTGGATCTCATAACTTCCGATCAAAAAACATAGAATAAAGTCAATTAAAATTCAAAATTAGGAGTTGTCTAGGTATAATTGTAACACTACAATACCTAATAATGTTTTCGTAGACCAATAGTCTTAGAACAACATTCCTTTAATAATACCTGGGTTAAAAATACTTTGGAGAGATATTTAAATAAAACTTTCAGGCTGAATGTTGTATCATCCTGTATGGTTGTCATTTTGTGAATATTAAACCATCAGCGACTGAAAATGAGCCGGTTACAAAAAAGCAAACATAAATAAATTAGCATCGAGATAAGTTAATAAAGGCAAATATTAACTTACTTTTTAGTAATTTTTACTTTTATATACATATTAACGCTAATTGAAAGAGTACTTAAACACATTCCGGACAATTTTAATAAAAGCCTTAGAAGTAATCCAAGATAAAGATGATAAGATGAAGTTTAATGCAACCGCTCCGAAATTGAAATGAATGTACAACAATCTGCTCAGGACTGATTAGGAAGAAGAAATATTGTAAACGAAGTGAAGGTTGAGCCTCCCCTGACTTGTAGCACCAACAGATGATATTGAATACAGAACGTAATGTATCTGTTAATATAATATTTTTACTAGCCTTAAACGTTTTCTTAATAAATTGTTGAAATCCAGTATTTTTTCAATAAAAGTTATTTGGAGTGGTAAAAATCGCCAAATACCCATCAAATGAATTGGTTAATATCGTGATTTAAAATACACAAATTTAAATTTATTTTACTTTTTCACATCCAAGAGCTAAAAATAAAAACTCAAACTTAAACGGTCAGATAGTTTAATTTTTTCCTGAAAACTTATCGATTTAAAATAGAAACTTATTAAACAATGAAATGCAAAAAAAAAATTCTAATTTACAAAACTCGTCATGTTGAACGATTTTTCTGATTAATTTTCATGAAATTTTGTAAATGTATAAATTCGCACCAATACGCAAAAAATTGTCGGATCATTGTATCTTCACAAAAAATCAAGTCTTTATACAAGTCGTTATATATAAAAAAAAAAAAGATTTAATATTATAGGTGTATTTCAATATAATAAATAAATAGGTATAGTTTTGTTTGGCTGGTTACAAATACTAGTGGGCCCCTGCGCATTTGCACAGGGTAGGTTTTATTTTGAATTATTTGTTAACAACATCATTATTAATTCATATAATTTAAGATTCTTCTGACGGAGATAAAAAAATGAATATATATATATCTAATAGATCAACAGATATAACGGTTTATATGCAAAAACATTAAAACAACAAGGATACTTTCAAATGTCCTTTTCGTCCTTAAAGGATAGGATGCGCCATTAGATATGTATATTTTTGAAAAGCTAGGAATACCAGGTATCCTTGGTATATAGTCCTTAGGTCCTACGCGGGTAACATCTCGCTCAGAATCCTCCCTGATCTAATATAAATGTTACACCTGTCCCAAATGTTCATTTGAGATAAAAAAAACTTCAAAAAGTCTGGAAAAAAAATTGATGATTAAAAATTTTCTATTTAAGATAAAAAAATTGAATTTTAGAAAGCTTGTATATAATATTGTAATTCATCGTTTTGCTAGATTTGGTAATAATGGGAAAGTATTTCGCATTAAACAAAGCATTTATTAACTCTCGAAATTTGTTAGAATTTAATAAAAAATGTTAAGGTACCTTAATTAGCGATGTCTTGTGAAAATAATTGTATATCACCTATCGAACAACCTATGTCAATTACAACATCAAACCTTTAGTAAATTATATCAGATAGTTCAAGTCACACCGCCTACCTATTATTAATTGTTTATTCTCGTATATAAACATTAAGTAGCAATTAATAGTTACATTATTTTCTCAAGAAACATCAACTACTAATTTTTAAGTACAAGTAAAATATGTTCTTTTTAAAAATCTCTTTCCAAAGCGAGCAGCTTGCTCAACAAAGTTTATGTGGGAAATCCCCATTTTTCATCATTATTGTATTTTTCTTTTAAAAAATGATAAACATCTAAAAGGAGACGTAGCGAAATATACAAGTAAATCCTGATACTTATACAATGTATTGCAATTCTACAAAAAAAATTTTTTTTTGGAGACTTATTTTTTTTTTGTAAATAAATTACTTTGGTTGTTTTATTTTTCTGAATAAACTTTTGGAGAGTTTTGCTGAACATTTTTTTTTAATTTAGTGATAGTAAAACTCTCATGGTTTACAAAAATTGCAAAATTGTTTGCGATCTTTTTACAGACAATTACTTAAAGTAGTTCAGAGCAGTTGGAAAATGAAACGAATGAAACTAATGTTTTTGTTTGAGGAATGAAACATAACATATTAAGTTTTATCATCTACTTTTTATCAAGGAGTGTAGTCGAAAGTAGAAAAAATATTAAAATAAGAACTACTGAAATTATCTGAAAAAAATAATAATAATTATAAACAAACAAAAATGTTAAATTATAAAAAATAAATATCTCAATTACTATAAATTAGATACTCCAATCCAAAAACTTTTTTTTACCAAACTCTCCAAAAATTTATTCAAGAGAATGAAACAATCAAAGTAAATTAATTATCAAAAAAAAAAATAACAAGTCTCCAAAACAATATATTTTTTGTAGAATTGCAATACATTATATAAATATCAGGATTTACTTATTATTATTTATACATGAGTATAAAAAAAAAGTTTGCAAAACTCTCCAAAAATTTAGTCAAAAGAATGAAACAATCAAAGTAAATTAATTATCAAACAAAATAAGTCTCCACAACGATATATTTTTTGTAGAATTGCAATACATTATATAAATATCAGGATTTACTTATTATTATTTATACATGAGTGTACATTCGCATATTTTTTTGTTTGTTTTAATTTAATCCATAGAATATCAGGACCTTGTTGTCAATCTTAATTAATGACAAAGTAGAAAAAATAAATTTATATTAGATTATTTTATTTTGTATTATTATTGTTGTTTTTATTACTATTTCTCTTTTGTTTTTTTTTATTATTATTATTTCCCAAGTACATTTTTATTACCAATAAACATGCAAACAAGTGATTGATGTCATAAAACAAAAAAAAAAAACAAAGGAAAAAAGAAAAACAAAAAAAAATTAAACGAAGAAAAAAAAATGTTTTCCTATTTAAAAACCTTGAACTTTTATTTTTTTGAATAAAGAAAAATGGGATAAAAAGGGAGAGGGCTTCCATTTGAAATTTTGAATTTTTTTTTCGAATTCTACAAAAATAAATACAATAGAAAAAGGAGTTAAAAATTAAGGTTATCAACAAAAAAAAAAAACAAAACATTATAATAAAAGAACAGTAAAAATTAAAATATTGCGTGCTGTAATAAAATTTTTACTGTCTGGCAGTCTAAATACGATTTTTTTTACAGAACTACAAAACAAACAAAATTAGCTAATTTTTAAATCACGATTTTTTCCAATTTTAGAAAATGATTAGTACAAATTTTAATTTTCAACTCTTTCAGATTTTTCTTGTAACAGAAATTTTTTTTTAATTTTTGGAGACTTTTACTTATATGTAATAATTTGCGTATTATTTTAATCTATTGGAATAACAACAACAATAATAACTTTAAAAATAACTTTTATTAAAGATTTTATTTTGGAAAGAAAATTGTACACGTGCGATGTTAATGTATATTACGATTTTGAATTGAATTACAGGAAGATTTGAGGTTATATCCGGACTTTATTCTTTTTTATGTAGATAATCTAAGTTTATATATTTATTTATTTTTGTTTTTGTGATATTCGTTTAGATACTTCCTTTTGCAGATTTAGGTCGATATAAAGTCTTATTTTATTTATTTTTTCGAAATGTAGAAATGTTTTTATATCATTTGAATATTATATATTTATTTTTAGAAAGGTTATGGTGCTGATTGTGAAATGAATACCTTAAGAAGGTCTTTTATAATAATAAATTTTGAAATTTACTAATACGACTATAGGTAATCTATGTTTGTTTTTTTTGTTTTTGTTCATTTGTTTATTTTGTTACAAATACTTTGAAAATATTTGAGATCATCATTTGAATACGAAATCAATTTACATATTTAGGTAAGCGCAATAAAAAATAATGTCTTTAAGAAAATTTAAGTTTAGTAAAATTTTTAAAATTTGTTAAGAAAATTTAAAGTTAAAAAAAAACATATTTTATTGACCGGTCACATGAAACAGTACTGATAAGATAGTAAGTCCACAAATTATTACAAAGTTACATTAAGCTTATCACAATGGACCTTACTAGCTTAAGTGTATTGGCGTACTGTCGGCAGCCACTGCTGCCTAACTTCATTAAGCTAAAAAAAATTTCCGAAGATCTTGTTCACAATTTCAACTATTTTCTAGCTAGTAATTTCGGACTGTAATTGGATTATTCATGTAATTACCGTTATATATTTAAGCGTTAGACCAGAAATGTTTATTACAATAGATTAATATTTAATACAATAGTATGGCTAAACTGTGTGTAGTTCTAGACTAAAGGCTAAGAGTTAAAGTTGAGTATGATAATCTATAATGTAGTGTACATATTATAATACTCGTATATACAGGAGGCATGTTACAAGTCTCGTTGGAATTTATATTCCACTAAAGTGAGTCAAAATTCCCATGGAAGTTTTATCTCGCTTTCACCCATTAATATACGGTCAAAAATCCCCAAAACAACTGAGTCATAAGTTCCATTCGGTAAATGGAATCGAAGAAGATCATGAAGATATTGCATACACAATTTTCATGTCATCGAAACAATTGCAGAATTAATAAAAAAAAATATAAATGAAGAAAATCATCACTATTTTATTTAGATGGAATTTTTCGTACGGTTCCAAAAGTGCTGGTACACACAATTAATGATTATTTATATTGCCCATGCAGAATACGTGAGTAAATTTGAAAATTAATTGGCGATAGTGTGGGTAGATAGGTGTTGTCAGCAAAAATTAGAAAAATTAGAAAAATTAGTCAAATAAAAAATAATAACATAATTATGGAGAATTTTCAGTATTATATACAATCTTATATATTAGTAAAAATGCCACTTAAGTCATACAGGCACTAATTTCACGTAATATCGTATTATTCAAACAGTGAAGACAGCGATCGTTTCATGTGGTCGCTATTTTCGATACTAAAATCAAAGTTGACAGTTTGCTTGGTACAGTTTACAAAAATTGGTATAATTTGATATAACTGTTATTATTTACATTACTGACACTACATTCGGTTCTATGATCAAGTGAAAGCGAAATCCAAATACAGAAAAAAAAGTAAACTAAATGTTCATTGTTAGCACCTCGGCATATCTGACAATCATCGGTATAAATCAGTGGAAATTTCAAATTTGCAGGGCTACAATGGGGCATATTTTAATTGTTGGAGGTGCTGCAAGACATGCCAGTCCTTGTATTTTGGTAAACATGACTTTAGCATATTTTAACATTCTATATTTTTGACGGCCATACAAGGGTCGCGTTTGATATTATAGGTCTTATTATAGACTTCAAAATCCATACAGTTATTTTTGGCGAAAATCCTTATGATTAAGTTTTTATATTTTTTCACGCTACTACCGAACTGCAATTATGCAGTACAAGTACCGAATTATGGAAAAAATCCTAGATAGAAATTACATCAGAAGCTGATAGAATATCAACCGGTCGTACCGGTGAATTCGATTCAGTAAATTTTTAATAACAAACGTTTTATATCTTTTATGAATAAATTTTTTTTACGTATGTGCTTACAAGATGGGGATGAAACCTGTAGATGCTGGATATGGTGGAGCAACACATGACGCACTTATCTGGCGCTTTTCAGACGTGAAATCAAAAATTAGAATACAGTTTGAACAAGGTGAAAGATACACCTGGATATGAGGTAAAAATAAATAAAAATCGCTTTAGCAAAATAAATTACTTTTAGGTGATTCTGGCTATTCTGGCCTATTGAGCCATAGCTGATAACACCATATCGAACAGCAACTGAAGGAAGCAGAGAAGTACTTTTTAATAAAAAACACACGCCCGCACGCACACACTTCCATCTATTATTGTAGGGCCGAAATTGTTTAAGTTTTCCACATTCACATTCCTCCCAATTTTTTTTTTTTCAGTTTAGAATCTTCACCTTTTATAAATGCTTGTACCAAATATTAATTTTTTTTTAGCAGGTCTATAACAATTCGTAGTAAAAATTTGTACTAAGTTTGGAACTAAATCAATAAAATAGAATTGATTACAAAAATAAGAAATATTTTAATTTACATTTTTTTTAAAATATTTTGCGTATTTAGCAACACAACTGTCAAACACAAAAGCATACATGATTACTCGTTTATAAAATTTTTGATTAAAAATATTCGAGTTTTTTTAAAATTGAATTCGAAAATTTACGAACGAGTATTCGATTTTTATTCGATCGAATTCACCGGTACGGCTACGGTTAACAAAGCTACTACAATTGTTACGTCAATTTTGCGCTAAGTTGTATTATACTATCGACAATGTCGACAATGTTATTGTTTATCAGGAAACCACAATCGATTATTGACTATGAACTATTCAAAGTTATTCTACTAAAATATAATACACTTTAAAAAAACAGTTTTTACAGAGACTATAGAGCAGGAAGAAGAAGAAAAAGTGGTTGGATGATGATTATCTGAATCTTAATTTATCTAGATTGTTTTCAATAAAAAATTAAAAATTAAAACCAATGAATAAATATTCAAAATTGAAAAATTTCTATACCTACAGGTAAGACAAACCAGGAGAAATGTACACAATAACTTAAAATAAATAAAAACAAATGAAAAAACAAATAAATAATAATATCTAGAAATAGTAAAAAATTATTATTTAACTCTCGTGTACCAATATTTATTTTAAATTTATATATTTCCTATTTATGTATTCATTACCCCTTTTCACCCTACAATTTATTGAAAAATGTTTGAATACCGAATAAAAAACAAATTTTACATGTTCACTCAACAATATTAATATTTTTTTTTTTTTTTTTCAATTACAATACAAATTTATAAAATAAAATATTTATTTTCTTTATTTGTATTTTAAAGAAGACATTTTCAAAATTATTATTTCAAAGTTTTTGCCACATTTTGAGAATATCCTTAAGGCAGGATATTGTATAAGATTGTAACATTCAAGATAAATATTTTTTTTTGTTGGTTTTTTTGAGAATATAAAATGTCAATAAAATGTTTTTTGAATTTGAAAAATTATATTTGAAAAAGGTAATTTATTTATATTTAAATATAAATTAAATAATCGACACCTTGAACCACATTCAAACACAATTCTTTAATTGAAATATTGCAAAATGAAAAATCTCTCAATTTTATACATCAGTTATGAATTTTATTATTTCTGGTTTACAAATTTTATTAACAATATCAGAATCCTCTTTGAGTAGTACCAACATGTGGGTGATGATTAATAAACCAGTATTTTCAGAAAGAATATTGATCGACGAATGGGACTGAATACGGTCGGGTATTATATTTTTTAAGTCCATTCCAATTCATATTTGTTTAGTTATTAGGGTATTAATTTTGTCGATGATACCGCTAGCGATTTAGCGGTATTATAGACTAAATTGGTCACCACCGGTAATTAAATATTTTATATAGATTGCAAATGAATGCGAACAAGTTGATTTTAAAGTTAATTAAAAATATATATATGTATATATTTGCTATCATGAAAATAATTGACCTATCATGAATTATAACGGTTATAATATTAATGTAGCTATCTCAGAAATTTAACTTTTGAAATTAGAAATTAGCGATAATTATACACAGTGTCCCTTCCGTGGCTTAATCGGTTGGAACACAGAAATGTGTTTCAATTATGATACGGTAGTCACGGGTTCGATTCCCACGTTAAAAAATATTATAAAATAAAAAAATATTATGTAAAATTTATAATCAATAAAAAATAAGAATAATTAATATAATCAATACCTTATAACAAAAAATATTACCTATATCAATATCTATATCAACACTCATATAATATGTGACACAACACAGTAACCAATACCAAATGACACAATAAAATAATTATTGACAAACACTAATAATAGGCGTTTTCGTTTTTTAGTTCAAAGCATAGATCTGAGCGTGCTTTGACTCAAATGAGCACACTCTGAGCAGATCTATTACTCTACTTAAACATTAAAATTTAATAATCAAAAAATATTTATTTCAAAAAAGCTTACACTAAAAAATATTTATTTTTAATTAAATATTAATTATTTACCATCACAGCTTATAATATCTTCCATTACTTCTTAAATTCTAAAAATCACTTTGTTGATATTTATTTTAAAGTGGTTAAATCATGTTTTGACATAAAACGCCTTATAATTACACAATTTTCAACAACTGACAAACGTATGTGACATGACATACCCAGTAAACATAGTAACGGCAGGCATCTTAACGTCAAAGATGGATAAAATCGCAGCGACAACTTGCTGAAAATATGACGTTGTCTTACTATGTAACCGCAGACAAAGTTATAGAAGTGGTCCTTTACAGTAGGCCTTTTACAGTACAAACAAATCAAAAATAAAATTAGACATTGCCTTGGAAACAGATAATGATAATACAATAGTAAAACATGAGAACAAATTAAATCAGCAGCTACAAATCGAGTACGATGAAAATGTCAAGTATGACAGTAATCCAGTGAACCGTTACTGTTTTGAATCGTCAAAATATTTCTGTTTAAAGATTTCATCTTGCAACAACAAATTGCAAATCTACAAAACACTGACACTTTTCCATCCATTTAAAGATTTTATCTTACAACAACAAACTGAAAATGTTAAAACCGCTAACACTTCTAGTTCTGCTTTTCGGACGGTATCATGAGTGCTTCTCAAGGCAAATTTGTCTTCAAAAAGAAAAAGATTCTTTGTTTAAACTAAATAGTCCTGAAAATGACAATGGGATCCGGAGGAGAAGGAATAGTTCTACATTCTATGACCTGAAGACGAAATTCGTTGCACAAACTAAATTTGTTGTTCGAAGGACGAAATTTGTTCGTTAAATGAATTTTGTCTCACGCAAATAGGAATATCCAGTTGGCCTTGGGAAATTAGGAATACCCTTTACAATGCCGTTGCATGGTTATTATAAAGCTGGATAAGTAGGTGGAATTGGCTGCTGAGTAAAATCCGGCACATTTAGACCAAAAATGTTCAATAGTAGTCGTAGTAGAGAAATAGTACTACAATACTATACAGAATCAAAAATGTTTTACTCACATGAATTTTACCCTTTAAAACCAATTCTGCTTTTATTTTTATAAATGCATAATGCAAAATGCTGGATAGATTTTTCTTTTACAAATTAATATGGGGCAAATCCAGAGCTAATGCCAAAAATTGTTTCCGACTCTTCTTCATATATTTGCAGGTTCGGCAAAATGCTTTTAAGAGAGTTCAAGGCTTCTGACATGCTTCCTTTTAAACCATTGCCCCGTAATAATTCCCACCATTATATTGATTTATATATTTTTTAATGACCGTAAGCTAAGGGATTGCTATAGTAGGTACAGTAAAAGCCAGGCTATACTTGACTTTATTGGAGTCAGATGTGTGTAATCATCTGTGATAGGAAACTGTGATAGCTTTGATTTATGAAAACTAACAAAAATTGTTGTTAAGAAAATTTTTTAAGAATCCGGGTCTGAAAGTATACTCAGTTAGAACAAAATATTAGTAAACGTAACAAAATCAAATCTATAACTGTGTTAAAAAGCCAGTGAAGATCGGTAACAGAAAAAGACATTACAAAATCAAATCTAGTATCTTTGGGGTCTGTATAGCCATACCAAGTACAAATAAAAGTTGTTATAAATTGGTTTTTAAGTAACAGTAGTTTTTAATATGTAAAGATATGTTCGAAACTGATTTGACTTAAATAAAGTAAAGTGAAGAGAAAAGTATGACAAACACAAAAGTAAAGTTAAAATTTCAACAGAATATGCCTTACGTGTCACAAAAAATATCTACCACTCTCTTTTAATTAATTTTTTTTTACATTTTAAATTGCTTTGATAACCTTAATTGTTTTGTATCAACTTCTATTTTGTCTATTTCAATGTACGATCGACATCGCGAACAAGTTTTTGGCTTCATTTACTTTCTTAGATGTTGCTGTATGGGAAATCATTAATTTAAAAAATGAAAAATGGTTTGAAATAGATGAAGAAACAATTTTTTTCAATGGTTTGAAATAGATCAAGAAACAATTGACACTCTGCGCCACCCATTAATCGAAAGGTTCCAGGTTCGATTCCTGATGAAGCAAAAAAATAAAAAAAACAATACAAAAACAAAAAAAAAATGCTTTGTTGGTTTTTCGACCTGGTTTAGTACCCTTTGCCGTTGGGATAAAATAAATGACAAAAAATAACTGAGAGTATATCCAATCTGGTAACAAATAAAATAAAATGAAACAATTCTATTTAAGAAGGCTTAGTTCCTCGCAATAGCAGTAGTTTTCCACATTTAATTAGTAGAGCCAGTAATTTGTTAAATAAATACTCGAAATATTGTAGATATTGTAGTGTAAAGTTGCAGTACCGTACTTAAGCAAAAAAATTGATTCTATCTAAGTTACTGTCAAGAACGTAAAACAAAAAGGTAGAATGGCAGAAGGGGAACTGGCGAAGGTAGTAATGACTGACCAAATTAATATCAAACGTCAACCAGGAGGACCTCCTAACAGACGGTGACGTCATTACAAAATTGAGGATAATGTATATTGAAAAAACAGACACTAAATGCGTAATTAGAGAAGAAGAAAATTGGGATTGGTCGAAATATATTTTTGAAGGTTATCAATCCTCGAAATTATTAGTTGAAACGGCATAGAATAATCGAAGCAACATATTTACTTCTTTTCTTTCTATTTAAATCTATTTGAATATGCGTTCGTTAAATTTTAACTACATTTCGTTACATATCTATTACACACAATTCATAACTTTCTCATTATCGACCTTTAATTTTGTAGCCTTCATATGCTATTAATATTGTCATTATCTGTATGGTTCATTTCCGAATAATATCATACTGTTATAGTGTTATCTCAATATTTTATTTGAGTGAATCAATTTCTTATACTACTTTTATTTTAAGTAAACAAATTCTTATACATTATAAATCAATAATTATTGTTGTGGCGTTACATTTTCATATTACGAGTATCTGCATGGAATTGATATTGATTCATACTGATTTTGAATCCGGTTCTACTTTTAATACGATTTTGTTCATTTTCTAATAACACTCTATTCAATTATAAATATCCGGTTAATGAAAACCAATTTTCTGTCCTTTCTTATTATTAACCTACCTACATACATCCTATATGTAGGTTATTATTTTCATTGTGATGGCCTTTACATTCAGAATAAATTGACAATGTTAAATAAATTTATAAACTGACACATTAATTAAGAATCCATGTACTTGTCTATACATGCAAATGACGTGGGTATGTTATGTATATACATATGTATATAAAAAGTTGGAAAATTTATTATGTACCTTAAGCTGTATATGTATACAAATATAATTATTATCGATTTATTACGCCCACATTAGAAATTTCTTCTGACATTCTTTAAAGATTACAAAATATTTTTAAGAAAATTCCCTACCCACTACCCAACCCAGTATACAAAATGTCATTGAAAATCAAATCGGAAAACAAACACAAAAGTTTCCGAAAAATTTGAATTAAGAAAATAAATTTTATATAAAAAAGAACAATCAGGGCAATATGCTGAATGTGAGTAGATAAAATATTGCGTATGGGAATAAATATTATTAAGGTTACCAACACTGTGGAAAATTAAAAACATTAAAATGAAATGATTGTTCAGGGTTGTTTCAGGAATATTATGTTAGGGGTGAAAAAATATTGAAAGAGTCAATCATTTAGAAATTATGTGGTCTTACAAATCAGGTGATATGTATTCTTTTCCTGGAAATATTTATGTGTTTTGCGAACTATGGCGTCGCAAACAAATAGAATATTAGAGGAGGATTCATCTTCTTCAAAGCAAAATCTGCACCTGTCGGTGTTCGATCTACCAATCTCGAACAGATGTTGGTTAAATGAACCAAGACATGTGATAAACCATGACAGTGCTGTGGCATTGGATTTAATCTCTTTGATTACCTATACCTAATTTAATCGGTGAGTAATTACAGATCTGTTGATTTTGAAAATATTTTTGTTTAAGTTTTATCTTTAAAATCGCATTTTCTATCTAACAAAATAAACACAGCATATTACATGATTCCTTACTTACTGCTAACCTATATTTAAATCAAATAGAGTATGGTTCTAATTTCATACTTGACTTCATTCAGCAAAAGGTGTAGAATAAAATATAGTGAATCCGCGGCAATAATCGATACAAGAAAACTAGAAAACGGATGGCATTGCCACATATGGGATTTCAGACATCAGTCTACCTGATACAACCATCGATAAACCCATTAAAGAGGTCATAGAGTTGCCAAAACACATAAAGTAAAGAATCTATATATGTAGGAGGAAAAATTCACAATAATCCATATGTGATTCAAAACTTTCATCTGGCACCAGATGGCTAGAAATCGATAAAAGGAAAATTTTGGCTTAGAACAATAAAATGGCTATTCTGGCAGATCATTGATTGATTGTATTTTTATTTTGGTTTAGTTTCGCAAATGCAATGAGATGAGTACGTAATATTTTAGCCTAAATTAGTATGGTTAGTAGAGGTTAGTTAAAAGATGAATACTTAAAAATTTCCAAATTATATCTAGTAAGAAAACCTTAGGGTTATCCATTAAACTTTAGAAAATTGTGTATTAAGTGCATTTTGTTGTTCTGGTTCGCAAAAACTTCATTACAAATTTGTAAGACGTAGTTTGCTATTCGCAAACTATATTGAATTAAAATCTAAAATATTATAATGTTGACATTGGTAAATGTCATCTAGATATATTGAAATGGTTCGAGGTGTGTTAGAGAGTAAGTCTGGGCCATATTTTATCTCCCACATTCTTTTTAGGAATAATTGGTAATATAATGACCACTACTATGGGTATAAACGAGAGCAACGTTATCTAGTAGTATCCTTTGAACGTATCAGTCACTTATATTACGCCGTCGATGTGTGTTTATTGTCACATGCGAATCGAAGGTTTAAATGATATCCTATATATGAGATGATATTCTATGGAGGTTAAAATTATTCCTACTGATCAAAGGGACATTTTTCTTTACCAGCTATGGGCTATTATCATTATGGGTCTATTAGTCCAAGCTATGCATTCGAGTATAAAAGTATCGCTTAAAACAAAATGCTTGACTTAACTTAAAAAAGAAAAGAAAATAAATGGGCCAAAAGCTATCTGATAATGGAAAAAATGTGTGTATCTAAAAGTCAATATAGGTAAAACCAAAATCATACAAATTTAATTACTAGGGCATTGGCAACGTCCGTACTAAATACGGGATCATCTCGGGTCGGTAATTATCGCAGAAAAACAACATGTATGCACTAAAATAAGGATTTTCAGTTCAAGGGTAAAATCTGTTCTCTTGTACGTCTGCGAAACATTGTATCGTATATCAATAGATACCTCTGGGGAATTCTAAATATTCGCTGGCAACAAACCATTTTCGGCATAACGCTGTGGCAAAAACTAATAAAAAACAAATACGTTGGATCGGACATACTCTGGAGAAACTTGATAAAAAATATTTCCGAATGATATCTTCAGACCACACGTCACGTCGGATGACCGAGAAAAACATGTAAAACAGGTTTAACCGAAGCAAGTACCCAATAAAGAACATGGCCACAATTGAAGAGATTAGGCGCAGGTAGAAGACGATGGAAGAATTTTGTTTCCGCCCTATGTCCCCCTGATACGATTACAGCACAGTGATGACTATGTTGGAATATTGGAAAGTTGGCAATCTAATAATTTGTATATTGAATTTTCAGAGATTATCTTCCAAGGAATATGAATCAATAATCATTAAAGAAAAATAAAGTTACAAAATCCATATTTATAATATTTAGTGTGGAAAAGACTAATACCCAAGATTATTATTTATAAATCCTTTCATCAAAATCATTTTATCAGAAGAATATTTTTGTTTTTTCTTACTTAAGATTCATCATCGAATGTAAATTTTGTATGCCGTGAGAGAATATTATCTATATGTGATTCTGATTATATTTTAACAAGGACATGAAATTCTTCGGAATATAATATGAATTATTTTATTATAACTTAATCTGAAATTAAACAATGTATATAAGAAGAAAGTCTCAAATCTGAGGACATTATCTTTGTTTTCGACATTCTTAATTCTAAATTGTGAATTTTTGATTTTCATGAGTAATTTAAAACTTATGAGAAAATACTTTAATATTATTATGATACTTAAGACACTGAATATTTGATTTACATTGAATATAATTTCAAATACAGGATGCTATGGAGAAATTACCTTTAATTTTAAAATATATTATAGGCGAAGGTATTATATGTAATTTAGAATGACTTGCGCAAAGAAATGTTGATTGATATGGGACGTAGTAGTATAATTTAACACGTTAACTACCAATAAGTCACCGGTGATGTATGTCAAATTTCCCAGTATATCACCAGTGATCATTTTAGTTTTCTACCCCCAAGGTCCGATGAATCATCGGGGATACATTTCGAACCTAAATTTCAAAGTCGAATAACATGCTAGTTATTAAAAAAAATTTACTATATATTTCAAAATAAATGCTTTAATTCAATATTTATTACAGTATCAAGCAAAGAAATATTTTTGCATCCCCAATATTGTCCACAATACGTACTGACAACTCTAGATCCTTTACGCGCTACACTAGATCCAGATTGACTTAATAAATCTGTACAACATTGATTGAATCGAGTTCGTTTAATGGATTATCTTTTGTACTTTCTTCACTTTTAACCAAAATATGTTTATGAGCATTCTAGTTTATTCATCACTGGTAATACACAAGCAAAACAATAATATTAAAATATCCTAAAATTATTAGCAATGTATCACGGGTGAACATGAAGTTATTAACATCTGAGAATTCTTCTACTCAATATACGAAAGACATAATATGTAAATATTGTTGCCGGTTCAACAACTCTCAATAATCAAAGCAGTGTCGTGCTATGGGGGAAAAAATAAATGTGTATCACTGGTGACTCATTGGCCCATAGAAGACGAAATTTTTGGTGTTCACCGGTGATAGACTGTGCAATGTGTTAATAAAATTATATATTATATAAGTATAGGTACTATATATTCATTGCGGTATTGTTTTCTCACAAATACCGTTATACCGGTATAATACCGGAGAATCACTAATTTTTAGCTATGTGTGCGTGTTTCAGCTATAAGTTATGATGAAACTACTGGTTGATTGATTTCCTATCTTTCAGGGTTACATATTTAAACCTGATGAAAAGATAGAGGAACTAAAATAATAATAACCGTTCCTTATATACCAATCTTCTACCATCAGCATCGCCCATCGGCATTCTGATGACAAAGGAAATACTATAATAGAAAGAGCTATATATATACAAACATTTCTTACAATAAAGAGAATTAAATAAAATAATATATTCAGTAAAACAATTTTGACATTAAATTCAATAATCATATTTTATTTCCAAAGATCTTATTTTACTTATTTTTGATGTAATAAGCCTTTAAATATGTCCAGGGTTTCGTCGCGGTGACCGTGACCTTATTTTCGTACAAAGTATTCGAGCTGTAGAAAACGCTCTTTCTGAATCCACACTTGTTTGGCTAATAGATTTTACACTTTCAAAAGCCATCATTAAGTATTTCCCCTTAATTCCTACTTCTTCAAAAAACAAACTTTCTATTTAACAATTTGCGCAACATCTGTTGGCTACTTTGTCTACTTTGTGATTCCATTTTCAAGTTCAAATGCCTGTTTAGATTTTTCTTCTAACAGCGATCTCCTTCATAGATAAATTTAATGTTGAAGATTGTGTTTTCGTTGAAATATTTTCGATTATTGTATTATGGGTAGAACTACAGTTTGGTAAATAATAATTTTTTATAAGATGTTTAACAATTTGAATGATATGTTTTGTAATAGGAGAGCGTTTGAGATCTTCCGATTAAAGAAATACGCTAAAATGTCAAAATATACTGTACGTCTTTCTTTTATTCTAACAATAAGCTCTTCTTTAAGACAACAACTGAGAACCTCTGCAACATTGCCAACAAACTGTTCCATTTCGTGCTGGAATCTAAAATTAAGCTACTTTCTTCACCAAATTCTTCTCTGATGTACTTCTGCAATATTTTGTTGGAGATCTTCGAAATAATTTTATTACATTTCGTATTTTTGACACTAGCGGTCCCAAATCTGGGTATCGAATCTGATTACATTCTAATCCAGATTAATTTTTTATATTGGTATCAAGAATATTAAAATCTTCGGCAAATTCATATTCGTTTTCTTCCGCTTCCGAATCAAATATGTATTGTGTTTCTTTATTTATGTGTTCCTCTTCATATTAGGAAAAACTATTATTATTATAAAGTATTTTTATAGGGGCCATTGTATGTCATAGGCTATGCATAATTGGTGAATTATTTGGATGGATTTCTACTCGTCGAAAGTAAGACTGACCAGCTTTTTTTGTAATTTTGTGTTTTGAAATATGCTCTGGAGCCTCTTTGCGAATTTATTCGCCGTATTTTAAAACTATTTCTCGGACTGTATTTGGAGAACTTTGGAGAACATTATTTATTCGTCGAGAATTTCCGCAAATCATAAGAAGTGAAAATTTTACTGAAAGGTGTACCATTTGTGGAAGTGGCCATTTCAGTTTCCCCTGGAAGAGCAGTTAGCTTAAATATTTCTTTACGATACAACGGCGAGTCGAGTGACCTACTTACTAATGTTGGTTATTTTAGTTGATTACAAAGAACTCAGTACTTGAGCTGGCATGTGCGATTGAGAAAGTTGACCAGCTCACCAATCCATTTTGCCAATCCAGGTCACCAATATTTTCAAGAAAACCTTACCTAAAGTCCGGAATCACAATCATGCTAATATTGAGCACCTACAAAGGAAGTGTTTTTGTCTCGATTTTTTGATTGTAGATACAACAATGACGATTTAACAGAATGTCGGGCGGTTTGGCTGTTTACTATTTTTAAGTCAAATTTTAGATGTGTTGATAGTGTTCGCGCCTGCGTAATGAAAAAGCGATCTTGTTCATAGTTGTATATTGTCAAAAAATCTGCGCATTTAAAAACCAGGCACTAATGCTCATAATAAAGTGTCGTGCAGATTGAGCATGTATTTTACTGCGCCTGTATTAATAGTTATTATAGTACTCTTGGTTCGAATGGCTTTAAAAAACTTGTACGAAAATTAAAATATTAGTTTAAATTAAATTAAATTGAAATAAAAAATAAATAGTTATTTATAAATATTTTTAAGAAATAATTTTATGTATGAAGTAAATTAAATTTATATTTCAGAAAAATGAACATAGATGACTGGCGGGATGCTGAGATAAAATTCGCAAACCAGAATTAATTTTTGCTTTTTATAATAATTGAAATATTCATTTAAAACTGCGTAGCGTCTAATTTCATCAAATTTTCAAACTGAATAAAAACTGACAAAATAAATTTGGCCTATTGTATTACGTCTATGAACAAAAGCTAATGCAGAAAAGATGTTTATTCGCCTGCGCAAGTTTTTAGTTCATACTGTGTCATGTCTATAGAATAGTTATTATATATTAATTAAACAATGAAATAAAAATAAAAATAGAAATATGAATGAATGAAAAAAAAAATGTATAACAAATATATGGACGACGTTGGCGCATCATTTTCTGCGATTATGAACACACAATTTGTCAGCAATTTGTATTATTTATGTTGTACAAAATCAGATTTCAATCATTTTTCTATACATTTTCAAGTGATACTAAATAAGTACATATTTTTCGAATTAAAAAAAATAAATTTTTGGACCACCTTCCATAAAAAAAAAAAAAAAAAATTGCAAAATATCCTGGATAAGCAGTTTGTTTTTTTTTTTTTTTAATTTAAGTACCGACCAAAAAGGATACAAGATGATAATAAATTTCATAATTTAATACAAAATAATTGCTATTATAAAATTTTAATTATGTTAGTTAAAATTGTAGGTATATATATGAATCTTTTGAATGAATTCTAGAAATGGTTTTCTTATTAAATTGCAACTAAGGATTTAAAATTGTTGAACATAAAATTTTATGAATATTTTTTTTTGTATATCGAATAAATTTTGGACATTTAAAAATTTAATGGTCTCTTATTCTTAGATAATCATCTATTTTAGTATTTTCTAACTGTAATTTAATCTTTTTTTTATATACATATAATATAATATGTAAATGTTATGTAAGAAACTCTTATATATAAAAATTTTGTTTGCAAAAGACCAGGAAGAGATAATATTATTATTATCCTATTTTAAAGAGTTATTTCGAATTTAATCGAAAATTTAAATAATTTGCTAAAAAATTATTATATCTGAAATTTTTGAAATTTCTTTTAATATGTTAACAGTAGGGGGAGATGGGTATGTTAAAGTGGGTATTTCAGTTACTTATCTACAATTCAATTTTAGAGGTTAAAGAAGTCAAGAATAAACATTCAGTGAGTACTCAAAACAAAATTTGTTGAGAAGAGGAAATTTTTCAGAGTGAGTCTGCTAAATGTGGTGTGAATAAAGATTTTACTAAATTTTAATTTCAAAATTAGAGTTTAGAGATATCAAATAAAATTTTGTGAAGTATATAATAAATTTGTATGTATGTACTATAAAAAATGTATAATTGCTTGTCTGTAAGATCTTACTTTGTAGACGAAATAAATAAATAAATATTGTTCATCACTGTTCCGAAAAAGAGAAACATAAAACGGCAAAATGTTTCCATAAGATCAATAAATAATCAGTTTTGCGTAATATTATAGTATGCTTAAACAAAAGTTAAAAAAAAAGAAAATGTAATCAATTCAATCTACTTAATTTAAAATGTTGTTATTGAATATTTCGGTAAATGTGATATAAATATATCTTTCAGCCTAATGTCACTGAACTACTAATGTATTTAAACTGTTTTAATCCATATCCATTAGCCAACCTCAAACAATTATTTATCTAATCTAATCTATCTAATATAATCAACTCCTAAGAGTAGGAATACTTGAGTATTATTTTTTTTTATTTATTAATTTATTTATTGCCATGATACATATTCATGATTTTTTTTTTTTAACAATATTAAATTTTTTAGAGCTTATACTATTGTATTTACACCTATGACTATTCTTAATTATTACTTAGGCCAGCTGACTAATTTATTTATTAATTAATTTATTATTAAAAGGAAAAATGGTGACAAAAAACCTTTTTGAATATTTATGTTTTTTCATAAAACTTACCACTACTTACATACTAAGAAATAAACCTAAATTAAAACCTATTTTAAAATTGCTCTTATGAGCGGATTATTTGAATATTATTTATACACTAGCTTGGTAACCCGCCATAAATGACGGAAGCAAAATAAATTTCAGGATTTCTTTCCTTCATTAGAGTTTTCATTTCAAGTTTAAGAAAAATACGTATTTGCTAACTAATTTATCATACCTTTATTTTTGTATTATTTTACGCTTTTAATTACCATATAAATAGAATATTTGTAGTAAGGTGCAAAATTTTCTATTAACTATGGGTCCTTTACTCGATCATTTTAGCGACATCCTTTTTGCCAACATTGAAAATTTATCGTATAATTCAGAATCAAGTTAATCCTTTTAACATTCAATAACATTCGCTGCGTAAGTCTAGCGTCAAAGTTTATAGCGAACAAATAATATTTTATAATGAGCCACAACTTTGAACGAAAACAATTTTAAAAACAAAAATAAATAAAATTGTAAATATAAAAAAACAATAATATTGTAGGTACACATAATATTTATTTTGATGAATTAAATAAAAACTCGTGTTGGAGAAAAAATTAAAATAAAAACATTTACTGCAAATAAATAGGTATTTACAAAACTGTTCATAACTTAATTGGTTCTTTAAAATTTCATTTCATTTCAAAAAATTCATTATCGAACTGTTCATTTTAAAATTCATACATAATAATTATTATTTATAACATACATTAAAAAGAGGAACAACAATCAATATGGTTTAACCGATACCTGTATATACCTACCTACTATATTCAAAAAAATTCATCATTCTGTACAACATACATTTCTACACACTTGAAGAAAACAAACCTAAAAATTATAAATTTACAAAGTTAAGAAATAAAAAATAATAGTACAAAATTTCATTTAATTTCTTTAAAAATGTATATGTTGTTATTGTTTTTGTGCAGAACCAAAACTTAACCCCATAATACATACTAAATTATATATACGATCATAAATTTATATATCATATAGATATATATATATATATTATATTAAAAAAAAAAACAAAAAAAATAAAAATAAATAACAATTTTAACTGTTCATCGCATCACATTTCTGGCTATAGTATATACATATACCTATAGTACTATACAGGCTATGCATACGGTAGCAAAACTATGATGCTATGATCATTATCATAACAACAACAAAAATATGTAGGCACATATGAATATTGTGTATAATTTTAAGTAATAAGAATAACCTTTAAGAGCATTATGTTTTTTTTTGTGTTAAATGCTGTTTGCCTTTTGGTTATTATACCATATTAAACTATTGATAAAATTTCTATTAGTCCTTCTTATTATAAATCAAAAAAGTTGTTTGTTTTATTTATATTATTATTATTATTTTTTATTTTTCCTTTTTATTTCCGAAGAAGACTAACATTAAATTAAAAAAATATATTTCATGCAATGGTATTTTTCCTGCAAAGGTTCAGCATGGTAGACAGGGGTTAAAAAAGAGTACCAAAGCAATTTGTATACATATTGTAATTTGGTTGGAGTATTCCGTCGAACTTACAAACATCCAGATAAGTGCAGAATAATATATAATACATACTTGACAAAAAAATTAATGGGAATGCCAATTGATCTGGATTTTCAATAAAAATAATTATTTACTGCACAGGGTGGAATTCTGTATAGTGAATTTGTGATTATCACGCTGCGACTGTAGCATGTCTAATTGGTATTCTATTTAGTCATTATCACAGTGATAGTCGTTTTTGTTTTGTGATTTTAGGGTGACAGTTAATTTAGAGTTAGTCATGATAAAAATAAAGAATAGTTTTAGTTGTTTTAAGCAGTCTCAACCTAAACTTCTTCAAACTGGATTTCCATGTTTTGAATTTTTTTTTTATGAAAACAATATACAATACAAGTTTATTTTATTCAGCCTCTTTAACTCAGTAAATTATACTGCAGGGGTGAAAATATTTTAACGAAAACACCTCTTAAAACCGGTAAAAATGGAGGATGTTGATGAGTCAGGCCCAGGACCTACATGGTCTGTTGGCCACCTAAGAAGACCTCTTAAAAAAATTTATTAGTATGTACATACATGTATGTGAATTTGTTACAGACAAGTTGAACAAATTTTAACATTGCTACGGATGAAAAGAAATTGATTTAGCAAAGTCCGTAGTTGATAATATGAAATCGACTGTGACAGAAAATTTTTCGAATATGAAAATCCATCTCAATGGCAATTGACTTATGCTGAAGATAAACTCAACGTTAAGGACACTTTGAAGTGTCAATTATAGTTATAATAATAAGAAGTTTGTTCAGTAGAATTAGAACAGAATTAGACAAAACTGTTTGGCACAGTGACAATTAAATGTCAAAAATTTTAGAAGTATTTAAAACAGAAAAAACTACTGAACACCTTCTTTTATCCTTCTTGAATTTGTTCTAATTTTTGTTTACTCTTTGTTTAACCGTCAAAATTTAAAAAACAAAAAAAGTTGTCCAAAACTACTAAACCGAAAACAATTCAAAACAAAATAGATTAATTTAAAACTGGATTGTCCAAAAGTGAACATTAATCAGAACACTTTTGCATTAATTTTTGTGTTGTAATTTTTGTGTGAACTTTAAGTTTTAGTAAATTATAATAAATAATAATTTTTTTAATTGGAAGGTAACACATATTTTGCTGGAAATGTTACAAGAATTCTGACTGTATAGAATTTTAAATTAACGGCAATAATGGCTTTTGTTCTGTACGGTTTTCAGTCGAATTTTTGTCCTTTTCTTCAAACGTTTTCTCCGGAAGGAGGTTCCACGCATCGACATTTTGATCTTGCTAACTTTTTTATAAATTTTTTTATGAAAAAATCAAATAGGTCTGATTAATCTTTCTACAGGAGCAGTGCTTTGTTGGCGTCACGGTGTAGAAGGCACGAAGGCGGTGCAGCCCTAAACAGAAACTGAAAAATTACTTTAAGTATGTTTTAACAATATTGAGAGTAGAGTAGTATAAAAAAATACTATAGGTCGAGGCGCTTTGGCGATGCAAACGATTTCAGATCATTCAGAATATGAAATTTTAATCTGAATAACTAACGAATTTGATCCAAATTTGTAATTTCTGTTTGTAGCTTATGAGTGTTGTATGTCCACATCACTGGAGAGAGTGAAGATAAGAGAACGACCACCTATAACAACTGATAACACGAAATAGGTCACTCGAGTCAAAAAGGCACAATTAAGTGCTAATTGGTTTTCCAGAAGTAGCTGGAATGGCCACTTCTACCTACCTACCTATGTCCACATCAAATTCTCTTCGATAAAATTTTCATCAATTTCTTAATTTTTTATTTTACTTTTTACCCTTTTTTTTTTATTTAAAAAATTTTGGGATACCCTATCTATAGCATTTTCAGCTTTTAAAGGATATTTTTCGATTATATTTTTTTATTCACACCAAGCTGAGTGTTCGGTCAAAAAAACACTGTCAGGAAACACTCACACTAAATTTTTATTCCTACCACCCATCACTTCTATCTTAAGACGAATTTCCATCATTTAGCCCTATCTTAAGGTGAAAAACTAGTTCAATAATACTTCTCTTATCCACATTCTTGTAGCTACAACAACGAGAATTCAAAGGAATGCCTACTTTGGTTATTTGGCTTCATCATTGGTCCTATACCAAGATGAGAAACTAGTTCAATACCTCACTGATCTGCATTATTGCCAGCTACATCAATGAGAATTGAAAGGAATGCCTAACTTAATTATATGGCTTCCAATTGGCTGATGTGCAAAACTGATCGAATACTGATAGTCCTCTATGTTATATGAAAGACTAGTTGTACTTAAAATTAAATACTGATTAATTAAATAAAAGTAATATTAACAAATAATCAATTGCGTGGGACCAAAGATAGCATGATAAGACAGCAGCAAAACACTAAAATAAATTGATAAATTTTTTTATAACAAATTTACATAAAATATTTCCTAACTCAAATAAGATAACCTTTAATTAGCATCCTAGTTCAAATCCAGAATTCAATTCATCATTTGTTTAAAACTAAAAGGTTATTAGCAACTATAGATATATTATATACACTAACATTTATATATATATATAAAAATAAAACAAAAAATGATTTTGAAAGAAAATTAATTGAAAAATTCCATTTCAAATTCTTTCATAATTATTTTTATTTATTTTTTCGTATTGAGTTCTAAACAATAAAATGAAGCATGTCCATTTCTTTAACACCTGTTAAAAAAAAGTCATTAAAAGAAAAACCCCATGGAGAGAGAAAATAAGATAAAAATATTTAGTTATCCTTGTCAAATTTAAAATCATCTTTGTCGTATAAAGATAAATTTAAATCAGATTTTCTATACTAAAATTTAAAAAATGAGAAATTTTAAAATAGTTTCAATCAAGGCAAGTCCTAATGGTTAGTGTACTTATTTAACATACTTTGGAATTTTTTTTTATTGTTCTACACGTATTTTATACACTCTCTTAAGCACACATTCAGGTAATAATGATAATAAGGGAATGATACTGAACCAAGGGAATGCCAGATAACACTTCCAGAATATTATTCAAATCGCTTGGAGGCAAACTAATAGAAAAGTATGCCAATTCAAAAGATAAACCATTTCCATGTCATTCTTAGTATGCAACTATCTAGTATACACACAAGTATTTAGTAGTGTTAAAGATTACTTTAAATTTAAATTCGTTATTGAAGAACATTCTTCTTCTTCCAACTGCGATTTGACCTCGAATGCTCGCGACCAATTCATATGGTGGTTTTTTTTAATACACTTCTATTCTACGTCGCAAGCAGGAATATGACCAGCTCGGTTATATTGCTTTTCTATTTTACATTGTAATATTCTGAATATACGAAATTTGTTTACTTACTATTTGATATACGCCGGTTACATTCAATCTTTCTTTGCTTAAGCATTTAAAGTACATACTTCAATCTTAATTTTTTAGTGTAACAGAAATAAGGTTTCGTTCTTCCGAATGTTAGCCATAATTTTGTCGCCAATTATAATATTTAGTTTTTGTTTTAAAAAAGGCAGCGGACCCTTAATATTTGATGGTAATATTTATTCTTATACCTACCATGTTAATAAGAATTAAATTAAATTAAATCTAGTTATGAAAGAGAATCTTAGAATCCGGTCTCGAGTGACATTTCGAGTTTTTCAATTCTATTCAAGTTTTCTCAAACTTACAATAAAATCATGACATTGCATGTATAGCCATAAAATTTGAGCGAAGCATTACGATAGAAGATGTTGATGGAAAAAATGGATGGAAGAATTATGAAGTACTAAATCGTACCCGGTGTTCCATAGCAGTTATATTGCATGCGTATCAGCGTATCGCTTTTTGGGAATGGAAAGGAGCCGTTATATTAAAATTTAAAATAAAAAATTATTGACTAAATCGAGGGTGCTCTATCGATTGGTGATATTTTCAACTTCCTGGAAGGACCGGAAAAGGGTTTTTTAAGCTCAAAACTCGCAGAAATCAAGATTTACAAATGGGAAGGCATTATTTTTTTTTTGCAAATTTTGATTCTACGACCATACCATACCTAATCATTTTGATAAATAAATTTGTTTTTCATGTTATCACATTTTTTATCTCAGTTTTGCGAAGTAACAAAAAACCAAAAAAACGATTTACTTTACAAAAGTTTCTTATTTTTCGACGTAGAACCTGAGTTTGCATAAAAAAGTACGCCTTCCCGTTTGAAAATCTCGATTTCGGCCAATTTCGGCAATTTTTGGTCTTAAACAGCCGATTTCTCTTCCTTCCCGGAAGTTGAAAATATCACCTATCGATAGAGCACCCTCGATTTTGTTAATCAAATTTTTATTTAATTTTAAAATCACGGCTTCTGCCCCTCTCAAAAAGCTGATACACATGGTCTGGTACACCCGGTATAAAAGGAAGCGATAAAGCCAGAATCAGGTTAACAAAGTATCGTAAATATCTAAATATTTGAAGAATTTCATTTAGAATAATAAATTAATTAATTGTGATGTTAAGATCATAGTATACAAAACATGCATTCCTCCAGTTTTAACATACACCGCAGAAGCCAGAAGTTATGACCAGTAAATACTACAGAAATGAAAACAAATATTACAAGATACACCATTAGAGATAAAATCCCTATAAAACAACTATGACTTGTAACAGTTTTGATATTGTCAGATTTATTAGAAAAATCTCGTAAAATTAAGTGTCTCGGATGGATGATTATAGACTAGTTAAAGAGTCCACGTGACAGTAGAACAAAACAAAAACGGCAATCAGGTATATAACAAAAAAATGGGAGGGTTTGTTCAGTCTCTATATCTTAAAATTGTAATATGGTTACAAACAAGTTCAGCATAGTAACGCAACAGAAGAAGAAAATGGCATAAAATATTTCCTCCGAACCAAACCAGCTTCTAAATCAAGTTAGTAGTAGTCAAAATTAATAAATAAATGGTAATTAGTTTTATCATCTCCAATCAAGTTGAAGTTCTAACATCAAAATACTGGTACTAAAAATACAATTGGTATATGGTAATTAGTTCTTTCCATCAACGTTTCAAGTAGATCCGCTTTACAGTTAAATAATTTTAAATTAAAAAAAAAGCACAATTCATAAGCGGTATGACTTCCCAACAAACCATAGGAAGAACGTGTTCTTCAAGAAGAAACATATACAAATCCTCCGGGTGAACTTTATGCGAATGTTCTCCTGGAAGAATTAAAAGCGAATTAATTACGTTTCATTAAAATAATGTTTATTTTCGTTTTCTCCATTTTGAATCTATTTTTCATATATGTATATGAAAATATTTTCAGTTATTTTTTTAAGCACACGTCGTGTTAAGTACAAACTTCAAAATTTTTTAATGTATAAAAAAATGTAAAAAATAAAATAACTTTAAGTATTTATAATAAATAAATATTAATAATTAAATTTTGATGAATTTTATTGGAAGTTATTAGTTTTATAGTCCCTATAGTTTATAAGTCCCTGGAACTTATATTATTTTCTTCTAAAAATTCTATTTTTATTCTTCTAAACATTCGCATTTGTTTCATATATGAACTCATATTATCTTCTTCTTAACATTCGTATTTTCTTCTTCTCGGGGAATCTAATGCGATTCAACTTACGATTGTCGCGGCGATGTCAACACTTTCATAATACTAATGAATCGCAGAAGAATAAAATATGAATCCGCGGCGAACAAATACATTCTTCTAGGCCAGGGGATACTTCCGCGATAATTTTACGATTCTCATGGTTTGTTGGGTTATGTATTTATTTCAATTTGATAGTCTAACACACGTCAATGTCGTAAAATAATTCAATGTAATCGACTGTTCCTTAAGGTGAAAATGAAATGTCAAATTCATTATACCCTACCCATATTGTTAATAAAAGGTATACATATAAATTCAAATAACATAAATTCCACAATTAATATTGAAACAAAAAAAAGAAGGTGTAATTCATTGTCTACAACATAAATTTTGAATGAAGCCTTGAATGAAATTTATTTCTAAGATTGCTACTATGTTTTTCCTATTTTTCTATGTACATTATTTTTGGTAAATGACCAGCAATAATTCTTTTCACTTTTTTAATTAAATTGAATTTCGAAACACATTCAAATGTTTTTCTTTATTTTATTTTTCGTCGTATATTATTTACGATAGAATACATTAGAACAAAGTTAAATGTAATTATGCTGTTATTTAATGAATTTAATTGTATATGTTTAATAGTGTTAGTATGAGTGAAGGGAAAAAATCTAATAAATTATTTGATTTGCAATATTATAAATATAGTTATAAGTTTGTGTAAGATAAATTATGCTTAACAATAATTGGCATAAACCATAGGACTTTATGAGTTCACCTTTAAAATTAAACAGTAGAAAATATTTAAGTTATTGTGATCGAATATGAAAGTCAATAAATTTTTGGGGGATTCTCCAACTCCCAACTCAATGTTGGTGTATCCGTGTAGAACCAAATTACCATATATCAAGGATACCTGGTATTGCCAGTTTTCCAGAAATAAATATCTTAAATGGCAAATTTTATACTTTAAGGACGAAAAGGACATTTTAAAGCATCCTTGTTGTTTTTAAGCTTTAAGATATAAATTTATGTCATTTGGTCCTACGGGTTTACAATATTTGCTTCAGAATAGCCGATTTTTGCATTCTAATCGAAATAACGAATGTAGAATATAGCAAGTAAAGACATATTTCAAGTTAAATGGATCCCATAAAAATATGGTGAATAAATTTAGTGATTTAGTACAAATTTGATTTGCAGTTCATTATACTATATTTTAATGCAATTCAAATATACTATATTTTTTCATTGTTTTCATTTTGTCTTTATATGCACCTGTCATTATAATTTGTAAAACAAATGCTCTGTACGAGATAATGCATTTACAAATAAATGTCATCGGCAAAGCTTACATATTGTAAGTGTGCGATTGTACGTCAGATTCAGTAATCACTTTCACAAAATAGTTAGTTTACTATTTTCATTCTAATTTTTGTTGCCATTATCATCCGGAAGAAAACATTTATTTGAGCGCCTATGAGAATTAGCACTAGTACTTGCCATATCGTTAAATTATTGCATTTTTCTATCATCCTGTCGATTAAACTATAAAGAGGGTTATTATAATAAAATATAACAGCTTTGATTTTAAAAATCTTAAATAATATTCTTAAATAAGAATATCTTGGTCATTTGATGTTGGACAGCATTTCACACCACATTTTAGGCAACTTCACACACCAAGATTTGTTTCAAAACTTGTAAAGAATCACGAAAAAAACCAACAACCCGTTAAAATTCGATAATTGTTCCATAGAAATAAAAATATACGAAATTGGTATCGAAATTTTACTGTTAATCAATTTAGTCGTCGTAAATAACATATTCTGAGTGTATCGACTCAGTATCACAATTTAAATTTTGATCAAAGTAATCGTCCTACTGGGCAAACAACTCAAAACGAAGATAAAAAAATTTAAGACACTAGAAACAATGGAGATAGAATAGGATTTATTATAATTATGGCGGCATTCATTTAGTAGAAAATATTGCTGGTGTAAGTGAAAGTGGAAACCAAGATTAGGAATTGTAAATTCGTTCACCATCGCAGGTTTTGTTTTGGACTATCCTTTTAACTATTTTGATTAGATCAATTCGTTCTTCTTCGCAGGTCTTGTTTTGGGGTGTCCTTTTTACTGATTTTTGATACATTTTGCATCAAGACATACACCTAAACCCCTATAAATTTGCAGCGTCATTGTACTTGATTTATTTTTGTAAGAAATGAATATTGGAGTGTAACAACAATCGCTATAGGAACATGATAATTCATAATTGTTGACAGATATTACAAAATTATTAATGTGCACTTTTAATTCCAACAAAACGATGACACACAATTTGAAAACTAATTCAGAACTTTGGATGTTTTGTGTGAAAAATTTCAGTTAAAATATTTCCAATAATTTTTTTATCAGCTATCGTGCAGCCCCTACATAGGACGTAGGGGAAATATATAGGACCAATTATTCATTATTAAAAATCGATCCCTTCCAGCCTTTCATATACATTTTTTGTTTGTTACCATTATTATTATTAAGGCTATGACAGATTGTTTCCGAAACACATTGTCATTCTTAGAAGCCATTTCTGGGGTAGCATTCATCGGTTCAATATAAAAAAAAATATAGATTTCCTCTTCATTTAAATATTTAACGCAAAACAGAAAAGTTTTATTTTCTGTAAAATAATTATAAATATAATATTTTTGATACACAGGGTATTTTTTCCTTTCTCTTATCTTCTTGTTTTTAAGCCACCCATGTCCAATTGGCCGTTCTTGCTCAAAATATTCTTTTAAATACAACAGAGACACAATACGGAGATGAAGAAGATGGTAGTTTTGTAATTTCCGCAGCAATTGATGATTTCTTCAATTTATTTACTATACCTTTGATATGCTCTCTATAATAACTTGCTTCTGGTGTTTTCCCTATAAGAACAATTTTTAGAAAATATAGCGAATTTGTAAAGGTCGTAAGATTTACAACTATGTGGCAACAATATAGGAATATATTTTTGTGCTTATCAACATTTTGCTTTACAGAATAAACATTCATTTGAACTTAAAGATGTGCCTGCATTGGTCAATTAGACAAATTTTGAGGTGACTAATTCAAAGACACAAACCAGGGAAATTTAAATTTTTTGAGTAATTTCAATTGTTTTGATGCCTTTAAAAAATACCTCAACTTTGAAAAACCTTAATAGCTAATTTTATTGGTTTATGATATTTTGCTATTATTCAGATATTGGTTCCAGTATTAAATATAAAGTTTTTCTATGTGGGTTTAGAACTTGGATATGTTTTTCTATAACTAATTTATTTGAAAGATGGGTGGGCATACAAATTAGTACTTTTTTAATTTTTTTTATTTCTTAATCGGTAATATTTTGCGGTAATATTTTCAAGAAGCTTCACAATTAAATTTTTGGGTTACTGTCACTCCTTTTTGCTTTAATTCAACGAGGTGGAAAGTTTTACAGACATTTTTAGCGTATAATATTTAATATAGTAAAAAATTTATCCGAAGAAAGCTTTGACACAACAACTGAACTGAATTAAAAGCTATTTAAAATAAATTTTAAATATTATTAGGTGGGATATAAAATTCTTTAAAGATGCAAAAAATTAAATTCAGTAAATTTTTAAAAAGGGTTCTGCTCTTTACAATAATTCTACTCAATATAAATAAAAATTTTAATATTTTGGTTATTATTGTTTGGGCGTTCTAAATTTAATTTCTAATGAAATAAAACAGATGAGTCTGCCTGGACCCGTTTATTAATTCACAATTTAATATTTCGGATGATAACCTCAAAATTTTGATTTGTTGTTGTTATTCAGAAAATAAAAATATAATAAACAAAAAATAAATCCTTCAAAGTACCCCAGTTACAAGTAATAAAAAATGAACAAGACATATATATATATATATATATATATATATATATATATATATGTGGGATACGTGCTTTTTTATGATGAATATGAAACTTTATTGAAGTGGAAATAATGAGTGTCGTCCTCATTTCCTTTTTTTGTTTGTTTTTGTTTTTGGAATTTTTATATGTGTGAAAAATCTGTATAGTGATAGGAATGTGATATAAAATTATGACCAAAAATTCTATGATGGGTTCACCAGAATAATGTAGAGAGAATTTTGTATCTCTGATGATGATAATTTTTATATATATGTATATATTGATAAACTTTCCTCATTATGTTTTAGGCTTGTATGAAAATAAAAAAAATAAATTCTCAATTTTGTTTTTTTTTTTTTTTGTGTTTCTTCCTGTATTTTAAAATAATCTCTTTGTACTTTGATGTAAATTTTAGAGTTGAAGAACATTTTAGAGTTTGAAAAATTGTGTTCGTATTACACAACACCATTTAAGATTTATTTCCTTTTTAGTGTAAATGATATAAAAAAATAAGGCTTCATGTGTGCTGTGTTGTTTTTTTATTGTTTTTTTTTCTTTTTTATATAAATATGATGACTTATCCTTGTGTGTACGTGTTAAAGTTTGAAATTATGATTAAAAAAAAAACTTTTTATACATACATTTTGTATATTTTATATTCTACACATAAGTGTAGAACTTTTAAGGTCAATCAAAAAGTTTTTTTGTTTTACTATTTTTTACGAGTGCTGGTAGGTAGCGTAAACGTGTTTAAAATTACACTGAAAAACAATAACAAAAACAACAGGTAGGTATTATTGTTATAAACAAAATCATGTTAACAATAAAACTTGTTGAATTTAGGCCAACAAATTTAAGTTTTGACTGTAGTAATAATAATTAGAATAATAACCACATTTACTACCTCAGGGATGCAACAGAGTATAAATTAGGCATATCTAGATTAATTTAAGGACAGTCAAATGGACAAAAAATCGCAAGCAGTTCTGCGAAAACTAACATAATGTCATCTAACAGAACTATAGAAGAAATAGGGGGCTGGAGGATTTGGAAGAAAAACGATGAATCAAAATGCTCTATAACAACCATAGTATAATGGGGCTGAATACAGCGAATGACATAATATAAGACGTTAACCATGTTAACACAGATAAAAATATCTATACCTAAACGTACACTGGAAGAAGAAACAATTATATTCTTTAATTTTTTTCTGATAAATTGTTTTTAATTAATTTTTGAATGAATAAAAATATATTGGTAATAAAAATATATTAGGTGGTATTACAAGAAGTTGCGATGTTAGGAAAAGCATTTATGCTGATGCACTTCGCTATTCTAATTCCTGTATTCTAAAATAAGTAAGTACATCATTATTAGTAAAACTATTATTTTTCACCTAAAGATCTGTCTAATATCTATAAAGCCTACATACTACCTAAGATGGAGTATGATGGATGGATGAAAGCCTCAAAAATTCCTCTAAGCTTTCTTGACAGAGTCCAAAAAGGCTTAATAGATGATGTTAATGTTTCATCATCGTGATATCGTTGTAGCACTAACTCTATCTTATAGATATCTCGTGGGATTATAGGCACATGCTCAGAAGAATTAAAATCACTTAATGGCTCTTAAGTAGTTCCGACGTTCACCCCTTCACCGTGGAAATACCAAAATGGTTCAGGACTGATTCAGAACTTCTAGAATGTGGAATCGCATTCCACTACAAGCATACCAAAAAGGGGGTAATTTTTATTTGCTCAAATTACGAAAATTCAAAGTGAACATCAATAACACAACTCTCCACCGTAACAATTAAATATTTCTCAAACCAATATTATTTTATATCATGGTACCGAATTATAATTGCACATCGTTTATAAACCAATGCTTCTATTGTTGTAACATCGTAAAATCTGCTTTAAAATAGAAACTATTAAGCAATTAAGGCACCTAGGGGTTACAAATAAATAAACCTGGACTGAGTACACGTCATCTTTAAAGCTGTATTTACGTTGCGCCTTACGTAATTTTTACCATTTAAGCATACTTTACTCAAAATCTGGTTTAAAAACTTTTTATTAAGGAATATTTATTTTAAAAGTGCAATGAAAAGCTGTCGGGGAGATGCATAACAAAATAAAATTATTCTATACTACTTGTTTTGGAAAAGAGTGTTATTAGGGAAATTGGCAATAAAAAATATCCATCCCATACTTTTAATTTGTTCAAGGAGTTGAAAATATTGCTAGTATGTAATTTGAATTATTATAAAATTATAAAAATATTTGTTTTTATTAGAGTAGGAGGTTATTTAAACTACAGTAGCTCTGCGATTCATAAGCTAAGAATCAATGATAAATTATTTGTTAATATATTAATATTTCATACCACAAACTAACGAAATTTGTTTGCAGTAGGCTCATGAAGATTATTTGGCAAACTTTTAAAAGCTATTAGAAAAATTAGAAATAAAAGTATTATGTTATTGAGTAAGATCAAGAAATGGCTTCCAAATATTGATTATCGTATCGCGAAGTTAAAGTTTTGTTAGATACGGTATGCTAGTAGTTAGTAATGTTATTGGTGATTTCTGTTGATGAAAAAGTGGTTTATCGTTTTTACAAATTTGAAGTCACAACAATTTCTTTGAACACAAACTTCATCATTTCTTAATCATGTAATATAAACCTAATAATTATTAAATTTGTATCCGTAAAAAATCTACAGACATCTACAATAAAGATCATAATAGATATTTCACCTAGATTAACAAACTTATAAATTTCTGACCATCTAAAGCTAGTGCTCAACAGTTATAGACAATCCCAGAAAGTGTGTTTGATATCTCTCACCGTATATCCAGATCCTCTCAGATCCAGAAATCGAACGCAATAGAGTACTGACAAATTACATTATGCTATACATGCTTTCTAAAAAAATAATGACTGGTTAGCATACCCATTATCGATTTAATATATTTGCCGTTAAGGAGAAAAATTGATTTTTGGTTTTTTCCTGTTAACAAATATTCGACTATAATACCCTAAAAGCAGAAGCTTATTTAATGCCAGTCGGAATTAACGAATAAATCTTCTTAAATGTCGAACTCAATAATATTATTCAAAACAAATATTTACTTATCTTGGAAATTTACAGTTTCTGTTATAATATGAACTTTGCAGTTATTCAGCACTCCGATTTTTACATGTGAGCGTTTATGCAAACGTTACACACATAAATAACATCATATAGTGAAAATAGAGAATTAAAGTAGAAACATGAAGTGTAATTATAAATCAGTTGGAAGAATTCACAAGACAACAGGACCAAAGTTAGGTACTAGGCCCCCTTAAATAGCATATTTTCATTTTACTTAAGTCATTATAAATTATAGTCAACAAGTTCAATCGAATTTCATTATTTTAGGAATATTGAAAAAAAAATTGAATTAAGCATTGCAAGCCTTGAGCGTGATGCGAACCTTATGAATAGTATAATTTTGTTATAGCGTTTTTACTGATATATTTTTCGGCTTAAGTTCAAAAATCATTTAAGCTTAACAGCTTCCTTTACAAAAATTAAAAATTTTTTAAACAATTCATTTTTGATCATTTTCTTTATTTGATTAAAAGCTGGAAATAATATTTTCAGATATCCTGCATATCTATTTTGATGAATTTTTTTTCGGAAAACATAAATCTTGGTAAGCCGCAATGAATTTTATTTTTTTTTTCTATACTTATTTCAAATTTTTCAAAATTTATTTCTCTATTATGTACCTTATCTACATACATACTTATATTAAAATTTATTTTTCATTAATTGAAAATTATTATGCTATGAACTCATAAATTTATACCAATTAATTTTATTAATTTTATACAAAAAGCATTGTTGTAGGTATATCCTATACATACCCATTATAATGCATTGCTTTTGTGTTTTATTGTCAAAACAACGATATTTAGCCGCAACCATAGAAACCAAACTGTAAACATAAATTATTTCATAAAATTAACATAAATTTAATTCAAAACGATTTATAGAAAATTATTATTCTAAAAAAGACAACAATAACAACAAAATAATAATATTAATAATAAATTTACTGTTATCAATGTCAATTGAATGAAAATGTCAACAAAATTAAATTTTGTACATATATATAGAAAAATATTATAATAATATATGAATGTATTAGTTGAAGTCCTTTCATATGCAATTATGGGAATTAAAATTTAATAAACAAACAATATTCATTGTTCAAATATAAAAACATAATAACTGTGTAAACTTTATTTTGCTAATTTACTATATAAGATTAATTATATGTAATTATTATAAGAGTTCTAATTCAAAAGATATGGCATTTAACAAAATTACGTTTTTGTTGTAAATCATCATGTTTTGTTTTAAGTTTTTGTTGTAGTCCAATAAATATTGCTATACTCCTGAGCTACTTTGAAAATAGAAAATATAAGCTATAACTGGACATATACAAAATGTCATTGTCTATTATCAAATAAAATTAATTCTAAAGCCCGTGGAAGGTGATGTGACAAAAATTTTCTACATAACCACAATGTACGTTAAACAATTCAATAGGGACTTCAAATATCGATGTTCACATCATGGAAATATACCCCCATAAGAAGACCAGTTATAAAAATTCGTTTATAATTAAAATATCTACTGAATAAGAATTTACACATGTCATTCTGAAGAAGAATAGCATTTCTATTTTTAGCGTTAGCGTAAATAATTGTTGAAAATAGTCGAATATTTTCATTTTCATTTTACTTTGTGTTTTTATATATGTACTCGACTAAAAGACTGATTTGTAAAAATCTTTCAATCACCATTAATAGCATTTTATCACCACAATAGCATTTTAGCATTATAACTTCTCGACTATTAATGTTGTTTTATTGTTCTTAAAGGTATCTACTCACCCTTTCCTAACAAAAATTACTAAGTAAGTATCCAACTTCTAAGCTTTACTATATTCATATAACATAAACTTTTTATTTTTATAGTACCACACCCCAATTAGGATCCCAGTTGTCTATACCTTAGGTCTTCAATCTTCTCGTTTCAAAAACCACATTTTCAATTTCCGGAATTCAAGTAATGAATTGCATAATTATTCTAGAATAACGCTTTCATGACTCTTTTAATTTCCAAACCCCAAGTGGTGATTTTCGCCCAGTTGCCTAATGCCTACTTTTTCCCTTAGATAATGTTTTAGTATTATATATTTGGTCATTCTTTATACACGCTCAGCCAAATGTAATTTTTGTAATTATACTATCATCAATATTTTCACTTCGTCATTGAAATTACACAACTGATTGTTGGACTCTCCTCCAATCATGTTATTGTTAAAAAAACCGATAATTCTTCTAAAAATCTATTTTCAAAGCCGTGCAAAAGTTTTTAAAAAGAAACACATTTGTAGGAAGCATTAATTAGTTACAGTTAGAGTAATTGTAGATGAAATGAGAATCAGAAAGAATCGAGTAATTACTATTCACGATTATTTATTAACAGAAGGCGTGAGGCATAGGCATATAAGGCTCTAACTAACAAGGGCTGTGGCACCAATTAAATCTAATATTATATAAATCTCAATCTAATATTATATAAATCTCTATATTCTATTTGGTAGGGTTGCAGCAAAATACAAAATCAACTACAATGGGTTTTTCTAATGCCGAGAGAGAACAAAATTGCCTATCCTACGAGATGGTTCATTAATGACAGAAGAATAATAACAATGTAAGCTTTGAAAAAGTAGTGATTACAAAAAATTCAATTTATATTCTGGGCAATGTAATGGATCCAACAAAGTGAGAGAAAAACAACAAATTTATTTGATTGGCGGGACATAATAGGTTTATTTTTGCCAATCAGTCTGGTGCATAGTTTTTATATCACTATTATTCATAAGAATAATTAAATTTTATAGAACACTTTAAGAGTCTAATTTGGCAATAATTTAAAAATTACTTAAGGTCTAGAAATAATTTGAAATAATTTCTCGTTTACATTTTTGTTATAAATAGACTCTGAAAAACACTGCAAAATCTGCAAAAATGTACTGACAATATGATAAAAAAAAATGTAGGTGAAAAAATTAAGCCTAATTTGTTATAATGTCAACAACATACTCTATAGTACTCTCAAGTAAGTTCTAACAATATTTTTACTTATTTTCAATAGAGTAAGTGAAAGCAGAAGATGAAGTATTTCCAAACAAGTTCTCACATTCGAAAATAAACACGTTGCCATATATGGCTTTCTAATGTAGTTGTACCACAATTCAATTTTTCTGAACCAACAAACCTCGGCTCATCGAATATATTTTTTTAGCTCTGTCTTTATAAAATTGTTCCGTTATTTTTAACCACCTATATGACTTCGTTAGGTTACTATAAAATTTATTCTAAATATACTTTATTTTAATAAAATATCTATATTTAATACCATACATCGTTGATTTTTTAAATACCGTTTTTTAGCAAATAAGACGTTTTACATTCTTGGTATTGCAAACATGTAATTATTTCACAAAAGTTGGCAATTTAAAGAGAGGGGGGGGGGGGGGGGGGGGGAAACAAAAATACTGCAATTAGAGCATACACCTAATATGATTATTATCCTTTTGACATAATAATAGCGATTATTAAATATATATTTATAGAATATATTATATGTGTGTGTGTAGTATATGTAGTATACATGTAAATATTATTAAGTCTCTATTAAAGATAAAAAACAATTATTTATCCATTATTAATAATATAATACACATACTGTATACACATAATATATTATAAGCTAGTAATGTTTTTTTTTTGTTTATTATTGCATAATTTTATTATTACTGTTAATTATACAGTGCTTATATACCAGTATCTATACGTATTAATTTTCATTTTCATTATAGCGGTTTGTCTCTATAGGTTACAAAAATATTAAATATAGCTATTAAAAGAAAATAATAAACGGTAAACAAGTACCTACATAATAATATAGGAATAGTTTAATTTAAACCACTACCAATATACTGCTATGGTGACACATGATTATAAAAAGGATTTTCATTTAAATTTAAATCATTAAAGTCAAAAATGTAAAATGGTTGCGGCATATAACAGTGGTTTATTTTATATTAATTAAAAATAATTTCTGTTTTTTGTTTTGATTTACAGAAATTAACGTTTAAAGAAGTAAAATGGATTTAATTAGTACCTGATGTGGTTTTAGTAAATATTTAGATGAAATTGATCCTATTGTGTTGTCAAAAACAAAAAAAAATTATTAGAAATATCAGAGAAAAATGAAGAAAAACTATCAGATTATACCTGAGCTTCTAGTAAAGTCACGGAGTTTATTTTGAGAGGTGATTATTTCATTTGGTCACGATATCTATAAAATAGGGAAAGTGCTAAAACAATACGACAATTTTAAAGGAGCACAAGGGAGGATGTCGCATTACAGTTTTCAATAAAGCGAATGGCATGCTTTTGAATTTTGTATAAAAAATTTAGTATTACACCGGCCCATCTATGTGAATTGTATTCCAATTTATAGATTTTTAGCATGTCCTGGGGAGAAAAATATGTTTGTGCAGCGACTCGAAAAACCCAAATATATCACTGCATTTTTAGCAATATCAAAGATATTATGTTCATTCCATATAATTTTATTGTTGACCTTCATGTCCAGTATATTCAAGTGGTCGGTTCACTGAATACCTTATTCAAATTGAAAAAGGTAAAAAATAGCAGATATACCACTTCAATTGAAGAGAACTTTGTTTTTTAGCGTATTCCATAGTTCATTTGTATATGTCATTTTGCCACAATTACGTTTCAACCAGATGATACCTGGAAATATTTATAACTCTTGCGAACTATGGCATCGCATTCAAATAGAAAGTGATAGAATAATTCCATTTATAGTGAGCAGAACCTTCATTTGAATGCTTTGAACTTACCAAACTTCATCTGAATGCTTTGAACTTGAACAGAAATATGTTGAATAGTTAGTGTTCTGACATTGGATCTACTGTCCCTCATTATCTAATTTAATCGATTAATATTAATTTTGAAAAAAAATTTACACTATATTTAGATTTAGAATAGTTCTTAGCAATATGGTATTAATTTCTTTCCATTTGAAATCTTAAAAAACGAAATTGAAGGTTTAAGTTCTTACTATCGTACTGAAGAAAATTAACGGTATGTTAACACAAAATTTTTTTTAAAAAAAATATTTAATTTGAAAATCTTTATTTCAGGAAAATCGACAAAAAATTAAATTTAAGACCCTGTAGCTTATTAAATAGGAAAGTTATTTTTTTTTAGTTCCATGTCTATGCTTCCCCGTTTCTTATCTTGGCATTGCATTTTTATGTCCTTGATTAACGGCTATTATTGCTTTGATGCCAATTTCAGAATTAGACGATGTTAGTGAACTTTTGCGAATTATGGCGTTGCAAAAAAAAAAGAATATGAGAGGAGGGTTAATTTTTTTCTAAGCAGAAGCTGCAACTGTCTCTGTTCGATCTATCAAAATTGAACAACTGCTTGTTAAATGGACCATGACCTGTGATAAAGCATGTCAATGTTCCGACATTAAATCTTGTCTCCGTGATTACTTCATTCAATCGTTGGATACTTAGTTGGAGGAAGGGATTAGATTGCGTAAGCCATTGGAAACTATCTCATATATTTTGGGTTTCTCTAGCTTCCCACTTGAAAAGAATTCTTTGTAGGTCTAGGCGTTTTAACGAGCAATACTCGGTTCTGTTTCTAAAAATTAATTCTTCGCTCCTGTTTTTGCAAGAACATCTGCTTCTTCATTACCTTGTATTTCTTCATGCCCAAGAGTCCATACAAGAGTGACTCTGTTTGCTTCCGCTAGCTGCATTAAGCTTTTCTAATCAGCTATATATAAAATCAGGAAAATCCATTTGATTTAAAAATCCCATCTGGGAAAGCCAGAGCTTTTAAGACAGCTTGGCTATCTATATACACCTTCCATACACCTATAGTTTATAAACACATATAAATTATGTATTTGCACCTTTGTCCCCTCTCTTACTGCATTATAATACCGATACCTAGATAGCATTGCTTTCACCTTGAAAAATAGTGAGATATGTGCCAAGGGCCGCGCTAAACTTGAACTAGAATAAAAGTTATTTACCAATTGTATGTATACAACTTTGCTTACTTAACCAGCTTGGTACTGCATCTAGCAACGAAGATATTATAATTTAAGTGAATCAATAAAAAATTTTGTAAAAAATTAATCTATCACTCAAACTATTAAACAAATAATTTTCTAACTAAACCATGTTAAGTATGAATTTCCATACACACTTGTGCCATACTTACCATAGTTCAGAAACACCATGTCCCAGTTGACCAAACTTGGAATTTTTGTACCAGTACCAAGTTGTATCATGCAAATTTCCTAACTCAAAATAAGGATTTTTAGATGGAATTTTTCGAACTTGTTCCAGTACCAAATGTACCACAAAAATTTCCAGATTCAAATTAGGAATTTTATATGGATTTTTTAGAATTTGTACCACAAGGAATTTTTCCCTCATAGTACCAATAATTTTTCTTTATGAATACAGAAAGGTAGTGGTACGAGTACCCTTTAAACTTCTGTATGACGTCATACAAAAACTTTTATTTTTAAAGTACCGTATTCTTTTCCTAGAAAAAATCTTCAATTACATCACATTAAAAATTTTTTCACATTAATTATACCAGCAATATTTCCAACAATTATTCCTTTTACTGGAAAAAATATTGAATTAGTATCCAATGATATTTCCAAAGAATATTCCAATGAATAAGCAAATATATGTTATAGAAATAATACAAGGTACAAGATACAAGGCGGAGTAGTATTGGAAAAAACGTAGGAAAACTTATAGGAAATCCATATGAAATGTAACAGGAATAATACAAGGTACAACAGGGTGAAATTGTATTGGAAAAAATGTAAGAAAAATTATAGGACAAACTAAATAAAAAATTATAGGAATAATACTTGGTACAAAGTGTGGAAACATTGTTGGAAAAAAGGTTAGAATTCCTTTAGGAATAATGATAGGAATTTATCACGGAAAAATAATAGAAAACTATGACGTCATTAATTTTTATTAGGTACATTTAAGGTACATGTTCAGATAAAAATTCCGACTTTGATACATTTTTAAAAAATGACCATTTTCATAGGAAACAACATTGGCATTCCAATTATTTTCATTCAGCTCTTCCGCAAATATGTACCTTGCTGTACCATTGGTATGTGGTACAATTTCGGAAAAAGTATTTGTAAATCCAATTGGAATTTCAACCAATTTGGTCAATTGGGGTTTATACTCTTCAAGAATTTCTCAAAAAAAAAAAAAAAAACTATTGTATAAAATTTAAATAAGGTTTAAATATTATTATTAATTGCCAAATTTACCTCTTGTTATAAATTTGCAAAAAAAAATATTTTTACAAAATAAATAATTTTTTATTAATTATATATATATTCACCATTTTAAAGGAATTTTTAATAAAAAAGAGAAAAAAATAAATTTATTACCTCTGACAAATTACTACCAATATTTTCATTTCATGTAATAATATAAATTATATAAAACTTATATATACTTTACAAGTATATAGAAATTTTAAGGAATTTCACTACAACGCTAAACTTTTAGTTCTATTTTTAGTTAAATTTATAAATTACATTAAAAAAAAAACAAAATAGTTTACCTTTGTGTTTTCAGTTTACCTTTCAGTTTTCAAATTGCAAAAAAGAAATAAATATACAGAAGGTTTACCACAGCAGAGTAGTGATATATGGGTTTATTTGATGAAAACTTTACTATGAAACTGAGGTTCATGCTCGAACACCGTCGTCCAATATATTCTACTTATTTATTTATTCAATTAGTTAAAGCCCGTCTCAAGACGGTGTTGTAATTAGACAAAAAGGAACTTCTCGTTAAACTGCACAAAAAAGTCAGTTCTAAAAAAATGTAATCAAATATTAGGGGTATTGCGCTAAGTCAGAAATCTTTTTTTCTTTGGTAAAAAGATCGAAATAATTTGATAAATTGAAAAAATGTTTCTTACAAAAACAAATTGAGTTAAATAGCAACAGTTTTTTTATTGAAAATTTATTTTATTTTTTCCGCACCACTCAGGAGGTAAAGAAAAAGGTGCGTTTTTTTGTGGTTTCCCAATAGGTCTACCGTCTACTCCACACTCCGACGCAAAACACCGTTGACAAAGGCAGCATTTTACTATTTTTTCTCTAATGATTAGATGTCAAAACCTATTTATATACAAAATGTTTATTGGAATGTGAAATTAATTTCCTTGCTCCCTCTGGAAGTTTTATTTGAATATCACCAGACTCTAAAAACTATATCGCCGTACTCTAAAAATGTGACATACAGTTGCCTAAATGTCTAAATACTATTTCAGGCAAATTAACTCCTTCTTTTTTCAATGTTTGACCTTGCGACTTATTTATGGTCATAGAAAATGCCAATTTTACAGGGAATTGTGTAAGAATAACTGGCAGTTCTGTGGTCTATTCCAGGAATAAGTACAGTTTCATCTATAACTATGCCATGGAATTCCGCGATTTTTTAAATTTAAGTTTAGAGCGTTTACAGCTAATCGTAATATTATTATACTACCAACTTTCAAATTAAGTTTATGTGGGACAGCAGCCGTTTAAAAATTCTACAGGAATTCACTGAATCATTTTCACCGAAATTATCAATGGAATAAGATAAGTTATTACATTTTCCTTCAAAATTTTTAAAATTCGTTTGTTAATTGTATCAACATCAGAATTTTTTGGGCAAAGTATTGCCTTTTTTGAATATTTAGCAAAATTATCCACATTTAGGCACATCTCCAAAAATTTCTTGTACGATAAAAATATTGCAAATCATATTCGAAGGAACTTTGATTAGATTTGGCAAACTTTGGTCATTCGTTAGATCACCATCTAGCACAGCTAAATGTTGGATCTATAGATCTAACATTTTGGATTAACTTGGTTGCTAAATTTTATGCAAAAGCTTATAACATATGACTGGCTTTTATGGCGTAAGATAGGTAATGTTTGGCGGAAATTTACACCTAGAAATATGAGCTTTCCACCAAAAGGTATAGATTGAGGCAAAAAGTTCATAGCATAAAAATTTAGTTATTAGTAAAGAAAAATTTCAAATAAATTTTATTCTTTTGCTAGTTAGTTATATTAGTCCTTTTTTATTCTAGAATGAAGAAACGAAGTTTCATAACATAATTATTTTGATTGAAACCCTTTAAAAAAATAAAATTGATATCCAAAACTATTATAGCATACTATTCATAGCTTCATACAGCATTTACAATAACAACAAGTTATTCATATGAAATAACTAATTTTTATTGATATACATGTGCTCATAGTTTACAATATTCATATTAAACATCATTAGCTATATTTTGACCTGACTGAAAACTGAAAAAGAATAAAATATATATCAAATACAATTTATAAATGTCTTAGTCGACATACGAAAGAGATCAGAGGATTCAAACATCTCGATGACCTTCCAAAGTCTACTATAATTCTGAACTGTTGAAAATAATTTGTTAATTGTTCAATTTACTTGAATTCATATACCTGAGAAAACAACGCCACAATAAAGGAAATTAGCTAATATTAGAGCATGTACAAAATTTTTTTTTACCCCCTCATTCAGAAAAAAAGAGAGTTTCCATAGTTTAGTGCTAAATACTTTTTAACATATGTAGTTAATATGGTCTTTCTATGTTAAGATTTTGGTACCATCATACTAAGGAGACGAGCGTTATCAACATTATGTATATAAATACTGTATAACTGGTTGAAAAGTTACTTATCGGAAAGAATGCAGTACACAGAATGTGATGGGTTGAAAAGTGAAGCTGTAAAAGGTGAATATGGTGTAATACAAAGAAGTTCACTCGGACCTACGCTATTTTCTTGTTACATAAATGACTTATTATGCACAAAACTTAATGGTAAGGCATTTATGTTCGCTGATGACCTGGCCATAATCTATGAAGAAGAAACAAACAAAGAATTGGAAGAATTAATCAACATGGACATGAGCGAATTTCACCAATGGATGGAGCGTCATAAGGTGACAATAAATACAGCTAAAACAAAATATATGTTATTTAAAAGAAAGACAGGTGATACCTTAAATATTTACTATAACAAATGTAAGTTGGCTCATGCGGACAGTTACAAATATTTGCGAATATTATTAGATGAGAAGTTAATATGGGAACAGCATACAAAATAACTAATAAAAAAAGGAAGAAAAACTGCTGTACTTTTCAAATTAATAAATAAAAGAGTACCACTAAAAAATAAGAGGTCAATTTATTACAGCTTATTCCATAGCGCAATTATGTACGGAATTCAAATATGAGGAAACATTGTGAATAAAAATTTAAACACATTACAGAAACTGCAGAATAAAGCGATAAAGAACTTGTTTCGATATAAAAGGCAAACTTCGACACAGGAAATTCATAGAAAGCACAAAATATTACAATTGAATAATGTTATAAAATGCAAAAAGGCCACACAAATACATCTCATACTTACTAAGAATATTAATACAAATATTAAACCGATGTTGAATAATGAAGTTCATACATACTCAACTAGAAATGCAACTCAAATAAGGCTAACATTTTCAACAAAACGATTTAACAAACATGACATACAAAACGTATAATGAATTACCAGTTACGATCAAAAAAACTACTCAAATATCTAAATTGAAAAGTAAAATTAGCAATTATTTTCATCAATTAAATAATTATAATAACTCTAAATATAATATATATAAAAAAAAATCAAAATTAAATACCTTCTATAAAAAACAAAAAAAAATCCTTATTTGAAAATTAAAAATTGCACTGAATTAAAAATTAATTGGTTATAAGTAAAACTAGGGGCCCCTGTTGAGTAATTATATTTCAAGTTGAAGTCAAATTTAAAGTTTAAAAAAAAAACAGTAATTTACGTACTGTCATAGACTTCGCACGATATAGCAGAAACCACTTGTGTTTAATAAAAAGTTTTGTGGTTAGTAAGTTTTATTTAGGACACATAAATACACGCCCCTCATATACTGCTTCGTTTCCGATATATTCCCTATAGTAAGAAGCATTTAGTGTATAAAATTACTAAAAATAAAAAATTTTGTCATTAAAGAGGTATGTATATATATACCTACATAATACATAATTTTAATAAAAACTATATTATTACTACAAATATCCAAAATTTAGAGACAGTTACTTAAAAAGATAAAAAGGAAGAATTCAAGTGATTTGTTTTTTTGTTGTTCTTATATTTGTTATTTTAGATGAATTTGTTTTTTTGTTTTTTTTTTTTGGCATATGTACATAGATTCATTTGCAAGTAAATATATAAATTATAATAACTGATTTGCTTGCTTTTGTTTATTATTTTAATAAGATCTCACTTATGCATAATGTATTTGCTGAATAATAAAATCTTATGAGTAATCTTATATATTGGATAATCGAAATAAAATAAAAAGGTGTCTACTGCGCAGGTCCTTAAATGCTTGTTAATTATAATTATAGATAGCTACTTTGACTCTATTATGTAAAGATGAAATTGCCCGTCATATGAATTTTTTTTGTTTTTGTATTTTTTTTGTTTTTTTTTTTTTTCATATTTTTGTTTGTTTTTGTTTTTTATTTTAATAAGAACTCACGAATAATGTATTTGGTGAATAATAAAACCATATGATTAAAAAATTTTCAACTGTGTGAGCATTATTGTTTTATATACAACTATTATATTAGAAGTTCAATAAGGATAATTATATATACTCCAACTCTACTATATAAAAATAAATTTGCTCGTCATATGAACAATTCAACTGATTTTTTTTGTTTTTGCTTTTTTATATTTTTTATTTGAGATGAGTTTGTTTCTTTGTTTTTTTTTTGGCATATGTACATAAACTCATTTGCAAGTACATAATATAAAATATAATAACTGATTTGTTTACTTTTGTTTATTATTTTCATAATATCTCACTTATGCATAATGTATTTGCTGAATAATAAAATCATATGAGTACAAAATTTTCAACTGTGTGCGCATTTTTGTTTTATATACAATCTTATATATTATATATATTAGAAGTTCATTAAGGAGTAGGAGAATCGAAATAAAATGAAAAGGTGTCTACTGCGCAGGACCTTAAATGCTTGTCAATTATAATTATAGATTGTAAAAACTAAAAACACTCTGTACCAGCAATTAAGCTCATTTGAGTAATTAAATTAATAAAATGAACAAAAAAAGTAAAAGAGTTATCCATCTTAATTTGAGGTAACTTGATTTGATTAGACATAGCTTGTGATTTATTTGCATTGATTTTAAATTCATTGTTTTTAGACCAAAATCATCGAAAGCATCAAAATCACCATTAATTTCAGCTAAACATTCATTTATGTAGGAGATAGGACCACTAATATAATTTTGAGCATCATCAGCTTATAACCTGCATTCAGAATTAGATACACACATAGTGATACATTATTTATAAAAGTTTAAAAAGTAAATATTCTAAAAGTGGAATGAATGAAGTGGAAAACCACATTTAATATCTAGAAAATTAGAATTAAATTCCATTTGCTAAGACAAATTATTTCCAAATATATGAGGTTGTAGATAAAATGTTTGGATACTAATTGTCAAAGTTTTAGTGAATTAGATCACAATTTTGTTCCAAGAAAAGTGTAATGAAAGCAATTAGTTAAAATTTAAAAGAGCAGGTTAATACTTTTAGAAGAATAAGATTTTTAATTTCAATTTTAATTATAGGGCTCTAAACTAAGAATTTTATTTTTGAATTATAGGATTTTTTCGAAAGATCTAACATAGTGATTCTTTCCATATTTTTTTGATATTTAAAATTTATAATAATCAATCTTCATTTTGACGTACCTGTACGAAAAAATTAAATGAGGAAATTTATATTTGTTTCGGAGGAAATTCATTAAAGAAATCTGGTTCATTTTGTTTTGGTATATTTTGAGCATGAATCGGAACATAACAGAATAGAAAAATGAAATTTTATAGAAAATTTGTGCACTACCTACCAATGAAGATGTAAACAATAACACTGATCACTGACATGTCAACCTTTATAAAATTCTTGATGACAAACGTATGATGGCTTGTATATAAATGAGCCAGCTAAGATGGGATTCAAATGAAAATAGTACATACGTTCCAACCAAGAGAATCTTCGAATCCAGATCCAAAGGGACAAGACTTCGGGGCAGACCAAAATTTATTGGAGAGAAGAGTTATCGGCAGATTAAACAGATTAAAAATAATTTAGCATTTTCAACTGGAGAGAATCCGTCCTTGACCGAAAAAAATTTACAGGATGAGTCAGGCCCAATACCTACATAGTCTATTGGCCACCTAAGTAAGAAAGTACATATAACAATAATCAAATTTGCCGGATAAATTGGAACTCAATGAAATAATATTGAACTTGGTTTTACAAACATGAATTCACTTCGAAATATTGTCGAGTTTGAAACGGAAAGTTATTAAACCTGAAATTAATTTTGTTAATTTCATAACATCAACAAACAACACCAAACATGATTGTTAATTTTTATTACTCTCTTATAATCTCATAAAACTGTAATATTAACAGTCATCAGAACCACTATAAAAATAGGTTTATATTAAATATTTTTTAATGATTCAATAAATTTTATTGCTTTAACTTGAATATTTGAACAAAAATTTAAAACTAATCAAAATTCATAAAAATTAAAGGAACCATAAAAAAAAATAGAAATTTTTATATAAAGAAGTTTCAAAACCAACATCATATTTATTTTTTTTTTTTTTTGGTAAAATTTCATCGTAAAAATGTCCTTTTCTACAAATTTCAACTTCTCATACCATTTAACACAAAAAAAAAAAAAAAAAAAATATTTTTATATTTTTTTTTTCTTGTTTTTCTGTTTTTGAAACACAAAATTCATAAATTAAAATAAAGGAAAAGTTTTTAATTTTTCTTTTCTAATTTAAACATATTTCGTGGCTCGTGGCAACACAGTAATAACAAGGACATAGACTACACTACTTTGAATAGAAAATCGAAGACCTTATGGTCTATAAAAATTAATTAAAAATTTAATTATATAAATATAATAGTGATAGAAGAAGAGCAGTATGTCTGGGAATTATTTATTATGAGTAGAATTCTAGAAAATAGATATTGTAGCCATAAGTAGCAGTTTTACATTGAGGACAGTTTATAAATTGCTTTGAAGTGTATGATCTATAATTTTCTTAGTAATAACATACTGCATAATGCCTATTTATACAGCTGTACGTGGAATTCAGTATTGTCCATGCAAATGTATGTCACTTAGACTACAATAGTAAATGAAGGCTTATTATAAAATACAAATGGAGGTTTAACTGGTACGTGCCAAAAGCTGAATGATATTAAAATTAACACTGGTTTGAAGGCTAATACAAATAAAACCAAAATAATGTGCACAACTCGCACATCTCAACATCCAATCTTAAATGAAAAAAGACGAATTGAATAGTGTGGATATTTTCATTAGGTGGGCTTAACTACATAATATCAGAAGGAGATAACGAGTGGTATATAAAAGCACGTATCATTAAAATGCCCATTGTTTTTAAAATGCTTTGTAAAATATGGCATTCAAACAAAATATTTCTATGCACTAAAATAAATGTGATTTTGAATCAAATTTAAAATCAATTCTTTTACTATATAGAAATATGCCAATAAATGCTAATGTTCTGCAATTAGAACATAAACTTCAACCCAATCCACAGTTTGTGTTTAACATTAAATTAATTTTGCTGAAGTTGGCAATTGAAGACAAATAATGATCAAAATAATTAACCATAATTAATCCAAAATTATTGACTGGCACAAAATAAGAACAGAATTGAATTTAACTCATCAAAAACTCAAAACTGTTTAATTTCACGTAAAATAAGGGTTAAACCGGATTTGCCTTTCCAAAGTTATGAATAGAGAGAGATTCGGATAACCAACAGGTGCACATGAATCAAAAAATTATTTAGAGCAATCATAATATCGTCAAAAAAAAATGTTTGGGCAAGTTGGTGTAATGGTTTATGTTCATTTTTGGAACTACTTAATGTTGTATACGATCCATGATGAAATAGCACTGAGTATTTGGGTTAGCACTTTCTTTATAATCTTGGTTGGGCTAGCGCTTTGTTTATGTAATTTAATCGTCAACTTTAGCAGCCTAATTCCCATAATAGACGACTTTAATACAATTTAATCGTTGACTTGGTATATGCATTGTTGAATTGGGGAACTTTGAACAATTTTTCTGTTTTATAGATATAGATGTGTACTTTGTCGATGTGAATAAATCGTCGTTTGATTATTATTTTCGTCCCTACACCAATTGTTAAGTTTTAAAAAAATCGATTTTAAAGATTTACAGTTTTACTGTGTGAAAACTAGACAGAATATTTTTTTATTGATATGCGATGACATTATTATCACAACTTTTCAGTTCTACTACCAAGCATCAAGCAAGACTAAATTAAGTAACATAACAAGATGTTGTTATAAATAAAAATTTTGTGTATAGGTATGCTAATTTGTAAGTATATAATTACTAGTGAATCGCCTGTGCAATTGCACAGAAGCAGTTCTTTCAGGTACGGTTTTATATAAAAAGAAATATTTGTTCTGGTATAATTGTAGTTGTTTTCTGAATCGCTTGATTATTGAATTATATATAATGAAGCTAAAGTATAATACGTAATACTTTATAATGAAATTAATACTAATTTCAATATAACTTAAAACAATAAAATCTCATTATTTTCAACGTAGTAGAATCGATGTATTTTAATTAGTTTATTTAGTTCGTTTGTAGTCACAATTCTGTTATAGTAAATAATTTGTTTGAAAGAAAGTAATAAACTTCATAAGTTCATACAATCGATGTCGTTTATAGTCATAATAAAATATAAAGCCAATTTTTTCAATAAAACAAAAAAATAATTCAAAAGTGAATTATTTTATTAAAAAACTGAATTATACATACATGTATGGTACATGTATGGTCTTTTTCTGTTCTTTATTACAAATATGTACATATATGTACATGATTACATAACAGAATTGCTATTTATGAATAAAATAAAGTTTAAAATTGTGATATATACGAAAGATATTTCATTGATTTTGTTTATTAAGATGCAATTTTATTTTGACTGCGCCTATAGCCACAAAACGACTCAAAAATATTACTGAAATTTAGCGAACGATTATAACCGTGTTTTAATGTATATATTTTTTTTAAATAGCAGAAGCAAATGAATTAACATTTATTATATAATTTTTAAGAGTATGATCTGATTTTTGTTTGTGTTTTTGTTTTTTTAATTTTTCTATAAGTTTGTGTGTCCATTTAAAATGACAAAATTTTTATGAAACCTTTTTAAAAATTGTCCATGATTGAAATTTCTTTTAGAGTATAGATGTCGCTCAAGTTAGAAATAACCATCACTATTTGGTGTAACTATTTAGAATGTTTTAAGTATTCAGCACCAAGAGGCAGGAACTTGCTAAAATTTTAATATTTTTGTGGTTTAATTAATTTACTTTAGAATTATTCTTGCTTTTTACTCACCACGTCGTTCATCTTGTGTTTTATATATAAAATGTCATTGATGCTGTGACTACTATTTTGTTTCAAGCGCCAATTTTTATATTGTTCATTAAAATAATGATTTTTTTGGTAATTATTATTATGCTATGTACACGTGGAACAAAATAATAATAACAAAAATGTAAACTAATTTTTCTTCGAAATGTGCCAAAAATTGAATAAATTTGAATATAGAACGAAATTCGATAAATTTAAAAAGAAAAATTGTGAATATGGAACAAAATTGATCCCAGATAAGAACTAAACCATGACAAAAAATAGTGCTACCAGTGTAAACGTATTTAACAGAACGGCCCCAAAACGTCATTATTAGTTTGACAACATAAAAATTGGTGTATGATACAAAATAATAATCAAACGACACGAAATCAGTAAAACTCAAAACACTTAACTTCCTCCTATAATACAATGCTAACGTAGATATCAAAAACATAGTGAAAATCCCGGTATGGAATAAGAATGGCTTAAAAAAATTCGTTCATAGTTCTGATTTTTCATCAATGTTTAATTACATTCCTTTTGATGTATTTCCATAACCTATTGTTTATCAAGGATACAGAATTTAGAAGAAATTTAAGCAAAATATATTAATTCCATCATTTTATTAATTACCTATCCGAATGATACTTATCCATTTTATTGCATTTGTCTCCTTAATATTAGATCATCACATAAAACTGGTAGTGCTTAACATAATAATTTTTGTTTTGTGTTTATTCTTATCATAAAAAATTTCATGTTTTTAATTTTATTGACTTCCTTTAATAACTTAAATCTTGTTCTAAAATTTTTCTCATAACGATAGAATTTAAAAAATATTATATTAACAAGGAGTTTTTCGATATTTAATAAGCAATTTAATTTTAAAGCTCTATTAAATACCGAACATAAAATTTAATGTTTTTTTGTTTTTGTTTTAAACTTTTTTTTTTAATATACATCATAATTAAGTGAACTAGAATACCTACCTAGAGATTTCAATTAGTATTATTCATTCTATATTCTATGATGTTCATTCTAGAGATTGTCAAATATAAGTTTCTGCACAATTTCGATAAACAATTCGTTCGTAAATATTATAAATTCATCTATATGTGTGTGTGATGACATTAAATTGTTTGCATGTGGAACATGGAATTTTAGAGAAATATTGATATATATTTTTTGTATCCTCTTACTCTAGATATACGTGTTATTATATTATTCTATAATGGTATTATCCTGACATTATTTCTATTTTAAAAAAGGATTTCCTGTTTCTAATTTTATAATTTTATTAATACACTCACATATGAAAAATAATAAATTTTGTATCCTGGAATTCTTATGTTTTGTGTGTGTATTGAGTTATATAAGACAACTTTAAAGAGTTTTAAATATTTTTTCTATACGTACAGAATTGAAAATTATTGTTTTGTGTGAGTTGTTTAATACACTACTCTATTCTAATTTTGATTGTTTTACTGAAATAAAAACGATGTTAAAAAAAAAAAAAAAAAAAAAAAAAAAAAAAAAAAAAATTATTTGGATAAGGTTTTTACTATCCTGTTTTCCCTTAACAATTTAATATTAATATGAGAATGTACCATTAATTTAAAATTTAAAATGTTTCAGCTGTAAAGAGAATATCTCTAAACTCTGTAAAAATCTGTGTATTTAAAAAAAAAAATGTATATTTAAGGACATAAATGAATTGAATTGAATTGAAAACGATGTTTGAATAATAACCTAAAAGTGTTAGATACAAATGTGCTACGGTACAAGACATATGGATGCATATTTTAAAATTTGAATTTTATAGATCTATTGTATATTGAACAGAGAGTTAAAATTATGGTAATAATGAAAAATAAATTTTATAACGAACCACAAAATATTTTAAGTTTGATGAATGAATCCACCAGTTACCGATAATCTAAACCTTCACTCAAATAATATTAATCGGAATATTTTCAGAAATTTTTCGCGAAACACCTTCTCAAATTTTTATTTATCTCCCACAAATTCAGATGAGACCATTTTGGCGATTAAGTTATTAAAATCCTCAGCTGCTACGGGATATAACGGAATTCCAACGAAATTTGTAAAAAAAATTTCAAACAAACTTACTCCTGTCTTATCTAAGTTTATAAACATATCTTTCGAGACATGTTGTTTTCCAAACTGTTTGGCTCTCGATATACACATCTACAAATCAGGTGATAGCACTAATCCATCTAATTACAGACCAATTTCTGTACTCCCACTATTCTTTAAAATATTTGAAACTGTAACAAAATATAGGTTAACTAACTTCCTAGCAAGTAATAATATTTTTCATCCAGAGCAATATAGTTTCGAGCAGTAGTCAAATACCACTGTAGGTTGCTAACATTAACAGACTTCATCACCAAAAGTATGAATGAAGGAAAATACACTGATTTTATTGATTTAAGAATTGGCTTTTGACTGTGTTGTAGACCCTCAGGTATTACTAAATAAGCTTTCCAGCCTTAACTGTAATAGTAGTCAAAAAATGTTTTTCGAATCATACTTAATCAACAGAATTCAATTTGTTTGTAATGGGAGCAATAATAGCGATTGGATTGAAATCAAAATAGGGGTTCCTCAATGCTCGATTTTAGGACTTGATTTATTTCAAATTTATATAGCCGAGTTAGCGCGCCTTCCACTGATGCTGATGTTGTTATAAAATACTTCGAAAGTATTGACAACCATCTTTCTTTTGCAATATCCGATGACTTAAAAGTTATTGACAAATGGCTTATAAATAATAGACTACTAATAAATGTCGATGAAACGAAAATCTTGCTTTTTGACAACAAAAAATCTATCAATACCAAATTCATGTACAATAATACATATATTGAAGTAGTTAAAAGTTACAAATATCTTGGCCTGATACTAGATGAAAAATTAGGATGGGATGAGCATATTAACTACATTGTCAATAAAAATAACACCATTTGTTTTCTTATTAAAATGATTGAAAAGATTTTTTCAATTTCAATATACCGTTATATATCATTTCAAATGTAATCTACGTTAATTCTATTTGGAACAGAGTTCCACAAACCCATCTGAACAAAATTGATATACTTATCAAAAAAGCAATTAAAATCTACATAATTACCCTACATTGTACCCCATTCATATGCTCTATTCATTGTACCCCATTCATATACCCCATTCATATGCTCTATATATCAGTTTCTATAAAATGTCAGCATATCAGCAAGTATTATACATGGTTGCATTCCAGATAATAAATAACAAAATAAAGCATAATTTCAGTTTAAATAGGAATATTGACATACACAATCACAATACGTGCAACAAAACATATGTTTTTATAACATAAACATACAAAACATGTTTTTGTAACATTCTTCAAAATAGAAAGGCAAAGAAATAATTGTACACATCTATAACGAGTTACCAAATGATATTGAAAATATTTGTTTCTTCAAAAGTAAAATTAATTACTTAATCTACTATAAATATTGGGGATTTTGGGAATGCACAGTAATTTCTTTCTGTATTTAATTTTTTTCAATTTATGTTACTCATTAACATAACAATTGACATATTTTTGTAAACATATTATTTACTAGTATAATATTATGGTGTAAGATTCATAACAATAACACCAGACAGCGAAAGCTTAAGTCATCGAATTCTCATATTAATCTGGAATTATATAATTAAAAACTAAAAATTGTGAATTATTTATAGTCTATAAGTTTAAACATCAATGGATCATAATAAAAATTAAATCAGAAATATAAAAATTAATAAAAAAAAAAATAAAAAAAATATTGCATTGACCTCAGCATTGTCATTGAAAATAACAAATTCGGTGCAATTAAAAATTTCAGTGCATTACAAAAATTGAGTGCCTTAAACAATGCAATGCAATATTTTTAATCATTATCAATTCAATTCAATTCATTTATTATATTTGCCTTAATTAACTTGCCTTGGACTTTATATGTTTGTTTCAATTTGCTTCAATTCAACAAAATACCCATTTCAATAACCATTAAACCAAAGTATATCCATAAAAAAAGTATGAACTCATGTATGTATTCATTTGTTTGCACACAAATTCATATACAAATTTGATAAACATTGTCAGAAATAGACGATAATAAGAATTTTACGTGTAAGAAAAAGAAAAGATATAGTAAATAAAAGAGAGTAACAAAAAAAGTTGGCTGAAATTAAATAAAAAAAGTTAATAATTTTGAAAAAATTTTCGACAAAAATTTCGTTGAAATATTTAACAATATTATTTTCTAAATTGTATCAACTATGCATAAGATTTTTAGGAGACCTAGCTAAAACAGCGTTATCATATTCTTTAAATTCTGTGATTTGTAAATAGATGTTGTCCTCAGTATTATTTTATAATCGTATACCAATATAATAAATATTTAGGTTTACTAATATAATTAATAAAAAATAATAATGTTTGTAACTCCAAATTATTACTGACAAAAATATTAATAATATTTTATATTATTGTAATGTAATTATAATTTAATATTTTTAATAGGTATATACGAAAATAATAATGTTTAAAACGAAAATATTAAAATAATAAAATATCAGAATTAATCCTCGTATAAGGGAACAAACTAAATTAGAACTAAAATTTTTTGCCACCCTGGCTATATAAATAATGGGAGGAAACGTAAACAAATCCAAAGGAGAATAATGAGAACGCAAAATTATTTTACAGTATAAAGCAAAAGGCAAACATCTGTTTTGTACCTTTTCTCTCTCATAATAAATTTGGTATACAATAATAAATGTAAATTTTACCTCTTTTAACTAATGATATTTTGCTCGGTTTGGGATTTCTTAAAAATTAGGTTTACGTAAAATGGGAGTGAATATTCTTGTTAATATAGATTATAGATAATCTTTGTATTCAGCTAAGGTGAAATTTACATATGTGTGTGTACTAATAATGGAATATGGATATTTGATAAAGTTAAAATTTGGTTTCTCTTTAAATTCACTATTTTCATTGACATTTCTATGGTGTAAAGAAGCAAAAAAGAAAAACAAAAAAGGAATACAAAAAAAATGTGAACAATACAAATCATTATCATTATATTTCAAACATTTTCTATTATTATTCAATTTCAATTATTTCCAATCATCATTTTCATTATATTTTTTTTGTGTTTTTAATTTGGTTTCTTTTATTAATCTCTTTCTTTTATTATTTCTCTTTCTCTCACTAAGTATATGTAAATGTACGTACATGTGTCATATAGGGCTTGCATTTGTTACGTACATAATCATATGGCTTAGTTTAATTGAAAATAAAATGCAAACATTATTCATGGAAGAAAACAAAATTTGAACCTATCAAGTATCAGTTATCTATCGCTCAGTTACAATACTCTTCTCACATGTAAAAAAAGTTCAATTTCGATTTATGCATGTATATATTATACTTTTATATGCCAATTTATGCTTAGGCAGCGTTTACACGTCAGACAAAATCGAATTTTATCGTAGATAAAGTCGGATCAGTGTTTACATTTCAGACTTTTTCTCAGGTTTAATCTACGATTTTACGCCAAATATTTTTTGTATTTAACAGGGTTTCTTTTTATAAAGCGCGTAATTTTTTATTGGTGAAAATTTTTTAATACGTAAATTAAAAAATTCAAAGGTATCTAATCAAAAATCTCCAAAATTTTTTTAAAAATATACATATTTTTATAAAATTTGTTACAGTAATATAAAATATAATTACACATTTGAAGTATGAGCAATAATAACCAAATTGCGGTAGAGTGAATTTTAGTGCCATTTGATTATATGTGTTGTTCTTTAAAAAAAATATTATATTTTTCATTAAAAAAATATTTTCACTAAAAAGTCGAAAATAAAATAAGGAAAAAAAAATTTTTTTCTTAGAAATATTTGCCTTCAATTTAAGCGTACTAAAACTACAAAAATAAACTTTAGAATCGCAGCTTGATATAATGTTTTCATAGCAAGTTATGATTGTAATTACGGAAAAAGCAAATTAGCCGAACTTTTTACCAAATCTCTTAATCTCATCTCAAGACTTCCAAGAATTTCGGCTAATTTGCTTTTTCCGTAATTACAATCATAACTTGCTATGAAAACATTATATCAAGCTGCGATTCTAAAGTTTATTTTTGTAGTTTTAGTACGCTTAAATTGAAGGCAAATATTTCTAAAAAAAAATTTTTTTTTCCTTATTTTTTTTAAATATTAAAATTTAATATACTTTTTTTTTTTTTAAATACACATTATTTTTTACAGAGTTTAGAGTTTAGATTCGCTTCACAGCTGAAACATTTTAAATTTTAAATAAATGGTGTATTCTGATATTAATATTAAGTTTTTAAGGGAAAACAGGATAGTAAAAACCTTATCTTATATTTTTTTTTTATTAAAACTTATATAACCTAACTAGCCTAATACTATCACTGCCATTAAAAATTCATAATCAATTCAATGTTGTTTTTGCAAATTCAATAGTAACGCCTAAGCCCCCATGTCTGAATACAACTAAAGAAAAACTGGAAAAACTGACGAAAACTAGACGAAAGCTTGGAAAACATGTTCTGTTAATGTCTTACAATATCAAAATATTTTAAATCTATTATAATAACACTAGTTGTCAAGAAGTATTAAAAAAATATTTCTTGTCTCTTCATTTGAATATTTAATTTTAAACAACATTTTTTATTTCCAAAAAACAATTAATTTTTCTATGCATAATTGTCCAATTTAAGAATAACATTTTTGTTATGGGTAATTTTTTTCTGTCTCTCATCTCTTTTTTGTTACCAATGTGGAGTCACCAATAAACAACTGTCTATTCTGGTTTGAAATTTTATTTTGCGATACCATGTGTGGAGATGAAAAACATGGTAGTTTTGTAAGTTCAACATCAAATTGTAGATATAGTGAATATTCCTTTTTATATATTCTCTGTATAATAATATATTGTTTCTAGTATTCTTTTATCTTATTATTTTATGTTAAAGGTGGTTATTAAGATTTACCACCATGGTAACAATATGAATATTTTTTTCTGGTTATCAATATTTTGAAGTACAAAATAAATATTCATTTGAAGTTGATTATGTTGTAGTGGCAGGATTCCGAGAAATAGGAAAACTATACCTTGTTAATGTTTGCTTCAGCCCCGTGAGAGTGGGTTCATACTAAACCGTGTTGTACCATTACAAAAAGAATAATTATTTCCATGGCACTAAACAAAAAGAAAACAAATAAAAAATTAACAGCAAAGACCGCAAAAAAAAACCATGTCAGCATTCGTTATTTAGAAACATTTCGAGCTGGCTAATATTCAAAGACACAAACCATTTTAAATTTTTTTATGAGTACTTTAATGTTTGGGTAATTTCATTTGTTTTGATGATTTGAAAATTTTTTAATTTAAAAAACCTCCATATTTTATTGATTTGATGATGTTTTGCTTTTACTCAAATCTTATTTGGTTTCTGTTTTTCTATATGGGTTTAGAACTTGGATATGTTTTTTCTATAAATGATTTATTTGAAGTATGGGCAAATTAGTACTTTTTAATTTGTTTTTTATTTTTTAATCGCTAATTTTTTTCGGTAATATTTTGAAAAAGCTTAACATTTGAATTTTTTGGTTCCTGTCCCTATTTTTTACTTTAAATCGGCGAGGGGAAAAATTTTAGAGACATGTTTTTTCTTTTTACAGACATTATTAACGTATAACAAACATTATTTTAGCGTATTAATATATTAGATTTAAATTTATAATTGCGCACAGTGTCATCACTGCTCGAAAATAATCTTCATAATTCTACATCCAAATACTTATATAAATTATTTAAAAAATATTATACAAAATCTGTTAATTCAAATAATCCTTCTTCATGACTCGGAACCTAATATAATAAAATAGTGTATCTTGAATATAGAATCAAAAAAAGCTTTTAATATTTCATTAACAAATAATTTACCACAACATTATGCTATATAGCAATACAAAGTATCCATTTATCAAACACAATTTCCAAACATAATTAAAAACAAACAAAAAAATAAAAAAAAAATATAAATCAATCAATTGAGCTCGCTCCTATTACCTTTAACTCTTAACTGTTCAAAAATATCACAATTTATCTAATTAAATTTATTTTACCTACCCACCCATGACAAAAAAAAATTAAACTTAAAATGAACAATAAATTTAGTAAAGATACTGATATTATCCTAATCGAAATTCTGAAAATAATTTTTCTTTTGTGTTTTTAAACTCAATTTAAAAAAAAAAAACAACAACAAACAACTATAGCTTTTTTTAGATTATAAAACTTATACAACGTTTTCTTAAATTTCTCCTCTCTCCTTTTACTCTTCTAATTTAAAATATATGTATGATGAGAAGAATGTTCATTATTGTCTTTTGAAATCACTCAAAAATAAATTTTCTTCGAATCAATTCTCTTGACGATAAATATGAATTAGAAAAATGGACTTTATGAAATAACTTCCTAATGGTTTAAGGTCAGAATCAAAAATCAATACAAAAAATACAATAATATTTATTTTAAATTGATTTTTTTATGTTTTTAATTACTAGCTGCATATCAAAATCATTGCTACAGGTTTTGAATAATATAAAAGAAGCTTTTTTTGTATTGACGGAGTCCTAGAGTTTATAGGCTTCGTGCACCACCGGAATATATGTAAGTACAGTTATATTGATTTAAAGAAGTCAATCATGCATAATATTAACGTGTTTTGAATTACATTAACTTCCTATAATATTTTTTTTTATTTTATATTTTTTCAATCACATTATACGGTTCGAATTACAAGTTCGATCAAATTTGACATGACGTTTTGTTTACATTTTGTCGAGATTGAAAATGGTTTAAATTTCAATCTAAAATATTGCTTTAAATTTTATGAAAAAAATTATACCTACTTATTATTATTATTATTATTATTTTTTATTGAGTATAATTTAAATCATGCACAATAGTAATTTACAAGCACTAGGTGCCACAACTTTCGGACATAATACATACTTAATATGCATAGCTACTTCTAATAAATAATTTTTAAATACACCCATTTTACAAGATTTTATTTTAAATAAAGATTTCAGATGTACTTACACCTACACAACAAAAACAATCTAATATCAAAAATTAAATAATTGACTAATTTGGGAAGCTATTCTTCTTATGAAATCACATCATATTCATTTACGCTGAAGAAGAGACGAATTTTTGACTAGCACTAGTCACAAGCACTGATAAAAAAAATATGGTGCTCATGAAATATCGGAATTAAATTATTTAGTTCAAAAAAGAAGTTGTTAGATTCCTAACCATTTACTTCAGTACTGTATGACTTCTGAACAATAATGCGCAATAAAATCCGGACAGTTTCAATTCCTAAAAAAATTCTTACCTAACAGGTAGTATTTTTAATTCCATCACAAATTTTTAATTTAATAACTCAGACAATTATGCAATTATAAATTTATTGTAATCGCTTTTTTGAAGGAAGAACCGTCAACACGTAATATTGATCAGATATTAGGACTCGGAAAATCATTCGGGAATAGATTTAGGACAGCCATAGATTTGTAAGAACAACTGTAATATAATATAATTCAACCGTTCGAAGAAGATTATTCGAAGCAGGTTTTATAGCACGTCGGTACCAATTCAAACTAATGTCAACTTGAAAAATATCTCGACTTTTTTGAGAACACTTGAAATGGACTAAATGAATGTGAACTCATGTGATGTTTGTAAACGGTTTTTTGAACGCCATCTAAAATATTTTATTGTTATTTAAAATTTTCTGTAAAAGAAATCACTCTGTAAAATCATTTACTTAACATATTTTAACTGTCCAAATTTTATTGCACAACATACTGTATAATTATAACCACATCATAGTAAAGAAAAAAACTGTATCTACAGCTAAGTAAAATGTATTTTCTGATTGAAACCAATTTTTAGTTCAAGCAAGAACACCATATAAATGTGAATTTTGTTTAGTTTTTATAACTCACATATGAATTTATTTTTAAATCTATATATGAGTTGTGAGGCTAATCACAATCAAATTAGGAGTGCTACAGTTGAACTCCAAAAAGTTCAATGATAAAATTGAGAAACTCATCAATAGCTTATCTTTGTCACATACAAAATAAACTAATAGAAAATTTACCAACAGTTGAATATTTCAATCAGAAACAGGACTTTTTGTGAGATGGAAAATAACAAAAATGCTTCTGGAATAAGACATTGTATAATTTCCCAAATTTTTTTTCTTCTTCTTTTATTGCTTATTCATAATTGGATCAAAGTGGTCATATGATATTGGCAAGGATGTCCCGATAGATGTTTCGATCCATTGCTGAATGGTTAAAATCGCCAATGTTTCTACCGCCTGTCCAGTTTCTAATAATGCGCAACCATGTTAATTGTTTTCTTCCTATACCTCATTTCCTTAAATTTACTGAAGTCGCTCGTATTTATTTCCATGCATAATATGCCCAAAGTAGGAGATTCTTAGTGTTTTTAGCCTTAGAAGTAGATCAATTTCTATGTTTGTTCTACGCAGAACTTCTTCGTTTGTGATCTGTACACGATATTTTTATCACTTTTCGGTAAATCCACATTTCTATGAAGTTTTTTGAGTTCTCATACTCTTAAGGTTCATATTTCTATACCATATAGGAGTATAGACCAAACCTAGCATTTAACGGATCGTAAGCGAAGGTCTTGGTCCATTTTACCACAGCAAAACCCTTTTTTGTGTTTAAGAATTGCATATCTTGCTGTTTCAATTCGGCATTTAATTTTCTTTTCACAGCTCCAATACCCGAAGTTGAACAATTCGCTATGATGGTTGATTTTATCGACTATAATATGTTGTCGACCCAAATTATTATAATTATTATTTAATTTTAATTTGAAGTTGTATCATTAAATAGTTATTTCATAGCACCTCAATTTCCTTTGAACTAATCTGATAAAACCCACCAAGAAATCCGTTTTAAAAATAAATATCTACCAATAATCAATATTCTATATCCTCTCTGTACAATTGTAATATCTTTAAGAGAAATTAAATAACAAACAATCCCAGTTATACAACTTGATGGGGGAATGAGTGGTTTATTATACCTCATCCTGTTCATTATTTATACTATACAAGTATTAAGAATGTCGTATACAGGATCATATACAATAATACAAGTATGTCGTATATAAAAGTATATATATTTTTGCCAACCAATTGTTTTTTTTTTTGCCATTATTAAGAAACAGAGAGGAGTTACTGTCTTTTATTTTTTGACAAATTACTTTTAAGAAAATTAAATGGACAGAAAAATTTTGATGGTTTTGAAGAGAAAATAATATGGTTCCGTTTTGGTAAATAATGATCCGGAATTTTAATACACTTTGAATCACACTACGTTTTGAGGGGAGTGGAAGAAAAAAACAAACAGAATAAAATGACTATCTATTGGGAATTAATTTTGAATAATGAACTTAAATTACTCATTAAGTATAGTACGGATATGATATAGGTGTATTTGTGAAGATTAATTTATTTGAAATAATAATAATAAAAAATAAAAAAAAAAATCAATATAATAAATTATGGAAGTCGGGTAGGTATGTAGGTGTAGGTAGAGTAAAATACATTTCTTTCTAAATTAATGTCAAGGCATAAAAATTCTGTTAATATGTACTATGATTTAGAAAATATATGGAATTTAGCACTTTATTTATTAATATTTCCATTTTGTAAACGTCATTTAAATACGTTTTAAAAATGTTATAGCTATAAACTCAGGTATTTGATAAGTACATATAACGTGACTTCCAAAATGCAGTAAAACAATGTATTATCTTCAATGTAAAATTTATATCTAAATCTCTTGTACACTATTCCAAAATGTTTAAAATACGTAGTGGAAACATAAAATAAGAAGAGAGTGTGTAATGAAAAAAATTAAACTAGGTTTTGTATATGTACATAAGTCATACCTAAATTTAATAGAATTAATTAAATTATAGGTTAGTATATATATTTTCGACCCAAAAATTTGGTATAAAACTTATTTTTGGGTCGAATTGTAGCAAAATATGTTAATAAAATATATTTTTCCGCCGCAAATATGTGATAACCTATGAAGATCTGGCAATATTAATTTTTATGTAATGAAAGATAAACCAAAAGTAAATTTATTAAATGATAAAAAAAAAAGTCAGATTATTACCCATTTTTATAACAAAAACACAAAATTATAATATAAACATTCAAATGTATTGTGGTGTGTATTTATATTGTCAAAATGTTATTCCAAAATGTATTAAATTAGTAGTTTTATTATATATTTCACAATGAAGTATCTATAAAAGCTACGGTTATGTTTAAAAATGTATTAAAACTATTTATACTGCATTTTGGAAGTCGCCCATATTCTGAAATTCAGAATTTTGCTAAACAAATTCAGATAATTTTATTTTTAATTCAGATTTTTAGTATATTTAGATTTTTTTTTTTAAATTCAGACATTTTTATTTTAATCAAGTGTTAACAAACAAAAAAAAATTATATTTTCATTGATACAAAAAAAAACAAAAATTTCCCAATTTAGAAAAAAATATATGGTTTTTAGAAAAAAATTGAATAAAATTTGTTTTTAATTAATATTTTGAATTAATTGAATTTATCTCCTGCAACAGTTGGGCCAATTTTCATTATCATATTAAAAAAACCAATTATTGTTACAATTAGAAGAGCTTATTGAAATAACTCTCTGGCCTATTTCATACAACAAATCATGCATTTTCGATTGGATTTAATACGAGAGAATACGGATATAATATTACGGTAAAAACAGTAATGTGCAAAATTTTAAGAACACAAATTTAAATCTAGTAACTAATAACTTCTAGTATAGATATACGAGTATAATAATTTTAAATAATTTTCAAAATTTATTTTACACTGACCACACATCATTTTACTTGTGTTAGCCTTGACAGCTGTGGATACACAGCGTTTACCAAAATGTACACTACGTTTTGGTTGTGTTCTAACAAAGAAAATATAATAACAAGAAGTCTCATTTGAATATTTTTCTGTTTTTTTAACTTAGATGTTAAAGGGCGGGTAAAAAAATGAAATAAAAATAAAAATTTAAGAGAGCAAAGAAGAGTCACTATTATAATTTCGTTAAAAAAAAAAAAAAAATAAATTTAACAGTATTTAGTTTATCCATATAGATATCTTTCAATATATACGATTTTCAATGAATTTTATGCACTTGCATTATTTCTTTAAATATGAGTTTTTATTTGTATTGAAAAATATTTGAAATGCTGGTATGTTTATAAGCTTTCAGCAACAAATATATATTTTGATTTAGGTTAAGCTGAAGGTTAAGATGACGCAATCAATATCCCTCAAGATCAAGCTGGTACACATACCAAATTAGGCCAAATAATCCATTGATCTATACATAATATTGTTCCATTTATCTATACCTAATAATTAATTAATTATAAAATCATAACTAAGTCCAAATTATTCAAGATTTATAATGTGCTACCAACTACAAACAATCAATTAAATTTTGAATTTTAGTTTCCGCAGTTGTAATTGGTCTGGCATAGAATGAATATGTGTATAGAATTCAGTTTAATCTAATCTCTCATGTTATTTCCAATCCACAAAAATACAATTTCCACATTAAAGTTTTTAAAATGACTGTTATTAATACCTGTGAATGTTCTATTATTGAAGTTATAACGATTAGATATAGTCGTTGTAACTTTAACGAGATTGTCGTAGCGATATGTGAAGATAATAGGGAGATTATCAATATTAACGAGAATTATGTGATGATTGGCTCTAATTGCTTATGTAGACTATTTTTAATTGTAGAAACCAATTGCAGAGAGTTAGCATTACAGCTATATATTAACACAATTTCGGGCTTAGTTGAACTGTGACTTGGAATTAAAAAAACGTTTTTCATCATCTGGAATTCATTGTATATTTGGAAACGAAAAGTTAAAGTCGTGACAAACCACAATTTCGTTGGATAAATTCAATAGAGATCAAATAAAATCAATAGTTAATATAATTTTCAGGAGGAGAATTCGAATGGTATGAAATATAATAAAAACTGAATTATTTTGAAATTCAATTTCTACCTCAATTAATTCTAATTCCACATTGGATGGAAGTACTCTATCAGAACTATTATAGAATATTTTTTATCGCAATTAAAACTCCGCCGCTTTTCGGGGTTATTCAATTACTAACAAAGGTATTGTATCTGTCTTTCATATATTTTTTTCTTATTTTTTTTTAAGTTGAGCCAAACACTAGGTTTTAAGCGATACCTTTATACACGAATGTATAGCTTGGACGAAAATATACTGCATATGAGGGTTCAAATAATTGCACGGAATTGATGGGTGAATGTAAATAAGTTTGGATTAAAACAAAAATATTAGAGTTCAAAATGTTTCAAGTAGCTTAAGTAAACATTTGATGTTTTAGTGCATAACCCCCTTACGCTTTGTTAATAAAAAGATAATTCAGAGGGTAGGATATTTTTAAGATCCTTTTTTTTTGGAAAATGTACTATCTGTTTGCTAATTAATTTCGATAGGGACGATAAAGTCTATTATGGTTTTCCCGCGATCTTTGATCGCTAGATTTACTCTGTTACTTTCAATGTGACTGCGGTATATTGCAAGATCTGCCCTCAACTCATTTTGCGATATTCCAAGTACTTCATGATATCTGATAAATATTTTTTTTAAGTCATTAGGACCTGCTGGTAAACCACGTTGATGAATTTAGGTCTTTATGCTGGTTTTGGTTTTTCCATCAATAGAAACATAATTATCTTAGTTGTGTAGGAAGGCCAAATATAAGCTAACGTTGTTATTGGCGGAATAAGTGGATTAACTAAATTGGGTGAGGAATTACTCAATGAAGATGATTGAATATTGACAGGGAATACAAGTTTGTTGGTAAACAATTCCCTGCCTGAATTGCTTACAGGACTTCGTAGGAGTTATATGACGCCCAATGGCAAGATGAGACTACTGATTTTCTCCTTTTTGAAATTAGGATATAATGCATCGTCCTTTTTACGCAAACTTATATTTCGGTTAATCAATGCTGCTATAGGTGCCGACGAAATTAATGCATGTAAATTTATTACAAAAACTAAACTTTGGTTTAGTTAACGCTGGAGTAAGTTTTGTGAAATTTAAAGAATGAGATTCATAAACAGGTGCAGAGTAAATTTCGGCAGGATTTAAATTTCTTTTTCTGAAAATAAACATTTTGGAAATAAGGTGTGATGGAATGGGCCGCGAAGAGTCATTTTAAGTGAAAGCTTATAAAATTACTTATTTATAAAGTTTATAAATTTATGAAATTACCCTTTTTTGTGTTGAAAACCACACATTTTTGTTGAAAATCTCTTAAAATACATATAAGATAGTAAATTAAATTTTTTTGTTGAGAAATTTACATGTTTATATAGTAAAAATTTTACACATTTTTAGTGTGAAAATTAACAAAATTATGGTCTGTTGATTAGCAATTAATGTAGATGGTTAGATTGCCTACATTAATTGGTGGTTTAACTATAACGAGTTGTCAACCACTAATACCTAGTCATCAATCTATTGACTTCTTTATCTTACCAGAATTTAGTTTGACATATTTATTACGGTCAAATTAATTAATCAATTCAGTATCAAAGTGAGATTGATCCTAGAGATTATTATCTCGGTTCAAAACTTACCAAAGACTAGAAGAGATTAAAACAGAGTTAATCGATTTATTTTAAGTTAATATTTTAATCTTTTAAACACTTTTATTTCAACAAGTACGTTATATTTTGATGAAGTAAACAAACATTAATGTCTTCTTTAAGCTTTGAAAATAATAATTAAGGTATATACACTATTTCATAGTTGAAATTTTAATAATTATAAAAACTTTTAAATTAATTAATTAATTTATTTGTATTAAAAACAAAAAAAATAATTACAACATAAAAACAAAAAAACTAATTAAAGGCATACGTTTGGGCGCTTCTATTTACTTTAGAATTTTTGTTTTGTTTTAAAGGAAATTACAAAAATATCCTTAAAGCTATTTTTATGACAAATAATTGAAAAACAAAAAATTAACAATATAAGTGAATATTATTTAACTAACAATATTCCGGAAAATAATAAAAGTTTCATAAATCAATTTCCGGCAAAATAAAGTAAAGAGTAATTTTTCTGTTTCATCACTTTTTCACCCTCTTCTTTCTATTGATTTATTTTTTTTTTTTTTGGAAACCCGTTTAAAGTCCATTTTAGAAAATAAATAATATGAATGAAAAAATTCTATTTAAAATTTTGTATAAAAATCAATGTACATATATTTACTTAATTGTATGTACATATTATGATTATTATTATATAAAAGTTATCTTTTCCAACTAAAAATCTCACAAATTAGTCCTATTGAAAAATCGAAATAAAATATTACATACCTTAAGGCGCCACTAACATTTTCTTATGATGTAATGAGAGAATTACACAAAAATGTTTTTTTTTTATTTTTCGTTTTAGTTTGTCTTTTTTATTACAGTTTTTTTTTTTAAATAAATATAAAAACTTAAATAAATGAAGCCCAAAAAAATCAATAAAATAAATTTTGGTATACATTTTGTATGTGATGTAACTACAGTGACAAAAAAATAGTATTGAAACAAATGTGTAGGAAATTTGTAATATTAACCAAATAAAAATATATTCGGTTAAGAAACAGAACCGTAAAATTCAGAATTGGATGTAGAAAATCGTATATTCCGGTAACTGAAAGCAAATTGTATATGACTTGCGAATTTTTTCTATGAAGTGGATCATTAATACAAATTTTGATAAATGTATATCATTAAAAAGACATTGATAATATATGTATGTGATCAGAAGCTATGAGGCTCATTAAAGCAGAAAAATTGTATTAGACAATGACAAAAAATTTGAAACTTCAATTAAAAGGAAATGAAATACAATCGATATTAATTTTTTTTTATCAAAATTTGAACTATAATTGTGTAGCGAAATCAAAACATTATCTGTAATGGGTGCAGGGTTAAATATAATTAAAGAAGAATGAATATGTACAGAAAAAACAGTTTTATTATTGTACCTATATTCTAATTATTGTTGTTGATTGTTTTTGTGATTACTTGCACAAGCTTCGTAGTAGAGCTCAACTGTATACAATTGAGGAAGTTAATAATTCCACTATAATTTTTGTATCTTGGCAATATATTTTATTCTGTTTGGCTATGTACATTTCGTTTATAATACTTCACTGCGTAGATTTCATAATCTAGTTCTAGATAAGGTTATACAGCTGCAAAGTAAATGTTTAAGAATTTCTGTTTTGCCTACATCTTTGCAGCATGGAACGCAGCATGAACGGAATGTCAAGCAAACAGATATGTCAGTAGTATTAATTATATATCGATATTATGATATCAATATTATAATATTCTTTATATTATAATAACAAATGTAATTTGACAGACACAAACGTAGTATTCATATCTCATTTTATGAAAAGTAAAATTAAAGATAAAGATTAAAAAAAAATAATAATAATCTTAAATTGTGTTTAAAAGTTGCCTCTTCCTTTTATTTTTAATATTTTTATCAATTTTGATTTGATTTGACAATAAAACAAAATTATTTTTTTAAAAATGTCAAATTCAGACACAGACATTTATTAAAAACAGCTTTTAATATAAAAAAAGTAAAAAAAATGATTGACGTGCTTGCCACTAGACTGCTCTGATGAAAAGTATTGCCGTGTTGAATTACAATATTATACATTTATTATGCCTTTGTTCGTTCGTAATATCAATACTATGTTTCTATTACAACATAATTTATTAATATCATGATATTAGGTGACACACATGTAGCGATATCATGATATTAGCAATATTACAATATCGATATTGCATGTCTCTCAGTCTATCAGTACAAGTATCCGTACTGATCGCTTCGATAATCCATTTTTTCATTAGAATGTGACAACATTGTACCGAAAACGTTGCTTTTATTCGATTAAATATTTTAGTTTTTATTCAATTCTTTTATTTTTAATTTGTTATGATACCTTCTCTGGTTCTGGTATAGCAGAAAAATTGTTTGCGACAGTGAAAAAATACTGCAAATATTTCAGCTACAATTTAGTAATCATCATCATCTATCGGTAATAACTTTGAATTCATTTTTTCCATTCTGATCGTCTCTCCATCAACTATCATTTCATTTCAAAGTTAAAATTTTGAAGAGCTTGTGAACTTTTGTTTTATGTACGACATTGTCTTGCCATTTTCATCTTACTGTTACTTTACAATTTGCATTCTACAATTTGAATTTCCCTCTATAACCCTATATAAAAATTCAATAACCTAAAAATCAATCAAATCGGCTTATAATTGTAATTTAATAAGACAAGTGCCTCGAAACTTTTGGCCAATACTGTAAATAGAAAATTTTAAAAAGAAAAATGAACAATTTTCCTGTTTATTTTTGGTTTTTATATAATTTAAAAGAAAATATTTCAAGTTTATTTTAACTTTAAGAATAGAAATTAAATAATAATATTAAATATATGATTGTATACATATAATAAATGTATAGTACATATTTACAAAATATATGGCAACATATAGGTATATATAAGGTGCCAGGTACATTATACACTCAGATTTGAAAACATAATTTACCCAAAACGAAGCCAACACCACAAGAGGATAAAATGAAATCAGAGAATGAAAATATAATGAAAAAATATTTTAGTCCAATTAATTTAAGTGACTTTTCAGTAGTATAGATTTAATAATAAGAGCATTGGATTTCTTTAGTTTTCAACCTGTAAATGGAGAAAGCAAATATCCAATAAGGAAGAAACAAAACTTGAACAATAGAACTTCAAATATATTTTACTCAAATTACTGTAAATTATTATTATTTGATTTGATATTACTCAGCATTATTTTGATATTATTTAATTTCTTATTATATGAATTGGGGTATTGAGAAACGATTATTTCTATGTGTTTGTTGGAGTATCAAACAAAAAAAAAGAGTAGTAGTATTTCATTGCATTATTTCAAATTAAAAGCTTTAATAATTATATAAAATTGTAAAAATTAAAAACTGGGTGTCAGGTTTGAGATCGAAAGAGAAAAATTTGATGGGTTTCTGAACCAGATGCGCAATTGTCGAATTCCTATTCAAGTGCTTGCATTATCACCATGTGGTGACCCCTGATGGAAACTGTCTTACATAGCATTCCCTGGTAAGCAGGCCAAAATTGTAAGTGCACCAAAATCCTCAATGTTTGAGGTTGGTAACAGAGTCAACCCGTAAAAATCGCATAGTTTTGACAGACGCACTTGAAGCCTCGGATACGATAGTATCTATAGTAGGGAGAGATTCCGATCGTCACCGAAGTCAATAGAGACAATTTTCCGTCAGGCCCTTCAAGGTCTGTAGCGCTCAACAAGTAAGTAAGTAAGAAATCAAGAACATATGAATTATACCTCAGAAAATGATAGTAGAAGCTGGAAGGATATCGTGATGTATAGCAAGCTGCCGAAAAACGTATAATCAAACCTATAAATTATTAGTCTATTTTTATATGTATCTCAACTAGGTAACAACCTGATTGTGGAAAGACTACAACAGATTTTAAAAGTCAATTTTTTTTTTTTTTTTTTTTATGATCTTGACAGTAACTTAGGTAGAATCACCTTTTCGTGCTTAATTAAGAACGGTACTGCAATTTTTAACTACAATATCTACAATAATTTGAGTATTTTATTTTAACTAATTACTGGCTTATCTACTCATCAAATGTGGAAAACTACTACTATTGTCAGGAACTAAGCCTTCTTAAATAGAATAGTTTCATTTTATTTAATTTGTTACCAGATTATATTATATACTCTCAATTATTTTTTGTCATTTATTATATCCCAATGACAAAGGCTACTAGACCAGCTCGAAAAACCAATGAAGCATTTTTTTTTTGCTTCATCGGGAATCGAACCCGGGACCTTTCGGTTGAAAGGCAGGCGCTCTACCTACTGCGCTCCCCAGCGTGTTTTATGTTTGGCTTGAACATTTTTTTAAGCGTACTAAAAATCTGGAGATGTTCAAATCCAAATGTACCTACAACGTTTTGATGGTCTGGTTGTTTGATGGTTATATTATGTTGTCTGATATCGCCTGCTATCGTAGCTTAATCGTTGCTGATCTATCAGGGCACAAGATTATTTCATGATCTTTCGAAGACCACATGAACATTTCTAATACGGTGACAATATAAAAGGTGTTACACCGCGTTTGTCGGATTCGGTTGTTTGGTTGCAATACTTACTAATGTTTTAATTTCTGCAATACAAAGAATGATATTAAATTTTAGATATATCAGATGATAACAAGCCTAAGGTCCCCAATCCAGCAATTTCTAGAATTAAAGGCCTTCCTAAGATGTACAAACCAGATAATGAGATGAAAGAAATTGTGACAGCAAATATGATAGCCAAATGGTTAGTGGAGGAGTTTCGTAATATGGATAACCAGTTTGCAACCCAATCAGTGAAAAACTGTAAGAAACTAGCTCAAGAATTACAATCAATTGGAAGACTTGAAAATAACGAGGTCTCTTTTGACATAAAAACCTTTTTTCACAGTATCCCAGGTAAAGACGCCATTATTCTGGTCGAAGAATTGTTATGACAACAGGAAACTGGAACACAGTGGAGCACAAATGCAAAACAGTACATAAATTTGATCCGGCTTTACATGTAATAATAATTTCATCTTTAGAGGGGATTTCTACAAGCATATGAAGGGGCTTCAATGGGAAATTCCTTTTCTTCATTCATCAGTAAAATTTTCATGGCCAAATTAGAGAGTCAGATCTAGCAGCAAAAGAACGGTTACCAAGATTTTGGAAGAGATACGTAGGTGATATTTCTGCTGTAATAAGGGAAAGGTATAGTATAAAAGGTGTTACACCGCATTTGTTAGATTAGATTATTTGGTCCTCTACCTGTGACGTTATATTGCGCAATATTTATTAACGTTTTCATTTCTGAAATACGAAGAATGATTTCAAATTTTTATATTATGTAATTTCGGAAAGTAAAGATAGCTTACAAAGCTTACTATACATCAGCTTTGTTTGACAACAGCAAAAATCGACAGCAATATATGTGGCAAAAACCGAATCTGCTTTTCCAAAGAACCTCTACCTATAAGACGCATAGTAAAACAAAATACTAAAACAAATAATTTCATTCAAATATCTAAAAGTGAATTTATATTTTCGCAATCCATAAAAACCAAAATTTTCTTGCCATCTATAAAAACCACTGTTAATGGCTATATGCTCCGATGTGGAACGAGATATGATAAATACAAGAAGTAATAAATATAATGTAAACGGGAACCAAGAGATCGGATCAGGAGGATGATCATTTTATAAACTTACATTTTGCGGTTTTTCTTCGGACTTTCTTCTGCGGTTTTTCTTCGGCTGGTGGTGGTGAATGTAACGTGGTGTAAGTATAACCATCCAAAGATTGATAAAAAAAAATAAGTATTAGAGAATGTAAATTTTTTTTTTACTCGCTGAATTAATGAAGCTTAGATTTGGTGTAAACAAATGCAGCAGTAAAATGTTATACCAACTATTGAATTTCCCAATTACGTGAAGTTGTGTATTTTCTTTAGATGCGATCTTTAGATTATATTATTTCCATTACGAATATTGACAAATTTTCATTTTTAAATGTAATAAAAATAACTACATAATATTATTCCATTCCACAATACCCTGGGTAACCAACAGCGGATACACATAGTAGGTACAACGCACTTTCTATGATTTTATGGGTTTTTCCACCTGGTCCCATACATTTTTTCATTGGAATAAAATAAATTATATAGTTAAGAGATAATTTAGTAATAATTTTATCACTAAAAATAAAATCGAAATATGTTATTATGAAGGCGACGTACTCTACAATAGATATAGTTGTATTTAATTGTGTATGCCAAATCTATGAGTAAAAGCAGTTAGGGTAGGGTGTTCATCCCATAGACTTATAATTATATAAAAAAACTATATAAATTTTTTACATTCAATTTGCATTAAATTTATTATTATAGAATTATAATTATGATACAATTAAATAAAATTTTTAATTTAATATTAAATGGAGTATGACATGTAAATATAATACCACAAACACCGCACATGGTGTTGAGTTCGGTTGCAGATACATATGTGTAGATAAATTTGTAGAAATATATGTATATGTAGTAAATTTATTTATTTGAAAATTACAATTAACGAGATTTGAAAAATTATTTTTTTTTGTCATTAAACTCTATTAATTAAATGGATTATATGACTAATTATAAATAATTTAATTAAATTATATAATTTATTTTATGAACAACTAAATAAATACATAAAATTAATTTACATTACATTATAAAAATAATTTTATTTTGTATATTTAACAAATTTAATTTAATATTTTATGACCATTTCAAAATTTAACATCCAAAAATTTGCTACCATATTGTAATTTATTTGAATGAAATTTTTTAATGAAATTGAATGATATATTAAAAATTAAAATATTTGGCTTAACCTGAAATAGGTATATACCTAACAAAGAATTGGTTTTAGAGCTTAGAATACACAACTCGATGATAAGTTTTAGAAATTTGGAGGAAGATAAGACCGTTATCTTTATTCCTTTGTGAGATTACGCATTACATAATCCAATACTACATTTAACCAATTATTTGTATTAGTATTGGCCTGTCCTTCGAAATTCGAGTTTGAATAAAAAATCATACTCAATTTGATTATGAATAATTGTTTTCCATTATTTCAATTTTTCTTTGGTCTTTCATGGTATCATGGTATCTTTGCTATTAATTTATTTTATATATTAGTTTTTTTATTGATTTATCTTAGACAACAACCGCATACGTAATAATTTTTTTTTAAATAATTTGAAATTAAATTTAAATTTTATTCTGGCGATGGCAATTTGATGAATTAAAATTTTTGTATGATAAAATGACTTATACATGGGATGAAATTTCAAAATTGAAAATTAAAAAAAAAATTGTAAAAATTATTTGTTTTCGCTACGTCTCATTTTCAATATCTATCATTTAAAAGAATAATAATGAAAATCGATTGTGAAATGGTTCAGATATTTGTACCGTACTCTTTTCAATTTACAGATTAAATATACATATATACCATTATAATGATGTAGAAAGAGAATAAACGATAATAATGAATCACAGAGCAAAGGTTTATTGCAGAGCTCGAAAAAAATATAACCAAGGTTCTTTTTGTATTCATGTACTTACATTAACTGCTCTATCAGTTACTCGTATTGTAATTTAAATGAGCTTTAATTATGAGTTTTCATTATTGGGTCTGTCTTCTATTAAAACAGAGGTGGCCCTAATATGTCAGAGGGCCGTCTGTCTTATAAGTGCGGAATTATTTAACGTATATTTAATATAATCATTTTGATAGGTACCACAGCTTACTAATTTTCATACCTTATTTTTAAATTTCGTTTAAGTAATTTCTTATCAAATTTTAAAGGTTAAAAAATAATTTGGTGGAAACAATTTCTAGGTGATTATCTTATCCTCAATCGTAAAATAAAAACATAAATATTTTATATAACTCATTATACTCATCAAACGTATAAGTATATTAAAAAAATGTATATACAAATTTTAACATGCGTATTAGTTATCTTCAATCGTCAAACTAGTAAAATTCAATGCCTAGATAGCCTGCAGAGATGTTATAACTTCAATACCTCTCATTATACTAAATTTATTGCATAAAACTCAATTGCTGTTCTGGTGTATGATATGACCAGCAATTATCACTGATCGAAAATGAATTGAAGAGTTGTCGTATGAACATTCTCTTAAATCTAAATACTTATATATAGTACTAACATAGATGGGAAGGAGCAAGATTAATTGTGTTTATAGTTAATCTATGATGTGAGCAAAACAAAGCCAACTCCCAAACATATTCCGTATTGACCGATTCGTATTGACCGTTTTCAGTACATGTCACTGGATAATAGAAAGCCACGTCTATCCTGTTCCGTTGGATAATCGTTGGAAGCACGACATCAGAAAGGTAGACCTTGTTGCTAACATTGTCTTTGCAGAAACAATTTCGAAAAACTACTTATACTTTCCTTCCCACCTCAATCTAATAAACTCTCTTGTGAATTAAATTTTCAAAGGACAAATATTCCTTATAAAATGTCACATTCAATAAAATTGTTCTATTTAAATAATTTGTCGACAAATTAAAATATTTGAAAATCCCAAAGGTAATTAAAGGTAATTATTTTATTATTATCCTTCATAAAATTTATAATTTCTTTGCTTTAAATTTTTTTATTATAGTGATTATTAAAATTTTTATATAATTAAAATGAATTTATATATTAAATTTATTACAAAAATATAAAACAAAATATAAAAAACGCATTAGCAAATTTTTTTGACGTTTGTTATTATTTAAATAGTATCAATAAAAATTTTTACAATCACAAATAAAATGTTGAAAGTTACAAGTATTGCAGTAAAATGTCGCATTTTGAATGATTTAATATCAATAATAATTATAAAAAAAAATTTATTACAATTTTATTAATAATAAAAAAATTTAATTGAGTAGTATTTGAATATACAACAGTTATTATAAAAATTGTATCAGGAGAGGAAGAATTTGTTATTTTACATTTAAAAATGTAATAATTTAGCCGTTATTTAATTATTTCAATTTATTACGGTATTATTATTATTAAGGAGATGTTTCTCTCTCTCTCTATCTCTCTCTTGAAGAGAAATAATCATTTCAGAATTATCAAATCAAGTAATTTGTATTTGATACATGATTGAAGTTGAATATTATTTAAATGTCCATGAGTTTAATTAGCCGACCACACGAGACAGTACTGGCGGCCGCAGTGTTGCCAGATACAATGCCAGTATAAGGCAGTATAGCTTGGTAATGCCAGATATATTTTTTCTCTATAGCATACCTGAAATATCGCTAAATGCTAACAGTAATTTTCAATATAGCTAAAAACTAATTCGCGTATAAAATCTTTTGCTAATGAAATAAAATTTAAATAAAGGAGTAGTATAAAGCGCTCTATTTTGAAAAACGACATTTTTATGTCAATTATTAAAAAGTTGCATTAAAAAAACAAATATTGCTATTTCAATTAACAGGAAATCAGTCATAAATAATATATTATATGTAGATAGTAGATTTCGCTTAAGTGCTCACAATAAATTGTCCAAAATTTTTGATTTCAAAGTAATTTGTACATTTGAAATATTTAATGTAAATTAATAATATCAAATAAAGTATAGTGCATGCAATATATATCAATATATATTTTTATATTTCACATTAATCAACAAATAAATGAAAAAGAACTGTGAGGAATTTATTTCACGGCCTCATTAATTAATAAAAAATTCGTTTACATCATCGCATTTGCTTAGAAGTTTATTGAACAGGTTTATATGAAACGCGAAATTTTTTTGCTGGAATTTAATTGGGATAAAAAGAGATTCAATTTAGCTATGAATTAGCAAAAATGGCAACACTCCGCAAGACAGTGCACATTTTCACAATTCCAATCACAGATAATATTCGTATAAACAAACCATCACGACAGTGACAGTGAATGAAGTAATAAAAATTATGAAATTAATTTAAATTTTTGATTAAGATATAACCAGTAATTTAAAGTCAAAACGTCAAAATGGTAAACAGACAATCTGTAATAAGTGTAACAAAAATTATAATATAAAAAAGGAAAAAATATTCAGGGTGATGGGGAATGTAAAAAACTGCTCCACTATACATGCGCAGGCGTGTCAGTTGAAGAGTAAGCCTATCTTGAGGAGGATCCAGATAAACTCTGGTATTGAGTTCTCTGCAAGCAAAGACGAAGTAAACGAAAGTCCGTTGGGATTAATCCGGCAGCAAACACAGTGGAAAGCAATCAAGATTCATCAGAGCAGGTTATGATTAAACTTGATGAAATCATAGCAAAACAGGATAATCTAGACATAGCTTTGATAGAGATCTGGACTGGAAGATTGCGTGAAAATGGATCCAGGGGTTTGGGAACGACAGTTGTTTATGTTATTTGCTATTTGTTTTCAAATTTTGCCATTTAAAATTAACTTAAGTCAAGAACAGCAGGATTCTAATAAATTGATTATAGTGAAGACCTTAGTGACGACTTTGCTTAGTCCTTTAATACTATTTTTTACTAAGACTCAACCGTCTGCCTCGTTTTAATAAAATATTGGTAAGAAAAGGTATATTTTCATAGAAAAATTTGTATTTTGGAATTTTTGGTGTTGGAAATATTGTGTTTTGAAGATTTTGTGTTGAAAGATTTTGTTTTAGTGATATCAACACCAAGCGATTTATTTCTTCATGTATTTATATATTAAATAAATATTTATAGTCTAGTTTTTAATTGGAATTTTGTAATTATTCTGAAATTCTTCCAGAAATTAATTAATAAATTATGATTACGGAATTTAATATGCGAACAAGATAAAAAATATAAACAGTAGCAGTGAGTGAACATCAAATATTAATGAATTCACAATTAAAAACAAAAAAGTATATTGAAAAAATCATTTCATTATCTAAAGTCAGATTTTTTTTTGTCTTTTGTATTTATTAAGTTTTTTTTTTTTTGTTTTTCTTATTTTATATTTTCATGGTTAATTTCAGAATTCTATGAATTCTTGTGAAAAAAAAGTAAATCTCAAAAGTTCTGATTAAAACTTACAATTCAGTAGCACAAAAAAATATCTTTAAAGAATAGGTAATGAAAAAACGTAGCAGTTCAGGAAATTTATTTTACTTTTTTTTTTTTTTTATTTTGATATTTCAAGGATATTTGAATTTTTTTTTGTATGGAAAAAACAAAAACATAAACAAAATTTCCTTTCAAGGACTCCTCTAGAACCTCAAATTATAAAAATTAATTCAAAATTACTTTATTATTGTATTTTTGTTAAACAATTCGAAATACCTTGGAATAAACATCCTGTTTCATTCTGCATCCTCCTATCATATAATTTCAAACAAAAAATGTGTGTTTTTTTTTTTAATTTTTGTAAGTCGTGAATCATTTTATGTATATTCTTCCTTTTTTTTTGTTATGTTAATTATTAAAGGTACGATATTTATTCTAATTTTAAATGTTGTTTATTTCGTCCTTTTTTATAAATTTTAATTTTTTTCTCTTTTATGGTTAAATATAATTTTAGCATAATCATGTCATTTGATTAAAGTGATATTTGTTATTTTCAAACAAAAAATATTGATTTTAGGATTTTCAGATTGGATGTTTTTGAAGAAATTTGCCATCCGAAACTAGAATTTCGTTAGTATATGCTTATTGTACGTTTTCTAACTTCAATATTTTATTTATTTAATTTGGTTACGTGTTTCTATAGCTTAAGATACATTTCTGTTTTTTTTTCATACGCCGAACTAGCGCATCTTTGGCAGTTGGGTCTGCGCTTAACTTTAAAATCTGGAATCATCATTAAAATAATATCAATTTGAAAAAAGTGCCGTTACGTCAGTCTAACGGGATAAAACTCTCTTCCTTCCCTTCTATTCTCTATCGTCTTCTGCTTTTTTTTATTTTATTTTATTTTACTTTATTTTATTTTATTTTTTATTTTTTTATTTTTTTTATTTTATTTTATTTTATTTTATTTTATTTTATTTTATTTTATTTTATTTTATTTTATTTCATTTTATTTCATTTCATTTTATTTTATTTTATTTCATTTTATTTTATTTTATTTCATTTTATTTTATTTTATTTTATTTTATTTCATTTTATTTCATTTTATTTTATTTTACTTTATTTTATTTTATTTTACTTTATTTTACTTTACTTTACCTTATTTTACTTTATTTTCTTTTGTTTTCATTTCCTAAGTTCACAGTTTTATTTATTTGATTTGCTTAAGTGTTTCTATAGCTTTAAATACATTTCTGTTTTTTTTTTCATCCGCCAAACTAGCGCTTCTTTGGCAGTTAGGTCTGCGCTGAAATTTAAAACCTAATTCAGGAACTGGAATCACCATTAAAACAATATCAATTTGAAAAAAGTGCCGTTACTTCAGTCGAACGGAATAAAACTCTCTTCCTTCCCTTCTGTTCTCTATTTTCTTCTGCTTTATTTTATTTAATTTTTTTTTTTTATTTTATTTTATTTTATTTTATTTTATTTTATTTTATTTTCTTTTACTTTATTTTACTTTACTTTACTTTATTTTATTTTATTTTCTTTTTTTTTCTCTTCTCTTCTTTTCTTTGGGAGTAATGAGACGAGATCTACTACCTCTCCAACTAAAACCATATATACTATTCATTCATCATTCAACTTCTCTCTAGATTTAATTCAATATGAACACAATATTTATCATTTAATTGACCATCCTGTAAATATGAATCTCTATTCACACTGTACAATTTCAAATACTATTTTTTTTTTTATCACAAAAGATCACTTTAAAAGAATTTTGTGAATTGATGATTAAATTTTACTGTGAATGACATTGGCTCCAATTTGATGGGATACTTTCATTATTTTCCTTCTAATCTAGATCATTGCAATAAAAAAAACTTAATAATTTATAAAAAAAATCAAATGATAGACTTTAAGGACAACATTGTCCTTGAAATAAAAAAATGCCGTTAATAAATTATTTTATTTTCATACCAAATACACTTTCATGTAATATAAAATTATTCTAAGTAAAATATTAAAGCCTTAAAGTCTGTTGATTGATTTACTCCAGATTGTGACTGTTTATTTATTTTTTTCTTATGAATTTATAACATAGCGATAATCAGGTGACTATTAGGGTACCATAATTTTTTCAACCCAAGTCCTCTTTTAACTACTCAATGTCGGTTATTACTTGGTGAGGTTAGCAGAGGAGTCGATTTGATCGCTACAAGGAGGTCGATTTAATAACTGATACAATAAGGTATATCAGATAAACTAACTGAGAATTGGTGGCTTAATAAGTAAGCAAACTTGACAGTACTGTAAGGTATAGAATTTGTGTGAAAATTGGTACGATAAAATATATTAAACATTTGAAACACTCAATTTTGACAACCTAGTAAATATATCAATATTATGTCTATATCCTCGATATTTACAGATTTTTCACATTTACGGGTTTGTTTGTGGAATAGATTATGCTGAAATTTGTATTATATGGGATCGATTATTATATGGGATCGAGTATTATATAACTCTTTAACTACTAGATTTAGAAAATAAAAACAGCGTAATATTCCAACTTTACTCAAAATATAATTGAAATCGAATTTTCAAAATAAAATGTATCGGTCTTATCGTATTGTTTAGCTTTGCTATATTTGAGAATTTTATTCAACATAATACAAGTTTGATAACTTTATTAAACACTACACTTTTTTATTTTTATATCTGTAGTTTAGACAATTCAAATTAACCTACTTACATACTCTTACAGACTCTTTGAAGTCAGTTGAACAAATACTGTTACTTTGTATGTCCTATTGTATTTCTTATTTAATTATTATTAACTTAAAAAACGTCAGAACTCTACCAAAACCATAAATTTGTTGTAAAGTACAGATAAAGAAGAACTAAAATCCAGTACATCAAAACAATTACAAAAAAAAACACCTTAAACAGTCACCAGGGAGTTCGTGAGAAAGATGAAAACAAAAAAAAACTTAATTATACCGAAAGACGCAATACAGAGTATACTGTTTAAGAACTACGAAATTATAAAATAAAAAATAAAAATATAATAAAATATTTCTTATTAAAATATCCTTTAATTTATTAAAGCGAATATCCTTATTTATTTTTTCTCTCAAAAATAATTATTACTTACTAAATATTTTCAGTTCACTTTAGTTGTAAATTTATCTATCCTCTTATATACAAAAAAAAATGATGGTGACCTTTAATTTTAATCTTAAAAAAAAAATTTCAAAATATTCTGCCTTACTTTGTTATTACCATCAATTTAATTAATGGCATTTTTATTTTCTTAAAGTGTAGTACTGCTGTCTCTAGATTCAACAATATAGATAGATTAAAAATATTCTTTGATAATTTTATTTTTCAGCCTACACAAAACAAAATTTAGAGATTAAATTTATGTCAAAATTTTTGAAGAAAATTAAACAAAATATTATTGGTTGGGTGTTCCAATTGCTTTAAATGGTGAAATTTGATAGAAAAAAAAAAATTATATACAAAAAAAACTTTTAATTTTGGTTCTTATTTCATTAATCATTAGCCAATGGTATTTGGGAAAAATTTTTAAAGATAAAACCACTAAAGTAAATATTTTTGAAGAGTTTTTATTAAATTAAACAAAAATAAATTTGGTTATGAAAAAAAAATAGAAATTAATTATTAAAGAATTTGAAAATATGTTGCCAATTTGTGGGAACAGAAAATCCATTTAGCTACTTAACATGACTCTTAAAACAATAAAAATCATTGGATGGGTTTTAGAATGCTGTGCATTTAATACAAAATGATTAAAATTTACCCATTTTTGAAAATTGAAGGACAAAAAAAAAATTCATATTTTCAATTACATATCAATTTCAAAGATTCAAAGAATTAGATTTATACTATTAGATTTTTATTCACCACACTCTTTTTTTTTTATTCATCAGTGTGAGATTTCTTGAATTTAAAATTTTAAAAATTAAATTTTTATAACAGTAAACATATTTTTTTAAATAAAATTTTCATATCAAGGACATTAACGGGAAAATTTACTTATATTTTGTATATATATATTGTATGATATGTTATATGTACTATATTTTGTTAACCCATTCATAGTCGAACTATGAAATAGTAGAAATACACAATTTTTATGAATTTAGTAGTATGAAAAATTTATAACTCAAAACAAGTGTGACAATGAATTCAAATTTATTTTAATGTCAGTGCTAAAAATAACTTTGACTAAATATGTATTCAAATTCGATACCTAATATGAATTTTTTACAATAATTTTGTTTTTTCAGTTAAAAAAAAATAGTCTAGTACAATGCTTTAAATGAGCGTTAAAAAAGGAACCAGCGCAAGAGCTCTGTTAAAAAAGTTATGTAGAACATTGAAAGAGGAGTAAAAAAAAAATTTAATCAAACACAACATTTAAGAATAAAAATGAATTTTTACTACTTATAAGTAGTTAAACCTTTACTTGCATTAACCCAATAAGTGATACGATAGGATAGACTATTATTGGTATTAACAAAAACAAATGTGAGCATTATAGAATACATTTTTTACTCCAAATAGTATTGAAACATAATTCAAATACACTGCAGAATATTGGAGAGTCACCAAAATGGCATAAAATAGTTAAAATTAGTTATAATGAACTTCTTAATAAATATCTCTCTATCTTTACTTATTAACCTAATTAGCGATATAATGGCGCATATGAACATTTAACAGTTATTGGCATTAACAAACATGTGTTAACATTATAGGATACATTTTTTACTCCAAACAGTATTTAAAAATATTTCAAATACATTGGAGAATATTGGAGAGTTACTACTGGCATGCAATGGTTAAAATTATATTAGCTTCTTAATAAACGATACTATAGCTTACAACAGTTTGTGTCAACAAATATTATTTATTATAAATACATTGGAGAGTATTGTAGAGTTACCACTGGTATGAAATCGTTAAAATTATATTAGCCTCTTAATAAACGATACTTATGTACAACAGTTTGTATCAACAAATACTATTTATTATAAATACATTGGAGAATATTGGAGAGTTACCACTGGCATGCAATGGTTAAAATTATATTAGCTTCTTAATAAACGATACTATACCGTACAACAGTTTGTGTCAACAAATACTATTTATTATAAATACATTGGAGAGTATTGTAGAGTTACCACTGGCATGAAACGGTTAAAATTATATTAGCTTCTTAATAAACGATACTATAGCTTACAACAGTTTGTGTCAACAAATATTATTTATTTTAAATACATTGGAGAGTCTTGTAGAGTTAACACTGGCGTGAAATGGTTAAAATTATATTAGCTTCTTAATAAACGATACTATACCGTACAACAGTTTGTGTCAACAAATTCTATTTATTATAAATACATTGAAGAGTATTGTAGAGTTACCACTGGTATGAAATCGTTAAAATTATATTAGCCTCTTAATAAACGATACTATAGCGTACAACAGTTTGTGTCAACAAATACTATTTATTATAAATATATTGGAGAGTATTGTAGAGTTACCACTGGTATGAAATCGTTAAAATTATATTAGCCTCTTAATAAACGATACTATAGCGTACAACAGTTTGTATCAACAAATACTATTTATTATAAATATATTGGAGAGTATTGTAGAGTTACCACTGGCATGAAATGGTTAAAATTATATTAGCTTCTTAATAAATATCTATATCTATCTATCTACTTATATTTATATAAGTACATATTATTATGTATAAACAAATAAATATTTTCTAGTTTATTGAAGCTTAAATTCAATTTCTGATCCTACCAAAAAAAAAATGGGTGCAAAAGAAAAATATACATAATTTTTATAAATATGAGAGACCATGACGAATTTTTTATATACATACACACATCCGATAATACATATTTATATGTTTATTATTTTGCTTCAAAGGATAATCATTGATCATATTTTGTTTGTACAGTGATTTATATTATTTTGTTTTGTTTATTTTATTTTTCATTTTCCATTTTTTTGTTTATTTTTTTCTTTTTGCATTTTTGTTCTTATCATTTTTATGTCATTCTGTTTTTCTTATGATCGAAAAAGAAAATAAAAATGGAACTGAATTCGATGAATATCAATGTTAAATCGGCTGTGGTGAATTTGATTTTTTTAAAGGAATAAATTTTATTTTGAAAAAATTGAGGTATGGTAGACTAGTAGAGGATGTTATTGAAGGTGGGATTAATAAATTTTAAATTTAGGTATGTACATTTATTTTTTTTACATCCATTTTTTTTTTTTTTTTTTTTTTTGGAAAGTGAGTGTAAATAAATATGTTGGTTTTTCTTTTAAGGTGAAAAAAAATTAAAAAAAAATTCTATAATTTCTATTTCGAAGAATAATTGTTCCTGATAAGAATTGAACCTATTATAGAAAGCAGGAAAATTTTATTTTTTATTTTATTTCTTACTTCCGCGATTGTGGTCTATTATTTTTTGTTTGTTTTATCTATTTTATACCAATTACAAAGACTACTACTACTGGATCATGTCAAATAACATCTAAAGAATTTCTTTGAGAATCGCAGCTGGGACGTTTCAATTGAAAAGTATTTTTTTTTTATCTACTGCGCTACTTAATATCATGGAGCAGTAACATAAATCATCAATTTGGATTCAGAAAAAGTTATTCAATAACAGAACAAATTCACCGGATAACCAATATTATTTAACAAATGACGGTGATCGGTCGTATCAGTGTTGTTGGAATGGCACAATTTTTCGATTGAGTGAAGATTTGAAAGCCTAATATATTATTTCCATTGTATACTATAGCCAAAATGTATGTTACATTAATAAAGTTATATCTACATCAGTACTGGTAACTAGGAAATATTAATGTTGAAGTACCGCAAGGTGTAATACTTACTAGATCTAATATTGTACCATAAATAACAACATTATTGGGATATTGCAATATAGTCATGTGGCTTTTTTAATTCATAAAACTACAATAAAAACAAATATTTATTTGTAACAATTGTGCAGTTCGAATAGCTATATTACAAAAAATAATTTAATTTATAATTAAGATTCGAAAATATAAAATTTTGGTCTAATGTTTTTTTTTTGCCTTTTTTCACTCTTTTTTACTCTTTTTCGGAGTATAGGATTTCGACATATTTCTTAAACATTGTGCTGCCAAATCTGTTCTTCAATTTCTTAAAATCATAAGAAAATTTTACAAATTAGTTAATAGTTGTTGCTTTTAGAAATACTGTTGTAAACGTCACTTATTGTTTTTGCAACAGATTAATTTTATAAATCAACAAATTTGAGATAGACTGAAAATTTTCGGAGCTCTTATCAATTAGGATATTCGATTGAGCTGACTTTTGTAATGGTTTGTAAGGGAGTTAAAAATTTATGAATATATTTTGAAATGTAGATATAATGATAAAATAATATATGGAATGTGTAATTGAATCACATGAATTTCCATAATGAAAAATCTAAAATTAATTTTACTTTCACCATATGGGTTTATTTAGGTTTTTTTTTTAACCTTTATATATGTATATAAACCGATTTAAATTATTTCTATATGTACATAATCATTTCAATTGAAACAGTTAATTTTTTATTAAATAAATGGTGTAAGAAAAATATATAACCTTATTTCTCTTAAGTAAATAAATAATTTTTAAAATGGTGGAAAAATCAACAAAACATTAAATTGTCTAAATTTACCACAAAATTTAATTATTAGAAACGAAAAAGTAAACATTAAGAACATAGCTATTACAAATATTATTTACTTTATTAACATTTATTTACTTGTATACACATATGCGTGCACTTACAATAATAAAATGTAAATATTGAAGGTGAATTCAATTTGATGGTATTTCTCTTTACAGAGTGATTAAATCTATTGGTTAAAAAATTCCATATTGTTGTTGTGTCTATCAATTTCAAATTGCGCTTTTTCCGAAATAAAAAATTGTTGTATTTTTCATTTCAATTACTTTTTTTTTATAGAAAATATACGTGTTTAATATACCCAAAACACGTTTTTCACCTAATTTATTCAATAATAAAACTTAACCTTTATTCGATCAAATCGCACTTTTTTTCAACAGGCTTTACATCAAAAATGACCTATTCCAATATAAAATGTTCTTACCTTTTTACAAAACTGGTAATTTTGGAAAATGGCAGGAAAATAACATTTCAAAAATAAGCCACAATAAACCACTTATAGGGTCGGGATCGTCAAAATTTTCAAAATTTAAAAAATCTCAAAATCTTCAAAAAACCTAATTTTTTGACCGATTGTAAAGATTTTTTATATTTTTTGCTTGTTTTACTGAATGTTCTGAAAATAAGCAACCAAATCCGACCAATTTCAAAAATTTGAATATTTCAAATTTTTTAACTATTTTTTGTATAGGGTCGGGGTCGTCAAAATTTATAAAATTTCAAAAATTTCAAAATCCTCTAAAAACCTAATTTTTTGACCGATTGTAAAAATTTTTTATAATTTTTGCTTGTTTTACTGAATGTTGTAAAAATAAGCAACCAAATCAGACCAATTTAAAAAATTTGAAAATCTCAAAATCCTCTAAAAACTTAATTTTTTGACCGATTGTAAAGCTTTTTTATATTTTTTGCTTGTTTTACTGAATGTTCTAAAAATAAGCAACCAAATCAGACCAATTTCAAAAATTTGAAAATTTAAAATTTTTTAACTATTTTTTTTTATGGGTCGGGGTCGTCAGAATTTTCAAAATTTAAAAAATTCAAAATCCTCTAAAAACCTAATTTTTTGACCGATTGTAAAGATTTTTTATATTTTTTGCTTGTTTTACTGAATGTTCTAAAAATAATCAACCAAATCCGACCAATTTCAAAAATTTGAAAATTTCAAATTTTTTAACTACTTTTTTATAGGGTCGGGGTCGTCAGAATTTTCAAAATTTAAAAAATTCAAAATCCTCTAAAAACCTAATTTTTTGACCGATTGTAAAGATTTTTTATATTTTTTGCTTGTTTTACTGAATGTTCTGAAAATAAGCAACTAAATAAGATCAATTTAAAAAATTTGAAAATTTCAAATTTTTTAACTATTTTTTGTATAGGGTCGGGGTCGTCAAACTTTATAAAATTTCAAAAATTTCAAAATCCTCTAAAAACCTAATTTTTTGACCGATTGTAAAAAATTTTTATAATTTTTGCTTGTTTGACTGAATGTTGTAAAAATAAGCAACCAAATCAGACCAATTTCAAAAATTTGAAAAATTCAAATTTTTTAACTACTTTTTTTATAGGGTCGGGGTCGTCAAACGTTTCAGAATTTAAAAAAATTCAAAATCCTCTAAAAGCCTTGTTTTATGACCGATTGTAAAGATTTGTTATAATTTTTGCTTGTTTTACTGAATGTTCTAAAAATAATCAACCAAATCCGACCAATTTCAAAAATTTGAAAATTTCAAATTTTTTAACTACTTTTTTATAGGGTCGGAGTCGTCAAAATTTTCAGAATTTAAAAAAATCTCAAAATCCTCTAAAAACCTCATTTTTTGACCGATTGTAAAGATTTTTTATATTTTTTGCTTGTTTTACTGAATGTTCTAAAAATAATCAGACCAATTTCAAAAATTTGAAAATTTCAAATTTTTTAACTACTTTTTTTATAGGGTCGGGGTCGTCAAAATTTTCAGAATTTAAAAAAATTCAAAATCCTCTAAAAGCCTCATTTTTTGACCGATTGTAAAGATTTTTTATAATTTTTGCTTGTTTTACTGAATATTCTAAAAATAAACAACCAAATCAGACCAATTTCAAAAATTTGAAAATGTCAAATTTTTTTTATAGGGTCGGGGTCGTCAAAATTTTCAAAATTTAGAAAATCTCAAAATCCTCTAAAAACCTAATTTTTTGACCGACTGTAAAGATTTTTTATATTTTTTGCTTGTTTTACTGAATGTTCTAAAAATAAGCAACCAAATCAGATCAATTTCAAAAATTTGAAAATTTCAAATTTTTTAACTATTTTTTGTATAGGGTCGGGGTCGTCAAAATTTTGAAAATTTAAAAAATTCAAAATCGTCTACAAACTTCATTTTTTGACCGATTGTAAAGATTTTTTATATTTTTTGTTTGTTTTACTGAATGTTCTAAAAATAAGTAATAAAATCAGATCAATTTAAAAAATTTGAAAATTTCAAATTTTTTAACAATTTTTGGTATAAGGTCGGGGTCGTCAAACTTTATAAAATTTCAAAATCCTCTAAAAACCTAATTTTTTGATCGATTGTAAAGATTTTTTATATTTTTGCTTGTTTTACTGAATGTTCTAAAAATAATCAACCAAATCAGATCAATTTCAAAAATTTGAAAATTTAAAATTTTTTAACTATTTTTTTATAGGGTCGGGGTCTTCAAAATTTTCAAAATTAAAAAAAATTCAAAATCTTCTAAAAATCTCATTTTTTGACCAATTATAAAGAGATTTTATATATTTTAGCTTGTTTTACTGAATGTTCTAAAAATAAGCAATTTCAAACATTCGTTCTAGGATATTCGTTAATCTCCCAAGAATACATAATTGAAAGTTACACCTAAATTGACTATGATAATAATTTATATGCTTTCATACTATATCGACCTAATAATAATAACTGAAACACTCTGTTTTTATATAAATAAGATATAAAAATTATAACTGTATTTTATTTGCTCTTCTGTTTTCTCATTTCCTCATACATTCTTATAATGTGATAGGAGTATTTTGTTTTCCAAATTATTAACAGCAAACAAAAACAGAAATAAAATAATTAATATAAATACTAAAAATAACGGTTTTTGTTTTTAAATCAAATAAAAACCGCTATTATCTAAACAGTAATTTTTTGTATGTCCAAATTATTTTTTGAATTATCTAAAACTTGTTATTTTTAATTCTTCTGTCTGTTCATGTGCATACTTTTTTTTCAGAAAATGTATATTCTGCAAAGAAACCGGTTTGATTTTTAGTTTTGTAGATTTTGAATAATTTCATGACCAATGTCAAATCTCGAAATTCATAATTTCGATTTATCTATTTTTTTACTTAAATAAATTACTAGGGTACTTGCCATAATAAAATCGTTGTACAATTGTTTAGTTTTTGTTACTATTATATTGCTTTTATATTTATGTAACTATTGTTATTTTTTTGTAATAAACTTTTATCATAGTGTAAGTACAGTACAGTTGTATTACGTACAGTTATATTAAGACGAGGCGGATTATTCTACTTTTATATTTTACTTTTATGATTACTTATGATACTTTTATGGTACTTTAAATTGACAACAGTAGTCAATATTTTGATTTGTCGACATACGCTTTGAAAGTAAGAAAACATTTTAGTACATAATAAGCCTAGCTTTACAGAATACTGAAAAATGTCAGAACTCACCGTAAATTCATTCAACTACTTTTATTTAGGTTATATAGCTTTGATCAGATTTAGTCTTATAATAATATATGTAAATAGTATAAAGTATAAAAGTATAAAACTTAATAGTTAATTCTACCGAAGATACGAACAACATTTTATAAATACGAATTCTTTTTAATGTCTGAAGCCTCAGCTACCAAGTATTATGCATTCATATTTGTAGAAACGAAATTATTTATACATATTCATATATACGTTATAAAAATGTATAGCTAAAGAATATCAACTAATATAATTATAACAAGAACAATAATAATGAAAAAACAGTACATTATGCTTTGGATTGTCTTATTATTAAAACAAAATATTAAATTTACTATAACTTTTTTAATTTTAGGCAATTCAAATTACATTATCATTTTTAACATTTCAAATTTTATTTAACACTACATAACGGTAACTTGTAATATAATTTTGAAATAAAAAAGTAAACATTTTTCCATAAATTTTATTTTTACATTTTTTTAATATTTAATTAAATTAATTTTATTACATTCAACCACGTCATTAAACTCATTTTGTTTTATAATTATTTTATTTTTAATATTGAAGGCCAAGAAAACAAAATCAGCAAGTCAAAAATATATTTCAGTAATGTCATTGTTTATTTTTTTAATATTCAAAATTAGTTTTTTAAATATTGATTAAATTACTATAGAACAATTATGTTTTAAATAGAACATAAATTGCCTTGTATGCCTTATAACACATTGAATGACGCTAGAATTAACTAAACATTTGAATAACTAGTTTTAACATTTTGATCGATTTTTATAACTCACAGCAAAAATCAAAATTTGTATAATAGGCAATCTAACACTTCAAATACCTACTGATGAGTTGAAGTAGTGTTGTGATAAACGAAACGACTTCTAAATCTTAGCGTTATCAAGTTATATGCTTATTTTACTAGACGTTTTTACTTACGAATTATTTCAAGAAAAAATATTGTAAAGCAAAGGTCTTTCTGCATTTTGAAAAATAGGAAAATTATTAGACGTAATTAGATAACTTAATCTGAATTTGACAGTAATATAAGTTCGTAAGTTTGTTTATGTGCAAAATAAAAATTAGTACATTGAAAACGAAATACGGATACACCCAAAAGAGATTTAGCAAATCGTTCGATAGAGGAACGAAGTACTTAGAAAAAATAAACGACGTACGATTTTGTAAAAAACAAAATTTTTTCGCATTCGTATTATCTATATTAAATACATTAAATTAAATACAACATTTACAGGTTCTTAAATTTCTTAAATGATAGACCATTTGAATAGAATATGATAAATCATTAAAATTAAAAGAGACAATTTTTTTTTCTTTATTTTTTAATGTGATATTTCACATACATATCAATTATTATGTAATTTTGTAATTTAAATTTTTAATAATACTTTAAAAAAAAACGTTTTCATTCTAAATCTAAATATTAATTTAATAGTGACAGTAGCATAAACTGTCTGGTCTTGTAATTTGTTTTAGTATTAGACATGTTTTTATACAATTAAAATCATCACCAAATTATTACTCACATTAATGTATTATAAATATTTAAATTTATTTGTTATGTTCGTACCTGCAATTAAAAAAATAAAATATAATTATAAATTAATTTGAATAACGGTAAATCAATAAAATAACTTTATTTAAAAAAACATATTTAATGAAATTATTTGAAATAATATAAAAATTTAAGCCATATTAAATGTAAAACATCAACACAAGATCATGAAGACACTTTTTTCAAGTAAATACATTTTCCAGTAGCATCAAAAAATTACTCTATTTACAACAATGCTGTAAAAGAATACAACCGTTATATTTAATCTGGTACATATTAAAAAGAAAATACGGTACAAATGTCTGAACAATTTTAAAACCGATTTTCATTATTATTCGAATGTGAGATATTTAAAAGGAGACGTGGCGAAGTCAAACAGTTTTTAAATTTTCAATTAGAAGTTTCAATTTAAAATTTCATCCCATGTATAAGTCATGTCAATATAAAAAAAAATTAATTTTTTGATACTTAAATCCTAGATAATAAAGATAAACACTATGTTCGTATTGTTGAGTTTGTCGTTTATAGAAGCTTTAACTTAAATGCGCCTTAAAATTAAACTATGAATGATTTAATTCGATTATATTTTTAGTTGATGGTCGTTGTTATAGTTCAAATGACATCTGCGACCTATTATAATTTAGGCTTATGAATCTAGTAAAACTGTTGCACAGTGAGTTGGTTAGCCCTAGTTGAATAATAAATTATCTGGTTCCAAAGAAATGTAACGTATTTTTTTTAAAATGCTTCTCAATAAATTTGTTATACCTTCCCATTTGTATTAGGTTTGTAGAAAGTTTCTTTGAGTGTGTAATAAGCACAAGGATTTTGATTTGCCAACATCTTTCTGATCCCAAACAAAAATGGTTTTATTGAATTTCAATTTCAAACTCAGAGTCCTTTTCCAGCAGTTCCATTGTCTTCAATTTCCCTATGACCCAGTACCTAAATGAATGTTATTATTGAGAAAAAAAAAATAATAAAATTATCATGAGCTCCAGAACTGGTGTGTACAGGTACATAAGTTTAACGCTACCATAATCACCACTGATATACAAATCCTCATGCATGGTACAACAATATATCATCAGTGATCTTTCCAATTTTCGTCCTGTGATCATCAGTAATATTTACAATATGTTAAAATTTGTACCAGCTAAAAATAAAATTGTTCATACGAAAGTGATAACGGTATTTGGAAATGAATCGGGGGATACTTACTTGCTATATATTAGTACCCTATTGTGTTAAATGCGTAAAAAATTTAATAAAAAAATGTAAAATGATTGTTTCGAATGACACAAAACCAAAGCTGGGCAAGATATATAATGAAGATGAATGTTAGAGAAAAAATATATCTGTGTGACTGATGATAACGGTACTTGGGAATAAAACTGGGGATATTTACAGGTTATATGTTTGTATCCAATGTGTTAAATGCGTAAAAAATTTAATAAAAAAATGTAAAATGATTATTTCGAATGGAACAAAGACTAAGATGGGCAAGATATGTGATGAGAATGAATATCTGAAGCAGTACGGTACAATATTTGAACAATAGGTAGACCAAAATCATCGAAATATTGCAATACACAAAACAAAGTTGAATAGTAAAATGTTGTAAACTAGGTTGAATCACACCCAAATTTTGCAGAAATAACACTTTTTGATGATGATGATAATGAGTCGAATACATCTAGATTGAATTGAAAAATAAATTTACCAGACCGAACAAAAATTATAGTGATAGAAATTAAATTGATAAATAGAAATTATAGTGATAGAAAAATAAATATAAGCACTTGGCATATAAATTATTATGTCACATGACGACACGTCAATTATTAACCATCAAGCCGCATTAATTTTTGTCTTTTTCCATTTTAATAATTTTATTACATTACAATCCTGTCGCTGATTTTTATGATATTTTTGTATTTACATAATAAAATAATAATTTAATTAAATTCTTAATAAAAAATTATTTTTAAATTTAATAACTCAAAGGACAAATTTAAATCAAGGTTATTTCATAAAAACAAAAATACAAAAAATTAAGAATTAACAATGCGTTAATATTAATACCTACTCTACTACCTACGTACGTACAACAAAAATCTTCTTGTAAATTAATAAAGTATTAAACACATTTTGCCTATCTATCCCTCCTCTTTAATTTCCAAAAAAAATATCCTTATTTTTATATTTATAAAAACGCATTTTAATAATTTAAATATATATTTTTTTTTAATTCATTCACAAAAAAAATAATTCTCACATAAAATAATTTTATTTTCATATTAAATGGTCTTTTTTAGTGTTCTTTGTTTTTCTTTTAAATGTAATTTTTATTATTAATGGCTATAAGATAATTTATTATGAGACAAAAAAAGTCAACCAAGGACATCATTATGTCTCCAAACTCCTCTGCAAAAAAAAAAACAAAACATTCCACAATGTAAAATTTTTCAAATCCAAAGTCTCCTAAAAACAAATTTCCTCCTCTATGTACATTTATTTATTGTAAGCACCAGTAATAATTTCAATATATACACACACACATCCATACCTATGTTTGAAAATTATTAACGACTCAAAGAGAAAAACAAAAATAAAAACAATGATAATAACGTACAAAATAAGAATTTAAGAGAATTTCTTAAAAATAAATTCTCATTAAAATGTTGAAGAACAATAATAAAGACAAAAACTACACTACCCCCAACTAATTTGTACCTATGTATTTGGACAAAAATATTGTATTCTATAAAATTAGGCCTAATTTTAAATTTAATTCCAAATTATATTCGTTGAAATTGATACAGTTAGTTAATGAAAGTATTTGCTTGCTCAAATTTACATACTTAAAGAAATCGGGAAAATGTTGTATTGTAAGAATGAAGAAGGACACATGGCTAACCTGGCCGCCCTGTAATTTTTCTATCCCTGATTAAAAGCTTATTTTACCATCCAGTAACAGCAGACTTATCAAATATTTTGTGAAAACTGAAGTAAAGTCTCAAAATCAAAACATCTGAGCTAAGTCGGAAACCTGTACTTCCAAACGGAGTGAAAGGATAAATGATGATTATTATCACTCAGTGATGGTATTAGATAACTATTCAATAATTAGATTTATGGAATAAAAGTCGAGTTTCCTTTCACTAATCATTTGTATTTATTTTGCAAATATCGATATTTCGGAAGCAACTTACTTCCTTCATCAGTGCTTTGCGACTAATTAATGTTTACACTAATCCTTACATATAATTATATAATTTGAACCCTCAATAATATGCTCATTTTGTTAACAATAGTAATTCCTTAATAGTGCTACCTAATCTATAGTGTTTTATTTATTAATTTTTTTTTTTTTTTTTTTGTATAATTATTATTTATTGCATTTAAACTAGTCTTACGCAATAACCCTTATTCTAGTATTTATGATCTTAATTCTACCTGAACCTGATTATTAATTTTAAAGTAATCTAAATAAGGGCGAGAATCCACTACCTACATCATTATTAAGTCTGTTGTTAACAGGTTCTCTAGATATTGCCAGACTTTCATACATATCTAGTTTATTATTTTTGTTTACCTCTTTTATTAATTTTAAACTATTCTTATTTATATGATGTTCTTCTTCAACTATATGTTGCGCTACAGCTGACCTAAAATTCGTGTAGTTTCTTTTCCTCGCCAATTGTGCTTCCCTCATATGTTCCTGGAATCTAACTGTAATTAACCTCTTGGATTGTCCTATGTAAGTTTTTGTGCAATCTTGGCATGATATTTTGTATATACCACTTACTTCTTCTATGCTTTTCTTATCTTTAGCAGATCCTAACAGATTACATAATTTGAGATTTCTGCTAGTAGTGACTACATTTAAGTTGTATTTCTTAAATATATTGCTAAATTTTTTTGTGTATGCGGAATGTGCTACACAGATTCGTTTTGGCTTCTCCATATTTTTGTTTTTTTCGAATAAAGTTGAGAGATTTTCCATTTCAGTTCTATGGATCTTCTTCTTTATTATTTTCTCAACATTTTCTTTCATAAATCCATTTACTTCTGCTGTGTCCTCAATATATAATTTTTCCTTTTTGAAGTTTTCTTCTGATAAAGGTGTGGTCAGTAGTCTGTTAATCATTGTATGATATGCTGCCATCTTTTGTCCATGGTGGTGGTTTTAATCGGAAGTGATAGTTCTTTTAGTTGTCGTAACTTTCCTATAGATATCAAAATTTATTTTTCCTTCCCTTCTAATTAATTTGATATCTAGGAACGGAATTTCGCCATTTTTTTCATTTTCCATTGTGAAAGTTATGTTGTTATGGATGTTATTGAGTTTAACAAGTAAACTTTCCATTTTGGTTTTTTCCCCTACTGCGATAATATCATCTACATATCGCATCCAGATCCTGGGCATAATTCCTTCTTCTACTATCCTTTCTTCTATGAAATTCATGAAGATTTCGCTCAATATAGGGGATAGTGGATTTCCCATAGCTGTGCCTTTTGTGGTTTTGTAATACTTCCCTCTAAACATGAAATAGTTTTCATTCATACAAAGGGCTGCCAATTTTATGTAGCATTTGGTTTTTTGTTTCCATTCCCTCGAATCATCCATTTTGTTGAGCCATTCCTCTAGTTTTATAATGGCTTCTTTAACTGGTATGCTAGGGAAAAGTGATTTGACATCAAATGATACTAGCTCTTAATTTTTTTATTCCATAAATCTAAACATATCACTAAAAACTAATCTGATTATCAAAAACAATATTCAATAATTGTTGATTGCATAAACAAAACTGTGTTTAACTCTCCCAACAAGGGCTGGGATGAAATTTGACAAATTATCAGTATGCGAAGAAATTGCTGAAAGAAAATTGTTACTAAGCCACATTAAATTCAATAAGCCACATTGAGATCAATATTCGAGCTGTAGCGCCACCGAAGAGTGAAAGAAATAGAGACAGAGAGAGCAATCGTTACAAACGATTGCTTTTAAATTTATTATGATAAAGAATAACCGCTTTCTATCTCAACGGATGGTGTTAAAGGACAATGATGATAGAATAACAGAATATGATCGATGCTGCTGATCACAGTGATATTTCAGTGATTATTTTTTGTCTGCTTAACACACTATTTATTATTTAGAGGTACCTCTTCGATGTCTAAAGTTTAGATCTTTTATAGTTTGAAGTCATGACTCAAAATTAATGTGCTTTATTTGGGAGTCACTCTGAATCCCCAAAATTAAAATCGCCAAGACACTAAATCTTCAGACTTTTAAAAAGCCCCGAATACCAAAATCCGGAAAAAAAATCTCCAAAAAAAAAATGTTTTAATTTATATCGGCAAAATTACAAATTTATAACATCGAGGGAATGTGAAAAATTGTATTGTATTTAAATTTTTTTTCGCCTTGCCATCTACACCTTGCTGCTGTCCGGAAAATCATGGTTTCAATAACATGGAGCTGGAGTTCGCGAGCGATATCCCACGACCTTAAAAAATAAATTTTTTTTTTTATATTTTTCCCTAAAACTGTGCCGTATGCATTTACCTGCCGTCGACAAAAACTGGGTTAGAATAAATGAGTAGCGGATATTTGGGGCAGCAGCTCCCGACTTCAAAAATAAAATAAAAAATTTGGGGATTTTGTGTTTGCAGATTTTGATTTGGGGCTTTTCTTTTTGGGAATTTAGACCCCAAACCCTTTATTTGCAGTTTTTAATTAACAATAACCTAGTACAGTATTACTATAGTATAGTATTACAAATATACTAAGACTAATATTGCAATGAATATGTATATATATGTATATACTTCTTCATATAGAAGTAAAAGTTAATCTGCAAGACATTGCTATACAAAACTAAAGCCACACCAATTGTTGCTTCCAGACCAGATTATGAATAAATAAGACATTCCATTCGAATATGGCAAAGTACTTTACTATTCAACTTGATTATGGTCTTAGGGCTTCACAGCAATAAAAAAAAAAATCTAAATTGTTTGTTGGGAAGATAATACAGTTATAGCTTCTGATAGCGACAGTTTACAAAGATTATTAAATTGGTTGTGGTTAACAGCTACAGTATACTGTTTTATCTGTAGTAAAAATAAAAACGGATTATCGTAGGTAAGAAACCCATAAAATGCAATGCAATGAAAAGATATTAGAACAAATAATTCCATTTAAATACTTCGAAGTGGAAATAACTGTAAATCAAGACTGCAAATCAGCCAAAATTACAACAATAAAGAAGCAACAAGATTTGAATGTTTGAAAAATTTAATTTCGAATAATTAATTCATGAACCGAGAGGCTAAGATCAATTATAGAACATGCATTTGTTTTGTTAGGACTTATGCAGAAGAAACAAGAGCTGATATCGTAAAACCAAAACCATTCTTCGTACTGGAGGAATGGAAACGCTAAGTCAAATATTTATTGACAATTTTTATTATAAATATTTTGCAGAAAAATTTTGTAACTGAATTCTTGGTATATTTTTTACATTAGACTAGTTAGTCTACCTTTTCTTTTACTTCTTGGTATGCTTCTTTCTTTATTTGAAGTTGGCTCTCCCGATTTCTTCCAACCAAAATCTTCTTTTGAATCATTGTATTTTTAGTTAAAATCTATTGTATTGTGGAGAGCCAAGTGGTTATTGGTATCCCTATTTATTTGTTTTTTATTTCGGATCCTTTATTTCTAGTGCCTTATTTACAATAAAATTATCATTCTGAAAATTTGACAGAACCATCTTAAATTATTTTTCTTTATGTGACTTTTTAGGTATTGGAGAAACTGTACGATAACTTCTAATGCAGTTTTTTTCAGATATATCCAAGGTAAACCACAAATGTCCAATGTTGCATTCATTAAGAATGATATCTTCACTTGTGACTTCAGATGCTCAGTGTATGTATGTCTGGGAACCATATTCTACAAAAGATGGCATATTTGAAAGTTAATGTAAATCGACCAGTCGAATGAACCGGTTTTGGTGAAATTGCAGCTGAAGCATTTTCATATTTCAAAATGAGAAATTGAGAGTGGGTGGCAAGTATAAAGAAACACGGAAGAGGCATAAAGAAAGAACAAGACTCAGTTTGGACTGTAGCACTATTTCTTATTGTTGTTTTGTTAATTTTATTTTTGTTTCATGCTCTTCACAGTAACTTAGGTAGAATCATCTTTTCGTACTTAATTAAGTACGGTCCTGGAAAGTTATAAGACAATATCTACAATATTTCGACCATTTATTCACCAAATTACTGGGGTATCAACTCATTCAATGTAGAAACTACTGCTATTGTCAGAATCTTATCTTTCTTCGATAGAATACAGCTCCATATTATTTAAGTTGTTACCAGATTATACTCTCAATTATTTTTTTTTTTTTTCAGATATCTCCAAGGTAAACCACAAATGCCAAGATAAACCATAAGTTTATTAGGAATGATACATTCAAATATGACTTAAGATGCCCATCTGGATTGTATGTTTGAGAATTAAATTCTCCGAAAGGTCCCATATGAGAAAGTTAATGCAAATCGACCATATGGACGAACAATACTGAGATGGCTTGATGGGATTACAACTGATGCATCTTCACAGCTCAAAATCAGAAATTGAAGAGTGGATGACAATGAAGAACAATGGAAGAAAAGGACAAGGTTCAGTTTGAGTGCCGTTGAGCTATAGCGCCATTGAAAGAAAAAGAAAGAAGAAGAAGCATTCCATTTTAATACTAAAGCTTAAGGCATTTCAAATTTCTTCTTTGAACATTCTACCATAGAAAGTTGATCGACTGCCGACTAGATTAATTCAAATCTCTTATAAATTTTGATATTCTATTTTTCTCGATCAAACATATTAGATCCCATTATCACAATATTAAAATGAAAATAGCTCTTAGATAAAACTCTTAATATAACCAAAGTAAATTATTTTATTAGATGCAGTAGCATTTGATTATACGATCTCTTTAAAAAGAAAAAAACAAAACAAAAACAAAAAAATTGTATGCAAAAAAAGATCTAAACAAAAATTATATTAAATTAATTTACATCAAGATTTTATTTATGAAAATCATTACCCATTTTTATACAAAAAAATACAAAACATCATTTCCTCTTATATCGCTACATTCGCCCCATTCCCCACATCCCCAAATTAAAGTACATTTTTAATGTAATCCAATGTGAATGCTATAATAACGACACTTATTTAATATATACAACAAAAAAGCGACAAAGAAGGTGTCGTTATTTTGCTGTCCCATTTATATTAGATTCTGTTTCTCTACAGAATCCAAGAGAGAGCTTTAAAATGAGACAATTTTTAGCATACGGTAACGATACACAAAATTTTGAACTTAATGAAATAGATTTTGGGATGAGATATTTTTTATATATGAATTATGTATGTAGGTGCGTTTCTTAAAAAAAAAAAATAAAGAACGCATTGAGAACACAAACCTACAGAATCCATATTAAATAAAATCTAAAATAAAAAAAAAAACTTGACATCCACCAAGATTATATTTATTTATACGCAATATGTGTTGTTGATACGGTTATTGAAATATTAAAATTGTCCTGAATTTTTTATATTTTTTTATTCTTTTTTTTTGCTTCTATCCTTTACAGTCATTTCGTATTCCATATTTATTCCTATAAAATATTAACCTTGTAATATCCTTATTGAAGCTCTAAAAAAATACTGGATTTCGTAAATTTTTTTTTTTTTTTTTTTTTATATAAAAGTAAAGTGCTTGATGGTTCCTGATAAATATGTATATAAGAGATATAGAGTCAAACGTCTTACCAGATTTTACAAAAAAATAAAAAATCAAACAAACAAAAGAAAAATATTTGTTAGTATGAAAGTATTAAAAATGTCATAGAGTACTCTAAGATGTGATGGGCTTAATGCAAACAATAAAATACAGTGTTGTTAAACGATTTTTTCTTATTTAAACCGAAAATATTTTTCCAAGGGTATTTAACCTACTTCTGATCAACGCAAAATGATGTTTAATAATTTTACCGTCGAAATGGCGACATCATGGATAGCACGACATCATGGACATCGGTTATAACAGAGAAAAATGTTCAATTAGCAAACATCTGTTAAAACCACAAATCAAAAGCAGAAAAAATTGGTAAATCTGACGAAACAGAAGTGTTCAGATTCTTCTTAGAAGAACATGAATGCTCCTCTCATACTCTATTTGTTTGCGAAGCCATAGCTCGCAAAATATATAAAGATTTACAGAGCTACACATCGCCTAATTCTGAAATTTATATCAAAGCAATAATAGAGTTTATCAAGGACATGAACCTACAATTATGGAGATGTACGGGTTAGTACAACAGATCTGAAAAGGTTGCATCTATCCCATCCATCAAAAAACAGAAAGAAACGATCAAAATCGCTATTTTTAGCAATCAACTTAAAAGTAAGAATTAATGAAAATAGTAGTCGTTAGAGTAAATTAGAAGCCATTTTGTTGTTTACATATATAATTTTATTTATTGTCAATATAATGTAAAAGCTTCAGCATGACACTTTTGATATCAATACAAAAAGCTACACATAGAAAGTGTATGTTTTAAATAACGGGTCATCAGAGATACATTCCCTAAGTTCTGCAACACGCCTAATTAAAGAAATGGGTTAGGCTTCATCAAAAGGACGCACAACGTACAACGGAAACCGTGAATAATTTCTTTGAACTTGTATTTCACACAATGAGAGTAATATAAATGCTGTTAAAGAAGAGATTAGGGGTCTTCGGAATTAGGATGAACTTTTTTAACAATGCAAAAAAAAAATAAGACCGTCGGCGTATCACAATGGACCTTACTGGTTTAAGTGTGTCGGCATACTGTCGACAGCCACTTATACCTACCCAGGCCGTTGGCCTCAACTCCAGTCAACTCGTTCTTCTCTGGTGAATTTTCAAAAATAATTTGTTATAATAATTAATAACTTGCCATCAGAAAATTTCTACATAACAAGTAATAGAGAGCTTTAGATCCGACTTCTGCGACATCAAACTAATTATTTATGATGACAAATAAAGAAAATAATTTTAAGGGTTTCGGTTCAGACTTTTGGGATACTGATTTTTTTTTTCAATTGTCCTGTGATAAGTTAAGAAAAAAATATTTCAAATGCTTTGTGAAACGGGTTTAATATGTTTTAAGTTGATCTGAATGAGGCTCCTACTTTCTTTAATAATAATTTTTTTTTTTTACCTTCGTCATTTGCACCTACAAAACAATTAAATTGCTAAGTAGCAACATTTTCTTTCATAGGCGTTCGCCATTCAAGCTATAAATAACCAATTACAAATGCTAGTATTTATTTTTGGCTTCAAAATAGCGAATCGATCAAGAGAAAAATGTGTTTTTTTTTATTCGTTAGTCAAATTAATACCGCATGTTGAACCCTATCTTAATGGAAATGCTACTGAAAGTAGGCAAACTTTTCTACCTGTAACATTCAGAGTTATAATATAAACATCAACAACTTTGAATTGAAATATTTATATTAATATCATTCTGATAATCTGACATATTATTCCGTGGCGTACATTGGTAATTAATTTAAAATAATAATCAAAACGCCAAGCACAATAAATACAATAGAGCAAGCAAGCCAGGAATAGAGCCATCTTTATTTTTCAACATTCCTAGATAGATGGCTTAAAGACGGACCTGAGGAGGTTGCAAGTTAACGATTAGAAGGAATGAACTAGAAATATAGACGATTGGATAATCTCAAGTCTGATATTTAGTGTAACAGAAGAAAAAAGAATTAGTCTAAACATTTGATCTTGATCATGATCACTCTTTCCGTATTTCAAATATCGTTAATATTTAAATTTTTAAATTTCCATTTTAATCCAAATAAATAAAATGAAGCCAATTTTGTGCTATTTTACACAGAGGAATTTTAGTAGAGATTATGCTATTTGTCATACTGTATTTAATCACACTTGAAAATGAAACTCAAATTAAATTTAAATATTTTATTTTTTAAATAAAAATTTCATGGTTTTTATTGTTTTATGTCCTTTTTTTAAATATGGATTTTTAAGCAAAAAAACGATAATACACATACGAGTATGTCAATTGAATTGGATATCCTTTTTGTTTGAATTTTTTATTATACCTATGTTTCTTTGTATAGGTTGCATATATTATACACGTTTATTTTATTTTATTATTTGTTATTTTGTTTCTGTAAGGATATTCGGTCGTGCCTTAAATAAAATCCAAATTGTAAGTGAATCCAAATCAAAAAAAGTGTCTAAATGAAATAAAGAAAATTAAAATTGAATACATATGTAGAATGTATAGGTATATATTATTGCTAATGAAAATGAAATTTAAATTAAATTAATATAATATATTACAGACAGGAATCAGGATGTCGTAGACAAAATATCACATTTTCTTATGTAATTTGTTCAGTCAAATTAAAATTTTAAAATTGACGATTGTATAAAATAACTCCGCAATTAATTACAAAAAAAGTTAAAGATATATAAAAAATGAATTCTATGGAAAATATTTTTCGCTAAAGTTGACAATTTATTAAATAATTTTAGCGAATTATGTTGCTGCTTAATTTAGGTTCTTATTTAATTTTTCACATTATTGTATTGGAAATAATCTACATGTTAAATAATGCTTGGCCAATCGGGATCACATCTGAAATAGTTTTTTTGAGAAGAAATATAAAAAATCTTCGCCGAATATATAATTTTGAAAACGTCAATTGGGTATGCTTCTCCAGTTCCCATCAGATATAATATCGAACCAAATGAAGCGATCGTAGTCATTAGAAGAAAATTTAAGAGATTTCAATAACTTGAAGACCCAGAGAGGATGAAAGAAAATGTTCAAGCCAAGAAAATTCTTACCGTCTACATTTTCTTGCCATTATAAGATCCCGAATTCTTTTCAGAGCAATTGGTGCAGTAATTTGAAGTCCAAACAAATAAAAAAAACGAATCATTGAATTTCAAGTCGATTGAATGTAATTGGAAGAAGGGACTTAAAAGTTTAAAATTTGGAATGCTGGGATTTTGTTTAGGAACGAGATGTGTTTTTGTGAGTACATCGGGACGCACTCAAATTAAGTTATCAATGAAAAGTATGTCGCTATATGTATGTCATTAATATCTACTTACTTTTTCTGGCTTATGAAGCATACGATAACTTCAGTCATTTTCAATATACTTGGGACAAATTTTTGTTTTAGTGCTGCATTATCATTATTTTAATTAGGTCTATTAAAGCTTTTGATGGTGGTGATAGTTTCTTTAAGATATCAGCTGTGATCAAATCGAATCGTGGACCATCTTTGATTTTAAGTTTTTAATTTAATAAATTATTTCCTTTCTTCTAAAATTCGTAATTTGTCCATTTACTTGGATATTTTCTACCAGATTTACGTCTATATCAGATTGCATATTATTTGGGGTGAATTTTTCATAGAGGTGATCAGCGAAAGTATCAGGTATTTCCTTATCGCTGCGCGTTCATGTTCCCTCACTTTTCTAAGTGGAGCAGAAGAATGCACGATTCGTTTTTTCAGCCCACTGGTTGCTGCGCAGAGTGAATATTTACTTTCTTTAGTAGCAGATAGCTTTTGTAAATAGTTCTGCATTGTCTCTCCTTTCAGTTGTTGTATTTCTTTTTTTGAATCGTAAGACTTGGGATTAAGAATATTTTTATTAGCTGTATCACGTGTCTGATGCCACCTTCTTCTAGCTCTTAGTTTAAGTTATATCGAACTTTTCTGATTGACTTACAAATTTTAGTGATTTTCCATGAAATATTCTGGATAGCATCCACAAAATTTTCAACAGATTCTTCCAGTTCTTCTTTGTTATATATTGAAATATCCCGATTCATACATTCTTCTAGCCACCAGTTTGTTAATATATTGCATAGGGACGGTTTCCTAGCTTTTATCACCACAGATTCATATAGAGTATATTGATAGAGATCTTCATATAGAGATAAAAGTATTGCTGAGTGATCCGAATCCAAATCATAGTTTTCCTCGACAGTAATGAAATTTGCTGATATCCTCTTCGTTATAAAGAAATCTATTAGATCAGGAGGTTTGCTTCTATCTGTAGGTCAATATGCTGGCTTGCCAGTGGAGTGAAAGGAAAATTTCAGTTCTCTGATAGCCTATCAGAGTTCTCTACCTCACGTTAGTTTTATCCCCCCGTCGACGTGTTTAGCGTTCAGATTACCTCCCCACGTAACAATTTTATCGCTATAAGACTCTTGCGCACTCTTATAACACTATTATAAACACTCTTATACTAGTATTAGTGTTAATTTGAGTGCTCCGCTATTGCTGCGAAAGGTTATAAATACGTTATAGCACTAAAATGGAGAATCCTATTATAACAACTCCCGCAATTGCTATAAGAACATTCTTATAGCAATATTAATCATATTATTCCCATAAAAACATCATTATAACACCTTTAGTGCTTGTCGGGAGTCATATAGAAGTCTTGTAGCACTAAAATGTTATACAAATATAACAATAAAATGTTACGTGGGCTCCTAGAATAAACCTATCGTCTAATTGTTGAAGCATATCTTTAAATAGTTGTTTCTTTATAGCATAATTGAGCGGACAGTGTATTATTGCTCCTACCTGAAAGCTTTCCTTCATTGATGTTATTTCTACCACACTAAATCGCTTTTTATTATTTTCTATCTTACAAACCTGATAATGTTTCAATTTATCTTTAATGATGAATTCGCTTCCATCTTGTGTGAGATTTCTCCGGCTAAAGTGCGTGGTATATTTCATATCCCCGAATCTTAATTTCTTTAGGGTTGTATCGTTCAGATATCAGCCAAAACGATAACAATAATTTTCGACTATTTTCGTTGATATACCGACTCCTTTAATATTTGCTTCACTAAATTAATGGAAACACTGTCGTCTGTCACTAATAGATTTACATATTATGACAATTTTAAACAGAAAATTCAGTTTAAAATTGTATCCATAATACAATTTCTAAAGTGTGTTCACATCTATTTAAAAATACGTAGATAACTAAATGCTGGTCGTGTATCGCTTCGATTTAGCATTTAAGTAGAGTATATATTATATTAACATGGGAATAATTTGTAAGATATAATGGGAAATCCTTTAAAAAGTAACGCGTTAAATAGATCTACTCTCGCTTATTTTAATGATCTTAATACAAGATTATGGTTCCACGTTTAATATAAATAGCTTTTATTACTTAATCATTAGAGTACCTCAATTTAATTTGACCTAAATTCTGATATTCTAACTCTACTGAGCAAAAACGTAGCCCCCATCTTCTTAGTATTTTAAATTTGGTTTCATTAAGATAAATCTTACATAAAAATATAGCCAGCTTTCGTGTCTAATATACGTCTGGTGTGCTTTCTCAAAGCATAAAATCTGACAGAAATATTGCTTTCGTAATAATTTTCAGTTTTTTTTCTCATTTTGCCGATACAACATCTACAAATGAACATTTGCGACAGATATAGCAATGGCTTTATAAGTGGAAAATGAGGGTCAATAAGAGTAAAAGTTTATATTTAAGTTTCGCGTTAAGGGTGGGATTATACCCACCATTTAGTATAAATGAAATACTGAATCCGAAAGCCAACGAGGTTAAATATATGGGAGTAAATCTGAACAAAAGGGTAATTTGGGAGCAACCCAACATCGCAATAAATAAACAATTAAAACTCAGACGAACAGCATTTATTGGCTTATTGGGAAAAATTCTACACATGATCTGGAATACAAGGTGTGCTGAACAAAGCCATTTTGAAACCACTCTAGTCATATAAGGTGTCAATTATGAAGAACTGCTTCTAATAGTAAGATCGAAACAATTCAAAGGATGGAATTACAAATTTTACAGCTTCTATGCTTTCACTTATTCACTCTTGGTGAAATTTTATAAACATTTTCAAAAAAAATAAAAGACTCTTGTTAATTTCAAAAATTTATTTTATTCCGACACGTGTTTTTGGACCTTTCGGTCATCTAAGTTCACTTTAAATTTAAAATTTTTGAATTTAAATGTTTAAACTTTACCTGGTTAATTTTTTTAATTTATAAGAATTTTTTTTGTATTTAATGCTTTTAATATTTTGTTTTGTATCCATTTATGAGCCATGATTGTGACCGAAAGGTTGAAGCACGTGTCGGAATAAAATAAATTTGTGCAATTAACAAGAGTTTTTTATTTTTTAAAATTACAAATTTTACGCATTATAATCCAAGCCCAGGCACCTTATAACCTTAGAAATATTATTTTAAATAAAGACTTGAATATACCACTGGTTACAGAAGATTTTGAAAAACAGATATACAACCAGACTGGTCCAACATCCTAACCCTATAACAAGAGGCTTACAAAACATTCCTGGAACTAGCAAACTAAAAAACAGTCGTTAGCAGTCATGCAAGGCAAAACTTTGGAACATACGAGCATATATGAAATGGCAAATCAATGGACCACACCTTCCAACTTTTTAGATTGTAAGATCTTAATAAACCATAAAGGTAATAATTGTTATAAAATATTGTCATTTTCACTTAGAAAAATTGAATAAATACAGTTAAAAGAAAAACAATTTTTTTTTACCATTCAACGAACCCCACCAGATGAGAGACAAAATTATAAATTTTATAAATATTAGCTTGCCTTTATAAAATTTTTTATTGTGATAAGATTAAACGTGAACCAACTTTTTTGTAATAAAATACATAGTATGTATTTTTATTTTATACAAAGTATATTTCGAATACCCCGACATAACACAAAAATGTAAGCATTGAATTCCGTTACGAAAACCTGCAATAAATTTAAAGCAGAATTTATATTGTGACGTAAATCGAAATAATATGGTTTTAGTCACATTGTGCTGTTCCCATTATAATTTTCAAATAAATAATTTTATATTTTTAGAATTAATTACCTAATTTTTATGAAATTTTAATTATTTTAACTTTGAATATACGCTTTTTTAACAGCTTATACAGTCAATATCATATTAATAATAACCGCAAAAATAATCAACAAATCAATAAAAAATGTTTATCATAGCCAGTTTTCTTTAGTGTCCTTTAACCTCTGAAGAGACCTTTAAACTTTATTGTTAATAAAAAATTTTAATATATAAAATACAAAAATAATATTTATATTATTTCTATATAAAAGAATTTTTACACCTTTAATATCTTCTTTTTTTTTATTACTAAACAATTCTTTGTATTTTTATTAAAAAAAAAAAAATAATCCTTTTGAAATCATCTCATCAGAATTCTGATCAGAGCGTCATAACCCGCGTATCTATAAATAACAACCTATAAATATCTTTTCAAATTATAGCTACTACCTAAGAATAGAATTTGGTTTTACTTTGGTTTCCACATTTTGATGGCGAATATAAAAATAAAAAAAAATAAAAATGAAACAAAAAATAGCAAAAACTAAAACAAGGATCATCGTTTAAGAAATCTGTGTTTCTAATCAATAAAATCAAAAAACAGAATGAAATCTTTTCTTAAATATTTTTTTACACGTGAATGTATATATTCTTCAGCCTAGAGGCATTAACTGTGTTGTTTTGATGTGGTTTATCATCATCAAGAAAATCTGCCCCCTTGGGTATACACAAACAAATTGAATGAAAGTTTGACAAATTTCATTATTCAATTTATGTCCATGCAATTTACCAACCACTGATATTTTTATTTCATATCCGTTTCATCCATCTCTTCGCAAAATACCGTTCCATACTATATTTTATATAATACCGCCCATACTAGGCAATAAAAAGGCTTTGAGTTTCTGGGGGAAGGATTACTACTTGACGTATAGAAGGGGAGTGTGATGTAGAATGGGGATGAAAAATCCAAAATTTTATAACATTGTTTTTTGTTATTTTGTCGACTCTTGTTATGTTTTGGATGTATGCGCCAATTTTGAAATTTCAAATTTGGAAATAGATTTTTGTCGGCTCTTTATATGTATGTGTTATTCTTTTGAATTCTTTTAATCAATTCGTAGTTTTATCTCACTTTTTTATAACCCAAACAGGGAATTCTTTTAGTGCCAAACAAAATTTAAAGAATACAAAAAGTATATAAGCTGATTTAGCTTAGAACTTGGGCAAAAAATGTAACACTATAAAAATTGTGTACAGTTATTGAGTAAAGTGTATTTAACAATTTCCAGTCTTTTAATAATATTCTACTAGTAAATCCGTCCAAATCTTAGGCTTTGGTTATTTATATTCAAAATCTGTTTGGTTTGTTCGCAATGCTGATATTCATAGAATCTCAGGATCCCTTTAATAAAATAAGAAATAAAAAAATTTAATGTACGCTATAAAAGTCGATTTTCTCAACATGTCAATGTCAAAGTTTCACGTTTAGCTGACAATCAAAACTTTGTTAGACGACTTAAACAAACAAAACCGTTTGAAGTATGTTAGATTAAAGTATTTTATCTCTCAAAATCTTCTAATGTAATCTTATTTGATCATAGATACCTGAAGAAAAGAGCCAACATTGTATTAATGGTAAGTCTTAAAGACTAGTTTTAATTTTAACAAAAAGATGGAAGTTGTTAGTGGGCTGAAGTGCGCTAAAGTCGGCACAGTCCTCCACCGACACCTACAAGGCTCTTTTGATGATTTTATTCTATCTGAAAAAAAAAATACTCAAAATATTGACACAACAAATCTTCCGAATCTAAAACTTAATAAATCTATAGTAAAATTTGTAAATAGTGCTAAAAATGTAGGTGTTGTTTTAAATGAAAATCTTACGTGGAATTATCACATTAATGGTATTTCTAAACTCAAAATGGTATTTCTAAAACACATTACTGCTATTCCGGAACTATAATAGTGAATGGGTTAAAAATAAATCGGTTTTGTCTATAATATTTCTACATTTTTGACTTATTGTAATGCAGTTTTAATCTGGAATAAATGCAGGTGAGTTTTCCAGATTAAGAGTGATTTTTAATGCTTGTACAAACCGGCGTAGCCTTGATAATATTAGAAATGTTTCTTCCAAAAATAATACGTGATTGTACTTTTGAAAGCTATTTGAAATATAAATACAAATACAGGATATATAGGTCTCACTCTATAAAAGTATTCTATATGGACTTACGGTCCACTGTGGACTAACTGTGTGGTACGATAATCAATTGACTACAATTAACTGATTCAGAATTCACCTATAGAGGCCATTGAAATGTATGGCAAAATGTTCGGTAAAATTCGCAAAACTATGTATACATTGTCATCTGGGTCTTTACTGATCTGACACTTTGCACTGACACTTTACATTGGACAAAATAATTATTACCGATGCAATGAAACATAAGTTCTATGCAAGAGGATACATATAACCATTTTTATAGAGCTATGTATTTTTGGTTTTTTTTTCGAAAAATAGGACGTAATCCCCGAATGATATCAAGAGGTAATTTGATGAAATTATTTTAAAAGGAATCTATAATATCGAATTATATTCAGAGGTTGAATTCTATCTATTGAAATTAATCATAATATACCAACATGTCATCTGTCGAAGACAAGGCTTTATGAATAACTCTAGAACCCAATAATTGACGTAAGAGTGATAACAATTAAAATAAAGAAGTAAATACAACAAAAAGGCGTAGTAGCGAATCAAGTTCAAAACAACATCATCGGACTTTAAAACAACATGATATAACTGTAGTGGTATATTGCAATTATATAATGTCTTAACTTTCCATTTAGGTTAACTGAAAATATCATCAACACGGTCTTTACAACAAAATATATTGTTGAGAAAAACTCAACAGTCGTCATTTATATATTTGTTTACATTTAAATTGAAACCCCAGGTTATATTCCTTTGTTTATTAATATCATTCATTTTATTTTATTTTATTTTCCAAATATACCGGCTGCTACTGTTGTACAAAATGTTAAAAAAAAATGCTGTAAATAAGGAGGACATAAAATGACATAAAAGAATATATAGCTAAATGTGTTGAATAAATTCTAAACACATTCAAAAATTATATTTTGAATTTCTTGTTGCTTTTCTCTTTTTTTTTTTTTTTGTGTTGGTTTAGTAGTCCCCAATATCAAAGTGGGATAATATTGTTAACAAAAAAAAAATTACATGTTTCTAATATAAAAAATGTAATAAAATGACAAAAATATTTTATAATATGATACCATTACAGAATCACTGAAGAACAACAAAACAAAAATGATAGTAGAGGGTAGAAAAAACAAAAAGAACAAAAACAAAAACATTTTTTTTTATAGTCAAAAAGCGTAATCGTTTTTTTTTCATTTTTGAGTAAGAGAAACACATGATAACTCTTCACTATATACACATCAACATTTATATACAAATGACCTATAAAATTCAGATTAATTTTGTGAAAGGATGAACTTGAAGAAGAGTGAACGATTAAAGCAAAAAAAAAAAAAATAATAAAAATAAAAGCTTTAAGAAAAGAAAAAAAAATTGAGACATTGGAGATGGAAGTTAATAGGTGATATTAAAATTAATATCAAAACCAGATCCATTTTTTTCCTTAAGTATCGTGTAATTGGAAATCACAAAAGGGTTTTACTTATAAAAGAGAGTTTTTGTGAATTTTTTCATTCAGTTTTCGAAATTGATACTTCTTTAAATTTGAAAAAATACCTTTAAAGGTGCCAAATATTTTAAATAGTCGAGTTCAATTTAAGTAGTTAAAGTTCACAATAAATCAATGTGATTGTACGATATTAATAAAATCATTATAAACAATAATAATTATAATTATAAATATATTTTGAAATAAGAACCTGTCAGACATTTTTGGTAAAAAGTCCTGTTAAAAAAAATTCAAAAATTCAATTAAAAGGAATTCAATTTTTTTTAACCGTAATAATAATTATATATATATATAGTTTCGTGCATATATCTGTCAATTTGACGGAACGCTTCAATTCATATACAAATTGGTTTGGTCTGTTTTTTTAAACATAATTATAAATATAATTCGGTACCCAGAATGAATGAAAAATAAATATTTTGCACCGAAGCAAATAAAATATTGGCCCTAAATTTTTTTTTATGATCATGTATTTCATGTACATTCCATTTTTTTTGCAACCGTATACTAGAACCAGAAATGTGATGCGTTGAAGAGTTACAATTTTTATTTTTTTTATTTGATTTTTTAATATATTTTAAATTTATGATCGTATATACATGTAGTTATGTAGTATGTATTATGATATTATTGAGATTTTAATTCTGCTGATTTACACATAAAAAGAATAACAACCAAATACCAATAAATTTTTTAAGAAATTAAATGAAATTTTGGACTATTATTTTTTTATATCTTTTTAAATTTAGAATTCAATAGCGAAAGTTCTAAAATAATTTTTTTTCTTCTCATAATCAAAGAAAATTTAATTTCGTTTAAAAATCATCCTCGAAAGACTATACACCGATCAATTGTTCATAAGTTATGATAAGTTTTGTTAATTTTTTTATTTTGACTTTTTTTCCAGTGTGGTCACCTAACTATATCGATCATATTAATAGGATTGAAGCTATTCAGAAGAAATTCCTAAGATTTAAACCTCCCTTGGTCTGATCCTATACGTTTACCACCTTATAGAGACTGAATCTTTTACATTTAAGCACTCTAAAATCCAAAAATCAATCATTAACGTAATATTAGATGATTAGATGATTAGATTTTTAATTCATTTATTCATATTATAGTAAAATACAATACTTAAAAATATACATTTACTAAATAAAAATAATAAGAATAAATATAGGATCATTCGGATATTCATTAGAATATGTGATGAATGAAACTGCAAGCAAAAATACAAGCATTAAAAATATAAAATATTGTTGGGTACATACATAGTAAAGTAGAAAATTAAAGCTAAATATGAAAAAACTAAAATATCTTAAAATTAAAATTATATAATGAAAAAAATAAAATTTAAAATAAAATTTCATAAAATTTAAAGCAAAATTTAAATAATAAACGAGAGTAAGCAGAATTAAATACAAAATTATAACAAGAATAAAAAGTAAATTAATAACTAGAAGACTGAAAGAAAATTAAAAAAATTATAGTTAGAAAAAAAACTAAATTAAAGTTAAAACTAAATAGTATTAAAAACAGATTCAATTTGAAGGTGATCCAGTTCAAAAAGCCAAAATCGAAGATTTTTGCAAAATGAAACAGGTGATCTGTCCGATCTTAAAGAATAAGGTAACATATTAAAAAATTTTGGAGCTATATAATCATAAATGTGGCAAAAATGAGAGGTACGGGCTCTTGGAACATTTACAAGGTATAAATTATTAATTCTAAGATGATATCTAGTAACAAATCGGTGAGCGAGATAGCCCGACCTATTGAAAAAATTTTTCAATGTTTTAAACAGATATAAATGTCTGAGTGGTAGAATATCCAACTTTTTAAATAAAGGAATACTAGGCAATAGTCTATTTTTTTTTTAAAATTATCCTTATACAGTGTTTTTGAGCGATGAGAAGAGGTTGAATTTTATTAAAATAAGAACCACCCCAGCAACTAATTCCATATTGCAGCTTAGAACTGAATAGAGCAAAATACACCATTAGCATAACTTTTAAAGAACAATACAGATTTAAGTGGTAAATGTTTCGCAAAACATTCTTAAAATAATTATTTAAATAGGAAGTATGTGCAGACCAATTCAGTTTATTATCAAGTAAAACACCCAAGTACCTAAACGTATCTACACTTTCAATGTTAAAACAAGAAATACTACAAGGCGAAGAGAAGACAAAAGAGTTTAGAGACTGTATAGGAAATAAAGGAAATTTAGGACAATCAGGAGAATGATACCAAATACTAAGATTCTCGAGGAAACAATTATTAAGCCTAAATTGCATAATTTTAGTTTTATTACTTATAACTAATTTATGAACATAAAACCATTTTCGAATTAGGTCCAAGTCAAAATTTAAATCGCAAAATAAGTCAAGTAGATTATTATTGTTGTATGAAAAAGCAGTGTCATCCGCAAAAGCTGTAGGTATACCCTTGAACTGTTGTTGCAATAATGAATTAATAAAAATAAGAAACAGAACAGGACCTAATACTGAACCTTGGGGTACACCAACCTTGATACTAAGAAGGTCACTGAACTTTCCATTCAATTTGACTCGTTGCTTCCTATTATTAAGATATGACTCGAACCAATTAAAAATAAAACCTCTAAACCCCGCATTATAAATTTTAGTTAATAGTAAATCATGACTTACTGTATCAAACGCTTTAGTGATATCTATAAATAAACCACTACAGAAATTACCATTGTTAATACCACCATAAATTTCACTGCAAAACTTTATAAGTGCATCCTCGGTACTTCGTTTTTTCCTAAAACCAAATTGTGCGTCACTAAAAAATTTACTTTTATCAAGAAACTGTAATATTCTGGACTTAATAGCTTTCTCAAAAATTTTTGAAATAGCAGGCAGTATAGAAATAGGTCTGTAGTTATTAGATTCCAATACATTTCCTTTTTTAAAAAGTTGAATTACTTCAGCTACTTTTAACTCATCAGGAAAGATTCCTTGATAAACGCTGAGATTAAAAACATAACTTAAAACATCAACAATAAGTAGCGAAATCTTCTTCAAAAAATTATTGGAAAAAGAATCGTTAGGTGCAGAATTAGATATTTTAAGACTCATAATGAGTCTATGAATTTCCAAAGACGTTATAGGTTCAAAAAAGAAGCTATGTCTCTGAAAAGGTTCCTCACATTACTAATATTAGTGTAAGTTCTCATCATCGTGCAAATTATGGTAAGTTCGAACGTATTAACAAAATGTTTATCTCAGTTAACAGATATAAAGACACAATCATCAATCTCTCTATGAATAAGGAACAATTTAAAATTAACTTGTTTTCTTTGTTACCATAACCTTTTCTTTTCATCAAAAAATAAGTAAAAAATTATTGGAATATATATTAAAAAATTATGATAGATGTTATTTATTTTTTTTTTTATATTTAAATTAAAAATTATGTTTGCTGTTCTAATACCTATTTTTATTCTAATTTTAAAAAATATTTCTTTTGTAATATGCTTGTGTTAAGAAGTATTGTTTGAACTTCAGTTCATAAAAAACCAAAAAAAAATAAATAATTAATTAAATTAATAAATACCAGTGATCTCGATTTGTGTGATACTAAATAAACAATTAAGATTAAATTGAAATTAAACGTCAATAACAACTGACAGATAAAATTATTACTATGATGCGACAAAAAGCCAAAACACACACTGGCGGAAATGGTAACAAGTATAAAGTTTTAATTGAAATAGTTTAAGAGACTTTTGCACAGTGGTAAAATGCAGAAACTTAAAAACGTTATATGGATCAGAAACTTTGGTAAAAGAAAATCAACGAAAAGCCAAGGTAAAGGATATGAAACAAAAAAAATACAGGAAAGGAAGAAAAAAAAACACATAATTTTTTCTTCTTGAATTAGATGTTGAGCAGAGTAGACCACAAGTAGAGAGCAGTAAAAAAAAATAAAACAGAATAAAATTTAAATCAGATCATAGAATATATTGGAAATATTGGAAGGAAACATACAATAATTTAAAAGAATACATACATACAATTATTTGAAGCAAAATACAAAGATAATTTATAAATAATTTGAGTTGAAATTTACATTGACTACTTGGGTGAATGCACTTAATTGTGAACGTTGATCCATGTAACTTTGTAAATTAAACTCTTTGCAAGGAATCACATCAGTACTAATCAAGCAAACTTCAGTAAATTTATATAAAATTTTAATTCTATTTTTTTAACAAACAAAAAAAAAATAAAAAATAATATAGAATAAAAGTGAAAGTATTTTATATGATGCAATTTTTTAATTGAAAATTCAACACTGAAAATCCAAACCCACATAAAACAAGTACCTATAATAAAATGAAAATGCATTTACCGGACTTTAATGCAAATTGACATTAGCTAGGAGAGTAATAGAGAATATTATAAACTAGCTTTGTAACCCGTCATAAATGACGAAAGCAAAATAAATCCTAGTTTCTTTTTTTCTTTCATTAGATTCTTTATTCCGAAATTACAGTACTTATGTTTATATCACTTTTTATTTATTTTTATTTATGTTTATACTGGCTTAACACTAATCTTTTTTTTTTTATATAACAGAAAAAGAAGTACCATACAACAAATTTGTATAAAATGTTTGTATTTTTGTATGGTATACTCGTACTCACTTCCATTTAGTTATAATTCGTTAGTTGGGTTCCATTTAGTATAAATTATACCGTATTAGCGTTATTGTGGCCTCCGGAAGAGCAAATTTAAAAATGGGATCTTATTTTCATATAAATTTTGTCTTTTGTATAATGTATAGGGATCTTATTTTGCTATATGAATAAACTGTTATTACGGTATTGTGTTATTTTTAAAAAAATATTCAAAATTTTGTATCTAAATTGGTAAAATTTACAAAAAATACAAAAACATTTTCATCAATAATTTTCAATTTAAAAAAAAACAATGTTTTATTATCCGACGTAGAAGTAGAGTTTATTATCCTACTCTACTTCTATCAAGTTCTATAGATTGAACAGTGAACCTGAACAGTGAAGTAAACAGCGAACACTTAACACTGAAAATAAAATAATATTTTTGGAATGGAGCATACAGAACATGCAGAATACAAATACAGCAAATAATAAAAAAAAACAAAAATAATTTTTTTTGAGTGAAGTGAGTTACGCACACAATATAGACAAAAATAAAAGGTAGAAGCAATAAAGTAGTATAATGTATAATATTATACAATACAAATATGCTGATACACATGTGTATTATTATGTATAATTTTAAGTAATAAGAATAACCTTTGAGTGAATTATGTGTTTTTTTTTGTGTTAAATGCTGTTTGCCTTTTGGTTATTATACCATATTAAACTATTGATTAAATTTCTATTAGTCCTTATTATTATAAATCAAAAAATTGTTTGTTTTATTTATATTATTATTATTATTATTTATTATTTTTCCTTATTATTTGCGAAGAAGACTAACATTAAAATAAAAAAATATAGTACATGCAATCAATTTTTTCTGCAAAGGTTCAGCATGGTAGACAGGGGTTAAAAAAAGCATCAAAGCAATTTGTATATATATGCATTTGTATACATATGCAATTTGTATATGTGTTGGAGCGTTCCGTCGAACTTACAAACACCCAGATAAATGCAGAATAATATATATATATAATGTTAGGAGTATTACCGCAGCCAAACTGAATAGATTCTCAGTTTTTTGAATATAGACTTTCTAATTAAATTTAAATCATTACTTAAATCTATAACAACATTTAATAAATTATTAGAATTACTTAGAAAATGAGGTATCATTCGCAAAAACAGTCAAATTACCGTTAAAATTCTGCTGGAATAAAGAATTTATAAAAATAAGAAACAATATAGAGAGCCTAAGACTAAAACGTCAAAAAATCTATCTCAATATCACAGAAACAACTAAAACTGTCATTAATTCTAATTAATTATTTCTTATTCATTAGAGCAAAATTCAATTTGATATCTGTAAACCTTGCATTGATCAATTTTTTATAGTAAATCTTTATGAATAGATTTAACAAACGCTCATATCAATCGCTATAGATACATGTAAATATAGATATTTTATTATAAATATTCTATTTTATCAAACACATTCTATTTTATAATTACATACTATCTGAGTGTTACAAAACCTTGAAATTTAATAGCTCGTCGACCTGGGTAATGATATTTCCCCGCCATGACCGAATATTCTCCGTCATATCCATTGTTACTACATCGCTTAAATAACATTGTATAATAACATATTGAATTAGATTGGAAAATATTTTTAAGCTTTTATTTTTTTCCTTCCCTACGATGTGATCAAATATACTATATAATGAATATACTATATATAATATAATGAAAATACTATTTACAGACTAGCACATTATACAGACTGAAATATTATACAGAATGGAATGCTATAACAAAATATAATTACGAAATTCTCTTCTAATGTATTATCATCGATAATTTTCATAAAAAAAAAACCGGAGTATACAAACGTTCCAAACACTGTCAGAGCATACAGAATGTTTCATACTCAGAAAACTCTGATTTAATCAATGAAGAACACAGAGCTAAAATTGATAAAATAAAATAAAAAAAAAACAAAATAGAACAATTTTATGTTTAAATTTTATTGACAATTTGTGAAAATAAAATAATACGATATAGCGGTAAACACAATTGCGACTACCGACGAAAAATTCGCGACGAAAAAATTAAAATACATACGCTCTTATGTATCTGCTCACAATTCCAACTACAATCGCTCAACCACATTTTCGTTGTCGTCGAAATAAGGATATTTTCTATTTTTTTCGCTGGTAGTCGGATTTGACATTTCTGACAAACTTTTTAAACATCAAAAAATAAAAACAAAACAATTATTCTGAAATCATTAAAATATTTTTGTTCTGTTTTTTTTTTTAAGTTTTATATGTCCTGCAATTTATAATTATTTATTTTTTTTATTAGATACATATATAATTATAGATTTATTAGCGATGTATTTGGATCTGATAATGCTACAAATAAATTAATAAATTATTCAAAATGATTGTTTTACTTTGAAATTCCGCCATTTGCTTTTCTGTTTTGTTTATTTATTTTTATTTTTCGTTTCGCTACAATTGTGTTTCATTTGACGAAAAATAGTTGAGCGAAGCGAGTTTCGTTGGTAGTCGGTGGTCAGTGGTCGCAATTGTGTTTACCGCTTATATTTGGTATATACAGCAAAAACAATTAGAAAATTCAAAGCAATCTTACCTTCTTGGTACCACACTAATTAAACAATGTACTTATTTCGTTTTTTTTTTTTTGTTATAAAAACTTGTTTTCCAGCGTTAGAGTAAAATTTTGGTATAACAGTGAAAATAGTCGAATATTTTCCTTTTAATTTTATTAGTCATTGCAACAAAGTTTATATTGGGCAAACTAGGAGAAACATGCAAACACGACTCAATGAACACCTGAAAGAAGCAGAACTGGCTAAAAAGAAGAACTCAACAGAGTTCCGATCCAAAGTAGCAGAACACATCATCCAGGAGAATCATAGCATTTCGAAAGAAGACATTGTAATGATAAATTACATTAGAGATTCTAGGAAACTAGATTCAGCTGAAAGCATCGAAATTTACAAAACTAAAAATGACTCACTCCTAAATAAAGACCAAGGCAATGGATATTCTTCTTTATTTAAATTTTTAGTGAAATACAATAAAACAAATAACACCACCCCTACCTGTCACTCTAACGTCGGAAAAATTATTTCAAATATCAATAATAAAATAAATAAAAATATTTTTATTCAACCCCCTACCTGTGCTAATTCATTGGATAATAAACAACCATGCAGCTGCGAGAAACATCAAATTGTTACCTGTACGAATAAAATAAATTTAAAGACAATTTTAGATTTCTTTCCTCAGTCGAGTACAAAACACTGAAGAAGTCTGCAAGTAGTAGACGAAATACGCGTATCTGTATGATAAGCATATCAGTAAAATTAAAAGGAAAATATTCGACTATTTTCACTGTTATAATGTACTTATGTATATTTAACAGAACTGATTAAACTAAATATGTAACTAACACTTAAAAATTAATTAACAGAAAACAAAATTTTTTTTTAAATTGAGAAACGTCAATAATTCAACAATTTTTATTAAATTTTGACAGATATACTAATTTGACATGTAAATGTTCGGCAATTTCATAACGAGCATAAACATCACTCTCTGGGGCCACTACGATTGAAAAAATGAACACATCTTTTTTTTTTGAAAAATCGTGCTCTGCTTAGATTTGCTTTATGTAAACGCCGATTACAGCATTAATTTTTTGAAGAATGAACAGACAAATTAGAAGCAAAATTAAATGTCATGAAATGAGAAAACAACAATTTTTAATATCAAAAAATTTATGAAAAATAATATCCGATTAACAATAACTTGTTTTAACATTGGAAAATAAAATTTGAATAACACAAAAACTAACAGCAACATAACCTACAAAATTATTTCTCCTACCACTCCTGAAACGAATTATTCTAACACCTACAATCAAAACAAATTATTTTTCTCAAAACAATTTTTATTTTAATAAAACTACTCCGGTTAACAAATCAACAATTAACCTAGCATAATTTAATACAATACCAAAAAAAAATTTTTGTAAAATTTAAATATCAATTAAAAATTTAACACCATCCAAGGGCTATGAATTAAAAATATGCCCAACGTTAATTTGTAATTTTAATTAAATTAGAAATTCAACTCAATTAGTTTTGTTTTTTGTTTTTTTTTTTTTTCTTGTTTGCTGTCTTACAAGGCCTGCCTGCTATTTGTATTAATTTGGTTGTCCTTTAAATAAATTACTTAAATGACTTTTGCTTTCATATTTTATTAAAAGGACACTTAAAAACAACAACAATTAATAATCCTCTTTTAATGTATCATCATTTAGAATATTCATTTCTTCAAGAAAATTGTAATGAACAGCAAAAATAAAAAACAATAACAAAAACAAAAACAAAAAAAACATAATATAAAAAAAAAATCCAATTATCAAAAATTCCCTTATGACAGTTGTTTCTAATTAGTAAGCACTTGTGATTTTACAACAACAACAAAAACAACGGTAATACACCAACACCACACCAACCATAACCGAAACAAAAAGAAAAAAAAAACAAGAACTCATCTAATTAACAAAAAAAATTGGGAGCGAAAAAAAAGAGACAAACCAAAATAACAACAACAACAACAACAACAACCAAAATATAAATTGTGTCATCTGTTATTGTTAAGTCATTGAAAAGCCTTTATTGAAATATACAATTTTGGAATATAATTAAATTTAATATAATTAAAATGAAAGAAGAAAAAATATGAAAATATCCGTTTTACCTTACGAAAAGCAATAATTGAAAGTCAAATAAAATCTAAAAATTAATATCATTTTTAATGAATTCATTTTCTTTTCATTTTCATGTTTTAAATATAAAAAAAAATTATATTTTGGCTACTTGTATTAATGTTATGTGAGTTAATCAGCTAATATAACTTAATATTGTGAGGTGCAACTAAAATACGATCCGGATGTATGCTAGAAAATTTTTCTCGGTACTATACAATGGAACTGAATGGTCTAGGTATGTCGGTGCATACCGATAATCATTCCTATCCACTTAACATACTATAATTTTTTTTGTGTGTTCTTGATAGTAACTTAAGTTAGAAGAACTTTTCCTAAATTAAGTACAGTATTGGGATCTTTTTATTTCAATAATATGTTGGAACTATGAAATTTGAGTATTTTATTTATTAGATAGATAATAGATTATGAATTTTGGGAGGAAATGAGTCTGCTATATCACCGCAAACGCAAATTGTGATAACCCATGTTTCTTTAGCTGGTCTCTGGACTCATAAAGAATACCTGATTTTGTGATCACGCTCAGGATATTCTTCAGTGGTATATTGGATAGCTCCCATTGGCGAATTTTGCTACGAGTTTGTATTCCTTCGCATTCACAGAGCAGATGTTCGATGTTTATTTATTAGGTAGTGGTCTGTTATTATCCCTAACAAGATATGTATCTGTTTCCTATTGAAACTTAGAAGAGTTTTGGTTTTCGTGAGCAAACGCTTATAGGCATGATAGTATTTTTGCTTCACAATTTCCAGGAACGCTGACACAGAAAACCTCAGAAATTTTTGCTTTAGCCAGGCTTTTAATTACATTTTAGCTGTGCTCAGGGGTATCCCACATAATGGACTAGGCCCTATGAAATGCGTATCCGATGTTTTCCTTGTTAAACAATCTGCAGCTTCGTTTCCTACTGTTCCAAAATGCCCTGGTACCCACATTATTGTGAATTCATTTGTTGTGGTCAGGTTTTTAAGTATTTTTATACATTTATTTGTTAGTTATCCTAACATATTATTAAATGTGGAAAACTACTACTATTGTCAGGAACTAAATCTTTTCAACTAGATGAGCTCCATTTTATTTAAATTCTTACCAAATTATAGTCTCAATTATTTTTTGTCATTTATTGTACCATAACAACGACAAAGGGTACTGTACCGAATTCAAAAACCAATTAATTATTTTGCTTTCATCGGAAATCGAACCAGACATAAATACCATGATTCGAAAGAAATTTTTAAATAAAACTATTTTAGTTCAATTTTAAAATGTTCTTTAGTAGACGATTATTCTACTACTTTGTTATTTATTTACTTACATAGATAGCCAATAGACCATGTATATCCTCGGTTTGACACATCAATGTTCTCCATTTTTTTCGGTCACGGGCGGATTCTTTCTAATTGAAGATACGGAATTGTCTCTCCAACGTTCTACCCCGACGTCTTGTTCTTTTGGGTTTTGATTCGAAAATCCTTTTGGCTGGAGCATTTTCAGCATCCGTTCTAGTTTGTCGGAGCCACTTTAGTTTCCTGACTTTAATTTTCGTGATTATATCGTCTCTTCCAGACCCCATCGTCATTTTCAGAACCATATATCAGTGGAAGGATTTTCTTCTCGAAAACATCGAGTGCATGCTCACTTGCCTTGGTCAGTGTGTATGATTCTGATCCGTAAGGCAGAACTGAGAGTATGAGCATTTTGTAAATTAGAACTTTGGTGGTTCAGGATAGTTGCTTTTATCCAATATGCTTTGACAAACCAAAGCATCAACTATTTGCAGATTTATTCTTCGATTAGCATTGATTCTAAGGGTGGTAAGCTACTAAGCTATACCTCGAAATTATATGTTCCCACAGTATTGACCAGTATAATCTTTTCATTTCACGATGAACCATAAGAAAGATGAAATGAGTTCCAATTGCAGAAATATAAAAATGCTGACAAAAAATAAAACTAATATGAATTAACAAAAAAATTATAGAACTTTATGTAATTTCTAGGTGATTTTTGTTTTCTTGTAACAAAACACATACATACACATACTTATATATTTAACACTGGAATATATTGTAATATTAATTTAAATCTTACAAGACATTTAGTTTTAAAATAAACAATTCATTAAGGATTAAAAAAACATTAAGAAAATAAACTCATTTGGATTCAAACATGCTCTGATTAAAATGAATACAATAATTAACATACATAATAATATGCATAGTACAGTGTTGATTAGATTATGTTCATTTTAAATTACCACGACGATAATGTGATGATGATATTTTTTTTTGATTCTATTCAATTTTTGGTTGAAAGATTATTTAACAAAATTATTTTATCCTTTTATAATCTAATTATCTGACTATATTTATATATGTATCCTTTTATTTTACACCATTTATTAAGTAAAATAATCTAACTGTGATTATGTGGGTTAGCATGTGAAAATTTTGTAATAATGTGTAAGTGTTACTGGGTTGTAATGACATCTTTAATTTTTAATGTTGATTGAATAAAATGTAAATAAGAATATATTACAAAATAATTTTATTAATTTTTTTTTTGTCTGGATCAGATCTACGATATTTAACAAAAACAAAATGTTTTACTGATAAATTTAATGAAAAAAAAAAATAGAAAATGTGAAATTAAATATGAGGGTTGATTTTAAATACGATTACAGTTCCCATCGATATTCAAGCATTTTTCTTTCACGAATTTGATTATTCACGCTTTTCAATTTTACATTTTCCTATATTCATATGTGTATTCTGTTTGTCTGCTGGCTGTTTGATTTATTTTTTCGTTTCAATTGTATATCACTTATAATATGTAATCTATATAATCGTTAAAATCAAATAAAATATATATATATAAAATAATATATATATATATATATATATATATATATATATGTGTAAAATAAAATATATATATATATATATGAACTATATGTACTATATATGTACACTAAAACTATCGAAAACAGATAAAAATTAAAAAGATATGTAGGAAATATATAGGATATTTGTTTTGCTGTCTGAAGCCTTAGTTACAAAATATTATTCATGTATATTTGTAGAAACAAATTTTTTTATACAATATACATATTCATATACATATTCGTGTTCATATACGATATAAAAATGTACAGCAAAGTATATCTAACACAATTATAATAAAAATAATAATAAAAACACAGTTCATAATATGAATGAAAGAATTGAGAACTGAGAGAATAATAAGAAAAGAGAGAAATCGATTTCTTTTTTAATGAATTATAAAAATAGGTGTATAATGGTAGCATTATGATGACATATTTTTTTATTTATTTGTCTACTGGAAAATTAACCCTAACAGATATTACTTAGAAACTAAAGTTCATTACAAGTACGTACTTAATTTAAAAATAAACATTTCATAATGATTAAAAATAATTAGTAATGTAAAAATGAAAATAAAATATTATTTAATGTTAAAAATAACTAATACCTAATGAATATCGGTAAACTAAATAATAAATTACAAGTTATTTCAAAATATGGGGACATTTCTTCTAACGATTTCCCTCAATTGATTTCACATTCATTGTTGTTGATGTTTTGAGTTAGGTAATAATTAAATTAGTAATGAGTGACTGGTTGTTTCATAGTATAATAGTACAATTACATCCTCCTTCTGTAAATCAGTTGAAGGTCTTATTTAACAAACTGTATAGGTATTTATTCACAATAAATAAAACTTCTTCAATATCAAAGCTCTAAATTTATTCTTATTATTGTATTTTACTTCTAATGAATATTCATGTCTGACGTAGGACTGAAACTTTTTTGATTGGTACATAATAATCTCTACAATATAGCATATGTATACTCTATTAAGCTGCACCTCCTATTTACTTAATTAGTAAAGGTATTGTAATACTAGTGTATAAATTTTTATAGCAACAAATTACATTTAAAAAAAATACATTTCTTTAATATTCACGGTTTTTGGGTTATTTGATTTTAAATATTACACGATTACAATAATTTACGGTTTCTTTTTTCCGTATAGATTTCAGTTTTCTGATGGAATTCAATAATTCATATTTTTAACTGTTCATTATATTTTTCTCTGAGATATTTAATAATCTTCTGCTTCCGTGCCGGTACTACTAAAGATCTGCCTTTTCTATTCTCAAAATAAATCTTCAATCTTTTCTAATTCTAAACTTTTCCTACGCATCGTTCATTAACAGCTTCATTAGGCTTTCTTATAAGCCAACCATTGAGGCTTCGATTTTTCTATGTATCTTTTACAATCGCTATTATTGAATAATATTTTTTGAGTAGATATTTTTGGAGATTTTATAAAATTTGATAATATGCTGTAGTTGTTTAATGTAATTTTAATAATATTTTAACTGTGTCTTATTCTATAATATCCATTTCTCCATTTTTTTATCTGACCAGTCAAGCTATTCTAATTAAGTATGAATCTTATCAACATTATTCTATATCAAAATCTGACTTTTTTGGTAAAATTATTGTTTTATATATTCTTAGTTTTAGGTTCGCCTAAAATTATGCAGATTTGCAAATTGCAAATTCACCTCATCAGTCTATATAATATAACTTTTAGTTTGTGTTGCCGTAGTCTATGGTACGGTACGTACTTATACATAAGTTCAAAATTGATTATTAAATAGTTGAATCTAATTATGTAATCAATTCATGGGTCACAAAATTTATATTTAATAAAAAAAGGATAGTAAAAATCATTACTGTTTACACATACACATACATAGCTAATATGTTTTTATATTCAAACACGTATAGTTGCATAAGCTTGAGGTAGTATTTTATGAACACACATTCTAAAAGCAAGCAACAGAATAAAATTAATTTCAAAAATTTTAAAATTTAAATTTTTTGCCTATTTTTTATAGGGTGGCGATCCGTAAAAATTTTCATAATTTAAAAACTAAAAAAAAATGTTCTTTAAATTCATTTTCTGGCCGATTGTAAAGATTTTTTATATTTTTTACTTGTTTTAATTTGTTTTCTAGTTAATATTAATGGCATTAATCTATTTATTTTTGTAAATTGTAAATTTTTATAATTGTCAAAATATCATTATTTATTAAATTAACCTGATTTTATTTATTATATTTGCGATTTTATTTTTAATATCTATTTTATTTTTCCCCTCTAAATGTCTTTTTATAATTTAACATTAGTGCACATACTATGAAATAACCTATATTCGATTACATTACGAAAAAACAAAAATATCTCAGAGAAAAATATAATGAACAGTTAAGATCGAAAACAAAGAAGAGAAGTATGAGAGATGGAAAATAAGATTTAAAGTAATTTTAGTCGTCAAAATATAAAGTAGAATTTGATAATGTAAACAAAATTTTATATTTTAAATAATTTATAAATAAAATAAATGTTTATCAAAAAATAAGAAAAAAATAATAATTAAAAGTTCCACTTAATTTCTGTATTTAAAATGAATTATTTCCAAAATAACCATTTTAATAATAAATGTGGTAGATTAATTCCAGGAAAATTCAAATTATTTATTCTTCATAATTATTAAAAAAAAAATGGCTGTGTACATATTATTATACAAGTAAAGTGCTGTTCTTAAAAATATTTTAGTTAAAAGAAATTTTTCAGACTTTGAAAAAAAAAGACTAAATTCATAAAAAAGTGGTTTTATCCGAATAAAATAGATACCATATTGTAGTGGGTGTCGGAACAAAATTACATAAGACAAAATTACATATGGACAAAATTATATAAGGAAAAATGATAGCAATGTGGATGGACAAAATTATAAGTTTTTAATTTTTTACAAAAAATTTCAAATTATTTGGTTTTGTCATGAATATATTTTTTTTCTTAGCAAAAAAAAAGGTAAGAATAGGTACTAATTCTTTTATTTCTTAAAACATCTAAAAAAAAAACATATTTAGAATAGAAACTTAAGATTTTGACAAGTTTTTCCACATTTTATATTAATTGATAAAAATTTAATTTAGAATATTGATAATAATAATTGAAGTAATAACATGTAAAATTGTAATAAAACATAGTTTTATATTTTATATTTTATTACAGTCTTATAATTTTATATCACAAATGACATTATGTAAAATTTAAAATTTATCTAATATTGCCATAGTCATAAATGTATAAGTATTGCTAAATAATGCTAAGAAAAAGCACTTTTCTGATGCTTTCAAAATAAATTTGACATAAAAATGCTAAAACAAATATACATTAAGGTAATACTGATAAAAATTGTGTACTGTCAGGATAAAAATTTAGTGCGATAAATTTGGAATTTTGGAAAGTGCGAAAATGCGAAGTGCGAGAGGTTCGAAAATGCCTTTAAAAATGAGAAAATTAAAATTAAAATTTTTTTTTTACTACTTAAATGATGTAAAAAAGATGAAATTTTATTACCTCCTAACAAAATTGAAAAAAGTCGGTAGCGTTATTTCAAAATTTGAGCTACCACTATAATTTGCCATAAAACTGCGTGTAAATTCCTTTGTAGCATTTTTGTGACCTTTTTTTTTTCTTGAATGTCATGGCTATTTATAATGTAGGTGGTGATATAATATATTATATGAACATGTAATTTATATGTATATATAATAAATATAATATATGTATGTATGTTTAATTGTTGTATATAAGTATGCATGAAGTAGTGTATATAAATAGTGAATATAACTATAACAACAATAAAAGTGTATAACCGAAAAACTGTAGCTGTTTCTATTGTTTGGGGATTCTGAGGGATATGTTGTATCGGCGTAGGACCATATTCCTACGATAGCTGGAATTGCTAGCTTTCCAAAAATATATGTCTTTAGTAGCGTATCTGCTCCTTTAAAGACGAAAAGGTCTTTTGAAAATATCCTTGTTGTTTTGATGTTTTTATATAAAAGCCGTTATATCTGTTGATCTATTAGATATAGGGCTTGCAATACCGGACCAAATTTTCAAAACCGGTATTTCGCTATTTCATTATATTAATACCGGGATCCCGATATTAATACCGGTATTGAAAAAAAACAAAAAAAAAAGTGAAACTACAACGCAAAAAATAGAAAAAAAATTAATAAACAAAATAAAATATTTAATTCAATAATGTATAATTCAAAACAATAAACTTTTTTTTAAAGTGCCACAAAAGAGAAGAAAAATATAAAATAAAAAAAGAGTAATAAAATAATTAATAATATATAAGTATAATAAGTCCTATGTTTTATTGCTATGATTTGCCTTTAAAATATGCCCTCAAAAATGTTAAATTATCAAGAGTTTTGTCACTTAAGCTAGATCGAATTTTTGTGCACAACAGTCCTGCTGCTTAAAAGGCTCTTTTGGACTTGACGCTAGTTGGTGGTATGGACATAAGGCAGTCATATACTAGTTGAAGAAATTTTCCTCTTATATGTTCTACTTCGAAGTATGCTACTTCCTGTTTTATAACTTTATAAAACAGTTTAGAATTCATCGTTTTTGAAATTACACTCGCAGTCTTCACCACATTAACTTTCTTTGGAAATTGCCATTTCTAGTTTTTCTATTTAAAATTTAAAAAAAAGTTAGAAATTTTACGAAAAAAAAAAAAATTGTTGAAATGATTTCAAAGATCATATCTTTTTAAAGATTTTCAAAACATTTTCATTACAAATATTTTTTAAAAACCAAAAAATTTTCAAAATTAGATTTACCTAATCTTTAAACATGAAAACACCTAAAAATATGCTAATTACTTATAAAACATAAAATAGTTAAATAAAAAAAAATAAGGAAAAAAAAATTTTTTTTAGAAATATTTGCCTTCAATTTAAGCGTACTAAAACTACAAAAATAAACTTTAGAATCACAGCTTGATATAAGGTTTTCAAAGCAAGTTATGATTGTAATTACGGAAAAAGCAAATTAGCCGAAATTCCAGGAAGTCTTGAGATGAGATTAAGAGATTTGGTAAGAAGTCTAAAAAAAGTCAGCTAATTTGCTTTTCCGTAATTACAATCATAACTTGCTATGAAAACCTTATATCAAGCTGTGATTCTAAAGTTTATTTTTGTAGTTTTAGTACGCTTAAATTGAAGGCAAATATTTCTAAAAAAAATTTTTTTTTTCCTTATTTTATTTTCGACTTTTTAGTGAAAATATTTTTTTAATGAAAAATAATATATTTTCAAAGAACAACACATATAATCAAATGGCACTAAAATTCACTCTACCGCAATTTGGTTATTATTGCTCATACTTCAAATGTGTAATTATATTTTATATTACTGTAACAAATTTTATAAAAATATGTATATTTTTAAAAAAATTTTGGAGATTTTTGATTAGATACCTTTGAATTTTTTAATTTACGTATTAAAAAATTTTCACCAATAAAAAATTACGCACTTTATTAAAAGAAACCCTGTTAAATACAAAAAATATTTGACGTAAAATCGTAGATCAAATCTGAGAAAAAGTCTGAAATGTAAACACTCATCCGACTTTATCTACGATAAAATTCGATTTTGTCCGACGTGTAAACGCTGCCTAAGCATTAATTGGCATATAAAAGTATAATATATACATGCATAAATCGAAATTAAACTTTTTTTACATTCGAGAAGAGTAATTTCTAACTGAGTGGTAGATAACTGATAGGTTCAAATTTTGTTTTCTTCCATAAATAATGTTTGCATTTTATTTTCAATTAAACTAAGCCATATAATTATGTATGTAACAAATGCAAGCCCTATAATATGACACATGTACGTACATTTACATATACTTAGTGAGAAATAATAAAAGAAAGAGATTAATAAAAGAAACCAAATTAAAAAAAAAAAAAAAAAATATAATGAAAATGATGATTGGAAATAATTGAAATTGAATAATAATAGAAAATGTTTGAAATATAATGATAATGATTTGTATTGCACACATTTATTTTGTATTCCTTTTTCGTTTTTTGTTTTTTTGCTTCTTTATACAATATAAATGTCAGTAAATATAGTGAATTTAAAGAGAAACCAAATTTTAACTTTATCAAATATCCATATTCCATTATTAGTACACACACATATGTAAATTTCACCTTAGCTGAATGCAAAGATTATCTATAATCTATATTAACAAGAATATTCACTCCCATTTTACGTAAACCTAATTTTTAAGAAATCCCAAACCGAGCAAAATATCATTAGTTAAAAGAGGTAAAATTTACATTTATTATTGTATACCAAATTTATTATGAGAGAGAAAAGGTACAAAACAGATGTTTGCCTTTTGCTTTATACTGTAAAATAATTTTGCGTTCTCATTATTCTCCTTTGGATTTGTTTACGTTTCCTCCCATTATTTATATAGCCAGGGTGGCAAAAAATTTTAGTTCTAATTTAGTTTGTTCCCTTATACGAGGATTAATTCTGATATTTTATTATTTTAATATTTTCGTTTTAAACATTATTATTTTCGTATATACCTATTAAAAATATTAAATTATAATTACATTACAATAATATAAAATATTATTAATATTTTTGTCAGTAATAATTTGGAGTTACAAACATTATTATTTTTTATTAATTATATTAGTAAAACTAAATATTTATTATATTGGTATACGATTATAAAATAATACTGAGGACAACATCTATTTACAAATCACAGAATTTAAAGAATATGATAACGCTGTTTTAGCTAGGTCTCCTAAAAATCTTATGCATAGTTGATACAATTTAGAAAATAATATTGTTAAATATTTCAACGAAATTTTTGTCGAAAATTTTTTCAAAATTATTAACTTTTTTTATTTAATTTCAGCCAACTTTTTTTGTTACTCTCTTTTATTTACTATATCTTTTCTTTTTCTTACACGTAAAATTCTTATTATCGTCTATTTCTGACAATGTTTATCAAATTTGCATATGAATTTGTGTGCAAACAAATGAATACATACATGAGTTCTTACTCTTTTTATGGATATACTTTGGTTAAATGGTTATTGAAATGGGTATTTTGTTGAATTGAAGCAAATTGAAACAAACATATAAAGTCCAAGGCAAGTTAATTAAGGCAAATATAATGATATGAATGATAACTTACAGCAAAAAAATTAAATACCGGTATTGAACGGTATTAAAAAATGTCGGTAATACCGGGATCCCGGTATTGCAAGCCCTAATTAGAGATATATACTCTATAGTCTATAGTTTGCACTCTATATTTGGAGCTGGCAATGAGCTGGCTTTGAGCTGATCTGCCAAATTTGTGGAAGGCGGAGCTTGAAAGGTTTAAATTTGCCGGAGACATAACCTGAAAGTTGAGAAGGATTTTCTTTTAATACAATTTTTATAATTTCAGCTCATAACTTTGATTTTATTCTAAAATTCGAAAAAGTATATCATTTACAAATGGTTTTCACTATTATTAAATGTTTAATGTTTCATTTTCTTACATCATAATTTGAAACTAAATAAAATTTTTAAATTTAAATTTTTATGAGAGCTAATAATAATTTTAATTGGATACAATTTCTACTCCCACCACCACACTAAAGAACTAAATATTACCTTTAATAATAAAAATGTTGTGGTATTCAATTCAAAATTATTTTTTTATTCACTTTTTTTTCACAAATTAGAAATAAGATATTTTTAGAGAATTCAAAAATAAAAGAAAAAAAAATCAAATTTTTATTAGCTTAAAACTTTGCAAAGTTCTTTGTTGACTTTAAGTCAAATTTTGATTTCCCATGTAATTCGATTTTTTGAAAATACTTCTGGAAAGAAAAAGGAAATTCTAACCTTTTTTTTTTTTATAAAAAATTCCAATATTTTTTTCTTTTTAACTATCCAAAATAAAATAAAATCAACTTACGCTAATATCGAAAACTTAATGTTGAGTACTGATACCAGAAACATGGTATTAGAGAGAAACTTACTTAAGGTGTCATTGTTTTCAAAGAGAAAAGTTGAAGAAAATTAAAAAAAATGTTTTGTTTTTCGTTTTGGAAAACTTTTTATTATACGCCTATATTTTATTTTTTGTTTATCAAAAACGAAAATTATTTCACCTTTGGGGGTTAAATAACCCTTGAACAACTGAACGAAGTGACAATTTAAAAATTGATAAAATTTTCAATTTATAAATTTTATTGATAAGATTTGTTTTTCTCGATTATTAGGATCCTGAAAATTGTTCTAATTTCGAATAATATTTTTGTATGATTTTATAAAGATTCAAATAGCAGATTATGGAATATTCACACTACCACACGAAAAAGTCATTTAGTTGGGAATAGTATATTGTGTTTATCAATCAAATGGCTATCTCAGCATTCAGCCTAGCTTGAGTAACCTTAATTGGATAACAAGTTGTACAACAGTATATGAAGAGCTAATTAGAGCGTGGTATGACCACAGAAAAACAATACTAGGTTACGTGAAGTTCTCCTACTTCTTAATTGTATTTTCCTACAATTGTCCCCTCAAATTTTTCTAGCCAAAGCTTTATCTAACCTAAATTAATAGCATAATAATATGAAAAAAACTAATACTACATACTACAAGCAGGATTATACGCCATAGTGTTTTAAAAGCTGGGTGGCGCAGTATGTAGAGCGTTTGCGTTTCAGCCGATAGATCCCAGGTGCGATTCACGATGAAACAAAAAAAAATATTTTATGGATATTTCGGCCTGGTCCAGTACACTTCTAAACTGATATTTTCAAAATAAATGATAGCGTGGAAGTGCCTTATCTCAAAGCTTGAATATCAGCTTATCTTCAGCTTTTCAAAACACTAAAGTGTGTTTCAGGCGAAAATGATGGTCCTATAGGTTGACTGAAACAAAGTGTAGAATTGTACAAAGTATACTAGATTGTTATGGATAACTTACCATTGGGGTTTTCATTCGCAATTCATTATAATATGTGGCTTACATATACAAACATCATATACAAGCTACTGAATATCTCGATTAGACACAGATTGTATAGTTTACAAGAAAATAAAAAAGAAAAAAAAATATTGTATCCCAATAATGGCAAAAAAATTACAACTCAATTTTCCGTTGGAATACAGATATTACAGAAAGATAACATACTTTATTTAAGTCAACCTAGAGACATCACTTTCGACTGAAACACACTCTCCAGTATTGAAAAGCTGAATGGCAAGCTGATATTAAAATTTTAAGAGAAGGTGCAATACCTCCCACACTATCATTTCGTGAGAGCTGGAATATATTTTCAATTTGATCTGGATTAAATATCAGTTTTATGTGATCTCTCAAAGTAGAAATTGACAAGAGTAGTTTTTCTGTAACAGAATTTTTTCAGAGTTTTGTTAAACAAATTTTTAAACTTTCCGAACTGTACAGTAGCCACCGCGTGATTGCGACTTTGCAGTGAAGTCTAACAGCGGTTCTGAATGCCTTACTTAGCCTTACTTAAGCATTTTCATTTGCATAAAAGCCTAGTTTCATTTTATTTTAGTGTTAGAGATACACGGAACTAATTTCAAAGAATAAAAAAAAAATGTTTTACAAGTATTCAGCTTTAGACACGAATTCGAACCTGCCAATTTCTGGTTGTTATAATAGTTAGATAGTTCCACTTGTGATATGGAACCAAATCCGCTATCTTCGTGTCAGTATAGTAAGATAGTTCCACTTATGATATGGATTCAGATTCGCTAAGTTTATGTCAGTCGTCAGACAACATAATATTTTAGCCAGTTGACGACTACTTAAGTAATCTAGTAAATTTATACTACCATTCAAAATTTACCTTTCATCTTTGAATATCTTACATAAGGGGGCACATCTTCCTTTTAAGAGAGATTATTTCCTTCTTTATCCACACTAAGGTTAAAACCACATTTTTTTTTAAACATTGTTTTTAGCAAATAAAAAATATTTTGTTTTTTACCTTTTGAGTACCTTTTATAGGTCCTCCACAATTCTATTATAAGTTTTTATCTCTTTATTATTTATTTTTTGTTTTTTCCTTTATAACAATTTTGTTTATTTTTTTGCTTTATTCCGTTATTGAAACAAAAAAGTTTATCGTATTTTTTTTTTTTTAAATTTCTGTTTTGGGATTTACAAAAAAAAAGTCCGCATTTTTTTTTTTTTAAAGAAAATTAGTAAAAAAAGTAAGAAAGTTCGCGATAGAGAAAATTATTTCCACAATTTAAACATAAAAATACAAAAAAATAAAACTAAAAAAATATTGAATATAAATTTCATGGTATATTCTTCAAATTATTCCAGGATTAAGGGAATTATAATTCAGAATTAATTTGAGAACAGTTTGTAAGGGTCTTTTGTCTTGATAGTTCAATGGATGATCTGAAGAAAATGATTGGTCAACTTATCCTATAGTATTAGAGTATCTTTTTAACTTCTTCAATTAGCCAACACCATATTATGAATTAAGAGAGAATTATGAGGTAGGGTTGTGATTTTATTGTACCAAAGCTGTAGCATTTCCGAGCTTACAGAATCCGATTTAGACGTGTGCTAAACCTATAATTTTGGAGATTGGAGAAAACTTCGATGGTTCATTACTGTTCTTAAGTTAACCACTCTAAAATACAATCGAAGCAAGTTCTTGGCTCACTGAATTTCAATAACATTAAATTTTACTATTTTGTAATTTTAATGAACGCTTAAATTTAAAAATTTAAGCCCCACCCCATCTGTTACACAATTTGATGGCAAACAAAGTTGTACGTGGTTGTACACTTATCAAATCATTTGATCTTCTATTCGCCCAGAGAACGAATTCGTTTGGGGCAATCGAATAAATTGCCCAACCGAATGATTCGGTTGCGATCACTTTTTTCATTATGAGTTGCAGCAACTTTTTTATTTGCGTTGCAATAACTGATTAGTTGCTTATCACAATCGAACAATTGTTAAATCAACAAACTAACTTTATATACGTTACCGCAACCGAATGAAAGTAGTTGTTGTAGCCAAAACGAAGTTACTATATTTGTTTACTCAGAATGTTTGCGGAGAAGTCCTACAATATTGTTACGCCAACAAAGTCATTAAGCGGAGTTATCATAATTGAATGTTTGTTACCATACATGTAATGAATTAGTTTCCTGGACTGGAATATTATCGTGGCTTCCAAATTTGCTTATTTCAAAATATTTCGTAACAAACATTAGGTTACGCTAACTTTTTAGGAATATCGTGCATTTCATTGTTTCATTTACAATCAATTTTACTATATATTAATAGTGATTTATTAAAAATACTTAACTTAGTCTTTAATTATAACTGTAAAACATATTTAAAACTTAATAATTTATGTAAATAAGCATACCTAATTGTCCCAAATGATAAAGTGAACTAAAACTAAAAAAATTTAATTCCAAAGTAGAAATGAATTAAGCATGTTCGTTATTACCACGATCGTGATGAAATTACAATGATCTTGTATAGTTGGTGCAAAATATCACATTTCTGTAACAACAACAGAATGAAATGTTGAAGCAATACTGAATATTAAAACCTAATACTATTTATATAAATTGCTTTAAAAAAACCTGCATGTATTGGTTTTCAAAACACACAATAATAATATTAGAGTAGAATACGCATTCTCTGAAGTATTCATCTAATATATATATATATACAATTTCCTTTCTAAGAGTACTCTGGTTTGTGCTTTTGTATTGTACATATCCCATTTGGGTATAGATACACTTATTTAATTTTATTGGATTTTGTGTGGATCAAAATAAATTTTTATTTTATGTTTGCATTTTGATGAAATAAATTTAATCGGTTATTGGCTCAGTTGATTAAAGCGTCAGTTTAATATCGCAAATTTTGTGTAAGTTCGATTCTCTGTTGAGTCTCAAATTTTGTTTTTCTTCATTAAAAAATAATTTTTTTTCTTTATTAAAACAATATTTTTTTTTGTTATTATATTATAAAATTTATAATATTAATTGAATATATATATACAATTTCCTTTCTACGAGTACTCTGGTTTGTGCGTTTGTATTGTACATATCCCATTTGGGTATAGATACACTTATTTAATTTTATTGGATTTTGTGTGGATCAAAATAAATTTTTATTTTATGTTTGCATTTTGATGAAATAAATTTAATCGGTTATTGGCTCAGTTTGATTAAATCGTTATTTTAATATCAGGTTTAAATCGAGGTGTGATTAGCCTTACTTACTACTTAGATGCTTTGTCGGCATCACGATGTAGAAAGCACGAAGATGCCGCAGGTCTCAAGTAATTTAATAAATCTAAATTTTCTGTTACAAGAATCAAATTATAGCTCAGTCCTTTCATCTGTATAGAACGTTTAAGATAATTCGCAATAGAGTTGTACTAACAGTACGTTTAAATCCGCATAACTAATACAACCAATTTTAGTTGTTATAACAAACCATTTGTTTATTGCAAAAACCCAAATGTTGTAAGCAGATTATATTTGTGAGACACAAATTATTCGGTTCTAGCAATACTTATGCATAGAAATAATAATTTGGCCGAATGAACATTTTCGCACGAAGCTCCTAGAACCGTAAAAGTATTTGTTGCTACATACTATCATACTATATTCATGCATCAACAACAATTCTATTGCGTTAATCGAAAGTTAGTAATCAGAACCATCATATAGTAGCTGCAACTGAATATTATTTCCGTCAACCTCATTCCAAAGAATTATTTTTATAAGTGTTCGATCTGCTATTTTTAACCTTCCTTATCAAATCACAAGCGTAAAATATTTTAAAAGTATATTTGTAAATATTACGAAGTAGTTATAAGAACGATTAATTCCAGATATTCGATTTTCTTGGAATATTCATAGCCGAATCCCAAACGACAGGATTTAAAAATTTCATTCAAATCAATTGCCAAGTAGTGCAAAGCGAAAAATCACTGTACCACGTTATTGTATGGAATCAATTTAAATTGTTATTTATTCAAGAATAAAATTAATTTCAAATTTTCATTTTTATTTTTTTTTATTTCTTGAAGTGTCTTTTTGATATCTCTACAATTTTTGGGATTTTCTTTTTTTAACCACAATGAAAATTATGAAAGAGATTTTCTTTTTAAGCTGTTTTTATTTTTGCTTGTTCAACAAAAAAAAATTTTCTTTATTACTTTTACTGCATCCAAAATTGAGTGAACTTTTTATAAGGAGGTAATTTGAAAAAGTACTTTTTCTATATATTTTTGTTTTCATAATCAAAATTAACCTCAAAAAAAAAAAAAAAAAAGATGCCAATGAAAATACCTTAAACGAAATTCCTCTCTTTATCATTCGGGTTTTTTTTTATGCATTTTGAATTTAAAACGGCATTTAAAAACTTTTATAAAAACAAAATATTTTTTATCTTTAATTTGATGGAGTAAATGAGAGATTGATACAATATACCTACATTATGTGGGAGCAAGAGAGAGGAGTGAGATAAATCGAAATATATTTTTTCAATTTATGAAATTTTGCATAATTGACGGATTTGGTGTATATTTTGGTAATTTTTCATTGCATATTTGTCGTGTTCATAAAAATTTTGTACATTAATAAATAAGAACAAGGGTTTTTGAAGGTTATGTAATTTATTTATTTATTTATTTCATTTAATTCAAACAAATTACAATAATTATTATCTTTTTTTTTTAATATAAGATTGAAATTTAACAGAATCAAAATTTTAAAAACAATAAAAAGATTTTAAAAAACAATAAAAATTTACAAAAGTTAACTACCTAATGGTTAGAGGGGTTAGTTAGAAGGGTTCTGATTACAGAGGTATAGGCGATTCTTTAACACATCTTTTGAGTGTGATAAGTCAATCACGTTCTTATATTTGTCCCCTTTTATCATCATTCTGTAGATAGGCTCATTCATACCATAGTTGATTCTATGAAATACAAGTGTGAAAATATTAGATGATCGGAGTCGAGTGTTATTGGAAATTCGGGCAGAATTCAATATAAATGGGGACGTAATATTCCCCTTCACTACTTGGATGATAAAAAGAACATCAGCAACTTCATGCATAGTTTTTAATGTAGCTAAATGTAGCAAGTTTAATCTGTGTTCATATGGAGGCAGGACAAGTGGATTGGACCAAGGAAGGTGGCGAAGTGCATATCTTATGAAGTTCTTTTGAATAGTTATGAAGGTATATATGTTGCACTTAAAGTAATAAATTGGTTATTATTAATAATAACCGATCATTATTAATAATAACCAAATAGAAAAGTTAAAGTGATCAATTTGGGGAGAATTTATTTAATTTATGACGTAAACCTGTACTTATTAATAATCCCACCCATCTTAGGTAAATCTAATAAATGTTATAAATAATTTAAAAAATTATTTTGGATAGGCCCAACGGTCCCGAAATCGGGAACAAAGGAATTAACATTTTTTTTTGTCATCAGTACGGTGGCTTTTAAATGCGACAAAGGCAATAGGTTTGGGGTCCCCAGAAATGGGGCCGAAGCTCTATATCACGTGTTTAAATTGAATTTTTCTGAAAAAAGGTTATTAATAATATATAAAAAAAATTTTAAATTTTTTTGGATGGGTCCGACAGTTCGGAAGTCGACTCCAAAGACTTAAATATTTCAAAAAGATGTTAGGTTTCTATTAAAAGCTTGCTGTTTGCGTTTACCTGCCGTCTGTGAAAACAGGGTTTCAATAAATAAGTAGCGGAGAGTTGAAGGTCAATAAATTTAAGTCTAGGTGGTCAAGGATTTCAATACTGTAATTGTAAATTCGATTGTAATATTCAAACCGCTGCAAATGCAAAACGGCAAATATCAAGTGTAATTCCAAATGTCATAAAAGTTCTTCCTGTAAAAATAAATAAATTAACTTCGTAAAAAGAACTGATTAATTTAAACATAAAAAATATAACTTTTGTTTTTTTTTTTAGTCATAATTTTAATAACAAATATAAGAAAATTAATTAATAGTTTTAATTTTAATCACATTTATTAATCCATACAGGTTATTATTAATAATTACCGATAAATGTAATAAATTCTACTTATTTATCACATTTACCAAATCACGAAATTATTATTAATAATTACCGGACTTATCACATTTACCGTAACATATACATGAAAATTATAGATTTTGAACTTTTGTATAAGTTATATTCAAAAAATTAATTGTTTTGGTAATATTGAATTTTTGACAGTGATAAATGAAAAACTGGGATATCGTATAAATTACCGTTCAAGTATTATAGTCTCTCACGCATAAGAATTTTTTTTCAATAATACTATTATTTGCGGTGAACAAAGTAGTTTTAGTGATACACATTCCTGTGAAGCAGCTCTAAATATTGTACTACATGAATGGAAACTAGTAAAAAGAAATAAACTAGTAATTGTAGTTGTTTTTTTTTAGACTTGAAATGAGCATTCAAAACCGCAAGTAGAGATATACTGTTAAAAAAATTTAAAAAAATATGGTTTCCAAGGACCAGAACTACAGTGGCTTAGAAATTTTTTTGTCCAAGTTAGAACCCAATATACTTGATAGAAACTTTATGAGAAAATTTATGAATCTGAGAGAAACTTGCATTGATAGAAAATTTATGAATATGGGACTACCTTAAGGAACGACTTTCGGTGTTGTTAGTATTTTGCTATATATAAATCATATCAGATTAAATTATGTAAATTTCGGGAGGGGATCTGTCCTATATATCGTCGCAGTCGCAAATGGCCTTATTGTGATTTAAATTATATTAAATCAAGTATAAAAATTTGTAAAATCATTTCATTTGCGGTTTTATTGTATATAATGGGTAGAAACATTGAAAACTGTTATCATGAAAGAAATAAAGATCTAGGAAATCTGTCAATCTGGTTGCGAATGAATAAATTTAATTTAAATTTAGAAAAAGCGAAATGCATTGTGGTTAAAGACATAGATCCAATGGTTCAACTAATATATTTGTAGACAATATAAACCTCAAAAAAGTAAATGTTATGAAATTTAATTTAATTTAATTTAATTTTTATTTCACGGCCGGATAAATCAGGACCGCCAATATTAGGGCCCTCTGCCAAATGCATTTGGGCCATCTTACAAAACATCTTAATCTATTTTACATTAATTTAAACTAAAATAAAAAAAAAGAAAAACAAATAAAATTTACAATTCAATATATAAGGAAATAAAAAGAGAAAAACGAAAAAAAAATATCAATTCTAGTCTAGATAAAGTTAACTTAAAAAATTCAATGCTTAAGCTAATGGTTGTTGAGTGTTGTTATGTTATTGTTGCTACTGTAGTTTTTTGTTGCATCTTCCTCCCTGTTTTTGATTGATGGCTGTTTGGGCTATTGTGGTGGCTGGATGGTGTGTTTGCTGTGTTTGTGTGGACTGCTGTGTGATGTGGTCTGTAGTGAATAAAGAGAAAATGGATGGAAATTATTATGTGTTTTTTTAAAATAGTGGCGATACAAGTTTTTGTCTATTGTTGAAGTTGTGTTTTTATTGTGGGTTTCTTCCTGTCTATTTAAGAAGGGGTGACTGTGGGAATTACTGTTGTTGAGGTGTTTTGAAGTGAATGGGAAAAGTTGTGGCAAGAGTTGATGATGGGATAGAGGCCCATCACCTTGTTGTAGCATGTTGATACGTGTTTCCGGTGCATATTTGACCGGTGCTTATTTTTATTGCTATGTTGTTCGTGTTGTTTGGAATTTTGTTGTTGCAAACTTATTATATATTACCCCAGAGGTTGAGGTTTTTTAGCAGCTCTTCTACTCGCTCCCAGCTACCCTGGGTATTGGCAATTAGGGCGTAGATGGGTCTTTGGTCTTGGTGTTGCCAATACCTTGTTGTTTCGCTACAGTTAACGAAGTAGTGATGCACTGTTCCCGGTGTGTCGCAATGTTGACAATTTGGCCTTGTTGTCTGTGTGAATAAGTGGCCATGGTAGAACAGTGTGCAACCTAACCTTAGCCTGGTTAGCTTGATGGCTGTGTTACGATTGTTGCTATTCACAGGCCCTTCTAAGGAGATCCCCGGCAATAGGTATCTTCTGAAAGAGCTTGACTGGTTCCACTCATCTTGTTTGTTTTTCGCTAATGCGTTTTTAATTTGTTTTCTCGCATAGATTAGCGAGCTAGGAATTTTCAAGATGGTTGGAGCTCTTATTACCTCCTTAGATTCTTTATCAGCTACTTCGTTACCTGTAATACCCACATGTCCAGGGATCCAGGCCACCTTGATCTGGTCCCTGTTTTGTTGTAAGACAGCTCTGATCTGATCCGCTGTTGAAGACTTGTTGTTCGGATTTTTGAGCTGTCTTATTTTGGTCAGGCTGTCTGTGTAGATGATGGTTTTTGCATTTCGCGAGCTAGCCCACAGCACTGCATCTAGTACAGCCTGTCTTTCTGCCACGAAGACAGGTGTGTCTATTGGCATAATGCGTTTGATGACTGACTTGTTATCATGTGTCACCGCATATGCTACGCCTTCGTCATCTTTTGATGCGTCTGTAAAAATTTTGCTGTGTTGCTGGAAGCTGTCGCTGTGCTCTTTATCGTGTGCGACAATATAAACCTCAAAAAAGTAAATGTTATGAAATATTTGGATGTTATGATTGTTGATAAATTAAATTTAGAAAAAGCGAAATGCATGGTGGTAAATGATACAGATCCAATAGTTCAGCTAATATATATGTAGACAATATATAAACCTCGAAACTGTTATGAAATATTTGGATGTTATGATTGTTGATAGATTAAATTTAGATAATCGTGCAGATTATGTTAATAACAAGATTGCAAGAAAACTTGGGTTAAGGTAGGTAATACAACAATTTTACCAAACTTGGACTATTGTGCATCGTTATTATTCTTAGGTAATGTGAAGCAAAAAAAGATCAACTATACTGATACTTCAAAATAGTGCTATGAAATTTGTAATGTTGAAGAAGGTCAAACAAAAATTTAATCGTAAGAAAATTGAAATGGGGATGTCTGTTAAATAAGTTGTTCCACAAAGATCAATATTTATTTAACCCTTTGCTTTCAAAACTGGCGGTTCAATATAAGATTGATTTATTTATATTTTAATATATGAATAATTGAAAGACCTAAAGAAATATACGATTTTTAATAGAACTGAAATTTAAATTATTTTGAAATTAAATCAACGAAAATTTTGTGGACGTAATTAAAGAATTTTCAGGGGGGAATTAAAAATTTGTTTGGAAGTTTTTTATTTTTATACAGTATATAACAATGCTGAATAATTAGATAAAATCATTAAGCGGACCTAAAATTTATTTTTTTCACATAATATACAAAAGTTAAAATAATCTCAACTTTCCGTTTTGGTAGTATTTAACTTTCTGCTTTCATTTTTGTTGTGTTAATTTATTTAAAAAGACCAAATTCAAAACTATTTCTGCATAACTAATTTTTAAGCCCGTAAATCAACCTAATGAGAATTATATTTTATTGTTTTGTAATTATATCCGACTTAAATTTCTGAAGTAATTATTATAAAATATTTTGATTGATTTTTATAACTTACAGATAATTTTTTAACATCTCAGTTAAAGTTATAGAATCAATGACAGGCTAATCTAACACTAAAATATCAACTAATGAGTGTTAGTAGTATTAAATAGGTACTCTCCGTATAGTCTTAAATAAAAAGGTCCTTCAAAAATATTTAATTAGAAATATTATGTTTTAACAAATCGGCATAAGATTTTCAATATTCAATATATTATTTTGCTTCTTAAAAAATCAAAAACAAAACAAAATAGGTAAACATGATATCACCCGCTTCAACAATTTAAATTAAATAATTCAATTAAATTATTATTATCGGAAAAATTTCAAAATTTTATTATTTACTATTAAATTTTTATTATAAAATCTCACCTTGAATTTATTACTAAAATAAAAAAAATCCTCATTTAATATCAACTCTTTTAATTTTTTTATTAACAAAATAAAAATATAAAATATCACCATTAAATAAATAATATAATAATCATGTCATAAAAAACAAAATCAAAAAATAAAAACAACAATAAAAAAAATAAAAATGGAATTCCATTAGAATTTTAAACATTTTACAAAAGACATGTCACATATACTACAAAAGAAAAAGAAGAACTCCTATCATAAAGAACCGGGGCGCGCAATCATCTCAGCTCTAAAAATAATATTAAAAAAAAAAAAAAAAAAGAAACAGAAAAATAATTAATTTCGTTAAAAGCAAATAATTTTTACCGTAATGTTTTTCCTTTGGAAACGGAAATAACAATTAAATCTGAATCCTTTGAATCCTTTTTGCATTCATTCTGAATACAGTGTATATTGTATATTGTATATATATATACAAGTAGTATAATATCTAACTACACAGACAATTAAATTTTGCTTTGTACTAAAATTTTATTATAAATATACTCTAAAAATATTACCACAAAGTCAAGTTAGTATGAATAAAAGTGTAAAATGAACGAATGAAAGGCGTACAAAAAACAAAAATTAATTCCTACCACATCCTAAAGACAATTAGAATCTCTGTATAAAGAGAATTCTTTTCAATTTAGCAAAAACAAAAATGAAAAAAATAAAACTAAATACTTCTTAAGTTGAAAATAAAAATAAACAAAAAAAAAAAACATTTATCTTGAAGTCACTATCAAAATCCCTTCTATAAAATTGTCATTATCATGCTTTAGTTTTCCGAGAACTCAGAAAGATCCCATCTAAATTTGTTTAGTGAAAATTTCTTAGAAAAAAACAAACCAAATCCTTTTTATTTTTTCATTTTTCATATTTTTCTTATTTTTTTTATATTTTTGTTTTAACAAAATAATGAATTTATTAGAAAAAGGACCAAGGACATAATATATGAATATTTATAGGTGTATACATACCAGTAAGTATGTATGTATATAGAAATAAATTCATGTGAAATATGACTTCATTTTCATGTAAACTTTTAATAACCGTGACATTTAATTGAATTTCTTGCTCTATCTCTATTTACCATTCTTCTATTTTCACTGTTTCCCGGTCTCTTTATAATAAATTGGAATAATTTGATAAACGAAATGTGAACAAATGAAATTTAATATAAAGTGAAAGTTTTTACTTGGAAATTTTATTATCAATGGAAAGTTTTTATAATACAAAATAAGAGCTTAAACATAGATACCGCTAACTCGATTTAAAAGCTTGTAAAATCGAAAAAAAATTGAAATTATCAACGACGGAAAGTTACTTACTTACTTGGTGCGCGCTACAGATCTTGAAAGTCCTGAGCTTGACGCAAAATTGTACTCCACTGACTTCGGCCACGATCCAGTTGATGATTTGAAATTTTTTCATACCTGCTGATACTTCATCTTTCCAACGAAGGTGTGGCCTCCCTTGAAGTCACATTCCAGGGCTTGGATTCGAAGAGTTTCTTATTTGCAGAATTTTCATCTATACGCTCTACATCGCCTGGCCAATGAAAATTATTCAATCTTTTTTTCGGTTTGATCCATGTCGTTGAACAGCTGGTATAGTTCGGCATTGTATCTTCCTTTCCAAACCCCGTCGTCAGATACAGGAGCGATGAAGAATTTTCTCTCAATGATACCAAGTGCATGTTCGCTTGCTTTTGGTAATGTTCACGATTCAGAACCATATAGCAGCACCGGAAAAATGAGCGTTTTGCTGTATAATTGCGCCTTGGTATTTTGGTAAAGAAGCTTTGAACCCACTTGTTTGGACGAACCGAACCAATTTTGTTTTCTAATTTTGTTTCAGGTTTTGGAAGGGTAATCCTTCGCTTTATTTCAACAACGATGTTATTGGTGGAGTTGAGGTTGGTTCCAAGGTAGAGGTGACAACAGTGAAGTTGTGAGGACATTATATGGGGGTATACCAGGTGTGCTAGACCATGCGTATCAGCTTTTTAAAGGGGGGGAAGAGCCGTTATTTTAAAAATTATTCAGTAAATTGAGGGTGCTCTATTGATTGGTTATATTTTCAACTCCGGGAAGTACCGCAAATCTGTTTTTTAAGCCCTATAATCCCCCAAATTGGCCAAGATCCTAATGTATTCCAAATTTCTGTGTAAAAGCAGTTAGAGTGTTCATCCCATAGACTTAGAATTATATAAAAAAAAAAAAAAAAGATCGATATTTTCAAATGAACAGAAGTACTTTTTGAATGGAAATTCGGATTCTACAACAAAAAATAAGAAACTTACGTTAAATGGTTTTCATTTTGTTTTCTCAGTATTTTTCTTTAAAATTAGTAAAAAATAAACAAAAATGGAGGATTTGGTAAACCAAAATTGATAATAATTATTTTTGTAAAAATAAATAAATTTGTTTTTCATATTATCAAATTATTTTATCTTAGTTTTGGGTACCTACAAAATTTAAGCAAAAAAAAACAAAAAAAAATAGTTTCATTTACCTTGCAAATAGTTTAATTTATTTTGAAAATAGATTCGTTTAACTGCAAAAAGGTTTCATTTAATCTGAAAATGTTATATAGGTAATATTTGGTGAGTATAGATTTAAGTAAAATTAATTGAGTAGATTTAAATAAAATAAAGAAATTTCTATTTCTCTTATAGGATACGTCAGAATTATATTTTAACTTATCTAAACCAACACTCTTTCAACAATTAGTCGCAAGCACTGATGAAGGAAGTAAACTGCTTCCAAAATATCGATATTTGCAAAAGTAAATATAAATGATTAGTAAAACGAAACTCGACTTTTATTCCATAAATTAAATATATCACTAAACACAAATCTGATTATCAAAAATAATGAACACTCTTTCATAATAGATCACGCTATAATTGGACGTGTTCACATTGAATTGCAATTGCAATTAACAAAATCTGTTAAAAGCCAGCTCTCAGCGTTTCGAATATGTCATCAATTACAATTGCATCTTGATATCCGTGCGTAAATGTTATCATTCCAATGTTTTAATAACTCATAACTTCTGAAACACTGATCGCCGTATAGCCTTACGAGGATTTTTTTGAAGGAAATTAAATTTTCTTTAATTATGTGAAAAAAACTAATTATTTTATAACTTTCGTTATTGAGTTATAAATTTAAAAAGAAATAACAAAATAGTGGTAAACATTTTTTTTTCAATTTTGTGATTTGGTTTGCTTGTTTTCCGCTGCTCTCCAGTTAGTATTGTTTCATGAACCAAAAACACAATCTCAAACTATCTATTTGCATTATATATAGATTAAACAATCCAAGCACCATCTGGAGCACCATTGTGCAAAATTAAATAAAAATAGAAAGGAAAATATGGAGGCAAAATAATAAAGTTATTACAGAATAAAGTTTATTTGGGTATCTTTTTGAAAGTGCATTGTTCTCAAAGGAGTAACCAAACATAAAAAATTTCAAACTAAAAAAAATTCGCCACGCCACTGATATCATATATTTTCTACCCTTTTTTTACCAGTATATCGTTTATAAAACTTTGACATTTTGACAACAATTCTAGTTTCTTCTTCCTTTTTCTTTATATTACAAAATTCAAATTGTTCCATGATGCTATCCAAGCCATTCAAAAGAGTTAAATTCAGAAATGCAAAATGAGAGATTTTTGATTGTAGTGTAAGAGGGCATAAAATATTTGCCATTGGAAATATTCTTAATGTGCTGAACTGAGTTTTAAAGTTAAAAGAAAATTAACTGTAATTTTGGCAAAATCAAAACTTTATTTTAAAAAGTACTGTGGTGAAATTATAATATCCTCAAAATGCCACCATTGAATAATAAAATTTTATTGAAACATAATTTTTGATTCACAATTTGAAAATTTTTTCTGAAAAGCCCACAAATCTTAAAAAGTTACAAAATCAACAATGGATAGAGTAGATTATTTTATTTTTTTTAATGATTTGGTGTCGGCAAACTTTTAAAAGCTTTTAGAGTTAAAATTTCCTTCCTCATCAAGTATATATATATATATATATATGTATATAATATATGTATAATTTTTTTATTTTAATTTTTAACTTTTTCTTCATAGGAATTAAAAAAAACTTGTGAATTTGTAGTATGTACGTCTATGTTACGGGAAAGTCGGTAAATATGGAGATTGTGATAGATAAATTTACTTTTTTGATTCCGTAACTGTATATTAGCGATTCAAAATTTTAATTTCATTATATCTAAATTTTATTTTTGATATTCTGTACTTGCTATTTTATTGATATATTCTGGATCAATTAACCAATTCATTAGTCATACTAATAGCAGTCTAATCTCTGATATTTTTTAACCAAAATATTGTATTTGAAGAGCGAAATTATTGTTCTGAAAAGCAAATTGTTTTGAAAATAAAATGAGAGAGTGGGTTCTAATGTGGCGACCCGCTATATAAAAATAAAATTTTAAAAATTTGTATGGAATGAGTTATATGTCTTTGCCATTACCTATCATCCACATCAAAATTTAACAAATTTTGAAGAATGTCATTGTTTGTGAACAATTGTCTTGTTTATTTACTTGTGGTCTTATATTCAATTTATATAATGACTTCTGGCCGTAGATACCATTTTTATGAGACACAATCTCAGCTTTATATTGAAAATTAAAAAAAAAAATTGTATATACTAAAAACTAAACATTATTTTTTTTAATAATGATTTTAATTCATTAAATTTAGCAACAAGTAATTACAATTAAGTAAACTTACTTGGAAATCACTGATTAATTTATTAATTATTCATAGTTAGTCGTAATATGAATATCATCATTGTCCTGTTGTAACCCCATGTATTATAAAAATAAATCTATTTACGATTAAGGTGATATACGTCCAGCACCCAACACTAACTATAAAATCTAACATTGCATAATCACCAATTCATCTAGTTGGCCATAACATAACCCAGTTTTTTTTGTTTTGTTTTTTTTTTCAAAATTATTTTAAAATTACTATTTTAAAAAATATATAAAAAGTAATGAGTATTCTCTGGTATCCGAGCACGTTCACAATTTTTGTTACGTAATTAAAAGTTTTCAACAAAAATAAAAAACATCGCTTGAATAAGTTTTCCTCTTGTAAAATAGAAAATTTTTTGAAATTAAAATATTTAAAGTTAACAAACAACAAAAAAAAAACAAAAACAATATCAAATTATGTAAAAACTTTATTTATTTATTTTTTTTTTTTGAAAAAAAATTTAATATAATAAAACGTTTTATTTGTAAAAAAAAAGTTGCGATAACAGAAATAATTGAAAGTAGTTGAGATATTACTTTTAATTGCTTTAAGCGGCAACTCTGTTTTAATTTTTATTTTGTGAAGCGTAATGGAATTTTTCAATATTATTATAATTTAAATTGTTTCCAAAACTAATTGTAAATTATTTTCTAAATTTTGAATTTTAATTTAAAAATTTTATTTTATTTATTTAAAAATTTTGAGATGGGTTTCAAAATAATATTTTGGTATGTAGGTATAATTAAAATAAATTCACTTTCAATTAGTTTTGTTAAATTTTTTATTTATTTTTTCAAAAGTATGATAAGAATTCAACCTCACATTACACATTACAATTTTGAATTTACCGATTTATTAATATTATTTGAAAACACGTGTAGACAAGAGATAGACCTATATATTATCATAATGTTTGAATCGGAGGTGGAGAAAAATGGAAGAAATAAATTTTACGTTGATATGGCAATAGAAGGAGATTCTGAAAGAAATGTTAGGAATGATAGGAATAAAAATAGTTTGACAATGATGATGGTATATAAATTACGATGAAGTATTATTTGAAAGAAAAATAAGAGGAATGTATTATAGTGATTTACAGAGACAAGCAATGTTGGCAATATTGTTTATATTGACAATTAGGATTTTGTTCATAAACAAAATGTTGCGTTGTTCATAAAAACTGAAAAATTATAGTAGACAGAGCATGGCAATCACTTGTGCTGCTTTTTATATTTATAATACAAAACTGCAAATGTGGAAAATTCAAATTTTAATATTTATGTAATTCTATAATTTAATAATTTATTTTTGTAGTATGAGTTTATCCAAAAATCCTATTGTGTTATGTCAAAATTCAGTCATACCGGCTAATTCAACCCGATATAAAAACACACGACATTCTAGATTCGATTAGATAAGAATTACTTAACGGCGAACTGGATCAAAAGATTTAGTGTGTGCTAACTTTGAAACATATAAGCAAAATAATACGTTGTTGTGTTGAATTGATCAGCTGTTCAAATTTAAAAAAATTAAAAATAAATTTTGTAGAATGATTTTCGATTAAAAAAATTAGTTTAGACCGTAAGTTTGTCGTTTGCAAATTTACGAACAAGTATTAGGTTTTTCTTGGATCGAGTTCATTGGTACAGATGGTTATTTTTAATTTAAGTTTATTTATTTATTTTTTTTTTTTGTGCTCTTGATAGCAACTTAAGTATTATCAAGGTATAATTAAGTACGATACTGTAAGCTTACACTACAATAGTACAATATCTATAACATCTCGAGCATTTATTTATCAAATTGTTGGCTTATCTACTCATTAAATGTGGAAAACTACTACTATTGTCCGGAACTAAGCCTTCTTAAATAGCATAACTCCATATTATTTAATTTTTTACCAGATTATACTTTCCATTATTTTTTGCCATTTATTTTACCCAATGACAAAAGGTAATGGACCCAGGTCGAAAAATCCATAAAGCTGTTTTTTTTCTTGCCTCATCGGGAATCGAACCTGGTAGCATTCGATTGAAAGGCAGACGCTCTACCTACTACGCTACCGTGGCAAGTGGATCTGCAAATAAATCTGCAAGGCCAACTTACGTTAGGAATGTCGGCATTTGTATAGTAATTATTTCATATATATTTTTACATTATATTTCGTTGCTGGTTTTTATTTATTATATGTTTAATAAATTATTGTATTAATGCATTTTCCGGTTAAATGAAACCTTTTTTCAATTAAATGAAACTTTTTTCAAAATAAATTAAACCTTTTTCAAAGCAAATGAAACGTTTTTTCAAAATAAATTAAACTAAGTAAAATTTAATTAAATTTTAAAAACTAATGAAAAAAAAAATTACATATAAATTAAAATAAAAACATAGACTTGTTCAATATTATGCCTTAACAAACACAAGCTTTGGTCTTGGTCTGATTTAATGTAACGATTTTGTCCTTCCGCAGTTTGTGGAATCTTAAACACCATATCCATTGAATTAGTTGTAGCAATATGTTGATGTCAACTGATTAACACTTTGGTAAATTACATGTGGAAGATTATGCTCAATTTCAGGATTGCTTAACACCGTACGCGCATATGCTTATATTCGATATCGGAGAAGACGGTGGTAAAAATTTTAAAATACAGCCACTATCCACAATCATCTCTTGGATGTCTCTGCCTTTATGGATAAAAAGCTATTTCTTAGATTTGTGTAGTACTTCCAAAAAGTTGTAGCGATATCGCAGATGACAATTTATGAATGTGATTTTAATCTCCATCTTCTTAGATCACCTGCCAGCTCTAAGGCCGGTGCTATAGAGTACATATTGTGGTGCCTACTAATTACCGCATTAAATACATACTTTAAAATTATATCTAATGAATCTGTAAATGTTGACCGTACTCCTTGGTCGTTGCATTACACTTTATCGAGACCACCTCTTTTAATTTTAGTCTATTTTTTTAAATATTTTTTATTTGATTTATTTATTCAAATTCATAACACTACAACAGGTGTATTCGAGATATGATGTAGTATTTTTAATTAGTTTAGTTTAAATTTAGTAAATTTAATAAACTGCTAAATCATAGCTACTTTTATAAACTGCAAATTATATTGTAGTTCAATCAGCTGCACTACTTTATTGATTTTTTGGGTAGTTAAATAAATGTAATGCAATTAAAATGACAGTACTGCAATGGATGTATTACCACCATTTCTACATATCTTGATTTTACACTACTACGTTTATCTAGACCTCTTTTCTTTATTCTATCTATTTAATTGATTACAAAATATGAAGGGATTTGAAAACGAACAAAAAATATAAAATAAATTGTCAAAAGTTATAAATTTAAATTATTCCAGTAATACAAGGGTTAACATTTTCTTAATAATTTAATTTTGCCTTTCAAAGCAAGTTTCATTTAATTCTTTCCGCTTCCTTATTATTTATTCTCAATTTAATTCTTTAATTTTTTTTCTTATTTTTTTTTATCAAAATAATATTAACCAACTCAAAGGCACTCATACAAAGGCACACAAACACACAATTCAATTTTAATTATGTTGCTTTTTCATGTCCTGTTGTTTTTCCTCCATTAACCTTAAAACCTAATTATGTTTGCTGGTGTTTTTTGTGTTTTGTGTTTTTGTTGTATTTCAATTATTTTTTTTTTGTTTTACTTTTCAATAAAAGACACCCAAAAACAAAACCCAAAAATATCAAAAACACAATTCAAGTCAATCGCAGGATTTCTAAATCTAAAATTTTTTTTTAGTAATTTCGATTTCTTTTGTTTTTATAAAACAGCCTACTTTTCTGTAAAAAAAAAAGAAAATTAATTTGTTAACAACGAAACCAAATGTGTAGAACCAAACACCTGTCAATGTATCAGCTGAATAGAGTTGGTGTAAGTGTACCAAAAAAACACGACCAAACATTCGAATAGAAAAATCAAAATTTTTTTGTTTTATTTTCTTTTACTTTAGCAGTGTATGTATGTGTGTGTGTGTCTATACTTAAGATATTCAAGGATAATATAGAAAATAATTATTTATATATTCTTAAAAAAAAAACGATATAGGAAATGAAAACAACGTCAAAAACAATAACAAATACAGCAAGTTTTTATAATATCATCGTCGTATCAAAAAACAAAAACAATCAAAATATTTTGCCTTTATCAGAGAATATCCTTGAAAAAGGAATTGAAAATTTTGATATCTTTAATATGTGTGTAACAAAAAGAATAGAATATTTTCTTTGTGCTACTATAATATATGTATGTATGTGTGTAAAATAAAAATATCTAACCTGTACAATAATGTCTACTGTTCAACTTTATTATTTTTTTTCAGTTTATAAATTGTTCTTTTTATTGTGGTTACAATGTTTTTCCGATAATCAAGGATAAAATATATAAAACAATAAATAAATCAGTGCTATTGTTATAGAAATTTTAAAATTGGGCACTCACAAAAAGTATGCATATGTGACTGAAAAGTAAAAAAGAGTCTAAATATGGTAAACATTTTTAAAACTAAAAATGCTATTTTATGTAGAGATCTAGGTGAAGTAGAAAATTAATAAGTATAGAAGTAGAAGTATAGAAATTGTAATAGGAAATTAATAACAAAGATAAGTGAATGATAATGGTGTTGTTAGTTCTGCATGGCTGACAAATAGGGGTATATCAAGCAGGGATATGTTTCTATTCAGATAGGAATATGGGTTAGGGGTTCTCTAATTAGATAGGGGTATGCTAATGGTTCCATTTGTTTCTGAAAATACAATTAGCACTAAATTGCGCTTTTATGGTGATCTTATCACTATTTATTTTAAATACAGTCTCTTCGAAAATCTATTTAAAACATATTGGGCACATAATCTTATTATCTGTAATGTGAAACAATAAAATCCTGGCAATGTGCTAAATTCTGCGATGCGACTTTGTCAATTCTGACATTTCTGTCAAATAAAACATTCAACAGTTGAAATTGTCAATTCAATTTTCACATTTTTTATAAAACCAAATCATTTTTTAACATTTTCGAACAAACTGATAATTCTTTCATTTAACTCTATTTAGAAGTTAATATAGGCAATAATTTACAGTCCAACTAATTTAGCTCGACTTTACAGCCTGTGCGGTTGAGGAAGTCAAAATCAAATCTTCATTTTTTACTTCTCAATATAATATCTTAAACCATTTTGGGAAGATCTTAACCAAAGTCCGGAGTCTGGGTTAATGTAATGCTGTAAAGTGTTCTTAAGTATCTATTGCAGCTGCTACAATTGAAGTTGGAAGAAATACCTTAGTTAATATAATTGGGATAAACGAACGTAATATTGATGGGATTATATAAACTACTTACTTACTTAGGTGGCCAACAGTGAACAGACCATGTTGGTCCTAGGCCTAATTCATCAACGTAGTTCTTTTCTGTCGGTCACAGTCAGATTCTCTCCAGTTGAAAATGCGAAATTATTATAAATTTGTTGATAATTCGTCCTTCAACGAAGCCTTAGTCTGCCTTGACGTTCTGTACCTTCAGGTCTCTGAATTCGAAGATTCTCTTGGCTGAATCATTGAGTAAAGGCCTCGATGACCGCCCCCAGTAATATGGTGATGATATTAATGTCGTCGGTATACCTCGATATATAGTTGAAGTCATCTGAAGAATATAGTACCGTCAGTGCTTACTTCTGTTCGTCGCACTATACATTCAAGTACTAAATTGAAAAAATCGCATGATAGTATATCTACTTGTTGGAATCCGGTACACGTCTGAGAGAAGTCAGAAGTGTTATTAGCAATTACCACAGAATAACTTGAGCTTTCAAATGTCGTTTTTCACAATCAGTTGATCTTGGCTGGTACACCAAATTCCAACATAGCAGCGTGTACAGCTCGGTGCGGTATATTCTGTCGTATGCAGACTTAAAATCGATTAATAATATAAATTATTGCCTATTTAATTTCTAATATTACTGCGAATCGTACTCATTGTATCTATTTTTATTCTACGAAATACCGGTATTAAACGCAAATTATTTGATTATGATACCGTGACCTGCTGCTAGTTTATGTTTCAATATTATTACGATCAGACTACATTTTCTAAAGCAAAAACTTTCTAATCCTGTAGGTGGAAATTTTATAGATGTCCTGTACAAAAAATGTGAATTGTGGAAAAATGAATATTAAACAAGCCTAATAACGCTCAATGGGAGTTGCAATAATCAATTAAGTATGAGTAAAAGCTACTGTGCCCACGGATGAGGCTACAAAACAATGATGATGAAAATCTGTTATAAAACAAAATATCACATAGTTATTATATACAGATAAAAAAAAATTGGTCAGACCTGTTCGCATAAAGAACCAAAAGATCCAATTCTAAGAAATACAGTGATAAGAAAAAAAAACAACAAATGATAAAATGTTAAATAAATAAAACTAGAAGTAAAAACGACAAGCAGAGAAACCAAAAACTATACGATAGGAAAATTAAATTGTTGCGTTAACATGGTTAACGAAAGCAATTGACTGTAAAGATTACCAAATGAATGGTATTCGGTCGTTCATTCAAGATTATTGAAAACAACATTTTTAAGATGACTAAATTCACATAAAAATTGCTGATGTGACTCTCCCGAACATGAGAGAAACAAAATAAAATTCTTCTTAAATGTGATTTTTTTCTTCTTCTTTTATTTATTATACCAATATACCTTATTTTCTATGTAACTATGTAACATATATATATACAAATATTATGCTATTTTAGATGATATCCTGTTTAAATTTCTGCTCCTAAATATATATTTACATCTAAAATGGATATAAGAAAAAAGGACATAAAAAAATAAAATTACCTATACTGAGAATACAAAAAATGAATAAATAAAGAAAATAAAAAATAAAAATAGTAATAAAAACAAACAAAATAAAAACACACAACTCCTTGAAATTTAAATCAAAAATATTTGGCGAAGAGAGTACTTTCATTTTTGAACTAAAAAACAAAAGCAAAAAGAAAATAAAATAAAATTTTGGAATGTATATTATGTAAAGAGGTATACGTAAAAAAATTTACTAAAATGTTACATAATACAAAGTAAAGTAATTTAAAGAGGTGCTCAAATATTTACATTTCTCAAATTAAATTGAATAGCTTGCAAAATTTCAAATTAAATAATCACCATTGCCGATTATACGAAAATACTTTTATCCCATATACGAATCCGATTAGAGCGTTGGACATTCTTCATAAAAGCAATGTCTATGAACTTTCAAGCTCAAGTTGTAATGAAAGTTGAAGTATAAAACAACAAATCTAATCATGTTCATCATATTTATTTTGGTTAAATTGTACAATTATATCTTTTTATTAAAATAAATTATTACTACTTTAAAAATGTGCTTATAAGCAGAACTTGTGTGCGATTACAAAAATCTGTATTTTCCTGCTCCCCTATATTTTATTCTAATACACTAGATCGTACGATTTTAGCCTTTTTAGCTTTCTATCATAAGATCTGTCAAATAGTTCAATCGCTTTAAAATTGCTATGTTGATACAATCGATTTTCGTGTTTAATGGCATAGTCACTAATTACGACACCTATTTTTTATTTTTAGATTTATGTGAATATCTTCGTTTGAATCGTAGCGATATGCATTGGTGATAGTACTAAGAAATTTTTTTTGACAACGCTGTATAATTTATAAATTAGATGTTTTTGTGCATCCCCATAGTTGGATACCATAAGTTCATATATGTTTGATTATACTTTTATATACATGCAATTTGGAGTATAAACTGAGCTTAGGCTGTTTCCCTATTAGCCAGGTTCATATCTCTGATTTTCTGTTTAATTTACAATACTTTTTGTTTAACGTGATGTTTGCAGTTGAGACGTGAGTTAAGGTGTAGTTCAAGATATTTGACTGTTTCCACTTTTGGTATCTGAATATCATTTATATACCCGGTGTCCCACAGCATGCGTATCAGCTTTTTAAGAGGGGGAAGAAGTCATTATTTTAAAATTTAAAAAAATTTTATTAACCAAATCGAGGATGGTCCATCGATTGGTGATATGTTGAACCTCCGGGAAGGATATAAAAAGGGTTTTATAAAGCTCAAAAATCGCCGAAATTCACTGAAATCGAGATTTTCAAACGTGGTACTTTTTTAATTTTGAAATAACGGCTCCTTCCCCTTTTAAAAGGCTGATATACGCGTGCTCTGGAACAACCGGTATATACAATGTTGTAGTGCTTTTCGTCTTAATGCGTAAGTAATGTGAACCAATTTTTGTTTGCTCAGTTTAATTTTCCAGTTTTAAGTGCAACTTCAGTTAGGGCTGGATAAAGTAAAGATATCCAGCCCTTCTTGAAGTTGCTCTGTTGGTTTTCTTTGTGAATCGCTTGTAGCCATTAGAGCCGTATCATCTGCAAATACTACAAATCACAAAAAGGTAATTCAACCTAAGTTAGTGTCAGGAAAAAAAAAATAATGGAAGAAAAACATGGCAAATCAGTTAATGAGTTAATTCAATTTAAATTTAGTATGGTGGTAGCACTTTATTTCAAAACACACGTATTTTATCTAAATTTTTTTTTCAACAGCAAATTTACGAAATAGATCGGTTAATTAATTAATTAATTAATTTGGAAATAACCGTTGAAAAATATCAGGAAGATTATTGCCAATTTAGTCGTCCAGACACTAAACGAACAAATTGTCAGATAGTGAGCAAATTATGAAACAGACTAGAAACAATGAATACTAATAATAATAAGAATGTGCAAGTAGAAAAAAAAAATTAAAAATTTTGTTATGACTTAAGAAAAAAGAAAAAAATAAAATCAAAAAAAAAAAAAGAAAACTCTTTGTTGGTTTACTTTCTTACGTTCGCTTTCGATGTGTTTAAAAAATTTATGAATTATTTATTGTGTATGTATATTGCATGTACAAACCAATTTTTTTTATTTTATTTTAACTTCATTAAATAATTCAGATGTATGTGATAATATGATTTTATTCTTTTTCAATTTTTCAGTTAACAAAATAGAAATAGCAATAATTATGTTTTTTGTTTAATATGAATATTATTAATTATGAGCACATGTATATCAATAAAGTATATTTATAGTTATATTTTTCCGCATGCAGTTATATTTTTATTTCATATGGAGAAGTTGCTGTTATTGTAAATTCTGTGTGAAATGAAGTAATGAATATGTATGGATTATAACAATTTTGTATTTCAACAATTTTATTTTTAAAGATTTTTAATCAAAATATGTAATTATGTTACAAAACTTCGTTTCATTTATAACTCATTCTAGAATAAAAAAAAAATGTATTAGAACTAACTGGCAATATAATAAAATTTATTTGAAATTTTTCTTTACTAAGAACTTCATTTTTATGGTATGAACTTTTTCCTCAATTTGGGTCATATTAAAAACAGTTCTACTTTGGTATGAGGGTGAATAATTTTTTCTGTGCACTTACCTTTTTTTAAGCCTTCATATAATTTCGTAGTCAAATATGATGCACCTTTAAATTACAATTTTTTCCTGTAGACTCCTAAAACTTTGCAACACACTTTTGCTTTTTTTTTCTAATTTAAATAAACCTTTAATTTTGAAATTTCTGCTTGAAATAATAAATCTAATAATATGTATATTATAATTCTGCGATGTCTGGCCTTACGAAAACTATAGTTATAAATCTTTGTTTTAATTTTTTATTGGATTTACGTTTTTCTTTTTTCTTAAGTCAATACAAAATTTGAATTTTGTTTCTTCTGCTTGCACATTCTTATTATTATTAGTATTCATTGCTAGAAGTATTGAAGATAGAAACAGTCTGTGCATAAATGTGATAGACGTACAGTCGAATTGTTGTAAAAGAGTAGAACCGAATTCATTCATTCAATTCGTCGCAGTTTACTGGTTCTGTGTTTGAGTGTTAGTATATCAGAAAGTTAATGCAGATTTGTCAAATAAAATATTCTTGACCTTTGAAGTATATTTCCAAGTCTTTGATGGATATGTTAATAAGAAAAATTATCAAATATAGGGTAAGGAAAATTCTTATTCAATTCACGAGGTAATATTTTTCTTGCCCAAAAAATTATTGTTTAGTAGATGTTGTGTCCGTTGGAACCTTTTTATTTTAAACCGATCAGATTCGGACTGTGATATTTGATGTGAACCGATTATTTTTGGCAAAATTTAAAATGTGGAAGGTGTGTGGTAAAAGAGCCTTTAAGATTATTTTTGACACGAAATTGAAGTGTAAGATTATTTTTGACACGAATTGAATGAGTTTTAATCAAAGCTTTTATTTTTTGTTTTATTTATTTATTTATTTATTCATCTCAAAAGAGCCCAATTGCTCGTACAGAGAATACTTCATTGTTTTAACAAATAATGTACTACTACTAATTTTAATTCAGTGCAAAATACTAAAACTAACCTAATCTATAATATAGTCTACTAATTAAATCTTAATTTTTTTTTTTCATACTTAGTTCAAAATACATTAGTTACTTTAATCTAAATTCTATAGCTTTGCAAATTAATTTATTTTTACTCAAAATGTTCTAGATGAATATGAATACATACTAATTTTAATTATCACAAGTTTGGTTTTTTTTTTTTTTTTTATATATATAATTTATTTACTAAATTTTTTTTTAATTTAGTTTTAAACTTCCTGATATCATTTTCTTTTATTAAATCTTGACTGATTTCATTATACATTTTGTATTCTATATTGTAAATGCTATCTCTACCGTTTTAGCGATATATAATTTTAATCGAAAATAATCGAAGTGCCTATTCGAATTGCTTTTGGAAAGATAATTCATATTAAATAGAATAGAATTGCATTAATTATGAACAATTAAAACATAAAACAATATTTGAGAATCACTGATTTTTTATTCTACCTTCAAGTAAATAACGACTAAATTTTGTACTTTATTTTTTTTTTTCATATTTATTTTATTTTTTCCTCACTTCTCTTAATTTATTATTGCTTTTTGTATTTTGTTTGTTTTTTTTATGTGAATTTTGTGAAATATTAAAATCAGAAAAATCAAAAAAAAAAAACAAAAAACAATAATAAGAAATCAGTATTATAATATCCTTGAAGGATCTATATAACTTATACAAATAAGAATGTTCTCTAAAAGAATTATTCTTTTTTATAGAGACGAATAAATTTTACCGCAAGGCTGAATATTTTTTTTTACTTTGTACAGAATACACACACACACACACACACAATACACATAGGTATACAATTATAACGTGTCATACACAATATGGAATGCATATAACACAATTTTCATTTTTCAACTCATTCTCTAATTTCCATTTACATCGCTTTCATGAAATTGATTATAGCATTGCCATTGACAAATATCAACAATTCAAAAACAAAAAAAAAAAAAAACAAACAAAACAAAACAATTTTTTTGAATATAAAAGAAAATCTGAAATTAAGTGAAGAATTTGATGTGAAAGAGAATGAAATTTTAAAAAGATAGTGAAGTGAAATATCTTATGATCTCTATTTTATTTTCCCTTTGAGAATGAATTTATGAAATAATTGTAAATTGTTTAAAATTCAAATTTTGTTATTATTCTGTTATTATGTACTATAGAAACTATGTAGATATAGTAATTATTTCGTGATTTGATTCGTAAGCTATATTTGAAAGGATTCAATGAGAATAATTAAGAAAACTTCATTTGTGAATAGGTAGTATATTAGATTGGAAAATTTCTTTAATGCCATATCATTGAAGTCAATTATTTAAGAATAATTAAATAGTTTTCGACGATTTGAGATATAATTTTTAATTAAAATTTTTCAATTCAATAATAAAGACTGAGAATTAAAATAGGATTATTTTTTGTAATGGTTTAAAAAAAAAAATAAACAAAAAATGTTTCATTTTATTTACAAAAATTAGTTTTACAAGTTAGGTAGTTACAAGGTATCTACTAATCAACAAAATGTTATTTATTAAATTTAATTCTTGACAAAAATTTAATTTATTTATTTGTTCATATGCAAATGAACATAAGACGGCTAGTCTATTAATTATACACAATACAGACTAAAATACTTAAAACCTTAAAACTTGTATTTTTCTTAGGTCTTAAAACCTAAAAACTTGTATTTTATAAAATTTTATTTTGAATTTGATTTGAATTATGTTCAGAGATAAAGATACATAAAAATGAAATTCTTAGATGTATACACTTATCATGATTTTCAAATCGAATATGCTAGTTGAACGTTAGCGTAAAAGTAATATACAAGTGAATTTATTCACTGTGGAAAAGTCGTTGATAACCCAACATTTGAAAATTAAATGTTTTGAAAAGTAGATAAAAAAATGTCCTTTTTTTGTTAATAAATTTTATAAACATATTTAATGATATATTTTAAAATACAAATTAGAAAACAAATACAAATGAGTACATCAAGTTGTGTTCTTTTTTTATGATGACGCATGTGATGGTAGTGCTAGTGACACCTAAATCGGCAATCGGACACATTTAAGCAGAATCCGAAGTACTATTAGAAGTAATTGAAATCCATTAGAACTACCAGATGTCGCGTAATATATAGGTAGTTAGTTATAAAGGTACTGGACCAGGTCGAAAAATACAGAAAACATTTTTTACCTTCGTCGGGCATCGAACCTGGGACCTTTCAGTTGGAAGGCTCTATCTAACTGCGCCACCCAGCGTTTGGAACATATTTATTGCTACTTTTCATTTTCTTGTTAGTTGAATCTGTAACAAAATTTAGACGCGTGAAAATTTTCAGTTCACTGGATTAATAGTTTGTTCTTTGCTCAACAGAGTAGCGACAAATTGTTCAAGTTGGATTCAGGGAAATTTCTTGATGAAGTCCAACGTTTGTGTGGGTTTCACATTTTTTTTTGTTTTTGTTGCCTTAACTTTAATTTAAAGTCAAACCATACTTGTAATCAAATTATTATCTGGAAGCAGTAATATATAAATAAACAATAATTTGTTCCTTTATTTGGCACTACGTTTTGGAGATCGTAATTCATTTAATTCGGTTGTAAATTGATTCCACAAGCCCCAACACTTTTAATGCACTTTTATTCTAACAGAATTTGCTGTTCGGTTGCTTCCACGACCCAAAATAAGATCCTCTTCCATCAATTGCACTAGCTTATCAAACTGGTTTTTATTTGTTTTCTTTATAGATGCAAATAATATTTTCAATCGAAAAACGACAAAAATATTTTTTTTGTTACGGTTGTCACTTAAATTTTTCACTTGACAAGTTGTCACACGTATTACGTTCGCTTCACTAATCATGATCGCACAGTGAATTAAGTGAACATCACAAACACTGAATTCGCCTACTTATATGTTCGATTCCAGAATCATGATTAGAGCAGTAAAGATACACGAATTGATGTCTATTCTTAGGAGTAAAAAGAAACAAAAGCTTAAGCTCTAGGCAAAGTTCGACATTGTCTGTGCGATGTATTTATATCTCTGAACGCAATCGAAAACAAGGTAAATGATATGAAAACAATATAGGCAGTCAAACTCGACGTCGATCTTCGCCGATGTACGACTAAAAAAAATAAAGTTGATCTAATTTCAACTTTTTCGGCGTAGAATGACATTTTATGATTGTCAATTGTCAAAAATGGTAGAAAAAAACCTTGAAATTTGAGAAATTCAGTTCTGCGAAAGATTTACATCTATTTATAAAAGTTTTAATTGTCACTCAATTATTTAATTATAATTCCGAAATAACAGTAGTTCTCTATGAACTGTAGTGTATCAAAAGTTTACAGGAAGATTATTGTTAATTTAATCGTCTCGCTAAGTGAAAAAATTCTCAGGTGATGAACAAATTTTAACAGACTGGAAGTATTGAAAATAGGATAAAATCTTAGCACAAATATTGCTGTTGAATTGTTGTTAAAGTGTGGGTTGCAACCCAGAATTCATTCATTCAATTCGCGTAGTTCCAGCTCTATGGGTATGTCAATAAGCCAAATAATCAAATGTGGAGTGAAGAGAATTCTTATTCAATTGCAATGCATTATTCTACGTTTAAAAAGTTAGCATTTGACACACTGGGTGGCGAATTAGTTAGAGCGAAAGGTCCAAGGCTGAATTGTCCATGAAGCAAAAATGTTTTTTTGGGATAAAATAAATGATTGGGATGTCATTGGGATAAAATAAATGACAAAAAATAATTGAGAGTATAATCTGATAACAACTTAAATATAATGAACCTGACCTGACAATATCAGTAGTTTTTCCACATTTAATAAGTTAAGTCAGAAAATTGATAAATAAATACTCGAAATATTGTAGATGTAGTATAAACTTACAGTACCTACCTACCGTACTTAATTAGGCACAAAAATGTGATTCTACCTAAGTAACAATCAAGAGCATAAAAAATCCAAGATATTTAATTTTATGAATATTTTTTTGGTTAATTTAGTTTTTGCTACGCTGCACCGTACAATTTTCTATAGCGCTTAGTTTACATCGAGGTGAAGAAGTAAAATTTTTTAAAGAGTCCAACAAATTTTGGCATGAAATTATATTTCTGATGGCGACTGGTTAAAAATTCCAAGCAAATAATGCTTTAACAGAAAAAAAGAGATGTCTCAGCCTGCTATAAGGTTTGGGTATAGTTTAGTTTAGTTCACTGAATGATTTTTCAAAGTTAAGTTTATCTTATAAGTATTAGGGAGATTTGTTACATAATAACATTTTTCTTAATCTAATATACGAAATAGAGATTAGTCACAAATTAGTGTAAGTTGCTTCCAAAATATCGATATTTTCAAAATAAAAATAAATTAATAGTTAAATGAAATTTGGCTTTATATTAATTAACAAAAAAGTCTATCATAACGAGTAATACAAAATAATTGATAAATATAGTAAGCGTCAAAAAGCGTCGACTTGTGATGAAAGATGAAGCAAAATAACTACTGGGAAAATTTTTGAATTAACACAACAACAAGATTAACACAGTCTTAACAAGAAAGAAGCTATTAAAGATGGGTGCAAACAATAAATCAGAATAAAAATATCTGCACATAATGATCTTGAAGATTTTTCCTTCGCGGAAATGCAGCTAAATCTTATTTCCAACCCAAGACAAAGTTTCTTGACATATTTTAGAACGTGGTTTGTTGGCCAACCCCAAATAGCAACCAGATCATGAAGAAGAAATTGTTAGAATCCAGTAGGGAATACACAATACACAAACACAACATTTAATACTATTCAAGAAAGATTTGAAACCAAAACAACGCTTCTATTCACATTATTTTATTTATTTATAAAATTTTCTAAAATTGCAAAAACTTTAAACAAAATTGAATAATGTTAACAGTAGCTTTTTAGTTTGAATATTTGAATTTTAAATTTTTTCACTTTCATATCCCCCCCCACGCCATTTATTATCCGGTTCTGTCATCTGTTTTACTCCTTTAGTGAAACGAAAACTTTAACAAGTGATGTAATTTAATTTTATTTCAATGTCGCTATTAAAAAGCATTTTCATTCAACAAAGTAAAAACTTTTTTCAGTAGGTAGTTTTTTTTTTTTTTGTATTACCGTTATATTATATTTTATTCCGTTATATATATGTTGTTGTATAATAATACCATTAAAAACTCTCTTCACTTTTGAAATTTGATTCATTCAGAAAAAAATAGGTACTTTTATTCATTTGTGTAACAAAACATGAATATGACAAGACGCAAAATAGCAACCTTCCTTAAAAACAATTTTTTTTTGTTTTTTGTTCTCTTCTTCTCATACACTATTTTCATTATTGCTCTTTTTCACAGTACCTACTATCATCATTTGCTCCTTCTAATGTTTTTCATATAGTACACTAATTTATTATCTCATCACGTTTCTCACTTGTATTTCAGATTTTTATTTGATATGACAGGAGAATGTAGTAACAAACAACAAAAACAATAACTGTAAAACAATTTAAATAGAAAGATGTGTGAGTGAAAACGGAACAAAAATGACAGACTTTTTTTTCTTTTATTAAGCCTTAAATGAATATGTAGAACTTATATAGAATTTTTGGAATATTGCAAGAATCATTGAAAATTAATGAATATAGTTTTTTAAAACGATTTTTATAACAATAAAACGGTAATATATTATTTACAAAATAAAAAAAAAAAAACAATAATAATAAAAATTTATTATCGTTGTTGATAGTAAAAAGGCATGTTTTTAATACGGAAATTTCCTAATCCTTTCAAAAAAACATTTCAGTAGGTACTATAAAGTCTGCATAGTTGTGAAAATGAATTTAAAAAGAAAAATAAAGGTAAGTGAAGGAATAATAAATGAATTTATTTGTAGTTAGAGAAGTGAATAAAATATGAGATTCAAGACTCGTATACTGAAAGCACTAAAGTGACTGAAATGTACTGAACATTTTTTGTGTTTTCAAAAATGTATATATATATATGTAGAACTACTATACAAGAGAAAGAGATTTAAAAGAAAAATTACAAAAAAATATATACTATGTATAGCTATTGTGTAAACTTAAATTGAAGGCAGTTGTTGTTGTTGTTGTTGATATTCTTACCAGGGAAATAATGAAATTGTATAAATGTACAATTAATCACGAATCACCGAATATTTTTATTTTTATTAGGTATTTTTTTTTTGTTCTAAGATTCTGTCCTTTGCAATGGGGTTAAAATACCTGTACGAAGTAAGAAGAAGTAAATTTATATTATTAGAAAAAATAAATTTTTGTGTTCGAATTGAATGAACACAAAAACCTTAATAATGACCAGATCAACTTTACCACTCAAATATATCCTCATTACAGATTTTCTTTGGAATGCTTGCAAATTTCTTCTATCTAGCTTTGACTACGACTTACTATAGCCCTCAAACGTTTTTTTATTTGTCTTTCGATGTAAAGTGTCGGTCGTTTTCCTTTTTTTAATCAGAACAATGCTTTGAGTAGTGATAAAGCACTCAAATCCAATCTGAGCAAACCATTTATGTGAACTGTGTGAAATTCTTAAATTAATAAAACAAAAAAATGCTCAATTATTAATCAAAACAAATTTAAGTTTTATTTTTGACAAGTCTCAGACATCTAAAATTAGAATTCATATTTAGATCTCTTAAGCTGGATTTTCATTGACCAACTATCTTAAAATCTTAAAAAATTTATCGGCTCTAAAAAGGTAGATAACATGAAATGACATTATTTTATATGAGAGCTCGCAGCGTACGACAAGAACAGAAAATATTATTTACAGGGAATATTTTAACAAAAATTTGGGATATTTTTACAAAAATTGGGGATGTTTTAAAAAAATTTGGGATATTATACTTTGATGTTTTAAAATATCGAGGAGAGTTTCTTCATACCAGCCACACTTTTTTTTAGCAATTTTTTGAGTAAATGTATATAAAATGTGTTTAATATGTGGTTTTCAATCACGAATGAAAGAGAAAGTAATAGAAAAACAGAAGTAAAAATAACATTTTTGAAACAAATGGTTTTGATGGTCGAGTTGTTGTTTTTTGTGTATAAAATAAATAATAGAAATTTAAAGAATTCTTTGCAGCGGTCTATTTTTTTTCTACATGACAATTCAATAAGCTATCTCCCTTTTTAGAGCCAATAAAATTTTTAAGATTTTAAATATTGGTCAATGAAAAGCCATCTTTAGACATCTTAAATGGAAAAGAATATGCTATATTCCACGAAGAGTGCTATCGACATGGTTAACATACGTTTCATAACCCTTTGTCTACAAAAATGCCGCTCTACAAAATTAGTTTGTTGGCAATTAGGCGTTAGCACTCTTATTTGAATATAAATCAATGAATAGTAGCGGATCGTGCGTTCATAGTTGCAGAAAAAAATGTGTTAGCGTCGTGCATATATTTCTACCTGACAACTATGAGCAAAAAAAACCTGCGCAGGTGGGTAGAATTTTTTTCTGTGGTAATTTTTGTTCATAAAGGCCAAATTTGTTTTTTCAGTTTTTATTCAGTTTGAAAATTTGATGAAATTAGAAGTTATGCGGTTTAAATTGAAACAATTTAATAATTAACTTCAAGACAAAAATGAATTCTGGTTTGCGAATTTTATTACAGCATCCCACCAGCTATTTATATTCATTTTTCTAAAATATAAATTTTATTTACTTCATAAATTTTATTTACTTCATTTTTAAAGTAATAATAATTATATATTTTTCAAAATAGGTACATAATTATATTTATTTTTTATTTCAGTTTAATTTAACTTAAACTAATACTTTAATTTTCGTACAAGTTTTTTAAAGCCATTTTATATTTCGAAACAAGTGTACTATAATAATTATTAAAGCAGGCGTAGTAAAATACATGCTTAATCTGCCCGGTGCTGATGCAACACAACACCGACAACTATGAAGCAAGCGCCTGTTTTTCAATTGCGCAGATTTGCAACTATGAATAAAATATATTTTTTTTTGCGCAGGCGTGACCACTATGAACACGCGTACATTATTTTATCTGAATAATCTGACCACAAAAAGCAACAAAAATGCTTTTTTGACAGATCTAACAATTTGTACCGATTATAAAAAAAAAATCTATTTTAATAATATTTGATATGAAACACTTTTTTTGTAGTGTTTTTGCTATATTGTAAAAATTTGTCCCAATGCATTGATATTTTATTTGCTAAATTTGAATATTTACAATTTTTTCTTTATCCGGGAATAGAATTTCAGTGCTTTATTTTGCTACAAAATGATTTGTGATTTTGGAAATATAAGGAAATTTTGATTGAGATTCACTTGAAGTTTGTTGTTGATGGTCACGAAAACTGTTCAGATTTGCAAAATTTCCATTTAATTTTTTTGTTTATTTCGATATGACCAAAATAAGGAGCACTTTAATCGCTTTGGTAGAACTCTAGCACAATTAGTGAGAATAGAATAAAGCTATGATATGAAAAAATAAGATATGAATATTATATATATAGGAATATGGAATAGTAATAGAAATATTAATATAAATAGGAATGGTAATATGAATAGAAATAGGAAAAGAAATACGAATAGGAATATAAATAAGAATAGGAATAGTAATAGAATAGAAATAGGAATACGAATAGAAATATATAATAAGTAGGAAAAGGAATATGAATAGGAATAAGTAGGAATACGAATAGGAATATAAGTAGGAATAGGCAAAATATGCGAATTATACTTAATTTGTAGTCGCATTTATGCCCTGTACATTAAAAGAAGGTTGAATGATATAAAATATTTTTTACTTCGGCTTAAGTATTTTCCAAGCCATTTCTACCATATTTTGCTTGGTTGTTGTTGGGTGGTTTAGTTGGGTGGAAATGTTATTTGAACATTGAAAAAAGTAATGACCCTCAATTATTACTTATACAATATTATTTTATAGGAAACAAATAAGTATACTTTTATTCCCATTTGTAAAAAAATATCCAAACTTGAAATATCTCGGTTTTAATTAAAATAATTCAGTTAGGATAAAAAGTTTGCAATTTTATACATTGTACCGATTCTATTAAATGCGTTTATTTATAAATTTTGCTTTTAAAAATAAAGTACATAGCCTTCAGACCTTCATCTCTTAGGCATTTTTATGAAATAAATAATAAAATAAATGAATTTTCATCCTTTATAAACAAAACAAAAAAAAAATTAAAAAAAAAAGGTTTGTTTATTAAAAATTTTGAAAATTGGTTTTTTGAATCATCCTAAGGGTAACCACATACTTTTTTTGTTTTCATTCAATTTCTTAATTAAATTCCCTACTTGCACCTTTAATACATTCCAAAAATTTTATTATTTTGTAAGTCGCCCTTGCTTGCAACACATTTTTAACAAAAACGAAATCCTCTTCTGACATTTTAAATTCTTATAATGCATAACTCTTAATGTCCCTTTTTATGTAATCATATCATAATCTAGATAAAATGATAAAGTCCTGAAGCTTCCTTATATTAAATGTAACACTTTTACTTATGAAAACAAATATACTTTTTTTTGTTTATTTTTCATTCAGGAATGAAAGAGAAAGGAATACAAAAAAAAGAAGTGAAAATGAAAAAAAAAAAAACTAAATTACTTTACATTCGTATTTCATAAAACGAAAATGAAAAATGTGAGATTTGTTACCTGTGTAAAAGGAATGATTCAAGTTTTTTGTCGGTGAAAAAAAAAATTCTGGAATTTCTATTTTTAGATGTGGAATTAAATAATCTTAATTTAAAAAAAAAAAAAAAAAAAAAAAATGGAACAGAAATTTTGAATGCAAAGATATTTAATTTATTTTGAATATAATCTTTTTAACTTAGATGTCGTTTGAATGACATGTTAAGATCTCAGCTTTATTATTGGGATTAAAATCAATGAGAAGAATTTATGAATTTGAATGGAAATTGTGTACGAATCATAAATTCAATCAAAATAATCCAATATACTTAAATTATACTCGTATATATTTCAAATATTCATTTAAAAAGTTTTTAAATTTGTTTATTTTGTTAGAAATTTTTACATCTACATATACGTGTACATAAAATTGATGTTAAACATATATAGACTTAGATTTTTTTTTATTAAATTTTTATACTCAGAATCTTAAAAGAAAAATTAAAGTTCTTGAAAATAAAAAATTTGAAAATAATTTAAAAAATTTATCAGCTAAAAGAGAAAATAACTACTCATTGTGGAAAGCAACAAAGAGTACAAAAAACTCGATCTTTCAAATCCCGCCAATCACAATGAAAAATGGTGAATGGGCGAGAGATAATAAAAATAAAGCTGAAATATTCGCAGATCAACTTGAGGAAAGTTCTCATCCGTTCGTGGACGACCTCACTGAAGAAAATAATAATTGGTGGCAAGAAAATATCATATCACCATTCTCACAGAGAGAAATAGTTAAACAAATTATAATACTGAGAGATAAAAAAGCTCCAGGTTTTCATCTAATTATATCGGAAGTCCTGAAACAACTATAACAATCCTAAAACGTATTATAAACGCTGCTATAAAAATAAGGTATGTGCCGAATATGTGGAAAATAGCAGAGATAATAGTTATATAATACCAAAGCCTATAAATGAGGTCAAATCCTACAGACCAATATCATTGCTACCAATAATATCAAAATTATTTGAAAAACTACTATTGATACGATTTAGACCGATCGTAGACTTATATAATATGAGATTTTTTTACTGTCCTTAATTATAATAAGGACTTTTCTATGCTTTCTATTTTTGAGACCGATCATAGAAAATAGTAACCTAATTCCAAACTATCAATTTGGTTTTAGATCTAAACACTGGACAATCGATCAATTACATAGAATAACAGACATAATAGAAAAAGCTTTAGAAGCAAAGCAGGTATGCTCTACTATATTTCTAGATGAAGCGCAAACTTTTGATAAAGTATATGGCATCGAGGCTCAATACATATACTAAATAATACAATCATCATATCTAGAAAACAGACTATTTAGAGCTAAACAAGACGAAGAGTATTCTACTATCAGATATATTAAAACAGGTGTGTCCCAAAGTAGTATTCTGGGTCCAATCTGGTATTTGCTATACACCAATGATTTACCACAAATGGAAAATATAACTGTAACTACATTCGCTGACGATACTGCATTGGCGGCATTGGGATTTAATATTGACGAAGCTACAAATAAATTACAACGAGCAAGCGACAAGCTATACCTCGGGACAAAGAAATGGAAAATTAAACTCAACGGGCTAAAATCGGTGCGTGCAAATTTTACAAATAAAAAATTAGAAAATCAACCATCGGTAAATCTCAATGGAGGGGAATATACCCAATAAAACAACTAGCTAAATACCTAGGAAGGATGGATCAAATTTAGATGGCATGTCAAAAAGAAAAATTTGAGCCTGATAATAATGATAGGTAAATGTACTGGCTATATAATCAAGTTATATAATCAAGTAATCAAACCGATATAGTTGCACGGCATACAAATATGGGGATGTGTCAAATAAACACATGTATTTTGTATACAAAAATTTGTCTGGTGAAGGTGATCAATAACCTGAATTACAATACAACCATGTGATATAGTTATTGTATTGGACAACGAAAAAGGAAATTCTATATTTGCAAGAGCTAGTCCTGACTTAATAATGAAAATGCAAATTCAATTAGTTGAATCATTGTGTGGGTTTCGAAAGGTTATTAAAACATTGGATAATCATGATTTAGTGATTCCATCACTGCCTGATAAAACTATCAAAAATTATAAAGCGAAAATGTATTATAAATGAAGGCGTGGCAACTCATAAAAATCCCTTTGAAAACGGGACGTTTAATTATTCAATTTAGTGTATCTAATCTTCCGGGAAAATATTTCTGCTACAATAATACCACAATTGGATAACTACTTACCACTTTCCCAATTGAAGAATGCACTATGGGGGACTTTAATTTGAAGACAATTGTGTTCTTCGAAATTTTTTTCCGCCCATATGTGAAAATACTGCACTCCATTTTAGGTCGTATGAAAGCTTTATGTAGATCAATAGAAAGTCAAGAGGACTTTCAAACCACTGAAGTTTATCTTCATGAAACAAAAGAGTAGGATTAAAAATGTAAATTTTTCTGGTGATTTTAAAGGTTTGAGTCTTAGAAATGTGAAACTCAATTATATATTTTTTAAGTTTAAATTAGATATTGGAATCAAATCATGGCTGAGGGAATTTGTCATGAAGTCTATTTTAGTTGATACATTGATGGATGTAGCTTTAGATTTCTTATGAAAATCGTAGAAGGCTACTAGAGTGCTCTTGTCTATAAAGCTGTGGAATTGGATTGAAATTGATTTCGAGCAAATCAAGGAATAGCGTTGGTGAGAGAAATGATCTTTGGGGGATGCCAGTGTTTATTTAGAATTAATCGGACTTAAATCCATCAAGTAAGACTTGGAAACTTTCAAATCATTTGAGATTAGAGACCTGTAGATTAACATCGTTCATTAACCTAGACCTATAGATTGATATCATTAAAAAACAAGTTCATAATATTAATGAATAAGTACAACAATTGGTATGCAGGAATTACATTCAAATAATACGGAATTTTTTAAACATTGTCTGAAATTCCGTTTGAGTTTTAGGCTTTTTAAGTGGCTGTAAACTGTATTTTTAAATGTTATGTACGACTTCAGTCTGAATCGAATTCACACATTATGTGCCATTATCCAAACCAAGAAAATATTCGCATTTTGACTATAGTTAGGACTGATTAGATCTTTGCTTAATAAGACAAAATATTGGTTAAAAATGGAACCCAAGATTTTATACAGATTAAATGTTAGATTAGCAGGAATTTGATACTAATTTGTCAAAGAAGAAAATTTTCTGGAATTTTCACCTACATGTGAAATCTCTTCTATTCTAGTTTTACTAGTAACGAAGAGAAAAATTAAAAGAATTTTCTAATTAAAAGAAAACCAAAATCTATTTTACGTATTTCATACTTTTAACAGCTCTACAAAAGAATTAATTTTTTTAAACTATTCACTTGAATCAAAATCGATTGCATAGTCTAAAAACACTTCTAATACCAAAGATAAATTTAAAATATTCAAAAAAAAAATGTTATAGAGATGAAAAAGTACAAATTAAATTGATTTTACGTTACAAAGATTTCTAAATGACACTGAATACAACATTTCCAAAATTCTTTTCATTCAATTGAGAAATTTCTCATCATCAAAAACAACAACAACAACAACAACAACAACAACTGATGTTCTGCACTCTAATAAAGAATATTAAAGAACATTTTTAGTATTAAATAGGACAAAATTTCTATCAGAGGAAATCAAATGAAAATATCTTAAAAATACGAAATCCTTTGATGAACTGGATTTGGAAAATTTAATTTAAAATGCAATTAACTAGGAAAAATTTTTATAATGGCAATCATACATGGATTACAAGAATTTATTTGAAATTGCATTATAAGAGATATGGGATAGTAGTAGAGTAGCCTGAAACGATAAATCATCATCAATATCATCATCATTTAAATTTGTTTTCGATTTCAAAATCTTTAACATATCAAAATCGTTTTTTTTTGTTTTGAGTACATGAAAATTAATTTCGAAAACTATAATTACAATTTTTATTATTTTTAGGCCCAATGTCACAAAAATTGTAATTCAAAGTTTTTTTTTTATTCATTCCATTTTTCTATTTCATAAATTGGATTTTATGAATTTTTATCTTATCTAAATTGTTAGAGAATAAGTAATTAGAGAGTATGGAGTAAGCTTCAATCAGAAATGTTGATGATAACTAACAAAAATTTTGATTTCAAAGATTCGAAGAAATTAAAATTTTTTTAAATGACTTTATATTGATTTTCTTTGATAATATTTTAGGTTCTAAAACATTGTTAAAGTTCTAATTAAAATGATATGTCATTGGCAATAATTAACGATTTTGTGACAACAATTTTCTGTCAGTCTTGCGTCTACTTGCGTAAAATTGAATTTAAATTTCTTTCTCTATGAGTCCAGAACTAGAACCGATTACATGGTCTGCAAACACAAAATTAATGTCATAAAAATTTATCATTAGAAGTAGTGCTGTTAAATCTGAGTGTTGTTTCATAAATAATACAAACACCTCGAATATGGTGTAGAGTAGAGGTTATATTATGTGATTACTATAATTATAGATTCTGGTTCATGGGTTCGAATACCGCTCGGGGCATGATTTTTTACTTAAATTTTTCTTTGATTATTCATAAGATTTCTTGAGAGATGTTATCTTCTATCCAACTTATTATTACATTATGTGTATTATAATCATCAAATAAATAAAATATTGATTTGAATCCGAGTCATCCACATCCTTAGTTTCTTGAATATCATTTCAAATTCTTAGAAAATAGCATGTATGTTACAACATTATGGGCTTTTCCAAATTCAAACGATTTCGACTAAAAGAATGAACATAAGACCAGCTTGGAAAAACTGTATTATTTTTAACCCTTTTGCCGATGTGTATGGATAACATGACAAAGTTTACCTGTGGGGCATGACGAGTATAATCGTTAAAATTTATTTTATTGAAAGTATCATGTACTGTTAAAATTTGTTTTATTGAAAGTGTCTATAACCGTCATGAACTACATGAGTTTGTATGGATTTTTTATATTAAGTGTCCCACAGAAACTTAAAAACTTCGTTTTACTGTCCGTTAAAATTAAAAAATAATCACAACATAGATATTAATTTAAAATATAATTTGGGGATTCCCCAGAAAAGCATGACGTCTTACACCGTCATTCTTATATGTAAATTTACTCAATGTAGAAACAAGTGGCTTTCTGAATAGATGTTTTTGTGAATACTACTATCAAAATAATTATTGTTTACATCATAGTTGACATTGTATTTATTGTATACATTGTAATTTACATTGTAAATTGTTTGTTTACACTATTAGTTTATATGGTAAATTGCTTGTTTACACTATATTCTAATGGAACAAAACTGAGTGTGAATGTTAATTAAAAATGAATGAATATAGCTTAGATTAAGATGTATTATTTTTTATCACAGCTCAAACATTAAAGGAGGCTTAACATTTATGTGAGCAAAACTAATAAAGCATACCACAAAAGCAGATGATACTAAAATAGAACACAAACAACGTAGAAAAAGATTGTTAAGTAATTGTTGAAAATGATAATCGAATACTATAAATCAGATATTATAGAAGAGTTTAGTCTGGAATTTTAACTGAAAGGTGGCTTTAAAAAAACGAATTCTATCATACTTCCAAAATATAGTTAAGACTTTCGAAGTGGAAGTACTAGTGAAAGCATGGGGTGCAGAATTGCTGTTATCATTTTTGTTCAAATAAGAGCATTACCACCTATGGTGACAGCCGTAGCGGAAATAGCAGCAAAATATAATAATTATTTTATTAATTCGGTATTGATATAGGACAGGCAAATGGTGGATTTTCAACTTGACGTTCTTAATAAAATATACATAGCGCAACTCTGTCAGATTTTCAGGACATGTAAACAAATGAGGTAACCGTTGGATTTGGTCAAGCTCATGTAATTAAATGAAAGCATCCTTATATACAGTTTTTTTTTAGTTAAGTTATACAAAAACATTAGGTTTCAAACGATACCTACCTTTATACACGAATGTACAGCTTCGACTAATTAAGCATTGTGTAAAGAAAAATGTATATTTGATCAATAGGGATATTTTGAATACATTTGTTAATATTATTATTGTTAATGTTAAGCTACGACAGTTACCAAAAGACAAATAAAATTCTGACAGGGTTAATAAAATATTTGACTAGACCATAAGCCCCATTAGTAGATTGAATCTTTAAAACACAATCGGGTTATATTGAGAGGTCATTGTTTGCTTAATAAAACTGTTTGCAAAATAAAAATATCAATTCTAGAAATGTTTGGGGAGTTATATAACGGAGTTATATTTTTTTTTTTTAGACAAAATGTTTAAATTCAGTCTCTGGCCTACGGTACCAACCTCTGCATACTCTCAGGAATTTACTTTCCAACTTTCTATAAATTTGCATTAGGGAGGCGCCAATATCATTTCAAATTTGGTAATCATAGGTCAGAATAGGTTTGATGATATGCTATTAATTTAACTCTGGCGGATAAAAATTTTGATTTGAATAGTTTTTGGGCTATAGAAAATGACTTTCTTGCCAAATTTATTTTACTATTAATGTATTCAGTGTAATTAAAGTTATATTGTAAGATTACCCCTAGATATTTTGTGGATTTTTTATGTCGAAATTTCTCCAATATTTTCGAATGTCCTTGTTACATTTATCTAATGATGTCCGGAATAAAATAACCTCATACTTTATAAAACTAACTCTCATTTTCCAAGAGTTAGCATAGCTCAGAACTTGGTTAAACATTGACTGTAATTTATGTTGAATAACAATGTTTTGTTGCCTGGTAAGTAAACTATAAACATCAAATGCTAATCTGAGACTATGATTTTCATTATTGTATTTAGACTAATCTATATATTTATTGTGATTTAACAGAATCCACCAAGCAGGTGATGCCCATAAAAGTAAAATAAATATACTTTAAAATTGCTCTTCACCAGAAATATCTTGTTTTCATTTTATAAAATTACAGTTACTATAATAATAAATTTATTTATTTGTTTATTTTAACAGTAAGGTGGTGTTAAATATACATCAAGACTATTAAAAGTCAATAATTTGTAAATTATAATAAAACAAAATCACTTACCTTAAATACAATATAGGTATTTTTTCAAAAAAAAAATAGGTACATCCTATAATGTTATCCTCTAATTAAATTTATTTCAGTTGTAAATTATTTTAATTTAATTTAATTATTATTTTAGAGCTTTAATATCTATATTATTATTTATTCAATTTCAATAATATATAAAATAACAATCAAATATTTCTGAACCCATTATGTTTAGAGCTCTTTAAATCTAAAATCAATTAACATTACACTACACACACACACATATACAATATAAATTTTCAATGATTTAAATTTAAACTACTAGAAATATGTACAAATCGTGTATTCGGAAATAACTAAATTTAAATTTATCACTTTTATAGTAACTATATTCATTTAAGTATATTCTGAATAATAATGAATCAGTATTTCACGATGCTAAGGGATCTACAATTTGGATTTTGGATTTTTTTTTTTTTTTTTGCAATAACAATAAAAATTGTTATTTCATAAATTTTTAACGATCAAATAATCAAGCTCTTGCAGAACATCACTTGAATAGTAATTTTTTTTTTTAAATAAAATTTTACTATTTTCGAATTTACTGGCATTTTAGAAAATGAACCTTTATTTTTTATTTTCATAACATTAAATTTAATCTAAATTACTCAAATTTTGAAAATAACCGCAAATATTTTTTTTTTGGGAAAACGAATTTAATTTTTGTTTTTAATTTTTTATTTGTTATTATTTTTTAAAACGTTTTTATTTTTAATAAAAAGTTTTAAAAAAAAAAATTGTAAATTAAAAACTAGGATTAAAAAAAAAAATTATAAAAAATAATAATAAAAAAAAAATTAAAAATAAAAAAAAACAAAAAAATTAACTTCCCAGGATTCTTGTGTACTTTCTATGTATAGAAAATAGAATTCAACAAGGATTCAATTTCATATACAATTATTAAATAAGCAAAACAAAAAAAAAATATTTTTCTCAGTGTTTTCAGTATTCACACTATGATTACACACAACACTACGAGAATATCATTTTATAAGAAGAAGAGAACACACTGTTTAGAAAAGATTTCTGCACAAAATATAAAAACAACAATAAAACTATACACAAATCCTAGAATAGCTATTTTCTAAAATGAACTACAGAAATCCTTTTTTTTTTTTTTTTTGCCTTTCTTACTTTGTATTCCCTTTTTATTTCTATAATAATTTAGTTATCACTATACCTTATATATATTTTCATATATCCTTTAAAATAGTAATCACAAAAAAAAAACAATACACAAACCAACACATTAGTATTTGCCTTGTAAATCCTGGCCTATATATATATCATATATATATTATATATATATATATATATTGGCCTCTTTTTAAAATAATACAACACAGGTGTAACAAAATGTAAAAAAATAAAAAAAATAAAAATAAAATTTGGACACAAAATTTAATTTTTAAATTCATACATTTTCAAATTTTTTTTTTTCACAACATTTTTATTTTAGTTTTACAGTTCAATTTCATTTTTAATCCCATAATTAATTATTAAAAAAAAAATTTTCTTTTATATTCACATTTTTTTTGTTTTAAAATAAAAATGGAAAATATAAAATATTCAAGAAAAACAACAAAAAAAAGTTTGAAAGAAAAAAACCGCGAACGAAAAAATATCTTTTAAAGCAAATTCGGTTTGTGATTACACGTTATTGCACAACGAAAGCTCAAAATAATACTAAAACAGCTGGAATATAACGTTCATTGAATATCCTTTCTTATTTTTTTCTGTGTGTTGAACTTTCAAATAATTATGCAGATTTGTTTATATATTATCCTGTTATTATTATTATTATTATATTTTTGGTGTTCCTGTCGTAAGACATTTAATTTTTCATTTTCATTGTTTGTTTATTTTTGCAGACAACCTGTTAATAATTAAACAAGTTTGAAAAACAACAAAAATGGCGGCATGCGTATTTAATGGAAAATTGGTAACAACAAGTTTTACAAGTGTAGGGGAAAAACCAAACCTAGTTTGAGGGGGAAAACCAAACCTAGTTTGAGGGGAAAAACCAAACCTAGTGGAAAGGGGAAATTTAAATTTGGTTTATATTGTTAGGGGAAATATTAGAGGGGAAATTTGTAACTCTCCTTTAAAAGGAGAAATTCTAATTGTAGGAATTGTATGTTATGTATAGGAATTGAAAATAGAGGAGAGAGAGAGAATATGAGTGATGTAGGAAATGAATAGGAAATATTATGAAAATGAGTGAATGAATTTGGTTTTTTGAATGAATTTTTGAATAGCACTTACATTTTTTCAAATATTGAGTGATTATATTTTGAATTTTTGTTAACATTTGAATATGAGTCGTTAATAAGAAATGTTGATTTATTTTGAAAGGGTAATGATTTGGGTATTACAGAAATATCAATTTAATATAAATGTGAAAGCTAATAAATTTGTAATTTTGTTAAATTTAAAAACTGTCAAATTTTAGAAGAAGAAGACTAGAAGATTTAGAATTCATTTATTTCCTTAACCCTTAAATGCATGATTTTTGCTTTTCCATTGAAAAAAATATTTTTGAATAGATTTCGACTCCTTGAAACCCAAAACGTATTTAAAAAATTAAATTCGACCTTCGGAGGGGCCCTGAAGCTAAAAACAAAGGTATATGATGCAGATATGCTACAGTATGCGTTTAAGTGTTAAATATAAAATTTTTTACAAACTAAATCAAATTAAAATTCAATATTAACAAAACATGAAGCTCTTAAATCTAATAAACTAATATAATAAATTCAATAATATTAACAAAAAAAAAATTATAATATAGTTTATTAGAATAATTAATAGGAACAAATAATAATATAAAATTCAATAAGAAATAATTTAGTAAAAATAAAAAAACTTTATGTGTGTAAGAAAATAAGTAGGATAATTCGAATATATTCAAAAGAATATACATACGTGTTGAATGAAAAAAACATAAATGAAAAAAAAAATATTTAAATTGGAACCATAGAAAATTGTATTAAACTAAATAATATGACAATTAATAATATACCACATTCTCATTCAATTCATTGTTATCGTATTTTGTAGGTTTCTTTGATTACAATTTTGTGAAATTTTTTTTTTGTTCTGAATAAATTAACAATTTGAGTTTTTCATATTGATATTATTTTATTTAGATTAGATTATGAATCGTAGATTATATATACTTCATCTGCATCTAATTTGTATCAGTGGTCCAGTTTCACAAATCTGTTGCGAATATGAATTATAATAATGGACTAAAAATAAATTCATTTAAAACGCAAACTATGGTTATGATTATGCATATAATATTTATACATCAAGTCCCCCAAAAGTAAAATCATTTAGTTGTACAATTCGTTAATGTAAATAAAGCAAAAAAAAAATAGTGTGATGTAGTCCATGTTGTGATGTAATCTATTAAACACTGTGTATAGTCATATGTTGAAATACGTATAGGTTGAACTATTCAGATTAAAGTATATTTTTAATGCTTATTGTACCCAATTTATAACTCGTAGGCTTGATATTTATAGTGATGTTAACAAATCGCTATAATTGGCGGTAAATTTGATTTATCAATATAGAGTTAATTTTTTTGAAAATGATATTATGTAAAAATACAACTTTTCACTTGTAGTATAGACTAGTGTTTGAAAAATCACCTACAAATGCACATTTAACTACTCTCATTCTGGGTGGCTATGACGTTTATTTTAACAAATTATTATATATATAGTTTGTTGCATATATCTGTCAATTCGGTGAAACGCTTCAATACAAATGGCTTTGGTGTGTTATCTTATCATAAAATAATTATATTTCGGTACCCAAAAATGAAGTGCGCATTTATTAAAAATAATTAAAAGTAAACAAAGAAAATCAAATAAAATGTTGTGGATCCAAGGAGTATCACCGTCAGGAAATTTAAGTAACTATTACTGACAATCCTGACTATGAAAATAAAACAAATATATTTCGGTACCCCAGAGTCATGCACATTAAAGATAATTGAAAATAAATAAATAAAAGCAAGTAAAATTTACCAAAATTGTATTCTGTTTATTTTTCAAAAACCACGAAAACTTAACGTAAAAGCTAAATTTATTTAATTCCACAAGAAAGTTAAGCTTTAAGAATGATATAAAAGTCATTTTGAAAATTTTCCGAAAGGGTATTGATATGTATTGTTTTTTACTTGCTTTTCTTTAGCTGGCAATGTTATTTATTTATTTATTTTGGGTATAGTAGGGATCAAAATGAATTTTTATTTTATATCTGTATTTTGGTGAGATAAAACACTCGTCATAATTCTCACCTTGGCAGACAAAAGTACATAAGTCAAAAAAATCCGATTTTTTTTATTGACTCAATCGCATGATATTCTCAATATCCATTTTCTCACAAAAACACCTAAGTCAAAATATACATTTTTCGTCTTGAAAATTACAAAAATAATAATCAACGTAAAAATTTTCAAGACGAAAAATGTATAAGTCGACTTATGTGATTTTAACAGAATAAAATGTGTTGCGTAGCATAGACTTAAGATTAATATTATTATATTTTTTTTTAACTGTTGCACCATAAATAGGTTGGATATGTTTTTGATTCTATGTGTATTTTTATTATTTCATTGTGAATATTAATTAAAATAAAAATATTTTACTTTAATTACTCAAAAATATATTTGAAAAAAAAAGAATTAATTTTCGAAATGTCACTTAGCCGGGGTAGACTATTTGTTACATTAGTAACAGAAAAACAAAAAGAAAACTACAAAATTTTAACTGATACTTCTAAGGGTAAATTTTATTTATTAAAAAGTCAATAAAATCTTCACTGTTCATATCATCTCCACTGCAGAGCAAGAGGATAAGAATATTATTGAAGAACCATTTTCAGACGACGATTATGTTGCAGATCCATCTTATGTTCCCGATAATATTGAAAAAGAAGCAGAATCAAACATTCTAGCTGATAATACAACTGATGCGGAACCAGATTTAAGCATGCTGGTTGGTCCCAGTACATCAAATGTAGCGACAACTTCCCTAAAGAGCAAAAACGATAAAAGGATAAGGAAGGAAAATCGAAATTGCAGCAAGGAATACACTACAATTACTGGTAAAATAAAAGCATCGAAGAAGGCGTTTCATTAGAAAACTGTCGTTTAAAATGTAATAGCAGATTTTCGTTTGAAATGCAAAAAGCAATTTTCGATGAATACTGGAACATGGGTAACTACAATAACCGTGCGGCTTTCATTTCTGCTATGATGACAGTTTCAGATAAGAAATCAAATCGCCCACGTACAGGAGATAAGTGCAGAATGAAAACCTATAACTATTCTCTCGAATATAATGGCGAAAGGATTCCGATATGTAGAACTTGTTTTTTAAAAACTTTGAATGAAAGCGAAAACTTTAACTGTAGCATTAAAAAAAAGAGAAACTTTTAGCGGACTTATTCAACCAGATATGAGAGGCAAACATTCTCCAAAACATAAAAAATCAGCAAAATCAATAGAAGAAGTACGTTTACATATACTATCTTTCCCTTCGTACGAAAGTCATTATGCACGTAAAGATAACAACACTAGATATCTAAGTTCTGATTTAACAGTATCTAAAATGTATAATTTGTACTGTAAATCAGTAAGTAACCCTTTAACCCTTAAAATTTATTATAACATTATAACTCACAGGAGAAAATCGAAATCGAAAATAAAAGAGATCAACACCATATTGAAGCTGAATTAGCCTATAGCGAAAAGCGCGTTGAAAAAGAACTTTCGAAAGAATCAAAAAACCAAATCTAATATTTCACCTTTGACCTTCAGCAATGTTTGCAAACACCATCGCTGACGGCAGCTTTCGCATTTTACAAAAGGCAACTCTGGACTTTTAATTTGTTGGTTCACGATAACGCAAATGGCAACTCAACTCATTATATGTGGCACGAGTGTATTTCAGGCAGAGGAGCGAACCAAATAGGCTCTTGTTTGTACAAGCATTTAAAAAATTTTACAGCCGAGGTAAAACATGTGATTCTTTATTCTGATACTTGTGGTGGGCAGAATAAAAATTCGCATTTTACTGCAATGCTCTCTATGCTCTTAGAAGAAAAATCAACCAATATAGAGGTTACTGAGCACAAGTTTATAGTTCCAGGTCACAGCCATATGGAAGTTGACGGTGATCATAGTATCATAGAAAAAAAGAAAAAGAAAACTAATTTGGAAATATTTCACCTTCATGACTGGATGCAGCATGTTCGATCGTGTAGTTCTAAATTTAAAGTAGTTGAAATGTCATCAAATGATTTCTTAAATTTTGCTTCAATTTTAAAAAGGCCTTTGGTCATTCGAAACAGAAATACTTTGGGTGATTTAAATGGCATGATATGAAATGGTTTCTATATGATATTAAGAACAAATTTGGGGAAATATTGTATAAAAATAATTTACATAGAAAGAAAGAAATTTTTTTAAAAATTGATTTAACCAGAAGGGTAAGAAACAAAACTACGAGTGTGGTTCCTGTTATTTCAAACAATTTGATATCTATAAGTGCTGATAAAAAGAAGGACCTAATATCTTTGCTTGACTTTATTCCACACATTTTTCATCAATTTTATACTTCTCTACTTGAGTCAACCAGTACTAAACTTGATATCGATCTTAATTTGATTGAAATTGATGAGGATCAAGTTTGAAGTGGATAGGAAGCTTAGAGTTTTCTCCTTTTAATATTAATTTTGATAGAAGGAAAATGTTTTATTTGTGATTATTTTTTGATTTTTTGTTTTCATCTTATTTTGAACAAAAGAAATTTTTAATTTGTTGATATTTTTGTTTTTTAATTTTAATTTTAACATAAGAAAGTATTTAATTTGTTTTATTTGTGTGTTTTAACTTTTTTGAGACTGAAATAATAAAATGTTTTGTTTATTACCATATTTTTATTCTTTTTTTTACTTAATGAAATAGAACATAAGTCAAATATCTTTTTCGAACAGAAGCACTTAAGTCAATTATTTTCTAAATTATTGCAAAATTTGAAATTTTATCTTTGCGCGTTGAAAACTATAGCAAATAGTAATTAAACTGCGTACCACAACTTTTTCTAATCGAAAGAATTAATTTAAAAATTAAAAAAAACGCTCTCCTGTAAAATTGCGTAAAATGACTTATGTGCTTTTTTCCGCCAGGATGAGAATTATAACACCCGAAACAAATGCAATTTTTATCTATCACTTTTCAAAACAAACTGTCTCTTCAATTGTTTAAAAAATTTTAATGACCTACCTGGTAATATTAAGTCAATTGATAATTTCTGTCAATACAAAAAAAAAAATCGTCGAATTTCTTAATGTTTAAATGTGCAATTTATAAATATATTTGAATTAATGTAAATTTTAATGAATTTCTAACTGGTTGTATTTATTTTATATTAAAAAGAAAAAAAAAACTATTGTCAAACAATTGAATTTTTATATTATTAATAAATTATAAGACCAGACAGCTTCGGCTACGGTCATAAAACTCTTATGTACAATGTGTGTCAAAATTACAACCTTAAAATTGTTTTGCAATTATATTGAATTAATTTGTAACTATTTTTGAATTATTAAAATTGTAAGTGAACACAGATAAATAAAAAAAAAAAAAGAAATATTCTAATCGGTTATTAGCTTAGTTGTTTAAAGGGCCATGTTAATATCAAAAATTTTCTGTGAGTTCGATTATCCTGTGAATCAAATTATTTTTTTTTTAAAATATATTTTTTTTTTTTGTTATTTTATTATAAAATTTATAATATAGAATAACAAAAAATTTTATCTTTTCAATGAAAAAAAAAGGTAATTTTTAATTATTATTCTCTTTTCAATTATTTCAACAAAACACGAAAACGTTTAGTTTAGAATAAATCTAAGCCATTCCAAGCATACAATTTATGTAGTTATAACTTATACATGCATTGACAGTTCACAGTGCAGTTGACACTATATTTATGTATCATGTAGATGTATGTATATTATATATTATATTCCAATTACCATGAATAAAAGCAAGGAGCGCAAATTTAAACTATGTGCTGATATTTTAAACAGTTAAAAGGATTGGCACTCCTTGCTTTTATTCATGGCAAGTACATTTTGCCTTTTTCCTACAAACATTTTATCTAACATTTTATTTGGTCCTGGATGAAGTCAAATTGCAGAAGTTAGAATTACACACTTTTAGCATTTTTTAACAGTGCTTGAATTGCCTAATTTATTTTGTCCTTTTTAGGGCAAAAAAACAATTTTAAAAAAAAAAAATTTTCCTGTTTTTTATAATTATAATTTGACTTGTTTTTTTTTATTGCACGTGCAAAATCGAAAATAAATTACTAAAATTGCTTTCGTTTAAAATTGTGGCTCATTGTTAAATATTTTTTATTAAATATTTTATTTATACAGTTAGTTAATAAATATTATAAGATTTAAAAATTTATCTAAAAAAAAACAAATAAATTGATAAAAGCAAATTTAATATGACACTAAAAACATTGAGATGCTGGAAATGTCATACAAACATGTCAAAATGACCCATATTAATAAGATTTCAATCGTTTTTTTTTTTAATTTTGACCCTGAACTTACGCAGCTATGATTAACTACTTGGCTGTTAATTATACGATAAATTCTCAATTATGACAAATAAGATGTCGCTTAAAATGAAATGAGATGTCGCATAAAATAACCCTCAGAGAATAGAAAATTTTGCACTTTACTATAAATATTCTGTTTATATATGGTAATTAAAAGCCATCTCATAAAAATAATAAAGGTATGATAAATTCGTAAGTAAATACGTCTTAAATTTGAAATTAAAAATCTAATGAAGGAGAAAAAAACTAGAATTTATTCGTTCCTTCCATTCCTTCCATTCGTTCCTTCCATTTTATGGCGGGTTACAAAACTAGTTATAAATAATATTGTTATTGAATTATTAATATTTCTGTAAGCATCTGTATACATTTTTTTTTTTTATATAAATGTTTTGTATAAATGTACTTTCTATGTACTCTTTATATTGTATTTAATTTGAATCTGATAGAAATCTGAAATGTAAATGGCTATTTGACATACATTTTTTTCTAATGGAAAAATAGAAAAATGAATTAACTTTCGTTAGAATTTTCTAATATACAATATTGAAACAAAGTTTTTACAATTTGTACTGTGATCACGTGATTTTAATTTTTTTGTATAATTTATTAATACTAGAAACTCCTATTTATTAATTATAATTCAAGTTAAAGTCAAATTTAACGCTTTTAACAGAACAGGGAATTAAATATACTGATATTTTTCACTATCAATCAGTAAACAATCATGTTTTAATAACAAGTAAGCTATGGTTTGGTATGGTTTGAAAAAACAAAATACTTCTAAATTACCATACCCTTGCTACCTTTTCCCTATATTAAATCAATATAATTTTTTTTTATCAACTTATATAAGAACAATGTTGCATTTAGATAAATAATATTTTTTTCTTTTGTTTTTTTTAATGTTGACAGTAACTTAGGTAGTATTACCGTTTCGTGCTTAGTACGGTGCTGCAATTTTTTACTAAAAATTTTTTCGAGTATTTTTATTTGGAAAATTTAAAGAAGATGTAAGAACTAATAAAATAGTAAATGATTTTCAAAAAACTGTTCGAAGGACAGCTTTCTTTTTATGGAAATTTAAATTTGCTTTAATTACATATAGGTATATATAAATAATAATTAATAATAATGTTGCATTACGCAAAATAAAACCTTTTTTTGAATTTATTGAAAAATTATTGGAATTTAATTCACACATTGGCAAAACAAAAAACCATGTATACTTTCATTACAACTTACTACGATACACATTACATTGTCTATACCTACCTACATTGAATGATTAAAAAAAAAATTCATTTGCTACCTATGCTATTCACTCTCTTGAAATTTCTATAAATAGGATCGTGTACCGGTGTAGGTGTGGCCGTGGTGTGGTAATTTATTCTCTCCCATTTTTGGTGAATAGGGTGAATAGTTTTGAGGTGAAATGTTGACAACTAACGCTATTATAATATACTAGCTATTCCCGGCGTAACATTCGCCGGTCTAGCATTGGCATTATAAATGAAACAATTTATTTAGAAAATAAAGAAAATAAATAAATAAAATAAATTGTTTTATTTATAATGCTAATGCTAGACCGGCGAATGTTACGCCGGGAATAGCTTGTAATTTACAATATAGTTTGATCTACCTATAACTATTTTTTTATATTTCTTATTTAGGTATTTATTTATTTATTAAACAGTGGACCTGTAGATAAATCCGCAGGCCTACTTCAGGTTTATATTTTTTTTCACTGTATGTATTAAAATTTTATTTTCTTTTCACAACAGGTAGGTAGGTGTTACAATACGTACGGTATCATAAATTATTATAATTGTAATTATTATTGTTATTTAAATAATAATAATAAAATGAATAAAAAAATGAATAAAATTATAATTTACAATATTTATAATATACTTAATATGTATAATATAATAAATAATAATTTTATTTGTTTTTCATAGAATCAAATTAAAAACTTTGACCGCTAATAGTTTTGAAGAAAATTTTTATATACCTAAGGCAGCGTTTATATGTTTTTGAATTGGGTCTATAACGTATAAATGATGTTCATTAAAGTTTGACATCCGACTTTGTTATAGAATATCATAAATTTTGTTTTTAAATAATAGTGCTCGACACGCATTTTCGTATTTCGCAAGTTGGAAAAGTGAATTTGGCTAGAAAAGGTATTTATAAACTTCTAATTGTGTTATGCCAATATATTGAAAGATATACATTAAAAAATATAAAAAATGTGTATTAAATATTATTATTATTTATCAATACAAATACTTAGAATAGTTGATTTACTATTTAAATATTTGTATTTCACAAATGTTCTGAAATTACACAGTATATTTATATTTGTTTATAAGTATTTATTATTAGTATTCGTAACGCATATTCGTATCTTCGTATTTTGCAAGTTTAGAAAGTGGATTTTGCATGAAGAAAATATAGTATACTTTGCAACTATTTTTGTTTATCTTTGAGATATGTAATTAAGATTTTTGAAATAAAATTTGATGTAATTGCAATAAAATTTGTAAATGTAATAAAAATAAGTAAAACAAAACTTTCATGAAACAAAATCTGATGTCTAAACGCTCCCTAACAAATACTATTAATAGAGACGTACATTTCAACAAAATGTGGCGAACAGATGTCGCTGGCAGTATAGATATGAAATTAAATGCATTTAAACTAAATACATACCACACCCACATTAAAAACACATTAAAATAGCCATAGATACGTGTTTTGTGTTTTTTTTTGTTATCATAATAGCCCTAACTATTTCAAAACTCAAAATAAAAAAACAAAACATTTATTTATAGAATTTATATTTTCATTTCACTTCTTTCAAATTTTGGTTTTGAAGTTTTGGTATAATTAGATATGACCATTATAGTGAAGGTTATGATTGGTTATGGCTTTGTTAAATCATATCGAATCATATAGGATCATATAGGTCATTTAACGAAGTATCATATGACATCATATGACGTCTTATGACTATTATTATTAGGGGTAAAGCCAATAATTATGCTTTTCCTCTTATTGTTCAGTTTTATTGACGCCTTATGAGTTATGACTATTATAGATACGGGTAAAGCCAATAATTATGGTTTTTCTCTTATTCTTTAGTTTCTATTGTTATCCCGCTAGGGTCTCTGATGTAGGTAAGGGTAGTCTGTGATTTTTCTTTTTAAAGTTTTTTTCATTTTTCATTATGTTTACTAAATTTGCCGTGTATTGAATTGGAACTTGATAATAATGTCATAACATATTTTGTTTTTATTGTTCTTAGCAGATCGTAAATTTCGGTTTATGATTCTCCAAGTACAATATAATATTTACTCAATTCTATTGCGCATTTGAATTTATACTTTTGAATTATTTGTTAATAAAATAAATAAATTTCAATTACTGGAATTTCTGAACATGTGTGAGGAAAAAATATATTTTCTTAATTTACTATTTGTTTTACCGGTAAGTTTTTTTGCTGTAATATCGTAATATTTTAACAAAGCTATTTTTATAAAATAATGATAAAATATTCTGATAATTCGGTGTTTGTCTTTGTTACTTTGTTTTTTTTTTTAAATTAATTCATATAATCAGATGTAATCAATGTTATTGCTCAATAGGTGAATTGTTTTTAGGTTAATTTTAATTTGTTTTTGGTTTTATTTGGTTTTATCGTTTTGTGGTTTATGTCTTGAAATAAATTTTTTCGCGCTATCGTAGTTCTTAATAGTTCTAATAAAGTTGTCTAATCTAGTTGAAAAAAGTTTCGTATTGTAAAAGCTTTGTGAAAAGTTTAACAGACGTTTAAGCGTATTAATATATAAGATGATTTTATATATATATAAAACTATAATATGAATAAATGAATTAAAAATCTAAAATCTAATCTAATATATATATCAAGGTCGAAATTGAACTATTTGCTGATATTACGACTCTAATGGCTATAAGCGATTCGTAAAGACTATCAACAGAGCAACTTCAGAAAGGGTTGGATAAAATTAAACTAAACGAGCAAAAATTAGTTAGTTTCACATTAATTAATATATACAAATATGGGAATGCACAAAAACATCTAATTTATTGATTATACAGCGTTAACCAAATAAATTTCTTAGAACTATCACGAATGCATATCGGTAAACAAAAGTATTCACAGAAATCTAAAAATAAAAAAATAGGTGTCGTAATTAGTGACTAAGCCATTAAACACGAAAATCAATTGATTCAACATAGTAACCTGAACACGATTAAGCTACATTAGACAGACCTTAATATAATATAAGAAGCAGCCTAAAGACTAAAATTGCACGATCTAGTGTAATAGAATAAAACATAAGGGAGTAGAAATACAGATTTCTGTAATAATGTAAAAAAAAAATATATTAAATTATTATTTTAATAAACAGTAATTATCTAAAAACAGTTCATTACCTAAAATAAAACTATTATTTTAAAAATCCTTTGCCTACGTCTAATAAACATTAAAAAATAATCTGAAATGTAAAAATATATCAGATTTCATCTTTAATTTAATCGTCTTTAATTTATCTGATGCATAAATGGTATCTTATATGAAGTGTCAGTACTTTTTTTTTTATAACTAAAGACCTGATGGTACCACTAAAATTCGTCTTTCATATTAATTTAAATTTTTTTTTTTTGAGATTTATTTATTTAAAATTACCTGTTTTTATAAAAAATAGTAAACTTTCAACTTCCATTCGGTTAGCTTAATTATTTTGATGAAAAAAATCCAATTTTAAAATAAAAATATGTATTTCATAACATAACGTCGTTTCTTGAAATGTAGTAGCCATAAATAGGAATAATTATTTTCGTAAATGAATTTAAATTTTTAATTAATTTTAATTTAAAAGAAAAAAAAAACACATTTATTTTTTATTATTATTAATTTATTATACGCATCATTTAGATTTAATAAATATTAATTAAATCATCATCATAAGTACAATATTTTCTTACTAAAATATTTTGAAATTAATTATTACAAGATTACTCAATATACTAAACATGAATTTATTAACTTTTTTTTTTTTTGTTTTATTGAAAGGAAATATTTATTATAATTATGTTGTAATAATTATTAAAAAAAAAAAAATTTATTAATTTTATATTTTCATTTTTATTTACACATTTATAAAAAATATACAAATTATAAAAAGCTTCAGAATATATTTTTTAATTTTTTTTTATATATTTTTTTTATTTTATTTACTTTATTTTTTTTTATTCAAATTTAATCTAATAACACATGAACCACATTATGTTCCATTAATTAAATTTTACACAATATACAAATATACAATAACAACGATTTTTAGATTTAATTTTTAATAATTATTATTTAAATAAAATAAAAATAGATTTATTATTTATATTGGATAAATTTACTTTATGTAATTTATGTTATTGGAACCAAAATTTATCAAAACAAAAATAAAATACATTTTTTTAAATGTTTTTTTTTTTTTACTAATTGGCATTTATTTATTTATTTATTTAAAAATTGACAATTTATTTTGGTTATTTTGTTTTATTTTAATTTTTTTTTTTTTTTTGGTTTTTTTTTTTTTTTAATTAACATTTTGGTAAATATTATTTTGGATGGAGTTTTATTTTTTATTTTATTTATCATAATTATTTTTTATTATTTTTGTTTTTATTTTTTATATAAATTTTAATCTGGTGATCTTAGCTCAGAATCATTATTTTCGTTAATTGTTTGATTTTTAATTTCTGGTATTTTATTATTTTGTGTATAATTATTGGCACTATTGGTATTTTCATAACCATTTACTAATGTTTGAATTATAAATTTAATTGTTACTTTATATATTCCTTCAACATTTTCCGTATAACGATCACCTAATGTCATCTGAACGGAAGATAAAAATGGTTTTTCAACTTTCTGAAAATAAAAAATAGATAAAAAAAATAAATTAAATTCGAAATTAAAAATTTAAAATAATTTAATGAAATTTTAAGTAAAATTATTAAATATTTATATTTGCTAACAAAAAAAAGAGTGAGGGAAGATCGCCGAAGAAAGAACTAACGCATTTATCAAAATCACCACATCATAAATTGATTTACAATAAATATTATTTTAACATATAATTTTTTCAATATTTGTATATAAACTGACATTTCAACATCCGTTAATTAAAATCCTAGTTTTTTACAAATTTTTTTTTATATCTCAAATACTTTCCTTTTTCCAGATGTTTTTTTTTTAAATTATAAAAGAACCTAGATTTTCGTTGTCGGGATTTTAGCTATCGGGTTTTTGAATACACCCTCAATAAAGTGAATATTTGTAAGAGTCGTAATGCACCAAAAAAACTCATAGAAATTTTAATTAAAGTGCTAAAGATAGGTAACTTAACTAACTGTAAAAACAATTGAATTATTTACACTACTGTTAGTTCTAATCAAAAATACTTCCAAATATTTTGGTTTGGCAGAATCTATAAAAAACTTGATGAAACAATCCGAATACAACAAACAACAAGCAAAATTCGGCAGAATCTGATGCCGTAGAGCTAGACATTTAAAAAGCCTTAATGTCAATTCTGGTATAGCACACTCTTCTTCGCAAATGCCAAGCTTATAAGTCTCAATTCTGTTTTTACTAAACAGTTTGAAAACTTTAAAATCAATTGCAAAATAAGATTTAAAAAAGCTACGCTTTTCTACTTTGAACTAGAATATCTTCATAACGGCAGCACCTAACATCATCAAATAAGTGTTAAAATATGTATAATTTATAGAATATGATATAGGCTCTAGGTTAAACATTACTAAAATTAACAAAATATTAAAACTGTAGGTATGCTTAACAATTTTATTAAATATTTTAATTGAATGAAGACACCATCTCATCACTCTTCTGACCTAAATCGATTAAGATATTTATTGAAATTGTGAAACATAACCTAGAGTTTTAATATTTATTTAATGTTAAAATATACTCCAGACTTTAACTTAGACTTAGAAGCTAATGAATATACATATTTTTAATAGGTCATCAAATATAACGGTTCAAATACATTTTTCGTACTTAAAGGATAATATGACCATATATATTTGGTAAGCTAAGAGCACCAGGTATCCTTGGGATATAGTCATTAAGCAAAAATCGGTCAATACCCCAAAATATCTCTCTGCCAAATTATAATTTTTAAATTCATGTCAAATTTCAAGTATATCTGGACTTAAGTATCACCCTTGAAAATTATTGTATCGTTGAATGGAAGAATTAGAGCAGCAATTCATATATGTTTTTCTGACTTAAAAAATATTCTGCCTAATACACACACAAATTAAACCAGTCCTAAGAACAACAAATAGGAATAACGTGGACATTGAAAATATTTTAAAACATCAATTTGGAAGCCTTCGAAAGAAGATGAATAATTAGAAAGATATTTGGTCCAATAAGGAAATCCAACGGTGTCCACAAAATTCATACCAATGAAGGATGCAGAACGTTATACTGTATAAAGGTTAACCAACATTTTTTTTTTTTTGTAGCCCACATCCGTATGGAAAAGGAAATTTAGTTTTGACTGCATATTTATGAGTACGTACAGTTGAAACAAATAAATTAAATTAATTGAAATTATTTGTGTTTTCAATCCGTTTCAGTACTGGCATAAAGACTTTACATTTTTTTCTCACTCGTACGCGACGATAATTCAGAGTAGATTAGAGACAATATATCAGAAATAGTATACATAGTTATTGCATATACAATATGTTTATTGTAATAAATTTAAAAATGGGCTAACTTTTATGCAATAGAGCTAATATAAACATATTATAGTACGAACGAAATTTTCATCGCCTCTGGTGGTTGGCATATGTAGTTAGAGTAAATGGTAAAAGATCTATACGTGTAAATGGGTCACACCTACAAATGTATTACTGGGATCCGCAAATTAAAAAAGTGGTATACCCAGAACTAATTAGTGTACTCCAGAAGTATGATACGCTTTCGATAGCATTATCCGTCTACTGCTTGCCAGAAATAAGTTTGCGAAATCTTTCAATTTAATAATGCGAAGCAGAGAAACGTGAACGTATACTGACGAATCCAAGACAATAAATGGAGTAGAATCGGAAAAAGTGGGATTCATATCATTCGTATATGGAAAAGCCTAAAGGCCCATATTTATTCATGCCTAAACAAAACGCTAGAAACACAGTTTTGCAATATGGCACAAAGCAGCCATACTAGCTATTAATTCATATACCATCACATCAAAAATAGTTTGTTGCAAAATATTCAAAACCCTGATAAAAACAAATAAAGTCACAATAATGTGGGTACTAAGGCATTCTGGCATAGCATGAAACGAAGCTACAGATTATCTAGCAAGAAAAGCATCGGATACGCTTTTCATAAGGCCAAGTCCATTCTGTGGAATACCCCTGAGCACAGCTAAGATGCAATTAAAAGCTGAGGATTTCTGGGCCAACGTTTCTGATAATCGTCAAACAAAAATCCTCATTTCTAAAATAGGAAGTCTCAATAGGAAACAAACACGTATCTTGGCAGGGATAATAACAGCAACTGCATAATAAAGAAACACTTTTATAAAATGGGCTTAACAAAAAACAACTTATGAAGAATATTTTTTTTTTACATAATTCCAAGTCTATGGGATGAACATCCTAACTGCTTTACACAGAGATTTGGAATACACAAATAGATACAATAGCTTTTTCTGTCGATTTTTTTTATGGTATATCTACTAATTTAAATGTTGAAAACTATATATATACTGTACTTCGACTTCATAATAGCATTTTATTTTTAGTGATAACCAAAACTGTCAACTATTTATCATTTTTTTTATCTCAATGATAAAAGGTACTGAATCAGGTGGAAAAATCCAGAAAGCATTTTTTTTTTGCCTTCGTCGGGAATCGAACTTGGGATCTTTCGGTTGAAAGGCAGGCGTCTACCTACCGCGCCACCCAGCGTGTGAAAGAGAGAAAGAATCTACTGAACACCCGATTTGTGAATGCGAAGGGCTCACTCCTATCAGGTTTCGCCACTAGGAACAACGTTCCCCGAAAAGTGAGAGCTATCCATCATACCATTAAAGAATATCCTGAGTGTCATCACAAAATCAGGTATCCTTAAGGACTCAGAGATGAACTGACAAAGACGGGTTGTCACAATACGTCCAATTGCAGCTGCGTTTTATTAGAGGATAGATAAATTACAATCTAATCTAATCTAATCTATATGTGTAAAACTTTTGATAGGTTAAAGCATTCAGTGGGAAGAAGAAAAGTAATGAATGGTCTTTGATAATATTCATAAGTAACTGAAAATCGGCTAAGTGCTGAAGATCAAGTTATCTGGAGGGGAATTTTGAAAGATGATCTCAACAAGCTGTAGAACGATATGGATATATGATATATTTCTAACCTGTCCAACGTTAAATCTTCACTCAAGTAGTCAATACATTCTGTAATTATTTCAAATCAACTTCTTCTTCCAGACTTACATTTTTCCGTCGAATTTTTCATCGCACCTAAACATCCCAGTTACCTATTTTATTTAATTTGCATATTTAAAAATAAAATGTTAATTTTGAATACTCATTTTAATATTAATTATTATACCTATTGAAACTCATGCTCTTGCTAAGAGTTATTTAAAAAGAAGAACTAGGATACATAGCTTTAATTACCATTTTGTTAAAGGATATATAAATATTTTTTTTTTGTGTTTTTTTTTTATTTTAATTACAACTCAATTTACTACAGTTTTATTTAAAAAAAAAATCTATTTTTACATAAAAAAAAGCAAAGTAATTAAATTACACTTTGCATTTCCTTTTTATGATACTAAATTAACATTAACATTGAATTTTTAACTTTTGCATCATAGCAATACGGAAATTTAAAAAAAGTACTTTAAAAAAATTTAAAAGAAAAATTTTTCATAAAATTATATTATGGCATCACATTTTACTGTCATCCATTAAACTCAATCTTCCATACACAATTAATTATAGCAACATTTAGATTGTAGGAAGAAAGCAAAAGCATAGATTTTTAATACTTGTTCACCATTTAAAGTGACATTTGACAAATCTATTAGAAAATTTTATAGAAAAGGCATTTTTTTGTTCATTGTTGTTCACTTTAATATCCTCACGAATAAAGATTTTGTATACACATTTAGACTACACAGCTATATTGTCCTTTTGAGTTCTCCTTTAAAAAGAAAAAAAAAATTTAATAAAAGGATAACGAAATAAAATACATATTATTCATTCAATATCAAACCCCACCTCTTTTTTTTTTTTTTATACCAGTCATTTTTCATAACCCCTTTTTGTTTAACTTACTCCCAATTATTTTAATACTTACAAAGTTTATTCTTTTTTAAATTTTATATTGGAGCATAAAACTGTGACATGAATAAAATGTAAGTGCGTACTAAAAATTACCAGGACAGTTTGCTTGCTTCTTCCTCAGTAGCAGCAGCTATTGTTGAGTTTCTGGGTTACACAGTCTGTATATGCTCAATGTTGGAAGTTGCTTATATCTAGTATTGCAGATAAGAGTTAGATACATTGGGTGAAATTTTAAATTCTTACATGTTCACAATGATGTAAATAGAAGTACAACCTCAATATTCCGAATGTGGAACCAACTTCCATCGCATATGATCGCCAAACATGATCTGTTCTATATTTATGACCTACATAAATTCAAGATGAACAGAAACATCTTCGTTCGTAGTTGTCTTCCTTTCTTTCTAATTTAGGGTAAAATCCCCCTTTTCTAACTTTTTTTCCCCTCATAGTCAAACTCACCAATGGATATAAAATGTACCAACCTTATCGGTCCAATCGGTACAAAATTTAACCTCTATTGTTTTGTCTTTGTATGAAAAAAAAAAATAATATATTGAATACCTCTTTCTTTTTAATGCTTTAATAAGTCAGGAATATAGAAAGCAAAGGAAAAATATTGACTAAATGAGGGATATTTAATCATTTAACATGCCGAAATGACAACTACTAAATTAACACAAACTAAAGAAAATTCATTTGGGAGCACCACAAGATAGCGTACACTATACACTCACCGTAAATTTACCACAAAATACTAACACAGTGATAACGGATTTTGCTAATGACAACACTTGTATTTCATGAAGATGTATAAAAATGTGGCTTCTAGTCTCGTGCAAAAGAACTTAGGCTAAATCCGATTATGATAGAACAAAATGGCAAATTAAAACCAATTAAACAAAGTGTAATTACATTATATTCGCATTTAGGAGGGATGCATATCCTGTAGTACTTTCGAACGCAATGCTGTGCCGCAAACAAAAAATGTCAACGGCATCTATAAAATATCATGCCACAACTGTTCAAAAGTATATATAGGGCAATCAAAACGGTTAATTACGGTGAGATTCCAAGAACATTTAAGGGAAGCTGAATTAGCAAGAATAAGAGGTACTACGAATTTTAGGTCGGCAATTGCTAAACACATAATAGAGGAACACCATAAAATTGATAAAACCAATTTATCATCAATAAAGGAGATACACAAAACAAGCAAACTAGACACATATGAGATTTTAGCAATTTCGAGGGTACAGGTAGATGATAGATTGAATAATGATTTAGGGAATGGATATTCACCGCTATTTAAATTAATAAAATAATTGGAAAAAGTACAGGTAAAATAGATAGCTAGTATGGAGGGAATAGGATATAAGAAGGGAAAAAATAATGAATTAATGTATACAGTTAGTCACAAGCACTGATGAAGGAAGTATGTTGCTTCCGAAATATCGATATTTGCAATCAAATATTAAAAACTATTAGTGAACGGAAACCTGACAACAATTTAATTATTTAAAAAATGCTACCTATCTGAGGACAGTTTGAACTATATATCAGTGTACCATAATGTCGAATTGATAATTTAATTTAATTTGGTATGTTAAAGAATTTAAGACTGAAAACTACATAGTAGATAAATTAAGTTCACCCTATTTATTATATAGTAAGAAATTTTTCAGATAGAAGAAAATCATCAAGAGAGCCTTCTACTTCTGTTCTATGTGGCGGAAAGAACAAAGTAAAGGACTGCCCTGCCGACTTTAACGCACTAAAAACCTCTATCGTTTGGTTCAAATTAAAACTATTCTTTACGACTAACCATTAGTACAATTTTGGCTCTATTACTTCAGATATCTTTGATCAAATTAAATTCCGTTAGAAATTTTTGTGAGATTAAAGATTTTATATTAACACAGTTCGAACGGTTTGGTCCGTTTCTAGTCTTCTAACAATGTTTTGACTGTCAGCTAAACGTGAAACTTCGACATTGGCATTTTGAGAAAGATTATGGTGACTATTTTTATGGCGTACACCCAATTTTTTTATTTCACCTTTTATGAAAGGGATCCTGAAATCTCTATGAATATCAGCATTGCGAACAAACCAGAGGGTGCATTAACAATGTTTCGCAATACTTTGTTTTAGAACTTTTAGGTAGTTTGAATATGTAGTTGTTTGGCATAACAGTACCGTATGCGTAGACTGGCTTTAATAAATGATTGTAGATCAAAACTTTGTTATACGTCGAAAGCGTAGATTTTCGCCCCATTAGCCAATACAAATGTTTGTATTTCAGATCCAGTTCTAGTTTTTTTTTCTTGACGTCTTATTTCCAAGTAAGCTTTGCGTCAAACCTCATATCAAGATATTTTGCAGAATTTTGATATGGTATATGATGACAGGTTGTTTGTTATCTTTCTAGAATGTGCTACTCAATTTTCTTAGTTGTTAAGTTAACGTGCGTGGATTTTGCTTCATTCAGTTTAATACAGTCAAATACAGTAAATAAATAAACAATAAATTAAGTTAGCTTTAATGAATTGGTTGATCGCCATACATTCTACAAACCTTAGAATTTTTTTGTTAATCCAGTGTTATCTAAATTCATTTCTATAATTGGGATTACTTTCTGGGTACAAACAAACATACATTCAATTTTACATATAGTATAGATATGTAAACTATCTCAAGTTAGGAAATTGACTGCTATTTTCTTCACTTAATTGATAGCAAATTCAAATAAAGACAAATCTAACATGAGTTCTGATCCCTAACTAGATTAAAAAAAATCTATAAAAACGGCTTTCACATCAAAAATATTCTATATTATAATAGGCAACTTCATTTACGTCTGCTCTTCATTATATTTTTTCTTCCTACTGCATATTTTCTACATAATTTTTACTGAATTTCTATTCTTCTGCTTTTCTGCACTGTTTTTTTTTTTAAATCTAGAATTATTTGATCATTATCGCACCACCAAAGTACATACTCAAACATCTAAAGGGAAGATTTTGTACTATATCATTTTTTTTTATGTGAATAAAAGAAAGGTTAGAAGATATTTTCGTACCGTTAACTGAAAAATGGAGAGAAAAGATAAATTCAGAAAGAATAGAAAGAAGAAAAGAAAATATTCGAAACAAAATGCAAGAAATTGGAAAAATGTTGTTGTACTGGGCTTGAACAATAATTGTTGCTTGTACTGGAATAGAAAAGATTTATGAACAGAAAAATTACCTAAATCTTCTAAAGTAAATATTTAACTCTTTAAAAATGATGGAGGTTAAAGAAAGAACAAACCATTAAATATTATAAATGCTAGGGGAACTAAAGAGAAGTCAATTGCCTTTATGAATTACAGTTAAAAAAAATCGGCATATCCTCTTTTTCCAACTAATTATGAAAAAAATTTAATTTACGCATTCTGATTTAATTTTAATTAATTGAGTGAGGATGTATTTTGGAAAGGGAATATTTTATTTGTTAGGTATTAAGAGAAGGGTAATTTGTTATTTGTTTTTAAGCAATTATGAATGAATTCTAGGAAAATAAAAATAATTTTCTAATTTAAATTTAACTCATATTGCATTGGATAAATCGTCTCTCATTAATCAAGTATTTGTAAAGAAAGAAGTTATAGTGTATTGTAAAATAATGTAAATTTGCATTAAAACAAAATTATATCTTGTATTTTTTATTCATTTTAAATTTTTAATATAAAGCGGTTAAAAAGGCTATATCGCCCATCACAAAATTAAATTTTTGATATATATGTCACTGTCAAAAACTGTAAATATTAATACTGTTAAAATCTACAAATATTAGTTTTGTTCAATAAACTGCTCTAGATCTATCTAGACTGATATAGAGTTAAAAAAAAACACTTGTAATTGAACACTAATAATAAAATAGTTTCGTTGAACACTATTGAAATTTGTCCAAAAGTGTTCTCATCGGTGTTCTGTAAATTGTCCAAAGCAATTCTAAATTGATGTTTATTGTTCCGATTTTTTTAGAACAGTTTTTGAACAACCTTTTTAAATTTTGACAATTAAACAAGGGAAGTTGAGAATAAACAAAAATTGGTTACATGACAAAAATACATAAGACAAAATTATATATGGACAAAGTTTCATGTTTGAAAAAATTACATATATAAATTTTTATAAAAATTTAAAATTATTGTTTGGTAATGAAGGTACGGTTTTTCTTAAAAAAAAGTAAGAATACTAGTTCTTTTATTTGGTTAAACATGGTTTTATACTTACATATACTTACGTTTTATACTTATATATATACATTTTATTATGGCCTTATAATTTTAAATTAATTGCTTACTTTTTTTAAAAAAAAAAGTACCTTCATACAAAACCAAATAATTTTAATTTTTTTATAAAAGCTTAAATATGAAATTTTATCCTTATGAAATTTTCTCTTATGTAATTTTGTTCTATGCAATTTTGTCGCGACACCACAAAAATTATAACAAAATAGCTCAAAAGAGCCTTTAAGTGCTTGACATTTAGTTGTTATTGTCCGAAACACTTTTGTCCGATTCTATTCAAAATCTGTTGAACAAACTTGATACGGTCAAAAACTGTAGCAATATATTAATACTGTCACTCAGAACAAACTTAGTACAGTAAAAAACTGTAAATATTAACACGGTCAAAAACTCTCAACACTGTCAATAAAATTAAAATTGTAACATTATATAAATCAATCTATAGTTAACAATTATATTTCTATTCTGTCATTGTAATAATTCCAGATATTAACTGTCATATTCATCATCATCATCATCATCATTTATTTGTTCTATGGGTCAGGGTCTTAACTTCGTTTACAATTTTCTCCATTTTGCCATCTTGTACAACTTTTTGATCTTATTTCGTACTAGCCATCACCATTTGTTTTGGGACCAAATATGTCTCCGAATACCTTAAATTTATTTTCGTTTTATTATAGGCTTTACAGTTATAGGTCAAGAACAGTTGTTTATTCTTAATTTAATTCTTCTATTCAAAATTTTAATCTTAAAAAGACGTATTTACAAATGTGTAAATTAAACTGTCATGTCCATTCGACATAATTTACTGAAAATAGGCTATTTGCAATAAAGACAAAAAATAGCTCAAATATTACTGGCTTGAAATTTTTGGCTCTGACTCCAATCACGTAAGCATACTTTTATAAATCATACTCAGAGCAATTTCAATGAATCAATCTGGATTGTAAAAATAATTGTTTTAAAACCATGGCAATAGACTTTACATAAATTAAATATAGTTTATTAATTAGTAACATGAAAAGAAAAATAAATATTGAATCTATGTGTAATGTTTCACTTAGATTGAAAGATTACACACAGAAGATTACCTTTGATAAACGGTAAACACACCAATAAGAGCTGCCACAGAACAATAGCATTTTCTTTGGTTCTGTGCAACATTTAGGAGATGTTATGTTAAATATAGCTACATGATATTATCACGATAACTAATTTTGCTACAATGACACATAGTTCTTAATTTGATACAAAATACAAAAAGTAATGGTAACTTTAAATAAAAATGCGAACAAAAAAAAATTAACAATTAACATAGATTACCTTCCCCAGAGGTTTACCGGAGGATTGTCATCGTAAATAATGCTATGTTGCTATTATTACATTTTACAAGACCTTCATTTTGATCGAAAACTTACTAATAAGGCGCAATTCAGAGCTGTTTGTTAAAAATAAAGATTTGTTGAGATTCTACAAGATTTAAAGCCAAAAATGAAGTTTATGTTCGTTTATAAAAGCAGCATGGCACGTCAGAAAAAAACATTATAAGAAATGACAAAAAAATAATACCAAAAATAAGCAGAAAATATCACGCCAGAATTAGACAGTATATCCAAGTCAAAATAACTGTCGAGTTATTTAGAGAGACTAGTCATATCAAAATGAGCTGAAATGCTATAAAATATCAGGTACAAATGCTATAAAACAGTATATCCCAGTTTTATAATGCATTCAATATAATAAAATGGTCAACCTAGATTTTAACACAATTTAATACTCACTTAATGGTCTTCTATTTAATTATATATTTATTTATTTATTTCATCTATTGGGCAATTAACCCTTACATGTATTGCTTAAAAACTATTTCATAAAATATATTATGTGTACACTCAAATATAAATTTTTAGTAATAAGTAATCCTATTCAATCTACTGGTAATATCCCTTACATATTTTTGCTTAAACTAAGACAATAACTAAGAGTGCAAAATACAATTAATTTAAAAAAAAATTTATGACTATTCGCTTGAGGAATTATTTGCTATAATAAAAATCTATCACAGACACTGAGAGTCGACTATAGGCTCAGAAAGACCATAATTAGTTCTATATGAGATTGAATATCAATGAGTTGACAACTTGCAATGACAATGCCATGCATTTTGCAATGCTAGTGACATTAGCCTACCAATTAAATTTACGAAGGCAAAATCTAATCCCATTTTTTTGAATTAATTCAATTCTTTTTATGTGTTTAGCATACAGATAGGGCCAAGCATATTTTAGATGACGACGGACTAATGAAATATACAAGTTCAAACGTTTATGGATCAATAAATTAAAGATAATTTCTTTTAATAAAACCGAACATATGAAATGATGTAGCTAAGATAAAATCAACATGCGAATTAAAAGTGAGTTTATTGCCTAAAATGCCTACCCCCAAAACCTTAATTTTGATTTGAGTTATTCAAACTATAGTCAAATTCAAAAAAAAATATTAGTTCTGTAAAATCTAATAACTTTACATTTGCTATTATTTAAAATGAACCCATTTATAAGACACCATTTATAAAATTTCTGATGATCAACTTGAAATCTACGACAGTCATCTAACTTTCTCTAATGATAGTAAATAATTTCCTATCATCAACAAATGACAAGATAGAGTTATCTATATTTAGATCGCAATCATTCATAAATAATAAAAACAGTAAGGGACCCATATGTGGTCCTTAGGGAAATCCCAACATTGCTAGAAATGAATGAGAGTCAGCATTAGAAATTTTTATTAAAAGTTTACGACCAATTAAGTAAGATTTTATGCATTTTAATATGCTTGCAAACATCTTTCTCACTTAATCTATGATGAAGGTCATTTCCAAAGGTTATCTATTTTCCAATAATATTAAATCAAAAAATTGCTCATCACGATTTAAAAAAAAATCGTCCTCTTATTGTTTTTTTATGTAACTTCTTTTATTAACTGTAATTAAATTCGCCTGATCAATCGTATTCAATCCGTATATAATTTAAATTTTTTATTATAAATATTTTTAACATACATGTAATATCAGTCAAGATTTATCCTTTGATGATACTTGCATAATGTTTGAATGTAAATAAAATTGTTGATTCAGTAAAATAACAAAAACAACAACAACAATAAAAAATTTCCATTACATTTAATTTTATTAAAAATAAATATTTTTGTTATTGTTTTTTTTTTTTTGCATTGTTGATCCTTGATATCCTTTTTTATTAAACGCATGCATAATATTAAAATATAAAATATATATAATAACATAATCATATGATAATCATCATTATTGTACTGTGTAAACCACCAGTGGGGGTGACAGGACAAAAATATAATATTATAGAGTACCGTAATGATATAACATAACGGTAAATATTTGCAGTGTTTACGAAACAAAAAATATTTTTGAGTTAGGTATATCGTATATCCTTGTTCATTATTATTATTTGAGATGATTATATTACAAAATGTCACTAGATGTCAATGCAATGATATGAAAAGTAAAAACAAGATTGTTAATCTATTAAAGCTTATTAAAAAAATGTACGTGCAATATAAAATATGCTATTTTAAAATTAAGTAATTTAATTGAAATTTTGAAGTTCTGAACATTAAATTCAATTAATTAAATTTTCAATATGTGTAGTGGAAAAGTCGAATGAACATCGGAATGCTAACAATGATTGACCTTATTTTATTTATCGTTTATTATCGTATTGTTTTATTTTCTTTTTTTTTACACTCTTGACAGTAGCTTAGGTAGAATCACCTTTTTGTGCTTAATTAAGTACGGTACTGGTAATTTTACACTACAATAACTACAATATTTCAAGTATTTATATAACAAATTACTGGGTTATCTACTCATTAAATCATTAAATTACGTTATTAGAAGACCTAGTTTGGTATAGACAAGAAAACATTTGGTATCATAATTTACTAGTCTAGATGCTATTCAAATGCTTACATTAACTTAACTGGATGACCCCCGCAAACGGTCAGCTGACTTTCTTATTAATGAAAACGCCATAGACTTTTGAAAGACACAATCAAAAAAAGGGTCGGATATTAATTATAATTAGCAAATGAATTAATTTACCTAGGGGGATCATTATCATTATTCTGAAGTTCATTATAAGTGGAGTAAGAGTCATAAAAGTTGGCTAGTCTTTTCCAGTTAATTCAATTAACTAAAAATAGTCTAGGCAAACGTTAAAAGGATTATAACATAAACAGAACTATTGAAAGGATTACGATTAAGAATTTGCTTCTTGTTTTCTAATCAGTTAGATACATTTAAATTAGGTACGAACATTTCAACAAATCAGAAACCATTCTGACAAAGTATAAATCATAAATTATTGCGATGCATGAAATTAAATGGAAACGATCGGAAGTATTCAAAAAAATGAACATATGATGTATTGAGATCCATAGAACGCTTACAGAACAGCCTAAGTAAATCATTTGAAATAAAACAAGGTCTGAAATATGGGGATGATATTGAACCTAGTTGTCGAAGGTATTAATTAGGAAGCTATCAGTCGATAGAAATACAATATTTATTGTGAGGGTAATGCAAATAGTTGGATTTGAATCACTCTTACAATCCGAAACGATGCCAAAACGAAGCCGAAAACATCGGAAATGTGCTAAATCAAGAAAAACAAAATCTATGATACAATAATATTTAGATATTGACGATCATCATATAGGTAGTGATAAGATTCAAATATCTGAGCTTCACACTCAATCAATACCAAGAATTAGGAGACAAAAGAAATTAACGCGCGATCGATCTTACAAGTGAATAAATACTTTTTTTCAATTAGAAAAATTTTAAATTTTAAAACCTGAACGGATTCAATAGAAATTTTGTTCATTGCACATAGCGGATCTGAATTGTGAAAATAATGACTGCAGATACGACTGTTCCAAATATACAAAAAAAAATCAAAACTACCGAAGTATATAAAATTTAACATATTACGCCTTGCAGGATATTTGCAGTGCATGTCTGAGAAAAAAACCAATAGCCGAAATATGATTTTTATGTGAAAGTGCATGGAAATAAATCAGCTAAACGACTGTAACTAAGATGGCGACTGATGCAGTTTTACTGTTTAATATCAGAAATTGTAGACTGGCTGCCGGGTCTAGAGAGCCACGAAAGAGACATATAGAAAAGGACGCTGTAGTACCACTGAAGAACAAAAAGAAAAGCCTGACGTCGTTTTACTTGTTTGATCAATACCAGAAATTGTAGAATGGCTACCGGGTCTATAGAGCCATGAAAGAGACGTATAGAAAAGGACGTTGAAGTATACCATTAAAAAACAAGAAAAAAAGCCTGATGCATTTTTATTTGTTTGATCAATATTAGAAATGTAGAGTGGCTGCCAGGTCTAGAGAGCTATGAAAGAGACGTATAGAAAAGGACGCTGTAGTACCATTGAAGAACAAGAAGAAAATCCTGATGCAGTTTTACTTGTTTGATCAATATCAGAAATTGTAAAGTAACTGTCAAGAGGATGCTGTAGCGTTATGAAAGAACAAGAAGAAAAGCCAGCACGAAATGTCATTGGTTTTAAATTTATTAATGAAATTTAAGATAATTTTGATCAAAAATTAATTAACAGTTATACAGAATGCAATTCAAATGTTTATACAGAGTGTTTCAGAGCATGCGTATCAGCTTTTTAAGAGGTAAAGGAGCCGTTATTTTAAAATTAAAAAAAAATTTTATTTTAATCGAAGGTGCTCTATCGATTAGTGGTATTTTCAACTTCCTAAAACGACCGCAAATCGTTTTTTTGAAACCAAAAATCGCCAAAACTGGTCGAATTCGACATTTTAAAATGAGAAGGGGTACTTTTTAATGCGGTATAACATATGTGAGTATTGTAGGGTGATAATATAAACAATTTTATTTTCAGTAATTTTTAAAACCATTTGCCTTAAAAATTATTATTCCCGATCACGGAAAATCCTTTTCAAATATTTCCGGATTTTAGGTTTCATTCATAAAAATAAAAATATAAAAATTGTGTCAAACTTTAATTAAAACTTTTTTTATAAACCAATTTCTTACAAATTGTTGTTACGTCATTCAATTTTGATCATTTCAATTCAACACAGACCCCCATTTAGAATCACCTTTAATTCTATTTGTGTATAATAAAACAAAGAATCACTTTGAGTGATAAAATTGGGTTCCAGGAAATTTTTAAAATGTTTTAAGATTTCATATTTTAATTTTTGGAAAATTTGAGAAAGCAATAAAGATTGAATTTCGTTTCTATTTTTATATATTTTTTTTTTTTATTTTACGACCATTTTATATTTGAGTTTTTGTATACCTTAAAGCATAAAAATTTCTAAAATTGAAATTCAAGAAAATATTAAAAATTAAATATTAAAAATAAAATAAAAAAATTATTTTTGATAAAAATAAAATAAAATAAATTCCTGATTTATCCTTGAATTATTTCTAGGTACCAATTTATGAGGTCGGAGGATTAGGAATAATAAAACCAAAAAAAAAAACAGAAATATCCTTTTTAGATAAACCTGGATATGTTAGCAGGTGGTTTCGACAATTCTATATATTAAAAATATATTTTTAGTACAAATCTAATTGAATTTTTTGGTTTTTAAAAACTACGCCATTCTGACTCAAACATCTGTGAATTTCTTCTAACAAACAGAAAATCTGTTGAATATTTTGAATATTTCCCTCTTTCTTGAAGATTTTTTGTCTTTATTATGAATCGAAATCAAAATAAAAAAAGTTTTAAACTTGTTAGTAGTACACAGTGTGTGTACTACACACTTCGTCTCTTCTTTTCCTCATCCATGACTGAATGTATAGCGATTACATTAAACAGATATATTTTTGTTTTTTAGTACACTTAGTTATTTAATACACTTATACAAATGCAATTATTAAAGACACCCTTATGATTTTTTTTTTTTGGGTAACTAATTCGAAAACAAAAAAAAAGTTTAAATTCCGATCACGCAGTAGCAATTTTGAAATGTGTATGAAACTGTGGTGAAAAAAAGCTAACAAACCGTTTCTATGCTTTACAATGGCAAAGTGGCTCAGTTTTATATCAAATCTGGAAGAAGTCATTGATCGAAATATTTCAGAAGAACTGAAAATTGCTATAGAAAATGTCATTAATGATATTCAGAATACTGTATGCAAAGTCAGTGTTATGCTAGAAAAATAGATTTATTCTTTTTATTATATTTTTATGCCAGAAAATTACGCTATATTTTTACGAGAGAGTGAAACTTGCCTTTCCCGGATGGTATTGTATGAATAACAAGGAACAAAGTTTGTCCATTAGTAGACCATGTTAATTTAAAACATTGCTCGGATCAGCTTTAGTACTTTTCAACAGTTTTCATTACATGCTAAATCTCATATTTTAATTAATGGACCACAAGCCACACACAACCAGTAACGATTTGATGAAAAAGATAAAGCATTGATGATGTCATAATGATCTAATGTGTACAGGTTTTTGTCATCATTTAACAATACCATAACAAAGCTTTGAAATCTTTGCGTCCAGATATACATAACAAACAACCAGGTGTGTGATATTCGCTATGCCCATGACAATTGTTCTTCAATTTGCAGTTAGCTAAATTCAATACTTTAAGAGTACGATCCCAACCGCATGAAATAATAATTGGATTGGAATGATTTGGTGAGAAGTGAACATAAGGAACCCAATCTGTATGCATATCATTTTGAATTGTGTATTTACACTCGGCAAAAATATTCCATAATTATTAATTGTTTTGTCTCTAAATCCAGATACGATTTGACAATTGTCAGCAAAAAATGCAACTAACACAACATCCCTTGTATGATTTTTGAAGCGACTTGTTGTATTTCCATAAATTAAATCCCATATGCGAAGTGTTTCATCCACATAAGGCATAGTTTCCATCAGATGGCAGAACCACATCATTAACGAAGTTGGAGTGACCATAGAGACGTTTTTGTGGTACACCTTAATTAGTTTAACTACCACGAGTGAGTTTCCACACAATTAAAGTTTTATCTCTTGAAGCAGAAATAATAGAATCTGGATCCTTAGGATTTGTAACAATTCGAGTTACCCAGCAATTATGGACCCAAAAGTGTTCCTCGTAATTGTAAAGTTTCAATCATTTTTGATATTTTTTAATGAAAGAATTCGCTGTTACACTACCATCTTCGTTGTTTGCCAAAAAAGAATTTGCTAAATGTCTTCATTCATAAGCAACTTAAAAAATGATCTAGCTAAATGTCAAACATATTGACTGAAGGTCCAAAATAACAATAAAGATAGATCGAAAGCTCAGGCGGGCAACTACAGAATCGAAGAGAATTTTTAATTCCACTGGTTGGCTGGTACAATAAAGGCTTTTTTCAGCTTTCTTTCAAAGCCCACAGATATTTGCCCCTACAGATAAAACTCCTAATCTAATAGATTTCTCTTTAACAAAAGCTGATATTAGCTAACCACATTACAGTCGAAGAAGACTATGACTTTAACCGTCATCATAGTAATTTTAAACTTATATGAAACGGTAGTGAGAAAAGCTAGCAAAACGTCTTCTACCAGCTCAATAACAAGCTGGAGCAGTTATAAATGAAATCTGGAAAAAATTATAGTTAGAAATATTTCAATAAATATACAAAAGTTGAATTAGAGATTGTTAAGGAACACTTCACAAAAGCTATACAGAAATTCCCCCAATAATTTACGTATAATTATTAAATTAGCAAATTAAGTAAAATTATACATAATCTCCCTACACATATAGTAGAAAGGATAAAACAGAAATGCAAAGCTAGAAGAAAGTGATAACATTCACGTGAAAATATCGTCTATTGCACGAGTCAAGAGTTAAAACGGGAAGTAAAGAACCTGAAAGAAGCCAAGTAAACTAAATATTCACTCTAGAAAGAAATTAGCAAACTAAAAAAATCAATTGTACATTCTGCTGAGCTAAGAAAAAGTAACAGAACATGGGCCAGAACATGATAAAGACAAAATAAATACTTTCGCTGATCACTTCTAAGAAATATTCAAACCAAACAGCATACAATCCCATATAGACGAAAATCAAATAGAAAATAGCTCAGAAACATTCCAAAATACACAATAATGTTGTTAGGAAAAGTTATCAATCCTCCCTTGTGTGCTAACAATGCTGATGTTCATATAAAAATTTGCAAAATCCCAACCATAAAAAGCGAAATAAAAAAAACTTTACTATAACAAGGCTTACTTCTCCCCCTGTGACCTATTGAAAATTTATAAAGCTTTCATACAACCCAAAATGGAGTACAATTCTCATATATGAGCTGGCGCTTCTAGTATTGCGTTAAAACATTTGGATAAAGTCCAAAAATGGGCTATTCGGCTAATCAATGACCCAAATGGGACAGCTCATCTTGCTCCTCTTGGACATCGTCTTAAAGTCGGAGCTCTCTTCCTTTTTTACAGATATCTCGTAGACATACTCAGTGGAAATTAAATCTATATTGTCTCCAGTAAAGCGTTTCCCCCGTGAAACACGAAGGCACCATGTGCTCATCTCTACACGATTGAAATCCCTAGATGGCAAAAGACAAGTTATGGAAATTCGTTTTTAAATTCAAGATCCCGAATGTGGAACCAAATTCTATCTAATGTGCTCCCAAAACATGACAAATTCTATATTTATGACCTAAATAAATTCAAGACGAACATTAACACCTTCGTTCGTAATTGTCCTCCTTCCCTTTTACCATCCTCCTTTCCTAATTTTCCTTTCCCACCCTAGCCAAACGTACCAAGTGGTATACAAGGTTTCCCAGCTAGTGTTTTGGCTATGTATAAAAAGAAAAAAAAAAAACAACTTTAGATTCTAATCCTCTTTGATCAAATATATCTAAAGTAATAGAGCTAAAATGATGGTTAGCCTTAAAAAATAGTTAAACTAGCACGTTTAAGTAGAACATTTAAGTTCACTCCGTTCTCCACTGCTAAATTGAATAGTTGCTGAAGGCTCTTTTAATGATTTTCTTCTATCTGGGGGAAAAAAATTCAAATATAAGCTTAGATTTTTCTTTTAAATGCAACCCCTCTGATTTAATATCACTACCAACCCGTATGTAAAGACATTCCAAAGCGCCAGTAATATTTTCATTGCAATAGTATGTAAGAGATTATACAAAATTCTATTACAGTAAATATTTAAATGTTCCCACTTCACTCGCATAGCAATTCCCTTAACTCTGTTCATACATTCTGTTATTAAATATTATTTCTTTATTCCCCAAACCCCTTCCGCAAACGAAATATTTTCTTTCTTTTTATTAAAAATTCTTTATGCCAAAAAAAAAAAATTATTAAAAAAAAACGGAAACACTTCACGAAACCTATGGTACTCGTATACTATAATTTCATTTAGCAATACGGTATGGCACAGAGAACAAAATTCATACAAAAATTAAAACCCTCAACTTTTAAACAAATAATATACAAGCACTTGTCTTTGAAATTCATTTAAATTTTGTGGTTGTATATAATTTACAAATAAAGTTTATCTACCAGAACAACAAAAAAAACAAAAAAAAACAAAAACAAATAAAAAAGCTAACATGAAATAAAAAATACAACACGTCATGTCAATTCACCACAATGATACGATGTGACAATAATATGACGTATAAGAAGTAAAATTACCAAATGGTAATCAGCACAGAAAAAAAAATATATGCAAATTGTACAATAATTTGAAATTATCTACGGTTAAGGCTTAAATTATAAAAAACAAAAATTTAAAACAAAAAAAGTTTAAGTTTTGAATTGAGTTGCTGGTATGTGAAGAATTTCGTTAGTTGGTATATTTTATACAATCGATTTGATTCGATTCGATATGTTAATTCATTTGAATAACAAAAATTCACTCAAACAAACAAACAAATGCGATTTGAGGTAGTATAGCCGTAAGGTATAATTGTAGCCATATTTGCATATAACACATGCAGGCCCCTACTACACATGAATCAATGATCAATCAATGGTCAATATATTGTCAATATATTGACCGTTAATTGATGAGAAATGATTGAAGGTGGCTCTATTCTCATCAATATTATTGTCAAAATCAGCGGAGGTAAAAAAATGGCTTTTTGGGGAATATTCAGATAAGGTTATAATATTAATTTGTGATATAATTCAAAAAGAATAATTTTTATATTAATTTTAATAATTATAGCAATTATTGTCAAAAAACGATTGATATATTATTCAAATATGCAAAAAAATAATTTGTTGTTTTTTATACACAACATTTACTTTCAAAATTTAATTTAAACTGAAGTCAAAAACATTGTATTCCTTCAGAAATTATATTTTCAATATTCATATATGTTTCGAAATTATCAATATATTCAGAGCATTTCCACAGTATCCTTGCAAAATAACTTTGTAGACGAACTAAATAAATAAAATGTCAAAATATGGATAAAAGATTGATGAGTACATGATTGATGTATAATCGCTCATCATTCTTTTCATCAATATATTGTCAATATATGAACAAGAAGATTGAAGAAAAGAATGATGTGTAATAGGCACCTAAGATTAGTCGAACTAAAATCTGCATTTAACAACCAAGGCATCTTAGGCGGATCTAACACGTTTTTACAATTAATGTTGAATTCTAAGAACAAAACGTTACAAAATAATAGCTTAAGTCTACACGAATAAAATGCTCGTTCAAAATGTCTTTAAAAAATAAAGTATTAACGTGCAAAAAAATCAAAATGCCAATATGAACATTATATATGGAATATTACATGGAATCCGCAGCATAAGGTATAGATCGCGGGATACATGGCGCAAATCATTTCATAAAGAAATTGAGCATAACAATATAAAACAAGGGGTGAAATTGAATATCTAATGCAGAACAGAGTCAATTGGAAGAGCTTTGTGGAAGCCCTATGCTTTCCTGATGAGTATAAAGCAGGAAAAAAAATACATACAACTTACTAGCAACTCCAATTATTAATCACTAAATTATACCGAGTCTTCCAGAGCATGCGTATCATATTTTTCAGAAGGAAAGGAGCCGTTTTTTTAAAAAAAAAAAAAAAAAACAAATTTATTAACTCTTATTTTTTGACGTAGAATCCAAATTTGTATAAAAAAGTACCTCTTCGCATTTGATAATCTCTATTTCAGTCAATTTCGGCGATTTTTGAGCTTAAAAAACCTTTTTCCGGTCCTTCCCGGAAGTTGAAAATATCACCAATCGATAGAGAACCCTCGATTTAGATAATAATGTTTTTATTTAATTTTAAAATAACGGGTCCATCCCCTCTCAAAAAGTTAATACGCATGCTCTGGAACACCCGGTATAAACAGTTTCAAGTAATAGAATGAGCAAAAAAAAAAAAAGACTAGAAGGGCATTCAAATAAACTTGTCAGCTGTTAAGCAGATCTAAATGCGATATTTCTATATTAACTATCAATTCGTATACTAGTGGCTTTTGTAGCGTAGTATACAGCAAAAATTTATTATTTAAAAAAATGGAAAATTGGGTTGACAGAATGTAGTGCGTACGGAGAAATCGTGATCGTCATTTGAATGAGGTTATTTTTCACACATAATAGCATAATATAACCTTCCAAATAAAAAAAAATTGTTTATCTCACTGAATAATTTATGTGTTTTTTTTTTATTTTTAAATTGTATCATCCCTATTAGAAAATAAAGATTTTTATGATGACGTTTAAGACGATCGAATGCCTTTATTACATCTAGAAATATTATATGCGCTGGTTTATCGTATTTTATTGCTACCCATCTATTATTGAATCTATCGTAATGATAACGTGAATTGAAGTATCATGACAGCATCATGCTATAGTTATAATATTGATTGGTATTATGATGGTACCAACATTAATTCTAAAGGTTAAATATAAAAGTGGATTACAGAAATAAGGAAACGAAAATATTTCACCAAAGTTTTCTCGTCAAAATTTAAACCAATATTAAAATCCTTCAACAATTTTCTCTTTCTATTTTTGGATATTTTTTCTTTTTATTTTTAAATATGGACATTTTAAATATTTTCAATGTTTATTCTATCACAATTGAGTATATCAGCCACCAATAAATACCCTGATGATAATCTAGAACAGTCATTCAATTTCTAGGAAAAAAAAAGTTTTTACATTATTCAAAACTTTATCAAAAGCTCATATCATTCTAGAACTTACTTTTTTCTTTTTGTTCAACTGACACTCAACATTCATAAAAAAAAAACAAAATTTCCAGAAGTGAAAGCAAAAAAACAAAAAAACAAAAACGCATAAAGGGAAAAAAAAAGTTTTTACTGCTGGCAGTAAAAATGAAAATTTTGTAAAATGCTATTCGCTAGTATTTTATTCGGAATCCAGTTGAAGCAAGGATACGTTCATATAATTTTTATATAATAATAATAATAATAATAATCAGTGATCTCTTAAGGATATATTTTATAGGATACGTGTAGTACGTGTTAAGATTATTATTTCTTTGTCAAAATAACTAGCAAATAAAAATAAAAAATTACTCTGAATCGAAAACATTGAACTCTTAAACGAATCATTTTTGTAAATTTACAGGTGCGAAAATAAAAATGTTCAACTCTAAAAATAATTTTACTTTAAAGTTATTTTATTGCAATTTTGAAAATAACATTTTGATGATATTAACATTGACGATAGTAACATTGATGATATTAAAATTGATGATATTAACATTGAGGATAGTAACATTGATAATATTAACATTGATGATATTAACATTTTAGTAAATTGAAATAACTAAATATTTGATAAAATGCTTTAGATACAATATGGATCATTTGAACCTGACCATGATAGGTTATTTGGATGCAAGCAGAAAAATGTGTATGATAAGAAAATAAAATAACATAAATTTGCTGTAGTATCAAACAAATTACAGTACACTTTTGATTCCAAGTGAATTAACTAGACTATTATATATATAATTTTTTGCATTTATCTGGATGTTTGTTTGTCCGACGGAATACTCCAACACATATACAAATTGCTTTGGTGCTCTTTTTTTAGCTCCTGTCTACCATGCTGAACCTTTGCAGGAAAAAACACCATTGCATCAAATATATTTTTTTAATTTAATCGTCCATAAAAGTCTTCTTCGCAAATAATAAGGAAAAACAAAAAATAATAATAATATAAATAAAACAAACAATTTTTTTGATTTATAATAATAAGGACTAATATAAGTTATATCAATAGCTTAATATGGTATAATAACCAAAAAACAAACAGCATTTAACACAAAAAAAAACATAATGCACTTAAAGGTTATTCTTATTACTTAAAATTATACACAATACTTATATGTAGGTATAACAACTATATAGGTACAACAAATGTTTTTTTTGTTTTTTTTTTTGTTGTTATGATAATGATTATAGCATCATAGTTTTTCTACCGTATTCATAGCCTGTATAGTACTATGGGTATATATATATACTATAGCCAGAAATGTTATGCGATGAAGAGTTAAAATTGTTATTTATTTTTATTTTTTTTGTTTATTGTTTTTTTTTTAATATATATATATATCTATATGATATATAAATTTATGATCGTATATAATATTTAGTATATATGATGGGGTTAGGTTTTGGTTCTGCTGATTTACACATAAAAACAATAACAATCTATATATTTTAAAAGAAATTAAATGAAATTTTGTACTATTATTTTTTATTTCTTAACTTTGTAAATTTATAATTTTTAGGTATATTTGTTTTGTGTAGAAATGTATGTTGTACAGAATGATTAATTTTTTTTAATATAGTAGGTAGGTATATATAGGTATCGGTTAGACCATATTGATTGTTGTTCTTCTTTTTAATGTAAGTTATAAATAATGATTATGTACGAATTTCGATAATGAATTTTTTTAAATGAAATGAAATTTTAAATAACAGATTAATTGTTCACAAGTTATGAACAGTTTTGTAAATACCTATTTATTTCATAAAGAAGGAGGTATAGGAGATAAAGAAAAAGTTACATTTTTTTTTGTGGTTTCTCAATAGGCCTACTCAACACTCCGACGAGCGTTTGCAAAGGCAGAATCTTACTATTTGTTCTCTAGTGATTAGATGTCAAAACCTCTGTATATACAACATTTTTGGTATATGGTTTATTGGAATGTAAAATTAATTTACCTAGCTCCTCTCCCTCAGTAAGCTTTATTTAAATATCACCAGACCGCCGTACTCTGGAAATTGCAGCATACCAGTTGCCCATGGCTAAATACTGTTTCAGGCAAATAAACTATTACTTTTTCCAATGTTCGACCTTGCGACTTATTTATGGTCGTAGAAAATGCCAATTTAACAGGGAATTGTGGACGTCTAAGAACAAATGGTTGGAGCTGTTCGTTGTAGCTAAATCTAGGAATAAATACAGTTTTACCTATAGCTGTGCCAATTAGGACTTCAGCGATTATTAAATTGAACTTTAGAGCTCTTACTGCTAATCGAGCATTTACAATAACAACAATTTATTCATATAAAATAAATTAGATATAACTATATAATATATACATGTGCTAGTTTACAATTCATATTAAACATCATTAGCTATATTTTGACTGAAAACTTAAAAAGAATAAAATATATCAACATACATTATTTGCAATAACAACTTCTTTATATGAAGTAAAAATAAAATACAGATAGTTTTTTTTTCTTTTAATTTTACGTTTTTCTTTTTTCTTATGTCAAGTCAAAATTTTAATTTAATTTCTTCTACTTGAATATTCTTTATATTATAATATGTATTATATTATATATGTATTGGTAATGTAATCCTACATAATTTCAAAATCAATTCTAGAATATAAAGATTTACATTATGCCACAACACCAAGCATTTTAGGGTTATCTTTTATTATGCATACACACTAAGAACATAATACGATTTTAATGCAGCTAAGAAGAAAAAATTATTGTTTACATTTTTTTTTTTTTTTTATTATTTAATTTTGTTGTAGCAAGTGGTTGCTGCGACACATTGGCAGCAGTGTTGTTACGTTTTATTATATGAGATAATATTAAATAGTTAAAAAAAATATTTAATTATATAAAACAGTTATAATAATTAATAAAATAAAAATGTGTGAATTAACTAAACATTAAAATTATATTCATAAGAAGAAATATTAACTACATAGTTCAGTACATGAAATTCGTAATAAGATTTATAATAAATTTCTCTAAATATTAATATAAGGTTTAAGTTTAAATTTAATAAAAGTTGTTATAAAAACGAACAATTGACAAAATTTAGTTAGCTTGGTAATTCAAGAGAAAGCGAAAACTACTATTATCTGACATAATCAAAACTAGGTCACAAACAGATTATTAGCATTCCCCTTCAGTATAAACTAGTTCCCTAAATAATTCATGATTGAATTCGAATCCATAATAGATCCATCTAGCTAAATTTTTAAATTAAAAAAAATTAAATATATACGTGTAAGGTCTCAAAATTAGCAAAGTCAATGGTATTTAATTCCAGAAATTTTCCAAAAAATAAATATTTTCTAATTTTAATTTATAAAATAATATAGAAAATTTATAGAATTAAAATTATGAGAAATTGAAGAATATATAATACAGAATAAAATAATTAAATCAAATATAAAAAAAAAATACTCACCCAAAAATATTCACTTTTAAAACCTTGAATTCGTCGATGGGAAGCACCAATTTGATTTAAAAATAAAAAAAATGTATCTAAATCATCCAATCCTCTAATACTTTCATCTAATGTTGACATCACTTTATTAGCATGTTCAGCTAATTCCTCAGATCTAGCTTGTTGTTCACGTGTTCGCAATTCTTTAAATTTAAATATTTCAAGTAAATATGAATGCTCTTCAAATAATCTGAAATAAAAAGAATAATTTTAAATTAATTATTTTTTTTGTATCGTTGAAGAATATATATTTATAAATTATAATATTTATCGATATATAACATAATTGATCTTCTAAGAAATCTACAGAATCGTTAATCCCGCAAACGACATCAATGTCGAAGTAAGGCGAAGAATAACTCTTACAAAATGTTGCGGTTTCGGTTTGACAAAATATCTTGAATTAAAGCTGCTATCGAGAAGCACGGGTTCTGTTCTACAGATTAGTATACACTTTGAACAATTGTTCGCTGGATATATGGTCTTGAAAATGACTATGTTGTAAAGAGGAGAAGATATAATCCTGAAATCAATGAGCTATTGGGTAATATGAAGTGGACGTAGTCACGAAAATTAATGTCAAGAGTCTACAGTGGTTTGTACACCTAGAGCGGATGTATAAAAATGCTCTAACCAATAGAATCTTCGAAGTCACATACCCGATGACACACAAGACCAAACCTGTGTTGAAGAAACGAAATATCGGCAAATGTAGAAACAACGCTGTATTTTCAACTGGAGAGAAGCCGCCTGTGACTGATAAAAATGGATGACGTTGCTGAGTTAGACGTACATGGTCTGTTGACTGCCTAAGTAAGTAAGTAATCTCTACAGAATTCAAATTCAATAACAGATAATATTTTACAATTAATTATAACTAACCAATGCGACAATTTATCAACCAACAGTTATAATTTAGTTCATTACCCAACTATTTAGATATAGTGGTTATATGTCACTAAACTACTAACAAGAAAATCATAAGTTAAAATCCAATTCAGAATATGGTTGTTCTTGTTAAAAAAATTAAAATATTGTTTTATTTGCACGTATGAAACATATATCGAACCAAATATTCGAATTTCTGAACAAATAAATTGTCTGTGTTGCTCAACGGCTTCTTAAATTTGAATTTCAATATCGATAGAGTTTTTGTTATTGCATAATACACCTGTTCATTTTCTTCATTTAATCCATTTTATATTCATCCTGCCATTAGCATCTTCATTTATTTTTTTATATACCTACGGACGTATATTTGTATATATATACAACAGGTGTTGGTGATATTATTTATATGCATTTATGATGAATGACTGCAGTCAAAGAAATTGTATTGAGTCTTCTGATGGAAGACGCAAGCAGACAAATATTTACCCTACAGTGATGAATGTTATATTCTTGCATGATTAAAAATGAACGCAAATCGTAAACGTTGAACGTAAGATTTGACTATAAAATAAATTTATGTAATTATAAATTTTATTAGAAAATATGAAAATTTCCATAGTATTTTACTTTTAATAAAAATAACAAGTTTGATTTATTGAAAAATAATAGACATTGATACATAGATATAGATTTATATCACCATTGTATCTATAATTAATTAATATTTATTACTTGTCTACTTATAGTAAGATGTTTGTAAATGGTATAAAAATAATAAAAAAAAATTGAATAAATAAACAAATTATTTTTAGGAATTATTTCGTTCATCATAACACTACTTGAACTCATTAGTAGGAATTTATAGTGAAATATTGGTCGATTTTTATAACTCACAGATATATTAATGACATTTTTTAATAAGTTATAAAATCAATAAAAATAAAAATCAGGAGTTTATTTATTTATTTTAATCTACTGGGTAGTCTCTTACAGATTTTACTTATAAAATATTAAAAACTAAAATAAGATTAAATTAAAAATAGAAAAGAAAAATTCTAAATATAAAAATAATTTCAAATATAAAATAACATTAATTCAAGAAAAGTAGTTAAAAAAAAGAAAAATTCAGATTTAAGTAGTATAAATAAATATTAACAGTAATAGTAATGGTAATTATAACGGTAGGCAGTACATTCAAATGATAATAGAGAATAAAAATTTGTAGAATAAAATTATAATTAATAAAAATTAGAAGAATTATTGTAATGTATCAAAATATGTGATGATTTTTCTCCTAAGAACGAATCTACTGTAGTTGAAGTCAATTAGTGAAAAACTGTTATTAAATAAGCGCTTAGAGTTTGCTATAGGTTCGGAAAAACCATAGTTCGTTCTATGACTATGAAGATATAAAAATCTTTGGCTTCTGAAATCGCCAAAATATCTTACCTATATATACCTATTCTGTACAGGTAGTCTAGTCTAACACTATAAATACCTAGTGATAAGTTCAAGTAGTGTTGTAATCAACGAAACAATTCCTAAATATAATTTGTAATATTTTATTTCAGTTTAAAAACAGAAAAATAAAATGTTTAAAAAAAATCTTTAAGAATATGACTGATATTGCATACTTTTAGGGTGAACTCAAATTATAAATCAGACTAAGATTACAGTCAACCTACATTGTACAACAGTTCTCTAACTTTTAATTACTAATTAGAATGTCTGAGATTTTATAAAATAAAATTTATAAAACGTTTAATTACTGTTATTAATTATAATTAATGTTGCTCAATTCCTGTAATAACCATTTTGTTCGATTCAAAACAAAAAATACTTTTCCATTTAAAGAAATTGTTAAACAATTTATTTATAAACCAATCATATCTTAGAAACATTCGAAATTGGACCAGTATATCATAACTGTAAAAGAACTGGTTCACAGCACCGCAAAATGTAGAGAAGAGTATGACAACATCATAGCCAGCTTACAGTCAGGGTTGCCAGGTGTCCCGATTTCGGCGGGAATTTGCCGATATTGAAACTCTATTCCCGATTCTCGATATATAATCGCTAATTCCCGATTGTCCAAAAATCACCCACTAAATTTGTTTTTAATAGAAAAAAAAAATTATTTTCATAATTAAAAAAAAAATCGTTTTTCATTTTAATCTCAAATGAATACATATTCCAATTCCAATGTTTATAAATATTTTGTTTCACTTGTCATGTCAGTATTGCGAATTGCAGTTGTCGCTTAAGACATTAATATGAAAGTGGTCGCAACAAGTTAATATTGAAATCTTAATAGTTTTTTTCTTATTAATTATTGACATTTTTGGTCAACACACTTACGGTTCGTTTTTAACTCGGATATTTTATAAATTACGGTGAATATGAAAGTGAAGAAAACAGTAATAGGAGAAAAAATGTAAAACAAATGGTCAAATTTAATCAGGAATGGAGGAAATATGAGTGGGTGCCACAATGTAGAGAACATCACATTACATGCACAATTTGCAATAAATTAAAAATTTCAATTGGACATGACGGTGAAAATGATTTAATAAAACATATGAGAACTGTTTGCCATAAATCGAATATGCAATCTTCATCTAGCTCAACAAAACTTACAAAATTCTTCAGCAGTACAACAAGTAAAAATGATGACCAAGTTATCGTATCTGAGGTTGCTTTTACATATCACACCGTTATGCACTGCCATAGTTATATTTCTAGTGATTGCGCACGATCATTATTTCCTTCGATGTTCGGTGATTCAAATATAGCACAAAAATATAGATGCGGTAGGACAAAAATATCTAAAATCGTTTCTAATGTGCTCGCGTCAAAATCAATAAAATTTATTTTAGAACATTTAAGTGGCAACGTTCCATTTTCTACTTGTACTGATGCCTCAAACAAAAGAAATATGAAAACTTTTACTATTATTCTGAGATACTTTACTAAGCAAAAAAGAGTACAAAATGTACTATTTGCATTTTATGCTTTAGATAATGAATTATCTCGGAATATTGCTGAGTCAATCAAAATAAAAATTGAACAGAATGGCCTGAATATGAAAAATGTATCGTCGTTTTGTGCTGATAATGCGGTAGTAAATTTTGGGAAAAACCAAAGTGTTTTTACGGAACTAAAAAACATAAATAGTAACATAATACCGGTTGGATGTAACAGCCATATCCTGCATAATACTTGTAAAAAGGCGACAAATCAACTCAAAATTGACATAGATTCATTTGTGATGAAAATTTATAATGAGTTCAGTTCATCTACAAAGAGAACAACCATATTGAAACAATTCTTTGAATGGGCTGAAATTGAATGGACTGAAATATTACACCACGTACCAACTAGATGGCTTAGTCTTCTTCCAGCTGTTGAGAGACTAATCGCTAATTTTGAACCGATAAAATCGTACTTTTTATCTCAAAATTCAATATCACAAGTACTTAAACAATTTTTCAACGACGACCTCTCATTAGCTTATTTAGGCTTTGTTATGAATACCTGTACCATTTTTCAGCCATCTCTTAAAAAATTGCAAAGTAATTCCATTCTTGTATTGGATTTATATTATATAATGGACGAAGTGCGCCAATCACTTATTGATAGAAAATAACAACAATTTTTTGGTTTGATCGGAAGAACAGAATTGTTGAAATGTGATAATGATTTTGCAGTAAACAGATTCCAAGCAGACGCTAACTTATTTTTTGATGTTGCCATAAGTTATCTAGAAAAATGGTTTGATTTTGGCGATAATAATAAGTTAAGCTTGCTTAAACCATTGCGTTTGAATAAAGCTATAGAATTTAACACTATTGCAAAAATAATTAAAAAATTTAATATTGCTTCTGTAAATGAAGATTTATTATTTTAAGAATTACATAAATTAAATTCCTATATACTTGGCGAAAATGCTAATCTATCTTCTAACGAAAAATGGATTGATTTTTTTAAATTAAACGAGAATACTGAAAATATATATAAAATCGTTAGTTTCATTTTTTCAATTCCCCATTCGAATGCCACATCTGAAAGAATATTCACTACCGCTTGGCGTAAATAGAGGAATAAATTACTTATTCAAAATTTAGAAGCCGAATTGAGGGTGAAGGAGAACTATAAAATGAGCTGCAGAGAATTTAAAGTTTTTTTAAAGACTGAAAATGCTCAAGGAATATTAAAAAAAAACGCCTCAAATGAAAAATATTAATAATTTAATTAGTTTTCAGATGAAATTTATTTAGTTTTTTAATTTTCGTTTTTTGTTGCCAAAGAACTCGATGCAATTTTTATTTTATTATATATTTATGGTTTTTTTATTATGACAAATGTTCATTTTTTTAATATTAAATGTGATTTATTTAAATAATTAAAAAAGAATGTGCCGCTGACTCTATAAATTTGAATTGAAATACTGAGTTTTTGTTTTAAAGATGTAGTTAAATTTTTTTTTTTTTTTATTTTTTCTACTAAAATCCCGATATGCCATTTAGAAAAACTGGCAACCCTGCTTACAGTGATGAGTTGATCAATAGTGGATTAGCAACATAAGAAGAAGAATATAAACCCATTTTATTAATTTTGAATAATAATATATATATATATGTACATATGTATTCATATTATTAGGATGGTGAAACACAATCAATATTTTCAATTACAAAAACTGACCAACTCCTATTATAATTCAAAGAGCTGTTATTATAAATTTTTTAAACTGTAATTTAGTGTTGCCACACACACCCGTGTCAATTTAAAGTGTTGATAAGATTAGAGAAGGCACTTAGTATCATTACTATTCATAAAAAATTTATTTTTATCGTAAATTATAACACAATTTCTATTTCAAATTCAATTCTGTTAAACTTATTCCAGACCAATATAATACCTCATCATTAATAAATCGTATTGAAATAATATTTTAGGGTTATTTTATTACAAAATCATAGTATATTACAAAAAAATATCCTTGGATTTATATTTGATTTGTTTCTACACACACGTATTGTGCATATTCGAAACATTATATTCTTCGTTCATTCTTACTAAAAATTCATACATTTTCGAATTCCAATTACGGTGACAATTCTTAGAAGGATTTTCCTCAATACAATTATATTCAAAAAAATTCAATACAATTTTATTTATTTTTTTTCGAATTTTGAACCTACCCCACATTATTGACCTTCAAAGTGTATACTAAAATAAATAAATTACAATATTCGTTTTCAATTTTCTTAAATTTCGGAATTTGAAAAAAAAATTTTCTTTATAGTTGAATTATTGAATTTTTTTTGTTTTTTTTTTTTTAAGGAAAAAAATTAAAGATTACCAGATTCGTTTTAAATATCCAACGGCAATATTTTTTTACTTTATTTTGTTTATATTAAATAATAACGAACCCTTAGTATTAAGATTATAATATGAAACTAAAATATCTATATACCTATCCCTTTATCCCTTTCTTTTATTTCTTTTCGTTATTCTTATTATTATTTTTTTTTTGTTCTTGCATATTTTGTATTTTTCAATTTTCCAAAAAAAAAAAAACAAAACATAAACAAATCAAAAAGTATACCGTAAAAACCATAAAATATACATTCACTTACGAGCATTTCAATGGAACAAGAATTCCAATATTGAAAACCTTTTTTATTTTTTTGTATTACTTACAAAAAAAGGAAGAAATATAATTTAAGGACCAAAATATGTCCAAGAAATTTATGAATATAGATCAAAATGTTAGGGATAGAGTAGTAGTAGGTATATATTATCAAAATTTATTAACTTCGAAAATGATAAATTCTGAAATATTTATTTAAACTTACAAAATCATTTTGACAAGTGTAGTATATTTGACAGGTGTAAATAGAAAACCCAGTTTTTGTTTTTACTTCTGTTACATTGTATATAATTTACTTTGATGAAAGAAACAAATTCAAACAACAACTTAAGTTGCGTCTTTTACAACTGTAACCATATTTATGTATTGTATTATTTGTATGATATGCTTTAGTAAATTCGGCCTGAAAGCATTCCTGACGAACTTGATATCTTTATATGCATCAAATTCGTCAGAAATGCTTTCAGATCTAAAGGCTTTGCTTATAGGCATACATTTTTCTAACAATACATTGTGGGCTTCTGGCATTTTTAAACGGTATTACCAGTTCTGTGCATTCAATAATAAATGGGCTTGAGGGTTGAATTTTATTAATTAAACGGACTCTTTGAATTTGTGTGTTAGAATGATTTTAATTTTCAACTTACTTTCTATTTAAACAAAATCTTACTATAAATCATTATTTACAAAAGTTGATTAATTCTACATTTTACACAATTGCCACAATTCTTTATACCAATTTATTATATCACAAAAATTTGAAGACACAAAATAAATGAAAGTGCATTGTTTTAATTTGCTTAAAACATATTGCATAAATCAAGGGAACGACTCGTATTACAATTTTCAGGTCTAAAAATATTTCCAAATTCTTATATAATACTAGTATTAGCAATATCATTAAATCTAGTACAAACTACTACAACACTGAGCAGTTTTTAAAATTATGCCAATTACAACTAAAAACACCAACAACAATGTAAAGTAAATAGCTATCTTCCATAATACATTAAAAAAAATGCATTCTTATTCTCTCAATTCTCATTTTTTCATTCATAATGAACTATTTTTTCATTATTATTGTTGTTGGTATAAAAGGCTTCAGACAAAAACAAAATTAATATTGTCTTTTACAACAACAACAATAATAATGGAAAAATACTTCATTATAAATGAAAGAAAGAGAATTGAAAGAATAAATCAATTGTTTTAATGTAGGTTGTAGGTAGAAGTAAAATATAGGGAGAAAATAATACTAAGCATTATGATGAGAAATGATACATATTTTACTGTACATAGTGTAAAAACTTTACTAGATTAATGGCAATTGTATTATGCTAGTATAAGATATATATACTCGTTATTAGTCATTCATTACGTAAATTACAATTAATCAGAATTTATTTAAAAATACAAAAATTATAATTAGCTATGCTTGTCTGCATAATTATGTAAGCAAAAGTATAAAAAAAATTGTATATTGAGGTAGGATATGAATGTATACGCGATTGTTATTAATTTATGTTTTTGTTTGAAAACATGTGCGTAATCGTACATTAATTACCCAACAAATTTTCTGAACTTTACATTAAAAGTTTAAATTTCTTTTCAAATAATTCCAGCACTATATGGGCTTTAAATGGTAATTTCTACACTGTGAAGATCACTGGGTAGTTCAAAACGGGTTTGGAAAAACCTATTTACTGTAAAAACTACTAATATGTTGAACATTTTTCCGTTTATCAGAGGGGAGCACCTAATGTGTTCCTTATGTGATATAGGTAGGTGGCAGTGGTTTCGACAGTACACGAACACAATTAAACCAGTAGGGTTCAGTGTGATACCACGGAAATTTTTTTCGCATAACACCCTACTTGTTGAGCCATTTCGAGCTTTTTACAAAACAGTGGAGGTCTTTGATTTTAATGCCTTCAAGACCAGCCAGCCGAATCCAGAAAGAAACCTCCTAGATGGGTTTTCCTTTTATGATGAAGACCAGAGCAGGGGCAGAGTAAATATTCGACAATTTTATCTTCTTTCTGCTTTCTGCTGCCTTACGTTTTACTCTAAAGTCATCCAAGTCTTCTGGCATGTTTACCAATGAAACACTTTTTCAAAGTCAACCTTTTAAAAGATAGTAGATTAAGTAAGTGCTTCAGGTTCGGCATAGGCCAGATTTGTTTGATGATTTTGCGGTCTGGTCTACTTGACCATCTCAAGTTTGAAGCTTTTATTGCTATAATTGCGAAGCAACAGATTACAGGTAGCAATCAGAAGGTACACCCAGATTGCTCCTTTCCGGATATATTTCTAAAATAGTACTTTCTCCAAAAAGTGCATTCCTAATACCCGGAATCTCACTTGGAACTGGCACCTATCGTATCCATATGTTGAACTGATAGTTCCTGCAGAAATTAAAATACGTTCTATCTACCAATCCAATAGGGTTGTTATATATAGATATAAGAGGTTTTCAACCTTTGTGTTTGTTGTGATTGGGTTTGTTTTATTTAGAATCATTCAATTTTGGAAAACCTTATGACATAAACGTCATCCATATTATTCTAAATTCATATAATTCATATTTCATTTTGACAGTTATATTCATTTTGACATAAATTTGAAATTTTCTGGTTAAAAGAATCAATTGGAATAGTTTAAGAAGTATTAAGATGTTTCAAATTCCATTTCACCCAACTGAATATGAACCAGTTAGTACGAGGCTTCGTGTGATTAATTCTAATTCAATCTTTTTTTACCGGGGCGTTTTGCCTATCAAAACTATATAGAATGCATAATAATGTACGTAAAGCAAATTAGTCAATTTCTGTTTTGTTTTTCTTTCGTATTTTTTTGTGCTTTTTTTATTTTATTGCCTTAATTATACATTTAAAATATTAATTTCGCTTTTTAATAAATTTTAATTTTAGTTATTTACTAATATGTTTTTTATATTATTTTCGAACGATGTCCGGTTCTACTAATCCCACTGGATATACTGCACAAAAATCGATCAATCTTTCGTCTCTAATCGACATCTGATGTACTTCTTCTAAGCATTAAATCTGACCGAATATAAGAAAATAGATGTTTAAATTCAATTGTATGCCAGATTTATTTTCGACAGTTTCGTTATCATTTTCTTTCGCGTGTTATTTTCCGGATTTTTCAAAAAATTCAGCCCACCACCTCATTATAACAACATATCAGCACTTGTTAATACAAAACACATACATATGTTGATTAAATAACTACCAATAAACACCAAACAACAAATTGAAAAGTAAAGCAAATACGAACAAAGGATTGAGCATAAGTTAAAACATCGGATCAAAGACCATCAGTCCTTTCCTTAATTTCATTTCACTCATACTATTCTACTGTTTACTACCCTACAATCAGTACTGAAGTGTGAAATAAATATTGAAAAAAGAAAATTCTTACCCGTATGATTTAACTAGAATGAGTTAAATTATTTAGAAAAATCAAAATAAAAGAAAATGAAATTTTCTTTTGTATCCTAAACAAATTCAAATAAAAAAAAATTTGTTTTCGTATAGAAAATTAGTTTCAGAATTGTATCATATACTTTTGTTTCTATGCGATGACTGAACAATTTATTATGAACATCTTATCACCAATATTTATTTATTTATTTATTTATTTAGTTTAGCTCAAACTTCATTACAATTATTATTATTAAATTTTTTTTTTTTTTTTTTTTATAATACAACATAACACATTCAATTTACAAATTAAAATTATATCTAGCTTAGAACTAGTTAAATACATTGAAATAAATTGCACACATATTTTTTTAATTACTACAGATTACTTATATAATTTAAGTTTTTGAGTCTGTTTCGAAAGTGTGAAGTCAATATAGTTTATGTGTTTATTACCAATTAGTAACATTCTATGAATTGGCTCATAATTGCCATAATTGGTTCTATGAAAACTTAATGTAAAGAAGTTTGTATTTCGTAGGCGATTATTTGAATTAATATTGATGTTATTTAAAATCTGAGGAGAAGCAATGTTTCCTTTAATAATTTCAGTAAGAAAAATAACATCCGCCACTTCTCGTCTTAATTTCAAAGTTTTCAAATGAATTAAGTTCAATCTATGCTCATATGGCGGTAAAATTAATGGATTTGACCATTGGAAATTACGCAAAGCAAATATTAAAAAATTTTTTTGCACTGCTTCAATCCAATTCAATTCAATATATTATGAACATCATAGAAAGGTGACCAAACTTGACTAGCATACTCCAAATTTGGTCTAACGAGACTAGAATACAAAGATTTGAGAACATAGGGATCGTTAAATTCCTTTGACCAACGTTTAACGAAACCTAGCATAGAATTAGCTTTATTGATAATATTACAAAAATGTGATTTAAAGTTAAGCTTGTCGTCAAAGTAAACCCCTAAGTCTTTAATTGAGCTCGTTTTGGAAAGGCTATTACCATTTAAAGAATAATTAAAATAAACCGGATTACGTCGACGTGTGTAACACATAAGTGCACATTTATTCACATTTAAAAGAAGATTATTAGCTGTACACCATTTAAAGAAGTTATCTAAATCGCCTTGTAGGAGTAAAGCGTCTTCTAAAGAAGTAATTTTTTTAAAAATTTTCATGTCATCCGCGTAAATTTTCAGCTCACTATTAAGAATTACTGAACAAACATCATTAACCGAGATTATAAAAAAAAGCGGTCCTAAATGACTGCCTTGTGGGACTCCTGAATTAGCATAAAAAGACTTAGAAGTATTTTTTCTAAATAAAATACTATAAGATCTATCCATTAGATATGATTTAACCCATTTCAGAAAGAATTCTGGGAAACCAAGTATCCTTAATTTTAAAAGTATTATTGCATGTGGTAAAACATCAAAGGCTTTACTATAATCGGTATAGATAACATCCGTTTGAAAACCTGCTTCCATATTTCTCGTAAACGTTGAAACTGACTCAACAAGATTAGTAACTGTGGATTTTTGATCCACAAATCCATGTTGGTTGTGAACTAAAAAAGATTTACAGTGATAATAAATGGAATCATACAATATTAACTCAAAAAGTTTAGGAATGGAGGAAAGTTTCGCGATTGGTCTATAATTAGTGATTTCATTTTTGGCATTCTTCTTATGAACTGGTCTAATAAATGAATGCTTCCAAATAGAGGGAAAAACGCCTGATTTTAAAGAAGAATTGAAGATGAATGACAGTGGAATTGCTAAGGCACTTGAGCATTTATTAAGTATAACTTCGGGAATACCATCTGGTCCAGGAAAGTTATTAGTCTCAAGATTGTCCATATATTTTTTTATTAAAGTTTCATTAATATCAATATTAGACCAAGTAGTTTTAGGAAAATCACTTAAATGAGAAAAATCATCATTATTTGGTGCGAAAATTGAGTTAGTGTACGCTGAACTAAAATATTCGCGAAAGAAATTAGATATTATTTCTGAATCATTACTAGAAATTCCATTGTATTTCATATGAGTAGGAAACTCATCACATTTTCGTTTGGAATTGACGAATCTCCAGAAATGTTTTGGATTTGATATTAATTTAGAAGACATTCCACGAACAAAATCGTTATAAAGTAATTCCGAAAATGCTTTGAATTCATCAAAAAGGCTTTTAAATATATTATAATCGTAAGGATTCTTTGATTTAACATAACAACGCCAGGCTTTATTTTTTTTATTTCTAAGCTTCCTCAAATCCGAAGTGAACCATGGTGGACTCGAAAAAGGGTTCCGGTCTTTGGATATTGGAACAAATTGCCTAAAACCATCAAACATAATTTCATAAAACCTATTCGTCATTTGGTTAGTATCCATATAATTAAATATGGAAGAAAAGTCATAGGAAATAATGAATTCGTTTAAAGCATCAAAATTTGTTTTATTAAACTTAAAACAATAAGACTTAGTAACATTCGATTCGATTGGCGAATTTATACAAAACGTAAAACTTAAGGGAGGATGGAATTGATCAATACCCACAATAGGAAAGGTATTATCACAAAAAATCAAATTGTTCCATTCCGAGGTAAACACTAAATCAAGCTGTTTATGCTGAAAGTTACAAATTTCAGAGACTTGTTGTAAATAATTAGTATTTAATTTATCAATAAATACATATTCACATTCCGCCCTGATATGTTTCGGAATCATAAAATATTCCTCGTCATGCCTTATCCATCTTAAGTTCGGAAGATTAAAATCACCACATAAAATCAATTCGTCATTTGGTCCAAAATTGTTGCAAATTGAATCAATGGTTTCACCTACAGAAGTGTAAATATTAATGTTGGAAGCAGGAGGAATATAACAGTTAATAAGAAATAAATTTTTTGAATGAAACTCAATTTTTACAATAATTAATTCAAGACTTTCAGAACACGGAATATTAACTTGAGTTGCATTAAAAGAATTTTTTATAGCTATCAAAACACCACCCCCTTTCGGAACTATACCATTAGAAAAATTGGAAAGATCAGAATGTCTATCCTTTCTAAAAACAGTATATGAGTTATGAAATAGCTCTAAGTCTAAAAAGGATGGATTTAGCCATGTCTCCGTTAAAGCAAATACGTCAAAATTTAAAATAGTTGAATTTAAAAATACATCCCTTACCTTCGTTCTAAGACCTCTTACGTTTTGATAATAAAAAGATATATTATAATTATTTAAATTAGAATTTTATAATGAATATTACAATATCCTTTTACCAATTCTATTCCGTTCTTCAAATTGCAGATTTTATTTAGTTAGTTATTATTATTTATTAGAGGTTTTTTCGTCCCATCCAAATCAAGTTACCTAATAGTAATAGTCGTATAGACACTAACAATAGCTGACCTTCCGTCGATAATTGTTTCACTATCTTTTACCATAATTGTAGTGCTTTGATAGGTTAACTTCAAAATATTTTCATTCACGCCAAATCCTGCAATTTTAATATTTTCACTTTCACAGAAACGTAGGGTATTAAATGCCTTATTTGGCTAAATAAATAAATAAATAACAATGGATATCGATAGTCCAAAAATAAAAATTGTGTATCTAAGTTGAAATTTATTGGCAAACATGTTTGAAGGCTTATATTTCCCTCATTTTTTTGCAGAACCTCTGGATATCGAAGGTGATAGTAAAGGGGATACAAAAACAAAGGTTAAGGATACAAAAATAAAGATTAGGTACCGAAGGTGATGATTATAAGGTAATATCAGAAACTTATTGGCAAACATGTTAGAAGGCTTTAATTTCTCTCGTCTTTACATCTCTCGCCTGTGAATGAAAAAAATGATAAAATTATTTTTTGTATCTTTTTTCTACTTGCTTTGCTCTGTACCCTAAATGATAAGTCAAAGAGCTTACTTTGTAAACTGAATGAATGCTTTTGCAGGTTCTGTATCTTCTCTGAACCTGCCTCTCGCGTTACGTACCCTAAATGAAAATCCCATCTGAGTCTACTTTGTAAACGGAATAAATACAATTTAATGGTAATAGCATCAACAACATTCATCGCTTTGTTGGAAGTAGAAATTACTCGGATCTATTCGAGCAAATTTGATTCCGTAATATTACAATGAACTTCTTGAGTCTTCTATCTTCTTAAGTGTACCCCATTAACAACCGTACTTAGTTTAAGCACTACTATCAACAAAATTTGTTTTGATATGGTCAGTATCTATAAAACTTGATTTTCTCTAACAGAAACTTTAACATTTAGACTAGGCGTAGACATGTAGTTTTTAATTTTGCAACTGTTTGATTGCACATTTGTCTTCCATTGGGCCAGTTTCGGCGAATTAACATGATGACGGCTTTAACATACGTTTCATACCTTCCTACCAACAAACACATTTTGGGGAGGGGATTTTCTGTCATCGCACGAAAAAAAATTTGTTTAACGATCATCATACTAAAAATACATAGATAATACCAAATAAAAATTTTGAGTAGGGTTAGATAAGTTTTATTTGCATTCTTGTTTAAATAATTTTTATTTAGAATTAAATGAAATTTTTAAACAAACATAAATAAAACAAACATCATCGCAGTGATGACAAGTGGAATCGAAAAGTGATGGTATGAAGCATGAATTCGTGGAAACAGACCCAATATTTTATTTAAAAATTAGCACATCTGCAACTGGTTTTATGTGTGTGCGCTTTCATATAAACTATAATGGAACACAAATGTGCAATCAAACAGTTGCAAATCTAAAATTTCGTTTTTCCGCCTAGCCTAAATATTTATTTAATTTAAATTTATAAGGGCCCATCATTGACAAAAAAAAAATCATTTGGTTTTTAAGCGCTGACAAATCACAATAAACCCATTTGCGGCTGCGGTGACTTACGATCGTAACCCAACGCGATTACATAATTCCAAAACACTGACAACATTTCTGCAGAATATAATTTAAACAATACACGTAAAGACATAAACTACCATAGTTATACGATGTACAAATATTTCCAGAATTTAAAATTAACTTGAAAGGTTAACTTTTTAACTTTTATATAATATTGTTTACGGTTATATCATTCCACTTAGATTATTATAAGATTTTGCATATTGCTACCAAGAAAATAATTTTTCTACTCATTCAAACTTTTTTTACTTTTGTTTTTCTTTTTCGTTTATTTTGGTCTCCCGTAATTTTGTTTTCCCTTTTTAAATTTTAAATATAATGCGTGTTATATAATGTAGCTGTCAACTAGAAATATCAATTTAATTCAGTCTATACTAGAGACATCTATTGAAAAATAAAAAGGAAAAAAATATATACCTGATTTGAATAAATTTACTGTTATTGGTCGTGTAGCATTTCTAACACATACTTTAAAAAAAAAAATATTCAAATAAATAAGTAAAATACATTTTGAAAATGGAAATCACATTTCTATCCATTGAAACTATACTAAATACATATATATATTTGTAGTTGTATGTGTTCTAAAATATCTACTATGGAATAAAAAATGAAATTTTCTATCTGTTGCAACTAGTCTTCCGGAGAAAATTATATTATGTATAAGAGTAATAAATTCATTTAAAAATGGAGATTAATTTAATACAGGATACTTAAGTAAGCTTCCTTTCATGCAAATAATATACAATTAATTTCCTTCACTTTAGATTTAAATTTTTTTGTTCTTTTATTTATCGTTTTTGTTTTTTTTGTACTCGTATATGGAATTTCGCCGAAGATAGAGTAAAAACTCTTATATGATTTCTTTTTCGGAATACATTCTGTGATGACAGATTCACTCGTGTTGAAAAATTACATTAAATTTTTCCAGAAAATAATCATGTTTGTTCAATTTATTTTGATACCCCTAGCGGAAAATTTATGAATGAGAATATTTTTTTATTATATTTTAAAGAAATATTTCGAAATGATTTGAAATTTTTTTGTTTGTGGGATTCTTCTTTAAAATGCAATTTAAAAATGTTATAGTAAGATTTTTTGGAAAAAAATGATGATCTTGAATTTAAGAAAAAAAATTTTTTTTTCTTCTACGGAGGTGGCCCTAATATGTCAGAGCCGGCATGTAGGCTTTTTAGCCCTTTATGCCGTTCTCCACCCCTCAACTTAGTCGACCCTTTTGATAAAGGCCAATAGGTTTGGAGGATTTATCTTGCAGAAGTTTTCTGAGGTTATGTAGTGCGTTTCCAGCAGCCTGAGTCTTAGACTTGAAAGAGCTAAGCACTCTCCTACAACGTGTGTGGAGGTTTCTTCCTCTTCCAACAGTGTCTACAGGTTGGGTCGTCACTTAGTGGTAGTCTACACATGTGTTTATTCATGTGGTTATGACCAATAAGTATGCCCACCATCTTCCTACAGTCTCCTCTATTGAGAGTTAGCAGGAAGTTGGTTATTTTGGTGTTTATTCTTGGTGCATATATTTTGCAGACCCTGTGGCCTTCCATACGCTCCCAAAGAATATTTGCTTCCCTTTTCAGGGTGTTTTAGTTTAATATTACCAATAGATATACCAACTGCTGGTTCCGGGCCATAAATGTTTCCCGCCGCCGAAGAAAAATGTTACAAAGACTAACCTTCACTATTTGACCTTTTTAAACTTTCTATTGTGTTGAATGTATGTTGAGTGTGCGAAAAAAATAAATTTAATATTAAAAAACTCCTCATGCTCTGGAAGGAGATCCAAAACATTGTAGAAGAAGAATATTGAAAATGCCAACTGCTGCTAAGACGGAAAACAAACATATCAAGGCTTCGATTTTTAAATAACAAACAGCCATTAATGGCCTGATAAATTTAATCCTTTACAAAATCCTTTACAAAAACAAAGAAAAGTTTTTATTGACCACGGTAGATGTGGAATCGATTTCCTAAACAGCTGATCAATTGCTTTTCAAAGTGTGATCAGAAGAAATATCGTCACCGCGTTTAAAGACGCCAAAATTATATTTAAAAATCCGCTGAATGGTTATAAAATATTGCCAAATTTACCTACCTTAGTGTTCCGGCTTCTCATATAATCATATAAACGTAAGAAAAAGATTATTCCAAAACATAAGAAGGTTAATCCATTATTGGTGCGCTAATAGATTTTTCAGCCCTTATAATTAAAACTGATATATCCAAATTTATAGTTTTCAATCAAAAAATTAAATTTCCGCAAATACTTTGTGGTAAGTCATAAGTCACCTACCTACCTACCTAAAGATGGCTACAAAAATTCCGTATGCGAGTTCCGCACGGTATGTTATAAGGAAATCCATTCACCAAAATCTAAGAAAAACATAACATATCATGTAATCAATACCGCGAATAACGCTGGATGTTGCAGTGCCGATTACCGACGAAGAAAAAAAATATATGAAATAAAAAATGCTTTTATCAGGCTTTTGACCTGGTCTAGTACATTGGGATAAAAACAAATATGGTCAGGATATAATTTAGTTATCACTAAAAATAAAAGACGAAGTTACTCTACAATAGACATAGTTTTCCGCATCAGTAGATATATCATAAAAATTTTAAAAAAAAAATTATATTGTATATCAAATCTCTGTGTAAAGGGTGTTCATCCCATAAATTTGAAACTATATAAAAAAAAATAATTTACAATCTAACTCATACACCAGAATCTGAATGTGGTTGTAGTTCAAAATACCATTCATGGTTTTAATAAGCAATACGAGTATAAATTGGGACGACATAATCTTCACAACTGTCTCGCCAAGATGGATTAATTGATTAGATACAAGTCTAACGAAGAATAATTACATTATTACCTCTGCTTCTCAAATCGTTAATTTAGTAAACATCATTATTAGATAGAATAGAAAGGTCCCAGGTTCGATTATCGACGAAGGTAAAAGAAATGAAAAAACATGCTTTTATGGGGTTTCGGACCGGGTTCAGTACCCTTTGTCATTGGGATAAAAAAAATTTATAAAAACTAGTTGAGATATAATTTGGGTTATGACGAAAAATAAAATGGTACTATGGTATTATGAACGCAAGGTAACTCTAGAATAGATATAATATAAAAAAATATATATTTTATTGTATAGATAGTGATTAGTATAGGATATGTATTGTATAGATAGGTATAGAGGGTCTTGTATATATATCATTTAATTTATTTCTTGAAAGACAACACTCTAGCTGGGACACTTTATCCGTAAGTTATAGTGGCAGCTTTAAATACCACAAAACAAGTTGTGTAACTCTGCTAAAGAGTCAATTTGTGCCCTTAACGAAATTAATCAGATCTATATCCCGATATATTTTTATATATTGTTCGGCGAGACTATTTTTACTATCTGAAATTTGTTTTGACTATAGCTAGTTGTACTATAAAGTAGCTATTGAATAATATTTGGTTTGTCTAACTACATGGTTACAGCTGTAACAATGAGAATTGAATGGAACGTCAACTTTGACTATATGGGCTCATACTAACTAATAATCTGTTTATGTATTTTTTTTTCCAAAAATGGAGTTCTATGTAACCGCAACCTCTTAAGATCAATTGTACCTCCCTGTTTATCTTATATATGTAGGTTTCTTGTGTTGACAAGTGCTATTATTGCTCTAATGTCAATTTCACAATCAGGCAACGTACATTTCTGGAAATATTTATGTCTTTTGCGAGCTATGGCGTCACAAATAAAGTCTAAGCACAAAAAAAAGTCTAAGCACAATCTGTATCTGTCTGTGTTCGATCTACCAATCTTCAACAGATACTTGTTAAATGTTACATGACCTGTGATAAACTATAAACCATATCTGACATTGAATCTAGTCTCTCTGATTACCTGATTCAGTCGTTGGATACTTGAAAAAGGCTTTAGACTGTGTAAGCAACTATCCCATATGTTTTGGGTTTCCCACTTAAAAACAATTCTTTGTAAGTAGGTGTTTGAACGAGCAATAATTGGCTCTGGTCTTAAGAATTGACTCCTGGCATCTGTTTTTGCAAGATCGTCTGCTTTTTCATTGTCTTGTACTCCCTTATACCCAGGAGTCCAATATTTCCTTTCGCTAGCTTTATCAAATTTCTATAACAGCTACAGGTAAGCTTTAGTTCAAAAATTGTTGAAGCCAAAACCTCTAAAACAGCTTGGCTTTCTGAATTTATGTATATGTTGGCACCTTTATGGGCTCTTTTACTGCATTGTAATGACGATACCTCTATGGCATAGGTTTCAGCTTGAAAAAGAATGGGATAGTTCAAGTGTTGCGCTAAATTTTAACCTTGGTCTAAATACACCGGCACCGGTTTTCTCCACAATTTAGGTATTACCACGGCAGTAATAAAATTTTGTTAAAACGTGATTAGAAATTTATGTTTTCGTTACATTTCAATTATTTTAATTAAATTTAAAATTTTACCCTTTCTTTCTGCTCTGAAAAACAAATACCCAGAATTAACGGTTAATGTAAGGCTATGTAATAATAAAACTCAATAAAATTTAAAATTTTTGTCCAAAAAACAATATAAAATAAAATAAACCACAAAAAAAAAACCAAATTGTCATATTTACTATCTTCCACCGCCGTGAGTAATTCAAATATCCTCAGAAAAAAAAAACAATAAAAACAAAAAAAAAATACCTCGAAGAATAATGACACTTCTGTCACATGTTAAATAATTAATCAATTTTTTTTTTTTTTTTGAGGTCAGAGTTATTATTATTATTTGCGTATTTAACCTTTCAAAAAGGAAAGGTAATTTTGCTTTCATGTTCTTTGTATGTGTCTGTTTTCTTTTTTAGGAAATTACCATTCCATTTCACAATAATTGAGAAATAAAGTTACGAAAACAAAACAAAAAAAAAAATGTCTGTATTCGAAAAAATTTCCTCTTTTTGTTTGTCAAAAATAAATATAAGGAAATTTCAGAATCTAAGTCTATGGCGAGTACTATACAACAACAATTCAGTGGCACCAGTCATGATTTATTTTTATTTTCACCACTGGGTAGGTTCAGTTAATTTTCAGGACTTGTTTATTTTATTTTTGTTTTTTTTTTGTTTTTTAATTTTGATTTTTTCTTTTAGATGAAATTTTTGGGATACATGTTTAATTTGATTAGGACAACATAAAAAAGTGGTCCTTGACATAATAAACAAAATGAAACTTTATAAATAATTCAACTTTGACAATTTGAATTTTTTAACATAAATTTTTTTTTGTTTCAGTTAAGTTCATGGATAGGTGAACTTTATAGATTTACTTATTTGTTTGGGAAAATTAAATTTAGAATAAGTAATAGGTTCGCGAAATTTAAAAAAATAAAAATAGAGCTTTAAAATAGAAACCCCAAATTGTATTGAAATATATAAACATTGTTTATAAAGTAGAAACAGTGAATGTGTTTGCAACTAATGAAATTAGATAGGAGAAGAAGTGAGTGAACCAAATTTCGATGTCGATCTATATCAAAGTTTTGATACTCAATCGAATATGGTGTTATCACATTAGACCAAATCCCAGATACGGACATTACAATCTATAGTTAATAAAGATAATAAAGACACTGAAATTATTTTACACCAAATAGGATGAATTTACACCAAGTAGCCAAGCCCTTGGTAGGATGTATTGTTAGGATGCTATTAGAGGGTCTCAGTAGAATATCCTGAGAAAAGTTTTACTGAGTTCCTGGATATTTTAAAATACAGGCTAATATAGTAGGGGTACTAGAAAAGGGATTACCTACTATTTAAATCGATTTAAGCTCAGCTGATGCAAACATCGATATTCTCATTAGAGTAGTTTATTGCAAGATTAACACGATAAAAAAAGACAAGTGAACTCTGACTGGTATAAGATAAGGTTCTGTAAAATTTCGAGAGAGATAAAGCCGGAAGTTGACGAAAGAAAACTTGTCAATTGTAACAACTTAATAGAAGGAAGATTATGACGATAATACGTATATTGACAGGTTGGTGCTTGATTAACAAGTACAAAATGCGACAAGAACTTGTCAATAATGATAAATGTCGAATCTGCAAGAGGCTTAGGTGATGGACATGGCAAATGCTTGGCAATCTGACAAATCTCAAATATCCCTTTTCAGGATATTCACAGATTCATCATTGGTACGGATCTCCGCCCCTAATACCAGCACAGAACATCTTAGGTTGAAAGAAGAACAAATAGAATTTGTAAACAACTTCTCCTACCTGGAGAGTATCGTAGAAACTAGTGGTGGGGCTTAAGAAGATGTAGAAAACACACTAAAGAAAGCAAGAGCAGCATTTCGAAGATTGAAGCGGATTTGGAGAAACAGCCAAATATCACCGGCAACTAAACTTAAAATATTCAGGTCTTGTGTAAAATAAATCCTGAAATACGATAGTAAAACTTGTTTAACATCAAAAATCTCTCAAACAGAAGCTACAAGTCTTCAATAATAAATGTCTAAGTATAATATGCCGAATATTCTGGCCAAACACCATAAGCAACAAGGACCTCGGAATAATAGCCAACGAAGAACCCATATCGAAACAAATCAGAAGAAAGAAATGGAGATCGATAGACCATACACTCAGAAAGTCATCAAAAAACATCGTTCGAATTAGCTTAGAATGAACACACAATGTACAAGAAGACCCAGCCGTTCAAAGAACACCTAGCGGAGGACCATAAAAAAAGTATTAGAAAAAACTAACACAACGTGGGAATAAGTGAAAACAGCTGCTAGCAGCTGAGTACAATGGAAATGGCAACTGGAAGCCCTATGCTTCCAAGAGCAGGAAGGAAAAAAAACGGATCTCCTCGCAGAGTAAAATGGTACAAATTATTCAATTTTTATGTGTGCCCGTACCGTGGCTAATATCATGGCGATGACGGATTGTTGTAGCTGCCAGCCATTTTAAACCAACTAAATTACTACCTAAAACCGAATAATGAAGCCAATTTGCAGACTTTAAGTATCCAAACATGTTATTGTATTAAAACGTCCATATTTAAAGTATCCAACCGATTCGAAATATTGAGCAACAAAGTCGATTCGCCATAATATGTCCGATTAAAATCTGAAAATCTCACTTATAAAAGACAAAATAAATATATGCGACGCACAGCGCAATACTCATCTAAATCAACATGATAACATAAAATATTATATTTAAATTGACTTGCTTCAAGTGTGCTCTACTTGTAGCAAGTAACTTGCATGCAAAGTCACTAAGCTAAATAATTTGAAATTGCTAACGTTGTCACTTTAAATTTTACCAATATTATGCTTTTAATTCAAACAAAAAATTTAAATTTCCACATTAAATCTGATCAGTATGACTGCTTACGATATTTTAATAGAAATTTTCAAAAACATTTTGACAATAGCGAATATCAATTATCATTACTTAATAATGAATTTAGAAAATTAAATAAAAATTACATTCTTTGTAAATTTTTTACAGCAAAAAAAAATTGTGACAATTTATGACTTTAAAAAAGAAACGATGATAAAATAATATAAAATATCCTTACTATATTTACCGCCACATCTTAAAGTACAAAAAAAAAAAAAATTTTTATTTAATGAAACAAAGACAAAGAATAATAATAATTGTCTTCAGATTCTTTATATTTTGATTCATATTCAACAGTAAAATTTACATTTATCTTTTTTTCTACATTTTGTTCTTATGGATTTCATTTTTTGGTAATCCAAAATTTGCTATGAATACCGAAATTCTTTTTTTATTTTTTTATCAAATAAATTTCAGGCAGTAATTTGTGCTTTTTTTTATATTCAAAGAGCTTATGTTTAAAAAATGTAATTTATGTCTGTATTGAAAATATTCGGTATTATCAAATTATCTATTTTTATTTTTAACTCAACATAAAATAGGGTCAATGTATACAATTTTCTTTCAATCTAATGTATATTAAGCGACTCCAATCTATTGCACTCAAATCTATGTTGAAAAATTACTATTAATAAATATAAATAACGAATTAGATTATCAGTAACAATATATGTAAGTCTTGATGAACATTCCAAAAGTGATTAAAAAAATGTTCATTGGCAACTGATTTGGCACCATTCAGATAAAATTCAAAAATATGAATCATTATATCATCGTATGCCAACTCATTACTTCTAATTGTTCTCATTATATGTCAACCTTATTCCTGACACTGAAATAATTTGAACGAAGTCTACTACTTTTTTTATTATTTTGAGTAACATATCCTGAATTCAGTATTAATCAATATTTGATATATTCAAAAATTCTGAAAAAAGATCAGAGTAAGAATTTCATTTCCAATTTGTTATCCTCTCCAGGTCATAAAATAAAAAAATTAATATTAATCATTGTTATTCCTGTTTGCAATTTTTCTAGCCAATGCTGCACCTTTTACCACTGGTGTAATTACTGATCAAAAACAGAACAACCTTCATAGGCTCTCTGACTATAAGGATTTATCACCGTATTATGGTGTAGACAAAAATAATTTTCTTCATTTTAATTTTCTCATATTCGCCTTTCTGAAAAACCTTAAGTTTTATTCCTTACAAAATTGTGAAAGAAGATAAATGTATAAAGATTTATAAATGGTATATATTGTTAAATTACAGTCATACCTCGATATATGAAAACAAAATGTATACGATATTTTGTATGCGAATTAATTGATTATCAAAGATATTTTGTAATAAAATTTTAGCTGTTATATGTATTCCGATAACAATTTCGATTTGATTTTTCATAGGTCAAATTGTAAAATATTACCATTATTTATTTTGAATTCGTTTATTGCCTGTAAAAAATCATTCAAACTACAGAAATGTAAAAATTATATTTTAAAATAATATCTGGAATGTGAATCAGTCTGTCTCAGTAATGAAAACATCTACTAATTAATTCAAAGACTACATCAAACATTACAACTTCTCATCTCAAATCAGAATTTATTTATTTATTTATTTATTTATAACAGTCCAACTACTGGCCATTTTCCCTTTCGAAATGTTAGCCTATTAATTCTATTATTCTAGTAAAAAAAACTATCAAAATGAACTTGAAGAAACAAAATTATTGTTGAATATTTCTAAAATATTTGTTTTTACTACATGATTAGGTATTCTAGCCGGGTCGGAATCGAAATCTTGCTTTTTAAAAATATCGTTTTTTCAATATATTTTTTTTTATTATCTTAAAGCAACACAACAAACTGAAGTAATTAATGGCATATTTTCTTATGTTACCAAGTTTAGCTTGGGTGTTCCCTTAGAAACTATTTTAAATATTATGCTTTTTTAAATATACATTAATGTAAAAGTAGTGTAATAAAAGTAGTAAACATATTGAAATTGTTTTATTTGCTGATGACACCTTCCTTTACATTGAAGAACATACAAGTGAAGAATTTTATAATAAAATGATTTTAGATTTTGAGAAAATAAATCAGTATCAGCTTAGCAGTAATAAATTTAAATTAAATGCAGAAAAAAACAAAAATAATGGTCATCAATATTGCATTGAATAACAACATAATCTTAAATAATAAAATTTCTAAAAATAATGTATTTTTTTTTCCTATTTTATTATGGAAATCAATAATTGCCAAGTAATAATGTGATTAGAATTTTTAAAACGATCACCAAGTCTCATTTCGACCTTAATTCATCAATCAAAGCTTTGTTATCAAAATAAAATGCAAACATTATTAAATCGAGGAATAAGATTCATATTAAAATGCAGCAATTTTGGTGATGCTTAATTCATTAAAATGGTTTTCAGTTAACCAAACGTTAAAATTTAATGTTTTAGTGTTTATTTTTAAAATCAAAATTAATTTAGAACATAGTTATTTAATAATGGTTTATGTTGGGGTTGTTGAAAACTATTTTTTCGCATAAAAATAATTAAATTAAATATTTGGGAATTAAAACTATATTTTGAAAAAATTATCCTTTGAAAAAGCGAGATTTTAAACAATTCTATTACAGTCAATCTACTTCCATCATACATAATCTGTTAGTTCTATATCACTTTTAACAATAATTCTTTTCAGTACATAATATGAAAAATTTAAAATTTTCACAACTAAATCGCAAATGAATTTATCTGTCGTTGTAACTATTACGTCCAGATATGAAACCCTAAAACGTATTTTTACCAAAAAAAAATTTCATATAAATAATATTCATCAACTTAGAATTTTACAACACACAACAACAACAAACCATACATTATAACCTAACCATATCAGGACTATTAAGAACAACTGGACGAGACCTATCAAAAAATTTCAACAATTATTTAGAAACTGAAAAATCTCATTACGTCTATATACAAAACTATCTTTTATTAATTATTTTTGTTATGTTAAAGCTTTTTTTATGCTACGTCATATGTTGTTTATATCGAGGTCTGAGTGTAATTTTCCAAATTAATTTTACAGAATGTTTTAATATTATGACAAAATAAGTACACAATATTATTTAGAATAAAAGTTAATATTTAAACAATTAATTAATTTTAAATGAAATAAATAATTCAAACAAATTAATTTCAAGATATTTAGTTAAGAAATGTAATATTAAAAAATAAATATAGACTATACCGGTCAAAATAAACCACAAAACTATTGATTTATATTTATAAATTTGGATTTAATATTGCATATAGTTAGTTACCTTCTAGCTTGCTTATTCAAAATTATTACACCAAACTTTTATTTATTGGTATATAGTAATATAATAAATTTAATTAATTTTAGTAAATTAGATATTTCTACTACTAAAAAATAAAATTTTGAATAAATTGCATCTAAATAAATTATAAACAGTTTGACGTGTACCAAAAATATATAACCAGTTATAGACTAATTAAATAATCTTTCTACAACATTATTGGTAAAAGTAAATGAAATATAATTCACTGATGATGAGGCAGGTTCAAGTTCAAGTCCTGTGAGATGTAAAATTTTTCTTTCCTACAAAATGATAGATGTTACAAACGCCACTAAACAAAATATAAACAATAAAAAAAGTTATTTGATTTGTGAAAATTTTGTATGCTCTAAGACTATACTACAGACAATAAAGTAAACAAATCAAGCATTCATAAAAACTTTACTGAACAAACAAAGTAGAAGTGAAATTGTTTTAGGTTAAACTTTGCTATTGTTTGAATAATGGTTGGGTATGTGTTTTGAATTAGGGTTGGGTATGTAATTCCAAAAAAAAAATCATTTCAAAAAACATTTTCGAAATTATTAATTTTTAATGTTTAGAAGTATGAAATTTAAAAATACAAAATTTCATAACTATTCAAATTTGTAAAGTATAAAATACAAAAATACAAAATTGATGCAAAAAGTAGATTTTACGTTTCTTATATTAAGATAAAAAACATAAAAAACAAAACAAAATAAATATTTAAAAAAAATATATAATTTAACAGATTTCCGATATCAAAACCCCATCCAAATAATATTCAACTACTAAGTCTTTGTAAGCCAAAACATTAATTGTAACGCAGCTTTTCCTGATGGCAGAAAAATATAGACCAATACTTTACAAAAAATCATTTGTTTATATTGGAACCCTGCTTGAACAGCAAGATTTATCAAATCTTTTTTTTACTTCCCGATTAATTCCTATAATATAATATAACAGACAACCTAAGGGACTTACAACATATAGTAGATAAACGGTGGCATCGGAAATGTATCCAAAAAATTTCAACCGATACAATGTACATATAAATACAATATTATGTCAAATTTTCTGAACTGACAACATTGTATTGGCAACATAATGTATTTTGTTTACAATTCTGATCACTCTAAACACATTCACTCTGAAATAAACGTCAAATCAAATGTCAAAATATTATACTATTTGTGGATATCTATTTTGTGAATAAATTTTTAAAATATTTGAATTGAATATATTTTGTGAAATATTTTTGTGAATAAAAAATTAAATATGGACAATTTTGTAAAAAAAAAATTTTTTAATCACTATTTAATCTTATTTTTGATAAGAGCATCTTTCTTCCATGAGTCTATTTCCTATTCAAGTTAAAATAATTTTTTAAAAACATTTTTAAATTTATATTTAAAATACGAATTAAAGTTTATATATGTACTTATTTTTCCTTAATTTTAAAACTTTTTCTTCCTCCATCTTTTTTATTTATTGATTGCCTAATAAAAACAACTCAACACAACTGTACCAAACTATACTGCGTATCAACAAATTTGCGGATAAGTAATTTAACAACCCGTATTGTGAAAATTCGTCCCAAATACACTGTCAAATTTATTTACCGATCACATGACAATGTAAACAAATTTTTTTTTACATTTAAGATCATACATCAACGTGTTGGCGACGTTGTCGATACATTTACGATGTCACGGTAAGTCAATCATCGTACCGAATTGTTCAACTTTAGAAATAAATATCTTAAAAACTAAATTAATGATCGTAAGTGTAGAGCAGCTTACACTGCAGCAACAATTTAAATAAATAGCCGTTCAATTGAGAGAGTCTCCACATACAAATATCTCGGATGCTGGTTACACAAGGATTGGAGTTGCGAAAAGGAAATTAAAACAGCAACAAGTGCATTTCTCAAACACAAAAAACCGATTTTTGCTATCGTGAAATGAATCAAGGCCTTCACTTACGATTCGTTAAATGCTATGTTTGGTTTATACTCCTATATGGTGTAGAAACATGGATATAATAGACTCTAGGTGAAACATTATTAAAATTAAATAAATATTCAAACTTATCAGTCTTCTGATGGTGTAATAATGGTGTAATAATCTAAATCGATTAAGATATTTAATAAAATTTTGAAACATACCTAGACTTTTCATATTTATTTAATTAAAAAACTTGGAGCCAATTACACCTCTTAGGACAACAGGGCTTCCATTTGACATTTCCATCGTAATCATTGCTATCATGGTAACATCATTTCTCTTTCCGAGACAATGCTTAATTTCATTTTTAATCTATTTATACTGTTTAAGTAGAAGACCACTTTGAAAACTTTAGCTGTGCCTACCTGTACGTGGAACTCTATCTGCGCCTACTACGAAACGACGTCATATTTCTGCAAGATTTCGCTGCGATTTCATCCATCCCTGATGTTACTACGTTTACTGGGTACGTCATGTGACTTTTTTTTGTCAGATGATGTTGCCAATTGTGTATTTATTTATTAGAGGCAGGTAGGTAGTAGTGGCTGCCGACAGTACGCCGACACACTTAGACCGGTAAGGTCCATTGTGATACCTTTTGTAAATAAATAATTTTGCTTATTAGAGGTATGTCAATACTTATTTTATTGTATTGTTGGTTATTCTGTTGTACGAGGTATATGAATATTGATACATACAACGTAATTTTAATAATGTATATTTTTTATTTTTAGTTATAAAGTATTGATTATTAGTTTTATTTTATTTTATTGATTATAAAAGTTGTATATATTATATCTTTCTATTTTTTTAATTAAATTTTATATAAAAGCACCTCCCTATCATAATGATGTGGTTTCATAATTGAAACATATTTCTGCGCTCCAACCGATTAGGCCACAGACTTTAAAAGTAAGAGGTTTGGAGGAAGAGAGTTGAAAGTTTCGAAATTTGGATCTACCGAAAAGTGTTAAAAAATATCGTGGACAGATCACATTGCAGACGAAGAAGCTCTACATAGAGCAAATACAGAAAAAGAACTACTTCCAAGGCTTCAAAAGACCACCTCCTACTTTGGGCATGTTATGCATAAAAATAAATACAAGCTACTTAAGTTACTAATTCAAAGAAAAATTGAAGGCAAAAGAGGTGTAAAAAACAACAAATAAATAAAATAAATAAGATGGTTGCGCAACATCAGAAACAGGACAGGCATCATAAACATTAACGATTTCATGCATTCAGTAATGGATCGAAACATCTATCAGGACATCGTTGCTAATATCATATAACCACTGACATCCAATTATCCCTTTCAGAATCAGCCAAAAATTCTACATCAATTTATTTATCAATCTACGTAATTTAAATAAATAAAAGCGATGGATCAATGATTTTAAGTTTGAAATCAATCCCTTTATGCGAGTCCGAAACATGGAAACTTCAAAAACATAGTTCTGCTCCATTACGGAAACATTTTTTTTTTAAAAATGTGGATGACCAGAAAACATTTGACGTTGACAGGTTGTTTTTGATTGAATCGATGTTAGCCTGCGGTGCGACAGAATCAATTATAGTCATAATTATACTCATAGTTGGTGCTAAAAATAAATTAAGATATTTACAATTCAATTCACAATACGTGATATTTTCATAAAATTATTACTTATTATTTAAATAATATTTGAATATGAATGAATTAAAAAATTTTAATTTTACTTTTAAAATTTTCAATAAAAAATCATTTAAAAAATGAATGATTCAGTTTTTTATTTTTTATTTAATTAAATTTTTTTTTTTTTTCTATTTTTCTGCAGTAAGCAAAATTATTTATTCACAAAAGAAAAGCGTAATATTTTTTTTATTTGTTATCGTGATTTTCAAAACTGTATTAATGTGTTGCTGTAGGGAAAAATTCTTAAAATATTCTAAATGAATTGTGAAAAGTTTTCGCATAAAAAAAATAAAATTTTTTCGCTTTTTTGACGCCATCAATAAAAAAAAAAACAGGCAAGAAAAAAATGTGTTGATATAAAATTTTCATTTAATATTTAAAGAGTAAAATATTTTTATTAATATATTTTATAATTTAAAAGGATATTAAATAAAAAATTGATAATAATTGTAGAAAAAAATATTTTTATCGAAGAGAGAGAGGTAGTGTAGGTAAATTTTGGCATTGACTATAAGAAAAAATTTGTATGTATAAAAGTACTTAGATAGGATTCATTAAAGTATACCAAGAGAAGGTTTATTAAATCAATGTGTATTAAATTATTTATCTTTAATCAGTTTTTGTGTATCTTTACTTCTTCCCTATATTTGTTCATTTCTCTATCTTATACAATTTAAAAAAAAAAATGGCGTAATTCCGATTCTCTATGGATTTTAGTATAGATTATTTTTCTAGTAAAGGGTTCAAGGTTTAAAAAACCAAAAAGTTCAATTTGAAAAAAATCAAGGTTTTAACAACATTTCCACCAAAATACAAAATTGTAACTGCAAATAAAAAAACAATTTAAAATTCTATACAAGAAATTTCACAATATTTGAATAAATTCCGCAACATTTAAAGTGAATGGTGTGATTTTTTTCTAAAACTCTGTTGACTCTGACTTTTACTCTGTGACTGCAAAACATGATTTCCAAAAATATAGGGTAAGGAATTGATCTTCTTCTTCTTCTGTTGACTATCTATAACCCTTTAAGACCCACTTTAAGTGATTGTATATAATATAAATAAAACTATGATTACTGTAGAATAATATATATATAAATGTATAAATTATGACGATGAGCTGGATGATGTAGCGCAAGTAATTGGAGGGAAATTAAGTATAATATCAAAGCTGTGGAAAATAATGAATTAGCAAAAAGAAAGATAAAAAAGTACAAGATGGTTCAACAGAGAAATTAAAAAGGTATCAAAAGATATATTTAAACAACATGAATGTAGGATTCCACCTACAGTTCACTTTTATTTGCTTTTATATTTTTATATTTCTTCACTTAAATATATCTAGTTCTATTTTTTATTATTTTAATTTTAAATTCATTTTACAGTTTTATATGTCTTCAGTTAAAGTTATCTAGTTCTATATTTTATTCGTTTAATTTTCAATACATTTTATATTTAATTTTATCGCTTTCGTACTTCTAGCTTGATGGCTGTTCCTTTCGAAGTGGGAGTATGCCAAAAATCTCTTCTCACCCTCTGCCCATTGTCTCTACTACTACTATTACTACTGCTACAACTATTACTAACAACTACAACTATTCCTACTGTGTATGTCAGCTTCTAGTCGTCCATTGATATCCCACATGAATATTGCAGAGCTTCAAAAATTAATATCGTTATATTAAAAAGAGAATTAAAATTGACATAAAAAGCAACAAAAAAAAAAACAGAATTCTAGGCAACATATACAACAGATATAGAATATAACCTGTATGGCACCGGAAAAAAAATATGGCGTATGATTGGCAATGCAAACCAAAAACTCAAACGACTAGCAAAAGAGATAAAGAACAGGAATCACACAAAAACGTTAGAAATATCATCAAATCACAAACAGAGCTGAAACTTAAATAAGAAGAATAAAAACCGAATACTGGGCAACATACACAACAGATATAAAATATAACCTGTATGTCACCAAAAAGAAAATATGGCATATAATTCGCAACACAAACAAAGAATTCAACTAATACAATCAAAAACAAACTTTATCAATATAAATTTGATAGTCATATTTTGGTCATTTCTATTTTTTTTATTGTGGGGTGTTCTATGTAAATACGATAATTTCAGATCTATTATACTTCCATTTTTGGATTATTTAAAATTGGAGATTTATGTCTTTGGTGAACGCTATTAAAGCGGTAATTTCCAAATCAAGTAATTTGTACACTTGGAAATGTTTATGTCTTTTGCGAGTTATCATATTGCATTCAAATAGAAGGTAACAGGAGGGTTTCTCTCCCATATAGTGGTACTACATGTCACTGTTCTAACATTGGATTCACTCTCTGGCAGAAAATAAATGTTTTGAGACAGGCTATCAGAATTTCTGAAATTATTTATGTGCCACCACGATTGTGCTCTCTTTTCTTCAACTTTAAACAGGAGAAGAGAAAATCAAAATAAAATTAAACAATCGTAAAATATAATTGGAAAATAGAAATGACTCATTATAATCTTCTATTCAAATATTGTTTTGCAATACATCAAAATATTAGACCTGATTAACATCACACTGAATTCAAAAAGTGTATATAGGAGATGATTTGCAAATCAAAATCTAAATTTGATTGTAAATTATTGGAACCAATTGTAAATTCTCTCCTAATTCACAAACTCGGTAACCAGCTATATAACCCTTCCCAATTGTTTTCTTTACATAACAAATCACTTAACATATTTTAAAATCAGATTTTCTAATGTAATTTCTAATGTAGTCTAAGACCCAAAAATATCAGAAATTCGTTCATTTTTAATTTGGGAGTTAGTGACTTGCAGGTTTATTCGTAGCGCTATATAGTCAACAAAGTAAATTAAAAAGATTTTTTCAACAGCAGACTATACGTCAAAGCTTACAACTTAGCGCTGTCAAATAGAATAAAATTCTAATAGTGATTTGCTAAAGTGTATACTACCACATTCCAATATACTATATTTAAAATTGTATACATTTTTATATATAGAAAATGTTTTTTTGTTAAATTTCTAAAATATTATGATAGATTGTAAACAAACGTAGAAGAAAATGAATGATAAATAAAGAAGATTGTACATTAATTTTATTTATTTATTTATTTTTTTTTATTTTTCAATAAAAACAATTTTTAAATAGTCAAAAAAACTAAATTTTTTAGTATTTGCTAACCCTTAAATATTATTTGATCTGGGTGTGCCTGTGACTTTAAAAAGCCAAAGATTTAGAAGAAAATAATTATTATTAAATTAAAGGTATTCGATAAATACAATTATTCTAAGTATAACATTCGGTATTGTAAATTGTAGTGCAACTTGCAGCGATCATGTGTTCGATCATTGTAAACTACATTTGTCATTCGTTCTGTATATTATCAAATTTGTCATTTTGACCGTCAAAAATTAGTTAACAGCGCAGTTTAACTACTTATGTGTGCTTTTTCGATTAAGTAAGGTTGGGTATTTTTATGAGGTATTTTTTATATAACTTATAAATTGTAGAGTAAAATAATAAGTTATTAAAATTATGTTGAATGAAGATCCAAATGTTCCACATTTCGCAGAATAAGAAAATTTACAAATGTTACCTATAATAGAATAAAAAAGAGAAATAAAAAGTCTGGAAGAGGAGCATCTCTGTGGTAATTTTTTGAACATTTTATCCAATTGGCTTGATTCGATTCGCTTGATACCGAGGGTGAAATTAATGAATGTAATAATGTTAATAGAATAAAAAGAATCGTGAAAATGATCACCAAATTATTTCTATACAATCTAAAATATAATATAGGTACAGTAAATATATACAATATATTTTATTGAATATGCTGTATAGGTTCTGGGTTCTAGGAAACATTTTTTAAATAACAATAAGAAACTCTAGATATGTTTCACTAATTTTTAATTTTTCATAATCGATTCCAGTTTTTACCTGATCGATTCCAGTTGTTGATGACTTGATTGTAAATAGAGTTTTGTCTTGTACCAGGCGCTCTGTTAGTTTGTATCCATTGTGCTGACCTTGTATTGTGTTGATATACATATTTCATTTTTGATTGTTAAATCCGTTTTAGTGATTATTGTTCCATTTCTCATTCTGTGGATTTGTGGATGCATGACATTTTTTGGAAGTACAGGCTTAAGGGTAGTAGTATACCGTGAATCTGATGTATTTCTCTTGTTGAAATTGTGGGACTTAAACAGTACAAATTTTTTATTACCTTATTTTGAATTCTTTTGTTGTTCTTATAATTTTGTTTTGTAGATGTTTCCCCAACTAACTATCGCGTGTATAGATACAAACGAAGTGTGAAATATGCTGTAGAATATTGATTTTTTTAAGTAAGGTGAGGTACTCTATGAGGTATTTGTTTAAAAACTTCTGCTGATTTTTAGCCTTTTTTCATTTGTCGCCAGGTCAGGTTCGTATCTAATATGTACGCCCCTAGGTATTTGTATTCATTTGTTTTGTATATTATGTGGACATTGTGTTTCTACTGTTTTTGACATTAGGCATACATATATTTCGTTTTGCTATAATATTTTATGTTAATTTGTAGTAAGCTAAATATTGTGATATTTTTTTCTAAATTTAAATAAATAATTTTTCCAGTTCTTTTGTGTTGTTTTCTGCATATATGACCGCTAAATAATCTGCATAAAGAAATGTTTGTCTTCTTAAATCTAGTTCAGAAAAACTGTTTGTGTAACAATTGCAAATAGTTGGTCCAAATGCGCTGCCTTGTATTAGGCTATAATCTATATATGTTTTCTACTTGGGCATTCAAATTATTCAAACTTGCATATTGTTTCATATTTCTAAAGTAACTTTTAAACCATTTTAGTTCTATTCCAGTTACACCATATTCGTACAATTTTTTGATTAAGATTTTTCTGTCAACTGTATCCGAATGCTTTTGAAAAATCGAAAAATTATATTGCAACGTTTTTTCTCAATCCAAAATTAGATTGAATACGTCAGGCCATTACATCAAAAAAGGCTGCATTTGTATTAGAGTCTTTCTTAAAACCATATTGTATTTTATTTGAAAGTACTTTTAGATGCTGCGAGAGTAAGTTAATAATATACGTTTCGATTATTAAAAATTAGTGAAACATACCTAGAGTTTTTTTATTGTTATTTGAATATAAATATGCATATATCTGAATGATAAATGTGTATGATGCAAATATAAAACTGAATTTACTCATTTTTTTTTAATACAACAATAGTTTTTTTTAAGCGCAACAAAGAATGCAACAAAAACGTTCGGTGAAATCAAATGTCTATAATTTGTAGCTGTCAAAATGATTATTGTCACTGAAATCAATTTTTTTTTTTTTCTGTTTTATATAGTTTCTATTTAATCCTTCTAATCTAGAAATTCACAATAATTAGATGAAATTTCAACCTAAGGACGTCAAATCAGCTGACGACTTATTTGACACTGCAATTGACAATACCGAACGCATGGTCTTACAACTGCATTTCAGTGACAATAATCATTTTGACAGCTACAAAATTTTTATTATAGTCATTTTTTTTTTTTTTTTTTTTTTTTTTTTAATGGCCAAAATAATGGGATAAACAACCTAGCTGCTTTCACAGAATTTTAACCAGTTAGTAATAGTAATAGAATAAAAGAAAGTACAAAGGAAATAAATAATAACATAAACGGAAAATAAGAAGAGAATAGATGAGAAATAGAAATAGTAACACAGGTTTACAGACAACTTAACAGAAATTGATTCACTCGTTTTTTGAAAACTTCCAAGTTGTATTTTTGGGGGAACACATAAGGTGGTAGAGTGTTCCATATTTTAGAGGTTCGGTTAACGAAAGAAATTTTGTATTTCACAGTTCTGGTTCGAAGAGGCTCGACTACAAATTTGTGGGAAAGGGCTGCTCTGCGAGTATTTCGTTGGAATGGTTTTATTTTTGGCATAATACTTTTAATTTCGTCAGAACAATTACCCAATAGATATTTATAAAACAGAGTGGCTGCTCCTACATTTCGACGGTGACTCAGCGATGTTAGGTGTTGTGTAACATCTCCATCATTAATAATTTTGATGGCTCGCTTTTGTACTTTATCTAAGTACTGGAGGGTACTGTTGGGTTCACCGCCCCAACGATTTGATTTAACCCAACGATTTTGTTGCATTCTTTGTCACGCAAATTTTTGCTGCATTCTTTGTCATTCTTTAAGAAAATTTGTTGTTGTATTAAAACAAAAAAATGAGTAAATTAAGTTTTATATTTGACCGAATTTAGTCATAATTTTATTTAAATTAATTAAATAAAATTTATACTTCAAATAATATCATTTATGAGTATTTAATAACTTAAATTTAATAATAATAATTTTATTAAAATCAAAACTTGAAATAATAGTTCAATTAAAATTAATCCAACTTTTCGAACTAAAATTTCATCCCTCAATAATTTCATTATGTTAAACTTTAGATTTTATATTGAACGTATAACATATATATATATATATATATATATATATAAATAAATAAAACATCCCAATAAAAGTTATGTAAATCTTAAATTTAATAATATTATTATATACCCTTGAATTACTGAATCAATTTTATTATTTCTTTAATTCCAAGAAAAAAGATCTTTAAGATGCTTCAAGTAAATATGATCAAGGATAACAGAAAACTTCTAAACGACCATTGAAAACAGAAAATGTAATAAAAAAAAAAAAAAAAAAACAACAAACTAATTATGAAGTTATGACAAAAAAAGAATAATATTTATATAAAAGTAGGTTATTAAATAAACTTTTTTTTTTGTGTTCAAAAAAAGAATTTATCCTTTTCAATACTCAACCCAGCAACAGTGTATACTTCTGGCAACAAATTCTATATATGTATTATGTATTATATAAAACTTCTAATTTCATAATCAGATATTCTTATAGTTATTTTATTACACAATCGTTATTATTTCTATTTCAAACTATACCACAATTCAATTCAAAATGAAATGATTCATATATCATTCATTCATTAAAAGGATGTATTCTTCATCTGTAGATTTCACATAATACAAAATAGAATACACAGAATGAGTGAGTGTATTTTTTTTTTATCCGATTAATATACCAGAACAAAAAATAACAACAATAACAAAAAAAAAAAAAAAAATAATTTCTTACAATACTTACTATAATGTTAAAACATATCCATAACATTTTGTAGTATAAATTTATCTCAAAAATAAAAGGATGGCAAAAAGAAAAACTTTCTTTCAAGGTCACAATCAATAAATTTCGATTTTACTCTTTTACGCGCCTAAAATCCTACAAGCGAAATAAATTTTAAATGAGAGGAAAATTTTTATTTACTTTTTTTGTTTTGTTTTTGTTTTTGTGTTTTTTTTTTTCTGATAAATATTATTTCTTGCCTTTAAATTAAAAAAAAATTTCATACTTCATTGATCACAAATCCAGTTAATTTTCATATTAATTCATCAATAGAAAGTATTTGAGGTAAATAATAATATTATAATGTAATAATAACCTAATAACCACCTTCTTTTAATATAATAACTACAACACGGGGTTGTAACGGTGAAAATTCGTTAAAAATTTTAATTTCAGAGCTGACATTTTTTTTATTACAATAAGTACGAATTTTTAAAGTTGATGGTTAAAATTTTATAAAAGTTAAATAACAAATTTGAGCATCAAGTTTGAACATATTGGTTTATACCCTGAGATTAAAGTATCGAAAATAATGTTTTTTTTAAGTTAAGTCAAACATTAGGTTTTAAACGATATACCTCTTTACACGAATGCACAATTTTGGACTATTATCATTATATGAAGCACTTAGGTATTTTAGAAGAGTCAGCCCGCTATTAAAGCTTTGGTGTAGCACACTCTCTGCTCAAAGCTGATGGAACAATGTTGAGACGATATTGAAAATGTAGATAGCCGTTTTCGATCTTTCTACTCTGGGTTCCTGGTCGCAATAACATAGATGGGAATCAAAGAGCTGATGAACTGGTCAGGCAAGGTCTTAATCTTGACAGGCCTTTGGAAGAGAACACTCAAATTCCAATAAAAGTCGTCAAGGAGTGCATCTATTCATAATTTCTGGCCAGAGCGAATGAAAGGTGGCATATACTAAATACCTGTGTGAGTTCGATGAAAACATGGCATTCGTACAATGTCAATAAAACAAAACAAATCTTGGCCAGGTCCTGGACTGTTAAGTCAAGAGTAATATCCATAAGTATAGGTCAATGGCCGATAGGATCCATGCTGTTTCTAACTTAAGTTCTTCCTCTAGATGCATTATTCAGTATTCTGTACTCAGGTATTTTTTAAATTATTTTTGAAGAGCCTGCAAAGATGAAGAAGAGAAAAAAACAATCCTAGACATCTTCTCAACAGCTGCAGCAGTGTCTTTATTGTATTGTAAAAAACTAAAATTGGCTTAACAAGTAGGATTGAGATTTTGCGTATCGTACAGAAATAAGATTCTGGGTTTCATATTTAAGCAAACGATTCTGATCCACAGACAATTTATCCCATTTGTTTAAATGGGATAACTGTATACCTACCTACCATACTAGTTGTATACCTACCTAACTTATTAAGTCCTGATTATTTTTCTGGCAGCTATAAATTAGTATAGTATAGTAAAATTAGATATTCCGTTCAGTTCCTATTGTCGCAGTTGCAAAGATCAGAAGGAAACAAATACTCTTGAACACTCCGTTTGCAGTTGCCCAGCATTAGCAAGAGTTAGACTCTGCACTTTAGGTGAGGCTTTCTCCAGCAATATAAGTTTTATCGCGGAAACAAAATAGAAAATGAGTTCCTGGGGAGAGTAAAATGGACAGAATGATCCCCTAAAACAACCAGTAAAATTAAGTGTTTATTGGCCACTTCTACCTACCTAGCATTTGCAGAAAATGTTATTATAATAGCGATTTAAAAATGCAAAACAAAACAAATAATTACTAATTTATAGCTGCCAGTACTAAAATAATCAGAACTTAATAAGTTAGGTAGGTATATAACTAGTAGGGTAGGTTTAAACAAATGGGATAAATTGTCTCTGGATCAGAATCGTTTGCTTAAATATGAAACCCAGAATCTTATTTCTGTACGATACGCAAAATCTCAATCCTACTTGTTAAGCCAATTTTAGTTTTTTACAATGCAATAAAGACACTGCTGCAGCTGTTGAGAAGATGTCTAGGATTGTTTTTTTCTCTTCTTCATCTTTGCAGGCTCTTCAAAAATAATTTAAAAAATACCTGAGTACAGAATACTGAATAATGCATCTAGAGGAAGAATTTAAGTTAGAAAACCAGCGGAAAGGTAGCAAAAAACGCTGCAACATTTTCGTAGATGAAATACAGAAATGCAGTTCTGTGCAAATACTTCCTGATAGTAGCAGAAAATTTTGAATCGACAAAACTGAGGGCGTGATATACAAGTGGTCAATTCAAGCTGTTGCGCTTATGAAAAAATATAAATAGAATGTAGGTCTTACCGAAAAAATGCAAAAAACATGAAAGTATACTAATAGGTGATCTGTTCAGTTATATTGATGAGAATTAGGAAATGGAAATTTCCATTGTTAGCTGTGCTAAGTAAAAGTATATATAAAGTATATATATGAATTAAAGGATATTATACATTAAAACAGATTGATGGAACTCTGTACTAATCGTTTAATCGCCATGCGGATATTAATCACAATGCTGCTCATCTTGCTAGCAGTTGAATGAAATTTTTCAAAATAAAAATTGGTTAAAGTCAACTTCAGTGCGTCAATACTACAGGAGCGATTTCTTTGTAAATAAATCATCTTTCATAAATCATTCCATAATGAAATAATAAAATCAATTGATATAGAAGACATTGTATTGATACTGATAATGGAAGACATATTATTTCATTTTTATTCGCTTACCTAATACATTAAGACCGCAAGCCAACATCTTAAACTTTACCATTTTGTTTTTTCAATTAACAATTTTAAAAAGAAAGCCTCACGAATTGCTTTTCCCCTGTGTCCCGTTAATTTTTTCACCGATCCTGTCATAAAATTATATCGAGTATTTTCAATACTTCTCTGTATGCTCTTTTTTTTGGATAAATTATGTTAACATGAAAATTAAATTTCTTTATTATAAAATAAATAAATAAAAAAACGTGTAAGTAGTGAAAAGATTAAAACAATCTAAAGTAATATACACTCAATATGAACGAATACACAAAATATATAACAATATATAACAAGAAGTCAATAGATTTCAATGTTTTACAATTAATTTGATAATAAATAATTTACACTAATCCCGATTACAATAAAAATTGATCAAATCATCTAAGAATTATACAACAGAAAATTTTATTTATTACATAACGTTAATTTTTATTATTTAACTTTTAACATGTATCCTTGATACGTTCTTTTACAACATTCACGATCTCAAATATCAACACGTATATAATTTTGACATTTTCCAATATAAATTTTCATTTGCAATAAGGAAAAACAAAACCGAAACAAAAACAAAAACCATTAAAACACCTAACATCTGGTGTATTTTGGAATATATAGGATTAAACTTAATATCCCTTGTCTTCTTATAGTAGAATTTTAGTCTTAAAAATTCAACAACTTCATTCGACAACATCAACATTTTTGTTAGGTTACCTCAATCAATGATGTTATTGAGATTAATCCTCCTGTAAGTTCAAGGCTTTTTTTTTATTTTTCTATACCTGCATACAATATAGATTCACAGTATTTTTAATGAATATTCGAACATTAAAATTATAAGAAAATTAACTTAAATGAATTTTCCTCTTTATATTATTCAAAATTTTACAGATTTCAAGGAATTTAATAAACATAATTATATTGATCTGACCGGAATCAATTTAAAATAATTTGATCAAAAAAAGACATATTTCTTTGTCTTTGATATTGGAACTGCATCACTTAAAGAGGTCGAAGTAAAAACAGATAATTAGATCATCAAAAGAAAAATCAGTGATTGTAGATAATATGTAAAAAAAAACAGTTATGGTCTTGGGATCCGCCGTTTTGCTCAATTTCAGTCTTTAATACTGCAATTGTAGAAAGTGATCGGGATTAAAATAAGTCGATCTTGACGAGAAACTTAGATTATCAAAACGCAACGAGAATCATTTGCAAATTATGCATTAAAAGCTACCAAAATATTTGAAACTTTTCACAAGCACGTGTATAAAAGTAAAACAATTTAAAAAATTGAAAAGCAAATAGATCTGATAATCTCCATATTTACAATTACAGTTACCATAATACCGTACCGTACGATTACAAAATCTAATAATATAATCAGTGAAAGTATCCCAAAATACTTGAAAAAAACCATCACTGCATTCCGATATTCAGAAAGGGAGATTAAAGTCAGTCGCCAAATTGTAGAGGAATAACTTCTTAAATCATGGTGTTTTATTATATTTACTCACCTCATTCCTCATCATGTTTCAAATTAAGCTCTCATCATGTCTGAAGAAAATTTGGAATTTCAGATAGATATTTTTTTCGACATTTAAATATTTAAATCAAAAATTCAAAACAACAATATTAAGAAAGGTTCTATGTGCAAATGTTGTTGTTCTTAGACTAGGTATAAGTCAGTTAGGATGTTCATCCCATAGTCTTCGCAATTAGAACAATTTAAAAAACAAAAAATTTAAAAGCTTTTATTTTTTTTTCTTTTATAAACAGCCAAAGCGTTTGGTAGGATAAAACATACCTTTAATACTTACGTGCTGCTAGGTTGGGATAGGATATGATAGGATAAATTAGTAAAAAAAAAAGATAGACTAGTAATAGGATTGACGGTATTAATATTTTATTTAAACTTTCAAAAATTATTACAAGTTGAATGTGGAAACATATCAGAAGGAATATGATTCCACATTCTTGAAGTACGAACTATGAACGAACTTCCATAAGCTACTTTATACCATCTTTGGTTTTCCACAGTTTAGGGGTGAGCATTTGCGGCTCCACTTTTTCACGTTGGAATTTTTTAAGAAGAGGAATCAGTGCTTTGACTTCTGCTGAGCATGTATTCAAGCCTATACGAAGTATCTATAAAACAGGGAAAGTGCTCCGACTCCACGTCAATGTACAAGAGAAGATAGAGATGAAGTTGAATAACTTCATCTTGAGACGTATAAATGATATATTGATAATAAGGAGTTCCAAAAACGAAAGGACAGCTTTACATTGACTTCGATAGCCTAAAAACTTGGCAGCTTCTTTCGCGATATCAAAAATATAGTCGTTTAAAAAAAAATTCTGATTCACGCGCATGCATAAAATATTTAGACTATTCGTGTTTAGTAAAGTAACACCTTGATAGGAGAGATTAGGTTATGTTTATTTAATTTGAAAATAATGGTTAAATTTCTAAAATACTTCAAAATATATTATTGGACCTCTAAAAGACATTTATTAAAATATCGACAGTGTCACCAGAAGACATATAAACTCTGGTTAGCATAAGTTTAGATCCTGTGACTGGCATAAGTTTAGGTCGAAAGTCGATAAAGGGAAAACTAGGAAATAATTCTAGCTTAATAGAAGGAAAATTAGGATGCTAATGGGTATATTATCTACTCACTGGTTGCTTATCAAGTAGACAATACAACTGAGACTTGTATTGTGATGATAACTGTTGAATCTACATGACACTTTGGAACATATCATGAATATTCTCTACGATTTCCATCATTTGGCTAAAAATAGGTTAAGGTAATTGTGAGAGTATTTTATAATATGCCAGAGAGAACATCTGGTCTGCTCTGTTGTATTTTTTACTATTAGGCAACATATGCTCTAGTATAGTGATGACAATGAATTGATGTGGCTACCACGTCGTTTAAAACCAACCCTATACGCTTGGTAGCATAGTACGTAAAGCGTCTGCTTTTCAACCGAACGATCATTCCAGGTTCGATTTCCGATGAAGAAAAAAATACCTTCAAGATTTTCTGACCTGCTCCACCATTGCCGTTTTTGTCATTGCGATAAAATAAATGATAAAAAATAGTTGATAGTTTTTGTTATCACTTATTATCACATAATATGAAGGGGAACTACTCTATACAATAGACAGATATTTTCCACATTTACTAAACTACTGGATATACCATAAAAATAAAAGCTATTGTATGTAATTGTGTATTCCAAATCTCTATGTAAAAGCAGTTAGGTTATTCATCCCATAGACTTGGATTTATATAAAAAATAACGGAAATTAAGGAAAAAAATTAAAGAAAAGGACATTGCAGGTTCACCTTTTATTAAGCCATAGATTAATAGCCTCGTTCTGTATCTCACTCACTCTCACTTTTACGTAAAATTCTTCACTCACCCTTGAAAATATTTTATATTCTGTATCTCGAAATAATTTTGGTGTGAGTGAATGGATATGTGATTGGAAACATACATATGTCCAAAAGGCTTGTTCAATATTATAAATAATTTTTAAAAAAATTTCGGGTTGGTTCGACAGTCCGGAAGTCGGGACAAAAGGAGCAAAAAAAAATAAAATAAAATGTATTTTGTAGTTTTGTTGATACGAAATGAACATTATTGACATTTTTATTTTTGGACAGTCTTTGTTCAAGGTCTTCGGTCCCGACTTGTGACCAATCCGAAAATTTTTTAAAAATTATTTATAATAATTATTAATAACCTTTTTTCAGACAAATACAATTTAAGCACGTGATATAGAGTTTCGGCCCCAAATTTCTTGAACCTCGAGCCTATTGTCTTCATCACATTTAAGAGCCATTGTACTGATGACAAAAAAAAAACATTCAAGGTCTTCGGTCCCGACACTTGGGACGCCGGAGATCTTGTTTGCATCGTAATTATGAGCCATTGTACTAAAGACAAGTTAAAAAACAAAACAAAAAATTTCAAGGGCTTCGGTTCCGGCACTTGATACGCCGGACCCCTTGTTTTCATCGTGTTTATGAGCCATTGTACTAAAGACAAGTTAAAAAAAAAACAAAAAAACAATTTTTTCAAACAACCTACACAAAAAAAAAAATTGCAACTGGTTTTAATTTCAAGTGTGCGCGCTTACATTTAAATATGTAATATACAAATCGATTTATCGACTGCTTCAACTAAAAGTTGCTATCAGCTTGTAAAAAATTACAAACTGTTTTATTGCTTGATTAGATGCAATCAAATAGTTGCATGTGTGCGCGCTTTCATATAAACTAATGGAACACAAGCGTGCAATCAAACAGTTGCTAAACTAACAATTGCATGTGTGCGCCTAGCCTTACAGTGCCTTGTATCCAAAGTTAATTTTGATTTTTGAGCTTCAAATTTATTTTATAATTCATATCGAAATGGTAAAAAACCATCGGTGAGTTATAAATATCAATCAAAATTCAATTTCATCAAATCTGTTACTAATTATATACATATTATTCTGCATTTATCTGGATGTTTGTAAGTTCGACGGAACGCTCCAACACATATACAAATTGCATATGTATACAAATGCATATATATACAAATTGCTTTGGTGCTTTTTTTTAACCCCTGTCTACCATGCTGAACCTTTGCAGGAAAAATTGATTGCATGAACTATATTTTTTTAATTTAATGTTAGTCTTCTTCGCAAATAATAAGGAAAAATAATAAATAATAATAATATAAATAAAACAAACAATTTTTTTTAATTTATAATAATAAGGACTAATAGAAATTTAATCAATAGTTTAATATGGTATAATAACCAAAAGGCAAACAGCATTTAACACAAAAAAAAACATAATTCACTCAAAGGTTATTCTTATTACTTAAAATTATACATAATAATACGCATGTGTATCAGCATATTTGTATTGTATAATATTATACATTATACTACTTTATTGCTTCTACCTTTTATTTTTGGCATTATTGTGTGCGTAATTCACATCACTCAAAAAAAATTATTTTTGTTTGTTTTTTGTTTTTTTTTGTTTTTTTTTATTATTTGCTGTATCTGTATTCTGTATGTTCTATATGCTCCATTCCAAAAATATTATTTTCTTATCAGTGTTAAGTGTTCACTTTTCACTTCACTGTTCAGGTTCAGGTTCAATCAATAGAACTTGATAGAAGTAGAGTAGGATAATTAACTCTACTTCTACGCCGGATAATAAAACATTGTTTTTTTTTAAATTGAAAATTATTGATGAAAATGTTTTTGTATTTTTTGTAAATTTTACCAATTTAGATACAAAATTTTGAATATTTTTTTAAAAATAACACAATACCGTAATAACAGTTTATTCATATAGCAAAATAAGATCCCTATACAGTATACAAAAGACAAAATTTATATGAAAATAAGATCCCATTTTTAAATTTGCTCTCCCGGAGGACTCAATAACACTAATACGGTATAATTTATACTAAATGGAACCCAACTAACGATTTATAACTACATGGAAGTGAGTACGAGTATACCATACAAAAATACAAACATTTTACACAAATTTGTTGGTATGGTACTTCTTTTTCTGTTATAAAAAAAAAAAAGATTAGTGTTAGGCCAATATAAACATAAATAAAAATAAATAAAAAGTGATATAAACATAAGTACTGTAATTTCGGAATAAAGAATCTAATGAAAGAAAAAAAGAAACTAGGATTTATTTTGCTTCCGTCATTTATGACGGGTTACAAAGCTAGTTAAATAATAATAACAATAGTGTTTTATTCGTTATTACTTTAGTTTTCCAAATTTGTGTATTTAAAAAAAGTATTCCCATTAACCTTCGCGATTTTAAATAATTTACACAACCATGTTTAAATGTTCCTAATCTCTCCTCTTTCTTTATCTGAACTGGTAATCTAACAAAATTTAAAAACCCATTGTATACTAGTGAGTTTCTACTACTACTTCCTCGTAGCTCTATCTCTGTTGCAGTTCTTACTTCCGCATTTTTTAAGTTATATGGTTGGGTGTCGTTTACAAATTTTAGTTTCTTCTTCAAATAATTTTGCGTTTTTTAATTTTTTATTTTAAATATAAATTTTAAGACATTAAGTTCAATCACCTGCTGTATATTTAACCATTTCCAAGCGTCCAGCATCCACCTTATTGAAGTAAATCAATATTCACCTTTAAGATTGCCCGCAGTAGCTTTTACGATTTATCTAGTTCTTCTTTATTGCTTAAGTACAATATTGTTGCACAATAATCAAAGTGTGGCTTTATAACTGCATTATACAGTTTTACTGCAGTCAATATATCTAATTAATCCCTAATTAAATAGAACCAAGAATTTAACTATAAATTTCTTTAGAGACTTAACAGGATTTTAAATTCTTAAATTTATTTATCAAATTCAAAAGACTTGGAAAAGAGGAAATGGCATTAAAATATTAAACAGGTACATTCTAATACAGTGCTAAATATTATCCCAAATGCCTCCTGGTCAACCTAACATAGTTATTTTACACTTCAAAACAACATTATAAGAGGTACTACCAACATTTCGAGTTATTTTCCAATCGTAATAATTACCCTTGCCAGAACTAGAAACGAAAACTGTCCGAATATTATATAGTGATCATTATATACACACTATACTCCATTACATGCAAGGTTAATACAATCAACATAATATTTTATTTATATATCTATTTAACAATATCTTTTTCGATTTATTTAATATATAATATTTAATGTTATAGATTTAAGCTCATATAGCATCTAAAATTTTATCATTTCATACCACACAACAAATCGAAACCAAAGAGAATTTCGAATATTTTTTAAGCTTAATGTTTTTGTTATTGTTCTTAAAATATCTTTATTTCTAGAATTACATTTGAGAATTCTTCATTACGAAAAAAAGCAGACAAACAATCCTACTTTAAATTAGAACCTTCAAAATTCTAAATGTATATAGAAAACAACAAAAATTTATTCATTTGGATGGAAAAAAATTTTCCGATAACAGGTTAGAATTTCAGGAAATTTTTTTCAGGAAGACAAGTTACTGTTTTTTTTTTTAATATTATTTTTTTTGTGTTTTTACTTTTTTCAAATTAAATCCTAAGCCGCAAAACAATTGCAAATAAACGGAAGCTCTTTAAATAGGAAATGTTGAAAGTAAGTTGAAAAAGAAAATCTCTCTCTTCCGTGGTTTTTTTTTTTTTTTATTTTTTTAATGCTCTAGGGAAAACAAAAATCTTAAAATGTAGAAATTGAAGACAATATGTGGTCGTATATATTTTATTTCAGGAAGAGAAAAATCATCCAGAATCGGTGAAGAGAAGAAAAAGAATCGGGGAGAGAAGTTCAATTGTAAGAATATACAATTTAATATCCCACAGCTTATGAAATATCTTTAGTTTTTATTTATTTTGTTCTTTTTTTTTTTACTGCTCATTTAATGGAATTCACTAGAAAAATTCGGTTAATTTAGAAATTGCTTTCGTTTAGAATGGAGTGGTAAATGATAACATCTTTTTTGTGTCTTTAGTGAGTTGATATTTAATAACAAATTAATTTAATATAGGCTTCGCAATTTAATTATCTATTTTTAGAAAATAATTTAATTTAATAAAATTTCAAATTTGGATGTAAATTGTTTTTGCTCATGATTGCTCATTATTCAATAATTTGAGCACAATACTATGAGCACTAATAAATTGTGAGCAGTGATGGAACTTTTTTCCTATTACTTGAGTACAAAACACATTTTAATGTATTTGTGTTCGCTCTTCTCTTTATTAGTTTCATCATAAAATAGTGAAGACGACTATTAATATTATTATCAATTTGAATTTTGATTAATTCAATTCCGTTCGCGAAAATATGAACCAGAAATAACAAACTCACGAATGATAAAAATATTGAAAATACAAAAAAGTTATCTAGAATCTAAAGAGGTATTCACGATTAAGGTCATTCTGAAACATCTCATCTAACGTATATTAGATCAAACCTACTTGTGTTTGTTGCTCTTCAATTTTGAAATGAGCATAGTATTGATTCATTAGTACCTGAGTACAACTAAATTAGATGTGAAAATCTCCTGCGAAATAAAATTACTAGTTTAGCATATTTTAGACTAGTGAAATAACTGGGACAACATTTTTTGAACTATACTTGTATTTTTAATTGCTTCATAACGAAATTATGTCAGATGATTTATAAAATAATTTTGATAGACCCGCATAATGAATTTTTGATCATTAACTACCATTTTAAAAATGTTGTTATACAAGAAAAGATGTCTATAGAAGTATAATTTTTTAAACTACTGAATTTCTATCTTACTCTTACTGACTATGTTTTGCGCTAAATAAATTCCTTTAAAATTACAGACCAACAAGATTAGATTTCGATAAGTCTGTTTTCAAAATATAATGGCTATGGGTATAACAAAATGATACTTTTTGAACTGAAAATATTTATTTTAAACTAACATTCACTATATGTGATTCATGGCCAGCGACCGTGTAATCAGGGATTCAGCCAGGGATTGCATGCGCAAGACAGGAGTGCAAAATAATAGAGAGCTTTAAAAAAAAGTTTAAAATCTGTGAATGCCGACGAGCTTAAAAAACTAAATGATCAGTTAGAGTTTCACTTAGAACACGATTGTTTCCAGCTGAACAGATTTTACGCTTATCATCACCAAATTTTAAAGTTTCTTCTATTTTTGTATTTATTTTCTTATTTTTTTATAACAGTGAGATCTGCAGATAAATCTATAGTCCAACTGTAGGTTCATTTTTCTTCCGAAATGTGGTAATTTTTTTAAAATTTTAATTTTAAATAAAATCTTGCAAATAATAAGTATAAATTTCGATACACAATAATTTTTTTATTAATGTTATTCATTTATTTCATTATTTTCTCAATTGAGCCCAATCGCTTGCGCAGATTATATATCAACACTGTGGCAACAAGGTGGTTAAGTGACCCATTTCGGAAATTTATTTCAGCTAACTAACATTTGACAGTTAAAAGAACGTGGTTTTTACTAATTTAAATATGAATTTCCCATTGTTGTCGAAAATAGTCGAATATTTTCGTTTTAATTTTACTGTTATGCTTGTCATACAGAAAAATTACAAACATTTATAAAAACTATGAAGTTGGTATTAGTTTCATTTGTTTCTCAAACTGTACAGCAGCTTCATAATATGTAAATTTTATTTTATTTGTTGTTTAAGTTATTCAATATTTTTCATTTCATCAATTATATTTATATTTTTTTTTAAGAATTCTCTAAAAATAAATTTGGATTTAAATTTAAAAAAAATAATAGTAGTTATAATGTATATAATACTTACTTAACAAACATATTAATACCAGTTAATTGAGTTGCACGACTAATACCACGCCATGATGCCATTAAATTGTATTTTTGTTTTGCTGTTAAAGGTAAACGAGGATCAGGTGCAGCAGGTGCTGGTGGTTCACTTAATTTCTCATCTGGTAGATCTGTATCAGTTTTATTTGAATTAGTTGATCTAATTTTACTTAATTCGCAACCCATTTTTAATTTATTTATATATATTTATTATTTGTAATTCACTTAATTTAATTTAGCAATTTAAAAAATAAATTTTCTATTTTTAATTTAATTTTTTATATACCTTATTCACTCACACTTTTATTTTATTTATTTCATTTAATTATTTATTTATTTCACTTAATTATTTCATTTTATTATTTTAAAATTTTTTTTTTTTAATTTTTAATAAATATTAATTGAAAATTAATTAGTATTAATTAAAATAATAAATCAATATTTTCTTATACGGTAACACTTATTAACTTTTGACAGATGTCAATTAAACACATGAAATTTAACACATTAAATTTTTATATCAATTTTTTTTTTCTTTTATATTATTTAAATATTGATTGAGTGCGGTGTTAAATAATTATTTATTTAATTGATTTTTTTTTTATTTTATTTTTTGTTGTAATTTGTGTGACATTTTTAAGTTAATTTAATAGATAGGTAAATGGATTTTAATTGTTATAATCTGAAATTAAAAAGTTATTAATTGAATTAATAAATAACATTTTTGTATTTAAAACATTTTTTTTCTTATTGATTTTGATTAATAGACAGTGTAAATTTGAACTTTGCTTAAAACATATGTATGGTATTTCCATTAGTATAAATTTAAATCTGGGATGGGATTGATTGATTTAATTATTTCACAAAAAATAATGTAAATTTATGAGTATCGGATGAAAATTTAAAAAAAAAATTATACAACTTTTGAAGTAGAAATATTTGCATTTTCTAAAAAATTTTCAGGACAAATGTATGCGATTTTGAGTAGTTTAAAGAGAAGGTTTAATTATTATAGTTATTTCAAGAGAAGGTTTAGTTATTGGAAAATGAACAGAAATAAATATTTCTTAGTATAATATAAACATTGCTATTAATTTTTTTGAAATATAAACACTAAAAGTGGTTCACATAAACAACATAGAATCATTTTAAATGTGGATTTGTATAGCACAATACAACACATGATGTAGCACTTCAACATACCATATCTAACCTGTTAACGATGACAAGTTGAACAGTTGCTTATTTCGATCACATAATATGCAATGAAAAATTCAGCAATCTCCAGTCAAGCGTTCAAGGAAAAATTTGAAGTAAGTGACGTATTGGTTGCAACAGTTTTCTTGGATATTAAATCAATTGATGAGCTTGAGCAAAGAGACCTAGTTAAAATATAGTTTTTGAGGTTATGTGAAATGAAATGTGAATACTCACATACGAATTGTAGTGAAATATAAATGAGAGAGATGGCTTATATTCACATCATATTTATTTGTTTCATTTTTTCTGCTAGGAAAAATATAATGTTCGGTAACATCGTAAATGTATTTAAAAACAATTTCAACCTGATAAAATGTAAAAAAAATAAGTTGTCAATATTATGAGTAAAATAAGTTGGCAACATTGTGTTATGAGAGGTTTCTGAGACAATGTGATCAAACAAAATGAACAGAAAGTTTTTATTAACACTGTACAAATATCTACTAAACAGGTCGAGAAGACATCATGAACAACAATTGTGATCACGAGTCAATGTCTCAACCTTTTGTGAGCTTTTGTAAACATTTAAGATAATGTGGATGTTGTACTGAACTTTGTGTTGAGACATTTACGATGTCAAGGATCCTTTAGAGTACAATTTTATTAAAAATATTCACGGGTTAAAAGCCAAACACATTTTGCTATATTTTTGGTCTGTTTCGTAATTTTTGGTTTTAAAAGTGAATTTGAAAAACTTAAAAGTTAAAATTAATATGAAATAGGCAAAAAAATTGAATTAATAAACTCTGGAGGAGCTTTTTCTTTCCTTTGAAATGTATGCAAATAAATAAATAAATAAACAAATAAATATTTAAAAACATTAAAAATGTTACTATAGCAACAATTTTTTGTCTCAACTTATCTCTATCTACACAATCTACAACACATCAAAATAAATTATCATAATATCACTCTACAAATAAATATTTATTTTATTTCAATTTTGGAAGACCAGTAGCAGAACAGTATAAAAATAATTGTTAAAAATTGTATCAGGCCAAACATTTAATTTATTAAACTTTTGTAATGGAAATTGAATATCTAAAATTGAATTTAAAAAATATATTTTTAAATTTTATTTTGACATTTTCAATTATTTGTCTTTTTACTTTAATTATTTCATATCAACCACATTTTACACTCTATTAACATTAATTAATTAATTTTGATTTATTAACTTTAATACATTTTTTTTTTCATTTTATTTATTTAAAAATTTCTTCTTTAAATTTCAATTAAATCAATAAATAATAAACAATAAAGTATTGAATGCCAAAACAAAAACCATACAAAAATAATAATTTGTTTATAAACAGAAACACTTTCATTGGAATTCTTTTAAAAACAAAACGATTCTAAAAATAAAATTTTCTTTTAAATGACCACAATTTTCCATAACAGACGTTACTTAAGAAACAAAATAAATGAACTAACTCTGACTGCTCAAAATTGAATTGGCACTGGGAAAGAGAAATTAAAAAACCAAAAACAAAAATGAAATAAAATTAAAAAATTAGTAATATCAATTTTAAATAAACAAAAAAAAAAAAAAAAAAATACCAAAATTTATAAAAAAAAAAAATAAAGATAAAAGAAATTATTTGACGTAACGAAAGATAAGAATGAGTTCCAAAATAACAACCCGTTTGAGTTTGATATAATGAGATTATTTTTTTTTTGTTTTTTTTTTTTTTTTTGTTAGAATAATTGTGATTACTAATATTGTAAATCACTCCCATTAAAAAAAAAAAAATTAAACAATAAAATTAATCTAATTTGAAGTTAACATGAAATATTAAAACATGCAATTTCATGTAATTTATCTTTTACTCAATTTGATTTCAGACAAATCATATTATACTCATCTAACACACACATTAAGATTAGTGTAATAAACATAATGATTTGGTGAGAGAAAAAAAAACAGAGAGAGTAAAACAATTTACACATCTCAAATTAAATTTGAAATAGGTCTTCTAGAAGTATGTGAAACAACCTAATTATAGTTAGGCTTGAATGAGTAAACAAGCCAAAAAAAAGGAAAAATTCATATCACACATAAACCAAAAACCATTTATAAATTTGAATCCTGCTGATTATAGATTTCAAACAAATATTTGCCTGAAAGTAGGAATGCAATCCCAGCCGTCGAATCTATTGTAAAATTCCTAGTACTACTCTACAATGTCACTGATTCCACGATGAATATGAAAAGTCTATTAGTTAGGTTGATGTGGCAAGAATGCATTTTGTTGATAAGATGTGGTGCATCTTATCCATCTTCTACTTCACTATATACAATATATACATATGATCATAAATGATTTGTTAATTCGTTTAGATATACTTATTTAATTAGCAGTGAACAGTAAAAAAATGTTTTTTCTATAAATGCTACTCTCTTAGCAGAGTTTAATATCTAATCGGTTGTAAAATTAGTGCTAGAAAAGCTGGCAAAAATAAACTAAGTTAGGATACTTATTCAATTGGCAGTGACCAGTAAAACATTTTGTATGCTAGAAATGCTACTTCCTTAGTAGAGCTTAATATCTAATCGGTTGTCAAATCAGTGCTAGAAAAGGTGGCAAAAATAAATAAAGTCACGGTATCGTGAGTACAATGTCATTCTGGCATAACGAATAAAAACGCCTAGCGAGAAAAGCAAATCGACAAATTTCGTATAGAATCGGACGGGATCTGCTTTAAATTTTTGGATCTGCTTTAAATGGCTAAAAACAAACCTAACTAAGATCCTTAGGTTTGTTCTCTCTGACAATCGACAAATAAAAAGGTGCTTGCCAACACTGTAATAAAAGAAAACAAATATGTTATTGGGTTCTGTCCAGAGGAACATCATGTTAAAGCATTAACTGGCCAATATTAAGGTGCCTATTATGTATTTCGATTGACTTTCATCAAATCGTTCATCGTTATGGTTAGAGTTATTCGATCGTAATCGTTAGTGCCATTATGTATTTCGATGAATATTTGATCGAAAGTGTTTTAAAATGCTGCCATTGTAAAATACAAATCTACGATGAAAATGACATACCTATGTTTGATTCTTTGACTGTCAAATTCAAATTATTATACGAAAAAAAACAAAATAATAGTGTTATAACTATTTGAAATTATTAAGTTGAAGTTAAAAGGGTTTAAATAAAATAAAAATTATTAAATTAAAAGTTTTTATAAATAAAGTGATTTTTCCGTTTTGTGATAGTGCTGAAAAACGCTATCAAATGCAGAGTTAAAAAACAAGCCAACATATAGTCGAGATTATTCCAATCCACTGGATTTGGACGATTATACGTATATAATTATACATGAAATTGATGAGTTATTATCTACAAAAACTTAATTTTATTAATAGTTTTGATCAAAATTTCCTATGTTAAACAACATTGCTTTTAATGATTTATTAGAAATATTAGGGTAAAAACTTAAATAGCCTATAAGTAACACGTCGTTTCCAAATATAATTAAATTGGCCAGCGTATTAAGATTCTGTGTGGTTTGTACCAAGGAAATAATTTGAAGCGTAGGAAATGATTTTCATGTTGGACTAGCAGAGCTAATTTTTTCTGTTGTGCTTAAGGAAGTTTCATATGAAATCTACAGTTCATACTTATGTCCAAAATGGATCAAATTCCATTACGCACTAGAAGAAAAAAGTCAGACAAACATTATTTTTATGATTAAAGTAGAATTACTGAAATAATTTATTTACATTAACTTTCATATTGCAATTTATTTGTAACTGGCCTTTCATTCTTATTAAAATTTATTTCAATACAAAATAATTATGAAGAATAAAGTAAAATACCTACTAACATTTCAACTTTTAAATTTATTTTTATTCCAAAAAATATCGCAAATATAAAACAAACACCAGGTGTCTAAGCGTCACTCTTTTATTTTATCTTTTCAATTCAAAATTGAAATAATTTGTACAAAATCTCTCGTTCGATGTCTCTTTCGTGATAAAGTTTTACATCGACAAACTTTGTCGATTTCGTCGACAATTTCTGAACGATATCGAAATACATAATGACAACTTTGCATTTTGACATTTCGTTCGATCAAATCGTAAACGTTATCGAAATACATAATAGGCACCTAAGTTAAAAAAAATGTCGGGCTTCAGAAAACAACTTGTGCGGAAATATAGAGGAAGAACGTGATTCAGGATATATGGAGTTTATGCAAAATATAGAAGAAAAACCTAAGCATTTTTTTTAAATATTTTCTGCGTGATAATTTCAGCTGTTATGTGCTTTACACCAATGGGAGTTAACCAATAAACCACTAATGGATATCCCAAATTTAATAAATAGTGAATCAAACATATTTATTACAATTTTTACTACTGCTACAATACTATTATCTTTGCTATATAGTTAATCATAATTTTCGATTGCGGTGAAATGGAACCAAACCCTTAAAAAATCTTATCTAATCTAATCTATTTATAAATAACTTTTGTATTAATTTTAAAGAATTTTGTTAAAAAAGATATTTTTCTAATTTTCAGTTGAAACTATAATAAATTACCGGAAGATATTAGAAAAATATTTATGGTGTGCTTTTTAATAATCAGATTTATTACTTAGACGTCAGATGTCTATAGTAACGAAAGCTTGCTACATTTTTCTGCAATAATTACCATCATTCAGTTGTTTATTTGATACCGTTAGAAAATATTATTATTGATTTTAAACATTGTATATTATTCAAATAATCAATATGACACCCTGGATTACGGAATATAGTAGAGTATCTGCCTTTTAACCGAAAAGTCCAAGTTCTATTCCGGACGGCGACAAAAAATTCTTTCTAGATCCAGAACCGTTTGTCATTGTCATAAGATAAATGATGAAAAATAGTTGAGAGTTTTGGTTATTAATAAAAATCAAATCGAACTACACTTTTAGGAAGGGGAAGGTACTCCACAATAGATATACACCCATATAGACTCATCTCGTGAGATCGGTTGAAAATATCTCGGAAGAGATAGTTTTGTATTATGTTAGACACCACAGACGCGATAGCCATGTCGCCAAAGTATTTAGTGTTTTTTTTTTTTATAAAAAAGTTGAATTAAATAAATAAATTGAATAGATAAAATAGTTAAGTAAAGATTAATAAACAATTTTTCATTATTTTTTTTGCAGTATTATTAAAATTGTATTTTTGTTTTGGAAAAAAAACCATCTTTACTATTACTGTTTTACTACTGTTTATGTACTAAACTAAAAAATATTTAAAACATAAATATATTTATATTTATTTTTTATTTAAAAAATATTTTATAACTAAACCACACTAATACTTTCCAAAAATTTCATAAATCATATTTTGTTTATATACCAATAATTTATTTTGACATTAAAAAATGATCAGTACCAACAACCTATGAACAAATAAAATGTTCTATAAAATGCACCGCTTACTGCGTCTAACAGAAATGCATATTCAGCGAGACGAGACGAGATCAATTTTTTCTTCTTGTTAACGACGGGTCTACTCAACATATACCCATTAATTGAGATATCTATGTATTTACCATTTAATGAAGTTGGTATTTTTATACTAAAATTTGTGTAATATCAAATAAGCCTAACGAGTAATTAAACCTGCTTTTATCATCATTATCATTGTCCTGTAATCCCATCAGTGGGATATCATCATCTCTTGATTCTACAGTTCGGGTTGAGTCTCAATCTCGCTTACAATTTCCCTCCATTCTACTAGTGCAAATTTTCTCAGTATCAATGGGCTATAGAGCAGAAAAACCTACTTTACAGGTATTTATCTTACTAATATCGGTCTAACAAAAATATTTAAATAGATATATCAAATTGTCATATATACTGAATTAAGCATTGCCTAAAGTGAAACAAAATAAATGTTCGAAAATTTATTTCAAATTTCATTAAAAGCACATTCTAGAACGCAACATTTATTATGGATCAGTTATTTAATAAAAAATAAATCAGTCTTTATGAAATTTTTATTATAATTGTTTTACAGTATGCGTTCTATATTATTATATTGGTTTTTGTTTTGTTCTTCTTTTGAAGTCTCTCTAAATTAATGATTCATTCTTATACCATCAGAATACTCATATTTACTTCAATAATAATGCATGAGAATTTTTTTTGTTTTTTATTGTCTTGATATTTAACACTATGTGACCTTTTGAGGAATGTAATTGCTTATGACTACATTATTAGAGACATTTTAAGAACCATTTGTGTATCTTATTGATGTTTTTAGTAAAAGGGTATCTATATATACATATATATATATATATATATATATGCATATATATATTCACTAATTGTTTAAGTGCTATTTATGTGAATGAAACTTTTAAGTACAACATTGTTATAAAGTACTTTAGGGTACTTTATTATCTTTTAAAGAATTATTCGATTTTTGTTTTTTTTTTTGCTTCAGAATCCATATTAGGAATTCATGAATGGAAAATATTTTTTACAATAAATATTTAAAATTTAAATATTCAGATTGAAAAATTGAATTTTTTTTTTTAAATTTATGTTCCAATTATTTTTGAGGTTACTGTGTGAGTCATTTGAAAATTTTCAGTTACAAAAATTCTAAAAGTAAGCTTATGTGAGGTCAGTATTTTGTAATTTCAGTTTGTTTCCAGTTGCCATATAATATAATAGTGAAAATAATGCCTCATAATGTTTTTAAGGCCATCAGTGTGAAAATATGAATTATAATTTTTAGTACATTATTGTAACTGTGTTAGTGGCATAAATTTTTTAGGTAATTTAATTTTCTTTTTTTAACTAAAAAATTACTAATATGAAGCCAAAACACGTAAATGAAATTTCTTCAGTATAACTGTAATACTCAAAATAGTGTACAAATATAGGTTGTGGCTGTGAGAAGAAACTCAAAAAATTTCATAATTACGTCCAAAGTGCATGTATACTCACACAGCAGCCATTTCCCACACATATGTAGGAGAGTCTCTTCGAACCAGAACTGTAATAACAAGACCAGATATGGCAATTTCTTAGAATCAGAAATATAAAAATTCTTTTATTAGCCGAACTTTTAAACTCTGGAATACCAATTTGTTCCCACAAAGATACTTAGAAGTATTCAACAGACGGGTAAATAAATATCATTAATACTGTCAGTAAATTTTTATATACTACCTCTTTCTATTCTATTTCCTTCATATTCATTTCAAATTTGCTTTTTATTTCTTTACTATCCTTCTTTTTTCGACCTTTTAAATGGCTGGCATTTTGCGAATGTAGTTAGGACTTTTATTTTGACCTCAAATAATAAAAAAACAAATCCAAGTAATATCAAAAAAACAAACAAATTCAATTTTGCATGCATTCAGATGTATTTAGTATAAAGCAGAAGTAGAAAATAAAATCACGATCAAAATATGGCAATAAACTAACTTTAAAGAGTTTATATCTTTACACATCTATTTGTTTTATGTAAATAGAAGACTGTTCTAGTTGCTACAAATTCGTACTTAATTGTGCATATTTAATGCCACAATTCGCATACGCTCAGTTATATAGCCAAAATAGAAAAAAGCAATTAGATCACTAATTTTGCTAACTTGGAAACATCTTGTTTAGAAAACTTTACCTATATATCGAAGTTTACCTCCAAATAAGGTAGAGTAACTGCAAACGATGTGTTCAACCGCTGTCGATAAGTTTTTCTTATCTACATCGTTGAATTTGTGATAATGGGAATTCAATGGAATGGCTATCTTGATTGCGTTACCTCCTATCGATTAGCAGTATTAACCCCTACCATGCTTGATATATCAAAACAATACCTAGTTAAAAATTGATATGAGGATAGTACGTTGGGTGGTGCAGTTAGTAGAATGCCTGCCTTTCAACCGAAAGATCCCAGGTTCGATTCTTCATGAAGCACAAAAATCATTTATTGGTTTTTTGACCTGGTTTGTCATTGGGACAAAATGAATGACAAAAAATAATGGAGTAATTTAATAATAAAAATAAATTAAATAAAATGGAGCTATTCTATTTAAGAAGGCTTAGTTCCTGACAATGGCAGTAGTTTTCCACATTTAGTGAGTTGATAAGCCAGTAATTTGATACATGAAATAAATGCTCAAAATATTGTAGTATAAACTTGCAGTATCGTACTTAATTAAGCACCAAAAAGGTGATTCTACCTAATTTACTGTCAAAAGCATAAAAATAATTATATTTTTCTAGAAATTCCACAGATAGTAAGTCGCTGCCAACCTGCGTCTGCTTTGGTCAGGTAATACAAATTAATTCGTTCCTTAACAGCTTTCATTGGAAAGTGAACACCTTAAACACAAGATGAGCATTGGAATATAGCACACCTAACTTTAAAACACCCGCATTTCTCTCTATGAATGTTATTAAAAAATTTATGACGTCCTGACTATCCCTAAAGAAGATAGTAGCTTTTTTTTTAGTTTTATGAATATGATTAACAGCAACTCTATGCTTGAAAGGCACGAGCTTTGATTCAAATTCCTGCGCTATATGTACCAAAATTATGTTAAATCAAAAATTAGATACCCTTCCGTAACCGTTTGTTATCTACATTAAAAATTAAATTAAAACCCAAAAAAACTGCTTATTAAAGTCCTATTGGATAATATGGCAAGGAGGTTTGGATTTAGTAGGTAAGAATGCTACATGCAATACCTCAAGAATCCCTCATGAAAAAGTGTGTTCCAAAATATATAAAAATAAGTATTTGAACAAAAAATACTAAGAAACATATTTAGCCATAAAACTAATGACGATGGTGAATACAAAATTCGATCAAACAAGGAGATGTAATATTTTTTCCAAAATATTTTAAGATTTATTAAAATACTAATTTAGGAGTGAAATGGTGAGAACGAACAATTTAAAGTACGCTAAAATAAAACATAGGTTCGTTTTAATACAATATTAAAGCCAAAAGCAAACCAGATGGCAAAACATTAAAAAACTGAAGTGAAAAATATATAATATACATATATACAAAAGGATGGTGTCAAAACAATATATAAACTTTTAAACCGAAACAAATCAGTTACACAGCACCAACATTAACAAATTGACAGCAGAATACAAATATTTTTTTTAAAATCCCATCTGAACAGACGTACATAATATATTGGAGTTCGATAAGACTATCAAAGTGTTGAAAAACTACAAAGACCATAAAATAGAATTATAAAATAAATATACCTGACATTCCACGGTCCCATTAATATAATTTTAATATCATTTAATTTATTTATATTCCTTTCCTATCATTCTCAGATTAATTTAATTTAAATATTTTCCACCTACATCTCTACTAATCTTTTTCTTCAAATAAACACTTTCAAGGATACAATTATAATATAATCATTGAAATTGTTTATCCAAAATTAATACAATTTTACATAGAATTAAATTAAAGGTGACAAAATTTTCATATCATGCTATCCACTACAAAAAAACGATTAAAGGGAATGTGATATAAAAATATTGAAGAAATTATTTGGCGCCAAGAGGTTCGATTCTTCAGAAGAAAAATTGGTGAATTAAATTTAAAAAAAAAAAAAAAAATTAGCAATAAAAAAAAATAGTTAATTTTTTAAATTTGCCAAAGTCAAGGGTATGAAATTCTCATTCCAAGATCTCTTCTCAAAATTCCCAAAAATAAAACCTCCAAGTGAAAATCTCTTTTTTAAATTTCCCAATTGGTTGGGTAAAAAATTCTCATTCCGAATTCTCTTTCAAAATCCCCAAAAACAGAATCTTCAAGACAAAATCTCTAAATCATATCCCCAAAGAAAGACAGAATCACCAAAGACAAAATCCTAACAAAATTCCCAATGAAGAAATTTGCTTTATTTGCTATTCAAATGCGACACAAAACAAATATTTTGTAACAATTCTGGCAAATAAATATTTTTTTTTATATCCCACAAACGCAAAACAAAATTTAGGGAATTTTGTTTTTGGGAATATTGTCTTACTGAGAATTTTGCCCATCAAAATTAATGTTTTGTTGAAAATTTTGTGCGTCTTCTTTTTCCAAGACAATGTGATGAGTACCCGAACCGCTTCCGCAAGGTCTTAGTATACTAACAATCATATACCATTTGATTTTTATATAGTGGGGTTAAGGCACGTATATCACCCTAGAAAGACAATAAAACACAACGTAGCAAATTCGTATGTGAACCTTTATCATAGAAGAAGGACAAAATGAAAATAGCTCGATAACGTAGCAAAAGATACTGAAACATTGAATGATTAAAAATTTGGCAAATAATTACGCAAAAACGGAAAAGTGAAGAAAACCAAAAATAACACTTGGCTATTTATTGGATTGTAAGCATATCAGTGCTGCTATGTAGAACAGCAGTACCTACCGTGTTGATGATGATAATGATTATTGAATAATATTTCTAAATTTTTTGGACTTAATTTAAATAATCAGTTCATCTTATCAAAAAATTTCCAAGAATTTTTTCGGATTATTCAGAAAAAGAAAGAAAAGAAAATATCGTTACAAAAATTTTCGATAATAAGGAAATCTTTCAAAGAATAAAAATGAAATAAAATTAAAAATTGTTTCCCCTCTAAACCATTAAAATAAAATTTTACTAATTAAATGGATATTATAATAATTCCAAAGAAAAGGATATGACATTAAATTTAATTTTTTTTAAATATATTATTTTAATAATAGAAAGAATAAGAAAAAACAAAAAGAAAAAAAAACAAAATTTTTTTCATCTTCCAAAGTGAATGTTGTCGTCTTTCGGAATGAGAATTTTTCTATTTAGAAATTTAAATGGCTTCTTCCTTATCACTTTTATTTCAAAATAAAAATAACTTAATAATTAATGGAAAAATAATTTTGATAGAAAAAAAAATATATGTATTATTTTGTACAGTGGTGACAATTTAACTAGATTCGATTAGTGTAGATTTTCCATCTGAAACACATTCAAGAAATACCCTTTAAAATCATGTACAATCCTTTTTTTGTTTTGAACCCTAATGGTAAATTGGATTCTCTAGTATTATAATGAACCAGACTGAACTAATAAACATCATTAATTATCTAGTGTACTTTCGTTTTGAATCAAACCTAATTTTTAATTATGTGCTATCAATTTTTATTCATAACAAAAACTAAAGAAATTTAAAACTGCTTCGGCCAAATTTTACATAATTTTGCATGGCTAGGAGAAGTTGTTTTATTTGATTTATCCTTTGGAAGATTCTCTTGTTGTCAAAATAATCTTTTCTAGATATTTCTTTCTTTCTTTTATAAAAATATTCTTCTTCAGCTGTAATAAAAATTGTGAACTAGAAAATTCTGCAAAGCACAATCTCAGGTTTTAGTTTTAGTTCAAAAACAATTCAAAAGTAACGCAAGCAAAGAAGTAAACACCAATTACTATTTAGTAATGAGATTGTGAACTATGAAAATAAGGTTTTCAATATGGAGAGATATTTAACTAGACTAACAAAGTTTGAAGGGAAAATTTAGTTGTTGAAAATAATCGAATATTTTCGTTTTAATTTTGCTCAATATTTGCACAAATACAGGATATTTTTACCAGTATCATAGACCAGTTTCCAAATGAACTGCTGCCAGACACGAAAGATTATATCACTCCTAAACTGAACTTTAACAAAAAGTCTGAGGTAGGCTTTCCTGCTAAGGGCAATTGGAAGTGTGGTTTGAAGAACAGAATCGAAAATGAACTGCGGAGTAGGTTCAGGAATTTTGTCAGAAGATCTAAAAATATCAAAGTCTTATGGTCTCCCTAAATACGTTAGTGTGTTTCAAGCAAAGCTGTTTGCAATCAGGGAAGCGCCTAAAAACCTTAATCATATTCATAAGACCAAAAAAAAAGTCACCATCTTCACGGATAGTCAAGGCGCTATCAAAGCTTTCGTGTCGGACATAATCTGCTCTAAGCTGGTTGAATAATGTCGAAACACAATTGGAAGCTTAAATAGCTATTTGTCGACCTTTCTTCTAAGAGTTCTTGGTCACAGTAACATAGATGGGAATGAGAGAGCTCATGAACTGTCGAGACAAGGTGTCGACATTCTTGATATATCAGTTCCCGCACTGATATATCAAGATTAGTAGCCATCACTACGGGTCATTGGCCAATAGGAAGCCACTCTGTCACAGCTAACACAGCCTTCGGAATACGATGGAAAATATGAAAACCAAATAAAATATCTCTAAGAATTAAAATATGAATTTTTACCAAACGTCAATAGGTGCCGCATCCTAAAAATTAGTTGATCGAAAGCAAATCGCAACAACACGTTGTAACAAAAAACTAAAGAGAAGTCAATTCACGTACAAAGTCAACAGAGAAAATGACATAGGACATAATTGGATGGAATCTACAAAAAATATGGTGAAACAATATTTCAAATGGAATCCCTAGGGTACACGTCTCATCGTAAGACCAAGAACAATTTGAAGAATAATAGTCTTACCCGAAGCAAAAGAACAAATGAGCACAGCTAAAAAGTGATTTACAATTAGAAAAATAAAGAGAGATTGACGAAGATATTGAAAGAGATAAACAGAAAAATAAATAGGTTTTTACATTCATGGACAACGGAATGTTTACTTGTTTACTTGTGTTGTAGCAAAGTTTGTTCATGCCACCGATCTAAACTTACATATTCTACTCTATTACTTATGTTCAATTACTTTGAATAAGTATTTTGTATTTCTTATAACTTTTTATTTTGCACTCACCACCTTCGCCTTGATCGTGGTATCTTATCGTACGTGCTTTATATGGCTTTTTCAACCAGCTCCAGGATCCTTTGGGTTTAAGATAAAATAAATGGTAAAAAATAATTAAGAGGGCAATTTTATTTTCGCATGAACTTTCTCGAAAAGGTCTATAGAATATTTTCGAAAAGCCAAAAACCTAAAAACATAAGCAAATATTTGCCTTGATAGAAAAAGCGTTAGAAAAATTGGAAAAAAAGAAATTAGTCTTACTGATTTTCTATGGAAAATGACGAATTGACAAAATGGTTTAATCGATTTAATCGTAATCATTCTAATATTCTTGAAGAAAATGTAATGGAACAGGATATTCAAAATGCGGACGATGAAAATGGTGAAGACAATGAAACTGATAATAAGGACAACACCCTGTGTGCATATTTTGTTGCATAAACCACTGCAAGCTATGTACAAGCTGTTTTCCAAGTTTTCTGAAGCAGCTGTGCAAAAAGTATACACAATATTGCGCTTCCATTGTCGGACTATTGTCCAAAATAGTAAATTTATTTATTTATAAAAAAAATAAAAATTTTTGTAGTTTGTCACTTTTTTATTTTGTCAAAAATGTTAAAAAATAATAAATTAAAGTGACTTAAAATAATGTTACTTTATATTCCATTTTAAACATTATTTCCATAATGTTAAGTTAATTCCTATTAAGTTAAGTCACCCAACTTCATAATACTATTAGCACATTATTAAATTATCATCACTGTATTCAAATTTAAGGATAACTTTAAATACTAAGTGATTCAGAGAATGAGAAGAAATTCTTTGAAGAGTACTCAAATAAGATTCTTTTTATTTAGTTTTTATTCTGTTTTTCATTTCTGTTTTTTTTTTTTTTTTTCTAAATAATGAAAACTAAAACTTAGATCATCAATAATGAGTTGTATAATAATAAAAAAAAAATTCTATTGACGTTAGTTAGTTTGGGATAGTAGCTGTAATGGTAGTTATGAATGACATTTAAAAAAGCAAAAAAAAGATTTATTGGTTTTGACGACGCAATGATGAAATGACGAAATAGAAATTATTTAAAAAATTTTTGTAAATACATGGTATGTATTTTTTAAACACATCCATTAATAATTTGGTTATTGTAATATGCTTAAGGATTTTACTTCTATTCTTCTAAGAACTTCCTCCAAAATAATTTGAAATAATTTGAATAAATTTTTTTTTAAAATTTTGATGAATTTTGGTGTTAGGTGAGACCCACTTATCACTTTGTATGATCTTATTATTCAAATAAAATTCTCAGAGCTCAATGTCTAGGTTGTTTTCAATTTTGAAATTCTTATGATTAACTGATGGTTTAAGCAAGTTTTGAAAAGTTTCTGTTTATTCTTCGGAAAATTGACCAAAAATTTTACTGAAGTTTTACGGAGAAATTTATTTTTGAAAGTTTTACAAGGTCTTTGCAATTGGTTTTGAACTAAAAATTTGTCAACTTTTCAGACAAACAAACTGTACTTGTATACATTCTCAGAATTACTTTAAAGTGTGCAGCATTATAATTTGTTTATTACAAAATAAAGAAAATATTATGAAATTCAATGTTTTCTATTATTTCTTGAGAACGGTTAACACTCAAATAAAATATAATTGTTGTAAAATTTTAATTTTAATTTTTTAAACCACTTTTTGTTATCAGTCCTAGTACTTTGTAAGACCGCTTAGTCTTAAAATAAAATTAACAAACCAATCACAAATTTTGTGCATCACAATAGTTGAAATTTTTCTGTATTTGAAAATATTTTTTGTATTAAGTCTCTTTCGGCCTAGTAATGCCTATGGTTGCTTAGCAGTTAAATGAAAAGAAAATAAAAAATATCATAAAATTTTAATTATTATAGGATTAAAATTCAACCCAGAAGGCCATTTACATTTATTCCTACTACACTTTTTTCAGTATTATGTCGGCAGTTACTATACTAGAAGGCTGGCCATAATAATATTAGGCTTAACCAGCCGTAACTTAAGTAAATGTCTATATCGTGTACCCTCTTATGTCTTTACATATTATAAACTAGTCATACTTAATGCTACTTAAGTTTCAATTTTTAAGCTGATACGATAGAGTTCATAGGTCGCTTAAGAAAAATGACGTTTGAATGACAAAATAACATGCGATTTATGGATAAAAATCAATATAAATAAAATTCAAAATGGTGTTTTTTCTTTCAAATGAAGTTTTAACAGGGGTAATTTAAGTTGGCTAACTAACTTTATGTAGCTGTACATTTTGATATAAATTTAACGAAAAGTATTAAGTTAACCTAAGTAAGGCTAGCCAGGCCTATTAATCTGGCTTATTTCAGCTTAAGTAAATGTATGATTGCATTTTAATTGTGATTACACACCCACAATAAAAATATCAGAGAGTTTCGTCAAGTTTTCGTTAACTTTAACAAAGTGCGATTTCATTTGTACATTCTGTATGAAAATTTGACATTTTGACACATTGATTATCTACATATATTTATTTAAATTTACAATTCATAAATTTCAAAATTACTTAAGTTATAGTCTAGATAACTTAAACAAATCACCAAGTTTTAGTTGGTTTTTCGTTCAGTTTTGATATTAGCTTATTCGAGCTTAATGTCGTTATGCCCTTAATGCTCCGCTTCATAATGATGAAATTGATATTATTGCAATATTGTAGTATGATTTACTAGATGAGCTTTACGATATGACGTTATATATTTCTGAGTATAGCATTTCAATAACTGAAATTGTTTACATTTACTTTACATTATATTTACTTACACATACTTTTGAGCTGAAAATTTACGCGGATGACATGAAAATTTTTAAAAAAATTACTTCTTTAGAAGACGCTTTACTCCTACAAGGCGATTTAGATAACTTCTTTAAATGGTGTACAGCTAATAATCTTCTTTTGAATGTGAACAAATGTGCACTTATGTGTTACACACCTCGACGTAATCCGGTTTGTTTTAATTATTCGTTAAATGGTATGAGCCTTTCTAAAACGAGCTCAATTAAAGACTTAGGGGTTTACTTTGATGAAAAGCTTAACTTTAAATCACATTTTTGTAATATTATCAATAAAGCTAATTCTATGCTAGGTTTTGTTAAACGTTGGTCAAAGGAATTTAACGATCCCTATGTTCTCAAATCTTTGTATTCTAGTCTCGTTAGACCAAATTTGGAGTATGCTAGTCAAGTTTGGTCACCTTTCTATGATGTTCATATTAACAGGATTGAAGCAGTGCAAAAAAATTTTTTAAGATTTGCTTTGCGTAATTTCCAATGGTCAAATCCATTAATTTTACCGCCATATGAGCATAGATTGAACTTAATTCATTTGAAAACTTTGAAATTAAGACGAGAAGTGGCGGATGTTATTTTTCTTACTGAAATTATTAAAGGAAACATTGCTTCTCCTCAGATTTTAAATAACATCAATATTAATTCAAATAATCGCCTACGAAATACAAACTTCTTTACATTAAGTTTTCATAGAACCAATTATGGCAAATATGAGCCAATTCATAGAATGTTACTAATTGGTAATAAACACATAAACTATATTGACTTCACACTTTCGAAACAGACTCAAAAACTTAAATTATATAAGTAATCTGTAGTAATTAAAAAAATATGTGTGCAATTTATTTCAATGTATTTAACTAGTTCTAAGCTAGATATAATTTTAATTTGTAAATTGAATGTGTTATGTTGTATTGTAAAAAAAAAAAAAAAAAATATAATAATAATAATTGTAATGAAGTTTGAGCTAAACTAAATAAATAAATAAATAAATAAATAAACATGTTCAACTGTGATGGCAACCGAATAAAGGTTTATCTATTCGCTTGTGTGGCAATTATTTAAAGTACATTGATTTCTAGGTATTAAAATTATTACCTAAAAAAAATCTTCGCAATAACGAATACAAAAGAAAAACTATGGGCAAAAAGCTGAGGTGGTACTGAGAAACTAGTAGAACATAAGAAAAACACCTACCATTGTTAAACTATTTTTTTTTTATTTCGCTAAAACATTTGATTAGATAGATATAAAAACTTGATTGAAAATACTGTATGACCATATGTCATAGCATATGTTATGATCATGTGTTGTGGGCAAAGAATTTATGTGGTTTAAAAATTATTTTGAGAATCGTTATTACATTAAATCGAATAATCAAATTTTATAAGTAGTCTGGTTCACAAGTTCAGATTCACTATTTTGAAGTAAATGGCTTAGAAACAATAATAAATTCATTTATAAAGTCATATAACAAAATACCATCGAATGTTAAAATACTGAATGAAATGTTCTTAAAAAGCAATATCAATATTTTTCGCATAAAATACGACTACAAATCATATCTCGTATAATCACATCTAGTAATCACAAAATATACATATTTGTAATAAAGAACAGAAAAAGACAATATATAGCTAAATCAGTTTTTTAATAAAATAATTCACTTTTGACTTATTTTTTTGTTTTATTGAAAAAATTGGCGTTATATTTTAATGTGACTATAAACGACATCGATTGTATAAACTTATGAAATCAATTACTTTCTGTCAAACAAATTGTTGACTATTGCTTTAGCAGAATTGTGACTACAAACGTTTTTGACTATAAAAGAATTAAAATACATCGATCTACTATGTTGAGAGTAATGGGATCTTATTGTGTTAAATTATATTGAAATTAGTATAATTATTAGGTATTATACTTTAATTTCATTGTAAAGTATATATATTCAAGAATCAAACTATTCAGAAAACAACTACAATTATACCAATACAAATATTTCTTTTCATATAAAATCGTACCTCAAAGAACTGCTTCTGTGCAATTGCAAAGGGGATTCACTAGTACTAATAAATAATCAAACGACAACTTAGAATCTTACTGGAAAATAAAATATTTTTCTTCAAAATTAATACAAATAAACATTTTTTACTTACTAATAGAAGATCATTTAATGCATCAAAACTAGGTAATCCAAAATGTCTCAGTCCAACACCAAAATAATTATATTTCGAACGAGAAGTAAATAACCAAAATAATTATGTTTAATAATCCAAAATTCTAATTCACTACCACATGTAAAAGTAGATATAATGCACAAAATTGCATATCTAATTAACAAAATTTTTATTTCATATAAAAGTAAACAATTTTTTGAGTTAAATTTAAATCGAAAATTGAAAAATTATATTGAACTATATTGAAAACAAAAATTAATTTAACATATACGTGTTTTTAAGTTTAATACAAATCATTTCAAAATAAAATTTAACACTCTTTTGCAAAAACAATTTGTATTTTTATTTTTTTCCTATTTGTTTTTTTTTATTACTCAATATCTTTAACAATTTTGAAATTTAACACTATAATTAAAAATAACAACAACTCTTCTCTTACAAGCAACATAAAAATTTTTATTTAACCAAAAATTTAAATTTTAACACAATAAAAATAATTTACAACAATAATTGATTGATGACCTCTACAAGTGAACACGAAAACTTTTGTACTGAAAAGAATCGAAGAAAAAAAACTATACTGATTTTTGTTCACAATTATGTTGGAACATACGAAATGGACTAACTTATAGTTTTAAACTTTATCTGGATAGTAAAAAAATAAATTTAATTTGAATGAGAAAATAATTACAGCGTTAATATGAATTGCTAATTATAATTTATTTTTTACTTTTGTAAGGACAGATCTTAATTTGATTTGTTGAAAAGCGATTAGGGAAAATAATTGTGAATTTACTAATTATGAAATTATAATGTAGACGACTAGAGACCTGCTGCACTTTCGCGCCTTCTACATCGTAATGCCGACAAAGCATCTGCTGTAGTAAGTCTAATCAGACCTTTTTGACTTTTTTTTACAAAAGTTCTTATAAATAATTTAGGAGGGTCAAAATTTCGATGCCTGGAACGTATTCGGAACAAAAATTATTGCCGTTAATTTAAAATTCTACAGTCAGAACTATTTATCATATAAAAATTATTATTTATTATAACTTAAAGTTTTAATAAAAATAATAACAAACTTTCAACACAAAATTTATGATTTTTTTTTAATTTAACTAAAATGTATGTACATTATACATATACATTAATGCATATGTATGTATTTCAACTACATTAATACTTTCAATTATTAGGTTTGTTCAATAAACTGTTTTTATTAAAAAATATTTTTTCTAGTTTATAAAAACTAATACTATAAATTTTATAATATAATAACAAAAAAAAAATATTGTTTTAATAAAGAAAATAAATCTTTTTTTAAAGAAAACAAAAATTTGACTCAACAGAGAATTGAACTTACATAAAATTTACGGTATTAAAATGATGTTTTAACCAACTCAGTTAATAACCGATTAAATTTATTTCATCAAAATGCAAACATAAAATAAAAATTTATTTTGATCCACACAAAATACAATGAAATAAAATTAGTGCCCAAATGGGGTATGTACAATACAAACACACACGATCAGAGTACTCGTAAAAAGGAAATTGTATATATATATAAGACGAATACTCGGGGAATGCGTATTCCACACTAATATTATTATTGTGTGTTGTGTAAACCAATACATGCAGGATTTTTTAAAGCAATTTATATAAATAATATTAGATTAGATGGGTAATCGTCATTCATAGAAAATGTATCGGAATGTACACATAAAATACAAAAAAATGGATAGTAGACCAGATAACAAAATCTATTTATCACACGGGAATTTGGCCTGTAGTATTTTTGCATAATATCATATTTAACAAATATTTTTCATTGTGTAAGGCCTTATTTCGCGTAGGATTTGTGTTTGCAACTTTACGAACAACGCAACAACTAACACAAAATTATGAAGTGTGGTCTATACAAATAACTTACCTTTTCAGTAATTTTGCTTATTTGAAAAATTCAATTTTACCATGTGGGTTTCGAACCTGCACTCCTTCATTTGGTATAAGTGATAGACTTCACCATGCGGCAAAGCAACAATAAAAAACTTTCTTATATAAATTTCTTTCCACTAAGCTTTCCATAAAAATTCATTCCAGAATTTAACTCTGCATAAAAAGCCACTAATAACAAAGCTATTAAAAAAAAATTTATTTTTATATTTACACATAAAAGAAAAAAAAAATAAAGCCCATTTTAAAAACTTTTATTTTCCTGCGTTCAGGGTTTGAATAAACTGGTGATGAGGTTTGTGTGCGGCACTCACCAACAAAAAAAACATGAGCGGAATCATCTGACAAATTAACTCATTTCTCAGTTCAAATCAACTCAAATATTCCATAATCAAATGTTGAGTTCGCTCTACTTCCGAAAGCAGCCCATTTAAAGTAAGGTAGACGCAAGCTATGAATGGACTCAACATGTGAGTTGAGCAGTGGGTTGAGTTTAGTTGTTACTACCCTGCTTAAAAATATATTCTTTATTATAAAAAACAAAAAAAAATATTTTACAATACATCATAATTTAAGCTAAGTATGCTGTTAAAAATGTTTGCCTGCCAAAAAATGAATACAAAAACTACTGCAAAATCGATAGCAAAATTTTATCAGAAATTCGTTTACTCAATAACAGGTGGCATTATTTGTTCATTTAACAATCAACTACGTTTGAAATTAAAATTTAACTATTTATTTTAATAAATTAGTATTAATTAATTTATCTATTATTTTAAATAAACTTCTTTAAAAATAAAATAAATCGTAAGTAAAATGAAGTGAACCTTAAAAAATATTAGCTTTAAAATAATATTTTGAAATAATATTTTTTAACCTTTACTTTATTTTACTTAAATTTATTTTATTTTACTATATGTATACTTCGATAATTCACTTTATATTACCAGATCAAACGTTGCTTATTGTCGAAAGTCAAAAATTTTCCGAGCAAAAAAAATTGTATATACCTGGGTATATAAATAATAATCAAAAATTTTGAAGCTTAATACCTGGCGGTCAAAACAAGAACTTCATTTGTTTTTGCTCAGCATACTTACAGTTTACTACAAAGTAAAATTTGAAACAAAATTTTTGCTTTCATTTTTCTACAACAACAAATTACATGAAATAATGTATAAAATTTTTTGCACAGCATACTAACAGCATACGTAGATTTAAACAAATAAATAAACATTTATGACATGACGGATTAACTTGAGCAAGAAGCATCGTTTACACTTTGGGCATGACATTAGGGACAAATACTAATATTTTTTGGTATTAAATAATAAATTTTAGTTATGTATATCCTATTTAATTAAATTATAATTCAATTCATATTTGGTATATTTAGAAATCTATTTATATTCCATAACTGTCAAAAACCCTAGAAATCGTGATTTTAAAAACCGATCATATTAGGGTAAATCTCACAATTCAGTAAATATTCTGTTATAGAAAAATACCAAAGTAACAAGACAGACTTACACAATTTACTTAAAATACATTTTTAAAAAAATATAAAATGTGTTAAAAAGATCATTAAACCCATTTATGTATTATAGTCATCAGCATATTCATTCATATTCATAATTCTTTTTTTTTTGTTTTTGTTTTTACTTTTTTTTATTGATTTAAAATTATAGATCAACGAATATGAATCAAATAACATAAATATATATAATATGGAATTTCTGTTCAATTAGCATAAATAGGCAAATATATATGTATATAATATATACATTTATAACATATGTATATGTATTTATAGATTTTGATGAATATGTATATTAGATATGAGCGTTCAAATCAGCACGTTTTGTCTTAATTTTTATTTTTATTTATTATTATTAATTTTTTTTAATTATCTGTCAATTTTTAGTCAAATATAGAATTTTAAAAATTTATATTCAAATTCAGATTTTGAATTTAAATCAATTTTGATTTATATGTATATTTTTGACTTTTTTTTTAATTAATATTCAATTCATATTCTCACCATTTTAATTTTAAATAAATGAATAACTCACCATATACACATTATAATGGTGAACTTTTGTTATAGGCTTTAGAGTTAGTTTTTTTTGTTTGTTCTATTTGTTTGTTTTAATTGTAAAGAATCAGATGTGGAATTTTAATTTAATTTTTTTTTTAGAGATATACATACCTAGCTATGTAAATTAAATACATATTTAAAGACATATTATATTAAGAGATAGACAGATATAGTTTAAAGATAAAAATATTACCAGATCCGAAAAATATTAAACAGTTTTTTAATAATATTTTAAGTTTTTCAATTTCTAATAAATTAACTGTTGGATCTGATTTGATTAAATTTTTTTATTATCTTACTATTTAATTTTAAACGAAAACAAATTAACAATTAGAGCCAGCATAATATTGTCAATCATCTGACACATTTTTAATAATGACTTAATTCAATTATTGTAATAATAACATTACAATGAGTGGTGGTACTAACGTGTCCGAAAGAGACGCATCAAGCATAAGTAGGTACTCTACGATCTCAATATTTTACGGTAACTGAATTTTTAAATCTTCAAATCCTTCAAGATAATTGTCCACGATATGATTCCGCAAAGACAACTGCAGAATTAAATGTGAGTATAATGAAAGAAACCGTTGACGGTGGCATCAAACAGTAGAAAATGACACATGGTTCTATGTGAAAACTTACAGAAAACCTAAAGGGTAGCAAAAATAACTAATTTGGAATGAAAAAAGTTTGTTGAGAAAAACCGAATGAGATAAGAGACAGTCAACTGTCGCATATCTAACACTAAACACGGATTTAGGGTTTGTACAGAAAGATATAGTGTCAACATTATTGAGCTGTTTAAATAATTAACTGTAATTCTATTAATAATTAAAACTCAAAAATTTCTTCGAATATAATCTCATCAAGAACTGAGGAGAAATACCACGCACCATACCAATTTTTCGAAACATCATAAATCTTCAAATAACTTGAAGGTTTTTTTTTTAGTTATATGCATGCCGTTGTCACTGGAAAATAAGCTGCTGATTTATAAACCGGTCTTGTAACCGATATGGATCTACCGAATCCAAATGTAAGGAGTAGCCAGCAACTCAAATATTGTCAAAGCTATTAAGATTGGTAGTTGGCGTACCTTGGTTTGTCAATAATGATGTCACACATCGTGATTTGCAGCTGAGAACCATTAGCAGGAGCAGATTAGAAGCATAAGCGGAAATTACCAGATAAGATTAGCTGCAAATCCAAACAGATTGGCAAGCAGATTGTTGGCTGCAAGTGGTGTAGGTCACTTTAAGCATCCTGCAGCTATCCAGTAGACAATAGAAACAATCAAATGGGGGCCAAGAAATGGCATTATGGATAGTTGACCACTGGGTTATTTCATCCGCTAGTCAGTACAATTTAACTGCATAAAAAATGTCATACAAACTACTGAATGTCTACTTCAGAGACAGATTGTAGAGTTTAATTGTGATATAAAAAAAAAATAAAAATAAAGTTATATGCATAGGGCAAACACACAAAATTCATTCATCAGTACTGACACCTTTTGTCATAATCATTAATGAAAAATATACAAACACATTGTCCTATAACCCATCAGTAGAACATTTTTTTCTCCTGTTACTCCTCGTGAGATCATACGGCGTTAAATTTCTTCCTCCATTGCTCTCTATTGTACGCAGTGAATTTTATTTCCTCCCTAGCTCGTCTATATCTCGTTAGTTAAAAAGTCGTAGTTCAACGCTATGTGTTGATGGATCTTCCTCGTCCTCTGCTACCTTGCAGATTCCACTCTAAGGCCCTTCTGGTTATATTACTTGAGTGTTTTCTTGGACTTATCTGTCTCCAATTTGATATATTATCGGTTCTTTACCTATTTACCTAATTTTATTTTGACAATTATAAGCAGAATACTATGACACTATAGTATTTATAATTAATAGTAAATATTTATAATAATTCACTTCATTCCATAAAATTATATAATTTCATTTTACCTTTCATAATTTAATGACTTTCATTACCTCATCTTAAATTTAGAATTAATCAAAATTCTTAACGAAATCAAGAGATAATAATACTTACAATTACTGAGATTATTTAAACATTCTCAAATCTCAACCTCAACAATTTTTTCGAAATTACTAAATCCCATAAACTTTTCCATTGTATCCCTAGCATTCGTGATATTTTCAAATTATACTTCAATCCACTGAGATGGTAAATTACTTAAATAACTGTACAACAAAACGAAACAAAATAAAGAAAGAGAAAAGCAAAAGGAGAAAATAAAAACAAATAATTTAATTATAGTATATACATTATCCTTTGAAAAGGTTATTAAAACTAAAATAAAAGGGTGTAGTGGTGTAGTGTTTGTAAGAATAAATAATTGGGAACCGCACAAAAATAAGAGAAGAAAAAATACGAAAAACTGAATTTATTTAAAAAAAAAATATGTTCGGTACATAAAATATGAAAACGTTGAGGGATAGAGAGTGCTGCTATACAGATAAATAATATAGTATAATTTTTTTTTCATTTAAGAACTATAAATGGAGTGCCTATAATTATGCTAATGCATTTGTGGTTAATTACTTAAATTTTATTTTGTATAATGATTTTGTTCTTTAAGTTTTTCGCAAGCGTATTTATGCTTAATTTGCTAGAGGAAATTTAAAAGTCTTTTATTTTTTAAATTAAATTATTTAATTGTGTTAATAATAATGTCTGTTTTAAGAAACATATTTTACGGTAATTAGGAAACAGAATCCAAAAAATGTTTATATATTCAGAATATTTATTTTGTTTAGCTTGATCGTAGACTTATAGAAATTATTAGGTATAAAAATAAGACTTAGCTCCAAGTCTTTGGTTTAATTTTTTTCACGTGATCGATTGTCAGATCGTATGAACGTATGAATACGAAGCATGGTCGATACCACAGACGTTTATTTCTCATTATATATTATTATTCGAAAATATTAGAAGTGAGTCTACAAAGTAAAATAAGCTTATTCAGCAAACCAAAGCCTTAATGCAGGCTGACGCAGTAGGTAAAGCACCTGTATTTCAACCGAAAAGTTCCAAGTTCGATTGCCGATAAAGCGAAATATGCATTATGAGCTTTTTGACCTAGTTCAGTACCCTTTGTCATTGAGATAAAATAAATTATAAAAAATAATTGAGAGTATAATCTGGTAACAAATTAAATAAAATGGACCTATTCTATTTAAGAGGGGTTAGTTTCCGACAATAGCAGTAGTTATCCACATTTGATGAGTTGATAAGCCAGAAATTTGATAAATAAATCCTCGAAGATAATTGTAGATATTGTAGTATAAACTTGCAGTGCCGTACTTAAGCAAAAAAGGCGATTCTACCTAAATTTGCTGTCAAGAGCAAAAAAAAAACAAACAATGTTCATACATAATGGAAACAAACCAAAAATGTAAAAAACGTTCAGTTTTAAAGTCAGCAAGGTTGAGATGAACAGACAACGTCCGAAATTATGCAGAACAAATTATAAATCTTAACTGAAAAAAAATCTAATAAAAATTAATAAAGACAAAAAAATTAAGAGACCAAAATACTATGAACATCCCAACTGTTTTTTCACAGAGATTTGACATAAAACAGATAAAGCATTTTTTTTTTGTCTTCATCGTTTAAATAGAGGTACTATACATATTGCGCTATCCAGCGTGTTAAAATACAGTCCTAAGAAGTCTTGGTTGTGGGTCATTTACTATACTATATAACTAAAGATCTCTTTCTTCTATGTCTTTATTGCTCATTTTCGATCTTGATCTATACGTAAATTTAATTTCAATCAACATTCAAAACGTAATTGGTATATTCTATTAGTTGCCATAATTCATATCAATTCTACATAAAATGCGTAGAATTATGGAATATTCTACTCTTCTTTTTACTAAAATAGTCATTTCACACTATAACGGGATCGTAGCATTTCAAATTTACTTTTTTTCTCTTTACCACTGATATTCACGTATTATAAATGAAGCTGGGAATTAATTTTTTTTAAATTTTATCCAACAATGTTCACCCATAGTAGGATTTTAATTTTAGTTATTTCAAATTTTTAAACTTAAATGCTGAATACACTAACCCATAGGTAGGTATAGATGGGCTCAAAACAATGTCTTGCACTACACTTTTAAACATGCATTTCACAGTATAAGAGGAATTTTTTAATTTCATAATTCACTATTAATTTTTACCACTTTTACCAACCTGCTTTTATTTTCTTTTAGTTTTTTTGTTACCAGTACTTATGTTGAACGGATGGCATATTTCTTTTACTACAAATTTTTCACAAGGCAGATTGTTATTCAAATGAAGCTATTCTTCTTGAAGACATTCCTGACACTTTTATTGTCTAGCTGATGAGATTTAACTCAACTTGAACTCCAACACTTGCCAAATCGTTTTATTGCAATTTTTTCTGCACTCTTACCCCTTCTACATCTCTATTTTCTTTATGCATTTTTCATATATTTCCTCCCTCGTAGACAACAATGTCAACCTCAAATACTTCAGTCTCTCACACATAGTTCCCTTCTTGTTGCGTAAACTGTGTTATGCCAAGTTGAAGATTTGACAAAAAAATAATTTTGAAATAAATGCATGGATATAAAGAAGAGCTTTGGCAGATATGTAATTTTTCACTGGTTCAATTGCACTGAATATATTTAAGATACGTAGTCGTTACGTTTTTACCGCAGATAAATTTAAAATGAGATCCCGAATGTTGAACGTATAATTAAAGTAATTTTGATAGATATGTTTTAGTATAATAACACGATGTTTGCCATTAAAATGCGAGATACGTCTCTTTCTTGTCTCAAAATTTTAAAATTTAATTTAAATTAAAAATTGTCAAAAAATAGTTGACATGGCAGATTTATCATCCACAATTCGTAAATTTGATATCAAAACAAACAAAAAACAAAAAAAAATACTAATTTAATTAATTCCTATACATATTTTTATATAAAGGATGTCGGTCTAGATTCTAATACTTAAATTAATCGACTGTAAAATCACAAAAAATTAAAATTCGTAAAAGGTATGTAACCGGAAGAGTATTTTTGTACAAGCACAATTTTCACAATAGCAATATTCATCAACTATACCAGAAATACCATACCAGATACTCTAATTTTGAGTTATTTTAATGTGGATTAATTTAATGTAGAAACCCATACTTCTCTCATTCAGAAAATTACTTTAATTAATAATCTGGTGTAATTTTCACTAAATTTTACAAATAAATAAATATTTCCGTTATCAGTTTGCTCATATTTTATATTACCAAGGATCTCCACCGGAGATTTCCTGACATAATAGTAGTAACACATTCAAATATTTTACTAACACATTTTTTAAACTGCGTGTTTTCATTGTTCTTATATTTACTGCGCTAGTAATTTGAAAATTTGGTTAAAAACGAACGTGGCTGAAAATGAAAAAACAAAAAAAACATGATTTTTGTTGGTTTTTTTTGTACAATTTTTTTATAAACGTCAAACGAATGTGTGTATGTAAATATATTTACACCTATACCGTATTTATTTTTACAGTAAGTTAAAGTAGAATTACCAATATGCATTAAGCAGGATACTGCAGTTTTTACTACATAATGTATTTTTTATGTTTTGCTTTTACTATTTTTTTGTGTGTCATCAACTCATTGAATGTGAAAAGCTACTAAATACTATTGTCAGGATCTAAGCCTTCTTAAATAACGTATTTCCATTTTATTTTAGTTGTTGCCAAATTATACTCTAAATTGTTTTATGTGATTTTTTTAAACCAAAGTGACACAAAGTGTACTCTAAATCAGGTTGAAAAAGCTATAAAATATTTTACATCTTAATCGGGAATGGAACTTAAGGTCCCAGATTCTCTACCTTTGTCATTATTTGTCGATGGTGATTGATCTTTGTCGCTATTTCAAACATTGAAGTTATTTGTCTACCATAATAGTAATACCCCATCTATGTCACAAATAGTTAAAAAATATTTTTTTACAATTTATATCTTTAACTTTTATCCTAGCTACTCTCACGTGAAGACACTAGATTATTTCAAGTAATAAAATGTAAAAATTTAAGACCTTAACAACAAATAATTAAAATGTACAAAAATAAAATTTAAAATAAATTTTTGTTATAATTATTTATTTAAAAACAAAATTAATTAAATAATAAATTTTTAAAAATTAAATCAAAATGAAAAAATCAACAAAAACCAAATAGCTAAGAGACATATTTTTTCTTAGAAATTTCATTTTGTATCAAGGTCAAGTCAATGTTGTATCTAACATCTCATTTGAGACTTTACAAATATCAATACCTACCATATTATTATTTGCGTTATTTTCATAAGGTTAAATTATCGACACAAAATCGTTTTTTTTTTTACTCTATAAAATTTCTCTGTTTTTCTACTCTTCTTTTCTTTATTAATTTCTCACTCTTATTTTTAATTAACAATTAAAAAAAATTTGTTTTCACTTTTTGTACCTATATACTTTAATATAAATGAATATAGGAGTTTGAATATATTATTTTTCGAATTTCACTTTGGAAGGATTCGAAATTGAAATATTGTTGTTTTTATTATGGTAACACGTGTCAACATCAATGTGTCTATGAAATGAGAAAAAATTAAAGTGTTCGGAGAGAGAGAGAGAGAGTAATTCCATTTCAGTAAATGTTTATATTATTAAAAATTAAATAATATTAAAAAATATCTATGTGATTTATAGGGCAAATTGGGAGTAATTTGCCGTAATATTATATATATATTACATACTATATATATGTATATAATATATACATATCTCAACTTTATACTCTTTATGGTTGTTCATATGAATTTCTTTTCAATAATTAGCTACAATTCAAAATTTGAAACTGTTGATTCACATTTTCGATAAATAATTCATCAGCGTCACCGTCATATGGCTTTCAGCTCAGGATGATATTTGTCTTTCTTTACCGCCTTCTTTCGTACCCTCTTTCTCGTTGGTGCCAATCATTCTATTTGCCGATTTGCAATTTTCGAGCATCATTCTCAGTATTACCGTCTACCTGTTTCTTGGTCATCTTCTAACTTTGTTTTCGAAAAATCTTTGATTGAGAAAGATTAGAAAATATAAGAAGGCGCAAATTCAGAATTGATGAACAAAGAGCTGAAATAAATATATTTTATATTCACCCCTATTTCTATATTCACCTAATTCAATCAAAAGAAAGGTCAAGAACTAGGTCAGAGCACAAACAGAAAAACGAATATAGAAAATAATTCCGCTATACTCAATATTCGAAATGAGAGAACTGTTGGTAACGACAGGTCTGAATGAAGCTATATTGAAGAAGGCCGAAACCCAGTCCGAGTTTCAGTTGCCACAGGGCAAGATGAAAATTTCAATGTCGTCTAATTAATCTTTTAATTGCGTTGATTTTGTAAATATAGAAGTTTGTACTTTTATTTTATTTTGCCTCTCAGCCAAGTTTCACTACCATATAAGAGAATCAAAATTTTGTTTTCATATTATACTAGCCAAAACATAGTTTAAAGAAACCTTTATTCTTGCATACCGTTAATTTTGGAAAAAGAGAAGGGATAATTGGAAGAAAAAATTCAGGCACAGGACCTACATGGTATGTTGCCCACCTAAGTAAGTAAGATAGTTAGAAGAAAAAAGGGGAGGTCCAGTAGTGGAAAGATTTGACGGAGAGTTGCGAACTTATGTTGTTCATTTGAATTTTTTATAAACCAAATACTGCCTTTTGAACTATCTTTGTATTTTCAACGTATAGTGTTCGTGTGCATTATTGTAGCTTTTTCTTTTGTTCCTCGGCCGAATTATTTGATAATGATAATATTGATTTACACTTGATCCGAATTTTCGTTTTTCCAGCTTATTCTAGTTAGCTGTTTAAATAAATGGTTAGTAGAAGTAACCTTTCAAGTTCTTTCTACCTAAAAAAATACTAAGATAAAGTGCCATACGGCATCCAATGCTTTGAACACAAGAAAAAATAGTAGAGATATTATTCAGAGGCTATATTAAAAAATACTGAACGGGTCTTTATTTAAGAGAAACTATGACGGGTGGCACAATTAGTCCTGAAACAACTTCCGAAAAAAGGTATAACAATTCTATAACACACATTACAAACGCTGCTTTAAGAATAAGGTATGTGGTCAAATTCTAATAAAACCAAAATTATTTGGAAAACTGCTATTGATACGATTAAGACCAACCATAGAATTATTTAATATATATAATATGAAACAGTTTAATTATAATAAGGAATTTCCTAAGCTTTCTATTTTTGAGACCGATCATAGAAAATAGTAACCTAATTCCAAACTATCAATTTGGTTTTAGATCTAAACACTGGACAATCGATCAATTACATAGAATAACAGTCATAAAAGAAAAAGCTTTAGAAGATAAGCAGGTATGCTCTACTATATATCTAGATGAAGAGCAAACTTTTGATAAAGTATATGGCATCGAGGCTTTGCATATACACAAACTAAACAATACGTAGATATACTCTCATCATATCTAGAAAACAGACTATTCAGAATAAAACAAAACTAAGAGTATTCTACTATCAGATATATTAAAACAGATGTTCCTCAAGGTAGTATTCTGGGTCTCATACTGTATTTGTTCTACACCAATGATTTACCACAAAAGGAAAATATAACTGTAACTACATTCGCTGACGATACTGCATTGGCGGCATTGGGATTTAATATTGACGAGGCTACAAATACATTGCAACGAGCAAGCGACAATCTATACCTTGGGGCAAAGAAATGGAAAATTAAACTCAACGAGCTAAAATCGGTGAATGCAAATTTTACAAATAAAAAATTTGAAAATCAACCATCGGTAAATCTGAATGGAGTGAATATATCCCAAGAAAAAAATGCTAAATATCTAGGAATGATATTTGATGTTAAATTAAGGTGGAAAGAGCACGTCAAAAAGAAAAAAATTGAGCTTGATAGTAAATATAGAGAAATGTACTGGCTGATAGGTTGAACTACGAAATTTTCTATACATAACAAGATATTGTTATATAATTAGATAATCAAACCGATATGGTTGTACAGCATACAAATATGGGGATGTGCCAAACAAACACATGTGCTTTGTATACAAAAATTCCAAAATAAATTTTGCGCAACATGGTAAAAGCCCCTTGGTATGTTCGCAACAGTGACTTGCACAAAGACCTAAAAATTCTTTATATAGTCTGAAGGGCCATGCTTACGTTAAAGTCACTCAACTGCTGGAAAATAAAACTGATACCAGAACGCTTAAAAGAACTAAGCCACTAGATTTAATACGAAATACGATAGAATTTTGTATACTTTATTTTCAAGAAAATAAAACTAATAATATTTTAATTGTGTCGAACTAGTTTTAGTAGTCAGTAGTAATGTGCGAAAAGTATTTACTCGATACTTAGTATCGAGTATTGACCAAGAATAAAAGTATCGGTTACTTTTCTGTAAAAATATCGAGTATTGAATATTGATCAAGAATAAAAATCTCTACTGTTATTACTGAGTATTGGTATTGTTTCTACTCGAAGTATCGATAAGAGTACTAACAATGAAAAAAATTTGTCTTGTTCAAAAAAGGGAATAGGGAACAAAACAGAATTGAAAAATAAAAATGTGTATAGTGCATACATATTAATGTGACTACTACACCACATGTAGAATAGACTAAAAAATAAAGATATAAAAATATGTATACTCTGCTGCTGAATATCAAAACAAATACAAATGGTTAATATTGTATTAATGTTTTTATTGTGATCGTTGATCAATACTTTAGAGGTAATCGAGATTGATAGTGTAGTGGATACTCGATACCGAATTCGTTGATCAATACTTTAGTGGTACTCGAGATTGATAGATATCGAGTTCGTTAGGAAAAATTAAATATCAGTTTTTTAAGTTAAGATTTTTTTTTTGTTAATTAACAAACTGAACTGAGATAAAGAAAAAAACTGAAATATAATATAATACCAAAGATATTAATTTTTTAAACTAAAATAATTATTATGAATAATATTTTATTTTATGTTATTTTTTTCATAATTTAATATTTTTATTCATTATTTAATATAAAAACTATTTTATTCATACAAAAAAAAACCCAAAATATACAAACAAAAAATTAAATGAACTGAAGTAACGATAAAAACTGGAAAAATGCATACACTATACAAATAAATTGCTTTTTCCTTAATAAAATTTTCAGTTAACGAATGTAGAAGTATCGGTTAAAAAGTATCGAGTAAAAAGTATCGAGTATTGATGATGAAAGTATCGAGTAGTAATGATTACTGGAAAGTATTGAACATGCACATTCCTAGTAGTCAGTCAATAAAAATCTGACACGCAATGTAAGCTATGATAATTGTGTCTATGAAGATTCCCACCAATCCACGCAAAAACAAAAAACAGAAACAGAAACTATAACTTCATAAAAATATGCAAATAGAATTTATTGCTAAAGAAATTGAAAGTGTTGGAAGAAATTACGAAAAAAAGCTTCAACACCAAGTAGTGTACCGCCGAAAATATGTGAAAGAAAAAATTATATAGACATCGTTTGGTAATCAACATTTTCCAAAATTAAATTAGGCCCAAAACAAATTTGCTAATTAGCACTAAATCACAATAATGCAACATTGTGAATAAGTATGTAACAATCCAATTTCAAACTACGGGATCTCATTACACCGTTCTGATAATTTCCACCAACCTATACTTTATAAAAAACTTTATAACTTTAGTTCGATTTTACAATCAGAACTTTAAAAAAATAATTTTATTAGACGAGTATCTATATTTCATTGTATCAATATTTACAAAAATGTTGAAAATATCGATTTAAAAATATTTTTCTAAAAATTCACAAAAAAAAAACACATATCAAGAACGGAACAAATAAAAAGAGAGAGGGACATTATCGAAAAACGGAACATCATCGTAAAATATACAAGCATAAAATAAAAAGCATTATGTCATTAAAAAAACATCAAAATATTGTCCTCAGGTGTCTTCAGTATAGTAACAGTTATAGAAAAAGAAAATATAAATAATAAATATCATTCATTCTATGTGTTGATGGTTGCTCTGACAATAATACAACAATTGTAAGTGAAATAAAAAATAAAAAATGAAAATAAATAAATAAAATTCAACAACAGAAGATTTGTTATTTTTTTTTTTTATTTTCAAATTTTATTAAAAAAAAAAGCTACAAGATATTGTGTTTACTATAAAATTTATGATTGACTTAATTTGAGCATCAAAAATTCGATATAAATAAAAAAGTAATAGAATTTTTATTTGTTTTCATTTATCTAAAGTTTGAGAAGATGTGTGTTGATATGTGTAACACAAGCAAAAAATTTTAACTGAAATATCAATTACCTATAATCAATTCACCGTTATACCGTATCAAACGTGATTAGCTAAATATTTAATCCTGATGAATACACTAGGTTTTAAACATATTACATTATTAACCCATACATACATTCACATAAAATTCGATAATAGATTTCAGGGCTTCAATAAACAGGAATACTTTCATATCACTTTTTAATTGAATTTTTGTTGATAAGAATAGATTTTAGCATTGATTAAAAATAATTTTAGCATTCTTAGCAACCTATACACATGTTAAGGAAATTAATTTTTATTGAACGACCAACTTTAATCTAATCTAATCTAACCTAATTACTTGAACTTTTCTCTGATTGCAAAGCAAATATAGACGGTGCGCGATTCAATTATTAGTCAGACTGATCACAATTGAATAATTGTATTCGACAGCCTGCTAAAACTTTTGCTTAAAATGTCTGAAATACAAATAAATTTAAATATAAATACAAAAATAAAAGAATTTCTTGAAAATAGATTATGTAAACAAAAAGCGATCTCATACATGAATTCGATCAAACCTGAATCAACCTGATTAGCAATCGAACAATAACAAGCGTCAGAGAGACAAGTAGTAGGTTCAGAACAAACAAAAATACACAAATGGTTCAGTTAGTATTTCCAAAGTACAGCAGAAGGTTACAGACAACAGTAAATAATTTTTTTCTAACAACAAAAGTGCAACATAGTGTTATTCATAACAAAAACAAAGACTATTATTGCAGCCAAAAAAAACACCAGATGCAAAATAGATGTTGAATTTAAAGCAGAATAAATAATAACTGTGTTCTTTTTTTGTTTTCTATAAGTCTGATTAGGATTTAGATTTGGATTTAAATCAGTTTGAGATATTTCATTTTTCATTTTCTGGCTACTACTATAAGAAATACTATTATCAAATATCATAACTGCAAAACTAAATCCAAATTCAAATATACAAATTAAAAATTAGATTTAGGTTGTTGTTGTTGTACATATATATTATATATATATATTATAAAGTTTCAAGGCCCATATTTATTCAAGCCTGGATTTTTCAAACACAGTTTTCCAAACCGAGGTACATGCTATCTATAAAGCTCTGTGTGCGAGAGAATTTAAGAAGAAATTACACATAACGTAAAATCTATATTCCCTCGGACAGCAAAGAGGCCATACTAGCTATTAATTCATATACCATCACATCAAAGCTAATATAGGATTGTTTAGAAATACTTAAAACCCTGTCAAAAACAAATTAAGTCACAAGGATATTCTGTCATAGCAGGAAACAAAGATTAAGCCGATTATCTAGCAAGAAAAGCATCGGATACGCTTTTTATAAGGCCAAGTTCGTTTTGTGGGATTCCCCTGAGCACAGCAAAAATGCAATTAAATGCTTGGGTAGAGGAAAAAGCTGAGGATTTTTGGGCCAATATTCCTGGACACAAAACTCCTCTAAGTCTCAATAGGAAACAGGTACGTATCTTGGCAGGGATAATAACAGGCCACAGCCTAATAGAGAAACACCTTTATAAAATATGGGTCTAACCGAAAACCACTTGTGCATAATATGTGAAATAGAGGAAGAATATCTGTTCTGTGAATACGAAGGGCTCACTCGTAGCAGAATTAGCTCCTTAGAAACAGCTTTTCCTGTATAATGGGAGATACCCATCATACCCATCATGATTGAAGAATATCATGAGTGCTGTCACAAAATCACGTGTCCTTATAATGACTCCGACACGGGTTATCACAGTAACTAATAAACACGGGTTATCACAATAAGTCCATTGGCGACTGCAGTGATATAGGGAACAAATTCCCTCCCGAAATTTACCTATCTATAATCTATTTATCTATCTATATATATATATATATTATTATTTTAAATCCAAAATAGCTTTGAATTTGTTAACAAAAATGTCAATTGCTTTATTTGGAATTATAAATATCTGGAAAGTAATACCGCAAACATAAGATTTAAAATCAAATTAACAAGAGTCGGCCAGAATATCATAATGGCACAGTTGTGACTTTTGAAATAAATCCAAAGTTGGTACAACCCAAAGTAAAAGTTCGCAATGCATAAAAAAGAGTATTGAAAAATATTGTAGAACTAGTTTTGTAACCCGCCATAAATGACGGAAGCAAAATAAATTCTAGCATTTCTTCCTTCATTAGAGTTTTCATTTCAAGCTTAAGAAAAATATGTATTTGCTTACTAATTTATCAATATCATACCTTTTTTTGTATTATAACGCTTTTAATTACCATATAAACAAAATATTTGTAGTAAGGTGCAAAATTTTCAATTCCCTAAGGGTTATTTACTCGATCATTTTAACGACCTCTTATTTGCCATCATTGGAAATTTAAACATATATTATCCTAAGACCTCAATAATTCTAAATAATCAATATCCTTAGACATTCTATCGTATTCAATTAATTATAATATAAGTTAGTCAAAAAGATAATTTCAATTTAAATTAATATAGAAATACTAAATTCAAATAATATTTTTAATGAAAACAAAATCTAACTATATAATATAAACAATAATTTTATATTTTTACAATCATAGCAGCGCTCTACTGTAAAATTCAAATTGTAAAATGAAATTAATAAGACTAGTTCTATGGCGCCATCTAAATTTAACATTTGAATGACATGACAATCATTATGAAATGATGGGCAAATGACACAGATAACAGATGACAGATGACAGATGGCATATATAAGCAATAAAAAACAGATACTATAACAGTGAAAATAGTCGAATATTTTCCTTTTAATTTTACTGATATACTTATCACACATACGCGTATTTCGTCTACTACTTGCAGACTACTTCAGTGTTTTGTACTCAACTATTTTCACTGTTATACCAAAATTTTACCCTAACGCTGGAAAACAAGTTTTTATAAATACAGATACTATGTTTATGACAAGTACATGATGTTACAATTTGTATATATATATATATATCAATTTGTATATGTGTTGGAGTATTCCGTCGAACTTATAAACATCCAGATAAATGCAGAAAATTATATATACTATAATACACAATAATGAGAAATCGAATTCGAAGCAAGAACATTATATAAACGCACAATATTTTTGATGCGATTTGGTAAAGTAGAAGTGAAAAAGAAGATCACAGATCAAGGTTGATCATGTGAACCAGATGGATTATTACAAAACTATCAGATAAACAAAACGTTGTATCACAATACTGTTAGGTATAAAAATAAACAGACTTTAACATAACATAAGAGTGCGAACAGTAGAAATTGTTAAATTCATAATTTACAAAAAAAAAAAAACTTCAACAGACAGTCGAAACAAATTATTTACAAAACAAAATCTAAATATAAGTCACATTTAACAAATGAGACATTAAATTTTATTTTTTAACAAAATTCATACAACAAATTCAGTTATATTATATCATAGAGACTTACTCATATGTGAAAAAAAATTCTCATATTATTTAAAATGTCAATGACAACACTTTATTTCCATTTCATTCGTTTCTATATTTGTAATGAAATTGAAAAATTAATTAAATAAATTGATAAAAATAAGATGACTTCTTGTGAAAAAATAAAATGTATTTTCATAATAAAAATAAAAGCATAAAAATAGAATGAAAAAGTTTAAAACATTTATTTCTAAAATATGGTATTAAATTTGAAAAAAAAAATCAATGATAGCATTTTTTAAAGATGTTATTTGTATTTCACTAAATTAAACATTCAAAATGAATTTTCGTTTTTTTCTATCTCTCTTTTTTTATTGTAAATTAAAATTTTAAAAATTCAATTTAAATTTTTATTAGCAAAAACAATTCACAATAGTGAACACCTTTTTGAAAAAATTTAAATTATATCTAATTATGTGAAATAACAAATTATTAGTATATTTTAGATCCACATTCAAACAACTACAAGATATAGAGGGAGAACTATAACAAATGTACGAATTTTTTATTCATTTCATTTCACAGTCGATTATTTTCTATTTTTTGTAAATTTTTTTCAAACTTCAACTGATAGTTGAGACTTTTATAGTGCAACTGGAACATATACATATGTTTATCTCTCGTTTTATTATTATCTACAATAGTATTTAACAGTAGTATAAAACATATATTCAATTAGTATAGTATACAATATAGTATGATATAATATAGTATAAATATAACAGTATACAATAAAATTCAGTCGGGATAGATTTTTCGAAATGAATCGGAATTCTCAAACAGAAGTAACCATTACTTAAATATAACTGACATATTTTTGGGGTGGATTAACTATAACAGAATTCTACAGTAGGTACTTAGACAATGTTCAAAAGTGACATTTAATAATTTTATTAATGATGGTGAAATTAGAAATTAGCCATATAATCGAAATACAGGAGAATACTGTTAGGTATAGGTACTGGAAGACACTGATTTTTATAAATTTATATTAAGTAATTCTTTCTCCCTGTTTCTCTTTTACACACCCTTTCTCTGTCATAATGCATTCTGCATATTAGGGAATTAGTGATTACATTTATGTCAATCGAAAACTTTTGATATATCTGCAGTACTACAAGATTGCTAATAAATTTTGTTTCGGTCCAATTATCTACATAATTATCCATAATTATTCTACAACCCCATTAGTAAAACATAAAGTGAATTTAGGGCTAAAATTTTTTATAATTTTCAATTATTAATTCCTGTCAAATTTTCCACTCAATAACCCAGAAACTTGTGATATAGATTTTTCAAATTACAACTACTATTTATAACAATTATGTTAATATACGAATTCCTGAACTATTAATTTAATCCTAACTGAATCTTATATATTTCCACATAAATATTACTTGACATTTTGAAATGGATAAGTGACCAAATATTTTATAATTATTACTTTCCTAATACTTCTCTTACAAAGGAATTATAGTACTTCTACACCTAGTGAAAATATATATGTATATATTATTTTTGACTTATTATGCACATTGGTAGTGAAAGAGTTAATTATTGAATATAAGTTTTTTAGTTATAGTATAAGTATTGTAAAATTAATGACATATGCATTACGTCTCTTTTCTAAGATGATATGTAGCGTAAACAACAATATCTAACCCAAGCAACTACTTTGTGAAAAATCAATGATTTCAAGATATCGAACTAGTATAGAACTAGAATGTATATGCAAATTCGCGGCATTCTAATTCATTCAACCTATTCTTTTAAAAGTAGTAAAATATTAATATATTAACAGTAGAAATCGTTTTTAAACTCATGTATAACAAAACAACTTTGCATCTTCAACTGAAGAGAATCCGCCCGTGACCGAAAAAAATTAAAAACGTTGATGAGTCAGATCCAAGACCTACACGATATGTTGGCCAGCTAAGTAAATAAAAATGTTACTTATACCGCAGCCAAATTTATTTCCTTTTGTCTTCATACCAACACAATATGTTTGAACTCTAGCTACACCTCATAACGCTGGATATTGAAAATTATAATACCTAATAAATTAAATTTTAAATATATAAATATAATTATTTTGACTCCTTAATTTAATATTTAAATCAATTTTTCTTAAAATTATGTATTTAAAACGACCCGAAAAATATCCCTTATATTTCAACAAATGTAACATCTAAATAACATAATATTACTGCTTCGGTATATTAACAAAAATTATATTCATTATAAAAAAAACATCGTAAAATACAAAAATAAAAAACTTTTTGTTTTAAATACAGGGTGTTAGTTTAATGAGTTCACCATTATTATATAAATAATAATTTACAATTAGTTAAAATGAAAAAAATATATTTTATCTCTCCAAGAGTAAAAGCCATCATTACTATCAATAGTATATATGTTGCGGTTAAAGTAATAAATTGGTAATTATTAATAATAACCGGTCATTATTAATAATTACCAAATCTCATAAAAGCTCTTCCTGTAAAAAAAATAGATTAACTTTGTAGAAATAAATGATTAATTTAACCATAATAATATAACTTTTGTTTTTTAGTTTTTGTTTTTTTTTGTCATAGGAAATAGTTTTAATTTTAATCACATTTACCAATTCATACAGGTGATTATTAATAATTTGCGGTAAATGTAATAAATTCTACTTATTTAACACATTTACCAAATTACGAGGTTATCATACCGATAACCTCATAATAGTTACCGGATTTATCACATTAACCGTAACATATACTCAAACTAAGCTTCAAAAATTTGGAAAATTTAGGAAATTTTGCATAATACAGAAGAAAAGATCGTTATTTGAAAATATTATTTCAAAATCTCAAAAATTCAAATTTAGCTCTATATTTGTGATAGTGTCTTCAGGCTTTCTGATGGTATGACCTATCCAATACCAATTTTTTAATTTGCACCCAGATTGCTTATTCTCCATATAGTTGCAAGTTAAAGACTCTGTGAGACCAAAATATGCTATTGATGGTTATGAGTGATCTTTTTTTTTAACTGACCAGGTTTCGGTGCCATGAAGAAGTGTCATCTCAACACAGAAGCTAATAAAAAAATGTTTAATTTGTATTATTTGTGATTTTTCGAAATTGTCTTCCAAATGATATTCTGACTTTATTTATTTATTTATTTATTTCATTTCAGTATCTCAAAGGAGCTCAGTCGCTTATTTACCTTGTTGGTGACATCTATCATCGTACCGCTATAGATCCCTAATGTTTTTGTCACATAACAGAATTCTTTTGTATATTCTAAGGTCGTTTATATGGAAATCTTTTGTACCTTAACGGTATTATTCTTCATGGTTTTCCTTAACTAGATATACTTAAGTCTCTAGCACGAAAAACATCGGATACGCCTCTCATAGGGCCTAGTTCGTTATGTGAGATTCCCCTGAGCTATCTGTGAGCGATCTGTGATGCAATTTGAAGCTAGAGTAGAGCAAAAAGCTAAGGATTTATGTATTTCTAACGTTCCTGGACACAAAACTCCTCTAAGTCTCAATAGGAAACACGTACGTATCTTGACAGGGATAATAAAAGAACGCTGCCTAATAAAAAAAACTCTTTATAAAATATGAATCTAACCGCTTATACAGAATATATAAAATAGAGGAAGAATCTATTAAACATCTGCTCTGTGAATGTGGGGCTCCCTCGTTGCAAACTTCGCTACTTGGGAAGACCGTTCCCCTAACAATGGAAGCTATCCAACATACTATTGAAGAATATCCTAAATGTCCTGAATATTATCACAAAATTAGGTATATTTAAAGACTCAGAGACTAACTAACAAACCCGGCTAATCACAACAAGCCCATTTGAAGTTGCGGTGATATAGGGTACAAATTCCGTTCCAAAATTCACAATATATCTATAATTATCTAACTGCATATTGGTGAAACTATGCCAAAAGAGACTATAATAGGAATAGTATAAATTTTCATGAAGTTCTAGATAACTCCGTGTTTAACAAAATAAACTTTTTACAATATTTTATTAAGTAGTAATGTAAAAACATCCTGTATACCTATATTTTACTTTAATAAAAATATATAATTTTATTTTATTTGAAGTTTATAACAGAGCATTTATACGACCTTAGTTGTCAAAAGAAAAATTAATAAAATGAGAAAAAAAATTATCATTAAAAAATACCTCTCACTTTGCAGAATCACTTTAAATATAACGTTATCCGTCTCTGTCTCCCGTGTACAAAATAAAAAAAAAATAAATATTTTGACGTTTACAATGTTTATGTAGGCAAAAAAGTAAAAAAATAAATATACAGGTTAATTATTTCAGAACAAAATTTATTTGTTTTGCAAAATTTTTATAGAAAAATCATGAAAAATGTTCATAAATTAAAAAACAAAAAAAAAAAAAAAAATTTGGACAACATTAAATGTTTTTTGCGAAAATTTGAAATAATAAAACACCTACAATCTGACTTTCCATTTCAATTCCTGCATGTGTGGGTATTTTTTTTTTTTTTTTTTAGAATAAATAAATTAAAAAAGAAGTAATCGCGTATTTTTTGGTTGTAATAATTTTGTTTTATTTCTCTTATTATTGAACTGTTTTCATTTTTCAATTTTCCATTTTTGTATATTTTCTTTTGTGAAATCGAATGTTTATTAATTTACAATTATGGGAAACGTGGAAATGACAATTTTTTTATTGAATAGAAAATTAATATTTGCAAAAAAATTTAAAATAAATTAAAAATGAGGAAAAATCTAAAAATTATATAGAAATAATATAAAAATAAATCATGAAATTAAAGATTTAATTTAATTTAAAGAATTAAAGAAGAAGAAGAGTGCAGCAATATGGAATTGTTATACAGTAGTGTGCAATAAAATTCGCACAGTTAAAATTTGCTTAAATAAATGATTTTAAAGAGTGATTTCTTTTTACAAAAGATTTTTATTAATAATAAAATATATTTTTTTTATATTATTTATGACAGCATTTATCTAAAATATTAGTTAATATAATAATTTTCTCTTAAATTTTTCGAATTTTGTTAAATAGGGAAAAAGGAAGAAAATTTAAAAAAAATGCATTAATTTCGTTTTAAGCACATTTTTCCAATGACTACCAAAAAAAAGTTGTATAACAAAATTTTATAAATATCGAAATTTGAAATTACTTCACTGTACTATAAGCTTAATATTAAGTATTTAGTATGACCGCCATTTGCCTTTGCTACCATTTACCGCCTAATGTTCAAATCAACATGATAAGTTGCGACTAATCATCCAATACATTTTATTTAATTTCAACTCCAGTTGTTTTCTTTTGCTTTGAGGATGGATTTTGCATGTGAGTCTTCTATCCAAATGCGTGCTCAGGTACTTTACTGTTTCTTTTTGTGAAAATACTTCATTATTTAGTACCACCGTCGACAAGTTTTTTCTTCAGAGTATGTGTTGATTTTGCTCCACTCACTTTGCTTCTCCACTTCTTTAGCCATTGCTGAATTTTTTTAATGCCATGTTGCAGAATCTCTGTAGCATGTATTGGGTTATTATTCGAGGACAATATGGCCGTATTATCAGCCAAACTGGTGGTGGTTGTCTCATATGTATAAATGAGGTATAACACAGGACCTAGGACGCTGCCCTGTGGTACGCTTGACATAATTTCATTGGTTTGTGTATAGACACAATAGTTATATAAAACAATACCTAGGATGCTGCCCAGTGGTACGCCTGACATAATTTCATTGGTCTGTGTATAAGCACCTTGATGCTTCACTAATTTATTTTTAATTAAAATATCATACTATTTATATACAGATTTATTATTTTAGAAATAACTGTTATTCAAGAAATATTTATAATTCCAGGACATTTTCTTAAATCTAATTATATAAATTATTTTTTGTAGAATAATTACTTCAAAAAATGTCTTCAACTTCTCAAATACAGAAGAATTATTCCTAACTATTAAAGTATAAAAACGATTAGAAAAGGTTAAATAGTAATAAAATTATACAATATTAATGCCAAATTCAAATATTTTTTATGTTCTTTTTCTTTCTTCTCATATACTGAAAAAAAAATTTATCACCTTAAATTCGACTATAAATATTTTTCTCGTAAAAATATGTATAATATTTTATGTGTTTCTATTCTAGAAGCTATTTCTGTATTGTCACGATTTACACTTAATTTAATGTAATCATATTCAATCTCATCCCATACAGATTAGCAAAAATACAATTAAAAACTTTTAGAAATTAAATAAATTTATGACAATAACTAGAAAATATCGAAAAATTACATATGATAAAATTAAATTCATCTAGTGTTCTGTATTAGGAAAATCAGAATTAACATCGATTGGGAGACATCTACTGATGTAGCTATTCCATTCTTCATTGAGTATTTGTTTCACTTCACAGGGATAGTTACCGTAAACAATACAATCAACAACTGTTTTTTGACAAATCGGTTATATACACAGTTTTAGAAAGAACAGGGTTGATACTGATATCGCGTGGACATCTGATGTTGTATTCCGAACGGACCGAACGAACGTTGCAGGACCGTTTTCCGACATACCGGTTACATGACAAGTATTAGAAAACACAAGGTTGATATTGACAAGTAGATATAAGTTGTTGTATTCCGCATTCAGTACCGTAACCTACATAATCAACAATCGTTTTTCCACAAAACAGTTACATGACAAGTATTAGAAATAGTAGGGTTGATATTGGCATCGAGTAGACTTTCGATATTGTATTCCGCATTCAGTACTTCGTTTACCTCACAGTGAGGTTTACCCCAAACTATACAATTTATAACCATTTTGGCAAACTTTCTTCTTATCGATAAATTGATTAACAAAAATTCGTCGGCTGAGTTCTGAAAGGCTCCATATGCCATCAACTCGGTTTCGAGTAAACGCGATTTGAAGTTTAAAGTTACTTAAAACAAAAACTGTACGATACAATTTTTTGTCACTTTTTCACAATAAGTTAATTCTTATTTTGTTATTTTACTTGCAAAATTTCAAGTGCCTACGTCTTTTAGTTTATGAGTTATAGGCATTTTTGTTTTTCGAAATCAATTCCCAAACGAACCATAACCACTTTTTTCAACAAATTGATTTTAGTCTATGCACGTGGGTCAAATTTACCTGGATATGGGTCGTTTTATCATTAAACTTTACAATTAAATGTATGGTCCACTACATATTAAAAAATATTTATGGTATTAAAAAACTTTAAAATTAAATCAGTTTATTTCATTGAGATCACGTTCTCTTACAACAATATTACAATCTAAAACAATAATTCAATTACTAAAAAAATAAAGAACTTAAAATTATTTATTATATACCTTAACTTATAACTATTGAATACGTACGGTTCTATTATTGATTCTTTGGCGAGAATAACTATATGTTTTTGACATCAATGGTTATTCCCCCCATAATAAAAGCGTACGTTTTCAATCACAATTATTTTATTATTAATAATGTTTTTAGATAGTTTTGATAATTTGTTGGGAATATGTGTCAGGCATACGGATATGGGGCAATTCAGAAATAAGCCAATTTTGACGTCAAACTTCATACAAAAATTACCCATATCCAAAAAATTGGCGTATGGGTCATTTTATAATTAACAAAGTATTACAAAGGTGGATGTGGGTCAATCCGGGACTAAATATCTCCGAAACGGTAAAAGATAGCGAAAAACGGTTCGGGCCAAAAAAAAGAGTATCAAAACCTATGAATCTGTTTCTAAGTAAAAAAAAGTGAAAATGGCTTATGGAGTTTTGCAGAGACGAATTGTCAAGGAATTAATTATTGTAGAGTATAACTCGATATTGTGATGTAGTGCATAAATGTAATAAAAAATACATAAATTAAATTAAATCATTAAAAATTGCAGCAGCATTGCAAAATCTAATATTTGATAAAAACATTAAAAAATTTATATTTGGTATTCAGATTTTAATTCGTAGTCCTTTTTTTCATCGTAATCGTTATAGTACTCATATTTGTATGCGATTCGTAATTGGATTGCTAGATTTTGAAGATCAATTTTCAAAAGTTAATGATAACAAATGAATCAAAAGAATAGAATGAAGAGAGAACTAAAGAAGGAGAATACACCATCAAATTGATGGAGTGATGACCTGAAGAACAAATCCAATGATTGCGATGCATTGCGCTTAAAACAGAAAAGAAAAATAATATTTTATAGCTCGCTTGTTTTATAATGATAATAATTCGTATTCGTTTTCGTATTGATAATCATCAATTTATTTATACAGTAAATTTAATCCTTAATTTCAAAAATTATATATTCTAGAATACCACCATTCAATCACCACTAGACCACTGAATTTATCAATTTCAATATTTCCAATTGAAATCCATTCTTCAAAAATTTTTCAATAAGAAAAACCTTCATTCTGACTAAAAATTATTGTAGCAAAAATTCCTTTCAAACGAATTACCTTTAAGGTCGTTGGTTACACTACACTATTTTGTTAAGGCCAACTTTTTTTTCATAATTAATTTTTTATAAAAAGAAATTCAACTATTTTAGGTATATATACATTCAGTAACACAAATCCTAACAATATAGCATTCACCCTTTTAACAAACATTTTTTGGTTTATATCTACAAATTTAATATATATATATACATTATACATATACCCTTTTTTTTATTTTCATTCAAAAATAATTATCTTAAAATGATTTCCAGCCATTTGAATGAATAAATGATTTTTGCTATCGGCAATTTAAATTAAACAGAATATAGGATCCACAATTATATTTTAATATTCAATATGAATACTCAAAATAAAGATAAAGCATTCTTTTTCATTCAAGTATGAACACTCATGATTCAAAAAAAGAATTTTCATAAACTCATTAGTTTTACACCACTTATTTATTCAACACCATAAACTAGAATTTCACAAAATAAAAAATGTATGTATGTTTCCTCTTAAGAGATAATAACTTTAATAATAATAATATTTTTTTTTGCGGGTTCTTTTGTGGGTCTACAAAAACATAGTAATAAATAGTTTTAAAGATATTTAAATAAAAAAAAAAAAAACAAACTCAATACATCCTTCAATAACCCAAATAATTTTGTTTTTGGTATATTCACCACATTTGTGGTTAAAATAATAATTAATAACAAAAAACAAAAAAAAAAAATTGTTTATGTTTACTAAAGAAATATGTTTGAATTAAAATTCATTAAAATAAAAATATATTGTAAAGTACCGTGAGTCCAAAAAGTTTAAATACAGTTTGTTATTTCAATTTAAAAAGGCCTCTATCAAGCAATTTATTTAGGATTTCAAAAATTTATCTACACTATGTTCAATCTCTGCCAATTGACCAACAAACCTAGTGCAAAAAAAAATTTGATATTTTGAATTAGGTGATCCCCCAAACCTGTTATGTTTACAATCACCGAATTTACATCAAAACAGTTCAAATACAAAACGTCTAATCAAATAAGCTGTAGCTTTTTTTGTCAAAAAAAAAATTTATTTGTTTTTGCTGGATAATGTTAATAAATATTTAAACTTCGAATAATTAATTGTTATTATTCAATCGATTATGTGAAAGGGTACGGGTACTTCATTAGACGAAAGGAAACTTATTCTAAAGTTGTATTAAGAAAGAGAAACCCCTTAAAGAAATTGGAGCGGCTATTGGGAGGAGTCATACTAGCATACAACATACAGGTTTGTAAATCGTCAACCGAAAATGCGCATGGCTAAAAGCTCGCTCAAAAAAACTCTTCTAAGAACTCAATAGGAAACAAGTACGTATCTTGGCAGGGATAATAACAGGCCAGAGCCTAATAAAGAAACACCTTTATAAATATGGATCTAACCGAAAACAACTTGTGCAGAATAGGTAATATAGAGGAAGAATCATGTTGAGGAAGAATTGAACATGTGCTCTGGGAATGCGAAGAACTCACTCGTAGCAAACTTTGTCACTTTCCCTGAACAGCATTCCCTGAACAATGAGAGCTACCCAGCATACCATTGAAAAATATACTGAGTATTATCACAAAATCAGGTTACTTAATGACTAAGCACGGGGTATCCCAGTAAGTCCATTTGCGGCTGCGGTGATGTAGGGGACTGATTCACTCACGAAATTCATAATCTAACTATCTGTCTTGCATACAAACAGTTATTAGAAACTATACGGAAATTCAGGTACACTGAACTAAAAGGAACGAATTGGTCAACCAAAAATATTTTCTTAGAGGGAAGGAATTCTGAGAGGAATATTTCTGCACCAAATATAGTGCAACAAATAGAACAGTCATCTGGAAAAATTTGGTAACCAAACTATTAGAAATATTTTAAATATAGCTGGATATCATGGATGTACAGTTAGAAAAAAAAACCTTTCAGAAGTTAAACAAATAGAACAAATCATTTTAGCTTTGCTCAAGTGCACGAAAATAAGTCAGATGACTTTTGAAATAATGTTGTATTTAGTGACGAAAGCAAAAATATAATATTTATTGTTACGATGGAAACGTAAAAGTATGAAGAAAAACCAGTAAAAAATTTTGCAAAGAAAACATTAACCAACAACAAAGAATGGTGGTGGTAATGTAATGTTTAATGGGTACACGAATGCTGGTGGTATTGTAAATTTAGTTTTAATACCAAGCGTAGAAAAATTGGGAAACATATGTCACAAATCGTCAAAGAATGGTGTGTTTTCAACATACCGAATCAATTATATTCACCACTACATCCCCCCAATTTAAACCCAAGTGAAAATGTAGAGGTTATGTTTAACCATAACATTTGAAAGCACCGTATAACATTCAAAGAAACATTAAAAAGCGCATTATTATGCGAATGGAGCAAAACATCACCACCTAATACACTTCAAAATTCATTTCCATTATGAAAAAGCGTATGGTAGCTGTGATTGACGTAAATGGCAATCAAACCAAATATTACAAAGAATCTATAAAAAAAAAGTAGTGATAGTTAAAATTGATATGCACAAACTGTACTTAAACTTTTAATTTGAAGTTGTTTTTGTTACCGCATATAATGATTTTTTGTTTGTGTATATAATCATCAAAATAATTGAAATACATTTCCAAAATCAGCAATCAGGTTTTCACCTTATAAGCAAAGATTTTAAAAAATATAAAATGTATTTAAACTTATTGAAATTACTGTATATCCAACAGCTATTTATTATACACAAAATACATAAAGCATAAAAATGATATAGTCAAAATAAATATTGAAGATTATGAAGAACAATTTAGTAATCTTCAATGTACATAGATGATCCGTGGGATTATACAATCTCTACTGGAATTCGTTTCAAAGAAAATATATTGAAAAATAACTTTGGTATACTTTCTGTTTCCGTGGTAGAAGACTTTTAGCAGATGAACTAAATTAAATAACAGTAATAATATGTAAATATACATAATACGTATTATGAAGAAGGTAAAAACGAATTCCTGACTACAACAAAAATTATCTGAAAAAATCTCTTTTTTTTTATATTTCAAAATTTATGGATGCGTGAACCCATAATTGGTCTCTAAGCAAAGTTTTGGCATATGTTGATAATCACATATACAAAATTTTTAATTTTGGTATACCTATTTGTTAATTTAATAAAATTTCACCAGTGGAAATACTTCGCCTTCGTAATAGCATAGTTTTATTTTATTTTAGTTGTGAAGCGAAAATATTAAATTCCTATTTACACTTCACTTTACCAAAAAATACCTTAAAAATGCATATCTACGTTTAAAAAAAAAAGTTTTTTATGCAGAAGGAACAAAAAATAACTACTAATTGAAAAGTAAAATGAATTAAAAAAAAACGTTTTACAATTTCCATATACTAAGTGGGATTGGAATCAGGCTTATTAACTTATACAAGGGCAGTGCGACTTTGCGCACTTTTTTCATATTAAAAAACGTTTTTTTTTTCATTTTATTTTTTTATTTTTCAACATTATCTCCTTCTAACTCAATACAATTTTCAAAAAGTTTTTCATGCTTCTTAATTCTGTCTAAAAAATACGATTTTTCAAAACCTTCGAAATATGCTTCACTTTGAGCGACCATTTTATTTGATGTGCATCTTTTTCCAGCAATCCATCTAAATTCGGAAACAAAAAGTAACTACTTGGGGCTTAATCTGGACTGTAAGGTGGATGTGAAGCAATTTCATTACGTAATTCATTCAATTTTACTGTGAAAAGCACTTTTTTCTTATAAGACAAAATGTGGGAGTTTTTTCTTGATTGGATCATTCAATCGATCCAATAATGCATAATAATATGTAATATGTAGTATTATTGATTTTCATTTTTCAACATAAATGATGAATATTATACTTTGTGCATCCCAAAAAATAGTTGCCATAATTTTTCCTGCTAATTTTTCTGCTTTTGATTCCTGTGGCGGACTTCCCGCACCAGGTTCAATCCATTGTTTTGACTGATTTGTTGTTTCAGGTATATAGTAATAGCAATTTACACAAGTCTCATCAACAGTTATATATCGACGTAAGAATTCATTTGGATTACACTGAAATATTGTCAAAAACTCCTCGTTACGTGTTCAATGAATAGATTTTTTATGACAATGTTAATAAACGCAGCTCCCATCTTGCTGGTAGCTTTTTCATAAGGAGTTCATCATGTAAAATGCGCCCAACACTATCTTTCGATATGTTTAATTGTTCTTTGAAATGGTAATCATAAAAATGAATATTATGACAAAAAAATAATCTTTCAGACTACCCTCGTATTTACATTACAATACATTATTTCTTATATTTCAAATTTCAGATAACTTCACAACATAAATATGAAGTTATGTATAAGAAATTATAAAATAAAATTATAATTAGATGACATAATCACTGCAACATGTAGGCCAACAAAGAACTGCATAAATAATATTCTTCGAAAGTAAGTCCAGCATGTTGTGACACTTAAAACAATTTACTTGTGTTAACGCAATCAATATGAATTTCAGATATCGGTTATTTCGTGTATTTTCAAAGAGAGTTACGAGCATTTTTAACAAAAGATATTTGCATAAGGATATTATTAACGAGCGAATCAGATTAAAGAAACATAAGCAAATGCAAATGTGAATGGTGTCAGACACCGGAACCTTATCATATCAAAAAACATCAAAATCCATGGTGTGTGCAAACCTTATCAATCAAACTTTTGGATAGCAAAATGTCTATAATAACTCTATATTTATTCACCATCACATTAAAATTAATATTATGTAGTACTGGTACTGAAAACCTTTGCAAGGGCAAATAAAACCACATTACAGTCTGCACACACCATTAAAGAATATTATTCGTAAATTGAATTTTTTTCTTAGAAGCTGCAATTATTTATAAATTTTAATAAAATTTAATTTTGACATTCTACATAGATATATGTATATGTACCTATACATATATTAAAAGAAACTATTTTTAATTTTTATTTTTCAATAAACTGATTTTAAAATTATTAGAATTTAAATGTAGATTTTGAAAGGATATTAATAAACATCAACTACATAGTAATTACATTAATCTAATGTTTTAGACCTCTTACACTTCATAAAAATAGAAAAATTGCAAATAATATCATAAAATATTAAATTATTTGCCTTCAGGTAAGGTTATTTTTTTTTTTAACAATAAAATAATTTTAGATATTTTTAACATTATTCTAGAAGGCCAAAAATAAGAATATTGTTTTTGTAATATATATATATATTATACTATATATATATATTTATTATGTCCAGAAAAGAATGATTGAATTTAACTCCCATAAGAAAACCTTTATGGTTATAAATATTTTGATTAATTATCTCTGAGTAGTTATATATACTCAGCTACAAATACGCACAGTACTTAATATATAGATAATGTCATTTAACGTACCCTTACCTACAGAATTAGCTTAAAATAATCAATTGAAGTTTGAAATTTAGCTAAAAAGGATAACGCTGAACCAGAATATTTCTAAGCCGATACCTTATATGGCATAAATTACCCATTAATACATAATTATCTTTAATATTAAAATTCCAATGTTATGGTGAGTGAAAACTCTAACTTTCAATTCTAAATAAGTTATTATTAAATCAATATCAGCAGTCATTAACATAATACACGACATTCAATAATGGGTTATTACTCTATAGCTGGATTTTAGCTTTTTTCATTTGCACATAGAAACTAAATAGCTTTCTAAAATTCAACCAACACCAATACATTTCAAAATATTTCTTGCTTCAGAATTTTTAAACAAAAATACACACAAAATAGGAAGCTACCAAATTTTAATTGACTTATATTGTGACAGTTGTGGATTTTTATTTGCAGATGATTGATGAAAGAAAATAAAAATGCACCTGTAAGCAATTGTTTTTTTCAGTCAAAAATTCTTCATTTGATAGATAATGCTTCGTGATATTTAACCAAAAAAAAAACTAGACAACCTTCTCTTCGTAGTATCGTATGCTGGCAGTTCAAAAACGAAAAACGCAATAGGATCAGAAGTACATATAGAGAAAACCTCAGATATTCCATATTCGTCCTTGATTGTACGAATCCAGTTTTCCAAGCTCAAGTTCATTCTGTTGAACTTTGTGTGCGATGGAATTAACAAAGTAACTATAAAAAATTGAAAAACTACATACTCGCAGATAGCAAAGCGTCTACACTAACTTTAAATTCATGCAACATCACATCAAAATTAGTACGATATTTCGTAGTGATATTGAAAATTCTTGCGAAGCCAAATAAAACCACATTGATGTGAGTATCACGTATCTATATATAGAAAATGTTTACGTTTTTAACAAGGCTAAGTTAATTCTGCAAAATAGCTCTAAGCATGTCTAAAACAAATCATGCATAGGTAGGGATGTTTGTTATCAAGCACACTTAGGGATTCAGATTCATAATAGCAACGCTACGGATAATCACAATAAGTAAATTTGCGATTGCAATGAAATAGAGATAAAATTCAACTACTAGAAAATTCATTTGAATCAGCATTGAAATGTTTCAATAAAATTTGCTTAGAAGTTTACAACATTTGAAGATACGTACCTGTCTCTACTATTTTTACCAACTTATACCAACCATCCCATGTTAAAATCCTGCACAAGTAGTTAGCGTAATTATTCTGACATTATAAAAAACGCAAAACAAGAAATCTATACCCATAATAAAAAAAAGCAGCTGTTACTGCTACATATTTAATCTAATACACTTTTAACATATTTGTTGAAGGGAGCTCAAGACCAATATCGATTTAGTAAATGTTTCCCCAGAACACTAACAAAGTTTCTACAAATGTACACATAATATTTAATAACTCTCAACTGATTACTTGACACAATTAAATTTATCAGGAAGTATCAAATGATATGCAACACACTACACGCATATAGTAATTATAAAAAATTCAACTTTTTAAATATACACAATGTATAGATAAATAAACAATAATCGAATATAAATGCACACATTTATGAAAATCTCAATCGATTCTTTAATTTAATCCCTTTGTCTCATAAATTAATTTTTAATTTCAAAATTTAATAATTTTTTTTTTCTTTATTTTTTCATTTCCTGTAATATTTTACTGCTTTTGTAAATTTACTTCTTTTTTATAATAATATTCTGTAAAAGTCTCCCTATACTCTGAACAAAAAAAAATCTAAATAACAAAAAATGATTCTGAAACAATCAGATTCATTAATCAAATCCAATTACTGTTATATCCTTCAGATTATTTTGCAATAATCCTTTAAGATCATACTATGACACTAACTGAAATACTACATTTAAGAATAATATTTACTTACTATAATACACAAAAAAATAAAAATAATTAAATGTCCTTTGCAGAATTGAAATCAAACATTTTGCTTTTAATTACGCAATTTTATCAATTTGGAAGGACATTTTTTTCGCTTAACTTCAATAATGTGATATCTTTGTTGAGATTAAATCTATTCCATTCTTTGAAAAATTACATTTAGGAAACATTTTTACAAGAGCTACAAGGGATATAAAATAATCCATTAATCAAAATTTATTTTGAAATCTTATTGCTAGAAGTAATAACAATATTATACATTCAACCCCTGCGGAATGTTGGTAAAAGGTCTATGAATTATATTTTTCTCTATTCTATCGTTAAAAGGAAAGATAGTGATATTACATTTCAGCTCTACTAACAAAGCTATACTCTTTGTAGGTTCTGGATGCAATTTACCACAAATAGGGCCAATGCGAATATTTATAGCAGATCAAAACTAGAAAACAAATGTTGTATGAAAACAAATGTTGTCATAAGATATGACAATGAAACTTTGATAAATGAATTTATTAAATAGAAAACAAAATCATGCTTATAGAATAAATACAATGATTAGACTTAAAGCCAATTTTATGAATTAATAATAATTCAATCCATAAAGTAAAAACCATAGCAAAATCCAATCAGTCAATCAAACTTACTTAGACTCAAGATGAGTTATTTAATTTTACAATGTTTATAGAACTTTTAACACGTAAGTCGCCTTTAAGTGCATATTCAGGTACATTTTTTTTGTAGAAAATCATTGTTTTTTAACACAATAGCCGGCTAAATTTTTCTTTTCAATGTAAATGTCGTATATGTACTTATTTACTTCATTTTTTTTGTTTTTAATAATTCTAAAACTATGTGATGGACATCCTAGCTGATTTTACGCAGAGACTTGATATACACAATCAAATACACAATAGATTCTACTATATGGAAATTTGGTTTAGTTTTTATAATTCACATATGAATTTATTTTGAATACTTATGAGAGTTGTGAAGCTGATCAGAATTAACTTGCAAATAAATTCTACCAAGTGCTAGTTTGGTTTAATTTTTATAACTTGCATATAAATTTATTTCGAATCTATACAATATAAGTTATCATACTAATCAGAATCAACTAAGAGTTGTCAAGGAAGTCCAAAACTACCATCTATACTTACAGAAAACTTCCAGTAGTTTTGGTGAATGAAAAAATCATTTCATTTAAGGACATACATACAATATTGTTATCTTTTAATTCTTTTTTGTCTTTTTTGTTATATAATCTGAACCAATTTAAATGTGAAAACCCGTATCTACTGCTGTAGTTACTGTTTGCCTTCACAATAGTACAGTTTCATTAATTTCTAATGATAACCAAATTGTATTCTAAATTAACTTTAAAGTGTAATTTAAAAAACTTTTCACAATATCCTTACACTGAGCGGGATTCAAACTTCCTTAGACCTCAGGTCAGCTTTCTGATTAGTTATTAGATTACATAATAATCAATACACTATATTATCGTCCGTCATCTATTCTGATTCTACACTTTTGTACCAATTGTTGGACTCTATTTATCGACAACGTTGCAAAATATCAGCAACACACCACACCCGGCATTAACGGTATAATAACAAGGCTTTTAGTGCTGAATCAGGGTTGTCACTAATTGTAATTGTAATTGGGAATATATAACGGGGTTTTTTTTCAGAACGATAGAACTTTAAATTGAACTTTAAAATAATACACATTTCAATTAAAATTAAAGCCAATTTTTAGTTGAAAGATAATTTTATGACATTTAGGTTTAAAAACTGATTTCTGGAATATGTCTAGCACAACTAGTTCGGTGGAACCGCATTCGATTAGATTAATTTTGGACCACTTTTTCAAGCAATTCAGGCCTTATTTAATCGATAACATAGGTTATATTGGCTCCGAAAGCGTCTATTATTTCTGGTTTATCAGCAGAAGCCAATTACTTGATATAACCCGAAAGAAAATAATCCAGTGGCTTTATGTCGCATGATCTTGGAGGCTAATTAATGTTATCACCAAATTTTTCATTCACTAAATAAATTGTTGCAGTAGCAGTATGAGGTGTAGCACCATTTTGATGAAAGGAAAATACTTCCGGTATTGACCTTCAATCTGTAACGATCACCATTCACTGTAACATTCTCGCTCCAGCATTGTTTTTAAAGAACTATGAACCAATGATGTTTCCATCGTACAAAACACACAATGCGGGCATTTTTCACGATGCAATGAAACCTGCTGAATTTCTTGAGGATTATTTTCGCTCCATATACGACAAGTTTTGATTATTTACGTAGCCGTTCAACCGAAAATGAACTTCGTAACTAAATACGATTTTTCGATTTAAAAAAAAATGGATTAACTGGAAGTCACTCTAAGTCCCCAATATCAAAATCCCCAGCACATAAAATCCATAGACTTTTAAAAAGTCCAAAAACCAAAATCCCCAAACACAAAATTCCCAAAAAAAAATTTCAAAAAATCACAAAAAAAAAAAATGTTTTAATTTATATCGGCAAAATTACAAATTTATAACGTAAGTCGAGGGAATGTGAAAAATTGTATTGGATTTAAATTTTTTTTCGTCTTACCATCTACATCTTCCTGCCGTCTGGAAAATCAAGATTTCAATAAAATGGAGAAGAAGTTTGACCACAAAAATAAAAATATTTTTTTTTCATATTTTTTACTAAAACTGTGCCGTATGCGCGCTTTCCTGTCGTCGTCAAAAACAGGACAATTAATTTGGCGATTTTGTGTTTGGGGATTTTGAGTTTGGACACTTTGTGTTTGGTGATTTTGTGTTTGCGAAATTTGATTTTGGAATTTTGATTTGGAAATTTTGTTTTTTGTGACTTAGACCCTAACCCGGTCAATTTCAAGCTGTTCTAGGATCCAATGCGCAAAACAAATTATGCTTATTATAGTGGCTTTAGTTCATGAACCAGTTGAATCTTATATGAGTGTAGCCCAAGATCGTTATGCAAAATTTTCCATGTGGTGGTTGCACACATTCCAACTTCGACGAATAGACAAATTTATATCTTCATCAACACTGGCTCTTACAGTACCAACTTTTTCTTCTGTACGTACAGTTCTTTTTTTCTATACATACAGTCTTGTTGTTGTTGCATTGAGAAGAGAAAATGATGAGGATAAAATGTGAAATGTATCGATAGTTTTTATATACATACAGTCTTATTGTTATTGCATCGAGAAGAGAAAATCGAGATGATGATGAAGTCTATCGAATAATCTGCTCTGATGGAAGAAGTGCTCTATAAATTTGGTGGATACAATACTAATTTTGGAAATAAAGCTTAACAATTTATAGGCGTCATTATGACATGAGTCTTATGCCATGATAATTTGTCAATTCTTATTTAAATGAATTTAAAAAAAAATTTGCTTCAATCTTAATTTAAATGTTTTTTATTTCAATTTAAAGGTTCTATCGTTCTAAAAAAAACCACCCATTACTTTACTTTAAATTTTTATTTTTATATTTATTCAAGAATATCCATTAACATCATTGCATTACCACCTTGTTATTGAAAGTGTAATTTTTGTAATATAATTTGTTTGTTTAAATTAAAAATTAAAAATTATTTTTTAATTAAAAAAAATAAAAATTAATTCATTTCTATAGAAATTTTTTTGATCCTCTTAAATTAGAAAATTCAACTAAATTAGAATTTAAGAATAAAATCAACATTTTGTATATAAGTATATGTATGTATGTGTATGTATTGGTTGGTCTGCCATAGAAAATAATTATTATTTAATGAAGAAATTAAAATAAAATGTAATTTTAAGGACCTTCAGTAACTGATATTATTTTTTAATTAAAAATAAGGATTTGATACTAATTTTTTTGTTTTTATGTTTGTGCCCTTTTTCGTTAAAAAAAAAAATTACAAACAAAAACAAAAACAACAACTAAATATGAATTAGTTTTAAATCGCAAATAATTGTTATTTAATTAAAAAATCAAAAATATTTTAAATATAAAATAAATATTTTTTTGCATAACATAAATTTAATTATTCTTAAAAATATTTTAATATCCTTAAATAAATACAAACTAAAAATATTTACATACCTACATTTAAATTTTTTTGAATAAAGACAAACTTGAAAACTTATTTATTGAACAAGTCATGAGTTGTCTTTGTATAGTAAGTAAAGTTAATAAATAATATCGATTTAAATTTTTATCAACTTTTATTACTAGTAATAATTGTAATACATAGATGTGAATGTGCGAAAACTAAATAAGAATAGAACTGAATTACTAATGAGACCAAAAATGAAAATACTATAGGATACTAGGATAATTAAATCGCAAAATTATATAATTCTTTGTGTTACAGAGTGAACATACAGAGAACATTAGCATGGTGCCTGCGCAAGGATAACGCGCAAAATCGTGAAGCGTTCCACATTTTTAAGACAAGAAGCATGGGGATGAGGTCAACCAAACTCTTTTAGACGATTACATACAACAGACACCTACACAAAAATAATACTGGCGACTTGAACAACACAACACCAAGATTCGGTTGAATGGAGCACCTATACCAAAATGTACATATTGCAACGAGAACTTAACAATACAACAGGCACTACTGGACCGCCAATACACATGTAACAACCAAATGACCACAGAAACACTAAAATTAACTAATAAAAAAAACATAGATAATTAAAAACCTATTTACAACCCCCACCACATTTGAAACGACATTTAGATTTTACATTTAGAATTTACAGCATAAAATTGATAAATAATAAAATACGAAGAACAGAAGAACGCAATATGCCTTCTTCCGGCTTAAAAGTAAAATAAAAACAAAAACAAAATAAATAAATAAAGTAAATTAAAAAAGGGGAAAATCCCAAATAACAACTAACAATTTAGTAGATAGATGTATATAACTAGATTTAGATTAAATTTAGATTGAAATAGTATTTAATTTCTATTAGTATTAAAAAAAAATAGATGTAAGATTTGTATTAGAGAGATGACCTACATTCTACTTGTAAAAGGGTCTTAAATTTTGACTTTATATTTATATATATTGTGTATTAAATTCTACAGGGGTGTCACATTCGGCCTGGCAATTCTTTATGACATAATTTTCATTGAGTATATTAGGAAAAAAAATTATTCTATAGCCTTGTCTGTTTACCTGGATTTAAAGAAAACCGGATTATAAAACTAATCTTTACCTATTATCCCATCTGGCTGGTGCTGTATGTAGAACGCCCGGTTTTCCATCGAAAGATCGTAGGATCGATACCCGATCAAAATAAAATGGTTTATATATTTTTGACATGGTACAGTATCTTGCAATAAAGTAAAAGATAATAGGCCCACATTTTGAAAGAGAAGAGGGCCTGAGAGTTTGGCTGTATATTAATGTGCAAGTAAACTGATATATAAATCTGTACAATGTAAAGTTTGTTTATTTGTTTGTTCGTTCGGTGCATATAGTTCACAGTTTTAAAGATAGAATTTTGAACTTTTGCACAGTTATTAATGATCAAAAAAGCCATTTACAAAGCCGTCAAATGACAAGTTTGGGTAGCTTCCATACTCCTAGCATGCTAAAAGTGTTACAGACCTGAAAATTTGCACTTGGGTACCTCTTCACAAATAAAGAAATACGAATGTTACCGATTTAGAAAATTTGGACTGGTTCGGGTTGCTGCCGTACAACTCCTAACCAGTCTGAGGCATATTGCAAAAATCTTTTCAAAATTGGGTTACAAACATGAAAATTTACACTTATATACTCTTTCAAAAATAAAGAAATACGGCTGTTACCGATTTCGTATAAATAACATTTGTAACAAGGTAATGAATTTCACACAACTTGATAAAGGAAAAATTTCATAAGGCCAAAATTGAAATAGTAACGATCAGTACAATCATACAAAGTATTGAAAAATTGACTGAACAAGTATTTTCGAATTTTAGGAATCAGTATAAAAAATGTACATGACTATGTGAAATTTCATTGAATTAAGTTCTATACATGCTAGATATCAGACTTACTGTTAATATAATGTGGTTTTCGAGTAATACCTACCCTCATTTAAAATATTTAGTATAAAAAACTAATATATTTGCGCAAATAATTGATTATCTCGGAACAGTTCACTAATTTTTTTTTCGAACTATCGAAATATATAAAATGTAATAGATTATACAATAAGTGGTGATATCTGTAGTGCATTTCTGAACATTGAATTCCCCTAAAGACGTCTTATTAGAAAATTATAGTATATTAATATAAATAAACCAGTTAATTGACCTATAGAATGATAAGGCTTTATTTACACAGCATAACAGAGTGGATGTCAGGCTTATAGAACCATGAAAAGGGAATATAGAGTAGGCGCAGGCTCAATTTGAGCTGTTACGCAACTGAAAGAAGAAGAAGATATGGCGAATTTTAGTAAATATTTATTTTGTCAAATTTATATGATGATGAGAAAAGATGATATTATTTTACATCATATTATTATCTACATTTATTATTTCGCATAGTTTGATATGCGTAAAGTATGTAGATTATTTTTTTAAAACACTATTTGAATTGATAAAGCTGTGAATATTTGTGAGACTTTTTAACCGGTTGTCCGTTACCTAAGCATTTGAAAAATGCATATTTATCCATAATTGTAGGCTTTCATAATGCTCCAAGACATCTATTATAAGCTTCACTATTTACCAAGTCAGGTGATAGTAAAAAGCAATATGGGCTATCGACATGTATGTACGTACTTAATTAAACCATAGAAGTTATTGTATCGACTCAGAGGTTCGTTATTGTATTGATTCATATGCTTAACAGTAAATCAATTATAAGTAAATTTACTTTTTTAGTTTATATATTTTTTTTTTAACAAAAAACTATGTTGACAGATAATTGTAAAACTCATTAAATTATAAAATATTATTTTCAAGTTTTAATAACAAAAAAAATATTACACACAATAACAGAAAAAAATCAAATGTATATACATACATCAGTTTTACAGATTGAAATAAGAATGGTGATTTAATCATAAATTAATTTAGATATTATTGAATCCACATATCAAATTCACTATGTTCGAAAACTTCGAATAAATATGTATTTATTTATTTATTTGAAATGCTTACGACACTAGGATAATATAGAATCGTATAAGACTAAGTAGATATACTTCATAATTTAATCGGCCAACAGCACTATGGACTACTTAAAATTCTTCCTCATATTTGAAGCATTATAAATTTATACTCATCACTATCTTAAACATCGTCAATAGCCTATTTGTAATCTGAGATAGGTTGAAACTGATGATCGATTGCTTTTACATTATAAATCAATTTTGAAATTTAAAATAATATTGAAGTTTACTAAACGCAAAAACAAAATCATAATACATTTTCTAATAATATTAATTTATATTTTGAATACACATTTAATTTCGTGCTCTGTTAATAGATCTAATTATATTCGTCGAAAGAAGAAATTACAAAACTTTTAAAATCAATAAGGGTGCCTATAGAAACTTTATCCAAGAGGTCAACTTTATTTTTGGGGGAATTTCTTGGTTTGTTTTTATATTTATTTATTTCTTATTTTTATTATACGTCAAAATGATCAATAATAATATTTTTAATATTAAAATTCTTAATATTTTTCTTTAGATGATATCAGGGAAACTATAGATAAGAAGACTACCATAGCACGATATTTTTTTCTATTTTTTTTCCATTATGTTTGCACGATTGTTCTATTTTATTCTTTTTATTACTTTTTAATTTCATTGAGGTGAGAAATGGTTGGTGTAAATGGCGACGAATTCAACAATTAAATGTTTTATAATTATCATTTTTATTATGACTAACTTTTGTATTGATCATGGATATGGCACAAAGGACTTAAATTTAATTTATGTATTAGTATGTTATTGAAAAAAATATTCAGATTTAAAAGAAAAATCAACTATAGCTTGACAAGGAAGAGATGCTGTATTCAATTGATGCCAGCAGAATCACAATATTTTGCCATTATACTCTAATCTTCGTAGATGTACTTTTAGTTAGCGAAAATATCAACAACTGTATAGCAAAACTTCTAAGCGCTTTGAATAAATAAAAATATGGTATACAACGATGGCATACAAAACTTAATCAATATTCTTCAATAACGGTTCTGTTTACGGATATTTTAACATTACTTAGAGTTTTGAAGACGGCTTCGGATTCGATCCCCATTCACCAATATATCGAAAACTTAATAGCAACACTTCTAAATGCAATAAATTAATAAAAATATAGTATACAGTACTGGTATACAAAACTTAATGAAAATTATTCAATTGCGCATATTTCACGTAAATTTTTACATTATTTCGATCTTCGTAGAAAACACTGATGCAATCCCCATTTACCAACATATGGAAAACTATATATAGCAAACTCTATACTTCTACCCAAGCGGCAGAGATTAAACACCAATTCCAAACTGTTTAGTAATCCTGTGACTTTTTAGTAACAGAGTTTCTTATCCGTTTATAAACCAATACTAAATGGTTTAGAATCTGGTGATACGGGGTTGTGTACGTTACAGATAAGAAACGGTGTCTTACAAATGCTTCTAAAATGTAACTATAAAGTAACAATTGTTACTAAAATGTGTTTTTAAATTACCTTTCATTCAGTGTAACAGTTTGGAAACAGTTTAGTAAGAGTGTGTTCATTTCAAATTAAATTTCAGGAATCATTCTTTCTCTTTTTCACTTTTAAAATTAAGTATTTTTATTTCATTTTTATGTGTGTAAGAGCGAAAATATGATTGATTTTTTATTATGTTTTATTAAAAAAGTAAAATATATGATGATGAAAGTAAAATATTCTAAATATTTTTAGTACGAACATTTAAGTTTGAATTTAATTGGAATTCCAACTCTGAAAATATCATAAACGAATTCCACTTTATCGACTGAAATTCACTTTCAGTTCGTAAAAATAAAAGGCCCTCTTTGAAAATTTAATTTTACATCTTATTGAAATAATTTTATAGTAACGAACTTGTACTAAAATCGCCACTTTACCATGAATATCGTCAGAAATTGTTAATAAAATCATATGAGTAAAAAATTTTCAACTGTGGGCGCATTTTTGTTTTATATACAATCTTATATGTATATTACATATATTAGAAGTTCATTAAGGAGTAGGAGAATGGAAATAAAATAAAAAGGTGTCTACTGCGCAGGACCTTAAATGCTTGTCAATTATAATTATTGATGATTGACCCTCGTTCGTTCGTTCGGTTGGTCGTTCGTTCGAGTTGTAGTTGTAGTTTTGTAGTTGTGGTTGTAGTTTTATAGTTTTGTGGTTTTGTAGTTGTGGTTAGTTCATTCATTCATTCGTTCGTTCATTCATCCGTTCCGTTCCGTTTCGTTCCGTTTCGTTCGTTCGTTCGTTTCCGTTTTCGTTTTCGTTTTCGTTTTCGTTTTCGTTTTCGTTTTCGTTTTCGTTTTCGTTTTCGTTTTCGTTTTCGTTTTCGTTTTCGTTTTCGTTTTCGTTTTCGTTTTCGTTTTCGTTTTCGTTTTCGTTTTCGTTTTCGTTTTCGTTTTCGTTTTCGTTTTCGTTTTCGTTTTCGTTTTCGTTTTCGTTTTCGTTTTCGTTTTCGTTTTCGTTTTCGTTTTCGTTTTCGTTTTCGTTTTCGTTTTCGTTTTCGTTTTCGTTTTCGTTTTCGTTTTCGTTTTCGTTTTCGTTTTCGTTTTCGTTTTCGTTTTCGTTTTCGTTTTCGTTTTCGTTTTCGTTTTCGTTTTCGTTTTCGTTTTCGTTTTCGTTTTCGTTTTCGTTTTCGTTTTCGTTTTCGTTTTCGTTTTCGTTTTCGTTTTCGTTTTCGTTTTCGTTTTCGTTTTCGTTTTCGTTTTCGTTTTCGTTTTCGTTTTCGTTTTCGTTTTCGTTTTCGTTTTCGTTTTCGTTTTCGTTTTCGTTTTCGTTTTCGTTTTCGTTTTCGTTTTCGTTTTCGTTTTCGTTTTCGTTTTCGTTTTCGTTTTCGTTTTCGTTTTCGTTTTCGTTTTCGTTTTCGTTTTCGTTTTCGTTTTCGTTTTCGTTTTCGTTTTCGTTTTCGTTTTCATTTTCGTTTTCGTTTTCGTTTTCGTTTTCGTTTTCGTTTTCGTTTTCGTTTTCGTTTTCGTTTTCGTTTTCGTTTTCGTTTTCGTTTTCGTTTTCGTTTTCGTTTTCGTTTTCGTTTTCGTTTTCGTTTTCGTTTTCGTTTTCGTTTTCGTTTTCGTTTTCGTTTTCGTTTTCGTTTTCGTTTTCGTTTTCGTTTTCGTTTTCGTTTTCGTTTTCGTTTTCGTTTTCGTTTTCGTTTTCGTTTTCGTTTTCGTTTTCGTTTTCGTTTTCGTTTTCGTTTTCGTTTTCGTTTTCGTTTTCGTTTTCGTTTTCGTTTTCGTTTTCGTTTTCGTTTTCGTTTTCGTTTTCGTTTTCGTTTTCGTTTTCGTTTTCGTTTTCGTTTTCGTTTTCGTTTTCGTTTTCGTTTTCGTTTTCGTTTTCGTTTTCGTTTTCGTTTTCGTTTTCGTTTTCGTTTTCGTTTTCGTTTTCGTTTTCGTTTTCGTTTTCGTTTTCGTTTTCGTTTTCGTTTTCGTTTTCGTTTTCGTTTTCGTTTTCGTTTTCGTTTTCGTTTTCGTTTTCGTTTTCGTTTTCGTTTTCGTTTTCGTTTTCGTTTTCGTTTTCGTTTTCGTTTTCGTTTTCGTTTTCGTTTTCGTTTTCGTTTTCGTTTTCGTTTTCGTTTTCGTTTTCGTTTTCGTTTTCGTTTTCGTTTTCGTTTTCGTTTTCGTTTTCGTTTTCGTTTTCGTTTTCATTTTTGTTTTCGTTTTCGTTTTCGTTTTCGTTTTCGTTTTCGTTTTCGTTTTCGTTTTCGTTTTCGTTTTCGTTTTCGTTTTCGTTTTCGTTTTCGTTTTCGTTTTCGTTTTCGTTTTCGTACTATAGTACTAATACTAACGGCTTGGGCTCAAAAAATAGTACTTATAATTTTTTTTAATTTTTAATCGGTAATTTTTTGCAGCAATATTTTGAAATGCGTCAAATTTAAATTTTTGGGTTCCGGTCACTGCTTTTTGCTTTAATTCACGGAGGTGGAAAGTTTTACAGACATTATTAGCGTGTTAATATATTAGATGATTATTATTTTCTCTTCTAATCTGCCAAAATAAACCAAAAAAAGATGTTCATCTGAACTATAACAAAATTCTAAGTGTAACAACAATTCCGACTTTTTATAATAACTGATTTTTAACCAAATGAAGAAAGAATGTTATCCAGTAAAGCATTTCATTAGAAGGACTTTGTTATCATATCTTATTATAACTTATTTTGTAATGGAACTTAAAAGTAAAATAATCTCTTGAACTTAAATTTTTTTTTATTTCCAATGAAAAATTATCAGATTAAAATTCCAACACCATAACAATAAAAAAAAAAATTTCATTTCAGATTAAAAGATTTTCAAAAAAAATTTAATCCGCTTCAAAAGTCCAAAAAGTTCAAATTATATTATTTTAGCTATATATAAATACAATTGGACTTAAAAATAATTTTGTTTTGTTTTTATCTTTTACTTCCTTAAAAAAAATTTCTATCATTTCGATTTAGATACGAAATTTCAAGTTCTAAATCTATTTCAAGGATAATATTTATTTTCAAAAATAGGAAAAATTAAAAATGAAAATGTTAAAATATTCATAAAATATTTTTAAACTTAAATAAAATTTTGTTTAAACTTATCATTAAAAAGAATATTTATTATTGTAATGGTATCTAAGATAAAAAAAAAATATCAAAAACAGAATTCTCTATACCTAGTACAGCTAATTGAGTCCAAAATTTTCCAAATATAATATTTATAAAAAATTTTATTTTTTTTTTAAATATTAAAAAACGTAATAATCAAATTAACGATAATAAATACAAAAACAATTTTTGTTATATTTAAATTAGAAATTCTCAAGGATTTTCATTTTAATTCAAAACAGGATGTTATATAATATTTAATTCATATACCCATCAGCTTCAAATTAGCACAAAACATATTCTATTAACCACTATAGCTCTAGCAGTACTTAAAGTTGAATGGATGAGAATGAAATTTGAATTTTAAAATTTAATAAAAGAATTGTATTCTTAATTCCGTTTTACGTTTATAAGATGTTTAAAAAAAATTTGGCCTCAACAATATAGAATGCATCTTTGATGCATTAGGTTCGTTTTTCTTAATTTTCTTGAAATTTCACAATACTTTATTAATAATTTAGAACGTTCATTTTAACATATTAATGTAAAATGCCTTTACGTCACAGAGGTTAATTATATTGTGAATAGTTTCTTTGTACAAAATGTCAAGAAAATAAGGCGCGATGGTTAAACTAAACTATTACGTATTATTTTTTTATCAATTACTGTGCATTATAACAGTAAATTCATATTGAGTTAGTACCCGATTTTTACAATACCATTATAATTCTCTATAATCCATGTCTATCCACTACTGCAAATTAACCTGTCATGGATTAATGTACCTTGCAATACCAATATAATATTTTTGTCATTGATTTTAAATACTGGCTAAGTTTCTACTATAAATGTATTTCGGTTCGTTGTTACGTGCATTAATTATCTTATGTTAACTGTCCACTTTTCTGATATTGCATAACCATGAAAATATCTACATACATGTTTTCTACCACTATTCCTCTTATTTAAGTTAAAAATATTCAGATGCAATATAATGGCTGGCTTGTTATATACAAATGTAGAATGTAGATATACATATATAGAATATATAGCATATATATAAATATATAACAAATATATAATAAACAGTATAAAAGCATTAGCATAGATACAAAAAATATGATGTACGTATAATGAAAATGTTGTATTCACAAATTCTGAATTGCTATTAAGTAAATATTGAATTAACGTAAACAGCTTCGAACCAATGAGCAGTATAAATTATATAAGGAGGAAAAAATCGAATTGGATAGTCTATATTCTGTTAAAGCCTGTGATTTACTCTTCACTGAAATCAATGAACTATATTAGATCAAGCAAATAAATTATTTCTCAGTAACGTCGAGCCAATCAATAAATACAGGAGCGAAATTAAAAAAAAAATAGTGCAAAATAGGTGCACGATTTATTATCTATGTTTCTTCGAGAAATTATTAAGATAATACAAGCATAAAAGTATAAGAGCATTAAAGTATAAAAGCATTAGCATAGATACAAATAATAATATAATGTACGTATAGTGAAAATGTTGTATTCACAAATTATTAATTGTTAATAACTAATTCAATAAATTGAATTAATGTAACCAGCTTTGAACCAATGAGCAATAAATTATATAAAGAGGAAAAGAATTGGATAGTCTATATTCTGTTAAAACCTGTGATTTACTCTTCACTGAAATCAATGAACTATATTAGATCAAGCAAATAAATTATTTTTCAGTAACTTCGAGCCAATCAATAAATACAGGAGCGAAATTTTAAAAAAATAGTGCAAAATAGGTGCACGATTGATTATCTATGTTTCTTCGCGAAGTTATTAAGATAGATTATCTTATGGTCTTCAAGTTATTTATTTTTTTTTTCGTTGTCCGTCGTTGCCAATTATGTAATCAATGCCGAATGTATAATTAATAAATTAATGTATCGAGTTTAGATCCGAAGACCCACAGGACGCCGAAACAAATCAAAATTAAAATTTTGATATAATTTCGGTTCTTCTATACGGCAAATAAACCGCTCAAAATCAGAAACAATGAAAAATCGTGCTACATTAGTCCATGGACCCATATCTTCTTTATTGTTAGTCAAATAAGTAAGAGAATAGTAAATTATACTTGAATAAATAAAATAAATAATTTAGTAATTATTGCTTATAACTCATTTATGCTAATTTTGCTCCAGAACTGCAGTGAGTTATACCTTTCAAACAAATGACTATACACACAATAAAATTCTAATCGGGAAAACTAATATTAGAAAATTTATTTGCGGTTCGAAAAAATTTTGTGAAATTGAAGAACTTACACTACAAAAATTATACAACCGTTAACCAATCTAGAATATGCTTTAGTAATACTAGAGAAGTGAATAAATATTGCAATCAGCCATGGTAATTTAAAATAAATTTTTAAACATATAGTAAATATTGTTAATGATGAATCCTATTCCAAATTCTATCCTAAATATTCAAATTTATGTGCATATGAATGAAAAAAAAAACAACAGCAACAAAAAATTTACATACGGTACATCATACCAAAAATGTCCTTTAATAAAAAAAATAAATCCTTTCAGATAAAATTTCAATGAATGAAAACCTTGAAATAAAAATATAACAGACAAAATACAACAATATTTATTATTACTCTTATATGTTTGTATGTGGTTAGCTAAAAAATAATAAAAATAACAAAAATTCAAATACATGGAGACAAAAAGGATATAATAACAAAACTGATACTGGTACTACGTGCTGTTATTATTGTTGCTATTTAGATTTAATAACAGTATTTAAAATCCTTAAAAAGTAAACAAAATCTAAACAAAATTGATTAGACTAACAAATTACATTACAATATTATTATGTAAAATATTTTAAATTGCTGTTGGTTTAAATTTAGAATACAGAGATACTACATAAAATGAAAATGAGTAAAAACAAATGAATCATAAATGGATATTTTATTTTAATATTATCCTTATATTACATAATTTGAGTTCATCCATTCAAATATATTTATCATTTACATACATTTATTTATTGTATGTATTAAATAATAAATATTTTTTTAATAAGTTTAAAGAGGAAACAATATTGAAAACGAATAAAATGATAATAACCATTGGAATTACTTTAAAAAATTAAATCAACAATTAATAAATACAAAAAATGGAAATTTGAATATTGGTTTATGTCCTTTTATTAAAATATATGTACACTTAAATCGGATATTGGATTATTTTAATTTAATATATGTACTTTTAAGCAAATCAATTGATAAATTTGTAGACTCATGAATTTAAAAATTTAGAAATATAAAATTTTAAAATAACGTTCTATATTATGGTTTGGGTATGTGGTTAAAAAAATCAATTTTGTAATTTTCATAACAGAAGATTCAAAAGTATGAAAATGAATGTCAAAAAAGATATATCGTTTTCTATATTCAAATAGCGACTATAAAAAGAAAAAAGGCTTTGACTGCTTTCAAACCAAATTTATTTTTAGAAGCTGCTTCAAATACTGCCTTCAAATACTGCCTTCAAATACTGCCCGGCAGAAAATACATAGAGTTTTTGTAAAACCCCAAATCCAAATTTGGAGTTTCAATGTCAACTTCTATTTCGCCTTTCCTAAATTTTTTAAATAGCTGATAATGTAACTAAACCAGCTGGACCAGTAGCGGCACCAAAAGCTCTAAAAAATAAAGCCAAAAAAGTAGAAAAAAATAGTAAAAATTATGAAAAACATGTTAAGCCACTGAAAAAACACGGACATCTTTTTGATAAAGCTGTATTCACAGGTGGTATGAGGAATCAACATGAAAATCTAGTTATACTTAGGATTGAAAGCTGTCGCAGAAAAAAAACATGGCTTATTTTATATAGTTACACGTTGTGTTCATGTACATAAGGAAATTGCATATGCTGTCTGGGTAAAGTAGCTGGATTACATTCTAACATACGATGTTTATGACACCTTAAAAATTTACCTGATCATGCTATGGGACACATCAGAATCTGCATTATGCTTCACCCATCAAATTGATTGATTTTGATGAAAAATGTATAGCGTATGAAATTAAAAAAACCTTGCTTCTGTGGTGGCGTAATATGGGGATAATAAAATTTCAAAAACCCCTAGCTGAAAATTGGGATCTGGTTTAAAAAAAAAGCTGTTGTTTTTTTTACAGTGCAGCTTCCAAGCTTTTTCTATACTTGTTTGATTAAAATTCTTCTGCAAATGGCATTGTTTGAAGAAATAAACAGAGATTCAAACCGCTTTCTTTCATCATTACGGTAATTTCAAATTTGCTGAATTTTAAATACACAAAATTAAATTATGAATATTTTTAATTTGAAAATGCAGTTTTACATCGCTTGCAATTGACAATTAACATTTTGAATTATGGTATCGTGCCGTGCCGGCTTTACGTGTTATAATACAAATATTTAGCAGAATTTTAAGCCCATGGGAATGACTGAAAAAATTTAATTTAGGAATTGGCCAACTATTTTAATTGCAATTTGATTAATACCAACAAATGTAACAAAGGAGACCCGGCAGACCATACAACACATGGAGACGCACAATTGATCAAGAATTAACAATCAACAATTATACCTGTGACGTTATTAAGGAAGCAGTACTCAACAGAGAGGAATATAGGTTCACTATCGAAGCCCTATGCTCCCACGCGGAGTAATAGGAGAAAAAAAAAATACCAACAATCATACTAATGTGCACAAATGATATGTAAACCAGTGCTTTGTAAAATCACATTTGGAACATTAAGTTTATCAGTTTTCGTTTTTCGTTTATTTTTACATCACACTTAAAGAAAATTTTAATAATATTCATTCATTTATTGCACCAACAGCTCTTAACATTGAAATTCTTCTTATTCTTCTTAGGTGGTCAACAGACCATCATGTAGATCCTGAGCGTGACTCATCAAAGTCCTCGATTTTTGTCGGTCACGACCGAATTCTCTTCAATTGCAGATGTGAAAAAACAATCTATTTACACTGACAATATATCACACCTAGTTGACGACATTGATCAAAACAGGGTAACCCAAAAGAAAGTTTAAAAATCAGCTAAGTAAAAATAAGAAATGGATGAAAATTTTTCAATAAAATGTAGTGCTAGTAGTTTTTAATAACATAATCTTCATTATTAGAAATGAAAACGTAACACAACAAATAGCTAACTGGGTTTCATTCATATTGATAGATCGCATACACTATGGTTGCATACCACATCATATAAAATATAAGAGAGTTGAATTTGAATGTTTTTCAAGATATATTGTTAGGATTTATGTTTGGAGAGCAAATCTGTAATAAGGGCCAAAGAGTTCTATGTGAAACTGCAAAATGAGGCCAAAATCATTGAAACATCAAATTATTGGATATCTTTAACTTGTAAAATGAGAGTTGAGTTATAAAACAACAAAATAATTTTCGTGTATATGACAATCAACAAAATATCTACCATAGCGCTTATAAACCCAAAAAAATGATTTAATTGAGTCTTAATAGTTGGTTGCAAATTGTAGCTATTTATCAAACAATACGACGATATCAGTCGACCAGAATGTCCAGCTAGGGAACTAAAATTGACGTATAGAAGATCAAATTGAAAAAGAAGATTAAAACTGACATGTAAACCAACAAAACGTGTTACAAAAAAAATAGAAACTATTCAGTGATTTTAGATTATACTGATGACAGCAGATAATACTTCCACATTGCTGTTTTCAGAATTATTACTATATTAATGATATAGTTTATTCCAATAGCATTTATATTATAATATTATTACACGTTTTCACAATATTCTAACCAGAATAGAGGGATATATGGATATCACCACTTCCCATAATTTGTGATATTTCTGTTTGCAACATTGATTTTAGTACTATAAGCCGCCATGGATGAATTACTGATACACATTCCTACTACTATATAACAATGAGTCCAGTAAAGTATTGGTTATTTCTTAGATCATACAATATCCACATAAAACTATTCCGTATACTCGTATACTATTTATTTTGTATTTATTTAATTTATTCCAATTTTCATAATTTATTATTTTATGTATTTAGGCCGGTTTTCGATTAATAAAATCAACATTTTTTTATCCTACATTATGTTATAGATTTTAATATTACACAATTTATTTATTTATTTTTGTTTTTATATTTATTCTTTGGAGACATTATGTATAGTTTTTAATTCAAAATTAACACAAATGCCATAACATACCATAATTGACATAATGTATGTCTATACACTCATGATGATTCATAATCAGAGAAAGATTCAAATTTGAGATGGAAAGAAATTTTTATATAAATTAGACAACATATAATAATTTATTAAAATTTGTTAATGGATTTTTGTGAAATAAAAAATTATATTAAAAAACTATATATAATATGTACATAATGTGCACGAGTATGTATAAAAATATTTTAACTGTAGAATAATATTATATTAATTAACAATTAAAAAAAGTTCTGTTTTATTTGAATTATTTTAGAAATTATGGAACACATTTTCAAAAAATGATCCTTGTTTTGAACGGTAGGAGTAGTAAAGAGCTTATAAATAAATAATTAGTAAGGTATATAGTTATTATAAATTTAAAAAATTCAAAAAATTTTATTTATGTTAATTGTTTTTTCTGTCAACATTATTGTTGTGTCACATGCTGTGGATGTATGCGATGACATGTACCAGTTGAAATTAATTTTACATAAAAAATTATAATATGTAAAAATAAAATTTGAAGAAAATACTTTTATAGAAACCAAACAAGTCCTCTAAAAAGTTGAAAATAAAATTGATGGAGAAGATAATTGAGACTTGCTGGAACATTGCTAATGGAAATGTGTGGCTTAAAAAATCAAAGATATACAAAATTAAAAGGACCACTCTAAACATTTGAGGTGCATCATGACATATAATTATGCAAAATTGCTTGCAATTGCAAGAGGCTTCAGTTTTTTTTTCGAAATAAAATTAGGCCCTACGTCAAATAGTTAGAATAAGAATTAAGTCTGAAATATGCAAATAGAATGCAACTGAATATAATTAAACTGTAGAGTTATAAAAAAAGATGAATAATGTTAGAACAGTTTTTGAAAAACTGTCTGAATGCTATTAAGAAATTCTTAAATATAATTTAAAATATTTTATAGCAAAGGTATTATTCATAGCAGCTCTAAATATTACTTTGTAAAAATATAAGGCGTGTTTGTAGTGGTCGCGCAAAAAGATTTTTTGTTCGTAGTTGCATATTGTCAAAAATTCTGCGCAGATAAAAAGCAGGCGCTTGTGTTCATAGTAATCGGTGTCGCGTCATCGTCGCGCAGATTGTGCAGATATTTTAGTGCGCCTGCTTTAGAATGATTTTTAAAGTGCATGTCATTTAACATGTAATAAATAAGAATGTCGTGAGAAAATATTTAAGTAAAAAATAAAAATTAATTATTAGAATAAAATAAATGTGTTTATAATAATAAAATATAAATATAATAAAATAAATATATTGAAAAAAATATATAATAATTTTAATATATTTTAATATATAAGTAACATATATATTAAAAAATATTAAATATTTAAAAAAAAAATATATTTAAAAAAAATATTTATAAAGTAAATTTAAAAAAATATATATAAAATATATTAAAATATATTAAATATATATAAAAATATATAATAATATAATTATAAATAATATAATATAACTATATATAAACGAATTGTGCATGTGCTGCTTCTATGAACAAGAATGACTGCTAAACAATTTTCTGTGCATAGTGACAGAGAAAAAAATCTGCAAGACACCGACGTATGTCTTACTGCAACTACGAACACGCCTTACCTTCACTTTTGGTTATTATAAGTCTTAAGGACTTATAACTTATATCAGATCTTTACGTTTTCAACTCGATAAAAGATGAATATATATAAACAGATTTTTTTTATACAATTTTTATCTTTTAATCAATTTTTAAATGCTTTTTGATGACTTCTTTCAATATTAACAACTCTAATCCTAAGTCAACTGCTTGAATATTAAAAAAAAAAATCATCCTAAATATATGCAATTTTTTTCTCAATTTAAATTTTTTTTATCAGATTTGGAAAATTTCTTTTTTTTAAATTCTAATAATCTTATTATATAAATAATTGATTTTGAAAATTAGTTAATTCTGCGTATAAAATCTTACTGACCTGATCCAAAATTTTAAATGGTAATATTAATACTGATACACAAACAAAACACACCGGACTTTTGTGAGACAAAACCAGCATAACATTCTATTGATTCTATACTCATTAAGTGTTGTAAAAAGGAAATCAAAACACCACATTTTATAAGTATGAGAAGTATAGTCATATTATTTCACACAGTAGTGGTTTTCATAAACAAGCAATATTGGCAATATTACCTATATTGACAAGTATTTTGTTCATAAACAAAATGTTTCAAATGAAGTTTGTTTATAAACAATTCTTATTTAGCAGGAAAACTGCAAATTATAGTAAATAACGCATGACAACAACCAGTTGTATTTTGCTTTTGTTATTTATAACACAAAACTGCAAATGTGGAAGATTCAAAACTGAATACCTCTGGAAAAAAAAAAATTGTTTTCTGCAGTATTTTGTTTCTGCAGTATGTGTTTATGAAAATCCCTAGTATTTCAAAGTCCACATTCAAAACAAAATTACACCAAATGCTTGCTTTAAAGCTAATTTTTAATTTAACAACGATCACGTAGTTTACACCAAATTGTCTTACACGCACTTCATAATATATGCCTCAAATTTATATACCCCAAGCTCTAAAAAATACCATTATTTTATTTTAATGATCAAAATTCTATTAATTTATTTAAACTTAAAGGTTTTTCGTTCATCATCATCACATCATTGTGCTGTAATCTCATCATTGGGGCATAGATCGAAAAAACAAATAAAATACATATATTTTTTTACTGAATCAATGTATAGCACTGAAAATTTAATAACTAAAATTAACATTTCCACATATATTAAATATTCTGTATAACAGTTATACTTTACAATAAATGTATGTATGTATATACATATGTGTCATTCTCGATAAATAAATTGGATTAGTCTTTTGTATTTATTAAAGTTAGTAAGACCAAAAGAACTTTAAAAATGTATTTATTTTATTTAGTTAAAATTGGTCTTACGTTAAATTTTTTTGATTGATTCTTATAACTCACAGATGTATTTACAGAATATTGATATAAATTATAGAAAAAATCAATGTTAAAAACCAATAGTTGTACAGGTGGTTAAACAATATAACACCTACTGATGAGTTCCAGTAGTATTAGATGAACCAATAACAAAACAATCCTTTACTGCCCAACATAAATAAGAGCTTACGGCGTGTGTCAAAATTAGTTCATGATAATACATTTTATATGAAGGTGACCGAAATACGCAACGCCGACACTCTGTGTATTGGAATTTTCAATTCTGACAGGCGTGTGTTTTCATTTTTTGTTTTATTTATGTTCAAGACATATACATATACATGATGGTGATTTAATTTTTGGCAAGATTTGATATTTTTTTCAACATTCATATCTTAATTGAATATATTTTTAATATAAATTAGATGTTGTTTAGACGTTAAAAGTTTATTTTTCTCTGAAAAGTGAAAAAATATGAAATTGACACGTCGGTTTGATGTCGGTTAGCGCCATTCGTTACAACGTACGACGTTTATACGTCGTACATCGTACGCTCTTATTTAGGTTGAGCAGTTAATAATAATAATTATTAAATTTTGTGAATGTAAAAATACTTTGTAAATCAATAAATAAATAAAATAAATAAATTTTTATTAATGTTTGAATTTTCTTTAACCCAATCTAAACAAATTAATTAATTTTGATTCAAACAATTTAATTTAAATTTTATTCGCATTGGTAAATTTTATAATTTTTTCTTTGTTTATATAATTGAAAAATTTTCACCATTTCTATATTTCTCTACAAAAATAAATTCAATTTATTAAAAACAAAAACTCTTTCAAGATTAATTCCATTTCATCAGTCCTTTGAGAGCACATTTTATTTTTCTTTTTTTTTCTTTAGATTTTGTTTTCACAAAACTGATGAAGTTTACCTGTAATCTAATTAAATAGGAAATATAGGCAAAGAGTCTAAATTTAATTAATTTTTTCACCAAAATCAAATCAAGAAAGAACAACTGTCTATCTGTAAGAACGTGTTTTTATTTTCTGTTTCTATTTTGTCATATAATTTATTAGATGTTTTACTTATTTACTGGTTTTCAATTTAATTATTCTAAGGACCTCCTAATGAGAAAACACAAAAACCTAATAAATGGTGAGAAAATTTGAGAAGCAAAGAAAAAACGTTTTGTTTTTGTGTTAATACTATTACAGAATTTTAGTTAGTGTTAAGTGACTAATATATGATGGACGAAAAAAAAAAGAATAAAAAAAACAAAACAAAATATAAAATAAAAAAAAGTAAAATCATTTAATGGGTAATTTACTAATAAAAACTGTGTTAGAATACAAATAATATCACTTACTAGGGGGGCCTATAGGTGGTTGTCAATAATGATGATGATGATGATGATGATGATGATGTTGATAATGATGAACAAAATTAATTAATGATTTCAATTTTAAGAAAGAACATTGAAAAGGAAATTGAATTAAAAGTACCAGGAAATATATTACATATAAAATCAATTTGTTTGCAGTAATCCAAACAACAAAAATATATATAATAAACAGGGTCATTTCGAGCTATTTCTATAAAAAAAAATTTATAAAATTAATTTGAAAATACTAGATTTAGACTTCAAACATATTTTCTTCCAATTTTTCAATTAAAATTTTTGAAATATCTGAACATTATCATGATGATAACTGCATTTTTGACATTTCCTGTAAATCGCAATTGAATAAAATTTGGTGTAGAATTTGCTATACTTTTCTAGTTATTTTTGATTTTTTAAAAATTTTTTTAATGAAAATCGACCCCGACCCTATAAAAAAAATAGTTAAAAAATTTGAAATTTTTAAAATTTTGAAATTGATCTGATTTTGTTGCTTAATTTTAGAACATTCAGTAAAACAAGTAAAAAACATAAAAGATCTTTATAATTGGTCAAAAAATTCGGTTTTAGGAGGATTTTGAAATTTTGAAAATTTTGACGACCCCGACCTTATAAAAAAAATAGTTAAAAAATTTGAAATTTTCAAAATTTTGAAATTGATCTGATTTTGTTGCTTATTTTTAGAACATTCAGTAAAACGAGTAAAAAATATAAAAAATCTTTATAATTGGTCAAAAAATTCGGTTTTAGGAGGATTCTGAAATTTTGAAAATTTTGACGACCCCAACCCTATAAAAAAAGTAGTTAAAAAATTTGAAATTTTCAAAATTTTGAAATTGATCTGATTTTGTTGCTTATTTTTAGAACATTCAGTAAAACAAGTAAAAACTATAAAAAAATCTTTATAATTGGTCAAAAAATGAGGTTTTCAGAGTATTTTAAGATTTTTTAAATTTTGAAAATTTTGACGACCCCGACCCTATAAAAAAAATAGTTAAAAATTTGAAATTTTTAAATTTTTTAAATTGATCTGATTTTGTTGCTTCTTTTTAGAACATTCAGTAAAACAAGCTAAAAATATAAAAAATCTTTATAATTGGTCAAAAAATTAGGTTTTAGGAGGATTTTGAAATTTTGAAAATTTTGACCACCCCAACCCTAAAAAAAAAAATAGTTAAAAAATTTGAAATTTTCAAAATTTTGAAATTGATCTGATTTTGTTGCTTCTTTTTAGAACATTCAGTAAAACAAGCAAAAAATCTTTATAATTGGTCAAAAAATTCGGTTTTAGGAGGATTTTGAAATTTTGAAAATTTTGACGACCCCAACCCTATAAAAAAAGTAGTTAAAAAATTTGAAATTTTCAAAATTTTGAAATTGATCTGATTTTGTTGCTTAATTTTAGAACATTCAGTAAAACAAGTAATAAATATAAAAAATCTTTATAATTGGTCAAAAAATTAGGTTTTAGGAGGATTTCGAAATTTTGAAAATTTTGACGACCCCAACCCTATAAAAAAAATAGTTAAAAAATTTGAAATTTTCAAAATTTTGAAATTGATCTGATTTTGTTGCTTCTTTTTAGAACATTCAGTAAAACAAGCAAAAAATCTTTATAATTGGTCAAAAAATTCGGTTTTAGGAGGATTCTGAAATTTTGAAAATTTTGACGACCCCAACCCTATAAAAAAAGTAGTTAAAAAATTTGAAATTTTCAAAATTTTGAAATTGATCTGATTTTGTTGCTTATTTTTAGAACATTCAGTAAAACAAGTAAAAACTATAAAAAAATCTTTATAATTGGTCAAAAAATGAGGTTTTCAGAGTATTTTAAGATTTTTTAAATTTTGAAAATTTTGACGACCCCGACCCTATAAAAAAAATAATTAAAAAATTTGAAATTTTTAAATTTTTTAAATTGATCTGATTTTGTTGCTTCTTTTTAGAACATTCAGTAAAACAAGCTAAAAATATAAAAAATCTTTATAATTGGTCAAAAAATTAAGTTTTTGGAGGATTTTGAAATTTTTAAAATTTTGACCACCCCAACCCTATAAAAAAAATAGTTAAAAAATTTGAAATTTTCAAAATTTTGAAATTGATCTGATTTTGTTGCTTCTTTTTAGAACATTCAGTAAAACAAGCAAAAAATCTTTATAATTGGTCAAAAAATTCGGTTTTAGGAGGATTTTGAAATTTTGAAAATTTTGACGACCCCAACCCTATAAAAAAAGTAGTTAAAAAATTTGAAATTTTCAAAATTTTGAAATTGATCTGATTTTGTTGCTTAATTTTAGAACATTCAGTAAAACAAGTAATAAATATAAAAAATCTTTATAATTGGTCAAAAAATTAGGTTTTAGGAGGATTTTGAAATTTTGAAAATTTTGACGACCCCAACCCTATAAAAAAAATAGTTAAAAAATTTGAAATTTTCAAAATTTTGAAATTGATCTGATTTTGTTGCTTCTTTTTAGAACATTCAGTAAAACAAGCAAAAAATCTTTATAATTGGTCAAAAAATTCGGTTTTAGGAGGATTCTGAAATTTTGAAAATTTTGACGACCCCAACCCTATAAAAAAAGTAGTTAAAAAATTTGAAATTTTCAAAATTTTGAAATTGATCTGATTTTGTTGCTTATTTTTAGAACATTCAGTAAAACAAGTAAAAACTATAAAAAAATCTTTATAATTGGTCAAAAAATTCAGTTTAAGGAGGATTTTGAAATTTTGAAAATTTTGACGACCCCGACATTATAAAAAAAATAGTTAAAAAATTTGAAATTTTCAAAATTTTGAAATTGATCTGATTTTGTTGCTTATTTTTAGAACATTCAGTAAAACAAGCAAAAAATATAAAAAATCTTTGATATTGCATCCACAACGTCTCTATGTCTCTTGGTTAAATAAATTTTAGTAGATCCATGTCTTTGATAACACTACCAAAATTCATTGATTCTTTTACAAAAGCTGAATTGTTCCCATTTGATGATAAATGTCCATGTACAATCACATCTTTTGACAATTAAACTGTTTCTACAGGTTGAATATGAGCTGGGAGTGTTTCAGTTTGTTGTTAAGAAAATATATTTGGTTGCTGTTGCATTTGTACAGCAACATTGATATTTTGTGAATAGAAGTTGATGGCACTCGTGGTCAAATAACTTTATAATTACTATTCGAATCTGTTGTTGAATTTCTTGCCAATATGGACGATATGATTTTGTACTATATTGTTGTATTTGTTGCAAGTTATTATGAATCTCTTCTATAAATTCTCCAGCATCTGTGATTGGTTTTAATGGTGAAATTTCAACTTCTTCATTTAATTTAATATGACTTGACGTTGAAAATTTTTTATTATTATTTTTCAAAGAACCATTCTAATATTTGTTTCTCCATTTCATTACCACAATATTTAAAAAAATTATCAAATAAAAAAAAAAAACGTAAAAAATAAATGACCCATACTGAAAACATCAACTTTTAAAAAAAAAACAGAATCAAATTCCAGTTTTAAATGTCCATGTCCTAACCTTCTGAAAACACTTTAAAAAGTACAAAAAAATTAAATAAAAATTTCACTTTCGATTTGGTTTTTTAGCTTTAAAGCTTGCTACATAAAAACAATTTTCAAAATTGAAAAACTCTCATAAAATTTTCCCTGATAATGAAAATACATTTTTTTTTCTTATTAAAATAATTGAATTTTTATTCGCTTTGTAAATGCCTACAAAAATTATTTTTCAATCCGTACTTTCTTTTAGTGCTTTTAAAAACATAAAAAAAAAAATGTTTAAAAATCTGTTAAAAAACCAAAATACACAATAAAAACAGATATCAAAATGGTCATTAGATATGGATTATAAAATTGAAAAATTTAAATATTTTCGTTTTAAAAATAAATTCACATAATACAACCCAACTGTATTTCAACCAAAAAAATTCAAAAAAAAAAAAAACGCAAGAAATTTTAGCAGGACATTTGATTTTATTGAAAATGTGGAAATGAACGTGTGCGTTAACATTATTTAGTTTAAATTGTCCATTGTAGGTATATCGCAAAAATATTTACTATATTCTATTTTCCATATTTTAATAATTAATTCAAAGCCATAATAATAACTAGGATATAGTCCAGCGAATCCTTTTTTTTTTTTATTCTTTGTTCGTATATCCCTTTTAATATGTGACCGGTGGATTTGATGGATCAGCATTAGCTAAACTATATAAGATAATTATATTCAATTATTAGGGATTAATTATGGATATGTTAAATTATTTATTGTACTATATTATTAATTATAAAATTATATAATATTAAATTTACTACATCACCATATTATATTTAAATTATTAACCTAAAATTTAACCAAATTATAATAAAATTGTTATTTCTACATTTTTTACATCCTTTGTAATAGAGGATCAGGTCATGTTAAACACCTTTTTATTCTGTTTAATATTTTTTTCTTTATACTTTATTGTCTTCTAAAAACTGAAACTAAAATTAAAACCTAGTAACCAGTATAATGCAAAATTACAGTTAAATATTTTTTAGTAAAATAACCAACACAAATTTAACAAGCATGAAGTAATCTTTTGAAATAAAATGGAATGAAAAACAAAAACAAATATTGAACTACCAGTCTCTTAAGATAAAAATGTAACAAAAATTTAATGAAAATTTGTGTAAAAACAATTTAAATATTTTTCTTTAAAGTCCTTTTTTTATTTTCATAAATTTTCTAAGCTTACCCAGATGGATTCACATATTATTTTCTTAAAGGATTGCATAAATAGGTAAACAAAATTCCTCAGCAGAAGGACAGAAATAACACCATATGTACACAATTTGTCATTCTAGCAATTATGTATGGTTTAGTATCTAAGATCTTATTTGCTGCCATCATAAATACAACTACTAGATATACTTCTGAATTTTCCAGGGTAGGTTCATATATTTTCTTACAGGATTAGATAAGTAAATATATTTACTTAGAAGGGCAGTAGGGGAGTAAAAATAAGACCGTCCGCCCATACTTACCATTCTAGCAGTTATGCATGGTTCAGTATCAGGTAGGTAGAGTTTATCGAACGAAAAATTCTGCTAACGACTATTGATCTATAAATATCAAGTAAAAATTTAAAAAAAATAACTATAAAAAAATTTCGATACCATAGATACAACAACTAGATGTACTTCTGAACTTTCCAAGGTAGATAAGTAAATAAAATTCATCAGAAGAGGGGCAAATACAAGATCGTACGCCCACACTCGTCATATAGATCAGTATCAAAACCAATATTTAATATGAACGAGAATCAGATAGAGTCTATCGAAAGGAAAATTCTGCTCACGACTATAGATCCTATTAATATCAATTTAAGTCAAAAAAATAAAAACAAAAATAACTATAACAGGATTTGTAGACCATAGATACAACTCCAAGGTCTACGCAACTAAAATTTCTCATCAAAGCGATAAAAATAAAACCATACATCCACACTCATCATTCTAGCAGTTATATATGTATAGTTCAGTATCAAAGAACATATTTAATATGGACGGGAATGAGATAGAGGAAAGTTCTGGCAAAATTTTCTTTTCTATAAATATCGGATAAAAATATTAAAAACAATATATATGCTAAGATGTTTTTGAAGTCATATAGATATAACTACGAGCTGTATACGTCCATGACTAACCTAACTGTACAAACCAACATACAACGGCAGATGGATGGCTAGATTAATTCCACAAATAGAAGTTTGGGTTGACCGGCACCACGAAGAAGTAAATTTTTACATCACACAGTTCCTGTGAGGATACGGATATGTTCAACACTGTAACATATTAACAACACTGTATAGCACTGTACAGCGTAACGAAACGTACGACACATAGCTCGTGTCAGGATTTGGATAAAATCCAGGATCAAAAATACAAAATACATTATGAATCAACAACACTGTATCAACGTACAGCGTAACGTAACGTACGACACATAATTCTTATCAAGATAAGGATATTTTCGATCCTACTTTTTTAAGGTGAGCAATCTAAGTATTTAAACATTGTAGCGCAACGTAATAATCCAGAATTTAAACACATCACGAATCAACATCACTGTAGCAACGTACAACGTAAAGAAACGTATAAGACAGCTTATAACACTTTTTTCAAATGTGATTTAGTGGGACCAGAAAGAAGATGTAACACAATAACAGTAAGAGTATTAACAGCAGAAAATAGGCAATATAGCAGAATATAGCAAGCAATGATTGAAAACAATGAAAAAGGGAATGCAATAGCAAAATACATAGAACTAATACTACGCAGGAAGAAACAGCTCAAATATTTAGAGGATCCAGAAGAAGAAATATACACGAAAATCAAAAGAAATATACACGGCGCAACGAAAGCGGAAGTAATGCGAAACCGGTTTCGAGTTGGTGTTTCGCCGTAAGAAAAGAAGGTTGTGTGGACCTTCATAGCACCTATAAAAGGTTTGCACCATCTACCTACGAAGAAATACAACCAAAAACATACAACGATGCTAGTGCTATTTAAGTAATATTAGACGAATTAGACAAAATTTTTAAACAAAAATAGTTTTTGAATTTAGATTACGTTTTTTTCGGCTACATAAAACAATTGAAAACATGGAGAGTTTTGTCTGATGATCTCTATGAAACAGAGATGATTGCATAAAATTCTTGAAATCTACAGTCGATCAAAATCAGTTTCGCAATGCCAGCTAAGTATGTAAAAATTTAAATAAACTAGAAATAGTAAAAAAAAAACATTAAAATAAAACAATTGTGTTAAGGGGTTAATATAAACAAAAAAATTAAATGGGATACAAAAAAAATTTAAAATTTGTTTGATGTTGTATTGAAGCTTTTCCCCATAGGAACCAAAAAATTTTCTTTTTCATTTTTTCTTCACCCTCGCTATTTAAATAAAAAAAAGGTAGATAAAGAAGCAAAAATTGTTATTTTTTTCAATTCATTTAAATATTTTTCATCTACGGGTATAATTTGATCTTCTTAATTTTCTGATCTTATTCCAATAAAATTTTTTTTTAAAAAAAACTTATTTTTCTTTTGAATTTGTTGCTGATTGTTTAACTATTCAATTTATTATACTTGGCATTACAAGTTTATAATATCTTTTGAATAAAATCACTCTGTATATTATTATGAGGTAAATTGTTAAGCATAATATCAAGAATTTGGGTTATTAACCGCTTTAAAGATGTTTCTCTTAATCGTGTTTTTGCTGTTAAATTAGATTTATTCATTCAGCACCATTGCTTCACAGCTCATTAATTATTCTTAGTCAAGACGTTGGGCTATCAATTTATCACCAGTGACCATGATATATTTTTGTTCTTCGGTAGCATGATAACCAGTGATACGGTTGAAATTTTCATTTTCCCAAGTACAAGTTTTAGCATTGAAAATATCACTGATGATCACGGTACATGGAAATGAAGATGGTCGAAAATAATCATTAGTGACATTAGTGAAGGAAATAAAATTTGTGTACCACGGGTAATCACGGTAGCCAAAAGATTAATTAAATGAGCATTAAAAGATTGCGACTGAGCTCTTTTGAGGTATGGAAGTGAAATAAATAAATAAATAAATAAAATAAATTATTACAACAAATTAAATTGCTGTAACTTACATTACATTTACTATTACAACAAAGTAAAATTCTGCTATGTACCATACAACAACCGAAACAATTAATTTATTAAAGGACAAACTTAATTATTTGGTTTAACCTAGAAGACCGTGTTATACAACGCATTTGATAATTTTCTATGGGGATATTATAAGTCCTTTATTTATATTTGACAAAACCAGAACCAATTAACAATATTTAAAAATCAAAATTACTTGACTTATTTCGAAACTTAGATCTAAAAATGGCTTGGAAAAATTATTCAGATCTAGATTAATCAAGAAAAATACTTGTGATTTAATAGATCTATACTCATGATGCATATATGTTATATTTTATATTTTTAATGCTTGTATTTTTGCTTGCAGTTTCATTCATCACATATTCTAATGAATATCCGAATGATCCTATATTTATTCTTATTATTTTTATTTAGTAAATATATATTTTTAAGTATTGTATTTTACTATAATATGAATAAATGAATTAAAAATCTAATCTATGTCGTAAATTATTTTTACAATAATAGCAATAAATATAATAAAATATTTTTTGAATTGAAACCAAGTTACCCTTAAAAATATAACTCTTAAAAAATCACCCTATAAATTTTCTTACTTTTAGATTATAGCAATATTGGTCCCCTTAGCAATTGATCCAACTAACTTGAGTTTATAATAACAAATTATTTTTAGGAATTCGTTTCATTCATCATAACACTACTTGAATTCATCAGTAGAGATTTATAGAGTTTAGCTACAAAATACAGTAAAATACTGATTTTGATTTTTCTTGATTTTATAACTTATTACAAGATGTTATTAATACATCTGTGAGTTATAAAAATCGATGAAAATTAACAAAATAACTTTGGTTTTGTTTATTTTAATTGACATTGACAGAAATTAATATAATTAACAAATAAAAGACACTATATCATTAATAATTTCAACTTTATATTCTAATTTAATTTGGACAGTATCGTCGAAAACCTAATAATTGTCATGCTAATGATGTTGTAATAGCCGAAATCAAACATAAAGGTATAATAGGTTTTTCTGATCACAGTCTTAAATGGATGAGGTCATATTTATATCTAATAGGGAATATCAGTGCTGCTTCTGTTCCTCACTTTCTCACCCCTTTCTTGCATCACCTAGAGTACCCCAGGGGAACCACTTGGATTAAATTTTTTTTAGTATTGAAACCAATGTTGCCTAACAATTTATTATATTAGCTAAGTGGTTTTTCTGATGACTTCAAAATTAGCAAAACCATTATGTCTGTTGATAATTGTGTCCTACTTCAAAATGATCTTAACAATTTTTCTAAATGATGCTTCACCAACACACTCGAATTAAATGCTTCCAAATGTTAGGTAGTTAGCTTTTGTAGGAAGCTTTAAAGCTCTCTATTATTGAATTTGATTACAATCTTGAGAATCAAACTTTAAACCGTTCTGATTGAAGCAGTTCATCGTAAATTTTTACGCTTTGCACTACATGCTTTTTCATCGACGGACGCATTTCAATTTCTCTCATACGAAGATATGTTGCTTTTGATAAACCTGAAGTGAATGCAACAACATCGATTGTTGCTAATATTACGTTTATCCACCAAATTATTGTTGGGAATATCCTGACACCTAAAATTAGGAACTTAATAAATTTTAGGGAGAATCCGCGCTATTTACGTTCCGTTGACCTTTAATAATTTTTTTTTTTTATGTTCTTGACAGTAACTTAGGTAGAATCACCTTTTCGTGCCTAATTAAATATGGTACTGCAAGTTTATACTACAATATCTACATTATTGCTAACCATAGTTTTGATTACGGTAAATTTGAGCTTGTGTCTAGAATATTTCGTGAATCTAATTCAAGAGCAGCTTGTTTTGATACTAACCTTAGTTATAGTTATTGGAATTGACATTTAGTCTTTTTCTACTTTCTTTTTGTATTTTAATTTATCTTGCTAACATTCTATATTAACTATAGTATGTTAGCTATTTATTTTTAACGGTGATGATCTATTTGATTTAGCCCCCTGCATGATGATCTCGCCGGTTAGCAACATAATGCAAGCTTTTTGTTTATAATAGACGTCTGATTTGCTTAATCTAAGCAATATTTGACAATATCTAAATCAAGCAATATATTATAAAAAAGAAATATAGAACTAATTTATAGTGTGATTTATTATTTAAAAATGTTGCCCATATCGAAGTAACATTATATTCAGTATTTTGTTTAGATAATTTTATATAGTTTTATTTATTTGCCTTAATTTGGCTAATATATACTTTTTACTTAAAAATAGTGTCTTAAATGCAGTGTTACAGAATATCCTTTCATCTACAATATTTGTATCTGGTTAGTCATTTTGTTTTGTTCTATGCCATATTTTTAACAACTATTCTGTAGCGTCTTGAAATTCATATTTCCAGACCTTACTATGTACATACTAGATCTACTACTATTTTATCATTTAAAAAATTTACTACGCACTAAACTGAATCTGCTCCTTTTATTCAAATATGAAAATAAACTCAAATTTTAAATTCAGTTCGATTAAAACAAAATTAATATGATATATATATATTCTTATTTCAATACTCAAAGCTGAAACAAAAACTTAATAATATACTTTTAAATTTTATTAGTAATGAATTAAATAGTGAAAAATTTGCCTCTAACTCTCGTCCTCGACAAGTTCTTCCAAAGCAGAGCCTTTGATAAAAAAGTTAAAAATGCACCCAAAAACACAAAAGTGAGTGGAAATTTAAGGTTGAAGAGTGTGCTTTTTGTAAGATATGTTTCAAATCATTGTCTTACAACATAGCATATCTTAGAAGAAACTAGAGTAATAAATTACATAAAAATAATATGTCTATTAATTTAAAGACAATTACGAAATAGATGTAATAAAAATAAAATTCGACATGAAAATAAAATTTTTTTATGGATATAATTTAATAAAATCTACTCCGAAAAAATCCAAACTACTCCATTTTTTTGGAAATTCTACTACGCTTTTAAAGTCAGACGATGGCAGCCCTGCCTGCATATAAATTTCTTACGTGATTTCAAAATATTTTTCCCAACCTGTTTGATTTATTAATTTATTGATCCATTCTACACATTCAGTAAAATAATATTAATTAAAGTTTCAATGAATTCTTACATAATACAACCTGTAAAATTTTATAATAATTATCAATAAATTTTCATTTTGTTGATACAATTAATTTGATTAATTGTTTCAATAATAATAATTATTATTATTATTATTTTATTTCACACGTTCTGTCAATCATTCATTCTGTTCATCTCTCTCTTCTTTCTCTTTTTCTGTCATTACATAATACATAACATTCCCTATATTTTATTTCTCTAATATAAAATATAATTAGTATATTATTATTTCTTTTATTTTCTATTATTTTAATTTGTTGAATTTATGTGTATTAACTAAATTATTATTATGTAGTATAAGAAAAAAACTTTTATTTAATTGAACAAAAAAACACAATATCTTACCTATATTAAATACAAATTGTTTTTGTAAACAATTGAGGTAGGATTAAAAAAAAAAAATTAATTAATAAAGTAAATTATAATGTTAATAATAAAATAATATGAGAAAAAATATATTTTCAATATAAATATAATTCAAATTAAATATTTTCCTAAGAGATCAATTATTAACAAGAAAACAAAAACTAACTTCACTAAATTGTTATAAAGAATTTAACTGTTTATTTAATAAAAAATTATATAAAATAAAAAAAATAAATAAATTAATTATTTGAACTAACATTTTTGTTTTTTTGTTTTTGCATTTTGTAGTTTTTCCTTTAGGTTTAATTCATTCAATTAAGAAATTTGCCAAATCTATTGACTATTTGATGATGGCAATGGAGGTCGACTAATATAAATATTTTTTTTTTTTTTTTTTGATTACTCAAACAAATTTTTAATGAAATTTTTTTATTTTGTGGGGAAATTTTATAATAAAGAAATATTTTCATAACAATAATTCGAATAATGGTTTTGGTAAAGTTTGATTAATGAATTTGAGGAAATGACTTTGAATGAAAATTAGCTATAAAATTTTGAACATTTAAGTTATACACAACTTAACAAAGAAATTGACTTTTTGAAAATGTATTTTTTTGTACATTTAATGATTTAGAAAATTTGTAACTAAGAATATTAATATGTAGAATATGTAAGTATAGATTAGGGGTTGTAAATTCGAGCACGAGATATGAATCTCAGAAATATAATAATTTCAAATTGAAATGAAATTTTCAAAGGGAACTGCAGCTCTTCTGAGGTAGATGTTGTATCGGCGTAGGGCCTAATGACCATATTCTAAGGATAGCTGGAATTGCTAACTGTAAAATATATATATATCTTCTTTTTTTTTTTATATTATAGCCAAAACTTAGGTTTTGAACCTTTAAGTACTTGCGTACCATTGACTATTTGAAAAAGGAAAGAATAGTTAGAGGAAAGGAAAGAAAAAGGAAGAGGAAAAGTTTTGTGGGAAGGAGCGAAAAATGTTGTTAATATTCGTCTTAAGTCTCTATAAGTCATAAATAAAAAAATCCTTCTCTCATTGGGAATAATTCGATTGGGACGCGATTCCACAATCATGATGTTCTTAATATAAAAGAATTTCCATAAGCGGACTTAAACTATCTCGGAATTTCCACTGTGAAAGGGTGGGCAATTGATGCCTCTCGTGTTGTGCGATGGAATTGCTTAAGAGGAGGAAGAAGTGATTTTAATTCCTCGGAACAAGTGCCAACACCAAGCAGATATCTATAAAATAGAGTAAGTGCTCCAACAATACGACGATGACCAGGTGGTATAAGGGATGAGGTCACATTTATGTCGCCTATAAGACTAACGGCACGGTTTTGAACTTTGTCCAAAATATTTAAAGCAGTTTTGGGTGCACCTGCCCATAAATGTGAGTTATACTCGAGCTTGGGTCGTATATATGCTTTATAGATTTTTAAAAGGTCTCGAGATGAAAAATAAGTTTTGCAGCGACTCAAAAAGCCTAAACATTTTGCGACGTTTTTCGCAATATCGAAAATATGTTCATTTCAGTGCATATTTTGATTCACTCGCATTCCGAGAATGTTCAGGTCTTTGAGTCGCTGGATACCATCATTTTGAAATCGGAGAGTAGGTGTGCTATGTTAGTAACAAGACCTATTTGAGTTTTTGAAGTGTTAAACTCGACTCTGTTAGCTTTACCCCAGTCGACAATTTTGGCAAGGTCGTGATTGAGCACGCCGGCCATCATTGTTCTTTTGCAAGTGACTGCAGAAGCTGTAGCATTAGTTTGTTTTAGAAAATCATATGATGCTACTAGAGTGCTGTTATCAGCAAAACTATGGATTGGATTGAAAGTTAATTTGAGAAGGTCATTAATGAAAATGAGAAATAGAGTGGGTGAAAGGACAGAACCTTGTGGAACACCGGCATTGATTTGAAGTTGTTCGGAAAAAGAACCGTCAACTGAAACTATGATAGATCGACTTAAAAGAAAATTTTCAATCCATTTAGAAAAGGTTGAACCAAGGCCTAAAGTGGCGCATGTTATCCTTTAAGGACGAAAATACATTTGAAAGTATCCTTGTTGTTTTGATGTTTTTGTATAACAACCGTTATATCTGTTGATCTGTTAGATATATTATATCAAGTATATATTCTAAAAATATAACGGTTTGGAGTCCATTTTAACATTTATCTGATGATGATTGGTGATGCCGTTATAGAGATATTGTAGTTCAAAGTAGAAAATTTTGGAAATAAAACCATCTTTATTTTCTTTCTTGAAAACCCAAATACCTCAAAATTTTACCATAAAACCCCCCAAACATTTATATACTGTTGAAAAGGTCTCTTTCTTTTCTATAACATACATACTTTATGTCTAGGTCGAACAGTTTAGAAAATGTAAGCATTTATTAAAAAAAAATTTTTATACGCCGTTACAACATTTCCCTCAGAATCCCCGGAACTGCGAATTAATAAAATTATTTTTCGCTGTCTTGATTGTGAAATCGCTTTTGAATCGTACCAAAAACGAAGTACATATATAACACTAATTTCGATGTAATTTTTTAATTTGGAGTTGATATAATTTTTTCTAAAGCCTTTGAAAATGTTGATCATATTAAACTTATCTTAAAATTAGAAGCCATGGTATCATGTTAAAATGGATTCGTACATATTTATCTCATAAGAAACTCATAGTATCAATATCGAATATTAAATCCTATCTATTTATTTATTTATTTATTTAATACAAACATATTGCAAGTTACAATATCTTAATCTAGTAAAATAAACAAAAAAAAATTAAAATTACCTTAAATATTTTTACAAGTAATATTACAAAAACTTAAAGAACGAAAAAAAATTAAATAAAATAAGATGAAAATAAAAAAATTTAAAATATAGAAATTACTATTAAAATTACATACATAACATACATATACAAATATTATTACAAGTACAAAATTATAGATTATGGTAGATGTAAGTATATAAAATTTTCTTTAATTTCAATTTACTGAAGGAAAAATCAATAAAAACTTTATACTCGCATTAACAGCCATAAACATTCTATTAACTGATTCGTATTTCATATAGTTATAGTTTAAATACACATTCCGATCGGAAACGAGTACTTATTTCTATTTAAATGGGTGTCGATCAACTGCTTAACAGCCAGTGAATCAATTTCCCTATTTAGAATTTGCATTAAAAATACAATATCAAAAACAGTTCTTCAGGACTCCTATTTAATTGTAGTAGTTTTAGTTGGTCTGAATAAGGAGGGAGAATAAAAGGGTCAGACCACGGTAAACTACGAAAAGTAAGCCGAAGAATTTTTTTCTGAATTGCTTCAAGTCTATTGATATGTATTACGTTCAAATGGTGACCAAACTGAGCTTGGATATTCCAGATTTGAACGAACAAGACAAAGGTATAAACTTTTTTTATAAAATAAATTTTCAAAACATAGTCTCAAATTAAAGAACTACAAAATATATGTATTAAATAGAATAAAAATATACATATAATATAGTATGTATAGTATATAGAAAGTATATATAGAAATATAGACTCTTCAGACATAATAGAGTAGCATCGATTAACCAAAACAAAAAAGCATTGAAAGATTAAATACACAAGGGTAGGTAGTTATATGCTTATAAGCATATTCAAGAGAACATTAGTAAAAATAATATAATAATAAAGATGATAGCAAAAGATACGAATTAAACAAATCGCTCAGAATAAAATCATAGCGAATAGACGTATTGAACTTTTATATAGTAAAAAACGAATATCATACACATTCTATTAAAATTTAAGTACCAATTTGACATGTACCCAGTTAGTATACACATTACAAATTTTAAATATTCTAATTAAATTAATTAAATATTTTTAATTAGAATTTTTTTTGAATTGCCACCCTACCTTTAGGCGGTACATACAGATCATTAATGATGATAAACATACAGTTTGGCAAAATATTGTAGAAAAACAAACTGTAAAATCCAAAATTATTTAAAAACATATTTTTTAAATACACATATATGCACATATATATAAATATATATATATATAACTCTCGCAACATTTTTTACTCTTTCCTTTCTTTATATACAGATATACCTATATATATATTTCTATAACAACATCCTCATTCCATAATAATTTTTCTCATATTTTTAGTTTTTCCATTTTCCATGAAAAGGACCTTTCTTTGAAAAAAAAAATGTCTATACAAAACTAAAAAGGAAATATTCTGAAAGAGAACATCAATGTTCTAATTTAATAGTTTTGTTTGTATCTTCCAACAAAAACTAACAAAAACAAAAATTAAATTAAAATAAAAAAATAGCAAAAAGAATAATAAAAATATTTTTATTTTATCCTTTTATCTATTGTATATGTATATACAGGCTTTTATATTATTTACAGTACCATCGTAATTCAATAAAAGATGTTTATATCAAAATTATTGTCACGTGATGTTCACTTTATTTGAATTCATCATTTATACTATCCATAATAACAACTTTAACTATGTAATGTACATATATATATATATACACGAGTAAATAATGTATAATAAATGATGACATAGAATTGCGTAAATATTATTACCAAAATGGCGGTAGCATTATGTTAAACTGTTAAACATTATTTGTAATTGTTTTATTGTTCTTGCTATTGTTGTTGTTGTTTTTGAATCTGTTTATTGCATTAAATATTTTTACGCAATTTTTATTATTCTAAAATGAAATCAGTAATGTAGAGAAAAAGTTGTAATGTAAATCTGAAATCTATAGAAATAAGGAATTTATATTAATATTTTTGTATCAGAGACATTGATTCAAATGACAATAGACAGAAAATAGATTGACAGTTTTTTAATAAAAAAAAAAAAAAATTCAAGAAATAAATGTCATAATCAGTTATAAGAATTTCTTAACTGTAACTGATTAATCATTCAATTTTTTTTTTTTTTTGTTTTCTAGTCTATTTTTAGAATGGAATAAAATTTGATATAAGAAATTTATTTGTTTATCTGATATTTATCCGTATGTTCATTCACTTACACCACAACAAATATGTTACGCCAAATTAAGATAAGGTTAAAGATCTATTTATATATACATAATAATTGTGTTTTATCACATATTTAGTTATGATTTACCCCAGCTTTAACAGTTTACCCCAGATTTAAAATCTAGTTGGTGTTATTCAAACCAACAACAATGATTAGTGAGAGAGCCAACAAAACCTTAGCAAGATTCCGAATAATAAGTATACACTAGGAATTTCCAACTAGAAGACGCAATTTTTGAAACGAGATGATTTGAGGTGTGATGTATAGGTTGTCAAGGTCTAATTTATTCTGTCTAAGCAAAAAAAAATAAAATATGTTTCCTATCACAACCTTCTGTTGCAAACAGTTTGTGGCCAACGAAAGGTTAAAATGCGTCGGAAACATTTATTGATAATACATTGATAACGCATAAAATTTTCATATCATAACGAAGCAATTTTTCAAGGTGGATTGCAAACAAACATTATACTTAAGTTGACGAGCCAAATACAAGAGCAGGTACCATATACTTTTATACATTTTCACTAATCTGGTACACTTACAATTTTTTTAATTAATTCTACTCACTGATTATTAACTAATTTACGGTGTATCTTGTATGAGCAAATTTGCTCTTTTTGAGTAAAAATAAAAAAAATAAATTTATACTATAATCTACAAGTGAAAAGAATGGTTAAGCGACTTCGATTTGTGAAATTCTGTGTTGCAAAAAATTGTCCATGTTTCGAAGAAAAAATATTAATTAGTAATGTAACAGCAATGGCCCAGGAATACACATTGCCTGATTCCAAAATTGACATCAGTGCAATAATAGCGTTTATCAAGGTCATAGACCTACAATTCTAAGATAAGCTGGGAAGTACAATAGATTTTAAGAGGTCGCTGTTACATAGAACTTCTCATTAATAAAAAAAAAAAATGTAAATGCAATTATTTTGATATTCTCATAAATATGACAGTTTAACAATATGTCTCTGCACGCTAACATAACTATTTTCAATAAAAATGTAAAATTAATCCTCCTGTATGACTTCAAAACATGGAAAATTTCACCGAACATCACTTTTAGGAAACTTTAAGCGTACATCAATAGATGCTTCCGACGCATTTTAAACATTCGTTGGCCACAAAGCGTTTCCAACAGAACGTTGCGATAGGAAATAAATCAAAAATTAATAAAGAAAACAAAAATAGCGTTTGATCGGACATACTCTGGGGAAACCTGTAATTATTAAAAAACAATTTTTCGAAACGAATCCCTAAGAAACACATTGTGTTGGAAAATGAAAAAAAAAAACGTGGAGGATAACAGTTTTTGCTAAAGTAAGCACGCGACAGAGAACGTGGCCGCAATTGAAGAAATTAGCCGCAGATAAAAGGTAATAGAAGAATTTTATTTCCTCCGTATGTCCTTACTGATGGAGAAACAAGACAACACTGATGATGATAATCGGTGATGAATTTTTATACTTCTTAAGTTAAGTACTATAAATTCAAACTATAATCCTGGCAAATATATTCAATTTTAATTAGATTGACTTCAATTAAAAATTTGAATTCGAAGTGACCGCCACTACCGCAACATTGCTATTTTACATGATAATTGAAAATTTATTTCTACAGATTTGGAATCATTTTAGACTTCAGTTCAAATCAATCCAATGTCCCACGCAATCTAGTTCAGAGCCTTATGTAATCGTATAATCGATGATCGTATCTAATCTAGTGTTATTCTGCTATTCTTAGCATTTCTAGATACTAAAAATTATATTTTTATAGAATTTTTTCTTTTGCAGCTTCAACTTCTACCATTTTTGTCTTTTTATTTTGCTTTCCCATTGTATTAATATTTAAGAAAAAATTTCGTGATAAACACAATTTTTTTTTTTTTTTAATATTTAAAAATTAATTTTCCAAAAAAACAATACATTCATTTACTTTTGATATGAACGTTTAAATTAAGTATGTATTCACATTTAATTCAATCCCAAGAAAAAAGGAACCCATAGGTACCAAATTTCATTAAAAAAAAAATCTTGTTTTCAACTTTTTAAATTTTATTTTGATTTATATTTTTCATATAAGTATATATACATGTATTATATACATAACATATAAATTTATTGTAAATATATCTATTAAAATTAATATTTTTAATACAGGGTGGGGTTCATTATATCATATACTGGCTCTATGATATGATATGCTTTATGCGGGGAATAACGGATTATGAAATTTGATTATAAATTGTTGAAACAAATGAAAACTTTGTATTAGAGATTCTCAACCCAATTTATGGGTTTCTGATAATTTTTTACATTAGCTTACATTTAGATTTACAATAAAGAGTTTTTTAGATTAATAGACTTTTTGATAAAAACTGTTTTTACCATCATTTGTTAATCAACAGCAGTTATTCATCTATTTATTCATGCATGTTAATCATCTATTTTTTCATTTATATTTAGTAAGGCATCAAACAAGAACAAATTTAAACTGTACCAACCTTTACAAATTTTATAAATTTATTTTGAAAATCAATCAATGTCCTGTACATCAAAATTATAAATAATATATAAGTGCGATCAACTAGTCCGACTTATTCGTCAGGTTATTGATAAATTGCGAATAATATTTAACTCTAATTAATTAAAGAAAAACAACAAAACGTTTGTATAACTTAACTTAAAAAAAAATATGGTTGTAACGGTTTTTTAACCGAACATTGATGAAGATTCAAATTTGTTTATTCGTTGCTGTTCTCAAGAATTTGAACTCTCTTATTACATGGAAAATGTTGCATAAAGGTCTTGGTCCCCACTTATATTTATATAAGTTCAAATCATTGTGGATGGAATAATGCATGCCTAATGACTGCTAGTACTCCAGTACTCCATATGTCCCATTCACAAAAAGGATGACGTTATGCCCTTAAAAACTATAGATGCGAATATTCCTGTTAAATATCGCATATAAGATCTTGTCTAAGCTTTTTTGAGAATATCTGAATATATTATGCCCTATATTGTGACGCTGTTATTGACAGTTAACAATGGGGCCTTACCTATGGAAAATCAACACGCGACCAAATGTTCGCACTTCTTTGGTAAATGCTGCAAAAGACCCATATGAACTGTAAATTGATTAACACCATCTAATTATCGATTTTAAGTCTGTAGAAGATAGCATATACCGCAGTGAGCTGTATGTTGCTTTGTCGGAATATAGTGTACCAGTCAAGCTCATTCTTACTTCTTCCAGACGTGTATCGGATTTTAACAAGGAAATGTACTATCATGCAACTTCTTCAATCTAGTACTGGAGTGTAAAGTGCGACGAGCGGAAGTAAACACAGCACTATATTTTTCAGATCTGTTCTACTTCTAGGGTATGCCGATGACATTGATATCATCGCCAGATCACAACGGGCGGTCGTCGAGGCGTTTACCCAAATTGAAGTAAAAGAACGAATGGGTCTCAAAGTAAATGAGGAAAAGAAAAAATATTTGTTGTAATAGAAAGGCCTCCCAATATCATATTAATCGAAACATTACTGTCTAATTTCGAGGTAGTTCAGAAGTTAACCTACCTTGGAGCCAGAATTAATTCCACAAACGACATCAATTTGGAGATACGACGAAGAATAGCCCTTGCAAATTGCTGCTGCTTCGGTTTATCAAAACATCTCCCTTTCTGAAACACCAAAATACAAATCTACATAACGCTCATAAAGCCGCTATATAAACCAAAGAACAATTAACGCCTAAAAAATTAATATAAATTAATAATAAGGTTTCAATTGGTTCAAAAAATAGTCTAAAAATTTGAATAATGGAATGCAATTTATTAGAGATAGTTGTGGTTATGTCCACCATATGCCGAAATATAATATTTTATATATAAATAAAAAATTTGATTTCCAACTTAATTTATATGTTTAATTTAAGCTTTTGTATCTGTATATACATAAAAAAAAATATGTATATGTAACGAAGTATTCACTTTTCAATCTAATTTACTATAAAACTGTTATTCTAGATCTCTCAAATCGAAACTTATGCAGCTCTTAATTTGTATCAACATTATATAATAATCATTTGAAGCCATATTTTAATAAATAAATAACGGTATTATTAACATACAATTTGAAATTTCCAAAACCATGAAAATATACATCACCCTACCTTTTCGAACATATTTTATTTGTTGTTCATTTCAACAATTCATATCACCTAATGCAAGGAATACCAATAAGTTGCGGATCCCCTTCCACCCTCTATTCTTCTTTCTTTATATTATTAATCATTTTAAAATTCAGCCTTTCAAGCTACATTGTATATATACATATTTGTTTTTGATGTGATTGTCTCGTCTATTTTTTTTTTGTCTCCTTTTAGAAATAACAGATTGTATTTATTTTCTCTGCCTCAGTTTCTCTTCCCATTTTTTTGACTCTACCTTTTTATTTTTCAATAGCTACAAAATAAATAAATTAATTCGAAAATAAAATATGAATAGAGATGAAAAAATTTTAACAATAAAAAAAAAACAAAAAAACGAAATCTATAAACGAGAATGGAGACGGAAAAGCACCTCAACTGAAAAACAAAAAAAAATTTAGGAAAGAAGAATTATTCGATTTGTAGACTCCCTCAGTCTTTGTTTTCAATAATGACTTTTATTTTTATTTTGTTATTTTCTTAAATGAAGAAACAAGGAGCCATTGTGAGAGGGGTAGTTTAACAAAATATAACATAGCCTATAGATAAATTTAATAAAAACAAAAAGTTTTTTTATACATTTTCTATAAACAAAATACAACTCGATTATTAAAGACAAAAAAAAAATACGAAATTTCAAATAAATTCAAATAAAGTTATTTCGAAAGTAAAGAAACTTCTTCTGCATATGACTTATTATGTTATGTGATCTCTTATTAGAAGAAAAATACAGTAAAGCACAGTAAAATAAATAATTACTTTCGAAACATGTTAAAACATCGTTAACAAGACATTTTAAATTCGAAACTGTACTTGTAATCGGTTTTATGCCACAATTACATGAGCACAATTTTGCATACAGCGCAGAAAAAAATATTTATAACGTATAAGTTTATATATGCATCGAACTAGATGTAATTATGCACTGCATTCAAATCCTGTCTTCCTTGTTGCCTTCTCTCTGACACATAAAAGTTTAAAATTGAATATTTTGGACTCAATAAAATTTGGCACATAGATATCCGTGAAGCGACACCTTTTTTGCACCTTCTCCGCAATGGCTCAAAAAAGAAAGATACACCTGTGGGAGTCTGCTTTTTGGATTATCTGGATGGTCTTGCAGGTACTAAAAATTTACATCGCTTTGGAAAAGGTTCAAATTGCGTCTGACTGGTAGAATCTGCACGTGAAATCGAAATTCTATGGTATCACAATGAACCACCTTGACACAAGTGAAGCGGCACACTTCTACATAGAACTTAGCCAGCCTATAGGACCTATATATCTACCTGCCAGTGGGGAGACAAATTATATTTCAATTTGAATTTTTGTCCAACATTTCAATTGGCGTATATCTATTATTTCTGGAGTTGAATTCAACAACTTCTAGTGAGATCAGCTTTAGTTTTACCCAAGCTTGTAATTTGTTTCATTTGAACGAATTATTGAACTTTTCGAGATCTTTAGTACTTATATTATATACTTTTATATTAATTTGCCAATATCTATTTGTTTGTTTATTTATTTAGTTATTTATTTGTTAATTTATTTACTTATTTATTTACTAATCTAATTAATTGTTGATTTTTTTTTACATGTACAGTAGTCTATATGTTCGTTCTCAATATATACATTAAAGCATCAACGAATACATAGTAAAATTAGAGCTATATATTTTTTCTTTGAAATGAAAATAAACTAATACCGTTATTAATATATTTTTTATTTATTTTACATAGATATTGCGGCTCATGACATTTTGATTTAAAAATGACTAAAAATGATTGTCAATAAATTTTTTGACCATTTTTCCACATAAATCTCTACTTATGTCTCTACGAATAATGTTATGGTCTTAAGCTGATTGATTGTTTGTGGTCTATTGGAGTAAGCTAATAAATCCCTTCCGCGGCCTAATCGGTTAGAGCACAGAAATGTGTTTGAATTACGATGTGGTAGTTACGGGTTCGATTCCCGTGGGGGGTATAAAATATAACTAAAAAAAAAAATAGCAAAAATATTATACATAAAACTAATAATCAATAAAAATAATTAATATAATTAATACTTTATATAACTAAAAAATATTACCGATATCAATACTCATATATATCATACAACACAATAACCAAATAACATAATAAATAATATTGGACAAACACTAATAATAATTACACAATTGTCAACAACTGACAAAAGTATGTGACATTACGTATCCAGTAAATATAGTAACGTCAGGCAGCTTAACGTCAAAGATTGATAAAATCGCAGCGACAACTTGCAGAAAATATGACGTCGTCTTACAACATAGGCGCAGATAAAGTTATCATAATGGTTTTCTACAGTAGACCAATCCAAACAGTAGACAGTACAGTCTACAGTAGACAATACAAACAAATTAAAAATGAAATTAGACATTGCCTCAGAAATATAAGTGAAAGTAGCAGCTAGAAATCGAGTACGATGGAAATGTCAAGTGAAATACCTATGCTCCCAAGAGGAATACGGAGAAAAAAACATGATTTAGCATAACGCCAAAGAAAAAAGTACAATGTAGTTATATCGCATGCTCACCGTGGCTATTTCAAATGAACATTTCTATAGATTACACGGTCATTAAACTTTTCTCTCAATAAAATAATCGGACCACGAGAAAATGTATATTCCATACACATTTAGTCCAAACTGTACATTCATGTATAAAAGTATAGCTTAGAACGGAATGTTGGCTTAGCTTAAAAAAAAAAAAATGTATGGCATATTGCATCATCTCTTTGAAATCATATATCGTCCAAATCGAAATTAGATGAAGATTGTTTCATACCAAAAACAATCAGTAAACATGTCCCTACAGCATTCTCAATTACCAACGCCATGCAAAATAGAAATGTCAAATTCATTTTTAAAAGAAATAGAGTCCAATTATACCTCGATACGATTGATTTTCAGTTATCATCTGCGATGAAATTAAATAATCTTTCAAATGTACATTGACTATTTTTTTATATTCGTATCTATTATTATACTCTGGTCAACTAACATTTATTTTTGCCATATCACTGTTTTCCATTCTTCACACCACTGTTTTTCATTTTTGCATGGAGAAAATATTAAAATGTCAAACCGATAAAAAAATGTGTATTGACAGGTTTCATTTAAGGATGCAGAGTATACGAAAATGTATAGTTCATTTCTTAGTTTGTCTGAAAATGGTTAACCTTTGTTGTGTCTGGATCACATATATATAGCTGTACATTTATTTGTAATAATAAAATCGAAAATACTTTAAAATTTATTTTAGCGGATGACCATCAGGGTGACAACAAAAAAAAAATAAAAATTAAAAAAAAAAAATATTATCTTTGCTGCTGCTAAAGCATTATCAATTTTGGGAGAGTTCATCAGTCCTGAGTACAAATATTTTTGAACTTTCTTATATAGTGTAAAATAAAAAGTATACTCAAGAATATCAGAGATAAGAATAAATTTACTGTATTAAAATTATATTTTTACACGTCAATGCGATGAAATTTTCTTTAACAACATAAAAATATGTTTTTTTTTTTTTGAATAAAAATATATTTTCAAGGATAATATAGACAAGTAAGTTTTATATTCGTATATAATATCGTATATACCGAAGTATTGTAAACATTATTGTTTGCATTACAATCAGGACAAGACAAAAACAAATAAACATCACCTTTACTACATTTTTTACATAATTATACACCTGTATGTATGTATTACATTTTGTAAAGGTATAGCTATGTAATCGTCTGCTTAATAACAGTTTTATGAGCCAAGTAACAGACATCTCGTGTCCAAACACCTTCTATACATAAATAATAAAATAAATGAATATTAAAAAAGATTAAAAATATATAATATATATATGTATATATATACATATGTCCTACAGGTATCAGAAATGATCCTTTCTACTATGAGAAAATTTGCTACTTTTAATAGGTATTAACATTTTAAAAATGGCGGCTTTTATATATTACATAGAATAGAAATAGTTGTTTAAGTTATGCTGAATTGGATGAAATGGTTAATTACTTTTAAGAACATGTTTTTGTAATGATTACAAATGAAGTTAAAGTAAATAGGAACTAAATTAATTAAAATTAATTTTGTTAAATAAGATTAGTTTTAAAAGTGTCAAATTTTAGTAAAACTATGGGGAAAGGAGAGAGAGAATGTTGAACACAAAAATAATACAGTTTAGAAAATAGAAACACTTTTCATCTATATATTTACGTCAATTACTAAATTTCTTTACTTTGTACACAAATTCGCTTTAATATAATTTAATGAAGTAGGATTAAGCAGTTGTTTAGTACATATTTTATTAAAATAATTGGTGAAATCAAAAAATAGAAACTCTGGCAAAAATTAACAGTTCAACTTATATTTAGTATATGCTGAATTTTGAAATACTATCACAATGTTTACTTTTTGGATTCACCCTTAATTTAAAATAAAATCGCAACTCATTTCAAGTTTATTATTTGGGTATAAAAAATATGACAACTCAGATATCAATATCAGATATATAAAAATGATGATAATGATGACATTGACTATGACATCATACCCCCCGATGAGAGCTCCCGAGAGAGATCCCAGATAACTTTCAACCCAATCAATAATTTGCCTATATGCAGTATTTATGATAACATCATATTTGTTACTTTATACTGTATGTATTCGATGTACAATGAAAAGATTATTCTCTACATTTTTTATAATCTAAGTAAGTGTATAAAAATATATTAAAACTAATAAAATTGAAAAATAAAACCAAAATCAACTAGATTTACAAATTATAATAAAACATAAAATAAATGATCGAATGCACTGGGGCGTAAACATGCACGTAAACATAGTCTACTAAATGATCGATGCATTGGGGCATGCCTTACAGCAATGGGAAGGGAATTAGCAATGGCAATGGGAAGTTTACGTAATATAGGATATACTCGGTTTGCAATTCGAGTAATCTGATCAGACCAACTTAATGTTTTATTTAATGTTTTATTTACACAGAATAGAAAATATGGGTTATATATGACAAGACAACAGGAAGTAGTAGTTTGATAAGTTTTAGGGATATAAAATCCGGACTTAAGGCATTAAATTCATTGTGGTCATTTCCTGAAACGATTAGATCTAATTTGACAATTGGGGAGAAGTTAGCCTTGCAGCGGCTAAGAAAACCTGGCTACGTTTTTTGCAACATCAAATATATGATCATTCCAGATCATTTTTCGATTAAGGTGCATACCTAATATGCTTAAGCTTTCAAACCGCTGAAGTTTATCTTCCTGAAACAAAAGAGTAGGATCAAAAATTTTTTTTTCGGGAGATTATACAGCTTGATTGCAGTTTCTTTTCTGCTTTGTCACTTCACTATATGCTTAAAATATTACAATATCATAAAATTTATTGAGGGCACATTTTGGCAATTACTAAAATGAAAACGAACATATCTCAGGGGGAAGAAAATTGGAGTTCTAGTTTATATATTTACGATGCACATTAAAGAAAGAAGAAATACTACGGTGCGGTAAAATAGAACAATCCGCCTTTTACTCAAGTACTTTTAAAATGTACTTATAAGCATAACTTGTGTGGGATTAAAGAAATCTATATTTCTTTTTCCTTCTATTTTATTCCATTACACTAGATCGTGTAGTATTAGCCTTTTCAGCCTTCTTATATCATAAGATATGTCTAATAGCTGAATCAACAAATCTTAAGGTTGCTATGTTGAGTCAATCGATTTTCGTATTTAATTGCATCATAGTCACTAATTACGTCATCTATTTTTTTAATTTTTACTCTGTAATTTCATCATTTGAATCATAGCCATATGCATTCGTGATAGTACTAAGAAATTTATATTGGCAACGCTGTATAATTAATAAATTAGATATATTTGTGCATCCCCACAGTTGAATACCGTAAGTTCATATAGGTTCTCTTATACTTTTATATACTTGCAATTTGGAGTATCAGCTGAGCTTAGACTGTCTCCCAATTAGCCAGTTCATATCTTTGATTTTCTATTTGATTTGCATTGCTTTTTATTTAACGAGATGCTTCCAGTCAAGTCCAAGATACTTTACTGTTTCCACTTTTGCTATCTGAATATCATTTATATATATACATTGTTGTAGTGCTTTTCGTCTTAATGGGTAAATAATGTGAAATGATTTTGGCTTGTTCAGTTTAATTTTCAAGTTTTGGATACATTTGTTTACTTTATCCATCGCTTCCTGAAATTACCCTGTTGCTTGTCTTTGTGAATCGCTAATAGCCATTAGAGCCGTATCATCTGCAAATTCCTCAATGTTAACCTGTGGTGTTATCAGGATGCCGGCAGTATATAACAAGTATAGGATGGGTCCTAGAATGCTCCCTACGGAAGAGTTGACTATAGTTGGAAACTTGTTGACTATAATTGGAAACAGTTGCATTTTTATTTTAAATTAAGGGTGAAATAAAAAAAAACATTGCAACAGTATTTATAAATTCAGCATATGCTAAATAAAAGCTAAACTATTAAACTTTGTCGCCGTTTATATTTTTTGATTTCACCCATAATGTGAACATTTCAAAACCATCTCAAACTAAAATTATACTAACTATAAACGAAAATAGATAATTCAAATTGAATTCTAAATGTTTTATGATATTCATAAGGATACCATTAATCATTCATATACCCTTCCAAATGTCACCATAGTATGAATTATATAAAAATTAAATTCTAAGAATACAATTTTGTCGAGTGGCCATTATTTATAAAGCTTTAAATTAAAAAATTAATAATCCTCAACGAAATGACTAGAAGATGAAATACAAAATATTTTTTTTCTTTTTTTTTGCAGAAAAAAACTTTGAACTTTCCTTAAAATGTTAAATAACAAAAATGAGGTGAGTGTATTTTAGAATAGATAGATGACAACTATTTATAGGGTTTAGTTTTTTTTATATTTTTTTTGGATTGTTCCTTGAAATTGAAATATTTATGAATTTATGTAAGGTGAACAATTTGACGTTTAAATGTACTTCTTACAATAGAGAGAATGACATGTAATAGAATACGTCAAGTAAAACTTTTTAAGGATGGGAAATAGTTGAGGTCAATTTTTATTAATATATAATTTTTGATGAAATTTTATTAAAATATTCTGAGAAATACAAAGACAAGTACTCTCAATATAATGATTTATATTTTGTAGTTATTAAAAAGGATTGCGATTTGTACTTGTTATGGATGGTGATTTTATAGTTCAGTGAGAAACAGAGTTTATATAAAGTTATTTTATTTGTGACATCAAGCACACGTTTGAACGTCTAATGTTATTCGATTATTTATTTATTTATTAATTAATTTTTTTAGTGAACATATATCAACTCATCAAATATGAAAAATTATTATCTACAATTATTTTTGCCTTCTTAAATAGTGTAAAATAACGTAGCTCCATATTTGAATACCATATACCTGTATTTAATATTTGATTGTAGATTAAAAACTTTATATATTTCGAAATATGTGAATGTCCACCTAATTAGTCAATACAATCGATTGTATTTCAGCTCAAACTGTTGTTTATTTTTCTTCAAGTGTTCTCTTCATCGGGGGTACTAAAGTGATATCAAGATATTTTGCAGAAATATATTTTGATAATAGACGATTATACCTATTTTTGAGATCAACTTGTGTAGATTTTAACTCATTTAGTTTAACTCTCCACCTTTTGCACAATCAGAAGATTTATGTTATTAGCTTTTTGCAGTTTACTTATTGCTAACACTTGTTATCATATTGCATCTTCTAGCTCTCGACTATCGCTGGTATAAAATAAATATATTGTTTACTGTAGAGTAATATTAACCTATCCGTAATGTCGGAAGGCTGAGAAAAAAATGGAGAACATCATTCTTAGCCGAAACAAGTACCCAACAAAGAACGTTTCCACAATTGAAGAGGTTATCCGCAAATATGAGCCGATGAAAATATTTTATTTCTGTTCTATGCCCCACAATGGAATAACAGAACAATGACGATGATGATGATGATGAATATTCCCCTTGTTGAATTTGGAATATTCGTTTTAAAAGGTAAGGTACGATTAGCTTGACATAGACTTTAGGTATAGTATGCTGTGCAGCTTGAGAAGAAAGTCATACTTTACCAAAGGATTATACAACATCGAGGAGTACTGAGCTTATTAATTAAGAAGTAAAAAACAATGAATTCAGCATGTAAGCCACAACAAACAGAACATTTTTCAATAAGTAATGGAACCTAGTAAACATTATTAGGAATATTTTCACTCCATATATGACAAATTTATTTGTGTTAACATAATTATGTAAGTAGAAATGAACTTCGTCCCGGAGCAAAATTCCCGATACAAAAGTGGACCAGGTTATAAAATGAGCTCCATCCAATTTATAATAAACTAAAAACCTTCAAAGCTATCAATATAAGACTAATCGTCTAAGCCTTAGTATATACTGAGTACCACTTTAGAATTGCAGTCTAATATTATAATAATATGACTATAAAGCCTGACTAAAGAGAAATATTTTCATAAATAAATTTACAATCTATTTCCTTCACTTCATTTAATCAAGAATGATTATTTTCTACTAACCATAAAAATATAGGAACCCTTTATTTTATTTTTTAAGCTTAGGCTGAAATAGTAGACACCATTCTAACAATTATTGTAAGAATAGAATTAGGTCATCCAAAGGGTCGTTAATTAGGGACGACTAAATTTAAGGTTGGTTAGTTACTTTTTCTTCTTCAGCTCCATATGCACTACTGGATGTCTGCGATCACATTTGTGAAGCTCTCTCTATCCTGCGCTGCGTGCATTACTTCTCTCACCGTTTGGAGACCCCTTCATTGCCTGAAGTTTCTTAGCCATGACATTTGTTTTCTGCCAACATGTCTTTTGCCTTCAATTTTACCTTGCAGAATCCGTTGTAGAATGTGATATTTGTCATCTGGAATCAAAGGACCTAGATAAGTTTTTATAAACAACTCACGGTCTCTATCTATTGTACTTAAAACCTCACAATTGCTATACAGTTACCGCAAACGCTTTTGTTATAATTTTTTTATACCAATTATAATTGAAGGATTTTAAACTGATTAGTGCCTTATACTAAGAGCCCCTTATATAGCACTCTTTCGGGAAAAAAATAATATTAGATTCTGAATATGAAACGATGGCTTGGCAAACGTGAACAATGGCTTTGCGGTTTCAGAACAAACTGATAATGAGTATGTACATCAAGCTACATGGAAATGTGAAGCTTTATAAATACTTTGAACTAAAAGACCGAAATTATATTTTTGTGTACAGTACTACGTTTCTTGTTTTTTTGTAGCATTCAGTAGAATAAAATACTGTTAAATATTTATGAATAACTTAACGAAAATTTCGTTCAGATGTCCGTTTATGTATAAGATAAATTTCACGAAGTTCTCTATTGTAGAATATTGATTTTGGATATAAATAACCACAATTTTCAAAATTTGTTACGATATAAGTGCTTCTATGTTAATTTTTCAAACCTTACTGATCACAAACGTCTTTCATTTCTCAAATAAAAGCTATATCTAACGAAAATTCTATTATTCTAAAAAAAATCACCTTGTATTATGCAAATATATCTTTCCGAATTTGATAAAATGATTTGTAATTTGGTATACACTCTTTCCGCCCTGTACCCTACTGATGGGGTTGCAGGAGATTGATGATGATACACTTTATTTAATTGTTGAAAACAGTTTATATTTTAATAGTAACTATATTCAAATTTTACTTAGAAATCAAATTTTGTGAAAAAAATTTCTCAACAACGCAATTCAGAATACTAATTTAGAACCGATCTAACCAAAACAAATTAAATAGGAAATTTCAAAGTCACTCAAACTATTTAAAAAAAAAAGAACTTGAAATATTTTTATAGCGCAGAAAAGCAAGTATAAACATTGTTGTAACGGTTAATAATAATTTAAGATTACTAATAATTTTAGTTTTAATTTAATTTTTAATCATTTTATTTTTAATTAGTTATTTTAATGATTCTCAGTCACAAAACTAAATTAACAAATTTCAAATATAAAAAAATTTATTTTTAATTAAAATTTTACCTTTAAGAACAAAATTTTATCTTCAAAATTTTATTCCATTAATTATCCTTTAAATTAAAAACTCCTTTCAAAACTTTTTAAGTCCTCTGTAATTATTACAGCTGAATAAAACTTATCCTTGCATTATTGAATTCAATTACACACTTATGTATATATACACTTTAATCTATTTTAAAAACCAAAAATTCGTTATTTTTTTTTATTTTTTTCTTTTCTTTTAGTTTAAATATTTGTCACTCAAATCTCACTAATTTTAATACCAAATTTTATTATTATTATTCACCAAATTAAAACTTATAACACTAACTTTAGAAATCAAAATTTAACCGTTATTTCAAAAATGTTCGATTTTTATCAAGATAATTTTTAATACATAACATGAATTATAATTTTTTGAAAAAATATAAAATATTTGTTTTTTGCTTTAAATAACCGTTTATCGCGCTCAAAAGTCTCAATTTATAAAAACGAAACTTACATTTTAGAAATCAAGGACACCCGGAACTTTATCTAAAATTAAACTGAACTATTGAAGATCCATTGATAGTACTTGTGATTGTTACAATCTTTTTATATACAATTTTTTATTCTATTCCTACTTATTTCCTACTATTTCCTATTCAATTCCTACAATATTTTTTATCTCTAAATTTTTTTATATATTACTTTTTTATTCTGTTTTTCTTCTATTATTATTGTTGTTATTTTTCACCATTTGTTTACCATTATTTTTTAAAATTGTTTTTAATTCAATTCCCCTCTTTAGACAAAATATATTTTCATAATATGAAAATCAACCAAACAACTTGTTATATTTGGGTTAACAATTTTTTAAGGATATATATAACCAAGTTTCAAAATATGTACTACATTACCATATTTAAAATTTTGACTTGCGCAATTCTCCATATTTACCTTTAAAAAAAAAACAACTGTTCTCCTCTCAAAGAAATTTTATTCAAAAATCCAGGAGCTACGTCATGAAATATTATCAATGAAAAATATTTTTATGTTAGAAACCTAAACCAGACAATAACAAAAAAACACCAAGGATAAAACTTACTACAACACAAGGTTAAATGAAAAAAAAAAAAATAGAAAAAAAACCAAAGTAAAAACAAAATTAGAAAGTCATTCTTTGAGATAACAAATATTAAAAAAGAAAAACAATATGCCCATTTTCATCATTTTCTTTAGCTCTGAAAATGAATCCAAAAGAGACGAAAATGTAATTGAAAATTCAAAACATGAACTAAATGAAATATGGTTTCAAAACAAAAACATTCAAGAAGGAGTGGAGAAAAAAAAATATTTCTTTAAAAAGTACATGAAGTAAAAAATGAGTATTCTAAAATTATATGAGTTATTTGGCGCCTACTCTGACCGTTTCAATCTAAATTTCATTAAAATTGCTTGAATATTTTAAGTTGGTCGGTGACGTAATATAAAATCAGATTTTTTTGCATCCTTATTATTAATCATATTGTATTATAGACAGAGAAATGGATGTGTATTATACTATTGTATGAAATGTTATGATTTTACATTATAATAGACCGATGTCTTGATTAAATTTGTCTTCTAAAATTGGTCTACATTAAATTTATCTTGTAAAATGGGTCGTTTTTACATTTCTAAAATATGCTAATGAAGGGATTTTTTGAAAAAATTTTAAAACTACATTAAATATTTTATTTTTATTTTATTTTTTTTCTATAAATGTTTTTACAAATCTAATTTTATACAATTCTAACATACATATTTAATAATTAAAAATTTAATAATTTGAAATATAACAACACATTCAAAAAACAGAGAAATTTCTTTTAATAACAATTAAATTTATCCAAAAAAACAAAGTAAAATAAAATAAAAATTTAATACTATATATTTAAGAATTACGTACACACAAACACGTTTAACAATACACACATGTCTTCTGCTTTAATCTGTAACTGTTGATTCCACTACCATAGTATCATTTACCAATAAATTATGTTTAAGACCATCACGTTTATTACCACTAGCTCTTGCCATTAAAATAAATTTATTACCATCCTGTTCAAATATTGTATCAGTTCCACCATTTACAAATTCCGCCTTATGTTTTGTATTGGATATGTTGTTGTGTAGGAAGTAAAACATGAAAATAAAGTTAAATAAAAAAGTAATTTTTAAACAAATCAATCAATCGAAAACGATATTCTGTAAAGTAATTCATGACTAGAAAAAATGTTATTATTCAAATTTGATTTGTAAAGTATATGTAAAGTATGTATAATAGAAAATCTTCTTAAAAAAAAATTGTTTTGTCTTTTTTACGATAAGAGATGAACAATATGAGATTAAACTGAGCACAGTTTTTTAGAATTGAACTCTCGAAAACTAGGTTTCTTTATTTTGTCATGATCAAGCAAATTTTAAATATACTTTTACTGCACATCATGGAGATTTTGAATATGAAAAGTAGATTTTACAAAAATTACAAATATTAGGAGATCGTATCTAGTCTAGAACAGAGTTCAAACAATTCTAAAAGGACGAAAAATTTTAAATTAATTTTTTTTTCTCGAAAAATTGAAAATAATTTGTACTTTTAAATTTCCCGGAAATTAACCACTGCTATATCGATAAAAAACGCTTTATATACAGTAGTAAGCAATAAAATTCAGACAGTTTGAATTCATTTCCTTATCTTATAGGTATTATTCATATAGGTACAGCTCTTTGACCGATTTTTAGCTGTTTTCATCCAATACAAATTTCTTAGTTTTTAGGAAAAAGTATTCATTAGTGATAAACAATTCAACAAGTGTAGACAAAAACCAATTAATGATGGTGAAACCATGAGCCATGTGTGAACCATGAGTGATGGTGAAAAGGCGTTATAATCGCTTTATCATCACGCGATATTGGTCAGAAAATAGAACATGGGAGGTCATATGTTGCCGATCTCATTAAAAAATTGGAAAGTACGTACTTGGAATACAGAACCGTATAAAGGATCTGGTAGACCACCAAAGACATCAGTAGTAGAAGATAAATTTCATAAATTTTATCATTAGATTAAATATTATTATTAAATTAGTATTAATCTTTGTTGAAACCCCACAATTAATTTCTTGAAAAAGTAAATTTAAGTAAAATTAAGAATGATTAAAATGACTATACATCACTAGTGTGAATTCACTACTGTATAGTTTAAATTTTATTTGTATATATTTTATTTGTAGTATAATTTTTCGTACCTTGTTCCAAACGGAATAGATTTAGAACATTCACGAAACTGTGACCAGATATTGTCAGAATATGAACATCAACTTCTCGAAGAAGGTAGGTTTTGCACATCACATTCACGTCGATCAATACTAAAGCCGATTTTAAAGGCAACTTAAAAACTTTATCGGCTTCATTGGGCGCGGGAACAATCGAACTGGACTCAAAAAACGTGGAGTCATTTGGTGTTTCGTGACGAGTTCAAATTCTACTTCCATATTGTAAATGGGGGTTAGAGGTGCGTAGAAAATTCGGAGTATGCCTTGCTGATGTGTGCATTTAAAAAGTACCTAAGAAAATCAAAGGTCTAATGGTTTGAAGCTTCTTTAGTAGGTGTGGTTTAGGTGAGCTGGCATTTGTAAACTGAAAAGTAATTGCAGATGTGTACATAGATATCATGGAGAGTCACTAGAATCCATCAATTATGGAACTATTATAAAGGTTCATTTTTCAACAAGATAAGTGCATACAGGGAAAAAGTTAATATTATTTTTTTATTTAACAATTTAAAAATTTTGAATAAAATTCAGATTAAACACGTTCTCGAATTTTAGTTTGTCCGGTTTTATTCCTACTTTTAGGTGAAAAAGTACTTAAGTGATATCTGCAGACACACTATGCAATGGCTTCCTTATGGTCCAGATCTTAATCCTATTGGAAATATTTAGGGTATTATGAAGAAAAAAGCCCAATAAAACAATCCATCAGAGAATATAGAAACTCTAAGAAAACAAATTCAGATAGCTTGCGAGAGCATTACAGATAACGTCATTGAAACTTTGATTGACTTCATCAACAATAGACATTTTAGCTGTCCAGATTTTATTGCACACTACATGATAAAAATATGAGAATAGAATTTTGAAAGAATTGCTGTTGTTAAACTATTATAACTGTTTGCTAAATTATGATTACTGTTGCGAAACTTTGATTACTATTGTAAAAATGATGATTACTGTTTGAAATAGTAATCATAGTTTATACCAGTAATTATAATAATATAGTATAGTAATCATTACAGTAGTAATCATAGTTTTGACAACATAATCATAATTATAAATAATATTCCTACAATAGTAATCATAATCATTTTTGTTGTTGATTATCAATACTAGTGGTTTTCTAAAACAAGCTATATTGGAAATATTGCTTATATTTACAAGTATTTTCTTCATAAAACATTTAAATGTTGCAAATAAAGTTTGTTCATAAACATTTCTAACTTAGAATCTAACTGCCAAATTATAGTAAGTAAAGCATAACAACCGGTTGTGTTGCTATTTTTATTCACAGCGCAAACTGAAAATGTAGAAAATTCAAATTTTCACAACTATGTAGGAAAAAAAATGTCTGCAGTATTTTGATTTTGCGGTATAAAAAGCCCTACTATTGGAGGATTATTAACAATATAAAATTTCACATACTGATTATGATTGCTGTTCTAAAATTGTGATTACACTACTATTACCGTACCCTACTTACATGACTACTCTTATTGCGATGTGATTTTCAGTCTATAACTGATAACTGAGAAATTTTTTCAGTTTCAATTTTATTTGCCCTGCTTTCGGTAATGCTAAATTGACGATCAATCAAATTAACCTGTAATATTACCGAACATAAATTTTGGATTTGTGAATCGTATTTGGATTTGTGAATCATATTGGATTTGTGTGTATTTTTGGTTTTCATTTAATTTTTATTTTTAAATTAGTTTTTATAAGGACATGTAATAAAAATTACAAGCAATAGATTGAAATTACATATTTTTCATAACCGAAAGCATGACGATCATCAATTGTCATCAACTGCATAACCGAAAACGTGATGACAGTTGATTTTTTTTACAGTTGCACCGCAGACGACATTACTGAAAGCAGGGTTGGTATTGTGATACAGTGATACTGACAAAATTTTGTTCTATCGTGAAAACTTAGAAAATTGACGTTTTTTTTGACAGTTAAAATTTTAAAATTGTAGTTTGTTTCAAAGTTCAATAATTGTAGTTTGCTTCAAAGTTTTTTAGAGAAAAAATAATTATTTAAATTCAAATGGTTTATTAATAAAATACACAGAATGTCGTCTACCGATTTTTTTTTTGTATAATAATTTGTCTATTTTTAACTAATCGCTTTAATTGAATTTTATTGCTGTAAGTTTTCGTCATTTTACTAAAAAAAAATATATATTTTTAATACCTTTAAAGCATTTTAATAAAAACGAACAACAATTTAAATAAAAAAAAAAATAAAAAACAAACAATTTCAGTAAAAAAAGTTTTTTCTTTAACACAATATATTTTGTCACGTTAAAATTTACAACTGAAAAAAATGTCTGAATTTTACCGACATTCACAATACAAATTTTTGTCAGTATTTACAATTTATCAGTTGTTTGTTTATCAATTTATTTGTTGACAACTGATAATCATAATAGCGATTTTGAATATCTATTGACACTTCTCAGATATTGATTTAAAACTGACACTTCATAATAAGGATATCCTATATCATTACTGTTGTCAATTCTTTAATTAATATTGTTATGATTATTTTTACTATTTCATGACTATGATAATGATGATTATAATGTTAAAATTATGATTATTATAAGTTCTATGATTAATCTGTGAAAACTCTTTGATAAGTATTACTCCGTATACATGATAGCTTCAAGTAAGCTTCAAGAAAAATTCAACATCATGTATACGCTAGTTTCTTGAAATCAGCTTCACTCAAGTCAATCGCAAAAATTGACTTACTTGACTTGAAAATTTCAATCGAATACGCAGCTTGAAAGATTGAGAGCTTGAGTTGACATTTAATGTCAAAAATTCATGAAGGTTTATTAAAATTTAGAAGATTTGAAAGAGTAAATAAATAAAAACTTTTAATTTTATATTTTTTATATTTTTTGATATCTTTAAATTTATAGAAAATTTTATAAATTTTAGGTCCAAAATTTGTGTCACTAAAAATACATATGTCAACCAGAAGCTATTTTCAAGTTGGCAGCCACTCAAGCTTATACGCTACAATACGCTGCTTCGACATCAAGCTATCGTGTATTATTTTTGTATACAGTATTTATGTGTCCAAAATAAAGCTTACTAACCTCAAAACTATTTATTAAACATGAGTAATATGTGCTTAATCGTAAGAAGTCTATGTCAGTACGTAAATTACTATTCTTTTCAAAACTTTAAATTTGGCTTCAACTTGAATTACAATTAGGTACTCAACAGGAGCCCCTAGTATGATAAATACTGTCAAAATTATGTTGATTATGATTGATTACTATAATTTAGTAATGTGCGAAAAGTATCTACTTGATACTTAGTATCGATTATTGACCAAGAATAAAAGTATCGGTTACTTTTCTGTAAAAATATCGAGTATTGAATATTGATCAAGAATAAAAATCTCTACTGTTACTATTGAGTATTGTTATTGTTTCAACTCGAAGTATCGATAAGAGTACTAACAATAAAAAAAAATTTTCTTGTTCAAAAAAGAGAATAGGGAACAAAACAGAATTGAAAAACTAAAAAAGGGTATAGTGTATGTATACATCTTAATGTGACTACTACATCACATGTAGAATAGACTAAAAAATAAAGATATAAAAATATGTATACTCTGATGCTGAATATCAAAACAAATACAAATGGTTAATATTGTATTAATGTTTTTATTGTGTTCGTTGATCAATACTTTAGAGGTAATCGAGATTGATAGTGTAGTGGATACTCGATACCGAATTCGTTGATCAATACTTTAGTGGTACTCGAGATTGATAGATATCGAGTTCGTTAGGAAAAATTAAATATCAGTTTTTTAAGTTAAGATTTTTTTTTTTGTTAATTAACAAACTAAAGAAAAAGAAAATAGCTGAAAATAGAGATAAAGAAAAAAACTGAAATATAATATAACACCAAAGATATTAATTTTTTAAACTAAAATAATTATTTTGAATAATGTTTTATTTAATGTTATTTTTTTCATAATTTAATATTTTTATTCATTATTTAATATAAAAACTAATTTATTCATACAAAAAAAAACCCAAAATATACAAACAAAAAATTAAATGAACTGAAGTAAGGAAAAAAACTGAAAAATGCATACACTATACAAATAAATTGCTTTTCATTTTTCCTTAATAAAATTTTCAGTTAACGAATCTAGAATTATCGGTTAAAAAGTATCGAGTAGAAAGTATCGAGTATTGATGATGAAAGTATCGAGTAGTAATGATTACTGGAAAGTATTGAACATGCACATTCCTACTATAATTACGAGTACATACTATTTTCTAATATATGATTATTATATTGTTATTTAATTTATAATATTCAGTATTCACAAATCAATTTCAAAAATAACATTTTTCTTATATTAAAACAATTTGGAAAAAATCTCTTACCGTTTCATCTCGAAGTCTTCCATTCAAAAATATATTCATTGAATCTTTTTCTAATTAGATGATGATACAATATTGAAAAGGCAGTATGAAATAATACAAAAATATAAAAAATATTAGTTCTAAATTTACCTATTATAATAATTAATAGATAATATAATGGTGTTCAAAGATTAAAAAAAATTTAAAGAACATAAAAATAAAATTGAGTCTTAGAAACATATTGATCAGCATAGTTATCAATGGTAGTGTTAACCAATTTATCTCAATTCGATCAAATAGATCTTATATTTATAATAGATATAATTCCAAGTGTATGAGATGAACACCCAAACTGCTTTAAGACAGTTATTTGGAATACACAATTAAAAAAAATACCTTGTCTTTAGAATTTTTATGATATTTATCTACTAATTTAAATGTGGAAACGAAATTTAATTTCCCATAATATAGTTTCTACTCTCAAATCATTTCTAACAAAGTAATTGAAGTCATCAATATCGTCAAGATCGCAAACCGAATCACCTGTGATACCACAAAGCCTATTATTTGCCGCGTAGTTCCTACTTTTTAAATAATTTCAAGGTTTTGAAAAAATAACGAAAATCGTTAGTCATTGGAACTATAGAAAAATTTATTAGTGAATATAGGAAGTAAAATCCCAGATGATTTTTTCTTTTATAGCACAGAGCACGCGTTGGGAAAATAACTGATAGTTTCATTATCTTCTCTATCTCTACGGACGCTTTAAAATTTATGTGAAACAAATAGTTAATTAGTTAGGCCCAGTAAAAATTGTGAAAAAATACTCATGATATTATGTATATATTTTTTTTATTTTTTTTCATTTGACATTGGTCATCAAATTGATATATTTTTATTGAGAGTTTATAACTATAGTTATATTTATTTATTCAAGCAGTAAGCCAAATTTCGACCTTCAATCTTTTTCTGATAAATCAGTTCTAATTAAAAAAAAAAAAAAAAATTATCATAATAATTAAAATTTTTCCCAATTCGTTCTCAATAAAATAATGAGTTGATTACTCCAAAACTTAATGTAAAATTTGGTACCACAAACGTTCTAGAGTATAAAGTAGATTTCAATGGTCTATATTTTTAGCCAACGCAATTGTTAATATTACAACCTTGCGAACTAAAAAAGAGTGACTGATTAATTTCCCGAAATCATTTTTCATTCTTATATTTCTTCAATATTAATCTTAGAACACCATATACACATATATCTATACGTATATATATATAAACATACCTAAAACAATACGGTATTCATTAGTATTAACAGATGTTACCCAAGTTTTTAATGCTTTCGCTTGTTTCTCTGTAAATTGTTGATATGGTTTACCATCCACAAATAATAAATATGTATATCTGAAATTTGCTGCTGGATCAACCTACATATACAATATATACATATATATATATATATATATATATAATTTTTAATTATAGAAAACAATATTAAATCAAAATTTTCATTTATTAAATAAAAATAAATGAAATATGTGCACAACTATACTTACTCTTAATATACATCGGGTGTCTTCAATTGAAAATACATCTTCACCGACTAACTTAAACATCCAATCACGTCTTAAAATTTCCTATTTTAAAAATAAATTTAAAAGAAAAACATTATAAATATTGTTATTGTTTTTTTTAAATAATTTTTAAATAATCCGAGTAATATTTTGGTACTGTACTGGATACTGATAAATTGTTCAACCATTATTTGGTTAGTTTTATGTGTTAACTTGGCTGGGTAGAACTGTTATTTCAAACTTATATTTAAATTATTATGATATATGTATGTATTTAATTGCATATCTCCCGACTGCTTTTAAATGCGTCGTACTCTTCTACCACACTCTCTTATAAAGATTCATATAAACTGAAGTATAATTTCTCATATTTTCGTTTCTAAACCTCCCATAATACATCTTACCATTTGATTCAAGCAACAACGTATAATAGATATTGCTCTGTTTCAATTTCTTCTGAGCTGTAGTGGATATTCTTTAGACATAATTTTTCTAATCCGATTTTCTTTAACCCTCTGTAGCCCAGGTAATTTTAAAGATAGACCCCTCTTCTAGAACAATTTTTTTCCTAAAATACTCCAAGGAATCTCCCCTTAAAAACTTTTTGCTCTAAACCGGACCACCCTGTATAATAGCATATCATAATCTATTAGTATTGAGGAACAATTTTTTTCCTAAAATATTCCAAGGAATCACCCCTTAAAAACTTTTTGCTCTAAACCGGACCACCCTGTATAGTATTCTTCCAAATATATTCTAACAAAAATGTAATCTTGCAAAAGTATTGAAGCAGTCAAAACCATCTGATATCTTGACAAATATCAAAACATGCAAAACCAGAAGCTGATGTAGGACAGATGACCAGACAAGCTTTCGGAATGCTATTAAACTTCGCACGTATTCAAGCATTGATTAAACTTTGGATAAAAATATTCAGATGAAGTATCGTGACTTTATACGGCTATGAAACGTAGAAAATAGGAATAAATACAATGAGCTGCTTGTAAGCATTTGCACAATAAATGCTTCAGGAAACTATAGAATATAGTATAACTTAGTCCCTCTTAGTATCAATAATTTAAATTTTTTTTGTATATTAGTATGGAATTTTTTTTTTTGTAAACGTTCGCGGTCTCCAATCATTTTTTTTTTTTTTTTTTATTGAATTAACTTCCGCGCTACTAATTAATAATGGTGCCGCGCGGTAGATTTTTAACCTCCCCACAACTGAAGCACACCCGTAACAGGCATATCCCACGCAAGAATTTTTTACCTCTCTGGAAGCCTACACCAGCTGTACATTACCAATTCTTAATGTGGATTCAACTTAAGAGTGTTTGAATTAAAGAACACAATTCCTCAAAAAGGACTATTTTACATAAATGCGGTTTAATCAAATAATCATGGACCGAAATAAAAACAATTGCATTAAATTACATGAAGTGGAAATAATCAATTGATTGACTATGTCTCCACGCAGAGTGGCATTTATAAATATATTTAATAGTATCTGCTGGTGCTTATAATTGGCCATAATATAAATTGTGGTCTATTAATAATAATAAACAATAATTCTACATTACATTGCAGGAAAAGTATACCCCAAGAGTTCACTAGTAAAAAATATTTTACAAAAAACAAATTTTTAATCTTCTAATCTTCTTTATTAATTTCTGCCGTATTCAAAATATTTTTTTTTTATATTCAGAAACGGGATACTTTAAATAATTGGTTCACTTTATTAGGACCTTAAATCACCTATTATTTTAGATCTTCAATTATCGAAAAAAAAGCTAATTTTGATTAATTATAAAAAAAAATGTAATTTCTTTAAAAATTTTAACTAACAATTTTTTCCTAGCCCTTTTAGTTCAACTTTTTAACTTCTAAAATCTAATAATTTACACATTTAAAAGAGTACAACTGGGTTAACGTTAAACATTTAAAACAATTCTAACATATTTATTTAAAAAAAAAATTGAAACAAAAACTTACCGATCCATTTGCCCATACAACACGTTTACCAGTTGTTGTACCATGTTCAAATTCAATACGATATAATTTACCATGTATTGGTACTCTCCATTCAGCAGCAACACAACGTTTTTCATAACGTTTCTGTTCATCATCATCAGCACCCTCCAAATGTGTTGGCATATTTTCTAATTTAAGTAATGGCGATAAATATGACATTTCTTGTAATAATCAAAAAAAGAAAACAATATTCGGTCTACATTGTATGACAACTTCTTAAACATCAGCAATTCATTTAAAACTGATTTGAAACTGATTTAGTTTTTAATAATTTTTTTTTTAAATAAAATTCCATTTTAAAATACGTGTACTAATTCCATATGTCAGCTAATAATATAACCTATAATAATTGTTGACTAACTGTTTACTTCTGTATTCCATTGCCTAAAATTCAAATTAAAAATAAAAAAATAAAAAACTAAATAAAAACCCAATGGGAATTATTGATTTTTATTTTATGATTGAAACATGACACATGCATTTTTAATGAATTAATATTAATTACATATATATATACATTAATTACATATATATATAACCTTAGTACATAAAAATATAATGTATATAATATGAAAAGTATATTTATATAATGAATGTCCTTGATGTCCAAAGAATGAATGATAAATTTGAAAATAATTTACAATTAGAAAATCAATTTTTATTTTTTTTCGATATTGACATGGTTAGTGTCGAACGTTAATTATTATAATAAGGTTCAAATTTGAGACATATAAGCTTTGAAATATTCTAAAAAAATTATTTTATTATTGTCATCATTATCATCAACGTTTGATACTTTAAATATACAACCATATAAAGTTCTATAATGGTTTAGTTTAGTTTGAAAGGGGTTGAAAGCTACAGCCTAAAAAATTTCCTTTCGGATCATTCGATTAAAATTTTAATTCATTTTAAGTTCGATCTATTCCAAATAAATACTGGTGCTCCCGAAGGATCAGTTCTTTCAGCAATTGGTACTTCTATAAAAAATCTGAACTACATCTATTTCTGTTTTAGCACAAAGAGACACCAGTTCATGATTTGGTGACAAAAACTAACTGAGGCTTAAAAAAAATTCAGTTTACAGAATCGAATCGAACAGAATAGACTTTACAAAATTTATTTCCAAAAGTCAGAGCTGCATTATTTCCCGAAAAGTTCTATTTTTGATTTTTCGGTCCATCAAGATAAGCTATACAGCTACTAAAAGCTTAACCTTATTAGATATACACTGTAATCGGATATTAATCTGAGATATATTTTAAGAAACGCAATGACATTTTTGGGTTTTCTCAATGGCCTGTTTTTTTTAGTGATTTCTTGAAAATCTTTAAAACCTTCACACTGCCTAATATGGAATTCTATTGTCATAACTATGACTAACCCTTTTATTAACAAATTGAAATTTTTGTAAAAAGAAAAAAAGAAGTAAAAAAACTGCCTACTCATCGTCTCATCAATAACCAAAATCTTACTGCTTATTTTGATTATTTTGCATACTGTCGCACAATAATCTTCTAATTTGATCTTTATCTCGCAGTATTTGGTAGATACAAACTCAGCGGATATTAAATCTTCAAGCACTTCTCTCGTGAAAAAGAACGGCGTCCTAGACTTATCCCTACACGGTCGAAACCCCTAAATGAAAAAGACAAATTATGTAAATTCGCTTATAACCAGAACAGTGCGATTATGGAACCTAACTTCACTGTATGTGTTCCAAAAACACAATAAATTCTTTATTTAAGACTTGCACAAATTCAAAATGAACATTAGCACCTTCATTCGTTCATTCGTCTTTGTCCTCTTATACTCCCAAACGGGCTATAATCTTCACTTAATTTTTTGTCTAGATATAAGAAAAAAAGGACTATGACCTATCCCCTACAACACAAATTGGACTATTACCTAATCTACGACTATATCCGCAATATGTCCATAAGCATGAAAATTTGTTTATTGTTGACATAGATTATAAAACCTATATTCACCTAGCAACCTACAATTAATTCTAGCTAAACCCGAGCAATTATAAAGAATATCCTAGCTATGTTCGTACGTATCAAGTCCCTCACAGATTCGATATTTAAATTAACAAGCCCAATAAGCTTTGCATTTGAGTACAAATTGAGCAAACTTATAGTTACAGTTAGCAGTAAGCATATACTTATTATAACTGTTCTAAGCTTATTCAAATTAAATACATACAATATGTTTCCTGGTATTCTTCCTATAGATTTCTGCCCATGATTTTTTGACAGTCATACATGATTTTATCCTTCATCAGTTGACATATACCTGCTGTCTGGTAAGCTTATGTTTTGTATAGGTTGATATCAATCTCAACCCAATCCACTACCTCGTTTTTATATATATTTAAATAACTAGGACCCAACTTACTGAAGATCTTTAAATAATACCCGAAATTCATCTACATAATCAGGCGTGAGTTTGTATAAAAATATTGTATAGTACCCGAATTGTTATTTGAATTGAAATCCATATCTCAGACTTGCTTTAACGATAATACACGTATTTCTGAAGATATTACTATAGTATGCTGTTAAGTGTGTTACAATCTGTTTTTTTTACCAATATTATAAGCATTATCATTGAAATTTTTATGAAACCTGTATTGATGTAAAATCAATGGTGCGAACGGTAGTCTTGTGAAAAAAAAAATGCTCGTTTATTTCATCACCCATCTATCATCATCACAACTCATGACTACATCATCAGCTTTAGTTGAGCGCCGTCTTTGCTAACATTGAAAATAATATCTGATCACAAACATTAATTTTTAGAGATTACTAACGATTGAAGCCTTTTCATATAATATTCAACTGTTCCCGATAATAAAAAGTAGCAATATTGAAAATGTGACCAACTTTTGTACTGTCTTTAAATGCAGTACTAATGATATTTTATATTTTTAACAAAGTAAGCAATGATCGCTTGGATTAATTGCAGTTATTTTAATACCGTCAAGTTTATGCTTAGAGCAAATACATCAGACGCCTATAACTAGACGAAGGCTTGCTTCATTTAATTGTGCAATAACTCATCATCCAGTAGGGTTAGTAAATCACCACCTTTGATTAGAAAAATCTAAAAATAAACCAAACCAGATATATGCTGTTCGTAGAAGGGTAAAAATCCTATTAATACCTATGTTAATAGCTATACATTTATTCAAAACACTTCCAAAAGTTAGGCCGATAATATCAAAGCTAAAAAGAACAACAGTTGTTAGTTAGTCTCAGTTGAACGTACATTAAAACGTTTTTTAATAGTTAAAACACTTAGTTCTCGATTAAAAGAACTAGAGTCAGAATTTACTTCACATAGCATTCCAGTGATTCTACCTCGAATCGAATCTACCATATTCAGTAGGGTGAAAAGGAATGTGCAACAACTCAACGGTTCTGAGATTATTCCGATTAGTTCTTTCAATCAAATAATTTGAAATTTCAGGGGCTAACATCTTACCCGAAAAGATCTGGTGAATAAAAAAGATATCTGCAATTATCCGTCGATTAGACAACGACTGTAAGTCAATAAGTTTAAAACGGTGGGAATAAGGTGGAAGTCGAAATGAATCATTCCACGAAAAAATTTAATTGTATTTGTTGCACCTCTAGATTTACATATTATTTATTTTATAGAACTCTGTCTCTGTGCTGATAGTTTTTAAATAAATACATCCCAAACCCAGCAAAATCATTATTAGAAATCACCCCGTCGACGCTTATTCAATTTATTTAAGATCAGTTATCGGCAAATATGCCAATTTTTCAAATATGACAAAAATTATGGCAAATATGAAGCTATTAATAAAGTGCTTATTATAGGTAGCAATACAAACATAAATTTAACATTGACTTTACACTGTCAAAACATTATTAAACTGTCTCAAAATTAAACAATTCGTCGGTAAATTTCTATTTTCGGACAAACGCCACTTTTGTGTTTTTTGACTTAGGACTTGGTTCTTAGGTTTTTAGGGATGCCCTTTCATTTTTTCTGACCCGTTCTTAATTATCTATTTTAGTTTTGTAGATATGGAGAGGCGAGATTCGGACATCTCCACTTTTTAAACGTTTTTGAATACAAAAGTCGGACATATCCAATTTTTTGGTTGATGTCCGCCGAAAATTTATATGAAGTTTTCGATAATTTTATTGTAATTCCTTAAATAAGACATCTTAATGATCCGAGTATATGGACTAAAAATTGTTAGGTTTTCCGTAAGTTTTTAATTGGTCCACTTACATTATGAAATTTTAGTATAGTATTGATAATATTATGGATATGTCCAAAAATAATAATAAAAATTATTTTAGAAATTTCGTCCATTTCCATATATTTTGTTTGGATAGTAGCAATTTTATGTGGATATGTCTGAAACCTACGACAAACAAATTGAGCTAGTTTTCAGCAATCAACATAAGCCGCGGAACGTATATTGTGAAAAACTATATAAGGCCAATATGCATTTTAATATTTTTTTCAGTTTTGTTAAAGTTCTGAAAGTGTTAGTATTATATTTTTGTATTGTTAAAAAAAAAAAAAAATAATAATGGAAAGGGAATCATCATCATCACCGGCGTTGTTACCAACTCTTTTAGAGTAACTATTTTGATTCTTGAAATTAATACCTTGTAAAATTTTTTGTGTATGTTAAGTATGCAAGACGAAATTTTTAGCAGTTGGGAGGAAGATAATTCACACTCAAAAAAAGTCAAAAACACAGAAATATATTACTCTGCTGGTTCAGATTTTTCTTGTATATGTATATGCTTGTATGATATTTTTTATTTTAATTCAAATATTCAATTACTGTTACTTACAGCGGATGATAAATACAAAGACCCAAATTTTCAACCTTCAAGTTTATGGTAAATAAATATTAGTTTAGAGATGAAAAGACCAAATTTTACTTGAAATTTCAATGTTAAACGTCACCGTACATCCAATAGCAAACACGTGAAATCGTTTCATTCTCAAATATTACTTAGCTTCATCGCACGGAGTATGTCGACTTATTTTTTACGAAACAACAGCTGTGAAAAAAACTGTTAATTTAAAAATTAATTTAAAAATGAATAAGCATTACTGTTGAATACCGTTTTTCTCTTATTTTATTCAGTTTTAACCTATTTTTTTTTATAGACTTATCTACTTTACATCACTTTAGTGCGAAAAAATTGTGCTAGAATCGGACATATCCAAGCAAAATTTGGACAATTCATACAATGTTAATAAATTTCTTAACACTCTATGGGACATAGCCAACAGCAAAAAAAGGTGGGTTCGGTTTTTCAGATCTATCTCCTCGAATCTTGGGCGCAAACAGTAGTGATAGTTTTATTTTTATAGCTTGAAAATATACAAAGCTAATACCCAAATTTAAAATAAATTTTTATCCGGCAGTTTTTTTTTTATTAAACTTCAAACTTTGAACTCGATTTACTCGAAACTATTCCAAAACGTTTGTCCGAAAACAGAAATAAACCAACGAATTGTTATTCTTTTATTTTGCTTTGTTGTTCTATTGAAATGTATGTAATTGTTTATTCAATATTAATTTTAGTTTTAATTTTTGATTTTAATTTAACTTGTAGCAAATAACTATGTAATAATTATGTTTTGTAAATTATAAACCATTTGTGCTAAGCAGTATAAACAAGTAAATAAATACGATATGAAATTTTACTGATTACTGAATACTATAGTAATCGTCTACTTACTGATACGGTATTTTGAAGACCTTAATTTATCAAATTTAATTTAGGCATTATAATTAATGAAGATAATGTGTCTCGCTATACTCATATACTTTCACTTATACTTCTTCTTTGAATACTTCTTAACAAAATTTTATCAAATTAACATTTTTAACATACAAAAATACAATCCTAATTGAATAAACCTGAAATGCTAATGAAATAATGTATTTGTTCAAAAAATATCTTTTGATCATTACAATCAATTCACTTAAATTACAAAAAAACATACATACTCAACATAATAAGTTATTCTCATGATAGCGATTTTGTATATGACCTTATTTAGGTCAGCCGGAAAAAGATTGAACGTGACAATTTAATTATTGCGAATAAAGATGCAAAATAAAATTCAAGTAAATAAAATAATATTTTTTAAATAAAATCCAGAGGATGGGTGGACAATGAGATTCTTACAAAAATACTGAAATCATTGTTATTTTCTAAAAAAAATATTTTGAAAAAAAAATGTATGTTAGTAAATTAAAGTGAAACTATTAAATGGTTCAATTAATGTTTACTTCTAATTAGTAAAAAAAATGTACTTTATTTAGATTGGTAAAAATAAGAGTGATACACAGAATCAACTTTTAAAAATTAAACAGAAAATAACTTATATTAAAACCTGTGTAACACTCTTCACTATTGTAATCTTTTTCCTGACACTGTCACTATAATTAAGTCCAATATAAATATTATTTAAAATCACAATAATCTAATCTTATGATCACAATGGTTAGTAAAATTCGATTGTTAATAATCTGGGATTTGAAGTATCATTCGGATATTTGAATCCGAAGTGCTGATGGTGTATTTAAATTGAGTTAAATAAATGAAAATATACACACTGGGTCGCGCAGTATGTAGCTTTTTCAACCAGTCTGGACAACTTAACGAGATTTAAGTTGAATCAGAAAAAAAAAAAAAAAAAATCCCAATACAAAACCAAGTACGTCAGAAAATCGCTTTAAATCTCACTCGGTTTAACCTTAAAAAAAATCAAATTATACAATATAACATCAGTCTCCTGTAATCCCCTTTGTGAGGCATAGAGCGAATATTCACATTTTTTTAGATTATTCAACAAAAACAAAAAAAGAAATGCATGCAGATGTACCCCCTATGAACCGCAACAAAATCAATATGTTCTACTGCGTAGAGAGCATTGTTATTTACAAAAAAAAAATAAAGATGATGTTAAATAGCTCAGTCGCAGAGCAATACAACATTGAAATCGCTATCGACAAAACAAAATATGTATGCACTAATTTCAAAAATCCTAATCCGATGTAAACTACTTGTCCACAATAACTAGTTAATGCAATTCAATTATTTCAAAGCCTGTAAAAATTTAATAAAATTTATTATGTTTGTTAAATTTGTTATTTAGAAGTTACAGGTACAGAGTGTATCAAATTAGGTATATTAAAGTACATTTAAATTGAGTGCATATCTCAGTGGTATCGGAATGTTTCTCTTCAGATGATTTCGAAGAACAAATATATAAAAACAATAAATAAAACTTCCGCAAAAACTACTACCACCGGCAAAATATCGATCGGACACATTCGCAAATAAAATTAACTTTTCTGAGACAAATTGTAGGTCTGACAATTCAAATTAGAGGGAAGCAAATTTGAAACATGAGCGCAATATTCAAAATGGAATGCGGTCGCAAGATAAGAAGCAAAATAAGAAGATAAAAAAAATGCCCGGGATACGTGCGAGATTGGTAACCAAAAGGAAATTAAGTGAGCGGCGACTACAAAGAACTATGGAAATAATATTGAAACTCGCAAATATAAGAGGTACTAAAATCAAAACGAAAATTTCCCAAAGAAAGAAGAAGAGGAAAAAAATTTAGCTGGAAGGTTGGTATCACTGCAACGACTAGACTTTCGTATATCAAAATACAAATAGGTATACTTTTCGTATAGATTAAGGTTTATGACAATATTGTAAAATTTTGATTATTTTAGAGAAATTTGTATAGCAGTTAGTCTCTATAAAACTCTATTCAAAAATCATTGATTTGCCAGGTGATTTCTCTTATACGTTTAATATATTGCCAATTTTTCTTCAGTGATTTTTTACACCACGCATTCATATTACAACACAGGATTAAAATAATATTGTTATTTGACCAACTTCATCTTTTATTCCTCATTATAATTATTGTAAAGAAAATTTCTATACGTAAAAGAAAACATAGCCTAAATCGCATTTTAAATATCGTAAAATATAAAAGAGATACAAAATTTATATGATTACTCTAATTCATACTAGAAATTCATCAAAAACTGAAATTGTATTCGATTAAACAATAGAAAACTATAGAAAACATTCACCAAAGTAATAATCTTGAAAATTTATTAACACTGGGCAGCATTTAAAGTGAGTATATAGCAAAATTTTAGAACAAGATTCAATATTTCCGCTTATACAATAATAACGTGATGCAAAAACAGTGCTCAATGAAGCGAGTAAATACAGAAAAATTTGAGAAGCACTCAAAACACTGAAAATGTAATGTTTGTGGATGCCCTGAGCAGTCAAGAGGAGCAATCAGAGAGATATAACATAAATTCTCTAAAATATGCTCTATATAACTGAATATTTCCAAACCAATGCAAATATACTCAAATCTCAAATAGAGTTCGTTCGTTTTACATTTTGCTTATAGTTTATCCGTACCTATCTAAATTAAATGATAGAAGAAAAAAACAAGACAAAAAACAAAAACTTGATTCTGAGCAATTCAGTCATACAATTAAAGTACACTCAAAAATCTTCTCTCCTATCCAAACTTCATAGAAATAATATCTTTTTTGATAAAAGACACATTTTAGTCATATTAAAAATGGATAATAAAATTTGATTTTAATTTTTATTAAAATATTCAGTACATGAACATCATTGCATTGTATCTAGAATATGTCACGACAAAGCCTTATACAGTTATACGCAAATAAGATCCTTTGAAACGAAAATGTTCATATATAAATTAGTTAATATAGTTTTATAAGTTGTCCTCGCGCAAATACTCGACTTGTATTATAAATAAAATTTGGCCCATATCTTGTTTATATTTTAATCTATTTCAATACCGCAATAATATTTCCTAATTATTTTCTGATTTTCCCATAAAATCTCAGTAGATGCGATATAAAATCAAATCTTTTCTAGATAGTAATTTACCTACACAACATTTTTAATTGTGATGATATCAACTTTTTTGCAATAGAATAGTGCATAAATTCAAATTTTAATTCTAAATAAACTGATTGAAAAAAATGTTTCGAGAGCTTCAACTCTCAAACGAACGATTTTCCATTTTACCTACTAAAACAATTCCTGAATATTGTCATAAAAAATAAAAACAAAAATAAATATAAATTTTGTTTTTGTAATTTTCTTTATTCATATAATTTTTCTTTTCTTATTTTTTTTTTTATTTTTTTTTTTTTTTACTTAATCCTGAAAATTTAATAACCTTGAGATAAATTTTCATCTTCACCAACATAAATATCATGTTCATTTTCACTTGGATCATTGACTTCATCAATAATAACAGGTGAAAGATTTGCAATTGTACTTGATAAGGGTAATTGCTGATTATTATTATTATTACTAGATAAAACTGTAGTTGTTGATACTGTAGTTGTTGATGAATCACGATTATTATTATTATTGTTATTATTACCACCAAAAATTCCACCTAATATATTTTGTATTGGTCCACCATTATTACCACCGCCAGATGATTGATTTGTACCATTTAATGGTGTGAATAAATTATTAAATAAATTAAATGGTGGTGGACGTGCTGTTGAATTTGTTGATTGTCCACCAATAGGATTTATAAATCCTTGTATATTCTGTTGAAGTCCTTGAACTTGCTGTTGTAAATTATGTTGAATTGTTTGGAAATTTTGTTGAAGTTGCTGAAAACCCTGTTGAATAAAATTTGCTTGAGTTGTTGTTGTTGTTGTTGTTGATGCTGCTGCTGCTGCTGCACCAACTTCTGCATCAGATTGTGGTTGTGTTGTTGGTCTTGGTCTAATATTTTGTATAAAATTTGTTAATGGATTATTTTGTACCAATTGTTGTATTATATTTGGACGTTGAGTTGAACCACCATTTTGTTGACGTAAACCATCACTACCACCACTAATAATAGGATATTTTTCGGTTAGAATTTCATTTGTATCAGTTGTATCTAAACGTAAATTATCGTTATTTTGTAATTCAATTAATTCAATTTTATTATCGCCATTTTGTTCCTGAATATTTTCTAATTCGATTACAGCAGGTACTAATGGTTGTTCTTGTAATGGTTGAATTAAATCTGTACTTTGTTCTGGTTCAATATTAATAGCAGATATTGTTGTTATATCTTCATTATTATTTAATTTAATATTATCATTTGGTTCATTTGGTAATATTGTATTATCCTTTAATTCATTTTGTAATAATAACTCATCAGCAGATAATTGTACGGATGGTATTACAGCTTCTCTCTTAATTACATTACAATGACCAGTGAAAATTAATCCAAAAATGAAAAATATTATTAAAGAATTCATTTTAATGTCCTACACAAGCGTTTGCTTTTTTTTTTTTTGTTATTCAATTTTTGTTTTTTTTTTTTTTAGAAAATTCCAAAATAAGAAATTTAATTTTTTGTTTTTTTTTGTTATTTTTGTATTTTTTATTTTATAAAAATAGTTAAGAAAAAATTTTTTTTGTTGTTCGATCGGCAGAAAGTTAAAATGTGTACTGTCTTAAATAGAAAGAAAAAGCGCATTTATACGCAGCAGAAAACAGCACTATATACAACATAACAATGCCATTGACCTGTTATCGGTAATCACTCTTTATACCTTTATTTTATTATAAGAGATTCCACTGTTAAAGAATCTGCATTATAAAATTAAAATAAGAAATGAAAATAAGAAGAAGAAAAATAATATAAAAAAAAGAAAAACATAAAAACAGAAAATAAAAATCCAGTTTGGTTTATTACTATGTTACATTATATATATTTATAGATACAATGGTAATAATCCAAAAGAAAAGATTCTTTTATTTTGCTTTTGAACACAGGGTGTGACTTAAAAAAAAAGTACATTACTTTGCTATTTATGTACATAATTTTGTTTACCATTTTTCATTATCATTAGACTGCAAATTTGAACGAAAAAAGTTTTGTCATTTGTTTCTAAGATAACGGATTTTTTACCCTATAGTTAGAATACAAGCTACGAATTTAAATTTAATATTCATGGCTTCATTGAGCATCAACACTGATATTTGTATTTATTTTTAAATTATGAAGTATAGTTTCCAAGTTATTTTATTTTATTTTATTTTATTACTTACAAAGTCTATGTACCTATGAGTTTACACATGCATATAAATTCGTATTATACTCCTTAGCTAAAATGTTCCGTTATTGTTTTTCCCCATTGTTAAAAATAATGATGAAAATCTTTTATCTTAAAATTAATTAATTCATAAATTTTGATAAATTTTCAAAATTGTTTACATATGGAGTAAACCAAAATTTACAATGTAACAAACACAGTGGGGTCAATCGCGGATGTCTATTGAAATTGAATAGAAAAATCTTTTAAAAGTCTATAAAAAAAAATTGATATCGCGGATATCTATTGAAACTAATTGGCTTGTCAAAAACGATACTTTTCTTAAAATGGATCAATTCATATTTAGCTGTTAGATCCTATAATGTCTTATTTAGATTGTTTACGTAAACATCATTCGTAGCCAACTCAGGGGTTCCCCAAGGGAGTCACTTGGGGCCTCTTCTATTGATTATTTCTGTGAATGATGTTTCATCTGTGATTAATAATAGTGAACTGCAAATTTATGCAGATGATATGAAAATTTTCAAAAAAATAAAGTCCATTGATGACTCAATTCTACTCCAAACTGATCTAAACAATTTCTATCTTTGGTCTAACAATAATAATTCACTACTTAACATTAAAAATTATGCTTTAATGTGCTACACACGTCGTTTCCAACCAATCTTTTACAATTATTCACTTAATGCTGAATTATTGTTAAGAGTTAATTTCATTAAAAATTTATGAGGGTACTTCGTATTTAGGAAATTACGCTTCAACTGCATTAAAAACAAATCAATTTCCTTGCTAGGGTTTATAAAGCGTTGATTTAAAGAATTCTCTGATCTCTATATTTTAAAAGCTCTGTATACAACATTGATTCGACTTGGAGTATACTAGCCAGGTATGGTCTCCATTCTATGATGTTCATATACGAAGAATCGAAATCATTCAAAAGAAGTTTTTAAGATTTGCACTACGTATAAATCTTCCTTGGGAAGATCCAATTCGATTGCCATCTTACAACATCGAATAAATTTAATTCACTTGGCCACCCTGCAGAAAAGAAGGGTAATTGCTGATGATGTAACCTTTGTTGTTGAAATTGTTTAAGGTCACATTATTTCTCCACCTATTTTTCATAAAATTTTTATTAACAATAATTCTCGACTTAGATCCGTTAATCTTTCCACCCTGGTTCATCATAGAACTAATTATGATAGATTTGAACCATTATATAACTGTATGTATATTATAAACACTCTATATGAGCTTAGTTGTTAGCTCTTCTAAGATTATTTTAATAAATAAATAAATAAAAATAAAATAAAATAAAATCGAGCCTAAAATAAAATATTTTCTAAAACAAGCAATTATAACAAATCGGTCCAACAAATCGTATGATAACAAAACAAAACACCCTAGTCCTAATTGCATTTCAAAAATCTATAAAATAGACATTTTCACCTACCTATCATACACCCTGTATTATTTCATGTATATATATATATATAAGAAAATTTTCAGACATTTCCAATGGGCTGATTCTGGTGACTGGTTAAGATGAAAATAATAACAAAATAAAAATATTAAATAAAAAAACAATAAAAAAAAACCAGTATAAAAGTTTTCTTTTTTCTTAAAGAGATTTTTTTTTTCTTTTCTTTTATATGCACCCAAATATTCTAAATGATGCATTCTTAACCAAGACCAAAAATACAAAAATTAAATAATCCATAGATAGTCACTCATTCATACATATATATGCATTCTATACATTATAATACATAATAATGTATGACAAGTTCAGGTACATATGCAAATGATGTAAACAAGTTAAAAAGAAAGGTAATAAACAAGAATTAAAAGTACATAAAAGTAAAAAAATAAAAATAATAAATAAAAATAAGAACAAAGTTGTCACATTTGGGAAGGTAAAACAGTATAGGTAATTTATAAGAGTAGACAGATAGAAAAAAAACAAGTAATATAATATAATTCAATTTTTATTTTCCTCATATGCATATAAATATACAAAATATTATTGTTATTGTTATTATTGTGTCGTCGTGTTGTAAATTTATATCTACAATTATTGTTGAATAGAAGTTTTCAAAGCCAGCTACCGCAATATTGAATAACATTCAATTGACATTCAATACAAACGGATTTGAGGGTAACAAAAACTACTATTGCTAACTTCTGCATCTCCATATTTTTCCGAACTTAGAAATTTCCACATTAACAGCTTTTCTTCTATATTTCCTAAATTCTAAGTATGATGTCGTCTAAGGGTTATTATTGTAATAATATAAATGAGCTTGAGTACTTTTTGATCTCCCCTAAATCAGTATATGTATTCATTAAAGAGAGAGTTATATTATGAGGTAATCAGTAAACTGAAAACAGACAAAAAAAATTCTTTTTTTAAAGGTGTCTATATAAAAATTTCTTTTCAACCTTTAAAAACGCATTGAAACTTTAACATTTGAACTTCGTTTGTCAATGTAGATAATATTCAAACGGCGATCCAATTTATTTCTGCCTTTTTCTATTTTATTTATCAATTGTTTTTTTTTTCAATTTCCCCTGTTTCTTATGAATTTGATGTTTAACATTCAGTCGAGTTTTTCTATGGTCTTTTTGTAAGTTAGATATTCTTTGCTCCGCCATCTTTAAAAATTTTTGAAATTCTTTAAAAAGCTTTGAATTCTATAATGAAATGTTCAAAAGTTTACAATTCTTCTAACTCTGAAATATCTTCTCACACCGGGATTTGGACCTGGAAGATTTTTCTTGTTTCAGTATTTGCTATTCTACCTTGTAATATTCTATCTACTATATTCAATTTACCGCAAAATATTTCCAAATTCATTGAAAGAATAGCGGTAATATGGGGGGATGTACCAATAGGTCTAACAACCGATGTGATTGATATTATGGGAACTATAAAATAAGCCCTCAGTTTTAAATACAATCTTCATTATTCTACAAAATTCATCTTTCTTTTTATGGTGGGCAATTCTACTTGTTTTTTCAAACCCTTCACTTCGGTTTTAATCCTGCGATGTTCCATTCTATTTATTAATCATTCTTGTATTCATCACATTATTCGAACCAACTTTTGATTGGTCTTCGTGTTGGGTATTTTAAACTAGAAATGTTTTTGAACTACGGGTAGAAAAGTGGTAGAAATCTACCAAAAATTTATAGGTGAGGGGTGACTTCGGTAAGGTAAGCAAATCTAGCAAAATTTTAAATTTCTTGTAGATTTTTGACGTTTAAATTATTTCTGGGAATATATATCAGTGTCAAAATATTTTTATTATTTTTTATTCACAAATGAACAAGGAAATTGTTGTTGACATCGTAATTTTCGTTCGAATCAAATAAAAAAATATAAATTATACAAATAATAATAATGCTGGATTGACACTAGAATAATAATAAAAATTTATTTATTTATTTATCTTTGCCAATAATTTCAATTGCGGCCATTTTGATATTTCAATAATCTGATAGCAACAATGGCAGAAATCTACCAATTTTTTTTACGTATGAACATAAAGGTACATTTCTGCGGCAGATTTCTGCCTCGTATGAACATGGGCATAAAGATTGACAACTGAGAAATTTTGTGAGTTGAGATTTTATTTGGTATTGTGATACAGTGATACTGACAACATTTTGTTTTATACTGAGAAAAACTTTTTAAAAGTTTTTCAGAAAAGAAATAATTTTTTAATATAAAGTATTTTATTAATAAAGTGTAAATATGTTGTCAACCGATCTTTTTTTAATAATTTGTCTATTCTTCATTGATTCAACTAATCGTTTTAATTGAATTTTATTGCTGTAAGTTTTCGTCATTTTACTAAAAAAAATGTATGTACATATTTTTAATACCTTTAAAGCACATAAATTAAAAAACATTTTATTAAAAACGAACAACAATTTAAATAAAAACAAAAAAATTTAAGAATAAAATAAAAAAATAATTTGAGTTTTATCTCACAATAACTATATTTTGCCACGCTAAAATTTACAGCTGAAAAAAATTGCTTTAAAATGTCAAATAAACTGACTTTTACTGACATTCACAATATCGATTTTTGTCAGTATTCACAATTTATCAGTAGTTTGTTGACAATTGATAATCACAATATCGATTTTGAATATCTGCTGACACTTATCAGATTTCCTGAAAAATGACACTTCACTGTGTACATTTAATACGTCTTATTATCTTTGAATGTCAGTTAATACAAAATAGATCAAAATGCAAAATACATTTTTATCTTAATACAAAAAAAAAAACTAAAATTACATTCATTCACAATTAACATAAAATAATTTACCCCTTTCAAAATTATTTAAAAAATCCGTTCATGATATTTTAAATTTTCTAGACTTGAATTTCCTTTACTCTTTATATAGAGAAAAAGTAAGCTAAATACAGTGAAAGAAGTAATGTGAATTTCAAAAAAGTTAATAAAATTAATGCAGATCGTTTTTAAAAATAGGTATAATAAAAAAAAAATCAGTTTTAATCAAATACATACACACACATACGCATACATATTATTTTGTCAATTCACAAGTGTTCCACAGAATAACAACATAAATGATTTTTTTAATTCTAAGTACTTTTAAATAAATAAACACATAAAATCAAATAGGTTCTCATATAAAATTATAAATTATACAATTCTCAACTACTAGTAATATAGCATTCAAAATGAAAGAGAAAAGAATATAAAAATAAGATGTTAAAAGAATTTCAATCCATCAAAAGTTCAATACTTTGAAGCAATTATTTATAAAAATATGTTATAGAAATTTTAAAAATAGAACTCTTCAATTTTCTTATTGAATTGATTAGTGTATAGTTGGTATTATTTTTATACGAAGGTTTAGTAGTATATTTTGTAATTACATATTTCAAAACAAAATGACAAACCTGTTTAATTTTCTATCTTTGTTATTCAGACAATCTAATTGATTTATAGATAGACTTAATAAAAGAAAAAAAAGTGTTTTAATTTTTATTTTTTTTGCAACTTTCATTTAATTTTATCAAAAAAAAAAAAAATTAAAAACAAATTTCCGTAAACACTTTCACAAACCTTTTCTATTATATATTTAATATTTTATTTTTAAAAAAAATTAAACGAGTCAATTTTTTAATAATTTGAATTACATTTGCAAATGCCATAAAATTTAATCTAAATTTCTTTTACTTAAAAATAAAAAACTGATAATGTCTCAAAGCTATTAAATTCCAAAAATGTTCTTGCAAATCGAATATCTTGTGATAAAAATTTGCAAAAAAATTTTATTACTTTGGTATTAAAATTATTATACTTAGAGGTGACTCCTCAATCTGTGAATTCCATAAGATTATTTAAAATTTTATTATTTAAGAAAAATGTTAATAGTTTGAATTTTTCATTATGTTGGCCATACACTGTACCAATCAATTAATTAAAAACTAATTTTAACAATACAATTATATAACTACAGCCCCCTTTTATAGCCAAACAAACGTCTTTAGGAAAGCCCGAATGACTCTACAACAAACTTATACAACAGAGAGCTAGAAGTCAAATTAATTAGAGCCAGAGTTAGCTACACAAAAATATCTATTTGAAGGTAGCGACCAACCTAAGTGTAACCACTGAGATCGTACCCTGAGTATATGAAGCACATATATCTAGAATGGCAAGAAACCAGAAACTGTTGGCAGGACAACAACATTAATTCTTTAACAGCACTAGCAAGCAACGAAAAAGAAAACATAAGAAAAACTAAAGATATACTAGAATACTTTGGTGTATGGGGAAATATGTAGTCTAACAACACTAACCCTTGAATTCACAATAAACAAAAAATAAAATTAAACACTTTCAGAATAAATAAAAATGTAATATTACATAACATACAAGGTAAAGGGTCTAAAAATTAGTTTTATATACCCTACACATTTAGAGCTTCATTTCACTATCGTTGATTGGTTATTGTTATAAATATATATATCTTTTGTAATTTGTTAAATTTAACAATATAAATTAACCTTAAAGCTTATTCTTAAATTAAAATTAAAAAAAATGTTTCGTTCACCAACATCACTGCAAATCATCAGTAGGTAAAGTAATGTTAGACACTAGGCTCTAGGATTAGGTCCCAGTTTGAATTAAAAAAGTTTTCAAACTTATATATAGTATAGATTTTATAGAAATTAATATGTGAGTTATAAAAACCAAATGAAATTCCCAATTGGTTTTAATGACTCACTTTAATATTAAAATTATTAATTTTTTCTCCGATACATTCATTCACTGGAAAATCATTTTATAGCATAAATACTTTCAAAATATAATAGACCCAATAATAACAGTTAACAAAAGTTAATAGGAATGAAAAAAGTTTAAAAATGTGTGATATATTTTTTCCTCGAAAGACATTTCCTTTGAAAGTAAGCAGTATAACAGAAAATAAGTCAAAATTTGATATAAAAAAATATGATTAGAAAACATTAAGCTGCAACTAACGAAATCAAATTGATTAAGCAAATTATATGCACTTATGCACTTATTATAGAAAATTCAAATTGAATCTAAGCGCTATATCAAAATGATTAATAAATATTTTCAAACTGACACTTAAAATATCAAAAAAAAATATTTAACATTTGGGTGATAACAAAATGTTAAAAATGTATGTCATAACTTTTGTATTCATACGCAGCCAAAAAGGTCTTCTTGAAATATAATCAAGTTACCCATGGAGTTGTAACATAACAAATCTTAAAGATAATTTTAAAAAAAAGCCATATTTGATGTCTTATATAGAGAAAGGTTCATCTATCCCGTTATTTTTCTGACATTTGGGTTGTTTCATTTTCTCATTTAAAAAAACAATGGAACGAAAAATTTTTGTCAGTTTTCCCCCTAAGAAACTGTGTTCACCAAGAGTGATGGGCGATATCCAAAACAAAACGAATCGATATAACGATCAATAAGTATCAAAAGAAAACATATATCGATTTAAATCGAAAAAATAAATATTGTGGAATTTGAGTTGAGGATGGATATATTGAAATATAGATTTGCGATTTCCCGAAAAAGCCAATACTGAAATAAAATCAGCCAACTTAACTAACTTAAATTAATTTTTATAAACATATAAAATTCAAAATTAATTTTATTACTTTTTATCATAAATATTAGAAAATATCAAATATTGTTTTAAATCACTTTTGGCTTTTTATCAATCTAACTTTATTTAAAGTTAATTTTATTTTAAAAAGACGCTAACCAAGGCAATAATAAAAAATTAAAACGGATACGAACCGAATAACTTAGAATTTATGTTTTCAATTGTTTCTTTGCCAATTTCCTACTTGTTTGTTGTTGTTGTTATCATCTAAAATTTGAACACATTTAAAAATTAACAATATTATGTCGTAACAGTATAATTCAAACTACAACACAATATACATTTATTTTGCTGCTTTTTAAATTGGCAAAAAAATTCCAATTTTGAAAAATCGATGCAGTCAGATAATATCGATGTACTTACATATCGGTAATAAAAATATCGAATTTACAAATCGATATAATTTAAGTAAAATATCGAGAACTCGATACATATCGCATATCACTATATAAAATTTCCGTGATTGCCTGTAGGTTTGTCCAACTAATCAGTAATTGTGATTTGTCCAACTGTCCCATTTGTGCAACTGTTCAATTTGTCCAATTGTAATAGTAATTGTAATTTGTCCAACTAATCAGTAATTGTGATTTGTCCAACTGCTAATTTGTCCAACTGTCCAATTTGTGCAACTGTTCAATTTGTCCAATTGTAATAGTAATTGTAATTTGTCCAACTAATCAGTAATTTGCCCCTTATTCTTCTTCCATTCTTTCTACCTCCAACTTTCATTAGCTCTTCTCCATTTTTCCATACCACCTGCCAATGTACCCAAACTACATCAGATGTCCGGGCTAAATTTGTTTAGAAGATTTCATTCCATATTTACAATTTACAATTTCAATGTCAAGCTATTTATGTTTTTCTAAATATACATATTCCCATCAGCCTACAAACAAAAATATTTATGTACAACTAAATATAAAATTTCTAATTCCAATTCAAACAATTTTAGACTCGTTAATAACTAAATGTAATTGTAATTCAAATGAAAGTACACATGTACATGTAGTTTAAATTTACTCGAATTTTTTAACAGAAAATTCTATGGAATTTAAAATATAAAAAAAAAAAAATAACAGACAAAACAAAAAACAAAAATATAAATATTAAAATACAATAACCATTGAGGTTATACAAAGAAAACAAAATAAAAGATAAAGTTAAACCTACTGATCTATTTATAAAGTTTACTTAACAAATAATCAATATAAAAAAAAAAAAAAAAAAAGTGTGAAAAGTTTTTTTATATTTGATTTCATTTTCGTCATATATCTATCTACTCTCATATATAGCCAGACAATTAACACCATGTCATTTGCAATTTATTTTTATTTTATTTTTATTTTTTTACTATCACACGTTTTTGTTATTACTTTCATTACATACATATTATTAGAAGTAGATAAAAATACGTTGCTAATAAATTTATTCAAAAAAAAAAAAAAAAAAAAACACTAATTTAAATGGTTTGAAATTGTGAATACAATATCAAATTAATTAAATACATAAATAAAAATATTTTAGCCATGTTGTGGGATCAATAAAATTTCTATTGTCACTTTTATCACTAATGTCATAATTACTTTAATTTCTTTTATTTATTAATTATATTGTCACTTTTAAGCCGTGACACAGAGAAAATTAACTGGGAAAAAATATTGCCACACTTTTTGATTTCCAGCAATTACTCACTATGCATTTAATTGAATTCCCATTTTGCTTATATAAACAAAATGTTTATATAAGCAAAGGTGGCACTGTTCCGCCAAGAATGTTGCTCAAAATATTACTATGAAGAAATATAAATGACAGATGTAGAGATTTTTCTTTTCTTAAAAATTCAATATTTTTATCTCGATTTTGATACCCAATTGTTCTCAAAAATATATCGAAATTATAGTTATAAGTCAAAAATTTCACTATAATTATATCGATACAGAAACAGACCTAAATAGTTATTAATTAATACGAAAAATTTATACATTTATAGTTGTCAGTTGTCAAAAATGAATTTAAAAATTATAAAATTTAAATCATATTCCCGAAAGATTAAAACGCTTGAAAGATTCCTACATAATATTTACGACTCATTGCAGAGACAAAAAACATTTGACATTGGAATAAAATTATTCTCAGCTAATTTTGTTTGTTTATGTTTGGATCAATAAGTCAACATGTCAGTCATTAAATGTAACATTAATTGACGGAAATACTGTGTTATTAAAGCGTGGATGTTCTTCGAAAGATAATTTTTCGACAGATATATGGTCCTAAAAATGACGATGGGGCCTGAAAGAGAAGATATAATTCCGAATTCTATGAGCTGTATAATGAGGTGGACATAGTCACGAAAAAGCAGATGAATGCAAATGCTCCAACTAAGAGAAACTTCGAACCCAAGCCCGAAGGTACAAGACCAGGAAGTCGGAGCAGACCAAATCTTCGTTGAATAAAGACGAAATATCGGCAGATTTTAGACAATTTTGCATCTTTAACTGGAGAGAATCCACCGTGACTGAAAAAAATTCAGGATGTTTTTAAGTCAGGCCCAGGACTTACATGATCTGTTGGGCACCTAAGTAAGTAAATAAAGAATGGATCTCCCACTATTAAGATAAAATCGAAAATTTTTTGTATTTTTTGCTATTTCAACCAATATAAATTCAAACTTCAATCAATCGAATCCATAAAGCCTCATAATGCTGATATTATTAATGTTTTAAGCAATTTCCATAATTTTTAAAAACTATAAACTTATAAACAAATATATATATATATATATATATATATATATATATGGATATATATGTATATATATGTATATGTATGTGTATATAATATGCTGTAGGCTCTGGTCTAGATGAAACATTTTTAAAAATGTCTCAGTCTTCTGATGATGGTGCAATAACTGAAATCGATTAAGATATTTAATAAAATTAGTGAAGCATAGAGTTACCTAGAGTTTTTAGTGTTTATTTATAAACGAAGTTAAGTAAAAATAACGATGAGTTGTTCGATTTTGAAAAAAAATATCGATCCTACATAACTATAGAAAAATAAATATCGGAGAAAATATCGATAAAATATACTAAAACTTATCAATGTTCAGTAATAACAATAATTATCACAGATCTCTACTGACGGGAATTGCTAATTAAAAGTCGTCGTTAATGCAAATTATATCAACATTTATTGTTTGATTTTAAATTGTAGTTTTAATTTTAAAGATAAACAAAGAAAAAACAGATTATTCAAAAACTTCAAGGACTACATGGTGTAGTATGTCATCTCACTACTAATCAAGATATTCCGGACTTGAACCCCACTCAGGGCATAAATGTTTAATTTAATTTTTATTTCATTATTCATAAAATAATGAAATTTGTTGAGAATACAATTTAGTATTCTTTAGGCTTAAAACCACCAAACTTGGCTCATTTTTTTTTTAAAAACTTGGCTTTTTATATTTAAGTTTGCTTGTTTTTTTTTTATATTATGAAATTTGTTAATAAAGTCAAAAATAGATTTTATAATTCATAGATGATATAATTGAATTGTCATAATTTATGAATGTCATGTCATACTGTCAAAATATCAAATGTTTGCTGATGTTAAGTTAACTGTTTGAAGAAACTGAAGTTTAAAATTCGTTTCATTTCGTGGTTTATCAAAATGATGTGCATCCGATATTTAACTTAAATCTTAATTAATAATATGTTAATCTTGACAAAATGATGAATTAATATTTTATTTTAAATTTATTTTATATTTGTTTTTACCAAATGTTCCTATTCCTGGCTAAATAGTACTACACCTACCGCGTATTCCGATTTTCGAATAGTCCGAATAGTCTACCGCGTATTCCAATTTTCGTAAAAGATTGATACTTTGATGATTGGTACTGTGTAATACGAAATTCGTGTTAAAATAAGTTTGACAATATACGAATACGAATCCGAATTTAAATTTTCGTACCATGTAATACTACTTTCGAATATTTTTTAACATATTTTATTCGAATGGTTTTTTGTTATCGAATGGAGGTAAAACTTTGTTTGTGTTTTAAAATTAAGTGAGTTATTTAAAAATATAAATATACTAAATATTACAATAATAACTAATAATATAAAAAAAAACTACATATTTAATTTAGTATTTAAAAAAATTTATATTATTTCATATTTATATGTTTTATAGATTAGGCCATTATGCTTAAACAAAAAACAACACCATTTAAAATATTTATGAAGTTTCAAAATACAATAAAAATTGATATAAATTCAAATAATACTTTTCAAAATAATAAACACTCACATTTTCAAATAAATTTAAAGTAAACAAAAACATTAATGACAATTTGAAATTCGGAAACTTACGTTACCAACTTAAATAACGTTTATTTTCTTTCAAATTTGATACACGGTAAGGGGCCTGAAAGTTAACAGGAACAAATGAAGTTTTTTAATTAACTTTTTTACTAAATTTTAATCGTAAAAAACAGGCACACTCATCCAATAGTATAAAAATATAATTTCAGGATCACAAAATTAATGTTAATTAAACTGGTAAACTTGAAATAAATTCGATAAACAGAATTAACATGTAAATTGAGTATCGCCAAGTTAATGAATAATTATTGATCTAGTTAGCTGTTAATTTATTTATTTATTTATTTGTCTATATACATATATACATGTAACGATTAGGTTGTTGAACTATAAACTTTTAACAGGAGATACAAATTATTAACATAAACAAAATTTTAATTTACTTATTAATTTCCATTTAAATTCCAATTAAATATAATGGGTCCAACGGTCAATTATATCACATAGTAAATAAAAAAATATAATTAATTTTTAATTAACAAAATTTATTATTTAAAACTTCATTTACATAAATATCAAATAAATACAAATATCTATATAGGTGTTGAAAAGATTTGCAAAGCAAATAAAATAATTTATAATTATTAAATTTGCATTTTCCCATTTTCCCTTTTCCTCTCACATTAAATATGAAAAATCTAAACACTAGAATTAAGAAATAAATAATTCATATTTAACATAATTATTGTGTTGATTAACTAGACTATTATCTGATCTCTATATAAAATTAAATATAGAAAAACTAATTTATAAATTTGATAAATCAATTTTCAATTGAATTCAAATAAGAGTTATGGTGTAACTAAAATTTAATTTTAATGTACTAACTTTTCTGATAATTTTAATGGAATATAAACACAGAAATAATATTAATAATAATATGAGTATATATCAAATAAATAATTTTTTACAAAATAGTTAAAAAAATATATGTAAATAGCTAATACAAGTTTTGATTAATTAATTAATTATACTGTCAAAATATAAAATAGTTAATGTCATATCGTATTTTGATTTATTATTATAATTGATTTTAATTGTAATTTTTGACGTTCTATATACAGTACAAACAATAACTTACAAACACATATATTACAAAAAGTATATATGTAAATAAAAATCAGGATAATATGTATTAAAAAAATACATTTTTTTCAAAACAAATCAATTAATTTCTTAAACTGTATTCTACCTACAAAACAATATAATGTATACATATCAGTGCTTCTTAACATTATTAAATGATTTGCAAATTGGTTCTGAAAATTTTTCGCATTAATTTTTCTTCAAGTTTTACATAAATAAATTTCAGGATATTTATAATAAACTTTTGAGAGGGTTTTGATAAGTGCATTTGGCATTAAGGGGTTAAAATATCATTTAGAAATTTATGAATGCATTCAATTCAATTAAATATCTGAAAAATTACATAAATGTTCTTTAAAATTTTGTTAAAGTTTATAATATTTCATTAAAATTAATTGCAATATTTTCGGTACAAATAAGGGTCTTGTTTATTTACAAGTTGATTAAAAAGACGAAAAAATATTTATTTAATTTTAAATTTATTGAAAATATTCAATATATTCAATTTTCGACCAAAAACATATTCTCAAAAGTTGTTACAACAAACATTAGAGCAACCATTGCATCAAAGCCTCAACTGAATTCAATTGGAAGTCTCAAAAGGTAGCATTTAAGCCCAATACACTAACAATTTACTCCATTACCCCAAACATCCAATACAATCATAATAGATTTTGTCGATAATACAGCCAAATTTGCATCTCACAAGAATAAGAATTAGGCTTCTAAATTCATACAAAAAAACTTAAATGATATCGAGTTTGGTTGAAAAAATTTAAAATGAAAATCAATGAAACGAAATTCAACAACGTTATATTCATACTATAAAACGAGATACATTCCCTCCAGTATTTTTGAATAAAAAAACTGTTCCCCAAACAGTGGACGCAAAGTATCTTGCGATGTGGATATATGTTTGATCCGGAGAAAGCACATTTATACAACAAAATTCCAGGAAAATGTATGATGAATAAAAAATCACAAAGGACACTAGATAATAAAAGTCAAGTACAAAAAAGGTTATACTCAAAAACCGTCTGAAAATACAGCTATGAGGGATAACAAAATTATGAAATATTAAAATTCGGCAACGTTTCCACAATATAAATTTTATACAAATCAAGCTGCAAGCTCTACTTGATACACCTTGGCTTATAACATATTACATAATAGTGATTTGTACGTACCGGTGGTTCAAGATGAAATTTATCAACAAAACAATATTGTGATAGATTAATTAATCCTCATCATTAATGATAAAATACATTTCATTCAAGAATGCAAAGCAGTACTTCAATCCAGTACCAGTGGAAATTAGTTAATAGATAGAATTAGGTATAGCTGTGGCAATACTCGTCCTAATCACTAGGAGCAAAAAAGAAAAGTCCAATCCGATGGTGTGACAAAAGCACCGGCTCAAATTCCTGGGTACATAAACTATGTTTTTTATATAAATGGCACAAATGACACTAGATATAGATTTATTAGCAGAAGTAAAAGTATTAAATCTACTGGAGCACAAACTATAAATCAACAATGGAAACGAGGCATGCCGAAATCTTATGGTCGAAAGAGAATGGGATATTCCTAGAGTGAGATGGCTATACTTTCTCAACTTGGGAATAGGAATATATGAATATTTTTGACTATATATAGTTTAACCTTTAACCACTGTTGTAAAATCAGTCACACAAACACTGTTTTAGCGCCGAAGCGGCTTTTATGTAACTTTCATATAAATAAATTACATGCAATCAATAATTTGTTTTGAATTCGTTAGTATTGCAAAGAATTTTTGCATGTTCAGTAGATGTTGTTTTGTCACATTTATTGCACACCTGAAGTATCTGCCTTTTGATATGGCAAAGATGACATTGTTCACGTTTTGAGTTTTTCTTAGGAAGCTCTTTTTATTTAATTTTTTATTATATTGTCATTTTATTTATATTCAAATTTATATTGAGTAGCACCGGCCCCATACAAGTGTCTATGTTTATAAAATTGATTTTGTCTTGTATCAGCACGAAGCTTACAAGCTTAGGTCGAATTATTTAAACAGTATTATTTTAAAGGGTTAATTGAACATTATGTAAATTTTTAGAAATATCCTATGTTAAATAAAGGAATTGCAATAATTTAAAATTTGAAATAACCCCAGCGGCGCCATAAATATGGTTAAGGGTTAAACAAATACAGATGTCAAAAACTCTAATGATTCTTACATGATTAGAATTAAAAGGAGCCTGTCATATACCAGTATTTTAATTGTCTGTATTTCTTACAATTTGCTTGAATGTCAATTGTCAGTATTTTAATTGCCTGTATATATTTCATTTGACTGCATATCCTGGATACTGAATATAATAAATTCGAATTCCTTAGAAAAACTAAGTAGTCTAACCAATATATGATGTAGTTGTTATGTGACAGCTGATCAGAAAATACTGGCCTTGAATCGCCCTCTCTTCATGGATTTTAGCTAATGTTTCTCTGGCCATATTATTTATTAAAGAACCAATGGTCGAATTTTTTTTATATTTAATTAGTTCATATTACCAGATAATTGTTATAAATAAGTATCTGTGACAGCATTACTCATTCCATGTAATAAAATGCAATACCATACATAACATAAGAAAAGACACTTTCAACATAGCTACACTGACAATGTAATGTAAAAAAGGTATATTCATTGGACACAGATTACTATCAAAATTGATCGAGTAAATTCTAAAAAATTCTAAATTAAATGCTGAATCATTCAAAATAAGAACTTTTGAATAAATTCAAGTTGTAAAAAAAGAAAGAGAATAACAAACCCTCATTAAATGTCAACATTAAATTTATCCTTGCAATGGCGACAAAATTATTTTGAAATACTAATAAATTAATTATTAAAAATAAAACAAGACTTGCAAAAAAAATATATTTAATATTTTTTGTTTTTGTTTTATTTTATTATTCTATATAGGTATACATAATTTATAATTTTTGAATAAATAAATTAAAACAAAATATAGAAGTCAAATTATTTTTATTTATTTTTATTCTTCACTTTTTAAAGAAAGAAAATTTCTAAAGAGATTTTAACATTTCGTGAAAATTAGGTACTTTGAATTAGAGTATTGTGTACTTCTGTTGTATATATGTATAATATTTTTATAGAGTACCGCTAGGTGTCATGGTTAAACGCAATTTATGTGTTTTTTTTTCTGTATTTAAAATGAATCACGTTTCGTTATTATTACCGTTATATCAATAACATTCTATTAAAATTCGATATTCTTTCATGTATTTTCAACACTGTTTACCACCATTTTTTTGTTTTATTTTTTTTTATTTTTGTTTTTTTGTTTTTTTTTTTTCTTATAAATCAAATTTTTATTTGTGTTTTCACACATTGCGTGTATATGTATATGAAAAGTTTTTTTTTCGATTTATTTTAATATTTTATTTTTGACAGTGTTAATAAGCTTCTTTTTTTCCTTCTTTTATGTTGTCGGAGCGTTAGTGCTTATATAAATTTTAGTATGAGCAAATAATAATCATCCATAATCTGTCAGATCAAATTATCACTGAAGTGATATTTTACTATTCTGTTAAACTCAGATGTGACACTTTTGAATTGACATGTAGATAAAATAAGTTGCCAGTACTACCAACATAGTAAAAATTTTTATCACTCATCTTACAGGATCATGTACGAAAACACATATTGAGCTGAAATGATTTTGTATCGCATCAGTGATGCCTTTAAGAGATGAATATAATCATCCGATAGTATAACAAGAAGCTCTAATAATATAAGTAAATTATGCAAAATTTACTTCAGTAATAGTTAGTAAATTTACTTCAAAATCCTTCATGCTGAAAACATTAAAGTGGATGAGTGTGTCCAAAGAATAAAAATGAATGTTTTGATTATGGTATATAAAATAAAATATAAAATTATGCCAAGTTATTTAACAAATAGACTAATTTATGTAGAAGATGTTCATCACTACTATTTAAGAAATATTTAGGATTGTAGGTTGAACTTTTTTAACAAATTTAAAACGCAGAATATGCTAATGTAAAAGGGTCTGCAACTGTTTAATAATTTACAACTTAATTTGAAAATGGAAAAAAATGTTGTCAAATATAAGAAAGGTTTTATTAAATTAAATACTGGAATGAATCAATTGATTGGAATATTCTGTAATACAAATGAATTGTTATACCTACCTAATAGATAAATAAATGAATTGTTAAAATAGATTAGAATTAAATATAATTGTTAAATAATATAAAAGTATATAAAAAATAGATAATACAAATAAATTGTTATAATTATAAATAATGTTATAATTGTACACTGTAAATAGTTAACAAAACGAAAAATAAATAAAAAACAATAAATATAAAAAATATAAAAATATAGATATAAACATTGATTAATAGTATTATTAATCAATGATATAAATTAAATAAATGAAAAATAATAAAAATTGACAACTTAAAAATGACAGGTAGTGACAACAATAATACAGGGGAAAAAAATTTTGATTAAAAGCAAAAAACTGTCTTGAGCTGTAGACAAAGAAAACTACTAGAAGATAGTGGACAAAGAAGATCAATCAAAAATTAAAATTTTAGTTAATGAGTTGGTATATGTACATATGTGAAAAAGCTTAATGTTTGTTTATTTCTAACTAAGTCAACACATTTGTCAGTTCTCAAATAAACATAACAAAAAATAATGTAAAACAATTTTATTTTTCATTAACTTACATGAAATTTGAATCTGCAATTTAGAAACAAATAAAAATATGCCTTTCAATGTCAAAAATAATAACAAAGAATGAGAAATAAATACGATTTATACGATATATGCCCATGTTTATACGAGGCAGTAATCTGTCGCAGATCTGCCGCAGAAATCTACCATCACGTTCATACGTAAAAAAAAAAACTGGTAGATTTCTGCCATTGTCGCTGTCAGGTTATTGAAATATCAAGATGGCCGCAATTGAAATTATTGGCAAAGAAATAAATAAATAAATTTTTATTATTGTTCTTGTGTCAATCCAACATTATTATTATTTGTATAATTTATATTTTTTTATTTGATTAATATTCGATCTGAAAATTACGTTGTCAACAACAATTTCCTTCATTTTTGTGAATAAAAAATAATAAAAATATTTTGACACTGACATATTCCTAGAAAAAAAATTTAAACGTCAAAAATTTAAAATTTTGGTAGATTTGTTTACCCCTTACCGAATTGTCCCCTCACCTATAAATTTTTGGTAGATTTCTACCACTTCTCTACCCGTATAAACATACATTATGGCTCATCTTGTTAACGATTGAGATAAATTTGATACAACCTAGAGAAGTCATGAATTATAAATAATTGTAAGTTTTAAACTGGATTAAGAGGTTTAAACTTTATATCTTCCAAGTTTATTGTTTTAAAAATTTTTGATTCAGTTTATTACTACCGCTAATTAAGTGAAATAATGCAACTATTTTAACTATTGATTAATTATTGTAACTCAAATAAATTAAATTATTGAATAATGAATTTCAAACTGACACGGAAATAAATATTATATCGAAAAAAAAATTTAGAGTTCTCGAAAAACTCATTTTTGTCATATAATATAACTTAAATGTCATTCAACAGAGTTTCCAATTGAAAATATTGTAACCTGTAATAGACATAGGTACAGGCAAAAAATTATTATCATAAAATATGAACGTAAATACAGTGAGATTGATAAACTGTTTTGATGTACAATCAAATCTTGAAGGGAAGCCAGTCTTGGCATACATACGGTATTCAATTATAGAATTGTGCCAAATAGCTTTATATATTCAGAGTCTTTATATCCAAGTTTGCATACATTTCCAACCATTTCTTAATTAAATAATCTTGATATAAAGTTGATTGACTAACAATTTGATTTAAATGCGAATCGAGTTTAGTTAATGAAACAAAACTTTCTATGTTTTAATGCTAACCAAATAACCTCCATTGAACCTAAGGTTCTCGTTTTCTAAAAGTAGTTTTTCTACCGATGACAGTCATTAAAGAACAAATTAAATTGTATCTGATTGAAATAGTAAGCGAAAGTTGGTATTTCCAAACTACCTATGGAATCCCATAGCAAAATATGGTTCTTTTACAATAGAAATAGAAAAAAAACCTAACTTATTGTAATCGAATAACATATTGACATATCAAGAGTGACTGATGTCCACTGCCGAATAAAGAGGCCTTGAAGACAAATTATAACATTCACATTATTTGAATTTATTTCTACATAGATTTCTAAAACAATTTAACTTGTATATCACATATTTTTTTAAATCAATTATACGCTTTAAATGTTCTTTAGTCATAAAAATTAGTTACAAGCTCTTATATCTTATTAAATAGCATTATTTGCAGAAAAATCAAATTATAATTTTCACATAAGAAGACATGATCAGCAGAAAGCAGATAAAATCGATTGGTATAAGGTAAGCTTTTGCTGACAGCTGTAAAGAGTTGCATGAAGTTATGACCAAAAATCGATAGAAACAAAATTAGGAAAACACCATGTATATCTAATTAATAAGATAAGGTTTAGAACTGTAATGACAATACTGATACATTACTGTACATTCAATAAGCATGAAAAATGTATAGACTTGTTAGTATAAAATAACTGTCAGATTTGTGAGAACAATATAACACCCAGTCACAACTCTGAGTAATTTTTGTGTCAAAACGACAAACACAAAAAGTGGAATATAATAAGCTCATGTAATTGTATTAATTTGCTCCTTTCATTTATAAAACCTATCATTCTACTTGTTTATTATAGATTTCCATTTATAAATTCATCAGAACATCTATAATAAAACATTTTTATATAGATTTCAAGTGTTTAATATGCTCATCGAATTACTTTTAGTGTTATATAAAAATGCTCGTGGAAAAAATTGGTCGTATATGATGAATCAATTGTAATGGGGAGCAAGGATAATTTATTTAAAATGTGTAATAAATGTTACCGCGTTTTTCTTTTTTTTTATATATTAACTAGATTAAAAAGGATATCCTAAATAAAAAAAAACCCATTTTTTTGTTTCAAACACATGTTATCGGAACCGGCATTTTCAACAAATATTTTTTTATTATAAATGCATGTCATGATATTATTAAAGAAATAATTTTTTTGTTTTTTTTAAATTTTGCAAAACACAAAAAATTATTCGTCTTTTTACTCATCGTAATTTTAATTTGTTTTATTATTTTTATGTTTCATATTTACGAACAAAAAACAAAAAAATTAAATTGGTATTAAATAATTGGCTTAATACTTCGCTTATGATAATGTAAAGGAATATCAAATAGTAGTTTTAATTTTATAGAGTTCGCTGATTCCAGAGTAATCATTTGATAGTTAATATAGTTTTCAGAAATTAAACAGGAGCTTAAACAGCCTCACTTCGGGAACTCACATTATCAAAAAAAAATTAGCAGTTAAGAATAAATTTCAATCACTGGCTAAAAAGGACTCTTCTAAGGTTTGTCTTTAGCGAAATTTAGTAGTAGATATACAAAACTATTAGTGGGCCTATCTGAAGCTAGAAGGCTGGTTCCATTTCAGAACCTTAATTAATTTTAACATTGAAAGTTTCCAGTTAAGAGTCCTAAAATCTATCTTAAATACCTTAAAGCCCTAAATCTATCTTAATAAGTCATTACAGCCTGAGATCGGCAAATTTGTTCAGCCTACCATTGTTTCGTAGAAGTAAAAAAAAAATGCTCCGTGGTACGTGTGTAATAACAGAATAAAGTTGGTTTAAATACTTCATATGTAAACGACATAATATAAACGAAATTTGAAAAATATTCATCTCGTCAACAGATCCATTCAAATTTATTTGCGCTGCAAATTATAAGACAGGAAGTATTAAGGGATAATACGACGTTTTATAAGCATCAAACAATAAAATATTTTAGACCAATCAATTTCAAAAATTTTCCTAATCGAAAACAACTTGTGCAGAATATCTGAAATAGAGGAAGAAACTATGAAAATATACTTTGTAAATGTGAAGGGTTCACTTGTAGCCGACTTCACTATCTGCGAATAGACTTTCTTGAACAATAAGAGTTACCCAACATTTTTCTTTTTTTTTCTGCATCACTCCCTTTTGGAACAAAGGGCTTCCTTAAAGCTCTTCTATCTGATCCTGTTCTGCACTAGATGTTTTATTTCACTTCATGTTCTATTCTTATTATCTATTTCTTTATCGACTGAGCTGCACCATGTTTCCCGCGGTCTGTTTTACCCAGTTTTCAAAATAATGTCCGCCTTGCTATATTGTATACACCTAGCATACTAGTGCAGAATATCCTGAGTATGTTCATTAAATCAAATATCTTTAGGGATTTCTTAAGGATTCTTAATTGCAAACGATCATAATTGCAAATTATTGAGGGGTCAGAGTCCCACTTGTTGTATTTTTCTTATTTTAGCTAAATAGCTTAATATCTTAGTTACTGACAAAAAAAGTCATGAAAATTTATAAAATAATCAAAGTTTGAAATTTTAAAGGCATTTAACTTAATAGTACGTTCTAATTTCATTCCAAATAAATTACGAATGATTTCAGATTCGTGATCTTAACATTTCACATTTTTGTTGATACTTCATTTCGTCGAATTTTCCTTCTTCATTGACTTAATCAATTCAAGCGTTGGCCGGATGCATTTAAAACGTGTCTACAATTTTATCGTTTCAGGACATCGTTCTTGAGAGTTTGAAGTTATTAGTAGCAAATTACATATATATTATCTACGTAAGTTTTACAAGCATTTTCATATATATTTACCACTAGTCTTCACCACTTCAATTTAGTTTCGGTATTTTATGATGAGACCAAATGAAAGAGATGTTGTAGACATTCAAATGGAAGAAAATGATATGTAGTCGTTCTGGTGGGTATTTTAACAAAAAAATTTTGAAGTGCAGTCTTAATTAGCTATGTAAAAATTAATTTTAATACCCATTGTCATGCTAGCTTAATATGCCAATACCTATTACGCAACATATTCTATTATAATAATAATTTTGTTTGATTTTTATAACTCACAGATTGCTTTCTTTGAAATCTACATATGAGTTTGGAAGCTATTCAAATTCAAACTAAGGGTTGTCTAGTTTTAATGTGTACTGATTAGTTTAGTAGTGTTTTGTTAGAACGAATAATGGCTTTCGATGGCAAAAAAAGTGAAAATCGACGACTTCGACAATTGGCATGTAATACTTAATATTTTAGAAAGTCACTAGCACAAATGGGAATTATTATATATAGACATTCATCTGTTGTTCCGTTCCGTTATTTATGAAATTTTGAATTTATGAAATTAGATGCAATAAAACTAAATAAATTTTTTTCTGGAAATTTTTTCATCAATCACAGCTCTACAGTATAGTATCTATACATTTTCTATTCGAATATAATGAACTTTTATTCATTTTATAATTTTAATATCCTAGTATTACCTAGTTCAACTATACATTCATTGTTTTACGTCTTTTCTTGATTTTTATTCTCCTTCAATATGCTTGTAAATTTCTAGAAGGAAATAAATTCTACAAAAAAAAAAAACAACAAAAAGAAAACACAAAAATCAAAACTTTCTGTTTTTGTAATATTTTTTTTTTTACAAAAACTCCATTTCTATTTCAAGGTTTTTCAAAAGAAAATTTAATTTTTCTTTGAATATTCTTTCCTTGTTGTCCATATGAATATATTTATTAAAAAAAAAAAAAAAAACAATAATAATAAAAATAATAATAAATTTTTAATAACCATACCATTACACTAACAAAATCGGTTATAAAATACTTGCTTAAACGACTATAAAACAAGGTAGGTAATTTAAATAAATTTTGAACGTTGTTTCTGTGTTTTTTTCATAAAACTTTAACTCCACTTTTAAATTAAAAGTTTTTATTTAAAAACTTTAAATTGGATTTTTGTTTTACATTTATTTTAATTTTTAAAGTTTTAAAAAATAATATTCTTAACTATTAAAAAGTTAAAATTTCTAGGCAACCTAAATAAAGAATAAAAATCATAATTTAGTTATTGAAATGTCTTCGAAATTATAAATTGCATACATTTTGGAGGATAATTTAACTTTATTTTTTAATTTTTAATCATTTTTAAAATTAGGGGTTGTGAAAAAGTGTTTTCCAATTTTCAAATAATCTATAATTGACGATTAGTTAAATGAAATTCGAACCAATTCAACAACAATTCTGGGTATTTCAAAACTACTGAAAGTGGATGAATAAATAATGGTTCTTGGAATGATGAAAAATGGTAGAGAATTACTCTTCATATTTATGCAAAATTAGAAACAAAAAAAAAACTATTTTGGCCATATAGTAAACATAGGCATATAAATCTGCATATGAAATTATGAATTGTTTGTATAGTTCTACTTTAAACTGTTTCCAAACTAATAAAATTAGACACAAGCACTGATGAAGGTAGGTATATGTGCTTTCGAAATACATATTAATAATATGCAAAATATACAATTGAATGGAAAGTAAGACTTTTATTTGATAAAATATTAAATAGGCTTCACTAAAAATAGGTTCCGATTATCAAAAAAGAACTCTCTAATACTTAAAACGATATTTTGATAAAGTTTTTATTTATGCAACTAGTATGACTTAATAAGCCTCTTAATATAAACAGCCTCAAATATCAGTGATAAATTATTAATCCTTAGTTTGCGTTGCCAAAAATTGTATCCCTAAATGTTCCTCTATTCTGATCATCTCACCAAATATGCTTCCACGAGTCTACTGTCGAGTATTTCGCAATCATGGCATTTGTTTTCAGCTGCATAACTTCAATTTTTCCATACAGTACACACCAATTGAAGCAATTCGTATTTTATTTCTAAGTATTATTTGGCATTGTTAAATAAGCTTATTGCTATTATGTCACCGAGTTATCTAATATCCTTCACCTTCGGTGACACCGTAAATGACTTAAAAAAAACTTCAATATGATACAATGTAAGAAAAACTGAATTGTCAATTTTAGCCGTAAAATAAGCATTGTGTAATGAGAGCTTTCTGATGAAACCTTGTGCTTTTAATCATTTGTGATCAAGCAAAATGAACAGACAGTTTTTATTAACACTGTACAACATAGAATTTTTAAAAATGTTTGTAAACCCAAATACCTGTCAAACCAGTCGCGAAGACATCGTCAACAACAATTGTGATCATGTAGACAATGTCTCAAGCTTTTAATGAGTTTTTGTAGACATTTAAGATTACGTGGATGTTGTATTCAACTTTGTGTTGAGACATTTGCGATGTCAAGGCTTGTCAGATGTCAATAGGTACAACAGTACTTCTTATTTCTTAGAAAATCACTTCTGATTCTGAATATTATATTAATAAGTAGTTTATTTAAATATTTACATGATCGCCAGAAGAAAACTAAATCCTATCTGGCATAATATTAGATCCTGTAAATTTTCAGAGAATTATGGGCGAAAGTAAAGAAAAAGAAAATCTTTAAATCAATTCAGCTCAATAGAATGAACATTGGGATGTTATTGACAGGTTTAGGGTTTACTTAGCAAACACACAACGCCACTAGAAATTGTCAATAATTATAGATGTGGAATGTGTAAAAGTCTTATTAAGAACCAACAGAAGGAGACTTTTTCATATGGATTTTTGTCCTTTCTTCATACACTACAGAAATGCGAAAATTTTAGGTTAAAAATAGAATCAAAACTGACAACTGAACTGATGAAGTTGTTGATTCAAAACAAAAACTATTTTCTTTGACTGAAAAATCAGCTACAAACATTCAGTTGTGAACTAACAACAAAATATTAAATAATGTTGAATAATAATAATGAAAGTTGTCAAACAAATTAGTAAAAATCGGGAATATTCACTGCGATTATTTCAGGTCAGGCAACAACTAGTCTCAGGTGGTTGGGAGACCCAGACCATATCCTTTCAGATATTTCAAATAGTTCTTTTTCAAGATTTCTTAAGGTTTATCATAGCTACGGTTCTGCTCGGAAAATAGGTAACAGTAGTGATTTAGATGTAGTGAAGGGGATCGCTAAAAGTTCAAATGTGATCTAGTGTCGTAGTAGCGCTGATAAATTACAGTGGTTGCCACCCCCCTTTTAAATTAACTAATTTATTTATAATTTAACTGGATTAAAATTAAAATAAACTATATATTATAGAATATATTCAGACATCAAAGAAACACAACCAATATAAAAATCTAGTTTTGCATTGATCCCTATAAAAAAAGAGACATGTATCCGTTCGCACAAACCATTTGCCATAAAGAAAATATCAAATATTTTTAGTTTTTAGTTTTCCGCACAGTTATTTTTTGTTTTGTACAACTTAAGGGCGTTTCCGAACCTCTCACACTAAACCTGTCAAATCACACTTGATTTGTAGTCAAAATTTTAGTGTAGTCTCAAGTACACTAGATATCGTAAAATTAAATTTATTAAAAGTGAAAATAAAAAAAAAATTTAGTGCGATTTGACAGGTTTAGTGGAACTATACAGGATTTGACAAGTGCAAGTGCGAGAGGTTCGGAAACGTCGTGAGTATATATAATAATTATATAGTAATATATTATATATATATATATATATATATATATATATATATATATAATATGAATTCAAATTTCAACTTCCATACAAATTAATAGAGAGCTCTACCCTCAACACTTTTAAAAAAAAAAAATAAACAAACAGTCATACAATCACGATAATCTTTAATAAATTATATGAAAACAATTTTTTAATTAACTAAAATGAAAAATAAAAATATAATCCTGAAATGATTTAAAAATGTCGTTTCTAAAGTATACCATTTAAAATGCAATTAAATGAATAATTTAATTCAATCATATATAATTATACACTATAAATTTAGTATATTTAAATTAATTAAAATCACCTGTTGACTACGGTTTATGAATTCGTAATTACTTTAAAAATATATTTTTTTTTTAATTTGAATTGTTTAAATTACTTTTACTTTTGTATAATATTAATTGTTTTAATTATTATAAATTTTTATTTAATAATTTTATTTATTAATTTTTTTTTCAAATAATTTATTTGAATCAATTTTAATTAATTAAAAAATATCCCTTCTCTTTCTAATAATTAATTTAATATTTTCTATATAATCACAGTCAAATTTTTTCTTTCCTTTTAAATATAACACTTTTAGCTACTTTGACTTACTATACTAGACTAAAACGAATTGATTAATAAAATAATTTCTTCTATTCTATACAAAATAATACCTGTATATTTTATTCACTATTATTAATATATAATATATATAAATATATGTATATAAACAATAATATAAAAAAAACTATGTATATTAAATACAAAATAAAGGATAACATCAGTAAAAAACAAAAACAAAAAAACAAAAAGAGTAGAAAATAGAAAAACAAAAAGAAAAACTACAAATTAGTTTGTACTAAAAATTTCTATTATATTAGATTATAGTCACTAGAGCTCATTTAATTGGGCGCTGGCTATGGTATATTGTTTAAAATATCCATATACTAATTTTCATTAAATAATTCAATGAAAAACGAAATAAGAAACAAATAAAAAAAAAATAACTGAAACCGTCACGGCAGGCCCCAAATTACATATACAATATTATATACATACCATAAAATATCCATTCAATTTAAATAACCAATGGTTGTTACATAAATTATAATGGTAAATAGGGCTAAATGTAAAAAAAATAATTTAAAAAATATTATATATTAATAGTTTTATTTAACGTTTATAATTACAGAATTGATTAGGACCTAAGTACAACTATAGATGCCAAGATATCGCGCTTAAATAGACAAAATTCCCCATTAAAAAATCTAGTTCTCTTTTGAAAATTTATCTGTTTTCAAACATTTGTTGTGGAAATTTTATTGATAACAGTATAACACTATAATCAATTACATATCTCATTTATTATTGTGTAATTTATAATCATGAAGTCTGTTTTATATACAAAATCTAAAGTTACCAATATTTGTAGAATCAAATGTCTCAATATGCTGGATATGTGCAAAGAATTAACAGGAAATAAATGCAATGTCAACAAATATTAGAAAAGATAATTGAAGTACAAATTTGATATGTCTTAAAATGTACAGGCCCAACTGACTCTCTGCTATGTTTTGGTACTTTGTCTTGTACATAATACAAAAAATATAATCCAAAAGCAAGATTAAAACATCTCACATTCTTCATTCTGAAACAGATATCTTTGATGTCTTGAGATGTCGATAGATGTTCAACTGCCTCTCTACTGTGTTTCGGAAGTTCGCCTGGTATATGGCATCCCCGCAATACAACTTAAATCAAAAAATATAAAATCCTTAAAGCGAGATTAATCCCTCTCTCATGGAGGGAATATAAAAGGAAGCGGAGAGCTTTGATGTTTTAAGATGTAAAAGCTTAACTGCCACTTTAATGTTCCGGTTGGTTATCTATTACATGGCACATCTACAACGCGACCACGATCAGTAAATAAAATAATAAAAAAGCGAGAACACTTTCGCATTATAGAAGAATATGAAAGAAAGCAGATTTCTAAGAATAGTTAAGCCGGCTTTAAAATTCTGAAGAGTTAAAATATCGGTATTAAGCTATTATAAGCTATTTTGATATTAATCTGTTATAAGCTAGTTACGTTCTTTTGTCTTTATGACTAATCAAAAACTATAAAAAACTCAAATTCATATGCATTAATTCATACTAAAATTATAAGCTGTTGAATGATTTTAGCTAGATTCTATGATGAAGTCAAATTCAATACCATCAGTAAAACAAAATTTCCAGTATTTTCTTCTACTTCTCAGTCACCTAATCACATAAAAAGTCTTACACTCTCATCGAATTTGGTTATTTGGGATTTTATCTTTAATGGTGCATTCTGCAATATTTCTTCGTGTTTTGATTTCTGCAGTACGTACAACGAGTTTTGTTTTAGCGATATCAAATTTGATTTTTTCTACGTATATCATAACTTCAAGAATCCATATTTTGTATATTTTGACTTTTAACCTCCACACTCATGAATTTATTATTCCAAATGAAGCTCTTCTCTAATATCCTAGCTGATTTGTTGACTGATTCTGGCTTTTGTATTTGCGGTCTTGGCTTACAGATATTTGTACTACAAGGTATTTGAATGATATTATTTGTTCTACTATCTTGTCATTCACTGACCTGCATGTTATCGGTTTCTTGGTCACGACAATAGTTTTCTTTTTTATCACAGATATGACCATGTTGTATTCTACTACTACTAAGTAAAATTATTGATGAAGTAAACTTGATGAGAGATATTTTTTTTCAAAAATTTTAAAATCATCACATTATGGACAACCAACGATTTTTAGATCAGGCTTAATGAGTCGCCTTGCCGTATTTTTATTTCTTCAGATAATCTATTTGCACCAATAATTCTGGTATTAGTAATTTTAATCATTACTTGGATAAATTTCAATTTTGTTTGACTGAAATTAACACGATCGAACTTCTTTGTCAAATCTATATAGCACATTCCAAAATCATAAATTAAATTAATTTTAAATTCAGGAAGTTAAAATCCGATTTAGATTGAAGCACCATTGAAAAAGAAAAATATGTTGTAAAAACCGCACCGAACCTAATGTCGTTCAATCTAGAAAAAAACAGTTAAAAGCAATATTGAGAATCACTCACTGTTAATACTATCGACAATTAAATAAGATCTAAGGACTAGTAGGATGATCGCACCAAATGTGTTAACTAGCATATTATTATTTGTCAGAAACGAAAAGTGGCAGGACCATAATTGTTTAAGAAATGCGCATTATAATTGAGAATTTGAAATGCTATGAGAAACGGACAAAATCTAAAACTTTTATTAACTCAAAATTTCACAGTTCAGATTAAAGTTTGCTCTGCTCAGATTGAATGTGACAACTCGATATACGTATGCTCAGAGCATTCCTCTGATTATATAAAGATTTGTATAACTTAGTTTATTGTGGCATTGAACATTGAAAATACAACAATATTTTACACAATCTGCAAATGTATTTTCAATATAAGCTAATCAAAACCAACAGTAACAACAAAGTTGTATTATAATGACAAAGGACAAAACTATAATACCAATCTGTAATTCAATATGAGATAATAATGATGATAATTATTTGTCAATCTTGTAGTTGTCAAGGATATCACGATTTTTTTTTGTGATTAGTTAAAAAACAATATTTATAGTTAAATGGATCCCACTAAAAACTAGTTCATAGGAAAGAAATAAAATTATAATAAAATACAATAAAAAAAAGGACCTTAACGAGAAAATGATGGTGGATTTTAGTTGCAGGGATTTCTTGACTTTTTTTTTTAAATTATTATTTCTATTTTTATTGTTTAAATACAACAATATTGAAGAATTGATCCCCAGTGCCAGCACAATTTTATTATTTGTTATTCCTTTATAATATTAAGCATACACGTTTGTATATATAGCTATTTTGGTTCGTCCCATTTTATGCTTATTATTTTGTCAACAATTATTAGTTTTGAATATTCATTTTTATTGTAAATTTCAAGGTAAATTTTTTTTTTTATTTCTTTATTAACAAATTTTTAACCATTAAAATAAAATTGAGTTATTGATTTCTGATAATTTATTATTGATAATATCTTATTATTATTATTATTATTTTTTTTAAATTATGAGATACTGAACAGTAGTAAACTTCAAAACATAAATAACGATTGCCAGGTTCTGAAAATATTTTTAAATAAAAAAATAAAATGATTAACCCACTCATAATTAGAGTGCTTCAGTGATTTTGAAATACTTATTTTCTTTGCATCGCTGGCGGTACGAATGTAGAAGGTCCTTGAGCATATTTTTCTGCATTCACTTCGGGTACGATCTCCAGTTGAAGATTTTAAGTTTTTTCATATGCCCCAGCACTTCATTCTCTCCTAAAAAGACATGGTCTGCTACAACGATGCATTTCTCAGAGTTTGGATTCATTTTATATTTACCTTCTTTTTTATTTTTCTTTCTTTCTCTACATTATCGTAATCATAAAAAAAACATACTGAAATAAAAATTGATCTAATAAAACAATAATAATTTAACATCACAGAGTTTATTCCTTACCAGCATATTAAATTTAATTTTCTTCCCCATAATATAAATATCGTGTAAAATGAAACTATTCATAGGTATTTGAGTTCCAGCTTGAACCTTTTTTTCTTTTAAAGGAATTATTAGATCGTAACCGCATGCCAAATGTCATCCCTAGACTTATTGCTATATTTTCGAATTGTTACAATCAGAGATGCAAACCGGCTTTTGAACCGAACCAAAAAACCACTGAACCATTGATATTTTTCGAACCAAAACCATAACCAAATCCAAACCACTTTTATAATGAATTGGGCAAACCAAACCAAAACCGAACATTTCTAAAAAAAATTCTGGAACCGAACCACAAACCAACAAAATATATGATGGTTTACGGTTTGGTTCATGTTTTAATCTATTTTTTAACATTTTAAATTTTAACATAACTAATAAAAAAAAACTGATAGTCGAAATCGAAAGTCATGAAGATAAAATTTGTTTATAGAGAACGAAAAAAAGTCAAATTCAATACGAAAAAAGTCAAATATTGACATTTTATTTGACTTTTTTTCAATACACGAATTTATAACGTCTTTGAATTTTGAAGTTGTGGCTGTTGATGTGAATGTGAGTAATAAAATTAATTATTTTCTTATGAATTTTTAATTATAATTTTTTGTTTTTTTTTTTCTCAACGTTACCCCAAAGAAAATGGCAAGACAAAAAAATAACAAAAACATAGTATTTGAAAAATTTTGTTTTCAGATAGAAACAAATACCAGGAAATGCAACGAGTGTAGTTTTGTTATGAAAAGCAATCACCCCGAAAATATAATGCGACATATGTATATAAAAATAATTAAAAAAGCTAAAATTATATGGCAAGAAATTTCAGAAAAATTAAAAAATAAATTATTTTCATTAAAAATCGACAGTGTTACTTAACTGAACAGATCCATATTGGGAATTAACATTTAATTTATTGAAAATGGAGCCATCCATTTTATTTTTAACAAAATTGAACCATAACCGAACCGAACCGAACCGAAAACCATAAATAAAAATATTTATTGAACCAGAACCAAACCAAACCCAAATTTTGATATTTTTAGAACCAAAACCAAAAACCAAAAATTAAAATTAACCTTAAACCAAAACCAAACCACACGAAAAAAATTTTTGGTTTGCATCTCTGGTTACAATATAAGCTATATAACAATTTACCTACAATATAACTATGAATATTGTATTTCTGATAGATTTATTCGCAATTTGCGACATTTAAAATACAAAATATGTATATTGATACAAAGTAAAAATACAAAGTATCATAATCCGAAACGCAAATCAAAAGCTTTATGTATACAAAGTATTGTGATTCTGAATAGAATTTTACGGTTTAAATACCTACTTTGATTATTCGGTGTAAAATTTTCAATATGTATATGTATGTATGTATAAAGCAATATACAAATACCGTATTTAAATTTTTTAATTGCAATTTGGATGGTACGAAAAATAACCCGACATTTTTTCCTTCATTATCATTTTATAATTTTTGTATTCAATCATGGAGCTATACTAGCTTGCTATAATTGATGTAGTATCCTTTTTAATTATTTATCATATGTCCTCGTCAATATTCTTTGAAACAAATAATATTTGTAGCTAATAAGACTGGTTAATAATAATACTACTAATTTTCACAGCTTTCACAATTGTTGAAAAAACCAAATTAATTATTATGTTTGAATATAAAACTTAACCTACCTTAATCTAATTTAATCTACAAAATCGATTTACTAGGCTTCGTCTTTTGACAATAAGAGATTCTAGCTGTTGTTTAGCCACCAAAACTCTCGTTTTATAATAATGTATCTTTAAAAGGAATGCACATGTCGTATTTTATTGAGTCCCTCTTAATATTGCCTGGAGTAAATTCTATTTTTTTATTCGTAACCCGTCTATTATAATGAAAAAATATAAGGACGAAATTTTGGCTTTGGATATAGCCTTTGCTATCTAGATAAATAAAATGTTCGGATGTTATAAAACCCGTTTTAACGTGCTTTCTATGTATTCCTCGTTATGGTAAAATATATGTGATATTAAAAAATTTTCTGAGGTTTGTTGAGCTCTATTGAAATGATTCCTAATCAATTTTATATAATAAATCCTATTTATTTTAGATTCATTATAAATATATCTATTTGAATAATAATGGATATATCCAGTTTCAGGCTTACGGGATTTGTTTATGCAAACCCTAATGCATTTTCTTTCAAATTTGTGTAATTGTTTAATTAGGTTACTACTGATATTGTACCAGATAGGAACTGCGTAAGTGTACGTAGATAGGCGTCTTATTAGTGTTTGATAGACGATATAACTATAATTCTTCTGTGTATATAGTTTTATTGTAAAATAGTTTTTTGGAGGCCATGAATGCTTTGTTACCTTTTAAGACGGCGTTTTTAACTTGATTTGCAAATTTTAGGTTTGATTAAGAAGCACTCTCAAATACTTTACAGTTTTTTGCTAGTCGAAGTAAAGAGCATCAAAAACGATCTTGTGCTATAACTTTAGTCACCATTCAAAGACTCTTTTGTTTTTATGATTACTGAGTTTATCGATTTACTCCAGCTATTTTTATGGTGACATCATTTTATATTGCCTTATACGGATTCTAATTTTATTTTACTAGTCGATAAGCTTCGTGTCGCATTTTTCTTAGCTTGTGAAAGATTCAACAACATTTTTTATTTTCCCACGTTGTTGATTATTGGTTATATTTTTTATTTCCTTGTCGAAATTCGGTACAAGTCTGGGAGAAGTCAGAAGTGTTATTGCCAATCACCACGACACATCTTGGCATTCCCAAATACCTGTGAGTTTTATTCCATCTTGGGTTGTATGTAAATGTATCTTTCTTTAGGTGATAACTTTTTCTTGCAACGGTTCAGAAAGCCTAAACATCGTTGCAGAGATACCATTCAATGTCATTTAACGTAACTTTACATCTGTTTCACTTAATTAAATTACGAATCAATATATTTGTTGGACGACTTAAACTATCTGCAATTATGCCAAGTAAAACTACTCGAAGATCGTCAGCAAGTTGGTTTACTGTAACATTTTATAACTGTGTATATAGTTTTTATATAATAACAATAATACGATAAAACCGATAAGATACTTGTACTATTACATCTTGTGTGCAGACCTTCTTTTTGTGCAGACAATACCTTTCCTTTTTTTATAATATTTTATTTTCTAACAATTTGCAATTTCAAACCTATAACTACTTTTTATTTCCCTCCCCAAAAAAAAAAAACATTTAATCTTTATTTGTGGATAATTTACGACTAAATGCATACATTATTTTGTATGTGTGATATATTTTTATTATGTTGCATAAATACTATAATAATAAAAACAAAAAATTTAAGTCAATTATTGGCGGGAAATGAACAACAAGTCACGCTATCAACTTCATTTTTTATTTTATTTTTTTTTTTATTTTTTGAAATTTTTATTTACAATTTTATATTTTCACATATTACGAAGTGTTAAAATGTAAATTTCAAATGAAAATCATATTGTATGTACCTAATTGTATGTTAATAGCATATATTTTATAAGGGGTGGGTGGCAAAAATATTGAAAAGTAAAAAGGAAAATAATTTATTATTTAAAAATATAATAAAGTTAAGAAAATATTCATCTTATAAGCAATTTCAGGAAAATTATCAAAATACTAACAGAAAATGATTTTAAGTATCGCTATTAAATTAAGAATAGAGCAAAGGACTCATATACGGTATTTATATATATATACGCGATTGGTAAATTAGATAGAATAGAAAATATTTTTACAAGACCGTATATCAGTTAATTTCATTGTGCTGATGATATTATAATTGTTCTTGCAATTAATGTGACCATTTTAGCCGTAAAAATTTATCTTTAGCCGAAGAAAATAATAGTACTCGGCTTAGCAGTAAAAAATTTATTTTAGCCGTGTTATTTTTTTCTGGCAGGAAAAATGTTTAAAATTATTTGACAAACATATAAAATTTGAAAAACATAACAATGCTTTTAAAATTTAAATTATTAGTGCCCGTCACGCAATTTCGTAAATTTAGGATTCGTATTATTTTGGTTCTTTTATATCGCTTTTAGTTTGCTACACTTCATACTAAAAACCACAAAAGTTTGATACACTTTCATACAAAGCTTTATTTATTATTATTTTTTTTATTATTTATTATTTTATTTTTATTTCATTGTTTAATTAATATATAATAACTGTTCTATAGACAAGCGGTTTTTAATATATGTAAAAAAAAAAAAAAAAAAAATATACACAAAATAATTAAGGTGATATTTAAAAAAATTTAAGAGAATAAATAAACAAAATACAAATTAACATAATTTATAATTTACACAATTAACAAAATTAACAAATTTAAGTAAGTAATTATTTTAATATAAACATAAGAACAAAAGCAAAAAAGAAACTTATAAAATTGTATTCAAAAATAAAGTTAGAGAGTAAAATATCAATTAAACTTATAATTATATATTAAGAATTATAAAATAACGAAAAGAAAAGTGTTCTACAAAAGCAAAATATTATATACTAAATTAAGCAAACAATAAAAATAAAAGCTAAAAACACTCTATGCAAAAAGCATGCAGTAGCGAGTGTAGTTACAAAAAAATATTTGACCAAAAATAAAAATAGAACAATAATAACGAATAAAAACCGATAATAAGAGCTTATAGCCCTATTAAAAATAACTAAAAATAAAAACCAATATCTTATAAAAAAAAAAACAATTAAGTTTAATTAAATACAAAAAATTTACGTAACTATGCGTACTAAGTCATTTACTTGATCATGATTGAAATTAAAAAGCCAGAGTTTAACCAAACTGAGTAATTTAGAACCATAACAATTGTTAGTTAAAGGTGGAGGTAATAAATTATAAAGCCGAGGTGCAATTGCTAAAAATGAGCGTAAAAAATGATGTACATTATGAGGGGGTATGATAGCTAATCTTCTGCTGTTGATTCTCAGATTATATATTTCAGAATATCTACTTCGTAAGTAACCACTTCTATTAAAGAATACTTTGAGGACTCGGAAGTAAAAAAGATGCTTCAGAGGTAAAATATTCAAACATTGAAATAAAGGGAAGCTGCTTTCCCTACGATGTTTTTTTAAAATTTAGTCTGATAACACACTTTTGTTGTATTAACAAAGGTTTAAGATAATTATTAAAAGTACTACCCCAATTAACAATTCCATATTGTAATTTAGAATTAAATAAACCATAGTATACAAACGTAAGCAGTTTAGAAGAACAGAACTGCTTTAGGTGATAAAACTGTCTAACAACTAAATGAAAATACTTACTCAAAATTCGTGTATTATGAATTGACCAATCTAACTTAGAGTCTATTGCAACACGTAAATATTTAAAGGAATCAACACAATCAACTTTAAAACAACCTGCGGAACAGTTATACATTTCGTTAAAATTACATAATTTCTGAGTAAGAAGAGAATTATTATGAGGAAGAGGAAATCTTCTACATTTAGCACAGTGATACAAAATATTATCACACGTAGGAATAGAGTTACCTAAACTGAAAAACATAATTTTAGTTTTATCACTTAATAATAATTTGTGATGGCAAAACCAGCGACGTAATAAGTTCAAGTCATAATTAATATTACACACATTTTCAAAAAATGACTTATTATTGTAGGATAGACCAACATCATCAGCAAAGGCAGTTGAACAACCTTTAAATTTTTGAAGAAGAACAGAATGGATGATAAAATACGAAATCGTAAATTTACGAAAGAAAAATAAGAAGCCTCTGAGGTATTTAATTTTCATTTCGTATCTTCGTATCTTCGTATTGTTGACAGGTAATGTTAAATATCAATAATAAACAAAAACAAATACAAATTATCAACAAAATATTAATCAAATTAATTTTTTCTTAACAAACTTAAACATTCAAAATTAAAAATAAAAATAAATTTAAATGTGTAAGTGAAATTTTTATAAAAAAGAAAAATAAAAAATAAATTAAAATAAACATTTGTATTTACATTTGAGATGTTTTCTAGAAGCATGGATTCTTCCGCGAAGGACCATATTTTTGTTACACATCTTACGCGTCTTAATTTGTGTTGTTTCATATCAAAAAACATTACAAATTGAAAATAGTTATATTTAAAGCACAAAATATTACCAATTAAAAATAATTAAATTCTAATAGCAACACAACCATAATTAAAATTGGAAATCAAATTAAACAGACATCAGATATCAGCTGTTATTACGAATTTACGAAATGAAAAATACAAAATTTACAAATTTACTCTTCACGCAAAATTGACATTCGTAAATTTACGAAATACGAAGATACGAAATGTGTGACGAGCGCTATTGTAAAAATAGCTTAACTTAAATAGCTTATCAAAAAATAGCTTAACTTTGTATATCTATCTTTCATTAAATCAATACTGAAACAAGTTCAAAAAGTAAATAAAATTTTCCAAAACAAATGCGCTTAATTCACTAAAGTTTTTCATAATTTGCGCTACCTAATTTGATCTTTGATGAAAAAAATCATAGCTAGTCCTCTTAAAAAAGATATTGATATTGCAATTAATTTTGAAAACTATTTGAATCCATGTCCTTATTTGGGTTATGAATGTGAACAAAACCTTCAAGAATTAAAAACAAAAAACGTATTAAAATTACAAGAAGAAGTTTTTTAGAAATCAATGTAACTAAACTAATCAATGAGTAAAACAAAAAGAGGAATTTAACGATTTTACAAAAAAAAAATTTTCAAACTCAGCGGAAATATTTAAGATTGATAAAATGGAAAAATACAAAAGATACGAATTCTTCTGGTTTGAGTTAGCATTATAAGGATGCTTCAAATGAAAATGCCTTTTCTGAACTCGCGAATTTTGTCACATTTCTTTTGGTCTTACCGATTTCAAATGAAGAAATGGATTGTATTTTCCGTCAAATGAATCTGACTAAAACCAAATCCAGAAACAGGATGCAAACAAAAATGCTAAATAACATTTTTGTTATTATAATCTATTAAAAAAAGACTTGTGATGCAATAATTTGGCAATACCTAACGAAATACTTAAAAAAGTTGGCACATACAAAATCTATGTATATCATGAGGAAAATGATGAAGAAATTGAAAGCACTTTAAACGAAGCTCTGCAAGATTTAGATAATATTTTTTAATAATATTTAGTAAAACGTAGAAATCCATATCTTGTAAGGTTTGGTTTGAAACGATTTCAATTTCTTCGTGATAGGTCTAAATGGGTCCAATTGATTTTTCGTTATTCGTATTTAGGTTATTTTGTTTTTATAAAAAATTGTCAAATTTATTTAATATAATAATGTTTTTTTTTTTTTTCTTTTTCTCCTATTACTCCGCGTGGTAGCATAGGGCTTCCATAGTGAACCTCCATTCCTCTCTGTTGAGTACTACTTCCTTAATATCGTCCCAGGTATAATTGTTGATTGTTAATTCTTGATCGACTGTGCGTCTCCATGTGTTGTATGGTCTGGTCTGCCGGATCTCCTTTGTCCTTGTGGATTCCACTCTAGAGCTCTTCTTGCTATATCACTTTCTGATTTCCTTAGTGTGTGACCTATCCATTTCCTTTTTTTCCTATTTATCTGCGTGTTGATCGGTTCTTCTCCAGTTTTCATCCATAAATCTTCGTTGCTAATTCTTGCCGGCCAGAATATTCTGCATATAATTCTCAAGCACTTGTTGATGAATACTTGTAGCTTCTGTTTGATTCTGACAGAAGTGAGCCATGTTTCGCTGCCATATATTAATGTTGACTTAACACATGCTCTGAATATTGTTAGCTTTGTTGTTCTCGATATTTGGTTGCTCCGTCATATCTTCGCATTAGGCTCCCAAATGTTCTTCTTGCCTTTTTTATACGGCTGTTGACATCTTCTGTTGTATCTCCTCTTGATTTTATGATGCTCCACAGGTAGTTGAATTCTTCTACGTATTCTATCTGTTGACCACTCACTGTTATTGGCTCACTATCACTGTTGTTTGTCCTCATTGCCTTGGTTTTCTCGATATTCAATTCCAGTCCCGATTTCTTTGCTTCTTCCTGTAATCTGTTGACTTTGTTCTGTAGGTCCCTTTGATTTCTTGATATGAAGCATACATCATCTGCGTAATCTAAGTCTTCTAAGTTGCCGAAGAGATCCAATTCTATGCCGCTTATTCCAGTGCAAACTTCTCTTAGAATGTCGTCTAGTATTGTGTTGAAGAGAAGTGGTGATAGTGGACATCCTTGTCTAACTCCTATATTGGTGTAGAATGGATCCCTGATGTTACCTCTGTGTTGAACTGTTGTCTCTGCATCTTTATACATAATAATGTAGTTTATCTTATTTAAGAAGCTCCCATAATTTTTAAAGATTTATGAATTTAAGATGAATCTAATGTATTTTATGGGATTCTTGTTGTGTTTTTTTAAGTTCTTTTAGTTACGATATGAAATAAAGACGTAACATGTTAATATAAGTAAGATGTAATGATAAATAGTTTTATTTTCCTAAATTTATATCTGCAATATTGGCTAAAATTTTATTTTTTATTTAAATTTGATATGGAAAATTATTTTTGCGTAATTTTTAGATGAATTTCAAGGCTATTTTTCTTTAGCCGAATTTTTAGCAGAATTGTATCATAAAATCGACTGCTAAGCTTAGCAAAATTTAAAACAAAAATATGGTCACACTGCTTGCAATAAATAAATTTTATTATTTAAAACAAAAATAACTTACTTAATTTTTATTTTATTTCATTAAATTTAAAATTATTATTAAATTAGTATTAATCTTTATTGAAACCCCACAATTAATTTCTTGAAAAAGTAAATTTAAGTAGAATTAAGAGTGATTTAAATGACTATACATCACTATAGTGGGAATTCACTAATGTATAGTTTACATTTTATTTGTATATAAAAACAAAAAAAAAAAAATGATGTTGAAAATTAAAATTAAAGTAGCATGTTTCGTTCACCAACACTACTGGAACTCATCAATAGGTATAGTAGTGTTGAGCTACCTCTGTACTACAGTTCCTAGTTTAAATTTAAAAAGTTTTAAAACTTATATTATATAGATTTCATATAGAAACCAATATGTAAATTATAAAAATCAAATCAAATTTTTACTTAGTAAAACCAAAAATAAATGTTGAAACTATAGTAAAAACTGTATTTAATTTACAAATTAATAAATTAATTTCTCGCTTAACAAGAAGGGTATTACATTTTTATTTTTAAATAAATAAAATGGAAATAAATTATTAAAATATAATTAGAAATATTGTATGAATGTTTCGCTAATAAGGAATTTTTTGGTAAAGCATACCCATCCTTCTGTACTTTGTAATTACGAATAAGCATTTCATAGGTTTAATTAGTAGTTATAGAGAGTTCGAGAGTAAAAAATTTTAAAATAAAAAAAATTGATCTAACAAATTTTTATAGATCTCCGATTATCATCTTTTTCTTCTTCAGTTTTCTTCTTCCTTTCAGCGTATAGGCCTTATGCACAGCTAATATAGTTCCAAGGCTGTGCTTCAGTTTCTTGTAATAATTTAATTTTTTTCACAAAATATAGTTGATTTCATCTACTGTTACTATTCTACTTAATGTTACTAGTGTCATCTAGCATTTAGTAGAAGATACTAATTTTATCTCCCAGAGGATTTAAGCCCATACTTGTCACATCACATTGTATTAAATTGCATTTCTCCACCATCTCGAATAACTAAATATCACAAAAAGGGTACAATGGTAGCGTTCAGTGAAATTAACCATTGGATCTGAAATCCACAGATCCATGGATCTGTTTACTAAACGGTGTGGTAAATGTACCGGTTAATGTATCGCGGTTAATGAAAATGGATCTGAAAAAATTCTAGATACATTTTATGGATCTGACCTTTTATATGTAAAAACAACAACAACAATTTTTATGTTGAGTGTTGTGACATCTACCGTAAGAAAAATTAAATGTTTATATTTTTTATGAAAGTTTTTAAATTTAAATCGCCATTATTTTTTGAATTAGTGTGAAAATTTAAATTCTCAAGGAAGATGTATGTACATAAAACTTAAATTAAGAGTTATAAAAAATAAATTATATGTATGATAATAAATATTATTCTATTCAAATTTAATTTATTTTTAAAAGTACTCATTATATTTTCCAGTGATGTCGTTAGTATTGCGGTAAATTTTTGTGGTGAATTGCGTTCAGTGGCCAGGTATATGGTACATGGATCCAAAATGGATTCCAGATCTACCGGTTAATGCTACTGAACGAACCCAATATAATTAAGAACGAAAAGGTGATTCTACCCAAGGCCTCCAAAATAAACAGGCCACAACATTCAATTCAAGATGGCGTCATAAAGGCCACCTGAAAATGTAAACAAAGAAATTTCTTATAGTACGTTTTCAAGCTCATGTTTATGGATAAACATGTTGTTTATGATAAACTGGTTGTTTACGTAGTGGTTTTCCCATACAAATTTGTTGAAAATCATAAACAAGTAGCGAGGTGTTTATATCATAAACCACTTCAAAAACATGTAACCCATCCATGAAATTTCGATTTTTTGTCGATTTTAAATTTTTTTTTGCATGACCCTTGATTTTTTTGTCATAAATTCATTTTGTCATTTGTCAAAAAAAACAAAAAGAAATCAAAATACCAAGAATAGATGAAATTATGTGAATTTGTGTGAAATTAGTTTAGCTTCAATTAATGATCATCAAAAAAACGAAAAATCAAGTATAAATTCTCAATTATCATCAGCACGATTGATTGGGAAATCTTGTATAAGTTTAATAGAAAAAAGAGTTATAGAAATGATTGAGAAATTACAAGGCTTACATGGAAAGTTAACAGAAGAATTAAAACAAAGGATATTGTAAAAGATGCATTTTTATTTTTAATTCACTTAATTTAATCAGTTTTATATATTAAAAATGTATATATAATAAGGCTTTATATATAAGTAAAAAATTCAAATGGAAAAAGAGATAATAAATTAAAATGATGATTATTTTTTTTATATAATAATAAATATGTGAAACAGCTGATTGTTTTCCAAAAAACCTTGTGAACACTTGACATTTGACTGGTTTATGAGCTAGTTGTTTATCCATAAACATGAGCTTGAAAACGTACTATTATATGAGATTTTTCAGTTCATATAAGAATTTTGAAGTGATTCGAGGTTTTTTTTTTTTTTTATTTATTTATTGTCAATTAATATATAATAATATAATAAAACAGAATTTATTTCATCAAAACCAAAAACTAATTTACATTAAATATCGAAGACTTATCTTAAAAATTTATAAAAAAAAAAAATATTAAATATAGTCAAATAAAAATTTAAAACTAGCCTAGGTAGTTGTTGAAAAAGATAGGTTCAATTTGTTAACCAAAGATAAGTGACGAAAGAACCTTTTAAAGAAATAACATATTTAATAAAGTGTGGAAAATTAAAAATAAAACAAAATGGAATAATTATAAAGAATTTCTATACATATATTATACATTCTCAATTCTAAAATTCATCTTATTTAGGATGCCTTGATTACTTACCTATAATTTACTTCTTAAAAATAAAAAAAAACATCGGTTTATTTTATTTTAACTTTATTAAATCAAAAAATATATCAACATACAGAAATAAAATCAAAATGTAGGTGAAGAATAGAAAAAAGCAAATTTAAATCGAAAAACAAATTTGTTTATGCTTAGATTAATAGAAAAAAATATTAGTTATGTATAAAAGTTACAATGTTTAATTTTAATAAGACAAATTTGTTCATGATTAGATTAATAGAAAAAAAATAAAAAATATGAAAAGTTAAAAAATGAATGTTTAATTTTTTTTTGTTTAATGGATTTAGATGAATTTGATTTGACAAAATTTTTTTGATGAATTCTTTTATCATTATTTTTATTTTTGCAATAATTATTCATCAAAATATTGCACCAAGTTTTTATACATTTTTTAAATATATCATATAAGATTTTTTTTTGTTCACATTTTCCTATGGCCTTTAAAACGCCATCTTAACAAAAAACAGTACGAAGTATCATGCCTGTATATTTAGGATGCCTTGATTTAAGCCCATACTTGTCACATCACATTGTATCAAATTGCATTTCTCTACCATCCCGAACAGCTAAATATCACAAAAAGGGTACAATATAATTAAGCACGAAAAGGTGATTCTACCTAAGTTACTGTCAAGAGTGTAAAAAAAAAAACATATGTTGAATAAATTGTCAACAGAGTTGACCCCATTTGTCATAGTATAGATGTAGATGACCTTTTTGTGACCAAGTTTGTCAATAATTGTGTGAATAATTTTAGAATCAATCTGTGAGTTATTTTGACAAACATTTTTTGAACAATTATTTGTCATCAATTTGAAGGTAATTTTGTCTTGTCATCAATATATGAATAGTATTTTCAGTATTTTGTAAGTATTTATAATAAATGAAAACAATAATTATTTTTTCTACTATTTAATTTTTTTTCTGTAAAAATTCGTTTATATTTTTAGAATCCAAGAAAAAATCTTCTACCATATCAATTGGGAGTTCATCTAAAACTTAATGTTCCCTTCATATTGTGTTCTTTTAAACAGCGAACAAGAAAATAAAGAAACATATATGTTATGTTCAATAAACTGTTCTAGGACGTTCTAAAACGTTCTAGAGTAAAAAAGAACACGTTTTTGTGTTCATTAGTTTCCATTACTTGTTCTTTTTTGTCCGAAAGTGTTCTCTTCTGTGTTTATTAGATTGTGCGAAACTGTTCTAAATTGATCTTTTTTGTTCAGAATTTTTTTGGAATTTTGGACAACTTATTTTGTTGTTGTTTTTTCTTTAAGTCTTGACAGTATCAAACAAAGAAATTTGAGAGTAAACAAAAGTTAGAACAAGCATAACACACATGTAAAAATAAATAAAAACAAAAACTAACTAAAATACCTGTCAAGTAATTGTAAAATAAAATTTACAAAAAATTGTAATGACAAATATTTGTCAACAATCTGTGGGGAAAATGTTGGGAAGGCTCATAATACATGTTTATACGGGTAGAAAAGTGGTAGAAATCCACCAAAATTTATACGTGAAGGGTGATTCCGGTAAGGGGTAAGCATATCTTCCACAATTTTAAATTTCTGGAATATTTTTGACAAAATTTATACGAGGCAGAAATCTGCCGCAAAAATCTACCATCGTGTTCATACGTAAAAACACATTGGTAGATTTCTGCCATTGTTACTGTCAGATTATTGAAATATCAAGATGGCCGGAATTGAAATTATTGGCAAAGAAATAAATAAATAAATTTTTATTATTATTCTAGTGTGTAAAATGATTGAAAAACAATTATTAAACATAAATATAATACTTCTTTATTTTACATTCTTTTATTAGTTAGAATATATTTCTTATTAATTAGGCAAAATGCAAAATGAACCAATCACAATTATAATCAATGATCGACTGCAGAATTTCTTCTATCTCCCGTTCAACTGTCAGTTTCTTTATGGTTGCGTTTGTTATCAAATCATTTTGGTTATGTTTTATATATCATGGTTGACAACTCGGCCATCCTGAAAATTGGAATCGTCCTCGATTTCATCGTCTGGTTCCGGGATGCACCACCTCTTGATTTTGTCTGGAGAATAAACTCCAGCATATCGACGTATTTTCCTTGGAGCTCCGGGAATATCTTCAACTAAATAACGATCATTTTCCAGAACCTTTGTTATTACATATGGTCCTTTAAACTTCGGTTGTATTTTCCGTGGCTGTCCCGTACTATTTGGTTCATTCTCCACTACTATTAAATCGTCCACTTCGTATTTTGTTGGTTGCCTATGTTTCTTATCAAATCGTTCTTTCCACATTTGTCGTGCGGCCATGATCTTTTCAGCGGCCTGCTGCCTGACAACTACTAATGGTTGACGATCTTCGTCGGTTATTTCATCATGTAACGCCAATATAATTTTATTTTTCAAGATGTCGCGGGGTTTAAAATCGAATATTATTTCCTGTGGGGTACGACCTGTTGTGGAAGATATCATAGAATTCAGAGACCATTGGATATTTCGTAGTTCTTGATCCCATTTACGTTCATTAATTGTTGAAGAAACTATAGCTGTCGAGATCGTTCGGTTGACTCGTTCAATTTGGCCATTGGCCCTAGGTGTTCGTACGGCGGTCTTAATATGTTTCATGGAATGCTCTTTACAATATGTTTCAAACGATTTTGCAGTGAATGCCGTTCCTCGGTCAGTGATGATCCGTGCTGGTGTACCGAAATATTCTGTTACTTCGTCTAACACCTTTAATACTGAAGCCGTATTTGTAGACTTAACAGCTCGCAATATTACAAATTTACTAAATGGGTCTGAAATTCCCAACACGTGCATATTCCCCTTACTACTTTTAGGGAACGGTCCCAAGTGATCCAAGTGTATAGTATGAAAAGGTATTGGTTCAATTTCATCGAAATGCATCTCCCCTTCCGTTTTTCCACCCGGCTTCTTATTATAACAGCATTCGACGCAAGCCCTTAAGTATTTTGACACATAATTCCTCATGCGTGGAAACCAATACCATCGTTGAATACGTTCAAGTGTTTTTTCTAAAGCAAGGTGTCCGACGAGATCATGACATTCACGAACTATTCTCCAACGTACCATTTTTGGCACCACCCACCTTTTATTTTGATTGATTTTTTTAAATAAACGTTCATTGTCAATACAATACTCGTTAGCAAGATGTTTATCTACTTTATCTGAACGTAGATTGTCAATTATATTTTTCAAATCAGGATCTTGTATTTGCATAGTTAACAGCCAGTCGAGTCGGGTAACTTCGACTCCCATTATTTTCAGAGAAGCGGTTTCAGGTTCATTAACCACTTTTTCGTTAGGTGCACGGCTCAAGGCATCAACATGAATCATGCGGCTGCCACTACGATGCTCCAAATTGAAATCAAACTCCTGAAGTCTTAGCCACCACCGTGCAATCCTTGGGATTAATTCTTTTTTTGACATAGTTGTTCTCAAAGATGCGCAATCGGTGACTACAGTAAAACGTTTTCCTAATAAATAGTATTTAAAACGCTCCAACGATTCAACTATCGCTAGAGCCTCCAGTTCGTAGCTATGAAATTTATTTTCACATTCGCTTGTTGTTCGACTAAAGTATGCGACTGGTTTTAAGTATTTCCCGTCTTGTTGTAATAAAATTCCAGCAAGACCGTCTGAACTTGCATCGGTGTGAACTTCATGAATCATTCTTACATCATATGAGGTTAATAATGGTTTACTACACAGAATTTGTTTCAACGTATTGAAAGCTATCTCTTGTTGTTGAGACCAAATAAACTGGCTATCTTTTTTTAATAATTCGTTAATTGGTTTTGAAATTTTAGCAAAATTTTGTACAAATTTTCTAAAATAACTGCATAGTCCTAGAAATTGACGTACTTCTTTGACATTCGTTGGTTGTTTAAATTCTTGTACTGCTTTTACTTTTATCGAGCCAGGTGATATTCCGCTAGGTGAAATATGATGACCCAAGTACTCTATTGTTTGTCGTAAGAAACTGCATTTCGTTAAATTTAATGTTAATTTAAATTCTCTAATTTTATTTAATACTATTTTTAATTTTTGTAACCCTTCTTCCACTGTTGTACTTCCGATTAAAATATCATCCATATAAATTTGGATATCTATATCTATTTCCTTTTTTAATTTATACATAAGTGTTTGAAAGACAGTTGGGGCATTTTTGAGCCCAAACGGCATTCGTTTAAATTCAAACAAACCCTTTGATGTTATAAAGGCTGTGTACTTACGAGATTCTTCTTCTATTGGTATTTGGTAATACCCACTATTTAAGTCAAGACTGGTGAAATAGTTATAAGAACTGGCCACTTGTAATTCTTCCTCGATATTTGGTGTGGGGCAAATTTCTTTTTCAATTTTTAAATTTAATTGTCGATAGTCGATACATAGACGTTCTTCTCCATTTTTTTTCTTTACTAATAATACAGGACTCGAATAATTTGAAGTTGAATGGGTTACTATGTTGTTCTCCATTAATTCGTTTACCTTATCATCGATAATTTCTTTTTTTGCATATGGCACTCGGAATGGTTTTTGTTGTACTGGTTTCTGATCAGTTAATTTGATACTCATCTCGATTTCTTTAGTTAATCCTAGTTGTTTCATATTTTTAGGGAACAATTCATTAAAATTGTTTAATAGTTTGATTAACGATTCTCGTTCTTTTGCGTTCGACGTTCCTTGATTTATTTCATCCTCTTTCACTACACGTTTGACTTCACAGTTAACTTCTTTTTCAGAACATTTATTTTCTATAATTATTTCTCCGTTCTCTTTATAAAATTTTACATCTGGGCGATCTAGCACATCGCGTCCTATTAACAATGGTACGGGCATATATTTACTGTTTACTACATAGACATCTATTCTTAATTTTACGTTATTGATGATTAGTTCGACATTTGACTTTTCAGTTGAGCAATATTCTCCTCCTAGGAATCCAGCGAAGTTGACTTTACAGTTTTTTCGATCAGTTAAACATTTATCAGCATATTCTTTTGCAATCAGCGTAAGAGGACTGCCACAATCTATTTGTCCTACCATTTCGTTATTATTAACCATTACAATCTTATGATAGGGTGTTGATTTTGAATATTCGATAACTCCTACTCGTGAAACATCTGGACATTCACTGGGTTCACCTCGTTTATGCACTCGATTACATTTGGTGCAACGAGATCGACGTTGTGGTGCAGGACAATTTCTGGCGAAATGACCTGACTGGTAACAATTAAAACACTGCGTTGACGTTTTAAATTTTTCTTCCTTCAGTGTTCTTTGTTCGTTGTTGGCATTTTCAGATGTAATCGATTTGAAAGTCGGCTTTTGCTGAAATGTATTCTGTTTTTGTTTTACTTCCCTTATATTTGTGGTTCTAAAACTTTCACACCAAGAGATTCTATCACGCAATTCTGCTATCGTGTCAATACGTTGTCCTTGAAAAGCTGCATATAATTGCTCATCACGCATGCCTAAAATAAAATATTTAACAATGGCATTCTCCTTTAAATTACCCTTATTTCCGAGTCGTGACATCTCCGCGACATATTCCATTAGCGTTTCGTCATTTTTACGTTTTCTTCCTAGCATACCCATATGTATGTCGGCATCGTTTACAATTGGCATATATTTATCTTTAAACTGCTTTACAAAATCACTCCATGATGTACAAAAATCATCTGTACGATCATACCACGCTCTAGCTAATCCTTTGAACTTTGGTCCAATTGAAATTAGGACTAATGGATCTTCCCAACTATAAAATGTTTTAAGTTTTTCTACTCGCTTTAACCATTCTTCTGCCGTTAAACTTTTTTTATCCTCCGGATTGAACTCAGGGAGAATTTCCATTAATTCTCTTGGTCCGAAGGTTAAAAAAATTTCCTTGTCCGTTCCAATTCATTACAGGCGTTGATATATTTATTACTGGTGAGTTGAAGGTGACATTACGTGCCGAATCACTTCCAACATTCTCTACGATCGTTCGTGCTTCACTTCTTATTGACGTAACTGATTCATTTCTACTATTATTATCATCAATATTTAATAACCGATTAATTAATGATGACTTATTTCCATTTTGTGATAACTTTAAATTTTTTTAGTAGATTTTTTAATTCTTTAACCGTTCGTTTATTTAATTCCTCACGTTCCATTTTTTTTAAGGTATCAATAATATTTCTGTCTTTTACGTTCTCGATAAATTTAGGTTATCTCGTTTAGCAATTCCCAATTATACGTACACTTTAATACTACCACCATGTGCTTCAATTTTTCATAACCTCAACCTTTTAGTTATGATTTTCGCTTTTGCTTGGATTTATTTATCCCACTTCTGAATTGTAAAATGATTGAAAAACAATTATTAAACATAAATATAATACTTCTTTATTTTACATTCTTTTATTAGTTAGAATATATTTCTTATTAATTAGGCAAAATGCAAAATGAACCAATCACAATTATAATCAATGATCGACTGCAGAATTTCTTCTATCTCCCGTTCAACTGTCAGTTTCTTTATGGTTGCGTTTGTTATCAAATCATTTTGGTTATGTTTTATATATCATGGTTGACAAGTGTCAATCCAATATTATTATTATTTGTAAATTTATATGTTTTTATTTGATGAATACTCGATCCGAAAATTACGTTGTCAACAACAATTTCTTTGTTTTTTGTGAATAAAAAATAATAAGAATATTTTGACACTGACATATTCCCAGAAAAAAAATTTGAACGTCAAAAATATAATTTTGGTAGATTTGCTTACCCTATACCGAAATCACCACACATCTATAAATTTTGGTAGATTTCTACCACTTTTCTATCCGTATAAACATGCATTATGAATGAACATGAAAGTAGATTTCTGCCGCAGATCTGCTGCAGATTTCTGCCTCGTATAAAAATGGGCATATATAACAATATACTACAATTAAATAGATGGTTCACTCAACGAAATTTAGTGGTGCCATCACTTCTTATTGAGGTTGGTGATTGAAACTAATAGATATTTTTTTCAAATGGGTAAATATTTCATATTTGGTATTTTTGTTTACTAGTTTTTTACCTGAAAACAAAAATCAAACACTAAAAGCAATAAATAACGATTTATTAGTTTTTAAAAAATTGTTTTTTATAAATCTGTTCAAAGTATTTAAATTAAAATTAAATTAAAACCACTCTTGCGGTGGGAGACTGAGTTTAGCCAACGTCAACCTGATATTTTATATGGAAGTGGACCCACCGTGGGTAGCCTTACAATCATAATTTTGACAACAAAATATGAACACAATTTTTTTGGCAATATATTAACAAAATCTGGTTATCATAACATTTTTTGGTTACTGGAAATCCTAACTACACTGATTAGGTTATAAGAAAATAATTAGCCTATATTAGAGAGATAAAATATCACTTTCACCAATTTGTTTTCAATGTCAGCTTACTAGGAGTATTATTATATTCCCAAAAAATGATTCAATTTAAATATGAATCAATATTACCTTAAAATAAAATACAAACATTTATGAATGAGTCAAATTGCGATATCTTAAATAAATAAAATGATAAGAAAGTATAAAATAGAAATACATAAAATCAGTAATTAATGTTTCATATAGAAAATTTCTAATAAATAATGATCGGACCGGATAAATAAAATAATATTCTAATTCTGAGTATATTACCTGTTTCATAGTTGTTAGACTATTACAATGAAAATTCAAAATAAAAAAACAAATAAAAACAAAAATTGAAATGAATCATTGCGGTTCAAATTTTTAATGTAAAATTACAAATCGAATCTAAAAATAAAACATTTTATTTTGATAGAAATTTTTGTTTTGCAAATTTAAAATTTGGTAAGGGGGGGGAACAGGACAGGACTGTTTAAAACATTATGAAAAGAGTATTATTTTTTTCTCTTTTTTTTTATTTGTTTGTTTGTTTATGGTATTTTATGATAAGAGATTAGATAAGACAAATCTTTTCGTTTTTTTTCTTTTTTTGTGATAAATTTGTGATGACTTAATCGAACCGGTGTTTATAGAATTATTAATATTTCAGTCTGAATACGTCTTCGGGCGTGTTATATTGTTAGTTTTTCTATTGGAACTGTCGTTAAAAAATAAAAAAAAAAATCAAAAATGAATTTTAAATATTTTTCATTAGTTTTTGGATTATTAATATTATGTGCGGTTAGTGCTAGAAGTAAAGGTTAGTTTTAAAAAAAATTAATATATTTTTATTATAAACTTACTAAATAATATATACATATGTGGTAACGTTCAAAAATTGCAATTATATTAAAATATTTTTATATTGGTTAAAATATATTAGTTAATTAGTTTAAAAGTGGGTGACAACTATTTCTATGCTTCGCTGTCACAACATTAGGCCACATTCATGTAAGTTCATAACGATTCTCTGCATCAGCAAAATCTGGAATACTACCTAGTCCGGCGATTAAATCGGTAGGATATAATATACAATATATCCATAGTTATTAAAATCCAACATTCTAGGGATTTCCCGTAAGTTATCAAATCTATATGTATGATAGCTAACCTGAAGTTGGATTAAAATATTAAATATATAATCATATTTTTAGTAATATTATTAAATAGATAGAATTATTATTCATTAATTATTTTTTCGAATATCAATTCGAATATCTGAAATGATTCTGGGGGCAAATCCCGCTGGAGTATTGCGGTGTTTTTTTTTTTATTATTTTTTTAAATTAAATGAATATAAAATGGAAATATGGTGATCCGATGATCAAATCCCTTAATTGTGGTGAATTTTGTTTTCATCATCTACTCAAGTTTGAAAATCCAATGAACCTATATGCTCTTATGCGAAGACGTTTTTTTTATATAATCTCAAGTCTATGGGATGACCAGCCTAACTGACAGAGATTGGAATGGAAGTTATTCTGCAATAGATGTAGTCAAGTGCTATTTCAGTTGATTCTGAAAAATTAAAAACATTCAGTTATAGATTTTTTAGTCCCATTTTAATCCCATAACTCAAGTGTTGCATTAAATGTAGTTTTCTATATATTTAAATTAGTAAATATACAAAAAAATCAATTGTATATGATTGTAAGAATGCTAAGGCTTACGCCGCAGTGAATTGGGGGTTAATGCTAATATGGCAAATGTGACTAAGAAGTCGATACTTAGGACGATATTTATAGATTTTAATTTTATTTAATTTATACAGCTAATATTTAAAAATTTATATATATTATATATACATTACATAATATGCGAAAACGGGTAAGTGGAATGAATTTTTGAAAAACTTGTATAATTTCAAATACTACGATTAGTATAGTAGGCACAAATAAATTTCTTAATGCAACATTTAAATTTATAACCAATTCTAAACAGTTTCATTCATTCATTTCAAAATCGATATAAAATGATAATTTGATTTTAAAAATAATGTTCAAAATACAAGTGATTTTAAATTTATTCATTTCACATACACCAACTTCATATTTTCATAAAATTATACAAAAAGTGCCCTCTGGGAGATAAAATTCGTCTCTTCTACTAGAGACGATAGGTCACTAATTAGCGATACTAATTAAACTAGTAAACTACTTTGTAAAAATAATGATTATTAAAACTTAAGCATAATCTCAGCAATATCTGAACTATGCAGAAATTTTATACTATCCAAGGAAATTAAAATGATAAATTATTATGATGAAAGCAAATGGTAGTTTTGAAAATCAAAAGCACATTATACTTACTACAAGAATTATGTTTTTTTATTTAAACCATTTTGCACTTAAAAACTTATTGTATGTCGACAAAATATATTAAATTATGTTTTGAATAAATGCACCATAGCAAATAGTACAACATGATAATGTTGGTGACAAAAATTTTATCAAATTTTAAAATTTGCCGTTGTTGTACACTGCGACAGTGACAGTGTGTTCTAAATCATTAAATTAAAAATGTTTTTCTTGTTGCTTTTGAATTGTTAATGTATGTACAGGTAGAAAAGGAACAAAATTTGTCGGTGAAGGGTGATTTCGGTTTGGGGTGAGCAAATCTACTTAAAATTTCTGGTAGATTTTTGACGGTGGAATAAAAAGTATTTGACGTTTGAATTTTTTTTCTGGCAAAATATGTCAGTGTCAAAATATTTTTAATTTTTTTTTTTTATATACAAAATGCAAGGAAATTGTTGTTGACAACGTAATTTTCGGATCGAGTATTAATCAAATAAAAACATATAAATTTACAAATAATAATAATATTGGATTGACACTAGAATAATAATAAAAATTTATTTATTTATTACTTTGCCACTAATTTTATTTTCGGCCATCTTGATATTTCAATAATCTGACAGCAACAATGGCTGAAATCTACTAGTTTTTTTTTTACATATGAAGATAAATGTAGATTTTTGTGGCAGGTCTGCAGTAAATTTCTGCCTCATATAAATGTAATGGGCTTTGAAAATGAAAATAAAAATGTAGTCGGATTCATTGGATTGTCGACATTCTAAATCGTTAATCTAGAACGATAATGTCGTGTCGTTTTCATTGGACTTCAGGCTTAAGTCTTTTCAATGTATTAATGCAAAATTTGAAATTTATATCAAATATACTTATATATATATATTAACTATTATCCATCTATCAAAATACTAACTAGCAACCGACATTGCTTGAATTCGGTGATCAAACAAGAACCCATGTTTTAAAAGTGACATGACCGTTGACTGTTAAAGATTATTAAATTTAATGATATGAAATTGAATAACACTCCTTTATAAATTTATTTAAAATATTTTTAAGTATAGAAATAGAATTTATTCGGAAAATTAATGATTCATTTTGGTGATGAGAATTTAAAACTTACTTTTTTTTCTTTTAATTCAATAACTGGTATTATTAAAATTATATTTTTATTAGTAACTATATATGCTTGTTATTTTGTATTTTTTTTAATTTTTATATTTTTTCTTATACAATGTTCTAATAAAATATTTCGATCAAAAAATTATCTTTTTTTAATTATTTATATAATTTCATATCTTATAATAAATTGTTTGCATGGTCAACAATTTGACGATTATTGATTTATTGATAACAAAAATAAAAAAAAAATATGTATAAATAAATTAAATAGTAATACTTTATTTCAATTTTAGAGTTGAATTTAAAAAAAAAATTTTTTGAATTTTAGAATTGCATTTTTTTGTAATTTTCTTAAATACAAAAGGATGTAAGGATGTTTACAAGTATTCAAGATGAAGTACAAAATGATTTGTGCTGTATAGCACTTTTGTGCACAATTGGATATTGTAATTCAAATGTTTGAACCGCAAAAAATTTTCATATTTGGATAGAATTGTATAATAAAATAAATGCTATAAAATTTAATTTAAAAAACAATCGAACTTTAAGCACTTCAATTCATACAAAAATTAAAAATACTTGAAGAAATATTTATTTTCGACTCGATTTTATTATGTAAGAATTGAAATTTTGATTTTTTAACAAAATTCACTATCTTTTGTTATTGTTTGTTTGTTTTTTTTTTTCTTTTTATTCCATTTTTTTTTGTTTTTCTATCGAACTTTGAATAGGTATCGGTTTTAATCATATCCAGCAGATATTTATTTTATTTTATCTTATCGTTTTTATACTCTATATTCAATTTTAGAGATTAATGGGGGTTGACGTAATAACTATTAGATACATACATATGAAATTTAAATTTTATTTTTTTTTAAATAGAAAATTTGGTTGTTTTGCGAATGTTTAAAGATTTTCTGATAAAAATAAATATAGGTGGAATATTTAATTATTTAGGGAGTCGACTACAAAAAAAAGGGGTGAAATTTATTTTTAAGGAGTATTAAAAACAAATTGAAATTATGCATATAAATTGTGACGAGACATTCTAGCTGATTAGAATCAATAAATTTAAATTTACTTTTTGGAAAAATAAAATTGAATTTATTATGAGGTAATACAAATATTTATTAATCTTGAAAAATTAATTTTGAAATTAACGAATCAAATTTGACAGCTGCATAATTATACTGTGGGACAAAAGATCGCATCGTGTTGCTAAGCGGTGAGATCATCATCCAGTGGGTAGGTGTACATCACCGTTATTAATTAATGTTAGTAAGAGAAAAAAATTAAATAGTTAACATGCTATTTTTGATAGAATGTTAAAAAGATAAATTCAAATCCAAAAAGAACGTAGAAAAGGACAAAATAACAATTTTAATAACTATTTACCAATTATGGTATAAACAGATTTGGGGCGACTAGCGACAGATACAACTACTGTAGAGCTACATAAACTACTAAATTTACTAAATTTATTAATTTTTCCTCAAAAGCCATTTCAAAGAATGTAAAAGAAAACAGATTAACATTTAATATTTTAATGTTGTTGGAAATTGTTATTATTCATATACGTTTAATCATATGCTACCAAAAGTAGCTCGGCGACGGATACAAAAATAGAAATTTTTCTAATTTGTATCCGTCGCCCAGCTACAGAAGACAGAAGTTGTAGCTGTATCTGTTGCTAGTCACCCTAATTCTGTTTATACTATTATACAGCTTTAATTTTAAGCTTCTTTTACTATGCTGTTAGTATCAAAACAGCTCTCGAGTTAGATTCACGTAACATTCTAGACACAGGCTCAAATTTACCGTATTCAGTACTATTGTTAGCAATATTAAGCAGATCAACGGAACGTAAATTATGCGGATTCGTTTTAAAACTTATTAAATCCCTAATTTTAGCTGCCGTAATATTCCTAGTAATAATTTGGTGTATAAACGTAATATCAGCCACCAATCGACGTTGTTGGACAAATTTCAGGTCTATCAAAAGAAACCTATCTTCGTAAGGAGGAAGTTTAAAACCATGAAAAAGCACGTAATGCAAAGCATAAAAATTTACGCTGAACTGCTTCAATACATTAAATATCAACATTACGATATGGAGACCAAACTTGCGAAGCATATTCAAATGACGGTCTAACATATGTGATATATAAATGTTTTTTAATATAGGGATGTGTAAACTCTTTGGTCCAGCGCATTATAAATCCTAGCATAGTATTAGTTTTATTAATAATGGTATTGAAATGTGCTTTGAAATTGAGTCTGTGATCCCTAATAACACCTAGATCACGAGTAAACTCAAAACGGTCTAAAGCTTGATTTCAGAGATCGATAGCTCCTGTAGGTCAGTGCCATACAAGCACCGACCCAAATCAGTTCAAATATTTAAAATCAGTAACAGTCGTTTTTCTTTATCTTTGACAGATAAATTTAAGTGTAAATTTTTATGTTTGTAACCAAGTTGGCTTTTAAAATAATTCTGATCGGTGTTAGGAATTGCACGGCAGCTACCAAATTTCGATAAACTTTAAAATACGTGTTTGTTTATTTTTCATAGAGTACCTATGTATAAATTCTCATGTTTGTAACACAATTGGTTTTTGAAACATTTTTGGTAGGTGCTAGGACTTGTATGGCACCGACCCAAACCAGTCCAAATTTTCGAAATGGGTAACAGTCATATTTCTTTATTTGTGAAAGAGTATCTAATTCTAGATTTACATGTCTGTAGCACAGTTGGTTTTTAAAATATTCCTGATAGGTGCTAGGAGTTGTATGGCAGCTACCCAAACCACTCAAAATGTTAGAAAACGGTAACAGGCATGTTTCTTCATTTTTGAGAGATACCAATTTGCAGATCTGTAACACCTTTAATTTTTAAAATATTCCTGATGGGTACTGAGAGTTGTATGGTAGCTACCCAAACCACTCAAAATTTTGGAAAACGATAACAGGCATATGTTGTTAATTTTCGAAGGAGTAACTAAGTACCTATTTTAGGGTGTGTAGCACCTTTGATTGTTTAAATATTCCTGATAAGTGCTGGAAGTTGTATGGCAGTTATACAAACCACTCAGAATACCTGTCCAAAAAATAAACATAAACCAAGCGGAGAATCAATCTAACCTAAGATGTAAATGTGGTTACGATATGTATAGCGGCTTAAAAGTTACACGATCACAAACAAAAGTGCTTAGAATTTTATATATATAGATTACCTTTTACATTTTTTAATATCTTCATCATCATTGTTTCGTGCTTTGTAATGAAAGTTATAACAATTAATCAGCTCCAGAGTAATGTTTTTATTACTTCCTACAACGTTATTGTGAATATCGAAACTGTTATACAGTAGAAATTTTTATTTGACTCAACATTTTTATATATAAGATAAATTAGTTTTTATATTAATTCATTACTTTTGGTTTAACATCGAAAAAATGTTGCAATCATCACTAAGTTTAAAAACATTGCACTAACTAAAATATACTCTTATTTATATGCATTTTTGATCAGTATAACAGTTTGTAATAATTTTAATATTTTTAAATTGATTTTATAAAATAAAAATTTTTACACAAAATAATTAATAATATTTTTATAATAAATATTTTCAGTGTTCATGGTATGCTCAGGAGATGGGTCGAAAGAAATATGTACACAAATGTCACGTGGGTCATCCGAAGTTAATTGTGTATGGGTTCAAGATAGTATAGAATGTAAGTATACATAATTATGTGCAATCTTATCTTTTGTTATATTAAAACTCTTATTAAAAATATTAATTTTTTTTTTCTTATCTAAAGGTGCTCGAAGTATTATAAATAAAACAATTGATTTTGGAATGTTCTCTGCTGAAAGTATTTTACATTTAGGTGTATTAGATTGGCAAGATTTATCTGTTATACAACCATTTGCTCATAAAGAACGTGAAACTTGTAAGAAAAGCTGTTTTGAAATGCAATTAAATTTTTTTAATTTTTAATTCAATTTTTTTTTTTTGTTTAGCAAACACCGATTTTGAATCAGTTGCTATTGTACGCAAAGATCATCAAAATGGTTTCGATGGATTAAAAGGAAAAAAATATTGTCATCCTGGTTTCGATTATAATCCAAATGAAAAATGGTCTGAACGTTTCTTTAAACATTTTGAACGTTCAATAGTTAAACCAAAATGTGAAAAAGATAAATCAGCAGCTGAAATTGAAGCAGCTGCCTTAAGTGAATTTTTTGGTAATTCATGTCGTCCTGGTGTTTGGTCATATGATCAAAATGAAGATAAAGCATTAAGTAAGAAATAAATTTTATAAATTAAATAAAATCAAATTAAATTAATTTAAAAAAAAAAAAACTTTTATAGAAAAAAAATATTCTTCTTTATGTAAATTATGCCCAAAACGTGATTGTAAATATACTGATGAACCAGATTTGGCAAGAAATCATGAATTTGCTTTAAATTGTTTAAAAGATGGTGGTGAAGTTGCTTATGTTTCATTAGCAGAAGCTGAAAAATTTTTCAAAACATCACCGGTATGATTTATTGGATTTTTTTAATAAAAATATTTTTATAATAAATTTGAAAATTAACAGGAAATAAAAGTTGGTGATTATAATTATTTATGTGCTGATGGAAGCACTCTACCAATTGAAAATAATCCAAATCCATGCACATGGTTACGTCAACCATGGAAAGCTGTAATATCTAGATTGTGAGTACAATTTTGTGTTTTCATAAAAAATTTAAACAATCCCAAAACCAAAATTTTTTTTAATATTAAAGTGATGACGCCAAAGAAATTAAAACTAAATTAACTCAATGGATTAAAAAAGGAGCAGAAGGTGTAACTTGGGAAGCTGAATTAAGAAAAGTTCTTGCTGTTGAGGATTTTAAACCAACTACTGACAGATCTATTGAAAGTCCAAAAAGTTACATAAGCAATTGTATGTTAATAATACTCGTACATGATTTTTTAGACAAAAATATATTTTTTTTTTTTATTTTTCATAATCAAAATATTTTAATTACAGACCGAAATGTTCCAGCAGATGAAACCTATTGCAATACTGAAATATCATGGTGTACCTATTCAGAATTAGAAAAATTTAAATGTACAATTGCTAGAGCTGGTGGTATTAGTACTGGAATATTTCCAACAATTAAATGTCGTACACCGGTTGATACAGCAGTTCAATGTTTGGAGGATATTAGTCGTAATGATACAGATTTTATGGGAATTGATTCAAATTATGGATGGTTAGCACGTTCAAAATATAATTTAACAGCAGCATTATTTTTTGATACTGAGGTTCATCAATTTTCATCGATTGTTGTTGCCGTCAAAGAGAATTCAGGAATACAAAATTTTTCATCTTTACGTGATAAGAAAGCTTGCCTTCCAGAATATGGTTCAAGTCCAGCTGTAGCATTAATAAATGAATTAAAAGATAGAAAAATCTTTAATAGAGATGATTGTAATTATGGTGCATTATTAAAAAATTTCCTTGCTGATTCATGTTTACCTGGAGCACAAGATTGGAAATATATTCAATCTACTAGTGAATCATTTACATCATTATGTAATTTATGTTTCAAAGATGGGAATGCCGGTGGTAACAATGGTGATTTAAATATTGAAATTGGTACTAAAAATAGTAGCGGTAGTAATTCATTCAATAGTGTTCAACCATGGACAAGAGCAACAAGTAAGTAATTTGTATATTTATAATTTTAAAAAAAAAATTTAAAATTGATTATGATTACTGTAGAAGTCCATAATAAGTATTTGCTTTGAAACAAAATTGTTCAGAATTAGATAGATTCAAACTAAATTCATTAAAATAGTATGCATTTTACTATCTAGTTTGGGATACAGAATTATTGTAATTGGATAACGCTGGGTGGCGCAGTAGGTAGAGCACTTGCCTTTCAACCGAAAGGTCCCAGGTTCGATTCCCGGTAAAGTAAAAAAAAAATACTTTATGGGTTTTTCGGTCTGGTCCAGTACCCTTTGTCTTTGGTATATAATAAATGACAAAAATAATTGAGAGTATAATCTGGTAACAACTTAAATAAAATTGGGCTATTCTATTTAAGAAAGCTTAATTCCTGACAATGGTAGTAGTTTTCCACATTTAATGAGTTGATAAGCCAGTAATTTGTTAAAATAAATATTCGAATTATTTGTAGATATTGTAGTGTAAACTTGCAGTACCGTACTTAATTAAGCACGAAAAGGTGATTCTACCTAAGTTACTGTCAAGAAGATAAAAAAAAAAATATAAAAAAAATTACTTACATGGTTTTCGTATTCGAAATTTTATTTTCATTAAATAAATGTTATAAATATATATACATATATATATATATATATATATTACTATAAATTTATTTTAATATTTAATTTATTTTAATATTTATATTTTAATTTATTTTACATCATTATTAAATTAAATATTATTTTTAATTCCAGTTTCAAATTGTGCAGCTAATGAGGGTAATCGATATTTTGGTAATCGTGGTACATTGAAATGTCTTAATGAAGTAGGAGATTTTGCTGTTTTAGAATTACAATCACTTAAAGGTAGGAAATTTAAACATTTGAAATAAAATTGAATCTTAACAGTTTTAACAATTAATAAAAACGAATAACATCTTTGAAATAAGTACAAAAAAAAAAAATTTAAAAAAATCTTTATAGAAAAAAGTTCCGAAACAAAAATATTTTTTTTTTTTTTGTAAAAGATGATTCAACAAATCTTGCTTCATAAAATCTTAAATTTTTTATTCAATTCTGAGCACTTTATTAATTTTTGGTTTTGAGATTTTTTTTTACTAGAATCCAATCAAACAATATCAATATTTGCATAACATTACATTGTATTCTTTTAAATTTTCACAGTGCATGCTGAAGAAGTTGAAATTGATGAAAATCGTTTCAGAATTTTATGCAGAAATAATACTTTAGCCAAAGAATCAGGTTTTGAAGTTGATTTGGATTGTGCTCTAACAACAGTTGTTGATGGTGAAATTGTTATGTATAGAAAATCACCAAAAACATCATCAGTTGTACATGTACTTCAAGCATTAGAACATTATTTTATTAGAAAAAATAATCCAAGTTTTAAAATTTATAATATATTTGAGAACAAAACAAATGTACTTTTTAAGGTGAGTGTAAAAATTTAGACATTCTTAAATAATACAAAATATTTGTTTGATAATATTATGTACATACATACATACATATATTTACAATTTATTTTTTATATAGGATTCTACTATTGGATTAACTCATCCAGATGCCCAAAATCAAGGAGTTATGGTTGAAAATTATAAAAAGTTATTTAAAGATGTTGAAAAATGTTCTGGTAATTCAGCTATGACTATTTCTATTAATATTTTGTCAACAATTTTTGTAGTATTTTTCGCATATTTGTTAAATAATTAATTTTGATTTTTTTGACAAATATTTATAGTAAACAATAATAAATTTATTAAAAAACAAAAAATATTAAATAAAAGCAAATAAAAATAATTATTTCACATCATTTCAAATTTAGATTAATGCATTACTTAGATTGTTTACTAATTAGTTTGTAAGTTTTTAGAGTTTTTAGTAAATTCATATTTTTAAAGAAAATTTTGTATTCAAACCGAGTAAAATAAAATATTTTTAAATAAATTAATATTTATAGTATTTTTTTATTTTTCTTCTGATGTAGTTTAGATAATGAACGAATTTCACCATCTACCTAAACTAAACTAAAAATATTAATAAAATAACCTTTTTTTCATTAATAATTTTTTTTAATTAATTTAAAATTATTTTTTACACTATTGGAGGCAGCTCTAACTTTTTTAACTCACTTCATGACTCCACTCTTTTTCTTGAGGGGTCAATTTTTGCATTAAAATTTATTTTTTGAGATTTTTTCTTTTTTATAAAAACTTTAAACAACTGTAATTCGCTTAATATTGCGCCTAGAAAGTAGGGTTGCCAGAATATCTCTTTTAAAGAGAACATGTACTCTTTTTGCAACACGATAGCTATGGCTATGGCTCTTTTGTTCACGCTCTTTCTTCGTTCGGATCTTTTGTATCTCTTTTTGCTCTCTTTTTCTCTTAAACTCAATTCATCTTATTTTATATACTTTTATATACTTTTATATTAACTTACCAGTGTCCATATGTATGTACATATGTTTATATGTTTTCGTAATTCGTGGTAGGTAGGTTGAAATTTTTTTGTTAATATTAAAACCAAACGCAAAAAGAAAAAAAATGACTTTGTTTAAAAAATTTAAAGATAAAAAGATAAAATTTTTAATATTTGCCGCTTGAAAAAAATCACGAATATTAAAAAGAACATCACACAGCTTGGTTCTCTTAAGATCACAAAGCGTTTCCAAATTTCCATTAACAATATTCGAGCAAGATTCATTATGTACTTTTGTGTTTTATCTTATAGTAGTTCTAGATGCTAAACATCCACCACTAGATTTATTTTCTACTTTTTAGGGGGCTAGTTTGGTTTCGATAAAAGTATATTTTAAAAATTTTTATGTTTACTTTATTATTTTATTTATAAAGAAAAAGAGCAAAAATGGGAAGAATATTTCCTCCGATGAATTTAAGGAAAAACCTTTAAATCTGAAATGGAAATAAATTTAATATTTCGAAGGCAAGAATGTAGAGTTTTATGAGAGAAAACGTCTAAATATAGATAGTGTTAGTCGTCACATGCAATTATGTATAAATATACAAATTGCAAAGAATTTTACAAATCAAACGACAAATTATGAAACAGAGGCTTGTAAAATTGAAATATTGTGATTTGTTGCTGAAATAAATTTATATTTATGTTTAATATAAAGTATATTATATTAATACAAAGCATAATTAATTTATATCAAATATTTTTAATTTTATGTGTTCTGGTTTTATGAAGAAAAAAACTGATGAAATAAACTATTATTTATTTATTAACTTATTTTAACAGTTGATCCTACACATAAATCTGCAGGTCAGCTTTATAGGTCCTTTTCCCTTTCGAAATGTAAGCCTTTTTTTATTAAATTATATTAATTTTTTGGTATATATTTTTTGTACACATATATATTTTAATTTTATATTATACCCTTCTCTTTTTGTCCTCTTTTTTTCCGAAAAAACTCTCTTTTTAAACTTTCCCCTTCTGGCAACCCTACAAGAAGGTCAATTTTTGCATTAAAATTTACTTTTTGAGATTCTTTTTTCCTTTTTATAAAAACTTTAAGATGACATTTTGCTATTGCACATTCCTTTACTTTGCTTGTTTACAAAAATTAATGTTGAGCAACAATTAGCAAAATGTTGTTTTATAAATTGAATATTTTTATTGTTTTATTACAGGAATACGATGTTGAAATATGGACATTGGCATTGCTATCACATCACAAATCTCACTTTTTCTCACTGTGTAATCAGTAATCACTAATGTTTTTTTGTCTGACTGAGTCATTTCATTTGATTTTGATATCCCCACATCCAAGATCTACAATAACGGTATAGTTTACTGTAGGTTTTGTCACAACAACATCACTCTATTCGTGAATTTTGATTCGAGCTTCGAAAAAAGAGTCTCGAAAAGTCGAAAGTATTCATACATAAAAAATAATTTACCAACTTTCATTTCCTACACTTACTTCCCAATCTTCCCATTCCAATTACATTTACATGCTTTCATTCCATAATCCATAGTTAACGTAAATGTAAAATATGCACGAAGAAAGCAAGTGCATGAATACATGATGTAGTAGTGTACCCGACGAATATTTTCTTGTTGTAAAAAAAAATTAAAATAAAGAAGTTTTTTGACGCAAAATAATAAATGGATTAATCAATTATTTTCCAAAAATGATTATTTTTTTTTTTTTTCAATTGCACCCAAAATAAAATATTTTTTATTTGTAAATGGAACTCACAACACAACATAAAATTAACCGACTAATTCAACTGGAATTTTTTAATTTCAATTTACAAGGAGAAAAAGTTACCCAATTAACTTGTAATTGTATAAGCAAAAATGAGATTATTTAGATGCATTTCATCCTATCTTTATATTTAGAATAAAGTATTCGACAAACATTTTTCTTTTCGAATATACATATTAGATAAATTGTGATAAGTAAAGATGAACTGCAAGTATATTAAAATATATAAAAATTAAAATTAAAAATTAGATATGTTTCGACAACGTTGAAGTTATCATCCTCAGTAAACAGTGTGGATAAGTTATTATAACTACTTATATTTATATAAAAATTAAAATTATTTTAACTCTAAAGTAATTTGGGTAATTTTTATCTTCTATTTTATTGCTTCTATTGCAGTGTCATATAATACGTTATTTTTTAATGCCAGTTTGTCATTCAAGATTTTGGTGTTGTTGTTTTTGTATATTTCATACTCTTCGAGTGTCCATTATTCTACCTTTTGGCCTATATAGAATTTGTTGCATGTTTTGCATATTATTTTATAGATAGAAGATTCAACACTTCTATTGCTATTTCGTAATTTTCCCTGAGTGTATTACCTATATTGCTATTGATTCTATAAGCGATTTGATATTTATATTTACTTGTTTTTTATTGGGATGAATAAGAAAATATGTATTTAGTTTTTTCTTAATTATTTTATTTTTTGTATAGAATTTAGATATCAAACTTGTTCACTCTACCCACTAAAAGCTAAAGAAAGCTAAAGAAAATAGTTTTGTTAAATATTAAATTATGATTGTGGTGCTGATCACAAATAAAAAAAACTGTAAAATAAATTGATACAAAAAAAATGCATATACAAATTTTCATATTTTCATAGACTTAAACTGAAACGTTTACATATAAATTATTTGAGTAAATTCATAATTCAAATGTTGCAAGATCTTCAGATATTTATCTCATATACAATATCTTAGATTTTTTAACTATGTAGTTGAATTAGTTCTTTCCTGCCACAATGAAACTTGTAGGTTTGATGGTGCCGATCTTTGTGCTACAGTATCTATTTCCCGGCTAAAAGGATAAATTAAATTAGCATTTAAGCTCAAATGATATTTTAATAAATAATATACTTAATATAATTTAATAGATGTTCTGAATCATTTACTATTTCTTCACATTCTTCTTTTGATTGACATAAATCTAAAATATGTTTTAAGCTACTCTGAATATTTTCCACAGCTTTTAATTTTTCCTTTGTTTTATTTGAATTTGACATAGTTTTTAGTGCCGATAGTATATGTTCAATTTTTGAATTATATTCTCCTTCATAATTTTGAAGCGTGGAAATTAAAACATTAGCTAATTTTTCAACTGCTCCTAATTTGATAAATTGTTCCCGAACTTCAACGAATTCTACAGCTAGAGCATCAATTAAAAAAGCGGCTTTGGTTAAAAGTTTTTCATCTGCAGTATTGCATTCCAAGCAATTTAAAATCATTTCTAAACCATCTTTTTCTATGTAAATAGCGAGGGCAGGTTCATACTGTCTTACTAAACATGATATAGCATGTAATGTATTTCTAATAACAATATGATCTTTATCTTTCAATAATGTTACTAATCTGGGTATTATATCTATTTCTGTAAAATGCGATTGAGCAAATGGATTGTTTTGAGTTATTTCACCAATTAATTCAATTGCAGACGATCTGATCCTAGAATCAGGTGAATCTAAGCATGATACTATAATCTTTGAACCGCCAATTTTTAAAAAATTATTCGCCAAATCTATGTCACCAGCTAATTCTTCAATCATTTCAAGAGATCCTAATTTTTCATCCACAGTTGAATCAGGCGATTCTAAAATTTTAACAGCCTTTTCTAATTCTTCCATAATATCAACAGTCCAACTTTTTAATGCATCTTCGAGAAATTTCCTTTTCTCTGGATCCATTCTTTCATATGATGATTCATGAGGTGCATCTTCTGATTTAGTTTGATGTATAGCAAATCTTAAAAGTGCTTGTAATGAATCAATTCTTGGATGTTGTGAATCATTACTATTATCTTCATTCTTCATTTTAAATATATATTTTTTTTTAACTAAAATAAAACACCTAAATTTCGTAACTAAACAATCCAAAATCAATCTAAATATATAATTTCTAATAGCACCTGCACACAAGCAATTTTGAACAAATTGACAATATTTATTTTACTTCAATCAAAACAATTGGAATGTGGAATGAAATCAAGAAGTACCTGGAAATTTCCAGAAAATTTTGACAGCAAACTATCGTGTTTACAAAAGTATTTTGTTTAGAGCTTACAGATACAAAAGGAAAGCTAATACCGTATGTATCCATATACAAAAAAATTAGCGAAGAATTTTTTAGGGTATTTATTTACAGTGTCATATTTTCTATAGAAAATAAAAACAGCAAAAAAAGTGGCTTGTTTACATTATTTAAATTGTGGTTATGTTAATGTAATTTATAATTAGAAACTATTTTTTTCTAAAATAATCAAGTAAATTTAATTAAATTTATTTAAAAACTTAATGAAAACTGTATAAAGAACGATTTAAAAGTAAAAAAAATTCTAAAAAATTGTTGAAAATGAATTTTTTTTCTATGTAGTATTTAGTTATGGGTATAGTATTTTATTATAGTATGTATATACATACCTAATTACTTAACTTTCTGCTTATGTTCTATCTCTCGAGTTTTACAATTTCGAGAAATGTTCCATCAGATGTCAAATTACAAGATTTTATTTACAAATATTAAGATTAACATATGAGCTTCTGTAATTGAGTATTTAGAAAAAAAAGAAATAGACCAATAAATTGCTTGAATAATTTAAATATTGGTTGAAGATTTTATATTGAACATAAGAAACTTAGCTGTTATATTTATCCAAATCTTATAAATATAAAAATGTAATTCATAAAAAATAATTTAACTAAATTTGAGGCAATCTACGGTTTCAGTGGCAATTTCAGAAGACAAAATGACAGAATTGAAAAAAGGTAGTGTTACTTGTCAGACATCTTCATATCCAATTTTCTTTATGGCTCTGTAGTCGGTCAAATTTAAATAAAAATATTAGTAGTAATTAATTACATTACTTAACTATTTCCTAAACAAATGTTGATATATATATGTACATGTGAATTATGCATCTCCTATGAACTATAACAAAACACGTTCAAATGTATTTCTTTATTCAATTTATAAAATTAGTTATGTTTTTGGATAGTACAATGGGTTTGCAATTAGATAGTATGTACATACTCATAGTCGATAGTATATAAATTAACCTTTCATAAATTATTTCTTTGAAAGGAATATCTTAGTATAAAGTAAAAAATTTATTTCACATCCAACACATTTATTTGATTATATTATTTAATTTTATATTTCACTTTCGACACAAAAACAGCCGCTATTTTCCTGAAAATATATTTTCAAATATATAAGCGAGATTATTTTTAACGTTTTAAAATTGATTGGTTTTTTTTTTATTTTAAATTCAAGTTAAATTATTTATTAATTAAAAATTAAAACATAATATGCACTTTCCCTACATACACTTTAGAAAATCCTTAAAATGTATTTTAATATTTTGTCAATTTATATTTATTTCGAAAATTATGTTTTTAACATAAATTAAAGAAATATATGTATTTTTATATTTTAAAATATAAAATGAAAGAAATTTGATTATGAAAAAAGAAAACTAAAACAAATTAAATTAAATAATACAATCAATTAAAAAAAATTATTTTTAATTTTGTCATTTAAATTAGTGGCAGAATTGATCAGTTCCATTTCCCCCTTTTCATTAATTTAACCGTTGTGTAATTGGTATTTTCTTACGTCTACGTCTATTCATTTGTTGTCTTTCCCAGAACTCATAATAACGTTCTTGTTTCAACCATTCTTGATATCTATACCACCATTCTTCCCATTTAATATAATCCTAAAAAAATTTAAAATTTAAAAATTAATTGAGGAGACTAAGAGAAAAATCTATTTCTGTAATTATTACTTACTTTAAGATCTAAGTCTCGTAAGTAACCACGACTTTTATAATACTCGAAGCGTACTCTAACATCATCCCATGACAACATGCCCGACGGTGCTGTTGTTGCGAGTTCTTCTGGAAAATGTCCTACTGGTGCTGGTGAAAAGTTTCTCGGTGAATCAAGTCCTTCTTCGATCATTACTTTAAGTGCTCCACCAGCAGAATCTTTAGTAATTCTCATATTTTCCATATTACTTCTATCCATACTCCATTGTGCCATTTTACCAAAACGTTCTGACAAAGTTAAGCGAGTTGTAGCTGTAAATGTTGGTAATGAGCTTTCACTATCAGATTCAGAGTCATCTGAATCAGATGAGCTATGATGCTTTTTACTACGTTTCTCTCCTTCAATTTTAATTCTTGTTCGCAACTTAAATAAAATAAAATAAAATTATTTTACATTTGATTTATTTCATTTATTTGATTTACTTTTTCTCCAGTTTTCTCTTTTTTCTTCTTTGGCACAGGTGCTGGATTTGGTGGTTCTGGTGGTCTATGTTTTAAGCGTGGATCAACTGGAGGAGGTGAATGTCTAATACCTCTTGATTTTATTTCAGCATGAGGGCGTTCAATTACCATTTCACGGCTTGCCTCGCGACTCGCACGCACGACCTAAAAAATTTTAAATTAATTTTCAAATTATAAATATGTATATAAAAATTTACTTTTGTTTCCGCCCTATATTTTTCGGGACGCATTGGCGGAGAAGCAGGACGCATACGCGATGATGATGGAACCATATTAACTGTCGGGCGTTTATTATTCGCAATACCGTGTGCGACCCGAGTATTTGGAGCTGCGACGCGGCCTTGATGATTTCCACCTATCGATTTCGGCGGCGGAGAACGAGGACCAGGTCTTGAACGCGACGGTATTGAAGGTGAAGGTGATCTATAATTGAAAATAATTTATTGTTTTTTTTTTTGCTTTTTGTATTCAACTAATAAACCTTACCGAGAACGTGGATGATGCTTTAATGAGCAAACTGAACAAGAATCATCTGAACAACTACTTACAGAACTGTTTGAACGTGACCGGCAAGTCTAAATTATACAAAAAAAAATATTATAATTCAATAATTACGTAAAGAATGCAAAAAATAAGGGAAAAAAAACTACTTACTCTTCCTTTAGGTGGTGGTGATGGTGGTCTTTTCGATCGTGGTAGTATTTGACCGCCAGGTCCACGTTTACCCGAAAGTGCGACACCACTTGGACCACTTACTGGAGAACGACGTCTGACTCCTCCCGGAGGAGATGACGGTGACCGACGTCTTGTGTCTATTGGCGATCGTGGCGATAAATTGCGACGCATATTTATAGAATTACCGGGCATCGGTGGTTCAGGTGGTGATCTAGGTCTGGAGACACGCACGGCACTCCTTTTCATAGCCCAATATTCTGGTGATCTTGGCGCTCTTCGTACCGGTGATCTCTCTAAAGGAGATCTTGGACGACGCGCATCTGGTGGCCCTAGAGACATTCGTCGTATATGATCAGGCGGTGATCTTCTTCGCATCGCCATCGGTGAAGGTGATGGCGGAGTTTTACGCAAACGAGATCGACTCCGACTTCTACTACGACTTCTGCTTCGCGACAACGTACGACGAACGGGACCACCGGCACCGGCGCCACCACCATTACCGCTACGAAATGCATTACCACCCGGATTATTGCCATTTCCACGATTATATCGAAAATTGCCTTCACGTTCACTTTCCGAGCTACTTTCACCTTCAATATACATTTTTTTATAGCCAGAATGACGCCAACGATTTGGATCTTTCTCCTCGACTTCTAATAATTTTTTATCCCAATATTCATTTGTGGGACCACCGGAACGTGCTTTTTTCATAACGTTATCTATTTCTTTACGCTTTCCAGCTGGTAAACTTGGATCTAATAAAAAAAGAAAGATACAAAAATTGTGTAGGCATGGATATACAGAATAACAAATTCAGCAAAACTTTTTATTTTAGTTTCTACACCCTTTTATTTATTTTTATTTTAAACGTAAAATAAAATACAAGATACGATTTGGGATACCTGTAATTCTTGTAACAACAGGCTGCCTATCCATCCGAAGTTTACCTGGACGCGGTTGAGGAGTAATGTCACGTCTACGAGACATAGACATTATAGTTTAATGTATTTTATATAATCTGCTTTCCAATTAAATTAAAATCCTTTCTTAGAAATTATTTTCTAATTTTTATTGTAAGGAATATGTTAAAGATTCCTAAATTGTAAATAACTTTGATGCGACAAATTATCGAATCAAAGAACTCAACCGTTGTAAAGTAAAATTCCAAGAATATTTTGACGTCGTATGTTTCGACGCCAATCCAAATTAGGGTGAAAACAATCAATTAATTGAAATGCTGTAATTGAATTATGGAAATACATTTTAAATATTTTTAACAATAAAATCAAGTATATTTTTAAGAATAGATTAAATAATAGAATCACAAAAATTAAAATAAATCAAGGTGAATTACACTTTTTCATAAGAATTTACAAAGGAATAAATAAAGCCTTTTTCTAAGAAAACAAGGTAATATTCCAAATTAAATTTTTTAGTTTGATCAAAATAATAATTTATTTGAGTAAATTTTTAGAACGAACAACACAAAAAAAATTTGAAAAGAAAAAATGAAATTTTGTTAATTTGTTAATTAAAAATATATGTACATATACATATATTAGAAATTTGGTTTATTTATGGTATATTTTAAATTAATCTAAATTTATTATCCATAAACGAATATGCCGAAAGTTTTTTTTTTTTTACAAAATTTATAACATTCTGAATATACGTGAAATATATCCAAACCCGAAAAAAATAATTTTATATAAAAGTTAAATGCATTTTTTTCGACCGTAAAAGCATTTCAAAAGTTATCCGTAAGGCCCGACCGAATTTCTACATTTATTTTTTTTTTCGATTTTATAAAATACGATATGATAAAAATAGTTCACATAACACACGATTTTTTTTTATTCCGCAATCTAGAAGAATAGTCTTAGAACCTGAAAAAAAATTTCTTTTCACTTTATTTTCTTTTCCTTTCACCATTTAAACCACTTTCATTTAAAAAGAGATTTTCTTTGTTTTATTTTCGAATTCACATATTTTTTTGTTAAAACTATATCACGGTTTACGAAATTCGAAATACGTACATTAAATTTAAAGTTTCTTTTATTTTCTTAGGTTAAAATTTGCTTAATATTGTTACTAATAAAATGTAAGTTAAAATATGTATTTTTCAGCATTCAATTAACAGAACACGGATCAAACGCCATTTTCTATTTTCAGAAAATTTTAACAACTATGAAAATGGAGTGAACAATTTGACATATTTGACTTTAGCAATAAAAAATGTGACATATACAACTAATCTAATCGAGTTCGAGAGTCGAGACTCGTCTACTCGAAAGTCGATGTCACTTACGTCAGCACAACCTGTTTTATTATTATTTTATTCAAAAGGTAACACATAAAATTACATCGAATTTGTGTTCCATTTTTTCTACAATCTTACCTATTGAAAAGAATGTTACGAAAACACAGTTTTCCAAAGCTGGTATAAAAAATATTAGAAAATAAAGCCTTCGCAAGACCTTTTGTGTAACAGAATTGATACATAAGCTGAGAAGTCAGAGAAGTGACACAAATTTAAATGTACGATACAAAAAGGCTTCGCTAAAATCGTTACGTTTAAGTACAGTAAAAAATTTAACGTTCCGACCAGTTTTTATCAATCAATACACATAAATTTACAATACATAATAATATTTTTATCAAACTAAAGTGAAATAATTTAGTTTTTAAATTAAGTAATTAATATTTTTGATTCAATTTCAAATAATTTACAAATACAAATTAAGACATAGTGCTACATATTTTGATTAATTATCCTATTCCGAAATAGGACAGATATTATTTTTGCAATACAAAATATTATTTATTAATGAACGGTAATACTTATTTTTGAATCATTACACTGAAACAAATTAAAATGAAACGCATGTAACAATCGCCATTTTCCTTAATTTGTCGATGGGTAGATGTCCAATTTTCTTTTTCGCTAAATTAAAAAATCTTTAGATTCTAATAAAACCAATTCTAAAATATAGTGAAATTGGAAATTATAAATAATAAAATAAAAATTTGAATAATTCAATAACATGTTCTAAAATGGAAAACGTTGTATCGTTTAATAATGAGGTAAGAAATATGAAAGTTTCAAATCAGTGAAAAGTCTGTAAGTGTTAAGTAAAATTCTGTGAAATAAATTTAAGAATAATTGGAAAAAACAAGAAAATTTTTTAAATTGATTATATAAATATAAAAAAAAATGCATTTTGTTTATTTATTTTACAAAATTTTGTCAGAAAAAAAAAAAAAAAAAAATGAATAAACCAATTTTTTGTGTCTACTGGAAAGGTAAAAGGGTAGGGGCGTTAGCGTTGTTTCTATCTTTTTTTAATATTATATTTATAAATATTATATAAATTTTTAAAATTTACTTTTTTTCATATTATTTGTTAATTATTAATATATGTTTCCATTTTAGCTCACTGGGCTGTATAGCGCCAGCCCCCCTATATCAAAGGCAAAAATGGCAGCAATAACTCGGGGTGCGATGAAGGCTATTAAATTTTACAAACATGTTGTACAAAGTGTGGAAAAATTTATTTTAAAATGTAAACCAGAATACAAAATACCTGGTTTATATGTAATAGATTCTATTGTACGACAGTCTCGTCATCAATATGGACCGGAAAAAGATGTTTTTGCTCCTAGATTTGCACGCAATATTAAACAAACTTTTGCTAATTTGTTTCGTTGTGCTTCAGAAGATAAAAGTAAAATAATACGAGTTTTAAATTTATGGCAGAAGAATAATGTTTTTGCACCAGAAGTTATACAGCCTTTGTTTGATTTAGCTGATCCAAATCATCCAATTTATCATCAACTGCAACAACAAAATGCTGCTGGACAAGATACATCTTTAATGGGAACAAATGGTTTAAATTCATCGATTCAAGAAAGTGGTACACCAGTTTTAAATTCGCAAGATGACGGTCATGGAATACCAGAGTTAAATGTTAGTAAATATATTAAAAAAATATATACATATATTATTGGTATATATTTGTATAAAATTTATCTCATAATATTTTCTAGAGTAAAGTAAGGTAGAACAATATATACATAATTATATAGGTAATAAATTAAAAACGAATAATACAAGATATTTATTTAATAGAAACAATAGTTTTTAGTATCATAGAAACCAAAATAACAAAAATTTTGCTTCAATCTACGTTGTTAATTGGTTTAAGTTTCTGAATTCGAATATTGTTACTATAGAATTTAAAATCAATATATTTGTATTATTATTTATTATCATATTAAGTTATTTGAAATTTAATGTAACAGTGGTTGCCAAAAAAACTAGCTCATTTAGATCAAAGTGATCCGCTGTAAATTATATTTTGAAAAAAAAAAAATTCCATAGTCTAAAAGAAAAGAGTCACACAACAACGAATGTGTATTTTTACAATTCGTTATAAAAATAAATAAAAAAAAATCTTAACCAAAAAACATAATTTACTTCAGATGGATTAAGTATTTAAAGACCTTTCATTCATTCATTGTCATTCATTTTCATAATTTCATTTTTTATTTTCTTGTAATAAGCATTTTACGATTTAATATCTAGTAAACTGCTGGCAGTATTGGCTGTCAAAACTGGCACATTAGACCACAAATGTCCATTGTGATAAAGTAAACTGCAAAAATTACTCAATTTCAATTATTTGATAATTAAATTTTTTTTAGTGATGTATTTAATTAATGGAATAAAATTCGAATTTCTTTCCACTAACCATTTATATTTATTTTGCAAATATCGATATTTCGGAAGCAATCTACTTCCTTCATCAGTGCTTGTCACTCATTCAATTTAAACATTTTTTATCTGAAGCTTAATAATTAAATAATAAAATTATATTCAAAATTTTCGGAATAAATTACCATACTAACTGCGCATCATAACATCCATCTGTTATCAATTATACAGTAATAATAATTATTAAAAATCCAGCATAATTCACAAAAATAAAATTCGATAAAACTTAATACCTATTTGAGAAAATAGAAAAATAAAATGTTTATAATTTATATTAATAATAAAAATTACAATCATTCACAATATTATTTATCTATCACTAATATTATTTAATTTTTTTAATCCTTCACGCTTATTTTCCTTAGAGTAATAACTTATCACAGTTATTGAAAGATCCTAATGTATTGAGACAACTCCAAACATTACAACAATTTAAGAAGCAACAAGAAGAACAACAAAATAAATTAAATGAGATGAGATTACAAGAGGAAGCATTTGAAAAGCATCTTCAAAATGTTTTAAAGGTAAAAATAATTTTAATAAATTAAATTTATTTTATAATTTCGTATAGAAATACAATGAAAAACAATTTTTTAATTATGTACTTTTCTTTTTCGCATTTTTATTTCTAATAATTTAGGCTCAAACTGTTGGTTCAAATTTAATGGGACTAGGTGGTTCAAATACCGTTGAACATAATGATGAAGAAGTAAAATTTTTGGGATCAGAAACTGTAAATAAAATAGAGGTATATTTTTTTTCATTCAAATTACTTTTAATATATTGAAATGCGTATACACCAAAATAGTTTCTTGTTTAAATAGTTTTGGGAAATCTTTAGCGAAGTTTTAAAATGATAAAAAAGTAAAAATGGATAATTTAAAAAAAAAAAAATTGAAATTGTTTTTGCCTTTTATATATTAATTTTGCTATTTATATTAATCTGAACATATATGTCTCTTTTAAGTATAAATAATTAATAACTACACATTATTAATGCAATAATTAAAATAAAAAAAATAATATGTCATATTTCCCCTCAGTGACATCCTATTCAATATTGACCTCAAATAACAATTTACAATTATAGCTGTGTCAACATGGTTTTAAATTGTCAATACTATTCCATTCCATAATTCATAATATTTGAATACTGAATGGATAAATTATTTTTGTAGTTCTAAAACTTCAATTCAATTTAATTGCATCTCTCTGGGTATCAGACAACTGAGTCTTACTAATTAAAATAAAATTTGTGTAATAACTATGTAATTAAATTACATTTAAATTTTCACAAAGACTTAACTAATTAAAATTAAATTACTTTCCAGTTTTTTATAAAATTGTCATTAAATTATCACTTAGTATTATTATTTTTTTTTTTTTTTTTTGAGTTACCTAATTTTTCTATTTTTCTTTTGTTTTTATAAATGGCATATTTAAAATTAATACTTAATTTAATTTTTAAAAAAAGAAGGCAAATTCAATTTCTACAATTTCATACTAATCAAATACCGTTAACTTGACTTTGTTAACTATATTTTTAAAATAATACAATTAATTAAATCAGTTTTACATATTAATAAGAATATTGAATCAAATACCGATTAAAAACAGAAATTTCGTTTTATAATTTAAAAATTATTTAATTATCGTTTTTATAATCAAAATTTAAAAACATAACGCAATAATTAACCAAATAAGAAGAATGAATAAATTAATATTTAATTCGGTTTAAAATATATTTTTAATTTCTTTTGAATTTTAACATTTAATTTAAAATTCAGGATTATAATTTTATTTTTTTAGTACTTTTGAAATTAATGAAAAAAATAATAAGAGCAGAATATAGAATTATTAATATGGAACTTTGGGCAATTTACATAAACGTAGACCTAGTGTTTTCAAACATACATAAACGTGAAAAAGAAAATGTAAAAGGTAGAGAACTGTGATATTTTGACAACTCGTCTATGTCTATTTGTTTACTTAAATTAGCCGAATCTTAATGTCAAAAAAGTAAAAATCAAATTTTTATAACAAACTACGAAATCTTAACCTGATGACTTAAAATATAACAATCAACATTTTGTTTATAAACAAACATCAACAAAATCTACAATTAGAAAACAAAAAATTGTTGTTTACTTTTGATAAAAATTTTTGTTTAATTAAAAAAATATTTAATATGAAAACGTAAACATTTAAAACAAATAAACTTATAATTTTTGATTTTTGCTATACTTTGTCGAACAAGTGGTATAGAAGACAAATAAAAAATATAATTCGATTATTTCAAAATTATAAACTTCTATGCTAGTTTTCCAATAAACTCAATTAAAGTTCCAATATTTTATTTAATTTTTTTCTTTGAAAAGGAAAACATTATTACATATTTTAATAGATGTACTAAAAAAAAAAAAGATCGTGTTCTAGATACTATTCTTATTCGTACATGCTAATTTTAATAAACGTAATTTAATACTTTTAAAATTCAAAATAATTAATAAAATACAAAAATTGGTAGAAAAAAGGTTAAAGAAAATCATCGTAATGAAAGATGGTCTTCAGTAATCAGTAAATTAATAAGACTTAGTATAAATAAATTGATTTTTTTCGTTTTTTAAATTTATTTTGTTGCAAAAAAACATGAATTTTTGAATATTTTCAAAATGTTAAACAAAAATTTTTAAGTTGTCAAAGGGGTAATTTCTGCGTTAAAAATAAGTTAAATGTGGTATCAATTACTTTTTTACAATTACATATATTTCTGTGGTTTTACACCAAAATATGATAACTGCAATTTTTAGTTATGAATGCCATTTTATATAAAATTTTAAGCTCTTTCAAATAAAAAAAAAAATTTAATAATATTAAGTAATTTATGAATTCAAAACTGAATAACTAACAACTGCCGTTGAAAATATTTCTAACATAAGCATATAACTTCATTTATGCAGTTATGGAGGCAACACTTACCGAAAAGTACAAAACAAAACAAAATGATATGTTAAGATATTTCCATGTATCTTGAAAAGTTTTACTGCGTGTTATACATTTTTTTTTTGTATAAACTGAATAACTGAAGTTATCATGTTCTTCAGCAACAACTTTTATGTAACAAAAATGAATAAGTTATTTAAAAATTAAAAAAAAAGGTAAAAAATTTACGAAAATTAAAAAATTATTGAAATGATTTCAAAGATCATATCTTTTTAAAGATTTCCAAAAGATTTTCATTAAAAATATTGCAAATCTTGCAAAAATATACTAAATTTTATTCAATTGCAATTTACAAGAAATGCCAAAAATGTAGTTATCATCTTTCGTTGTAAAACCACAGATTTAAATTTTTATTTTTATAACTATTTAACTACTACTTTCATACTATTTCGAGGATTAAAATATGATTTACGTTGATTAAATTTAAATTGAGGGTATATGTTTGTTAAAGGGCAAATTTTTATTTAAATTCAAATTAATTTTTAATTTTTTTTTTTAATTGAATTACAATTAATTTTACAAAATTAAATTAAAAACTAAAATTTAATCAAAAAAATTTGAATTCATAATTTTATATTTAAAAATTCTGTTAAATATTCTTTTTAACATAGGTATGTAGTTAATTTTTTTTTAGTTCAATTATTTGAATAAACATTTAGAAATTGCGGGTCTACAAAAAAAAAAATTATATTTTGCAAAATTACATTTTATTTAAAATTCAATGAGTTAAATTTTAATATATTTATTATAAAAATATTTGTTGATCGCGTATGTTTTAATTCTATTTTAATTAGAATCGGACTTACTTTCATTAATAAATTTTATTTGATTGAAAATATCGATATTTTGGAAGCAACATACTTTCTTTATAAATTATTAGTGAAAGAAAACCTCGATGTTAGTAAAATTAATATATTATAAAAACGGATTGCTAGTTCTGTAGAATATAAAGTGAGCGCAATTTATTTCTATATTTAAACGTAAAACAAATCAATACAAAATAGAACATGTGAAGTACCATAATGAAGGAGATTTAAAAAATTAAATTGAATTTCAATTAAAGTTTATTTGCTTACTTTTTCAAATTTGTATATAAATTAATATTTTTAAACATAAATTATTTACAAAATAATAATAAAAAACAATTATAATATTAATATCGTCGAACAATCGGAATTTAAAGGTAAGATTTATTTAATCTAATATAATGTCACTGTTTAAAACACACAAAATGATTCAAAAATTCCAATAAAAATCAACGTCATGATCTAAAAAAATTCCGATTGCAAAATTTTTTGTGTGGTAGCAGGCTGGTAAGTTTTATTTACTTTTTTTTTTCTGTTTAACTCTATGTAAAACTGTTTTTTTTTTTTTTATTTTAAAAACAAAATCCCTTATATAAAATTTTAAAAAAGTAAAAAATTTATTTAACGAAAACAAATGATGAAGATAAATTGGTAATTATCTCAATTCGCGTTTGAACTCAAAATTAATGAATGATGATAATGATGATTATGATGATGATAATGATAATAATGATGATGATAATGATGATGATTAAAACTAAATCTACGTTAAAGTATTGCAAACGTTTAAACAAAAGCTAAAAAAAAAAAAAAAAAATAATTTTAATATTTTTATAATTATTTTTTTTTTTTATTTGAATTATTTTTTATTTTTTTTTTTTTTTTTATTTGTTTTCTTTTTATTTTTACACATTTTAATAACAAAACACAAAAAATCAAAAAAAAAAAAAACTTCTCAAAACAACCTAACCAATCTAGGTAATCAATTTGGATGGGGGAGATTCAAGAAGTCCAACACCAACTGATCATGATCGTTATAAACGTCGTCGTAGTCGTAGTCGTTCAAGAGGTCGTGGTACTGGTGGTCGTACTGGAGGAGGTCGTGGTGCACGAAATTCAAGATCTAGATCACCACATAGTCATTCAAGAAGTTTATCACCAAAATCATCAAGACGTCGTTCATCACGTGAAAGAGAACGTGCATCAGCAAAGGATAAGGAACGTGATAAAGAAAGAGATAGAGAATATGAACGTGAAAGACGCAAAAAAGGAATACCAGAAGCTAAAACGGAACATTTAAGTGGTAATTTTTTTGACAATAATTCCAAAATGAAAAGAATAATTAATGTTTTTTGTTTTATATTTTAGAATAAAAATTATTTTCAAAAAAATCAATTTTTAAATCATTTTACATAAAGAAATAAATTAATTTTAAATTTATTCTTTGTTGATTTAAAACAAAAACTAGAAATATTTTGCTAAATGTAAATTATTAGCTACTTTAGTAGTACATTAATGTGCTCTAACTCTTCTAGTTTAAATAAATAAAATTATGAAATTTTTCAAATTTCTAAAATTTGATTATAAAACATAATTTTTGAAAATAATTTTTTATTTTACGTTTTTTAATTATTCTTGTTTTTCTTTTCAGTTGTATCAAAGAAGAGAAGTAGTTGTTTTTAGCATGGAATATAATAATTAAAAATTTTGTAAATTTAAAAAGAATTTTATTGTTTTTATGAATTCTTTTTAAAATTTTACAAAATTTTATTCAATAAATAAAAATAATAATATTGCAAATCTTTAATAAGATAATAAAAAAAAAATATTAAAAATTGAGTTTATAATTGAAAAATCATTAACTCAATTTATTTTTTAAATTTAAATAATATAAATTGTCAAGATTAAAAAATTTGAGATTAAAGATTTGTATTATTATTATTTTACACTTATATTGAATGAATACCAGGAATTTGACTTAAAACACTTGCTGCTAATTTTTTTTTTTTTTTTTTTTTTTATGTCTTCGAAACGTTGTACTTTAATTGTGATATTAGTTTTATGGATTGATACAATCGTCAATTTAAATTATACGAAAGAGAAAAAAGATTAATATTCGAATTCATCTTCATCATTATTAAAATTTAAAACATTACGTAAAAAATTTCGAAATTAAGGGATTTTGTGTGAATTAATAATTTATTTATATTATTATTATTTTTGTAAAATACTAAATATTAATTTAATGATTTTAATTGTTTTTAATAAGGAACTATTAAAAGTTAATTAATTTTATAAAAAAAAAAAAAAAACATTTAAACTGAATGTTGATATAACATGACAAATGATACTGTGATTTTTTGAATTTTAATAAGACTGTATCATAAGAGACGCGAATGCAAAATATAAAAAATTAACATGTAACTTGTCAAGAAAACGCAAAAATTGATTTAATTTAATTTTTAGAACTAATAAGAGATTCTAACGCGAAATAAAAAACAAAAATAATATTTCATATATTTATAGAATTCAATTAAAAAACGTTAATTTACCATCGTACATCCATCATACATACAAACTACAGCTAAAAAAAAACATTTAAATACAGTACTTATACTTTTTTTTATATATACAAAAACGTACGAAACATTTTATATATGATCCCACATCACGAAAGGGAAAAGGATTTAAAGTTTGCCTGCAGATTTATCTGCAAGCCCGCTGATAAAAACAAATAAATAAAAATTTTATATATGCCGAATACTTAAAATACGTTTGTAAAATTACATAGTTTAATTGTTGTTAGGTTTGCGTTCACTAATAATAATTATTTTAATATTTGGTAGCAAATATCGATATTTCGGAAGCAACTAACCTCCTTCGTTAGTGCTTGTAACTAACTTTATAATTACATTTAGAAACACAATACTTTGTTTATAATTGTTTTGTGTTGAATACCTACTGAATATATTTGCGATATTTAAACTTTAAGATTACATTTAGAATCTTGACACTTTGTATTTAATGCATAATAAATACGAATATTTTGCATTTTGTATGTAAGCTTAATTTTATTTGCCATCTTATAAAAATTCTTATTTGACATACCGTTGTCATAAATATTCTCTAATTATTTGGAACGCATTTAAATTATAGTTTAATATTAATTTAACTCTAAATCCATTGAATTATTTTTGATATATTAAAATTAGCAATTTAAAGTCGATTTTCCTTTCTTTAAAATTTTTATTTTGAAAATATCGATATTTCGGAAACAATTTATGTTATTGACAGTAACTTAAGTAGAATGGAACTTTTCGTCCATCAAATACACATTTTACTAAAATGTTTATCGAGTATTTTATTTATGAAATTTCTGGCATTTATTAACTCATTAAATGTAGAATTCTACTACTACAGTCCGGAATTAAGCCTTCTAAAGTAACGTACATTGCAAAACATTGAAATTTAAATTTTATTGAAAACAATGTTATCAATATAGCGTGTGACGTTTCGTTTTGCGTTTTCTGCATCTCTTTAAAGTAAGACACATCTAAATACTTTAAAATTGGAAAATAATAAATAATAAATTATTAATAATATATTAAGTATTTGTTTGTTTGATCGGATTTTTTAAAATTATATTTTAATTAAAATCGAATATCCTCGCATTAATAATGTTTTTTTTTTATTGCAAATATCGACATTACGAAAGCAACATACTCGCTTTATTGGTGTCTAATTATTTATTGGCGACTAATTTATTTTATTTTTATATTTCAATTTAACTTATTTCAAATTTAAAAAATCCTATAAGGCTAGACTAGTTTGATTGCACATTTGTGTTCCATTAGTTAATATAAAAGCAAAAGCATGCACACCTGTACACTGGTTTTATGTGGTCGCACTTTCATATAAACTAATTGAACACAAATGTGCAATAAAACACCTGTAAAAATTAAAAATTGTATGTCCCCTAGTCTTAATGTGTGCAATTTTAATTCAAATTTTAAACATTTTTAAATTGTATTCAAAACCGATGCACAAATTTAAATTCTAACGTTTTTTTTTTTTTTTTTTTTTTTTTTGCTAAGTTGTGAAAGAGAACTTTTACTATCAAAATTTGATTTCGTTTCACTAATCCTTTTGATTTATTTCGTATACACACTTTTTACAATTGTAATTCATATGTTGATTACAATTGAAATGTAGTCTGTCACAAATAACTATATGTGAATTAACAACATTGAAAAAGTTATAGCTATAATTCTTATTTAGTCAAAAACACTGATGAAGGAAATAAATATTGTTTCAAAAATATCAATATTTGCAACTAAAATAAGGAGTGTATGTAGGATATAATTTTTTCCATTAAGAAAGTAAATAAAAATACTGTTTCAAAGTCAAGTTCCAATGATTTTCCCAAGCAAAAACAAGAACTTAAAAATTAATAGTTATATACCATATAATAAGATTAATTGGTTTAACTAATAAATTTTTTTATTTCAAATTATTTCTCATTAGTATGCACAACAACTTTATGGGTTGGACATTTATCAAAGCTTGTCCATCAAGAAGAATTATCTGATACATTTGGTAAATTTGGTGACATTGTCAGTATTGATATGATATATCCACGTGGATGTGCATTTATTGTAATGAATCGACGTCAAGATGCTCACAAGGCAATGACAAATTTAAAAAATCATAAATTACAAGGTCGTGCTATCACAATATCTTGGGCAGCTGGTAAAGGTGTTAAAAGTAAAGAATGGAAAGATTATTGGGATTTAGATTTAGGTGTTACATTTATACCATGGAATAAATTAAGTAAAGATACTGATTTAGATGCTCTAGAGGAGGGTGGAATGTTTGATGAAGATACAATGCCGGGTTGGATGAAAGATAGAATAAATCAGGCAAAAAATAATAAAGATAAAGTTATAACAACAACAGCTATAGCTAATACAACTGCATTATTTGGTAGTATTGGTGATGTTATACCAAAAATTGATACTTCTCAACCGCCACCTATGCTACAAAGTGGTCCTCCACCAACATTATTGGCTCCACCACCCGCTGTACCAATGGTACCACAATTTCAAATGGGACCACCACCAAGATTAATGGGGCCTATGGGTGTACCTATGCCGGGTCTTCCACCCAATATGCCACCAAATATGCCACCAAATATGATGGCTGGTATGCCACCAATGATGTTACCAGGTGGTATGATACCACCACCAGGCTTTGGAGCTCTTCCCCAAACATTAGATAAAACTGGTGGTGGAAATACAGCACTTCAAGCTCCTCCACCCGGTTTCATGGGTAATATTCATATGTTAGGATTACCTCCACAATTCGCTCAACAATTAGAACAACCACCACCAACAACACAGCCACAGCCACAGTCACAAAACAACAATGAACAAAATTCCCCAGTCGATGATCAAATGGATATCGAAATGGAAGATGATCTCCCAACCAATACTCCTAGTAGTGGAGTTTCAAAACCAAATGAAACAACGAATCAGATACCTGATTTTAATAAGCCACCACCATTATTTCCAGATTTACCGGAATTATCGAGTGCACCACCAGGTGATGATCTTGATGACATAAATTTAGATGAAAATAGAATTGATGGCGAATTTGGAAGAAGGCAAATTGAAAATATTTTTGATAATAGACGTAACGATTTTGGTAATAATCGTGGTGAACGATCACGTTGGGAACATAGTGGTGGTGGTAATGGTGCTGGTCGAAATGAAAATCGTCGAGGACGTGGAGATCAGCTACCTGGTTCTGATTGGTCAGAAAATGGAACTCCCTTTGGTGAAGGTTTTCAACCAGATATTGACAAGAAGCAGCAAAATCCATTTTTTGATCGTCGAAGCGGTGGTGGTTAGTTATACATACATTATTTCGTTTAGTTAAAATATTTTATTAATTGGTTTTCTTCTTAGATTTTGGTTCCGATCGGAGAGGTGATGTTGGTTTCTTCCCTAACAATATAGCTGGTAATAATAGATTTGGTGGTGCAAGAGGTGCAATTCAAATGAGAGGTGGTCCACAATTTGGTCCGAGAATGGGAAATGTATTTAATCAGAGACATAACACTAGAGGACAACCACCCACGGGACAAGATGGTAAAATTGAAATAAAGCATTTTTTTTGTTTATATATTTCATTTGAATTTTTTTTTTTAGGATTATTTTCAAACTACATGGAAAGAACTTTTGAACGTGAAGAAAGGGGTGCCGCCAATCGCGGTGGTATTAGAGGTAATCGACGTGGTGGAGCTTTTGATGGACCTCATAGAGGAGGCTTCAGTGGGCAACAAAGAGGTAATTGGCGTGATGAAGAAAATAACAACGGTGGACGCAGCAGAGATAACAGCAATAGTAGATTATTTGAACGAAGAAATGATAGAGATAGGGACAGAGATAGAGATCGTGATCGAGATCGAGAGCGTGATCGTGATCGTGATCGTAATCGGGATCGTGATAGAGATAGGAGTGATCGAGATTGGGAAAATCGTGATCGTCGAGGTAGTAGCGATACACGTAACTCAAGAAATTCACGTGAACAAAGAAGATCATTTGAGAGGAACCGAGATAGAAGTGTAGAAAATAATGAACGCAGCGACAGTGATTTAAGTGGCCGTCGAAATAGTGGAAATAAAGATAATGAGAATTCTGAAAACAATTCTAATGAGGAAACAACGAGTAAACAATTGCAAGATACAGAAGAAGATTGGGATAATGAATTAAAAGATTTTGATGAAATTCAAAGAAAAGCTAATATTAATGACAACGAAGACTTAAGACCACCTGGTGAAGATGAGTTTTCAATTAGTGAAGGACAAAATGAAGAAGAAAATGAATTTACAGTACCTAAAAACAGAAGGAGGGAGTCCCTATTTAATCAACAATCTTCAAATAATTCTAATGTGAAAAATGATAATGGTAATAATGGCAGTGAAATTTTTAATACTCCACTTTATGACGAACCAATCGATAGCGCTACAAGCAATTGTGCAGAAAATAAAAATTCTAATGTTGTTAATGATAGTTATCAAAATCAAGATCAAACAAATCATCACACTAATTATGAAGAGAATATTTCAGAAGATAATAATAATATTAATATTAATCAAAAAGAACAAGAACAACAATATAATTATAAAGAAAAAGAACAACAACAAGAAGAACAACCACAACAAAAGTTAGCAAATGAAACACATCATGAAGAAGTTTTTGAGCAACATCATGAAAATGTTTTGGAACAACATCATGAAGAAGATCAAAAACAGCATCACGAACAGGAACATTGTGAACAAGAACCACAACAAGATAAAAATGAAGAAATTAAGTTAGATGCACCAATAGATAATAATGATGCAGAAAATGCTTAAAACATTCGTATTATTTAAATTAAATTGTTTTATTTAAAATAAAATTAAAAAGAAAAAAAAATTTCCTTGAAACTAACTAAAATTTTGTTCACATAATTTGTATGTTTTTAATTTGTACAAATTAAGTTAAAGCTATTTAAAAAAAAAACTAAATTACATTAAAAATATTTAACTAATTTGAAAACTTAAAACAAAGAAATTAAATTTTTATTCCGAAAATAGCCAACTCATATTATAAGGTTTATAAATAATAATTTTATTTTTTTTCTAATTACTATTTTTCTGTAAATTAACTTTCTATGAAGTTAAATAAAAAATGTATATAAGATTAGAAAAAATGATTGTGTTAAAAGGAAGAAAAAAACAATTACCTTCATTTATTCTTTAAAAAAAAAAAAAAAAAAAAAAAAAAAAAGTAGATAAATTTAAAAACTACAAATGAATACTTATATATAAATACGGTATATACCCAAAAGTCGTAAATGTTAAATATAAATAAATAAATAAAAAACAAAAAAACAACAAAAAACACTAATGAAAGAAATTATATAGTGGAATTATTTCTGTAAATTAGAATTTAGAAGTAAATATAAAAAATTTTCATAAAAAAAAGTTTTAAATAATTATTGAGATGGTAAAAGATAGATTTTACAGCATATTTTTATTTAAAAATGTCTAATTTTTTTTTTTTGTTTAAAAAAGCAATAAAAATTCTGTTGAAACTATCAAAACATGTTTACTAATTTTAATATTAATATTTTAAAATAGCAAATTTAACCTGTTGAATAAAACTGAAAATAACAAAAAAGATAAAGCAATTGAAGGTACGTAGTGATTTACAAAACTTAAGGAAGAATATTTTCAAAGACTGTGATAAAGTTTTTTTCTATGTTAAGGATTATTTTGCTAGTGCAATAATTATCAGTATCACCTCTATCACTTATTAATATTAAATGCCATGAATGTGAAATAAGGAAAATGTTTTCATATTGATTATGCAAAAGTTAAGAGTTCTGGAGTGATCTTTAAAATACATAGCCGGTAAACAAAAAGCAAAAAATTAAATGAAAAAAGTATGTTGTTATTAAAAGGACCAAATCATGCTCTTGCTAAACACAGCCTAAACACAGTTTATTTAGGGATATGCACAGTGCTAAGAGAACATTTCGCAAGAATGGAACTTGTAGAGAATCCAGCCGGTTTAGAGGATGTAGACAGGAAGTGGAAACAATTTTCCACATATTTTTCGAGTGTTAACGCAGATAATAAAAGCAAACATAAAAATGAGTAAGTAGTAGTAAAAATGAGAAAACCAACAGAAATTCTTCGTGGCATTAAGGGTATAAGTTGGCTCAATGATGGAATCTGTTGAGAGGTGAAATCGCTAAGAATGTGCAATTTGCCGAAAAGCGAGATAATCACTTATATTTCTCCACGTTTTATATCAACCAAACAATTAGTTTGCCTCACGTCATATGTTGTGTGTAATCAACTAAATAAGATTAAAAACATTAGAATAATGAAAGCGAAAATAATATTGGGCCTGTTATGAATATCACTTTAACGACCCCTTTTCTATAAAGTATTAAAATTTCTATAGGTCATCTGGGGCGCATATTGATATCTTGTATTAGTAGATTAATAAATATTAATTTTTTTTAATTTTAAAATCGGTATTAGAAATTTATGGGGTTATTGATGATGAATAATGAATAAGTGATCCTTCAGATTGCCTCGAGGAACTCCATATTTTCAGGTAACTAATTTGAGGAAATCATAAGCCTTTTTTTAATTCATTAATCAAGTTTTATATAATTCTGTACTTTAATTACATTTTTTCAAATATCTTTGAAATACAACGTTAATATTACAAAAAAAAAAAAAAAAAAAATAAGCAGAATAAAACTTAAAATTTGTATCAAAGTAATATTATCGTCAATCATATCTAATTTATTTTATTTTTTTTTGTACAAATTAATATACACATACATATATGAAATATAAAATTTATTTTCTGGAAGTTTTAATTTCCTGTAAAGTTTTATGTATTTCATTTAAATGTTCAATTATTTCATTATGCCTATCTTGATATATTTTTTGTTTCTGTTCATTGAATTCAATATATTGTTTTAGAAAAATATTTTCAAATTTATTTTCAAATAAATTTACATTTTCATTATTTGATTTAGTCGGTAAATTATAATAACTTTCATCTTGACTTGTTTCATCTGTTTGACATAATGACTGTTTTTTATTTTCTGTTTTTAAATGTTTTGTACCATTATTTGTATCATTATTTTCTATTTTGAAATCTTTTGCATCTCTTTTATATTTATTTTGTAGATTTTTCAACATATCCTTTTTCCTTACATCAGATTTTAATTTTCTTCGAAGTAATATTCGTTTAGCTTTTTTAAGAATTGTTTTATATCGGTTATAAAGTTGTTCAGTTGTATATTTAACACCAAATTCAAATAAAATTTCTTCACTGATTGCTTCCCATATATCTTTTTTAGTTTTAAATTGACGATTTGATCCAACATTTGGTAAGAACATATTATATAGACGTATTATTTTTTTAGTTTGTTCGTTTGTAAAGGTCGTTTTTGAGGAAGTACTTATATCTTTATCATAATCATCTAAAATTTGCATAATATAATATTAAATAAAAACATGTTTTATTTTTAAAAAATTAAAACCTTACCAGAATATAAATCACCATCATTGTCATCTTTATCATCGTTATCGTACATACTTTCAAGATTATATTTGGATATATCAATTTCAGATATTGGATTATCTATTGAATTTAATTGTGGCTGCTTAAATATTTTTCTTCTATATATATTTTTCATTCGACTACCAACTTGTGTACCTGTATATTTTTCACCAAATTCATTATATAATTTTTTTGAAATATAATTATACACATGTTTTTTTTTAGTAAATTGGCTAGATCTTCCTACTTTTGGCATTAGTTCAGTGTATAGCTCAACTAATCTTTTTGTGCATTCATTATTTGTCCATATTCTTATTTGTTTTTTTGAATTCGAATTTGAATTTGAATTAATTTCTTCGGTATCAACAGAATCATAGTTAACATTTTCAACACAAAATTCATCACTTTTTTCCAAAGTTTCTAGATTTTCATCATTTTCTAGCACATTATCAGCACATTCGAAAAATGGATCATCAAAGCAGGAGTTATCCATTATAATAATAAATGATTTATTACGAAATTATTCCTTTCTAAATAATCTTTTACTTAAATAATTAAGTTTTTTTAATTTTTAAATCTTTTTGAAATTCTGCGATATGAACTGTTGTGGAATTAAAACTAGAACTTGAAAATTTATTATTTTTATTGTGACATTTTTGAATGTCACTTTGCGTCACTTCATTTCCATATTTCACCTTTGCAAATCATGAAATTCATATTAACTATAAATTAATTCTCATAGATGTCGCAGAACAAATATTTTTTATACATTGGCAGCTCTTTTAATATTTCTCATTTCAATTTTCAGTCAAATTCAAATTTTAATTGACGGCGCCCAATTACAAAAAAAAAATCGTTTTTGTTGACGTAAAAAAATAATTTAAAATAGATTAATTATTTTTGTATAGTAATTAAAGTGATTATGAAATGAAATAAATATACTTCATTTTACTTTCTTTAAAATTGCGGTATGGAAGTTCTAAGTGATAAAGATATAGCAGAGAAATTAAGAATTGAAAATTATGAACAATATAAACAATTGGTTCGGATGCATCTGTCTTTCGAATTAGATTTAAATACAGATGAATTTGATTTACCATGTCATGAGGTAGTTTATTATGAAAAAGGAAAATTAAAAAAATGGAATCGATTAGCAAAAAAAATAAAAAGTTGTACATCATCAAAAACTGGATCTGGAAGCCCTTTGGAAGGTGGTTTTATTCAATTAACATTTGATTTAATTGAACAATTAAGGCAGCTGAAAGAATTTCTATTAAAAGATGCAAATTTAAAACAAGAAGGTATTTTTCGGCGAACTGGGGCTGTTTCACGTCAAAATGAATTACGAAATGTTATTAATCAACATAAAACATTTGACTTGAATGAAAATTATACTGTACATGATTGTGCTACAGTTTATAAAGGTTTTTTAGCCGATTTACCAGAGCCATTACTAACAGATGCTCATTATCCTGCACATTGTCAAATTGCAGATTTATGTAATAGTGTGGAAGGTAAACAAAAGGAAGAAAAAATTCAAGTTAATTCTAATAAAGAATACCATCTATTGAGTTCCATGCAACTTTTAATTTTATTGCTACCATATGAAAATCGAATTCTCTTAGAAGATATTATTAGTATGCTGTATGAAACATCAAAATATGAAAAATTTAATAAAATGTCACCAGATACATTAGCGACATTGTTTTCACCACATTTAATATGTCCACGTAATCTCCCACCTGAGGCATTACATTATGTTTCTCAAAGAATGTCTAGTACAATAAGTTATATGATATTTAAAGGAAATGTTATTTTCGATATTCCAGCTAAATTAGCTACAGATATTCGAGCATATTTTCATGAAATTAAAAGAAAAAAAACTATGTCACCAGAACATACTTTGGATGAATCTATTTCAGACATATCAACTGTTAATACAGGTATTTTAATTTGATTTGTTTTAATTTATTTCAAAGCAAAAAATATGTAAATATTATATTTCAGTATACACATTTGTTGATCGTGAGAAAACTGCTGCTGAGCATAATTCTAATCCAACTGATACAGCACTTGCTCAACTTTATGCTCATATACAAAGTTTACCGGAATCATCAAAGAAAAGAAAACTTATTAAACAGTTTAATAAAGAAAATGGACAAGGTACTTAAATATAATTATATTAATAGTATGACTTTTATGTATCATAATTATTTTTAGGTACTCCATTACAAATGTTAATGGTAAATCGAATTAAAAATAATGATTTACCAAGGAGTGGTGGAAAATCATTTAGTGATGCAATTAAGAAGCATATATTTCATAAGGGATTAATGTCACGTACACCAAAACGATTAAATTCTTCAAATAATTCTACTAATAATCCCTCTGTGAGTATGAATCGCCAAAAATACAAAGAAATGCATCTTGTATATAATATTTTATATAAAATTTTATTTGTTTTTTATAACTAAATTTCTTTTAACACATTTCGCATGATCATTTTCTATGCGGTTGTGGCATGTTATTCTACATTTTTTTTTATTTCCATTATGTTTTTTTTTTTCTTATATCAAAATTTTTAGACTCCGAATGGTGTTGTTAAGACACCAAGGACTCGTATTTTATTTCCAAGTCAAATTATAACAAATTCAAATTTTGAAATAACAAGAGACCAACAGCATTCAAATACTATTAGCAATAATATAATATTAACATCAAATAATACAACAAACTCTATAACTGCTTGTGATAAAAATATAATTCATCAACAACAACATCATCCTTTACAAAAGTCTATATCAGCTTCATCTATTCTCTCAGTTGTGTCTACATTAAGTTCAGGATCTACAAATTCATTAAATATAACTAGTAGTAATTCTGTAAAATATTCAAAACAAAAACCAATTTCAGCTCCAATAAGTCGATTTTCTTCAAATGAATTTAATAATGGATATGATTTTAAAAACACAACAAAAACTTTAAATGAAGTTAATAAACAATTAATATCTGATGAATATATTGAAAGAAATAATACACCCATTCATTGGTTAAATAAAAAACATTTAATTGATGATATTGATTATAATAGTGATGACAGTATTGAAGAAATACCAATTGTATCGAATTTTGATAAATTTTTAACACCAGTTAAAAATCAAACAAAAATTAGTAATAATATAAAATCAAAATATAAATCAGAACCTAATATATTCAATTCAATTCGAAAAGAAGAAGAATTAGAAAAAGAAAATCAAAATCATTATTATTTAACACAAACACCTACTAAACAAGAAAATCGAAATGATGGTAAATTTATGGATTATATACCAAAAACAATTAAAAATAGCTTAATAAAAGCTGTTAGTTTAGGATCATTAATTGGTAATTTATCATCAACAACAAATTTAAATACACGATCTGAATTAAAATCGAAAATTTCTAAAAGATCAATTTCAAATAAAACAATTTATTTTAATAAAAATTCAAATTCAAATAAATTAAATGAAGAAACTTTAGATTCATTTAAAGATTGCTTATCAACAATTCAATCAGAGAGTGAATTAGATCCAGATCCTGAACCATCAATAATAAATAATTGTATTGGTGATGATAATAACTGTTATGAATATCAAAAAAATAATATTGAACAAGAAAGAAATCAAAATATTGAAGATATGGAAAATTTAAATGATGAAAATGATTCAAAATTAAGATTTTCTAATGAAAATATTATTGGAAGTTATCAAAATTTAAATGTGTACAGAAATATTGATTTAATTACTAGTACACCATCACAATTCTTTAGAAGACGTTCAATGTCACCAATTACAAAATCAACACAAAGAATGCCCAAAGCTATGCAGGTAAATTTTTCGTTTATGATTCTTATATTTCATTTTCGTTATTTTGAATCTTTGTATTACTTACAAAAAAAATCTAACATATTAAATTTCTATATAGAATATTGAATATATGTATTAATAAAATCCTTTTTCACATTATTCCACATACATTTAAATTTTTAAAAATTATTTTGAAAAACTCAATTTTAATAAAAATAATAATTGTAGATAAAATCACCAGTTTTTCTTTTTTGTTTTGTCATTTTAACATATTTTTATTTTAACAAATTGTTATTTTACCATATTTAAAAAAAAAAAAAATATAATTAAAATTAATAAATATGTTATTTAAGGAATCTATAATGACACCTAGATCCCGCAAACCAGTTATGTTAATGACAACAACTGTTGGTTCATTATCTCATGACCAAAGTCAAAATGCTTTACAAAATGATTTATCGAATTTTAATCAAGAAAATCAAGAAAATGATCATTCAGCTTCTTATATAACTGAATCAAATTTCGCAAATCATAATATAATATCAACAACTGTATCTAATACGAAAAATTTAAATCAATCTCAAATTATTGTTGGTGCATCACATCAACAAATTTATCCTCAAAGAAATGTTCTATCACAAAATAATTTTTTTGTTGGGTGTAGTGAAATGGAACCAAAATCCATTGCAGAAGCTGCAAATTTTAATAATATAGAAGAATTACAACAGCATCGTTTAAAATTTAATAATTTGAATAGTAATACATCATTATCAAATACATTTAGGTTTGTATTTAAAATATTTTGTATATATATATTAATAGTATAAGTATTTTAATATTCTAGAGAGTATTTATTAAGTCGAAGTGTATTAACAGCAAGTCCAGTTGATTCATCATTTTCAAGTCAACCAGATGATTTTGGATCTACACCAGATATACAAGATTTAAATGAATCACAAATTAGTACAAGTTTATTATATTGTTTAGATGGCAATAAACCCTTAATTGATAATAATGAATCGAAAGATGATAATGATCATGATAGTGATGATGATGATGATAATAATGATGTTGAAATTAATTACCAAGAATTAGGAATAAATATTTCGAATTGTGATAATAACAAAATTAATGTTATTGATGAGAGCAGTAGTAATTTTAATACAAATTACAGTAAAATAATAACAAAAGAAATAATATTAAAAAATCAACAAAGAAAACGTAATTGCAATAGTTTATTATTAGGTAATAATAATGATAATATATCAACATATCCAGATGATATATTTAATACAAGAAAATTATTAATTATTGAAGAAAATCCAAATGAAACTTCACTTTAATTTTATATATTTTAACTTTTTGATTCAATATTATATTCTAATAATAATAATTTCTATAAATTAAAAATTATTAAAAGAAATAATTTCATTTAAAAAGAGAATATTAAAATTAAAAATTGGGCAAATGATTAAGAGGACATTAGCATTATAGTTTTGATTATTATATATATACATATATTTTTTTTTTTTTAAATTTCTAAAAAATAATTTGTTGTATCTACTATATACAATAACGTACTTTAAATTTTAAAATTAAACATGTTAAATTCTTTGTTATAAAAAAAAAAAACATGGGATTGGTTGAACCAAATATTTTCAAAAGAAAAAAAAATCAAAACTTCAGATGCCAAAAAGAACAGAAATATTTTAAAAAAGGAAAACAAAATTATATTCGGAATTGTTATAATATGTTCAAATAATTCCAAAAATTGAGTTTATTATTGTAAATTATTTGTTTTAAGAATTGTAGTTTTATATAATTATAGATATTTTTTTTCTCGTTTAAATGTTTTTATAAATTTTTTATATTCAATTTTCTTATATATATGCTTTATAATCTCAAAATTATTTTTACTCTAAAAGAAAAATAAAGTATCAAATATTACACTCAACTTAAAATTTGTTTTTTTTTTTTTATTTTATTTTTAAAAACAATCTTCATTTATTATATCAGAATTAACAGCTAAACCACGCTCTTTTAATGCTTTTGCTATTAAACGATGTTTTTCCTGTCGTTGTTCTTGTTCACGACGTTGAGCATCTAATATGCTTTCAACAGAAATTTGTTTTAATGGTAATTTGACTTCTTTTTCTTTATCCTAAAATTTAATATATATCTTATATTCAATAAATACAAATTTATATAAATGTATATTCAATTAATTACAATTTCCCCTAATAAAACAACATTTTCACCGCGTATGATAAATACACCTCTAGGAATGTCACCGTATTCATTACCAACATGAATTCTTTCAATTGTTCTATGTAGAACTAAATTAGCAAATTGATCCACTGATCTTAAGTAACCAATAAGTGTACGTCCATCTCGCAAAAGTACCATTAATTTTTCTAAAAAGATAAGATATATTTATTCCATATATTACAAGAAATATATGTGTATTGAGTTGAAAGTAATATGAAATATTTACTGAGAGATTATAATGAAAAAAGAAAGAAATCCGACAATTAAAAGAAATAATTTTTATTTTAAAACTAATTTTTAATTCAAAATATATATTGTATTAAAAAATGCTAAATATTAATTCATTCTAATATCTTATATTTCTTTATTTTACTTACTATCAACCTCCTCTAATAAATGAGCTGTTCCAGCTAAAGGATTCAAATCATCCATTTTATTTATATTAGAATAATAATTTTAATAAAAATGAAATATAAAAGAAAATTTAAATTATTTCACTAATCATTTTACTTGCATTTTTTATTTATAAAAAACATAAACAAATAAAATTGATAGCGTTTGAATTGAAGTTTCGCCGTATACTATCCTAGAGTCATCTTCAGGGAAAAAAGTTAACATGAAGACTTATTCACATTTACGTGTTATGAGAAAAAAAAATAATTCATAATGAAAAATTTTTCTTTTATATTTATTTTAATTTTTATAAATTGTAACAAACATTAATACAAACTTCCATACATATTGCTAGATTATATGAAAAATAATAGCAATGTTGTTAAATTTGTCCCAGTTTTATTTTTTTACTTAATTATTTTTATTATGAATATAATATTGATGTACCAATAAAAAGTTCTTTTAAATTAATAGGTTCATTCAATAACATGTGATTGCAATCAATCACAATCAAAAGCAATCCAAAATGTTCAAAAATTTTTATTTGAATTGAAATTTTAAAAATGTTTTATTAAAATATTTGAAATTTTTTTTCTCAAATCTTTTTTGAAAAAAATAAATATAATTAATTTTTGCCGAATACTTTGCGTCAGAATAATTTTCAAAATTAAACTTTGACATTCAATTTCAATCAATGATTGTGATTTTAATTCTGAGTGCAATCAGAAAATATCATTTTCAATCACGTCTATTGAACAAAAAAAATCAGTTTCAATCACAAATTTCCCCTTCAAATCGTGATTGAAAGTGATTGAAAAGTTATTGAACAAAAAAACATGATTGCAAGTGATTGCAATAGAAAACAATTTGCTATTGAATGAACCTAATTATTTCTAGTGTGCTGTAATTTTTATAATGGTAAAAAGTAACAAATTTATGTATTACAGCTCTCCTTACAAAATAAAATATTATTGTACAATCCATACTCAAACCAATCTGGACTTATGGCATTCAACTATGGGCAGTTGCGCCCAAAAGCAACGTGCAAACCATTCAACGTTTTGAAAACAAAGTAATAAGATCTATGGTTAATACTCCATAGTTCGTGCTAAATCAAATAATCGACAATGATTTACGCCTTCCTTCAGTTCTCAATGAATTAATTAAATATACCACCAACTACAACAACACATTGAAACAATAGAACCAAATATTCTAACCCACACGCTGATGAATACGTTTGGAACTAGAAGACTCAAAAGAATGTTACCTGGAGATATTTTAAGGTGAAATTAATTAAGTATGTGGCTGCACCATTGGATGCACTACTTCAAGGCGGAATCCTCAGACAAAAATATTCGCTTATTGTATTTTAGTATACAGATTGTAAATACAATGAAGAAGTAAACAAAAAAAAAAAATGTATTTCATTTCAAGAAGTTGCTATTCTACAAATATATACTAAAGTAATTTCAAATTAATTTATTTTTAAATAAATAAATAAATTATTTATTTTTTTTTACAACACCCTATTACGGATTCGCAACAGGCTGTCATGTCAGTTAGCTACCCAACTGTCAAACTGTCACTATAACAAATAAAAATAACAGGCGATTTTCTGTTTAATGTCATTTTGTAAATAGAATAGAAAACCATAGAGAATTTTATACATATTCCGAATTATTACGTCAGTTTACGTATTCTAAATTCTATGATCAAATCGTATTTTTTTTTTGTTTTGGAGAAATATTAAAAATCGATTTTAATAACAATTTACATATTATATAAAAATGTGTGCTTAAATTAATATTAAATTTAGGTAAAACTTTTCGAAATTATAATATTAATTAATTAATTATTTGGTATAAAAATTTTGTGCTTTTTATTTATTTAAATATAAATCTGTGACAAATTTCCTATAGAGAAATTATTGTTAGCTTTTTTTTTTTGCCTCGTAGAAAGTTTTGTAACAAAAGAATATTCAAAATTCAAAAACTAAAAACAAAATAAAAAGAAAATAATATTTATGAAAAAAAGTAAAGTGAAAAGTGTTCAAATTCGAAAAATTCAATCAAAATGAATGCATTAATTCGTAAAAATTCAAAAGTATTTAAATCTAGATATGATTATTTGGGAAGCTCAAAAAATTGTAAGTTTTTTTTATTTATATTGAAATCTTATAAATTTATTGGTTATATTATACAATCTCTTTGTACATAATATATACATACAAGAGTATATATTTATACGTGATAGAATTACAAGCAAAATATTCGATAGAAGCTTTGTAACATACGCTATTAACTAGTATACTGACTAATAAAATCTTACACATATTATGTTAGTATATTTACTAAGTGCGAAATATATATACCTAGCTATGTACACTCCTAAATTTCAATGGGATAAGGTCATTAATTCGAACCCGACCATGGCCGACTTTTTTTTTTTTTTTACAAATTTATAGCCAAATAAATTTTGGGCAAAAGAATTGATTTGAATTACATTTATGTGAGTTTGTATTGTTAACATATGGGTTCAAAATATTTTATCTTTCAATAAACTACAAAGTACCCTATTTTAAGGGTTGGTAAAATAATAGTTAAATAATACAAAATATATTTAATAATATTTTTCTTGTTTCTTTAATAAAATAAAGGTATTCATTTATTATCAAACAAAATGAATTGTTTGATTCTTTTAATTTGAGTCATTTTTAATTAGAGAGCTGTCAGATTTGTTTAATATTTCTCGCGATACAACTCGGATCGTCAAAATAATTATACGACATACGTATGCACATGAATTAATGTGCATTATTACGTATTTTAATAATAAATATTGCTAGCGAGTAGCGGTATTGATTAATTGATAGAAAATACAAAATACAAATAAGTATTAGGTACATACAAAACAAAAACAATAGAGAAAAATAGATGATCAGCTGTTTAAAAATGACAGTATTTTTATGCTTAGGCTTTAAGACATGACATGCCTCCGAATTGTTCAACATAGCAAAATATTATTTATTTTGCTGAAAAAAAATATCTATTTAAATAAAATTTTTAATAATCAAAACAATTTCCGATAAACTTTTATTTTTAAATTTATTTGATTGTATATCATTATACGCATTATACTACCTACATAACATATTAAAAGTGGATACTATAAATTTAAAATTAATTTTTATATTAATGTTTTAAATTAGTACATATACATATACGTATATACATAGGCTAAGTTATTTAAATTTTTGCCAAGATTTTGTTCAAATAATAGTTGTACTTATTAGAAAATTAGTATAAACTTCAAATTGTTTTCGTTAATTCAATTTTAATTTTCTTAGTACATATATACATACATATCGGGACGGGATTTTTCCTATGTTATGACATTTTCTATATTTATTGTGAAAAATGTATGGTAAATATGTAATGTTTACTGTACCTACATATTCAATTCAATTTTTCTTTTCAAAGTATCGGGATTTTTCCTAAATTATGATTTAGGACATTTTGCATATTTATCATGAAAAATGTATGTAAATAAATATGTAATGTACTGTACCTATACATAATAGGTCAATATTTATAAAAAACAAAAAAAAACACCAAACCGTATAAACAAATTCTTTTTGTTTACCTTACTTTGAATATATTATGATTTCATTATTTTAAATGAATATGACTACTTTTACTATAGATTATAATAAAAATATAAATACATACATAGTTATATAAAAATATATCGGTAGATTTAACGAAAAATAAATATAGTTAGTAATCAAAAATTGTACACGACAGACATTATTATATCGGCAAAATATGTCAAATTATGTTTCGAACAAATGCGTTTAATGGCATCATAATTCATAGAAAATAGTCAAAATTTGTCGGTTTTGCACTTCGACAATTTATCTAAACCATTAAAATAAAATAAATGTTTGTTGTTTGAAAAAAATATTCGTACTCATAAAGTCATTTTATCAATATTAATACATAGTTAAATTCCGAAAATATAATTTTTCTATTTGCAATTTATACATTTACTAGTAGTAGTAGTTATCTATTCTAAAAGGTATATAAATATAACAGATAAAATTAAAACAGTAGCAATTTTTTTCAAACGAAATGAAACCTCTTTTTGATTCAATTATCACAATCATTTAAAATAATGAAATCATTTCTTCCAACGTAAACAAAAATAATTGTTTTGACTGTTAGATGCTTATTTTTGTTTTTAACATTTATTATGTAAATAAATGTTAAATTGTGAAAATATATTAAAATGTATATATAGGTACATTATACATTGATTTTATATTTTTTTATTAATTTAATATTAATAAAACTTCAAAAGGTATTATGATTCATTAAAACTGGAACAAGTAAAATTCTCTTTTTATTCTTATCTCTTTGGTCTTCTCTATATAACACAATGAGTAGTAAAAACATCATATAACTATTTATAATATGTAGTGAAATGTTCATATAAATACCTACGTTCATATAAATACAAATTATATATATATTTTTTAATAAAATTTTAAAAGAAAAACGAAAAAAGGGAACCACATGTTAACTGCGTGAAAATTGAATTAATAAAACCAGAAATTATATACATCCATATAAAACAAACAAAAAAAAAACACAGAAAAGAGAAAAATGAAATTCGAAAAAATAATATAACCTCACCGTTATACGTCATAATTTTCATCTATACACAAATTTTCATTTCTTTATTTTAAGATTTTTTGTTTTGACAAAAAAATTAAATATAACTATATATGTAAGTATGTATTACGTATATAAGTATTTAACTATATTATATCGGTATGATGATATATCTATCATATTTTTAAGTGAAAATAATAATAAAAGCTGTGGAAATTTATGTAAGTAGGTACATATCAGACGTTTTGGAGACGTAGAATATACAATTTTATTGTTCGTGTTTTAGGTTCAATAATACTCAATAACTAAATGTTTTGCTTTGTTTATTACGCCAAAATTATTACATACATTAATACTTACAAAATATTCTTTATTTCAACCTCTTACTGACTTACTATTTAATACTGTTGCCATTTAAAATCTTACATGCTATAATAGTTATATAGTTATGCATACAATTATTCTAGAAAGATTTATGCCCCACATCGATTTATTATTCTAAAATTAGAAATATGATGATATATTATGAAATATCTTTTATTGTAGAATGATATATGAATAAACTAATAATTGTATAGGACAATTACGAATATTCCCGAATATAGTAGAATAAACTATTTATAACGGTATGTTTTAGTTTGACAAGACTAAATTTACGCTTATTTAAATTATCCAAACCCTCCCCTACTGATACTGTTCATATACTGTACATTCATACATTATATATATACAATTATATACATATATGCATTACAATACCTTTATAACACTACACTAAAAACCGACTAAAAATCTTCCAAAATTCATCTCTTGCAGGTCTTTCTCATACATTTTTTCAAAGTGAAGTCTTTCATAGGATTAAATATTATTTTTTAAGGTTGTGTCAAAAATCTTTTCATATAGTTAATATCGACTATTGTTTTTGCAAGAATCGATATCTTTTTAAAATGTTAAACAAAATTACATTTTCAAATATCAAATGTACCTAAAAAACAATCAACCTATTTTTTAACATTTAACTAGTTATATATTTTGTTTTTAGTTAACTAAATTTATTTTTTTTTATTAATTATTTATTAAGTAACTATATAGAAAACTATTTGTTTATTATTTTTTTTATTTAAATTTTAAGCAATTCGGCACTATTTTAAAAAAAAAAATTTCAAATGGTTTCCATTTTTTCTTACTGTCAAAAATTATCATAGTTTTAAATTATTTTGCAATGTTTGTAAACCAGTTTTAAGATCAATTTATTTTCGTGGTCATTAGTTGTAATATGTGAACACTTTATTATGTCTAGATGGTGCTATGAAAAAATCCTCAAACGACTAAAACCCCAAAAAGCAACATTGAACTAATCGTTACGATATAATTCCCCCAAGATCAATTATTGTGAACTAACTTTCAAAACAAAAAAATAACAAAAACATCCCAAAAATATTTTTCAAATTTTTGGTGTTTAGTTCATGAGAATTAATCAACAAATTCTAAAAATAAACCTATGACTACCAAGAGTAAAACTAATCTTCAGGTTAAATAAAAGTAAATTTTTAGTTTGAGGGTTTTTGATTTGACGAGTTAATGAATAACTAGTTCGAAGCGTCTTTCTACATATGTTTTTATGTTTATATTTTTCTCAAACACATTTTTTAATAATTAAAATGTAAAATCAATTTGAAAATTACAATAAACATAGTTTTAGTATCATTTACTAACGTCACTCCGTCCACAAGAGAGTTTTGATTTGTTTTAACCAACTTTCAAACAATTTGTTTTGCAAAATTGCATGTTGTCAATAACTTGGTTTGGCGCATGTTGTCAACAACTTGGCATTTGGGCAGCATTAGAAAATATATAATTTTTTTTGTATACTTATTATTATTATAGGGCTTAATTCTGGTATGGTATTTTTTATTGTAAACAAACTTGACAATTACACCGCAAATTAAACTAATTGTGACAATTGCACTAATATGCATGTTCATACGGTTAGACAAATGGTAGAAATCTATCAAAACTTGATGGTGAAGGGTGATTTCGGTTAAGATTAAGCAAATCTACTAAGATTAAAAATTTCTAGTAAATTTTTAAACGTTTGAATTTTTTTCTGGGAATATATGTCAGTGTCAAAATTTTTTAATTATTTTTTATACTCAAAGTGCAAAGAAATTGTTGTTCAAAACGTAATTTTTGAATTAATAAAATAAAAAAGATATAAATTATATATATACAAATAATATTATAGGATTGACATTAGAATCATAATAAAAATTAATTTTTTTGCAAATATGTAATTTCGTTTTCACCCATCTTGATATTGCAATAATCTGACAGCAACAATGGCAGAAATTTATCATTTTTTTTTACGTATGAGCATTAAGGTAAATTTCTGTATCGTATAAACATGGGCAATCTAAATTATCATATATGGTGTGTTATTAACAGATATTCATATATAAATTAGAATTTGAATTAGAATTCCTGGTTTGCGTCTTGGAATTAATTGAGAAATGTATAAATCAATATTAATATTGTAAATTTGAATTGTTAGAAAATTGGTCCATTTGATGTCTAGGGAATTAGAAAGATCTAGGTTTTCGAAAAAATGAAAAGTGATCTTTTGCAATGGTTATTTCATTTTATTAGAAACTAAACTAAGCAATTGCATTAGTATTGTATATAGATACAATATTCGATTTCTATATAAATAGTTCTTTTTGGTTGAAGAACTTGAAATTGTTGAATCGAAAAGCCCGAATCTATCTTATTATGTACTCCAACACAAAGAGTCTGAAAATTTAAAAAGTTAAAATTTGTAACTTCATAAATAAGTATTCTGGATTTCAAGACGTTTTCTAATTCTATATAGTTATTGTTATGTATAATTTGGAAAAAGAACTGTCAAGTTTAGATTTTCAAATTTCTTTGATTGCTTTATACGTATATGATCTTAACCTTGATCTTGTAGTTCTTATTTTTTATTTTATTTCTACATGGGATAAAAAATATGTGAACGATTTTCTTTGTGAAGTGAGTGAGAATTTGGTTTTTGTTTTTTTTGTTTGTTTTTTGTCGCAATAAAAAATTTAAAGTGAATGTACTTTGTACTATTACATATGAACATGTACTTGAATAAGAAGAAAGAAAATTATCTAGTTCTCATTTTACTTACTTTTTTTTCTTGGTCTAAAAATAATACTCTTTTATATGTGCGAGATTAAAAAAAAAAAAAATTAAAAACAAAATTTAAGTAAAAAGTTTATTTAAACATTATTATTGAGTTATTCTATAACTGAAAATATTTTCATACTTAGAAAGTTAGCAATTTGACTATATATATATATTTGTTTGTAAAATTTGTATAATTACGATACAAAAAAAGTGATGGTTCAGCGTAGCTCTAACGAGATACAGCGGCGGCGTAGATCTGACGAGATACAGCGACCAACTTAGAGGATATTAAATGTTTTCGTATTACCAGAAGTGATCAACGAACAGTGATTCGTTAGAGGCATTACTTTTAAAAACGACCGAAACATAAACAGTAAAAAAAGCACTCTCAAACCAAGAACAACTACCAAAAATAACTTAGTTGGCTAATGATTTACTAATAAGAAAATAGAAACGGTCGACTAACTAGATTCTGTAGAACCAAATCAGGTTGGCTAATTCTAAAAACGTACTAACTACTAAATTTTGCAAGTAAATTTACATTTGGAGACGATTAAATTATATAACCAGTCGAAACGGTACCCACTACTAGATTTTGCACATCAATTTGCACAGTTAAAAAGACTATTAAATTAAGTCATTGGAGAAATGTTAGGGACGCCACAGTTTGAAAGTAATGTGATTTATTGCATCAATATTTTAGAAGCCAATAAAATAAATAGCCAAGGTTATCTAACATTTGTATTTTGAAAATAATACATGAATGGATCGTAATGATTCTTCGACTCAAAATTTTTTTGAAATTTAAAACGAATTATTTAAAAACAATATGTATCAAGTTATTTATGATGCTTATGTTTTCATACACCGTTCAAATTCGTTCTGCTGATGTCCTGTGAAAAAAATAAAAATTAAATTGGAGAAAATAAAAATCAAAGATAAGATAAGACCAGATAAGACGGTTATAAAATTAGAATGAAGATAACAGACATCAGTTGAGAGTACTCTCGAATCTCAGTTATCTTCATGCAGACATAAGTAAGAATCAGATAGAAAATTAGATGCGAGCAAAAAACATAATAATATTTTTTCAACTTAGTTGCGTAAGGGCAGGTAAGAAAACTATAGAATAAATTATAAATTGAAGAGAGCAAAAAAGAGTAGTTAATCATAATTTTGCTAAAAACAGTATTCAGTTCAATCCATCCAAGGTTCCAAATTTAAATCAAGAGAAATAAAAAAAATTTCAACACATACGATCTCTAATGAATTTATGCACGTGCATTATTTCTTTATTCGTAATCATCATATTGAAAATTATACTGAAAAGTAGGTAAGGTATATTTATGAATTTTCAACAAAGAATATATTTTTTGATTATGTAATTTTGTTTCTTTAAATCTCATAATAAACAAACAAACAAATAATCTATTAAAAATGGTAAATTTTTGAAATTGTTGCCTGTTTTTATTTCTTCAAATTATTTATTTGAATAGTAAAATTAAAATACAAATTCGATTTTCAATTTCAATGAAGTTTTAAGAAAATAAAATAAAGCAGTATTCCGTAGAAGGTTCACGATTTGTAATGAATAGTTAACTAATTATTTTATTGTTTTATTACTATTATTTTTAGAATTTTTTCTAGATTCTGTGATTCTATGATTGATTCTGTTATATATATTGTATGTTGAACTACATACATATTTTAATATATATATACAATGGTAACTACATTAATATTTTATTATTATTTAGGTATGTAGCGGATAATTCGTTGAAAAGCAAAATTATTGTTTTAAAGAACAAATTGCTTTGAAGATAAAATGAAAGAGTGGGTTATAATGTGACGACCCGCTATATAAAAATAATAAAATAATGTTTGAAAAATTTATATGGGATAAGTTTTCTTTTTATTATCACCCATATTCTCTTAGACCCATCGTTGACGAGAAGAAAAAAATCATCTCGTCTCGTCTCGCTGAATATCCCTTTCTGTTAGACACTGTAAGCGGCGCGATAGAACTTTTTATTTGTTGATAGTACTGATCATTTTTTACTGTCAACCAAAATTATTGGTATATAAACAAAATATGGTTTATAAAATTTTTGGAAAGTATTAGTGGGGCTTAGTTTTAAAACATTTTTTAAATAAAAATAAACATAAATATATTTATCTTTCAAAATTTTTTTAGTGTAGTACATAAACAGTAGTAAAACAGTAATAGTAAAGATGGTTTTTTTTTTTCAAAGCAAAAACACAATTTTAATAATAATGCAAAAAAAATAATGAAAAATTGTTTATTAATCGATACTTAACTATTTTATAAATTTATTTATTTAATTCAATTTTTTGATAAAAAACACAAAATACTTTGACGAGATACTCTATCGCTTACAATTTTTGACGAGATAAAAAATGGCTATCTCGTATCGTCAAAGGTCTAACAGAATACAAAACTATCTCGTCAGAGATATTCTCACACGATCTCGCGAGATGGGTCTAACAGAATATGGATGTATATATTCTTTGATGATATTTAATGCTAGAAAACATCCTAGATAAATTGAAGATGTCCAAGCACTTCAAATAGTAACTGCAGAATGTTTGTTCTTCTTAGACTTTACATGTGATGTACACAAAGTATATTAAACGCCATTTAAATCTTATCTCTTTTTTTAAAGAGGTTTTGCACTTTTTTTTATTGCCATGACTTTACTTTCGGTTTATGGGTTATCGTGTCATTATTATACTTATTATTTTATATTGTATTTTTTTAAATCTATATTGTGTAATAAATAAAGTGTTTAAAATAATTTAATATTTTTAAATTATACTTAACTAAGTAGTTACATAAGAAATTAAATTTCAATTACTTTAAATTTTAAATAAAAATAATAATAAAAAAAACTGCATCTAAATAAGTAGGTAGGTAGTTATACTTAATTAAATTATTCATATCGCTATTTTTCTCTCTCTGCTGATTGATAGATAAGATTTTACTTTAAAAAATAGTTTAAATTATTTAATTTTTGTTTTTATTGTTACTTAGGTCTTAATAAAGGTGGATTTTAGCTGATAAATATTTTAATCAATGCAATTACTTTAATAATAATGAGTATACGAATAAGAAGGTGGTAATGGTCCTATCATATAGAATACATATATTAGAATTTGTAGCATTTTCCGAATTTTTATATTCATTTTTACTTCTCACAAAATTAATAAAAATAAATGCAATAAAATTTTTTTTGCAAATATTTGTTTTTGTTTAAATGTTGTCTACCCACTAAGAAAACCAAAATTATTTTTATAATTTAGATATTAGAATTTTCGTAATAGAGGAAGGAATAAGAATAAAATGTAGGTCAGGAATTAAAAAAGTAAAAATTATTTCATCAATTATGTATAATAAAAAAAAAAAAAAAACAACAACAAAACCGAATATCTACAAAAGAATAAATAAATTGAAAACATTTCCTTTAATATGTATATAATATATTTATATGAATAATTTATTTGAATTCGACTGATTTCAGTTATTAGACGTCTACATTTGTGTCTGCTAATTAAGGTAACATACATACTATTTTTTTGTGTTTGCTTTAATAATTTAATTCACTTAGAATATGTTCGAGTGTAATAATTTTTTGAATAGAAAATATGAAATTGTTTTTTTTAATTTCAATGATTCAATTTTAGTTTGAATTTACGAAATTCAAGTAGTTAAAATTAATCAAATAATCTTTTAAGACAGCTTTGAAATTTGAATAGCATATAGGTTATTCGAAAAATAATTAAATCAATTTAGTTATTTTGATTACATTCTGGCTACGGTATTTTGCCCCAAGATCTGGGCTATGTTTTGCCTTCTATACCTACATGGCCTGGTATCCAAGTTAATCGAATTTCGGATATATGTTAAAATGTATTCATTGTTGTATGGATATTTTACTGACTTAATTGAACTGAAGTTATCAGTTAGTGTTATGCAATTTTATATAATAAGAATTTTTATTTATATATATTTTGATATTAAGAATTTCGGAGTCGGGACTTTTACTCTTATTTTTTATTTTCTTTAATTTCGATTTATAGTCGTTGCTATAAAGAGATACAATTGGTAATTAAAAATCAAAAGATAAATTCATGTATATAAATGTCAGGAGAAATATTTTATTTATTTATTTATTTACATATACCAGGCCCTCTTTCCTTGCAGAATGTGGACCTTTTTGATGGGATTTTGTATGTGTTTTTATTAGGTATTCTACTTACTTACAAATCTATGGTGTACCTGTATGTACATTAAAATTTACATTTTTAAGATTGTGGTGGGTGAGTTCAAATTTATTCTAATTCTAATCTATTTTAATTATCACTTTACTGGACATTTAACTTCATATTTTCAAAAGCTGATAGATAATAAATACAAATTGATTTTGCTCAAGTGAGAACATGCTATTATACTATTCAGCTTATTAGATGAACTGCTATAATATAGCAAACTATTCTCTTGAAATTATTTTAATACTTATCAATTCGACAAATAAAATCCAGAATATTAAAATCGAGAAAAATAGAATCCAGACATGACAAATCCTAGGACCTAAACAGAGAAAAATTATATATATATTAAATTAACTAATTATACTTTGAAATCTTATTTTAGTTGTTTACAAAATTTTTATTATTTACGTTTTTATTATTTTGTTGTACGTACACTTAAATTTACAATTTTTATTTTTAATAAAATCTACTTTATATATTTTACTTATATATCTAAATGAGAGTTATTAGTTAATTTGTCTTACTATTTTGTTTTTTATACTATTAATTTAACATATCTAATCTAATTTGATATGCCAAAATTATTTTGTTTTCATAAAATTAATATTAAATAATTAAAGATAATATTTTTGTTTGTATTGTTATTGTTTTATTTTAATTACAAATTTTTAGACCTGGCTTTTTATTTTATTCTTTTGTTTTTATGTAAGTAATGGATCAGGAGGCAATTTCAGATTAAAGAAAATAAATTTTTATAATATCTCCACATATCATGATATCTTATTAGGATGAAGTGGGAATTATTTAGGAATTGTGAGGCTTGTATTGGGGTGAAATTGTATTTGGGAGTGATGTGTATATATTAACAGAGCATTCTATAAAGAAATGTTTTATGTAAAAGTTTTCTGGAAAATAAATAAAATTCGGGAATGGAGATTATGTGTATAGGTGTTTGTGGGGTGGCAAGAGAGTGTATTCTAAGCGTATTTGTGTGAGTTTGACAACTAGGGATTTGATTTTAATAAACTAGGATTTGATTTTAATGGGCCCGAGAGGATGTTAGCATTTGGGATATGAATTTTGGTAAAACGGTTGGAAGGTTGAAAGGAAGGAAACAGTTTTTTTTTTACGGATGTGTGCCGGGTATATAGCTTTTTGCCGTTTGATGGCTTGTCAGATGACCTTTGAAGGTTCAAGGTCTGCCTTTGTGTTGCTATGTCTACATGGCCTGATATCCAAGCCAATCGCCTTTATTTATGAATATGGAATTTCTGATATATGTTGACATGTATTCATTGTTGTATGGTTTTTTATTGATTTAATTAACCTGCGGCTATCAGTTAGGATTATGTAATTTGGATATTGTGTTTCGGCGGTTTTGATTGCTCTATATGTGACGGTAAGCTCTGCTGTGAGACAGGAGAAATATAAAATTGTATTTTAACTTTGAAATGTAATGAATGTTAGTAAATATGTAGTTATTTTTGATAATTAATCAGATTTAGGGGGTTAGTGATATATCAAACTTTTAAATCAATTAAAAGTTTATATTCACACTCTTATTTCTCTGAATTATTGAATTGAACAGCCTAGGTTAAGATCTTCAACAGTTACATGTTAATTTTAATTTAATGAAATTTTATTTTAAATAAATTTATTTTATTATTGAAATAAAGAAAAAAATCGGATTGGATTTCCTTTGCAAATATCAATATTTCGGAAGCAACTTATACCTTCTTCATCAGTGTTAGCGACTGATCGAATAATATAACTAGGTGTTCGATTTTTAATTGCTGAGTAAATTGTCAAAGTTAATCAATCCATTTATTTAAGTTTTATTAAATTCTTTTTATTACTTAAAAGTATGGTATGGTTCCTTAAAATTTAGAGTCTGATTTCACTTAGCATTTAAACTGTAATATAAAAAATTAAATAAAGTCCAAATGAAATCAAATAAACCCTAAATGAACTGAAATGAAGTAAACAAATTTGGGGTTGTGATCTTTTCTGATATTTTTTTATCTTTTCTTTAGTTGTGATGCCCCCATTTTATCTTTTTTTTTATTATGCTATATAAGTCCCACAAAATTAAATGATATAAAACATCAAATTAGAAAATATGTAATTCCACAAAATTGGGGTGTCATACAACATTTTGTGGTATTTTTCATTTGTTTTATCCCTTTATTTTTTATTTCGCGGAGCTTAAATTATTGCTGTTTCAGATTTAATCAGATCATATGGATCTAATCAGTTCATATGAATGTAATTAGTTCGTAAAGTTCGTATAGATTTTCTATAAATTTAATTTATAACAATGAAGCGAATTTTCAAAAATTCGAGTTGAAAATTTGAAGAGTTGAAAATTTGTTGTTGTTAGTTTTGTTTGAAAATGTCTATCTTTATAGGGTATTATTAATCAATGGTACAATTTACATACTTAATGTATTGTTATCAGCTTTTTGTTTTTTACATTGAATAAAATTTGCAAAGCACAGTTGAACATGTTTATTCTAGAATAGTAAATTTAAAACTTATAATAACAATTAAGTATTAATTTAAGTAATTACAGACTTATATTTCTTTTCTTAATCCATGTTAGTTTTTAAATATTTCACTAGTTGTATCTTATCTTCATGAATTTTGTTTTTATCTATAATTTATTTAAATTTTTTTAATCTTGTTAGTATGTATTATTACTAATATTGTTATTTATTTATTTAAATATTTTTAGATACCCAAACATATCGATCATATAGGAAATTAAGCCGAGTAGATGAATTAAGTTATTCAATAAAACAACAACAAAAATTATTATTTACAACAGATCATTTGACTTTAAAACCACAACATATAGCAACAACAATTAATTTACTTAATTATAATAGTTGCTCTAATAATTCACCACGAATATTATGGTCACAAGATGATGCATTTTTTTTATATCAAAAACGTAATTTTCATTCAAGTACAAAATTATATGAACAGACATCATCAAAAGTTGAAGCAACAATTCAAGCAATACAAGATAAACAAAAAGAAGAAGAGTCCAAGAAAAATGGTATTCCAATTACAATAGAAACAGCTTCAATGATGGCAACAACAAATGTTGATTCATTAAAACAAACTACATTGACAACAACAGATGCCAAAAAAACAGCAGTTGTAAAAAAATCTTTAAAACAGAAAATTTGGGAAGAAGTTTTACATTATTATCATGGTTTTCGTTTATTATTCATTGATATAAATGTTTGTCGTAAGTTGTTATGGGCTTTACTACAAGGTAATACTTTGACACGTCGTGAAAATCGTCTTTTAATACGAACAACATCAGATCTGTTTCGATTAGTTCCGTTTTCAGTTTTTATTCTTATACCATTTATGGAATTATTATTACCAGTATTTATTAAATTTTTCCCTGGTATGTTGCCATCAACGTTTCAAACATCAAAAGAACGTGAAGATAAATTAAAACAAAGTTTAACTGTTAAATTAGAAGTTGCAAAATTTTTACAAAAAACTCTGGATGAAATGGCTGTGGAAGGTAAAGATAATAAAAGTGAAGATGCAAAACAATTTTCTGTGTTCTTTCGAAAAATCAAAGATCCAAATGAGCATGTTAGTAATGAAGAAATCATAAAATTCTCAAAACGTTTTGAAGATGAATTAACTTTGGATGCATTATCAAGAGAACAACTGATAGCACTTAGTAGAGTTTTAGGTGTAAATACTCTTGGTACAACAAATTTGTTACGTTTTCAATTGCGTATGAAAATGAGAAATTTAGCAGCTGATGATAAAATTATTGCAAAAGAAGGTTATAACAATTTTCAATTTAAAAAATTTTTATTTACAAAATTAAAATATAATTTTTTTTTTTTAAAATATAGGTGTTGATGCTCTTAATCTATATGAACTTCAATTAGCAAATAAAAATCGTGGTATGCGTGCTTATGGTTTATCTGAACAGAGATTACGTGGTCAATTACAAGAATGGATTGAATTAAGTTTAAATGACAAAGTTCCACCATCAATATTATTACTATCACGTGCATTAATGATTTCAGAAGATGTACCAACAACAGATAAACTTAAAGATACAATTCGTTCATTACCTGATGCATTAGCTGCACAGACTAAAGCTGCAATTGGTGAATTAGAGGGTAAAGTTGATAATAAAACTAAGATTGAAATCATTAGAGAGGAAGTTCGTAAGATTAAAGAAGAAAGAGAAGAAGAACGTCAAGAAGAAGAAGAAAAACAATTGGTTGAAGAAAAAGAGAAAATTAAGGCTGAAAAAGAAAGAGCTGAAATTTTACTTGATCCAGCACCAACATTTGTTGATAAAATCTCATTGGATGATCTTATTGAACCGATGATTAAACCAGGGCAAGCACAAATTCCATTAGCACAAATAAAGAAAGAAGAAGAAGGAAGCATTTCAAGTAGGGATGTACAATTATTAGATGAAGCTTTAGCAAAAGTATCTAATGACAAAAAACAATTATTGAAACAAAAGGAAACTATTAAAGAGCTCAAAGAAGAAATTGAAGATTACAAGGAAGATGTTGAAGAACTTAAAAAGGTAACAAATTAATTAAAAATTTTTAAAAAATAAGAAATTTTTTTTATATTCGTTATTTTCATATTAGATGTCACAAGTGGATAAGAAAGTCGATGAAGTCAAAGAGAGTAAAGCAGCTCAATTACTTTATAAGAAGGTTAATAGTATGATTGGTAGCTTAGATAAAGTTCTTAATGACTTAGAAAGAAAAGGAAAAGAAATTTCAGCAGCTGATCTTTCTAAACAAGAAAAATCTGAACAGAAACTAGCTGAAGATATCGAACCAGTGGCTCAAGTTGAGATAAAGAAAGAAGAAGAATTAATTAAAATTACTGAACTGGTAGAAGCTATTAAAGGAGTAAGGGACTTTTTAATTTGATGATTAGACAACATGTAATGTATTTTTTCTTTTTGTTTTATCTAGTTACAAAAAGTATCAGATGAAGGTCGATTAAAAACAATTGAGAATGTTCTTAGTAAAATTGATATTGATCAAGATGGTCAAATGAAAGTTAATGATGTTATGAAGGTTTGTTAACAAAAAAAATTAAAATCTAAAAATTTAATAATTTAAAACTTTTAATTTAGGTTATTGAAGCAATTGGCAAAGATAATGTTAATTTGAATGAAAAACAAATTGAAGAACTTATTGAACTAATAGACAAGGAGGAATTGTTAGAAGCTGAAGATAAAATTGAGAAAGCAATAGCAAAAGAAAAAGCAGAAAAAGAAGCTGTTAAAGCTGCTAAAGAATTGAGTAAAAAAGAAGCTAGTGAAGAGCTAAAAGATACTGCACCAACTTTAGTTGATAAAGCCAAAGATTTAAGTGATGTTGGCCAAGAGGTAAATTTATATTAGATATATATAAATTTAGAATTACATATTTAAAATTCTTTTTTAAATTTATTAAATTAATTTTTTATTTAACAATTTAAAAACAACTTTTTGTCCATTTTTTTTTCTCTTTCAAGATAGAACCAGAAAAAATAAATTCATTAAAAGCAGATAGTGCAACAGAAGCTGCTGAAAAACAAAAAGAAAAAATTTTACCAAAAGATGTACCTTCTATACCTCCAGCTATTCCAACATCGAAAACGTCAACAAATTCAAAGGATAAAATGCTTTGAGAAGGAAGCAATTTCGAAATTAATCATAAAGTACATACAAAAACAAATACAAAATAATTAAATAATTGTGTTAATTTAAATTAATCTAAAATGAAAATAATGGTGATAATTAATAAGAATATGTTTTTAATTAATTTTATAATTAATTATTTTTTGGTTCAGAGAACTATTTACTACTACTACAAAAAATATATATATATATAATGTATATATATAATAAAAAATAAATTGTTTGTAAATGAATATAATTTAAATTTGAATTTATTATTTAAATACATTATAAAATTTAGAATTAAATGAAAAATCGCTACACAAAAAAACAAATAAACAATTAATTTTTTTTTTTTTTTTCAATTTAATATTTTTTTTTTTATTTTTATTGAAATAAAAAAAATGTTTTAACATGTATTATTAAAAATCCTAAAAATATAAATGTTCAAAAAGGTGTTTTATTTTTTAACTTCAATAAAAAAATATTTATTCTAATTTTGTTAAATTTGGATTTAAATTCTAAATAATATTACTGTACATTGAAATCTGAATATGTAAAAAATTTAAAAAAGAAAATACTAGTACTTAATGTTCCAAATGTTTTTTAAAAGCTAACTAGAAAAATTTGACTGTTTTAAAATGAATTATTAAAATGAATTGCGAATTTATATAATTGTAATTTGTAACATATTTAGTATGACTTCTGTCGAAAATGATAGCAAAACAAATTGAATAATATATTCTTTTATTAAAAAAGATAAAAAAAGAAAAAATATATAATTAATAACAGTTATTTTATTTACTTAAATATTTCACGAATTTTCAGAAACAGAAATTCAGAAATCAATTGTCAAATTACTTACAATCCAAGTATTGTGTTTTGGATTAGCATATTTTTTTTTTTAAAATTCAGTCCAAATTTTAGTATGTAAAAATGGAATTGTAGAAAAAACTGGAATATTTTCAGTCAACAAAGTAGATCAGAAATAGAGATCTTCAATTGATTTTTCAATTTATAATTTTCCAAAATATTTATCATCTAGTACAATAAATTTGCTTCAGTAAAATATTTACTAATTTTGATTTAAATCTTCTCTTCCTTTCATTTTACAGTTGTTTTTTTTACACGGGTCGCGTTTTTAATTGCTTTTCTTTAGGTCGTATTCATATCCATTTATTACAATATATGCCAATAATAATTTCACCAGAATCATTTGGAATTTTTTTCTATACAATCTATATCGTGCTAGAGTGTGAGGGAGGCTGAGTGTGGGACAAAAAATAAGATTTAGGTGTCTAATATGTATTTCGATCGATTTTATTCGAATCGTTCATCGTTATCGTTAAAGTTATTCGATTGCAGTCGTTAGTGCCATTATGTATTTCGATGAAAATTTGATTGAAAGTGTTTAAAAATGCTGCCATTGTTAAATTCAAATCTACGATGAAAATGACATATGTTTGATTCTTTGACTGTCAAATTCAAATTATTATACGAAAAAAAACCAAACCAAAAGTGTTATATTTGAAATTTTTAAGTTAGAAGTGTTTAAATAAAATAGAAATTATAAAATTGTAAGGTTTTATAAATAAAAAGATTTCAGCAGAGTTAGATTTTTCAATTTTTGATGGTGCTATCAAGTTGCAGAATAAAAAAACAAGAAAACATTATATTCGAGATTATTCTAATCCATTGGATTTGGAATTATTTACATTATTAACATTTCCTGTTAAACAACATTACCTTTATGGACTTATTAGAAAAATTAGGGCAAGAATTGAAATAGCCAATAATAGCAAGTCATATACACAAATGCTTGCGCGAAAGTAATCGTGTACATTCCTAATGCGTGCGCGAAAGAACGTTTGTGTATGAGTAAACATATATGGAGAAGATTGCGTGCGCGTATTCTGTACTTAAAACTGTACAGTTTTACTGCCATACACATGCAAGATTAACCGTGCTCAATTACGTAGGTGTGGAGCTTACGTTTTTTGTTTTTACAGATAATTTTTCAAATTTGTTTTTTTTATGTATGTCATTTGTGTATTTTGTTTTTGGATGTACGATTTGACCAAATTTAAAAGAGTATAAAATATTTCCGCATTCATTCTCAAATAATTATATAAATCTTCTGGATTATTTTGTCTTAACTCCTTAAGTAATTTCACGTCACTATCACTTTTTTTTTAACCACTGTTTTTGCCAAATTTTACGTTTCTTTTTTGAATTTTTAAATTTTATATATTTTAAATAAATTAAAGCAAACACTACAGGTACTTTACTTGCACTCATGATTAAAATAACCAGAAAACTGTTCGATTTGAATTTGGAGTGTTCAAATTTTACCACGCGCCACTCCAAAATTTTAATTACAATAACAATTTGTATGCATGAACTTAAAGCTTTAAAACGAACAGTATTAGTGCAATAATGTACAGTGTATGAGTAAACAATACGCCACGCAAGATTGTAGGAAAAACTCACACTTTCGCGTACAAGTTTGCGCGCGAGTAAGAATTTGTGGTGTATGGCCTACTATTAAGTAGCACTTCGATTCCAAATATAATTAAATTGTCTAGTGTATTAAGATTCTGTGCGGCTTCTACCCAGGAAATGATTTGCAGCGTAGGAAAGTGCCGGAGTGCTACTCTGTTGTGCTTATGGAAGTTGTATGTATTTCTGTATTTGCAGTTTATACTAGTACAAAATGTATCAAATTCCATTACGCACTAGAAGAAAAAGTCAGATAAACATTATTTTTATGATTAAAGTAGAATTGCTGAAATAATTTATTTACACTAGCTTTCATATTGCAGCTTATTTGTAACTGGCCTTTCATTCCTATTAAAATTTATTTCAATAAAAAATAATTATGAAGAATAAAGTAAAATACTTACTTCCATTTCAACCATTAAATTCATTTTTATTCCAAAAAATATCATAAATACTCTATTACACTCTATTACACTAATATCACTCTTTTATTTTATCCGTTCAATTCAAAATTAAAATAATTTGTACAAAATCTCTCTTTCGATGTTTCTTTCGTGATAAAATTTTACATCGATAAACTTTCAACAATCTCTGAACGATATCGAAATACATAATGACAATTTTGCATTTTGACATTTCGTTCGAACGTTATCGAAATACATAAAGGGCACCTAAAGCTCTGGATACAGTTTCAAAATTCTATTTACTGGAGGAAATAAAGACAGACGTCACGTCACGTTTTTTATATATGCGATATCAACGAAATCACAAAAATCTTTTAATTCCTACTGTGCGAACCGTATATACCTATAGAAAATGATTATATATTTTAAATTAAAAAAATTATAAAATTTTGATTCCACCTCTAAAGGTAAACCATCTAATGCAGTTGCACGCAATTATTTAAAATGTGGAGGACAACCCACTATGATATTCCTCCTTAACCCGTTTTGTAAACGACGAAAAACATTTTTCTGGCTTCTTATTTCGACACCACTAAAATTTGTATTACAATTGTCCCCTGTGAAAGCAACACATTTTTCAGGTAAATTATTTTTTTGGAGTGTAGTTGTAATTAATCATCTAAAGTAGTTATAACAAAACACCACAAATTGTCTCAGAATTCTCATTTTGTACCCATTTCATTTCCAATAAACGATGTTGAATGCCAAATTCCGGCATAAAATTTAATTAATATAGGGAAACATTTTAATGCGCTATCTGTACATACGCCTATATGAGAAATGTGTTCATCATGTATTTTTTTAAGTGTCCTCTTTAATGAGTCATGTGCCCGAACATTATTTACTATTGCTTCTGTTTTTCTTGCGGCAGAAGAAATCTTTAAAGCTATTTAGTCGTCATTTGCGTCAATTGCGTAGTTTGCGTCATTTGCGTCAATTGCGTAGTTTGCGTCATTTGCGTCATTTGCGTCAATTGCGTCATTTGCGTCAATTGGTCATTTGCGTCAATTCCGCCATTTGCGTCAATTGCGTCATTTACGTCATTTGCGTCAATTGCGTCATTTGCGTCAATTGCGTCAATTCCGTCATTTGCGTCATTTACGTCAATTGCGTCAATTGCGTCATTTCCGCCAATTGTGTCATTTCCGTCAATTGCGTTATTTGCGTAATTTGCATCAATTACGACATTTGAGTCAATTCCGTCAATTCCGTCAATTGTGTCATTTGCGTCAATTGCGTCATTTGCGTCATTTGCGTCAATTGCGTCATTTGCGTCAATTAGTCATTTGCGTCATTTTGCGTCAATTCCGTCAATTGCGTCAATTCCGTCAATTGCGTCAATTCCGTCATTTGCGTAAATTTCGTCATTTGCCTCAGTTGCGTAATTTGCCTCAATTACGACATTTGCGTAAATTTCGTCATTTGCCTCAGTTGCGTAATTTGCCTCAATTACGACATTTGCGTCAATTGCGTCAATTGCGTCAATTCCTTCAATTGCATCAATTGCGTCATTTGCGTCACTTGCGTGAATAGTTTGCGTCAATTGCGTATTTTGCGTCATTTGCGTCAATTGCATCAATTACGTCAATTGCGTCATTTGCGTCAGTTCTGTCAATTCCGTCAATTCAATATTTAATTTTTTTGTGTTCATTCTAAACTTTTGAACTACTTATAGTACGTTTTCAAGCTCATGTTTATGGATAAACAACTAGCTCATAAACCAGTCAAATGTCAAGTGTTCCCAAGCTTTTTTGGAAAACCACCAGCTGTTTATTGTTTATATAAAACTATACTACTGTTTATATAAAAAATTTTTTTGTATTATCTTTGAGTAGAACTTAAGCTGTTATAATTGGTCATACGATAAATGAATAAAATAAAACAAAATATGGAGGATTTAAAAAAAATGATAATATCAGAGAAACAAATAAAATAATTCACATTTTAGTTTATTACCATACCCACTTTACTCACTTCAACATTTAGTTCTGAGAATCTTTCAAAAACGAAATACAAAAATATTCAATTTACAATTATATAAAAAAAATAATCATCATTTTAATTTATTATCTTTTTTTCCATTTGAATTTTTTACTTATATATAAAGCCTTATTATTTATACATTTTTAATATATAAAACTGATTAAATTAAGTGAATTAAAAATAAAAATGCATCTTTTACAATATCCTTTGTTTTAATTCTTCTGTTAACTTTCCATGTAAGTCTGCTAATTTCTCAATCACTTCTATAACTCCATAGAATTTTTCTTCACTTTTTTCTATTAAAGTTATACAAGATTTCCCAATCAATCGTGCTGATGATAATTGAGAATTTATACTTGATTTTTCGTTTTTTTGATGATCATTAATTGAAGCTAAACTAATTTCACACAAATTCACATAATTTCATCTATTCTTGGTATTTTGATTTCTTTTTCTTTTTGTTGTTTTTTTTTTTTACAAATGACAAAATGAATTTATGACAAAAAAATCAAGGGTCATGCAAAAAAAAATTTAAAATCGACAAAAAATCAAAATTTCATGGATGGGTTACATGTTTTTGAAGTGGTTTATGATATAAACACCTCGCTACTTGTTTATGATTTTCAGCAAATTTGTATGGGAAAACCACTACGTAAACAACCAGTTTATCATAAACAACATGTTTATCCATAAACATGAGCTTGAAAACGTACTATTACATAATAACCATTCATTGCCCCATTGAACATTTTCTTTCATACCATTTTCTAGTTAAGCAAAGTTTTAAGATCAAAAATAAGAATACAACTTCTGTTTTTCTTGAACCCGCCAGTACATAAATAATTTTTCTATATGATTTCTAGTATTCTACTATTTGTATGTGAATCTGGAGGTTATTTTTAAAATAGTGCAGTAGATAAGTAATTAATAATAACTACTATGTAAAAGTAGTAAAAGTAAAATCCATATCACGAAATTTCAATACTAGTGAGCTTAAACAATTTACGTAGCCGTAGAAAATAGCATGTGTTGAAACAAAACTATAAAGATTAAAAACCAATTTTTTTCCACTAAAATTAATTTAAAAAAATAACAAAAAAAAAAAAAAACGTGTTCAAATTGTAAAAATAATTACAAATATTTATTTTAATTTTATGTTATTACTTATTTTATTATTAAGTGTATTAAACATTTACACTCAAATTAAATTTAACTTTAACATTATTTAATTTAACATTATGTATTATGAAAATAAACGATATTTTTTTTAAACTTCATGTAGTTATCCTAATATACTAATTTCAATTATTATAAAATTAATGCATTTCAATCAAATTATTTTAATATTATTTATTATGTATGCCATAAAATTTTTTTAATTTCATTCAATCATTATGAATGTGTACACTCTAACCATTCTGTTGAGAAACGCATACTATCAGGACATTTCAATTGCATATCAATCAATTCACCAGTATTTCTATCTACTAAACATATATGATAACCGTTTTCATCATGAGGATCTGGTTCAATTCCCATTAATTTACATTCGAATTCATTTGCTAAAAAAATTATAATAAATAATTATTAATTTTTGTATTATAATTTTTAAAATTAAATAAATTACCATTAACAGTTAATATATTTAATAAAATAAATAATATAAATATTATTGCTGAATTTATTTGCTTCATAGTTAATTGGTTTTTAATCGCTTGCCAGTCACTTTTTTAAATTCCAATCGAAATTCAGAAAAAACAAAAATACTAAAAATTAAAAACAAAAAAGTAAAATTTAAATTTAAAAAATGCGGTAAATTTATTGATTAATATAGTAAAATTATAATAATTGAAAAAAAAAAAATGCCATCATTACCTTTGGTATGATGTTTGAACAGGGACGTTCTCTATATTATAATAATTATTATGTATTCTCTGGATGAAAACAATTCTGAAATTAGAATAAAATATTTTCAAATACTTATCCAACTTTATAATTTCAATAGGTGTTATAGATAAAGTTTATTTACAATATCTACTATAATTAAATAATTTTTTTTTAAACATATTTATAAAATGAATTTTTCGTTTCGAATACACAATATAAAGTAAAATAATAATGTTCACATATACAAATTTTATTTTTAGAATTAATTAATTTATTTATTTCTGACTTGATTAGTTAGAATAATTTAAAGTATAGATTCAATGCTTTAGTAATTTAGTGTCGAACTTATTTGAAAAAAAAAAAAAAAAATATCACACTGATTCATTCACTGCTGTAGAAAATAACTTTTCCCCTAAAATAATTAAACAATTGAATAGCTACTATTACTAACAATACAATAATTTAGATATTTGTTAAAATTGTTAAAAACAAAATTGAATGAAAAAATATTTAATGTGTACTAAAAAAATTAAACAATTGAAAAATAACGGAAAATATATTTTTATAATGGGCCCCATACACGATTAAATCTGTTTAAAAACTTGTTTCAAAACTAATTATTCTGTTCGCCACACAACAAGAAACTTTTGCTTAAACAAGCACAGAAACTGCACTATTTTTTATAGTTAAGTTAAGACAAGATACAAATGGCGGATAAAATTATCACATTAATAATAATTGTAGAAAAGAAATGAAAAAAGAAAAAACAAAGGAAATGATAAGAAGACTGGTTACAATATTACGAAAAATATAAACTACTTCTAAATAACAAAAAAACATAAACAACTGATTTTATTTAAATTTTTGTTCCGGAATTTCACCATACACATTTAAACATATTCAGACTCCGCTTATGACTTCGCCCATTCAAAATCAAAAATTTTTGATTTTGTAAACTGTTTAAGAAACTTTTTCGAAACAACTCCACACACGATTAAATTTCACAAGTTTCGAAACAAGTTTTTAAACAGATTTAAGCATGTGTGGAGCCCATAAAACCCAATATGTTCAATTTTTCATTAAAGTTTTCTTTTTTGAAACATAAAAAAAATTTAATGAAAATTTCTTCATGTAGAATGGGTCCTAAAAAATATTTTCCGTTATTTTTCACTTGTTTAATTTTTTTTAGTGAACATCAAACATGTTTTCGTTAAATTTTTCTTTCAACAATTCTAACAGATATCTAAATTTGACATCTAATGCTCTCTTCAGTCAGAGCTTCTAGTGTTCCATTTAGCATTTAGTCCTATATATACGTAATTTTATGACTTTACCCATATTTTAATTTAATTAGTAAATATGTACTTTAAAATGCGAATATAACATGACGAAACGTCAAAAAAATTGGATGAAAAATTAAAATGTCAAAAAAGATAGTAAGAAAATGTTCATGCAATATTTGTGACGTTCCATTTTTCATTTATGATTAATTTTTGACGTTTTTTTTATTTCTTTCTATCTCACATGAAAAATTGAGATGGTAACATAAATATCACAAAAATTAATAAAAAGTTAAATGAAATATTAAACTTGTGGAACGGATCTGAAATCAAATTAATTGTAGTCTCTGACTAGGCTCAAACATGCAATTTTTAGCTTAGCATTTTAGCAAAGGCTGGAGCTGGTTTTATGTACGCGTGCTTTCATATAAAGTAATGGTCAAAATCAAACAGTTGCACAATTAAAAATTGCATGTCCGCACCTAGCCTTAAAAAATCAAAACAAAATGACATTGAAAAAAAAATACCTTCGAACTAAAAGTTGCTTCAAGTTTTTTCAGGAGAGAATAAAATTTAATGTAGAAAATTTGAAAAATAAGAGAAGCCAAATTTTCATACAAAATTTATGTGCAGGCAGTTTAGCTTCGAACCAAATAGCTGAAGCAATGAATTATTACAGAATAATTTTATTAACTATGTGAATGGCATTTGAAGCGATTAAAATAATAATTGTTACTTTAGTCAATATCCAATCAAACATATGGGTGGATTAATTTATAAGCATATGCCGAAATTAATTGAAAATATTTATATCCACCTCTTAAATAATTTCGTTGGTGAATAAGAGAGGCATACCCATATCTAGCCAGTAAACATTTTTAAGTGGATAAAGCGACTAGCTATGGTAATTCATTTACTGTTATAATAATATTATTCCCAAATTTATGATATTCTGTTGTGCACCAACCAGCTCAATTTTAACTACCTTAATATATTTTATGTAGCCCTAGCTATGGGCTCTAGTTGAATTTTTTTTAAATAATTGAAAAACTGAATTGATCAATTTTTTAATAATGATGTAACCAAGTGTAAAATGTAACCGAAATCGATAAAGCTTTTATTTACATATAAATCTGTAGGCCAACTTTATAGGTCCTTTTTCCTTTCGAAATGTGGGCCTTTTTTTTATTAAATTATATTAATTATTTGGAATATATTTTTGTATATTATATATTTATATTATTTTTTTTTTATTAGTTATATTATATCTTTATTAATTATTAAATTATATTTGCACCGATGTGGTTGTATTGAAAATTAGATTTTCAGTAATTTTCACCAATTTTAAAAACACAATTTTTCTAAGAATATTGTAAATAGGTGATGGTTTCGAAGGCAGGTCAACGGTAACAAACGCCGTTTCAATTTATTGAATGAAACCATACTTTTCCTAATGGCATTTAAATATAATCCGTTAGATTTAAAAAAAACAAAAAATATAAAGTAAATTATAAAAAAAAAAATTTTCTTTCTAAAGCCAAGCCCTTGTTTATTAGACCGAAACTAAATAAGAATTTTAATAATTCGGCAATTTTTGATATATTTAAAATACGCTCCGATGTTCGCAGTTAATTTGTTTTTACGGGATTGCACTACGTATTCTATGTGCATACAGAAATCGTTTCTCTATAGTTGGTAATTTCAATATAGCAATCGTCGTAAAATAATTTTTTGTTATAATATTCTCGATACAGATACATGTATCTTAATATTAGGCAGAAACATTTTTTTCTCGTTTTTTTTCAAATTCATATCAATGAAATGGGGTTTGTAAGTTAAAAAAGTACTGACGATATACAATTTACACATAGCTAGCTATGTACTTGTAAATGAACATTAATTTTATTTAGATATAAAATTTGGAGCTTTACTATTATTAATAGAATAATATTAAAGAAAAAAAAAAACAAAATAAAAAACAATTGTGGCAGTTTTCCAATACAATAATGTTAATTGTTTTATTGTTAATGATAATGAGATATTGATGAAAAAATATTTCAGTGACGGTTCGTTAATTTTTACTTCAAATTTAAATCTGACTATAACGTTTATTGTATATATTATGTAAATTCGTTCAAATGGGTATAATATACGGTGTCTGATGGGTATAATATATATATTTTTATTATAAATTAACAGCCGAATTGATGGAATTATGGCATGGAATGAGATTTCATATCATACCACAGTAAAATTAGTTTTTGAAATATGTAAAATTATGTCAAATACTTATACAACTATACTTCAAAATGGCCCAACAAAAATATTTAATTATATTAAATAGACCTTTCAAAGAAGACAACGTTCCAATTCGTACTGCAAAGAATATTATAACTTGGATAAAATATCATAATGTGAAAATTATGAAGCTGTCTACGTATTCACTAGAATTGAATCCAGCAGAAAACGTTTAGTGATGATTGATGAGAAGAGTATATGAAGGTGGACGACAGCTTGAACCAACAGAAGCATTAATAGTAGAAGGCATTTAGTATAGTTTTAGTGGTGTTTCTTCAAATTATTTTATGAAATTATTGTATGATTCGATGCTTGAACGAGTTTTTTAAGTTATTTCCGAGAAATTGAAGGTATCAAAAAATGTTAAAATTATTTAAATTTAAGTTTTTAGAACATTTTTTTTTTTGCTCTTATCATTGTTTCTGAATTTTCATATTAATATTTTAAGAGCTAATTTGGCTAAACAAATGTCGAGAAATTAATTTCTTTATAATATAGGAGTATAAATAGACTAAACTGAATAAAACTAACTTTATATTTCTGTATGACATTTTAATTGTCAAATTATTTTCAAAATATATTGGTTAGGCTCTCAGCTTGCGGAAAAAGAAATTATATTCTATTTAGATAGACAGATAGATTGTGAAATCAAATGGACTTATTGTAATAACCCGCGTTAGCTAGTTAATAGTTAGTCTCTAAGTCCTTAAGGATACCGGGTTTTGTGATCTCACTCAAGATATTCTTCAATGGTATGCTGGATAGCTGTCATTGTTCGGGGTACGCTGTTTCCAAGTGGCGAAGTCTGCTACAAGTTCTATTTACAATTACATTCATAAAATTTGAAAACATGCAAAAAGTGGCTCTAAATAATTGTCTCGAGCTGTATGATTGTTTAAATTTTGTGATTTTCCTCCTCAGAAGATGAATCAGATGACTACAATAAATATAGTTGAAAATAGTATGTTGCTACACTTTTGAATTCCAAGAAATTTCTCACATGATATCATTTTTCATGTTGCTTTTAAATAAATAATATAGTTTATACGCTATACCTTAGACCTGGTATACAAATTGTATATATATTTTTTTTAATTTAATTAAGAAATATATTATTTATATTTATTATTATTATTGTAAAAAAATAATTAACATTTATTTGCGAAAAAGCTTTGTACATGTTTTCATTTGTATGATTGTAAAACAAGAAGTAAACAACAGACTACTAAAACTAGATGTAAATTGAAAATTGATACGAATATCTACCTCAAGCCGTAAACTAAATTTTCTATATTGAAACTAAGTATCAATAATCAATCACACCACTGAATTTCAATTTCAATTTCAATGTATTTTTAACCTTATATTTTTTTACCATTTCACTTTTCTATTCTCAAGAAACTAAACTAAAGGCAGTTTTATTCTCATCGTATATCAATCAAGGTTAATTTATGCAAAAATAATTCGAATTTTTATTTTCACGGGCATTTAGATGTTACATAGAAGAACTTTGCCATTTGAAAACTTTATACAGAATATTTCAAAACAATTAGAAAAATTTTAAATGTTAAGAATACAATGAGAGTGTAACATATTTAAAATATAATCGAACAGAGACGTACTGAGTATAGTTTAAATTACTTGAAAAATGTATTTAAATTAAAATTATTATGAAAAAGGATGGGTACTTTTGAAAATTAATAAAAGCTGTATCATAGTTATCATTTAGAGGTTGATCGGGTTAGGAATTTTAGGTTGATTAGAATATGAAGGTGGATTTAATTAGGAATATAAATTCGACAATGAGTCTTTTTGATGTAAATATATCCTTTACAATAATCAAATTAACTAATTATTAAATCTTTTTTGTTTAAGTGCCAGTATTTATGAAGCAGTAAACATTGCTGTGACATGTACAGCTGAATTTTCATTGACCAATATTTAAAATCTTATAGCTTGAAATGACATTATTTTATATGAGAGCTCAATGCGTACGACAAGAACAGAAAATATAATATATCGCGGATATTTTTACAAAAATTGGGGATATTATACTTTGATAAAGTATATTTTTAAAATATCGAGGATAGTTTCTTTATATCGTCAACACTTTTTTAACAATTTTTTGAGTAAAGGCCATTCTACTCTCCAAAAATTATTTTTTTTTGTTTACGTCTTTACAAAAAACAAGCAAAATAATAAAAACAACACAAAAAATAAATGTCAATTCAATCAAACTGTCAAATAGTTCAGCGTTCAGCTTTCAGCTTTGAACATTGCTCGACTTTAACTTTAAAAAAGTTTTACGCTTACCGTCGACGCTCGCATTGGAGAAGGTTACATTAGTTTCTATATGTTCAAACTTTTTGAAAGTCAAAGTTACAAGTCGACGCCAGCATTGGAGAATGGCCTTAAATGTATATAAAAAAATAATTTTTTTTCAACAGATGGTCAAATTCAACCGTCAAGAATTTTTGTTTTTTTGTGTATAAAATAAATTTTCCAAATAGAAATTTAGAGAATTTTTTGCAGTGGTATACTTTTTTCTTACATAAAAATTCAACAAGCTATCTCCCTTTTTAAAGCCAATAAAATTTTTAAGATTTTAAATATTGCTCAATGAAAATCCACCTTAACATTTACAACAATATGAAACGAAGAAAGAAATATGGTTAAATTTGAAAACATTGTGCACATAACATAATAGTAGTTATAAATTATACGGTACTAGCGGATCGCGGCGAACGTTGTTTCGCTATAGAGGAAATTAAATTTTTAAACTTATTGGTTATTGGAGTTTGAATAGATGAAATAAATTTAAAACAATACATGAAAAATAACCATGTATATAATAATGAAAGATAACATTTATTTATTCCGATATTTTTAATTAATCAAAAATACATTATTGTAATGCTAATTCATAAACAAAAACAATATATTTTGTTCGTCCATCTTGTTCATAATTTCATAAACAATTAAATCGGATGGTTTTCGTCAACGAATTGTTCGTTAGAAAAACATGAATTTTATAAATTCAAGTCACACATTTGCATAGATTATCGCTGGACTTTATCTATTGTGAGGACAAATACCAAACGAATAGAGAACTGTAATCGTTTTAATTGAATTGGCGCATCTGTGGAAATCATTGGTATGTCAACGTGTGGTATCAAAACATGTTCTCCTTCGAATTTGCCATTTATAATTGTTGCTTCGATAACATTATCATTACCCATAATGTTTTTGACAGCTAATCTAATGCCATTGCAAAGTCGTGGTGCATTTATGTTTCGTAGCAAAATTATTGATTTATGTTTATTTTTTCTTTGTGTTTAATAGTGTTTATTATCCATATCATAAAATTACTTGGAATTACATGGTCAATTTATTTTATTTTTATTAATAAAAAATTACTTATTTGACCTGTTTTAATAAATTTAATAATATTTTTTTGATATTGAACTGTGTTTATTGTATGCGCAAAATTAAAACTAAAATAAAATGCTTATTATTTCCTTTTTCTTATACAAACATTTTAGCTACCATTCTTTTCTGCTGGCTGTGGTCAGATGTTATGAGACAAAGATTTTTTTAGAACAGCCTTGAACTTAATTAATTTATTATCCATTTTTTGGGCCATTTAATTTTGCTACCAAAAATTTGTCATACTCTTCGAAGAAAGAAATTTATTTTTTACTTTTTAGTTATAAACTAAGAAATTTTACATTTTTTAATGGAATTAAAATTAATTACATACATATTATTATATTTATCATTATTATTAAATTTTTAAAAAAATTAAACAAAAATATATATAAAAATATAAATATATATTCTTCACTAAACATTTACTTTATTTTAATTTTTTAAAATGCCATGTGTGACCTAAACAGAAGAAAGTAAAACAAATGAATAATATTAGAAATTAATAACCATCAATTTCTAACAATATTGATAATATTTCAAAAGTTTTGATAAAAAAATTTAATTTCATGTATTTGGGCGAAATGGTTTTTTAAAGCTGAAAAATATCATTAGATATGTAATTTTATTTGACTAAACACTGAATTTAGCATAAATTAACTAATTTTATAATAAATTTAATATTTATTAAATAACAAATAATATATATAAATTGGTTTAATATTAGTTATTCAATGAGAATGAGTACCTTTTTGTTTTCAACTAAACCTTTTTATTTTTAGGTTGTTAAATTAAGCTTATGCAATATTTTTTAAGAAACATTCTCATATATGTAATTTTATGACGTAATATTCTTCTAATATAAAATGGCCCATATATATTGAACTTTGGTACTAGAGCCACTTGCGGCTCCAAAATCGAGATAAACCATTCTCATAAGTCATAAAACTTAAGTACATATATATAAATTTTTGTCGAAGTTGGTGCAGTAAGCAGTAGTTCTTGAGCAAAATGATTACAAACATACAGCTTTCTTTTATTATATATATAGATATAGATTATAACTACATTGATCTACTTCCAGTTATAAAATTAAACTGCTACTTATATTGAAAAAATTAATTTTGTTTTTTAGAGCTGAAACGGCTCTCCGATGAAGATAACAAATCTTATCAAATATTTTCAAATAAATAATTCTATTTTTAGAAATATGGAAAATACGAAATATTAATATGATATATTAATAATGTACTAAATACTAAATAATAAAAGGTAATAAGGTGTGGTGTTTATACAGGAAATTAGTCTTTCAGTATCCAATCTTAAACTTTTCCTAAATGTTGCGTATTTTATTTTTGAGTTCTTGAGGTACTTATTTTCTTAATACATTTTGTAAAAAATTAGAATTGAAGATTCAGGGTGTGTGTGACTAATTCTAATAATAATTTCTTATAGATACCAAATGAAAATTTTTTTGTAAATTTAATTTGATAATTTTTATCTTTGATTTATCACATTTTTATCAATTATCAACTTGACGATATGTATTTCAAAATTATTATTATTCATTGTTAAAACTAAATTCATGCAATGTTTAAAATTTTTGATACAAAAAATGTAATTTACTATCTACATCATAGATATATAAAATCTACATATTCTATTTTCAATTAGAATCGAACTGTCATAAATTAAAAACAATTTGAGCTGGCTAAATCAAAGACACAAACCAGTGAAATTTCAAATCATACAATTCTAATTCAAATTTTAATTTAGATATGAATTAGAATTTAGATAGGCACACATCCTCAGTTGATTTTCGATGAGGCCTCATACGAAAATTGTACTTATAATTTGATAAAATTGTTCGTTAAATCATTTTATCGTATCGAAAATTCAAACTATCGAATAATTGAATTCATAATCACTTTTTAAATAATTTCAAAATTATAATTTGACTTTTTTTAATTTAATTTTGTTTATAAAATTTTCAAAATTATTTTCAAACACGAAAACGTTTTATAGTCTATAAACATTTTTGATATTTTTGCTATCTAAATTTGAAACATTGCATGAATTTAGTTTTAAGCAATGAATAATAATGGAATTCAGAAATACAAATCGTAAATATAAAGTTGATAATTTACCTAAAAATGTTATAAATCAAAGTGAGACAAAAAATAAAAAAAATGAATTATCAAAGACTTTAAACAATTATAAAAAATTAAATTATTCTAAAGAGCTTGTATTAGCAACAGTTGATAAGTCACTAAATTCACCAAAAACAGTTATAAATCAAAGTGAAAAAAAACACAAAAAAAATGAATTACCGAAGAATTTAAAAAATAACAAAAAATTAAATTCTTCTAACGAGTTCACTTCTAAAGAGAATTTGCCACATAAAAATGTCCGTAAAAAAGCCGGCTCTGAAAATTCAAATATTCATGGTACAAAAATCAGAGAAAATACAAAAATTTTACCGAAGAAATTGCAATTTCAAACACCAGTTAAATTTGAAAATGCAGATGTGGCATTCTCACTTAAAAATGCAAATTTAAATAATTCTCAACAGTCAAATAATAAATTAACCATGTTAGATGAATTAAAATCAAAAATTAACAATTTGGAAAAATTAATTATTTGCTTAAATCCTAAAGTCAATATTGACTGTTCAACTGAATCAGGACGTGTTGAAAACGATATTAAAATATCGAACGAACCAAATTATATTAAAATCAACTGTAATGTAAAATCAACACCCAAAAAATCCTTAATAACTTCAATAAAACAAAACAATACTATCAACAACATTAAAACTAAATCATCAAAACTAGATATAAAAGTAAAAAATCCATTGGATTGTATTACAAGAGAACCACCACTTGCTAGAAAACTTAAAAATTCATTTGCCTCTTATCATTTATCATCATTCGAAAAGGAAGCATTCACAGCTAAAGAATTTCAAACACCAATGAAAAAAGTTACAAGCAAAGAAGCTATAGTGTTACGTGATGGTAAACATAAAGATTATCTTAATCAACGTAGGTATCATGTGCCAAGTACAAAATATAATTTTCCAGAAGCTACTAGTTGGCGTGTCGGTTGGTTTAATAAAATAAACTGAAAATTAAAAATAATTAAGAGAGAAGTAAAAATATAGTGTTCGAAAATTGTATATTCTAAATTATGATTGCAAATTGATTGTTACAGAGTGTGGTGAAATAATATTTCAAAAATTTTGTTGTCAATACACTTACAATTTTTTGTTTATCCAATGATATGTGTGTAAAATTTAAGTAAATTTTGTCGAGAATTTCAATAAAACCTTTTTATAAATTAAAATAAATTTTAGAGAAATAAATCTGAATTATATTTTTTTAATAAATATGAAAGATATTTTTGACATTTTTTCTCTGGAGAGTAAAATTTCATATATTAGTAGTTGCGAATTTTAATCTGAAAAGAAAACAAAATATGGGAACTAATGCGCTAACTATAATGACATAGACCTACATATGTCATGACATATGTCATATTCCGTACATGGAACTTACGTGTAAACGCCAATAATCGGCATATGCGGAAATTATTTAAATCTGACAATTCGTTAAATTTTCGTTGAACATAGAATTCTTATGTCAAACTCCATCCAAACAGAATTTGACATATGTAATTTTTTGTTGTTGTTGTTTTTCTAAGAAATATTTTCTTATGTTACTATGTGATTATGGGTCGATATATGCTTTGACAAATATCTATGTCAACTGCGTTAGGCAATTTGACATTTACATACGCAGTTCTATGTCATTATTGTAGCGCATAAGTCTTGAAATGTCAAAATGTTGTAAATCATTTTTTTTCTAGAGAGTTTAAAATATTTCGTAGACGTAGACGCAGTGCTGTAAAACACACGTAGCTGTCTAAATTATTATGGAGCTTATGAAAATAACGTAGAACTACCACGTTTACGTCAATCAGTAGTACGTTGTAGTTTTTACGTTGTGCCAGACATATACTTATTAAAAATAGTTACATGTTTTAGTGTAAACCCGCATAGATTATGTAATATAAAAGTCAATGAGATCAGCTGATTCATCATAATTAAATAATTTATAGAATTTTATGATCAACTTTCTGGATTTTGTCAGATGCTGATTTTTGGCTGATTCATTTTACAAAAAAATAAAAATGAAAATAAAAGATAAATTGTTCATAAATTATAAAGTTTTTAAATAATTTTATAAAGTCATAAATTTACAACACTAGATAGTTTGAATAATTTACATAATCGTAGACGTACTGGTATTGTCCCGCGTAAAAAATAACAGATTAATTTGAACAGCTACGTATTTGTGAAAATATTGCCTTTGGGGGTGTCTGGACGGTCAGTTATTCAGTCAGTTTTCACTGCCAGTTAAAACTAAGTGTCTACACGTTCAGTTTTGAATGAAAAAATTTACAAATAGCGGAAACTGAGAACTACCATTAATGTATCAAGTAGAAGTGAAACAATAATAATAAAAATTAATTTTATTAATTTCCAACTGACAAATTATTCAAATGTTTCTTCTCTAAAACGGTTTTTTTTCTGTGTTACGGTTAAGATTAGAAAAGTTGGCTATGAAATTCGGAACGATTGAAAACGAAAAACTGACGACAAGTTAAAAGCGTTTTTTCAAACAACAACAAAATACTGATCGTCTAGATACCGCCTTTAGGTTGTAATTTGTCCAAACTACATTTACAAACGAAGTAAATTGCCCAAACTTTTAATAAGGTGATTTTAATTTTCTGCTATGGTGTGCTATATAAATGTCAAAATTCTCTATAGCAACAAATTGTAACGTTTATTAATTTGAATAAATTAAAATTAGAGCACACGGTTTAAAATTAAAATTTTAAAATTAACGATTGCTGGATTTTCTTCATATAATCGTATAATACTTAAAATATTAGAAATAAAATAAATATAACTCTGTAATATTGCAATAAATGCAATCAATCCTAGATTCACTTAAACTTAAGAAACATTTATAAATAACTGAATAATTTGTATAAAATAAAATAAGAAAATTGAATTGGCAAAAATAATTTTTAAGTATTAAAAAACAATTATCATTCAAACACCTGCTTTATATTAAAATTTGTGGTTAAATTAATTCATAATGAAACAAAAATATTATGTATATAATTATGTAATTATGTTGGTATAATTAACATAATGTATTTAATTATGAATAATTAATTTTGGTAAAATAATCTTCATAATAATGATAAATACATATATCTATGTACTTATATATTTTTACAAAAAATCAAAATTTTTGATACAATTTTAGTTATTTAGTGTTTAGTGAAAAGTGATTTTCACGTGGCAAAAATAAATATCATGGTGAATTAGATTTATCCCTTTTCCGAATTTTTTATTTTGTTTTTGAAAGTGTGCTATAAGATTTGAAAACAAAATTACGTATTCACACCAAACAATAAAATTAATACAGAATTTTTGCAATATACTTACTTAATAAAGATATCAAAACACTAATATTTCACATAAGATTATCCTTAGCCAGTTTCAGTTGCCTATTAACAATAACCGTTATCAATCAATATATTAGATTCTCTAATAACTAATTGAAACGATGATAAAAAATGGATATTCAGAAAAGTCAATCAAAAAAAGGTAAAAATAATTCAATCTTATATTTTTAAGTCAAAAAATAAATTTAAAACATTTTTGTGCAATTGCACAAGGAATCCTCTAGTAAAATTTAAAAATTATTAAATTATTAAATTTTAGATATAAAAAAACAAACGTTAACTTAAAAGAAAGTAATTAATAAAACATTAAAATCATTATAATTTTCAAAAAATAATTATTATTATATATATATACACAACATACTCCTCAGTAGCTTGTAGCTTCTTCATGAAACACAAATAAATTATTGAAATAAGAGAGTTAAAAAGAGCTTTCAAGGAAACTGTAGTTATTTTTATGTATGGTTTGCTCTAATGTTAGTGAGATTGATAAATTTAGATAATAGTAGATGCAATACTTACAAAATACCTTAGCTGTCTAATTCGATGACCAGACGAACGGATTATTGGATATTTTTCTACTATATTGTATACCTACTTTACTCGTTTGCTATTTAGCTGGATAGTAAGTTAGCGATAAATTTGACATTTCATTGGTCTACCGTGCCGATTTCAATTGCTAATTTTTTTGTTTTGATATCATATAAACTACATAACGTGCCATACTTTCACACGTCTCAAACTACACACATCATACACGTTAAATTTTTCATACAATTTTTTTGAAAATTTAAAAACGTCAAATCTTTTATGCGTAATTTACATTAAATTTTTTTTGAAGTTTTGAAACGTCAAATTTTTTATTAAAAATTTTTTTCGAACATGATATTATATTCAAATTTGACATTAATTTTATAATATTTTCAGAGCTAAATTTTGTCATTTAATCCTCATAATTTATAAGTAATTATAAAATAGTTTAATCAGTAATAAGTTAATTGTTACATTCTCAGAACATAGAAAATAATAAAGTACTTTATAATAGTTGTGTTCAGTAAACTGTTTTAGGACGTTCTACAACATTCTAAAGTAAAAAAGAACACGTTTCTGTGTTCATTAGTTTCAGTTACTTGTTCTTTTTTGTCTGAAAAGTTCTGTTCTGTGTTCATTAGATTTTGCGAAACTGTTCTAAATTGATCTTTTTTGTTCTGAATTTTTTTGAGAACAGTTTTGGACAACTTTTTTTATTGTTCTTTTTCTTTAAATTTTCACAGTTAAACAAAGAAAGTTGAGAGTAAACAAAAATTAGAACAAAAAAGTTCAAAAACGATGTTCTAAGTGGTACTAAAGTGTTTGACAGTTAACTGTCATTATACAAACTGTTCTATCCGATTTTATTCTAAATCTACTGAACACAACTAATGCAAATATAAATTAGCGAAACGTCAAACAATTAAGTGAAAAATTAAAATGTCGATAAAGTTATAAGAAAATGTTGATGCAAAATTTTGGCGTTAAATTTTTTATTTAAATTTTTTCATGGTTTCACTCTTTTGTATTTCAAATGAGAAAATGAGATAGTAATATAAATGTCAGAAAATTAAATTAATCTTTAGAGTAAAAACACCATTTTGTCAGCACAGACAGAAATTTGGCATTTCTTTTTACACATTCGCAAGACAGTAAAACTCTCTCGCTTGAACACTTGATAAGCTTTGAAGGAATATAGAGCTTGGGAAAATACCGCAAACATACGCAATATCAGTAACATGGAATTACGTATGAGTATTGTTAAAAATACGTAACTGTCAAAATTTATATGTATTATTTTCTACACATATAAGTTTGTTTGATAACACTAGGTCTATAGACAGATAAATAATATATCTATCCAAACTTCCAATTATAAATTACGTTTATGTAAATTGTTACCAAATTTCTTTATTGTTGTCAATATGCGAATATGCGATTATTATTTAATTATAATTATTACAGAACAAAAAATATAATACTATAGGTAGACAAGACTTAAATTCTTTTATTTAAAAAAAATTATTTATTATATTAAAAAAAAAGTAATTTAAAAATGAAATACATAAGTATCTTAACCACCAAGATTTAAAAAATGGTATTTTTTTTATGCTAAATAATAATACCTGATGGGAAAATTATGTTTTGTAAAAATGTCTTCATTTTAAATTTTCATTTATTCAAACAGTAAAAGGCGGAAATTGCTTTTTTAACTTTCATCCGTTTTTTATGATTTCTTGTACATAAACACCTACATTATATATCTTATACTTACGTATATATATATTTTACTTTGTTTTCAAGTCAATGTTATAAAAATTATTATTACTATTATATTATTATTATTATTAGTATATTATTATTATTATTATTACTATACAAATGTCAAGAAGAATTTATTATCACTGACTTATAAAAATGTTTAAATAAAATGGGCGGGCACGGCGAATAATAAAAATTCCATGTTATATTGTATGTGGAAGTATGTGATATATCTCACCTTTTTATTATTTTTATTAAGGGAAAATCTTAAAGTTTTTTTTTTTTTTAAATAGACATTTTAAGAAGAAGACTTGGAATGATAAAATAACCTTTTATGATTAACTGAAGTGAAAGAGGAAAGAGAAAGTAAAAGAAAATGTCATGGAAATGAATTTAAATTGCGTGGTTCTATTTACTTGACTTGACTTTTAGGACTATAAACGACTAAACGAGTTTACAAGGATATATGAATATAATTGAAGAATTTAATAATATTATTATTATTTCTTTAAATTATTTGAATTTATATAAAATTAAATTATTTACGTTTATTTAATTTCATAATTGATTTTTGAAAAATTTAACGATGAAAATAAGAATATTTATATTTACATACATATATGAATTAGAATTATATAGTTTGAAGTCATAATATCATTAAAACATCATTAATGATGAAATAATTATTCAGTCATAAAATTTAGATAGAATTTTAATTTTGTATTTACAAATTTGATAAAGTAGATTTAATTACAGAAAATCTGAATTTATAAATCTTATTAAGTTTTTTTGATTTATATATGTAATACTTAATGTTAACAAATTAAAAAATTATTTCAAAATAAATAACAAATTTATGGTGTATACAAAAATATGGTTAAATAAAACTAGAAAATTGTATTCACAGAACACAACATTCTGATAATTAATAAGTAATAACAATAAGGTCTAAAAACCGTGGTTATATAGACTCAGGAAGTTATTTTTAGTTTTTTCAACCATAATGAATACAATAAACAAAAAACAAAACAATTGGATGGGCACTATGCACTCTTTTATTCTGATAACCATTCAAATAGAGCTTTAAATTAGCTAAAGATTATTTTTACAATCAGAATAAGAACGTGCTAAAATTGATTTCATATAACCAATAGACAAACAAATTAAATAACAAACAAAAACTGCCGATATATACTTTAATAAAAGTAAAATTATAAATAGAAAAATTGGAATTTTAATCATCAATTAAATTAAATTTATTACTTATTTATTTATTAAGTTATTTATTTTCCTTGAAATAAATATAAATCGTTATTCGAGGTGTAAAAACATATTCAACTCAGAGTGTGGGACTGTAACATAATATGCAACAAAAATAACACAGAGCGATCGAATGTGTATAGAAAATTATTTTTTCTATCCTTAAAAAAATTAATCGCAATCTGAATTTCTTTCATTCAGTGTTGGTATATTTATTTTTGTATATTACTTTTATTGGTTTATTTATTTCAATCTACTGGAATACACACTATACTTACTACTACTACTAACAGATTTTGCTTATAAAATTAAAAAAAAAAAAATTATAAAAATAAAAATATTAAAAAAGAAAGAGAAAAAAAACATTGTAAAATATAACAATAATTTCAAATAGAAAATAGCATTTAATAAGAAAAGAAGTCAAATAAAATTTGTAAGTAAATTTTAAAGGTCCACATCCCGAAAAAGATAAAAGAACCTTAAGTAGGTCTGCAGATTTATCTGCAACTGCAAGTCCACTGATAAAAAAAATAAATAAATAGATTAATAAATAATAATAGTATAATAATAGTGTAGTAATAGTAGTAGTATATTTAAAATTCTAAATAATTAATTATGTTAACAAGGATTTTTTTTCATCTATTTTTTTCCTTTAAACATTTTTTGTGTATTTTTTTTTTCAGAAAACACTAAGCACTAAATTTTCATGAAAAAATATATTAATATGTATATAGCCAGATAAAAAAAATATATAAAAGATACAAACTAAAAATTTTGTTTGCTCATAAAACAAACTGAAATTTTAATCAAAGATAAGAAATCAAAACTTTAAGACTTTAAACTTAAATTTATGAAATACGATTATAAGTATTTTGCTAAACGAAACTGAATTAAATAAGATGAATCAGTTATAAAGAAAACTGTAATTGTAACTGTAAACTAAGATAACCAATAAAAATAAAATTAAATAACAATATATGATAATTTTTTAAAAATATTGTTTACACTCATAAATTATAATAAATAATTATAACGATTTTTTTTTTAATTATTTAAAATCAATTAATTTTTATTCATATACATATAATAATAATTAACTCACATTCGTAATAATAATTAACTCACCCTCACTTTAATTAAAAACAATTGAAAATATTTTTTTTTACACCAAAATTTAAATAAAATTAGTTTCACTTCCATTCAACGAATTTCTTTTTTAATTCATATTTTAATTAATATACCAAATTATAATAACTCAAAATTTATAATATATTTTATTCAATATATATTTTTTTTTAATTTTCTATTAAAATAAACACAGATTTTATCAAACACTTGATCAAACATAAACACACGTATTCAAAAACATAAACAAACTTGTTCAAGAGGGTAACGGAAGATGACAATTAAATTCTTATAAATGACGTACAAAATTACCAAAAAAGAAACAAATAAAACTGAGTGAAAAATATTTGGCATAAAAATTATTTAAGTAAACTTTATTATCTTAATCAATTATTGTTCAGTAGAAAAGGGATAATAAAGATAAAGTAAACAATTATTATTATTTGTATGTACCTATATTGTTGATTACAGTGTTACCAGACCATAAATACTAAGTTGAAAATTTATTTTGTCTTAATATAATATTGGTATAGTTCAAATGTTTGAAATAAACTAATTAAAAAACGAATAAATAATGATTTTTGTTTTGTTTTTTTTTTTTTCAATACAAGCTCTATTACAAAAAAATTTGGGTTTATACACAAACAAAATTTAATATTATAAGTAATTTCTACATACTTTTTGTCTTATTAGTTTATTTTTTTATGTTACTTTGTGACTCGGCATGTCAGTTACTTTACTGTAAGTAGAGTAGACATAATATAGATTTTCAAAAATATTGTAATTTGTAATAATAAATATTTGATGTTGTTTTTCTTGCATGGTAACTTGCAACAAAGCTCGAATTTCGATAAAGTGACATTTAGGCATTATAAAGATAAATCTTAAATTATATTTAAAAAATATTTTTTTTAAAAAAAATTTTTAACAATAATTTAAAACAAAAATTATTTTAAAATTAAATTTTATTTTTTAAGAAATGAAAAAAAAAATTATCTTGAAATTAAATTTTATATTTTTAAAAGAAATCAAAAATAACAGAAAAACAAATTCAACTTAGGAGTTACTTTTTTTTATTTTTATTTATATTTGTTTTATATGAAATGTTAAAGTACTTGCAATTTTACTTGAAAAAATTTTGTGAGACGATGTATATTTGTTAGTGAAAATATTTGAATGGGCTTCTATTTTAACAGAAAGTAGTGTCTTGGAAGTCGAGGCTCTAGGTAACATATTATGTCAATATCATCAATACATGCCACTCTTTTGTTTAGTTGGATATCCATATCTAAAAGTCAAATAAATATGTTAAAGTTGTCAATCAAACTTTTTTTTTATAATTATTATCTGGCATTCAAAATGCAACTAAAGACGTATAATTGTAGTATTAATACCGTATGTAAACAAAAGTTATAAATACTGTATTTGTACTTTTCACGTTTTGTATTATAAATTTTTTTTTTTTCAATGATTTGTTTATAGTTACTATTTTGTCTATGATATTATGTTCACATAGCTTTAAAAAAAAAAAATTTCATGTATATTACACCAAACAAAAAATTTACATACAGATAAGTTTTCAGTACAAATCTGTATGGGATCAGGAATCTGTATAGTGATAAAGGAGTTTATTTTATACATTTTAATCCGTTTTAAAAATGTATTATATTAAAAAACTTATATTTAAATATTTTTAAGCATTTGTTGATTTTTAATTTCGAAGTTTCAGCACAATTAATCAAAAATATTATGTAAAATTTTATATGAGCTGAATTTTATATGCCTAAAATATGCGGCAATCAAATTGTAAATTTTTATTTAAGATTACAATGCTTTTTACAATGGTTTTAGTTTGCGTTTAGGATTATATAACTTTGTATTTACTGCACAGTATAGTATGTATACTTTTCAGCTAAGATGTCACGGTTTAAATTATCTTGTTTGTCTAAAAAATCAAAACAATATAGATATGTATTTCATTCAAGTTATGAATAAAACATGAATAAATCTTAAAAGACTTTGTTAATTTGTATTTAGTTGAAAAATAGTTATCTCAATGAACTTAAAATGTCATTGTGTATCGTTTTCATTACTTACATTACTACCTGTAAAAGTCAAAGTTTAATCAAGTTCTTCTAACATATGGGTAGTAATTTTTTCTTATATTTGGTTCCTAATTTATATTATAAATTCTGTATTATTGTAATTATTATATTTTAATATATTATATATTATATTTAATAAATATTATATTATAATACTGTATTATGACAAAATACTACTTAAACTTTTTCTTATAATTTCCGTATAAAGCGGATGATAAAATATAATGTTATCTATGTATATGATAAATTAAGACTATTATGTTGAAAAATAAATCAAACATTGATATTTTAATTAACAAATATATTTCTTTACTGTTATGAGTATTATGTAAGCAGACATTCCTTTTTGCCAACACAATTCAATTGTGGCAACTCTTTTGAATTACTGCTTTGATTCATAACTTGGAACTGGTTAGAAGACATTAATTTGTTTTTTTTTTATATTAAAAGCTTTAAAATATTTGTTTGATTTTTCGATATTAATAACATTTTTTTTTCTATAAGTTAAAAGCCAACTCTTTTGCAATAGACTTGTAGGTGTTTATTGATTATTTATTTCTTATTATAAAAATTGGAATTGGTATTAAGCGTACAAAAAAATATATTTGGAAATATAAAAAAAAAATTTTCATTTTATTGTGGACACTTGCGAAAACTGAGTATGACAATCAAATTTCAAATATTACAAATCAAATGTATAGAAAGCTAGCTATTGTAAATTTAATGAAGTGTGACTTTCTGCAATGTTCCATGAGAACAAAAAAAATTTAATTGCTTCATAAATTGCATGATTTTTATAGTCATTTTATACTTATTTACAATAATGAAATATTCCATTTTCAATTAATTTTCGTACTTATTTAGTTACAGATGTTACAGTGTGTCATTGTTAAACTTATTTTTTTGAAAATTTTTTTTTTTTAAAAAAGTTATTTGTCAATTTAAATGTCTGTGTTTGTTGCAATGTTTGCCATTCAATTAATGATGGTTTCCCAAAATGATAATCTATTTTGGCCAACAGTTAACTAACTGTTATATTTTTTATGTTTAGTAAATTTGATATTTCTGCATGTACTTGACCTTTTCGTTTATGGTCTGCAGAATGTGTTTTTAATTATTTCTTCTGTAACAGTATTAAGATTTGAGTCTCTGTGTGGCTTAGTACTTCTCATATATGACGGGGCAGACAATAATATGTAGGTAGTCAGATCGAAACTAAATTCTGAATTCCATATACTATATCCAAACATTTGCATAGTTTTAACATTTGCTTGTACATAAGCTCTAGCTTATTGTGTGTTCAGTTTTTTTGTTAAAAAAATAATATAGAAAAATTTAACACACACTCAACTCCATTTATATGAAACTAATATAATATACATACATATTTTAAAAAATTATTTCGTATTTATTAAATTTAGGATAAATAACTAAAGAAGTATTACTAATATATTACATAAAGTATTGTAACTCACCAAATTTGACAGTATCTGAGTATCACTTCTGTATGCAGCGCTTATTTTCAGGCAGTGATGAAAGACGAAATTTAACATAGAAGATCAAAATATAAATTATTTTTCTGCATGTATCTTGCGGCTTAGTCTGTAAAATTTGTTGTTCCGATTCATTTACAGCTTTGGTGATTTCATTATTTTTAGTCAATATCTTGACAATAACGAACAGATGATATCATCATGATTTATTTTCTTTCTTTCTGTAGAAAAAAGTCTTTTAATTTTATCCAAGCTTCATAAGCTTTTTAAGGTTTTGATTTTATGATTTAAAATTTTAATAATTTATCATTAAGTTCATAATGTTTCTTGTTGGACGAATTGGACGAATGTAGCATTAATAGCTATAAAAGGATAATAAACCAATAAAAATTTTGACTGGTGTGATGATTTATTTTTGCTATATGTATGTGTAATGTCTCATTTTTTCCTTTGTTTTTGATTTACAAAAAAAAGGGTAAACCTAATTCTCAATTTAAAAAAATATATGCATACAACATAATTTACAAATTTGAATAGCCCTCTTTTTAACTATTATCTCCTTTTAATTATCTTTAAAACTATTTTACAACTACACATTCTGATGAAATTTTTTTTTCGTAACTCCGTTTATTCATGTTTAATTTTTATAAGTCATACGAGTTTGAATTAGTCATGTGGATTTTGCTCAGTAAAAACGAACTCAATTATTATATACCTTTTAAAAACATCATGTTGTTTTTTCCACAACAAGGCTATATTAAGTTTTTACTCAGTAGATTTCGATCAGAATCGGAGAGAACTGTTTTGGACAATGACAATTAATTGTCAAACACTTTAGAACCCCTTTGAACAGAAAAATCTGCTCAACACTTTTCTTGATCTTTTCTTAACTTTTATGTTCTAATTTTGCTTTACTGCTCTCATTACTCTCAAACTTCTGTCAAAATGTGAAGCAAAAACCACAACAAAAAAGTTGTCCAAAATTGTTTTTTGAGAACAATAAATATTAATTTAGAACTGTTTTGGACAATCTAGTGAACACCGATCAGAACATTTTTGAACAAAAACGGAAACGGAAATTTCTGAACATAAAAAGTATTCTTTTTTACTCTGATCATTTTAGTTCGTTCTAGAACTGCTTACTGAACAAATCTTTCAAGTAGTTTTGATGATTGTTCAATTGACTTTACATTAGGTGAAAAACACAATTAAATTATTAATTTAAAATTTATTTATTTGTAACTCAACATTTTCTATTCTCATTTGTCGAGATTACTGTTGTACATATTTGTCTTCTACAGATCTTTTAATCAAAACTGTAGTAATTAGAAGCAAACAAAACAAAAACCATAATAAATTTAAGTATGTATTTTATTAACTAATTGAAATATTTTATTAAAGTATAAAATAACAAAAAATGTGTATCTAAAACAAACTGTTGTACACGTACTCAAATAAAAAATAAATTGAGGAAAAAATAGTTTTATCGATTTATAAAACTTGTTTGTTCGTATCTTTCGAAGTATTATTCCAAATTTTTTCAATACAACATATGGTATTGCAAAGGAAGTATATGAAAACAAATCAAATTTCCACCGATTGCTAGGACGTTCTCGGAAGAGATGGAAAGATATTTAGGCTTTTCTAGACAATATAGGCTTTGCTAATAAACAAGATTTAAGGCCTATTGAAGAATTGAACAACGCTCAGTTGATCATTTGATGGGAAAATAACTTTTAGGCTACGCAATTTCTAAATGATTGAGATTAGACCCCCTCCCCCACCTATCTAAATTTTTATCTTTTTTTGATTTGAATCACTTCTGACTGTATGATTTGATACTTCTATAGGTAACGATTATTTTATTTATGTAAATAAATATTCATTAACTGTCATCTTTTAAATTAATAAAAATTAACGATTTCAATAATATTCATATTATTTTAAATTTTATCCTAATGTATACTTATCTATGTATGTACATATACTATTTATTAAATTTAATTAGAGTAAATAAAACTTTAAAAAATTACAAATAATATAAAACTCAAAACTAAAAACAAATGAAAAAAAAAAGACGAAAATTAAATTGAAAATTCAAAACATAAGTCAGACAGTAATTTTTTATGTTGCCAGACATTACTGAAACGTGACGAATTCAATTTCAACAATAATACACAATAGTTCCCAACTGAAATGTGAAACAGAAGAATCTTAATTTTTTTTTTTTTTTTTTTTTTTTTTAATTATAGTCGTCATGTTCTAGTAATATATTATTATTAATAATAATTATATAATAAGAAATAATATTGTAACTTTGTGTAACAATTTTAAAAATATGATAAGGATTAGCCTTCATTTCAAATACAGAACATCAGCAGTAATGATGTACAATGAAAAAAACAACAAAAATATTATAATGGAAATAAAAAATGGTATAAAAGAGTTTCTAAAATTTAAATAAAATCAATTTTTAACAGTCAGTTTCATATTTAAAAGGCTAATAAAGTCCAATATAGAAAATAGTTAAAGTTCATGGATTTCAATTATTTTTCAAGAGGTATAATCCATGAGCTTATATATTATAAAATAATGAAATAAGGATTAAATTGTTAGTTTATTATGATTAAATTATTAAAATATACCTTGACTTGCAAAATGTAGGAGTACTGTAAAATTTACAATGTAACATCTTCCAAAATGTATATCAAAAGCTCTTGCCTTTGTACGCTATATTCCAAAATTTTTAAAATACTATCAGAGTGTGTAGCGAAACAACTTAGACTACGTTTTGTATAGATACATGTCAATATGTCATGGATAAAGTTACGAGAATTGATTAATTTATAGGTTAGCATTTTATTTTCGGCGGAAAAATAAGTTTATTGGTAAATTCTAGCCAAATATGTTAATAAAATATATGCTGGCCTATGAAGCTCAGAGAATATTAATTTAGATGCAACGAAAGATAAACAAAAAATTGGATTTTTACCAATTTATATTTTAAAAACACAAAATTATAATTTAAATGTCGAAATGTATGTGTGTATTTATGTTTTCAAAATGATATTCCAAAATGTAGCAATAGTTTTATTATATATTTTACAATCAAAAGCTTTAAAAGGTAGTAGAACTATATTTGGAACTATATTTAGAACTTTTTATATTGCATTTTGGAAACCGTAGCTGTATAAAAATATTTAAAGTAATAAGAATTTGTTGTGCTCTTGGATATGGGGATTTTTATTTGTTTATTTATAAATATCAGTTTACTTGTGTATTATATTAATTATGGCGACATTCGAACTTTCAGGTGTCCTTTTTCCCTTTCGATTTTTTTTTTTTTAAATTAAACTTTTATTATGTGCCTTTAATATACAAACTTAAAACTATCTTAGCATATAAAAAGTTAAAGAAAAACGGCTTTAATGGAACTAGTTACTATTAACATTTAAATTAATTATAAATTTTTATGTTAATTCTAATAGCTTAATAATTTGTTTTTTGTACTTTCATAATTATTATTGTATACTTACATACTACTTTCTTATATGTATAATATATTGTAAAAATAAGGCTGATAAAATCAATATTATGTCTTGTTATTTAAATAAAACCTAACACCTACCTAACCTAACTTAAATTAACCCTATCTAAAATTTCCCTTTCGAGAGGCCTATTATTTTTGTGATTTATTTTATTAATAACTCAGGGTATCGAACCCGGGGACATTTTGGTTGAAATCTAGCCGCTCTACCTATTTCGAAATCACGGCGTGTTGGGTAATGAATATGAATATTTAAAAAAATATGATACATAGTACAGAAAATAATAATAATATGAAAATATTATTGCATATATTAATGCGAAATTGTTATTTTATTTTGATTCTCTTCGGAAATTAAAATAAATGTACGTATACGAATAGGATTTAAAGAAAAGCCATTCGTAAAAAACTAAAAATTTCACCATTTACTAATTTTACACAATTTCACATTTGTTATCTATATATAGTATGTAGTATGATGTACATATGTTATTTAAGTAATATTTATTTAATTTATTTTTAAATAAATCAAGACTATTTTTTAATTCTTCTAGTAATTCATTTTAATTGTTGTATGCTATGTCGTGTACAGTATCCCCCAAGACAGTAAATATTGTCTTTGTTATTACCTACTATTTTTTAATCTAACTGTTAATCAAACCATTCTTAGACCTCCAGCATTTCTTGAATGTTATGATGTACCTCACTATTATACCTCAATTATGTATTATCATTGGTATAACCGTTATTTAATTTAATTGTTAATGAAACAATTCTTAGCGATCCAGCCAACAGTTCTGATATTGTGAACTGATGATGGCCCTCAAGTATTTATTGCCTTTGATATCGCCGTTTTTTAATCTAACTATTAATAAAACAATTCAAAAAGCCTTCTTGTTTTTCTTGCATTGTATTCCGATGAACATGACTGTTTACTGTTGGTTTTATTATTGTAATGATTTTATCTAATGCTGTCGTCAATTTCACTTGTGTAGCAAGTTTAGTTTTTCGAAATTGTTGTTGTATTATTTAAGATAACGTTTTATTCCTGTATCCACATAAATATTTGATCCATTGTTTTGTATTGTGTCTAATAAGAGCTTTATATTGTAAATGTTTACGGTATTACGTGGTATTACCATTACCCCAGATTTGAATACCACATTTGAATAATTAGGTGGGAATAGTTTTCATACTATTTTTTTATTATTTTTTTTTTTTTTGATGGGGAATTCTATATAGACGCGACCTCTTCAGATCTATTGTACTTCCTTGTTTGTTATCTTAGAATTGCAAGTTTATGTACTTGATGAACGCTTTTTATTGCTTCAATGTCAATTTCAGAATTAGGCGATGCGTATTCCTGTAAATATTTGTTTATTTAATACTATTGTTGGTTTAATAAAATAATATAATGAGTTTGATTTGACATGATTCATTTTTATTCTAAAAATAGGCATAGACATAAATTTAAGATTAAATAGAAAAAACTTACGAAATATATGAAATAGATGAACATTATTTAAACCTTGAATTTATTTATAACAAAATAATATTTTTATTATAAATCGTCTATACATGATAAAAAAAAAATAATTATCAATAATTTGTAAGCTAATGCGAAAATTTGGTATTTTAACATTAATATGATATTAAATATGTAAATATGTGTAATATATATGTACATAATATAACATATTTTTATTTAATTCATCTATGATATTATATAAATATTATTATATAGTATAAGATTTGATTTAATTTTTTTGAAATACTAATTTACAAAAGTATCCTGATATATAAATGTATATACGTATATAAACGATATAAAAATAAAATAGTAATCATTTTTGAACCATGTGGTTCCTTTAGACCACAGAAATAATGTAACTTAATTTTTTTTTTATTATTGCAATAATAATAAAATGTAATAACAAAAATAAAAAATAAAATAATATACCATATACATATTTATTTACTTTAGTTACTGAATTTTTATATAATTTTGTAATACATAATTCTGATGATATCTTCTGAAAATTATATGCATACAACATGGAGTCTATATTGTATAAAAAAATTATTTTCATATAAGGAAGCTTACATACAAATTTTATCATTTTTGTTTGTATGTATATATTTAAATTTGCGATAACTAATTTTAAAATTATCTTAAAGTGATCAAAACTTTTAATTTAACTTATTTGTATATTATTAAGTCTGGAAATATTATTTGGAAATTAGTCTGACTTTAATAAAACTTGAGTAGATTTAAATATATTTTATTTTACAATAATTTAAATTTTTTTTTATTATTTCTGATATTAAAAATAAGTAATGCAAAAGATTTAATGTTACAAAAGAGACATAACTCCCACGGTGAATTTGAATGCTGAAATCTATTCTCTTTTCAAAAAATATGATTTAATGCAAAATATTATGTGTTATACGGCCTTAGTTGACCTTGAAATATTTTTTTTTGTTAAATATGTTTTTTTAGGACTGAAAATAAATGTTGCATGATTTGCGTTAACTTGATTCTTCAACGGGTGGTTTATTTGACTCTTAGATTTATTAGATTTGGATTGATATATATATAGATAGATTAGGTATTTTCGAGAGAGGATGGGGCCACTATATCATCGCAGCTGCATATGGGCTTATTAGGATTTCTAATTAATGTTAGTTAGTACTATTAACAGTCCTAAGGGATATCTGATTTTGTGATCACTCTCAGAATATATATAATGTGTATAAATATATATATATACGTGAAGAGTTCCAACTATCACCCTAGACACAAATAGTGCTTATGTGATTCTTGTTTGATTCTTCCGGTGACTTATTTCCCTATACGAGTTGAAGTATTGTAGATCGAAAACATATTTAATATTATTATTATGTAATGTGATGTGAATAGAACATCCAATTTCATTATTACATCATTATTCATTTCATTATACAAATTTTTAAATTTACAAAACTAAACTGATCCGGACTTAATATATTGTATTAAATTTTTGGATTATTTTATTTGGTGCATGATGCATGGTGCATGGTGCATGGTGCATGGTGCATGGTTAATGGCATCTTTTTCAATTATCAACTTCATCAATTATCTGAATTAGTTTAGGATTGTAGAATATTTTTGAAGAAATATCATAGACTAAAATATCTAAGAACTTTTAAAATTTAATAAGTTTATAAGCTTTACATTTAACATTAAAGTATATAATTGTAAATTACTGTTCAATTTCTGAAATGTAATGAAGTCTTTTACGTAGACCTTCCCGTTACCAAGAATAGAAACTTTAAATTAAAACACGTTAAATAAGAATTAAATTTAAATAAAAATCAAAACTTTAAAATAATGTTGTTGAAATAAAACTAAAAACTGTTTATATCCATTAAAAAACTATCCAAAAAAAATTTCGATTATTCAAAAAATAAAAACAAAAAAAAAAAAATAAAATAAAAAAAATTTTTCCATTTAATTCATTTAATAATATTTAAAATATATGAAAATTTTTCATGTTTACAAATCAACATATTTTTATAAATGAGGTATTAAAATTTTTTATACTTTATACTATAAAAATGATGTTAATTTTAAATTAAAATATAGAATTTTTCTCTCTTAAGGGTTAATAAAATTTTTGGCATAAAATCAAGGTTTTTAGTTTGGAAGTGAAAATTATCCAATTTTTTTCATTCATTTTTATTTTTCTGATAAAATACCAGTGTAAAAACTAATTTTTAACATATTATTATATCACCTCATCACATACAATATACATAATATATTTATATCTATATTATAATTGTATATTTAAATATTTAAAATGAATATGGCATTGTTCCAGTTTATTTGTTTTTTTGTGTTGTAACAAATAAACAATATTTCTCGGAACGATTTAGTCAAGAAAACAAGAAAAAAAAATTGTAATGTTGTACAAAAATGTTTTTTGGTTTGTTTTCGTTCCATCCTATCGAAGTCTCTATATATTATATAAATAGCATTTTTATAAAAAAATATTTTATTAAATATTTAAAAACTACTTTTTGATTTTTGGTAAATTATGACACAATTTGAGAATTTCATATGTATGAGCTTAGGTGCAATTTTTAAGAAATTGGAAGATGTGGTTGATTAAACAACACCAGAAGAAAGTCAGTACAACAGATATGTAACACCAGATAAGTGGTTATGCAATGGTTATGCAATTAAGACGCTGTTGTGGCTGTTGTGGTTGATGATGTGAATAACCACACCACACTACACCATCTGGCTATTAATTAGAATATCTTTTACAAGAAAATGAAATATACTAATAAAATTTGTTGCGAGTTAAATCATCAAAGATTTCAGATGATGATCAAATATTTCAAATGAGTTGAAATCTTTATATTCAAAAACGCTTAAGTCTTGAATAATATAGTTATAGTTTTCCATATTTTATTAAATGATGTATCAGAAAAGTTGATAAATAAATAAATTAGTAAATGTATACAAAAATATAATTCAACATTATAATCAAAATTATAAAATTAACCAAAATATCACAAAAATCAGGGGGAAAACTAAACTAATGAGAGCCAACACAGCTGTAACAGTACTGTGAAACTAGCAGATTAATGATAGAAATGTAGGGGACTTCAATCTGTATCAAGACTTACTGTGGAAGGATACGTAGACATGCATGTTGGAAATTGTAAAACAACACTTTGGTAAAACACTTTGGTAAAAATTTGGAAATCTACAAATATCTCACATCTCTTTTATACGAATGCCAAATATAGAAAGTAACAGCAAGAATCATTTGACGCATCCTGGTGAACAAATTTGTTTAGTTATATTTGGTTAGTTTTACAATTCTTTATTCTCATATGTACAATCAAATTTTTTTTAAAAATAGTACAAATGTAGAACGAATGTCTGAGAAGGTTTCGGATACAGCTTCTTCTGAGAAGAAAAAATTTTCAACAAGGAACTGAGTAATGAACAAAAGTTGAAGAAATAGGTCAAATGATTAAGCGTAGAAAATGAAACTGGATAATGTGTATCCCTTCAGGAAACTTAACAAAAACAGTCTTCGAATGGAATCCAGGGTCTGGAACTGTGAAGCAAACGAATCTGAAAAAACTTGAACGTAGCTAGGCCAAAGCGGTGAGTTTAAAATCGAGTTCGATGGAAAAAAGTGTCTTATAAGGAGGATTCATGATGATAGTGACATAACTAGGAAGCTAAAAAAAATTTCATTTAAAAGTATTTGGTGTACGAATTCAACCGATATTTTGTACATTGTACATGTTAACTTTAACATTAAAAGGATTAAAACTATTATGTAGAAAAGAAAAAGTTAATTTGTTCTGTAACATCATCTATACCGTTCCGAAATCTGATATTCTAATGGAGCGAGTGTCTTCTAAATATTTGGATTGTTAACTTGAAGAGGATGCTAAGAATATTTTAGGTAGCCAGAATCACAAAAGTTGAGGTTCTTACAATGAAAGATAGAACTCCTTCACGTCATTTAACGGAGAAATTTAATTTTTGCCAATTTCACAATTTTCGCCAGATAATAAAGAATAAAATGTATGAATTACTTTGATTGATTATGGAATGAAGAACCGGAGTTAAGCGAAATATAAGATGTAAGACTAATAGAAACATAGAACTAGACTAAAAACTCATGGGTAATTGATTTGCATAGTTAGATGCCGTAAGCAATTGTGCAGAATATGGTACAAAATTTTCGATGACTATGAAAAGAGAAAAAAAAATTAGTTCCAAGTGATCGCTTAGCTTCTAGTAGTAGAAATAGCAGCAGGAAATTAAAAATTTTAAGAGACTTATTTATATTATATTATTATATGTATATTAAAACCGGTCTCAAGTATGTAGATAACTTTGAAACATATACTCTCCCAACCAACTGTATCTATTTGTCTCCAGTCATTTCATCAGTTTGACATACACATGAGTATAATACCACATTCGTTGCCATTTGTAACATTACAGTATTTAGCCTGTTCCTAATATTTGGTTGAATTCTGTGTGCACAGAATCGCAGAAAAAACTGCACAGCACTAAGCTTTTACATTGTATGCTCTGCACCTAACCATAATATAATAAATACAAATAAAAAAAAACATAATATGCATATAAACATAATTTTTAATATAGATCACTAGACTAGTACATAACTGAAACATTAATTATTTTATGAATTTCGAAATAGGGAGAAGTTAATAGCTCATATTTCAGAAATAAAATGAATTAAAAATAATATGCAGTTAACATAAATTTATATAACAGACTACATAATAAATAAATAATACAAATTAATGTTGATAATAATAATAATAATAATAATGTGTGTAGGTGTGTGCTATTTAAATTGTCATCACCTCATGTGGAGTTAAATTGAACACGGATTTATTACTAGATGTCGTTAAATGCCATTTTTATAACATTTTTATGTTCAATATTATTTTTGTCTATTAGATTTTGTTTTTGTTACAAGAATTTATCGTGTATTTATATGATGAGATAAATACAATTTTGTGACATATTAAAAGACAAAAATAAAAGAAGAAAACAGGTTTTTCCTCTATTTTTTTATAATCGGTTTGTTCGATGTTTTTTTATATAAGATACCTATATAATTTTTTTATTTAAAGGATCAATGAACAAAATTTTAGAAAAATTGAATTATCCTGTATAAAAAAGGTGTGTAAAAACAATTTATAATCTTACATTAAAATATCTTAGGTGTTACCGTGGCACTCGTAAATTATATATTTATTTTTTTTTTGAATTGAAGTGAATTAAATATCTTTAGATATTTTTATGTATTTATGTATCTTTTATTATATAAAATAAAATGTTTCAAAATTCAATGTCATCATTGTCCTATATGAACTGTGTCCTGCCTCTATTTACAAAGTATGTGTTCTATGAACTATTAAAAATGTAAAGTAAGCGTAAATATAATATGCAGCATTTGTAAATATAAATGCTTCTAGCAAATGCTAAAAATATTTTGGTGGCAATTCTTGTATACCATAGTATGAAATATATAACTGACCTTGGTGTTAAAAAAATGAAAAAATAGGTGAAAATTAAGTGAATACTCAAAACATTAACCAAAAATATTTTTTTACTGAAATTTACAAGATGTTAAGGCATTTGCACACAAGACAACAGGACTATCTGGCAAGAAAGCAAAGCATTTTTGAAGCTAAAGCAATCGATTTGAGCTGCATGAGATGAAAATACATAATGGGTAGACTATGTTCGTTCTGGCGAAGTAATGTATGTGTGATTATGAGTATGAGTAATGCAGAGTATGAGTACAAACTTCCGTACATCTTATACAACTAGCTTTACAATCTCTACTAAAGTGCTGTAGTTGAAAAAAATTTATTAAGAAACTGCTTCTGCTGTTAAGAAAAAAAATTAAAATAGTAGAGAGTGTACAGATAATAAACGTGTGAAACTTCTGATGGAACTCATTAGAACAGATAATTGTAGGATCTAAGATGTGTTTGAGGTACAAATAGATGCTTAGTATGTTTTCTGCGATTATTCAATTCTGATTGGAAAGAAATTAAGTTTTAGATGTTTGAGAGTGTATACGTTTGATAATCCCGTTATTTTAAGAATATCTATTTTAGATATCTATAGATTTGTTATAAAAAAATATAGAAAAATATGAAATTAAAATTCAATTTCTCTTTTTCTTTTACTCACAACATATTATGATCTTACGGTAATATTGAACTTATATTTATACAAATAAATTAAGGGATATGCTAATGGCCTGGTAATTTCCCAATGCAAGCTTTGTATTCATTTATAATATAATGAAACTAGATAGTTTGAGATTGTGTCGTTGATTGATGAAACAAAACTACCAGGAGAGCAGTGAACAAACAATTTTTTTACTACTATATTTTATTTCTTTTTAAATTTATAATTCAATAACGAAAGTTTTAAAATAATTTTTTTTTGTTCACATAATTAAAGGAAATTTAATTTGCATAAAAAACAATTCTCGAAAGACTATACGACGATCAGTGCTTCAAAAGTTATGAGCTTATGACCTATTTTGTCTCCATACTTCCTGTTTTTTTGCATTAAAATTTTGTTTTAAATGTTTATTATCATTTATAAAAATAGAAAAAATTTCATTTAGTAGGTAGGCATCAGGGTACACATTACGTTATTATGTGTATGGTTTTTTTTTATAATTTGATTTGTCTTTGTTTTTTTTTCTAATGAACATGCAAAATCCAAAACGAATTTTTTTCTATGACATTGTGTTAAAACAATCAACTACAAGTTTTTAGACTATGTACATATTTCAATTTGATCATAATCATATCATATATTATCATTTCCTACTCCTACTATGCAAATACTACGAAAAAATTTTGGCGAGATTTTGAACTAAAAATTAACTGCCTCACAAATTGTAGCTTATTCCATCAACTTACTTAAAGCAGCTTCAAAATATTTGAACAGGTCAGAAAATTGTTTATGTTAAACGCGAAATTATTTTCATATTCAAAATTTCAGAAAAAATATCAAATCGGCAGATCGGGAACAAAGTAAAATAAAAAAAATCATTAAACATTTATTAAATTTATGATGTAAAATTATTTAATTGGAGGATAACTAAATGATTTCAAATAAATGCGGTAAAGTAGGATTAAATAAAACAGTGAATAGTTTTTTCAAAATTCACAAAATTGTCAAAATGTCTTTAATTAAATTTAAATATGTAGCAATGATTTACGAAAATAAATAATTTTTTTGCTACACTTCGAAATAAATCTTTTAAATTGTCAAATTTTTATTGTTGTATTTTTTGACATATATTTAATTTTTTTTTACATTCTAAGCGTACAGAGTTTAAACCGATGATGAACATATGAAAAAATTGGAATGATAACATTTACACACACATATGAAGATGCGATTGCAATTGATGATATAATCTAAACGCTGAACGCTAGCTTTTGCAATAGATTTTGTTAATTATAATTGCAATTCAATTTGAACACATCCAATAACTGCGCGATCTATTATGTCTTTATTCTCTATGATGATTCTATTATTTCTTTTATGAAAGAGAGTTGGTTTAAATACGTTAATATATAATTTTGTGATCAAATTTATTTAAATGATTAAACCCTGCGTGAACATGGGACGTTCAACTAGTTTATAATAAAAATAAATAAATTAAATCGGAAGTCTGAATTGAGTAATGTAATCAATTACATAAATTTCAGTTCATTAACTTTTCTTTTTATATTTATTATTACATACTACTGATTTATTATGCATATATACGGGTTCAATAATGAAAAATTTAGCTAAAGCTCCAGTTTGTGTTATAACCTTGTGTCTGACAGCGATACAAAACTCTACATGTATTTCAATTTTATACTTTCTTTAGCCAACTAGTTAGTATCAGAGTAGATACTATATGAACTGATAAAATAAAATTTAAAAAAATCTTTAATATAAATCTGAACTTTATTAGCAGTGAAAAAATATAAAAATTTTTGCAATATAAATTATGTTTTTTTTTGATTCAAACCTAATTATTAATTTATAAATCTTTTTTAATATTATTATTTTGTGTCTATAGGGTCTTGTGTCTAGGTTATTTTCTAATTTAATCATGATTTTAGAGACCCATATTATGACTATATAAATGATTAAATAAAATTTATTTAATTTTATTTCCTTTTACTATATATTCTTATTATATGATTAAATAAGTTTTTGTTGTTTTTCTAAAACTTTAATCTAATTACAATAGAAATTAAGGATAACTGGTAAAGATGAAAATAATGTTAACCAAGAAAAAATAAAAATAAAGTAAAAAAAAAATTAAAACTTTTCTATAACTTTCTCTTTAATATTCTCTTTAAGAAAATTTTTATTGTTAATGTCTATTCTTTACAGAAAAAAAAACAACAACAACAACAAGAACAAATATTAACAATGAAATAACCTGACATAGTTACATTTACAGAGTGCGCAAAAAATAAAAAGTAAATACAATATGAAATATTATTAGTATGTATGTAAAACTATTCATAGTTCTTGCACGATAACAGTACTATTGCTAAACAAATGACTTAATTGACTTTTTGTATATTCTTGTAATTTTTAATTTCCCATATTGATTTTCAATTGTTAGTCTAAAATCATTCTATGTGTCATCATAAATGGCTTTTAGCGCTTTGTCTGTAAAAACGGTTTCTTTGAAGAAAATGCAAACCTGCATATGAACTATCTCTTATATTCAAAATATTTAAGTTTATGCCTAAAACATTGCCGTAACATAGCAAATATTCCATGATATATTCATAATGACGATTACATAGAGATTTTGAGCTCCCCAATAGTATCGGAGGAGGTAAAGAAGGTATGACTTAAGTATGTAAACAAATTAAACCTGGTTACATATTCGTAATGACAATTACATAGAGATTTCGACCCAATAGCATCGGACGGGGTAAAGAAGGTATGACTTAAGTATGTAAACAAATTAAACCTGGTTACATATTCGTATAGCTAAAGAAGATAAAAGAGATATGACTTAAGCATGTAAACGAATTAAACCTGAATAACATTAAGTAATAAACGAAATTAGGAATCCAGAATCCATGTGGGTTAATCAGAAATCAAGCCATAGATATTTAAAATTTTCAAAAGAATAGAACAGATTATCTCATGAATGGATTAATATAATTCAGAAGATATTCAAGTTTTAATGAACATTTTCAAAATCAGAATTTACTGTGAAAAAAAACGTAAATACTTCTCTACTACTCTATTTGGCCTCGGAAATTCGTTCATAGTCCGATCTTCACTAATGTTGAATTACAATTCTCTCAACATGTTTCTAGAGCAGTGGTTCTTAACCTTTTCGGGATTGTGGAGCACATTTGATTACATGGAACTTTCCCGAAGCATCAAAACTAATTAATATTGATTCTAGTATTTTGGACTGCATATATACGAAAATATTTCAAATTTTTTATTTGTTCAAATTAAAATAATAATTATATACATAAAAAAAAATTAACAAAAGTAAATTCAAAATACCAATTATAAAAATAATATAAAAAAAGTTCAATGTGATATTTGAGCCTGACGAGTTTTACATATTTTGCCAATATCAGGTCTAACATGAGATATTGCCACCCTCTATTTTGCTTTTATAGATCTATAAGTCTCTCTCGTTTTTATTTTTTATATTTGTTAATGTTGAGAATCCTAATTCACAAAGATATGAGGTACCAAATTGTAATAAAGTAGTGAAACTTTCCTTTAAAAATATCAATAAAATATTGGCATTTTTACAAATTTAGCAAACCAAATATCATTTTCAAAACATTTAATAAGACATTTGTCTGTATCTACCTTTTGAAAATAATACAGTAGCTTATCTTTGTGTTCCAATAAACGGCATAGAACTTTACAGCGAGACAACCATCTTATTTTGCTGTCCAAAAACAATCTTTCATATTTAGCTTCCATAGATATTCAAAGTTGTTTAAAAATACGTGCTTGCCTTGCAATTTTAAATTTGTACAACTTCATCCAATACAAATTTCAATGTTTTTTGCAATGTTTTTGAAACTAAAGATGCAAAAAAAAGTATGTAGATATGATATTCGGATTTTTTCCTTTACATGTGTAACAATCCTTTGATAGATCCTGCCATTGTTGAACATTCATCTGTACAAATTCCTATGCAGAAATCCCACAAGAATTAACTGAAATATGAGTAAAACGAGCGAAAACGTGATCTAAACATGTTCCGGAAGTTGGCCTGATTGGTGCGTTAATAAAAGAAAATAAGCCATATTCATACAACATAGTAAGATAAGAATCAACATCTACATTCACACTTAAAATATCTAAGTTAAAATCACCTAGTATAATAAGATTACCAGATTTTTCTTTAGCTAAAAAATTTGAAAAATCGTCGAGAAACATTTTAGCATTAAAGCTATGTAACCTATAAATACATAAAAACGTAAATTTGTAGCTGTTAATATCGCAAGTAATTTTTATAATATCAGCAGTTTTAAGATTAAAGCTAAAAGTTTCACAGTAATAATTACTTTTAACAAATACTCCAACTCCACCAGCCGAAAAAGAATCATTTGTAGTAGCATAAAAATTATAACCGGGTATTTTAAAATCGTTTTTCTCATAATCATAAATCCAGATTTCAGAAACAAAAATAAAATCTGGAAAATTGACAAAGGCTTCAAGGTTTGAAACAAGTAAATCGAAATTCTGTTAGAAGCTTAAATATTCTGATGTGCAACAAAAAAAGAATTGGAATCATATTTGAAAATATTATCACAATTCTTACTATTAATATTCATATCTAAATTGAAAATAGAATTATCGTTTGAAAGGTTGTACTTAAGGTTCATTTAAAAATATTTCTTGTGAAATAAAAAGAATTAAATTAAATTTTATTTAATATTATCAAACGACCTTAAAACGATAACTTGACTATTTTCAATTTTTTTTATAAATATTTTACAGTCTCTATACCATATATATTGAGAAATATTAAGCGCAAGTGCTTCAGAAAATATTTTATTAGTTATATCCTTTATGTTTGAATTATTAACATTCGGCACACCAGTTATTTCAATAGTATTATCCCTTTGTTTTTGATCAGCCCAGTTCAATCTGCTTTCGAGATAATTAATTTTATTTTTTAACAAAGAGTTTTCATCTCGTAGAATTTTTATTGTACTGAGAAACTCTCTATTAATTTCTTCTAAACTGCTTAACTTATCGTAAATAAGTCGCATCGATAGTTCATTGTTATCTGGGAGAATTGACTCAGTAACAGCCATTCCAGATTTAGCTGGCAAATCAACAACTAGTGGTGACAGAGGTGGTGAATGCTAAGTAGACCCTCTTCTTAAATGGTTACAGGCACTACATTTATGTAAAATCTTGTTCAACTTCATGTATTTAAAATCTTTTTCGTTTAATTTTTCACACTGTAAATGATAACAATTTTTGCAGTTACCACATTGAATGTTCAACTCATTACGCTTAACTTCTTTTTTGCACGAGCATAGAGAAGGCATTGTAACAATAATTAAAGAACAAAAATAAATAAAATTATAAAATTAAAAGTTCCAAAGCAAATTAAATTAATAAGTTAAATTAATTGTGAATTAAAAGAAAATATACTTGTTTTTAGATAATTGTGAATTTTGACACTCTGGGTTTAAAATGAATATCATCAACTAAAATTTACTGCAAAACCGCTTTCTTTGTTTTAGTAGTAGTTTCTTTTTAGCTGTTCTTCCGATAGGAACAATGATTTGCAAAATGTGATTTAAGCGGGCGCAATGACATTTACGATTTAAAATTTCTTTTGTTTGTTTTTTTAGTAAAATGTTAAAGTTATTAAAATTTCAGTATTAATTAAAAAAAATAATCTGTATTAATTTAATTTATTGTGCACTTATAATTTTGTTTTTTCTTTGTTTGTTCTTTTTTTTCTTTCTTTTTTTATTTGCATTTGTGAAATTCAAAATACTTTAAAATGTTTACTAATGTTATTATTTACTTCTAATTTTTCCTTTTTATTGTTTGAATTGTTTATTAATAAGAATTTAATTGAAAAATAGCACTATATGTATTAAAGTATTAAACTATTTGTGAAATTAAAGAAATATCAAATTTTACACTAGTCTAATTATTTACTTTTTATTTATTTTCTTTGTGTTAATTTTTTAATTGTTTTTTAAGGTAATTAATTACAAAATAGCACAAGTAAAAATATATTACAGAGTTAGAGAAAATAGGTGTTTACCCCACAACACTATTACAGTAACCCTCTGCTATATATATGGTCTTTCTGCTATATATATGGTCTACTATAGTATGTGGTTTAAATTTCAATGCAATGAATTCTGCTACCTTTAAAGATTGTGCCTTCACAGAAATTGTAATAGTACTTTTAAATCGGTTTGCTTGCTTAGCTTGCATGTCCAATAACCTCTTAAATTATTCGACAGCTTACAATACATTGGAGGAATTTACCACACATACTATACATTGGAGGAATTTGACCACATACAATACATTGGAGGAATTTGACACTCCTTTGCACACGTAAGCCCAAAACTGATGTATTCGTCAGAATACCTCCTATTAGTCTTTCTTATTTTATTAGACATGACATTTTCTGCATTGCCCCTATTAATATAGTAGTCTGACTTGTACTTGCTTCATCATTAATATTTTGCTCCGAATTACTTTTTCGCTTGAAGAAGTTTTTCATGCTGCTATTTTAAATAAATTTGGGAGTATGTACATATATATATATATTTAAATGTTTTTTAAATTAATGTTAACTTAAAAAACAAAAACGAAACGAAATTTTTTCAAACGCCGGTAAACCATGTAAGCAAACTAATTACCACATAAATTAAAGGATGAGCATATGTAACAGACAAGGTTGCGGAGCACAAATGCTCCGCGGAGCACCGATTTAGAACCACAACTAGCAGTATCAAATATTAGTCCAATATATTATGACTTTCAGAAATTCAAAACAAACATTAGATGTTAGATTATTATTATTAGATGATTAGATTTTGCTTTATTTTCCATTTAATTTATATAATTTTTTCTTCACACTCCATATAAGCTGACAGGACTCTTTAGTAAACACTCTTGTTTTGTTGCTTAATTTTAATTACCATTTATTTATTAAAAACATGCTTTTTGTTTTAGAGAGTACGTGAAATTTATTGCAGGATTGAAGCTTAGCGTCAGAAAGACAAATATATATATATAAGTAAGAAAGTATTTGATTATTTAAGTATTTCGTTGGATATTTTCACTCTTAGTATAGTAAAAATGACTCTCTCTCAACCAGTTCAATTTGTGATATTTTTGGAAAATAACGCGTTAGCCTGTATCAAATTAATTCTGTGACGAATGATGACTACCTTGTCAAATGATTTAAAACCGAAAACTCGATTGCTTATCTGATTCTCTAATTTTAAGTAGTTTGTTAGATCAAATTTAAAAGCCCTCATCCGCCCTAATGTAGATACTCTAATATTTTACTTCAAAGTTATCTTTTATAAATGTCTCTACAAGATGAACTTCCTACACAAGAGTGTGAATCTCATTTACAGGTGTTCACAAAGCTTGATGTAAGTCATCACAGAAAATCACCATCACCTTTTATCAGATTGACATTTCCTCTCAAATCTGAAAATACAAATGAATTAATTTTTAAATTTTTTTCAAACACTTTGCAAAAAATAGAAAAACAACAAAAATATAGTCAAGATAGAGTAAATTGCTTACAAATATTTATGTTTTAATTCAATTTATGTATGTTTTTTGTTGTCGTTTTTTTTTTTTGTTGTTTTTCACAGTTATGGTTTTTCACATTCATCGTCTAGCTAGGATATTAACCGAAAAAAAAAATTGTATATCAGAACTTGTGTAATCTTAATTAAATCTCAGAAGACGAAGAACTTTCTTTCAAATAAATATAAAAATTTTTTTTTGTTGTCTTATTTGTTTTTGTTTTTTGTTTTCTGTCCTCATATTCAATATTTTTTAGAATGTAGGTAAAATAAAAGTTAAATTTTATTATCATAAAAGAACGCTTATATTATTTATTCTGATTTGATCCTTTAATTTTGTTATTTTTATACTTTTTTTTTTTATTTATTTGATTACAAATAAAGGTTTAGTATTATTGAAGAGATGGGAATTGAACTAAAAGTCGTCATCAGAATTTGGAGCAAATTGATTTTTATTTTTTTAAAATTATTTTAATAAAATGATGTCTTCAAATCGTTTCCTATTAATTGGTCCTATTGCATAACAATTAATCAATAATAAATGATTTGGTAAAAATTGGACAAGAGGGCAGAAGAGTATAAGCTTTTCGTTAAGTATTACAATTATGCACTTAGATAAGCATTTAAATTGAAGATACCATCAATTCGACAAAAATGAGACGCCATTCGAAACATTGATAGTTTAGAGGGTAAGATCCGATTTTAAAATGTTATCTGAAAATCAATCTGGCATTCGTATTATGGTTGAAAACTGTGGAATGCCATAAAGAGCTGCAATATCTACTATAGATTTTATTCAACTGTGCAACTCAACAAAACGTAGAAAGTAAGGGGGAGTATAATTAAAAGTAAGAGCATATCTAACTTTCACATTAAAAAAAAAACTGAATAATAGTTCTAAACGATTCAGGGAGAATAACGCAATCTTCAAAAAGAAAAATCGGTTAAGTTTTTTTTTTGCGTAACTTCTGTTGGGTGCAAAAAAGGGAATATTTGTTTGTTAATAGTTGGTGGAAAATATTATTTTTGCGTAGCCGCTGTTGGAAATATAAAAACGGGAAACATTTTCATTTGAGACTTTGTTTATGTAGATTTTAGAATGGGGATTTCGTACCTAACTCAATAATTCAACAGCAAGAGAGTATGCGAATTACCTTCGTGTCCATCTATATAGAAAATTTAATTGACGAAAACACATTTGATAATAAGCGTAAAAAACTTCGGCAATAATATGGATATAATTAAGTCAATTTTGTAGATCATAGTGTCAAAAAACACTAAAAGACAGTGCATGAATCCTGCTCGTTCAGCCATTTCGAGGTTTTAATAAATCGATAGAAGTAGCTAATTATGTTACCTCTGCAAGATCACCAAGCCATTCTAGAAAGTAGGTGGATATGTTTTTGTTATAAGTTCGAACGGAACAGATGCATAGATAATGCAGGTTTTGTAAAAATAATTTGAGGGTACCTCGTTTTCTAGTAATCTTTACTATCGCAATGATTTTTATTATTTTTAATGATAGTCGGTTAAAGATGGATTAAGGATAGTTGAACAAGATGAGAGAAGATTAGAAAATTGTTGAAAACGAGAGGTTAGCCCGGAGTTGTAGAACTTAGATGATGATGGACTAAGAAAACGCTTTATGGCTCGCCTTATGGCTTTTAAGTTTGATTATATTGCAGTCTATTAAACGATCTGTAATTCTAAATTCGGATTTCTTTTTTGGAAAATATGGTATAAGTGGCTATTGTAGGGTACAATAATTGAAATGAATGAATATGAATTGCAAAAAAATTTTAGAATAAGATTGTTAGAATGATTGTAAGTGCACGTTCGTGGCTAAGCATATAATTGATAAAAATATTCTTATTACATTTAATAAAATTTAAATAGCGAGTAGTTTAACAAACTACAGAATCAGATTAGAATCGCTCAACTTTAGTAATCTAGTTATCGACCTATGTGTAGGATTTTTTATTTCGTCCGATTCAACACTAGAACTAAATCAAATATATTTACTTATGTATATATGATGGTGATTGTTAGAATGCCAAAACTATATTTAAAATCAATTGTAGGATTGGAATCCTAAAAATTAAAACAATACTCAAATTGTTTAGATTGTTAACAAAAACAAAAAATTTTTAAAAAAAACTTGACTCTTCATGATGTCTCTCTGGGAGCTGCTAATAATGCTACTGAACCTTAACCATTACTACAAGAGTATAATAAAATAAATTTAATATTATTATCAGTCACCACCTAAGATTTACACAACACACTTATATTTATATGTATATATATATATATTTTTTCTTACATATTACTTTTTTTTTCTTTAATATATCCTTAATAAAATTAGACAATGTTAAATACGAGTCCTTTAGAATGAGGTAAAAAATTACAAAAAAAAAAAAAAAAAAATTAAGAATATAAAATAGAGAAAAAATTATAAAAATGAAACTTTAAGAGGTAAAAAAAAAATTACCATATCTAGAAGACAAAGAAGAAAAATAAAAATTGCAAAAGAAAAACGATGAAAAACAACAAAAAGGATATCCTTTTTTATGTGTGTTTGGATGTTTTTTGTCTCTCTTTTATGTGTGGTTTAATTTTAATTTGTGATTTTTTTATTTATTTTTTTTTTTTTTAACTGAGGTTAACTGTTATAATACTATGTGAGTGTGATGACTTTTCCCTTGGGCTTTACAAATTAAATGGTTATTTGTTTTTTCTTGTTTTTTTTTTTGTATGTAAATAAATGAACAATAGAATAATAGACAGGACATAGAAAATAGAAAAGAAAAAAGGACATGAAACGGAGGAGTTCCAATAAACATCTTTTTCATTATAAAAATATTTTTTTTTTTTATATGTATGTAGGTTTTTTTTTTGTATTCTATTAAATTTTATTTTTTTATTTTTAAATAGAACTGTTGAAAATATAAAAAAATAAAAGGATATTTACATTCTTTTCAAAAGGAAATAGAAATTTCTTGATACATATTTTATATAAATTTTTTTTCTATATTTTAATATTCATAAAGTTGGGAAGAAGGAGCAGAAAAAAGGAAATAAAGTAAAAACGCCTATCTTATTTTTGTTTTTTAATACATAATTTTATATAAATCAAATTATAAAGGAATCAGAGCGAATAAATATGAAAAAAAGAAAAACATGAAAACAATAAAAACAAGAAAAAAAAATCTATTTCTATTTGATTTTGGAAACTCTATAAAATTCTGTTTTTTTTTTTTTATATAAAAATTTGTGTTTTTGTTCTGGAATTTGGTTTTTTTAAATTTACATAGAGAAATAATTAACTGTTGTAGTTGAAATTTTTAAAAGGGTTGTAGACACTGTAATTTATCGCTGCCACTTTAGCCATAACACTAATGATCCCTTGTGTCCAGAGTGTAAAGTAGAAGATGCATTTTTAAAGGTGCGATTAACAATTTTTGTCTCTTGGTTTTTGTTTTTTTTTTCCTTACTCCTCTTGGGAGCATAGGGCTTCTACTTGACATTTCCATCGAAATCGATTTCTAGCTGCTGATTTCACTTGTTTCCACGTGATATTTGTATTTAGAATTTCGAGTTATATGGTCCTCCGCCAGGTGCTCCGCCAGGTGCTCTGGGCGACCAGGTCTTCTTGTTCCTTGTTCTTGTTCCTGCATTCTAAGCTCATTCGTGCGATGTTCTTTGATGGCTTTCTGAGTGTGTGGCCTATTCATCTCTATTTCCTTCTTCCAATTTGTTTCGCTATTTATTTGTTTGTTTAAATTCGCTTATTGTGTTTGGCCAGAATATTCGACATATTATCTTTAAACATTTATTAATGAAGTCTTGTAACTTCTGGTTGATAATTTTTGATGTTAACCAAGTTTCACTGCCGTATGTCGGGATTAATTTCACACAAAACCGGAATATTATTATTATTCATTTATTTAGTAAAATTTCTTAATATTTTAAAAAAACAATTTAATAAATTTTCATATTTATTTAATTCAAATTAAAAATTAAAAAAGAAATAACATTACATTAAGATTACAAATAACATTAAGTTACTAAAGAAACAAAAAAAAACATTTTATTTAATTTTATTTATATTCTAAGTTTAATTGCTCTGAATATTTTTTTCCATATCGGTTGCAATCTTACAAATGTTGTTCTTGCTTTCTTAAATCTATTTTCTACATCTTCTTGAGCTCCACCACTAGTTGCTATTATACTTCGCAAGTAGCAGAAGTTGTTCACAAATTCTATTTGTTCTTCTTTCAACCTAACAGATATTCCGTGGTGGTGTTGTTGATTCTCATAGCTTTGGTTTTTTCCAGGTTGATTTCTAGTCCAACATGTTTGGCAAGTTATTTCAGGTGTAATTTGCTTTGCATGTCGAAAGAAAAAATCACTTCGATTGGTTTTACACAACTAAAATGTAATACGCAACCGATCCACTTAATATTTTTTTTTGTTCTTTTACACAACCAAATAAGAACTATAGATCGATGCTTTCAAATTCATGACTTTAAATTAAAATATACGTTTATGGCCGAATAACATGTTGGTATTATTTAATCGAAGTACCACGATGGTTTTAAATTGAAATATAATTTATTACGCAGAATCGAAACATTTCATATTTCATTTCACATTTCATAATCGTTTAAGGTGGATCTCTGGTCTCAAGGGATTAATATGAATATCATAACAATAGATATTATTAGAGGGTAGCATACATGGTACCTCAATAAAATTTATTATAATAGGATAATATGTTCCACTAAAGGGCAGTTCAGTTAAGTTTATAGCGATAGTATAGCGGTTATGATTCTGATCCTTGCTATACTTACTGAATAAAAATGATAAATTACCTTTTAATTATACATATTCGTTTTAGTTAATTAAATTTATTTATTTTACTACATTTTATGAAAATACAAATTTTTTAATGTAATTATACTGAATGTATATAAACTTTGATCTTCATAAGTTCAGTTTTAATTATAAGTGCCAAAAAATGTCTATTTGATTTTGGTATATTCATTATTGGTGAGGTGCAAATTGAAATTTTTGTATACTTATTGTTTATAAAATGTAAATATAATTTGACCAATAAAAATTTAGCGGAAATCATCTTCAATATTTAAAATATCAAATTTAAATCTGAAATGATAAAAAAACAACATTGTTCAATACGATTTCATTCACCTATCTGTTATTCTACTATCTGAGTTATTGTAACGAATAGTGAAATATAATCTCTATGTATATACAGATAGGGATAGATCCAGAATTCCAAAATTTAAACTGGAATAAATTTAAACTTCTCTTAAAATTCAGAGTGACAAAATTCAAACGGGATAAAATCCAGACGAGCCCAAATTCAATTCTGATACGGCAAAATTCATACAAAATTCATTAAGAAAAGCAGTGTTTTAATAAACTCGAACAGTGTTTGAGAAAAACAAGAAAATTGAATTTTTTATTTACTTTATATTTTTTTTTTCAAAGTTTTGGTGTGTACATTTTGTTGTCGTTAAAAAAACCAAGATTCAAATAAATTTGATGGGAGCTTGGAAACGTTATTCGGCAAGAAAAAAATTATTTATTTTTTGTTCAAAGTACTACTCTACTCTGCACAATTTCCCGTGGCGAAAAACTCAATGCTGAAATAAATAATTGAAACGGTATTTTTTGGGATGGCCCAATAAAAATAGCTCTTCAATCATTTTTGTAATAAAAACATTCATTTTACAAAACATAATTTTATGATTAGTTTATCTGCGTCATGATTTTGTCCATTTGAATTCAGTCACTTAACCCTATAAACATATTTTCTATAATTTATCATTGATTTATTAATTAATTAAATTTATTTTTTCCAATAAAATTTCTTAAAATTATTCTCTAATCATCTTTTAATTATATTTCTATGCTTTTTCTTTAACCTTGTACCATTGGGGCGATAATTAAAGAAAAAATAATTTAATTTTAAATGGCTTTGTTAATTTACACTAATCTCTTAATATTATTTTACTCTTTAAATTCCCTATAAAATCACAATAAACTACACGTAATTCAAATTACAGAACCCAATGGTAGTTCATTTAATTAATGATTTTATTTATTGTACCACAATATACAGATTTATGATAGCGAAGCGATAAAATCAATTCGTGAAAATCAATTCGTTTGTCTTTCCATTTGTAATTATATTATTTTGGAATAACGGGTATGATATTGATATATCTACTAAAGTATTTAAAACCTACCTGCATTGTTTAGGGAATACCGGAGTGGTTGAACCAAAATAATTCAGCTTAAAAATCTTCGAATTCAAATATTGGAGAATGCTTTTTCGAAAAAATATCAGTGGATATGAAAAAGCTTCAAATATCGCAACTGGAAAGATTTTGCTTGTAATTGCAGTTAGCGGAGGGTTGGTTATATTATTATATTGCACCAAATCTAAGTTTTTCCAAGTATGTAAGTCCATCAGGATGTAAATAAGTAAGTAAGGTATTTGAAAAATATATTATGCAGTGCTAAGAATTAACCGAATTTATTGACAAGAATATTTTATCAAAATTTCCAATTTCTTAATTTCCTGACTTTACTTGTTCAATTCAAATTACCATTTTCGAAATAAGATAAATAAATTTTTAATTATACTGGAGCATAGTTCTTTTTCTCAATTAAGTCTATAAGTTGATTTTTTATCTTATGTCATTCGTCATTCGACGTACACTAATGGAAAAGGTAAGGTTTATAGTTTGCTGGCATATATAAGTTATTTTCTGATTGAAAAACGTTGGTTTAAGAAAATCTGGCAAAAAACCGTACATCCTATAATTAAATTGTACCACAAAAAAATTAAAGGAAACACTTTGAAAATATAAAAATTAAATAAAATTTTTTTTTACCCGTATGCGCAGAACAACAGAAATGTATATTCAACTTATTTGCATATTAAGAGTTCATTAAGGAGAAGCGAGATAAAATGAGAAGGTTCTTACTGCGCAGGGCCTTAAATGCTTGTCTATTATAATTATATATGATAAACAAAAAGTATTATCTGTCAGCTTTAAAAAATATTGCGCATAGTATTAAAGAAGTCAACCATAAAATAGGTGATAAAGAACATTCAAATGAGTTGAATTCAAAATATGCAGATTGTTTTTTACTAAAGCACAAAAAAGTTTTTTACTCTAGTACAAAGTCTTTAATTTTCATGAATTTACGCAAAATTACTTTGGGATTGTCTTCACTTTATTTAGCAAGCATAGTTTCAAAAATCTGTAAACTGTATCGAATGAATTTAATTGTATTAATTGCTTGTCGTTAAATATTACATTTGAAATTTTAAATATTAGCTAGCATTTTTAAGTCAAACAAAATCTAAGATTGAATCTAAACCTGATGAAAATCCGATGTGCAAACAGAATCTGACGAGAAAAACATAAATAAAGTCTGTGCTATTTTTATTACATTTTTTCAGTTTAATAATTGAATTAATAGATTATTTCAGTTTGGTATAAAGTATGCCGGAAATTCAATTTGAATGCACTGTAATTACCTGACTTTAATTTTTGGTGTTCTAATATTGTATCTGTCGTTTTAAACAGTACCTTATAACAATTTATTTAAATGGATTTAGCTACACGGATATCGAGCATAAATAAAACAATCTGTAATTATTAGATCCTGAATCCTGATAAAAGATTAAACATTTTTTTTTTTGGATTATTTTCATAACATTCAATACTCTTCAAAACTTTCATTATTATTATAAAAAAATTAAAAAAAAAAAAAATTAAAATTAAGAATGCACTATTTAATAATAACTTTAATAATCGACTCTCATTAAATGTAAAAAAAAAAAATACATTTAAAAAGAGGAGAAAAACAATTATTTCTAAATTAAGTGAGTATAGTTCTATTTTATAACTCAAGTTCCTACATTCGTAGTTAGTTTTAAGGACTTTAATAACAAGAATATCCACTTGTTTAAGTCTAAGGAGTTTTAATAACTCTCATCATTTAATGCAAGCTCTTAAAAGCTTATGCATCATTAAATTTAAAAATATTGAGTAAGAAATTAAAATTTATTGAAAAATAATGATTTAAACATTGCGGTAGAGAGAAAAAGAGAATGATAAAAAGAAATAAAATAAAATTAAAGGTGTTTTTAGAGAAATTTCAAATGAATAAAAATTTAATAGTTTTAGAATTTAAAAAAAATTCGAAAAAAATTAAAATTTTACAATTGAAATAAATTAAATAGAGGTAGAAAAAAAAGTAAAATAGAAAATTACTTAAAATTGAATGATTAATGAGCTCAATTGGGTTAAATTAAATTATTTTTAAATTATTTAAGGTATTAAATTTATTTCATTTTTTTCTCTACGTTGTACGATCAAAATAGCAATCAAAAACTAATAAAAGTCGTATTTACAGTAGTTCTGCTTTTAGACTTTATACTCGAATATTTTCATATGTTTTAATGTAGATAGGAAAAAAAATACAAAAAATTTGCTACCATTCTGAACAACATTAACAATATAGTACCTAAATACCAAAGCTTCCTTAAATCGAAGTCTATTTAGTGATATTTCTTTTACTCGATAACGATAAAATAATCATTCTAGAAGTGATTTAATAGGAAAAAACTTAATATGGGCTTTCAAAGCTTACTTAAGTCACCATAATCTTAAGTTATGCTATGGCACATGCAATAGAAAATAATATCAATTTGTAAAATTTGAAATTTTCAATTTTTTTTTTACCAATTTTTTCACTACGGGAGACGATTCTCCATATTTTTATAATTTAAAGAAAGAAAAACCCCCGAAAACCTTATTTTTTGAATGATTGCAAAGATTTTTCATGTTTTTTTTCTTGTTTTTATGAATATTATAAAAGCAAGTTACAAAATAATATCAATTCGATTTTGTTTTTTGTGAAACATAAAAAATCTTTGCAATCGGTCGGAAAATTAGGTTTTTAATGAATTTTTTTATTTTAAAATTATAAAAATAGTGGCAACTCTCCCCTGTAGTAAAAAAATAAAATTGTAATTTATTATCATAACACCTTATATGTTTTTTTTTTTTAAAATTCGGATGAAGAACTTGGATGAATAGGTAATTTATACACCGTTTTCAAACACAGATATTTCGTTAAATAAAAAATAATGCTTAAATCTTTTAACTATAATATCTCATATATATTATACTAATTTTGATTTTGTCTGAAGCCTTTTACAACAACAACAATAATAATGAAAAAACAGTTCATTATGTATGACAATTGAGAGAATAAATCAATTTTTTTTAATGTGTTATGGAAATAGGTGCTAAGTAGAAGTAAAATGTAGTTCGAAAATAATATGAATACATTATGATTAGAGATGAGTAACGTTCCATCTAATTTTTAATTTAGCTGAGCAAAAGAAAAATAAATTGCGTTATGTTTAAAAAATTGAACAAAAATTTGGTAAATTACATATTTTATTAAAAAAAATAAAGATTTTTATTGTTTTGAATTTTTTTTATTAATTACTTATTATATTATTTTTTTTCTCTCCTATCTTTGCTTTTATTCCAGTAATGGTATACTTAGTCCAAGTTAATAATATTTTCCGCCATTAAATGTGACTTTATTCTTATTAAGTTATAACGAAATTATTTACCTCCAACCTATTTCTAAATTTTGTTTTAATCAAATTCATCAGACTAAATCCTCTTTCACAATCATTCAGCACTCGACGCTTGAAAGGTTCCACAGATATCAAACAAAATTCTTATATTTTGAAAATTATCTTCACGAAGAACCAATTGAAGTAGATCATTAAAATTACGACTATTGTTTTTGTATTTTTCCGTAAATAAATATTTTAAATCTTTATACTCATCCATTATTATTTTATTATCCATGCTTGCGATGAATTTTCCATATTTCAAAATTAATGTTTTTAAGTTTTCATTGCCATAATTAAAATCAGATGTGTTGACAATAGTGTTTTGATTAAAGCAATCTAAAGGTCCATGTCAGCATCAGGAAATCTTTTATACAAATGGTAGCATAACTTTTCAACAAATAAAACTATCAAAGATGACATTTTCATATTATTATTACCTTCATCTTCAAGAATTTTTTTCACATCTTTACTCCAATAAATTATATCACCAAGATTCCGACTTCTTAATTTTGTGATCATCGATTTAGAATATTGATGCGCCTCCATAGGTGACAAAACACTTTTTTGTAAATATTTTGATAATTTTGTTAATTCGGTAAAAACATCATTTAATGCAATCAATGTCATACAATTTACATTATTTTCTAAAGCTGTTAAGCAATATTTTGCGGTTGGATCAACTGAATTGGAACTATCAATATTTTCTTTGCGATATTCTATTAAGACATCAAAACTTCACCATCCATTAGACTTGCCATTCTTCAAAATTATGTTTTCTAATAGATGAACAATGGAACATGGTATATACTTGGGGCATCTTCCAGGCATCATCGATTCTCAAATCTCTCTCTATGTGCCAGACAATGCTAAGCTATTGTATTATACCAGCAAAAACAGTTTTGTAATTAAAATTAAAGCAGTACATATTAACATTTTGTGAGAGGAAATATCAGTGTTTTCATGGAATTGCAATGGAAGGAAGCAATGGAAGGAAGCAATGGAATGGTGTCATTCTTATTTCATTTAATATTTCTTGTTAAATAACGTGGTAGATACACTTAACGAATTCAAAAGCATAAGTTTTATTCCTCCAATTTTCTGGAATCTCCACATATTTTTCATAATGACTTTTTATTTCTTGGACTGAGTTCATTGAAACATTCATTTTAATGGCAAGAACAACATTATCTAATAAAATGTTGATGTTATCTTTACCAGCTTTTGTTCTAGAAATGGTTTTATAAATCCATAACAATTTGTACAGCCCAGTTGCCTATTTGCAACTAAGAAATTATTTATTTGAATTTTTTATTTAAAAAAAATTTCTTGTGATTTTTTTTTACATATTAATATATTAACAAGCAAATTCCTATGTGCAATTCAAAAAAAACGTGCGCAGCTTAGAGGGAACGTTGGAGATGAGACATATTCACTTTACATTGTTGTTGGTGTTTTGAGTTAAAATATGCATACATTTTGAAACTGCATCAAAACGATTAGCAATGGCATTATACTATAGTGTACATATGTATATATTTTGCAAAAATCGACATTTCAGAAACAGCATACTTAGGTGCTACCTTTAACTGTCCTTGCTTTCTTCTATTTTGTTTCCTCTTTGCCATATATTAATTTTATAATATACGAAATATACAATGAACATTGTGAGATCTAATTAAACAGCTAGAAGGCCTTCTATATTCTCAATTTTAAAACAAAAAATTCAATATAGAATATACGCTATAAAAAAAAAACTTATAGCATCTGTATATAAGTTATAAGATTAATCAAAGTTCAAAACCAGTAGATGTTTTAGTAGTTCAATTCTAGATTTTCTACGACTACGTTCCAATGGTTTTGTAAAAACAAAACACTCCTTCAATGGATTAAAATAAATAAATGTCGAAAGTACGAAATTAATTACTCCAAACATAAATTTTCCGCCCTTTACCCACGGATGGGGTTACAGGACAATGATGATGATGATGAAACATCAATCACTAATATGTAAATTTGATATTCTTGAGGTCCTCGCGGAACATCAGCGGTATCTAACCAAATATCAAAATATTGATTAATAGCTCGGTTCTTTTCATCTGGTTCAAGATCTAGGTTTTATCAAATTCAAAAGAACGATGTAGCTTAATTATCCGAATGATTTTTTTAAGTTGGCAAACTTGTTGATTGAATTATCAAAAATTTCTATTACAAAACTATGCAAGCGCCACTTGGGACAAGTAGAACTACTAAATATTTGATACCTATATAAAAACCTAAAAAATATGTCGGTTTTGAGTTGTTATTGTATTTTCATATTAAACGATTGACCTGAATTTTGAACCGGATGAAAGGAACACAGCTAATATCAATTCACAATCATACAACAATATTACTGTTATAATTATAACTTCCTAAACATTCAATTCGTTTTTCAATTTACATAATTTTCTGCAGTCACTTACAGATTTTTTTAAATTTTTTCCTATATTGTTTGTGGATTTTTATTTCTGATAAATTTTATAATAAAATTTTTTATCATTATTAGGTTTTAGTTATTTTTAATTGTCCTTCCGATTCAACATAGAAAATAAAACAAAACAAAAATATAACAAAAAAGGAAATAAAAAATTCTTATAAATTAAAAGAATTCATTAATAATGTTGACTATGATGAAGAATGATAGATGAATGATTGAGTATGATGTGGAAAACTTTTTTTCACAAACTATAAAGAGAAAGCAAAAAAAAAAAAATAAGAAAAATATATCTAATAATATTGCCACACGACAGTACAGTACTATAAAACAAGTATCACTAACATTATTACCACAAAAATAAAAAAATAAAAACACATTCATTGTAAAACTATAGTTTAACTTTAGTCTATTGTTGGGAAAATGCTTGTTACAAATACAGTTGTTGTTTTTGTTTTGTTTTTTCACTCCATATATATGTACATTTTCCATGTAATAGTTTATATTCTAGTTGTTGTAAAAATGTTGATGTTGTAATAAAATAATAGGTTTCTAACCTATATGTAATTATTCTTGAACAAAGTGTATTTACTGTTTAGGAAAAGAAAAATGAATTGTCTGATCTCAGTTACTTTTGACTGATATTTCCAGTCAGTAAACAATTCAAATTATCATTTAATTATATACACAATATACATACCTATATAAATAAATAGGTATATATACACTCGTAATAAAATGTTATAATATTGTATAATGAGTGAGAGAAAATGTACAACAAATGAAAATAGATGGCGACAAATAAAATTTAATTTAATGTCATGGCTAAATGCAATCACAATTTCTTCTAAATTATCTATATATAAACAAATAAATGATATTTAAATTGAAATTAATCAATTCTTTTTGAAGTACAGATATAATAATATATAATTGATTGTTTTGTAACTGATATTATACTATTTTAAATTTAAATACCGCATCACCATTAGTAGTTTATTATAAAGTGGAAGGTAATTTGTATAATTTATATAATTAAATAAAATCTGTTCTCTAACTGATTTAATATTAATTACTATTTATAATTATTTATTTATCTAAAATTGAAATTATATGCGTATATTGATCAATATAATGATGGTAATAAATGGTATATGCCACATCAGAGATTGAGATTAAAGTATGAAAAAAAGAAATTATAGTAAGTTTTATTTTTTTTATTTTGTTTTAATTGATTTAATAATTTGTACAATGTGCTTAATTTCATATATATAAATTCTATATTTTAAGAGCTTATATTACTAGAATATTTTAATATTTGATTTGTACTTATTTGGACTAACCTGACTTAATTTATTTACAACAAATTTGATTTGTAAAGGAAAAAATGAATGAAAATATAAGCTTTAATTAATTATTTTTATGCTAATATAAAACCTAAAGCTTAACTAACATCTATTCTGAAATTAGTAAACATTTTGTTTTGTAAAGATTTATATTTCAGAGTGCTCCTACACGTTCCATTTTGCATTAAATTTTTCATTGAATTATTTTGGGGATTTTCCCTTAAAAAAATATATTATAAATAAAAAAATTCAGATTAGTCATAGGTGTAAATGCATTAATATAAGCACTTAATAATTGAATTTATGAAAAATTGTTTAGTGAAATTAAGGCATATTAAATAAATAATAATTAATTTTATTATTAGTGAAAAAGAAAAAAAATAATAATAGTTAAACTTATTCAATCAACAACAAACAGTTAGAGTAGGCAATACATATAGTTGTCCAAGAAATGAAAAAAAAGAGTTCCTTAGGGATCCATCCTGCGGCCGAACTTTTTCAAAATATACATTAATGATATTACGAAAATAAATTTTAGTGGGTGCTTGCTACTTTACGCTTTTAGTGATTGAGTATGCCGAAAATAGCGAAAATGAATTAAGATTAATTGAAGAAGGTCTCATAACTATAAATCGGTCACCTATTTCTGTGGTGACAACTTTCAACTATCTGGGTTTGGTTGGAGCTTGATAGTAAAGAAAATTGAAAGGAACATGTTGAACACTTCCATACCCATAATACGAGGAATAAATCCAACTTTTACTTAAGCGTTTTTAAAACAAATAATCAGAACAATAATGTACTCTACAACTGTATAAAAGTTTATAATGAATCAATGCTTGAATTAAAAATATTGATAACATATCACATTTCAAAATAAAAATAAAAGAATATATTATCATAATTTATGAAATTTCAAACTTATCGAATTAAAATTAATTAAAAAATCAATTAAAACTATATTGCAAAAAATTTATATTTTTTTAATTTTACTTTTCGAATTATTTAATTTAATTTTAGGCATAGGATATGGATTTAGTACAAATTATTGCTCTAAATATAATTTAAAAATATTTTTTCTTTTTTTCAATTTTAATTTTATATATATTTTCGAAATAATTAAAGGTAGTTATTTCAAAAAAGAAATTAAAAAAATTTCTTTCTCATTATAATATTACTTTAAGGATATACTTAAAAAGTAAAATATTGAGCCAGACAGCTACAGCTAAGTTCGGCTAAGTTTGGCTACGGCTAATTATTTCAAAATGCGTGTAATTTAAAAAATTTATAAATGTGTTAATTATTGTAAAATTTAGAATTTTGAAAAAAAAAAAAAAATAAAGAAAAAAATTCAAAAAAATAATAATTTTGATGTTTTTTAAAACCATATTAAATATTTTTTCATTCTATTTTTTTCAAATCTTATTTTAAAATTTAATATTGAATACAGAAACATGGATTATCTGTGGTTAGAACCGCTATTGTTCTAATTTTCCTCTTTTTGTGAAATTAAATATTCTGCCTCTTCGACATCTTTTTTTCTTCAAAACACTAAAGATATTGTTTATTAGATCAGGCTTATCAGATCTCAACGTTTAATTTTAAATTATAATCTTAGAATGCTAAATTTAAATCTTGTTATCGTGCCAAGATCATGCACGACCTATATTTATCATTTTTAAAATATCCTTCCAGACTTTATAATTTATTACCACTGAATAATCGAGTTGAACGAAGGTTGAATTCATTTACAAAGATTCTAAAAATTTGGCTCTTTCAATTTGAGATGTCCCAAATTTAACATTTTTTGCATATAAATCAATTACTCGAGCTAATTATCCTCATTGGTCTTCATTGATTTATCAGGTAGCTTTTTAGCACTTTACCTTGTTCTATATAGCACTGTACATTATTTTTATATATTACATTTCTAATATTTTGATGGGAGACTAAAAGTTATTTCATTTATTATACTTTATATTAAATTATAATATTTTTTTATGGAATTTTTACTTTTGTTGACTGGTATTCTAGTTTTATTAAACAAATATTATTCTGTTTGTTATTTTGGCTATTTTTTTATTATTATGATTTTTTGAGTTTTTTCTTGATTTTATTTTTGAATTGTTTATTTTCCCACTTTTTCAATTTAAAAAAAAATTATCTTTTGTTTTATATTCAATTGAACCCCACAACTCTAATTTAATTATTGTTTTTTTTTTCTTTAAATTACTAGTTTTAGCAAATACTATATCCTAGGGATATAAATGCTTGAACCTTATCATATTACCTTACCTTACCTTATCCTAGGGATATAATGATCCTTATTTTTACATACATATATGAAATTTTTTACATTTGTAATTTTGAATTTGTAATTTTAACTTTGTAAGGATTATTATATATATAATAAAAAATTATTATTATAATATTTGCACAGCTTTTTGAAGCTTTTATCTATATATATATTTTCATTACATTAGTAAATATTTATCATCCTTAGAAACACAAAAAAAAAAACAAAAAGTTTTAAAAAATTAAATATAAAATGACATAACGTCAAAAAAAGCATAAACATTTTTTTGACGTTTAACTTTTCTTTCAATTTATTTGACGTTTGCCTTATTACGTTTTATTTCAAATAAAAAAAATGGTGTGATTTGTACTCTTAAGTAATATAATCAATGACGACCGATATGTCATATAATTACTATTTATTTAGGTAGGTTATGTCATTCCATTATTAATTAGAGTATTCCCAATTTGAATCCCGGTCAAGAATGAATGTTTAATTCCTTGTAAAATATTACTTGATCCACTTTTTGTATAATAATAATCTCCCTTTTCAACATTTATCTATGTATATAAAAAAAAGTTTTCCTATGTTCGTCATTTTATAACTCGAGAACCACTCAACCGATTTACAAAGCAATACACCCGTTGGAAAGGTCTACTACATTTTTCTTATGAGAAATACATTTTATCGGTATCGGTATACAACACAAAAGCTCTGGATGCGCGAGTTACGTCAATGAAGATTAAGGAACCCAAAATCTTGAGTTTGAAAGACGATACTTCACTTCCTAATTTCAAAATCCAATTCTGATATTAATATGCTTTATTCTATTTTTATTAAAATTATGAAATTCCTCAGATTATCTAACTCAGCATATTTTTGCATAAACCAAGTTTTTTATGAGAAACAACGAAATTGTGATATTCTTATGGAAAACTTGCAAACACACTAATTTATGTTTCCACAAATTTAAAAGAATTCTAAATAAAAGCTTTAGTATTTTGCTTTTAATAAATACTCTGAAGAGACAAGGCATAAAATAAAACATTAATCAAAACTTTAAATTGTGTTTTATTTTGACTTCTAATATTAAAAGACACTAAATTTTCCTAAAAGACACTCATTCGACTTATTTAATTTTTGTGTGTTTATTAGTTGTCATTTAATTTTTCCGCGACGAAGGTTTTCACAAATTGGCCGACGAACACACAACATCAGTCAAATACTTTTAAATAGAATCAGAGCGATTGCAAAGTAATGGATGACATGGTCAAGATCAAATCAAATCAAGAACATAACGAATTGAGTTGAAAAACAGAAGAGATCGTGAACGTAACACTCAACGTGTCAATTAAAACATGAAACAACGGAAACGTAGCCATTCAATTGGAAATTTGCATCGTGCAGATTTTAATTATGTTCATAACATTGATTATACGCTGCGCATCCATCCATTCAAATTGGCAAAATGGATAAAGTTTGAATTAAATACAATGCAATTGAAATTTAAAAATGCAACCGATGGAATGTGTTGCTCTGACTGAAAAGCTAAATTAACACCATTAAATCTAAGCCATTATTTTCTTCGGTTGTTGAAATTCATTCAGTTGTACAATATTGTTGCTTTCAAATGACACCATTTGGAGTACAACACATTGTTCGTCCTTTTTCAGGAAAATGTCAATTCTTTCTAGAAGATTTCATTTTTAATGAAAAGCTGTAAACGTGTATATTATTGTATTGTCTAGCAACGCGGGCAGGGTTGCTCGGTAGTAATGTATAATAGTTCGTATAATTTTCTGATTAAAAACGAAATCTATATTACGAAATTACACACTACCTAAACACTAGGAAAGTATTCCTTTGTACAAAATTGTTGTAGATTCAGGTAGAAGGAGTTTGTTTTGACTTCAGAGTTAGGATTAGAGTTTGATCGGAGAAGGCTTATTCCTACAATACTTATATAATATTTATTAAATAAAGTTAAGGGTCTTACAATACATTTGCGTGGACATTTTTTTTGGGTAATTTTAAAAGTCATTAGAAACATGTAGATATTTTATATTATTGTCAAACCATTTATAAGAATTTTTTGCACTGGTAAAGAATTTTTTTTTCGAAACATAATTCTATTAATTAAATAAATATATTTTAGCGAAATGAAAATTCATTTGTACTTGAAACAATTTTAGAATCGAGTGATTTATAGAAATAATATAATATATTGATGGTGCAAGGTTGTATAAAAAATTAAATATATAAATGGTAACAGTATCTATCTAAAATCTCTCTAAATATCACAAATAAATATCTTTCTTAATTTTCTACATATAAATTCAGTGAATATCTAAACTATAAGTATTTTTTTCGTTGTTTATAAAATGGTTTAATAAAATTTTATAATTTATATTAAACTCATCTAATTTTTTTTTTAATTTCAAAATTATTGCATTAAAAATTATAAATTTAAACAAAAAAATTATCTTAAATTCTTAAGTTTTTTAATAAGTTCATTATGCCATCATGAAAATCTTAACTTGCATCCTTATTTTCCACTTATCACCAATTCAATTGAAATTTTTGCAACTTTATCAAGTTGTACCTATTAAAAGTAGTAGTAGTAGTAGTTGTAGTATAGTGTGGTAGTTCATGTCCTCAATTAAAAAAAAAAAAAAATAAAATTAGAAAAAGTGAGAACTGTAATTTTCTCTAAAAAATTATATATTGTATACCTAATCATTGCTATTAGAAAACTTTTCTCGTAAATTTCTCAACACATTAAAAAAAAACTATTTACATAGTATAAACTATAGACTTAATTCATAATAATGTATAGTATGTATATAAGCATTGGACCATAACTATATATATATTATGTAGATTATTATTATATAGTTATAAAAGTTTGCATAAATTGTTTGATTAATTGGTTTGAATTTATTAAGTATGTTACCCTATTGAAAATTTCTGGTACTACTCACTAATTGTTATATAAAATCTGTATGCTAAAATCAATGAAATCAAACATGTAATATCGTACAATGTCTAATATTATAAGTTTTTATAATATAAAAAATACACATACAATACATAATAATATATGTATTATATAACATACACTTTTTAATTAATATAATATATATATATATATATATATACAAACATACATACCATATAATAATATTACATATTATTAGTAATATTAATATATGATGTATTTTATGTTAAGAATCAGCAAATTATATCATAATTATATTTAGTGTCCTTATTAAATTCATATACGATATACGAGTCCTTAAACAATTACATTACGATTATTTGGTTGATGTGGCGTTTAGTATTGCAGAGTTTTTTTTTTTAAATAATTACACATAGGCACCTGTGGGCTGTGATTAATTTTTTTAATATTTATTCAACAAATCCAAATGATTTTAATAAGCAAACAAAATGGAAATATTAAATTAATTATATTATGTATTGTCATAAAAATCTGCTTGTTGATTTTATTGGTTTCAAAATATTATTATACATATTAATTTTTTTATAGTCTATAAATTTTAATTATAAAGTTAACATATTTTCAAAATGAGTGTATAGTGGTATATATACACACAATTGCATTGTATATTATAGTAGCGAAATAAAAATGAATCTATTTAATAATAACGAACAAGAATAATATTTAAAAATATAAAACAAAACTAAAAAATTTGTACACTAGAAACAAGTGCTATTTTTATGTGAATATAAAAGAGTATACAAAAATAGCAAATAAATTAATAAAACAAAATATGATAAAAAGTTTTGCTACTGCAGTCTCAGTGACATGGCTCTACAAAAAGCTCAAAATACCAGCCTTCATTAATCTGGGGAAGCTTCTATTGTAGCTCTGGATATGTCTAAGGCTTTTGATCGAGTCTTGTATTCTGCTCTTATGCAACGTTATAGACCTTGGTTTAACCTTTTCTAAATGAATTGAAAGCTTTCTTTTAAATCGATCTATCATAGTTTCAAAGAACATACAACTTTTTCCGAACAACTTCAAATCAATTCTGCTGTTCTATAGAGTAGAGTTTAATACTTCAAAAACTCAAAGCTGTCTTGTCAGTAACAAGCTAGCAGCATTCCTAACCAACTCTCGGCAGCATTCCTTTCCAACTCTTTCAAAGACCTGAACATTCTCGGAATGCAAAAGTGAATAAAAATATGCATTGGAATTAGCATATTTCCGATATTGTAAAAAGCACCGCCGGTGAAACGTCCTATCTGGATTTTTCGACCTGGTCTTGCTACCTTTGTCATTGGGATAAAATAAATGATAAAAATTAGTTGGGGGTTTCGGTTATCACTAAAAATAAAATGGAACTAAGCTATTATGAAGGCGACGTACGTGTCAAAAAAATGTTTGTGCTTTTTGAGTCGCTGCAAAGCTTATATTTCATCTCGAGACCTTTTAAAAATATATATAACATATATATGACCCAAAGTCGAGTATAACTTACATTTATGGGCAGGTGCACCAAAAACTGCTTCAAATTTTTTGGACAAAGCTTAAAACCGCGCCATTCGCCTTATAGACGACTTGAATGTGATAATTTACATCACTTGGTCATCGTCGTATTGTTGAAGCACTTTCTCTATTAGATATAGATATAGAATATAGATATAGATATCTACTTGGTGTTGGCATTTCGAGGAATTAAAATCACTTCTTCCCTCTTCTCAAGCAATTCCATCGCATAACACGAGAGGCATCAAGTGAACACCCTTTCACATTGGAATTTCCGAGATGGTTTAACTCCGGTTATGAAAATTATTTTATAGTTAGAACATTTTGATTGTGGGATCGCATCCCAATCGAAGCATTCCCAATGAGAGAAGGATTTCTTTATTTATGATTTACAGGTTCATAATCTAAGTTGTGGCTATAATATAAAAAAAACCAGGGAGAAACCCATAAACCAAGTAGAAAGAAATTTTCGCTTTTTGGCTACCAGATTACGGTAACATCACTAGCAATCTAATAAATTTATAAAAAATGCTACGGACGTGGATTCGTAGCAGTTAATAGTAGTTGGCATTTATAGCGGGTAGATTAAAAGATATGTTTCACACGTATATAAACATAATGAAATATATATGTATACACCAAAAAATAAATCCGCAAGGCATGGTTAAGAACGCACTTCGTATAGTCACGTGGAATGCCAATGGTATTCTGAACAAGAAAAATAATTTGGAAATTCTTTTGAGAACACAAAATATTGATGTATGTCTCTTGACAGAAACACATATGACAGATAAGTCATCGCTTAAAATAAATGACTATACATGCTACAGCGCAAACCATCCGAGTAATACACCCAGAGGTTGTAGTTCAATTTTAATAAAGAAAGATATTAAGCACCACGAGGAACTTAGTCTAGAAATAGATGAATTCCAACTAATCGTGCTACGAATTATGTCTGTTAAACAAAGCCTTTGTGTCGGTGCATTATACTGTCCACCCAAATACAATATAAAGAATAACATGTTTGAAGAAATTCTTAAACTACTTGGCGAAAGATTTATCCTGGGAGGTGACTACAACGCCAAACACATAGATTGTGGGTCTAGAGTAACCTCTACGAGAGGAAGAGAGCTAAGAAAAGCTATAAAAGAAAAAGGCTGCATTTACCAATCTACCGGTAAGCCAACCTATTGGCCAACTGATAGAAATAAAACTCCTGATCTGCTTGATTTTTATATAACAAAAAAAATTTCACCCAATTATATTAAGCTAGAAGATAACCATGATTTGGACTCAGATCACTCTGCAGTCATACTAAGTCTATATGAAAAGGTTATTAAGAAACAGTCGAAACCTCTGCTAACGAACAAGACAACTGACTGGGCTAGCTTTAAACAAGAAATAGAAAACAAAATAAACATAAAAACAAAACTAAGATCCAAATGTGATATAGATTCTGAAGTAGAAAATTTTATTAAAATTATTCAAAATGCTGGATGGAATAATACAAAAAATTGTGAATATAAATCGGTAGGATTCAACTACCCTAGAGAAATATTAAATATGATAAAAATAAAAAGAAGAGCTAGACGCAGATGGCAACAATCGCGTGATCCGGCAGACAAAACTGTGCTAAATAGGTTAACTCAGAATCTTAAAAGAAAAATTAAAGATCTTAAAAATGAAAATTTTGAAAAATATATAAAAAATTTATCAGCTAAAAGAGAAAATAACTACTCGTTGTGGAAAGCAACAAAGAGTACAAAAACCTCGATCTCTCAAATCCCGACAATCAGAATGAAAAGCGGTGAATGGGCGAGAGATAATAAAAATAAAGCTGAAACATTCGCAGATCATCTTGAAGAAATTTTTTGTCCAGACGAGACAGATTCGGATGATCTCACTGAAGAAAATAAAAATTGGCAAGAAAATGTTATATCACCATTTTCAGAGAGTGAAATAGTTGAACAAATTAAAAAACTCAGAGATAAAAAAGCTCCAGGTTTTGATCTAATTACATCGGAAGTCCTGAAAGAACTTCCGAAAAAAGCTATAACAATGCTAACACAATGCTAACAAAAACATTACAAACGCTGCTATAAGAATAAGGTATGTGCCGAATGTGTGGAAAATAGCAGAGATAATTATGATATCAAAGCCAGGTAAGCCCATAAATGAGGTCAAATCCTACAGACCAATATCATTACTACCAATAGTATCAAAATTATTTGAAAAACTATTATTGATTCGAATGAGACCGATCATAGAAAATAGTAATCTGATTCCAAATTATCAATTTGGCTTTAGATCGAAGCACTCGACAATCGATCAAATTCATAGAATAACAGACATAATAGAAAAAGCTTTAGAGGAAAAGAAAGTATGCTCTACTATATTTCTAGATGTAGCCCAAGCTTTTGATAAAGTATGGCATCGACGCTTAATAAATAAACTAAACAATATGTTACCTAAACAATACGTAGATATACTCTCATCATATCTAGAAAACAGACTATTCAGAATAAAACAAGACGAAGAGTATTCTACTATTAGAGATATTAAAACGGGTGTGCCTCAAGGTAGTATTCTGGGTCCCATACTGTATTTGCTCTACACCAATGATTTACCAGAAATGGAAAATATAACTGTAGCTACATTCGCTGGCGATACTGCGTTGATGGCAGTAGGATCAAATATTGACGAGGCTACAATTAAATTGCAAAGAGCAAGCGACAAGCTATACCTCTGGACAAAGAAATGGAAAATTAAACTCAATGAGTTAAAATCAGTACATGTAAATTTTACAAATAAAAAATTAGAAAATCAACCATTGGTAAATCTGAATGGGGTCAATATACCCCAAGAAAACAATGCTAAATACCTAGGAATGACATTAGATGTCAAACTTAGATGAAAAGAGCACGTTAAAAAGAAAAAAATTGACCTTGAAAATAAGTATAGAGAAATGTACTGGCTCTTAGGTCGTAATTCTAAATTACCTATACATAACAAGATTTTGTTATATAATCAGATACTCAAACCGATATGGTTGTACGGCATACAAATATGGGGATGTGCCAAACAAACACATGTACTTTGTATACAAAAATTCCAAAATAAAGTCTTGCGCAACATGGTAAATGCCCCCTGGTATGTTCGCAACAGTGATTTGCACAGAGATCTAAAAATTCCTTGCATAGAAAATTAAATAAAAAGATATGCAACAAAGCATATAGCTCGCCTGGAGGGACATGTTAACATTGAGGCCACTCAACTGCTAGATAATCAAAATGATGTCAGAAGGCTTAAAAGAACTAAGCCACTAGATTTAATACGATAGAATTTCGTAAACTTTTTCTTTAAGAAAATCAAAATAGCAATAAATTAATGGTTAGTCCGTTGGACTAGTATTAATGGGAGGGGTGTGGTTTAGTCAGTAAAAATCTGGCACACAATGGAAGCTACGGGGCTCATTGTGTCTATGAAGATTCCCACTAATCCACGCAAAAGAAAAAAAAAAAAAAAAAAAAAAAAACGTATATAAACCTAAATAAAATAACGAACCAACGATTAAAAAGCTAAAACAAATAAAAAGAAAGTCCAACGGGTTAGAAAGGTTGGTCTGTAAGTCAAATAAATGAATGTATAATTACAAGACTGTAGATAGACTGCCCGTGCTATATAAATGCAAGGAGAGAACATGGTATCGGGGGATTAATTGTCTCAGAACGGGTCGGAAAAGCATATATTCTGTAAGCCGAATAAAGGGATGTATATTTAGAAGATTTAGAATAGAATGACCGCGCTATAGAAATGCAAGGAGGGAACATGGTATCGAAGGATTAATTGTAGTAGTTAGCGGGTCTTATTATTCAGTTCTTCAAAGAGATAAACTTTTTCGGTAAAATTTAAATGATTTTGAAATACCTTCCCCTAAAATATACTTTTAATAACGTTCTATACAATTTCTATTATATTCTTCAAATCTTTAATTATTTACATTTGCTTCTAAAACTTTACATAAAAATCGATTTTATTTTTTCAAAGATTCAATCTATATAAATTTTAAGTCAAATTGTACTCATTAAGGACTCGTATCTCTTTTTTTTATTTTAACTTTTTTTTTATTGAATTTATTGTTTGTTGTATTAAGTTATCATAATAAAATTTTATATTTTATCGAATTATTTTACTAGAGTACATAAAAACAAAATAACAACAACAAAAAATAGAATTTTTTTTTAATGGAAATCTACAATAACTAATTAATTATTAAAAATAAATTTTGTAGTGAAAAGAATTACAATTAAAAGAAAAATTAAATTTTCTTTTATTTTTATTTCAAAAATCATCATCATCATCATCATTATCATCATTATTATCGTCATCAACATCACCATTAAACTTATAAAATTTACTGGTTGTGTACTATTTTGGACTAAAATCGTGTAATATTTACTTTATAATGATTCAAAACAAAAACAAATAGTCCTTATAAAAAAAGTGATTTTATAATATGAGGACAAAATCAAGATGAAATTTAGAATTGTTTGCCAACAATGCTTTTAACAAATAAACAAAACAACGAGACAAAATACAAAAAAAAAAAACAAAAAATGGAAAAATAAAAAACTAAATTTACTATTGAAGATATAAAATGTCCCAACAAAAATGTACTGATGGACATCTTAAATGATAATAGAGACTTGAAAAATAATGAAAACATTTTTCTTTATATATTGTGACTGTGCTTAAAGCAATTTTCAAATAGTACAGTTATTTTCTTGGAAAGTCAAAATTTCAAATGAAATTTTATTCGAAATAAAAATAAACTTTAAGAAATTATATTTCAACTGGATTGTGTCTACATGCCAGAAATATTAACTAAAATATTAAACTATATGTGTTTATTATATTTCTAGATGTTATCCATGAAAGTATAATGAACCGAAATAGTGTGGAAATCAAATATCATTGACAAAAAACTACACTATTAAATTACTACCAAAAACAATCATCAAAAAGGTGATTCCACATAAGTTATTGTCAAGAAAAAAAAAACTCTCTTTCTAATATTTATTAATGATTTTCTCCAAGCAATTTGCAACCCGATCCATAGTTTTGCAAATGACAGAAATCTACAATGCTACAGCTACCTTACGCCAAAAGAACAAAAATGGTGAACCATGACTTAGTCAAAATTTCCAACTGGGGTAAAACAAACATAGTTGAGTTTAACATCTTCAAAACTTAAAGCTGTATAGTTACGCAAAAACTAACGCCATTCGAACCTATTCTAAAATTTCAAAATAAAAGATTACAGCGACTAGAAAACTTATATATTCTCGGAATGCGAATAAATCAAAGTATGCTCTTGAATGACCTGCAAAAAGCGCCGTAAAATTGTTGGGTTTTCTTTTAAGTCGATATCAGGCATATTTTGCACCTAAAGATTTGTTTAATATGTATAAAACCTACATACGACCCAAAATAGAATATAATTTGTATCTAAGGGCGTGCGCCCCAAGGACTGCTCTAAGCTTTCTTGACAGAGTACAAAATGCGTCATTATCCTAAATGTTTTATCAACATTTGCTTCACTTTGTCGTCGTCGTATCGTTAGAGCCATAACTGTATGTTATAAATATATTGTGGGATTAGGCATATACCTCGGAAGAACTCAAATCACTACTATCGCCTCTTTAGCAATTCCGTCGACGAACACAAGAAGCTACAAATGCCCATCCCTACACGGTCGAAATACTAAGATAGTTTAATACTGGTTATGGTAACTTGTTTATAGTCAGAACTTCTAGAATGTGAAATCGTATTCCACTATACAGGCATTCCCAAGAAGGGGTAGTTTTTATTTATTTAATTTACAAAAATTCAAAGTGAACCTTAATTACATATTTTGCAACTCCCCGCCGAATTTTTATTCTACTTTTTTCTCTTTTCTTTTCCAAAAGCCAGCGGTACGAAAGTATAAAGGTTTCTCTGACCTAAGTTTTGGCTAATAATATAAAAACAAAATAAAATATGAATTGTATCAATTAAAATTAACACTTGTGTAACATTTCGCAAATTGTTCCATCGAGGAACACGATGACATTTACATAATTGTAAAATTGCAGAAAAATTACCTATAGAAATTAATTTATTCCTAATTGTATAACTGTAATATCCCAATGCAATTCATCACTAGGTTCAGTATATGATTTATTCTGTGCGACCAATGTAGGTGTTTTGTTGCTTGGAATAACTACCTTTAATTTGAATAATGTACAAAAAATGTGATCAAAACTGTGAAATAACAACGTTTTATCAAGAAATGTGAATTAACAATGTTTTATTTGTTGAGTTTTTGTTTTTTGTAATATTTTCCAGTCTCAGTAGGGTACCTATTGTACATTAAAGCTTCAATGAAACTATATATTGTTTAACTATAACAAAAAATTAAATGACTCTTCTAGAGGACAATCAGTACAGAGATAAACTGTATTAAAATGTAATTTTCTATATTGAATTTTAGTTTTTACTTGAACTTAAAATCGTGAATTTATGTATTAGGAAGGGTAGACTTTAAGTAAATAATGGTCTGGCATTCATTGATTACACATTCTTAAATAGTTCTGGGAATTCAAACATTCTATATACCTATACCATATTTTATTGTTCAAATAGTTATTTTAGTATTTTAAAAAGTTGTTGTTGCCAACTAAATTGTATTTTTATTGTTTTAAAATTCATTCTGAAAAATTAAATCAATTGTAATTTTTCATTGAAATTAAACAATAATATTAAATAGGTGCAATATTATTTTGAAATGAAAATAAATTAACATTAGTAGTGATTTTAATTTTTGTTTTTCAATTAAATGAAATTTAAAATTATTAAAAAATTGTGAATATCAATGATGGCAATAAAAGAATTATAAATAACAAATAAAAAAATTCAATTTTGAATTTTAATGCTAAACGTTTTTCTTTAAGAATAAAATAAACAATGAAAGAAAAGTTATTGGGCAGTTTTCAATTGTTATTGCTTATAGGTAGGTAGGTAGTAATGGCTGTCGACAGTACGCCGACACTCTCTTAGACCAGTAGAGTCCATTGTAATAGCACAGAAACTTTCCTCGCAAAAGACTTTACTCATTGAACCAATTCGAGGTTTTTACAAAATGGTGCGTGGAGCCGTGGAGGTCTTTGATTTCATTGCTTTCAAGGTCAACGAGCGAGTCCAGAAAGAAGAAACTCTTGGACCAGTAAAGTTCATTGTAATATCACAGAAACTTTCCTCGCATAAGAATCTACTCATTGAACCAATTCGAGGTTTTAACAAAGCGGCAGAGTTCTTTGATTTCAGTGCTTTACAGGTCAACCAGAGAGTCCAAAAATAAATGATCTACGGGTTTTTCTTTCATTAAAAATACCAGGGCAGGAACAGAGTAGATGTTGGACATTTTCATCTTCATCCTCCTCCCTACACGTTCAGCAAAAGTCTTTTGAGGGGAGTCCAAGTCTTCTGGCATATTCACCAATAAGACAAAGACCCGTAATGACCCCTACCGCAGTGCGATTGTCACATCTTTCCAGAGTTAGTATGTTAAAGAAGCGCTTTAAGCTCAGTAGGCCAGATTTGCTTGGTGATGTTGCAGCCTGGTGTACCTTACCATCTGAAATTTTAAGCTTTTATTGCATCTTTGTGAAGCAATAGATTACTGATAGGTAGAGGTGTGTCCAGATTGCTCCTTTTCGAAAGGATTTCTAAGATAGTACCCTCTCTAGCAAATTGATTTGCATTGCAGTTACCCGGAATATCACTGTGTCCTGGCAACGAATCGTATCCATATATTTAACCGATCCAATAGTTCGTTCCCAGAACTGCGACAGGCCAGGCGACGGTTTTTGAGCTGATGGTTACCGATTCTAGTACTTTAATTTCAGTCTGACTGTCTGTGAGTATACAGATATTTATAACAGATAATACGTTGGATCCCAGCCAATGTGAGGCTTCTTTTATTGCTATCACCTCCGCCTGAAATACACTGCAATGTTTTGGTCGGCTGAAGGATAGTTTTATGTTTAGATTTTCCGAGTAGACTCAACCCCCCACTCCTGTCAGTCAGCTTTCAACCATCAGTGTAAAGGTATACGTGCTCTTCAGTCAGAGCCGTGCTACTCTTTCAGTTTTCCCTGGATGGAATATAGGTCTGATACGTTATGATGCAATTAAATTTCTGCAAGTTATATTTTTAAATATTCAAATATGAAATTGAAATATTTGTTTACTTTAGTAATAAAAATTCATTTTTATTCCGATTTCATATTTTTTGTAAACGGTTGTGCTTGTTTTAATGAATAATTTACAAGCTATAATTAATTAATTTTAAGAATTTGAATAATTGAAATTTTTTTGGTTTGTTTTTTGTATAGCTAGGCATTGTTAAAAATTTCGAAATTGCAAAAGCACCCTAAGAAGTTAATTTTCTGATTAATCAAAGTTTTTATTGGAATATTATTGTTTTGCTTAATTTAACCCTTTCAGACTGAAGCAAAAATTTCATTTTGATTGGTTTTGTGCAACTTAAATTAAATAGTTAACCGTTGTTTATTTCTGCCCCATCGGTCAGCATTTTTTTTTATAATTCATGGTTTATCACATTAACCATTATTTATCTTGTATTGTGAACTTCGGCAGTTATAGTATATTATAGATAGTACAAAATTCTCTAACCCTGCTGGAATTGCATGCATTTGTTTTGTTCTAATTCTTTCGAAATATCTAAAGCAGCAATGTCAGTTTCACCATGAAACCCATATTTTCGTTTTAATACATATACAACTTAATAGTTGTATGTATAGTAAAAACTTTTCAAACCAATCTGTATGGAGTAAGGAATTTATTTGAAGTTATAAGTTTGTATGGGGGGCTAGAAAATACTTTATACTTTGTAAACTCTGTTAAACTTTTAAAAACGTGTTGAAACTTTGGTGAAAAAACAGTTTCTCTAATTTGAAAAAAAATATTTGCCAAAAATACGAATGTATGGCATTACTAATATGTGGAAAAAAATCATCCAATTATGCAAAAATTGTAAATTCAAAAAATTCAAAAGAGATGAAAGCGAATTGATAATACATTGTAATCTAGTTCTGAGTTCTACTTCTGAGTCTATGTTTGAAATTTCAAGTTTCTATAGCTCATTAGAAAGTTAGTTTAAAATCGATTGCAAAATCCGAAGGAACAAACAAACAGACAGACAATAAAACGGAATTAAAAATTTGAAAAATTAAAATTTTTTTTTTCTACTATCATAGTAAAATATTTTAAAATTCCAAAAATCTTTTAATTACAAATATTTTTTACTATTTTTATATCTTTTTTTATTCTGAGTTTGTATATTTTTTTAAATTCAATTTTTTCTTAAATTAATTTTTTTTTTAAAAAATAAAATCTAATAAATTGTCTTTTAAATTGACTTTATTATGTCCAGTATATACACTGTGAGTTAGTAGATTAAATACAGATGAATTCATTAATATAATGACTTATATACCACTTATACCATATTTAATGACAGACCAAAATTTAGTACTAACAAAAGTTAAGGAAATGTAAAATTGTTACTTTATATGACCAATTTCAAATGGAAGATTACAAAATATCTATCGCCTCAAGATATATGACAAATTATTAGATGCGTTTTAAATTTTGCCTAATCCATAGATAAAATAAAGTTTCAATAGCGACAAGGTTGAAAAATGACAAGTAAAATGATGGCTTAATGAGCTATTTTAAGCTTTGAAATGTTTACAATTAAAACAAAAGCAAGTATTCGTTGATGTGGTGAAATAATATATAGCTATACGTATTTGGTGTGCAAATTTTCAATTCGATTAAAAAAATACAATAAATTACATTTTCATACTTTTTACATATAAATCCATTTTTTTATTCTATTGTTATTTTTTAAATAATACAGTTTTACAGTCTTACAATTCATTTTAAAATTAAACCTCAAAATTCAATATATTTTATTACGTTCTAATTTATCGTCTCCTTCTATTGCAGTAGCTGGAATAGGTTCATTCGAGACGTTTGAAAGACTTTGTCGAGCCATTAATGGTATTCTTTGGTTTACTAATCTTTCTTTCATGTAAGCAATACATAGCTTTTTTGTTAGAGCTTTAAAAAAATTCAGTCGGCTTTGGCCTGAGCATGGCTCTGACTAACTACATAAAACACTCATATCTAATACTCTGAAAAAAAACTGCCATACTCTATCGCCCAGTTCTTCTATTAGGGTCACCTTCGATATCTAAAAAAAAAAAATCTCGAACTAACAAAAATCTGGAAAAAAAAACTCTCGAATTAAAAAACTCTCGAATAAAAAAATCTCGAATTAACATAAATCTCGAAAAAAAAATCTCGAATAAAAATTATTAGGTATACATAGTTCCAAAAAGCTATCTTAACAGAATTTTTTTGAAATTTTGAGGAAAGGTGACGTCGCATTAAGTTCTGCAAAGTGTCGGTTAGCGATTATGGCATTAAGGGCTCATTACGTCACTTTGGCAATTTGGGGGCCAAATTCACTTAAGTCAATATATCTCCTAAACCATAAAGACTATTAGGGCGTTTAAAGGCTTAAAAGAAAGATATTAACATACTGGGTTGGGTACGTTATTCCAAACAAAACATTCCATTTCCATAATTCCATTTCCAGAATTCAAAAAATAAATAAAAAAAAAAAATTCCAAAGTTACAAAATACCAAAAATAAATATTTATGGCAAGCTTTTTTCTAAAGAACATAAACAACAGATTTATAAAATTAATTTATAAAAACTATGTAAATGGATTATTTAAGTTTATTACAAATCAATTTTATTCCCCTAAAGAGTATATAATATATTTCTCTTTCTTGATGTGTATATCAAATAGAATTCCTTACTACAGAGCATGTAAAACGAAAAAAAATATGGGTATGGATCATGTCGAAAAAAAAATATGTCGAATTAAAAATGTTCAATAAATGTTGAAGAAAAAAATGTCGTATAAGATTAAATGTTGAATGCAAAAATGTCGAAAAAAAATGTTGACTTTCGTGAACTTGCCTCACGTAATAAACAACGCTTAGAGAAATTTTCAAAGAGGTCTAAGTCCCAGAATTTAAGTCAAAGGCCCTAGAAAATTTTTTTTCCAAACTTGTCAGACGTAATTAAGGCGCTTTAGAGACATTATTGGAGAGGTTCAGTATGCCAGAAATTAGGTATAATATATTCTGGAAAAATGGCTATATCCCGCTTTTTTTATCCAACAGCGGCTATGAATAAAAATAATTTAGGTAAATATTCTGGAAAAAGGGATATATCCCGCTTTTTACATCCAACAGCGGCTTTGTATAAAAATAATTAAGGTAAATATTCTGGAAAAAGTGATATGTCTCACTTTTTGCATCCAACAGCGGCTATGTATAAAAATAATTAAAGTAAATATTCTGGAAAAAAAGAATACCCTTATTTTGAATCAAACCCGAAAGCGTCTCCTAGTTCAGGATCTTGAATATACATTTGCATAAATATTCTGGAAAAAGGGAATACCCTGTAATATTTTGATTGGCTTATTTTGAATCCTACTCTTTCATTCCCTCTAATTATTTTTATTATATATACATTTCCTGTCACCCCACACCGCCGCTAAACATTATTATTGAATTTCTTATATTGTTTATGTACATATTTCGTTAAATGATAAAAGCTGATTTATGTAACTAGTTATAAAATATACTGCTTTAAAAAAAACATTTCCAAAATATACTAAAAAGTCATAGAAGAAAAAGAAGAAAGATCGTTTATTACCTTTTTAAAAGGAATAGCCATGAACATGACCTTATAAAGTATTTAAATACATATATCTAATTTAACGTTTAAATAATTACTTTTTCAGATATATATATTTGGATTTTGTTTTCAATTTGCTTATATTATAATTGGAAAACGATTTCATTCTGTAAATAAATGTTATTAAAAAATCTCGAATTCGAGATTTGAAATTCGTGATTTTTTTTTTTGATATATTTTTTTTCAAGATTTTTACTTTCCACATTTTTTTTTTCGAGGTTTTTTTTTTCGAGATTTTTGTTCGTGCGAGATTGTTTTTTTCCAGATAATGGGGTGATATCCTTCTGTTACACCAATAAATGAAACATTTTTGGTCAACAGAATCATCGATCGTTGACATTGATTTTACTAGGTTCATCTTTATCCTCAGCCATTTCAATTTATGTCCAATAGATGTGGTAGTGAAAAAAATGAGAGAAAATAGAGAAGTCAACGAACGTCTGCTGGATCCATTCCAACAATTAATGGGAAAGAAAAATGTTAGTAAAATATCATATAACCTGGTGGGGTATTATAAAATATTGTAGTTCTGGTGAATGAAGAAAACATTTAATTTTAATGAACCTTATACATACCACTTCTAAATGATTGGGTTCTTGAGCGGTCATAATAATATTTATGGTTTAGAGTATATTCGATATCTAATTATTATGGAACAACCGATTAGGCGATATTCGTATTATCTTTCTATATGTTGGTTTGCCTGATATATGCTTCAATTGTTGTGATGTCTAGCAGATGACACATTTGGAAGATATACCAGAGAATTAAACATGATAAAATAAATTGCTTTTAACTCGATATTTCGGAGCATAGTTTTGAAAATTAATTTTCTTAACTTTTCCCAGTAGTTATTTACCAGTATCATTGTATCAATATCTAACAAATTTTAACAGAGCTATAATGTAAGTTTCGTTGCAAATTTGATTGTATTTATTCTATTGCTTTGGAGTGTATACAAATTATACATAATATGTCATATATATTTAATTATATTCCATAAAATCTCTTTCAAATAAATGTTATTTTTATTATAAATTTAATAAATTCACTTTTAAATATCTTACATTTCAAACTAGAGGTATCTAAACTATTTTAATAAAAATATTTTAATTAAGGTATTGTCTTTGTACTTCAAATACCTATATTTAAATATGTGAATGAAAATTTTGATCTTATGGTTTATGAAATTATAAATCCCATTTTAAGAACTACTACTGATTATTTTAAATTTTTGTTTCAAAAATATTTTTTATTTAAATATGTTTGCACATAACATGCATGTGAATAAGCCTATAATATTTTGTATAAATTTACATTTTGTCTATTTTACAAAAATATCATTTAGGTATATATGAAATATTTAGATATAGGGTGTTGTTTGATAATACTATTAAGTTAGCTGACTGATATTATGTCAATTGCTCTCTCTATTGGATTACTGGAAAGAAAATTGCCTTACTCCCATTAAGTAATTGTTAAAATGTTTTAATAATAAAAAAGTTATGTGTATACTCTCCGTTCGAATTCATTTGAGAAATTTATACTAACGCCAAATTTAAAGACAGCTAGAACTAGTCAAAATATTTGAAAGATCTCGATCGCACAATATAGATCTATAATTAAAATATAATACATAATTTTGTTTAATTTTTGATTGTTTATCAACTTTTATATAACATTGAAACTTAAACACTAAAACAAAAGTAATAACTTCACCATATTAGTTTTTCACGTAAGTAACACCTACTACACCATTTAATTCCAAATGCTGAAAAATGTGATTTTTGTTTTTGTTTTTATACATAGCCAAAACACAAGGTGTGAACCTTTTATATCGAATTGGTACGTTTGACTAGGGTGGGAAAGATTATCAATAATAATTTGTGCAAGCGTAGTTCAGACATTTTAAGGAAATTTTAATACTAACTATTATTTGGATTTGATTTTGGCAATTCCGTACTAAAAATCTACATATATTTTGAAAATTTATGTAACAGTTTTGATTATAGTCGTAAATTGACTTAGTTTCGCTTGTACATTTATCATTGCATTGTGGTGAGTACTTTTAGGAGTTCACTTTAGAGTGCGCCATACGTCTGATATTTGAGGGTTAATGTTGATTTAGTGTTATTAGAATTTTTCAAGATTTTATTAATATACTCAGTCTATGTTTTGATTTTTAGTGCAGAAATTTTCAGTATTTTATACCTCCTATGCATTTATGTTAGATAGGGTAAGTTATTTAGGTTGCTTTTTATGGCTTTATTTTGAATTCTTTGAAAACTATTGATGTTTTGTTGTGATTTATTACTCCAAACTATGATATCATGTTTATGAAACGGTTAAACTCGACACAATTACTTAAAACAACACAACGGTTACAACCGATGCTTTAAATTTTCTAACTCATTGTACATAATTTAATACTAATCAAATAAAGCTTATTTGTCTTAACCAATATATTTGGTTTTTTTGCTTAACACATTTTTTAAAACATTTAAAAAAAAAAAGTTATCAAACACCCTGTATTTTAATTTAATTTATTTTATGTTATATATGTATATCGAAAATAATCCTTAAAATATCCTTTTCTATTTTCTAAATTTTTTTTTTTTTAACTTAAAATTGCGTGAATAATATTGAATTGAATTAATTAAGTAAATTTTCTTTTAATGCTCATATCAAATATTGGGTGGGATATGGTAATGTCTATTACACATACATGAAAAACAAAACAAAAAACAATTTACCAAATCTTATTATACACATTATAATAATCAGTGGCGGCTCCTGAAATATAGGCTTTCACGAACAAAAATAATATAAAATAACAAGTTGTAATTTTATTAATTGTTTTTTTTTTTCGTTTAAATAATTCTAATTTTCATGATTTTTAGAAAATATTTTAAGAACTAACACGCTATAAATGACGGATGAAAAGATAAAGTCTAGCTTTTTCTTTCCTTCTTTAGAAATTTCATTTCAAATTTAAGAAAATTACGTATTTACTTACGAATTTATCATAACTTTATTTTTTTTATTAGAACGCTTTTAATATTTGTAGTAAGGTGGAAAATTTTCAATTCCCTAAAGGTTACTTACTTGATCATTTTAGCAATATATTGTTTGTCATCATTGAAAATTTATCGTATAATTAAGAATCAAGTTAATTGTGTTAACATTACATAGATGCGTTAAAGTTTGAAAAAAACGATCGAGATCTTATTAGTATGGGTCATTTGTTTTTTGACATGTGTTTGTATGACATTACCAGAATCCCAATGTCCTTAGTGTCATATTAAATTTGCTTTTATCAATTTATTTATTTATTTTTTTAATTTTATTTATATAAATTTTAAATAATATAGATAGAATATTGAACAAATAATATTTGACAATGAGCCACAATTTTAAACGAAAACAATTTTAGTAATTCAGTTTCGATTTTGCACGTGCAATAGAAAAAAAACAAAAACAAATTAAATTGTAAATATAAGAAAACGTAATATTTTTTTGATGAATAAAATAAAAAATTGTGTTGGAAAAAAAATTAAAATAAAAAAATGTAGTCAAATAAAAAGGAAGTGTATTTACAAAACTGTTCATAACTTGTGAAGTATTGATCGGTGTATAGTCTTTTGCGTATGATTTTGAAATTAAATTTACTTTGATTATGTGAAAGAAAAATTATTTTAGGATTTTCGCTATTGAATTATAAATTTAAAAAAAATAAATAATAATAGTACAAAATTTTATTTTATATCTTAAAAAATGTATTGAGATTTTGTTATTGGTTTATATGTGTAAATCAGCCGAACCAAAATTTAAATAATACCATAATATATTTTACATAGGTACATACTATATAATATATACGGTTATAAATTTGAAATATATATATGTATATAAAAAAAAACAATAAACAAAATTATTAAAAAAAATTTAAATTTTTTCAACGCATCACATTTCTACCTCTAGTATACGGTTGTAAAAAAAAAAAAACGTAAGAAAAAAACGGAAGCATTATACCTACATGATCATAAAAAAAATTTATATCCAATATTTTATTTCATATTCTTTGCTTCCTTTTAATTATTTTTAAGATATTTAATGTGGTTACCAAAATATATTTCTTTTATGTTCATAGCCAAGATACTCTGAAATAGTTAATTTCCATTCACAAAGGTGGTACATTTGGTTCCAAAATATTTAATTTGCTCTTTCTTTTGTTTACTTTAAATTATTTTTGATATTTAATGCACTGCTCTCTGGGTACCGAAATATATTTATTTTATATTAAAAAAACAGACAAAAGCAATTTATATATATATTGCAATTTGTATAATATGTATGGAGTGTTCCGTCAAATTGACCGATATATGCAGGAAACTATTTTAAAAATATGTCTTCAAATATTATGAACTTCCGATCAATATTTAGACGACATTTATATTACATTATGTGGCATGACCTTTATATTACGCCATGATAAAATTTGTAAAACAATATAATACTAGTATTCGCCCGCTAGTCCAGCAAGTTTGATAAAAAAATTGAAATCAATTTCATTATGATCATCATATTGCTTTCCATCATTTGTGATTTCAATTTATTCGTGGCACTATATAATTTCTTTTTAATAATTTATCTTGGACAACAACCAAATACTTTAATTAAAAAAACCATTAAATTTAAATTTAACTCTGGTGAGAAATAAAAAGAAACAGTGTAAATGGGTGAGTTGAGACAATTTGATAAATTTAATTTTTTTTTATGTTGAGATGCATGTTTATAGTTATACATGGGATGAAATTTTAAATTGACATTTTTGAATAGTATTTCGATTTTCGCTACGTCTCCTTTTAAATATGAAAGAATAATAATGAAAATCGGTTACGAAACGATTCAGATATTTGTACTGTACTCTTTTCAATTTACAGATAATATAATTATATATAAATATTTCATTAGGTCGCTTCACGCGGTAAAAGTTAAATTTACCTCGGTTGAATTATTTTCAGATAATAAGTTTCTTCAGGTATGAAGGGCATGATTATTGAATTTGAAATTATTCTAATGTTATCAGCTGTTCTGGTGTTATAGTGGTAGTAATTATTTATTGATTGTGGTGTTATAATTGTGTTCATGTTTTTTTTAATTATCAAGTGTGCTTGGGTTTCCAATTAACATTTCACGAGAATGTCATTTGGTAGCACTGTATGGTGGCGGTGTGTAACTTTAGTAGAGGTTCTTAATTTGAACTCGAATATCAGTTTAAAAATCATTTATTGATCAATTATGATACCTAAATATTTGTATTAATCAACAAATTCAATATTGCAATTATCGTATTTAATTAGCACAGTTCAAATAATTTGTTAGCTGTTCAATTACAAAAGTTTCTATTATTTTACTAATTGGAGATAAAATTGAGATATGTCTGAAATTGTTGAAATCTGTAATATCCCCGCTTTTGTATATTGGGATGACCTTATTTAATTTTAAAATTGTAGGCATTTCACTTTGTATGAAAGATTGTGATTGATAAGTTTTGTTATACTTTCCGATAACTCACTTTTGCACGACTTTAGCACTCGAGTAGAAATTTCATCAGGCTCTACAGAGTTTTAATTGGATAATTTTTCTATCAACTTCATAGTTTTATACTAATTGCTAAGCCCAGATTTGAATTTAGAAGTAGGTCTTACTTTAGGGATATACATTGAACCAATTTTTTTTGCCATATTTTCTCCAACTTCACTGTAAAATTCATTGAACTTATCGTTTTTTTCACATTTTCTTCATATTTTTATCTCGTGAAGCGCGACCTATTGTAGTAATATGTATATGTTAATTAATTTATAGTAACAAAAATATATATATGATAAGAAATAATAATAACAAACAAAAAATGAGGAAGACAAATTAGAAAAAAAAATATATATGTAAGACTATTATTTTGAAAATTACATTTTAGGTGTTTTAACAAGTTGAAGTTCGTTCAATACAAATGAGGAAAATTTTGTAGTCGTTCTTGAACGAAATGAGCTTTAAAAGGGGTTGCTCCTGATAACAGTTATATACATCATCTCAATTGAATATTAGATTATTATATGTACATATAAAAATACAGATTCGGGTAGTAATAATATTATAATAATTTTATTGTGGTGTTTTGAATTGGAGAAAAAACCACAGGTTTTAGAGCTTTGATAAGTTTAAATAAATACGATGTGTGTATCAAGTAAATATAAGTAAATTTATACATATAACCAAATCAAGTATAGGAAATACAAAAAATAAAAAGAAGTACAAAAATTGTAATTTAACTATAAAGTAAGGTCAAATCAAAAATTTTAAAATGCAAAATGGTTTTTTTATTTAAGTACGCTTTTCTGTGTAAAGCTGGATTTTCATTGACCAATATTTAAACTCTTAAAAATTTTATCGGCTCTAAAAAGGGAGATAACATGAAAAGACATTATTTTATATGACAGCTCAATGCGTACAACAAGAATAGAAAATATCATTTACCGGGGATATTTTCACAAATATTAGGAATATTTTTAAAAATTTGGGATATTTGTACTTTGATAAAGTATATATTTAAAATATCGGGGATAGTTTCTTTAAATGTATGTAAAAAAAATAATTTTTTTCAACATTGTTGTTTTTTTGTGTGTAAAATAAATTTCCCAAATACAAATTTAGAGAATTCTTTGCAGCGGTCAATTTTTTTCTTACATAAAAATTCAATAAGCTATCTCCTTTTTTAGAGTCAATAAAATTTTTATAATTTTAAATATTGCTCAATGAAAATCCACCTTAACAATAATTATTTGATTTGCTTGTGTTTTTATTGCACATTGAATAAAAAAACCGTTATTTATTAATTTTAAAATTGTGAATGTAAAAATGCATATTGTGAATAAAATTGTCTCAAAAATGAATGAAGAAAAAATTAATAAAAAATGTTAATCAATAAATATTTGTAAAGATACACAAACTATTGAACCTAAAAACAAAAGGTAGAAAAAAAAATTTGTTGTGTACACACTATAAAAACATATAGGTAACACATGTTCACTACAGATTCGATAACAATTGAATAAACACATAACAATTGAATTTGAATAGTGTAAACAGATACATGTTACATTTTGGGATTTGATAATAGACCCATATTCCAGAATTCAAGTTTTATGAATTTTACATAGAAAAATTAATTGCAATTTTAACTATTTCATTGTGAAATTGTGATTTTGATCTTTGTGGTATTAAAATTTTAATATTTTTACTTGAAAAATATATAAAATATAAATTTAAATAAATTTAATTTAAACATTCATGATAACTCATTAAATATGATTTTGATATCATTTTAGGAATACGTATGCGATATATAATTTCTTGCATTCGGATAGCTTTTACCTAAACATCCTGTATCGTATAAATATTTTAAAATTTCATAAAATTATATTTTATGATGGCTATCTGTTATATAGAAAGATTTAGATTTTTTGTCCAACTATAAAAAAATTATTTCTGAATGTATTTATATAAGTTTATTATATATTACACCAATAAACTATAATGAAATGTATATAGAAAAGGATTTGCACACATCCTTAAGGATTATCAATTTAATGGAGTGCATATTTGATTTAGTAAAATTAATAATAAACTTTTTCAATAAATTTACTCATAGTTAATTTAAATGTTTAATTTTTGTTCATTAAATTTTCTTAAAATTATTCTTTTACTTACACTTCAGGATAATATTTAAACAAAAAATTAATAAAAAAAAACGATAATTCAGGAAGAAATTCTGAATAATGAAAATGTTTTATATATTAATAGTTATTTTTTATATTGAAATGGCAAATTAGAAATAAATAGATATATTGTGAGTCATTCATATAAAACATTTTATTGTAAGAAGCTTGAAAGTTTGTTGTAAGAGAATTATAAGAAAGTTGTAATCAACATCTTAATAATGTTAAGTAAAAATATGATAAAATATGAAATATGTTATCATATTCTGGAGCATTTAACATTCAAAAAATTTCTATCATAAAATATTTTAAATTATCTGAGAGTTTTCATTATTATTTTTTTTTTTTAAATGCTATTTATCAACATTATGTACATATCATCTCCAAGTACCACATCAAGTACAGAAATTGAAGAAGCATTAGCATAAAAGCGCACCCGCAGGAGAAATTGGCTAGAAAAATTATAGCTAGAAAACACTCAAAAAGAAAAATTGAAACAGTTCCTGCACGATGCAACCCCAAAAAAAAAATCAAAAGTATCTTGCGAGCCTATCTCCAACTAGTGAAACAAGCTATTTTTTGTGGAAAGCTGCAAAAAACCTGAAAAGGCCGCAACAACACGACCTTCCAATCCAGTTAAACAGTGGAGAGTGGGCGAAAAAAGATGCTGAAAAAGCAGAAGCCTTTGCAGTCCACTGTGAAGTAGTTTTCACGTCAAAGAACATAACCACGTTATGCGAATTACCACCTAGAAAGCAAAATATAGCAGCAAGATCGTGTTATAGAGTTAATAGGTGAATCTACAATTAACAAAAAAATAAATCCAAGAAAAGCAGCAGGCTTTGATGGTATGTCAGCTAGAATGCTGCAATAGCTTTTAAGCATATCACATAAGTCTTCAATACTATCCTCATAATAAGTTATTTTCCATCATGGTGGAAGCTGTCTATAACAAAGGTCAAAGGTCCGATTTGGACTTATGTCCCACTAAAGTGAGCCGAAATTGGAGTTTTTCTCATTTCGATCAACTCATATAGACCCATCAGTCAATTGCCTATGCTGTCAAAAGTATTTGAAAAAATTGTAGTACATAAAATGATGCCGCAAATAAAAAACGATGGAGTAATGCCTCTGCACCAATTTGGTTTTCAAGCTAGACATAGCACCCCGATCGAACAGGTATATAGAATAACTTCCCAAGTAAAACAAGAATTTGAAGAAAGAAAATTCTGTTCAGCAGTGTTTTTGTAGACAAAGTGTGGAACGATGGATTGATCCATAAAATACACTTAAATCAACCATAATATAGTCTCATCTACTACTAAATTCTTATATAACCAATGAACGCTTGAGAGTTAGATTCAAATCTTATGTAACAGAAAAACATGAAATCATTGCTGGCGTCCCACAACGTAGTGTAGTAACACCACTTTTGTACCTAGTATATACGTCTGATCTACCGGAAAACAGGAACACATTAAAATTCAACTTCGCAGATGATACTTCAATTTTAAAAGTCATCCAAATTCACGTACAGCATCTGCAAATATGCAAGAACATTTGCAGCAGATACGGCAATGGCTCCGTAAGTGGAAAATGAAGGTCAATGAGAGAAAAAGTGTATATGTAACTTTCTTGTTAAAGGTGGGATTATGCTCACCATATAAATAGGATAATTATTCCGTCAGATAGCGAAGTTAAATACCTGGAAGTATACCTAGACAAAAGGCTAATTTGGAAGAAGCACATCACTGCAAAAAAGAGCAATTAAAACTCAAGAGGAACAGAAATTTTTTACACAAGATCTGGAACACAAAGTGTTGCTATATAAAGCCATTCTGTAACCAATCTAGAGTGCTATGGGTGTCAGTTATGAAGAACAACTGTTTCTAATAGTAACATCGAAACAATTCAAAGGATGCAATCAAAATTTTTACATACCACAACACAGGCCCCTTGGTACCTTAGAAATATTAATATACATACAGATTTGAATATACCCATAATTACAGGAGAACTGGAAAAATGTTAAAATCTACATGCAACCAGACTGGTCGAACGCCCTAACCCTTTGGACTGATCTACAAAATATTTCAATATCCAGCAGGTTAAAAAAATAATTGGCAGCTAGTATAGTCATATAAGGCAGAAAATTGGAACGAAAGAGCTAATATGAAGTGTCAAATCAATGAAGTAGACCTTCCAACTTTTTAGATATTAAAATTTGAATAAACCGAAGAAGGTCGCTATTGTTATAAATTATATTAATTTTCGTGTAGAAGGATTAAATAAATTCAGTTAAGAGGGAAAAAAAAAATTATTTACATACCTACATGATGTATAACAGTGTGTATATACTAAATGAAGATAGAATAGAAAATATATTTATACATTCTATGTAGTCAAGTGAAGTGTGGACTTAGCTAATAATTCTATATATTTTGAATTGCGGCAAATAGAATTATTATTATAAATATAACAGTTTCAAAAAGGTTATTTAATTTGAGTTTCTCAATATGCTGGTAGGTAGCTCTGTAATTCATAAATAGTATAAATTTTCAAAAATTGTTAGTTTGCAATAAGAAATTCATGAGATTTATAATGTTATAATGATTATAACATTATTTAATTGTTCTATATGAACTGTGTCTCGAAATTGACGCAGAACTAATGTGTGGTCAATATTATTGTTCTATTGTAGTGAAAAAGGTATGTAGAAAAAGCTGGCATTGGAGGTAGGAAACAAGTTTATCGGATTATACAAGGAATGGAAAATATAGCGGATATAATTGAAAGTGTTGACCCAGACCCCCGAATAGTAAATTCGTCAGCGTTTTGAATGTTTTGAATTTCTCTAATTAGTTCAATGTGTATAGGAATAAGAACAGCTCTCTTTTTCGCCAAGTTAACTATCTTGATTATGATAAGTCATCGACTTTATTTGAAATAACGGGATATTATTATTTTTAAACTCTGATAAATATTATTATATTTTCATTGAAGCTAATATTCATAAATGAAATAGAAATTTAAAATATCTTAGCTTTTCATTACAATAACGGTATTCTACAATTCTTATTGTATCTTAATGATATTATTTTTATAATATAAGTAGAACAAAAGTATAATTTATTTTCAATTATTATGATATAATAATAATAGAAAAGTAAGTAATATTGAATATTATATTTAATTTAAAATGTCCTTAAAATTTAATTTCAACAATTTTCCATTCCAACTTTTCTCAAAAACAATCAATTTTATCCAACTTTTTCTATATAAACAATAAATTAAGTAATTTTCAATGTTTTAAATCTGAAATACATTTGTTTAAGTAATTATATTATTAGAATTATAATATTACATAGATGTTATACAAAATATAATAAACATAATGTAAGTGCATATATAGATCAGTGGCGAAGCGATAAGCATTTTTCAATTGATTTTTTTTTGTCAAAACTTATTTTATTAACTTATATACTCTGTAGTGGTACTCCATAGTGGCCCATTTATGCTATTGGCAGAATTCAGATTATATAGAATGCTTTCCAATGTTAGGGTAAAGTAAAATTCAATAAATATCACTTTGATACTAGATCAAGAGTTTCGATTAATTGTATGTTATTAGCTTTTCAGTCACTTTATGAGAGAGGCAGGATTTCAATGGATGGTTTGCATATAATATTTTAACGAACGATGAAAATATCTGTTTATTTTTATCTAGTTTAGGATATAATCTTTGTTAACAGTTATTTTTATAATTAATAATTAAATATATTTTTTAGTTAATAATTAAATATATTGGATTAGTGTTGAATTATTTATTTATTTTCATTTTCTTTTTTACTATAATATTTTTTGTTATTTTTTTAATAAATGAAAGTTTAATGATAAATAACCCTAGTTTTTTCTAGGTTAATTCCGACGAACTTATGTTATTTACTTATAATAGTTTATTGTTTGATTATTTTGTTGAAATCTATCTTGCCTTACTGTTGCCTTCGGATCATTCACTTATTTGTTATTAATGTATTTTTCCGAAAATATTTTGTTTGCAACCTTAATGGTTATGGAAGTTGCTAAGAGATATAATTTTAGTCATCGACAGATCACTTTTCTTGTTGGTAAAATATTTTTCTTAAAATGTTTGGTATGGAACTTAGAATAGACTATATATAGATAGAGAAGACGGTCTTTTTTCTCTCCATCGTTGCAGCTAAAATTATTGGAACTGAAATGAATTCTATGGTTCTCTGCAAAGCTATTTATTGTCCTACAGAAGTTTGTTTATTAAGTAGATATTATATTTGGACTATGATATTTTTTTTTGTAATTTTGGATTTGGATTTGTTTTTTACCAGATAATACAAATGAATGTGTTTCTTAGTAGCTCTCAGGGGGAAATAAATTTTCTATGAATAACCATGAATATATTTAATATTTAATTTTGATTTGGTTTTTAAATGGGTCAATAGCTACAACTAGAGTTACCACTTTTGTTTAAAACAGCTAAACGTCACTCATTTTTCTTTTTTAAATTCATTTTATCTATTTAAATTTGACTGCTTCTTTTTATATCATGAAATATCCTAATAAAGTCAAAATTGTTTTTTTTCTTTAATGTTAATTGTAAATTGGAGACAATCTCTTATAAATTGAATTTTCATAATTTATTAATGTCATGACGTTATACTGTCAAACATCTATTGCTGTTACTGTTAAAAAAGTTTAAAATTCGGGTTGTTTCGTAGCTTATGTAAATATAGATGTGACTTATGGAATAAAACTATAGATGTGTACTATAGATGTGACTCCAATATGGATATTAGATAATTAATATGTCAATCTTAACAAAAATGATGACCTAATATTTATTTCAAATTTGTTTTGCTTTGATATTTTTTTTGTTTTATGTGATATAATATATGTGTTACTCATTAACTAAATAAAATAAATAGATACTGGCAAGGTAATATAAAAGTATATAAAACAAATGAATTTTCAAAATCAGTTTATTATAAAATTAGTTTTCCCATACAAATTTGCTGAAAATCATAAACAACCAGCTAGGTGTTTATATGATAAACCACTTCAAAAACATGTAACCCAAACATGAAATTTCGATTTTTTTTGCATGACCCTTGATTTTTTTGTCATAAATTCATTTTGTCATTTGTCAAAAAAAAAAAAAATAAGAAGAAAAAGAAATCAAAAAGAAGTTCAAGAAATATCAAGAATAGATTTTTTTCAATAAAAAAACTTTTTTTAGTCTAAAAATTTAATTTACTCAATTAAATTTAATTAATTTAATTTTAGAAACAGACATTTACCTTTTTCCAAGTCGTCTTATCTTGTGTCTACAACAAGTCTACAACAAGTCTATTAACACTATATGATTTGGTATTATTAATTGTAATAATTTTCTTTTTTTTAATAATAGCTTAAGTAAAAACTCAAAGATATTAAATTTGTTTCTCTGATATTATTATTTCTTTTGAATCCTCCATATTTTTTTTTATTTTATTTATTTATCGTATGACCAATTATAATAGATTAAGTTCTACTCAAAGATAATACAAAAAAAATTTTTTTTTATATAAATAATAAATATAAAATATGTGAAATTAACAGCTGGCGGTTTTCTAAAAAAGCTTTGGAACACTTGACATTTGGCTGGTTTATGAGCTAGTTGTTTAGCCATAAACATGAGCTTGAAAACGTACTATAAGATTTGTTTTCATAAGTACTACTTAAATATTTTGGCTTGTTTTTTCGTAAATTGGCTGGTTTTTTTTTAATTGACTTTTAAAATTTATAAGAGTGGCAATCCGTCACCATCGACACTAGACTGCACATGGAGCCATAACGGTGTTCTAGAACGCAATACGAAGACGTAAATTGCTGCATATTCTCCAAGGGAACCCTATAAGTATACTACAAGCCGTATCTGTGACAAATCTGTGGATATCTTGAAAATAAATATTAGAGATCCTTATCAGATTGAACAAATTAGATAATTTACAAAAAAAATTAAAAATTGAATATGTTTTTGACTATTTCTTGTTTAGAGAGAAATTAATTCAACTTCATATATTGTCGCTTCGTCCCTGATATACATTTAGATACTCATATTAGTATGTTTGTATTTACTTATAATGAAATGATGTGGAAACATTTTCTATTTAATTAATTTGTTTATAAGAGTTTTACAATAGATCATTTTCAAAGTAACTATAAATATTTATACAATAATTAATATAAAATGTCTTTGTTTAAGGTGTCCATATAAAAATACTTATTGAAATGGTTTTAAGTTTTTGGTGTTTTTTTTTTTTTTTTTGGTTTTTAAAGGCACTTGATTTACTTTGATTCAATCAGAATAAGATATAGAAATCATGACACCACTTTATTGAAATTTTTTTTTAATTTCGTTAAAATCACAAAAATGATTATTTAAACCAAGAATTATGTTATAAGGAAGGATATAAATATGTATAATATATGGTGAATAAATAATTGTCGATTGTTAAGGATAGGAAATTATTTTATGTAATTTTTTTAAATTATGTTGATATTATGCTATTTATTGTTTTTAGTACTAATTGACTATGTATATTATATACGTATATATATACGTATATATATGTATATAAGTGCAGTACATACATTCATTAAATTAATATTTTTAAATAATACTAGAATTTTTGATGGGTTTTTTTTTTCAAAAATAAAACTAATCAAAATTATTAATTTATTATAAAAAAATATCAGTGTTTCACAATACAAATTCCAATAAGTAATTTGCTGCTGGAAATTTGTGAATGACCCTAACTACAAACAGATTTTTCTGCTTTTATTGGATTTATGGAATCGCTATATGCTATTTTTATATTGGCTTATCTTTTGAACATCACGTGCTTTTATTCTCTGAAAAATAAAAATTTTAAGAAATATTCCAATAAACCTCTATTCAAATTATATTTCTTATCAATTTAAGAAAGCCAGTACAAAAAAGAGAGCAAAAGAATAATGAAAAAAGGTCCTAAATAATATTTTTTTTTGTTTCAATGTTGTTTCTATTTCTATTCAGGTTTGCAAAACTAATTCATTAACAACTTTATGTTTTATGAAAGGAAAAAAAAATTATTTGTCATGTTCTCACACAAATTTGTACCGATTATTTGGCCCAGAATTAAAAATTTTTAATGAAATGATCAATAACTATAATTGGACTTATTAATTAAAACCCGAATACCCTTTCACTATTCATTTATTTTTTTTGTACAAATATCGATATTTCGGAAGCAACTAACCTCCAGTACTCATGAAGCTTGTGACTGATTGGACTTTTATAAGATTTTATTTTTTAATTGTTTTATAATAGACCAAATTTGACAATAATTGTTTCCTTCAGTTAAATTTATTTTATACAAATCAATTGAGATTTTCAGTTATTATAATTTATTTCTATTTTGATGAAACACTTTGTATATACATACACAATATTTATTCAAATGCAAATTCCATAATTATAGATTTTAATGATTATTTTTTGTTTTTGCTTTAAAAAAAAAATCTAACTACGAATTCAAATAATCATAAATATTGAGTAAATACAGATTTGATGATGTGGTAAATAACAAAAGATTCAAAAAACATAATATTTTTTTCATTATTATTATGGTTTTTAATTGACACATTATTTGATTTTTATAAATGTATTTTAATATTTTTTATTTCTGTATTATTGTTATATGCATTGTCATTGTTTTAATTATCCATAAAATTTTGTATTTAGTAATTATTTTGTTTGTAATTTAAATTTTTTAACTAGTTTTAAGGTTTAGTGATAACAAAAAAAAAACAAAAATAAATTATTTTTAAAAATTGATTTTAAATAAAATTAGTTCAATCTAATAATTATACTCAGCTAATATATAATGGAATTGTAAAACTGTTAACATTTAAGGGTTAGAATAGCTTTTAGAGCTCAAATTAAAAAAAAAAAAAAAACAAATTCAAGTGTGTAGGGTTTTCCGAATCATTATAGAAAATGTTCTGATCATAACGTTGTTATTGTAATAAAATCCCAAATAATCAAATTAAATATCAAACTACACCGACAAATGTACATTATTTGAGGACTTGGATATATAAGGCTAAATTTTTTTCCCCATTTGATTATTTAAAATCAAAATGTAATGAGGAAGAGTAGCAGTATTTTACGATTTATGTATAATTCATCCCATGGTCTAATCGGTTGGAGCACAGAATTGTGTTTCAATTATAATGTGATAGTCACGGTAGTTCGAGCCCTGTGGGGGTTAAATATAACTAAAAAAAATATTATATAAAATTTATAATAAAAAAAAAAAATAAAAACAAAATAATATAATCAATACTTTATAACTAAAAATATTACCTATATCAATACCAATATCAATACTGATATATCTCATACAACACAATAACCATTAATCAAAAAACATTAATAATAATTACACAATTGCCAACAACTGACAAAAGTATGTGACATGACGTACCCAGTAAACATAGTAACGTCAGGCATCTTAACGTCAAAGATGGATAAAATCACAGCGACAACTTGCAGAAAAATATGACGTCGTCTTACCACGTTCGCGCAGACATAGTTATCAAAGTGGTCTTCTACAGTAGGCCAATGCCCTACTTAGTAGAGCTAATTGAGCTCTTGGGTTTATCAAAAGATGGTCAAAAGATTTTTTCGACCCATATGTCACGAGAGCTTTATATTTGAATATGGTAAGACCATTACTTGAATATGCGTCTCAGGTATAGTCACCTTTTCATTAAAATCACATAGACAGGATTGAATCTGTTCAACATAGATTCATCCGTTTCGCTCTTTGTGGTATCTCATGAACAGACCCATATAACTTACCCCTTTACAGAGACCGTCTTAAACTTTTAGGTCTGTAAAATCTTTTTAATCGTCGTGAAGTGGCTGATATTGTATTTGTTCACCAAATTCTCTCAGGTGCAATTAACTCGGTTGTTATTTTAGAACACATAAACTTCAATATCAACTATCGTTCTCTTAGGCATTTTGCCCTCTTTCGATTAAAGTTTCATCGCATGGATTATGGCAAGAATGAGCCAATTAGAAGAATGCTGCGTAAAGTGAACAATAACTCTAATGTCTCCGATTTTCAAATTAGTAAGTCAAAACTTAAGAATCTACTTTATTCAAACAGGTTATAAGTTTTTGAAGGACATGCCGTATACGTAGTTGTTCACGTTGAATCAGTAGTATTCTATACTTTTAATATAGACATAAGTGTATATAAATTATGTTTATTTTTATTATTATTATTATTATTTTTATTTTTGTGTCTTTGATTAATTGCGTTTTGCATGTTTTGTATTTTTATATATGCATAATATATATATATTTTTATGTTATTTTTTTTTTTATTTAATTTCTTTATTTTATACATAAATAAATTGACTAATGCTTCTTCGGCATGAGTTAAAAGTGCAAAATTTTGATTTAGCCTATCTAATTGACATGCTGGAAGATAATCTAAATCTTTGATATAATTTTTAATTGTTGAAGATTTTAAATTGCTTCAACTTTGAACTTGTTAGTATATTACTTATTGATTTTTGTTACCGTTTTTTCCGTTTATGGATATTATTTTTGTTTCTGTTTTTAGTATTCTATCTATTTATTACTAATTCTCTTAATCGTGTTTACTGATTCTCCTTTTTTTTTGTTTCGCATGCTTGTGTTAAGCTTTTCCCTACCCAATTCTCTCCTTACTAACACATTCTTCATTAAGGGTTATCACGTGATTGTATTCTTTTTTGAATAAAATTAAAATATAATGATAAATGTTAATGTTTAATTAATGAAAGTTCATTGGAGTGTATGCTCGTCACAGTATTACATACTGAATACTTTAATTTATTAAAATCTTTCTATAGCATTCAGAGATAAATAAGCTACTTTTAATAAGAAGAGATTTATTCTTCCACGCACTGTGATGACCTAGTATATGATATATACTATTATTATTATTATTTAGTATATACACTCATATACTAAATAATAATAATAATAATAATGAGAATGGTGACTCACCTATTATAATTTAAGAGTTAATAGTAGATTCTATGTTTCTATTCCAGTTTATCGTACTACTAAATTTCGTAATTCTTATACCGTATTGTCAGGCAGAGTATTTAATAAGCTCCCAAAATTTATTAGAACTCTTCGCAATAAAAATATCTTTTTAAACGGGATTAAGACATGGCTTTTGGGTTTTAATCATAGAGAAATCAAAGTTCTATTAGATATCATAGTTTGAAGTGGTTCTCATTTCTTTATTATTTTTTTTATTCATAATTTATTTTTACTTTCAAAATTTTTTTTGAATATGCTTCTTTGTACTTCCTAGTCTTAGTTTTGAACTTGTTTTATTTTTGCCAGTTATTACAAATTGTTTTCTTTTATTTTTTGTTTTTTTTTTTTATAATTTACTTAGTATTTCATTGTTACATTATTATTTTACTTTATTTTTAATTATATTAATATATTGTTACCCCACAATAACTTCTATTATCATTATTGTAAATATATTTTTGTTGGGGTTGGGGTCGAAATCTTATTTTTTGAAAATCTTATTTTTTAAAATCTTATTTGATCAAAACATTATTTTGTATTTTTTGTTTTTTTTTCTAAATAGGAGCACATACCAACGCATATGGCACAGTCTTAGTAAAAAAATGTTTTCAAAAAAATTATTTTATTGTTAAAGTTGGGGGCTACCGTCCCCAAACCCCTGCTACTTATTTATTGGAACCCTGTTTTTGCCGACTGCAAGTAAACGTATACGACACAGTCTTAGTAAAAAAATGTTTTTAAAAAAATTATTTTATTTTTAAAGTGGGAGGCTGCCGCCCCCAAACCTCCGCTATTCATTTATTGGAACCCTGGTTTTGCCGACTGCAAGTAAACGCATACGGCACAGTCTTAGTAAAAAAATGTTTTTAAAAAAATTATTTTATTTTTAAAGTGGGAGGCTGCCGTCCCCAAACCCCCGCTGCTTATTTATTGGACCCCTGTTTTTGCCGACTGCAAGTAAACGCATACGGCACAGTCTTAGTAAAAAAATGTTTTCAAAAAAATTATTTTATTGTTAAAGTTGGGGGCTGCCGTCCCCAAACCCCCGCTACTTATTTATTGGAACCCTGTTTTTGCCGACTGCAAGTAAACGCATACGAAATGCATGAAAGCATGTGATATTAAGTTTCGACCCCAAATCCTGGAACTCCGGACTTATTGTCTTCATCACATTTAAGGGCTGTTGTACCAAATCCATTTTGTGTATAAATTAAATTTCACAACAAAAAAAAGATTAATATGGACGAGAAAAAAATTTTACAGGAAAAAATAAGATTTTCGGAGAAAAAAAATAAGATTTTCAAAAAATAAGATTTTCAGAAATAAGATTTTCAAAAAATAAGATTTTGAAAAAATTAGATTTTGAAAAAATTAGATTTTCAGAAATAAGATTTTCAGAAAATAAGATTTCGTCACTATTCGGTTTTTTTTATATGGCATTTAAAACTATTTTTATTAATAATATTAATGCCTTTAACTATTCTGGCTTTGCACATTTAATAACAATATTAAATTACATAGTTTTTTTAGTTTTGAGTCATAATTTAATTATTTAATTATTGTAGATTTTTGTATATTGGATTATTATTTAAAGATTTTTTGTTTTAAATGCACTTGTGGAGAATAAAGAATTTAAAACCAAACTAACTTAACATAATCAATATTGAAATTTATTTATTACCTTTGACTTTGATTATAAGTAATAAACCTATTAAGGACATTCATACATACAACATACATATATCAATAATTAAAAAATTCAATTTAAATCAAATCAAATGTTTTTATGTCAATTTTAATTTGTAAAATATTTTGAAAATTTTAATTATTTGCTCATTGTTATTTGGTATAAACCAAATAATTAGTGGTTTTTTTTTTGTTTTGTTATTGTGTTATTTTGCTTTGTATATACCTATTTATTTTCAATAAATTGCGAAAATGTGACGAATTTAAATACAGTTTAATACTTTTTTTTAAACAAAAAACGAAGATTTAATGTAAATTATTTAAATTGGAATTTTGCTCAATAATATTCAATTTTGCATTTATGGGTTAAATTTTTAAAATTTAATATTGAGTTGTTTGCATTTAAACAAATTCGTATATTACTCGTATAAACCCAATATAATAATACTTGTTAGTTCAAATCATGTAATGGTTTCATATAAAAACAAAAGGTATATAATACCTATTAAATGTGAGATTAAAATTATCCATGATGAGGATGATGATGTATCACAGGATTTTGCTTTGCAAATATTTAAATGACTCTTTTTGGCTCAGTTTCTTCACACCTGTTTTTTACAATTATACTGATTTGGAAATAAAAAACAAATTTAAATTGATATTTTACTCATTAATAATAACACTTCTCGAATTTACATTCCAGTATAAATAGAGAAAATCTAATTTAAATCTTTTCTTTTTCACATGATCATTCTACTTTCATGTCATGTCACACATAACATAGCTGTCATTGCCTTAGTTCAGGTTAGTTCAGGTCATCAACAAATTGCATTTATTTAACTCTGTGTATGGATGTGGTAAGTGGTATGTAGACATTTGTTATTTTAGATTTGAATTACCCGTAATTAATGAAAATAGAACGTTAAATTTTTCAAACATGAAACTCGTCTGCATTAGAATGCCATTCTAAAAGCAGCTAAATTGATAGATGGAAATTAATCAATTAATAAATAAATATAATAATGTAAATGGGATTGAAATTACCATTTTATATCGCAAATTATTCCTATATGTGACGGCGACGATGCTGGATTATTGAAAATTTAGAGAATAAATTTAAAAAAAATAATGAAGTTATTGAATTCGTTAGGTTAAGTAAGTTTCTGGTTTCTGGTCTGATAGGGCCTCAGGGACTATTTCTGACCCGCTAAAAGCAATTTAAAGGATTGTTGTATGATACCTACTAAAGGATTGTGGTATAACAGAGTTGTGGTATGAAGGGTTTAAAGGATTGTGGTATGACACCCACTAAAACTCATATCATTACTGGAAAATTAAAACTAGTCTGACAAACTTTAATTATGTAAGTTTCCATAAACCATTAATTGCATATTATGTAAGTTTCTGCAAATAATAATTTTTTTGAAGAGCATTGCTTCAAATAGATTTAGGGTCTTTCCGAATCTCTCCCATTTGCACTTGATACTCGCACGAAACCTGTAAAATCGCACTAAATTTAATACTAATTTTTTAGTGCATTCGAAGACACTCGGAACTAAACCTGTCATATTGCACTTTATTACCTGTCAAAATTTAGATAGTATTTTTTTTACCACAATAAATATCACACGAAATGAGTAAAACATACATATATATTATATAAAAAATAAAAAAACAAAAATATAAAAAAAAAATTAAAATTAATATTCAAAGAATAAAGCGAAATTTAGTCACAATTACAAGAACACGAAATGAGCATTTTATTATTTGATGAGCTCACAAAAGAGCTTTTGACGAAAGCTGGAAGTAATTTGTATATTATACAAAAATATTCTATAAGTATTAAAGTTGAAGGCTTCAGAAGAGGTATTTTTAAGATTTATAAAAAACCAGCATATTACCGATATGTTGAATTGATATTAAATGCAGAAAACATATAAGAGTTTCATACCGCTTTTTTAAGAGCTTGACCAACAAAGTCGAAACCAAAAAATATGGTTGGCCTGTTGATTTGGAAATTCTAATATTATTGCTATGGTTGGGTAGTAGATTTAGTTATAGGGTTATTTCATTGTGTTATGGTATACCTATGTATACCGACTATTTTTGATATTGTTAGAAAAAAGTGAAACTAGCTAATTAATAAATTTTAAAATAACAATAATATTTGTGATAGATAACACATATGACATAATATATATAAAATTTAAAATTTATCTAAAATTGCCATAGTGATAATCTTAGAAACATTGCTAAATAATGCTAGAATGCGTCAGAGTAATATTGATTCTACTCCTAAAAATATAGTTCTGTCATAAATTTTTGAAACCGCACACTTTTCGTGGTTTTTCGTGTGCTTCGTTATTTTTTTTCATTCAATTAATCGACGATGATGTAGGCTCCGGCGATCAAAATCAATTTTTATTTTATCTATATTATAAGAGCACGATTTTGAAGACACACTTTTCGTAGTTTTTCGTATGCTTCGTTTTTTTTTTTTCATTCAATCAATTAGTGATGGTGCAGGTCATGGCGATCAAAATCAATTTTTATTTTATGTGTATATTTTGGGTAAACAATTTTTATAAGATATTAGCTCAGTTGGTTTAAGCATAATTTAATATCAGAAATTTTTGTCGATTCTCTTTTGAGTCAAATTCTTCTTATTTATTTTTTTATTTATCGCATTTGGTTTTTTGCACTTTTAGTAGGAAAAAAAATTAATTAGTAGGATAATATTATTAATATAAGTTTTAATATCACAAATTTTAGTGAGTTCAATTCTCTATTAATTCAATTTTTTTTTTATATTAAAAAAATATTTATTTTATCTTATATATATTACACAAGAAAGGCTGTATCGGTATTTATCAGCTTATATTATATTACACAAGATGAACGACGTGATGAGTAAAAAAGCATGAATAATTGAAAAGTAAAGTTCTTGGTGCTGAATACTTAAAAGATTTCAAAAATTTGCACCAAATAGTGACGGTTATTTTCAAGTTGAGCGCCATCTATACTCTAAAAGAAATTTCAATTACGGGAAATTTTTAAAAAGGCTTCATAAAAATTCTGTCTTTTAAAATAAACACACAAACTTAGAGAAAAAGGTACAAAAACAAAAACACAAACAAAAATTGAAAACAAAACGGAAAACAAAAATCAGATCAGATCATACGTATAACATTTTTAAACTTTATTTTATTCATAAATAGCAATTCTGTTATGTAATCACAAAATATACATATTTGTAATATAAAACAGAAAAAAACCATATATAAATCAGTGTTTTAATAAAAAAATTCACTGTTGACCTATTGCTATAACAGAATTATGACTACAAACGTTTTTGACTATAAACGAATTAAAATATATCGATCTACTACTTTGAGAGTAATGAAATTTTATTGTATTAAGTTATATTGAAATTAGTGTTAATTTCGTCATAAAGTATTAGGTATTATACTTTAACTTCCCTATATATATATTCAATAATCAAGCGATTCAGAAAACAACTACAATTATACCAAAACAAATATTTCTTTTTACATAAAATTGTGTTTGAAATAACTACTTCTGTGCAATTGCACAGGGGATCCACTAGTATAATTAATAAAATATATAAGTAAGTAATTTTTATAGATACAATGGTGGTATAGACTTATATCTATGTATCAATGTTCAAATATTGAAGACAAACCTCATAAATGGGGCTACAAGCTATTTGTTTATTCGGAGTTTCCGGGTTTTCCTATAATTTCGAAATTTATACCGGACAAGAAAACGATCCGACCAAGCGGCTATCATATGAACCAAATCTGGGCTGTTCAGCTAACATTATTATCAGATTATTACGCAATGTTCCAAAACATGAAAATTATCGCATATATTTTGATAACTATTACACAACGTTACCATTACTTGTAGAATTGGCAAAACATGGTATATATGCGGTTGGAACAGTTCGAAGAAATCGTCTTCCAAATTGCAAGCTACCTAATGAAAACGAATTGAAGAAGGAAAAACGGTGTACCACTACAGAATACGTTGCATCTATTGATGGCATTGATATTGCCACGACAGTTTGGAAAGATAATAAGCTCGTAAATTTGATTTCAACGTTCACGGGAAAAGAACCCATGCAAACAGCTCAACGATTTGATAAGAAGCTGAAACAAATGGTTACTGTAGATTGCCCGAATATACTTAAAGAATACAATAGGTTTATGGGTGGAGTAGATAAAACTGATAGTCTTATTGGCAGGTATAAAATCAAAATCAGATCGAAAAGTGGTATATATGAATTTTTTACCACTTATTGGATCTTACTTTAGTAAACTCGTGGATTTTATATAAAAGAGCTTATGCGGAAAAACAAAATACTTTGTCGCTATTGGACTTTCGCCTTGAAGTAGCTGAAACCTTGTGTAAAATTGGCACTTCAAGAACTTCTGCACGAAAAGGAAGACCTTCTTGTTCCAAAATAGAACTTGTGCTTGAAGCAAAAAGACAGAAAACTTCTGCAGCTCATTATCCATCTACAGACATTCGTTTGGATAACTTTGCACATTGGCCAATATGGACCGACGAGAGACAACGATGTAAGAATCCAAAGTGCAGTTTCTTATCCCCCGTAATTTGTGAGAAATGCAAACTGCATTTGTGCTTTCAAAAGAATAGAAATTGCTATACAGAGTTTCACTTGAACAAGTAAATTATTCTCATACAATGAACATTTTTATCTAACTTCTCTTAAAAATTAATTTATTATTATTTTTTAATTAATTTTGTTTTTATATTTCGAATTAATTGTCACTTTAGATAATGAATTGTTATTTTTTTTAACACCAAAAACTGAAATATATTGTGATATTATTTTATTTAGAACATAGATGCATTTTACTTTCACTGCATAGTGTATCACTGGTGATACACATTAAAATCTCTTGATATTTACCAAATTTGTAATTTATTTTTATTATTATTGTTATTTTTGATGTTAGAAGCTACTTTCTCTTCTAAAAACATTTTTTTCGATAAAAAATAAAAAATCATGCAGTGTAGGGTTAATAAATCGAACTTGTTCTTTTTATTAAAAGTAAAATGATATGGAAATTTTAATAATTTCTAATTAAATTTATAATTACATAAATTTATTTTATAGTTAATGAAATATTTATAAATTTAACAAAAACTCTTCCAATTCATATTCAGTAAGTTATTAAAGTCCAATGTGCAATTATAGTTTTAACTAGTATTTTAGCTTGTTAGAATAAATGTCAACAAATATATCTCTAGAGTCGGCAGAATTTGGTTGATAATTTAAAATTTTAATTGAAAAAAATTATGGCCTAATGCTATTTTGTTTTAGAGACGAACCACGGAATATATTGAACAACTGTAGAAGTAGCCACAAAAAGCAGAAAATTTACGCATGACCAGAGTGGGCTTGTGTATATTTATTTTTGTTTTTTTGATTTTTTAAATGTTAATAAAAAATAATTTACAAATATGTTCCAAAAAAAAAGCATTAAAAAACTATTATAATCCAAAGAAAATAAAAGCTTAAAGTTAATATTTTTAGACTTTTTTTTTTTTAATTTCAATTTAAATTAGTTTCAAATTAGTATTAATTATTACATAATAATTAATTACTAAATTAATGAAGATTAATGTTAATGCGTGTAAATGGACTAATACAAAATCAAATTTATGTATAATTCAGTGATACATTATGTACCTATATAGTTAGGTATTCTGATAAAGTCGCTGCATAAGCATTTAGAGATTGAAAAACTTATGTGGTTTTTGTGGTCTATTTCCCATAATCAACATCCTATGAACTGGTTGAAACATCCCATAAGTTCTGGTGGAAAGATAGAAAGAAAAATTGGTTGATCGAAAGCAAGGGTTATCTATAATTAAAATTGTATTTGAAATTGCATGTGATGATAATATTTTCTTTTACTATTTTCGTAATAAAAATAACATCAGCAATTTCATCTATGCAGGGAACAGACTATGCAAGAAAACGTAAAACAAATTTAAAAAAATTTCTTTGAATAGCTTCTATTCTAAAGTTATTGTGCACCTCGTAAAAGGTAGATCAGACTTGGCTGGCGTATTCTTATTTTGAAATAATTCTTCTTATGAAATAAGATAACGATCACCAAGTCGTAATCGTTATCAATTCACGTTGAATACTCTTACAACATCGACTGAATTAAACTGTACGCCAGATTTGGGATGTAGCATAATTTCATGGGATAGCATTATTCCGACTTAACAGAATCGGAGAAAAAATGTCGTCCTATACCCCACTGATGGGCTTGCAGAACAATGATAATGATTTGAAAACATTAAGTGGTAAAACTTGACGTAAGGTTCACCATTGAGAACTGCTTTATAGATTGATTATTTAGTCATCCCCGCAAATTTTCCACCAGTAGACTTGAAATGGGTTATCTTAATTGACTAAATATATTATACTTGAAGCAGTTAGTTCTTCTTTCACTGATCTCGCCTGTAAGTCATTTCTGATTAATGACTTACAATATCTACAATTGCTTTAAATGTTTTCGTTTGAAGAATTTCCGTACTTGGTTTTTTGCATTTTTTGTGTGACCCTACAACTCCATACCGCAAGATCATATTGGCTTTAGTACACGTTTGTATCACCATGCTTTCTACCGAGAATTTACATTTCTATCAAATAATCAGTAAAAAATTATTAACTTAAGAGGTAGTTGCTTACTTTTGGTATTATTATGCTACCTCCATGACCCTTGAATTAATAACAAAAGAAAAATTTAATTTTATCATTTTCTATTAGATTAACGTCAAACTTTTTCTGATTCAATAAAATTAAAAAAAAAAAACAAAATTATTTTTTTTTTTCATGGATATTTCCTCAATAATTAATATCCTTTTTATTTTGTTTTATTTTAATTTTTTTTTTTGCTTTTTTATAACTGTTGAAAGAACAATAATACCCTAGTATTTGGTCAAAAACAATTAGAATCCTTATAAAAATGAAATAAAAAGAGAGAATCGAAAAATACAAGTAAAATCACAATCAAAAATAAAAGGACAATACAATAAACTTTTATAAGAGTTGTTATTATTTGGAGGTGCCACTTTTCGGTATATATATATATATTAATATTATATACGTATATAATTCTACAAATTTTCAACGGATCACAAAAACACTGTCCCTTTCGTTATTAAAGAAAGTAAAAAAAAAAAAAAATTATAATGAGTAAATAAATTGCATAATAATTGAATTTAAGAATTTATGAGAAAATTTAAAATAAAATAAAATTAAGAAATTTAAGTTAGCAGTAATAACTCTCAAACTTTTATGATAAAATATATTTTTTTTTTTTGTTTTTGTGATGTTACAATAAGAGAGAAAAATAACAAAAGAAGGTAAGAATAATTGAAAATACTTGAAAATTTCTTGAATTATAAGATGAAAATTTTCAATTGAAAACTTTTTTTTTTTTTTAACCCAAGGATAACAAACTTTTATAAAAATAAATTATTGAATTGTTCTCTTCGATACTTCAAATTCGAGATTTAAATATAGAAAATAATTGATATGAATTAGAATTTATTTTTTCTCAATTGATACTTTACTGTATTAGTACTAATTAGTTAATATATTATTAATTTTTCTTTTCTTTTTAAGTATTAGTTAAACATGATGGACGAATTGTTTTTAAAAGGACGTTTGAATAAGGGTAGAATTGTATTCGATATAAAAAAAATAAATATGAGTTTCATAAAATGCTCACTGGGACTTTCAAATCGCATCAAACATGTAGTTTACGAATACAAGCGGTAAACCGCCGGTAACAACAAAATTGCTTTCTAGTAACTGTTTTTTAGTTAAGTTCAAGAATAAATTCTATTATCAAATTCGGGATAACACTTTACTCTAAACTGAAGTTCAACCTATACATTATGTTAAAATATCGAGCAAAGCCAATTCTTCTTTAGGTTTTATTAAACGTTGATCTGAAAAACTTTCTTCCCCTACCTCACGAAACATCTTTATGTTACATGAGTAAGGCCCACGCTTGAATAGGACAGTCAAGTATGGTCCCCACATTATTTGACTGACATTAATCGAATTAAATTGGTTTTACGAAAATTTTTACATTTCGCTTTAAGTAATTTTTCGTGGATTGATCCATCCACCTCATTCCCACTGTATTAAAATCATTGATTTAGAACCACTATCTGATTGCCGGGTAATTACAAATATCTCTTTTATTCACCAGATCCTTTCGGGCAAAATTTTAGCCGCTGAAATTTCAAATTATTTGGTTAAAAGTATCAATAGGAATAATCACATTCCCTTACAACCTACTGAATATGGTAGATTCGAGTCAATAACTTTCTCCGTGAAGTAAATTTTAATTATAATTATTTGATCGACAACTAAGTCTTTTAACTGTTAAAAAACAATTACGTTATAATGTACATATATAGCTGAGACTAACAAATAACTGTTGTTTTTTTTTGCCATAATATTTACTACTTCGGCCTAATCTTTTAAAAAATCTTGATTTTTAATTAAAGTATAGTTATTGACATAAATGTATCAACTTTTGATTTTAACTTTTCTACTAACAACATGTATCTGATTTAGTTTATTACACAGCTGGATGGCGCAGTAGGTAGAGCACCTGCCTGTCAACCGAAAGGTTCCAGGTTCGATTCCAAATGAAGCAAAAAAATGCTTTATGGGGTTTTCGACCTGGTCCAGTACCCTTTGTCTTTGGGATAAAATAAATGACAAAAATAATTGAGAGTATAATCTGGTAACAAATTAAATAAAGTGAAGCTATTCTATTTAAGAAAGCTTAGTTCCTGACAATAGCAAAAGTTTTCCAGATTTATAGATTTGATAAGTCAGTAATTTGACAAATAAATGTTTGAAATGTTGTAGGTATTGTAGTGTAAACTAGTGTTATTAAGCACGAAAAGGTAATTCTAACTAAGTTACGGTCAAGAGCATAAACAAAAAAAAAAAAATTTTCTTATCAAAGGTTGCGGTGATTTAATAATCCTACTGCTTGATGATATATTACACAATTAAATATAGCAACTTTTCGTCTATTAATAGACGTCTGATGCGCTTGCTTGCTCTAAGAATTATTCTTAGTTTTGGCTTTAATGATTTATTTGATGCTATATACTGATGATGTGTATATACTGGGTTCCAACGAAGGGAGTATTTTATTTCCGAAATATCGATAATTAGTTTTAAGAAATTTATTTAAAAATCTCTATTGTACAGACAACATTTTTTTTAAACATTTATTTGATTATTTTTACGTACATTCACGTCTTGTAAATTCTTGGAGTTGTCTCCCTCTTTTATAGATATCTTGTTGGAAATGGCATTTGTTCTATTGAAATAAAATCAATAATGCCTTCTTTCAACACAAGAGAGGCATCGTTCCACACTGTGAAAATACCCAGGTGGTTTAAAACTAGTTTCGGATGATTATTGTAAAAATTGCTAAAATGTGGAACTCACTGTTATCTCAGGTGTTCCCTTCCGATTGAAAAAAGTTCCATTATACAATTTGCAACTTTTCAAAAAAAATATCTTCAGGTTCGTTTTCAACTTACCTACCGATTCTTTACCTTCCTCTATCCTCCTATTTCCCCCTAATTTTTTTTCTCCTTATCCGAGCCTAAAATAATTTGGAAAAATGTGTAAAACAAAAAAAAAAAACAAGTAAACGTACTGATTTTGTAGTGACGCCCACGGTACGTTGATATCAGTTTGTTGGGATTCAATAAGTGTGGATAAGGTGGTATCAACGTATCGGTAAAAACTAGTAAGAAAATCACGCCACTCCATATTAACACGAAATGGATATTTTCTAGTTTGTAACAAACACACATAAAGTGGATGTTCAACTGAACACAAGTATTTTTATTTACCTAAGCAGATACTCACAATTTAAAAAAAATATATATATGCTTGGGAACTGCCGAGGTCTGTCGAAAACTAACTTCAGATTATTTGGAAGGTATGTTTGATAACCTGATAGAAATTTCAAAGTTTCAGTTTCCAGATATTTATAGATTTGTCACAGCCAACGGGTCTGTTTGGAAAATAGGTTTTCCCAAATCGTGTTCTAGGAAATCGTTAGGGCCCCACCCGAAGTGATCATAAAACACTTGTTCCACTTTATCTAATATAAGTTGCAGTACCGTAGTTAATCTATGAAATAAAAAAATACAAATACAGGCCCCTACCATTTAAGAAAAACGCATGACAAAAATTTGCACTTTTGATTTTGCGATGATGCGTAAGTGAATTGGTACTATGTATCAAAAACGCATCTTAAACCCTATCGAATATTTTTTAAATTGACATTGTGGCATTTATTTGTGGCTTTAAAATTTGAAATTTCGTAAAAATTGAAATTGTAAGAAAAATTAAAAACATTTGATTTAAAATTAAAATATGTTTGCAATAAAGTCTAAATTAAAAAAAAAAATTTATACAGTCCATGTATCGGATTATATTTAAGTAATAGTGTGGAAATATATTTCTAAATTTTTTTTGTCATGCAATTTGTTTTTTTTTTAAAATGTCTATTCATAAATAATATAAATTGTTTAATTTACGAATTAATCGCGTATTTTCCTTACATTTTAAAAATTAGTCCGTAAAAGCTTAACAAAAACTTAAAAGAATAACCCATTCGGAAACAAAAACGCAAGCGAATGAAATACGTCAAAAAAATGCGAAAGTATAGCATTCTATGATAGCTACAATGCTACTTTAGCATACCCAAATTTTTGAAATGGGTATTAAATGGTGGCAATTTTTTCCATGCGAAAATTGTTTTGTGAAAGTAGTATTAGATGGTACCCGTACAGATAATACGATAATAGTTAATTATTTAGATAAAAAATTATTAATTTGTAATACTTACACCAAAGTGGTCAACTATGATGTCGCGGAATCAAATTATCAAAAATTCAAAACTAAATTAAACTTTTATACTACAAAAAAAAACTACTGATTCACTTATTATGTATGTGCTAATACGTAAAATAATACGATCACAATATAGGTTGGCTGAAGTTGACTAATAATGGTCTTGTATGTATAGATGCACATGCACTGGTAGTAAGTGGAGAAAAAGTAAAGAATTATTGTTGTGTAAAAATTGATTATGCTTTGTACATACAATTAATAAAATAAATAAAATTATTAGTGAACATCTTGAAAAAGCAGATCTAGATTAAAAATAAGAAATGCTATACATCGGTATTGTGAATTACAGTCCACTCGGACTCGAGACATTATTGTGTAAGTACATCACATCAGATTTTGATTGTGCTAAAATGTGGCCTTATCATTTCTCTTATACGTATTATCTATCCTCTGCTATATTATTCTCTTCAATGATAATAAAGTAAAAATGTTATATTATTTTTTTTTCACTGTAACCTTTTGTTGTTTTCAACTCAGTTAAATTTCAATAACTTTTTTTTTTATTTGTTTTTTGTATTTTTTTTTTTTGTTTTGTTTTCTGTTGGGGATGATAACTTCAAATCTTGTATTATGTTGGATACTTTATAGGCGTATTACATTTTTTTGTTCTTCGTCTTTCTTAAGATAATGTTTACCCCCTTAGGAGAAATAAACACCTCTTCCGTCATCTTAAATTTTGACAGAGTGATTTTGTTTTTCTCTTCCATATTGTTATTTAGCAATTTGATGACTCTTGACTTGATTATTGTTTTATATTGTACCCTCGTCCATAAGATTAAGAAAAGAAGTTGTAAATTTTTTAGTTGTAACAGACAATAATAGGTAAGTAAAATTTTCATAATATTTTAAATTACTATAGTCATGTTGTCGAGTCACATCATATGATTTCATGTCAAAAAATTATACATTTATATGATTTCTGGGTAGTATTTGGGAAATTTAGAGGAATTTTATATTTAAAATTGACATTTTAGGAAATTTAGTTTTTTTTTACGGTTTAAATATTTTTAATTTTCTTTCGAAGTATCACAATTTGATATTATTATGTAAAATGACACCAAGATTTGGTCTATAATTCTGAATAATATATAAATAATTAAGTTTAAAAATACTGAAGTAGATATAATAAAGAAGAGAGCATAATTAAACGAAAGAGAGTGAAACTGAAGTAAGCTTTTTGATACTTTGTTACTGTGTAGGTAAGCATTATTAGACGTGAAATACAATAATTTTCACATTTTTATTAAATTTATTTTGTTAATTAACTAATTTTATCATTTTTATTAGTATTTTGGATTTGAAATCAACGTTGTTATTTTGATCGTATACATTGAATGTATATATAGACTATACATCGATCGATCAGATTCAAAATAATTGAAATTTTGGAATGAATAAATTTTATTGTGAAACATTTTATGGAAAAATGGATAATGTTATACTTGTGGCGAACAAAACCAAAACAAAAAAAAATAAAAACAAAAAAACTAAACTTCTACAAACACTAAATTAACAAAGCAAAATAGAAAAAGAGAATCAGAAGTCGTTTGGAGAATTTTTATTTTATTTTTTACTCCAAAATAAACTGAACATGAAAGTTTTATGGACTTTTAAATAATCCCAAAGGACATTTTATAAAAATAAAAATAAAAAAAGAGTGTACACTGTGTTTGGAATCATCAAGGATATAAAATAAGAAACGATAAACTTTAAATCAAGAAGTTTTTATTTTAGAGTTTTTCATTGGTTTTTATTTATTTATTTTCGTTTTTTTTTGGGTTAGATTTTTTGTTTTTAAAAATGAACCAAAAAGTTACAAAAAAAAAAAAAAAAATGCCCGCTGGGGAGAAATATTGCGAGACGTTCCAAAGTGAATACCAAAATACAGCACTAAATAGAGAATTTGGTAAAAAAAAAAAATTTATACGAGTATAAAAGGTAAATTTAAAGTTAAAATTCGTTTAGAACTCAAAATGAGAATTAAATTTAATTTAACACTTTTTTTTTTTTTTTTTTTTTTGTATTGTATTGGGAGAAAATTGTTTTTTTCTTTTTCTGCTTTGTTTTGGAATAAAATTGTTTTGATTGTTGTTGTTTTTTTTTCATTTTCTCAAATTAAATATAATGTTGTACTTAAGTAAATAGAAAATTAAATGGAGAAAAAATAAGTTTTAGTTTTTGAAGATTTTCCACGGAATAAATTTTTTGACTTGAAAGTTAGAGATAGTGTTAAATTTTGTGGGAGAATGAAAGCAAATGGGTATGAAATTGTATACTTTTACATTAAAAGTTTTATAAATACATATAAAAAAAAAATCATATAGGTGAATAGAATTATTTTGGTTTTACTATAGCTTAAGGGCAAAAATATGTTATTGACATTCTTTGAAAAATATAAAAAACAGAATTTGAAAATATTTTTGTAATTATGTTGAATTTATAAAATTGAATTGTAGGAAATAAAATATTTTCAATTATATTTTCATTTCATTCCATTAACTAATTATTTTATTATTACGATTTATTAATTATTTATCTTGTTTAGGTATAATTTTAACAGAATATAGTATATATAATAATCCAATATTTAAACAGTAGACTAATATCGATAGATAGGTTCCAGAAGGAAACGTGTAGAAGAAATAATTAAACATATTAATATATATATATATTGGGTAGACATAAGTAGATTAGTTCTGAATCACTGAAATCCTTAAAAATTAATAAAATAAAAAATCATATCTTAATGAAAATTAATGTTCATGAAACGAAAGTAATAGGAGAGCAGCGGAAAAGAAAGCAAACCAATTCGCAAAATTGAAAAGAGAATAATTCTTTACTACTATTTATTATTTCTTTTTAAATTTATAATTCAATAGCGAAAGTCCTAAAACAATTTTTTTTCACATTAATTCACCTCGAAAAAAAATCCTCGCAAAGCTATACGGCGATCAGTGCTTCAGAAGTTATGATCTATTTTGTCTACACACTTCCTGTTTTTTTGCAGTAAATGTTTTTATTTTTAAAACACGAATTTTTATTTTATGCATAAAAAAAATCTATTTCATTTAGGAGTTAGATACGCATCATATTATCTGTTTGGTTTTTGATGAGTTGGCTTTACAAAAGATTTTGTTAACTACAATTGCAATTCAATGTGAACACATCCAATTACCGGGCGATCTATTATGTCTTTATTCTCTGTGATAATTCTATTATTTTTTTTATGAAAGACAGTTCGTTAAAATATAATTTTATGATAAAAATTATTGAAGTGATTTAACCGTACGTGAACGGAGGGAACGTTCGACTAGTTTTTATGAAAACTTATATAACATTTTAGAAAATGTCAAATTCAATGTGTATGAATGTATGTACATTAGAGACGTTAAATTCTCTAATTCAAATACAAGTCAAAATATCGATTTTAATTTATGTTGTTGTTTTGTAAATTGTTGATGTGCTAAACTTGACTATGTTCAAAAGATTAATAGCGGATAATTAGTGAAGCCCTTAAAAAGGATTGAAAAGGATTAAATTTCTAAACAAACTTGAGTGAAACTGTTAGGAGACTTGTCGTGTACCAAAGCTAAGAAAAACATGGAAGACTTATATGAAGATTTGAGTTGAATTGGATACACAAAAGGTAATATGATTAAATATAAAGCATATTAAAAATAAAGCAGTTTGAGGTCGTTTGAAAATAAAAAGATAAGTAATCAAACTTTAAAAATTTATTTTGAATAATACAACGAGAAAAATTTTTAACATGCCCTCTCAAACGTCACAAAAAGTCTACGGTTAAATCTGAATCTAATGAAAGTCTGAAATGTAAAAGCAGTGATACATCTCTGTCTCTCTGCTGATTACATCTGATTTTATTTGACAAAACAAAATTAAAAACTCGCATCAGACTTTTACTAAAATTTTTTAGATTCAATATCGCGATAATTGAATTTTTAGAGCTTTTTACTGCCATCTGGTGATTTTTATATTTCATTCGATCAGATTATGATAGTAGCCATCTAATGTTGATTGTGTTGAGCAGTTTTAAATTATTGAGTTAAATATTTGTTTTGAAAAATCTTTCTGAAAATGTAAACACTCAACCAACGTTGTCTACGATAAATTCTTAGATTTTGTCTGATGTGTAAACACTGCCTGAGAAATTAATTTTATTTCTGTCTTTTCTTATAAGAGAAAACTAAGCGTGAAAATCAATGAAAATTTACTTTTTTTACCTTTAAACTTCAAAATATCATTATTAAATATTAGTGCTCGTCACGAAATTTCGTATTTCATAAGTTATGAAAATCAATTTTACATAAAAAGATATATTATAAATATTCATATTTTTAATTTTGTATTTTAATAAAGAGCTGATGTTTGTTAAAGTCCAAACAGACATATCTGCTTTGTCATATTTGGTTTTGAATTTGAATTTATCTTTTGCAATTCCGATACTCAATACGAAGTCGATAATCTGAATATTGGAATTTATTGAATATTTTATATAAGTCGTCACAGTAATAAGAAAGCCTATATCAATAAGAAGTTATAACTATGGATCAGTTTTATTATGATATTTTTTTGACAGTTGGCATTAAACTGTCTACAATACCCAAATTAAAAATACTAAGGGTGTGAGTTGTGACTATTAATGAGTTAACTAATTCTAATTGTGACAGATATCCATATAAAATTCGGAACTAATTTGAAATTTCCCTTGCTTATGCCAATATGCTAATTGGATATTCCCCTTTTAAATTAGCCAATTTGAAGTGTTTCTAATCATTGATGATATCTCAATTCTAATTGAAAACTTACATAGCTATATAAGCCAAAAATAAAATTAATTTATGCTTATAAAATTTTAAATTAATTTATATATATTTTCAATTTATAATTTAAAAATTTTAATTATTTTAAATTGTCAAACAAGTTTCATTTTGATATCAAGGCAAATTGAATTAGATTTAGTATGTTTCATTGGACGTACTACCCTAAATGGAAATTGTTAGAAAAACGGCGAAGTACAATAGATCTGAAGGCGTCACGTTTACATCATAGAACTCTCCAACAAAAAAAAAATTAAAATTGGAAAGCTATGATCGTTCTTTTGCCTCCTCATTAAACTACGATTTCGTATTATATTCATTTGTTTATCTAGCTTGTTCTGAAAACGCAGCTAACTTCTATCAAAATTAAGTGATTTGATAGACTGTTAGTTTGGTACAACTATATCAATCAAAGAATAGAAATAATACGCTTGGTAATTTTACGGAATTGCATGACGAAGCAATTAAAATTTTATTAAAAAATTTAATGTTAAAAGTGACAATTGGCTGGTCGAATATGATTAGTTGAGGCTGATTAGAATCCATTAATGTTTTCGGTATTACTATCAACTTAATTATTTATTTTTATTTAAATTTTAAAGAAAATTTTAAAAATTATACAAATAAAAAATTAAATTATTATTTACCTACCTTAAATTTCATTTCATTTGGTTGTGGTCTGCAATATAAGATCAAATTGTACCAATAAAGGACATTATAATAAAATCCATAAAATAAATTTTTTTTCTAAATACTTTTTTTTTTTTTATTTCACATTTTTTGTCACAATTTTTCATTATTTTCTATTTTTACCTAAATTTTTATGTTTAAATCACATGAAATTTTTAGACCTACATTAGAATATTTTTTTTTTATTTTTGGTTTTTGCATTTTTATTTTTCAACTACATTTAAATTTTATTAGTTTTGGTTTTTGTTTTTTTTTTATTTGTTATGTTTTATATTTATTATAAATTGTAATAATTTATAATTAGATTTTATTTTATATTTTAATATTTTTATTACATATTTCTAAAATAATAAAATTGTTAACATAGGCAGTACAAGTTTTCATTCGAATTTAATGGAAAATTTTTGTAAGAATTTTCATTAGAATTTTTCTAATTTTCTTTCATATTTCCTTCCTTATTTGATAATATTTTTTTTTTTATTTTTATCTTTTCTTATTTTATATTTTCTATTAATTTTATTGTTATTATGTTTTGTTATATTGAAATTTTCATAATATCTAAAAATGAATGCTTTGTACAAAATTTACCATTTTGTTTTTAATTCTTTTATTTATTAAGTTTTGATTTTGTTACTGTAAAATGGGGTTACTTTGATGTAAAAGTGAAGGTGAAAAATAAAATTCTTTAAAGTTTTATGATTATTTTATATTTTTGATTTCAAAGTTAAAAGTTTGTATTGTAAGTATTTTAACTTTATCTGTTAAAATAATTTATAAATATTAAATAAAAAAGAATAGAAAAATATGTTTTTTTATAAATTAGATAATACATTAGGTATAGTCAAAATATGTATTATATTTTTAAATGTAATCAAACATTCAAAATTAACCGTAATTAAAAGTTTTGCATTTTAAAAGTTTTTAAATTATCTGCTGAAATTTATTAATATAATCCTGCATAAAAAATTTATTATTAATGAAATTAGTGATAAATAAAATTAAATGTTCAAAGTAACCCCAATTAAAATTATAATGTACTGAATTTTTTGTTTTACATATACATTTTTTTCTTCGTGTAATTGTCTGTGTTCATTTATTTATTTTAAATTAACAATTATTTTATTTAATTTCATTATTTGATAATTAATGATATAATATAACAAAATTTTTAAGAAATGAATGCTATCTGAGTTAAAAAAGGAAAAAACTATATTTTAGAGTAATACAAAATTTTGGATTATTTTTTTTTAAATTAAACAATATTATAATTAACTGGAGAAAATTAAAAATTTATTAATTTGTGTATCACAATAATTATAAAATTTAGATATATAATTTAAAATTAATTAAATTTAATTTCATTAATATAATAAGTAGTGTCTTCAGAATTTTGGAGAGCGAATCACAAATGAAAAATATTTTTTTAAGTGATCATACTCCGTCAGAGGTCTCAGTATTATTATTTGATTGAATGATCTTTTTCCCCAATACAATTACAATCCTATAATGACCTTAAAATGGCTTAACTTAATATCAAAAATCCAACTTAAGTTCACTTAAGATAAATTTCAATGTATATGATTGGGCCTTTATTCTGAATTCTGAAATATGAATGAAAATCTGAATTGACACTTGTTACGATAATGTCATTGATATTGAATTTTCAATAATGACACATATTTTCATCTACTGTCAAAAGAAATCAATTTTTTATTGCGAATATTTTAAATTTGTGTATTTGTGACTATATAAATTTTATATTTATAAAGTTAAAAATATATTATATAAAATAAAAAATAAAATAAAAATTAATTAATTTTTTTCAAATTTATTTAACTAGTTAGTTAATAATACTAGTTGTACTAGTAGTGAACTAGTAGTTTCAAAATTTATTTAACAAATATTTTAATTATTGTTTTTATATACCATTCATTTTTTCATTTCGTATCATAATTTCATATAAAATACAAATTTTTATTTATTAAACTGACTAATTTTAATTTATTTTATTTAGAACTATTAATTTATTAATTGATATAATTTTTCTAATTTTATTATCTAATAATTATTATATATAGTTGTTATTAACTACTTTAAGATATAATAAAATTTTATTGAAAACTATTTAATTTTTATTTTTTGTTATATTTATCTTATCCTATGATTTATATTATTTTAATTTTAATTTAAAATATAAATCTAATTTAATGTATATTTACTATTTCTATACACAAATACGTATATATATATATATATATATTAAAATATTTTATTCTGAAAATTATTTTATTTAAAATCTTTTATTTGAATATTATTATATACATTAAGAATATTACATAAGAACAAAAGTTGGTTTATTTTAAAGAAAAACAAAATAAATGTAAAATATAAGTTTTAGTTTAATTGATAATAATTTGTGTGCGATATAGCTTGTGTTGAAATGAATTAACTATATTTAAAATGAGCAAAATAATAATAGATTGAATTTAAATTATTAATTTGCATTTTATTATAAATTAATGTTATTCATTTATTTTTATTTATGAATATTGTTATAAAATTTATATGATTTATTTCATTCAAATTAAATTTAATATTGTGTGAATACAAAATTAAAATTAATTTAAATATTATTAATTGTTTGAACAAAAATTTGAATTTATTGGACATTTCTATGAATTATTATTAAATAATTTTTTTGATAATAAACTGAAGGGCCAAGTTTTCATCAAAAGAGAGCTCTAGCGATTTACATTAATGTGTACAAAATGCATGTTCATACGGGCAGAAAATCTACCAAAACTTGACGGTAAAGAGTGATTTCGGTAAGGAGTAAGCAAATCTATCAACATTTAAAATTTCTGTTTGATTTTTGACGTTTAAATTTTTTTTCTGCGAATGTCGATGTCAGTGTCAATATTTTTTTATTATTATACACAAAGTGCGCGACAACATAAATTTTGGATCGAATATTAATAAACACCCATATTCTCTTAGACCCATCGTTGACGAGAAGAAAAAATTCATCTCGTCTCGTCTCGCTGAATATGCCTTTCTGTTAGACACTGTAAGCGGCGCGATAGAACATTTTATTTGTTGGTAGTACTGATTATTTTTTACTATCAAAAATAATTATTGGTATATAAACGAAATATGATTTATAAAATTTTTGGAAAGTTTTAGTGGGGTTTTAGTATTATTTTTAAAATATTTTTTAAATGAAAAATAAATATTTAAATGTTTTAAATATTTTTTAGTTTAGTACATAAATAGTAGTAAAACAGTAATAGTAAAGATGGTTTTTTTTTTTTCAAAACAAAACACAATTTTAATAATAATGCAAAAAAAATATTGAAAAATTGTTTATTAATCTCTATTTAACTATTTTATCTATTCAATTTATTTATTTAATTCAATTTTTTGATAAAAAAACACAAAATACTTTGACGAGATACTCTATCGCTTACAAATTTTGACGAGATAAAAAATGGCTATCTCGTCTCGTCAAAGGTCTAACAGAATACAAAACTATCTCGTCAGAGATATTCTCACGCGATCTCGCGAGATGGGTCTAACAGAATATGGGTGAAAATAAAAAAATTTAAATTATATAAATAACATATTGTTGGATTGACATTAAAATAATTATAGAATTTCTTTCTTTGCCAATAATTTCATTTTTGGCCATCTTGATATTACAATAATCTGATAGCAACAAGTACAGAAATCTATCAGTTCTTTTTAACGTATGAACATGAAGGTAGATTTCTGCCTCGTATAAACATGGATGTAAAAAATAACATGATAACTTTGACAATTATGTATTTTTGACACCATTACATTTATTGTATGACTGTTCGTGTAAGATAATTTTTTATAAGTTGTGAAAACTTATCCAAGTTTTTGCAAGTAAACCGTTCCCGTACTGAGTTTTTGTCTGAATATTACGAGAAATATCAGCAACATTTTATCTAATAAGGTTTTGAAAATTCAATTTGTAAAAACTTATTCGTTAAATTTTATTGTTTTTTTGTTGTTGTTGTTATATTTTTTTAAGTTATGTTTTTATTTACTTTTGCTATTAAATTAATGAAAATAATTTCATTTATTGAAATTAATATTATTTCAATTAAAAAAATTAAAAAACTTCGTAAATTTAAATTTTATTGTTTATCTTTATATTAAAGATATAAATCTACTAAAGATATATATTTGATACCTGTAATAGGCACAATTGTCTCTGAACTAAAAGTCGAATGAAATGTCAAAATATTATACTCATTTTCGTGGATACCTATTTTGTGGAGAAATTTTTTAAATATTTGAATTGAATATATTTGTGAAATATTTTTGTGAGAGAAAAGTTTAATATGGACCATTTCGTAAAAATTTTTTTTTGCTTTTTTTGAAAAATCTTCTTGTGCTTTAGTCTAATAGTTAATAAAACCCAAATCTTTCTTCCATGAGCCCATTTCCTATTAAAATTAAAGTAAGCCAAAATAAAAAAAAAAATACTTATTTTTCTTTAATTTTAAAACTTTTTCCTGCATCTTTTTTATTTATTGCTTGTTTAATAGAAAACTCAACCCAATGTGTACTAAACTATACCGTGCTTCAACAAATTTTGTAATACATAATTTAACAACCCGCGTCGGGAAAATTTGACGCGAATACACTGTCAAATTAATTATCAATCATGAGACAATGTAAACAAATTTTTTTTTGACATTTAAGATCATACGTCAATGTTTTGGCGACGTTGTTGATACATTTACGATATTATGGTGGTTTGACAGTTGCAAAGTTTTTACAATTAAAGCGTTTTTTTTTACTTTGAAGATGCGAATTTTTTCACTTTTTTTAACTCTTTTTCTCATTTGCAAGTTTTTGCATGCAAGAAAAGTATGGGAGCATCCCTTGTATAAATGTTTACGCTATGTTTATTTTATATCTCATCCATCACAATAAATATTAATATTTAAGACAACCGTTGATACTACAGAAAATGGATCTTGAAAACCAAAAGTAGTAACAAAAATAAAACAGAAATAGAAAAAAATAACAACAAATTTATATAAAAAACAGTTAAGAGCTCTCAGATGAGAGAAAAAATAGGTAATAACATTTATATAAATAAGGTGTAGTTAGTTGGAGATGCATTTATGTCCTCGAATCTGAAACATTGAAATGATTTAGAAAGAAAAATAAATTTAATTCTTTTTGTTTAATTCTTATAATTCTATTTCTTCAGTTTCAGTACCTATCCAATAATCTTATACGTTTGCTTTGAACTAATTTAATAATACAAAAAAAAAAACAAAAACAAAAAACTTTACCAAAATGTATTTATAGATAATTATTATTATATGTATGTATTGAAATTTTTTTAAAATAACACTCATTAACAACTTTTCTTACATTATTATTTACAAAAACAAAAACAATTTATTTAAATAACATTATTTAAAAATTTTCAACAACTTTTCTATATATAGTGAACTGCTGATGTCATTTTAAAAGTAATTCAATAAAATTTAATGGAAGCCATTTTAAAATATAGCGAAAACAAACAAAAAAAAAAAAAAATACCAACAAAAGAAAATAAAAATTAAATACCGTTTTAAAAATAAAAAATAAATTTTCGTTTATTTAATTTTAAAACTTTTTCTTTTTAATTTTTGTTTTTGTTTTCCTAAAATAACATCCTCGGCGTACTATATATCTGGTAGATTTTTTATTTCATTATGGCAACCATTAAATGTAACTACACCACCACTATTATTACGATTTGATGATGGAACAGAAGTAACCGCAGTAGCAGCCGCCGCTGCTGCTGCTGCAGCTGCTTTTGTTTTAGCACAATTAACATCATGATAGATATGTTCACATAACTTTGATTCAGAATTAGGTGTTGTTGTTGTTGTTGTCGATATATTTGCTATTGATGCACTAATTTTTTTCGTTGATGAATGTAATTTACCAATAACATCGTTATTATCATCTTCATCATCTGTTGTTGAATTACGATGATGATCACCATTCTCACATATTGTTAAATTTAAATCACTATTCATTTTTTTTAATTTTGTTGAATCTGATAATAACGTTGATTGTTGCATTGAATGTTGTTGATGTTGATGTTGTTGTTGCTGCTGTTGTTGTTGTTGGTGTTGTTGATGTTGTTGTGTTAAATGCTGATGTTGTTGTTGTTGTTGTTGCTGCTGATGATGAAATTGTTGTTCATGTTCATGATTTTGATGTTGATGCTGATACTGTTGATGATGATGTTGATGATAGTAATGATGATGTGGATGCTGTTGATTAAGATGCTGAGTAGATTGTGAAAATGATTTTTGTAGTGCATGTAAACTATTTGAACTTACGGTTCGTTCAAGTATTTCACCCCAATATTTTTCTGAAAGTCCTTCAATATCTGGTCTAATAATTTGATGTTGATGATGTTGATGTTGATGCTGATGTTGATGATGTTGATGATGACGTTGTAATGATAATGGTGGACCAATTGATAATGATGTTTCCATACCAGTTAATGGTGGTCTTGATGATGGTGGACCTGGTGGTATTGGTAATGAATTAACATCACAATCAGCACTTATACTACAACAATGTGATTTATGTTCTGGACTTTCGGTATGTGGACAAAACTGTAATATAATAAAAAAGAGAATAAAATAAAAAAAAAAAAAAAAAAAATTTTTTAAAAAGTCATAAATATAATTTTTTAATGATGAAAATTTATGATGAAAAAAAATTTTTTTAAGGTCATTTTAATGGATTTGTATTTTATTTTTTTTTAGAAAATTTAAATGGAAATGCATTAGAGAGGTGAAATTTTTAGTTTTATGAAAAATTATTATGAGGCTTTGTTGAAAAATTTACACGTAAAAAAATGATTATTTTTGACAAATTATTTTAGTATCCTTTAAATAAAATTCAGGTGAACTGAAGAGATTTTTAGAAGTATAGTGAGAACGATTTTTATGTTCTTTGTTTTTTTTTTGTAATTTTTAATGAAATTTATGGTGTGAAATTTGAATGTTTGAAGGCGAAAAATAATTATTGTGCCAAATAAATTTACAAATTTAAAGGTGAAAAAAAAATTACATAAACGATTTCTAATTTGAGTCAATTAAATTTTAATTTAAATTAATTTGAGAAATTCAACTTTATCGAAATTTATTATCGTAAATTCTCTGTAGTTTTAAGAATTTTATTTTTTTTTAGCAAAAATGTTTTGAAAAAAGTTTTAATTCTTCTTAATTTATTTTTTAGTAAGCCAAAAGAAAACTGGCTTGCATTCTATTCTACTACTTTTTATTTTGTCTTCGGTTTCTATTTTGTAGAGGACAAAAGTAACACAGTACGTAAAAATGATCCCCCTTTGCATCGAAGAAAATTATTTCAGCTTTAGAGGGGATTTCTACAAGCAATTGAAGGGCGCTCCACTGGTAAACCTCTCTCCATTCATCAATGAAATTTTCATTGCCAAATTAGAGTCAGATTTAGCAGCAGATTTAGATGTTATTTTTGCTGTAATAAGGGAAAGGAACTTCGTCAGAATCAACACTAATTACTCTTAAGAGACTATGAATACTGACAGGGTCATCCCGAATTCTTCCAACCACTTCTATCAAGATAAGATGACCACTTTCAACCACATGATTCAGCAAATGTTAACCCTTCCAATCTCCCAAAAAGTTGTTTAGTAAAACAGATTAAGCACATATTTAAACTTTATAACGGAAAACCCTCACTAACCTACTCATACTGATCAGCAACCCAAAAGAAGAGTATTATTGGGATTTAGCGAGATTTCACTCCCACTCAGAGCGAAATTAAAAAAAGCACGCGTTTGATATCGTATATAGTAGCGGAACCAATCAGCTCAAGACTTATAGCTTCAACTAAAGACCTAATCGTTCAAATGGAAAAATCAGGAATATATAAAATCACTTGCAGTTGTTGCAACAAAGTTTATATTGGGCAAACTAGGAGAAACATGCAAACACGACTAAATGAACACCTGAAAGAAGCAGAACTAGCTAAGAAGAAGAATTCAACAGTATTCAGATCCAAAGTAGCAGAACACATCATGCAAGAGAATCACAGCATTTCAAATGAAGACATTGTAATGGTAAACTACATAAAAATGACTCACTCCTAAATAAAAACCAAGTCAACGAATATGCTCCTTTACTTCAATTTTTAGTTAAATATAATAGAACGAATAAAACCACCCCACCTGCCACTCTAACGTCGGAAATGTTATTTCAAGTAGGAACAATGAAATAAGTAATTATATTATTACTCAACCCTCTACCTGTGTGTTTTCATTGGATAATAAACAACCAACTAGCTGCGAAAAACGTCAAGTTGCTACCTGTAAAAATAGCATTAATAAGACGATTTTAGATTTCTTTCCTCAGTCGAGTACGCAACACTGAAGAAGTCTGCAAGTAGTAGACGAAATACGCGTATCTGTGGATAAGTATACCAGTAAAATTAAAAGGAAACTATTCGACTATTTTTGAAAAAACTATCACCAATTATCTGAGACAGAGTTTATGTATATTCAACAAGCATGGGAAATATCCAACAAGGAGCTGTGGGAATGATTAAGAATTGAAAGATTCGATAAAATGCATATGTCGAATCTGCCACATAACTCTTAGACTTTTGAGTGTGAGGGACTTTGAATGGATAGTTCTAGAATCCATAGTATAAGGTTATTAGGGAACAGAGGGGAACACAAAGTACTAAAACAAAACCGATCACGCTGTATAACGTTTATTAATGTTATGTCCGCCCACATAAAGTAAGATTAGATATGATCATCATAATGAACTTAAAACAGCTTACCAGTTCGATATATGTATGTGTGAAATTGTTTTGCGTAATTACCATTATGTTAATATTTTCGCATCATTGCTAACCTAACACATTTAACCGTAGGTAACTACTCGTTTTTTTGTTTTAGCCAATTCTTTTACAGTATACCTAAATTTATTATTCAAATAGACACCGAACTTTAACAGATTAATAATATATATTATAATTAGAAACTGATTAGATTGTTGTCGTTGAATTTAATTAGCTTTACGTTTTTTTTTTTTAAATTAAAATAATTATTTTGTAATAGAAAATGTACATAAATTTGTAAATATACATATACATATATACCTAATTTTCTTTGTAATATATTTGACCTTGTTTCATTCATTATACTCTTTTTTAAACTAAATGCCAAATATAATTAGAGTTAAAAAGGATGAGAGGACATTAATATTCTTCTTCAATATGGAAGAAAGCTCATTAAGAAAACCATGATCAACAACAGAATAAAACATTTGTTATATGTTTTTACTGTAAACTCATCTCAGATTAATGAAAAAAAAAAATTTACCTTTTATCAAGATGGCGACCACAACTCTTTTAATTTTTATTTTATTTTTTAAATGAGAAAATAACTGTAATTATTAATGAGAGAAAAAAAATTTCTGAATAAATTATAAGGAAATACGCGACTTAAGGAATTTGTTTTTTCATTCATTTTGTTTTTTTTTTGTTTTTGTTAAAAGTTGATTATTACGTAAAGGATAATTAAAGTATCATAATATTTTATCTAATTTGCAGTTAATAAAAAAATAAAATTTAATATTATATATTTATATATATATATATATATATATTTGCTCGTATATTAAATATTTTTTTGAACTTTTTTTTTATTTGTTTGAAGAGAGTAAATATAATGGGAGAAAAAGTTAACGGTATTTAATTAAATGTACAACTCTACAACTACAACAATAAATTAAAATTTTAAAAGATACCATCTTGCATATGTGTGCCATACAAAACGATTTCAAATTATTTAATGTTGCTGTATTTTAAATATAAATGTTAAATATCGTGATTTCGAAAATGCAATAAAAACCGAGAATTTACATTGTAGTATGTTCCAAAATGTTTATCGCAAGACTTGACTTTGTAAACTGTTCTTGGAAGCTTAATATACACAGTGGAAACGTAAAATAAAAGCAACATATATATAAAAATAATTTGTCCTATGTTTGTCATTTCACACTCGAGAACCACTCAACTGATTTAAAAACCAATACATGCGTTGGAAAGGTCTAGTTTCACTGATGGTTTGAAAAAAAAAAACATCGAAAAATGTCTACGCATATGTGTTTTACGCACATTTTTGTGATGCTATGCTTTTCCCATATAAAATGTGTGAATTCATTTACATTTCTTGTGAGAAACACATTTTATTGGTATCGGTATACAACCCAAAGGCTATGCTTGAGCGCGGAATTTGACTTATATAATTTTTATGTGTTTATTGGTTATCGTTTAAGTTTACATTGTAAGCATTGACATTTTTTATTCATTGATTTGTAATCATTTAGTTAAAATTAAATAAAAAAAATAAATAAAGATAATTTCTCATGTTAACAGAGCAAAATTGTTTAACAATGCCGCGACGAAGGCTTTCACAAATTGGCCGACTAACACGCAACAGTAGTTAAATATAGTTTTAAATAGATCTAATCAAAATGAACAAGAGTGATTCAAAATTAATGAATTAGCAAAGCAACGGATGACACGGTCAAAATCAATTCAAAATCAAAAATAAAGAAAAGAACGAATTGAAAGTGTGAGAGTTTAGAAACAGAAGATATCGGGAACGTAACACGCAAAGTGACAATCAAAACGGGCAACAACGGAAACGTAGCCATTCAATTGGAAATTTGCATCGTGCAGATTTTAATTATGTTCATAACATTGATTTTACGCTTTGCATCAATCTATTCAAATTGGCAAAATGGATAAAGTTTGTATAATAAATGCAATGCATTGAAATTTAAAAATGAAACCGGTGGAGTGTGTTGTGCTGGCGGAGAAGTTAAATTAACAAAATTAAATCCACCATCGGAGCCATTCAAGGTCAGGTGTACCATAAAACTGTTTCGTTATTGCCACTCGAAAAGGGAGATGGAGAAATGGGGAAAATGGAGATTAAGAAGTTGATGGTGTTATTCAATAAATCCGAAATTAAGCAAACCAATTATTCGTGAATGGAATAATGAATTGGTTAGAATGTTTAAATAACAAATTCCGGATAAAACGCCCGCTGACCAATATGTAGGAAGATTCAATGCACCACGATTTTTTGGCAAGGTGAATATCGGTACCATTTGAATTTAAGAATGATTAATCATTCAACCGGTGCCTAAAAAATAAAATGATATTGAGGAGTGTAATTAAAATATAATTGCTTAATGGAATTTATTTTTATTTCTTTTTATGGCAGGTGCGGTAACTGATAAAAAGGTGAAAATATGCAAGATTTCCGATCAAAAAATTAATGAATTATGTAATTGAAGCAACAATTTTAAATGGAAAATTCAAAGGCAAAGATGTTTTAATACAACGTACCCCAATGATTACCACACATTCCAATGATATGGCCATTTTAATTTCAACGAATACAGGTTCGCGTTCGTTTGGGTTTTGCTTTGAATATTAATAAATCAAGGTCAGTTGTTGCAAATTTGTATATACATAAAATAAACTAAATGTTGCATGTTCACGTGTAAAAATAGTATTTCAAAATGCAGCAAAAGTTTAATGTAGCAAATGAAAGTCTTAATATGGTATTAAAACAGTACTAAAACTGTTTTTTATTAGTATTTTTAAAGTCCCTTTTATTTTCCAGGAGGACGATTGCGCGATTTTAGAGTTTAGTCTCTCACAATGCTCTGGCAATATGCACGGGTTGTTTTGTCAAAAAAACCCTATACAGCTATGATTGTAATTCCTGGAATCAATTCGCCTGAATACAAATTTCGCAAGAATATAAATTTCGTAAAATACTAGGTATCTTATAATTGACAAGAACTATTTATTTTACTTTTATTCTTTTAAAAAAATTGCTTCTTTCTTATTTATCGTTTATTTATGTACTTTTTAAATAGCGAGAGAGAGTGAGAGACATTAAAAAAGTCAGTTATTTTAATTAAAACATACTGTGTTTTTTATTTTTATTACATTCTTGGTGGTTATAGTTTTTTATAGTATTTTAACAAATTTATTTTTTCATTCTTTTTAGATCATTATGGTGACAAAAAAATAGTCGGAAAAAAGTTTTTAAAAAGAATTAAAAAAAAAAAATTAAAATTAATCAAATTAATACACTAGTTTCATGATGGTGTGAGTGGGAGTTTTAATCGTTTTACCATTATACAAAAGTCTTTTAAGAAATTGATTTTAATTATTATTAATTGTAGATAATATGTAAATGTGTTAGTGGATCCCAAATAGTATACTTTACTGATGTGGACACATAATAGTTATTTCAGATGACATGTTATCGTCTCCTATTTGCACAATTGAATTTTCTACCTTTTTTTTTAAAACTGTGGATCGTATCAATCCTAGTAAGTTGTTCGAACAATTGGGTCACTATTCCTAGTGTGGTATAAATGATGTGGATGAAACAAAAGAGAAATGAGGGAGAAGGAATTTAAAAACTGAAATGTATCTGGTCAGTCCTCGTGGAGTAATCTACTTTAATTAGTAATCCTCCTATAATTCAATCAGTAACAATAAGCCAAACAATGTATACGGAAGTATGGAAGATTCCATGTCATATGAAAAAATGACCAATTCTATATTTTGACTACTGAATGTCTTGCTAAAAATTCTATATTATACAACTAAATCAAAAATTCCCCAATAAATTTAAAAGTGCTGCGTGTAAAAATCTTTATAAATTTAATGACTCAATTTTGTATTGCAATCAAATCATCTAAGTAAAAATATATTGAAAATGCTATATATTTTCTATTTCGACCTGAAAGTCCTATTTAAATGCATTTCATAGCATTTTCGCACAATCCCTTATATATAGGTTGTCATAAGTTGTGGTCAGATTATTTTATTAGATTTGGTTTTTAGTTATGCTTGGATTGTAGCCTCTTATCACCGTAACTGCAAATGAATTTATTGTGATTGCCCTAGCAAAACAATCGTGCAGCTGAATTCTTGCATTTCACAACATTTTTCGCACAACCCATAAAATGTGGTTGGGTCATAGGATGTGGTCAGGTGATTTTATTAATTTAGATTTCTAGTATTCAATTGGCTTCTAGCTTCTTATCGCTGCAAATGAACTTATTGTGATTGATCGTACCAACACAATCATGCATCTGTGAATTTTTGAGTATGTCTTATGATTTATTGATTACAAATGTACGATATTATTCAATGATATATTTGGCAGCTCAAATCATAGTTCGCTTTTTCAGAATGTGACATCATATTCCCTCTAAAATGTTTTCACATTCAACATTTTCCATAAATTTGAAAAACAAATTAATACCTACATTTTTTATCTTATTACTAATCTATCTCATACGGTTTTTCACCTTTTCCTAACCTAATACGTATGTAAGTACTAAAAGTAATATCCTAACGCTTTATTAGCTCTTGTTATAAAAAAAAGAGAATGTTGTTTTCAGATGACGAAGTTAATAAGACTGAAATATTCTAATTCACAGAGCAGCCCGCGTAATATTTTATTGTTAGAAAAACAAAATTAGTGCTATAAGACTCCTATATGACTCCCGATAAGCACTAAAGATGTTATAATGATGTTTTTATGGGAATAATATGGCTAATATTGCAAGAAGAATATTCTTATACCAATTGCGGGAGTTGTTATAATGGGATTTTCAGCAAGTGCTACATCAATGTTTTTATAAGTCTAAAAGTGCATAATCCTATAATAAGAGTTGAAGTGTTGTTATAAGAATAGAATTGCTAGAATAGCATTAGTAGTGTTATTATTTTACTGTATTACTATGATGTTACTGATAAACTTAATAGAGCTTTTGAATAAATATTTTGCGACGGCCATTATTTTCCACAAACATGGCACAACAAAAAATTTTTAAATAAACAAAAACTGAAAAGCTTTATTTTGCATTCTTTTCGCAAAAATATAATTTTTCGCTTAAAAGAATAATTATTTAAATATCAAATTTAATGTTATGAATTAAGTAACGTTCATTATTTGACATGTTAAAGATGCAATTTAAAAAGAGATTTTCTTTTGTTTATTTAAAAATTGGTTATTTTTGAAGGGTAATGTGTTTTTTTCGAAGTATTATTATAATAAATGTCAATAATATTTCTTTCCCAGCCAAATTTTGTCTTTTGGGCACAATAATTATAAATATTAAAACAATTATTCTTAACCGAAAAATATATTATTTACAGACATTACAGAAATATTTACAGATTATAGACATTTTTTATATTATAAATCATTTACATACAAATATAAAAATATGTAATTAATATTTTCCCTTCTCATGGAAAAATATAAGCTTCATAAAAAATAACACCTATCTCACTCTCTCATAATATAAACTATTTCAAAATAAAAACATATACACTAACACATATGTATACTAATCCTATATATTCTGCACACTTTGTTTCCAGTAAAGACGATTCTATATGGATGCTTATCTTGACTAGGACTACCAGGTTAATGTTTCTATTTTGATGCGCATCAGCTTTCTGTTAAAATCTAAAATAACTTTTTTGGGGGAGCGTATTGGCATGAGTTGCATATAAAGTATGGGTTGACCCATAAATCATCAGATTATAGTTTATTAATTTGTACCACAATTTATTATTAGGTGATAATTTATTGTCTAATTAAACTCAAAGGCTTCTGAACATTTTTGAGTTTCAAAATTAACATTTTCCAAAAATAAATATTTGATATCAAAATAGTTTTGTTTCGTTTTGTTACGTTTAAAAAAATTGGATTGGGTTTACCTATGCAATTGAGAATATTCAGTAGTTTCTTCTATTAAATAAATTTCAATTATACTTATTAAATATTTTTTTGGTAGTTACGAAATAGAATATATACGAACATTCAATTTTTCCATAAATTTACTCATTGACTTTTATTTTATTAAATAGTTTTGGATAATAAAAAAATCTATTTAAAAGGTTGCCATAAAATTATAACAATTCAGCAAATAATTTTGCAGCAAATTTATAAAAATATTTATACCATAAAACATTTGTTTTTGGTATACCTGCTACACATGTACGTACACACACACATATTCAAGTCTAATAATTTATTATAAAATAAAAATTTTTTTATATGTTTTTTAAGTATATTACATGAAAAATTAATGATAAAAAAAAAATTACAAAATTATAACAAAACCTAACTGCACTGCGTTTTAAATTATGTTATTTTTTTAATTCATTTTTAGTTTAAATTCGGTAACGTAAGCTCATTTTAAATGTAAAAATTTATAAAGTAAAAAACATTTTCTTTTTAGTTTGCACTCTACAATAAAATTTTACGAATTTCTTACCTACACACCTCCTACAATTCACTAAAGTTAGGATATTTGGGAAATAAGAGAGAGTTCAAACTTTTTATTGGCATAACATTCAGTGATTGGAATTTGGCATAACATACAGTGTACTGTTTTCGATGCTGTGCTTTAGTTTCTTTTGATTATTCATTTTTAACAAATAGTTTAATAGTTTTCTTCGGTTTGTCTAACTTGCGTTGTCTGTTGTCTCGTAGATACGCTCAAACTACTGCGCGACGCAACATATAATTTAGTATTATAAGTGATAATTTAAAACTAAAGTTATGTACTATAGACGGCTCTATTCCATATCTACACTATTTTTTTCTTGCAATTTAACTTTCAAGTTATACTTTATAACTTCTAAAAATTATTTCAATTGTCTAATAAGAATTAATTTGTTTAAACTTTTGTGAAAATATTTCTATTCTATTTGCCAAAAAAATCGGGATGTTTCAACCACTTCCCAAGACTGTAGAAATTGTTCTAAAAATTTTCATCACATAGTTTTTAAAATTCATTATTGCAATATTTTTGTTTTCCACTTTTTGTTTTTGGCTTCAGTTCAATACATTTAGAGCTTCTACTCTGTAGTTTAGAAGAGAGTAGATTAAATATTATTAATTTATTAACTTATTTTGCTTTGCATACTGATACCGCAATTTAAATTATTTTTTACTGCATTAAATGAAGTTTTTGAAAAAATTGTTAAATTAAAAATAAAAAATATTTTTTTTTTTCTATTCTTTTCCAAATTCTGTATTCTCTAACTTGATTCGATAAGATACAATGCAATGTATAAATTCTCTAAAACTTTGTTTTATTTTTATGTTTTTACACTTTTATTAGGAAATTGTAATAGATGGCACGTTTCATTTTACCAATATTCCACCTCAATTATCATTTTATTCTTAGACTATGTATATAGTTATGTAATATAGTTTGTTAATTTTGATTGGAAAATATTTTTTTAACTCACTCAGTATTTTGTTTTTCTACATCAGTAAATTGAATTTCATTTCTATATTTTGTAAAGAATTGCAATAGGAAATTGAGATTATATATATTTGGAAACTATAAACAAAATATCCTGATTTGAATTAAGATTTGAAAATGAGCCAAAAATGACAGATTTGGATAAGGGTTGCCATATGTATGAATTGTATTCTTCGATAAGCAATAAGATACATTTTTATTTTAGTTATAGTTGAGCCTTTAACTCTTCTGTCTATTTATAACAAAAAAAGTATACGTTCCGTCAATAACCCAGCATACCCGGGTATGGAATACATTTTCTATGGAAAATGAATATTAGTGCCTATGGCGTTTCAATCGTGGCTCAGATATTCATTCGATTTTGTAAAGTTGGTATTTTTGAAAACGTTCGTTTTGCAAATGAATCTATAAAGTTTATTGGTATTTTTGAAAACGTTGTAGAAACGAGCTTCATACAAATTATAGCATTACATATCCGCTATTAATTTAGCACATTTTATAAAATTGATATAAAAAAACTAAGTCAAATATATTAATATTATTTATTTATTTAATTTTGTTTTATATTAAAATTATTTAGAAATATCGGATGTTTGTTTTTTTTTTTAATTAAAGTGAAGTTTTAAATTTTTTTTACATTTTTAAATTAATAACAATTTCCAATAATGGTGGCGCATTTTATGAAAGTTAAATTCTATTGCTTTTAAAACATATTTAAATGAATTTTTGTGTAGTCAAAAATAAATTATAAACCTAAAAGTTAAATAATTTTTAATTATATTGATACTTATTTTGTTAGTACATCTGTTATAAAATAAATTTTAAATATTTTATTCAAACAAATTGTTTTTACTACTCTTCATTAATTAAATTAAAAATATCCTTTGGAATTTTTTTTTATCATTTCTTCAATTTATTCATGTATTAGTTAATAAAATCCAGTTTTGAAATACATATTTTATTCTTACTAAATATTATTTATTGCGTACAAAACAAAACAACAAAAAAATATTTACGACTGACAGATAAATTATACCGATTTTTTTTTTTTTTTTTTTTTTTTTACACTCTAAAGTAACTTAGGTAGAATAACCTTTTCGTGCTTAATTAAGTACGGTACTGCAATTTTACACTACAATATCTACAATAATTTGAGTATTTATTTTAACAAATTACTGACTTATCAACTCATTAAATGTGGAAAAATACTGCTATTGTGAGGAACTAAGCCTTCTTAAATAGAATAGTTTCATTTTTATTTAATTTGTTACCAGATTATACTCTCAATTATTTTTTGCCATTTATTATATCCCAATGACAAAGGTACTGGACCAGGTCGAAAAATCCATAAAGCATTTTTTTTTTTTTTTGGTTCATCGGGAATCAAACCTGGGACCTTTCGGTTGATAGGTAGGCGCTCTACCTACTGCGCCACCCAGTCTGGCGATTACTGGATCAACCGACGTTTTCAAAAATACAAATTATCATTCGATCGTGTTCGATTTTACTAGATACGCGATTGAAACGCCGTTTTCAATAATAGGCACTAATATTTTGTTGTCTAAATGTTTTGCAAAATTTTTTCAAAATAATGCTGCCGTTTTGGTTTAAATATTATTTCGGGAAGTTCCCTTTTTCAGTATTTTCAATTTATTTATTTTTGACGTGTAATTAAGCTTAATTTAGCTGAATAACTTGCCATAAAAGGTTATTGTCTTCAAGATTTGTGTCAAGTGTGTGTTTTTTTTAATTCTCTGAAACTAGCTGAACTTTTGATGTCATGGGATCTTACTTTAGTTGGTAAAGATAAAATATATTAGAAAAAATAAGTTATATATCCGAGAAGACTGTCTATGTTGTGCCGAAATAGAAGTATATTCAATTATGTTTTTATATAAAAATAAAATTACATTGGGTTCGTTTGTCCCTAAAAAAAAAAAAAATGATTAGCAGTTTACACAATGAGAACACAGTATCTGTATCTAACTTAAACCGCCAATTATTTTATATTATAGTAGCAGAAAAGGGGAGTCCAAATACATTGGACCAAATGCTGTCTGAATTCACTTCAAAACGACAAACAAAAAGCTGATAGGTACCCTTTGACTTTATTTTATAATATTATTGATGTGGTTGTAGTCTTGCTGCTTATATAATATATATATAGAATATAATCCATCAAATACAGACGAAACATGTAAACGACATGCATTTTTTCAAGATTTGGGATTTAAATTAGCACTACCGCATACTGGAGCAATGGCAAATAATATACAAGTTGTTTGGCATTTCAGTACAAAAATTCCTTTTGAAACATTGGGACACCAATAAACTTTATTTCTACACCACCAACCACAACTACAACCACTGACTTACATGAACAAGATAGCAGTGGAAGAACAAAAATAGTTTAAACGTTTTAAGCGTTTAAAAGAAGCATTTAAAATGCGCGTTTAAACAAAACATTATGAAAAATAGTTTAAATTGAAAATACCTAAAATTTCAATGAAATTGGATGTATAACTTGGAATCTATCTTAAATCAAAGTTGGAACACATATATAACAAAAGCGTTACATGTCGGTGCTTGGACTTTGATTTTTGATTCTTGATTTTTACTGCACTTAAATTTAGACTTTGAATCACAAAACTGACTTTACTTATATGTGTAAATATTTGAATAATTTTATGTATGTCAACAAAAAAAAATCCCAACCCAAAAGAAATATTTTATTGGATTTTTCCTTGGGTTAGTCGACAAAAATAAGTTAAATGACGCGCGCATTCCATATTATGTACAAATAAATTAATTATTATTAACATATTTTGGATTTAACAATACACCACCAGCAAACAACAACAATTTGTAAAAGGCGGTAATTTTAGAGTATATATATATTTTTTAAACTGAACTCAACTGCTTTACTCTCATTTCAGTCAAAAATATTAACTGAGTTATAATTGAAAATGTTGAGCATCATTTATCAGTTATATTCACACTACCAATCATGTAAATTCCGAAGAATGACCAAAGTTTGACAAAATTGTAGCATTATGGCCACCCTAATTTGCAAACAAAATACATATTATTAATAATCAAAAATCACAAAGTTGAAAACAAAAATGAGGAGTAGTAGGTGTGATTGAAGAGTATTTTTTGTTTGGTAAAAGGAATTTGAATAGAAATAAGAGAATTGAAGTGAAATTTAATTTTTTTTAATTTCAATTCAATTCACGTGTATAATTCACACGTTTTGGAATTTCGGCATAACTATGCAAAATAAAAACAAAAAAAAAAAAAAACTTTAAATATTGACTAAATGTAGTACTTTCATTTGCATACACACACATAAGTGGGTGGGAAGATGAAGAAAAATTTTTCTTCTTGTTTTATTTTATACTTTTTGTTTTGCATTGTTTTGTTATTTTCGTATTAACTTTTCAATTTTCTTTAAAGTAAGCTTTGAATTTTCCTATATTGTATGTAATATAGGTATACCATATACCAGTATATCTATTGTAGTAACATTTCCAATTTAAATAGATTTCATTATTTTCACAATACGAGTATAATCAACCTTTTCATTCCAATCTTAAAATTTCGATTTTGAAAGTTTATTTTTTTATTATTATAGAAATTTCCAAAAAAAAAAATACAGAATTTTTTTAAATCGAAAAACTTTTCAAATTTTTGAAATATTAAAAACAAAAATTTTTTTAAATAAAAATTTGGCAAAATGATAGGTTTGTTTTGCAAGAGAATAAAATCATGAATACGTGATTTTTATTTAATAACGGTTCTATAGCTATTGCCTATGTAGTGTAATAATATAGGTTTGCAAATTTACAAACAATTTGTTTTAAGTTCAAAGTTTTCTTGTAATTATGATGTAAAGTTAGCAAATTTGGAATAAAAGTTAAAGAATATTATTATTGAAATTTTGGTATTAGAAACAGGATAATGAAGTGTTATTTGTATATCCTAATATCCTTATTTGTGCCAAAATAAAAAAAATAGATTTTATGAAATTTCTAACTTTTGAATTTCAGTTTCAAATGTCAATCTAAGTTTTGATTTTTGTTACTTTTGTACAATCATTATTATTTTTTAGTAGATTATTTTATTTTTGATTTGGCAAAATTTGGTGTATTTTAGAAAGAGGAAATGTAAAATGTTAAATTAAATTTAATAAAAAGAAGAAATTATAAAATTATAAAAGATTAAATTAATTTTTTTTTTCAAAAAAATTAAAAATTATTTCAAGCCGCTCATAGGGTTTATTTACAATGTATATGCATATGTATTTAAATAATACAACAACTTTACATATACGTCCGAAGTTATAACAATCAGTCATACATAAATATGAAATATACACTAACAGTTCTTAAAACGCTTTTAAACTATATTTAAATTTTGTTTTTCGTTTGTAGTAAAATTCTTAAAATTCAAAGGAACAGAAGAATTATTTTTATTTGACGTTAAATCCTCATTCCCAGTTCCAGTTGGATTCCAGGCACTTATCGACTTATAAATTTGGCTGTCTAAATAAGAATCAAGTCAACAGTAGAATCAAAAAGTTAAACAATACATGCAACTAACAAGATTGTGCATGACAGAGGATTACTTCATTTTCGGAGTTTCGGAAAGGAAAGTTTTATAAAGGCAAAACCGGAGTCGAAATGGGGAATCCACTGTCTGCATTTATAAGTGAAATATTCATGCAAAATATAGAAGATAACTACATTAAGAAGAAAATTTAGATATTCAGACGACGTGTTCTTTATCATCAACCGGAATGAATTAGAAAAGATCAACTGAATAACCTTAACAATATTCACAAGAATATAAAATTCACAGCAGAAATTGACGAGAATCATTAACTACCTTTTTTAGATATTTTAGTATCTAAGAAAGATGATGAAATGAAATTCGCAAACTACAGGAAGTCGACGAACACCCAAAGAGTAACCCCAAGTACATCAAATCATAGCTTCCAACAAAAGATGGCCCCATTTCATTCAATGATCCATAGATTAGTGACAGTTCCTATGAAAAAGAATAAATATAAATGAGGAAAAAAATTATATTATTAACACAGCTGCAAAAAATGGATACACGAGCAAAACAATTGCAAGAACTATCAACAAGAAAAGGACGTATAGAAGAAGGGATGATATGACCACATTGTTCCAACAGCAACGCATCATAAAAGAAGACACTAAAAGAATTTCCATCACATATGATGATGAAATTACGAAGCCATTAGGGAAAAAATTAAAAAAACACAACATAGACATCATAAGTAATAGTAGACGGCATCAATTGAAAACATCACTAGGCTCTACGAAAGACAAAAAGCGGAATCTATAAAATATCATGCAACAAATGTGAGAAGATATACATTGGACAAACAAATATATTAGCAACAGTAAGATTTCAAGAACATCTAAACGAAGCAAAAATTGCTTAGAAGACAGAAAAAATATCCAATTTCAAAACTACTATAGCAGGTCACATTGCAATCGAGGAACATGACATCAATATAGATGACGTAGAGGTAATCAACGAAATCAACGGCACCAGAAAACTAGACGTTTTCGAAAGTCTGGAAATCGTAAAACAACCACCAGGTACTCTTTTAAATAGTTATCACGGTAATGGGTACATATTACTATTTAAATTCATAAGAAAATGAAAATATAAATCAAGTTGAAAATAAGTAACTTAAGATTTTATTTAATTATTGTAATTTTTATTGCCCATAAAAAAAAAGTACATATTATAACTAATATAGCTCTTAATTAAATTTAATTACGTCAATACACTGAAGAAGGCAACATATTATTGCCGAAATATCGATAAAAATAGACAAATGTGCGAATTACGTTTTTTTCTTTCTTTTTAGCCTTTAAACTGTTTTTAAATTTAATTTTTGAAACTTACTTTCTATACATAAGGCGATTTCGTTTGTTAGCTCAGACCAGTGCAGGACCTGTCAAAAAAAAATTCATATTTTTTTCCCCCAGAGTGTTCATAGTTTCAAATTCATATTTTTTGCTCCGTTTAGAGCGCGCTTAGAGCGTACTCTATTTGCTCGATTAAAATTGACAGAGCACGTAAAGCGGTTTGAATATTAGACGCCAAAAAAATATTTTTATTTTGAATTTATGACGTTACTGTGCGGTAGTAGAATTAAAGTTAACCATTTTAAAATGAACATCAACAAAGTGATTTTTAGAATTTAAGAAATAATGGAAGACGGTATAAACTGTAATGATAAATAATTAATACTTAATTAAAAATAAATATTTTCTAGTGTAAACTTTTTTATTTTTTGATTATTAAATTTTAGTGTAAGAACGCTCAACGCTCCTCTTAATAGATTTGGTAAAGAAAAATATTTCTAGATAGCAGTATAGCAGCGACAGTATTTTTAGACCTAAAGCGTGCATTTATAGAGAACCGTCATAGCAGTATTTTGAGGCCTAAAGCGTGCATTTTAGACATTAGATACAAATTTACTATTGTCAAAACTCATACGATATGGGATGAGAAACAACGAGCTAAACTGGTTTAAAACATATTTAGTGTGGGAAAAACAGGTTACTAAAGTTAACAATGTTTTATCTAGTCATAGAGATATTAAATTATGTGTTCCACAGGGATCATACTGTTGGTTGTTGTAATGTTCCTTTTATACATTAATGATATTGGGAATATTCTTAAATTTTGCCGTATAGTCGCTGATGATTGTCTGGTATACCGGGGTGTTCCAGAGCATGCTTTAGAAAAAAAGAAAGATTTAGAAAAAACGTTTGTTAACTAAATCGAGGGTGCTCTATCGATTGGTAATATTTTCAACTTTCGGAAAGGACCGCTGGTCGGTTTTTTAAGATTAAAAATCGCCGAAATTGGCCGAAATCGAGATTTTTCAAAGGGGAAGTGGTACTTTTTAATGCAAATTCGGATTCTACATCAAAAAATAAATCTTAAAATAACGGCTCCTTCCCCTCCTAGAAAGCTGATATGCATGCTCTGGAACACCCGGTACATTAGAGACAGAATTTTTGCAGACTTAGTTCGAAATCTAAACACAGACCTACAAAATCTATATGACTAGCTTTGTATGAACAAGTTAAAATTCAATGTCACAAAAACAAAATGTATGCATATCAATATTAGATCTGCAGCTTCTACTGAACCTGTTACGAGTATTAAGTATTGAGGTGTTATAATAGATAATAAACTGAATTTTCGTGAACACTTATACTACATATGCGGAAAAATTAACAAAAAATGTTTTTCTACGTCGAATTCGAAGCACTCTTTCTGTTGCAACTGTGAAAATAGTGTATAATGCGATTATTTTACCTCATTTTGATTATTGTGTAACAGTCATGTTTCCCGGATCATCAGAACACCTACACGCATAATACGCTGGATGGCGCAGTAAGTAGAGCGTCTGTCTTTCAACCGGAAGGTCTTTTGGTTAAAAATATAATGGAACTATGAAGGCGAAGTTACTCTACAACAGATATAGTTTTCCATATTTGAATTAGTAGATATATCATAAAAACTCTAAAGAAAAAAAAACCATTGTATGCAATTGTGTTTATCGATTTTCTGTGTAAAAACAGTTCATTCCATAGATTTCAAGTTTTATACAAAAAAGAAAAACCTATTTTGTATTTTATTTAATTATTTATTTACTAGTATAATGCCATTGCACATTACAACTCCTCAACACGAACAACAATGTAAAATAAAATATGTATCATCTCTCATCATAATGCATTCTCTCACCAACTCTCAAAATAATAACTACCAACACCCACTTCCATAATATATTAAAAAAATTTGATTTATTTTCTCAATTCCCATTCTTTAGTTTATAACAAACTGTTTTTTTTTTCATTATAATTGTTGTTGTTATAAAAGGCTTCAGACAAAAACAAAATTATATATCAATATATAAACAAATTTTTCGAAATGTAGACCTAATATTTTTTGTCTGAAGCCTTTTGTATATATAAGGCTTCAGACAAAAACAAAATTATATATCAATATATAAACAAATTTTTCGAAATGTAGACCTATTATTTTTTTGTAATTTATTTGACAAATTGTATTGGACAATAATGTAATGAGAGTAATGAGAGATAAACTACCTACCGCCTGCGTTACACAGCATATTTATAAGGGTTAAATTATAATTGCTTAATATTCTTCGTAACTATATTGAATAAAATATTGTTGAATAATAAAAACACCGAAAATTCATAAATTTCTTTAGGCCAGTTTACCAAATCTTCAAAATTTCATTTATTATTTTTTTTATATATCTTTTAATATACTTTTATAGAAGACAACTAGAGAAGGCATTTAAAATAAACTTTTAAAAAGAAACAAAAAACAACAAAGTTGAACAACTTTTAAAATCATAAATATAATTTTCTAATCCACATTCCACACACTATATAATATTGAATCATTGAAATCTAACTGAAAAACTAAAATTTACTAAACTATTAAATAAATTCTATTCTATGTCGAACTTTAAAAATTTTATTTGAAAACCAAGAAATAAAAAAAAAAATAGTAATAATAATTTTACAGTAAATTTTCTAGGTAGATAAACAGTTAGAAAATACATCCGAAAAGGATATTTTATGTACATACATAATATTTCATGAACATATATATATATATATAGTAACTTGAATATATCCTGAACAGAAAAATTTCTGGAATTCATTTAAACAAAAGGATTTTCAAAATATGATATAATAAAAAAGTGTTCACGTCTTAGAGAGAGTTCGAAGGAAAATAGCAAAAAAAAAAAAGGACAAAAGATTTATAACCTTGATATCGTTTTCTACCATAGTAAATATATATATATATTTTTTTTAGGTTATACACCTCTGTATAAATATAAATAATCTTATAAATATTCGTAATAGTAGGAGTATTAATACCATCGCATTGCATTCTTTTCCAATTTAATACCATTAAGAAATTTTCATTTCATGAGTCGACTTGGCTTGAAAAAGAATTCCGAAAAAAAAAATATTAACATGAAAAATAGACAGAGAAAACAATAGATTTTATATATTTTTATTTTTTTCTCTATCTCATTTTCTGAAATTCTTTTTGATTCTATTATTGTTATTATTATATGAAATTTCTGGCACCAGCTAGAATATTAGTTCTTGATGACACCTAAGACGACATTGGTGAATAGTACCTTATCTTATTCTACTACTATACTAAAAAAAAAAGTAATAATAATAATAGTAGAAAAATAAGAATAGAAAAAATTTTTTAACTAGAAAGGATGACAGTAAATCGATTAGGGCTTTTACTATTTTATTCAGATTCACTATAAGCTCTCTAGTGGTTATATTATTTTTCTGTTTAAAAAAAATAAAAATTCAAATTGTGTTAAGGTTTTGTTTTTAGTGTTGAAACTGGTTTCAAAGATTTTAAGATCTAACAATCTACAAAAAAAAAGTTGAAGAAAAAAAAAAGTTTATGTACAAAAAAAATTGTTTCTTTGCTTGTTTCTCTTTATTTTTTTCAACTATTGGAAATGTAATTTGGGTCAATTTCTTTATTGTGCCATTATCAATGCTACTGGCATTGTTAGAATATTTTTGCAATATATATATAAATTTTTTGTTGTCGCTTTTCTTTTGCGAATAGAAAGTCCTCTTGCATTATCCTAAATAATTTTATAGATTTACATATAAAAATATGCAAAATCGAATATATATATATTTTTTTTATATTAACTTGCAGTACAACGCATTGAATTAGAGGCAGACAAAATAAGTGAAAAATTTGATATTTTCAATATGCGTTATTTATAATTGTAATGGCATAGAATTACATACAATGCGATATTCCGTGCAGGGAAAATATATGTAAATGCTCACAATAGACATATGAAGCAATTAAGTTGAATATGACAGACAATTCGTTAAATTTTTCATTAAACATTTCGTTAAACCAATTCCATCCAAGCCGAATTCGACATAATATATAATTTCTATTTGTTATTGTTTTTCTTAGAAATGTTTTCTTTTATTATGCACTGACATAATATGCTTTGACAAGTACGTATGTCAGCTTTGTTAGGCAATTTGATATTTACATATGTAGTTCTATGCCATTATAGTTAGCGTATATTAGTTTTGAATTGAATGTAATTTTAAATTATTCTAAGAGCGTTTCCGGACAACCCGCACCTCGCACTTATACTTTCCGAAAATACTAATTTATCTGGATTTAAAAATTGTAGAAAAAAAATATTTTGAGATTAAATTTCCAACTTCTGGAGACAAACTAAAAGCTGCAATGGGGGCATGGTCTTTTCAAAAAAATGTACCTTATGTCATTGGCACTATTGATTGTGTTCATGTACGAATTGAAAAACCATTATCCGATTTGGAACCCAGCGAATACTGTGAACACCTGTGATATTTTTGTATAGATTTGACATGGCCCGACAATGTACATGACAGTTATATTTGGAAAAAATCCGAAATATATTTCATTATGCAATAAAACTCTAGTAAATGCAATTCTATTAGGAGACGAAGGTATAATGCCATGTCCCTTAACACCATACAAAAATCCAAGAACTGGTGCTCAACAATTTTTTAACAAAAAACATTCTGAGGGCCGTAGCACTATTGAAAGATGTTTTGGTCAGTTGAAGCGTTCATATTAAATTTAAATTACCTACAAGATTTAATATTTTTGGATAATACTAAAGTATTAAGTATTATAACACTTTATACTCTCTATATAATATTCAACAAAGCTTAATAGGTCTGTATGATAACTTTTATTTGCAAAAATTTGCAAATGAGAGGGAAAATCACGACATGATCATAAAATTCTGCGAGAATAGTTAAAATGTTCTCTTTTACAAACAAAAGTAGACATACTCAAAATTTGCATAAATTTTTTTAAATTTTTTCATGTCAAAAATAATTGATTTTTAGGTTATGAGATTATTTTAAATTTGAATTAATTTAATAATTTTCTGAAATTTTTTGTAAAATATTGTTGAGAAAAATTAAATTAAATAATTTTCCGTGGTTTGTCGGTAAAAAGTTATATAAATCAGTTTTCAGGTTAGGTATATAATTTTTAATTTTTTTTAGGATTACTACTTTTTATATGAAAAATATTTATTGACATTTAAAACAATAACAAAAAATTGACAGTAAATTTTTACAATTTTTTTCAAATAGAAATTTCATTTGCAAAAATTTATTTAGGAGAGACCTCTGACGTCACCTTTTAAACATAAAATTCTCTCAAATTTCTCAAAAATTTTGTAAAGAGCATGCAAATAAAAAAGTCAACAAATCAAAATGCAAATCAAAAAGTCATACAAAGATTTGGATAAATTTATGTAAATTTATATTAATTTGCTAGTTAACATACAAACCTAATGAAATCAACAAAGTTCGTAAATAAATAAGTAAATAGTATGTAATACTTAAGTATTAGCTTTATCTAGTATCTACTCGTATTTAATAAATACGGGCCATTAAGTAGCAAGCTGTGGTTGCTACTTTTGAAAATCACTGTCATTCAAGTATTACCCTATTCCTAATTAAGAGTTGTTATTGTATATTGTTAGTATATTGGTTAATACATGGAGCTACTATACTAGTCATGCCTCCATTTTAATTCTCAAAATCTTAAATACAAACAAATGAAGGAAATGTAAACTCTCATTTTCAGAGGTTCAAGCCAGATTTTAGATTTTAGATAAACATTTTTCTATTAAAAAATATCGCTTTTGAGAAATCGCAGATTTATTTAACTTCCTTAACTTTCTATTATTTTGAAAACTACAATGAACATTATTTATTAGGTATACATTTCTTCTGTTTATCACAATTTTATTTCCTTTTCACCTGACTCTAAATGAGTGAATCGTAGTGTTTGTATACAGTATATGTAGATCCGATATATATCTAGACAACTTTGTACATTACTTATATTAGAATTGATGAATTATTCAAGACAAGTGAAAAATTTCTTGTTAAAAATCCTTTATTGTGTTTTCTTGTAAAGTAATAAGAAATAATCCTAAACAGACTTTTATGCTATAGAGAGAATATGGAAAATTCTTTCAAGGTTTGATTATTTTTCATATGTACATACACATACAATATATTAAAGTGTATGCAATGTTAATGTTGTTAATTTAAAGTTTCATGTAAAATATTTAGGCTGTTTTCTTTCTTCATTTCCCTTTTTGAAGAAGGTGGGAGAGTGGTAAGTCGTGCAAATTAAATTTCTTTTTATTTATATTTTAATATTTTCAAAGTAAAATTGACATTTAAGAGAATTACGTCATTGGGAATGGTTAATTTGGAGGTCCTTAAATAATTTATTTAAGTTTACATTAATGTTCAGTGTTGTGTGAACCCATATGTGTATTAAGTAAAGTTAAAATAGAATGAAAAATATAATTCGTTAATATTCAACATATTATTATTTTGGATAATTTTCATGTTTCTGTAAAATTTTTTCAAAATATCAAAGGTGAATATTTTTCTTAAAGAAAAAAAATTAAATCAATTTATTATAAAGGTGTCTTGTGTTTGAAAAAAAAAGAACAAATAAAATTTAAATTACATAGTATTAAATTATGGCACAATTTACAAATATTTTTTTAATATTCGAATTTTTGGTTTTAATTTTTAAAAATTTAAAATTTGTTAAATTTAATTCGCTGATGATTAAAATAGAGTGAATGGAGAAATATTGGTTTAGGGCGTTTTTTTTTCATTAAACTATGGTGAGCTCATCATGTAACTGTTCAAATCAAAAGTTTTTATTGTGAGTATTTTGAAAGACTTGAAAGCATATTTCAATCTCTATATAATGCAAATAGATAGTTTGAGATTGTATCGTTGGTCTAACAAAAACAAAACGAACAGGAAAGCAGCAGAAAACAAGCAAACCAATTCACAAAATTGAAAAAAATAATTTTTTACTATACTATTTGTTATTTCTTTTTAAATTTATAACTAAATAGCGAAAATAATTTTTTTTTCAGATAATAGTAAATTTAATTTCTTAAAAAAAAAATCCTCGGAAGGCTATACGGCAATCAGTGCTTCAGAAGTTATGAGTTATTTTGTTTCTCCACTGTTTCTCCACACTCGCTTTCTGATTTTTTTATTTTTAATACACGAATTTTTATTTTATTCATAAAAAAAAAAAAAACAAATTTCATTTAGTAGGTAGGTACGCCTCATATTATGTTTATATTTTTTTTATGATTTACTTTACTTTTGTACTTGATTTGTTTTTGTTTTTTGTAATGAACATGCACAATCGAAACTGAAATTTTTTCTATGCGTAGAAGAATGAACCACAAATTTTTAAACTATGATGTATTTTAATTTGATCATAATCATACCATATAATATCATTCCGCTCTGGCTGTGGCAAAGGTCGGTTTCATTATAAATTTTTAGGTGATAAATTGGAGTTTAGAAAGAGAGAAGTATAGTATAGAGATAGTATAATGTTAATGTGTATGAGGGAGCAAAATCATAATATTTATATACAAATTCTTAATATTTTTGGTTACACTTCAACATTAATTTTTTAAATTGTCAAAATAATGTTTTTGTATTTCTTTACATATATATATTTCTTTTGTTTTTGACGTTCTAAGGGATGAGTTCAATCCGCTGATGAACCGATGAAAAAAATTGGAATGATAACATTTAAGCACACATATGAAGATGCAATTGTAATTGATAACATAATCTAACCGGTGAGAGCTGGCTTTTACAACAAATTACTATGATTCTGCAACCATAGGGCCATAGGGCGTATAAAATTACTATAATCTGTGTTATAATGAATTTATTATATTTTCCTATAAAATATTTAATACTTGGTCTTTAATTGTATCGATATCAGAATTTTTAGAGTAAAGTATGTACTTTTTTAAATAAGCAACAAAACTATCTACATACAGATTACAGACTATTTCCAAAAATTTCTTGTGTAATTACGCAAGTGATGCGTTTTTTTTTACACATACACATACACATGTCGTTTTTGTTATTGTAATATTGATAAAATGCCACGCTGACGTAGCAGCAGCAGCAGCAGGACATTGCCTTTTATTATAATTAGATTATAATACTTTACACTTGTGAATATTTAAAAATAATTCTTAATTCATAATTCAAATGTTTTTTTTTATTAGTATATAAAAATTAATTGTTATTTAGTATAAGTTAAAAATGTTATCTGAATTTTTTTTAAATACCAAATTTTTGATTTGAATTGATTTACTGATTAGATTCAGCATACATTTGTACAATAAATTAATTAATTTGTATGTGTTTAAAATTTGTTACTAGCTTTGCAATTCTGTTGAAATTATTATTATTATATATGTGTTTATTTTATTATCTTATAAGAAATTATTATTATTGTAATTATTTTATTATATTTAACTTTTTATTATTTATATATTATTATTATTATTGTTATTTTAATATTATTATTATTATTAAATATAATTGCTTGGATTTTTTTCTATAGCTTTTTTAAAGATACAATTTAATTTTTTTTTGTTATATCAATTTTGAGTTTGATTTTTTTTTCTTTTATTTTCAATTTATTTAATTCATTTTCATTTTGTAGAAAAAACTCAAGTTGACGAAAAAATTCAATCAGAAATTAATTATGTTAAAAGTGTTTGATTATAGTTATATTATTTTTCTTGAATTAATGAAACCTTTTATATTCGTAATTGATAATTATTATATGGTTTTATTTATGTAAATCTATAGGGCTATAATAATTGGTTTGAATTGAATTAAAATAATAGGAAAGTCCTTAGTCTATTAACAAAAATAATTTTGCTTTAAGTGGAATAAATTAGTAAAAATTTCGGATTAAAATATTTTATTATCATTTATCAATTCCATTAAGAAAGTTTGTATTAAATTAACAATAAATGAAATTTTAAAAATAAATACAGAAATTTATACAAATTATTTAAAAAATTATTTAAGAAAAAAATATTAAAAAAAAAAAAAAAAATTAAGTTGAAAAATATCTTAAGATTGTATTTAAAAATGAAATTGTTTAGAAATGCTCATATCGAAGCTCATTCAATGCATATTATTATATTAATTAGTTTCTATTATACAAAATTAATTGGATTGAATTATTGTAAAATAATTGATTATAAAAATATGAAATTAATAAATTCGAAATTAAGTTTAATTTATAATATATTATTTTATTTGCTATTGGGTATAATATGGTTAATTGATTTTCTAAATAAAAATAATGATAATTTATTAGAAATACCTGGTGTAAAAATTTTTGTATTTAGTCGTCGACAAACCATTACATTAAGAATTATTTGTTTATCAACAAATTTCACTATACATACAATATTATATCGTAAATTATGTACTATTTTAAAACGTAATTTACGCCATTTAATTATTTTTTCATATGATAAAAATAATAGAAAAATATGTCAAAATTATATTATATGATATTTATTAAATTTTATTATTTTAATGATACAAATTTGTGTTATACCAATGTTTTTAAATAGATTATTTCAAAATAAAAATTGGAAACATTATATTAATTCAATAATTGGTTATGCAACACAATTTTTAATATCAAGTAATATGTTTGTATTTTATTGTTTAACATTGAATCAATGGTATTTTTATGAAATAATAAATAAAAAATTTCAAATAATTTGTAAAATTTATATGAATTTAATTATTGATTTAAGAATAAAATATATATTAAAAAATCATAATAAATTAATATATTTAAAAAAATATTTTTATTTAAATAATATTATTGAAAAACTACAAAAATATCATTTAAATACTTATAAAATAACAAATAATATTACATTTTTATATCAATTTCAAAATTTAATAGGAATATTAGTTTGTATGATGGCAACAATTACAACAACATATTTTGTATATAAATTTAGTTTTACAAAATTATCTTCAAAATATTTAATATTAGTATGGAGCGTATATATTTTAATTGGATTGAATGAAGTTATAAGATTGTATTTTGGTTCAAATAATGTTATTGAAAAATCAGATGAAATTCATAGAAATTTAAAGGATTTATATTATTTACCACAATTATTACCATTAACAGAAAAAATTCAAATTATTGGAGATTTTAAAGATTTGGAAAGAAATGTAAGTACATATATATATATATATATATATATATATATTTAAGTATTGTAAATTTTTTTTTGGAAATTTTCCAAAAATTTTTTTTTTCGATAAATTTTAACATGCATATACAAAAAATGTGCTTTTACTCAATTCAAAGAAATATTTTTATCTTTAATTTAATATTCTTATATTCGGCTTAAAAATAATTTTTTTTTTTCAAAAATGAATTAGTATATAGCTTAATTTTGTAAAACCAAAAAAAATAGAAAAAATAAATTTTAGATCTAAATATATTTTTTAAATAAATACTATGAGAACCCTTATACAATTTCACAGAAATTTTTTTGAATTAAATATTATTTTATTAACACATCATCATTTAAATACATTATGATAGTATAGCTTAACGAAAATTAATTTTTAATTAATATAAAATACAGAACAAAGTTTTAAACCCAATTTTATATCAAATAAAAATATTTGATTTGGTATTTTTTTTTTTGATAAAATTTTAACGTATAAAATAAAGATTAAAAGCATGCTTCATTAATTCGAAACTGTTGAACTCATAATTAGATATTGTAGTGTTCAAGTTTTTAAACAATATACTAATTTAAAATTGAATAATGTTATAACTCATATAACCAATATGTGAGTTATAAAAATAAAACCAAATCCCCATTTTTAATAAAAAAAACTTATACCTGTAAGGAATAATTTTTTTGGTAAATAAATTTAATATTCATATTTTTTTATAAATATATAAAAGACTTAACATTGAAATTAATTTATCAGTGCAATACCGAATATATTATATATTTCATTTTGAAATCAGAATAAATTTTAATATACATATTCTTTGTTAAAAATCTTATACTAAGACCAACCGTAATGAAATTTAATAAACTTAAACTAACTTAAGAATATGTACGATTATATGACATAAAATGTATTGCATTACATCGAAAATTTTCGTCAAGTTTCATTAAGCTAAATTGACTTAAACTAAATGCGATTTCTAAATTCTTTCTCTTTCCAAATAAAAAATTCTTATTTACAAATGAAAATTTGTTTTCTAGAAGCTGAATTAAATGATTAAAATTTAGCGGCTTTAACCCTGTAAAGGTAAATCTACATAAATTTTACTTGCACATGTTTTTTCTTAGTACATTTGTTTCCTATTACGAAGCAAATGTATTTTTTGAAATTATATAACTGTACTGTATTCTTTCATCATATTTTTAAGTAAACAATAAATGAATAAGTGATTTGTATTTGAATGTTGAAAGGTTTAGACGTTTTAGCAAAAGTCGGTTAGTAAATTTTACTCACGTTTAACTAAATAGGGATATTCATTTATGTAAATTGTATCTTTTTACTTAACTTTTACTTAAAACTGTTCAAAATTGTGTACATTTGTCATAAAAATTTACCGAATATCTATTAAAAGTTTTTGTCAAAATTTTTAAAATATTAAGATAGATTGTAAATAAACGTAGAAGTAATAAAAAACAAAAAATGTTTATTTAAATGATGAATAAATTTTACACACGATTAGCTAAATAGTAAATAAAATCAATTCAAATCTACTTTTGGTTGATCCCATACTGCAGTAATTGTAATTCCAGAAAAAGATGATACACCACCAATTTTTGCTCTAATTATACAATATACTTATAATATATGATGAACACCAGATAAATATATTTTTATTATTGTATTTTTTATGTTATAAATTACTGTTATGAATCACTTTCATAAAAATTATTTTGCTAAATATTTTAATTATTTTTCTAAATATTTTTAATTCTATTTCAATTTGAGATATCGTTTTTAAACTTTTTCATTAGATTCAGTAAAAGTGAGTAAAATTTACTCATGTTTACCTTTAAGCAATAGTAAAATATGATTACCATTCCAGGGTTAAAGCTTTAAATTTATTTCGAATATTTAATGAATATTTCGAATAAAAAGTATTTATAAAATATAATTTTTAAGGAATTATTTTTTGGCTTGTTTTGGATTATTTCTTGTGTTCACAATTTAAAATAATGTCTGCATCACTTAATTTAGCTACTAAAATCCATCTTTGGATAATTTAATAAATTAAAAAAACTTGTGTTGGCTTTTCGTTTAGTTTTGACATCAGCTGAAACTGGCTTAAACTCATTATGGTAGGGTCTTAAGCCATTAAATCTTTCAATTTTTTTTGATTTTATCTCTTTATTATTATTTTTTTAATTGTGTAATATTTATTAAAAAATTATTATTAATTAAAATTAGAAAACATATAGTTTTTATTTTTATTATTTAAAATTTTTTATTTAGAGGCTGCAGCATATTTGTGAAAGACTATAGATTTAAATAAATTGTCAAATCTCATTAATATTTATAGTTTTAGATTTAGGTACTACATAAATATTCGCTATTATCCATTAGGAGAAAATGTATTTTTGTAATAAATATTGATCCCGTAAAAAGCAATATGGTCAGTTCGATAGCAATTTTCAAACTTATAGTATTAATAGTTAAAATGTATTGAAATAATTTTATTTTAATAATATATTTATTTAAAAAGAAACATATAAAATTTAAATATTACATAATTTTTCTTTTCAGAACAGATCGAAATACTATCATTTCAAATTGCTACAATGAAACCACAATTTTTATTATTTGGGATGTATTCAATAAATAAGAAAATGGTGTTGCCAGTTTTTTCCACGATATTAACAACTTTATTACTCTTAATACAATTCGATCAAATATTTTTGAGTCAGAATCCAATTATTAAAAATAAACTTTTAGGCTAATTTAAAGAGTAAATAGTGTAGGTATTGAATAAATATGGACATTTTGATTTTCTATAGAAAAATTAACAGATGAATGAAGTGATTTTATACTAATTTTACAACGATAAAAATAGATAATATTAAGTAATTATTAATAACGTTAATCAAAACGATTGGAATAGATTTGCAATTACCAAAATAAAATATTTATATATAATTATATATTATTTTGAACAAAAATAAAAATAGATTATAGTATTGAGATTGTATACTTAAGAATTAATTATAAAATTTTATAATTAAAAATAAATAAAAAAATCTTTCATTTCATTTTTTTTTTCATGTTGAGAATACGTTTTAAGACAATTTAAAATATTGTAATATGAAAATGTATGAATATATCGCAATAGAAAAGGTATATGAGATCGCATGATAGTACTATACAGTTTAAAATTCATTTTTAAATTTTATTGTATACTTGGTACTATTACGAATTTGTAAACAGAAGTCAAGAAAAATTTCAGGGTGACAAAATATTTGAGAATTTGTAACTGAATCGAGCTTGAAAATAATTTTACAGCTCTAACAATCTATTTTTCTAGATCAAGTTCAGCATTATTATTCTATTTAAATAATATTTTTTAAATAATTCCATATAATAATATATACTTACTCTATTTGAACATAGATGTCTACTAAGTCGTCTAAATTGTGCATTTAACAGCCAATATAAAAATGGATTCCAAAAACTATTACTTAATGCTGTCCACGTAACAAGAAAATCTAAAAATGGAGGAAGCTGTGAAAAAAAATTAGAAAAAAAAAAATTCATTATTTTTTAAATAAAATAAATTTAATTATCTTTAATTATTTCATTTTACGAAAGTTGAATAATGTTTAGGTAAAATGGCGAAAATTATTACACATTTATAAAATAGCAATATTAAAAATGATTTGTTAGAGGTAAAGAACGTAACAACACTGTAAAAAAAAATAAATATATAAATATATATATATACAAGACCAGCATGTAAGCTTTTAACGCTTTATTACTTCCTTCAGCCATAAACGTAGTTAACCCTTTTGATAAAGACCAATAGGTCTGAGGGTTTTATCCTGCAGAAGTTTTCTGAAGTTATGTTGTACGTTTCCAACAGCCTGAGTCTCAGTCTTGAAAGAGCTGGGCACTTTCCTACAACATGTGTGGAGATTTCTTCCCCTTCCAGAGAGTGTCTACAGGCTGGGTCGTCACTAGTGCTAGTCTACACATGTGCTTATATATGTGATTATTACCAGTAAGTATGCCTATCATCTTCCTACAGTCTGTTCTATTGAGAGTTAGCAGGAAGTTGCTTATTTTCGTGTTTATTCTTGGATATTTTGGAGACTTTGTGGTCTTCAGTACACTTCCAAAGAATGTTTTTTCTCTCTTCAGGGTGTTTTCTATCGATAGTTTAATATTACCAATAGATATACCAGCTGCCGGTTCCGGTCCATACATGTTCCCTGCCGATGATCTGACTAGTAGGTTTAGAGTCTCCGAACATTCTCCCACTAATCTAGATTTGATGAGGTTACTTTACGAAAGAGCTGTTAAGGCAGCCTTTTCCAAGAGGAAACTGGAGCTCAACTTGTTGTTTTTCTGGGACCTACTGAAAATACCAAAATAAACGAGGGGTTTGTGGACCTAGCATGCTCTTCTCAACCGCACCAGCTCTCTCTTGTCAAAATTTGTACTTCGTAGCTCTTCTTAGGGATACGTATGTAGTGATGTCATCTGTTGGCATGAAGAAGAATAAATATATTAGTATAAAATAATGAGTAAGTTGATGGTGGCTTCTCTGATTTTCAAAGCAACTTTTTGATGTCGTTTTGCAAATCAACATTATAATCAACAGATCAACTTGTTATACTGAACTAAAATAAGTAATGCTTGTCTTTAAACAATTATAGTAACAGCACAACACTTGCGAGGCAATAACATCGAACATGCTTCTTCGTTTAATGAGTTCCCCTATGATAGGAATGCGCCATTTTACAATTTTCCATTTTTCAAAAATTATTTATGCAGGTTCTTTTCATATTTAACTATCAACTCTCCCTTGTGATATCGCTAATCCTATACGCTATTTTTTTCCTATATATTTTGTATAAATAAAATTTGTAAAAAGTATAATTCAGAAACTTTGCAAGAAAACCTGCGCAACTAGAAGTGTAATGTGGTAGTTAAACATTTCCGAAACACTCAAAAAATAAATTATATATAGAACAATAGAAATGAGTTTGTGGATTGGAAAATTTTCTATTTTATTTGCAAACTTAATAGAAATAAAAAATATATATATAAAATAAATCAGTTACTATAAACCGATATGAAGCTATGTCACATAAAAAAAAACATATTATTCATCTTTGTTTCTTTTTTGAATATGAATATTATTTTTGTCATCACATTTCTCAGTTTATCTACGAAAGTGTAAAATAAAAAATATAAAAACAACAAAAACAAAAGAAAATCAGTTGATTGGATATGGACCCACATGAATTTGTATATAAGATCATCATCATTTAAATAGCTTTCTCGCTTCCTCTTTTACTGAACTGTAACATAGATTTGGATATATGGATTTAAAAATAAGGCTTAATTAAAAAATTAAAAAAAAAAACGTTAAATTTGGCTATAACTTGAAAAAAGATTAACCCACAGGGACCCCTAGTATATTTATATATCGCTTTCGATCTCAAAATATTTCAAATAAAAAATTAAAAATTGAATAAAGTAAAAGAAATTTCATATCAAAATCGAAAACTGTAAATAACGGAAAGCAACGTAAGAAAACATTGAAGAAATGAATTAGTAGGTAATGGCAATTTTAAATATTCTTCCCTTCATTGAAATTGCAATAATTTCTGGGTATTCAACAGGTTTTTTCAATTAAACGAAAACGAATTAATTTGCTTTAAAATTTCCAATAATATAAAGATATAATAATTAAAAACTAATAAAAATAATATACAAAAATATATACCAAATAATTACTATAATTTAATAAAGGAATGTGTGGGCCACACATAGAAAAACAAAAAGAAGTATAAGTTGCAGACTGTTAAAATAAATAAATAAATTTCTGTTAAAAATAGAAAATTGCCTGAGTGAATAGAGATTTCATAAATCCTCTTTACTTTAAAGAGATAAATTTGTAGAAAAACATTTTTAAAAAATAAAAAAAAAATCTAAAACTGATGAGGGTAATGTCGTGGCCTACAATCTATTATTTAAAGACTGTGTATTCAGGAATTTAAGTTGTACATTTTGTTTTAAAGTCATGCACAAAAAAAAAACAAATAAATCTAACTTTCATCCATTCATCATAATCATGGTGAGATTTAATATATATTTTACTTCCCTCAAATTTTAACTACAAAAAAAAAAACACAACAACAACACCATTGAAAATCTTTAATACGTTTTTTTGTAATTTTTTTTTTAAAGCATTAAAATTTACTATAAAATTGTTTTTTTTTTCATTACTAGAAAATCTTCTATTTGACACGATAATTCTCAATTTCATGTATAGGTAGGTGAAAACATGAACACACAAATACCACATCATATCATATTATATGGGACACATTATTACTATTATCCTTTTTTTAAATTTTTATTAAAGGCAGTGAAAATATCTTAACTTACAAAGATGAAATTTCAGTTTTACTACAAAACTTGTATTCTATGTTTCGTTTCTTCACTCATTCATTTTTAACCACTATGCATATATATGTGTAGTATACATATTCACACACACAAGTATATTATTATATAGCGGTGTAAAATCCATATAATACTCATGCATTATCAGGAATATTGCCATTTCCGACCGACATTTAATAATGACGATAAGAACATAGAAAAAATAAAAAAAAAAAATAAAAACAAAATAACGGAATTTTGAAATTTTGTCGTAAATCTTGTGTAGAGTTGAAATTTCACCATAATTTAACTTAAGTCAAATTAAATAGCAGAAATATATATAAATATGTATATACCATCTCCCGCTCCATAATAATACACCTATTCGATTCAATACAAATAGATAACGATTGAATTTGAGAAAAAAAAATCTTCTAAAAACTATGTTACATACATACGTACATTATACATGTATCAATGTATTGAATGTCAGTAATAATTACACGAATAGTAATATTGTGCAATACATAGTGATAATTATTAATAACTAGTTAAAGTAAAATAATAATATACGTGATGAAAATAGTAATAAAATATAATATTGAAAACAGGATGATTATACTCGTATTCGTATATGATACACACAGTTTTTATTCAAATGATCCCTGATTTCACTCTAGTCTATTTTATAGCAATTAATGAAAACTATACTTTATTCTGAAGTTCGTAAGACATCTGATTTTGACTATATTTTATGTAAAACATCGCAAAAGCAAATTTTGAGTGGCACTCATAAGTTGGTACACCTAAAGCTAGACTATACAACTTTGTAAAAGGACTAGGTTTTATAAATGCCGCTCAATCCATAAGCTACAAATAGCCTTACAACATAGGAGGTGAAGGTGCACAATTGATTGGGTATGCTCTTTCATGAAAGGTAAATACCAAATGATGATAACTTCACTTTGTATTATCATATTTTGTGTGGGGCCTTATTGTATTTGTGGGGCTCTATTGTATTATAAAAAACATTTTTGAACATTTTATGATGTTATAGAAATGCGCTTTTCTTTCCCCCCTATTACAGATCGCTTTAACTTCTTTAATTTGTTTTGTTTTGTATCCTGTCACATGCTCCAAGAAGGATTAAAGTAAAGTATAGTGAAACTAAATGGAAATGAAAGCTGACTACTAGCTAAAAATATGTTGATGGCAACGTCTATCCCACGAACTAGAAGCGTCGTAAAAGAATAATAAAGAGATATAATCGTTTTCACCTATACACTTCAAGCAATTCTATTGGGAGTATTTTTTCTTCATATACATCTTCGGCTATAAGCCTGAAGTAGAAAACGTTGTTATACAGAACATTGCCATAGACTAAACATTAATAATTTTCCAAAAAAAAAAAGATCCAAGAGAAGCCGCTAGGGACTGAACAAAATCCCACAGAATAATATTGAGAAGGAGATGGGCTTACACCGATAACTTGAATGCGATACGTAAATCGTATTATGACAGTAGCATAAAAAAGGATAAAATGACAAAATATTATATTAACAAAACAAAATAAATAACAATATAACATTTATTACGAAGAGAGAAAAAGTAACGAAATACCGTTTCTGAACATATAAAAAATAGTATATAAAGATGAAAAATAAAATTGGGTATGTACAAAACAGACATTATTACCCAATGAATCATTCTCGTTTAGTAAAATGAACCGCATGTATAAAAGGTAGCAGTCGATGATCATACGATGGTCCAACTATAATATTTGCCCATAGCGCAAGAACATCAGACTTCTATTACTAGACGAAAGTTTGCTACATTTAGTAATTGGTTCTAGTCTACCATATTCAGTAGATTAGAGAATTTGCTATAATGATAGACTAACATAGACCAAATAATAAGGAAAAAACTGCAACGTATGGAAATAATTATCATGACTAGCTTGTTGAAAGAAAACAAGTATTTGATGCTAAATTCTAAAAAAATGTTCAAAAAACTTAATTTAAAATTATGAAGAACTAGTTGCCAAAGAAGCCAACAATTAAGCAGCGTACTTGGATCAGTAAAAGATAAAGAGAACATTTAAGAAATTAATGGTATTAATAAAATAGGTATGGTCTCGGTAGCCGAGTGGTAAATCACTCGAGTGTAGTAATGTAACGACCGAAGGAGCACGGGTTCAAACCCCGTGAGAACTGAAAAAATTTTCAAATGGTGAAAACTACTGAAAAATGTAATTTTCTATACAACCACATCGGTTTAAATATAATTTAATATAATATAACTAATAAAAAAAAAAAAATAATATAAATATATAATATACAAAAATATATACCAAATAATTAATATAGTTTAATAAAAAAGGCCCACATTTCGAAAGGGAAAAGGATCTATAAAGTTGGCCTAAAAATTTATCTGTAGGATCAACTGTTAAAATAAATAAATAAATATACGGTGGGTAGCGCATTTATTTAACATGCTGCCGCGCCTGCCTTTTAACCGAAAGGTCCCAGGTTCGATTCCCGACGGAGGCAAAAAATGCTTTCTGGATTTTTCGACCTGGTCCAGTACCCTTTATCATTGGGATAAAATAAATGATAAATAGTTGAGAGTTATGATTATCATTAAAAATAAAATTGAACTATGCTATTATGAAGGCGAAGTACTCTACAGTAGATATAGTTTTCCACATTTAAATTAGTCTATACCACAAAAATTCTACAGAAAAAGCTATTGTAAGTGATTGTGTATTCCAAATCTCTGTTTAAAAGCGGTTAGGGTGTTCATCCCATAGACTTGGAATTATATAAAAAAAAAAATATATCTTTTCAAGACTATCATAAAGGCTAGTTACCGGCAGATCCCAAGAACATTTACGGGGAGCCGAATTAACAAGAAAAAGAGGTAGGTACTATTTATTTAAGGTCAGCAATTGCTAAGCAAATAATATCATAAAATATTAAACTAATTTATCATCAGTAAAGGATGTACAAAAATGAGCAAATGGAACACCTACGAAAGCTTAGCAGTTTTCAGGTAACAGGGGGATAATAAATGGAAAGATAATTTGAGGATAATGGATACTCACCCCTAGTTAAATTAATATACAATGGTAGAGATAAAATATACAGTTATATGAACTAGAATACAAAAGTAATAAAAATGAGAGAAAATTCAGTTAGTCACAAGCAGAAGCAAAGCAAGTATGTTGCTTCGATGTTTACAATCAAATATAAAAGTAGATATTAGTGGACACAACACTTGTCAACAATTAAATTATCTTTTGAAATAAAATCCGATTTATGAACGAAAATTATACATACAAGTAATTTTATATATAAATTAAAAATAATATCATGAATTAAAATATATTTTTTATGATTTATATTAGACTCAGATTTTCTAATCACCTTGTACCACATTAAATGTCCTTTCCTTAAATTAAAGGTAGCATTCTGTTTTGTTTTAAATTTATTTTTTTTTATTTAAGTTTACCTTAGAATTAGTACAAGCAGTTACTATTTCCTGTATTGTCCATGGTGTAACCATAACAATAAATCCTAATGATATTGCTGCCATGGATCGTGACGTTGACCCATTTGTTGTTCTATCTTGTATTGGAACCACCTGGAAATAATAAAAAAAAAAATATTTAAAAAAAATTTAAACGTATCTACTTGTACAGTTTGTTGAAAAAGGATCTCTATTCGAGAAAAGAATTTTTAAAAGAATTTCCAAGAAATTTCACATATTCATTTTTGATGATATCCAGGGTGAAATAAAATTTTTATTTTTTTTATTTTTTGTTCTTTTATGTCATATGAGATAAAAAAGAATTAAAGATATAATAACAAAAACAAATGGAAAGGTGTTTTACAGCATTAAATAGTTTACAAACAAAGTTAATGACCACACAGCAAACTATTACTTGACATAAAATTATGTACGTGATTTTGCGGCTTATAATTAATTTAGCAATTAATATCAGACAACATAATCGACACTAATAATTGTTAGCATTTGATTCATTTAAGTGACTAGAAGTAATTATGTATTTCGGATTTTGAGTTTAAATAGAATCTGGGAATTATTTGATGAAACTGTAGGATGGACTTAGTTTATTACGGGTCATTGTGTTTTTGGTAAACATGCCAGAAGACCTGTAATCCCCTCAAACGGCTTTATCAGAACGTGTAGAGCGACGGAGGAAGATGAAAGTGTTCAATGCCTACTCTGTTTTTACCCTGGTCTTTATTATAAAAGGAAAACACATATAGGAGCCTTATTTTTGGACTCGCTGGGTGACCTTGAAGTCATTAAAAACAAAAATCTTCACCGCTTTGTAAACGGTTCAAAATGGTTTAACGAGTAGAGTCATATGAGTCATAACAATTGGCCTTTCTGGTCTAAATGTGTCGGGGTATTCTCGGCAGCCATTACTACCAACCTACCTTTCTAGTTTATTAATTCAACAATTGATATAAGACCACATAATTGACACTAAGAATTGTTAAAATTTGATTCGTTTTAGTATTTCAGATTTTGATTTGGCAAACTTGAGAGTTATTTAATGAAATTAGGATAAATTTTATTTTGAAGTGGATTTTGTAAATATAAAATTGCTAAATAAAATGTTAATTTTAGATTAAAAATCATGGTGTATCCTATTGTATGCAAATAAATATGTTTTCGGACTGCGAGTACCACATAAAATATGTAAGACTGCGACATCGGTTTTTTTTTTCTGTAGTTTGAGTTTATTTACCTCACTAAATTATGTTCAAGTGATTATTTCGTGGGGATGTAATACGCAATTTATATAAATTTGCTGTCGCTTATGTTTACCGATAGGATTATCAAACTTGATAAAATAACAAAAACAAACGACAGTAAATTTAATATTTCATAACCATGTCAGTATCATGAGCCAAGATACTGTTTGTTAACATTTTATATTTAATTAACACATTTACCTAGATTTTGTAAAATGTTTAAATGCCGAACGATAACAAATTGATTATGTCATTTGGTTACTAATCTGAATTTTTGGTTCAAATTCCGTTCAGTACATTAATGTGAATAAAATTAAATTCTGTTAGTGAGTAGCGAAATCACTCTAGAACAGGTATAGTTTTCCACATTTAAAATTATTCAATATACCCAAAAGTAAAAACTATTGTTTGTGATTGTTGCCAAGACTCTGCGAAGATAGATTTAAGAATAAAAAAAAAAAAAAAAACAATATTTACATGATTACGCGAGCTGAAAATGAAGTATTATCTAAAAACAGAAACAACTAATAGCATAATATGGTATTATGATGAAGAAAAATGTTCCTAATAAACCCAGCTTTCAAATAAGTATAATAACTTGCATTGAAACAATCGGTAAGTATGTTAAAAATTTAAAATTTTCGAAATTTACAGGACAGGTTAAAAGATATTTATTTACCCGTCTCTTGAAAATTGCTAAGTTATATGTTTGTGGGAACACAAAAGATGGTAAGGTATTCCATAGTTTAGAGGTTCGGTTGATAAAAGAATCTTTATATTTCATAGTTTTGTTTCCAAGAGGCTCCAATGCAAATTTGTTAGCGAGGGCTGCCTTGCGAGTGTTACGCTGGAATAGTTGTATTTTGGGCATTTTAATTTCGCTATATCAATTAGCCAACAGTTACCCATCAGATCAATTACATTGCGGCGATGACTTAATAATCTTCGGTGTTGTGTAACACCTTCAACATTGATCATTTTGATGGCTCGCTTTTGTATCTTACCTAGGTACTGTAGGCCGGTACTAGGTGCACCTCCCCAAAGATGCGAGTTACATTCTGGTCGAGGCCGAATATATACCTTTTATATTAATAGGAGAAAAAAAAAATTCTCGGCCCAAAAAGATTACAGAATGTAGAATATATAATCAGAAGCAACAGCGAGCTCAATAGTATGATTGATAGTGAGGACATTGTACGGTTTGCAAAGGCCCAAAGACGGAGATTGGGTGGCTACGTAAGTCGAATGGATGGAAGCCGAAAGCTAGCAGGGGTGCTGAATAGAAAGCCCGATAGCAGTCGTGGTAGAGAAAGACCAAGAAGCAAATGGGCAGACAACGTGAAAAACGATGCTCAAACCCTTCAAATCCCAAATTTGGGACAAGCGGCACAAGATCAACCTTTTCGGAGAAGCATAGTGATGAAGACCAAAGCTCACCCAGAGCTGTAGCGTTATAAGATGATGATGATGATATTAATAGATGGTTGGAAGATGTAAAATATTTTCAACTTCAGCTTAAGAATCCTAAATATTTCGCAGCATCCTTCGCGACAGAAAAACTGTGATCGTGCCACGAAAGTTTGTTGTTTGGTATTTCCATTCCAAGAATTCTTAGAGTTTGAAAGTTTTTGATATTTACATTTCCGAATAGACTATTTGGTATTGATGGCTTTTGCTTTGTTGATATGGAGCAACTCTTTGGTTTTTGAATTATTAAATTTTACCCTATTTAACTTCTCCAGTCATGTATTTGTTGAATGGTCGCTGTTTAGAGAACACGATATGTTATTTCGTTCTCTGTGAACTGAAATCTGCGTCACTTCAACAGCTTTTTCAAAGAAATGAATCAAATGTACTATCATCAGTAGAGCTGTGAATCTGGTTTGAAGTTGTGGATAGGAGAAAGAACTAAGTCTAAAAAGACACCAGCATCGACAGTGAATTTTTGAGATATAAAACCATCCGATACAACTTGTAGTGAACGCTTTGAAAGGAAATTTTTAATCAACGTATTGAAAGTGTTTCCCAGTCCAATTGCTTTTAGTGGTTTCAGCAACGAAAAACTTTGCTTTCAAGAAGTTTTGGCTTCACCATATTTTTTTTTGTCGGTGCCATTTTTCCGTCATAAAGGACAAGAGATTAGCAAGAGGTTGATCTTTTCGACCTAAAGCCATATTGGCAATCATTTATAAAACCGTTGCTTCCTAAATATTTTTTAAGTTGAAAGCTAATGATGGTTTCCAGATAATATTGTAGTCAAAGGAATTGGGCGATAATTAGAGGGAGATTACTTTGGGCATCCTTTTTGGGGACTTAGGTAAATACGAGAAACGTATGATGTATGGAAAAATTTACTCAGTGATCTTAGTGGTAGGGTATTTGCATTTAAATTCACATATAATAAAAATACACATATACAATATTTTTTAAAACTTCACATATATAAAAATTAAATTACGAACAATATAGGTAGTAAAAAAAAGAAAAATAATTTCCAATATTTATTTTAAATTTACTGAAAATTTAACCGCCATTCAATATCTATATATATAGAATATCTATATGTATACGTACCTACTGATTACTATGAGAACTAAAACCATCAAATTGTAAATGTTGTAAAATTGGAAAATTGAAGAAAAGGAAAATATAAGTTCAAAGTAGAAATGAAAAATAATATTGTAACGAATACAAAATTTCATAATGAAAAATATTACAATTTTCACAATTTTTTTTTTTTTTTTTTGTATTCATTAAGTGCACATCATAATTACAACTAATTGTGGATTTTATGTGGAATTTTAAATTAGTTCAATCAAGCACAACCAACCACTTTAATACAGAATATTTTACCATTTTTAAACTAAGGTGGCTTAATTAAGGATATACTTAATATAAAGAGATGAAATTTTCAACTCTTGAGTTAATTACCTGCAATATAAGACTATCAACAACAAAATGAAAAAAAATATTCAATTTCAAGGAGATATCAGAGAGATAACAAGAAATAGATGATGAATATAAAAAAAATAGTTCTTTGTATATTATTATAATTTTACGGTGAAGTAGAGAATCTGTGTAAAAAAGAACAAAGATAGGTAAAAATATTATAAAACAAAAAACAAAATGAAATTATAATTTAAAAGTCTGCATATATCAAATAAATTTTGCAAAATGGATAAAGTACCGATTTCTACACGAGATCCTAAAACTTTAAAAAATCACATTGTATACAATAAAATTGTAATTTAATACTGACTGCAGCTTAGTATCAATTTTAAAAACTGTAATATGATTTTCAAGCGAATTTTTTACCAAAGAAATATGATAGAGTTATTGAAACTTGAGAATAAATTAATAATGCATTTTTTTTTGGAGATTCACGGAAGTCAGTTAATTAAAATGAAATCGTAATAATGAATTGAAAACGATTGAAAATTTATCAAAATATGGAAAGGGTGTATAAAATTTATTGAATGTATAATATTTAGTTTAATTAACGATCTGTTCATTTTAATCACTTGTAATTGCTATAACTTTATTTTTGCTGTGAAATTATGAGATTCAAATTTATGGGAAAGAATTATTAGAATAATTTATTCAATCGTTTCTGTCGAGAGATAATATGAAACTGCTGAGAAAACGGGTAAAAAAAATATAATCATTATTGTTAATCAATATTGTAATTTATAAAAATTGAAACACTAAAATTGGATGGGTGATGAATACAAAGGTTTGTACCTATTCTATTATTTATTTCAATAAAAATGTACTTAAAACGACTAGGCCATCGGCCAAGCTTAACATGATGTTAATCAAGCGTTTAAATTATGAAAATAGAAAATATTTTGTCAGCAATCATAGTTTTAGAGAATATTTTATCTTACTTAACATGCTTTTTGTACTTTTAAATACTTTATTTACCATAGTATTTTTGTAATAAAATTCTGTTTAGCTTAATCTAATACATTTGACACGCTAATAATGTCTGTAAAACGTTTAATCTCGGTTAATAAAAGTAAAAAGCAGTGACAGTAACCCAAAAATCTAAATGTAAAGCCTTTTCAAAATATTACCGCCAAAAATTGCAGATTAAAAAAAAAAATATAAAAAATTAAAAAGTTCAAATTTTTTGCCCATATTTCACTTAAATCATTTTAGAAAAAGATATCCAAGTTCTAAACCTATATCAAAAAACTATATTTTTAATATAAGAATCAAATTAGATAATCTTAATAATAGCAACACATCATAAAATCAATAAAATATGAAACTTTTTCAAATTCGTATTAGTTTTCAAAGTCATGAGCAAGTCATTAAAATGACCCAAAAAATAAATTACCTATTAAAAAACTGAAATTTCCTTGGTTTGTGTATTTGAATTAGGTACCTCGAAATACTTCTAATTGACCAATTTTTTTATATATTTCCAAGTCTAAATGGGATAAACACCTAACTGCTTTTACACAGAGATTTGGAATACACAATCGCATAAAATAGCTTTTCTGTAGATTTTTTTTTATGGTATATCTACTAATTTAAATGTGGAAAACTAGATTTAGTGCAATCGCATCTTCAAGTTAAACAAGTAGAAGGAGAGTAAAATATTGACAAGCATAAAAAATATTGCTAGTGTTGCAATGGTGGTAAATTTTTCTTCGTCACTTCTAAAAATTCACTAGATTTGCTAAAAATCCTTCTTCTGGGAAAAATAACGGAAGCGAGATATTATGAATAACATATCAAGAGCTATCATCTCCACATAGTGTCTTTGTTTTATGCAAAACAAAATTTTAACCCAGAATTGACAGTTGTACACCGGTGACTCTACGTAGGTAACAACAACGACATTAGGTTCAAAAATGTTATGCTTAAATTGGACGATATTAAAAAAAAATTAATTGTTTTGCGGAAATAGAAAATTTTATTTTAAGTTAAATATTTAAATTAAAATGAAAATTTATTCAAATTCTTAAACTGCCTTTTACACAGATGTAATAATGAACAACCATTGGAAAAACCTAATTAAATTTACTAAAAAAACCTATTTTCCAAATTGTATTTTACAAAACTACTAAAATAAAAACTTCTTATAATTCACACCTAAAAAACAAAATAATTAATTATTTTATCAAATTATTTTCTCTATATTAAAAGTTTTAAATTTTCAATTTAGTTAAAAGTTTTTTCAACACAATGTTCAAATTTACCCTAAGAAATAAACTTAAATTAGATAACACCCCTTTAGTTTAACAGAAACACCAAAGCTTTTTATTTCTAATCTATATACATGTTTTGAAAATGAAGTAAATTGATTTGAATCAATTTCATACTTTTACTTTATTTTTTATCAACACAATCTTCTTGTCATCATCAATATCATCATCCAGTGTGCAACAAAACTAACAACATAAATAGGAATAAAAAAGCACTATAATCAAAACAAACCATTATCAGAAATACAAAAAAAAAAAACAAAAAACCTAAACAAGAAAATTTTAAATCATTGCAAGAAAAATGAATCCTCTTGTCAGCAATAAACAATAATATAAGAAGCATTTCAATACACTTTCATATTATATACATAAAAATTCAATAAAACAGCAACAAAAGAAATATAAGAATAAATAAAAATATTTCTCTTGTAAGGAAATAAACAAAGCATAAAATTTCTTTTTGTTTGGTAATGGCAGATGGTTGCACAATGTAGCCAATCTCAGTATGGTCGATTGATTGTATTCAACACTATTTAACAAGGCAAAGTGTTAGTGCAAATAAATTGTCTCTGTTAACTGTTAGAAAGAAAGTAATACAATTCATTTACACTGAAATTCGTTTATATCTAATATTACTGTGTTCAAAATTGAGAACGTAACATTTACAAGACTTATGCGAAGAAAGTTTGATATTTAAATGTTATCATAATCAGAGTATGTCTACATTTCAAATCACTTTTGATGAAGTAGCGAATGATAAATATTTCATTGTACAAATTGGAGTTTAATTAAATTTTTTACGGCGGAAAATTTAATGATATGGTACATATCAATAAATCAATTTAATCCTTTGGCCAATTAATTCATCCGAATGTGAAGCAACTTTAACCAGAAGACTAAGGTACAGAACTGGCTTTCATATTTGAAAACAAAAAAATTAAGTACATTAAAAATTAAAATAAATTTCTTGATGGCTTCTTGATTGGTTTTCGAACAAGTTTTACGTCACTTGAAAAACTGCTAATTCACCAACTAAATTATAATATATTTTAACCCGAATCATTTTTAAAACTAGCTACTTAGTTTATTTTTATAATTGTAAAATATAAAATTGATGTGACAAATAGGTTGGGTTCCAAGCTAAAAATTGTCAATAGTAAAAAATTCAACCCTCTCAAGCCGGTTTTTTAAGAAGAAAAAAATGGAATGATATCAAAGACAATATTTTAAATATATTTTGCATACTCAGGTTAATTTAGTGATGTATTTGTTAACTTTTCTACTTCAATTTAAAATTTCCTTTTAAACTATCGAATAATATTGAGAAACCTGATGATAACCCAATCAAAATGAATAAAGTTAAAAAATAAATTTTTGTTTAGAGAAAACTTAAATTAAAAATTTTAATTTGATTTTCAAGAATATTGTATTTTCTTTTTTTATTAACTTTTAAATTTACATTCTGTAATAAATTTATATTCTGGATGAGATTTTTTGAATTATTTATATGTGTACATGTGTATATATTGTAAATTATATATATATATATATATATATATATATATATTTGAAAAAAAATATAATATGTTGGTTTACACTTACCTTTTTCGTAATTGTGTTTGCAGTTGCTAATAAAACTGGTATTGTTGATGGTAGACTACCAATTGGTGTTGATTGTAATGATTGATGATATTGATGTATTGGATGTGCTGATGGTGGTAAATCGTTGAGTCTAAAACGACTCATATGAAAACTAGAACCATAACAGTACATTAATACCATTGTTGTTGGAAAATATAGTGCACATGTTGACAATATTCTATATGATGGCTTATAATAAAATGGTTCACATGCCATTAGGCCAGTACTATTAAAATAATATCCTTTAATGGAAAATATATATTTAATACAATAATAATATTATGTACTTGACTGTAAAAAAAGAATGTGTATTTAAAATATTTTATGTATATTTAAATTTGATTGAAGCTGAAAAAGAATTTTTTGAAACTTACCTTTTGGTAATACTAAACATCCGAAAACTGTTAGGCTAATAACCCATGTTAAACTTAATATTGCAACACATCCCTAAATTAGAAATTTAGATATAATTAATTGAAAAAGCAATTTGTTAATTACAACATTTATATTTATGTTTTATTTGATACAACAAAAGTATAACATTTTTGGCTATTCAACGTCGTTTAGAGGTGAAACCATAAGGCAAACTCAACTAACTCTACATTCATTTATTTTGATGTATATTTATTTCAACATTATTTTCTTTAACAATTTGGGTATGAAGATGCAACTTTTCAAATTAGATTCAAGGTCAAAATTGTTTTAAATCGTTAACAAAAGCATATACGACTAACATATACCTAACCCGGAAGGTATTTTTATAAGGGAACATTTTTATATTCTCTATGTTTGCCTGGGTCTAGAAAAATATAGGTGCAGTAGGTTGTCAGGATATACTTGATAACTTAACAGCTATTTGAATGGTTCCTTTTTAGGATATTCAAAAATTTGTGAAACCTATGGGCCTGATAATAGGGTAATTATCCAGTTAATTTTTTTTTCTTGTGTTGGCTTTGTGTTGTATTGATCGTATTACTACCCCCTACTATACCACCTATACCTCCTGCCTCCTGTTGGCTTGAACTAAATTCACTTAAGTTAATTTCATAATTTTAATTCCATGAATTTATACTTTTTTAATAACTTTTTGAGATACAATATGGCCTATATTCTTTGTCAAAACTTAACAGCTTAAAAAACTGAAACTCAAAATCTCAATTTTAACTATAGAAATTTAGGTACAAAAGAAAATAGGATGAAGAACATGCTGGGTTCTGAATTTTTTTGAATTGTAACATGTTATAATATTGGATAATATTGTACGTATCAATGGATCAAGTTTAATTAGAAGACTATAAGGTATAGGACTAGCTTACATATTTTTAAAAAAAAATTTAAAATTAAAATAAATTTATTGATAATTTCTTGATTGGTTTTTGAAGAAATTTTACACCATATGAATCACTGTTAATTTTCCAACTAAGTTATAATATATTTTACTCCAATTCATTTTCGAAATTAGCAACTTAGTTTATTTTCATGAGTACAAAATTTAAAGTTTATATCTCAAATTGGTTGAGCTTTAGGTTAAAAATTGTGAATTGTAAAAAGCTCAACCCACTCAAGCCGCAATTCTTAAATTAAGAATTTTAAGAAGAGAAAAATGGAATGATATCAAAAACGAAATTATTTTTTATTAATTTATTGATGTTTATTCGGTAACTTTTATAAGATTTTCAACTTCGAAATCTCCATTTTAGCCATAGAAATTTAGCCCCTAAGCAAAATTGGACGAAAATCGTATATTTTTTTGAATTTATTCTGAATTGTAACATGTTAGTTTTACTCAAGTACAATTTTTGTCATATGAAATTATTAATACAGCACAATTCAAAAAGAGTTCTTCTGCTGATATTTCATTATGTCCAAAATACTGTATTATAGTCAAGAAAATCCAAATACACTAAAGTTTTTTACATTGTATTTTTTGGAGTTAACCCGTTTTCATAGTATACCATCGTTCGTAATACAAATAAAATATCAGTATCTTCTAAATAATTTGATTGCTTCACTTTAAAATTAAATTCTCTCCTTTAAGTAGTTGCATTGCAACAAGTCTAGTTAGTTTTGTATATTTTATTACTCAACAGATTATTATTAGAACACTTCATCATTATTTATGCTTTATCATTTTGGGAAATTTGCATATCAAGACTATTTGGAAATCTTAAATCTCATTCATTTCAAAACTCATTGATGAAGAATGAATTTAAATTTTTGTTAATATTATTTTCATAAAGTTTTTAAAGCTTATAAAGTATTTCTATAAAAAAAAAACTTAATTTTGATTTTAAGACATCTCATAAAATACTTTATTTTATTAGAAATTATCTACGAAAGAAGAAATTCATTTATCTCTGCTTTAAAATTTACTTAATTAAAATCAAAACGTGCTCTTAACTTATTCAAAGTGATTTATATTTTATTATTTGTTTCACATGTTATTTTTTAGAAGAAGAAAATCTTTGAAAAATTTACTTTTCACTTCGAAAGTTTTCTTTAAATTTTGCATTAGAGTATCAACGTTATTATATAGAGTAAACTAACATACACAAGTGCATATATTAACGCCATCTTAAAACTTTCTCCATAAAAATGTACATACATTGATACATGTATAATATATAATAGTTATGTATTCAATGATATCAACTTAAAATAGGCAAATATTTTCTTTTAATTATGCAATAAACAGTTCTAAATCATTTAAGCTTACAGTTATGGTTATGATATATTTGAAATATGGTCATATAGTATAAAACCGTATATAAAAGTAACCGTATAGCTTTTCAGTTTATTTTTAATAATATTAAAACTTATAATATAGGTAAGTAAATGTATTTAATATTCTAGAATTCATAAAGAAATTCTAATTTAAAATCAGGAAAATTAATTATAGAGACAGAAAAGGAAAGGAAGAAAAAAATTAAGAAGGCAATAAAGAAAATAAATTTATATATTTTTTTGTTCGTTGCTTACTTATTTTTGAATAGAAAAAAAATACTGTTGTAAAGATGGTGGATGATCTAGAATTTTAAATGCAAATTTCCAAAATGAAGTTCTGTTGCAACAATTTTGCAATTATTATTTAATTAAGATTATTACTTCGTTTTTGATTTTTCACAGTTCGTTTTAAGTGAGCACGGCATGCTGTGACTACAAATACATTGAAAAATTTAATTGAAAAATATAATTTTTATAAAAATTTGTATTTTATATACATACATTTACACTAATAAAATTAATACAAGCTATTTTCTGATCATAATCAAAATTTTAGTTAACACATTAAAGATTTTCGATTGGTTGTAAAATTTTCGATACAAAAGTTATGTAATGTTAAGAGTTGTCTAAACTTATTTCTAAACACCAAGTTATTCCTTTTGTTAGAAAGCTATAGTTCTATTGTTTTGTTCGGTCAGTTTGACATTATTATACCAAATCAACTATTCTACAATAGTCTTTTCAAGCTACACTACCATAAAAAAAAAATGGACAGGCATCAGAAACATTTAAATCGTTAAATCGTTAATGTTCATTCAGCAATGGATTGAAACATCTATCAGGACATCGTTGCCAACATCATATAACCACTGACATCCAATTATGGATTTAAGGCAATAAGAGAAGAAAAAATTTCCAAAAAACATAAAATAAAAAATTTAAAAATTTATTTTATATCCCCTAATAGACAGATAAAACTCTATGCGACTTTGCAACTGTTTCAATCATTTGTTCCATCATTTTATCAAATTTTAATAAACTAGGTAATTAAAATTAATTTTCAATTCTAAATTTAAATTAAATTTTTACATAGCTAACTCCAAAATTAATATTTTAATTAGTTTAGTGAAAAAAAAAATGTATAGGGTCTACAATCAAAAAAAAATAAAACAAAGTATTTTCATTCAACTGAATATAAAAAATAATGGCAAGTAAGGGAAGTGAAAATTTGTTATTAATAAAAAGTTTTGACAATTATCAAAAGATGGTGGCAGTTGTTATTTGAAATATGAAAATTAATTAAGTATAATTGTATGAAAATGGCAATTTACTGTTCATTTGTAATAAAAATCTGCTTACGAAAGATATAAGAGAGCTTTAAAGATCATGTTAAGAATTTAAAAAAAACATTGATTTTCTTATTTTTGTTACGATGCTGTATTTTGTCTAGCAAATAATATTTTTCCACATTTAAATTTTTTAAACTTGAATTTGAATTTTTTTTTGAATTTTCTGTTTTTCTTGATGTTTTGTTTCAATTGCTTTATGAAAAAAGTAATATTAATCCGTTGGTTGGTGGATATATTTTCGGTTATAGCCTAATTAAATAAGTTTATTGGATTATTTCGACGTCGTGCGGTCGCGGAATCGTAATCAATCAATGATTAAAATATGAAGGTAAATAAATGTAATTTCTACTTTTTATTATAGTCAATTCTGATATTTTAGTTCACTTGATTCATTTGAAATACAACCACAAGCAATAAGTTTAAATAAGTGTAAACATCTTTTTAATTAAATAGAAAAATGATTCTTGTAAACGTTATAATAATAATAATTGTTTTGGATATTGTTTTTGCCTATACGTACGAAATAAAAATTCGTTTTACGCCACAAAAATCGTATTTCTTCATTGGTCGATGTATAGAAGTCCTACTCTTAGCTGACAATCAAAATTTTATTAACGAAACGAACGAAACCATTCGAACTATGTTAGACAAACATTTTTTATCTCTCGATATAGTTCTAAATGAGAATATGTTTGTTCAATGATATCTGGAGTAATTGAGCCAACATTTTAATAACGGTTAATCTAAGCGATTAGTTTTAATTTTGACAAAGGGATGGGAGTTCTTACAGTGCGACACAGATGGGAGTCGGTACAGTGCTTCATTTATTTTTTCACGATTTTCTTTCATCTGGATAAAAATTGTATTTACCGAAGTTATATCATCAATGTCGTGCAACCCCATCCATGGGGCATAGGACGGTATATATATTTTTGTTAAAAATTAAATAAAAATTTGCAGATTTTTCTAAATATAATTTTTCATACAGTTAAATCTAAACGAAATAATATTCCAAGGCAGTTTCCCATCAACATTTTACAGACTAAAACACTTTGAATGGTTTAGTTTTAATTCTATATATGCCATACCATATTGGATAACAGCTGATTTAATTTCTTATTTCATTAGTACCTACTGCGCCACCCAGCGTTTTAAATATGGCTTATTATCAAAAGAAATAATTATTTTACATCTCTTTAATCGGGAAGTTCTATACAGACCAAATCAAATACCATTAGTTCTTCATCAACAAAATATCAATTATAGATTATGTTTATAGTGAAAAATATTATCAATATTGTATTAAATCATTATATTGTCAAACAGTTTAATTGCAGAAATATTTAAAACAATTTGGGTTTACTCATTCTACAATATTACACTACTGATTCCAAAATTATGTAAGCTATTTTGAAAATCTTTCAATGAATTATATTACATATTCCAAATATTGTGGATTATCAATAGAAATAACCTATTGATTTATATTAAAAATTAAATGTATAGTAAGGCAACAGAAAAGTTCTATACAGGGTTTACGATTAATAAATTTGAATAGAAACCAAGTTTCAGTTAAAAACAAAGACATTTGATTTTTGAAAGACATTTGATTGCTAACTCAGTTGTGCAACTGTTAACTTTCACATGAAGTTCTTATAGTAATTCTACCATTGGAAATTAACTCCATGTAATATTTTTGTGTCGCAAAACCTTATAAATCTTAAACTAACATAAGTTTTATTTACCTTTAATACAACAACAATTTTGAGAGACAAGCCATTTATTCCTCGGATACTATTGCTTGAATAGCTTGAATAGCTGTAAAAGCCCGCTTAATTAAGTAGACATTTTTATTTAAGACCCTTCTATTTTATGACTCTTCAGGTGCACATCCACTACTGGATGCCTGCGATCAAATTTCTGAAGTTCTCCCTATATTGCGCTGCGTGCATTTTAGTTCTTCCTCTATTTTAAAGCCCGTCCATTGCCTGTTATTTCTTAGCACTGACATTTGTTTTCTGCCAAAACGTTTTCTACCTTTCATTTGACCTTACAGAATCAGTTGTAGAATATGATTATTGTCATTTCCTATTATATGACCCAGATAAGTTATTTTTCTGCGTTTGATTGGTAATAACAATCCCACGTAACATTTTATTATTATAAAAGCAAAATTCGTGCTATAAGACTTCTATATGACTCCTGATAAGCACTAAAGGTGTTGTTATAATGATGTTTTTATGGGAATAATGTGAGTAACATTGCTATAAAAATGTCCTTATAGCAATTGCGGGAATTGTTATAACGGGATTTTCAGCAAATGCTATAGCAATGTTGTAAAAGTGCGTAATCTTATAACAAGTGTTAAAGTGTTGTTACAAGAATAGAATTGCTAGAATATCAAAGTTATTATTTTACTACATTCCTATGATGTTAGATGTAGAATAAATATTTTGTGACGGCCATTATTTTCTACAAACATGATAAATAAAAATTTTGTTTTAAATAAGGAAAAACTGAAAAGCTTTATTTTGCATTCTTTTCGCAAAAGCATCAGTTTTACTTAAATTTAGAATAATTATTTAAACATCAAATTCGATGTTATGCATTAATTAACGTACATTATTTGACATGTTAAATATGCAATTACAAATATTTTTTTATTTATTGAAAAATTGGCTATTTTTGTCAATATGGAATAAGAAATAAATATCAATACCATATTCGATAACAGCTGATTTTGAGTATTTCTTTCCCAGCCAAATTTTGTATTTTGGTCACAATAATTATTAATATTAAAGCAATAATTATTGTTAACCGGAAAATTTATTATTTATTAGTAAGACATTTTTTATATTATAAATCAAAAACAAATATAAATTTTTTTAATTAATATCTATCTCTCTTTTTCATGACATAAAAATATAAACTTCATAAAATTATTATTTTAAAATAAAAAATAACACCTATCTCACTCTCGCATAACATAAATTATTTGAAAAGAATACATTTATTTATACAAATCCTATAACAATATTACAGCAATTGTAGGATTTTCCATTTTAGTGCTATAACGTATTTATAACGTTTCGCAACAATTGCGGAGCACTCAAATTAACACTAATACTCTATAGGGGTGTTTATAATAATTATGTTATAAGAGTGCGCAAGTGTCTTATAGTAATAAAATTGTTACGTGGGACTCACAGTCTCTATACCTATTCTACTTAGAGCCTCACTATAGTTCACTCGATCTACCTATGATACCTTCAATATTCTACGGTACATCCACATTTCAATTTATTCAAGTTTATCCACGCTTCCATACCATAGAGGAGTATCGATCACACGACCACCGGATTTAACGAACCGGTTTTTTGTTTTGAGATTGACATCACTGTTATATAGAACTTTTTATATTGTAAAAAATTTCAAATTGGAAACTCGTTCAATTATCGTGTTACTCATAGTTAATGTTATGTTTTTCAATGTGTTGGTCCTAGAAATAATCATAAATTTGGGCTTACTTATATTAATAATTAAGCCGACAAGTTTGCTGCTACCGTTTATCGAATTTAAAAGTTGTTAAAGATCAGTTATATTATCGACAATTAGTTTTGAATCATCTACGTGTCGTATATTGTTGATATTAACACCATTTACTTTTACTCCAATACTTTGCTTCAATACAATATTCTTTCTATGACTCCCTTTCTTAAAATTATATTTTAAATTTTTAAATCTTAACTTTTTCCTATAAACAAATTAACCTTTTATAATTATTTCTCCTATAAACGAAATAACCTTGATCCTTGTTATTGTTTGTTGTTGTTGTTAGCAATATAAAGTTTTGTTAAAAATATTTTGAAATATTCATTATCATTAATTAAATTTTTGTGTTGTTTTCATATTTATTATTATTATTATTATTTTTTTTTTTTTAAATTAAAATCTCATCAATCTCTCTGAACTATTTCTCAGAAAAATAATAATAATACATAATATCAAATTTAAATAAATATAATAATATATAACAGCAGTATTCTGTTTACTATGGCAGAGTATTATTAAAAACGTGGCATGGAAATCAATTGATTTAGATTGAGTATTGTTAACTTCGTTTGTACATAATATATATATATAGCTATATATTTTTTTATTTTAATATTGTTTTTGTCGTTTTAATTATTTTTCTTTATTATTCTTAATACAAAAAAAAAAAAAAAAAAAAAATGACAAACTATCAAATCATGTCACTGCAGGCTGTATTTCATAATAAACAAAATAAAAATAATTAAAAAAAATATATATATATATATATATATATATAAAAATAGAAGAAAACTGTAAAAACAATTGACATTTGGTCACTTAGTGAATATGCATTGTATAAAATATTTATTAAGGATATAGTTAGGAATTAAAAAAAGCAAGGATTCAACTACTGGTAGAAAAAAAAATATCAACTGTTATTGATTTGATTGTATAAAATGTGCTAACGTCGATATATAAAAAAACAATTCCCATGATTTGAAACTGTTATGGCTAATTCCCATTATCCACAGAACATAACGTAAATACGAACGAATTGTATTAGTATAGAAAGATATTTTGTTAACATAATAATTGAAATTGAAATTTGGATTATTAAATCTGACTTTAAAATAGTTATTCGAAACCATGACTTTATAATCATTTGAATTGCAATATTTATTTTTTTTACTGCTATCAATCAATCTGTGTAGGCGGAAGTTTCCTCTATCATTACACCAAATGATTTTTGGAGTTTAAAAAAGTTTGAACATTTTTTCATATAAGCTAAAATTACTGCTCACCTTTAGTATTTTGTACTACTTTAGCTTTTAGTAAATCACATTTGCAGATGGTATGACAATCTTCAATTCAAACATAAACAATCAAACCATTTATAAAAATCATCAGGACCAAATATAAGTTATTCAAATTAATATTATTTCTTAGCTGATATTTTTGAACACATTACTTTCACTACTGTCGTATTTTCACATTTCTGAAATTGTATAGCTTGAATAAAATTGTTGTGGAAACTACATAGTAAGCATATAAGAAGTTATCAAATTGCAAATATTTGATATTTCTCAATCACACAAGGTGCCTCTAGTACCGCTTTCCTTCGACTAGTCATCCTTTAAAACATTCAACACTAACAACAAATATGTCAGTCGGATCGTCGCATCAAAAAAGCACGATTAAGTGGTGATTGGGTTTTCAGAAGAAACTCGAATTGTCATTTCAGCCTACTTATCTACCCAAAAAATATTTGATAAATCCAAGACAATGAACTAGAAGCAAGAAAAGAGAATGGCAAAATTACTTCAGTACAATAAGCAAAAACAGACTTGCAAAATTGGTGAGCGGAAGCGAATGTGATTGCCGGTCACTGAATAGCGAAGTGACTTTAGTAGAATAGGCGAAAACAGACTTGCGCAATTCATGAAATTATGTTGGTGGCCGACGACTAGGAAGACGACAACCAAACATTGATATAGAAATCAAGCTTGTGTTCGAAATCATAAGAGGCTAAGAAAATATGATGAATATCCTAATGACTTGGGAAATTGGTGAGTGGAAACGAACGTGGTTGACGGTGACTTCAGTTGAATAGACGAAGACAGACTTGCAAAATTGGTGAGCGGAAGTGACAATTTCGTTCACTGCTGACTGAATAGTGAAGTGATTTCAGTAGAATAGACGAAAACAGACTTGCAAAATTCATGAAATTATGTTGGTGATCAGCGATGAAGAAGACAACAACCAAAAACTGAAATAAAGCTTGTGTTTGAAATCGTAAGAGGTTTAAAAATATTATGAATATCTTACGTCAAAGAAGATTTAGAAGGAAAAATGCAGCATATTTGTATATAATGACCATAATTACGTTGTGGTTGATTTTTGAAGATGATTCTAAAGTGCATGTCTGATTAATATCTACCTAACTCTTGCTTTAACTGGGTTAAATCAACTGGGATAGATTTGTCTATTTTATTGCAAACATCATGGTACGTTAACGTAACGTTACTAATATGAATTGAACTTTAATGTTTTATTTATTTATTATTTTTTTTTTTTTTGAATGTATGCATTGAATTGGATCTTTATCGAATTGTACAATAGCGCAATTATTTAAGGGACATAATATGGTCAAACACAATAGAATTGCGATAATTTTTTTTTTTATTTTTTTTTTTTTTTTAAATTGAATAAAAAATTCGATTTGTATTGTTGTAGGATAAAGTATAATGAATTATTTTACTTAAATTTACGCTTAATTTCTCTTCAACATTACGGTTTTAAATATGAAATATATATAGTGGATATATGGTGGATATACAATTAAATTATGTTTTGTATTGTAATAGGAGGTGGATAGTAGATCTAATTGTTGCTGTGCATTGAATCATAATATTAGGAGTTTGGGAAAATAATTATTAACATTATAGGTTTTGTAAAGTTGTTTTGACCAAATAACGTATAAATGTATATATAAATATGTATATATATAAATGTATAATTGTGCTATGAAATGAGGTCGAATTAGACAAATAACACGGGATCTTTTTCGTTTTTACGTCAAATGTTAATATTACGTCAAATGTCATTTCAGAGATTAGCTTTCTTTTTAGGTATATCTAGTTAGGAAACAAAGTACAAGACTCGGTTACTTTACCCGGTACAGTAACCGGTTTACTTTAAATTTATTTTATAAAGACAATATGGATACTAAAAATTGTCGTATTTGAAAATGTTTTTTCATGTTTAAATTGGCAGAAAAACTGGCAAAACAAAGTTATCTGTGTTTCAAGAGGTTAAAGCATATTAAAATCAACGCCTTCCGACTTACAGTAATATAAACTGGACAATTTTATGAAATTTCATAGCGATTTATTCAAATATAATATTTTATATTTTTATTTTCATTTAAAATAGGCTCAGGACTTACCAGGTCAACTGTTAGAGTCCACAAATCTGTAAGTAAGTATAACTTAGAGTACACAAGTAATTATTTTTACAGGATGGCTGATATCAAGATGCACGGTTATTTATTTACTTTTATTTCTATAAAAATTATAATTCAGAGTGAGAATATAAATAGAGCAATTCATTGTGAGCGATTATTAATCCGATGTCACAATACCTTGTTGTTTTTTTGTTCTTTTACACCCTACCCGAACACTAGTAAAGATTTCTTTATGCAAAATTATTGTTGGTTTGTATGAGGAAAATGGATTATGTAGATGGAATAGAATCATACAGAAAAATTGAATAGTGAAGCTGATTGATTTGTTCAATAGATTCATTTTGAAAAAATTGAAATTGTTAAATGAAACATTTCATGTCGTACATTTTAGCGGTTTCCGATACCACATGAAAATCCAGGTGTGATCTTGAAAATAGTGCACAAAAAAAAAGAATATCCTTTTTCAATGCAATTGGAAAATTATTCCAGCAAACCAATTAAATTAATAAAAATAGTAAACATAGATCGTATTTGGTATTTCGTATTTCGTCTAAGCACAGCTAACATGCAATTAAAACCTTGGGTAGAGCAGAAAGCTGATGATTTCTGGGCCACCATTGCTGGAAATTATTAAGCAAAAATGCTCATGCCTAAACACTCGCTCAAGAAAACCAAAACTCTTTTAAGTTTCAATAGGAGACACAGATCCGTATCTTGGCAAGACATAATAACAGGTCACGGCCACACTTTTATAGAATGGATCTAACCAAAAACAACTTATCTTTATTATATGTGAAATAGAGAAAAAATCGATTGAACATCTGCTCTGAGAATTCGAAGGGCTTACTCGTAGCAAACTTTCTGACTTGGGAACCGGAACTATTCAGCATACCATTGAAAAATAGCCTGAGTGTGATCATAAAATCAGGTATCTTTATGGACTCAGAGACTAAATAGAACTAATAAACAAGGGTATTCACAATATGCCCATTTGCGGCTGGGCTGATATAGGGGACATATTCCCTCCCGAAATTACACAATCTAATCTAATCTAATCTAAAATTTCGAAATGTATACCGAAAAGTATACTCATATGGAATGGAGTTACAATCGCAGTTAAAAGTTACAAGTAACATAAAGTTTAACAATAATTGATGTGAATTGAAATAAAATTGTTTTTTTTAAAGATATTTCGAGTCATGTCAAAAATTTTATTATCGTGAATAATATTCTCTGAATTCATCCTTCTCTATATTTTATTGAGTTAATAAATTTTCATTTAAAAAAACATTTTTTTTTTTGTTTTAAATTTTCTAAACAATTTTAAAATTGAACCGAAAGAAAAAAAAAATATTTTTTTTGTTGAAAATTTCAAATTGCTGTTATAGCTATATACAATTTGATTAATGACTCCATTTGTTAATTGTTTTAAATAACGGAATTTTGTCGTCCATTTTTTATTTTACTTTATTTTTGATTTGGTTGTATTTTATGTTTGTGTGCATTTGTAATTGATTTATTTATAAAATAAAAATATAGTTTTTTTTTTATAATTATTAAAATCAAATTGGTGTAGTTTGGATGCAATAATTTTTAAAATAATTTTTTATATTTTTATATTGCAGAAATTATATAAATCTTTAGTCAATGTAGAAGAAGGAGGTGGTTGGTATAGTTTATAGTATATAGTTATACTATAGGAATAAAAATGTTTAGAGATAAAGATAGCACCAAAAACTGTTATGAAATATGATTATCAAAATCAGTAGTTCAGTATTTTACAAAATAATTGACAAGAAAAAAGAATTGAAGCAAAAAGCTTTGAAGAAAATCAATGATTCCCAAAATGGTTTTACAATACATATTGCATAAAATACGTATTGTTATACAGAACCTGCATGGTCTGTTAGCCACCTAAGCAAGTATTATATATATATTATTCTGCATTTATCTGGATGTTTATAAGTCCGACGGAATACTCCAACACATATACAAATTACAATATGTATACAAATTGCTTTGGTACTCTTTTTTAACCCCTGTCTACCATGCTGAACCTTTGCAGGAAAAAATACCATTGCATGAAATATATTTTTTTAATTTAATGTTAGTCTTCTTCGCAAATAATAAGGAAAAATAAAGAATAATAATAATAATATAAATAAAACAAACAATTTTTTTGATTTATAATAAGAAGGACTAATAGAAATTTTATCAATAGTTTAAATGAATTTTTTGAAATGAAATGAAATTTTAAATAACCGATCAATGGTTCACAAGTTATAAAGAGTTTTGTAAATACCTATTTATTTGCAGTAAATTTTTTTATTTTAATTTTTTCTCCAACACAGGTTTTTTATTTTATTCATCAAAATAAATATTATGTGTACCTACAATATTATTGTTTTTTTATATTTACATTTTTATTTATTTTTGTTTTTAAAATTGTTTTCGTTCAAAGTTGTGGCTTACTATAAAATATTATTTGTTCGCTATAAACTTTGACGCTAAACTTAAGCAGCGAATGTCATTGAATGTTAACAGGATTAATTCTGAATTATACGATAAATTTTCAATGTTGGTAAAAAGAATGTCGCTAAAATGATCGAGTAAATGACCCTTAGGGAATAGAAAATTTCGCACCTTACCTACAAATATTCTGTTTATATGGTAATTAAAAGCGTTATAATACAAAAATAAAGGTATGATAAATTAGTAAGCAAATATGTATTTTTCTTAAACTTGAAATGCAAACTCTAATGAAGGAAAGAAATGCTAGAATTTATTTTGCTTCCGTCATTTATGGCGGGTTACAAAGCTAGTTTTTTATATATTTTCAAGAGATAAGAAATTCGCCAAAAATGTTCTACAACTGATGCTACAATAATTTAATGTAAAATATTTTGCAAGATTTTGATGAACAAGGTTGTATTTTGGAATTGACCGACTTTGTGACCGAGTTTTTTTTTTAATTTTTAAGGATGAAACTACAATGAATTTCAGTAACTTTTGTGGAGATTCTATTAAGATAAAGGGCATTAAGGAGTTAAAATGGGCGAAAAAAGATAACTGTAAATATTTCTAAGAGTATGGCGTCGTTAGCCGAGTGGTAAAGCACTCGAGTGTAGTAATGTAACGACCGAAAGAGCACGGCTTCAAACCCCGTGAGAACCGACAAATTTTTCAAATGGTGAATATAATATAAGTATAATATATATATAAAAGTAATTTTCAATACAACCACATCGGTTCAAATATAATTTAATAATTAATAAAGATATAATATAACTAATAAAAAAATAATATAAATATATAATATACAAAAATATATACCAAATAATTAATATAATTTAATAAATGGCCTACAGATTTATCTGTAGGATCAACTGTTAAAATAAATAAATAAATAATATCTCTAAGACTAATGGGGATATCTAAATAATTTGGGTATTGAAACATAGGTTTGATCCACAAAATGACTTATAGAACCCTAATAGTTTTAACACGCTGGGTGGCGCAGTAGGTAGAGCGCCTGCCTTTCAATTGAAAAGTCCCGGGTTCGATTCCTGATGAAGCAAAAAAAAAAATCCTTTATGGGTTTTTCAGTCTGGTCCAGTACCCTTTGTCTTTGGGATATAATAAATGACAAAAAATAATTGAGAGTATAATCTGGTAACAAATTAAATAAAAATGAAACTATTCTACTTAAGAAGGCTTAGTTCCTCACAATAGCAGTATTTTTCCACATTTAATGAGTTGATAAGTCAGTAATTTGTTAAAATAAATACTCAAATTATTGTAGATATTGTAGTGTAAAATTGCAGTACCGTAGTTAATTAAGCACGAAAAGGTGATTTTACCTAAGTTACTGTCAAGATCATAATAAAAAAAAAAAAAAATTTTTTTACAGTTGTTTTGTACAGTTATATTTTGTGAGTAACTATTTTATCCCCTCAACATCGTAAGTCCCAACCGAAATCCCCCCCAAAGTACAGCCGAGAACAGCTGTCTTGGATAGAAATCAATGAAGAAATTTTTTTTTCATTGGCCAGAGATTTATTAGTTTTGTTACGCCATTTCAGTAAGCAAGCAAGTAACGTGCACTAATTTTTCATCGTTAGCTTTTTCTGTTAACTTGTAGTCAAAATTATTTTTGTATTTTTTATAACTATTTTTATAGAAAATTTTCTTTTTATTTTATTCATAATTTTTCAATGATTTTAAATATTTAAAAACATATCGTAAAAAATGTAAACTTAGTTATTAATAGTTTTTCAGTACATTTAAGATGTAAACATAGTTACAAATTGATATTTTCAAATTTCATATTAAAAGAGTCAGTTTTTTTTGGTAAGATTTTGTTGTGGAATCAAACTTGTTGCCTACCTTAGAATGATTGTTTGGTAAAGCTATATCTTCAAATTGAATTGTTCAGAATTAAAAAATGCAGCTGTCACAATTTTTACTGATCAAGAAAAATTTCTCAAGTGTTTATTATTTTATAAAATTCTATAGAATAAAATTAAATGTTGATGGAGCCATCATAAAAATTAATTAAAATTAAATTTGGAAATTCGTATTTTCTTTGTTTTTTGTGAAGAATTTTCAAAAACGAATTTTGTTTTCGTTTGTTGATATCCATTTTATTTATATTTAATAACAAATTGTTTTTAAATATATTTTATATATTTAGTTTTTGTTTTATTAATTTTTTTTTGATATGCGTTTTTAAGGTGCCTATTGCACGTCAATGTTTTCATCAATATTCCAATATATGTACAATAATACTGATGATCAATTATACATCAATAATACACTAAGCAACTCTTTTATCCATAATTTGCAATTTCGCAATGACATATTGTGGAAGTGTTTTGAATATATGAAATATTGAAAATATAATTGTGTATAAGAAACGGCAAATTAATTTTTTTTACATATTTTAATAATATATCACTTATTTTATTACAATAATTGCTATGAGTATTAAAATTAATATAAAGATATTTCGTTTTATAAATTAATATTTAAAGATTATCTGAACATTCCCAAAATATAAATATAACATTATCTGAACATTCCCCAAAAAGCAATTTTTTTAATTAGCTGATTTATTGATGAGATTATTGGTCAGCTGATTGAATTATTGATGAGGATAGAACCACCATCAATATTTTCTCATCAATATATGGACAATATATTATACATTAATAATAATACATAATAATAATAATACATAATACATTAATAATAGTACATATATAATTTATCTTATTTTGAATTATTAATTTGCTTAATTTATTTGCACTTAAATTTTTTATTTTTAAATTTTATACAAACTTACAATTTATTTATTTTTCTCAATCTCCTATAATTTTTCATTTACATTTTTTTCTGCATTAAATAGGTATAGAAAATATGAAAATCAAATGCATTACCATATTTCTACAGCTGTCAAATTTTGATTAGTTGAAATTTTGACAGTTGTGGATTTAATTCTGAAAATTTTTTTTTTGAAAATTCAACTTGAAGGTGGGATTTCTATTTAAATGCTTAAAAAAATTTCTACAGCTGTCAAAAATTGATTGATTGAAATTTTGATAGCTGTATTTGCGTATGCACTTAATTTTAAAGAATTGTAACTTGAAAATTCACTTTTTAGAAAATTAGCTTACAAATTTAATTTCGCGGGCTGTCAAAATTTTAGCAAATCAGAATTTGACAGTTTCATATTTTTATCTACAAAATAGATTTGTTCTGTATTTTGTTAACAAATTTTAATTTTGAAGTAAAAAATGAACCGGTGTAATACGGCAGTGTATATATAATTAAGAAGAAAGTGGATTTGAATTAGAAACATTGAAATGGAAATGATCAGAAGAAATGGATTGAAACGGTTGATGGAAATATTAACTGTTAAAATTATGTTCATAAATAAATAAGCAAAAAATCAAAATTACCGAAATTCAATTTAATTTCACGTACATTATGTACATACATACTTATATACAATATTTTTTTTTTTACAAAGAACAAACCTTTTTGTTTTTAATTTATTTCATCAGATAATTAAAATGTTAAAATAGTCGAAATATATTTCATTGAGTCAAGCTTGGATTATTTCTATGGCTATATTTTAAAAAAATTATAATATCTTTATTTTGAATTGTTTAGAATTTGGTACCTATATTTAGGTGCTCCTTCTCATCTCAATTTTTTGTAATTTAACCTTTTCAGACCCAAGTTAAAGTTTAACTTGGATGAGTAAGTAAAACTATATACACAATCAATTGATTTAATATTTTAGAACTAGGAATATGTGTTTTAGATTAAAATCAAAATATCAATATTATTACACAGCACATATAAATTTCAACACATTCCATAATGGTTTAACGTGGATTTGAAAGGGTTAAAAGAAACTATAACTAAATTTAAATTTAAATGATGAATGTGTTAGGTTTTCTAAATTATATTTTGTTAATATTTAAAAAAAAAACCCTTTTGAAAATATTAAAAAAACACATTTTGAAAATTAATTTTCAAATTTGTATTTTAGAAATGAATTTTCTGTGATAATTTATTAGACTAGGCTCATAATATCCCTGCAAAATATTTTGTAAGAATTACGACAATGTAATGTGTTAAGTAAATACGAATGTATGTATGTAAATCGGAAAAAAAAACATATTCGCCACAACCATTATAATTTTTAACACAAAGGTAAACTATTTTGTTTTTTTTTTATGTAATTTATAAATTTAACTAAAAATAGAACAAAAAGTTTAGCGTTGTAGTGAAATTCCTTAAAATTTCTATATACTTGTAAAGTATATATAAGTTTTATATAATTTATATTATTACATGAAATGAAAATATTGGTAGTAATTTTTCAGAGGTAATAAATTTATTTTTTTCTCTTTTTTATTAAAAATTCCTTTAAAATGGTGAATATATATATAATTAATAAAAAATTATTTATTTTGTAAAAATATTTTTTTTGCAAATTTATAACAAGAGGTAAATTTGGCAATTAATAATAATATTTAAACCTTATTTAAATTTTATACAATAGTTTTTTTTTTTTTTTTTGAGAAATTCTTGAAGAGTATAAACCCCAATTGACCAAATTGGTTGAAATTCCAATTGGATTTACAAATACTTTTTCCGAAATTGTACCACATACCAATGGTACAGAAGGGTACATATTTGCGGAAGAGCTGAATGAAAATAATTGGAATGCCAATGTTGTTTCCTATGAAAATGGTCATTTTTTAAAAATGTACCAAAGTCGGAATTTTTATCTGAACATGTACCTTAAATGTACCTAATAAAAATTAATGACGTCATAGTTTTCTATTATTTTTCCGTGATAAATTCCTATCATTATTCCTAAAGGAATTCTAACCTTTTTTCCAACAATGTTTCCACACTTTGTACCAAGTATTATTCCTCTAATTTTTTATTTAGTTTGTCCTATAATTTTTCTTACATTTCTTCCCATACAATTTCACCCTGTTGTACCTTGTATTATTCCTGTTACATTTCATATGGATTTCCTATAAGTTTTCCTACGTTTTTTCCAATACTATTTCGCCTTGTATCTTGTTCCTTGTATTATTTCTATAACATGTATTTGCTTATTCATTGGAATATTCTTTGGAAATATCATTGGATACTAATTCAGTATTTTTTCCAGTAAAAGGAATAATTGTTGGAAATATTGCTGGTATAATTAATGTGAAAAAATTTTTAATGTGATGTAATTGAAGATTTTTTCTAGGAAAAGAATACGGTACTTTAAAAATAAAAGTTTTTGTATGACGTCATACAGAAGCTTAAAGGGTACTCGTACCACTACCTTTCTGTATTCATAAAGAAAAATTATTGGTACTATGAGGGAAAAATTCCTTGTGGTACAAATTCTTAAAAATCCATAAAAAATTCCTAATTTGAATCTGGAAATTTTTGTGGTACATTTGGTACTGGAACAAGTTCGAAAAATTCCATCTAAAAATCCTTATTTTGAGTTAGGAAATTTGCATGATACAACTTGGTACTGGTACAAAAATTCCAAGTTTGGTCAACTGGGACATGGTGTTTCTGAACTATGGTAAGTATGGCACAAGTGTGTATGGAAATTCATACTTAACATGGTTTAGTTAGAAAATTATTTGTTTAATAGTTTGAGTGATAGATTAATTTTTTACAAAATTTTTTATTGATTCACTTAAATTATAATATCTTCGTTGCTAGATGCAGTACCAAGCTGGTTAAGTAAGCAAAGTTGTATACATACAATTGGTAAATAACTTTTATTCAAGTTCAAGTTTAGCGCGGCCCTTGGCACGTATCTCACTATTTTTCAAGGTTTATAAACTATAGGTGTATGGAAGGTGTATATAGATAGCCAAGCTGCCTTAAAAGCTCTGGCTTTCCCAGATGGGATTTTTAAATCAAATGGATTTTCATGATTTTATATATAGCTGATTGTGCGATTATATAATGCAGCTAGCGGAAGCAAACAGAGTCACTCTTGTATGGACTCCTGGGCTTGAAGAAATACAAGGTAATGAAGAAGCAGATGTTCTTGCAAAAACAGGAGCGAAGAATTAATTTTTAGGACCAGAACCGAGTATTGCTCGTTAAAACGCCTAGACCTACAAAGAATTCTTTTCAAGTGGGAAGCTAGAGAAACCCAAAATATATGAGATAGTTTCCAATGGCTTACGCAATCTAATCCCTTCCTCCAACTAAGTATCCAACGATTGAATCAAGTAATCACGGAGACAAGATTTAATGTCGGAACATTGACATGCTTTATCACAGGTCATGGTCCATTTAACAAGCAGTTGTTCAATTTTGATAGATCGAACAGAGACCGGTACAGATTCTGCTTAGAAGAAAACGAATCCTCCTCTCATATCATTTTTGTTTTTTGCAACACCATAATTCGCAAAAGTTCACTAACATCGTCTAATTCTGAAATTGGCATCAAAGAAATAATAGCCGTTAATCAAGGACATAGAAGTGTAATAAGCCACAGGGTCTTAAATTGAATTTTTTGTCGATTTTCCTGAAATAAAGATTTTCAATTTAAATATTTTTTTTTAAAAAAATTTTGTGTTAACACCGTTAATTTTCTTCAGTACGATAGTAAGAACTTAAACCTTCAATTTCGTTTTTTAAGATTTCAAATGAAAAGTTAAAGAAATTAATACCATATTGCTAAGAACTATTCTAAATCTAAATATAGTGTAATTTTTTTTTCAAAATTAATATTAATCGATTAAATCAGATAATGAGGGACAGTAGATCCAATGTCAGAACACTAACTATTCAACATATTTCTGTTCAAGTTCAAAGTATTCAGATGAAATTTGGTAAGTTCAAAGCATTCAAGTGATAGGAATTATCCTATCACTTTCTATTTGAATGCGATGCCATAGTTCGCAAGAGTTATAAATATTTCCAGGTATCATCTGGTTGAAACGTAATTGTGGCAAAATGACATATACAAATGAACTATGGAATACGCTAAAAAACAAAGTTCTCTTCAATTGAAGTGGTATATCTGCTATTTTTTACCTTTTTCGATTTGAATAAGGTATTCAGTGAACCGACCACTTGAATATACTGGACATGAAGGTCAACAATAAAATTATATGGAATGAACATAATATTTTTGACATTGCTAAAAATGCAGTGATATATTTGGGTTTTTCGAGTCGCTGCACAAACATAATTTTCTCCCCAGGACATGCTAAAAATCTATAAATTGGAATACAATTCACATAGATGGGCCGGTGTAATACTAAATTTTTTAGACAAAATTCAAAAGCATGCCATTCGCTTTATTGAAAACTGTCAAGCGACATCCTCCCTTGTGCTCCTTTAAAATCGTCGTATTGTTTTAGCACTTTCCCTATTTTATAGATATCGTGACCAAATGAAATAATCATCTCTCAAACATTTGCCCATAAATCAGAGAGGCATCAAGTGCCCACCCATACTTAGTGCGAATTCCAAGGTGGCTCAAAACTAGCTATGTGAATTCATTTGTAGTAAAATTTTTCCAAATGTGGAACCATATTCCAACAAACGTGTTTTTATACAATGTAGAAATATACCTTTATACAATCTACAAACGTTCAAAAGTAATTTTAAATAATTTATTTAAAATCTCTACTGATCAAAGGGACATTTTTCTTTTTACAATATTCAATTAGTTCAAATTGTAAATTTGTGTATTACTTTTTACATTCGGCTTAACGGTTTCGGCTTAAAAAAAAAAAAAAAAAAAAAAAAACAGAATTCAATGAAGAAATTTGAGCTTTTTCTGTCAACCACCGATTTGTTCAATGCAAAACAAAAAGAGTAAATGAAATTCCAAAAGGAAATCTTCAAATTTGCATTGAAACACATACAAAATTTTTTAAATTTAAATATTATCAACTTTTTTTTATTCCATATCAGAACCATTTCCATAGAATTTCCAATTTATTTGTTTTAAGAAATCTTACAATATTTTTGTAATCGACTTAATAAGTCATAATCCCATTTTTATAAGTAAGAATAAATATAAAATAATTTTCAATTATTTTTTCTTTATATTTTATAATCTTTAATATCAAAGGAAATTTCTTTGAAATTTAAAAAGAAAATTCTTTTAAGCCGATTATTAGCCAGAATTTTTCAATTTTGTATAAGAATTGGAAAAACAAAAATTTCCTGTAAATTCGATAAATAATTAATATTTTCTCAATTAAGATGAGTCTCTTTGTAATTTATTTATTTTAAAAATTATATTTCCAAAAAATATTAAAATATTAAAATTATTAAAAATTTTATATGAAATTAATATATTTAAAAATTGTTGTACCAATATTTTGTGTAAATTTTAATTTAAATATTATTAATAAAAATATATTTTTTTTTTTGCGAAAAGTAAAAGAATTCATATCGAATCAATTAAAATTGTATTTTTTATTTGCAATCTGCACAAAGTATGGCATCTCATGTCATCATCATCATCATCATATCACCATATTAAAATTGCCATTGCCTTGGGTAAAAAAAAATTGAGCGATCGTCTATATATATCATCTCTATATGTATATGAGATAATAATATCGTGTGATGTCATTATAAAATTATATACGCTAGAATGCATTTTTATACTCATTATCCTTTTGATAGCCTTTATATGTATAAGTGCTATTTATTAAATTTATTAGTCCTGTATAAAAAGAATTCCACTTTAATAATATGATAATTTTAAAGTATAGTCATTTCGTGTAATTAATGTGCACAATTGAATAAAAACAAAAAAAAAAAAACAAAAATATGAAACAATTTTTATAATTACCGAAAAAAAGGAAAATATTTTAAATTTAATTTGATAAAACTTTTATTTGAAGAAGAATAAGTTTTGATTATAAGAGGACTTTGAATATTAAGTAATCCTTTTGCAGTCAAATTTGCTTAAAATGGATTAAGTTGTTGTCAAAATTTAACGAATATCAAATTAAAATAGCTTGAAGGATTTTTTATATAAATATATATATACTAGTGGGCCTCTGTGCAATTGCACAGTAGTAATTTTATATAAAACAATCCTGGATAACAACATTATCATTGCTTGATATCAATTTATATGAATCTTAGTTATTTTTTTTTTTGTAGGTAGGTGGGAGTCTTAGAAGGACACCAAGTGATTTCAGTCACGTGCTCGCAAGCCAAAAATGGCAGTGAGGGCCTCTGAACCCACTAAAACCACCTCTCTTTTTTGTCTTTCGTATAGATAACAAGTCCATGATAGATTGACTAATGAATTCTGATTCTCAGAAAAACAAAAGTATATATATGTTTTTTTACATAATTTAAATTGTGGTTATGTTTCTGTATTATTAATCAAACATTTTTTTTTGTAAAATATGAAAGTAATCTTAAATTTAAATTAATTGAGAGTTTTAAAAAGTGATTTAAAAACGAAATAAAATACAAAAGTGTAAAAAATTAATGTATTTTTTTATTTTTAGTATTTTGCCATATTATTGGAATTGCTTAACTTTTTGCTGCTATTAGCCTATCCTTATATCTCTGTAATCTTAATATGTACGATGATCATCATCAATTTGACATCAATTGCAGTAAAAATCAATTTAATTTCAAAAACAATTTTACTTTCATCATTTTTTTGAAACATTTTTTATGTATTTTATAGTCAAAAACGTTTGTAGTCACAATTCTGTTATGGTCATTAATTTTTTTGAAAGAAATTAATAAACTTGATAAGTTCACACAATCGACATTAAAATATAAGGCCAATTTTTTTAATAAAACAAAAAAATAAGTCAAACGTGAATTATTTTATTAAAACACTTATTTATAGGTACATATCGCTCATTTGCGAGAAGACCGTCATAACTCAAAAACCGTCTTTTTTGGTAAAACGACTTTGAAAGTTTTAAGTCGTTATAGTATTATGAAAACTAACTTTATCTAAATTGTGTATTTCAGAAACTAAAATTCAATATGTTTATAACAATTTTGTAAGTTTTCGATTAATTTAAAATGTATTTTTACTTACTTAACTAAGCCATAAAAAAATCAGTTTTTAGTTATGACGTTCTTTCTTCGAAATTTTTTCCAAGTACTGAAATATTTAAAGATATGACATTATTGTTAAAAATATAAATAGGTAATGGTGCAATTTTTTCCAATACTTGAGTTACGTTTGTGTATAAATAAAATAGCTAAACAAAATTTATTTTAAAAATTTTTATTAATAAAAACTAAAAATATTGTTCATAAATTCAATTTGAACATAATTAAAACAAATAACGATTATAAAAATAAAAACAAATTCATTTTGAACATGGTAATAAAAAAAGAACTTTAAAGTAACCTTAAAGTACTAATAAAAAAGGTACTTTTAATCACATTAAGTCTTAATTAATTATAACAATTATTATAAGTTTTCATAAAAAGATCTAAAAAATCTTGAAATATGATTTTTGCTTACTAGATACATCAAATCAGTCTTCTTTTTTCGGATATTCCTGGTTTGGAATTGTACATATTCTGTAAAATAATGTTGGGGAGCTTTTTCGTCTTGCTAATTACAGCTTCTTCAAAATTTTCGTCCATATACGAAGTTTTATAAAAAATTGTATTTGGAGTTCTCTTTTCAAATCTTGCGATTTTTATATCAAGAAATTTAATAAGTTCATTGTTTGCATTTTTTGTAATTTTAAATGACATGTTTGTTGAAATTCTTTTTATGTTATAAAAGTCCTCAAAGCATAATTCATTGACTTTGAACGGTTCTCCGGTTTTTTTGGCAAGTTTTATTGTTGAAATGAATGCATCTGTTGTAAATAGTGGACCACTTTTTAATTGCTTTTTTACTTCTCTCTCAATTAAAGAATGCGCTGAGTCCCCCTCATTCTGGGTGTGATCTTTTATTAAATATTTATGAGTTATACTTTCAATATTTAACTTCCGTGCTGCATACAAATATAAGGATAACATAAATTTGTTTTTTTGCTGTCTTGGACAATTATCGGAATAAAAAATGAAGTTACGTTTGCCTTTTATGCATAGATCTTGTAAATATTTGAGGACGCAGGTTCCTAATTCATTTATGCCTCTTTAGGCATTTGATTCATCCCATACATAACACTCTTCAGTATTTTCAAGCATATTATAAATGGTAAAATTTAAAACGTTGAGCTTAGATTTATAATAAAAGACCGATACGTCTCCTTTTGGCAATTGCATTACTGCTTGCAAATCGTAGACTGCAACAACTTCAACCACGTCAACTACGTCAACCTTTTTTTTATCATTTTCCCTTGATAGTTGAAAACCCTTGATAGTTTTTTCTCATCTAAGCGCTGATCGTTATGCATTGCATAAAATAAATGCAATTAATAAGCATTGCAGACGTCGCACAAATCTTTTTTGGGTTGAAAAAGCGGCTGTTAAATTTTTCTGTGAAGATTCTGAGAAAAAAGTACGCTGACAATATCTGGCTCTGCCTCTATTGGTGCTTGCGTTCTTGATTTTTTGGCCAACTCGACCATTAATTTTGAACGAGAGTTCATAACAGTATTAATAGACTAACAAAGCGATCATAAAAGAAATTATTTAGAATGATAAATACTGGAATGGTCACAAAAGTTACGATATGTCTCTGCAAAAATAGCGTCATAAGTATAAATAGTTCAAAAAACATCATGAAATCAGAAAACATTTTTAGCAAAAACAGAGTCATAAGTAAAATAATACAAAATTAATAATAACATTAGAAAAATATTATTTCACGATAACGTCATAATAGAAAATAAAACAACCTGGAAAATTAAAAATCAAAAAAATATTTTTAACAATATTGTCATAACAAGAAATAACACAACTAAAAAAAAAATATTTTTCTTCAATAACGTCATATTTCGAAATTAATCCAAAGCAATTCACGCATATCGTTGCAGAAATAAAGTCATAACTCAAAATAATACTTTCTAAATAATAAAAAAAAAAACAAAATCAACAATACATACCTTAGCAATATCGTCACAACACAAAATACAACACTTCGTTTAAAAAAAGTATGCACCCTTATTACTCAACTTCTAAGCCATAACTGAGATCAGACTGTATTGAAACAAAATAACTTCTCAAATATACTAACTCCATAACGACACAACTCTCTCATGTCGAAAATAATGAGAATTGAGTTAAATGGATTGAATTATTTGAAAGAACTCACTCAAAACAATATTTTGTAGTACTCAGGTCAAATATGACAAATTTTGAGTTATGACGGTCTTCTCGCAAATGAGCGATATATAGTCTTTTTCTGTTCTTTATTACAAATCTGTATATTTTGTGATTACATAACAGAATTGCTATTTATGAACAAAATAAAGTTTAAAATTGTTATACGAAAAATATTTTATTGAATTTGATTTTGTTTATAAAGATGCAATTTTTTTTCTACTACGCCTATAGTCACAAAACGGTTACAAACATTAGTGAAATTTAGCGAGTGACTGTAACCGTGTTTTACTGTATATATTTTTTTTAAATGGCAGAAGCAAATGAACTAACATTTTTATTATATCATTTTTGAAGAGTAAGTATGATCTGATTTTAGTTTTTCTGTTTTGGTTGTGTTTTAGTTTTTGTTCTATTTTCTACACGTTTGTTATATTTATTTAAAATGAAAGAGTTTTTATGAAGCCTGTTCAAAAATTGTCTGTGATTGAAGTCTATTTCTTTAGAGTAGATGTCACTCTACTCGGAAATAAGGCCGTCGTTTATATGTCAATAACAATAACAATTTTTATGCATCAAAAAGGATATAAAACACAATATATTTTGTCTTTTATTAATATATTCCCATATTTTTCCCTATTCAAAAAGAAATATATCTGAAAATAATTTCAAGAATACAGCATTTAACCAGAAGATTGGTTTTGTCACTTCAATCAAATCATGAAGTAGAACGTAAACAACAGCAATCATACTTAAAGATAATTGCCAAAGTAAACTAAACATTATCAATTCGCTCTTGGTAGACAATTGTTAGATGGCAATTGAGAATCTCAGCAGAGTAGATGGAGTAAAGGTCTGTTGGGTTGATCATCAATCATTCAAATAATAAAAATAATATTATTATATTGACTACTGTAATGTGCTTAAGGAACTCAAAGTCGATTTCAGGCTACATACAGAAATCTAAAAATAGAGTTCAATGAACAAAAAAAACTACAGATCATTGATATGCAACCACCTTCACGCCAATAACGATTCCTCAAACAAGAATTCAGATTTACTGAAATAAAAGAACAAATCAATAAATCAAATTGGGAATAAAACATACAAAGTAGAGTTGTTGAAAAGGTGCTTGAACGACTCCAATCAAAAATATGCAGACTATTTTGCAAATTAAAAAACCTTCAGAATAAATGTTGAAACAAATTTATTCCAATTTTTAAATAATCTTTGAATTGGTAGTTTCAAAAGTGTACCTTTCAAATTTAATGAAAATTTTATTAAGCTAACAGAATATTCAACTAGGGACTTAACAAATATCTGCACTCATTAGTTGGCCATCACTCTGGTGCAAAATAGCGATATATATTCTGTGATCAAGTTAATAATATCACATAACAATAAGTGGGTTGATTGTGTACATTGTGAAGTAGGATCGAATCAGAAGAAGGAGAAGCTCAAAATATTAGTTATAGATATGGATTCAATATAACTAGTTGTCAATATGACAATTTATTTTCAGACGCTATCTTAGTTAGGATAATTTTGCATGAAAATTTAAAATCACAGAATTTTACCTGCCTTATACAAACAAAAATAAATAAAATTAAGTTTACAGTTTCTCTAAAATAAATTAATATTTTCATTAAGATTAAAATTTTTTTCAATTTTTTGAATATCAATCGAACTTCAACAAAGCGGACCCGAAAGTAAACATAAAAATTTTTGTTCATTTTTTGGATCACCACTTATAGATGCCTACACTATTTAATTTAAAGGATGTTGACGTGAAAATTGTTAATAATGAAAAAAACAGAAAAAAAAACAACAAAAGAAAATAAAAAGCACACTTCTTCATACGCACCAATGACTATCAAAAACAAACAATTCAAACCAAAGTGAGTCACTTTAAAAGCAATTCAAAACACAAAAAAAAAACAAATGGAATTTCGATTTTGTTTTTTGTTATTTTTTGGTTTGTAAAATATCACATCCTTAACCACAAGAAAAATTATTATTACAAAAACAATCCCAGTCTCTTTAAAATTTTGAAAAGTTTTTTCAAAAGAGAATGAAAAAATTTACACCGCTAAGTTTTAAGTATTTTAATGGGGCGACACAACCTGACCAATATTTAACCAACAATGCAAAGTGATTCAAATGATTATTTTACGATTGGTACGGTCCGCACAGTCCACACATTAGTTATACATTTTATTGATTCCCAAGGGTCGCTTTTAAGATTCAAAAGTCTTACCATACCATTGTCTTGTCTTATGACCAGGTGTAAACATATCGAATGTAGTAAGGGTTACAAGATTGAACCGATTAAGCCGTGCAGCCGTGCAAACATATACATTTTGCAGCCAATTTCAACATATATTTATTGTGCTTATTTTAATTTGTTTAAAGCGTTTAGTCAAAGACTTATGTTCAACGATCAAATTCAAAATAATAAAAATTTCATTAACTTTTAAATTTTTCCGATTTCAGATTTCGTAATTTGTTCAACAATTGGGGCAACTTTAGTTAATCTGCCATTTTGTGCGGCTTTTTCTTATTTAATTAGATGTGGTCACACTCCAAGCTTATCTTAATTTTAGTACGTATTTTAATTAAATTTATTTCTGTTTTTTTTTATTTTATTAAATTGTATGTCATACCTTATAATACGCAGTCATAGACAACTAAAATGTAAAATATTTGTTTGACTTTTTCGTATAAAACAGGGAAGGGATTATTTTGTCTTCTTTCATACCGACAGAGATAAATTTTGGCTTCTCTCAGACCATTCGTATTTATCATTCCCAATTATATCTTCTCAATGTAAATCATTGCAACTAAAGGTCACAAAGTAATGTGGTTGTTGAAAGCAATCAATCCATTCGAAGCTATTCTTCAATATGCAGCAGGGCAGAAATTCTTCTAAAATTTCTTATATACAAATGCTTTCATTTCATCATGTCCTGGATTTTTTTTGCCATATGCTGCTATCATTGACTTAACACGAAAATATTCGAACATAGGCGTTGCATAAAAGAGATAATCATTTCCGTGAAATCTTGGGTCGTCTCTTAAGATTCTAGATTGATAATAGTCCAACGGTTAGAGATAAATTGCTCATAAATTAAGCCACTCTCAAATTTGATTGGATTTAGAGTAAACACCTAATAGAGTATTATCAGCGAATTGAATACTTAAAAAAATAACCGTTATGTGAGATATAATGATAGTGAGACATCAAACGTAAATTAGAGAAGAAATTAAAGAAATTATCCAAAATGACGCAAGCATTTTTAACAAGAAAACTTGTTGCAAGAGCTAAGCTAAATCATCTGAAATGCCACAAAATTTTGAACTTAATTTTTAGAAAGCTTGTGTATAGCAAAAACTGAATAAAATAATATGTTGCAAAACCGAGAAGCTGTTTAGTGAATACGTGGAAGGTAGGCTACGTTATTCCAACAACCAAATTTCATATTTACAGTGTAATTTCATTTGTACAGTGTAATGTTACTGTGAAACTGAAATTTGAGAATATGAGAGAACGGGGAGTATTTATAAATAATGCGTCATGCACCAGTTTAATTTTGGCTAAAATTTTTTTGTAAGCTCTACAACAATTTTTTGAACCAGCTTTAATTTAGAAAAAAATTGATGTTGCGCATAACTTCATAGTCTTCTTCTGAGAAATATTTCATACTTCTGAGTTAAATTTGTTATATTCCTACTTCAACACTGTATTAGAATCCAATCCAGTATACGTCCTAAAAGTCTCTTTGAAGAGCTTCATCGTGATTTGCACCGTATAGAAAAATCATAGAAAATTTTTGCCAGTTTAAAAAAACACCAATCTTTTAAGTAGGCTCACAAGAATCTCAGATCATTTACTTCAAAATTTTCAAATCACAAAATTTTCTGTTTATTACTGTGTAGTAGAACTATACCTTCCTACTTTGCATTGCTATCTCAATCATAACATTTTATTTATTTTTTTAGTACTAAATCAAATTGTTTTGCTTGCAACACTGAACCAGTGTTTCAATGTTCATTGCTTATAAATTATTCCTTTTTCTTGTTACAGGTATTTTGCGCCATCTAGATTATTTTTTTTCTTTTGCATATGAAATTAAGCTCGTAGAACTTTGCAACATTATTGTTGTTGTTGTTGTAGTTATTGTTGTTGTTATTGTTGTTGTTATTGTAGAACAACCAAAAATTGAAACCACACGAAAAAAAAAACAAAAACTAAAATAATCACCAGAGTTACTTAAGAGTCTGAAAATTTAAATAAAGCAACGAAAATGTACAGAAAAAAACAAACAGAAAAAAAAAAACAACAAAAAAAAACATTTGTTTGAAATTTTCATTCAGGCTGTGCTTAATTCACACAAACGAGTGAATTTTAAGTAACTCGGATATGCTTTGCAAATAATTTTTTTCTTCTGTTTTAATTTTTATTATTTGCTTGGTTTATGGCTCCAATACAAATCTAAATGAAAAAGTTGTTATAAGTCGTCTGTATGCCACCATCACCAAAAGATTTCTGGTGCTTAAACTTGTCTGTGTTGTATATAGTATAAAAGACTTTATCAGTTTTCATATAACACATGTATGAATGTAGGTAGGTATGATAGTTATGTTTGTTGTACGGTACCTTTAATATAGATTAAAGTTCACTTATTCTGTTATATTTGATACTACTATTGCACTATACTGCTGTTACCGGTATAATGTAGAAAAAAAAGAATAATTTAGGTGATATGCGATTTTATACTCTGGAAAAATTATATTTTTTCACGGAATTCTCATGTACTGATTAAAATGCGTAGTGGAAGAACAAAAAAAATGAAAGAAGAAAAAAAAAGTTTTTTATTTCTCTTTATGGATTTAAAATTTAAAATTTCAAAGTTTTTAAATGTTTTAAAATGTTATTTGGGGGGAAAAAAATTATACAAAAAACTATTTTTAAGATTTTTAAAAACTATTTTTAAGATTATAACTTTGAATAATGTTAACATAACCATGAATAGCAGAAAATATTTATATGAAAAAGAAATTTTTAAATTGAAGCCTATGCAGAACTAATTTGAACGTTTTATCATTGTACAGTTTATTTTTTATCCCAAAAAAAGGGTTGAGCTTAACTTATTAAAAATTTAGAACTGTTTAATTTCACGAGAATTTTTAGGATTTGAACCTACAATTTGAAAGGTGTTATTATACAAAGCACAATTAGTCTAAATATTTTTGGTATGCGTATGTGATTAAATTTTGAATGCAAATACAATGCAAGTCAGTAAGTGTGAAAACGAACTGAGCAAGGTAAGACAGAGTAAGAAAGAGTTTGGGGCATACAATACAGGTTGGGGGTAGTACAGGATAGTTCGCTAGGTCCTACAAGGTTTTGTTGCTATTTAAATAACTCATTGAGCATGAATTTAAAAGGAAAACCTTTCATGTATGCAGATGACTTGGCAATAGTTTATAGTGATGAGGCCTTGGTAGGTTTGGAAAATACGATAAATGAAGTTTTATCAATTATTAGTGAATGGATAAATAAACACAAATTAACTGAAAATACAAAAAAAAAAAATGAAATACGTAATATTTAAGAATAAATTAAACCAATATATAAATATTAGCTGCAACAATCACAATCTGAAGAAAGTTGATACGTACAAATTTCTGGGTGTAACAATTGACAGTAATTGATAATATTTGGGGAACACATAAGATGGAATTTGGTTTCACACTCAGCACGTTGAGATTCCTACACATATTGAAATCCCTACACTATAGAAATCTCTAGATGGCAGAAGATAAGTTCATTTATAATTTCAACATGCCGAATGTGAAGCCAAATTCCATCTTATGTGTTCCCCAAATATTATCAATTCTATATTTATTACTTAGAAATTTGGGAATACTTTAGAAACTGCCTAGTCATAATGACAATGACATGAATCAAAAGCTAAAATTGTAATACAAAACCAAATAACCCGTGAATTTAAAATAGAAACGGATTATTGTCCAACTTAATACTACATTACGACATAGGAAAATTAGAAAAGAGAGGCAGTATATTCAATATGACAACACAAATAGTGCGGATGAATTCTATGCAGAAACTGTTGCTAACTATCATTCACAGAAAATAGTACTGCAATCAAATTTCTCCACGAAAATGATTATGTAAAGCACAGAATAACGGATATGAGGGGAACATCATCCACAAAATAATAATAAAGAAAAATAGAAAACTTTTATTTGAAAAATTGTACAATTCTTCTAAAAAAATCAAATCCGAAATTAATTACAGGAGGTTTAATTTGACTACAATTACTATCAATAAATCAGATGTTTACCAAATAAAATGTAATAATTGTGATTACATATATATTGGACAAAATGGAAGAAGTTTTCAAATCAGATTTAAGGAATTTTATCAGATCTGCGTTTAACGAAAAAAAACTCATTCAAATGTAGTGAAACAACTCTTAGAAAATAGTCACGAGTGCTCAATGAATATTTTGGAAATTTTACATTTTACAGAAAAGAGTAGCAGGTTAACATACCTGGAAACATATGAAATTTTATCAGCTCAAAACCAACACAAAAATTTAATGAACGACTAGGTAGACTTAATAAAATCAAATCTTTTAAGTATCCTTAAACTTTGGTAACTATCCCTTCCGGGGCCTAATCGGTTGGAGCACAAAAAATGTGTTTCAATTACGATGGGGGCATAAAATATAACAAAAAAATAAAAATAGCAAAATATTAGATATAAAATTTGTAATCAATACCAATACCAATACACACACATATCTCATACAACACAATAATTAAATATTGGACAAAACACTAATACAAATTACACAATTGTCAACAACTGGCAAAAGTATGCGACATGACGTACCCAGTAAACATAGTAACGTCAGGTATCTTAACGTCAAAGATGGATAAAATCGCAGCGACAACTTGCAGAAAATATCACGTCGATTTACACCACGTAGGCGCAGATAGAGTTATCAAAGTGGTCTTCTACAGTAGGCCAATTCCCTACCTAGACACTATAAACAGATTAAAAAAAAATGAAATTAGACATTGCTTCGGAAATTTAACAGCTAGAAATCGAGTACGATGGAAATGTCAAGTGGAAGCCTTATGCTCCCAAGAGAAGTAAGGAAAAAAAAAACCGTGGCGACTGTAATAAATAAATAAATATTACAGGTATTATGTAAAAATTTCAAAAATACTATAAATGTTAACACATATTAGTAGTGTTCCATTATGCTGTGTAAGCTAACCATTTTTAAAACAGCTACACTACCTCTTGTTAAGGGGTAGAAAATGGTTAAAAACTCTCTACTTTTCGCTTGGTGCTGAATAAAATTTTTTCGTGCTGAATAATTATTTGGTGTCATATTTATAATTTGAAGTTTGATATTGACATTTAAATAAACTAAAATATAAATTCAAATATTTTTCAACAAAAAAATAAATTAAATATGATATTTTATTTTATTTTAAAAATAATTACAAATAAAACTAAATTTAATGACTAAAACTAAACAACACCAAGAAAAGAAGAGAATTTTTTGATAAATAAATTTCCAAAACAAAACAAACTAACATCAATGTTTTTGGGTTATGATTTGCTCATGAGCTGAAAATGAGCAATCTGAGATTTACAATCTGCTCATGAGTAGTTTGCCCAGCCAGATAAAGTTATAATACAATAGTAGCGTTCCATTAAGCTACTATTGTGTAATTACTTTATCAGTCTTCTGATGATGGTGTTATAACCGAAGTTGATCAAAATATTTAATAAAATTGTGAAACATATATCTAGAGTTTTAATATTTGTTTAATTTTAACAATGTTTCCCGTATAGCCTACAGCATATTATATAAATTATATGTTAATAACATTCCTCCACGATAACTATTAAATACTATATTTCCTAAACAGGCGATCGAAACAAAATTTATGAGAAAAAAGTCATTATTCGATTTCACGTAGATTGGTTATAACAGAAACAATACTGGTGGGTTTTAGTGAGTTCGGTTCTAACAGAATTAGGAGGTAAGTGCGGCTGATATCCTTGATGTCTTTCAAGAATTATACCGGGTGTTCCAGAGCATGCGTATCAACTTTTTATGAGCGGAAGGAGCCGTTATTTAATTTTATTGACTAAATCGAGGGTGCTCTATCGATTGGTGATATTTTCAACTTCCGGGAAGGACCGGAAAAACGTTTTTTAAGACCAAAAAAACGTCGAAATTTCCCGAAATCGAGATTTTTACATGGGAATGAGGTACTTTTTTATGCAAATTCGAAGTTTAAGAAAATTTTCGAAAGTAAATTTTTTTTTTTTTGTTTTTCTCTTATTTCAACTTTGTAGGTACCTAAAACTGAGATAAAAAATATGCTAATATGAAAGAAAAATTTATTTATAAAAATTAGCATTTATTAATTTTGGTTTACCAAAGGAAAATATGGAGGATTTTTGTTTTATTTTTAATAATTTTAAAGAAATATAATGAGAAAACAAAAAAAAATATCTGTTAGATTTAATATAATGCTTTATTAAAAAGAGAATGACTTTACATAAAAATTACTTATTTATATATACAATATTAATTACAGCTATGTAATGAGAGTAATAGAGATAAATACACATTTGCATGATGTGGAATCTAAATTATCAAAATGATTAATAAATCAAAGTAAGATATCAATGTATGCATATAAAATAATGTACGATATCCATGTATCAAAATCTTTGTTATTTACAACAAAATCATTTAACATAAGTTTCTTATTTTTGATCTTAGAATCAAAATTTGCATAAAAATATACCTCTTCTTATTTGAAAAACTCAATTTCAACAAATTTCGGCGATTTTTGATCTTCCCGGAAGTTAAAAATATCATCAATCGATAAAGCACCCTCGATTTAGTTAATAATTTTTTTTTTTTAATTTAAAAATAATGGCCCTTTGCTCTGTTCAAAAGCTGATACGCATGCTCTGGACCACCCAGTATATGCTTTTTTTCAATATCTACACTAAACCCGTGTACCTAAGCCCATATTACAAATTTTTGGCATTTTTCTTTGACTTAAAAAACCAAATACGGAATCACGCTGGTGTATTCCCACTGTACCCTAAACTCCATTGCCATCTCCAAGTCCAAATGGCATTCATATTAACAATACAAATTCTATTCAAACTGTAAAAGAATATTTCAGTTCTGTTCACTAAAGGATATGATGAATGATTAAGTGGAACGAAGAAAATCAAATCAAAGATAAAGAATTATTTAAGCTATATTAAGAAATAATAATTTGAGGCTTTATTAATACTTTTTAAAATATGTTTCTTTGTTTATTTTTTAAATTAAAATAAAGGTATAACTAAAACATTTGAAAAAAAAAATGTAACTGCATATCTATAACTTAAATACTAACACACATCAACTTCATTATATTTTTATGATTGACAGTGTAAATAAACATATGAAAATACAGTTTTACTTAACACCCAACAAAAAAATGTCAAAAACTCTATCAACAAATTAATTTCATGAACCGTTTCCACACAAAAAAAACAGCGTAATGAAATACGATTAAACTATATTTAAAAAAAACCTTCACTTATAAAAAATTTCATCACTGATTTCTAATTCTTTCAGAGCCATTTCAATTAATCTGAACAATTCATATAAATAAAAAAAAAATTTAAATTTTTATTTTTTTCTTTTTGTAATTTCTGTCATTATTATGGTCTTCTGTCATATATTACAATATGACCATACAATCCGCCATTTTCAGATAATATAATCGCGTATCTACTCAAATGAATAGTTTAAAAAAAAAAAAAAAAACAATAATACAAAAGTCTCAAAAATTTGGTTATAAATTTTGTTAACAAAAAAAAAAAGAAAGGAAAAAATGAATTAAGATGTCACTTGATTAAAAATGACAGCAACAATTCAAATTGTCATCACAGCGAGAGATCCCTTAACGTAGTCATTTAAAAATCATTTGTTTTTTAATTGTTCTTCATGTTTGCCAGTACCAAGAAAAACAGAAAAAAAATTATTATTGAGCCATTGTTTGTACCTAACCATAATAACAAAAGATTTTTTTTTTTATTTTTTAAATAAAGGTCAAAAAATATAACCATCAAAATGTAGCTTATTGTCAGCTACACTTGAAATAAAATTTAAAAAACAAAAAAGAAAATAAATAATAAATTTTTTACTGCCAGCACATTTATTTGTTCATTCCAGATCAAAAAAAAAAAAAAAGGACCTCATTTTATCCAAAATAAAAATTCTTTGTAATTTTTTTGTTTTTATTATTTTTTTGTTGTAATTTTTTCTTTTCTTTTAATATCAAAAATGAATAGATGACAGAATTGCTATAAATTTTCATACATTTTTAATTTTTGTTTTTCTTTTGTTTTTTTTTGTTTTTTTTTTGTAATATTAATTTCACAGTCATCCAGATGTAGAAAGAATATTAGAGCCAAAAAATATGTTATACAAAAAATAAAGGAAAATTAAAAAAAAAACAAAAACAAAATAATAATAAAGAAAATGAACATCAAGGATTACAAAAATTACCTTTTTACTGGAATGCAGATGATATCTGGTCGGATGAAGAGCACACATATATCTATCGACTGCCATGCATACTAATATTACAGCACTCTGTTGTGATAAGGCTCCACGTAATAAAGCCTAAAAAACAAAAAGAACAAAAAAAACAGAAATAAAAGAAAAATAGAAAAGATTTTTTCACTTGAAATTTTTGAAAAGATTATTATGAAAAGGACATTTTTGTGCAAGCCATGCAAAACAATTAAATTTTATATTTTTTTATTGAAATATTAAATTGTTATATTTTAAATTATATTTTGTTAGATTTAAAAAAAAAAATGTAATTATTTAAGGTTTTTATTTTTTTTTTGTTTTTTTTTGTTTTTTTTTTGTTTTTGTTATTTTTACATAATGTTGTTATTGTATTCAAAATAAAAAGGTTAAATAAAAATTAAAAATCTCTTTAAAATAGAATTTCGTATGACAGTTTTATATATTGTATTGTTTTAACCAACAATATTTAACAAGAACAAAATTGTCACACAATATTTTTGAAGTGTTCTCAAAATTATAATGCATAGCAGTTCAACAAACAAGATATCTCTTCGCACTAAAATAATACTAATCTAGTCAAATATGAAATTGGTTCTTTTGTATCCTGATGAGACATTCATAAATTTGTCTAGGATCACCAGAACACCTTCAACAATACACGTATAAATATATGCGGTACCTGTTACATCAAAAGGTGTACCTCTTTTAAATCAGTTACGCTCTCTGTTGGATAATACAACACGTATTTGGACAATACAGCAATACAGATCGATGCGATATAACATGAACTGAAAGAGAGTAGATGTAAAAATCAGGGAAAGAAAATTATGTTGAACCGAAACTGCTATAAGGCAACCTGATAAAAGATATCAATTCAGTTCAGTTGTTGGGCGATACAGACCTTGAAGGTCCTAGGCTTGACGCATAATTGTCCTCTACTGATTTCGGTCACGAGCGGAATCTCTGCATTTGGTGATTTGAAGTTTTTCCATATCTGCCGATACTTCATATCTCTCCAAAGAAGGTGCGGCCTCCCTCAACGACGCGTTCCCTGGGGTTTGGATTCGAAGAGTTTCCTAGCCGGAACATTTTGTCCATACGCTCTACATGTCATGTGCCAAAAGATATCAGTATCGTTAAATAGTGTTTTCGATTTTTCAAGGTACACTCTTGAAGGCCAAAAAATCTTGGAGAACAATAATATTAGTTGAAGACTGAAGAATAAGATTAGTTGACTGTAGCCAGGCGCAGATAGTAGAAAATTTTCACATTTTCAACAATTTTCTTTCACCCTCTATATTCCGTTGAAGTCATAACAGAACAATTAAGTATACAACTTAACTATGGAAATAAAGCTGAATTAAAAAATATTATATATATACAACGATAAAACATGTTGAAGTGTGCGTGAGGTATTAAAAAATAAAATTGTTATTGAAAATAGTATATGACAAGAGAGCGCAATTGATCAAAAATAATTTAGCGCTGAAAATAGATGTCACTTGATTAAAAGAGTCTAGCGGAGAAATTTGGCGGATGATTAATGTAGAATCCGTAACAAAACTGATAAAAATTAGGCAATAATAACACATTTTATATCATTATTATTATCTCAGTAACATATAATAACGTTTAAAGACAATGACAGCAAATGAACGAATTATGCAACGTTGGATGTCGACAGAAATGTAAATTTTTATGCACACGAGATAATTACTAAATTGTGCAATTCAATTTGACTTAAACCCAAAAATACCAAGTTTGGTTTTCTGTAGCAAATTTTACACTATAATTAGATTGCCAGAATAATGCTCAGACGATTAATCAGCAAATTGTACAATTTTATTTCCTGTTTTAAAACCTGAACATAAAAATACGTGCAGGGATAGCAGTTTTACTTTTATATATTTTTCATGAGTTGAACACAGCATCTATTAGCGGATTATTCTATTGAAATAACCTATTTAGTGTGTATCCTAACGATGAGAAAATAGTGCTGTTCTGTTTTCTATGGAAAGTTGAATGTATGAAATAAAACTTTCATAAACTAACAGTACAAAGCCATAAGCGATTTCTCTGATCTCGTATATAACTGAAATATTTCAAAAGTTTTAATATACATTCTCTTCGCACTTTGCGCTAGCTCTCTGGTACATTTCAATTAATCAATATAAATTCTACAGTATCATTTTTGTAAAGAAAACCCAGTCCATTTGGACGATATATACAAAACGTTATTGTCATGGATTGGAAAACTTTAAGTCCTTATGAAGGTTGGAATTTTTAATGTACCATTGCGAATCGTTCTCATTGTTTTCGACTGGCATCTTTGGATTATCTCCAGATTACTTTCGGACATATTTTTCCAGATTTGGCATCCGTAAAACCATACTGTCACTTTTATGATCACTTCGTAGATGAGGATTTTTAGTTACAGTCTCAACGATGATTTGCATCCAATTGGCCAGTGCAGAGAGATAATTTTTAGTTTAAGCTGAATTTTTTTTTTTATCTCTATGTACTTCTTCCAGGTTAATCTCTTATTGAGATGAATTTCTATGTATTTTTGATTCATTGCATTGGGGTATTTTTATACCGTTAAGGAATACAGGTAGATATGTTTCTCTGTTCAATGCGAATGTGATGTGGAACTACTTATTTTCATTATGGGACTGTAATCGTTGGGATGCCATTTTTGGATTAACATTTGTACTCAATATCACCGTGTAATCTATCTGCAAAGATAGATAGAAACATTTGACTGTTTTCTGGGAGATCAGAGGTAAATATTAAGTACGCCAGCTTTAATTTGATGTTCTTTAGATATGAATTATTTGTGTTTGATTTGAAATTTTGTATGACACAGATAACTTTCTAATACTTTGTGAGTTGCAGGAGGTAATTGAGTTACGAAAGCCTAAGCGACGTCTAGAAATATGGCTCAGCAGTATTTTTTCATGCATATCTGATTTCTGCTACCATTCTATGTACCATTTTCAATGGTGCTGTGTTTTTCTTGGAAGCCGAACTGGCGAAGAGGTATAATCCCTTTATTTTTGATTATCGATGTTAATTTTTGAATGAAAATTTTTTCAAACACTTTGTAAATTATTAGTAGCAGGCTAATTGGTCTATATGAATCAATTTTATTGTGGTCTTTACCTGGTTTTGCAATCATTATATTGGTAGATAATTTCCAAGGAGATGGAAAATAGCCCAAACGAAGAAATGCATTGAAAATAGGGGTTAGGTTGATAATTGCTGTTTCAGGCAATTTTTTGAGAATTTTGGCATTAATATTATCATGTCCTGGAGACTTCTTATACTCTATATTTTTGTTTATTGTGTAAATCAATAGTTTTTTGTTCATTTTTATAGTCTATAACTATTGTTTGCTTGTTTTTTGTCTCTATCGCTTTGGGCGCAACCCCCATTATTCATTTTGATTTGTGCTTCTTGTTGTTTGGGTATTTTTAGTTCCTTGGTGGCCTTGATCAGAATATCTATATAAATTTTGAAATAGTAGATGAGTACGGAGGTAGAAATAAATATTCCAATAAACTTCTGAGAAATGACTAGCACAATTTAAGTATCGTATTCTTTTTTTTTTGTAGTTCAAGATTTTCTAAGTATAGCCCTTTAAGACCCCTCCCACACATTTGTGTGGGTAATATTCAAATTGCAATAAAAAGTTACCAGATGCACATAGAAATATAATTTTGGTCTTGTTTTTTTTGTTAATCTTTTCTCTTTTACTTTCTCTTTCATAGTAAGTAAAAATATTGTGGTTTGGTATGGTTAAATGCGTGTTGAAGTACGGTAGGATATGAGTCATTAAAAGTAATAAAGAAATAAAGTGTTTGTTTTTATATTTTATTTAAATAATATGTTTTTTTAAATTTTGTATAACGTTTAGGTAGAAAATAGTTTAAATTTAATTGTTTGCTATATTTCAAATTCCAAATTTGTACAAATAAGCAGAACAATGGCAGAAAAAAGTAAGTAACACGATTGTGTGGATTGGGACTTACTTCAATATATATACATATTTTTTGCTTATTATATAGTCACACTATTGTGTTAGTTGGGACTTTGCATATACTTTTAAATAGATTTTAAAATGCGCAATTATATTAACTTCTTTCACATTTAATTTTGAATTTTTTCTATATGGGTTGTGTTTTTCTCTATATTTTTAACTGAAACATTTCAGTGTCTGATCCGAAATATATGCAAAGCATTTTCCGTTTGATGAATGCAAATTTTATGGTGCTTATTTGTATTTTGGTTGTATTCCTCTTTCCAAAATGTGACTTTAACGGCAACATTGGTTTAGACAAGATATGGTAGCTTAAGACATTTCCAAAAATCGTCTATTCGATTTGACAAAGTACATACACTATGTTGATACCAATAATCCTATGTTGACCAATAGTAAACGATGTAAGAAATCGCTGACTTGCCATCACACACATTATTCCATGGATGAGCAGATGATTTCATTTACAGGGCAATGTGTAACATCCTTGAGACAATATACGAAAAACAAACCGTGTCCTGCTGGTATGGTATTCAATTTTGAAATATACCAGGGAATATTAACGCCTCTGGCAGAAAAAGATTTGGGTTTGGGAGCGGTAGTAATATTAAATTAAGTAAAACTATTCCCGGAAATAGTTGTATTTATTTTGAAATATATTTCACCGTTTACCGCTTCTGAAAAAACTTAGCGACATGAAGCTTTATGGAATCGGACAATTACAAGCGAATAGATTCAAAAATGTGCAATTTCCCAAAAACAAGGATATGAAGCAAGGAGAATCTGTTCAGCTTGTAAGGACCGACAATAAAATTAGTTCAGTGAAATGGAAAGACACAAATGCGTTGGGATGGCATTCTCAGTTTCTGGAAAAAATACTGAGCAGCAGTACTTAGTTGTACTTAATTTGAGTACTTTAGTTGTAAGTTGTATTATTAAGAAGTCCGATTTTTGTTTTCTATAGAATAAACTTTTTAAAATATTGACATTATTTTATTTTTAGGGATTTTTTTTAATTGTTTTTTATTGTTACTTACTTTATATTATAATTTTTTTTAAGATCCGTTAAATTACAATGAATTTTTAAAATTTGGTAAACTAGAAGAGTAATTTAGTTTACAAAAAAAATGTAATATAAACTGAATAAAACATTATACTGAATTTATTTTTCTTTTATGTTAATTAAGTCCCAACCCACACGTTTGTCCATTTACTGCTGAACGGTTCATTTACTGCTGAACGGCTAGCTGCAGGTGCGTAAAATTTTAGATTTAAGTTTTTTAGCACATATTCAAATAATGTCTAAAATTTCATTACAATGGGATAAAGGAAAAATGTTTGGGACTTAAAGGGATCGATTAGAATCATTTGATTACCATGTCTTCCCACATTATCCTCCATCTTATTTTTCCTTTCCCAATTTATCCTCCACCATAGTATATTATCACCTACACTGAAATCGACAACACTCAGTGAAGCAATTGTTTGCCATTGTATCACCACTTTCTAACAATAATTAGATTTGATTCATTGTTCTCTTATACTTTATCAATGAATCACAGGCAACTTGAAAAATATTAGAAAGTACTAACCATCCATCCATTTTAAAAATATCTCTTTTTTTATTTTTTGCAAATAATTTTTCAAATTCTATCACACTGTAATAAAAATTCGTCTGTAAAATAAAATGTAAAAATTTTTTCACAAAATATGTATAAAAACCAAAAATAAAAATTCCAATTATTTATGTAAATTTTAATAAAAAATTTTTTTTCTGCAAATCCTTATTGTATATCCTTTGAAGGATAACGATTCTATTGAAATAACGAACATCAGTAACGAATGAATTCATAAATTTTACTTTAAAGAATACCAAAAAGAATTTAAAATTGTTTCTCACTCTTGTGAAATTTTTCTGTTATTTACTTAATTACTTACTTTATAAAAGTGAGGTGAATTTTTTTTTTTTTTTTATTCTCACCATATTCTATTAACCTCAAGGATTTGAAATTTTCTATATTACTTTTTGAAAGATTTAAATTGTTGTTGTTATCTTTGATTACTTTTCCTTTAAGAGACCATAAAAACCACAACTCTAATTGGTCGTATTTCTGTACATCAGGTTTCTAAATAATACTGGAAACCCCAACCACATAACTGTATAACAAAATTTTTAGTTGAAACATCCTGGATTTTCTATTATAATGTTTATTCTGATTTTTTATTTTAATTTATTTTATTTTTTTTTTTATTGTTTTTTGTTAAAGAAGAACAAGAAAATGGCATTAAAATTGCATTACTAAAAGAAGGTGTTTATCTGATCAAAAAAAAAAAAAAAAAAAAAATCCTGTCAGAAAAATTTAATTCAATGAAAATCTTTTATTTTCTCTTTCCAAGATTTCTTCTGACAATAGAAGAAAATCGAAATGAACAATAAAGTTAAAGGAGGAAATAACTATTGTAAGGACGATGTAATATTTGTCTTAAAGCTTTTCTAATTTAAACTGTTAGGTAAATATACTAACAACAAACTTACCTATAATGAAATAATAAATTACTTCTGTTTTATATTGATGGTAGATTTGTTGTAGTTTGTTACAATATGACCACCTAGTTGGTGGGAGGACATTGTTAATGTATACATATTATATTATAGTTACTAGTAATATTATTTTCATATGCTAGTAATGTTGTAAAATCTTTTAGTTAACCTTTATTCTTTCACCGATTATTTGAAGAAACTTAACAATTTTATATAATTAGTGAAATGTAAAATTCGTTTGAGGCATTAAAGTGGTCAAAACTTATATATAGGTAACCATTTAGATAAATACATACATATAACCAACCCCTATGTTAAATATTTACTTGTTATCCGGAATTTATAATTTTCTTCTGTTATATCTGTACAGTGTACACCTATCTGCATATTGAAGAATGTATCTTGAAAATGCTTATTAAAGCGCAACATGGAAATATAAAAAAAAACATGGTATAGTTATGAAGTTGGGTGGATGAATGAAAATTATTCCAATGTAAATATGTCTGAAGATTTTTTCTAGTACCACCATAATATTTAATGATTGACAAAATTAAACATTTTTTTCCTTAAAAATTACACATTTTTGTTTTGTTCTTGTTTTTATGTTCTTGTCAGTAGCTTAGGTAGAATTATGTTTATTATTTTTTATATTTTAATTATTTTACTTTCAACTTCTGAAAGTTCCGCCTATAATAAAATCCTGATCAATGATTTAATGTTATGGACGGTTTCTATTCTTATACAGATCTGTGGTAGAATTTATGTTGGATTTATGTGACATCAGATAGAGATAATGAAATAAATAAATAGAAAAAAATATTATAATAGTAGTAGTAATAATAGCAATAGCAATTACAACAGCAGAAATAGTAGCGGTAGGAGTAGTAGTAGTAATCAGTGTTGGCATTTTACGCGTAAATTAACGTTGTTTATGATTTTTCACATATTTGACATAAAGAAGTGTAAAATAAAAGTGAACAAGTTTTTATATTCGATCCAGCTAGCTGCCAACGCAAAGTCTAAAACGTGTGTATTAAATATTCGTAAAGTTCATTTTCGTGATCTAATAAACACTCTAACTAGGTGATCTAGTAAATCTACTCCTCCCATTCCATCGTTGTATAAGCGAACAATTTCTGGTCGTGTTATATTAAAGTCTTGTTTATTTTATCCCACCTTTTAGCAATATCTATGTAGCTGATGCCCACGAAATTTGATGCCAACTATACAGACTTGTTGTCATACCATTTTACAAGTGGAGGATCTTTAAAACAATTTATTCTTACAGTTCCACTTGCATTGATACCTTTTTCATGAAGGATTTCGAGTAACTGGTGACGTGAAAAAATTGGGATGATGTGAAAAAATTGTCACAAAATAAAGTATGTCCACGACTTTTCAATCGTTCAGTAAGGTGAAGCACAGATGCACCAAATCCTAATTCTTTTTGATTTGTTGGGAATATTTCCGTTGAATTTCCTTGGTATAGGAAAGGAACGTAAATTACGTAATTTTTAATATCCCAGGAGTTGGGATTACTCTTAACGTGTTGCTTTACTGACAAATGCCGTTTAAAAGGTATAATTTGTTCATCTACGCAAACACTTTCTTCTACATGCAGCTGAAGGCATCGATTTCGAATTGTATCAACTAAAAGACGTGTTTTTATAAATTTATCTTGATTGTTCTTTGGAATTTCCAAGTTATTGATAAAATGTAATTGTGTGAATCTACTAAATGTCATTGAATTTCGAAATAGATTTATACCTAATAGTAGATTCCTGTACATTCTTAGGCGGGAAAATTGATCATTTCATCTATCAATTTTCTTACTTCAGATACATCTGTGTGCCTAAAATTTGATACTTCATTTTGTATAGTTTTGATTTGTAAAAAATGTGATTTTTTCAAGAAGTTCATTTGTAAAATATCGACAAAAGCTGTATGAAGGTGTTTCCATTCCGGGTTCGTCAATTTCTTCTCCGCATTTCTCGAAATTTTCCATTTCCGCTTGAAATGCTCGTCGTCTTCATTCTATATTAGATTTCCTACTGTAAGAAATTGCAGGTAAAAGTGAAGGTCCTGGAATGACCTCATTTACAATTTCAATTACAAAATTTTCGTCAATTATAACATTTTGTGCATCTGCTGTAGCTAGAACTCGGAATTTTGTTCGTTCGGCTTCATCGTTCATCGTAAATTATAAAATTTTCACTATTTTGTACAATTCTGTTAGTACCCAATGTACAAAATTTTGTTCACTCATTTTTATTAATAAATTGAGCAAAATTTAAAGAAGATGAGTGTATTTTTATGATTTTATATTGAAAAATATGAAAAAAAGGTTCAAAAAACGTCTATATGGATACAGTTTGACTAATCATTTAAAAAATACTTTGGTTTAAACAGTCACACTTTTCCACCATATATCCTAGGTTTGTTACATGTCAATATAATTTCTATATAAATACTATTAAAATATTATAAAATAATATGTTTTATTGCATTGTTGAACATGACAAAAGAAGCTTACACACATTTACATGACTAAAATAAATAAAACTATAATATAGTGCAATGTTAAGTTCATCTAAAGTTGCTGTACAAAATTTTGTACAAAATGATCGAAAGGGTTAAGAAGTAGTAGAAAAGATGAAGATTTATGGCGATACTGGTAGTCATAGTATTGCTAAGAGTAGTAATAAAAGGATAAGTAATAGCAAAGAAAGTAGTAATATTTATCAATTTGATACTAGTTGTGGAGTTAGTAGTGGTAGTATTAGTTGAGGCAATGCACTCTACTTCAGGCCTTCTTACTCACTATTTTTTACGAAATTAAACGAGAACTGTCAAAAACTGTCTCTTTTTAGTCTTCGTTTGCACAATACACTCAAATTTCATTTATTTTTTTTTTCTTTTATTCCATTTTGCTGATGAAATTACAACAATACTTAACCATGGTTAATGCTTTTTTAGTATGTAAATTGAGAAAAAAGATGAAGGAAAGAAAAAGTCTATAATTTTTTCATTAGTATGGTTTTGAATCCTTTCCAGTTTGCTGCTTTAGCTTGTGATGGTAAGATCTATGTCGGATTGTTGAGGAGATTTTTTTTTAAAACCAAATTTTTGAATGAAATTTTAATTAGTTTTTAATAGGATTTTCAGTAAAAGTAGATAAGAATTTATATTTTTTGAAATATATTTATAAGATCCTTCGATTTTAAATATTCCCATAAGGTTTATACACAAATAGGATACATTTTGAAAGTTGCGCTCTGAGTAAGAAGGCCTGGAGTAGATAGAGTGCATTGGTTGAGGTATATAGTTCAAATTTAAACTTTTTCTCTCATATGGCAATTTAGACATGTTTTTAAATTTAAAACATATATGGGATCATGTCATGTTATGGTATTATTGCAATTTATTTTTAAAGGGGTTTTATTTCACAAAGTCTCAATTAAATTTTTGAAACTATTTAAAAATTAAAATGTGCAAATATTTTCTCGTAAAATGCTTAAACTAACTTAAAAAAAGTATATAAAAAATTTACTATATTTAAAAACTTATATAATAGAAATTATTGTGGTATTTTGTGACTACTATTTTCCTATTTACTTCAACCCCATCTGAAATTATTATGTTAAAATAAATTTGAAAACAAACACCAAATACAATAACAACAATCACAAATACATATACATTTTTTTTTATTTCTTACCTGTATTTGGCAGAATATTTCACCGTAAGGCCAACAATGAAACAACGATGGTATAAGACCAAATGGTGTTATTAAAAGGCCAATAGCTAGATCGTTAAGAGCTAACGATGTAAGTAAATAACGTGGCTAAAATGGAAAATAAGAAAATTTTTATTTTATCGTTAAAATTAATTAAATTTTTTTTTAAGATTGTCTATAATTTTAAAAACAACAAAAAAAATAATTAAAAAAATAAAAATAAAAGAAAATTCGATAATTATTATAAAAAGGTTTTCGGTTCCTGCGTTGTAATGATGTTTTAAAGAAAATTTTATTGTTCTTATCTTTTTTTTTGTTTGTTTTTATTTTATTTTTTTTTTTTAAGTAAAAATTCTTGATTTTAATCATGCTTGTTAGCAGCCTTTTTTTTTGTTTGTTTTTTTTGTATTATTTTTTTTAAGGTGTAGAAGAGAAGATAATTATTTTCACGGTATATCGAAAGAATTTTCTTTTTATTGTTGTGTTTTTTGTGTGCTCGTGTGCTATAAAAGAAAATCGTGTAATTAAGATAAGAATTTGAAAGGGTAGAAAATAATATTTATGTGGAAATGATCACAAATGTTGTTTTGTTCATTAATTGAAGATTAATTTATTTTGTTGTTGTTGTTTTTTTTTTTTTTTTGTTTGAATTAATTTGGTAAAATTAAGGTGTACTAACTGGTTTGAAATTATTTTAAAATTTGTTTTCTGTTTTGTTTTTGTTGTTTTTTTTTTTTTGTTTTGTTTTATGTAATTAATTATATTGAATTAGTTAATAATGTATGTAGTTTGTTAGTTAATTATTCATCTGTTAAAAATATGTTGTGGTTTTTAAAATGTATGTTGATTAGGTTTAATTTATCTAGAATTTAATTAATTTAGAAACAATAATGCAATAGAGACAAATTGAAAAAAAATTACAGAGGTTTGGATTATTTCAATCTGTCGATAATCTAGATTTTCGTAGTTACGAATAGTTATCGAAGCTTGCACGCATATTGAAAAAGAAACAGAGAAAGTGGGGTAAAAAGCAAAAGGGTAAATAAAGTGTAGATAAAGGGTAAAATAACAAAATATATTCAGTCAACACTTGGTGACTTAGAGATAGTTCAGAGTTTTTTGCACCCTGCAATAAATATTCCCAAACATCGTCAATGCTGCGACAACACGAAGAATAATTTTTGAAAAGCGTTTTGAGATCCAAAGTTTTTATCTCAGAATATCACAGCGCAACTGTACAAAACGCTTATTTTGTTATATGGTCTTGAATTGTACATAATACCAAAAACAAAGAGAGCAATGAAGAAGCACATATCCTTGCAAAAACAGGTGGGAAGAGTAAATTCTTAAGACCAGAGCCAAGTATTGCTCGTTCAAACGCCTACCTGCAAATAATTGTTTCCAAGTGGGAAACTAAATACAGCAACCCAAAACATATGGAATATTTGAAAAGAACTAACGCAGTCTAAAGCCTTTTTCAAACTGAGTATCCAAAGACTGAATCAGGTAAACAGGTAGACTAGATCCAATGATAAAATGCTGATATGGTTTATCGCAGGTCATGGCCCATTTAACAAGCATCTGTTGGCAGATGGAACATAGACAGATGCAGATTCTGCTGGAGAAGAAGGGGACTCATTCTGTCACATTCGATTTCTTTGCGACGCCATAGCTCGCAAAATACATAAATATTTCCTGCAATACACATCGCCTGATTCTGAAATTGACATCAGAGCAATAATAGCATTTATCAAGAACATAGATCTACAATTCTAAGATAAGCGGGGAAATACAATAGTTCTTAAGAGGTCGGGGTTACATTCCCCATTAATAACAAAAAAAGAGAACATGGCCTTGGTAGTTGCAAAAGAAAAATGTTTGCCGTATTTATAGTATATCTTGTATACGACATAATATTGTCTCACTACGTCCTGAATAGGTAAATGGAAGATGAAGAAAGAAATATTTGCGGAAGTAGGTCGGAGACCGTAACAAATGTAACGGTGAATAACCTTTATAAGAACGTATTTAAAAAAAATGAAATAAAAACCATTTCCATAGCTAAGCTACACAAACTTCAATATACTGCGGATAGAACACAAGTATATTTTGTTTATAGTTGCATGTTGTCAAAAAATTTGCGCGGCTAAAAAGCAGGTGCTAGTGTTCATAGTTAAGCATGTATTTTGCTGCGCCTGCATTAATAGTTATTATAGCACGCTTGTTTCGAAATAGAAAATGGCTTTCGAAAACATTTAAGAAAATTAAAGTATTAGTTTAAATTAAATTAAATTGAAATAAAAATAATTATAATTATGTATTTTAAAAAGTATATAATTATTTTGAAATATACTTATACATTTTTAAGAAATAATTTTATACTAGCTATTGTCGGTGTAACATTCGTCGGTCCAGCATTAGAAAATATTTCTTTCCTTTTCATTTAAATATTTAATTTAAAATCAAAATGAAGTTTTCTATAAACTAAACATCCATTTGGAATTGAAAATGTGCTTGAATTATAGTCAATTAGAAACATTTCGAGGTATAGCTAATTCAAGGACACAAACCAGATAAATTTAAAAATTTTCAATAGGTAGCTACTTTATTTTTTTGGTAATTTTCATTGTTTTGATTATATACTTTGTAATATGTCAAATGATGTTTCGCTATTTGATTCTTATGTAAAGTATATAATTTTCCTATATTGGTTTGAAACTTTGATAAAATATTTATTTGAAAGATGGGCTTGTACCTTGTAATTTTTTTATTTTTCTTCACATTTAAATTTATTAAAGCTTTTTTCCTTAATTCACCGTGGTGGAAACAGACATTATTAACGTATTAATATATAAATACATTTTATTTACTGAAGTAAATATGAAGTAAATATGAATATAGATAGCTGGTGGGATGCTGTAATAAAAATTGCAAATCAGAATTCATTTTATTTAAAAATTATTTAACTTTTTTTTTACTTAAAACCACGTAGCTTCTAATTTCATCAAAATTTCAAACTGCATAAAAGCTGACAAAATAAATTTTGCATGTGTCTACTGCCTCTAAAAATTATTGCAGAAAAAATGTCACTAGTCTGCGCAAGTTTTTATTCATAGTTGCCGGTTAGAAATATATGCATGATGATATATGCAATATATGAGCATACGAATAATCTGCACTGAAATAATTAAATCCACTATTACTTGGTTACCAGTACTACACGTAACATATCCACTCTGAAATAACAATGACAAAATGCTTTGCTAAAATAATTCATTAAAATCAATAATCTTCCAATTCATTAAAATTTGAATCTTGACGTACAAATCAACAACCTGCGATTCATTTTACATAATTGAAATCATTAAATAAATCATTTTAAAATTTATTATGATATTATATTTTAGAATACATATTTTTGTACAATATTGCTCCTCTTTTTCAGAAAAATTATTCACCTTATAAATTTTTTTATTAAACAGCCATTGATTTTATATAAAGTATTCATTTAAATATGAAATAATACTTCAATTAAATTTTACTCATTAATAGAAAAATATAATATTAAAAAACTTTAAATGAGGAAAAATCTGGTACACAGGTGCAATTTATTTCCGGATAAAATAATTTCAAAAACATTTTTAACACAAATAAATTATTGAAACTGTGAAGAAAAAAAAAATAAATAAAATCAATTAATTTATAAAATATGAAAATTCAAACCATAACAACAAAAACAATATGAAAAAAATCTATTTTTTATGATTTATTTAATTTTCCCAACAACAAAAACAACAACAACAAATAATTAAAAGGATTTTTCTGTGTTTTTAATATAAATTTAATTAGAAATTCTCTGGTTTTGAAATATATTTCTATGTATGTGTACATAATATATATAATTTAAATAATATTATATATCTCATAATTTTATATGGTATTTAAAATTTTATAGAAAAGAATAATACAAAAAAAAAAAACACAAAAAAAACGGTTACCATTTAATAAATACAATCAATAAATAATTTACAAATTATTTATTTAATTTACTATTGGTTAATTTATTTTGAATTCAGCAATTAAAAAGTTTAATTTGGTATTAGTTTTGATTAATTTATCCAAATGAATGCTAATAATATGATAATGGTAATTAAAATATTTTTATTGAAATTATATGAAACAAATAAACTGATTGAAAATTAATACTTTAAAAACTTAATTTATTTTAAAATATGCTCTAGTAATTTAAATCGCTGAATTGTATATAAAAAAATATATATTTTGTGGCTTTTTTGTATTAATTTTTGAAATAAATTTAAAAATTAAGACGACATTTATAGAACTCTAAAATTTTTTGCCCTATGTCACCGGGTGATAATGTTACATTATCATACAGTGTCATACAATGATAATGATGATAATGAGAATTCAGCAACATATATTTTTATTTATACATATTTTAGTTTTCGTGTGCAACTTTATTATTGCTGAATTAGGCGCTTACATGTATAACATGTTTGTATTATATTGAAATTAATATAAATAATATAATTAATTATAAATAAAAATTATTAAATAATTAATTAAATCAGAATTTTAAATCAAAGTGAGTATATTAATGAAAGATTCAAATTGCTGAATAAAGTGGTGAAAATTTGAAATATTTTCTTTAGATGTTTAGCGAGATCGCTGAATGTATTTTTCTTATATACATTTATAGTAAATTTTTCTTTGTAATTCTATTTCATGTTATACAATGTTCGTATTGCACACGACTTATAGTGAAATCAAAAATATTATAATCAACAGATTCGCCTTCACCTAATTTTTTAAAGTCTGCTGAAAAAATCACTTGATTGATCACAAAAAGTTTAGACGGCGAATCTCGCAATTTTTCTCTCATACATTTTATATGTACCTGCAACGCACCTAAATTAAAAAATCCATTCATTGAAGTCCATTCACAACAAACTTTTTATGTCATCTAAAATATATTATGTTAACTTTGTGGGAATTCCCGTAATTTATTTTTGAGAAACCTAGAATCATCACACATTATCTAAGATTTGTACCACAGTCAAAAATTCGTTATTTTTTGAAATTGTGTCATATATTTTAGTACTTTTGTGTTAAATTATTAAAAAGCATTGCTCAATATAAAAGAAAGCTCATTTGTTAGTACTTTTATAGCATTCGATGACTACTAAATTAAATTTTGAAAAGGACATTACGAGTTCCATGGAGAAAAATTACAGGGATTCACGCAATTAAGAATGTGTTAACTGTAATTTCATGTAAAACAAAATAAACTGTTATTATAATTTCAACGAAATTGTATTATCAATTATTATGTTCTCATCCCTGCTTGTTTTCATCGTAAGTTTTATCATAATATTTTTTCTCAAAAATGTACAACCCTGAAAACTATATTTTTAATAATTGCAAATGTTCAGTCAGTTCAGTGGTATTAAGAATCCGCGGGTGTGACATGCACCGACCAATGGATCTGTCAACTAAACGGTGCGGTCAATGCAACGGTAAATGTACCCCGGGTCGTGGTACGACGATCCAAAATATATTTCAGATCTACCGGTTAATGACCCTGAACTCATTGATTGGTTTTATGGCTCCTTACATATATATTTTTAATTATTTTACAATAATTTTTGTAACCATGCATTTTTACCTATTCTAATATTATGAAGTCAAATATTTTTTGTTAATTTTTTTGTAATCTGTCAAAGCTTATTACATTTTGCACTTACTTGTATACCTGTGGGTTATGACGGGATAAGAGTCTAATAAAGAAATAATGTATGAAATACAAAATTGAAGAATAGAGGTATTAACAATTTCCTTAAATTGATATAAATTGTATGTTGAATTATGGAAATAGATTAGGGGGAACATGGTTTCACATTTTTGAAGTTCGATTTATAATTTCTGTGAATTGCTTTATATTACCGTGGATTTTCCAGAGTATAGGGTTGCACTTTTGTGGCTCCTCTTGTTTCACGTTGGAGGTGTGAAATGTGTCAGGGCTGGCATGCAGGCTTTTAACGCTTTATGCCCTCCTGCACCCCTCAACTTAGTCGACTTTTTTGACAAAGGCCAGTAGGTTTGTGGGATTTATCCTGCAGAAGTTTTCTGAGGTTATGTAGTGCGTTTCCAACAGCTTTGAAAGAGCTAGGCACTCTTCTACAACATTTGTGAAGGTTTCTTCCTCTTCTAGACATTTTCTACAGGTTGCGTCGTCACTGAGGCTAGTCTACACATGTGCTTATTCATGTGGCTATGACCAGTAAGTATGCGCATCATTTTCCTGCAGTCAGCTTGAAGTTGGTTATTTTGGTGTTTATTTTTGGTGCATATATTTTGGAGACCCTGTGACCTTCAATACGCTCCGAAAGAATAGTTCTATTCTATCGATAATTTAATATTACCAATAGATATGTCAACTGCTGGTTCCAGTTCATAAATATTCCCGCCGATGATCAGATTAGTTCGTTAGCGTTCTCATTCGCAGTCAAGCCACTATGACCGGTATCCAGATCAGTTTTATCTTATTTCGGAACCATATGATGTTTAGGGCTTCCGAACATTCTCCCACCAATCTAGATTTGATGAGATTACTTTCAAGAGCTTTTAAGGCAGCCTGACTGTCACTAAAGATTCTAAGTTGGAGGTGTTAATGTAAGGAGAAAGCAGTGTTTATATTTCTGTTGAGTATGTGTTCACACCTATGAAACATCTGTAAAATGAAGAAAGTGCTTCAACAACTTACACTTGGAAACTGAACGTTTGATCAGTCGACATTTCGCAAAAAAACACACTTAACAAAAAGAAATGGATAGTTAGCAACAGGACATAATAACAACTGGACACTTAACATTTGGCCATTTGACAACTTTTATTTATTTAGGCGCCTACTAAAAGTCCACTTTGTTGTTGTGAATGTTTTTTTGTGAAGTGGCTCTTTTACGAAATGTTTTGCTAACTGCCACTGTTCAGTTCTCAACTGGCCGGCTCCCGGCAAAATCAAATACTTTTTTTTTTTTGGTAATTTCTTAAAAAATTTTTTTTTGTTTCTAAACAATGAGTATAGTGAAACAAAACTTCGAACGAAATTAGATCACGAGGCAAATGGTGGACATTTTCTTTGATTATAACTTCAAAGTTAATTTTGAAACTACAATTTCGTGACAATATTATTGCTGAATATAATAATTATTAAATATTAATTAACGTTAACATACGTTTTTATTTACGAATTTTAAATTCAATAGTAACGATTAAATTAAATTTGAAAGCTAGCATTAAGTAGCATTTGTTTTGGAATAACCTTGACTATAATCATTCTATTATATAAACATAGATTGAGAAGGATGAAATTAAATTGATGGAAAACGACCATCAAAGAACGTTTGCTTTCAAATCACCTCAATTATGGTGATCCTATTAGACAAAACGATATGTGGAGAATGAAATTAAATTGCGAAGCAATCGATTGCTGTAAAATCACCTACTGCAGTCATTTTATTGCAGCCAAGTCATACACACGATCTTCCAATTAACAAGATTTGCCATTAAAGAAAATAAAAAATGATCGACATACGTGTATATGGAATCTAAGGAAATATGTGTCATATTTCTTAAATGTTCAATGCTATCCAACGCCCTATATCAGTTCAAAAAAATGATCTAAAATCAAATGAAATTCACAATAGATTTGGCATATTTAATCTCTCCCTTAAAACTGGTTTTTTTTCAACAGAATTATTTTATTCTTTGATTAGAAATTCCGAATCAAATTAGTTGATTGTGGGTTGTTAAGTTTGTACCTTCTGAAATAAATAAAAATTTGTAGCCGATTAGTTTTATACAAATCCGATGAATTTAGTCTTAATATCAGTTTTACCCTAGTAGCAGTTTGTAATCCATACAGAAATTTTCACTTTTGATTTTTCTCTTTAATATTCCCTAATTTAAATTTTTTAATATTGTATTGCATTACCATTATTAGTATGTGGTGTATAGATTATATTCCATTAGAGACATATTGTCAGTGCATTAAGTCTCTTACAATATTCTAGTATGTAATTTTATTTTTATGGACTTTTAATAAATAGTTTGGGTACAGATTCTTATATAATATGTTATGGATAACAAAAATTACATGGTAAGGTTTTAAAGGATAATATTATACTTATATGTTCTAATAAAAGGATATTCTTGTATTTTTACTATTATATTATAGTATTGTGTATTGTACTTATACCCCCATAGTAATTTTCAAAAGATAAAATACATTTTCACGCTTTGTAAATTTTATTTTGATGACAAAATAACAAGTTTTCATTAAATATACTCAAAATATTATTATCTTAAAGTTTTTCTAGTGAAAAATTTATTTAATTGAGTTTGGAACATAAAATTATTTAGATATAGTTAAATATAGTATAACAATCAAAGTGTATTTAACAATAATTCCATTATACTGAATATTAATATGTATTTATTTGCAAATTTATTTTTGATACAAAACTTTGTAAAAAAAAATAATAATAAAAAATTAAAATAATAAAATTTTATTGTATATTAAATTAAATTGTACTCACCTGTTGATGTATATATTGTGAATATCTACGATTATTTATAACAAATATAACTAATATATTAGCACCAATAATACCTAATGTTAATACAAAAATTAAAAATGCTTCAATTGTTTCAGCTAATCCGATTTGTGATATAAAACTATGTCCTGTATATCTAGGATGTGAACAACTAGAATTTTTTACAGCTGGCGGTACAAGCAATGTACCAGATTTTAAGTCCATTGCAAATCTGTAAAAATAATATAAAAAAAGAAAAAAAAATTAGTGTGAATCAATAGAAAATATGTATATATGTATATATGTATATATGTATATTATTTATTCATGATTTTGATAGCAAAGATTACATTTTTTGAAGTATTAACACAGTAAAAATAATTCTAATAAACTCAATAGCACAAAAGTTGTATCAAGCAATACTCGGATTGTCTAGGGATAAAAGACGACGGTTAAACACATAGAGAAAGAGGTTAATTTTGGTTTGTAATACCAATAGATGATGATGATGCATATAAAAATATGATTCAAACTAAAAAAATGTTCTTTATTTGAAAACAGAATTTCAAAGTAAAAAAATATATTTAAATTTTTTGAAAGAAGTCTAACTTTTCAGGATTGTTACATTTTTTTTTGTAATTATGTTGCTATTTAAATTTATTTCAAGAGTCTAGTCTTTTATAAAATTTGTTATTGAAGTTTTTTTCTATATTTAAGTTTTTAAATTAAAAACTTGTTAATAAAAATATGAAATAATTTTTATCAATAGAAAAAAAAAATAATTCTGCAATCAAAAGGTAACCTAATTTAAATTATTAATGTTTTTAAATATTATAAGTTGGACATGCCAACTTTAAGGTTGTTGTTGTTGGTGTAACTTGACAAAACAGTATTAACAATCTTTATACTTCCAATTTTAAATATTTAAGCATTTGTGATGATTAAATTTATAGCATTTTGCCTGAGTGAGTTTCATGGCTTTAGTAGACAGACTCCATGCTAGACAGTTTAACCCTAGAACAATGATCTATGTCGAAATGACATAATATGAAAACAAATATTTGTTCTTTTATTAACTGTTACGTTGCATTTGTTTTGTTTTGTTTTCTGTTGTTATTCTGCTCTAGCATATGACGGTTTTTGTTTTGTAATGAGTTAAATAACAGCTCAGAAAAATAGACCTACGTGTATCTTTTATGATTTTTTTCGTTTTATTTTTCTTTTTTGATTGATTATCTATTTTGCGATATTATAAATATTGATGAATAAATTAGTATAACATAATTTTGCCAATTTTATCGTATTTGGCTTCAGAATTGAACATCTTATATAGAATACACAAGATGAACGGGATGGGTACACAAAAATATTAAAATTTTAGCAAGTTCTTGGTGCGGAATACTTAAAACATTGTAAATAGTTACACCAAATAGTGACGGTTATTTATAACTTGAGCGACATCTATACTCTAAAAGAAATTTCAATCACGGACAATTTTTAAAAAGGCTTCATAAAAATTCTGTCATTTTAAATAAACACACAAACTTATAGAAAAAAGTACAAATAAAAAATAAAAAATTGAAAACAAAACAGAAAAACAAAAATCAGATCAGATCATACTCTTCAAAAATGATATAATAAATGTTAGTTCATTTGCTTCTTCTATTTAAAAAAAGTATATACAGTAAAACAAGGTTATAGTCATTTAAATTTCAGTAAAATCTCTGACTATAACCGTTTTGTGACTATAAGCGTAGTCAAAAAAATTGCATCTTGATAAACAAAATCAAATTCAATAAAATATTTTTCGTATAATAATTTTAAACTTTATTTTGTTCATAAATAGCAATTTTGTTATGTAATCACAAAATATACAGATTTGTAATAAAGAACAGAAAAATACTATATATGTACCTATAAATAAGTTTTTTAATAAAATAAATCCCTTTTGACTTATTTTTTTGTTTTATTGAAAAAATTGGCGTTATATTTTAATGTGACTTATAAACGACATCGATTGTATGAACTAATGATGTTTATTACTTTCTTTCTAAAAAATTGTTGCCTATAATAGAATTGTGACTACAAACGTTTTTGAGTACAAACGAATTAAAACACATCGACCTACTAAATTGAGAGTAATGGTATTTAATTGTGTTAAATTATATTAAAATTAGTATTAATTTCGTCATTAAGTATTAGGTATTATACTTTGATTTCATTATAAAGTATAATTATTCAATAATAAAGCGATTCAGAAAACAACTACAACTATACCAAATATTTCTTTTTATATAAAATCGTAACTGAAAGAATTGCTTCTGTGCAATTGCACAGGGAATTCACTAGTATTTTTTGTATTTCAGAAGAAGATGAATATTATATACCATCAGATACTGAGAGTGAAACAGAAAACGAACGATTTATTTGAAGATGACGTTCAAAACAAAGAAGAAGATGTATATGATGAGACTGTCGACAAGTTCGATCACATGTACTTATCCATGTCATGCAGTAGAAAAACCAATAGATGGCCTATATGACAATAGTTATTAATGTCATACTCAATATCATGGCATTTGTAAATTCTTGTATAATTTACTGCCATAATGTACTAGGCAAAAATCAAAAACCTTTGAACAGAAGAGACTTTATAGAACAATTAAGTATTGATCTCATCACAACATGGATTGAAAAGAGGTTAGCAACAATTACATTAAGAAATTCACTTTATGAAAATATCAAAAAAGTTACTTTAAACTTGTGTTCTGCTTCAAAATCACCAGCTATAATATTCCTCCACTGGAATTTCATCTACTGGAATATTTTCTGCTCTAACATCAGCTGTTGACTTATCATTCAAACATGAACCAGAGAAGAAAAAACGTCGCTAGTGCTATTATATTGTCCTTCAAAAATACATAGAATGACAAAATCAAAATGTGATAAATGTGAAAATGCAGTGCGCGGCAAAAACATAAAGTTGAAGTTTGCCACAGTTTGCATTTAACATTTTTTTTATGTAAATGTTTTTTTGAAAATTCGCAGTAAATATTTTAGGGAATAATTTAAAAAATCTAAAATTTCAAAATGTTTTTCTTTGAACTACATTATCTCCACAACGGCAGCACCAATCATCATCAAATAAATGTTAAAATATGCTCCAAACCGTTATCTTTCTAGATTATATATATCTAATAGATCTACATATATAACGGTTTTTATATAAAGCATCAAAACAACAAGGATATTTTCGAATGTCCTTTTCGTCCTAAAAGGATAAGATACTAAATACATATATTTTTGGAAAGCTAGGAATTCCAGCTATACTTGGGATACAGTTGTTGCCAATACAACATCTCTCTCAGAAGAGCCCTCTCTTTTGAAGTATAGTCTATTGAAAACGATTCAGACTTTACTTTACGATTTGGGGTTTACGATTTTGTTTTTGGATACTAATTTAATTGATCGAATTCTTTGGAGTTGAAAACCGAGAACAGTTTGCATAACAATTATAATAGTTTAGTCTATTTAATAGTCAAAATTAAGTACCTACTTAGAATTTTTTTGGTTTTTTAATCAATATCCTAGATAAAAATATTTTCTTAGAAATATTTTAACTAATTTATCAAATATAAGTGGGTTTTTTTATTGAGCAGTCATCACAATTTAGTTGAATCTAAAATAATATTCCTACCTTATCAAATATAAGCCCTCACAGTCACCTGAACTTAGTTTTCAGCAGCCCAAAACAGACATATATTTTTTTCCATATATTTATATTAAAAGACAGATTAATCTGAAGTCTGTATCATAAAACTAGGATAATAATGGATCGGTTAAGAAATCAGGGCATTATTTTTACTTTATATCCAAACTGACACAGATTTAGCAGAACTTCTCAAAATTACGAAAAAAATGTATTACAAATCTAAGAATAGAATAGCATAATAAAAAGGAAATAAAATAAAATGCACTACCTATACGTACTAAATTCACACACACAAATCCACATAAATAAAGATAATTCTGCAAGAATAAATAAAATGAAAATTTTATTGCGGAAAATATAATTTTCTTACTTCTAAGAATTTTTTTTTTTTTTTTGTTACATTTCCCATCATAAAGTATGCGATGAAGTTAAGAAATATAGTGTGGATAGAATAGTGAAGTACTTGTATTAAAAAAAAATAAAAAAAATTTAAGATTATGAAATAAAGAAAGAGATAGCACGTACGTTGTGTATGTTTTTCTTCTTTTTGTTTTGTTTTTTTTGTTTTTTTTGTTTTTTTTTTTTTTTTATTTTTGGTATTCTTTTCACTAACACAATCCCTGTTAAACTTTGTTTATGGATTTGTTATAAGAATATAGTTTATATGATAAAGTTCCGGAGGAAATACAAAAGTCTGTGTATTTTAAAGTAAACATTTTATTTTTGGTTTTAAAAAAAAAAAATAAGAAAATAAAAAAATTTTTAAAATTTTAATTTTAAAAAAAAAATCGTTTTTTTTTTCTTCCTTTTTATTTGCATTTTTTACAAGGCGGAAAAAAGAAATTTTTGAAATAAGAAAAATTTTATTACTGCTTCTTTTAAAATTACAGAATGTTAAGAAATTTATTTAAAAATTAACTTTATAGAAACAAAATGTCTCCAAAGGTCAAAGTTAAGTGTAATGTAAACGAAAAAATTAATTTTTAATCCTAAAGTATGTAAAAATGGTGCCAAGATTATGAAGCTATAGATGGAATATTTATATTTTAAATGGATTAAATCATTCGACGGTCGTTCTTTTTGACGATGGATTTATGTGTACGAACAATTATAAATTACCAATTTGTTCGTCAACGTTTTACTATAATATTAGCTGTGTTCTTTTCATCCCGTTCACGGTCTAGGTAATAGTTGAATATGAAATTTCAATTGTTGTGTTCAGTAAACTATTCTAGAACATTCTAAAATGTTTTAGAATAGTCCGAAGTGTTCTGTTCTGTGTTCATTAGATTGTGCGAAACTGCTCTAATTGATCTTTTTTGTTCTGAATTTTTTCGAGTTATGGACAATTTTTTTTGTTATTGTTTTTTTTTTTAAATTTTGACAGTTAAACAAAGAAATTTTAGAGTAAATAAAAATTAGAACAAAAAAGTTCAAAAAACATCAAGAAACGTGTTCAGTAGATTTTTTTGTTCTAAATAGTTCTAAAGTGTTTGACAGTTAACTGTCATTGTCCAAAATTGTTCTGTCCGATTCTGTTCTAAATCTACTGAACACAACTAATAACAACTCAAATCCCAGATATTTATCTGGCTTTTATACAGGCCTCAAATATTTAGTTATTATATTTATCACGAGTGACGCTTACGTAGTTTTTCAATAGAAATTCTTGATAATTCAATTAACAAGTTTGAAAACTTTAAAAAATTTTCCATATCATTAACCTACACCGTTTTTTGAATTTAATAAAACCTAGACCTTGAACTATATGAAAAGAACACAGCTATTCACCCTGGTATCATCCTATAATTTTTATAAAAAGTTACAACCAGAAGATTGATCACAACCAGAAGGAACATTATGACTGGGACTTATGAATAAACAAAATCTAGTTAATTCATAATATTTCATAATATAACCCAAATACTATGCATCTTGATCCTGTAATTGAATTATTAAAGCTCTTTTTCTTTTTTTTTATTAACGATAAACAATACAAATTTTTGTTGTTGTTATAAAAACAAAATTAGTGCTACAAGATTCCTATATGACTCCCAACAAGCACTAAAAGTGTTATAATGATGTTTTTATGGGAATAATGTGATTAATACTGCTATAAGAATGTTCTTATAGCAATTACGGGAGTTGTTATAATGGGTAGTAGGTGTTATTATTTTACTGTATTTCTATGATGTTAGATGTATAATACATAGATATTTTGTGACGGCCATTATTTTCTACAAACATAGTAAACAAAAATTTTATTTTTAAATAAACAAAAACTGAAAAGCTTTATTTTGCATTTTTTTCACAAAAATATTATTTCTACCTAAAACAATAATTGTTTAAATATCAAATTTAATGTTATGGATTAATTAACGTACATTATTTAATATTATAAAGATGCAATTTAAAAATATATTTTCTCTTATTTATTTAAAAATCGGTTATATTTGAATGTATTGTTTCGAAGTATTATTATTATAAAATGTCAATAAAATCTTTTCCCAGTCAAATTTTGCATATTCATGAGATAAATATAAACTCCATCAAATTATTATTTTAAAATAAAAAATAATATCTATCTCAATTTCGCATAACATAAATTATTTAATAAGAATATAATATATTTATACACTAATTCATATACATGTAGTAATCCTACAATAATACTACAGCAATTGCGCTGATGCCTTATAATAGGATTCTCAATTTTAGTGCTATAACCTATTTATAACGTTTCACAACAATTGCGGAGCACTCAATTTAACACTGCCATAAGAGTGTTTATATTAGTGTTATAAGAGTGCGCAAGAGTCTTATAGATATCATAAGAATGTGACGTGTGATATTTTTGACCACTCTGTATTTAAATTTTATTTATTTAAAAAAAAACTTAAGAGTTAAAATGTTAACAAAAAATTCAAAAATAAATTGAAAGCGAAAGAGATGATTGCATGTTATACAAAGGACTTGAGAAATTGAGATGTAAAGAGAATGAAATATTTCTTTTTTTAAAATACTTACTTTTTTATTGGTTTTTTTATTTTTATTCATATACAAATAATAAATATTATATAAAATAATATTTTGAAAAATTTAATATAAATTTCGAATAAAATTGTAATATAAGAAAATTAAAGTAACATGGTTAACACTAGGTAGTGTGATTATATTTGTTTTATTATTACCTAGTGCCTCCACGTGAGAGTATCCAGATAGACAAATAAATATTCAAAAAAATATTTGTTAATTATGTTGGTGTGACATTACTATCACTATAATCAAATGTCAAAAGACAAATAAACATAACGTTTTTCAAAAATATTTAAAAAACAAAAATTAGAATATAAAACGATTTTTAATAATTTCAACGTCTTTAGAAAAATCAAAGAACTTTCATTCAAGCGTTACTCATGCTTTGCTCTTTTTTCCACTTTTGACTGCTGTGAGAAGTTTAATTTTGCATTAATTTTTTCATTAAATTTTCGATGTTTTAAAATGTCAAAATATTTATTATTATATGTTGTTACACATGGACACTAACAAAACTGTGTTAGCAACATTCAACATCTAACGAAAACAGATGTTGCGAAACACATTTTTTAATGACCGTCTAATTAATGTTGAGCTGATAAAGCAAAAATATGATATAATTTTATATCCACAGAAAACTTGATTTAAAAATTAAATATAATAATAAGAGTAACACAAATAACATAATATGTAATTTGATTTTTTAGATTTTAGAAATTTTAAAAGAAGAAAGTATTTTTAAGCCATTCTTAAGACCAATTCCAGTTATAACAATAAAATAAAAATTAAAAAGCAATAAAATAATAAATACAAATGAAAACAGAAAACTTCAAATATTAAGGTTTAATAAAGTTCTACAATTTAGCATACAAAGTACTACAATGAACTACCTATTTGTCATTAATATACTTAGATTTATTTAGGAATTAATAATTAATTAATTAATAAATGCAAAAAACAAAAAAATGGTAACTGATATAATATTTGTTTGCACATAATGTGTATACTTATATTATTATATATATTATTATTAAAAATAAATAACATAAAAAAAAAAAAATTAATAAAGTAATTTAAATACAAATTTAATTTTTTTTGTTTTTATTTAAAATACAAACCTATACTGTCAATATAGGCAGAGACAGTACAGTATTACTGTCAAACAGTAGATTCAATAAGAATCCTACATTAAATATTTTTTCTTAATTTCTTAACTTTTATTTGCTATTTAGTCTGCATAATTTATAATTATGTATGCATGTTATTTTAAATTTTTTCCTATTTAGAAAGTAAATACTTTCATTCTCAGAAATACAAAAATTAACAAAATAATTTCAAAAGTAAATATGAAATGATGAAATGTCAAAAAAAAAAATTAATTAAACGATTGAACATAAAAAAATGACATGCAAGTTTTCAGACAATTAGTTTGACATTCAATTTTGTATTGCATTTTGTTGACATTTTCATTTCGTTCACTTTTTCAAATAAAAAAATTAGATAGAAACATAAATGTCAGAAAATTAGATGATAAATTGAAAGCAAATTTAAACGTCTATTAGCAATGAAAAAGAAAGAAAAATGTACAATTCCTTTTATTTTACTAAAATCTTTATTATTGTCTATTTTTACAAATATCGATATTTTAGGCAATAATATGTTGCTTTCTTCAGTGTATTGGTGTCTATTAGCAGTTTTTATGCATTTTGTACTAGATAATGTTAAATTACTTGCAGATAGTAATCTGCAAAAAAATGTCAACTGATAGTGGATTTCCTCTTCATGGACGAACGTCCGGACAATTTTATTTTACACTATAAATGAAACCCAAATACCATTAAAGAAAATTTTATGATTTCCTCTCAATGCGCGAAGGACTGACATTTGTTATGTAGTCAAAAAAGGTTGACGTTTGAAAATATGTTTATATGCGTTGATATTATTTTTATTAAAAAAATTTAAAATTTTGTTAAGAGTAATAATGGATAATAACATTGTAGTATTCGAAAAAAATAAAATATAGCGCTTTGCTTTTATCTTAAAATATAAATAATTTGTTAGAAACAAAATAATCTTATACTAAAAAAACAAAAAACAAAAAAATTACATTTCATATCTTTTTCTTAAAAAACATTTGAAATTCTATATGTGAATGCGTTCATTCATATATCGAGATAGCAATAAATATTTATCAAATAATTATATATCTATCCTATACTTTTACTTCGTCCTTCAGCCAAAAGTTAAAAATATTTTAACTAAGAAATTGGATGAAGAAAATGCCCGGAGAGGATTTTTTGTGTATGTTTTGGTAAAATAAAATTTTTTGATTGGTTAAAAAATTTGTCCGGACGTTCGTCCGTTAAGAGGAAATCCACCTTGACAGGAAAAAAATTTTACCAGTTGAGATGATAGTAAACAATTTTATTTATATATGTACATGCTAGTAAAATATAAAATATTATAAATGTACTAGGGGCCCCCTTGTTGAGTAATTATATTTCAAGTTGAAGTCAAATTTAAAGTTTTTAAAAAAACAGTAATTTACGTACTGACATAGATTTCGCACGATATAGCAGAAACCACTCGTGTTTAATAAAAAGTTTTGTGGTTAGTAAGTTTTATTTAGGACACATAAATACACGTCCCTCATATACTGCTTCGTTTCCGATATATTTCCTATAGTAAGTGGCACTTAGAGATAAAATTACTAAAAATAAAAAATTTTGTCATTAAAGAGGTATGTATATATATATACCTACATAATACATAATTTTAATAAAAACTATATTATTACTACAAATAACCAAAATTTAGAAACAGTTACTTAAGAAGATAAAAATGAAGAATTCAAGTGATTTTTTTTTATTTAAGATGAATTTGCTTTTTTGTTTTTTTTTTGGCATATGTACATAAATTCATTTGCAAGTACATATGTAAATTATAATAACTGATTTGTTTGCTTTTGTTTATTATTTTCATAAGATCTCACTTATGAATAATGTATTTGCAAAATAATAAAATCATATGAGTACAAAATTTTCAACTGTGTGCGCATTTTTGTTTTATATACATCTTATATATTATATTAGAAGCTCATTAAGGAGTAGGAGAATCGAAATAAAATGAAAAGGTGTCAACTGCGCAAGTTCCTAAATGCTTGTCAATTATAATTATAGATTACTACTATCATGCTAGTAACTTTCACTTGCAAACCGTCGGTTAATAAGAAAAATAATAATTTATATTTTTTGACAAAGTGTCATTTAATCTGTCAATTTAGTTAGAAAATCGAAAATAAAATTACATCACATAATCTTTATCTTTAATCATAGCTTGGCTAAAGCGCAGACATAGTGTTGTCAAAATATCATATTATTTCAACGTGAGGTGCAAAATAACAGGTTCATTTTAATAAACAACACTATATGTCTATGGTGTAATTTTCTTAAGCTCCCCCATCAATGAAAATTATTTAATCAACGTCAAACGATTTAATTCAGAAAATGTCAACTCAATCAATATGTGGAGATTGCTACTAGCTAGTTTTTTTTTTATAAAATGTCACAATCAAATGAAATGTTTAAATCCAGCCTTGTTCTATCCATTACGCACGTACCAAAGAGCATTGGATACCTTTACCCCGTAAATCCAAATTAAAATTTTCCAATACCTTCACCCCGTAAATCCAAATTAATTTGAATGATGTAAGCTTTATATACATTACAAATTGAAATGCAAAAAACAGTTTAGAGAGTCATTTTATTAACCGGTAAAGTTTATTGATCTATATTCTGTTAATTCTGCAAGTAAGACGTCTCTTTATAATGCCATATCGCTTAATTAAATTTCTGTGTGCCTTCTAACAACACTGGGCTATAGAGAATTGTGTGTGTGTGTGTGTGTCACTTTTAAAATTCAATGGGTAACCATACCCTGTTATACGATTCACATTTTTTGCAATTTTCTATTTTCGATCAATACCAAAATAGTTAAATTTATTTGTGTATGGAAATGTTAACCCTTTTTTATATTATAGTTAAGTGCTTTATAATCCTTAAATCTTGTTATTTAAAGTTTTATTTAAAATAAACTAAAATGAATAGCATAATAAAAATATAAAAATTTTTATCTTTTATTTTTTTATTATTTTGTTTTAAAATAATTTTCTAGTGTATCTACCTACTTATATATCTAGTATGGCTCGCAAAACAAATTTTCAAGGATTTTAAAGAAATATAAAGAATCAGTTTTAATTTTTTCAAGTTTTCTCAAAATTCAGTATAAAATTTGTGCAATAAAATTAAAGATACAAAAGTGAACAACTTTCATTTTTTCTCAAAATTGGAATACTGTGTTTTTTTTTTGTTTTTCAATTGCTCTAGAATACGAATTTTTGAGAAATAGTCCTTTTAAAGATAAAATTAATATTTATTTTACAGATCCTTAAAGGTGGTAAAGCAATACAATTTTTAATTTAATTATTACAACTAGTCCTATATTTATAATTTGAAATGATTTAATTTGTAAAAAAAAAATTTAATTTTTCTTTAAAGTAAGGGAAATGAATTTACTCAATAAATAGCCAACTCCGCACATATTTCGTCCTGCCAAAATATTGACTAAATGATTTTGATTAAGTGTAAAACTTGAATAACAAATAAATGTAGAATTATTTTTATATTTTAAAATATTTATTTTTCTCAGCTTAATGATAAATCAAAAGAACAATATTGTTGGTGACACCATTATGTGCACGCGACATATAATTGTCCATGACATAAACACGAATTTTCTAGATCCAATCCGCATAATATTCATTGTTTGCCCTTGCGATTTATTGAATATGGGAATAATTTGCGACTTGATGTTCTTCTACCACTGTACCAATTGATTTAAACGAAATTAATTCGCAAAGCAATGCTTCCTGTATTTTAAAATTGACTTCATTCACATCAACATTTTCAGCACCCAGAATCGTTCGTTCACTGACCCATTGATGGTTACAATAATTGGGGCTTTTATTGGGAAATACGCTTTCTATCAATGTATTTGAAATTAGATCGAATCCCGTGAGAAATAAAAAAGTATGTGCTCCATTAGACGATAGGTGTTGTGATCGAGACACTGGCTAGAATAATATAACAAACTACTTTCTGAAAAATCAATATATACAAGCAATTACATCATATTTTCAAAATCACAATGGATTCGAGATATATTGATGCAGTAAGGAAACTCACAAAGTAAATGAAAAGTTATATGATCATTGGTGAGTTTTAGTCTGAAGCTTAGATTAGTTATTGTCTTCAATTTTACTCCTCTTCAATGTGGTCGTATTATTGGACCTCTTACTCTTTGTTTTTATTTATATATCTTAGACGATGTTAGCTTAAAGTGAAAAAATCTTCTTCAAAACAATCTTAAGTTAAAATTAAACATACAGAATATTCCCCTAAGTTTTTCTATTACTTAACGATACACAAGAAGCGGCTCCTGCTTATCTTGTATACCCTAGAAATTCCTGTATGGAACAAAATATGATTATAAAAAATTCATTTATTGATTGAACATTGCTAATATAGAATGTCATACCATCATATGCATTCTTTAAACATGATAAGTTCTTCATTTATGACTTTTATAAGTTTTTCATTACCCTTCTCCTTCCAAAATATTGTTCATTATATAGCCTAATCTAAGCAGTATAACAGCTTCCCGATCTAACATAATGCTTTAGATTCAAATATCGTTTTAATTGTTGTATTCTAATAAATATCTTTCAACTCTCATTACATGCTACATCAATCGCAAAATGTGTAACATATTGAATTGATAACAACAACAAAAAATATAACAATTTATCATGTTATCAAAGTCAAATATGCATACACTTAATGCTGAATAATTTACTCTAAATAATTGAATTTTTAATTTCGTTATTAAATTTTAATATTAGAAATAATTTTGTAAATTCTCTTTAAAATTAATTTTTAATTTACATAAAATATAATAATTTTAAATTAGAATTTATGTAAAATGAAATATAAATTAATTTTCTAAAAATCACAAACAAAAAAAAAACGAATTCATTTTAAGTACTACAACACCAAATGTTGCCGCCCATCATAAAATTATTTTTTTTTTACTAAATATATAAAAAATGTCGTTAAGTAACGTCGTTAAATTTTGAGCAAAAAAAAAAAAAACCGACCACAAGTTTTTATTGCAGATTAACATGAAAATTTAAAAATATTAAATATGGAATAGTATCGGACAAAAATTGTTTTAAGTTATTTAGACGGTGCCGATGCGGCAGATTTTGTCTTAATTAATAGAAGAGTTTTATTGCAATCTTGAGCCAATTGCTTCTTCTTAAAAAAATCGTTTACACGTATTTGAAATATAATTTCAGAAGACAGTTGTAATAATCTGCAATTTAATAATAGTTATTTGCATTAAATTGCATTTGTATACAGCTAAATTGCAATTCTCTGGCAAGGAGCTATTCTGAATTGTAATTAACTGCCTCAGAATTTTATTCAACTACCACATAATTACAATATTTTTAATGTTATTTTCAGTAACTCAGGTAGAATTACATTTCGTAGACTACGGCACTGCAAAGAGTAATATTTGACGATTATAAATTTGTTCTGTCTTCTACGGTGGCGTGTTCTATGAAGACACAATGATTTCAGACCGTTCTGCTTTCATCGCACTTCTCCCTTTGATTGTTTAAAATTGCTAACCTCTATGTCTGTTGAAAAGACTGCTATTCCGATAATATCAATTTCCGACTCAGATCGAATCAATTTTGTGGTATATCAACTAATTGAATGTGAAACGTTACTGTTATTTCCAAGGATTAGTACATTTGAAATAGCATAGTTCAAAGACTGAACTCAGTTGGAGCGGCCTTATTTTGTGTGTATCAACCGAATTTACTATCTCTAATTGTTTTTTATTTCAAATTTGTATTTCGTATTTTTGAACAGCTAAGCGTTAGGATGATACATATACTTACGTATACCGCTTTGGGGATAGAACATCATTTTTTTTTTATGTTCTTGACAGTAACTTAGGTAGAACCATCTTTTCGTGCTTAATTAGGTACGGTACTGCAGCTTTATACTACAATTTACTCAAGCATTTATTTGTTAAATTACTAGCTTATAACTCAATAAATGTGGAAAACTACTGCTATTATTAACAGGAACCAGATTATAATCGCAATCATTTCTTGTCATTTATTTTCTAACAATGACAAAGGGTATTGAACCAGGTCGAAAAATCCATAAAGTGTTTTTTTTTTTGGCTTCGAATCTGCGACCTTTGCTTTGCTACCTACTGTGCCACCCAGCGTGGATACGATAGGAACACGAAACGATATGAACACGACACGGAACGGAAAGAAGAAGATTATTTTAACAATTAATAGGAATTTGCAGAATGATGGTATTGATGTTATTCTTGAATTTAGTAAATTATATTTTTATGTAAGTTATACACTATAGTGTTGCTTGAATGTGAAAACACACTTCTAGAAGATATATGATTCCACATTCGTGAGTCTGGACGATAAACAAATTTCCGTAACCTGCTTTATGCTATCTAGCTATAGTGTGTAGGGGCGGGCATCTGTGGCTCCTCTTGCTTGTCATTGGAAATGTTTAAGAGAAGGGAGAAGTTTTTTGAGTTTTAATGAGCATGTGTCCCCGATGTATATATCATATACATACTTACGATGTATATATCATATACATTTTATTGCCTTTTAGCAAGTCGTTGATGGATTTTTTTTGACATGAGTGGGGTTTTCTAAAGGTTATCTACTAAAATTTTAATAACAATATTTTCATATTATTTTCACCTATTTCTATTTTGTTATAGCTTTCTATGAACAGGGATGATTTTTAGATTGTAATCAACCACTTAACAACCATCTTTTCGCTTTCTCATTTCGGTTACAGACATTTTTCGTTTATTTCTATGCTTTATGTGTAGTTTTGAGTAATATGAAACTCCAAATGATGTTTGAACTGTCAAAACAAAGAGCAACGTTTGTCTTACCAGATACTTAAAGTGGCCTATTTTTCAAATCTGAGAACTTCACATTTTCGTGAGTATAATAACCAGTGAATATCTGTTTCCGGCTTCCATTATTTCTTTTATACAAAACCTAGTTAAATTATAAATGGCCTAAAAAGTACTTTTTGCTATTCCTAAATTGAAAATTTATTGTACCAAAATAGGTTATGAATACAATTAAATAAAAACACATTTTTGGTATATATTTTTTTTTTGTTTTTTTTTTTTTTTTAATTATTACAACAAAATTTTAATTAAATAAAACTGACGCCATATTAACTCATAGAATATTTAATGTAAATTTAATGATATAAAATAATAAAAAATAAATAAAAATAATATATGTACATGCATATACACTTAAAAATGTATCTATATATTTTTTTAAATTTATTATTTTACTTATTTTTTTTTTTCAAAATTTTAATTAAATTTGATTAAATAAAACAAGAAAAGAAAAAATTAAAAATATAATTTTAATTCAGTAATAAAAGAATAATATTTTTGTTAAAATTCTGCATTAGAGATATTGAACAATAACTTGTTGATATACATATTCAAATCATATTCAATACGCATTAGAGAGAGAAAGAGACAGATAGAGAAAGATAACATATGCAATGAAGCAAAACTCTATGAGGAACAACCAGTTTAGTCAGTTTTTAGTTTTAATGTTAGAATACTCATACTGTTGCACTAGATTTAAAATTAGAGGGAGACGGGAGACTTTTGAAACGTAAAAATGGTGAATAACTAATATTTTCTTAGGTTAAAACAATAAAATAACTAAAAAGACATAATAATATTTAACAAAAACAAAGTAAGTAACAAAGTACTGCTCATTTACCCAAAACATTAGATTTCAAGCATTGACCAGAATCAAAAACTCGTAAATATTAAAATTAGATAACTAAATTGAAAGTCTCTCCAATCAATATTTTGTCAATATTTTCATTTTTGCAATACCTTAATTAAATAAAGATCTAAAGATGGCTTGCAAACCACATCCAGTAAAATACAACAATTAGTAAAAATTCGTAAGGTAAAAACCAACTAAACGAAAGCCCGCATATAACAGTAGCCACCAAAAGAAGCAAATTTAAATGTAAAACCAGTTTTTTTCTGGATCTGCAAAACGTGGAAATTTTCTACCAATATCTCCATAATACTTCCACAATGTACAATATGATGCGTTTGACGAATTCTAAACATTCGTTGTCTGCAAAACATTTCCACAACAGAACGTTGTTGCAGAAAACAAATCAAAAGTTAATAGACGTGAAAATTCCGATTTTTAATAGAGAAAATTATCATTAAACCCGACATACTGAATCTGAAGAAATCTGACAAAAAACATCGTGAAACAATGTTTCGAATAATATCCCTAGATTATAAGTTGCATTGGAAGACTAAAGGGAGCAGTCTTAGCTGAAACAAATACTTAGAATGCAAGAGAAAAGGGAGATAGATAGTTTGAGCATGTGATGAAATTATTTCGAAATAATATTGTTAAAATTACAGTAGATAGAAGAAGAAAGGCCCACATCCCGTAGGGGAAAAGGGTCTGTAGTTGGCCTGCAGATTAATATGCAGGTCCACTGCTTAATAAATAAATAAATAAATAGAAGAAAAAATATTTCATGTAAATACAAAAGACCTGGCAAAATACAATAAAATGTGATATATGAAATGCAATATTGAAAAAAACCATTCGAGATAGAAATTTCAGCTCTTACACACATAAATAAGCCAACTCAAACTGAATCTTGGAACCTTGAACTACGCTATTTATTTGATATGTACCTGATTCGACCTGATAAAAATCACTGTTTCGAATAGTATTTTTAGGCTACAATTTGCGTTGGAAGGTATATCATAAAATACCGTTGCTTGATGAATCGCAGATTACCGTTACTCTACATTCATTTCAATATTTCAACAACAAAAGTAAACAATTAAAAATTAAGTTTGGGAAAATGTTTGGCTGGATGTAATGAACACAGTGCAACGTGACACTAATCGGGTTAAAATTCTGCGAAAGCAGCTAGAGTGTTTATCCCATTATTTTGGCCATCAAGAAAAAAGCAGAGAGTAGTAAGGAAAACGTCAGGTCAAAATAAAATACTTCAATAAACATTTAACATCTCATCCCCATAGTGCATTATCAAATTTTCTATATGAAAAGATTTTATCACCAGATCTGCAATTGAAGTTAATATAATGGTATTAAAAAGTATTTACTGCCGTATCAAAAGAAATCAATTCAACAAAATTGTCCCACATAAATTGTCCCCAATTATTGCTTCTTCATAAAACTTACTAAATATCTTTAAAGTTCATACTTTATATCATATTATTCTTCTTCTTCTGGCCATCCACTTTTGGATATTATCAATCACATAATTAGATATTTTCTATGATGCTGCCAAATAATTACTATCGGCTTCTGATTATGTTGACCAATTTTCTTATGGTTAATAATATGGCTAAATATATATGGGTATTGCCTTAATTAGGTTCAATTTCATATGTTGCGCATCCAGAACATATAAATTTTATTTAAGAAATATGGTTGTGGGCTGTGTGTTCAATGTTGGCAAAGCAGATTTACAAAATAACTTGAAAAATTAACTTTATCACTTAAAATAATAAAATACCGAATTTATTTGACCATTTTTTTTCTAATCGATTTTTTTTTACTAATTTCACAAATTACGGTTTTATTTGTTTTAGGTAATTAAAGTCATTTCATTTGTTTTACTGCTATACTAACTACAGTTGTCTACAAAATCAATTTGAGGCAAAATTATTAAAACAAAAAAAAATAAATAAGTTTTTAAAACTTAAATATTTTTTTTATGTTGTTTTTTTGTTTTTTTTTCGTATATCTTGACCCATTTATTTTTCTGTAAATGAAATTTATATTTTTTTCATAAATCATTTTTAAATTTCAAATTACAAAATAATTTCTGTCTTATCTGTAATTAATTGAATAATTTTGCTTTATAGACATAGTAATTTGTTGTTGAGGTTTTGAACCTTGAAAACTTTGTTTTTAAGGTTTATTATCATCATCAGTATCCTATACGACAGAAAAAAAATATTTTAAATATTCCGTTATCTTTGTATTCCGCTCGGTGGATGAAATAGGCTTCACCCCTCCAAATCTGAATAATTTTTTCGACGACAAAACTTATCATATTTCATAGAATGCTATCAATTGGTTGACTCTTTGTCTAAATTTTTTGAGATAAAATAATATAATATTCATTTATGAAAGGCACGCTTACACGTTTGTCGGCCAAACTAATTTTATTACCGGGTTGTTGTGAGTACAGATACTCTCTGACACAAACTCTGCTTATATGATTACGAAAGTGATCATTCAACACAATATGCGAAGGTGGTGTATTCCGTATCCACGCAGCCTTTTGTTTTAACTTCTGTCATTGTCCAACATACATTTCATTGGTCCTCTACTATTTGTTTTATATCCTTCCTAATACGACGTTGGAACTAGATCCTTTGTGAGGGTTTTTAGGGTTAGCACCTGTAACTGGTTTCTAGGTAAGATTAAGAAAATCTTTTTGTAATTGGATACAACAACCATAAGCCACATTTTCACCTGATGAAACCTTTGATGTTTATAGGATGGTAGAAAAAAGGAAGAGTATTTCAATTATTTCAGATTTAATTTAATTGGCTTAAAATCGTATAATTCTTCAAGTCTTATCCTACAATTTCTGACAATTTTGTTTAAGCTGTATTTTGGCATTTAGGAGTAGTTTTGCCAAGCCTCAACCCTTTGGAAGAGATTCTTAATAACCTTCAAATATCCACTGGACGTTTATTCTGTTCTTTTAATTCAAGCTATTTGCTCTATCAAGTCATCATTAGAGATCGCAACAAGTTGAAGAAATTATTGATGAAGAATACGAGGAGAGGTGCAGAATATCTGCTATAAAAAATTGTTTTTAAAAAAAAGTATTTTTAAATTGAATGAACTATAGAGTCTTTTTTTTATTCATAACCAAAACACTAGGTGGGTACCGTTTGGTCATACCGATAGGTACATTTGGCTAAAGTAGAAAATTACGAACGAAATGTTAATGTTCGTCTTGAATTTATTTAGGACATAAATATAGAATTCATCATGTTTTGGGAGCACATAAGATGGAAGTTGGAGCCATATTCGGGATCTTGAGGTGATAAAAGAATTTCAATAATTGGCTTCCGCCATCTAGATATTTCTACAGTGTAGGAATGAGCAAATGCTGCATGTTCGTATTTCACGGGGGACATCTATATTATAGTATGCTTGGAAAGAGTACATTCTACTCGTGTACGACAGAAGTGGTTAACGTTATACAGCACATGTTTTCAGATTTAAAATAAAAAATTTAAGCATTTTATAACAATTCTTTAAATTCTTCTTTAATTTTTTTTTTATTTCCATATTTCAAGTATTACTAAAACTTATTTCGTAAAAGTAATAAATTAAAACGGTTATTATAATAGTCAGCCGGGTCAAATAAAGCCAGTTTTATTTTTTCTTTTTTATTCTTTTTAAAGTTAATTTTCTTTCTGGACCACACTTCTCAATTATATAAAATTCCTATAAAATCTAGAATACCATTATTGTTGCTAACAATATGAAACAAAAGCACACAGAAAATCAGAAAAAAAAATAAAAAAAATAATAATAATAATTTCTTAAATAAAATTTTATGATTTAACCCTAAATTTAAGGGTTATCTATATATAAGTAAAAAATATATATTTAGATTTACAATAAATATAGATATGCAAAACAAAAACAAAAAAAAAAAAAATTTACATAAATAGAAAATGTATCTGAATGGAATTTTCTGAAAGGACAATGGCTTCGAAAATCATAACTATATGGATAAATATTTAATATTATTGAAAAGAGAGGACAAAAAAATGTATTTTTGAAATTCATGGTAAACCAATTCAGTGTACTTGTATATATAAAAAAAGAATTTGTAATGTAGAAATTTGTAATATTGTTTAAAAGTCGAGTTAGAAATTTTTAGTTTGACATTATCCAATAGCATGCATGGTTGTTTGTCATTTAATTTGCATTATGATTGAATTTTCAATAAAAATTGTATTGACCAAATCAAATAACGCGGATGTTATCCTGTTTTAAAAATAAATGTTCGTTTAATTCAATATTCCAACAATCTATATCATAAGATCTGCCAAAACTGCCCTAGTTCCAAACAAACTCAAATTCTAAAATTCTTCAGTTTATTTACGTAATTACAGAATATGTTAAGTAAATTTCAAAAATCTTTTGAGGATTTTGGGGGTTGGAATATTTGCTCAGCATTTAATTTAATTTTTTATTTGTACAAGTTTTAATAATTCCTAAATATTTCATTTTCAAAGATAAATGACCAAAAATCAGATTAATTTTTTGATTCCGTCGTGAAATTGGAACTGTGAGTTACCGGCAAATAGATTATATTATGTACAGGTGTTTTTCTGCAACGGTCAGATTCTATTGTTGCTCAATTAAAAGCATTTCTATCGTAGTAATAAGAATTAAATATCTCATGTCAGTTGGTTGAAGTAAAAATTTATTGTTATTATCAAGATTGTTGTTATTTTCTCTTTCCTCATTGTAATCATAGCCTTTTCGCTACTATTATTATGAACAAAATGCAAGCAAAAATCAGGATCTGCTAAACTATTATCGTCTGAAAAATCATCTAAAATATCACTGAATTTTTTTTCAAAATTGACATCTCCAACACTTAAATTTGTTTTGCAATTCTTTTCTTAAAAACCTTAAAAAACCTAAAAATAAAATCTCACTAAAACATATGTAACGTAAAATGTCTTCCACAATATGTGTGTTGCACAAATGCAGACATTACGTAAATTTTCTCTTTAGAATACTTACACTAATGCAGAACACATGTAAAAAATATTCCATCAAAAAAAAAAACTTATTTAACGAAGTTACGTATTTTTTACTCCACCACATCAATTTCAGTCACACAGCTCTTTGGAAAGAGTTAAAACTGATCACTAGCTAGTAAACTACAATATATACAAATACTAGGAAAATTTTATTGCTAGCTACATTTGTAGCATACATTTTGGGTTGTTACGATTTCATCGACATAAATTTTACGCAACGTCCATTATTAAAGGTTAAGTTAGATAACCTTAACTCCTTGTGATTCAATTTCATAATCTTATAATGTTTAAAAAAATGTTTTGTTCGTTTAGCATTACTGGGACTTATCAATTATATTGTGTTAGACTACTTTTACAAGTCTTCCAAGTGTTTATTTCCGAAATATATTTAAAACTTATATCAAAATACTGTAAAAAAATATATGTGAATTATAAGAATCAATTAAAAAATGTTGATATAAAATAAATTATAACTAAATAAAATAAAATTGTCATAAACAACTCTAATCAGTTTTCGATAACCAGCAATAATGGCTTAATTTTAGATTTAGATTTTTCGATTTAAATAATTAATTTGCATAATGTATACATATAATTTAATCAGTAGGAGAGGGCGGCAAAAGAGAAATCCACTTTTGTTAGCAAACGTGAACTCAAATACTATTTGAAAATACAATTCGCTTCGTTTAATACAATATGTAATGTGAACAACAGTCAAATAGTATCCATGTAGAATAGTAGAGTATTTGATTGTTTTGTGAGAAATTAACAATATAAAATAATAAACTGTGGTACAGTCTAGGGTTCATCATGGATTTTCAGTCAACCGAAATTTTATTTTTACTAATATTTTGGACTCATGTTACATATTAACTTACAACTGATGTAAGTTAAAGATGTATGCTCGTATTTTTAATTTATTTAAACTTTTTAATTTATTTTTTACATTCTTAACAAAGAAAAAGTATAAAACCATTCTTATACTACTAACCCAATAATTTCGATTGCATACATTTACTTAAAACATCTACTGATCTACCAATTTATGTCTCAATATTTCTATTCTAAGCAAAAATGTTTTGAATATATTATTTTAAAGTTCAAGGTCAGTTAGAAATTGTAAAAATTCATGAAAAAATGTAATAAAACTATTTGAACGGGTTCGTATAACATTTATTTATGACTTACAGAGGTTTAAGACGAATATTAACAACATTGTTCGCTCTTTCCCACAAATTTTTTCTTCTTCTTTTTTCTTTCCTTTCCTCTAACTATATCCATTCCTTTTCAAAATAGTCAACGGTACCGCAAGTACTTAAAGGTTCACAACCTAAGTTTTGGCTATAATATAAAAAAAAATTTATACGAGAACTATTAAATAATAAAAACTCACCATATTATTTTTCAAACTCACCAAACTTTTTTTTAAATTCACCACAACAATTTCATTAAATTTTTTTACACAAAATTTCAAATTCATTTAAATTAGTACAACACAATTAATAATTAAATTGTCCTATATTTATATTGGTACCGTGGTGAATATTATGTTTTTTTTTTTATTAAACAGTATTGGTATATATGATTCTAATTTTTTCAATTTTGTTAGTAACATTTTTTTTTATTCTAATTTGTTATTACTTGTTTATTCATATAGACTAAAAATAAACAAATAAAATAAATTATGCATTTTTATAGCGCTATAAAATATGATATTAATTAATGTTATACAATTTTCCCTTTTTGTATTTTTATTTGTTATCATATACTCATGTAACAACAGAGATAATCCAAAAAGAAAAAAGTCAATATTTAAACAATAACAAAAAAAAAATGTAAATCCATTATAATCCGATGTTACCTATTAAACTCTAATTTTTATATTAAAACAAACAATAAGGTCAAATTTTATGTTATTAATTGCCTAATAAATTTTCATAGAATATCGTCGAATTTTATTAGGTTTTTAAACTGTTTGTATATAAGTGCTTATTATTTTTGTGTAAATTAATAGAAATTAAATTGAAAGTAAATTTCGATTAAATATAGAAGCTATATAATAAAATTATTTATTTTAAATTGATTGAAATTTTAGCGTTATTTAGAAAAACTTTTACAACAATATAAAAATAGGCATTGATTTTCGCCGTTGAAGAGATAAGTGAGATATTTTTAAAGATTTTGGTTGCAGGTCTCATCATCAGCTAGAATTATAGTTAAGCTAAAATAATTTCAACGCATCTCAAAACTGTGCCCACCATTGAAAATATTTAAAATTGACACTTTCACATTTATTTTTGTTTGTAATATCGTAAACAATTGATAAATAAGAAAACATAATTTCAAAAACAGTTTTGCTAATATTCAAATATTATTTACATTGTTAATATGTAAATATTATTGTTAATTTTTTTTTGCATATCTGTAATAGAAATAGGGAAAAAATTTAAAAAAAAAAAGTATAATTAAGAGCATAGAACTTTATTTACCATAAATACATGTATTTTTGTTTACATAATCTTATAGAATATAGGTAATGCCAATTGGAAACGATTGTCTACTTACGAGTATTAAAATACGTTTTCAGTTTGTGCTAAACTAACTAACTAAAGAAATTTTTTGTGATGTTGATGTAATATTTTTCTTTTGCATGAACAATGGATGATTGTTTTATCTTTATTTTTTGATCTTTAACATCTATCAATTTTTTATACTAGTATTAATAAATTTTCATAGTTAATAAATCTATGGATATATTCATTTATATAAACCTTGATAAAGTAAATTTTTTTATCAATATTTTTAATGTTGTAAACGTAAAAGAAAAAACTTTATTTCAACAAAAACATATTATCTGTCAATACTATCAATTTTTTACTACAATTTTATTTATTTTTGTAAAACTAAATTTAACTAAAATGACAAAAAATTATTCACCCTTCGCAAACAAATTATCAAACGAATGAAAAAAGTTAATTAAATTTCAAAAATGTTCGCAAGTAGCATACCATGGTACCAGTGATGGAATTTCGTATTTTTGAAATGTATTGAATTCGAATGAAAAATTGTACTAAAAGCAATCTAATTGTATTGAAAAAATTGTGGTACCAAAAAATTTATCAATTTACTCCCATAACATTGTTGGTCAATACAGAAATGTTTTTCATACTGAAAAGCTTATAAGAAAAAAAAATTTTCTTTTATTTTCATTTCAATTTTTATTAAAATAATTGGAAAAACTAAAATAAAAACGTTTAATATGATAAAATTAACAAATTCCTTTTTCTCAAACATAAAGACAAAAATTAATATTTTTTTTTCAAAAATAGTATCAAAATCAACAAAAGTATCACAAAATATAAAAAAAAGTTAACCAACAAAAAATAAATCCATGTTTTAAGTCAACCCTAAAATTAATAATAATTATCCTAAATTAATAAATTAATTATATTTTTTTTTAAAATAACGTACGCATGTAACTAATCCAATAATTCATATTCGTGAATGTTTTCTGTGTTTACGGTTTTGGTTAAAACATGTTTTGGTGCTTGATAGTTGTAGCAACAATTAGAATTTGACTTCAATAAATCTCTTGTTTGAATTAAGGCGGATACCGTGTTTATCGCTAAGCAGTTTCGTAATTTGGTTTTAATAATATTTTCAATAGAAAACATTCCTTCCACGGCCGCCGATGAATGTGGTATAAATAAAATACCCTTAGCTATTCGATATTATATCTAAAAATAAATACTATCCACACTCATTTTTTATATTGCTTACTTCAAACCAAAAATCGGAAATCGACAGTTCTTTAAATTTTTTTAATTCTGAAAATTCAGCTAGAGCTCTATACTGTTGATTTATATTTTCAGCGGTTTTAAGTTCCTTAGGAGGGAAAATATTGCAAAGAAGAGATATTATATTATTTGTTTCTCCAGAAAGCACGTGTTCTGTTGTAAATTTTGGTGCAAATTTAAGAATAAAATTTTCAAAGTCGATTTTCTCCATTAATCCTTTACAAAAAAAATTGATAGAACTTAATAACATCTAATTTAAATTTTTTCATATCTTCTTCGAGTACAATTAAATTGTACTGAAATTTAATCAAATGTATTGATGTATTTTAACTGCCTTGATTGTATTGAATTTAATACAATTGTATTGAAAATCTGCGCAATATTGAAACGAATGCGCAAATTTGCTGTATGCCTGTATATACATTTTCAAATGTGTGTTAAAGAATGAAACAATATTTCACCCACAATTTTTTTTTATATAAATTTTATTTTTTCCCACTATTCTTAAATTCTTACACTAGTCCAGCCAGCCTACAAAAATTTACAAAAACTGTTACTATAGCTATAGCTATTTATTTCTAATTTTATTAACATATCTAAGCAATATTTTCGTTTTTATGTTAATTATACGCACAATTTTAGGAATTTTTCATATTATGTACAAACTTTACAAATTTTTTTTGTTTTTGAATTATATTATTGGAAAAGTAGGGAGTAAAAACCAATAGTTATTTATTAAAAACATTCTAAGCCTAACTTCATCTATCTTAATCTATCTTAACCTATTTCAAAAAATAATAATGTATATTATACTTTGTGCTAATTATAATTAGAGTTTTCCAACCACCAATAATTTGCTTTAATTAATTTTTTACATTACAAATTTTAAATTTTCTCCGTTAATATTGCCCGGGTTATAAACAATAGCTTTACATGTAGCCCGTCTATTATAATAGAGGGACATGATTACGGTTTTGAATATAACCATTTTTATCTAAATAGATCAAATGCTCAGGAGCTATGAAGCCCGTGAGTAAGGTCTATTTGATGTACTACTCATTGTGGTAGAATACCATTTTCTGGAGTGTTTTGTGCTTTATCATAATGTTTCCGAATTAATTTTATAATAAAACTATCGATTCTAATTATGTTTACTTCCTTGTACAAGTATTTATTAGAATAGTAATGCTTGTATTCGAAATTGGGCTTTCTATATATATTAGTACAAACTCTAATTGCACTTTCTTTCAAATTTTCGTAGAGTCTCCATTAAGCTCGCACTGATAATAATTTTAACTCTTTTACTAATAATTTTGTTGTAAAAAAGATTTTTTAAAGCCATGAAAGCTTTTAATATACTATATTTGATTTGATCAATATAGTTTAAGTTACGATGTAATTAGGTATTTAACTACTTTTTTATTAGTTAAGATAACATTTTTTGCGGATTTTATTTCCATTTCTTTCCAGTGTTTTTTGATATCTAGACTAGTTTTATCAACCGTGTTACAGAACAAAATTGTCTCGCATTTTTTGATGTTGATTTTCAGTAGCCAAACTTTGCACTAGTCCCGATCCTGAAAAATATTAAACATTTTTTGTACTTTGACTTTGATGCCTTTGATACCTTTGTACTTTGCCAACTGAACTATCGGCAGAATAGAATATGATGTCATCGACAAAGGCCCATTCATAATTGTTTCCTCGAACCCGGTCTAGTGAGGACAATAATTCTGATAAATATATTGAAAACAGTATTGGTGCATTACATTAACTGTACATGGTAACACGCCATTATCTATCGTGAAAATTTTTTTATGATTGTCATTTGTGTTTTATAAAAAAATTATTTTTGTAAATCATATCAATTTTAATTGCTACAAGGTATTTTGGTACTTTAAACTTTAAAAGTTTATATATTAGTCCATCTAACCATACCGTGTAAAAAGCTTTTTCCAAATCTATCAGGCAAGCTTTCACCTCAAACTTTTTGTTAATGAACCACCAAATATCTGAGGTTAACTTTGTAATGGCGTGAATCGCTCTATGCTTGTACCTAAAGCCGAATTGGTTATCAGGTATAATTTGTTTCGTTAGTGTAATTTAGTTAATTTGTCGTTAACAAGTTTTTCAAATATTTTGCTTATGTTTGGCATTAAGTTAATGGGTTATTTCACCTACAACATATAACATATTTAATAAAACACATTCATTTACTTTTTTAATATATTACGGTCAATTATTACACTTTCATTAACCGCACAGATGGTTAACAATATTTTTTGTTAATTAATTGTGGTTTACTCTGTAAATTTTATAAAATAATAATTTTCATATAATATTTTTGTTTTTGTTGAATCCTTTGATAGCTAGTATTTAATTGAAATTGATTTTCTGCATTAATTTTTTTTTAATAATATAATCTAATCTCCACACCTAAACTGCGTAAAAATTTCGACCTAAACATTTTTTAAAAATTTAAAATTTTTATTCACAATTAATGGGATTATTTAATCTAAAGATCTTAAATGAATTTTGTTAGTTACAATAACTGTAATTTTGACATTATTGACAGTTCTAATTAAAACTTCAGTACACTTGAGTATTCTTTATTTATTACTTACATTCTATTAATTTTTGATTTGCCAATTAAATCTTAATGACCAGCAGCAAATTGACCAACAAAAATTAAATATTTTAAATCACTTTAATGAAAATGATGATAATTTTTTTAGAACTAATAAAGTGAAAACCTACCTATATAAGGAATTAATTTATTAAAGATTTTCTTACAAATATTTTTCTATATTTTTCAAACTGAAGGGTCATTAATTTGTCATTACCAACTATTGCACAACTTCAATTTCAAAATATTAATCAGTTAAATTTAATTGACAGGTTTTGAAAATTTATTTTATAAAACACACATAACAAAAAAAAAAAATCATTCTATTCTGACAACAACACTGACATAACAAAGCGATATTATTTTGAAAAAAAAAAACAAAAACAAAATGATAAAAAATAATGAAATTAACTCTTTTAATATATGCCATAACTGTAAACAAGGATATTTACCATACTCATAAAATAAATAAAAAGAAAATTTATTCAAGTTTTGTATTTTGTTATCTTCTCGTTTATTTCTAAAACGTTAAAATATTCAAAAGATAAATTTTAATGCTGAAACTGTTATCCTTAAATGTAAATTGCATTTTTTTTTTAGCTTTACATAAAACAAAAAAAAGGGATTTTTTTATTTTTATTCTTTATAGAAACATGCTATCAATATAGTTAACTATATATACATATATATATATGTACAATTACATCATTTTTAATGTATTTTACAATACTGAAAAAATGTAAATTACAATACAGAGAAGTATGTTGTGGTGGTGGATTGTTGCAATATATACCTTTGACCCAACTTAAATATACTTATTTATTTATTCAGTATTACAATATGTATTCATTTGATTTAAGTCGACTGTAACAAAAATTAGCATTGTACTTTGAGTTGTAATACTGATTTCTATTACAAGTATGATAAGTAATTTTAAAACACACAAAATTTTTTTCGAGTGTATTACGTAGTTCGTAGTTTCATTTACATATTATATCGAATGCAGTTCATTGAAGACTATTGAGATATTAAAACAGCTTTAAAAGAACAATGTGTCTCAGATAGCTATGAACATGTGACCTATCTTTAATCTCTATATATATACTCTGAACATTCTTATATAATCTACTACTAGAATGTATAGTGCAACGATCAAGTCTCGATCTATTGAATTTCTATAGGCCAATGATATTGATATCATAGCCAGATCAAAACTCGTTTTTACCCAGATTGAAATAAAAGTAGAACAAATGGATATCAAATAGTAAATGAGGATGAAACAAAATATATGTTGTAATAATACACGTTGGGTGGCGCAGTAGGTAGAGCAGGTTCGATTGCCGATGGAACAAAAAAAAGAAAAAGTGTAGTACGGGTTTTGAGACCAGGTCCAGTATCTTTTGTCATTGTGATAAAATAAATAACAAAAAATAATTGAAAGTATAGTCTGGTTCCTGGCAATAATACCAGTAGTTTTCCACATTTAATGAGTTGTAAGCCAGTAATTTGATAAATAATTGCTTGAAATATTGTAGATATTGTAGTATAAATCTGCAGTACCGTACTTAATTAAGTACGAAAAGGTGATTCAACCTAAGTTACTGTCAAGAGCATAAAAAAAATGAATAAAAACGGACCTCTCAACATAATATTGGTTACAACGTCATTGTTGGAACATATAATTTTGAGACAGCTTGGAACCGGTGTTAATTCCTCACCCACACTATCAATGTATAAGTCTGGCGAAGAATTTCTGTTTCGAAACAACTAAAATTTACAAAACCTCATACTCCTAGATCTTTATGGATCTCTGGTTTCATACTCCTGCTCTATGGATCAGAGTCATAAATTCTGCCAAAAATAAGTGAACATATACTTGTTGTTTTAGTGAAGAAAATTCTTTATCGGGCATAACATCCTCGAAATTAGCGGTAAAATGGGGTATTCGAATTTTCGAAAATTAAAATCAAGAGCCATTGGGTTGCGACAAGTAGAACGGATGGATGAAAATGTACTCAGCAAGTAGAATCTTTGAATTCAAATCCGAAAATACAAGACATAGCCATTGTTGGAGAGTTAAAATATCAGTAAAAAATATTTCATATCTTCAATCCGTGCCTGGCAGAAATTGAGGACATTGAAAAGTCATTAACGTTGAAGAAGGACGTTGAAGAAGGACATAAATGATTTGGTGGCTACGTAAGTAATTAAATTCTGATAATGTTGTATTGCTTTAATTAAACGCCAAAGATAAAAAAAAATATTAACTTGCTCTGATTGTGATTGATTCAAATCATGTTTCTCTTTCTTAAAGATTGATACAGTTTTTTTTCCTAGTTAACACCAATCTCTGCTATATTCAAATTCACTAATTTCGCTTTCAGGTGGTTGACTCAGATAATCCTAGAAATCTACTATGCAAACAATTGGAAACCCAAGCCCAATGACTGGTAGAAGACAAATAAGAGCCATTCTTATCTTCGAAAACATCGAATGGCTGAACTTACTTGATAGTAAGCTGAATTTCAATGGATGGAACTTATACTTGATAAATAAGTTATGAAATAAAAACCAAAATACAGTACCTCTCATGGGACAACCCTACTTTATATAATTTCAAATTTATGGTAAATAAAGAACTTATAGAAAACCATACGCGGGACGAATAAATTAGAAAACATTTGATTTAATATCAAAAAAAGTAACAGTTAAAGTGAATCGCTTAGTCATACTCTACAATATGAATTATAAAGGACGAAAAATAATATATAATTTTGAATTTAACTGCCTAATTCAATGTAGTATAATATCGCTTACGATCACATCCCGTAATAGTGAGTGTTATAAATGAATGAAAAATAAAAAGTTACGAGTTATTAAACGATTAATTCTTTAAATTGTTGAGCTTAAGCTGAACTTTATTATAATACTAGCAAAGTTACCCGACGTTGTCCGGGTTGACCACAAAATGAATCGAATTTATTTCAATGAAGTTTGATTTATGAATCGAATTGAAAAAAATTGGTTTATCAAAAATATTCTAATATTTTTTTTCACTACGATAAAAAAATATCAACAATACTCCAACTTATAAGCTATACTTATATTAAAATTATTTCTTTGTAAACAATATTTTAGTGATCTTTTCTGATGAAGTATAAGCAAATACGCTACTTGCTGTTGAGGTATTCTTGAAATAAAGATATGTTCGCCTTTTCCACAATCAATTGAAATTTGTACTTAAATGAAATGAGGATGCCAAGTTCTTATTCTTAATCTAGTACAGTAGTTTTGGGTTCTTCAAGTTTCGTAGAAGCACTATTGAAGCTACTACTTTTAATTCCAATTGATAAGGAACGACAACTTCATTTTCATCGATAACTGTATCTATCGATTTGTACACATGGACCCCCTGCAACACTCTGCAGTATTTTCTGATTAATAAAAATTTTATACTGATTCCTCAATTCGAAAATACTTTTTCAGGACAAAACATGTTTTTTTATTTTTCATAGAATACCTATGAATAAATTTTCATGCATGTAACACAATTGGTTTTTGAAATATTCCTGAAACGTACGTGCTAGGAGTTGTACGGCGGCAACCCGAACCAGTCCAAATTTTCGAAATCGGTAACAGTCGAATTTCTTTATTTGTGAAAGAGTATCTAAGTGTAAGTTTTTATGCCTGTAACACAATTGGTTTTTGAAATATTCCTGAAACGTACGTGCTAGGAGTTGTACGGCAGCAACCCGAACCTGTCATCTGATGGCTTTGTAAAGTACTTCGTTATCTGCATACCGGTACCATGAATAACTGTGTAAAATTTCAGAATTCTATCTTTAAAACTGTGGGCGTGTATAGCGAACAAACAAACAAACAAATAAACAAACAAACAAACAAACAAACTTTCCCTTTTATAAGTATAGATTAACCCTAACTATAATAGTTATAAGGTGTCATATGATGTCATATGATATTATTAAAACATAAACTTAAAATTTAATAATAAAAATACTTCCGATTTTTTTTTTACAATTCATTTTTTAAATTTTAAACAACAAAATTTTTCAAACAAACATAAGTCGCCATTTAACAATTTCAAAATGACAAAATTTGTCATTTTATTCAAGTATATTCATAAAACGCGACTATCGAAATTGGCTTGCTTTAATTTTTTATGATTTTTGTAATTTTTTACGACTATTGAAATCGTAAAATTGGTTTTTCATAAAAAATGACAGCGAAATAACTATCAGAATATGGGCCTATATTTTTATTTCACTTCTTTTAACTTTTGATTTTGACGTTTAGTATCATATGGTATAATATGACTATTATAGTTAGGGCTATTATGATATTAATCATTACTATACATTAATCAGTATGAGTCACCAATACATATGATAAATACCCATCAATGTCACCATCGACATTAGGTTATTGCGACAATATCTTATAATATAATTGTAGTGATTCAAATATTTAACGATGCTGGTTTTCAATAAATCGGTTTTTCTTCAATCAGTATAGAAATAAATTTTTGCAAGATATTAAGTAAATTATTTGGTGCTTTACTGGTTATAATGGTAGATATTTCTAGTAATATTGTTTCTATAGTGTTTCAATGGCTAAAGTTAACAAGTTAAGAAAGTATTAATTACTTAAAAAAATTCAACCTTGAAGACAAATTATGATGTTTTCTCAAAATCTAATTAAAATATATAACTATGAGGTACTTGTCATAATTTATTCTATAGAATTTAGCCTACAGATAATCGTTTTACAAATCTTTAATACTATATATTGTATATTATGAAACAAAAAAACAAAATAAAACAAAACAAAACAGAAATTTACACTAGAATGCGTTATTTGATCCTTAAAGCTTCAGTTTATCATGAATCATCTAAAAATATTGTTATTCAAAAAAATACCCACTAAACATAAATTTCCTTCTTTTTTTTTTGTTTTGTTTTTTTAGTATTCATTCTTAATTATCATATTTAAAAAAATAAGGAGAGCATGGATCACAAAAAATTAAGTTATAAAAAAAAAGTAAATTTGAATAAAAGTATAAACTAAATATCCTTAATTTTATATCATCATAAATAAAGGATAAAAAATTACTCATTTTCATACACACATACATACATATAACATGTATATTAACTAAACTTATCCATACCGCCCTATTCCATAAAATGAAGAATAAATCCTTTTATGTTTATTCACATTCTTTCATTAATTCATCTAACAGAGAAAAAGAGAGAGAAATATAGCTACTAAACTCTTAAATTCTATAACCTAAATTTGACCAGTGAAAATTTTAGACTAATAAAATTGGTTGTAATCATCATTATTTTGATTATAGAAATTATTATAATCAGAAAAAAACAAAAAACAGCTACAATAGCAATGATTTTGTTTACGTTTTTTTTTTTGTTTCCCCGTTGTGTTAAGCGGAAGGATACTTATACTAAACAGGATTCATCCTTATTATTATTATTATTATTATTATGTGAAAATATATAAATTTTCGGTTAACATGAAAATCTCAAATAATATGAGTTATTTTTATATTTCTTAAAAGAAGTTACATCAACAAATAAAAAGGATCAAATTTGAATGTACGTGTATGGAGTGGAAAATAT